>OY730480.1:59913270-62853270 GCA_963422695.1 Xylophagus ater
CAACATCCACTTGTGGTGCATGATAACACAAAAATACAACATATATATATATATATATTGTAAATCCAATTCTAAGGATTTTCGATTTAATAGAATAGGGGAATATGTAGAGGAATATATACAGATGTCAATTTTTTTGACAGCAATATATCATCTTGCCATCTATCTCAAAAAATCGCGAACTACAATTGAAACAAGGTCTTAGATCAAAAAATAATACTTGACAGCTAAAAAAAACTATGAACAGAAAACAAATCTGAAATGTATGTTAGCTCCAATTTCCTCCGTATTCACCTATAGTTTAAAAGGAAGACAAAAAAAAGAAGCACGTATAAACTACCTTCTATTTTTATGTCTTTATCCGTTATTTTCGCATCTCCCTGTTTAATGGACAGATTTTCAGTGTACTTATTCGATATGTTGGAATTCATTTAAACAAAAATGGTCCTGCTTCAAAATAAGTGGTATTCCACCCTTCAATGGATGTGGTCTTATGTATTAATGTTAGATTGCTAGTATAATATCAAAATAGCATAAAACTTCTGTCATTTTTGGTATACCATCGTTAATTCAAATAGCATATTTGACGTACAGGACTTAACGAAACTTTATTTCATTATACAGTCCAAAAGTGTAGTTAAGATCTTTGAGGTAAAGATACACGAACAGAGACTTTAGTTATTCAAAACTCTGAAAAGAGTGAAAAGTCTTCTAAGTGAAATAAACGACGACAAAAGAGTTTTTGATCGGGAAATTCATTTTTTTTTTTGTTTTCGAAAAGAAAAGGATTCTCATCTATTCAGAATAAATATTTTGACTATATACACGAAACACTTCGCTTCCAGTCTAGGGAGATACACGGTAGGAGAGCGGAGACTGAAGACTGTCTCTATAGACATTCTCTCTAAGGAGACTTTTCGAGTTTCCGATGTGTATACATGGATTTCTGATGAGTCTTCTATCAAAAATTGATGTCCGAAGACCAAAAACTCTATTCGTATATACGTCAGTCATGCTAGTTAGGAAATGAGAGCCTCAAACCTTATTGTTAAGTTCTTAACAGTATTGAATACAATTAAAAAACAAAAATCAGCTAATTTTGACATATACTTCAGTGGTGCCACACAACCGCCAAAAAGATATGTTCAGATTTTTTAGTCCTGTAACAACAATATAAAACTTAAAATTCATTTTAAATTTTATTAAAATCAGTCTTAAAACAAATCGCTGCCAAAGGACAGATTTCACACGAATGAGATCAGTGATTAACTCTGATGAATACTTCTCCCTATTTGTGACACTATACGGATAGCATTGGTATAAATAAAAAAAAAGCAATTGATTGATTGATTGATTGATAAATAAACAAGAAAAAGAGATAATGTAATCTGATACCTAATCAGTATTATATTTGAAATCATTACAACAAGTTGTAAACATAATAATTTTTGGGGTGCGAAAAATAGTATATAGCTTCAATTTTATGTTATGTTTCGAAGTGATCTCAAGAGAATTCCGAAATAAAAAGAAAAAAGGGAATTCAAAAGGCTTACACGAACAACAACACACCTGAATAAGGACTGATCATTAAATAAAATCATTTTAACGACACACATAGGCAAAGAAATAATCGAGCCTCCCAAAAGGGAATAATATTATTGTTTTGTTTAAATAGGATTTGAGAGGGGGAAAATAAAGTGTACACATAAAGGGTGATCCAACTTCCGAACTTTAAAACAAAATAAAACACACAAATTTAACGAAATATACTTAATTTATTTTCCTAATCAAAAAGGTTATGTATTTCATTAATTATGAAAAATAATATCAACTAAATGGCCGCCTCTGGACCTTCTGCAGCAGCCGATCCTTTCGCGGTAATTTTCGATGTGTTTTTCGTAAATTTCGGCCAGTATTTCGGCAATAACTTGGCAGATGTTGTTTTTTTAGATGCTCCAACGTTTCAGGTTTCTTGGTGTAGACACGAAAAAGAAATACAACGGCGTTAAGTCACATGATCTTGGTGGCCAGTTGATGCCACCAAAACGTGAAATAATGCGACCTGGGAACTTTTCACGCGAAACATCCAACGTTGTATCCGCTGTGTGATAAGTTTCGCCGTCTTGTTGGAACCGCATGATTTCCATAATAATCGGTTATCATGCGCCTATATCGCTCACACCATTAACTGTTACAGTCTGACCATGATCGTTAAAAAAGAAGGGAAGGTCTAATGACGCCGTCTGACCACAATGCGCAATAAACAGTCACTTTTTGGGCATGTAGTGGTGTCCCGTGAATTTTATGAGTATTTTATCTCCCCATATGTGGCAATCATGCTTATTAACACAACCAGTGAGATGGAAATGTTCCTCATCAGAGAATAGGATTTTCTTTGAAAAATCAGCATCAACAATTGAAGAATTTTAACGCGTTGAGCGATGGTTAAGCGATTCATTTCGTAAATGTGTTGTTGCAAATTGACATTTGACACTTTGAAAACAAGTGCTGCGACAGTGCTGCCAACATAGGAAACTCAAATTGGATCACCCTATAGTTAGAATTAAAACTGTTCGGAGGACATGATTTTTCCCTTGTTTTTAATCCAAACACATCTGTTTTTTTTTTTGTTAATTAATTTCCCAAAAAATAATAAATTAATTTGTTTTTCGCGCCAAATGTCAGATATGTATTCCCACTTTTTCAGTGTTTTTTTTAATTTTCTTTGATAAATATTTAATTAATATTTATTATTAAATCAAATTTAATTAAACACCAGAACAATTGATTAATATTTGATTTCTCTAATCATTAACACTTTTTTTTCCTCATTTTATTAAATCAAAATATTTCTGTTTGACTCGTTCTTTTTATCATTCGATCAAATCTCAGACAGATAACAGACAGATAACAGACAAATAACAGACTTTTAGTAGATGGGTTAGAAACAAGACAGGAATTAATTGTTATTGATAAAATTAATAAAAGTCCGTCCGACACACGCAAACATGTCTTATATTAATCTTAGGCAAAAAAACGGTTAACGTTGTCTGTTATAGAAAACAATTCAAGAGAACCACTGTCTTCTAAAAGATTAGGATTGGTACAAAAAGATCTCTACCGATACTGTAAAGATAGTTGTAGACATCACACACATACACATCATGTGTGAATGCTCTCCCTTGAATTCGTAACCACATTTTGGGTAGCTACTTTTTCGACTACTTAGGATTGCTTCAGTCGATCAACACTGGGTGGTTCAATTAAATTTTGGTGGCAAAATCAAATGCTTCGAACAGAAATAGGATACTCATCCTGCGACGTGTAATTCTTTGTCTCGTAGGAATCACAATGCGATAAAAAGGTGTCTAATATTGTATAGAAGTACCCCTACTCTACCTAAACTAATCTAAACTTATAGATAAATATTTTCTTGACCAATAAATCCATAAGTAAAGCCCATTAAAACTAAAACCTATAAACTAAGCATGATTTATACTACGAAGTTCACCATATAAGATAATCGTTAGCAAATGAGAGAGCATAAATACTCTTATGGAATTTATACTAAAGAATGAATGAAACAACAAAAAACATATGATTTCATAAAGTTTTGAAATCGCTAACATGCTTTTCTTAAGCACAATGTCACTCGTCAGTTTCCAGACCTTCTGGAATTAGATTAGATTAGATTAGATTGGTGATAGGGCTGGGCTCACAACCCAAAAACCACCGCGGCCAGAAATGACCTATTGTGGTACCCTAAGACTCCTAGAGCTCTCCCACGAACGCTAGGTTGCCAATAAACCCATAAACGTCCTTGAGAGGGCTAGATGTAATATCGACGGGTATTAGAAAATTTTTCCTGAGGATTTTGGATCTATATGTAGATAGGCCATCACATTCACAAAGAATATGCTCGGCCGTTTCCCCGTGTTTACCGCAGATTCTGCACATCGGAGATATTGATCTGTCCATCTTATTTAGGTGGTAATTAAGACGACAGTGGCCTGTGAGGAAGCCTGTCAAGAGCCTGACTTGATTAATTCTGAAGTTCAGAAGTTCAAGAGTTCTCTTTTTTGACAGAGAAGGAATGAATTTTTTGGCTTTTAGACAACCGGGCGTTGTCCTCCAGTGGTTCATTCTTTCTCTATCTAGCCATTTATTTATGGCTGCTTTTGCTGTGCTTAGTGGGATACCACAAAAAGGGATTGGTCGTAGAAAGGGTTTATCTGAGCCCTCTCTGGCCAGTTGATCAGCCTTTTCATTCCCCTCTAAGCCAGTGTGTCCCGGGACCCACATTAGAGTGACACTATTTGTGCACGCTAATTCCTTAAGGATGTTAAGGCAGTCCCATACCAGTTTTGATTTTATCTGGTATGAGTGCAGAGCTAATATGGCAGCTCTACTGTCCGATAGGATGTAGATTTTCCTATGCTTATACCCCAGCCTGAGATTCTCACTTATATACAGCTCTATAGCATGTGTTTCCGCTATAAAGACAGTTGAGAATTCATCTAGGCTGATTGATAAGCTTATTCTGGCTTGAACACCATAGACCCCAGCACCAACCCCTGTGCTAGTTTTAGATCCATCGGTGTACCAGACTAAGGAGTTAGAGTCAAATTTTGGAGGGTTGGTCTGCCATTCATACCGTTCTGGTATAATTACTTTGAATGGCTTTTCAAAATTGTATCTAACTAGCATACTATCCGTAATGGGTATGCTGAGGATAGGGTCCTTCCCTAGTTCATTACAGAGGTCAGCATGTGCAGCTCTACGCTTCTCCAGATCTTCATCTGTAAGGAGTTTGTAGGTCGCTATTCTGGCCTCTTTTTGTATTTGTAAATATAATGGTGGAAGATTCAAAAGAACTTCCAAAGCAGCTGTAGGGGTGGTGCGCATAGCCCCAGAGATACCTACGCATGCCAACCTTTGCAGTTTTTGTAGTTTTAACTGAGCAGCTTTCTGCTCAGTTTTCTGCCACCACGCCGGTGCGGCATAGGTTATAATGGGCCTGACAATGGAAGTGTAAATCCAGTGTGTAATTTTGGGCTGAAGACCCCAAGTACCACCCACCAGACTTCTGCAGGTCCATAAAGCTATTCTCGCTTTATTGATGACATTATTAAGATGGCTATTCCATGTTAGTTTGTCATCTAGAGTTACCCCTAAGAATTTAACTTCATTACTAAAGCTTATGGTTTGGCCAAAAAGAGTAGGTTTAATAAGATTTTCCCTTTTCCTTCTTCTTGTGAAGTTAACCACAACGCTTTTCTTAGGGTTGATGTTGAGTCCCACTTCTAAACACCATGCCGCAACTAAATTTAGTGCGTGTTGCATGATGTTTGAGATAGTGTCCTCAAACTTTCCCCTGACTATAATGACTATGTCATCTGCATAGCCTTGAGCTTGTATGCCAGCCTTCGCTAGCTTAAGCAATAGTTCATCTACTACAATCGACCACAGTATGTGAGACAGTACCCCTCCTTGTGGACAACCCTTAGCTACCGAAACTTTTAGTGTTTCCTGTGCCATTGTGGATTTTATAAGCCTGTTTTTGAATGAAGAATCAATCCATTTACAGGTTTTAGGGTCTACCCCTTTTCGTAAGGAAGCTTGCGTAATACAGTCGAAACTGGTATTGTCGAACGCTCCTTCAATGTCCAGAAAACTGCACATTGCCAGCTCCTTGTTTTTGAGTGAATCCTCAATTTTAGAAACAAGGTTCTGTAACGCAAGTGTAGTTGATCTACCCGGCAGATAGGCATATTGATGTTTATGTAATGGATTGCTTTTCAGCACATTATCTCTTATATGCCTATCAAGAATCTTTTCCATGATTTTTTGTAGAAAAGATGTAAGGCTGATTGGACGAAATGACTTAGGTTGGGTATGAGATGCTTTCCCAGCCTTCGGTATATACGTCACCTTCACTATTCTCCATGCATTAGGTATGTAACCCCATGCATGGCTGGCTCTAAAGATTTTTAGAATTAGGGGTATTACAGTTTCAATTCCCCTCTGGAGTAAGGCAGGGAAATGCCGTCTTCTCCGGGGCATTTAAAAGGCTTAAATGAGTTTATTGCCCATCTGACCTTATTTGCTGTAAATATCCTCGAAGCATTCTTCCAGTCTACCGTATTTGGTTTGGTAGAAGTTGATACAAGTTGAGAGTTAACGTTACCTTGTTCAACTATTATAGAGTCTGGAAAGTGGGTTTTAGCTAATAGTTCTAGCGTTTCTTTACAGCTCTTAGTAACTGAGCCGTCAGGATTTTCTAACAGTCCTATCCTATTAGTGTGCCGTTTTGATAACACCTTGTGGATTTTTGCACCAGTGGAGAGATCATCAATCTCTTCACAGTACCTCCTCCAAGATGCTCTTTTGGCCCTTCTAATTTCAAGGTTGTACTCAGTTAGGGAGTTTTTATACAGTTCCCAGCCACCATTTATTTTGGCTTTATTGAAAAGCTGTCTTGTCCTGGCCCGCATAACAGTAAGTTTGCTGTTCCACCAAGGGACCTTGCGATTGCTTTTGCGAGCTTTTTCAGGACAGGAATGATGGTAGGCATCTATTATTATCTCCCTAATTTTGTCAGAAGCTAGTTCTATACTTATGATATCTTTGACATTTGGTTTGAAGTCATCCAAGCTCTCCTTGAGATGTTGATTATAATCAGCCCAATTAGTTGAACTTGGTTGTCTAAATGTCTCAGATACTACTTTACAAGATTCAATATTGAATCTGATTTGTCTATGATCGGACATAGATATCTCTTGAGAGACGTGCCAATCATAGATTTTGGTGTTGATAAAAGGAGTACCCAGAGTTAAATCTAGGACTTCCTGCCTAATTTTATTTATAAATGTCGGCCTATTGCCCCTATTTAAGATTTCTAGGCTATTGCTATTAATAAATTCGAGAAGATACTCACCCCTATCATTGATGTTTGAGCTTCCCCATATAGTATGGTGTGCATTTGCATCACAACCAAGTATAAGCTGTTTGTTGTTCAGCTTACAGAAGTTCACGAGGTCCTTCAGATCGTTGGAGACAGGATTTGATGTGTCACCAGGAAGATAGGCTGAGCATAATATTATCTCTATACTACCCCCCTGGGATGGTATATTCACCAGTGCTGCTACCAGATCTTTCGTGCAGTACCTTGAAATGGGAAGATATTTAATACCCTTTTTAAACATAATACATGCTCTGGGCTTGCCAAGGCCAACAGAATTATATAGTAACTCACCTGCAGTTAGTCCTCTTATCTGGTCCTTTTGTAAGTAAGGCTCCTGGATAAGAGCTACCTCCAAGTGATCCTTGCCAAACCTACTGGCCAAAACTGCCGAGGCTGCTTTGGCGTGTTGTAGGTTTATTTGAATACACTTGAAAATGCCCATGATTACTTACTTTTTTATAGAACCTTCCTCCAGCATAACCTGTTCTGTTGGTTGTTTAGGTTGAACTGCTGAAGTTATGGTTGTCTCCGGTAGGGCGTTATGTCTCCTAACCTTTGACGCTTGAACTTTGGTGCTTAATTTGCTCCCTTGATTACTGGTGTTTCTACCAGTGACCTTCCTAATTTGGATGGGTGAGAAGTTGAGGTGTGGACGATATTTCAGCCTGTCCAGTATTGTCTCAGAGGCACTGTCTATGCTGAAAATAAACGTCTGTCCACCATTACTTTCTGGCACCGCTTTTAGGACCCGCCACGGTGTTGTGTTCAGGCCTGCATTTTGCTTTTTGAGCCTCAGCAGGAATTTATCACTAGATAACGTTCCAGCTGGAGTTAATGGTACGAATGTTTTACAGAGAGTGGCTATAGGCATTTTGTCACCTTGAACCACCTTCAACATCGCACCTTCCCACGGCTTAAGAGTCTGTTCCAGTTTGAGAAGCCAGTCTCTAGTAGCTTTATCATTGCAATGGATCGACAGCCATCCTGCTGTTTTTTGCGATGCAGCTGAGAATTGTGGGTGTAGCCCACTTTCTTCATCTAGCTTATCGATCTCATCCAACAAAGCTACTTTTATCTTTTCTAGCTCATCCGTTGACAGAGTGTGCTCTGGATGTAGCGCATGAATAATTGCTACCTTTTCACCGGCAACAACCTGATTAAAGGGCAACTTGAAAGTGAAAGATTTTGAGTTGTCATGTTTACTCTTACTCACAGTCTGTCTCTTTGTAATTTGCGGCTCATCTCTTTTGATGCTGGACGTGCTAGGCTTTGGGTTGATATGCTTACTCTTACCCTCTACCTGCCTTCCGTTATCATTAGAGAACTTGCTCTGCTTTGATGGCGCTTGTTCTGGTGTGCTACCATCTGATCTGCCTCTTTTCCTCAGGTCTTCTCGACTTGAGTTTGTTTTTGAAGCTTGATTGGAGCTTTTTTGTTCCTTATCAGGTCTGGAAAGTGTCGAGAGTCTCTCTCGTTCCGCTTTCCTCGCTTCTTCAGGCGCCATGCCTTGTATAATCATGGCTTTGATGCGTCTTTTAGATGCACCCGAGAAGTACTCAAATTTGTGTTTGAGCACTAGTTTACCAAGTGCTTCCGCAGCTTCGTCAAGAACTGGTCCTTCCGGCTCCTTGTTCCTGTCGTCGCCCAGAAATACTTCATTGGCTTTATCACCTTTTTGGGGTGAGGAGGTGAGCAGCTCCTCCAGTTGGACAATTTCTGGTGGTGTTAGCAACAGGTCATTTTCGACATCTGAAGCTACCAGTTCATCCGTGCTCAGTACGTCAGCTGATTCTACTGTCTCAGCTTCAGTTCGTTTTTTATTTGTTTTTTGTATTTGTTCGGTATTCATTTTGGATCCCACGAGTATGGCGAGAAATAAAGGTCCACATCCGCAGAGCTCCCTTACGGACGCAAGGCTAGATACAATGGGGTGGCGCCTGGTGCCCCAAGGAGACCGTTAGCGATATCAATTTTTAACACCTGATATCATTCAGCCATCAGCACGGTTACTTACACACCTTGGCTTTAGTGTTGGACTACTGGCAATGTGGGCTAGGAAAAGGATTATGGGTATAAGAAGGTAGGCGACTGTCGGCTACGTAAACGCATTGCCCAGAGCGAACCCGCGTGGTGGACGTGTCACGCATTCTTGGAGGTCTTCGCCACTCACTCCACCTTCTGGAATAGTTATATAACTGTTTAATATACTGTGTCAACAATATTGTACATGAAATACAATACACCCATACCTCGGTTTACGGCCTAGATACGTTCCGGAGAAGTTGGCCGTAAAGCGAAAAGCTTATATATAACGAATCAATTATTTTTTGTAGCAGTACTGCCTAAAGGGAGAAACTGAAACTAAACAAAAGGTCGCTAACAGTATGTATAGCATTTTTTTTTGCTGTATATCAAAACATTGGAGGCCGTAAATCGAAAAAGTGCCATAATTAAAAAAAGGCCCTTCTAACGAATTGCCATATAAAGAGCGGCTGTATAGCGAGGTATAGGTGTATTGATCTTATGTTCAGTACTTTTTCCAGGACTTTCCAATGACATGTGAACGCATTTGCGTTTCAGTTAAATGAATTATGCACGCCGAATCTCATCTTTGATTTTGTCGATAATTTGCGATAGTAGTGTCAAATCCTATGTCGATTGATATCATGTTTTCGTCAAAGAATCCTTCATCTGAACTTTCGATCGGAATAAAATCATCGTGTCCGTTGGATGTATAACATATCCTATCGTCTTGGTGAAAACACGGGTCGCCAAAATTCTATATGAACCAATTCTTCTGTGGCCACAAACAATTTTTTTTATCACCTCTGTATAGTAAGTGGCGCTTGACTATGTTCGTTTTCTGGAAAAAAAAATGGGTCAATCATACGAAGCAGTAGTTTTAGAACAGTTTTTATTGTATCACAATTTTTATTCAAATCGTGCCTTATATAGAAGTTTAAAATCACATGACTTATCGTAACCACACGACTCCATTGGACTTATCTCAAGACATAATTTCAGTCGGACTGAAAAAAAGTCTAATGGAGACTCTAAAAATTGGACATATTTTCAGGCGGACTGAAAAAAAGTCTAATTGAGACTCGAAAATTTGGACTTTTTTGTCAGTCCGACTGAAATTATGTCTTGAAATAAGTCCAATGGAGTCGTGGGGTTAGACTAAAGCTATATTATGTTTGTGCAATCTCCCCTGTCCGTTCATCCCATCAATTCTTAAGATGCAAAAAAAAACAAAAAAACAAAGCCCGGAACTAAAAATTCAAGATAACAAGCAAACAGAAAAAAAACAAGATTTATTTGAATCCTTTTTTTTTCTCCTTCTTCTTTAATTTATTAACCCTTTCCTTTCTTTTCGCGCTTCCTTAAGACAAAAAAAAAATGAACAAATATACACACGTTTAAATTAAATTTCCCCAAGAAAATGGCAAAATGCTGGACATTTCTTTTGGAATCCTTTTATTCCTTTTATTATTTATGATGTTCAGCATGTGAAAGAGTTGTTTCCTTTTTTTTCATCCTTGCAACAACGGACGACAAGATTTCATATCCGGACTATCTACTATTGTATTTTGGGGACATCCTAGAAAGAAAGAAAAAATAGAAGAAAAACACCGTAGGAAACTTTACGAGATTTTCTTTCCATTTCAAGATGACTTTTCCAACTATTCTAAGACTTCCGCCTATTTTATATTTATTTATTTCCTTGAACAATAAATAAAACTTGAAAATTATGTTCGTAAACATAGAAAGAGTCCTGTAATGGAATAAACACACACACAAACATACAGAAGCATAAAGGGACGAACTCTTTTTATCACAAAATAAATTTAAGACTTTTTGGTCCGTTTTTTTGGTTTTTTTTTGTAGTGCCCGAACAAAAATAGCTCCTGTTCCTTTTTCCGGTGATATTTTTGGGAAGTATCCTCTCTTCTCTAAAGCACTTCATAAATATATGCCGTTTTTTTCTTTTTTTTTTCTTCAAGAGGATTTTTTAATTCATTAAAATAATTAATGGATATTTAAGAATCACACCCCGTTTTCTCGGTGGTGGTGATGAAAAAAGAAAAACACACACGTATAGAAATAGGATAGAACAAAAGATAAAATGTTTGGTTAGGGATTTTTGGGAAAACAAAAATTTAATTTTTGATTATCATATAACTAATGTTTTAACATAACATTGCATACATATAAGTGGATGGCAAATAGAGACATCTAGCGAGTTTTTAAAGTGAAACTAGTTATGTGACAGTGAAATAAGTTTGTTAGTTTGATTTTCATAAAACTTGGAAAATAGATTCTGGATAGACCAACTGAAAAGATAGAACATATCTCCACTTCATGGGAGGTTGGTGGAAGGGCCAAAAGTAGAAAAACGTCGATAATTCGCTCAATAATAAGAAGCTTTTCATAAAATTTAGAATGTAGATTCCAGATAGACCAACTGAAAAGACAGAATATGTCTGCCCTCAATGCGGGATTGTGGGAGTGGGGAGCAAAATAGAAAACGTCGATAATTCACTCAATAATGGGCTGATTTTCATAAAACTTGGAATGTAAATGAAAATAGAAGAGGGTCAATAATTTTCTCAATAATAGACAGAAGTTAAATTTTCTTTCATATTTCTATGAATATCGTGAGCAAAGCCTAAACATTTCATATTCCTCCATCCTTGTAGTTTCACTTGTAACGTGCGTGACGACCATGCACTCACTTCTTTTTTATCCTACTATTATTTAACTTCCATAACAAAAAGAACTACGAAATACTAATCATGAAATAGTTATTTTAATTTCAGATGAAAATCGTGATATTAATATTCATCCAGATGATGATATTAAACGACAAAGAATTCATTATAGTGGTGATCAATTATATTCAAATGTAAGTTTACTTTGTGGTTGCCATTATTATTTGCATAGAAATTGAAATGATTTTTTCTTATGTTTATTATTTAGTTATGGTCTGGAAAATGGTGCATCAAAGATGAACATAAATTGCTATCAGAACTTGGTAGTGTTGTTACAACGAACGGTATTGGTGGTGGCACGACTGGTGGAAATGGTAACGGTGGCAATAATGGTGGTAATCCAACTGGTACATCATATTATGATCACCATAATGGTTTTCCATCATCGACCGGTACTGATTCAATATTATATGATAGTATAACAACAATATCACAATCACAAGGAACATTATATACGCCATCTATTGGTGCAACAATCGGTAAGTTTATATAAATTATATTTTTTATTGAAATAGATTTTGAGGGGGTTTTGTTGAGGGGAATATATATATATATATATAATAATTTTAAAAATACAAATCTAAAAACAAAATAATTAAAAAAAAAACGAAAAAATTATAATTTAAAAGGAGGTGGTTCGTTAACACCATTAGCGCCAATAAGTATGCAAGATATGAAATTGGGTCCAAGTGGTATACTTGAACAATCTTTATCACCGTATCATACAGGTAAGAAAACGCATACAAATGAAAAGATAAAAGTTCTATGAAAGAAAGAAAAAAAAACCGCCTGAAAGAAGAAACAAGAAATGAAAGAAAGAAAAATTTCGAAATGTCTATTTTTTACAGTAGAAAAAAATCGCAGCATTCGATTCAATTCAATTCAATTTTTTTCTTTTTATTGTTTTTTTTTTCATTTTCATATTTTTTATTTTTTTCTTTTTTTTTCCTAAATTTGAATTAAAAATTTATACTTTGTTTTTATTTTTCATTTTTTTCCCATTTACCTCCCGAAAACCGTACGCACGCGTTTTTTTGTTTCTCACCAATCCTTTTTCTTTTGAAAAAAAAACTCTTCTCAAACAAAACCAAAAAACGACGAAAACGAAAAAAACAGTTGTTGAAAATGGTGGTCATGGCGGTTATGCTGGTTTAACAAATTTAGGGCAAGTTATCGTTAGTCCATCGGGATCACATCAACAACAACAGCAACACCATCAACAACATCAACAACAGCATCAGACAACAAACGAACAGGTCTCATCACCTGGTTTACCGATAACAATTGTTACAACAACAACAAATGATGAACCAACGAATCCAAATAATCTTAATAACAATAATAATAGTAATAATCAATCAACAACAACATCAACAACATTAACAACAAATTCATTAACACAACAACAACAACAACAACAAACGAATGAACAATTAACTAGTGGTGTTGTTCATCAACATCAACAACAACAACAGCAACAACATCACCAACAACAACAACAACATACAACGAATCATAATTTAAATTTAAATACAACACAAACAAATACAAATAATACAAATACAATTACAACAAATAATCAATCATCATTAATAGTATTACAACCGACCGTTGGTGGGGGTGGCGGTGGCGCAAGCGGTTATTCATCAATATTACCAAGTTTTAGTCATTATTCGGCAGGCAAGTTGTTTTTCGGTGTTCATTTTTTTTTCTTTTTTCTCGGTTTCGGGTTGTTTTTTTGGATGAAAAATGGTTTATATCTTCGAAAATATGTATATTATTTTTCTTTGTTTTTTAAATACAACGCCATCTAATCGAGAAAAGAAAAATTGCTAATATAATAATTACTACCTATATTTTGGTGATTGGTTCGTTTTTGGTTCTCTCTTTCTTTCTTATTCTCATATTCGCACATTTAAAGCACTTTTAAATTTTTTCGTTACACATAGGACACGCACAATTTCAAACATTATAAAAACACTTCTTTTTATATTATTCGATTTTTATTTACTTCCTCCTTTCCCTACTTTCCCTCTCTTTTAGGTGATATATATTTTTTTAAATTGGATTTTGGGAAATCTAACATTAATTAAGTCCATTTTGGATTGTATTTTAAATATTCTTTTTTTTCTTTCTATTTTTTTTCAACAGGTGGCAGCTCTGTTGTACCAGGTTCAGATTATGCTTATAGTCCAGCATATCCACAATACGGTAGCGCATACGGTTCATACGGTTATAGTACAGCCACCGGCGGACTCCTCAGTAAGTAAATAGTGAGTATTTGTAAAAAAAAAAAAAAAACTCAAACAAAAAAAATACTTGCTGTTTTTTTTACAAATAAATTTTTTTATGTTTTTAAATTTTCGGTTTTTTAATTTTTATGAATATTTAAAACATTTTGTGTTGAATTCAATTTTTAACTTTTCTTTTTCATTTGGTGTGAATTCATAAAAATAAAAGAAAAAACAAACAAAACGACAATTATCATAGAAGTTTCGTTCGACGGTTGCGAGCCGAACCTTAATTTTCTGAAGTGAAATCTGAAAACCAAAGAATAAGTAATTGTAATGTACCCCAACTTCCTATCTCTGTTGTAAGGGCGTTTTTCAGATTTCGAATGTGAATTTTCAAATGATTTTCTATCCACTGCTGACAGAGATAAAGCTAGATATTGTATGTATAGGTGAAAGAGAAATATGATGTAAGCAAAGAAGCACGTGTTGCAATTTATATGGCAATGCACAAATACTAGAAAAAAAAGAAGAGTTTTAAGAGTCATTCACGTGCTTCTTTAAAAAACTGTTCATCCTCCCTCTTCCTGATAGATTTTACCTTTGAAAATCGCCCGTACTCTTTTGCACTTATTGCAACGTTTTTATATTTTTTTTTTAATACTTATTCTGGTTGCTTTGCTAGGTTTGGGCAAAGTGTAACTATAATAAAGTCTGGAAACATCCTATCCTTACCGTACCGCCGTTTTTCAAATTTTGCCTGCTCTTTTTCAAAAAATTTTCTATCCACTGCTGACATAGATAGAACTAAAAATTTTACGTATGGGTGAAAGAGACACATTATTTTAAAAAACATCCAATTTCTCGCTTTTGGGTAATTTTAAAATGTGAAGAATGAAACACAGGCAGAAATTCATATACAAATGCACACATACCAGAAAAAAAAATTGGCGCATATTTTTTTTTCTGGTATGTATGTAAAATTTGTGCCCAAACTTAAGATTCCAAGGGTAATTTATAAGATTCCATGCGTTTTTTTAAGAACATTTCATTCTCTCTCTTGCTGATGGATTTTGCCTATGAAAAATATATGTACTCTTGCGTATTCTTTCCCTCGTTTGCCACGTGCTTTTTCTGGCTACTTCGCTAGCTTTCCAGACTTTATTATTAATTACACTTTGGTTTGGGTACTCTATCATTACTCTTACTTCGGTAAAACTCGCTCTGAACGTCTCGAAAAAGTATTGCCATTCCCAAGGCTTTTCGATACGCGTTAGATCGGGTTTTACGACTATCGACTGTATGCAAAGTGTAACTAATAATAAAGTAGAGAAACTTCCTATCCTTACCGTACCGCCGTTTTTCAAATTTTGCCTGTTCTTTTTCAAACAAATTTCTATCCACTGCTGACATAGATAGCACTAAAAATTGTACATACGGGTGAAAGTGAAACATGATGTCATATGATTTAAAAAAAAATCCCACATTTTCGTTATTTTTTTGTTCGAAGAATTGATCCCATGATGGTGTTGCCATTAATGTATTTTTTTTAACGGACTGAATGATGAAATGATGAAAATCTTTAATAAACCAGTTACTATTTAAATGAATTTTTTAATAATGAAAAATTAAATTTGTATTTTGCCTTGATGCAGTATTTTCATTGATTTCTTAAATAATTACAATTGACAAATACAAATTAAATATAGTGATGTTTCCAAGCGACCAAGATGTAATCTCCTCCATCGTTTTTTTTTTGTTGGGGTATCG
The DNA here is from genome assembly GCA_963422695.1 of Xylophagus ater. Classification (NCBI taxonomy): domain Eukaryota; kingdom Metazoa; phylum Arthropoda; class Insecta; order Diptera; family Xylophagidae; genus Xylophagus; species Xylophagus ater. The sequence continues at coordinate 59,929,008 of OY730480.1, forward strand.
CCAGTAGCCCTAATCTCCAAGTTCGTGCTATTAAAAAATTTGCTGAAATAAATACATTAAAAAAACATAAGAACTAACTAAAGATTAATAGAATTTGTAAATAGATAAATAAGAAAAACTAGTACTACTAACTACTATTTTTTTTTACAAAGACGTAACTGATAAGTATTTTTGCCTGCTATCGAGGTGTTTTTCGCGCTGATTAAAAAATTTAAGGGTAAAATAAATGCGCACTCTAATAAATAAATTGCTCAAAACGATAAGTCGAAATTCTTGCAGCATTTTGTTGGTTCTATCTTTAGCATACAATTATAAAGATCATCGTTTAGATGTTTTGAAATTATGAAGGAATTAAATGTGCCTTGGAATTGATTTTCTATTTGTCGTATATATTCCACAAAATTTTGTGGTGCAATTATTAATCTACAATTTTCGAATTGTTTAAATTGAGTAAATGTGAGCGAACGATCAGAAAATTCTGACACATCTAACTGGCAATTATGCGTTTCTTGGCATTTTTTTAAAAGATAACCACAGAAATATGTGAATGCATTTTCTTGGCCAAAATCCATATTTTTCAACTCAGATTTTCAACTCAGTTATATTTGATTCTTGAAGTGGAAGTGAATCATTTGGAATGGATAATAACTGACTGGTAACAATTGGACCGAAAGTAAATTTCCTTTGAACTTCGCAATTGCCAGTCTTAATAATTTCCATATATTTCATAGAAAACAATTTTTTGAAATTCCTAATAGATTGTATGGAGGTTGGATGTCTGTTATTACCATTTTGTTTTCGAATAGTTCGGAAAAAATTTTCCAAACAATCTTGATTTATTCGCCGTGTAAGCATGAATTTGAAATTTCTCGTTTGAAGTTGAGTCCACAGACATTTTAATCATGCGATTGAAATTAGGAAATCACCAAGACACTTGATAGAAGAAGTAACATTTTTCCCCACTGAATTAATTACTTCGATAGAACCAATCAAGTCAGACATCTCATTGAAAAGGGTCATTTGACGTTCTGAACCGCAAAATGGAACTTTTACATTATCTATTTTTGCTTCTTTAAATTTAGAAGAGTTTCACATATCAAATAACCTATCAAATTTGTCTATTAACTCAGCGGTATGTAAAGCGGAACTTGTAGCTTCATCATTATTTATTTGTGTGTATATACCGCTGGCAACAAATGAGCTGAGTACTAATATACACAACTATATTAAATACAACACTTTATTATAAAATGCACTAACCGTTCCGGATTTGTCGGCAATTTAAAAAACCGTACTTGACTGTTTTCAGATGTTGAAAAGCACCCAGGTACAAAACACTTAAATTTATTTTGTTTCAAAGTTTTAAAATTTTCCATATTTTAAAAGCGCATGTAACTCAAATGAGTTTTTTTTGGAAAAAAAACATTTTGTAATATTGGCAACACCACTAATGGGTAGTTTTAAAATGTAAACAAAGAAGCTAAGCCAGAAATTTATATAAAAATGCACACATTCCAGGAAAAAAAATTTGGCGCTAATTTTTTTTTCTGGTATGTGTGGGAAATTTTATAAAATTTGTGCCCAAATTTAATATTCCGGGATCATTTTATAAGATTCCATGCGTTTTTTTAAGAACATTTCATTCTCTCTCTTCCTGATGGATTTTGGCTATGGAAACTGCATGTACTCTTGCCTATTCTTTTGCACTTATTGACACGTGCTTTTTCTGGATACTTCGCTAGCTTTCTACACTTTATCATAGTTACATTTTGACTGTATGTTGGCCTAATGAGATATCAAGAAGACATTCCTAGCTCTCTCTCTCTCTCTATCAAACTTCTGTAGGTTGTTGTGTGAAATCGACGTTTTTGTATACAAATTGATGACGTTTCACATTAAGGCCTTTTATAAACTCGGCATGTCATTTGTTAACCGTCAGATATTTTGTACATATTTTTTTGACATAACAGGTGGGCTGAAAAGTTCGTATTGTTTCTATGAGAGGGCGCCACTAGAATTAAATCCGTAACATTTTTCGTTAGTACGAACCTTCAAAAGATACGTGTATAAATTTGACAGCTGTCGGACTATTAGTTTGTGAGATATAGCATTTTAAGTGAAGCAACTTTTGTTATTTTGAAGAAAATGGATAAAAAGGAATTTCGTGTGTTAATAGAAAACTGTTTTTTGATGAAAAAAAATGCTGCTGATACCAAAAAGTGGCTTGATGAGTGTTATCCGGACTCTGCAACCATTCGTAAGTAGTTTGTTAAGTTCCGTACAGACCATATGAGCAGCGAAGACGATGAACGCAGTGGACGTCCAAAAGAGGCTGTTACGGAAGAAAACATCAAAAAAGTCCACAAAATAATTTTGGATGACCGTAAAGTAAAGTTGATCGAGATAGCTGACACTCTAAAGATATCAAAGGAACGTGTTGGACATATCGTTCATGAATGTTTGGGTATGCGAAAGCTCTGTGCCAAGTGGGTGCCGCGCGAGCTCACAATCGACCAAAAACAACAACGAATTGATGATTCGGAGCAGTGTTTGGAGCTCTTCAATCGTAATAAACCCGATTTCTTGCGTCGATATGTGACATGGATGAAACATGGCTCAATCATTTCACTCCTGAGTCCTCCTGAGAGGTAATCAGCGCAACTGAGGCCTATTTTCAAGCAAAAGACAAATCGTACTGCAAAAATGATATCGAAAAGATGGAAGATCGCTATAATCGGTGTATCGCTCTCGATGGCAACTATGTTGAATAATAAAATCGAGTTTTGTTAAAAAAATGTGTTTTTCTTTAAAACGATACGAACTTTTCAGTCCACCTGGTATCATCAGTTGAAAGTCTACTATTTAACTCAGTGATCCATTGTTATCGGTTATATATCGCACAATACATAAAAATCATAACATTGTACATACTGTGAAAATGCCAAATTTCCGACGTTGAAAATTCAGTAGGAATCATGGCCAAAGTGAAAGGAATATTCGCAAGTTAATAGAAAAATGTTAAGAGGCTGGTAAGACACCTGTGTATTCTTTGTCCATCCCGTTTCTGTTATGCACAAAAGTCTGGTAATAGAACCAAAAATGTTAATTCCAAGATCTTCCTAGCAACTCGGTCTCACATAAAGCTTTTTATGGCAAATATTTTACTTCAAAATCTTCGCGTATAAATATTCAAGTCCGGGGCCACATGCCATATATACATAGAACTCATGAAACAACGGCTTTGAAAAATTCGATGACCATTTAATTTTAATATTTGAAGACTTCACAATTAGCCACCAAGATCAACTCGTTTTTGTGAAATTATACGAAAAAGGAAGCGTTTATGCTAACAATCTGCAAACCCTTGACGTGCTTAAAACTCATACAAAATTGTCATATAAGCGGATCTTATGATTTGTAAGATGGCCCGAAGAGATATTTTTAGTAATGATATTTTATTTCATTGAAATAAACATATTCACAAAAATTTGGCACCACGACTCCCAATCGGAACACACGTGCGTTGATTCTTGATTTTTGTGAAAATCTCAATTTTAAAACTCTTGAATTGTCATTTGTTTTTTTTTTCTTCGTCAAATCTATCAAAAAAAAAATTTTAATCCGAAGAAAAACGAATATTTACAATTTTTTTTTTAATTTCCTTTTTCTTTTTCTTCTTCTTCTTTTCTCTTTGCTTCTCATTTTTTTTTTTTAGATTCATCATATTATTACGATGGACAACAACAACAACAACAGCAAACCACAACAACAACATTAAATCAAGACATTCGTTCACCATTGGCAGCGACACGTGCAAATTCATTAGCGAGTGCAGCATCACCAACGGGCAGTGCATGCACTAAAACCGAAACATCTGATATATTTCTTGTTTAGAGGGACAGAGATTGGAAAAAGAGAGAGAGAAACACAACGCAACACAACAAGTAGTATTAAATTAAAGGCAAAAAAAAAAACAGAACAGAAAAAATAATCAAATTAAAGGAAGTAGAAAAAACAATATTATGTATTTGAAAGACAAAGACAAAAGAAAAAAAAAGAATTTTATTATAAAATAATTAAATTTATATATTAAAAATTAATAATTTAAATTTTATTAAGGAAAAAAAAACTCATTCACACATACACACACACACATATATATATTATATATATAGAAAATAAGCTATTTAAAAAATTGTATTTTAAAATTAAGAAAAAGAAAAAGAAAGAAAGAAAAAAACGATATCATTTAAAAAAAAAAAATAAAAATAATTAAATTAATTAAATTTAAAAAGAAAAAACCAAAAAAACAAAAGAAAAATTTCAATTGTTTTTTTTAATTTTTTTTTTTTTTTATATACTCGCTGTTAAAAATTATATTTTTTAAAAATAAAAATTAAATATTTAAAAAAAAAGAAACGTGGAAATAAATGAATTTCAAAAATCGTTTTTTTTTTTGAAAAACAACAAAATACATCGACATTTTCTTTTTTTTTTTTTGTTTAAAAATTTTTGTAAATTAAATTTATTTATTTTTTAATTTTAATTTTCTGTTTTTTTCGCGTTTGGAAAAAAGAAAGTCACCGAAAGCCGATGAAAGAAAACCGCACAATATTTTCCCCTCTTTTTTTTTTAGGCACTAGTTAGAGAACCTCCCTAAAGAGAAGGCCTGAAGAAGAAACTGGCAAAAACTTCAACTACGGAAAATTAAGTTCAAAAGGAAAAACGAAATATAAATTCACAATTAGACACAAGAGATAAGATGGAGTAGGAAATTGAATTGTTTTTAATAGGCTTGTCATGAGATGTTAGGAGTGACCACGAATTGGGCCAATTGTGCACATTGTGAATTGAGTCCTTAGATTTTGGGATTAGCCAGCCTCCCAAAGCCTATAATGAAGTTGGATATCAGACTGGCGTGGATCACATTGGAGATTTGGTTTTGAGTGTGAGGTTTTGAAAAGCTGGACACTGACAGAGAAAGTTCTGGTCCTGGCTTAATAAGTAACGCATTGAACTATGAAGTCCGTGATCATCGATTCAAATCACAGTCAAGTTTAAAGAAAGTGGGAAAAAATATTCACCTGTTCTTATGCGGGAAAAAGAATGACGGATTCACGGTGTTCGGTTTTTAGATTGTATTGAAAATATAGTCCGTCCTGAATCCGTCGCATTCTGTGTAGTCTAATTGAAAAAGTATACATTTAAAATTTGTTTTGAATCCGTCGTGGAGAGAGAGAATACAAAAACAAAGTGTTACAAATGGTCTACAAAGCCTACGTATAGAATCTCATCTCCAACTCATTAAAGCAAGGAAATATCAAACGTTTATTTCAAATGGAAAATAAATATTTCGTCCGCTTTTTGTTTTGTTAAACAATGACACGAAATATATCCTTCTGAAATATGTTCGGTTAGTTAAAAAGAATCAGGAAAACCCACCAAAAAAACAAAAGGAATAAATTTTCATTTGTTCCATTCCATTCCGTTTAATTTTCTTCAGGCGCTTGAAAATCCTATAACTAGACATCGAGTTAAAAACACATAACACACAAACATACACACTCTTGTTCTGTTTTTTTGAATATTAATTTTTGTATTGGATAATCTCAGTCCGGTACAGCTCCATTGTGCCCAGTCAAGGAAAGCTTGAACAAAGCAACAATTAGAGTCTCTGCCACACTAATTGAAGAGATTACACTCTAATCCTTCTACCCAATATAACTACAATAATTCCACACTCATGGCGACAATATATTTTAACCTTCCTGCCAGCCGGTACCATCAGGAATGCTAAGAGCTTAAATCAGTGTAGGCAAACAGAAAATGTTACTGATTTCCGAAAGGCTAAAACCTTGCAAGGACTCGATCTCTTTCCTGCTACTTTCGATTTCACATATTACGTTTTAAAGAAACATCACAACAATTGTCACCTAAACGTTTATCATTCCCACAAATGATGACAAATATGCTTTATACGTAATATTAGTATGAAAGTGACAATCATGTGCATAAAGCTTTTTTGGTTACCTTTCCGTACAGTACAACTCTGCCATAGAGACGATGTCCAAGTCATATGGGAGGTGTGATTTTCAGTATTGTTGAAGGCTTGAAAGATATTTTATTATTATGCGGGAAACTGAATGACGGATCCACATCGGGAATCACTGTTTAAAAATAGTCAAACATAAAACCATCTCGCGCGTTCTGTGTAGATTAATTGAAAACGTATACATTTAAAATTTTAATACGTCATGAATCGGTCTGTTTAGACCTTTAGGCAACTGACAAACTTAAAAAAATGTCTTCATCACGCGTAAAATTTTAGTCATTTACCTTTTTCGTTTTGTTTTCGTTTTTTTTTTGTTCCTTCTTTTAATTTAAGCTAAAACAAAAAACTGGCGAAAAAAAATGTAAAACAATTTGTTTTTTTTTGTCATATTTTTAAGAAATTTTATTTTTAATTTAATTTTATATATATTTTTTTTCGTCGTTAAAAATTATAAAAAAAAAGAAAAAAAAATAACGCAAGACAAAAAATAAGAACGATGTCAAAAAATTAAATCCAAAGAATTTTTAAGAAATTAAAAAAAAATTAAAAATAATTTTTTTTTTTTTTTTTGAAAAAGAAAAAATCTTTTAAAAACTATATGTATTCTTATTTTTGTTGTAATTTATTTCTTAAGCACCGCAATTATTTATATTAAAAAAAAAAGAAAGAAAAATACAAAAAAAAATATATTACAAATTATAAATTTTTTTTTAGTTTTTCTTTTCAAATTTCGCACCGCACTTTTATTGTTGAACGCAAATGCACACAAACACACATGCACACACACACACACATACATTAGTAGCAACACACGCGTTCACAAAAGAACAAAAACAAACAAAAAAATTACTTAATTTAAAATTATCTTCTTTTTACCTTTTTATATTGATACTTTTTTTTGGTTAATTTTTATTCAAAAAAAAGAGAAAAAAAGAAAAACAAAAAATTTCAAAACAAATTTAAATAAAATAAAATATTTTATAAAAAAAAATTAAAACAAAACAAAAAAAAACAAACAAGAAATCAAATAAATAAAAATTTAAGCCAAAAATCAAAAAGAAAAACAAATAAAATAAAAATTATAATTTAAAAATTTCCTTTTGTTTTTAACCTATTTCACAAATACACACATACTCCCGTGGCTCCATGGCAGCGTGACGACGACAAAATGTAATTTGCTCGATTCGATTACGGTTCAATTTAAAAACCGTTTAGTAACCGATTCTGCGTGGGCCGAATCGTTTTAGCCTATTATTGAATCCGCTTTCGCCTCGTCTATTTCGCTTTTGCGCTATTATGGAACGCGAAAGCGTGTTTGACGTGAATTCGATATTTAAAATACGACTGCTATTTGTGCTTAACACTTCAGATATACTTAATACAAGCACAGCAAGATATCTTTCATAATCATATCGAATAAACGATAAATCGAATGTATATACTCTTCTCATCATTACTGTCAGGAAGGGAGGAGAGGTAAGAGCAATATTAGTAAGACAGTGGTAAAATTAGTCGGAAGGAGAAAAAAAAATCCATCACCTAACCGCCGCCTTCAACCCACCACCACCATCAATCCGCTCCCATTAACTGGCACAAAATAAGATAAATACAAAATATATAATGTTAATCTCTGTTAAAATTAAAAATACGTATGGTCAACAACCGGTATAACACGGAAAAGGTTATCCGATAAAAGTTACATTCGCGATGATACAGCGGAGTCGTTAGCCAGCAGACTCTTCAGTTTCTCCTTGCTCAACGAGAAGTCAAAGTATCCAAAGCTCTTATTTGCGTTTATTAACATTCTTGTAACAGATTCAAACCTTCCACAGTCAGTACGATGACAGTCGATCATAAATAAGCTAATGCCCTAGACATACTACACGATTTAATCCAGTCGATTATTTTTAATCCAGATCATGCGACACATTCTGTTTTTCTGGATTAAAATTTATTTTCAATTATTCTTTGACATTTCTCAAAGCTTTCTATAAAATCTTTTTGGTTAGGAAATTTTGGAAGTAAAAAAAAAATTATTTATGAATATGAGAACATGGGAACTTCTACACGTATGTTCAAATCACGTTACCTTCTAAAAATCTGGTAATACTTTTGTGAGTTATACTAAGTGCAAATTATGACGAAAATATGTAAGCAAAATTTGAAAATCGTATCATTTCATACAAAAAATCTGAATTTTGTTCGGCAGCTGCCCGAAGTTGTAATCGGCTTCAATTGATTTTTGGACACAACTGTTCTTTCATTGAACAAGTGTGTCATGCCAGATTTCATTGAAATCGGTCCATAAATAACGTTACAATACCATGTAAAAACACAAAAAATCGAACTTTTGTTCGGCGGCTACCCGAAGTTTTAGTCCGATCAAATCCAACTTCTAATAGAATGGTTCTCAGGAGGAAGAAACCGCTATTACCAATTTTCATGGAAATAGCTTCAAAAATACGGCCGCAATCTTGTACATGACAGAGAGACCGACAGACAGACGACAGATGGACATTGGATAAAAATGATTGCAAACGATTTAGAATCTTATAAAACGTGGAGATTTGCAAAAAAACAAAAATTTTTTTTTTTTTTTCTATCATGATTCCAGTAACTATATACTTCGTATAGAAGTTAAAAATTTAAAAATATGATATTTAAAAAAAAAAGAATCATTTCCTTCAAAATACAAACAGTTAGAACCGCCAAATTCAAATCTGTGATTTTGTACAGTGTCTTCTTCTTATTTGTGCTTTTTCAAGGTTTATATCTATAAATATGAGCAGTATTACCAGATTTAAAAGCGAAAGCTTTAAAGCTTTTCACACTCAAAGAGCGAAAAGTTCTCAATTATTCAATAATTTAGATGAAAATTCTCGGTTAACTATCCTCAATTAGGGCATGGCGTGATTAATTACTTTTCGAGGTTTGTGAACAACTGGCTAATTGAGGCCGTAAAAAAAACTTTTTAAGCACATTTGACCAAATTCCAAGTGAAAAAACTTGTTATATGGAAAAAAAAAATATTCTCTTAAAAATACATATGATTCTCTTTATTAAAAAAATTATAGATAGATTACATTATGTTAACAAAACAGAGATGGAAACAGATTTATCTTCAAAAAACAATTCTAACACTTACGTAAAAAATAACAATCACTATTCCAGTGGCGTGTGACAATAATTTTCTGCACCCTATGTATCTTTCTGTAATCACATTTTATATAATTCAACACATTTAGATATTGTGCCGATTCGATTGTCTGTATTCCGGCAGCGCCTGCTGGCCTACGTTCCGCACCTCGTAGCGCGAAGAAATATCTATGAAAGTGTAATATCTTTGTGACTAACTTTGGTGACGTTTTATGATGGTGTTCGAAATAATAGGCTGAAAAACAATTTTGTTGTGTCAGAAAAAGAGTAAAAGAATTTCAACAGAACAATTTCAGCTAACAGTAGTAGAAAAATTAATAATACTACATCGTAGCCTATCTTAAACACATCGCTTTACTATCAACGAACACGAACTTATAATAAAGTTACTGCAAAAATAGTTTTGAAATTTTAACTTTAAAGAGAGAAATTAACCTGTAAAACCATATGACCAGTTTTTTGCACGTTCGTTGTTTTATTATTATTCTCTGCAGACCCTGCCTGATAACCCACCGCACGCCACTGCAATACAGGAACTAATACCTAAAATACACTACCGGTCAAAAGTTTGGGTTCACTTGATACATTTTTTAATTTTACGCAATTTCGTCGGCTACTCATTATATTCTATTGGGTCGTGGATTCGTTTTCAACAGGATAACGATCCTAAGCACACTTCCAAATTCTGAGCAGCCAAAGAGAAGCAGAAAGAACTAAAATATATGGAATGGCCTCCTCAGCAACCTGATTGTAACCCTATCGACTTGCTGTAGGATGAATTGGACAGAGAAATGAGGAAAATGCAACTAACCAATTCAAAACAGCTTTGGGCGTTCCTGCAAACTTGTTGGGATCGACTTTCAACGGAATCATTGCATGAACTCATCGAAAGGATGCCCAGAGTATGCGCTGCTGTATTACGCGCGATAGGCGGGTATTTTGAAGAATAAAAAATATGAAGAAATAATGCCGAGTATTTGTAAAAGTCGACATATTTTGTTCACAGAATGATAAATTTGTCACTAAAAATTTTACGTACGGGTGAAAGAGACACATTATTTTAAAAAACATCCCATTTCTCGCTTTTGGGTAATTTTAAAATGTAAACAATGAAACACAGGCAGAAATTAATATACAAATGCACACACACCAGAAACAAAAAATTTGGCGCATATTTTTTTTTCTGGTATGTGTGGGAAATTTATAAAATTTGGTCCCATATTTTAGATTCCAGGGGTAATTCATAAGATTCCCTCTGATTTTTAAGAACATTTCATTCTCTCTCTTGCTGATGGATTTTGCCTATGAAAAGTATATGTACTCTTGCCTATCCTTTTCCCCGTATTGCCACGTGCTTTTTCGAGCTACTTCGCTAGCTTTCGAGACTTTATTATAGTTACACTTTGGTATTTCTCAAATAACCATGACAACTTGCTGGAATTATAACAGTTTTTAAAAACTGTTATAAATTCATATCTTGGACATAATTATGACCCGTTCGCTAGAATACGAATTTTCTTAGCTGTGTTTACATATAATATGTAAAAAAAATTAAAACAAAATTTAAACCCGGTAGGTGGCGCTGAGGTCGAGGTATTAACGAAAATGTTGTTTTGCCAGTTGTGCGCATTCTTAAATTGAAATTGGTGCGATGGACAAAGAAAGCACTTATTGCCACACAGACTATTGATCTATCTATACAATACTATGGCCTTTTAACCACTAAGATAAGACGAACATTGTATTATGATAAATGAAATTGAATTTATTAAATAGAAAATAAAATTTGCATTTAAAAAAACATAATTAATTTCATTTCATTCTTAATAATAAATATAATCATGGGCAGAACAACGTTTGCCGGGTCAGCTAGTAAATATATAAAATAAAAACTGAAAAATTTAGCTTCATTTTGTGACAACTCCGCGCACAGAATTGCGTTAAAATTAAATAGTCTGCATGCTCCCATTTCTTTGAAAATAAATCGTGCGAATAGTTCATCGAGTATTTTCATTTCAATTATTGAATAATTGAGAACTTTTCGGTTGTTTTATCTGGTAATACCGCTGACATAAATTCTTACTTATTTTATGGAATTTCAAAAAATAATTAAGAATGAATTCTAATCCAGTAAAACAGAATGTGTGGCATTGTTTTACTAATCTAGATTAAAAAAAGGAAGTGTGCTTTTGACCACACTGTAGAAGTGAAATAGAAGCTTTTCTTTATGGTTTGTCAGCGAGTTGCATTTGTTCCGCTTGTTTAGCAAGTTGCCTATCCCTACATGCCCGCATCCGTTCTGCACCAGTCATAGCCGTACTCATCGAAGCCTTGTCAGTGAGTTGCTTTTGTTGCGCTTATTGTTGCCTAGCTGTACGTGCCCGCGTCCGTTCTGTAATAGTCATAGGCGTTCGCGTGGAAGCCTTGTCAGCGAGTTGCATTTGTTCCGCTCGTTGAGTAAGTTGCCTAATCCTAAATGCCCGCGTCCGCTCTGTACCAGTCATAGCCGTGGCTGTCGAAGACCTACTCGTCAAAGCTTTGTCAACGAGTTGCTTTTGTTCCGCTTGTTGAGCAAATTGCCTAGCCCTAAAAGCCCGCGTCCGTTCTGCACCAGCCATAGCCGTACTCGTCGAAGCTATGTCAGTGAATTGCTTATGGTCCACTTGTTGAGCAAGTTGCATAGCCCTACATGCCCGCATCCGTTCTGCACCAGCCATAGCCGTAGTCGTCGAAGCCTTGTCAGGGAGTTGCTTCTGTTCCGCTTGTTGAGCAAGTTGCCTAGGCCTACATGCCTGCATCCGTTCTTCACCAATCATAGCCGTACCCGTCGAAGCCTTGTCAGCGAGGTGGTTTTGTTCCGTTTGTGGTGCAAGTTGCCTAGCCCTACATGCCCGTATCCGTTCTTCACCAGTCATAGCCGTACTCGTCGAAGCCTTGTCATTGAGTCGCTTGTGTTCCACTTGTTGAGCAAGTTGCCTAGCACTACATGCCCGCATCCGTTCCGCACCAGTCATAGTCGTACCCGTCGAAGCCTTGTCAACGAGTTGCATTTGTTCCGCCTGTTGAGCAAATTGCCAAGTCCTATATACCCGCGTCCGTTCTGTACCAATCATATCTGCACTCGTCGAAGCATTGTCAGCGAGTTGCATTTGTTCCGCTTGTTGAGCAAGTTGCCTAGACCTACATGCTCGCGTCCGTTCTGCATCAGTCATAGCCGTACTCGTCGAAGCCTTGTCAGTGAGTTGCTTTTGTTCCGCTTGTTGTTGCCTAGCCCTACGTGTCCGCGTCCGTTCTGCAATAGTCATAGGAGTTCCCGTGGAAGCATTGTCAGCGTGTTTCGATTGAGCAGAATTGTCGACTCGTAAACGTTTCTTACCCGGAGTCATTGTAGGCGTAGTAAGAAGCAATGCTTTGCTTCGATCTTGTAACTGCCGGCAGTTTTCCGCTGTTGGCTGTGTTTTAGCAGTAGTCGTTTTATTCTGTCCACGTAGTGTGCTCTTGCGAGCTCTGTACTCCCTGGTACGTTTAGCAGCCCTCTTTACCTGAGTTTTAGTAACGAAAATGCTAACAATGAAGCGCTATGGGAAGCGCAAAGCTACTTAAAAGGTCAATAACACGAAAAAACCCAGGAATAGAAAATTCCAAGAATTCACACGAAAAATCACCAAAAACTACCAGTATTTCACGAATTTATTTGCAAAAACCTCCAACAAAGGAAAATGCCAACAAGGGAGCTCTATGGTAAGCGCTAAACTACTTAAAAGGCCAATAACACGCAAAAACCCAAGAATAGAAAATTCCAAGAATTCACACGAAAAATCAACAAAAACCACCAATATTTCACGAATTTATTTGCAAAAACCTCCAACAAAGGAATATGCCAACAAGGGAGCGCTATGGCAAGCGCTAAACTACTTAAAAGGCTAATAACACGAAAAAACCCAAGAAGAGAAAATTCCAAGAATTCACACGAAAAATCACCAAAAGCCACCAATATTTCACGAATTTATTTGCAAAAACCTCCAACAAAGGAAAATGCCAACAAGGGAGCGCTATGGTAAGCGCTAAGCTACTTAAAAGGCCAGTAACACGAAAAAAAACCAAGAATAAAAATGTCCAAAAATTCACACGAAAAATTCACTAAAAACAACTATGAACCACTTTTGTAGAAGGTTTCTTGACGAATGAATACCGGCTGTATACACACATTTTATTTCTCTTGTCTTTTCTTTTGAACACCATTCGCCCCTCTTCGTTCTCTCCAGCTGTATATGAGATCGTGATGTTTAAATTTCTACATTGCTTTTATGTGTATAAGATACAATCTATTTCAGCGCTTCCCATCTAGTGGTCCACGACCCAAAATAGGGTCGCGAGCTTTTAAAATAGTGTCGCGAAAATTTTCTAAAATTATACCTTAAAAATAAGTATAGAAATAGAATCGAAAATTTTGAATTAAAACTTCGACCAGTGCTGACAAAAATGGAGCCTCCTTTTGAATTGTTGTGCAATAAGATGCCGCCCACCGCAATTAGTTATTACCTGATTATATTTAAGTTAATTTTGTTAATTTGATTTTAACTTTATGCCTTTGCTGTTCCGTTTTTTTTTTTTTATTACTGAATCAAATGCATTATTTTTAATAAAGCAGTAATCATACTTTTTTTTAAATGCACAAATATTAATTTTTTTTGGGTCGCGAAATTTACTTTAAAAAAAAGTGGGTCGTGTTGGAAAAAGTCTGGGAACCGCTGATCTATTTGTATCTCTGCCCTGTGCCTTATGCATGAGATCAGCCTTATACACAGAAACGACGCGATTGTTAGTCAGCTTACACTGATGTGACATGTGACGCTGCGTTACAAAGTTAGCGTTCCATGATTTTTTCCATATAAAAAGTTAAAAAAATTTTTCGACCACAGCGCCAATACGGTGGCAGATAGAACTATTTGGTCTTCGACGGCAATATTCCTCATTATAACTTCCACAATATTGCCGAACATTGTAATCGCCTAGGACGTCCATATAATGAGATATTTTGTAATGTAACGTTTCGTTACACAAAATTGTGACATAATTTTTGCTAAACGCCCCAATAGAAGTATTTCACTTCAAAAATAATCAACTGGATTAAAGCGTGTAGTATGTGTACAGTATTAAGGCAAAGAAATACCCAAACTGAAATCAACATTGCCGCTGTAAATAAAAGTTTAAGGGATGATAGATCCAAATTTATCGATTCCTCGACGTGCGCAACACTTGGGCACAACAAAGTGTATTTCGTGTAAAGATCTGGACTTACAGGATCCAGCTATAGTGCTAGAATTAACATATAGTAACTTAAAATCGGCATATAGCCAATTTTTTGATGCCCTATAGCAGAAATGGGACGGAAAAACAGCCAAACCTAATAATATTTCAAAAAATTTTCTGCATATGGTAACTTTGTTTCTTCTTTTTCAAATTTGCTCTAATTCACTAGGCTACCTGCGAATAGCCCTAATAGCATAATTTTATGCAAATTCTATTCAAATCGGTACATTAGTTTTTAGAGTACATCCAAAAACACTTTATGAACAGGATTCTTTTCTCCTACGATTATTTCTCTCCCCACTATCCTTGGACCTATTTTACTGAACTTTAAGATAAAAACAACTAAACGTTCTGGTCAGCCTGGTTTTTTCTCCTCCTGGGCCGATTTTGCTGCAATGCAATGCCAAACCAAGTTAAAGAAGAACCAATTCACGTTGTAAGTTTCATCAAAATCAGATATCGCGTTTTTAAGTTATCTTGTACACGGACGGACATGCATAAATCGATATAACTTTTGATTCTCTACACATCTATATCCTTAAAATCCTCCTCCTATTCGTTACAGACTTGGTGACAAAGCTAATAAACTCTCTGGTAGTTCCTCTACCATAGGGCATAACAACATAACTTGTGTTATTATTACGAAATTGGACTAGATTTGTTTGAAATAGTGGCCTGAAAATTAGGCCCAAGAGTGCATATTTCCATAAAATTATTTTCTAAATTTTGACATAGACACAAACAGACATACTGACTTTTTCTAAAAATTATATTTGTTTTTTTGTAATTCAGGAAGCATCAAAATATGAATGGCAATTTGTTACCATCACAAAACTTTATGTGATATTTTTTTGTTGAAACAGCACAAACCTCCGACTTTATAAAATATGTCTTAAATAAGCGGAAATCATTACCGAAATACTAAAACGGAAACGAAAACTTTAAATTAAACAAAAATAAATAATTTCCGTGCGAATAATTTTTATTAATTTAATTTTTTTATAATTTCATTTAAATATGTTATTTTGTGAAAAACGCGCGTAATTTGAATAAGAAGAAAAAAAGAATTAATTGAAAATGAATTTAATAATATCAATTTTATTAGTAATTATTATTTTGAATTTGAAATTTATTAAATGTCATGAAGAAGAAGAAGATGGCCGCGTTATCGTTTATGATTCGTTCGATGAATATAAAGTGAGTATTTTGTGACCTACCCTGTGTGTTTTTTTTTTATTAAATTTCGAAAATCAAAAGATGAAGAACAGAGTAAAAAAACGTGTTAAAAATAATCAATAAATTAATATTTTGAATCTGTTCACTAAATCGAAACATAAAATTTAATATCGTAAATTCATATAAATTATATGGAACTTACGATATTATGAATATTTTTGTTCGTTTCTTCATCTTGATTGCCCTTTTATGGTAAGATACTGTAATTGGGTATTTTTGGTTAACGGATAAAAATAATCATCAGAGAATGCGATCTCAAGGCACTAAAATGTGTCGAGAATCAAAATTTATATTGATTTATGCATGTCCGTCAATACGAAAACTTTATAAAACGCATTGTTCGATTTTAATGAAATTTAAAATATGAAGATTAATTCTACGCGAACTCGATTTGGTAATGTATTACAGGTTAATGGGCTGTGGTGGACTGTAGTTTTATAGTGAAAACCGGTGGTGATCATAAAGTTTTGTCGCTTTTCTAATTTTTTTAATTCAAAAATTTGTGTAACAATCTCATTTATTACATTAATTAAATAACTCATTACTTATACATGATACTATCTTAAATTTCATTAAAATCGCTCGATGGATAGTGGAGAAAGAAATAGTTAGAGTTTTAGTTTCTTTAATTTATTCAGATTTTTCTTTAAAAACTAATATAGGGTGATTTTTTTTTAGAGTGATGAACTTTAAATTTAAAAAAATAACGCAAAAAGTTAACTTTTAATAAAAAATCAGACCTATTCATGCCATTAAATTTAATAAATGACTTTAAACGTATGCGACTGTTCTTGACGAGGTGCATTCTGTCAGTCCAATTTTGGGTCACTTTTTCGAGCAATGTTGTCCGCATAGCACAAATAACACGAATCATGTTTGCCAATTGTTGCTGGTTTAACAGACTAGACCAGTGACTACACGTAAACACATAGAAAATAGTCGAGAGATGCCAGAGCACATCACTTTGGAGGTCAACTTACAGCGCTATTTCTCGAAATCACATTAACGCCAAATCGTGATTTTAATAAATCAATGGGCACGTGGAGCCATCCTGTTAAAACCACGTCTCGGCAAATTCCATATCATCCATATTTTCAAACAAATATTCACGCGAGCTCCTGTCTCATTTTTATAGAAGGACCACAGGCGTGTAAACTACATTTTTCTGGAGGATGTAATGAAGTCTCTATAGTCTCTTCTGGATTAGCCGCACTCCAGAAACACCAATTTTGGTAATTATCAAATCCATTGAGCAAAAAATGAGCCTTGTCACTTAACAGAATTTTGCGATAGAATTACGGGACCGATTTTGAAAGTAAATTTAGATAATTCTTGAAGCATGAGCCTATTCATAATTATTTGTCAGAATATACTAAACATAAATATCAAAAAGAGCTGTGACAATGACAGATCGGATTGACAGTTATCGCTATCGGAAGTTCTATTACGCTTAAAAGAAAAACACCCCATATTAGAGTTAATTCATATCTATCATTTTAAGTTTCTAAATATATGTATTTTTATTTGAATTGCTAATGATTTGGTTTTTTCTTTTTTTTCATATTATAAGAATTCATTAAATAAAAAATATGCATGGGAATATGAAGAGATTCGTTGCCGGAAAGCGTACGAGGAAAATTGTAAAAGAATTCGTCAACACAATAAATTATATAAAAATGGAAAAGCTTCATTTCAATTGCGTGCAAATTGTTTAGCTGATTTGGTTTGTAGAAAATAAAAAATTCTAAAAAAAAAAAAAATATATATATATACAGGGGTGGGCATAATTATTTTTACACTTGAAATTTTTTGGAAAGCGTTTCTTTGCATGCCGATTTTATTGTGTTCTAATGAGAATTTATAACATTTTTTTCTTGGAGATATAGGAATGATATGTTCAAAATGCAATAGAAAAAAAAGGGGCGAAAAGGGTTGGAGGTTTTTTATATACGGCAGTATAAACTTTTATTGGCGTAGGGCAGTGGTTCCCAAAGTGTGTTCCGTGGAACCCTAGGGTTCCACTAAAAAATTTAGAGGTTCCGTTATTTCATTAAAAAAATAAGAATGGTGTTTAATACATTCAAATTTTCCTCGGAAAGTTTACAATCAACCACCAAATTAAATTTAAAATTTTTAAATAAGGCGACTGAAAACACAAGTATCGGTAGCAATTCGGTTAATTTTCGTACTCTGATCGTGAGTTAGGCTGTTACTTTAAATCCAACATAACTATTTTTTCAAGTGAACGGAAATAAGTATTTTCTATTCCTCTTGTGTTTTTATAAATCAGGTAGGACTATAAATAGTTTTATATTTTATTCATTATACTCTGTAATATTTTTACCATTTTTGTTTCTATAAAAAAGAATTGCCCTTATAATGGATCAATGGTTAAAATATGGGTCATTAAAGAAAACTGACGTTGTTAGTAGTAATGCAGAAATCGCGGATACAGGCATTCCGGAACGTACAATGCCATCAACTTCCAGTTCCGTACAGCTACAGCCTCATCTTCCAACTCTGCCATCTTCCAATGTTGGACAGGTGGTATCAACGGAAAGACGTAAATATGATACTAGTTACCTGTCGTTTGGATTTAAATATTCAGGGCTCCGCGATGATTGACAAAAAATTTGGGGGTTCCACGATCAAAATAGTTTGGGAACCACTGGCGTAGGGCATAAGTATTTTTACACACATTACAAATGTCGGAAATCTTTCGTTTTGGTCAGTATGGTCCGTTTACTTGCAGTTAATAATAAAATTATTGAAGGAAATTATTTTTTAATATTTAATCTTTAGTATTTAAAAAAAATTTCTTTGGAAAAACTTTCAAAATGGCGAAAACTAGGGAAAACAATGTGGAAGATTGTGCGATCATTTTAACGAAGTTTGAGTGTGAAATTTCTGCTACTAAAACTGCGGAACCTTATCAAATTTCACGGTAGACTGTTTGTCTACTATTAGAGAAAAAGAAAGAGTTAGCAACACTTAAAAAGATCAAAAGAATTTGCAGAATTAGTGTCACAACCGACCACGAAGACAGGCGTCTTGTCGGTTCTATTAAAAAAAACTCGTCTATTGCTCCATATAAAGTAGCAGTAAATTCAAATTAGGTAGCTGGAAGAAACACAAGTAAATGGACCATACCGAGAAGATGCACCAAAGACGTGTTAAAGAATATGCCATACATTTCTGTCGCAAACAAAGTAAATCACGTCACCCCAACCAAATATCCATTTTACCCATAGAATAATGCCCCTCTGGTTTCAGATTCTTCTAGATTTGGATTTAAAGACGATTGGATTTTATAGTTTTTGAACACCCAAAGCATATTCAATTCGTTATTTGGCATAATAGTTGCATATTTAAATTTTCGCCATAAAAATTAATTGATTTCAAAATAAAATAACAAAAAGAATACTTATCATACTCGACACCTCTGTTTTATAGGGAATTCTATCGAGCGCTTCTTCACTTTTTAAAAAAAAACGATTTTCTCAATCAATGTTCTTAGAACATTTAATTCCGGATGTTGATACTACTGGGTTCCGTTCACTCGATCACACCGGTGTAAACAAAAATCGGTGTATGTTAAAGTCAAAAAAGCCTGTGTCGAAAAATGTAACTTGCTTGCCAGTGAACGATCGTAATCGTAGTCAATTAGTGTCATTTCGAAATGTCAATTGGAGAAAATACGCACTTATAGGTTAATTAATGTACTGTAATTATTAAAATTACGTTCATGAAATCCATTTATTTTTAATATTTAATTTAGTAATTAATATTTATATAAAAAACATATTTTATTGTTACACTTTTTTAACAATTTTAATTTTTTTCGAATATATTTCAACGAATTAAATATAAACTTATTACTAAAATTATAACTTTTCTATAAATTTGCCATATAATAAAAAAAAATACTGAATTCATACAAATTGATTTTGAATTCAAAATCTAACTGACGAAATAGAAATGACAATAATCAACTACGCCCTATGAGATTGGTCGAAAAAAGCTACTAAAATCGACACCGGTGTTAACCAGTGAAGGCTAGAGTGTCGGTGTAATGACGTCATCGTAATCAAAAAAGTTGACCAGTGAACGTAAAAGTGTAACTTTTAGTCGCTTTTAGTTACTTTTAGTTGGTGAGTGAACGCAGCCCTGATATTATTTGACGGAACAAAAGAACAAAAGAAATCAAAGTTTTGATTTGTGCCATCTACCATCTGATAGATAGTTCTTAGTACATGTCTACTATCCCTCTCGCTAATTTAGCCTTCAATATTATCCGGCGCTATATAAACACCTATTAAATTTATGGTAAGCACTGATAGCATTTTCAAAAAACACAGCTAACATGTGTTTAAGCAAGTTTTAAGAGTTTAAGTTCCTGAAGAAGTCTACATGAATATCTAACAAGTTCAAATTTTCAATACATAGCTGCTTTATGAATTTGCTATTTTATTATAGATGGAGCTAGTTAATTTATCGAATCTTTAAATTTAAGCAAATGCACTGAATTCGGCAACTTCCAAACTAAATGTTTCGGACAAAATTCTTTTTGAATGAAACGTTTTCTCGGAACAACATAAAACGTCAAATCCAAATGGAAGTAAAAGAAATAACAGCTAATAACACAGATAAATATACAGATGTCCAACGTGAATAGGGCAAAGTGATGTTCGAACGGGAAAATATCACAGAAGCTTTTATAAATATTTCTCTTGAGCTTTATAAAAATTCTAGCTCTCACTTTCATTTATTTTGTGTACTAAATTTTACTTTTTAAATGAAAGCTTGACATAATTTAGAATTTTGTTTGGATTTTTCTTTTCAACATATTTGCCAACAGGAATTTTTAAATTACATATTTTCAAGGTTTACTTAAACTAAAATACTAACATTTTGTTATTATTTGTTTATTATTCTCATACTGCTTTTCATTTCAAATGTGTTCAACAGCCTGGAATCACACACATATTCCTTTGCGAAGGCATACTTAATAAAACGGTTCGAAACCAATAAATACTAAATAAACTAAATCAAGAATCAGCAGAAAAATCAATGGGAAAACAAAAGTCAAACTGAATAAATTGCTTAATTCAGAATCAAACATTACATCCCCCAAAAATAAGTATCAACTATACCTCACAAAAATTCAAAATGAATGACGAATGACTTAAGTCATCCCTTTACCTCACCATATACCTAAGATTATGAATGCAAGTTCATATTTCACTTCTTTTTAATAATATACACAAAAATGTATCAAAACCGAATATTAAATATAATATATATGTTACAGTGGGTGACCAAAATTTCTTATACTCAGGTTCTTGAAAACTTTATTCTACATTAAGTATTCAATAAAAAGTTGGGTTTTTGATAATCTGATTAAAATAAAATAGCAAAAATAGGAAGTATTTTCAGCACATTTACAATACTAAGCATTTCGTTTCCTTTTTACATTAGTTTTGGTAGTCACTGTATGAAATACATATGTAAAATTTCAAACAAAAACCGTAAACGAAAATTTTTACCCTGTTGCATTGAAAAGTTGTAGAGAAAATCATGAACAAAATCTGTTAACCAACCAGAAATTTGGCAACAAACTATTCAACAGGAACAAGAAGCATAACATGATAATATCACGTGGCTTAAGTCAAATTTCAGACCACCACAATATTCTCCCTCTGAAGATTAATTTTGTCGGTTCCCAGTTGTCGGTTACTAGAAATTTTCTTCCACACTTTCGACTATTGAGTTTGTTCATCTGTGCTAATAATAAAGAAACATGAATAACTAAAAAAAATTTTACATTTTTTATATCAAACTTTTCATGTAATGAGGGCAGAAAAACGTCATTTGTATATGAGATAACAGATGGAGTATATACATCCGTTATGGAAAATAAGTTATTCGTTAAATATTTTATGTTTGAAACTTAACTTACTGTGCGCTGCACAAGTTGGTTAGAAAAACATAAAGTAATTTAAAATCGACCCATAGCCGATTTTTTGATGCCCTATGGTAGAAATGGGAGAGAAAAATTATGAAAACTAACAATATATCAAGGTTTTTTCTTCATAACTTTTTTGCCCTTTTCAAAATTTTCTCTAATTTGTAAGTAACCTGGTAGTACAAGTCCAATTTGCAAATTTTATTCAAATCGGTGTATTAGTTCTAAATGTACATCAAAAAAACTTTCTGAACGGGCTTATTTCCTCCTACAACTATTTATTTCTCCACTATCCTTAGACTGATATCACTGAAATTTACAACGGTATCGTCTATTTATGTAGTCAACCAATATAATTAATTTAAACAAAATTGCTTTACAAATTTTCCAATTAAATACGAAAAACTAAGTAAAAACAACGACAAAACTTTATGGTCACCCTTGTTTTTGCTTAATAACTTCGCTGCCCCTCAGTTGATTTTGCTGAAATGCAATATCAAATCCACTATAGCAATAACCAAGTAGCATTCTAAATTTCATCAAAATTGGATAACGCGTTTTTGAGTTATATTGTCCACGGACGGACGGTAGTACCTAACATGGAGCATTAATATAAGGAATTTTTTTCAGAATTTTGGCTCATTTTCAAAACCCAATTACCCCAATTAGTTCTGCTTGAATGTCACAATTTTTTTTATAAATATTCTATAAAATATCACCTTTTAAGCGCGCTATAACATAACTTGATAGGATTATAATAACTAAAGTTATACGACTCTAAAGCCATCTATTGGACAAAAAACGCCACGAACTTTCTACTTAACTCAAAATTTCAAGGTTTTTTTCTCCATAACTTCGTTTCTGCATTCTCAAATTGGCTCAAATTCACAAGTGTGCTGGACTCTAATAGCATAAACACGTTTCGTAAATTTGATTGAAATCTGTATATAACTTTTTAAAATACATCGGGAAAACTTTATGAACAGGCTTATTTTAGGCTACAACTATTTCTTTCTCCACTATCCTTGGATCGATTTGACTGAAATTTAACATGGTATCATCTATTTATGTAGTTAAACTATATAATTAATTTAAACAAAATCGATTAACAAATTTTCCAATTACATCCGAAAAACCATAACCAAAAAAACGACAAAACTTTCTGGTCACCCTGGTTTTTCCTTTATAACTTGGCCCTCCGTGGATCGATTTTGCTCAAATGCAATACCAAACCCAGTTAAGGAATAAGCAACTCATATTATAAATTTCATCAAAATCGGATAACGTGTTTTTGAGTTATCTTGTCTACGGACGGACGGACATGCATAAATCGATATAACTTTTGATTCCCTACACAACCATACCCTTGAAATTTTTCTGCGGTGATTATTTCTACGCGTTACACACTTAGTGACAAAACTAATATACCCTCTGGTAGTACCTACTATAGGGCATAAAAACAGGGTAACAGTTGTGTGGGTACCTGCTCACAAGGGTATTCCGGGCAATGAACAAGCTGACTCACTCGCGAGAGAAGGGTCAAAGACGCCGTTTTAGGGTCCTCAACCATGGGTAGGGTAGACTTATTCGGGTCTCTAAAATTAGTAGGAAATTAAACCATCGCCACTAACACAGGTGGGAAGGGCTAAATCAGTGTAGGCAAGCTAAGATAATACTGATTCGGACCGATGGCCGAAAGAGTAGAATGTTGATGGAACCATTATGGGTAAACGAACACCGGGAAATAGGTGTGGCCGAGAGTCCGATATAAGGAGAATGTCTGAAAGAAAATAAGTCAGATGAACATTATTTGCGTGAATACCCGTCCGCTTCCAGAACGAGACTTGCTACACTGAGTGCGTGCACTCTGAGTAAGGAACGGTTAGATAACTTGGACCTAACTACGGTGCTGACTTTTATTAGAAAGACAACCCCATTCGGAGAAGAGACCTAGTCTCTCAACCAACCTTTTAGCAGGAGGTACAATGGACCAGTAAGACCCGCAACTGTGCGGGCCCTCCACCAATACAACAATTTAATATATAGAATTAGTTTGATCCTTTTATTATATTTTGGGTTCTTTCTTTTATTTTCTAATCGATTTTTTTTTCTCGTCCCCATCCTTGTCCTTTCATAATCATCAACAAACAGAATAGTCAACAATATTTAAAAAAATATGTTCGTTTAGTATCAAGTAAACGTTTGAAAATTTTCGATCGTAAAGCTGAAATTGTTGGTTCACAATTGAAGCAAGAATATAAAAATTTGAATGGTATTCCCGATGAAATGGATTGGCGTACAAAAGGTTTCGTAACACAACCGGATAATCAAAAACAATGCGGTTCATGCTATGCATTTAGTATTGCACAAAGTGTTGAAGGGCAAATTTTTAAACGCACGGGAAAATTAATATCATTAAGGTAACGTTATAACGTTTAATGATGTCCCCATTTGTAAATAAATTGCTGCAGGTTTTCGCACTATATCAGCCTGCATCTATATGTCTATGCATATGTGCATGTTTGTTGCAAAAACCACTTTGCAGGATTAAAGCAATTTTTTTAACATGGAGACAGAATGCAAGATTCAAAGAAAAACAAAATTATTTTTTTTTCTTTTTTTTTAGTGAACAACAAATTGTTGATTGTAGTATATTGACGGGCAATAAAGGTTGTGCTGGCGGTTCTTTAAGGAATACATTAAGATATTTAGAACAATATGGAGGTTTAATGAAACGTTCAGATTATGAGTATAGAGCAAAGGTAAATTGTGTAACCGCGTCTACCTATAGCACGAAAAAGAATGATGTTGATGTTGTTTTCTTTTTTAAATATGTAAATATAATATATTTTTGTTTTATTTTTTTCTTATTTTTAACAGCAAGAAAAATGCCATTTTATTAAAGATTTATCAATTGTAAATATAACATCATGGGCAATATTACCACAGTACGATGAAGACGCCATTAAAATAGCAGTTGCAACGATAGGACCCGTTGCCGTTTCAATAAATGCAAGTCCGGCAACATTTCAACTATACAGGTAACAATAAAAAAAGATATATAACTTGAATGAAAGTTTCAAATAAGTTTTATCTATGCGTATATACGTCATCATTGGCCCGGTATGCATTTGAAGTATGAACTGAAATATGATTAATTGAAAGAAAATTCCCTTTTTGACCAGTTAGCTATTGCGACCACTTTGAAAAATGTGTAAATAAATTGCGTCGCAATTGAGTAAAGTAAGGTGCAATATATAACGGCACTTCGTAAGTGGAACACCAATATCTTGATCCTTTCCAAATGTTATTTTTATAACAATGTAAACATATTCGTGTAGGATTACATTTTGAAGATGTGCTTGGTGCATAATTAATCTTGGAAATTGTTACCGACGTGAAGCGCTTTAGTTGGCCGACTTTCTATTGATGATCGGACATACACATTCAACTGATAAGTTGTTATGAGGAAATTCCACAAGGAGTCATGAAACTTGAGAAAACGTGGCGACGCAATGTGATTAGCTTACTCAATACTCTCCTTGCATGGATAGAGAATTGTTCAGTGTTCTCACTGCTGCGACCATCGCGCTGCAATCAGAGTAGGTCACAATAGGTCTGTTTTATTTGCCATACCCTACACAGGAGCAGAGTAAGTGGCAAATAAAACGAGCAGGAGTAGGAAAAAGCTTTAATTCAAATGTTTGCAGCGCTGCTTAGCAACCATATTGTAATTAAATGACAAACTTTTAGCTAATACATTTTTTATGATAGAAAACAGAACTAATTTCGGTGTGAGAGCTGCCCCTGGTCTGAAAGTAGTGTAGGATTTGCACTTTTGGTGTTTTTGTTTTCAATGGCAAAATTTGCTCTACCCCAGAGCAAGTGGCAAATAAAACAGACCTTATATTGCAGTCTCATGTAAATGAATCCTTCATCAGATGATAAAATCGAAACAAAAATGTGCAGGGAAATATCCTAACATGTAGGTAACCCATAACACAATTTGAATGATCCCTACAACTCGAACCCTGCACACAAGATGCGCGTAACAGGCTCAAGTTTGTGAGTTCGTACTAAAATTGCAATTTAAACAGCAAACTAAGTACTTTTTACGCATAACACAAAATATTGCCATTTTTCCAAGACGAGTGTACTCAAAAACAACTAATTGGTTTAAAAAAACCTAAAGGCTCGGACAGAATTTTCCGTTCCGTTTCAGACCGCTTTGCCTCGGTAAAGTCGAAATTATCAAAATGTGTGGAAAACGGAAAAGTAAACACAATGTACCGGTATCTGCCCGTATTGAAGCAAAACGAAAGAGTTGAACAAATTTTAACTTTTAATGGACCTCAAAATAGTATTAGCCGCGTTGGAAGTGATTTGAAACTCGATGAAACGCTAAAAAAGCGACACTTTTTTACCAAGATGAAATGCCAGTCGATCAGAATTCATAACAACAAAATTTTGCATAAAAAAATATATTTCAGATAAATTATAAATATGTCCATATTTCAGAAAAAATAATTTTTTCTGAAATTTTGCCTTGCTATTATTCTGATTCCTGAGCGCCGGATACATAGAATACAGAATTCAGTGTTTCCTATTATCTTCATCTCTTCTTTGTGCGCTGCTTCGTAAAGATATATTGATCAAATAGAAACTAAAGAATTCATAGCGTCGTGTATTGTTCACGTGTATCGTTTTGTGAATATTTTATCATTTTATAAAACATTTTCCAAGTATGCCGAAAACTAATGCCACAAAAAGTTTACGAGCTCATGTACAGGATCTTCAATTAGACAGAATAGAATGGTCGTCGACTTTTCTAATTCTTACCGAGACGTGGATGAATAATGAAATTATTGTAGACATTCCAAATTTTAATATTGTTGTTCAATATAAAAGAAAATATACGAGGGCAGGCGGAGTTGTAATATACCATAATAATACAAATGACGGAGTCCGTGTTGTTACTCTACAAATAGATCTCAATGCACAACAACTAGAATCATGGTCTGTTCAGCTTTCTAAAGTGAGAGAAATATCTGCTTGTGAAAGCAGATTGGACCAAAATAAATCAGTTATATATTGTGGCAATTTACACTTCTCCCAACCAATCAATAAATACAATTATTGAATTCATACACGAGAATTTGCTAAAGTACACACAAGAAATATCGCGTATTCTTAAAAAGATTAGGATAAAATTCCGATGATTTTAAGTGGGGATTTTAATGTTAGCTTTGCATTGGATACAGCGCTCCCTTTGATTGAGTTCCTCAACACCAAATTAAATTTAAAAATGTGCAGTAGTCGCACTGAATCGACAACAAGATCGAAAACAGTAATTGACGCTGTATTTCAAAGATATATTGATCAAATCCAAACCAAATCATTCATTTCACACTTTAGTTATCATAAGCCACTCGTGTCATTTATTGAAATTGAAAACAGAGAGTGTAAATAATAAAATGCAAAATAACTTTTAAACTTGGTACCAATATTTTAATAAATAAACCCTATAACTATCCCACCCTGAGACTCGTCTCATTCTCTCGCTGTTTAGTTCTCCAAAGGTTTCACTCCTACCGCGTGTGCACAGCACACATGCATTTTTTTTACATTTCAGGTCAGATTGACCGTCGGATTTTTCAACGTTTTTTAATAAAATAAAGTCAAAAAGTAAAAAAATACAAATTTATACTACAAGTAAAAATGCAACAATTTATTGAAGATATACAAAAATTTTATGAATTACATTATAAAAGCGAAACGAAACTATGAGTCTATCCATCCGCCTGAACACGTCGACGGAATTCATCTATATGTGTCATAACGAAACGGATCAGATCGAAACGAAAGCATTGTCTGGGCTTTTATTTTCTAAAAAAAAAAAAAAAAAACCATGCCAACCATAAATCACGGCTGACAAGGTTCACAAAAAAAAATTTTTCAAAATAGCGTACCATACGTATTCTTGTATACTTTAATTCATAACGGGCGATTCATCGTGAGGTTCAGGAAAATATTCGGGAATAAAAGACACATAAAACTGAATGTGATGGTGGAAACTTTATTAAGAACCGAAAGAACAATCGATACCTTTATTTTTTGAAGATTATGTCATTCAAATGTTAGCCGCAGCTACGGTTTAGATGGTTCTACAGGTCCAATTTTGAATCACTTATTCGAACATTAATACTGTAATCTGGTCAATACCGCGAGTAATGTTTGCTTTTCCAAGGCATCAATTGTAGCTGGCTTATTCGTAGACTTTATAGGCTTCACGTAGCCCCAAAGAGAAAATAATCCAGAGGTGTGATATCACAAGATGTAGGTGGCCAATCCACCAATCCAAAACTTAAAATCTGCTGTTCGCCGAAATGATTTCTCAACATGTCCAATGTTTCACATATTGTATGGCTAGTAGCGCCGTCTTGTTGACACCAGATATCAACGACATTATCATTCATTCACCCATGTTCTGCAATTCACGTGAAAATGAATTCGGTATGAATTTCAAATTCACTCGAAGTGTAAATTGGTGTTCTCAATTTCGTTCGATTTCACTCAATTTCATTTTTTTCGAAATAACTTCAAATCCATTTTCGAAACGTCAAAAGTATCAGCTGATTGTCTTATTATTTAATTTACATCAAAAAATGTTGTGAAATTTTTGTAATTGCAATGGAAACTGAAAAAAGAGAACTAAATAGAAAAAAAATCTTAAGAGACAAATCGAATGTGTTAGATCTTCCAATATTTCAAATATTTTTATTTCCTAGGCATTTTTTTTAGAAAAGAATGATTTGGCGCCTTTATAACGACACCAATAAAATGTATTCAATTAAGTATTTCATTTATAAATAAATTCGTTTTGTGACAAAAATGTTTGGAATATTTTTAATGGCATTTTATTGAGGTGGATTTCAGAAAAACCCTGTAATACATTACCGTAATGCATTTTTCTAAGAAATTTTTGATATCTCGACTCCGATTGCTACTAATTACAATTCCGGGAACAATTGATATTTTAAAAATTTTAAACATTTATTTCAGACAAAATTTTATAAAAAAGTATTCAAAATGTCTAATGGATTCCTTGGGTGAAACAAACTTAAATTTATTTGAAATGTTTTCCTTAGTTTTGTATCAATTCACATCAATTTCACAGCACCAACTAAGAGTGAATTCCTTTCGATTACATTTCGAGTAAAACGAATTTCAGAACACCAAAATTTCATTTTCGAAATTTCAATTTACAAAATTTTCGTTTTTCATTCCGATCGAATTCCAGAACACCGATTTTCGTTTTTACCATTCCATTTCACAAAAAATGAAATGCAGAACATGGGTGATTATCATGAAATGTTATTCACTACTGAGTTAAACTGCAATGATAGATTTACACTATTCACGCGGAATGTGTGCAAAAAATACGGATTGAAAAAAGTACTTCACGATGAATAACCCGCTATAAGGTGTGTGTGTGTGTGTGTGTTGCTCCGGAACAGAACCAAATTTGAAGTGAAACAAGTTGTTTTGCTTTGTTTTAAATTTTTTTATTCTATTCCGGAACAATTATATAGTGAGCCAAAAAACAACAAACAGGCTTTTAAAGTAAAATATATAATACACAAAAACAAAATTTTCTTTAATAACCGCCATTTTATTTTTTTTAAGTAATGGAATTTACGATGATATACTTTGTTCTTCGAAAACCGTTAATCATGCAATGCTATGCGTTGGTTATACAAAGGATTATTGGATTTTGAAAAATTGGTGGGGTGATAATTGGGGTGATAATGGTTACATGAAAATCAAACGAAATAAGAATTTATGCGGTTTAGCTAATTATGCAGCTTATGCAGTTGTTTGAAATTAAAAAAACTTTTACTAAAAATAAAATTTGTAAATAAATTAAAAGATAAAAAAAAATATGCGAATTTAATTCATTTCAAAGAGATCCAGATTTCAAGCCATCTTTTAAATATTTTGAACCTATTCATAAACAGGGGTGGCTTAAACCCTGCGCTCTAGGCAAACTTCTTTGTTACGCCCTCCCGAGGAATAAAATGTTGTAGAAAAATCTTGCTTCATGAATTTTTTTCTTTTGTTATAGTTTATTAAGCCTGACCAAAAATAATATAAATATAATTATTTATAATTGCAAGAGGTACAAGTATATCTATCTATTATATAAAATAGCTTTTCTCTGCAAAACATTTATACATAACTAGGGGACTCCGCCCCATGCTCGCTGCGCTCGCCAACCCCATCATTACTTATACAAAAGCTAAAAATTAGTATACTTTCATATACTTTTTTTATTTGTTCTTTTTTACGTAAAATTCTTTCCTCTTCAGACAAATTCAATTTTTTGCGACCCATAATTACAAATTTACTTTTTATGTTCGATTTATTATTTGCCTTATTAAAATAAAATATTACTTAAAAAAAAAACAAAAAAAAAGCTAAAAAAAAATAAAATATTATGATCACGTCCTAAAATTATTATATATAATATATATATATATATATGTGGATTCACTAGGTTCTAAGTAAACAAGACTTCTTTTAATTCGAAAGACTATAAAAATTTATTATTTTTAATGTTAATTATAAAAATTATGTTAAAAAAAAACAAACAAAAGTAATTATTCAAATATAAAAAAAATTATCTTGATACTTTACTTTAAATTTCTTTACTTATCCAAGCAAAATATCATCTGATAACCATCCATCTGGTACAACATGACATGTAGTAGCATAAATTTCACTGGCAATACTAAAAGAAATATTACACGACCCAATGGTTTGCTTTGAATTTTGGGCGAATCCTTTTAAAGTTATTACTTTTCCGTTATAAGCAATATTCCCAATTTTTTCAAAAATAGATTTCTTTATTAGGGTAACATCGCTTCCCGTATCTACAAAACCGAGAAATATTTTATTATTGATATTGACGTTAATATTCATATCTGCAGCATAAATTCGCTTTACATTTGCAGTGTTACTTTCTTCACTTTTTTTTGGACATTTTGGTGCAATGTGACCAAAATCACCACGACTAAAACATCGTGTTCCCTCCGATTTGTTTGGGCAATCTCCTTTATCATGTGAAAACGAACCGCAATTTGAACATCGTTCAGACTTATTGGGGTTTCCTGAAAAATGACCTTGTTCGATATTTGTTTTCCTTCTATGATTGACTTCATTTTTCATTGCTTCATAAGATTTGAATTTGCGTTTTAATTCGTCTAAATCTTTCGCTTCGTACAACATCGCCTTATTCGTTGCAAAATCAGGAATTCCAGCCACAATATAAGCTATTAACGATGCTTGGTCAACATTTCCATTATTTGCAATTTTTTTCATTTTGTACAAATATTCTAAGTATGACTCTGTATTACTTTTTTTTGTTAAATCTAACTGTTTGTGTATGTCAATACTTAAATGTGGATCTCCAAACTCTTTTTGTAATAGAGCCTTCAACTTTTCCCAACTGGTAATACCAAATTCTGCTTCGATTGCCAACTTAGCAGCTCCTCTTAGCAATCTTCTTGCATTTTTGTGTCATTCCATTCGCAAACTGTTGCAATTTCTTCAAATTCTTTAGTCCACGAATGAATATCTTTGCTAGACTTTCAGTTGAATATTTCCAAAGATTCTTCAACATCTTTGAAAACAAAAGAGTTTTTTGATGCTGGCTCTGGTTTAATCATCTTTGTTGTTTTACTGTCGTTTTCCTCAAAAAGTTCTTTTATATTACTTCTATCTTCTGTAATTTGTTTTCTTTTTCTTGGTCTAATGCTTTTTGTAGTCTTTCAATAAGGTCTACCTTCAGATTGTACCTATAAGACAAATTCCTATCGCGTAGCAAATGCTGCAATTCAATTGTGGTTAGCGTATTTAGATTGAAATCCATAAATTTTTTAAATTGAATTCGAAACAAATTGTATGTTATACAATATTTAAAAATAAAAAAAAATTATACGTTACACCCTGTACGAAATTTTTCAAATTTCAAAGGAACAGTTTCTCTTTTTTTTTGTTTAATTTGAAATTTTTAAATAATAGTTTTATAGCTTTTCCACTATTTTTCAAGGTCACAAAAAAAAATGTTTTATCAATATTTTTATGTCAGCCTTTACACTTGAAAAAGAAATTTTAATGTTTTACAGCACAATTTTTTTTTTTTTTTTTTAAAAAATTCTTCTTTTACGCACTTTTCTTTTAAATATTTCACTGTTAAAGAAATATGATTTTTTAAAGCACTTCTGACACCATGTTTGTGGGTTCACTAGGTTCTAAGTAAACAACACTTCTTTTAATTCGAAAGACTATAAAAATTTATTATTTTTAATGTTAATTATAAAAATTATGTTAAAAAAAAACAAACAAAAGTAATTATTCAAATATAAAAAAACTTATCTTGATACTTTACTTTAAATTCCTTTACTTATCTTTTAAATTATAAACTTTACTTATTTTTCAAATACGACTTTACTGGTTAAAAAGCTTAGCGAGAGTCAAATCTTTTTCGTTAACAATTTAGATAACCGATTGTATACGCTTAACTTATGTATAGTGTTGCCAATCCTACATATCTATTACATATATAAAAATCAATGTTTGTTTGTTTGTATTTTATGCGCGGCCACACCGTTCGTCTGATTGGGATAAAACTTTGCCAACTTATTGCTTGCACTTGCGGGAAGGTTATAGGCATAGTATAATTCCTGAAGTTTACCGAAGTGTGCCGAAATATTTCGAAATTTACCGAAATCGGCCTTTAAGAAAAATTATCGACATATTTCGATTATCGATACATTTTTTAAATATTCTGCCGAAGTGTGCCGAAATATTTCGAAATTTACCGATCCACTGCTTCGATGTTTTTAGAGCCGTCATGACTTAATGCTAACTCATGCTTAGTACATGATGGATACAGATGCTGTGTTGTTACATTTTGTAGGCTGTGAATGTCAAAAATAAATCCAAAAACTGGGCATATTAAAGAATTCAGCCGCCTGCAAAACAAGATGCAGTCAATTGACGTCATCTGCAGACAAAGTTGGCTGCTTTTAATGAATTTTTGAACGAATGACTGCAGAGAAATTGACAGCTAGTTAATGACAGCTAGGCA
This sequence comes from Xylophagus ater, assembly GCA_963422695.1. NCBI lineage: Eukaryota > Metazoa > Arthropoda > Insecta > Diptera > Xylophagidae > Xylophagus > Xylophagus ater. The sequence continues at coordinate 59,961,882 of OY730480.1, forward strand.
ATTGCGGTAAATAAATAAAAATGTTTTTAAATAGTGAAATTGTAAGCTATTTACGAATTAATAAACAGGTATTTCAAATAAATATTTAATAATATATACGGTATATTTGTATTATTATAGATACTAGAAAAGGAAATATTTCCTCAGGAAAGAAACGTCCCACAGTTCCATTAAAAAAAGCCCTGTTGTTGTTGTTGTTGTGGACATTAGCAATGCAGGACAATTATCGTGCTATTTCAGACGTTTTGACGTTTCAAATGGTTGTGCCCATGATACAATTTTAAAAATATGTAAAAGCATTATTTCAATAAAACATAAATATATAATATACAGAAAGTAATAAGGCATTGTGGCAAAAAGCACCAAAATTTATTTGTCTTAGAGGCGTCCCTGTAATAAAAAAAGTTTAAGTGCAAGTTGTTTATTAAATTTCCAATTTATTGTGCCTGTTCCAGACTTTTTTCCGGGATTTATTTCGATTGTAAGTTGCAATCAGGTTGTTGAATTTTTTCTGACTTTATCGGAAGTAACATTTAGTAGAGGTTTTTCCTTTTTCATCACACTATCACTATTTTTTTATCACTTCAGACAGTTACTACTTCGAAATCCTTTTTGAAATTTAAATTTGATCGACAAAGGGCTTTCTAATAAAATTTTTGTTTTTTGATCACTCCATTCTGATCAACTTCTTCCAAAATTTCAAGTAATTCTCTGTAATAATAATTAATTATTATTTATTATTAATTATTTCTACAAAATTTATTAATTCTTATACTCACTCTTCCATTATTACAACATCTGACGAAATCCTTATATTAACGTTTGCAATCAGAGCAAACGAAATCAATTCACTTCAAATACAAATGCTGGGGATTCTGAATGAAATTATTTTGCCCTTCATATGAAAATTGATTTTAGATTTTGTATGAGAATGAACCAAAAAATTATAAATGCCATATTTTTTGGCACCCTAGAAAGCTTAGCGCCCTAGCGGCCGCCCAGTTCGCCTATATGGGGGAGCCACTACTGTTCATAAGTGCATACTTATTTGCTTACGTGACGTTAAATTTGCAGATTGCTCTCAGCATAATCATATGTGCATAGATTTCAATTTTCATTTTTCAATACATTACCTTTCATTCCTATAATTTAATCAAAAAAAAAAAATTACCTTAAATAATTACTATAATTACATTCTTATGGTTCCCATTATTGACAAATGCAAAAAAATGAAACCCTTCTTCTTCCTTTGTCAGATGAGCTGAGTCTCCAAACTAGTTGCTTATTTACAATAATTTGGATTGCAAGTTGCTTTTTTGAAAACATAAACATCTTGTTTTATGTCAAGTCCCTTCTATTTTCTTAAAGGCTGATTTACATTTAACAGTATTTTAACTTTTATTGGAATTGTGAGGGAGACAACAAATCTCTATGAGAAATTTAGCGAGAGTGAAACAAGTGGCTAGCTTTGACTGTTACAAAATATTGTCGAAAAATTTGTGATGGTGTGAGAAATATTGCTATAAAATTGTAAAAAAGTTCTATCCAACTAGAACTTTTATAGCAATATTATATCAAGAATTTTTCTCACTATGAAGAATTTTAAATATTTATTTTTCGCGCCAAAGCTAGTCCTATAAAGAATCCTATGATAATCATATGTTTATTTTTTATGGAAATGTCAGTTTGAATTTAACATTCAAAGTAGGATTATTAAAATGGATGGTAATATGAGGACCGACAATTTGTAAAAGCTCTTTAAATTGTGCAGGCATCATTTGCATATAATTTTTGAAAAGATTTGGGTCTGAAATTGCCAAAGGACTAACTACATTCGCAAATGCACCAGAAGCGCTTCTATCTGCATAAAATTTTCGTACCCACATCTTTCTTTTCTTCCTAGTGCGTGTGGATTCTTGTGATTCATCCTCACTACTACTAAATATTATATTTAATAATAATATATTACGAGTAATTTCCATATTTTCGAATTTTTTTCAAGTCACTTTGAAACTTTATTGAAAGAGGTTATGTTTTGTTTTAAATTTTTTTTCTTGATTTAATTGTCACTTTACTATAAAAAATGGTGGGACATATACGTGTGAGGATTTTTCGTTGTCTCTTTTTCAGCATTATAATTCAAATCGCACTATCCCCCTCACAATTCCAATAAAATTTAAAATATTGTTAAATGTAAATCTGGCTTAAGCTTTCTTTTCTAGTTTTCATGGATCTACATATTTGTTATCTTTTTTATGGTTCAGAACTGAGTAGGTCACAAGCGACAATCGCCTATCGCTGTATAGATTGCCACTGCTGATTCGGGGGAAAAGTGGAGAAAATAAAAATTCAAATACGAATTTTTGCTTTATTTTTTTTTATTTTTATTATTTTTTTTTGTTTTTTTTTTTTTTTAGTTTTTTGTATGTTTTTTTTTCTTTTTTTTAATTAATTAGTTAATAGTATATTAAAAACAACACATCGTGGCGTCCACATATTGTTTTTCATTTTCGTCTCCTCTCTTCTTCCTTACTTTTTCTTTCACAATTTTCGCATTGTTTATCAATAATAATAATAATAAAATACAGATTTTATTATAATTGATTTAAAAAAAAAATAAAAAAAACTTAAAATGAAATTTAAGAAAATGTTTTTCTTCACATTCTTCTTCTCTTTTTTCTGTTGAGAAATAAAAATGAGTCCTGATCAGGACACGCAGCAATCCTGCTGGGAAATATATATGAATCAAATTTCTACATTTTTCCGCAAATATGACATGTGAATATCTTCCAGGCCCTTAATTTAATATCTTCTTCTTCTACTTCTTCTTCGTTTTGTTTGTCACATCTCTGTTTTTTTTATATATATTATTTTTCTGTAAATTTCAAACAAAAAAAAATTCTTTTCAGAATATAATAATAGCAGCAGCTAGCAGTCACAAAATGGAAGATGTTTATTCTACCCTTCCATTTTTATTTTTAAAACAACAATAAAAAAAATTCATTTGTGGGCGTGTCTTGCAAAATATTAATCTTTTTTTTTCTATTATAAATAAAAATAAAATGATTTTTAAAATACGCCCTTTTTTCTTAAATTTAATTCTATTTTTTTTTTAAATATAAATTTTTTTATTTTTCTTGTTTTTCTTTCCTTTTTTTTCATTTTCATGCAATGATATAGGGTGAATGAAAAAAAAAGGTCCCAAAAAAAAGTATTTTTGGGACCTTTTTTTTTCTTCACCCTGCATCATTTCATATTGTTTTGTTGTTGTTGAACTTTTTGATATTTTTCAAAACAAAACAAAAAATATTAATGTGTTGTTGGATGTATTTGGGAGAGGGACCTCCCACCCCGTGCATACGGCGTATAGTCTAGTTTCTTTTACAAATAAATTTTCTTTTATTTCACAATTTTTCTTATAAAAAAAAATTTCTCTAAAAAGGAAAAAAGAAAAAACAAAAATAAAAAGAAATAACATCTTTCGTTCTCGCGCGCAAATCAATTTGTCTCCACTACCGAAAAAAAAGAAAATAAAAAAAACAAGAAAAAATAAAAATTTTTAATTAAAAAATAAGAAAAAAATATACAAAATCAAATTATATTAAATACTAATCAAGCCACACCCCTCCGGGGGGTGTAGTCTTGTAATGTATATTTGGTTGGAAAGTTCTCTTTTCGTGTTTTTGTTTCGATTTTTTTAGCAAGTAGTGGAGATACTTTCTTATAAATTTTTTAATATTTTTAGTTTTTTTATGTATAAAATTTTTTTTTTCATTTTTTTGTAAATTTTACGTTTTTTTTTTTCTTTTTTTTCTTTTTTTTTGCCTGTTGTGTATTTTATTACTTATAATATTTTCATAATTTATATATTTTCATTTTCATCAATAATAATAATAATAATATTTGATATAATCCTAATTTTTTTTTATTTTTTTTCCCTTATATTCTTACGGTTTTCTTTTACTCACGATAATTTAATTAAAAAAAAAAAAAAAATAACAAAATATATATATATATATACATGCACACACACAAATTTATATATACACATATATATATACATAAACTGTATTTTTATATAAATTTCGTTTTTTTTTTTTGTTAAAAAAAAAAAAAAATTTACAATATGTAACATACAATTTAAAAAAAAAAAAAAAGAAACGTTATTGGGCGCAAAAAAAAAACTTTCGTTCAGTTTTGTTTTTTTTTTCTTTTTCTTTTACATCAAATTTTTTTCTTTTTTAAATAATAATTATTAATAATAAAAAACACATTTTCTTTGTTTTTCTGAACCGTTATAAAAAACAAAACAGAAAAAAAAATGTATGCATATGAAAAATTAAGCTAATTATTTTCATCGCTAGTTTCTCCGCTTAATAAATTATTGAAGAATGGGTTAAGTCCTTTCACCGCAACACCTATATAAAAAAATAATAAATAAAAACAATGAATAAATTTTCCTTGTTATAATTATGTAAATGCAATATAATTGGTACATATAAAAAAAAAAAAAAAAAAAGAAAAAAAAGTAAGGTGTCCCACCCCATCCTAAAACGGGCTCATGGAAATTTCAATTTACAAATCACTGTAACTTGACAAAATTAATTCGAGCGTAGTATATTAATTCGCCACATTATGAATTTTAAAAATAACAACCCTCAATCGTAGCACTCCCCTTGGTCACCCTCTTTCGTAATTTTAGTATATTTACCTCGTAACACCACTGGAAATATATTTCATGTCTTAAAGTCGAGCTATTCAGAATGCACAACAGTATTTACACCGGGCCAAAAAAAGTTAGAAACGACCGCAGCTCCAAAGCGGTGAGATGCGGAACTATAAGTTTTTCGACAGAAATAATACCCATGAAACCTCCACAACTTTGCCTAACATTGTAATCGCGTGTGACCTCTATATACAAATATCAAGTTTGTTTGACTCCAGAGCCAAAGTGGTGAGAAATAGAACTATCTGTTTTCCGACAGATATAATCCCCATGATAACCTCTACAACTTTACCGAACATTCCAATCATGTATGACGTCTGTATACGAAGTTCAAAAATTTGTATAGACTTCAGCACTAAAGTGGTGAGAGATAGAAGTATTTGATCCATATGAAAACCTTCACAACTTTGCTGAACATTGTAGTCGCGCGCGGCTTCTATATAAAAAGTTCGTGAATTTATATTACATCCAGCGCCAAAGCGGTGGGAGATGGAACTTTGTCGTGTGCGTCAGGATGTTCGCCATAAAAACCTCAATAACATTGTCTCAGGACAGAATCATGTCCGATGTATATTTCAGATTATAAATGATGTTTTCTGAAATGAGCTTTCAAGCCCCTGTCCGGAAACAAAATTTCTCCACGTTTCAAATAATTCTCTGCATATATCAAAAATAGTTTTTTTTTTTTGCTCAACAATAAAGGATGAACAGAAAGAAAGAACAATTTGCCTATTATCAAAAAAGATGGAATTCATAGAAGATCCAAATCCGATATCAGTATGGGAACAGTTTGCCCCGGTAGTTTCATTAGTATTGAACGGTCAAAATTGAGAGTGTGTGTGTGATTTATCGCATTACCACCTCTTCAAAATAATTTGAATAAAATGATTAAATGGGACGCCATTTTTATTCTGATATTCTCCCAAAAAATTTCTAAATAATTATGAAGGACGAATCAAAACAGAGATTAAAAAAAAAAATATTTTACTTATTCAGAAAAGGGCATGGCTGGTTTTCAAAAGGAAAAAAAAAATGTATTTATAAAATATGGTCTTATACAGGGTGACACAAAATGAACGTTTTGTATTATTTAGGAGCCATTAAGTCCCTTGCAGTATGCGCTGTTGTTTCATCTTGTTGGAACCAAATCGTGGTTTTCCACAGCTGGCCTAAAAATTTCCCAACATCTTCCGATATTGAGCACTATTAATGGAAACTGCAACACCGTCTTTATTTTCGAAGGAATTTGGACCAGTGATCCTCTCAGACGATACACCGCACCAAACAGTACACATAAGTGGGTGTAACTGTCGTTGATGAAATGCTCTTGGATTCTCTGTAGCCCATATCCTGCAGTTCTGCTTGTTTATGAAACCGTTTAATTGGAAATGGGCTTCAATGCTCATTATCAAATTGTTAAAACAATGGACCGTTCATGTTCAAAATAAAGTTGGATGATTTTGGTTCGTTGCTCGATTATGTATTGTTCCATTTCACATTCCCCATTACAAAATCCTGTAATAACATTTTTAAAAAAATTGAACAAAAAATTATCAATAATTCACTCTACAACATTTTGCGCCACCCTGTCTTTCCTTTTATTTGATCTATATTTCTTTTAAATGCGATCTCAAAGACGAGGGGGACAATGTTTGCGGAGACAGGTGTTTGATTTTTTGGCAATATGAAAATATTTTTGGTGATTTGATTCCATGAAAAATATATTTCAATATAATTTCTGGTCGAGTTTCTGGACAAGTAATGTTTTAAGGCAGAGGGGAACACATTTTTTAGAAATACTCTTTTTGTGTTGTATTATCACAGATTGTGTGGTTTTTTTTAAAGAAATTTTAAAATCAATGTGCCGATCTGTGAATACATTTTCTATAAAACAAAATTATGAAAGGTCAGTTTTTTAACCGATTTTTTTGACGGTTATATTTTTAAGGCATTAATTCCTTTTCAGAATCATTTATAGAGAATATTTTTTTTATATGATTATCTCTTTGCAGTTTAGAAAATAATTTTTATAGTTGCATGAGCTTTGCGTAAATTGAGTTGTGTTTGATTGCTTATAAATCAATTATATTTTGTGTTGTTGCTTCAATTACTTTTAGCAATTTGTTATTTTGGTGTGAAAATGAATTCTCATAAATATCAAAAGTGTAGTGTAGCTGGTTGTGGAAACGAAAAAAAAAATACTCCCGGAATTCGCTATTATAATTTTCCTTCTGATGAAGCTACGAAACAAAAGTGGATTGATTTATGTCAGGTAAACCCGAACCAAACTAGGAAATTCGTCTGCTCCATTCATTTTGATGAACTTTGCTTCACCGAACGAGCAAGAAGACTTTTTAAGTATTCGAAACCGAGCTTATTTCTTCCAATTACGCGTTCGGATAATATACCTGTTGCTTCGAAAACAGCAGGTTTAAGAATACCAACACCTCCTCCAACTACTTTTTGCAATCCCTCTGTTTTTGAAACAGATGCAGTAGTCGAACCTTCCTGCAATTATTGCATCACGTCAGCGCGAAATATAAAGTTCTATATGAACAAAGTTGAAAAATTAGAGAAAGAAGTCAAATGCTTAAAACGAATGTTGAAGCATCGAACTTCCTTGAGAAAAAATTTTTTTAGAAATAAAACCAGATTCAAAATTGCTCGAAAAAACCAAAAAAAAAGTGATTTGCTTGCCGGAAATGACAATATTAAAACATTTTGCCAACTATTGTTAAAACAAAAAAATACTTATTCGGAAGAAGAAAAAATATTGGCACAAAGCATATACTACAAGTCGGCGGCGACTTATAAGTATATGCGAGAAGTTCTGAAATTTCACCTACCGAGTTACTCGTCTTTGAATCGTTGGTTACCAATAAAAAATTTAATTCCTGGTTTTAATTCAACCGTATTAGATTTGATTCATGCGCGTGTTAAAACAATGGACGAATTATCTCGCAATGCTATTCTGGTTTTTGATGAAATCTCAATTAGAAGCGATTTAAAATATAATCCCATTGAAGACCAAATCGAAGGGTTTGTTGACGATGGGTTGGGTCGTAAAAATATTCTTGGTAAGCAAATTCTTGTTTTTATGGTGCGCGGTATGTTCAAAAATTGGAAATTTATTCTAAGTTATTTTATTTCCAATAACGGAATGAGTTGTGAAACTTTGAAACCCCTTTTCTTAAAAAATATAGAAATCTGTCAAAGAATGGGGCTACATATTCGAGGTACTACCTGCGATCAAGGCTCAAATAATAGAGCCCTTTACAAGAGTTTGTCCCTTTCGGAAAATAATCCTTCCTTTAGCTATTCGGGGGAAAAAATATATGGGTTTTATGACATACCCCATATTTTCAAATCCGCACGAACAAAGCTAATGAATACAGATTTTTATAATTCCGGCTCAGAAAATCCCGATAGAACCGTCGTTGCAAGTTGGTCAGTAATTACTGATTTATATCTGCAGGAGAAGTTTGCGGTTGTCAAAGCCTGCCCTAAACTTACAGAAGCCCACGTGAATCCCAATAGCTTTCAAAAAATGTCTGTTAAATTGGCTACGCAAGTCTTTAGCCACAGTGTATCGGCAGGGATTCGATATTTCTATCATATAAATAAATTTAGCGGTGATATTAAAGAAAAGGCCCTCCCTACAGCTGAATTTATAGGAAAAATGAATAAGCTTTTCGATTGTCTAAATAGTAAATTTCTTTCTAATCGTAATGTTTTCAACTCAGCGCTCCAGAAAGACAATCCACCTCGTATATTTTTAGAAGAAATGAAGGATTATATTTCCAATGTATATATTCCGGGTCACATTCATTGGAAATCAGGTTTATTGCAAACCATTAACGGCATTTTATGTTTGCTAGACGAGTGCGTGGATAATTTAGACATTAAGTTCTTGTTTACATCCAGGTTTAACCAAGATATAATAGAAAACTTATTCGGTCAGATAAGGGCGCATGGAGGCAATAATACACACCCATCCTTATTTGAATTTAATTTCATTATTGCCAAAATAATGGCTATGAAATTGGTGTATTCGTCCAACGCTACCAATTGCGAAGCAGATGACGACGATTTTCTAAATTTGGATTGGAAGGCAATATTGAATTCAGAAGAATCTTATATTACCCAAGACACAACTGGATCAGATTTAACTTCTCGCACCTTTTCTCCGTTAGACGACCCGGAAATTGAACACGAAGATTTTAAAATTTTTGATAGCCCTAATGACACAGGTGCTCAACGCTTTTTTTCTGGTTTTATTTTATTTAAAGTTCTTGCGAAATTGAAATGTCTAGACTGTTGCGCATGCATGATTAAGTCAGAATCTTCAATGACAAAAGCTTCCGAAGCCTTAATTTTTTTCAAAAATTTTAGCCAAAATTCTGATTTTGGCAAATTAATTAATCCGACTGATATGTGTGCCGAGATTTTTAATCTACATTTCAATGTTTTTAATATCATTTTTGAAGAAAGCCCGGAGGTTAAAAACATTAAAAAAATTATAGAAGCTAAATGTTTTGAAGAAACCAATTCTTTATACGGGCATTGGTTCTGTGAAGAAAACCCGTGTTTTGATCATAGAAAAAAAGTGCTTAGTTACATGATCTTAGTTCTCCTCAGAAAGCACTGTTCCTTTAAAATGAATAATTCAAAAAAGTCTTCAAGTAAATCTTCTCAAAACAAATTAAAAAAACTGAAAACATAATCAATCCATTTTTGTACACGTACGCGTTTTCCATACCTTTAATGTGCAATATTTTATGCAGAAATTGAATGCTTTGCTTTTATTTTTAGAATCTTGTATGTTTAATAGAATACCTTGTTTCAGTTTTTTTATAGAATGCAAACTATTTATTTTTTAATTTTAATTTTGCTTTAAACTAAGTATGAATTATTTATGTTATTTATTTTTTGTTGCTTTATGTATGCGTATAGTTTATTTAGCTGTTTTCTAAATCCACAAATAACCCACTAACATATCCTACCCCTTCCTTTCCTGGCAAGAATTCTCTCGGCTTCACGTGCCCTTGCTGAACTGCAATTACATCTGTTTGAAGTACAATAATTTTTTTATTGACCTATTCCAGTTTTAATTGTTGACTAAGAGAGATTTTCCTCATAAGCCTTAAGAAAAATATTTACTATATATTTCCCGATATTGCAATTTATATGCATTCCCTAAAAAAATTTTTAGCTAGCAAAAAAAACAAAAATCATAAAATCGCTTAAAAAACTGACCTTTCATAATTTTGTTTTATAGAAAATGTATTCACAGATCGGCACATTGATTTTAAAATTTCTTTAAAAAAAACCACACAATCTGTGATAATACAACACAAAAAGAGTATTTCTAAAAAATGTGTTCCCCTCTGCCTTAAAACATCACTTGTCCAGAAACTCGACCAGAAATTATATTGAAATATATTTTTCATGGAATCAAATCACCAAAAATATTTTCATATTGCCAAAAAATCAAACACCTGTCTCCGCAAACATTGTCCCCCTCGTCTTTGAGATCGCATTTAAAAGAAATATAGATCAAATAAAAGGAAAGACAGGGTGGCGCAAAATGTTGTAGAGTGAATTATTGATAATTTTTTGTTCAATTTTTTTAAAAATGTTATTACAGGATTTTGTAATGGGGAATGTGAAATGGAACAATACATAATCGAGCAACGAACCAAAATCATCCAACTTTATTTTGAACATGAACGGTCCATTGTTTTAACAATTTGATAATGAGCATTGAAGCCCATTTCCAATTAAACGGTTTCATAAACAAGCAGAACTGCAGGATATGGGCTACAGAGAATCCAAGAGCATTTCATCAACGACAGTTACACCCACTTATGTGTACTATTTGGTGCGGTGTATCGTCTGAGAGGATCACTGGTCCAAATTCCTTCGAAAATAAAGACGGTGTTGCAGTTTCCATTAATAGTGCTCAATATCGGAAGATGTTGGGAAATTTTTAGGCCAGCTGTGGAAAACCACGATTTGATTCCAACAAGATAAAACAACAGCGCATACTGCAAGGGACTTAATGGCTCCTATATAATACAAAACGTTCATTTTGTGTCACCCTGTATAAGACCATATTTTTTTTGCTTTTGAAAACCAGCCATGCTCTTTTGTAGTTAATTGGTGCTTCAAAATGTTTCAGAAATTTTTTGGGGGAATAAATCACAATGAAGATCGCGTCCCATTCCTCCAATAAAAATCACGCGTTCTACTATGTTAACTTTAGGGATTTTTTTTACACACGGATAGGAAAACACAGCGTACACAAATTTTATATATAAAAATTCCTCTGTTTATATACTCTGTGCTATTATATACGATATATAATTAATACATTCGTCCCTCTCAATTTACTTGTAGTAACCGTAACAAAAAGTCTGCCACAGCAGATATAAATAAAAACAAAAAAAAAATGTAGAATTTCTGTGACGCGACTATAATTTGAATTCCACATCTCACTCAATACTACTACTATCTCCATCCAGCGAGCCACCGTCTCTTTATTTACTCTCAAACAATTCAGTTTCGTCACCACTATTTTACATACGCTCGCTCTCAGTCAACTTTTTTACTCCCACAAATGTAGGAAAAAAAAATATCATAATATCATATATCATATGTGTAGAAAACAAAAAACTGTCATTTAAATATCAGTAGTATTACAAATATTCAAGTATTAAAAAGAAAACGACAAAAAAAACAGAGCTATGTTCAAATGCACAAAAAAAAAAAAGGTGGCAGAAATGTCAGAATCACTAACCACACAAATAAAAATAGGTGTAAGAATTGCTTTTGTGTTCAATATAAGATTTTGAACTACTTTGGAATAGTAGCTAGTGCAAAAAAAAAAAAGTTAAGTGTGTGTTCACCACGTACGTTAGAAATGAAACTTCAAGGATGGAAGAATACGAAATTTTGAAGGCTCTAAGCAAATAATTGAAAAATTGAAATAAAGATATTTATTGTATAATTGAAAATATATCTTTATTATCAACTAGCTGGCGCCCGCGGCTTTGCTAACTAAATTTTTTTTCCTGCCTATTATTGACAAAATTATTGACCATTTCTTATTTTCGCTTCGCGCTGTTTTGTGTTTTTAATACTTGAATGTTGATGATTGTGAAGACAGTTTTTATTTGAGCATATGAAAAGTATAAGTTTGAAAAACCTTTCAAATCGGTTCATACATTTTATAAATTTCTGTTTTCTTTGATTGTTTTTTCTAGCTTCAAGTATTTTCGTCGTTTAATTACTACGTGATTTGGATATATACTACAAATATCTAAGTTTTTTGTTGCTCTTGCTCCTAGTCCGTTTTTTTCACATTCTGTTTTGATTTGAAGCAGAACAATGTGACACAATTGTCACCCAATTTTGTGTCATTTTGTAAAAGTAAAAACATGTTATTAATAAGCTCTCATATTTTTTTTTATATAAAATTTTTCTAATACCAAAAGTAGTGATTGCATATTTAGGATAAAACAATGCTTAAAACAGCTTACCTTTTCCTGCCGGTTCCTCTTTGGATTCACGCCAGAGTATAAATGAATCTTGTGATATAACATCAGCATCATATAATTGAGCGAATAGGTCATTTAATAATCCTAAAATTAAGAGAGAGAAGAAAAAAATTAGATTATATATTAAAACCACACCTCATCTTCAGGATCATTGTCAAATGTAAGTTTATTAACCTGGGGTGTAGGCGACTATTATTATTGTAACATTTTCTTACCTGAAGGATGTTCTAGACCACATATATACGCTTGTATTGCATATAAACATTCTAATTCACGTTCATCTTTTGAATCTATATAACGTTGTAATAATGGTGTACAAATATCATGAAATATTGTTGGATCAAGTTTATAATTCTTATTGTTATATTGTATTGAATATTCACATAATATTGTTGTCAAAGCACGTATAAATTGTTTATCAATATCGGAAATATTACCCTGGAGAAAAAAAGAATGTTTATTAAAAATAAATCTAGAGGAAACTTTAAACTAAAAAAAAACTTACTCGAATATAATCACTAATTAAATCAATATCAGAACCATCTTTAAGTAATTCTGTAATATGGTTCACAACTTTTGTAGTATCAGTATTACCACCAAATATTGGTATTGAAGCATCTTTTGATTCGATAAATTCAAATTTCTATAAAAAAAAAAAGTAACAAAATATATATTAATAAAGATAAATCTGTTATAAAAACGCCCTCATCACATTATAGTTAGTCTAAAACAGCAATCTTCACAACCCCTGCAAGTTCCACAGGTACGGAAGATTGAAAATTGCTGCCCTAAAAGAACAAAAGGCCAGTTATGCTAATGACAATACAAGAAGTGAGTAAAAGCCTTCAACGTAAATGTATATCTGTATCTGATATATGATATCAGATACATATGGGTGGCGGTGACTAAAATCACAAGTTTAACGTGACTGATATTCGAAGCGGTCAACACAGAATTAATGCAACAAAGCAGTATACAAATTTTGCATATTTACTATTCGAATAGTGAAAAAAATTACTATTGCCAAAGATATAAATCAATAAAGATACGTAAAACCCTAAATAGCTTTCATTTAATATGAGTAAACTGCATCAGATCTTATGGGAGGAACTTTTAGAAGCTTAAAGCTCTTGTCATAAGACTTAATGTAAATTACTTAAACTTAAAAGGTTTTTTGAATTTTCTACATCTCTTTATTAATATCTTTGGTATTACCACATGTAATCATTTCCATACAAATTGATGAAACGTTTGCAGCGCGCTTTTTTCTTGATAGTATTTGTAAAAAAAGACTGTAAATACATGAAATTTTATATCACACAGAGTCATTTTAACAAACACTATTAATGAGATAGCGCTTGCAGACGTGCCAAAATTGGAAACTCTCATTATTGTATGCTTTTTGGTATAACCCACAGAGAAAAGAAGAAAAAGAATTCTTTATCTATCTTTTTTTGGGATAAATAAGCACGGATATCATACACTTTATACGCGCTTATTTAACGATGTATAAAATAGTTTTTTTGAGAATGGTATTCGCGCTTACCATACATTTTATAGGCGCTTATTTAGGGTCGGATAATATCGGGCGCTAAATAAGCGATGGATAGTAGACATGTACTAAGTACTATCTAGAAAATGGTGGATGGCGCAAATCAAAACTCTTTTTTATTGGAATATTTAAAATTTACAGAAAATTTGGTTAAATTTTCAATTTAGAATTTTTTTCCTATTATTTTCACTGACTTTTGTTTTATTTGGTTAAAACAATACTATAAATAGCAGCAGTGTTAATTTCATTATTTGTTTAAAAAAAAAAAAAAAAAAAAGATTACTGCAGTTGGTTACGCAACCAAATAATTCCATCATATAATTTCAGTGGTTCAAACATTCAAAATTAAAAGTTATAAGAACATAGATACAAAAAAAAAACATTTTTTTTTTAGAGTGGTCAATAGAATTTCCCAACAAAACACAAGTTTTGTGTATAAATTTTTGGTACCATTACAACGCTACTGCAATAGTATTCAATAGTATTTGTAAAAAAAAAAAAAAAAAAGACTGTAAATACATGCATCTTTATATGACTTTTTAACAAATACTATTAATGAAATTTCGACGTGCAGACCAACATACCTAAAATCAGTATCCAAGTTGGAAACTCTGTTTATTGGATGCTTTTTAGTATGTATTATTCTCATTCTTGTTATGTTACGAATTTCCCCAGTTTAGAGATAATAAACAGAAAAATTTTTTTTACTTACATTTGATTTAATGAAATTATCAATTTCATCATTTGATATAAAATCACTCCATTTGAATTGTGAATTTCTCCACAATTTTCTTGCATAATCAGGTCCAACCTCTTTCGTACAATATATTAGTAAATCTTTAATAAATTTCTTTCCCATACGATTACTAGCTAATGTATCATTCCATAACAATTTAACATTTATTATATCCTTTTGTATTAATGGTACTGTGTTGAAAAAAAAAACAAGAATGAATATATATATATATTTTTAAAACTTCAAAGAAATCCTATCCACTTACCAAGAAATTGAAATACATAATGCCACGTTTCTGGTACATCAATACACGTTTCATGTGCAAAACTTGCAAATCTTTCATAACCCCATTTAAAATGTTCTAATGTTATTAAATTCTTATTAAACAATAATTTAATTATATCAGATAATTTTTTTCTATTTAAAGTTTTCGTTTGAACTAAATGTAAATAATCAGATAATATAATATGAATAAATGCACCGCGTAATTTATCTAATATTTTCATTTCGAATATTTGTTGACATTCATCAATTGATTGTTCAATTGCTGTTGTTACCATTTCCGCTATAGCCGCATTTATAATATTTTTTTGGGCATCATTTGCCTCACATAATATATATTTATCAGAAGCACCACTTGTTGTTGATGCTGTTCCACTTGGTGGTGGTGTTGATGTTCTTGATGATGAATTTGATGAAACTTTATCAATTGGTGTAATAGACTAAAAAAGGAAAAAAAAATTGTTATTTTTCATTTCAACTTTTATAAATCTTTACTAAATATTTAAAAATATCGATACTCCTCCTACTGTGGATAAAGTTCATCCCCCTTTGACTTATAACTTTGGTTCAACTCCCCGTTTCGTGTATGTATGTTTAATAACACCAAAGAATAAATATTTGACTGACCCTTATCAATCAATAACCCACCCTTGGACGAATAACATGTAGCAATACAATTTCAAAATTGTGAAATTTAACAATGCCATTTGGGCATTAGATATCCGTTTTCTACAAATTATACTCCATCTATTATCCAAAAGATGTTATTATAAATTCACATGCATATATACAGGCTGCAGCAACTTTTAGTTCGTTTTAAAAATGCATATTAAATAATTGCAATGATTTGTACTTTATTTTCGAAAATATATCTTCGGCTTAAAAATGGAATACGATTTCATTGGAATGAATGCCTCGGCACAAATAATAATCCAACGGAGTCAAATCGCAGCTCCTAGGCGGCCAAGTTGACATTGCCATTTCGGCTGATGATGCGATTTTCGAAGCTAGGGCCAAAACATCGATTGCAGCGTTAACTGTGTGGGCAGTGGCGTCGTCCTGCTCAAACCAAATATAGGCCAAGGTAAAAATGAGCTTCATTGGAAAAGATGACTTTTTGGTAACTGGCAATTGACACTACTCTGGAAATAAGTTTTCAATATTTTCCAACGTTGATGATCCAACGTATATCGACTCATTTCGTTCACCGGGAATATAATACTGAATTTCTGTCACTTAACAGATGACATTAGAGTTATGAGCGGCGAAAAAAAAACAAACCCAAAGATGTCGCACCGTTTATAACCAATGACCTTAGATATGCGATTTTGATTTAACTTAAGGAAAATATTTTATATTGCAGGTCTAACTTAGGGGAAATGCTCATATTAACTATCTATAAGATTTATATAAGATTATCATAATTGTCATAAATCAAAAAGAAGAGAACAGAGTACATGTTTTTTTTTTCGATGTTCATTTCTTGTAAATATACCTTATTTTGTTGACGCGATAAACCTGGTGAACTTGAACCAGAATAATTTGTTGGTGTTATATTTCTACTATTACCAGAGTTTGATATGTTACGTGATGGTGTATTTCTTGATGAAGAACTTTCACGAGAACCGTTTGCAGAACCTGTTCTTGAACCTAAAAAAACAAAAAAATAAATTGTAATTTTACATTAATACTCTCCTTTCCCTCAACTTAAAAAAAAAAAAAAAAAAAAAGAACAAAATAACTTACCACCAAAACGATCACGTTCAATAGAACCTTTATTAAAACCTCCTTTATTACGTCCGATACTTCCTTTATTCGATTCAAGATTTGATAATACAGCAAATGAATTTGTTGTTGTCGTTGTCGGTTTTGAAACACCACCTCCACCACCAGCACCCATACCGCCATGATTCCATACAAATTGTGAACTAGAACCTAATTTTGTGGTTTGATTTTCATAATCACAATTCAACTAAAATAGGAATGGAAGCAAAAAAAAAACAAAAAAAATTATTTCCAATTAAATTATATAAAATGAAATGGGTTTTACCATTTGTCCTAATTTATTAGCATCAACAGCACGATTTCCTTTTGATGTTTGCATATACCATGTATCTTCACCAGATTGTTGTTGCTGTTGTTGTTGTCGATTATTTTTATTATAATAACCTTCATTACTATTGCTACCGCCACCAACACCACCACCACCACCTCCACCATTATTACGATTACCAGAATTATTAGAACCAGATGATAAATTACCACCGCTACCTTGATTATTATTTGAATTTCCCATATTACCGCTACCACCCAATAAATAACGTCTATCATCTTTTTTATTACTCATGCCACCACCACCACCACCACTTCCGCCTCCTCCACTACCACCACTTCCACCACCACCACCACTACCGCCACCACCCATCGATGATAAATTATAATTCATATATTGTTGATTCATTTGTTCAGTTTCAGCATCTTTTTGGATTTGTTCCATTGTTTTTGGATTTAAATCACCACGTTTTGCTGCCCATTTATTTTTACGTAAATCAATAACATCTTGCAACATAAAACGTACACGGCTACTAATTTTCGCACCATTATTAATTTCAGTTTTACGATCGACAATATTTTGCATTTTCTTAATAATATCATCTAAACTATGACAATTACTATTGTCTTTTGATAATGGTGTCAATTCAAAATGTTTACCAACTGTTGTTAATAATTTACATAAACATTCTAATTTATCTTCGGAATTTGAATCTAATAAATTATTAATACAATTCCTTATAATACTACCAGTTAACATATTGATTTTAAATAGTTCACCAATAAAACGTACAGTACCACCGGAACGACGACGTATCTTACGTTCTTGCTCCTCCAATTGTAATTGTAATTCCAATTTACGATCATTATCATTTGATTCTTTAATTTTCTCAATAATTGGTTTTAATTTTTGCTCTTTTGCTTGACGATCTAAAACATTATCATGAAATTCATGTTGTGTTTTATCTAATAAAGCATTTTTAAACATTACTAAATTTGTTGCTTTCTGTTGTTCCATCATTTGTTTATCTTTTTGTTGTTGTTGTTGCTGTTGTTGTTTTGTTTGTTGTTGTTGTTCTTGATTTGTATTCGGTAACTGTTGTTGAGGCGGCTGTTGTGATTGTAATTTACGATCAGCTAAACGTTGACATAAACGAGCATATGATACTGAGAAATTTGGTTCATCAATTGCTTTTTCAAATACTAACATCATAACACCATTAACTTTTTCGGGTGTATCAATTTGTAATTTCATAATTTGTTCAACAAGTGTATCAAATTTCTCTGGTGTTAATTTATTCAATATACCACGTACCCGACGATATAATTCATCTTCAGAACGTTGTTCTGGTGTTTTATCTTTATCATATTTTAAATGTGTTGGACGCCATGCATTTTCACTTTCATTCAATTTAACATCTTCACGTAATGATAAACTAACATGTATCATACCAGCACCACCTTGTTGTTGTTGACCACCAGGGCCAAGACCAATACCACTTAAACCAGATCTTGAACCAGATTTTGAACCAGTTTTTGTTAAATTTAAACCCGACATTGATGATGGTTTTGAATATAAATTATTTAATTGTTGTGAACTTAATAATGATGAACCACCAATTGATGAGCCACCAATTGATGTTGAACCGCCACCAGATAACATTGAATGATTTAAATTTGATGATTGACCACCAACCATTGATTGACCACGTTTGTTTGTATTTCTCATAAATGATGGCAACAATGATGATTGTGGTGAACGTGTCGATTGTAATAATTGTAATACAGCAGTAGAATTTTTAATTGCAGGTTTTGTATTTGATGCTGGGGCTTCACGTAATAACATTAATTGCATACGATTATAACATTTATTACCAGTTTGATTAAGTGGTGACCATTGACCTTCATTATATTGTATTAATGGTTGTGGTGATGATGTTGCTGCTGCTGCAGTTGTTGATGATGTTATCATAGTTGTTGGTATTACATGTGTTACAGCTGCTGCTGCTGCTGCTGCTGGTTGTGATGGTGTTCCGGTTGCACCATCTGTTGTTACTGTTTGATGATGACCATCTGAGGCCGCTGTTTGTGTTGTTGAATTTTTTTCATCAATTTTAATATTATTAATTGCCGTTTTTATTCTATCACTGGAGGAAGATGTTGACGAAGAGGACGTTGTTTTAATATCTTTTTCTAAACTACTATTATTAATATTTTTATCATTATTATTTATATTATTATTATTATTACTTAAATTAGTTTCTGTTGATAATTTCTTATCATTATTATTATTATTTAACGTATTTAATAAATCATTTTGTTTTTCTATTGTAACCGCTTTATCGGTTTCGTCTGTTGACGACGACGTCAACGACGATGTTGATGCTTTCATTTTATTAGTTTTATCATTAACAATATCATTTATTGTTGATTTTATTGTTGTTTCTGTAGTTTTAATTTCAACATTATTATTTAGATTATTATTTGTTTGTTTATTATTATTTATATTAGAAGATAATTTTTTATTATTATTATTGTTATTATTGCTATTTGTTGGTGTTATTGTTGTTGCTGTTGTTGATGTTGTTGAATCTTTTTTATTATGATGTTGAGGTTGTTGTTGACTATTATTACTATTATTTCCACCACCGATATTATTAATATTATTATTATTATTATTTGATTTCATTTTACTAGTATTATTATTTGTTGTAGTTGCCGACGCTGTTGTTTTATTATTACCAACAATCGTATCTTTTTCAGTATATTTCATTCTATCCGTTGTTGTTGACGTCGGCGCCGCCGCCGTTGTTGTTACTGATGTTGATGAATTATTTATTTTTGTAATTTGTTTTAGATTATTATCGCCAACACCAGTTGTTGTATTATTAATAATTATTGATGATGTCGGCGATGATAATGATGATACAGAATTTGATAATGATGATAATGTTGATGATGGTGATATACCAGCAGCAGCTGCAACTGCTGCGGCTGTTGTTGTTGTTGTTGCTGTTGAAGAAGCAATTGTCGATGTCGCCGTTGTTACTGTTACACCACTACTACTAATATTACTACTATTACCACCTATTACTGAAGTAGTATTTTGAATTGTAGATGATGATGATGGTGGTAATGGTGGTTTTGTTGTTGTTGCTGGTATCGTTGTTGTACTATTACTATTACTGTTTTTACGATTTTTATTTTTATTATCAATTTCCGGTGATTTTGGTTCGCCTAAAGAAGTTGCTGATGTTGTTCTTGTTCCTACTTCTGCTGTTGATGATGTTATTATATCACCACTACTACTTGTTAATTTATTAATTTTTTTATTATTATTATGCTGTTGTTTTCCAATATTAGTATTAATATGAATTTGACTATCTGTATCAATTTTTGATTTTATTGGTGATGATGATGATAAATCACCATTTCCACCGCTTGTTGCTGCAACTTTATCACCAACAACAACGTTGTTATCAACAACAGCTGTCAAATCTTTGTCTTTTGTTTGTAGTTGATGTTGTGTTGATAAATCTTTTTCAGTCGATTTTATATCTGATAAATTGTCATCAGCATTCTTAGCTAAAGATGAGAAAGAGGGAGAGAGAAGAAAAAGGTGAAAAAAATAAAAAATACAATTTTTTTTTAATTTTTTAATTTTTTGCGCATAGAGAAAGTGTGTAATATTATTTTTGCGAAAAAAACACAGAGGCGTACCAAAAGAGAAGGGGGGAAAAGTCTAAAATTAGATTTTTATTTGAAGACGACGACAATATCGTTGAGTAACGACGCAGCAAAACAAAAAAAAACGATGAGAAATGATGAAGAAAATAAAATTTTAGTAGTTTTTGTGAAATACAAAATTTTTCGCCGAAATATTTTCAGAGAAAAGAAAAATAGTCACAAAGCAAAAAAAAATACAATTTCTTCTTTTTCTTCTTCTTCTTCAAAATTTACACAGTTAAATGACTTTTGATGGAATTTATTATTTTGTTTTTAATTAATTCTTGATGATTTAGTCATAATTTAGTCACCTTGATCCGCGGCGCTCTATCAATTCCCCAACCAGTCGCCTACTCTACTACTACTACTACCCCTTTTCTGATGAATAAATAGAAATCATGTTCCTGTCTCTTTCAAGATTTAGATTGGAACATTTCAATTTTTATAAGGAAAATCTTCGAGAAAAATGCATTAATTCAATTTTTTTTCCTGCAGCGGGATTAGGTCAAGAATTATTTTATCGAGAAAGAAAAAAAACAAAGAATGTGACACAATTTTAAGATGTGCGCCCTCAACACATTATTATACAATTTGCGCACACAGTAAAAGCACTTCTCAACCAACGAGAGAGACTCAATGTTTCTAGTTATTTCATTTTTCCTTGGAAATTTCTCCTCATTAATAAGAAAATATTTCTCCTCTATCCCTCAAAAACCACCCCTCTCACATTCTCCACACCAGGAAATTATTCATATTCATTTAATAAAATGATGATGAATTTAGGAAGAAATGTGTATTAAATTTAATATAAAACTATTTCTCTCTCCAGTTGAGGCAACACAACTCAAACGAAATACTGCACATATAATTCTAAAGGAATACAGCACAGCAAGATAAGGAAAACATCACCACCTTTGACGACAGATAGTGCAAGCTTTTGCACATTTAACGTTTATATCCATCATATCGAACCGGTTGAACCATTTTATAGTTTACGAAACCAGAAACGATCCGGGCTTTCTTTTGCATTACCGGATCAACAAATCAAACCACTGATTTAGAACACACAAAAAATGGTTTAACAAGCAAATCAAATCATCGTAACAACACACCAGCCACCGAAACTTACGTCGGTAGATCCAGTTACGATCCTTATTCTGAGACTCTTCATGTACATTTAAAATTTTAATACGTCGTGAATCCGTCATTCTGCTTGGACCTATATAATAGACAGAGTATGCAGTAATGAATAGGGATCAATTGAAAAACGGGTGTTGGTGTATTCGTATTCGCTTAAATATTTGACAGATCATTGTTCCTAGCAGTTACATTTCTAGTCTGGCTGTCACACATAATTCTTTTATGAATCCTTGTGTAGGAGAAGAATTCGAGTTAAACGAAAATATTCACCAAATCGTTGAACTATCAACTGAGAATTTATTTGCGCAGATGAGACGACAGTAATCACATACTTTGTTGTATAATAAAATAATGAATATAAAAAAGAAACTTGCACAATTTTAAACGAGTATTTATTAAAAATGAAAGTGGTTAATAGTTCGAAGGGTATCCAAAAGATATATCAACGACGCTTAAAACTAACCAAACCAAAAATAATCAGCACATAAGTTGTTTCGGTCATATTTAAATAACAAATTGAAATGCGACTTAAAAAGCTAAACAGAGGAAGAACATAAGTTCTGATCATGATCATATCAAGTTTTTAGTGCTGAATAAATAAAAGATTACGCTTTCCAATTATTCGAAGCATATACACATACGTCATCAGTGCCCAGATATAGATTTCAAGTATAAAGTAAAGACTCCTAATAAACATCTTCAAAAAAAAAAAAAAAAAAATGGCTCGAAATGCGCAATGATCTGCGTATTCTTTGATTCATGATCAAAATATTTCCTCTAAAGCTACATCACCGAGGCATAAAAAAAATTTCCTAACTTTGTGAGTAAATTACATTAATTTGTATGTATAAATTTACTACGTCATTTCCCATATGCCGTACTCTTTATGCTAACTGATTTTTGTATAAGCGATCGTCTATCTCACTCACACAGTTCGAACATTTGCACATTATAACCAATTAAACGGATTCATTGGTTTACTATTTTATTTTTTTTTCTGTACTTCTCAATGCTTGAACTTCTTGAATCCCCCTCGGCCTTTGTACAGTTCGGAAAAATCTAAATTTTGAAAAAAAATTCGTGCTGCTGCCATCTCTGAATGTTAACGGAACTATACTCATTTTCTATGAACACAAAATATTTACAACGTATTTACGATAGATTTAGAACTTGTTGAAATCACTGAAGAAAATCTTAAGATCGAAATATTCTAACCTCAAAAATTCATCAGCTGTTCTCACCCTTCTTTTAAAAAAGTTTGTGTGATTTTTACAAAAAATTTGTTTGCACAACTTTCAATTTCAATTTTTCACTTTTTCCCCTCACATTCACGCATTCTCTGTCCGCGCACACACAGTGCAGTACACTATATTTTGATTTCATCATTTGACATTTGATCCATCCGTCGACGTGACCTGATATCACAGAATTTTTTGTGTTCAGACCTTTAAACTCGATATGTTTTGGAGAGAAATTTCTTCATCGAATAAGTGAAAATTCTTTTGTTTTTCCTATTAGAATTTTCTCGTAGAAAGCAAAAAAAAAAAGACTAAAAAAGGAGGGGCAAAATAATGAATTTCCTTTCTTAGTCAAACGAAAAAACTAAAATTAAATCTAATTTCCAAAAAAAAAAACTACTTTTTATGGCGAATTCTTTGAACTTCGAATACTTACTGTCGGTTTTTCAAAATTATTTTTAGGAATTGAATTTTCTTGAGTGTTCAACAAAAAAAAATCGTAAATCGTTTTCGTAAGAAAAAAAACAAAAATATTTTTCTTTTTTTTTTGAAATTTAATAAAATTTTTCCTAAAAAAGTAATAACTTTTTTTTCTATTTAATTGACACACGTTCAAAAATTAAATTAAATGAAATTTGATTTTTTTTTCTTTTTTGTAAAAAAGAAAAGTTACACAGGCACACACACCAAAAACACGAAACCCTCACGCAGTCTAGAAAAACGCATGCGCGAATGACGTTATTTTTTCTTTTTCAAAAAAAAAAAAAAAAAAAAAAAATAGGTAAAAATTTGGTCAAAAAAACCAGAAAAAACAAATTAATATAAAAGAAACCCTTTTTAAATAATAAATAAATTTTTTTCCACGAAATTATTACTTTTTTGGCCGTCAATTCGCGGCGAACCGATTATGACGGACGGTGCCGAAACAGAAAGATTTAGATTTCCCCGCAATCAAAAAATTTAAGAGAAAAGTGTAAAAAAAAAGAAAAAGTTCTCTTGTCTAAAAATATATGTCAATTACGCAGTGTGACAGTGTTTGCCAAACAGTATACCACGAAACTCTGAAGCAATACAATTGAGAAGAAAACTTCGAAATTTGGATTTGAGACTGATTTTCAACTGTTATACCAAAGTGTAACTATGATAAAGTCTGGAAAGCTCCTATCCTTACCGTACCGCCGTTTTTCAAATTTTGCCTGTTCTTTCTCAAACAATTTTCTATCCACTGCTGACATAGATAGAACTAAAAATTGTACGTACGGGTGAAAGAGACACATTATTTTAAAAAACATCCCATTTCTCGCTTTTGGGTAATTTTAAAATGTAAACAATGAAAAAAAGGCAGAAATTCATATACAAATGCACACACACCAGAAAAAAAAAAATTTGGCGCATATTTTTTTTCTGGTATGTGTGGGAAATTTATAAGATTTGGTCCCATATTTTAGATTCCAAGGGTAATTCATAAGATTCCATCTGATTTTTAAGAACATTTCATTCTCTCTCTTGCTGATGGATTTTGCCTATGAAAAATATATGTACTCTTGCGTATTCTTTCCCCCGTTTGCCACGTGCTTTTTCTGGCTACTTCGCTAGCTTTCCGGACTTTATCATTAATTACACTTTGGTTATACTTTGGAAAATGGTAACAGTGTAGATTAGCAAGGCTTTTGATAAGTTATCTTATCCACTTATATTACTAAAACTCCAAGACTTTTCACTTGAGTGGATTCGGTCTTACCTTAATGAAAAAAAAAGGTACCGACTAAAATTCATTCTGTTTACTGCTACATCTGATGTCCCTCAAGATAAAGACCTAGAACCCTTTCTCCTTAAGGGCCCCATAGACGACAGACATAGTTGTCAACTTGTCGTGTTGGTGTCGTTGTTGGACGTCTGTGGGCATGTTGGTGCTTGGTATCTCATGTTGTCAACAATGTTGGATGTTTTGAAAAAATTTGGAAAACATCGGATATTCGGTGGGCGAAGTCTGATATTGGCGATCATGTTGTATCGTCTGTAGAGAAGTTGACAACATGGTTGTCAACATCAGTTGTAAATAGAATTGCGTGCTGTGAACTTACTGACGATAAAAATACCTCGGAAGTGATGTTGACAACTTGGTTGCCAACATTTCGTTTCGTCTGTGGCAAAACCTGACAACCAGGTTGACAACAATGTCCGTCCTCTATGGGGCCCCTTTATACTAGGCTCTATCAATGATTTAACTTCTATAATCAAATTCTCCAAGTTATCAAACTATGCCGATTGATATAAAACCATACGTACAAATGACACACTCGACTGATTCTCTTTCCATCTCGAGGAAGACTTTAAAAATTTTATTACGTTTGATGTTAAAAAAAAAACTGACACTTAAATTAGAGACAAGATCTTTTCTCAGAAAGATGATAACATTTTTCAGAATTACTTTGTTGATTGCGTCCCTCTCCAGAGTTACAAGCAGCTTTACTGACTTCATAGTTCTTTGCGACAGTGAACCTTATTTTGGCCTACAATTTGACCCCTTGGGGTTCATTAAGCCAATTCAGTTTTAACTTCAAAGAGTTTTCTGCCTCACATTAAAGCCCTTTTAACATAGGTCACTTTTGTTACGACAAATATTGAAATATGTCCGTCAGAGGTGTGCTCACCACACGACAAAGTTCCATTCAACAACGCTCCATTTCCTTAGCAAGAAAAAAAGGCTTTTATTAGTCTTCTTTTTTTTCTTGACTAATTAACTTTTATGTAATCATGAATTGCATTGTCAATGTGGTGCAAGAGTAGGGACATTTTTCTACCAATTTTCTTTCCATAACTTAATACCTTGCTTTTCATAACAAATGGTGAACACGCTTCTTTCTTGTTGCCTTTCAACAAAACTCAATAAAAATGTCCTGTTCAAATTCCTCTTCAGACAAATCTGATTCGGAAACTTGGCCTAGTAATAATTAATTGATACTGTACTTGCACATTATATGCCTCTGACAGCTTAAATAAGACTCTGATGACATGAATTTACTAAAAATATCGCCGCGTAGCTTAGTTCAGTGTGCAACGAGGTTAGCGAACCCAGCTAAGCTATGCAACTACAATGAGGCTCGTCCGCATAGCTTAGCTCAAGTGTGCGGCGGGCCTTAAGTTCAAGTATTTTATTCCCCTCTATCGGTCGGTCCACGTGAGACAGACAATTAATTAGGTCTATTCTGCGATTTTGTATGTTATAGTATGTTATGTTAATTTCCCCTTATTTCTGAAATGATTTCTAAAATATTTCGAGATTTCATAATCTGCGAACGGGATATTTTAGGTTTAGAAAACATACAAGATTTTCTTACTTTTCTAGTACATTAGTATTTGAAGTTCAAATATTTTTTTTAATTTGTGTGCTTTTTAAAAGTTTTTAAGGCCCTTTATAAGGAAATTTTCAAAGAAAGATAAAAATTAGTTAACTAATAGTTAAATAAAAGAAAATATGACGGAAAATTTATCTAATTTTGAAAAGTGAGGTTAAATGTTTTTCAAATATTTAGTGATGAAAATATAAATATTTTTGAATGCGTTTATTATTTTAACATGTCTGATTGAATATTTTTTATTTAAACTTTATCCTCATAAAATATTTTTTATATGAAATCACAAGAAATATGTACAAAACTACAATTTTTTTCAACTCTAGTTAATCGGCAATGAAGAACAGCGTATGCGCAGGATGGAAAATATTTCTTTTTTTTAATACTCGCTCAAATTTCTGACAAATGTTCTCAAATTATCCCTAAAATATTCTAACATAACCTATTCAGACCATTTTAGATTCGCTCTATTTGAAATAAGAAAATACTCTAACATAACATAAAATTTGTGTGCAGAATACGAAATTAACGAAAAATATTCTTTTACGTCAAATCTAACATAACATAAAATAAAATGTGTACACAGAATAGGGCTAAATATCTCTATTAATGTATTGCCCGGGTAAACAATTTGAGAGATGTTGGCTACTGTACAACACAACCAATAAAAATTGATAATAAAAAAATAAAGTGCATTAAGCCAAAAAAAAAAAAGAAAAAAAAAGAAGGTTGTCAAACACTGAAATCATCAACAGCAAAGAGAAATCAAAAATTATAAAATTAATCTTCAATTTAAGAGAAAGAAAAATTTTAAAAAATTGAAGAAACAAAAAAAAAAAAAGAGATTAAATAACACGTGTGAAAAAAAAATATAATATATGACAAAGAAAACTGTTTTATTTATTTCATCCCATGTACGACGTTGTGACCATATGAGTAAATAAGGTCCGTACCAAAAAAAAAAAAAAAACAAAAAAAATTTAAATATTTATTTTCTTTTGTAAAAAAAAAAAAAAAAAAATTACTTTTCGAACGTCAAAAATTGGGTACTCTACCTGGAAACACGTCAAAAAAAAAAAACCTGACCAAGTGAATTTGCGTACGAACACGAAACACACACGTTTCTTCTTCTTTTTTTGTTCAATAGCAAAAAAGTATATGAATGAAATAAAAGATCTGTCAAAAAAAAAAAAAAAAAAAAATCATATGAAATGAAAAAACCCACGTGTTCAAAAGAATCGCATTTCATCTCCACCAACCAACACAACTTAACTTCACATTACCGTAATACAAAAACTATGGGCAAATTAATCTAACCACACAAATAAGTCCAATGGAGTCGTGGGGTAAAAGGAAATTATTAGAGATTGTGCATTTGTTTATTACAGTGATTCCCAAAGTGGTGTATATCGACCCCAAGAGTCGATTACGGCCTGCAAGGGGTCCATGTCAGCGAGAAAAAAATTTGGGAGTCCATAAAACGAAAATGGGGGTCAACATTAGTGGATCTCATATAAGCAGGTCGTGACATTAATTTTGGCATTCCATGAATGGAATAATCCCCATACACAGATAGTACCTATTTACTTACATAATACTACCTTATAATATAAAGGCATATAACTATTTACATTCTACATAAATTAAAAAATTACCTATTAAGTAAAAATTTTCAAAACATAAATGTTCTTGAAATGTTAAGAAGAATTATATTAAAATTTAAGTAATTAGGTATACATATTTTGTGATATATGAAACTGTTTAAGAATTACACACTACTACGATTTTGTAAGTTGTTGCCCTCCGCTTTGTGGTCGCCATACAATTTGAACTTGTAAAAACTTGCACATAATGGTATACCGGTATCATCATGTTACACACATACGCGCAGTAGAAATTGTTGTCTATTCCAATACACAATTTACAACGTTGCATAGTATCTTACATAATATTTATGATCTTGGGGTGGTATACTCACTTTTAGCCCTTTCAAAGTGAGTAGCACTATACCAGCTGTCAAAAATACATTTGAATCACCAATTTCGAAAAGGGCTCATGTTGGTTTTTTCAAATTGTTCAGGAGACAGAAAAAACTGAATTCCTGCCAAACTATATGGAATTTTAGACGGCATATTTTTTTGAAAGTGCTAACCATTAGACTGCGTCATAACATACTGAAATGGTTTTCTTTATTACAAGAGTGTCGAAAAAACAGCTGTTAGAGTTTTCCGAGATGAGCCCTTTTCGAAATAGATTGAAGAACGCAGGTGGTTTTAGTAATAAAATGGCAAAGAAAGAATGTTTATCATAAGATAGTCAATTTATTAATCAGAAACCATCATTAACACAATCATTGTACGAGCCTCTGCGGAAAATAAAGAAAACTGAACTTTCGACTGACTAATTGTTTTTGTTTTGTCCCGTACATTCGTCGTTCTTCAGGAACGTTTTTACGAATATAATCATTTAAACATGATACGACTTCGTTGGGTCGTTTCAGGACTTGAACCTCGTGGTAGTAGTAGAAAGTTGTTTTCGCCGCTGTCATAGTTGGCGGAAATAAAATACTTCCTGGACGGGCAAAACTGGCAGTGGGAGTTTCTACATATGATCAAACTCCAAATCCATGATAGTGGTACCAACTACTTGAGAGTTTTCAGTGATTTCTTTGATTTCAGAGTAAAATTTGGACTCCCTTATGAACTGGTAGTTAATTTCTTAACTATTAATTAATTTCTTCGCATTTTGAGCACACTTCAAATTGACCTTGAAATAGTTCGCATAGGCTAGATGTCTTGAATTAGTTTCGAAAAGGTCTCATCTCCAGAAGGACATGCATTTTTTTCCACTTGGGAAAACACAATATGAGTCCTTGTTTCGCATGGAACATGCGTCTATACGTGAAGATAAAAAAAACGGCAAAAAAGTACATTTTGAAATAAAACAGACATGAGCCCTTTTCGAAATTGGTGATTCATTTGATGTTGATGAATTTGCAAAAAATTAATATAGGTAAGCCCGGGGTCTACCCAAAACCGAAAAACATGGCAAGTGGTCCACGAGACAAAAAAGTTTGGCAACCTCTGATTTATTGAGTACATATTTTTTGCCCACACGCAACTTTAAATTAAACACACACACACACGTACATGTTTTTCTATTCAAAATCAAGTTGAGAGAAGAACAAAATTAATGGCTGGCCTTTGCAATTTATGTCATTCCCGGCTAATTTAAAATGTGAACATTTTTGGATTTTTAACTTCTATACCAAGTACATATGTATATAAGATACTGGAATTATGATCCAAATCTCCACGTTTTATAAGATTCTAAATCGTTTGCAATCACTTTTATCCAATGTCTGTCTGTCTGTCGTGTACAACAAGATTGCAGCCGTATTTTTGAAGCAATTTCCATGAAAATTGGTAAGAGCGGTTTTTTCCTCATGAGAACCATTCTATCAGAAGTTGGGTATGATCGGACTAAAACTTCGGGTAGCCGCCGAACAAAAGTTCGGTTTTTTGTTTTTACATTACATGGTATTGTAACGTTATTTATGGACCGATTTCAATGAAATTTTTTCAATGAAAGGACAATTGTGTCCAAAAATCAATTGAATCCGATTACAACTTCGGGTAGCTGCCAAACAAAATTCGGATTTTTTGTATGAATTATGCGATTTTCAAACTTTGCTTACATATTTTCTTCATAATTTGCAGTTAGGATAACTCACAAATATATTACCAGATTTTAGTGAAATTTGGCTAGTACATTGGTTGTACGTCTGTCTGTCTGTCTGTCTGTCTGTCACAACAAATGTTGTGATTAAGGACTACGTTCACTCTGAATTTCCATATTCATATAGCTTTCTTTTAAAAAGGCTTTCGGAAGGTAACGTGATTTGAACATACGTATAGAAGTTTCAATAGTGGTTTTGCACTATAGCTTTTTTTTTAATTTAACAAAAATTCAAAAATTTCCGTTCAAAAAC
This sequence comes from Xylophagus ater, assembly GCA_963422695.1. NCBI lineage: Eukaryota > Metazoa > Arthropoda > Insecta > Diptera > Xylophagidae > Xylophagus > Xylophagus ater. The sequence goes on from OY730480.1 coordinate 59,992,240, forward strand.
CAAATCTTCTTTTTCTTTTCTTTGTTGCCAAGGGAAAGAGAGAGGGAGTGAGAGAGAGAGAGATATACAGAGAAAGGAAAAAAACCATCCCAATGCGTTCTGATACGTTTTAATTCGTCTGTTACCTACATTTGAATGCATGACAAATTTTGTACACAAGAAAGAGACACAGAGAGAGAGAGAGAGAGAGAGAGAAAAATAATGGAAAGATCGAAATAAAAATGAAAGTGTTTTAATCATAAACAAATGACGTCAAAATATGTCATTTTTACCCATTTTGAAGGAGGGGGAAGGGCAAAAAAAATCAGGACCACGTGCTTCTTTCTTTTTATTTCTTTTGCTCAGAATTAAAAAAATGGAATACTTCTTACGAGATTATCACACAAGCGTCTCTAATCTAATCTTTAATATTCTTTTTCTTTCCGAATATAACAAAAGTTCGAACAAACAGAAACAGAGGCGTTTGAAGAAATTGCTTATCAAGAATTTGGGGAAAAATTCTTTAGTTTCATTTTTGAGATCAAATTGATAACATGTGATGCGTTGCATTCATCAAAAATTGATGACGTTGCTTAGTAAAGAGCAGCAACCAACAGTGTTGTACCGCGGCAGCTCAGTATAATAAACAGACAGTAATTTGACTGGGAAATGAAGAGAAATTAGACGCGATCTTCCCAATACTTCCTTTGAGAATTACAGAAACAAAAAATTCCGCACAAAATAAGGGAAGAAAATCCAATTTTTACATTAGAGAGAATGAAGTAACCTATAAATCAAATATGTTCTATGTTACAACGTGCTCTCTATAATATAATGGTAGCAAGGGAGATCATAAAATCTTATGCGTTTTGGACTAAAGAATGAATGAAACAAAGAAAGCAATCGAAATTTTTTTAATTTGTCAAGTCCCAATTTTTTTAAACAAAAATCATATTTTTTCAGCGCCATTTTGATAGTCCCAACGTTTTTTCAAGTGGTGGTGCCTATAAGAATAAGCCTCGACACAATTTTTGATAAGCATGCGGGTTTTTTTTAAGTAGAAGAAATTTTTTGTTATGTATTTTTCAAATACACTCCCCGACACTTGATTACCCGCGATTAAATTTTTATCGTCATTTATGGCATAATGGTGCAAATTCTTAGAAACTTTTTCGTAATATTCATAGCCCATTATTCTATTCTACTTGATGACCCAGATGTGGGAAAAACCCATGCTTGAGTGGAAATTCCCATTATTGTCTTTTACGGCTATTTGCACCGAGACATTTTATTACCCGCATAAATAAAAAAACGATGTAGTTTCCAGATTTTAATCGTTTATTTTTTATTAATATTTAGTGTTGCCACCATTATTACGAATTACATCAAAAATTCTATTTCCTAAATAGTTGTACAATGAATGAAGGTAATTTACTGCAATTTCTTCAAACGCAGCTTCAATGGCCCCAATAAGTTCTAATTTGGTGTGGTACTGCCTTCCTTCCGCATAAACTTTACGTGATAGCCATCCCCAAACATGTTCTATTAAATTTAAGTCCGGCGATAAAGGCGGCCAGTTCAAAACATTCATATTGTTGTCCGAAAACCACGCTTTAACGCGTTTCGCTGTATGGATATGTGCGTTGTCTTGCTGGAAAATGATTGGTTGATGCTCGAGAACATATCGTCAAAAAAAATCTTTTCCATTTCTAGAAGCCTGATGTAATCCGCCGACGTTTGCCTTCCTTCCAAAATGACCAAATTGATTGCTCCATGAAATGAAATCGCTGCCCATACCATTACGGAACCAACAGATGTATGACGACGGGACAAAAACAACTCAGATTTTCTCAAATCATATCGAAAACCATCCGGACCATCCAAATAAAATTTTTTCTAGTCGGAAAAAATTACTTGCTGCCATTCTGTCTTTCACTGTAAATGTTCCCGGCAAAACTCCAATCTAGCATTCTTATGAGATCGAAGTAAGTGTCGTGTTTTTTGTAATTTTTACCGTCGGAGGTGTGGACACTGCTCGATCACCCTGAGAACTGTACGAACACTAGCTGTAGTTCCCACTTTCTCCTTAATTTTGCGAGCAGTTGCCGCAGAATTCGATGCTTCCCGTAAAATGGCCCTACGTTCTCGTTCGGTAGTTGCTCTGGATGTGCGTCCTTTTCGATTTTTTCCGTAATTTTCTTTGTTTTTGATAAAATTATCTATAGTCCAAGAATCTCGACCAATTCGCCTGGCAATTTCGCAATTGGAATAATTTTCTTTCTTCAATGCAATAGTTTTACCAATTTCTGTTTCGGTTAGTAATTTACCACGCCCCATTTTTGTCCAGGTGGAACAATAATTTCACCAAGGTAAAGCAAACAAATAACACACTTGTTTTTTTAACGATAAATTGTTTTTACAAGATCACCGTTAATAAAGATCACGGGTAATAAAGTGTCTCGGTGCAAATAACCAAAAAAAAACAAAAATGGGAATTTCCATTCAAGCATGGGTTTTTCCCACATCTAGTAGAATAGAATAATGGGCTATGAATATTACGAAAAAGTTTCTAAGAATTTGCACCATTATGCCATAAATGACGATAAAATTTTAATTGCGGGTAATCAAGTGTCGGGGAGTGTATTTTAAGGGTTAATGCCTGTATGAATTATTATTTACATAAATGTTAGAACTGTTTATTAAAGTTAAATGCATATTCATCTCTGTTGCACTAATATAATGTAATCTTAAAAAAATGATAGGTAGCTAAAAAGATGGCGGTTTGGATTTATATGGCTTTTACTGAGAAAAACCACACATCCATTGTATTTAAAAATAGGGGCGGAAACAAAATTGGGCATAATTATACAAAAAAAAAACAAAAGAAAGCGTCAGTATTCACATTTTGTTCCCCTGATTTTCTACTGTATATTAATACTGTGGCGGCAGCTCCAATGCCTCCAAGAGAAGGCAATGCTGCACAGAATGTTAAGATGTAGATTTTTGAATTTAAACGTTGTCGTAGAATAAACGTTCATGATGACGAACGGCTAAGTTGGCGGCCAGTTGAGATGACCACGAAAGTAGTGTTGTCAAAAATGATCATATCGTATTATGGCATCGAAAATTGCAGGTGTCTTAGATAGCTTACATCATTATGGCCATTTCTTCATTAGAGTGTATTTTGAATATTTTAGATGAACATTTGCATATGAAAAAGCTTGGACAACAAGATGGATGCCTCCGCGTTCGTTATCAATTGATCAAAAACATCAAAGTATGGTGTTATTTCAAACAAAATTTGAATATTTTTAACCACAATCCAATGCTTTTTTTGCGTCGATTTTTATAACTTACTGAAACATAGATTCATTACTACACACTCCAGTGTCCAGACAACAGTATTCCCAATCGTTAGGATCTGTGAACGCCGTCCAAAGGGATCAAAGACGCAAGAATCAACCACTGGAAAGATTTTGGCCACCATTTTTTGGAATTTGCACAGACTGTTGAAAAAGGAAAAACAATAAAAGGCCCATATTATGGAACATACAATTTTACACACTCAAAGAAACAACACATTCTGATTACCTTTATTTAAATAGAAGCAAATATTGTACGTAAATTTTGGAAGTAAGCAAGTAGTTGAAAGTCTCCTCCTCATGAAAATTGGGACTAATATTACTGCCTAATCTCCATACTATAGATGTGATATTTTATTCATGCCTAGACACCCATTTAAAACCAATGAAATGACATTCATTCATTTTGAAAGACAGTTATACACATTTTTGGCCCAAACTCCAAGACCACCATGAATGGAAAAGAAGATACAAAGAAATAATAATAAACCAAATATATAACGATATAGTTAAAAGTATAAAAGTATCTACCAAATTACGATGGACAGTCCATTTCATCCGAAGAGCATGCGTACTCAAAGTGTCCTAATCAATATAAGAGGGCAAACCCAAAGATTGCAGTGGCTTGACGATGCGCAGTACAGATTAGAAACTGGACAACGACATCTCACGACACATCCAAATTGGAAACAGATGTTCTGAGTTTAAATAAATTCACGGATCTTAACGAACAAATTTTAGAATTTAGGTGAATTTTGTTTAAAATATAGGAAGTATCAAATTTAATAAACGAAGATCACTCACATCACTCACCTCACGCCGCTTTTCCAGAGAATGTAAATAATTAAGTTCCGTACAGCAAAACGTAAAAATCTACGTTAGACTGTTTCCAGTCTGTTGACGTGAACTTTGTTCGGTGAGATGACCACACCTGACTGGCATATTCAATAAAAGGTCTGACAAAAGCGATATAAAGGGCGTTTAGTGACATGCGAATCAGAAAACTCTTTGGACCACCCGCTTTATAAAGAGTGCGGCATCTTTTGATTCGTTTTTGAACTAGCGGTTATTTTGCCGCTCATAGCTCTAATGTCGCTCTTATGTCATCTGTCAAGCGACAGAAATTTAGTATTATATTAGCGGTGAACGAAATGAGTCGGTATATGCTCAATGAATCGATATAGCTCAATAAAGTTACAATCGTTTATACGTCGACTTTTTTGATAGAATCGTATCCGTGTGGGCATAAGCGTGCTGTAGTATACCTAGATGCCCAAACCATAAGAGCATTATAATGTTCAGTTTTGTTATTTGTACGTAAAATTAAAAAAGAATGGACATCATGTGAAAGAGAAAACCCTATGTGTAGGGATATTAAGTACTCAAGAAGAATCAGTTGAATGCATCGATACAGAAGTATGAATACTTTATGTGTGTACCTAGCATGAATGAAAGACTACAAGATTACGCCAGTCCATATTTCAAATTGGTTTTTTCTGCGCACCTATGTCATTCGTGACCCGAAATACATTGTTATATATGAATTAAATGGGGTCGCATATAATGTCATGAAAGTATGAAAATAAATATTCAAAATGGCCGACATGCGCACGGCGTAATCTTGTATTTATTCATTCATGTGTATCTAGTATCATCAGCCTAAGGCCTTTTAGAGTAAATGATATATCATAAAATACATTAATAACTCTTATGGACACACAATCTCTCGTTTTTTATGTTTAACCAAAAGAAAAAAAACAAAAATACTCTGAAAACACTTACCTATTGTTGAATTTGGAATCGATATTGTTGAAACAGTTTCTTCTGATTGTTCTGAAAAGTAAAAAATATTTATTGAAATTATTAAACAAAATTATTATCCAAAAAAATAAGCAAAGCAAACCAATAACAGTGAGTTTATACTTTTCTCTATTCGGGTCCTAACCCCTTTCCAATTTCGTTGAAAATTTAATCACATTTGGGCTCCTTCTTTATCCACATAAACTTTGGAAATTTCATAAAAATTGGACACAGAGAATCGGTTATACAGCGAATGAAAAAATAGGTTATATTTGGAGAAAAAAGTGCTGATATACTCGAATATAGCACAACAACTAATCAGTTCTAAGTTCTAGGGTCAAATACATACAACTGTACAACTGTATGAATTTTGTCAAAATCCGCCACCCAGTTGTTTGTTCTGCACCGGTATTTACAAAATTTTGTCATTATTTGTCCAGAAAAAAAAAGTTGGGGTTACAAAATAGTGTTGCCGTAGATATTTCGACCAAATACTAATACCATCCAGCAATCGGTGGAACACATAAATGGTGAATGGTTTGAAGAAAATCGAACCAGCCGTTTAGATTTTATTACAATGATTTAAAGAAGTGGACGGACAGACACAAAAAACATTCGTTTTGTAGGCAAAGTAAAAAGAAGTAATCATGCCCTATGGTAGGTACTACATTTGTAACACATCGAAATAATCATCGTAGAAAGGTTTCAAGGGTATGGTTGTTTAGAGAATCAAAAGTTATATAGATTTATGCATGGCCGTACATCCTTCCGTATACATCCGACGGTTCGTTCGTATACAAGATAACTCAAAAACGCGTTATCCGAATTTGACGAAATTTACAATGTGCGTTGGTTATTCCTTAACTTGGTTTGGGGTATTGCATTTCAGAAAAATCGACAGAGAGGGAGCGAAGTTATTAAGCAATAAGCAATGATATATTCCGACTTATATTTGTACACATTATTTAGACGTCATTGACGCTTTGACGTTTTTTAAATTAATTTATTTGTAATTTTTCTTACCTAATGGAATTCCTTGTTGATTTAATGCCGTTGTTGTTGCGGATCCAATTTTATCTGTTGTTTGAGTTAATGTTGCCGGATTAACAATTTCAATACTTTTACTATAAAAAAAAAACTCATTAAAAACATAAAAAGAATTTTCAATAAAAAAAAAAAAATCATACTTTTTACGTGGTTTTTGTGTTGTCTGTTTTGGATGAATTTCAACTGATGGACCATCTGACATTGCTGAAACAATTGGTGTTGGTGTTTGTTCTATTAACATTAAATTTTCAATTTGTTGCTGTTGTTGTAATTGTAAATGTTGATGTTGTTGTTGCTGCTGCTGTTGCTGTTGTGGAACGACAGTTTTATTAATATGATGAAGATGATGAATATTATGTTGCTGTTGTTGTTGTTGATGAATTGATGTATGATGTGGAACAATATCCATCATATAACCACCACCATTACCAGCTGTTGTTACACCAACAATACCATTATTATTATTATTATTATTTCCAACAACTACGGTTGCTGTTTGTGAACTTTGTTGTTGTAATCCATTATTATTTCCATTTGGTTGAATTTGTTCTTGTTGATGATAGTCTAAATTAAGCATACCACTATTACTACTACCAAGTAATGATGATGATGATGATTCCTGAGACTAAAAACGAAAAATGGAAGAAAAAATAAAAAAATGTATTTAATATGAAAAAAAAAAAAACATAAAAGGTGTCCCAAAATTCACGCAAGATTTAAATTTTGAGCCATTTGTGCGATAAAAGTGTTGCCAACGAAAAACAAAAAAGACAGCATGACAGATAACAGGTTAGTGTTATTAAAAATGTAGCGCTACACGAAAGAACAACATGTTTTCATTGTTGGACAAGTGGATGCTGATTTTTCGAACAAAATCATCTTCAGCGATGAGCCGGCTCATTTTCATCTTAGTGGCTTGGTTAATTGACAAAATTATCGCGTTCGAAGTTCAGAAAATCCACATGAATGATTGTTTAGAAACAAATGCACTGTTGTCACTGTTGGGTGCAAATTTTGGGCTGGTGGCATCATCATCGGACCGTTCATCTTCGAAAATACGGCTGTTCAGGCAATAACAGTTAATGCTGCTCGCTATCGCGACATGATAATCCACTTTTTCGTTACTAAATTACAAGATATGGATGACATGTAGTTTCAACAAGACGGTACCACGTGCTATACAGCCCAAGAAACAATTCAATTACTGCATGAGTCATTTCTTGGTCGTGAAATTTCCCGTTTTGATGATCAGAATTGGCCGCCCACCAGATCATGCGACTTAACGCCGTTGGACTTTTTTGTTTGGGGTTTTTTGAAGGCTTTATGTCAATAAGCCCACGAGCATACACGCCTTGAAGGAGGAAATTAAGCACTGTACCAACGAAATTCAGCCACACTTATGCAAAACGGTCATGGAAAATGTCAACAAAAGAATGTGTATGTGCCAACAAAGTCCATTTACCAGTTATGATATTCCATACATAACCCCATACTATATACTTTATGAATCAATAAAAAATTTCCAATTTTTAATTATAAAGCTTTTTCTATCAAAATTACTTCTTGCATGAATTTTGGGACACCCTTTACTTATTATGGAGGGAAGAGGGTAAATATATTCCTTACTTTTGATAGTTCATATTCTTCCAAGACATTAACATGTGTTATGGGATCTATTATATCGATAGCAAATTGACGCCTTTTTTTTGTATTACTACCATTATTATTATTTGTATTAACAACACCACTAACAAGCATACCACCGGGACCGGTAAGTTGTAAACCTTGTCCAATACCACCCATTTGATTTTGTCCACCAACAACTTGTTGTTGCTGTTGCTGTTGTTGTTGTTGTATTACAGCTGCCAATTGGCTTTGTGCTGTTACTGCTGCAACAGCAGCTGCTGTATTTTGTCCACCACCACCAACACCACCTAATTGTTGTGGTACACCAACACCACCACCACCACCACCAATTGTCGATTGTGTTTGTACTAAACTACCGCCACCTGGACGATGTTGTGATGCTTGCATTATTGGATTTAAATAATATGATCCATGATGATAACCAGAAAATCCAGTTTGTATTGGATTCGGTTGAAAATGTAATGGTGTCGTTTGTTGTGTATAAATTTGTGAATTTGGTGGACGTGGACCAGCTGTAAATGCTGTTGGATGAAAACCTTGTGGTAAAACAACTGGTGAATACATTGCAATATTATGTTGTGGCTGTTGTTGTGATTGTTGCTGGTGCTGTTGTTGACGTGGTGTACGAGGTGATGATGTACCACGATACACATGTTGTGATGGTGGTCGTATATTACCACCACCGCCGCCACCACCAATTATTTGTGCACCCGTTACGACATTACCACCTGAACCAGCAACACCAACACCAGTTCCACCACCCCCAGCTCCAGCATTTGGAACATACTTTAGAAAAAAAAAAAAAAAAAAAAGGAAAAAATTAATTATTTAATAAAAAAAAAAAATTAACTTCCTTACCATTGATTGTGGTGGCGGTTGTTGCAATTTATTTAAATCTTGTGTTTGCGATTGTTGTTGCTGCTGTTGTTGTGATGCTGCTGTTTGCATCGCTCGTAACACTTGCGGTGTATGATGTTGCTGCTGCTGTTGTTGTTGTTGTGGTGTACCACTTTGTTGTTGTAATGTTGGTGGTGGTGCTGGAAAGCCCGCCGCAGATGCTGCTACATAACCATCTAAACGAAACAAAAAGAAAAAGAAACTAAAATCAATAAATTTCTTAAAAGATAATTTTTATTGGGGGCAGAGAGGGAAGCAAAGAGAAACAAAAGAATATAAAAGACCAAACGAAAAAAAAAAAAAAGAAAAAGACTTCGGGTGGATTGATCGATTCTAAACTCTTACAAAACTCACTCATCGCATGTAAAATACGAAAATGTTGATGATGTTGTTGAGAAGTGACAACAGTAACAGCTTGATCACCAGCAATCCCATCAGAACCACCCCCATTACTACTCGCAGCACCACTCATCGTCGATGTATCACAATTATTTTGTATTAAATAATGTTTTTGTTGTTGGTGGTGGTGTTGTTGATGATGATGATGGCTCAACAAATGATGTTGTTGTAAATGTTGATGATCATTTCGTTTTATTGATATAAGACCACCACCACTACCAATACCACCAACACCACCGGTGGTAGTAATGAATGGAGATGAAGTAATCGTTGTTCCAGAAGAAGGCATTTCAATAACACTACCACCATGATGACTATTATGACTATTATGATGATGATGATGATGATGATGAGGATGATGCTGTTGCTGTTGGTGATGTTGTTGCTGTTGTTGATGGTGGTGATGATGAGGATGATGATGTTGTTGTTGTTGTAAATGTTGTGGCCCTAACGTAGCCACAGCAACACTATTTGTACCGTTTGTCGTAATCATATTTTGTTGTTGAGTTGATGCTAATGTTAATGATAACGGTTGTGATAGTGGGCCTTGTTGAAGTTGATGATAATAATGATGATGATAACCTGAACCTCCAGCACTAATCCCACCAGCACCTCCTGCTCCTCCAGCACCACCTCCACCAGGAGGTGGAATACCACCTAAACTGACACTGCCATTACCACCAGCACCAGCAGTTCCATTTATTACACCAGTACTAAAATAATTCGATGATGTTGTTCCGCAAAATGTAAAATTCGATGAAACATAACGTGAGACCATATTGATTCGCGATTTTTATATTTATTTATTTTTTTTCGTTTTTGGTAAAAAAAAAAAAAAAATTATTTAGAGCAATTTTTTTTTTTTTTAATAAATTTTAAATTTTTTTTTTCGTTTTTTTTTTGTAGTTCTCAAAGAAATGTTCATATTTTCACACACAGCAAAAATAAAAAAAAAAACAAACAGGAAAAACGAAAAACACCAAAAACTGCACTTCTTAAAAAGAAAAAAAGAAAACAAAAGAAAAGAAAAAAAAACAGTAAATTTTGGGGTTTTTTTTTTTTTTTGCTATTTTCTTTTTTGTTCTCGTTGTTGTTGTTGTTTTTTTTTTTTTGAGGAAGAGAAGACACAGTGCACAAAATGTGAATGGTATTTTTGTAGAGATTTTGATTGTATAATTATTGAAGACGAAAGATCTACATGTTTATTTTATGCGCATGTATTTTTTGATTAGGAAAAAATAAAAATTATTTCACTTTTTTCTGTCCTTAGGATTACGCCGTCACTGGTGCAACGCCTTTTCGTTCTTCGTGAAGAAAAAAAAAATCAAAAAATTAAAGAAATGCATTTTATGCATTGTAACTGTGTGACTGTGTGCGTATGTGTGTGTATTGTGATAACGTTTTCGTTTCTTTTTTTTTTTAACGAAGGAAAAAGAGAAAAATAGAACACGAACTCATACACATATCCTTTTAAGAAAATTTCACATCCCGAAAGGGAAAAAAAAATTCATTTATGTGGATTTTTAAAAATTCGGAATAAGAAAAAAAAATCGCATTTTTAATTTTGTTTTTCACAACAAAAAACTTATCAAATTTAAAAAAAAAAAAAGAAAAAATACACACACATCTGCAATCACAAAGTAAATGCATTTTCAAATGTTCTATTTTCTTTCGTTTCAGACTTCATATTACTTTGTTTTTTTTTCAATACACAAACACATGAAACACATAAAATATTAGATCCTTTTATTGTTGGAAGAAAAGAAGAAATTGAATAAAAAGAAGACGTAAGTTGTCGTCCTTTCTTTAAATATCAAAAAAAAAAAAAAAAAACCGCGATTTCTTTTCGAAATAACAGTAACCGGAGAAAAGAAACATTAAGAAAAAGAAAAAACCAATTGCATATTATTTTAATTTCTGTGTTGTTGCATTTAACGGCCGGTCATTGTAATAAATGTGAATGAAAGAAAATGATACACAAATGAAACACGTTTCCCTGTCACTTGGTTCTTCTAGTAATCTTTATACAGAAAAAAAAAAAAAGCAAAAAATAAAAAATCAATTGAAATTTGCACGCAAAAGATAATTACGAAAATACCGTTTTTTTTCTTCTAAATACAGTTTTTTTTTTAAAACCGCAATTTTCCTCGTTTAAAAATTATTTTTTTTTAGTTTTCTTTTTTTCGATAAAACACACACACGCGCACACTTATACACACTGTGCCACCGCCGAAGGGATGATTTTATTTTTCGTTTATTTTCAAAATTTGTTCCTTCGTTTTTTTTTCTCTGTTTCTTCGAGTTAAAATTAAATCACAAAAATCAGAAACAAAAATGAAATGAAAATATAACTTTTTTTTTTAATTTTGTTTTTCCGCGAGAGAGGAAAAAAACTCTTCTCATACACACTAGACTAGAGAAAAACAAGAAAAAAAATAAAGGAAAAAAAAAATGGCCGCACAATGACGCGAAAAGGATAAAATACCAACACAACTTTAAAAAAAAATATGTCAAGTTTTCTCTCCACTATATTTCATAAACTTCCCACCCACTTATTCATATACTAGAAGTAAAAAAAAAAGACTAACTAGGTTTATATGAAGGATTGAAAAATATCCTGGCGAAATGAAAAAAGATTAGGGTTATCAACGCGAATATAAACGAATACGTCGGGGAAAAGTAAGTAGAAATGACGGAGGAGATTTAACCCTATTATACCACACCACTTCGTTTACAAACGTTTCGAACCCATATATGTATATAGATATATACTGCGTTTACATGGCGACGATTTAAAAATTGACTTGGAATCACGACTTGATAATCAATCTGTTTTTTTTTTTCACTTCAAATCGGATTCAGTTTAATTAGGCGGGCATACAGTTTTGGAAGTTATATGTTTCGGGGCTTTTATTTGTATGCTCCTACATTTTGAGAAGTTTCCAAATCGATCCTAGTTTACATGGAAATGGATCGATCTTAAAAATCGTATTTTTGAAGTCAACGACTTCAAGTAGAAAAATATATAAAAGAGATAGTAAAGGGTGTTGTTTTACTGATGATTGGGCGCTCTTGAACCACTTCAAAGTGATCTTTAAATACGTCTCACATTGATCAGTCATGACTGTCAGTCGTGTTTGACAGCATCCCATCAGTTTTCTGCTAGCTTTTTCCATTTTCTGTACACTCACCCAGTGCTGATCAGTTTTGGCTGACATGGCAATACGAATTCATTCATATTTTTGTAGATTAATGTGTTTTAGAAAAATTTGATAGAAAGCTGAAGTAAATTTTGAATAATTTTTGGGTTTGATGGACAAACCCCATCAGTTTTTTTTGCATTCATACTGGTCAGTTTTCACTCAGTTGCTCAAAAGCTGATGGAAAACTTGATCAATGTGAGTTCTGCTTTAGTTATGAAGCTGGAATGGAATTTTGTATTTCGATTTGACCCAATTGGATCGTATATACGATTCGACCAACCATTTTGGTATCGGCTAAAATTGGATCGAAAATATTTTACACTGTGATCGTATAAAATTCATTCGATCAGTGTTGAGTTGTCGAAAACATGTTTTTTTTATGTTTATTGTCATATTTTTAATTTCTTTAATAAAAAAAACCCAAGTACAAGAAATTTGACAATTATTTCCTTAAATTTTTACTAAATGATTGTAGTTTTCACAAAAAAAAAGAAAATAAAATATTTAAAAAAAAATTTTTTTTTTTCACTTGAGTTGCAAAAAAATCCCAAGCTTGCAAAAGTTATCTTGAAAGTATTGAATTTAAAAAAATTATCAAGATTTTCATGAAATTACAACCAAATAAGATGCTCTAAGAGCGAAGTGAAAATTATCATAACAAAATAAAAAAAACGCCACCAAATTTAGGACCGAAGACACTTGAAGATATTTTGTTTCACTGAGACCAACAATTTCAATATTTATTATTAAATATTAATTTAAAAATAATTCAAAACTAAAAACAAATCTAAAACACAAACATTTTAAATTAATGTTTTCAAAAAAAAAAAAACTATCAGCTGTCAAAATTTCATTAAATTTCATCGGGCAATTTGAAAATTTATACCATTTGCGTGGAATTCTCAAAGGCCACACTAATTTACGATACGACAATTTTACAGGATACCAAAAAGAATTCAGATCGAATATTAAATCGAATCGAAAATTCAGTTGGATCGAAATACAAAATTCCATTCCTGGTTACGTCAATAAACAAAATTGTCATATTTGAAGTGAGAAAAATTAAGAAATCATTCAGAAGATAACATTGCACTCACCAGCAGAAGGTGTTTTGTTTCAGATTTCTTTCAAAATGACAAAGAACCCCTTACGTTACAATCAATGAACTACAGTGTAGTTCATGTGTAGTTACTACACACTTTACAGATTTCAAATTTGGATAACATTGATCTCAATGAAGAAATGTGGTTCCAACAGGATGGAGCAGCCACGTATCTATCACGCTTAATGTATAACACTTTTTAGTTGACACAAAAAAAATTTGAATTTTAAATGATACTCATATAAACAAAGGGATAAAACCTTTCAAGAACCCACAAACATACAATTTCATCAATCCGAGTATATACACGCACTTTTGCAAGAGATATATAAACAAGGAAGGCATCTTATATAAAAGAGACGACAACAATAAATTGCGAAAGAAGAAACTGTCAAAAAGAAAAACAAAAATCAATATCAAAAGAGATATAAAATCATTCGTCGCAGCAATTTTTTTTCTTTTCTTTTTTTTTTTCTTTTTTTCTGTTCAGATGCCGTCTTGCGCATTATTAAAGGCCGTGTTTTTTTTCTTCTTTTTGTTTACAAATACTTTCGCAAAAGCTCAAAAATCTAAGCCAAAAAAGCAACGAATTTAAAATATTTAAAGAAATAATACCGTTTTCTCAATATCAAATCGGGTAACACGAAAAAATGTTTTGAATGAAGAATGGAATCATGCGTAGGCATTAACTCGTTTTTACGATATCTGTGTCTGAAGCAGCGATTTTAGACCGCACTGTCAAATTTTGGAGGGGAAAAAAATTGCATTTTTTTAATTTCTAATTTTTAGTGCGTTTCGGATTCCAAACCAAATTCTTTTGAATTAAATAATCAAACTTAAAAAATTTCCAATATGAAGTGTTTAATTTCTGGGTGGAATAACAAACAACATCGAAAAATTCGTGGAATTTCTTTCACAACTAAGTTTGACATATTTTTTATTAAAATGGACGAATTTTCGTTATTGCCGTATAAAAAAAAAGTTTTTATGGTGTTTATTTACTTATTGGTAATCAAATAGAAATTATGTTAATTCATAATTTAGAAAAAAAATTTTTTTTTTGAATCAAGTTTGAATCTAGACCGCAACGTCAAATCCCACTTTTTTTTATTTTAATTTTAACGAAAACTACCAGTGACAGCCATTTTTTTGGTTAAAATGGGGGCAATTCTTAAAATTCGTCGAAGTTTTTGAAAATTCAGCATTTTCAATTTTAAAGGTTTTCTTTTTAGTTTTAAAGTTTCCAAAAAATGAGGCTCTACGTATGAAATGGCTTTCGGCAATTGGTTTACGCAGGAAAGGAAATATATAGGCACATACATATTTATAATTATTATTTAATAACTTAATTTTGTATGAAACTTGATTTTTAGAACAAATAACGCAAACATTTTTTTGAAATTTGGATGTTCCAGAAGGCATGAGCTTTTAGCCCATTTGCAATGTTGACCCTCCGAATTCATGTTTTTAACGCCACCACTACGCCGCACAGAAAGGCAAAAAAAATGCAAGTGTATTCCAAAACTGCTTCAATTTCCCTAATCTAAGAATGGAATTTTCGAAACACACGCACACTCGCATGCACGCAACTGCAACCGCACTCAAATAGAAATGCAATTCTTTTACGAGTCATTTCTATTTAGTGTGTTTTCTTGTTGTCTCGCTTTTTCTTACATCTGTTCTTGACACGCACCTTACAAAAAAAAAGCAAGTGAATTTTTGAGCGCTCTTCAGCCCTAAAAATTGCGATTCTGCAGTTTTTTCCTTTCTCTTTCCCTCGTAACACGATTATAGGAAAAAGATATAAATACTCTGCTAATGAGTGAGATTGTTGTCCTTCTTTAGGCTAGGTTTCCATCTGCCATTTTTGACAAATGTCAGAGACAGAATTGTGTGAATAAATGTCAAAATGTAAAAAGCACGTCCTCCTTAAGATTATGTGAACCCCCAAGTTTACTGCTATCACTCCTTATCCTCTCTTTTTATGATAAATTATAATAACTTGTCAGCTGTTTTTTCCGTTGACAGGACGCGTCCTAAACCAAATAAGCTGAAAACGTTCTTTGTAAATGCGCTTGTCTGCTATGAACACACGCCTCACTCTGAGCACGAACACAAATATGCTATTTTACTTGCTCTCATTTACTTCGTTTACATGATCTGATTGAAGTCGACTTCAATCCGAATGTCGTGCATGTATACCCAGATCGACTTCAAATAGACTTGAATCAATCCGATCACAAACATTTTTCTGATCGACTTGAAATTTGCATGTAAACCCAAATCGAATTGTAAATTTCAAATAGAGTATGAAAAGAGGGGAGACATAACTTAAAAAAGAAAAAATTGTTTGGCAGCGTCTATGAAATTGACGTTGATTTGAAGTCGATTTCAAGTCAATCTTTGAATCGGGTAAAGCTAAAAAACTCGGGTTGAATTTCAAATCGATCTCAAGTCAATTCTGAAATCGCCATGTAAACGAAGTAACTGGAAGCATCATCCGCCTCCACTGTTGCTTGAATTGGATTCGCGTCTTAATACACAATTTCTCTTCAATCGAGGCCTCCAAAATCAATCCGGGTTCTCACGTTTCTCGTTATCCCATTTTCAATATTTTAGCAAGTTTTATCACAAAACAAAAATTGGTATTGCCAGAACAACGTAGAAGATGGGTTCATAGTTCCAAAAAAAAAAAAAAAAACGACAATTTTCCTTACCTGTAATTGAATACAATTGGGTTAAATACAATGTTTGTTGATGTGGCGGCTGTTGTGATTGTTGTTGGCCTTGTTGCTGTTGTTGCTGCTGCTGTTGTTGACCAACACCTCCTCCGCTAAGCAATGCTGCTGCCACTTGCTGGTTATGATTATGTTGATGATGCTGCTGCTGCTGCTGCTGTTGTTGTTGTTGTTGTTGTTGTTGTTGTTGATGATGATGATGATGATGATGATGGAGATGATATTGCTGTTGTTGATGATGTTGTTGAATCGATTGTTGTTGTTGCAATGTTATTGACGGCGGAAGCGGTTGTAGTGGCTAAAAAAAAAAACAGATTAATAAACTCGAAAATTTAAATGTTTTATAAATTTTTGAAAAGAAACTATTCCTCCCCAATTAGCTAATTGGATCTAAACCTACAGTCCTTAACCTTCGCATTAGAAGGAGAAACTTGTTTCGGGGAAGAGATCAAGCCCTCAATCATGCTGTCTTTTTTTTTCGTTGGCCACACTTTACCACAAATGGCGCAAAATTTAAATCTTGCGTGAATTTTGGGACACCTTTTTTTAGTATACTTCTTTTACATGGTGGACTTGTAAAAACTGACTTAAGATCGACTAGAAGAAACTCAATTCGATTTTTTTTTAAGCTTTACCAGATTCAAAAGTTCAACCTGAAATCGAGGACTTCAAATCAGTTTCAAATTTTGTTAAAAGGCTTGCACAGCAAACAAAACGGTTTTGATTTTTTAGGTTTAAGAGCTAAGACGAAGATAAATAATGCAATTGAATATAAAATGTGTCAATCGATCGACTCCGAGATCCTCTGGAATAACAACGCTTGACCAAACATAAAACGAACCACCGTGGTAAAGCTACAGAAGACATCCATAAATGTTTATCAGAACACCTTGTATCTATCACAGACCTTGTAGATGAACACTTCTTTCTCGGAATTTAGATAATTTCTTGGTAGAAAAAACAATTTAATTCCGAAGAGGCTGTGAAAAATGCTATCCAGAACGAACTTCATTTCTCCTAGATTATTTCTGTCACCACTTTCTCCTTGAACCGATTTGACTGCAAATGGAAAATTTCGTTTTGGCCAGTATGCAGGTCACCAGCATTTTTTCTATATTGACATAGATGGGGACGTGATCAAACTCTTCCAAGTTTTTTGTTTCAAATAAATGTTTTAATTCTGAGCGGAAAATGTGACATTCCTTTGTAATACTCCCATACCTCGCTATACAGCCGCTCTTTATACGACATTTCGCTATAACGACCTTTTTAATTAATGAGACTTTTTCAATTTACGACCCCCAATATTTCATTATAGCGGCAAGAAAAAGCTGTACATGCGGTTAGCGACCCTCTATTTAGTTTCAGCTTCTCCCTTTAGGCATAACTAACTGTTCCAAAAAATAACTGATTCGTTATACGGCTATGCTAAATATAAAGGTGCGTTTCCACCAAGCGAACGAACAGCGCGCGAAAACGGCGCGGGCTGTTTACGCGTTTGGTGGAAACAGAGCGCAGTTGCGGCACGTTCTGTGCGCGGTTTTGCACGTTTCTCGTCTCCACCGAAAAACTTTGTCGCGTACAGTTCGCGGCTACCTCACGCACATGAACATTTGGTGGAAACGGGTGAAGTTTCTACTTCATCTTGAAACAACATGGACGCGTGTTCGTCGATGATTTTCACAATTCAAAGATAGTGTGATGGGATTGGAATTTTATTTGAAGGTAGGAACGATGGTTTGTAATAAAAAAATTTTAAAGCCAAAATTTTCATCATTTGTTATTATTATGTTAATGTCAGAAATACTTTATTATTTAAAATAAAGGATTTTAAATTTTCATTAAATTAATTATTATCGTACCGTAAAATATGTGAAAAAAGCTATGAAATTTCTATTTTGGAAATATTGTTTACCTGGAATATCGGTCTGAAAAATTATTTACAAAAACGAATACGTATATGGTATTATATCGAGAATTTTAGATTTTAGATATTTAGATGTATTCTGAAGAAGGAAAAGTAATTTGCGCCGCTTCGTTGATTATTTTATCTGAAGCTAATAAACGAAATTCACCACGATGTTGGGTCAGACCCTATTTAAAATCAACAAATCGGCTAAACCAAAATTCGCAAGTGGAATTTGATGGAGCATGATGTCAACCATAAGCTTTTTCCATCCATCAATGTGCTTCTACTGTTCCAAATCTTCGTTCAACTTAAACTAAAAAAAAAAAACTTCTCACAAATGCTGTTTCATTGGCTGCTTAAAGTCGATATTCTGAGCGCACTAAAAACTAATTTGCTTTTCTTTTTTAATTTCAAATGATTTTGGGATTATTTTAGTTTGTCAAAAACTCCCTCAAACACAATAGCTGTCGTGAATAGCGCCATCTCTTAGAAATAGTCATATGTTGTCTCCTAATAAAAAATCTATGAAACCAACATGATTTTTTAATTGAAAATAGGCAAAAAAAAAACAAATGCAGATTTAATTTTATTTTCATCGGCTATGATCGACCAAAAGTTGTTCCGTGATCGACGTGTGTTGGCCATTCCTGCTATATTTAAATCCGGAAAACCAAACAAAAAAAAGACAAAAATACAATACCCAATCGAGTTAAGGAATAAACAACTTACATTCTAAATTCCATCAAAATCTGTAAACGTGTATCTTGTACAAGGACAGACGGACATACAGAAATCTATTAAACTTTTGATTTGCTCGACACATCCTATAGCCTTGAGAAACCGGTCTCCATTTACCGATTTAGTGACAAAATTAATATACCGTCTTTGGAAGTAGAGTACCCTATTATAGGGCGGCGGGCATAATTACAAGAAACTTTCACTTCATCGGATGTAATAGCAGCAGCAGCGCATTTAAAATTTTATAGTTTAAAAAAAAAAAAAAAAACAATATTTGTTGCCATGAGGGAATTCCCCCCTAATGCCTAATTTACATCACCAAGGCATGCAAAAAAAACCAGCGCTGTGAGTGAGATAAACAATTGTTTATGCAAAAATCAATTGGCGCAAGAGGACTGGATGCAATTCTAACTTTAAGCACTTAGTAAAATTCCAGCATAAAAATTTTTTGCTAACTCGAACAGCGCATTTGAGGTTGTTGAAATGATATGTGCAAAGCATAAATTGAGAGGAATTTTTGAAAATTGTTTCTGGATTATTCAATTTTAATTGGATTGAGTTTGTTAAAACTTTTCCACTTTCCTATAAAATTTTTATTTCACTTTATTCTCCATTTTTATTTACTTTCGACACTTATTTCGTTAAAAAAATATATATTTTTAAAATTTATTCAAATAAAACTAATTTGACGACACAGACAATACAATTATTTTTCGCTTAATTCAAGCAAAAAAACGCATTCAGGAGTTCAAAAAATTCTAACTGCTTAGATTAAGAATTTTGACTAAGCGCTTAGTAGTGCTGGATGCAGCCAATTAATATGAAAAGTACGGCAAACATTCAAGGCAAAATCATGCCCGAGATATTTTGTGAGTGGGTGCGAAATGTTCCTAGAATTTTGCTATAAATTCTTTGAATGTGTGTGAATGATCCTATAAAAATATCTTCTGTTGAGAACTTTTATAGGAAATTTTTAAAAAAATTTTAACACACAATCAAAACTATCGAATATATATTATAAAGTTGAAACAGATACCAAGGAAGTTTGCTTGAAATATTTCTATGAAATGTTTTTTAATATGAATTTTTATGAAATATTCTTTGGTTTCGCAAAAAAAAGATATATATGAATTTTATTATTGATTTTAATTATAATTTTAAATGAAAATACGTTTATTTTTCTAGTTTTTTTTAAAAAAAATTGTTACTCTCTAGAGCTAATTTACGGTTATGCACGAGGGTTCGAAAAAGGGCTAGAGATTTCATTGGCCATTTTACTATATATATTTTTTTTTTTTTTGCACTGTTTTGAGTTTGTAGCTTTAAGGCCAATCTCCACACATCCGACATCCTATTCTGACGAGAAAAATCAGAAAAGTAGAAAGAGATGGGCTTTTGCAATTTTCGGTAGGATTGACCGAATAAAAACATCAGGGTCTCTCCCCACACAATTTATAATATTATGGGAAATTTAAGAATATTCCCTTCCATTTTATAGGAAAATGTAGTACCAAATTGTGTTTTCAGACTTTATCATAAGGCTTAAATTCCTATCACATCTAAAAACAAGCTGTAATGCAAAACGACGAGACTTCTATACGTATGTTCAAATCAAGTTACCTTCCGAAAGTCTTTCTAAAAGAAAGCTATATGAATATGGAAATTCAAAGTGTAGGTAGTCCTTAGTTAATCACAACATTTGTTGTGATATACAGACAGACATACATTGGATAAAAATGATTGCAAACCATTTAGAATCTTATAAAACGTGAAGATTTGCAAAACAAATTTTTTTATTTTTTATATATTTCGTATAGAAGTTAAAAATTTAACTTGCGTAGACCATAAAAATCAATTCGTCATACAAAAACTTCCTATAAGAAAATTTGGTAGTGTGCGACGATATCGTGTATTATTATTGTGAGAGTATGCAAATGCAGATGAAAACCCATAAATCAGATGAACAAGTTCGTCTGCATTTAATTTTTCCTACATATTCAAAGAACATTAACACTTAAAAAATTATTCAAAAAAAAAACAAAAATTTTTAATGTTTTAAATAATATTATTAAATTAATTTACTTAACTTAAAAAGAAAAGAAATAAAAATAAAACAAAATAAAAAATTGCCAAAAA
Organism: Xylophagus ater; assembly: GCA_963422695.1. Lineage (NCBI taxonomy): Eukaryota > Metazoa > Arthropoda > Insecta > Diptera > Xylophagidae > Xylophagus > Xylophagus ater. Next base: position 60,013,197 of record OY730480.1, read on the forward strand.
CGTAGACATTAATTTATAAAATTATATGAAAGTGACAGGGTTTGAGCTGTCGCTTCAAATTCATCAATATGCGGTTATATTGACGACGATATCACCTTACGGAATGCCGAAAAGCAACAAACAACGAGCGACAATCTCCTATCACTATACAGATTCTGTGTGATTCAGTGTGTTATCAGCCTAAGAAGTCGTCGTCGCCGTCATTTATCCATGTCAATATGAAATAATTAGTCCTATTCTGTGTACACATTTTATGTTATGTTATGTTAGATTTGACGTAAAAGAATATTTTTTGTTAATTTCGTATTCTGCACGCAAATTTTATGTTATGTTAGAGTATTTTCTTATTTCACATAGAGCGAATGTAAAATTATCTGAATAGGTCATGTTAGAATATTTTAGGGATAATTTGAGAGCATTTGCCAGAAATTTGAGCGATTATTAAAAAAAGAGAAATATTTTCCATACTGCTCATGCGCATTGCCGATTAAATGGAGTTAAAAAAAATTGTAGTTCACCATATCTAGTTCATACATATTTCTTAACATATTTTGTAATTTCATATAAAAAATATTTCATGAGGATAAAGCTTGAAAAAAAATTCAATCCGACTTGTTAAAATGATAAAAGCATTTAAATATTTATGTTTCGATACTAAATATTTGGAAAAAATTTAACCTAACTTTTAAAAATTAGATAAATTTTGCGTCATATTTACTTTCATTTAATTATTAATTAACTAATTTTTATCTTTCTTCGAAAATTTTCTTAAAAAGGGCCTTAAAAACACACAAAAGCACACAAATTAAAAAAAATATGGGAACTTCAAATACTAATGTACTAGAAAAGTAAGAAAATCTAGTACATTTTCTAAACCTACGAAATTTCAAAATATTTTAGAAATTATTTCAGAAATGAGGGGAAATTAACATAACATAACATAACATACAAAATCGCAGAATAGGGCTAAATATAATATCCCATCTAGTAAAAAATGTTGATACAATAAAAAAAAAAAAAAAACAAAAGAAAAAGACAGAAAACATCAACTTCACATTCGTGAGAAAGGAAAAACACACAAAAAAAAAACCTCCCAGTGTCATTGAATTAACACGTGGTATATTTATTTCCCCAAATGTTCATATATCTATCTCTCTCGTCCTAAAAAAAAAATCCTACTCCTATATATACAGGGTGGCGATGAACGTTGTAATTAGAATCTATATAAATAAAATCGTATCTGTACGTTTGTACAAAATCGATAATCTCCGAAAATCCTTGATGGATTGGCTTGAAATTTTTATAGAATATTCCTTAGGAATATGAGCTGGTTCTTACATATTTACTTATTTACCTATGTTGCACCTGAGAGTTTTAAAAAATCATTTAAAAAAATTAATCACTAATAAAAAGAAACAACCATGTCTAAAGTCAACAACTTCCAGCGAGAAAACGTGATCACTCTTACTCACACGCGCATACATCAATAAAGTCCATATAATACATAATGTAAGCAGAGTTTGTAAAAAATACAAATGAGCGTAGTGGCGGCGTTAAAAATATTAATTCGGAGGGGCAACACTGTAAATGGGCTTAATGCTCATGTATTCTGGAGCATCACAATTGCGAAAAATGTTTGCGTTATTTATTCCAAAAAACAAGTTTCTCTTAAGCGTACAAAATTAAATTATTCGCTTTAGATCCTCTTTATTGAAATGTAACGAGCAAATTATATCTCTACTAAATGGCGTAAAATTTTGTAAGCCTATAGCCGAAAGCCATTTCATTTCTCATTTTTTGGAAAGCTTAAAGCCAAAAAAAGGTATTTAGAATTGACAAGGCTGAATTTTCAAAATCTTCGACGAATTTTAAGAATTAAACCCATTTTCACCAAAAAAATTACTGTCACTGGTAGTTTTAATTTAAAAAAAAAAAAAAACGAGGGGTATTGGGCTACGATCTAGATTCACAGTTGATTTAAAAAACAAATTCTTTACTAAATTATGAATTAACATAATTTCTGTTTGATTAATTATAATTAAATAAAGCCTATAAAAACATTTTTATTGTGAAAATTTGCCCATTTTAATACAAAATATATCAAACTTACATGTGAAAGGAAAATTTTTTCCCCCAGAAAATTATAATACGAGCTAAAAAAGATATCGTAAAAAAGGATTTATGCCAAAAATCAAGTTTGTTTAAACATACAAAATTAAATTTTAAAATTATAATCTACTCTATACTAATTGGCGTAAAATTTTGAAAACCCAAAGCCGAAAGACATTTAATACGTAGAGTCTCATTTTTTGGAAACGCTAAATCCAAAAAAGGCATTTAAAAATGAAAATGCTGAACTTAACAAAATCTTAGATGAAATTTCCAACTTGGGACGATTTACAATACAAAAGCTCTTACTTTCTAGGCAATCTCCGGCGGATAGGCATGTCATCACAGCACCTCTTTTCAGACAGAAGCTGAAATCTCTGATGGATTTCATGATAAAACATTAAGTGTTTGGGTCTGTGCGCTGCTGGATATACTCAGTGAAATGGCAAAAGAGAGGATTCCCAAATGTACATATACTAATCTGGCTCTATAACAAAATCACTTAAAACGAAATCGACGATGTAATATGCGCTGAAATACCGAGGTCGATAAGGATTTGCATGAAGTTGTGACGAAAAATATGATGCATGGACCTTGCGGTACGCTGAATTCAAATTCACCATGCATGACTGTATCCAACACAGTTAGAGGAAACGATGGATATCCTTTATACAGAAGAAGATCAGTAGAAGATGGCGGTAAATTAGCAACCCCTAGCATATTCAATGAAACTACGATAGGCAAACTCTACACCTTGCATCCCAATCAAGATGAATGCTTCTTTCTTCGCACGCTGTTGATAAATGTGGCCGGTACAACGTCTTTCCACCAATTGAGAATTGTGAACGGTGTTACACATGTAACTTTCCGGAGCGCATGTCAAGCTCTGAATTTATTGCAGAACGACCGACACTGGGATGCATGCATTAATGACGCGTGCAACACGTCACATCCACATCGAATTTGTGCATTGTTTGCAATTATATTGACCGCCTGCTCTCCTTCATCTGCAACAGAATTATAGGAGAAATTTAAAACCCACATGGCTGAAGATATTTTCCGTCGAATATGCAAGGAAAATTCAAATTTGAACATGGATTTCACAGCAGAAATCTACAACGAAGTGTTGATAGTGATTGAAGATTTGTGCTTAGAAATCGCGAACAAAGTTCTCAATCAATTGGGAATGCCATCACCGAATCGATCTGCTGCTGCTTTGTTTGATGTAGAATTGGGGTGTGAACAAAATGACAACACGGGTGATCTTTTGTCCTATGTGCAATCAAATATTCCTAAGCTAACGTTTGAGCAAAAGGGCATTTACGATCGAATAATGCAAACTGTCAATAACGGAGTTGGAGAAATATTCTTTTTAGATGCGCCAGGAGGAACTGGTAAATCGTTCCTAATTAGATTGATTCTGGCCACAATTTGATCCCAAAATGTCATAGCCTTAGCACTTGCGTCGCCCGGAATAGCTGCGACATTGCTACCAGTTGGAAGAACGGCTCATTCCGCTTCGAAATTGCCATTAAACATTCAATTCATTGAAAATCCCACATGCAACATTTCCAAAGCATCCGGCATGAGAAAAGTATTGCAGAAATGCAAACATATTGTTTGGGATGAATGCACAATGGCGCACAAAAAATCGCTCGAGGCCCTTGATCGATCATTGCACGACTTACGTGCAAATATCAGACCATTTGGGAACGCATTAATACTACTTGCAGGCAAACATTGCCTGTAATTCCTCGATTAACACCAGCGGACGAAATAAATGCTTGCCTGAAATACTCTACTTTGTGGTAACGCGTAAAGACGTTAAAACTAACTAGAAATATACGAGTCCAGCTGTAAAACGGCACGCGGCTTGCAATAAAAAATTAATTACCGACATCGTAGAAGCAACAATCTTGACAGGACCTTTTAAAGGTGAAATGTGCTCATTCCTCGCATTCCTATGATTCCAACGTATATGCCATTTCAATTTAAGAGACTGCAATTCCCGATTCAATTGGCGTTTGCAATCACTATCAACAAGGCTCAGGGCCAATCTTTAAAATTGTGCGGTTTAGATCTAGACACGGATTGTTTCTCACATGGACAATTACATGTTGCGTGTTCTAGAGTCGGCAAACCAAAAAATCTCTATATCTGCACAGAAAATGGAACAACAAAAGTGTTGTATAACCACAAGGTATTGTGAAATTAAATATAAGAGAAACGTGCGCTTTTTCTTTTCTTTTCCATTAAACCAGACTGAGCCACAGCAACGCGTGGTCGGGTACAGCTAGTTATTTATAATTTTTTTTTTTATTTTAGGATTTTGTATAAAACACAGGCTAACAATCTAACAACGAACTAAAATCATTGAACTGTATTATTTCCGGCAAAAAGTAGAAGAAAATCCAGATTTTATTCGCAATTTAATAATTAGCCCCATTTCCAATTAAATGGCTTCGTAAAACAAGCAAAACTGCAAGATATGGACTACGGAGAATCCAAGAGCAGTTCATCAACGAGAATTACATCCACTTAAGTGTACACTGTTTGGTGCGGTGTATCCGTCTGGCAGGATCATTGGCTCATATTTCTTTGAGAAAATGAGAAGACTGTGTTTTTGCAGTTTCCATCAATAGTGCTCAATATTCGGACGATTTTGTAAAATTTTTTAAACCCAGCTGTGGAAAAGCATCCAATCCTTTGGTTCTAAAAAGATGGAGCCACCACCACAGCGCAACCAAAGTGTAAATAATGATAAAGTATGGAAACTTGCTATCCTTACCGTGACGACGACGTTTTTCAAATTTTCACTGTTCTTTTTTAAACAATTTTCTCTCCACTGCTGACATAAAGAAATATACGCACGTGTTGAAAATTTATATGGCCATGCATAAATATTATAAGAAAGATAAGGCTTTTTATTTATTTATTTTTTATTCTGGCTACTTCTCTAGCTTTCCATAGTTTATCATTACTTATTCTTTGGCCGCACAACTCAATTGCTCTTTTAAGGAATACAACACAACGTTCATTTTGCGCTACCCTGTATATAATACATACACTCAACAAAGTTTTCTTCTTACCTCGTATGCATGCATAGTTGAAAAAATTTATGTTTAAATTTATGCATTCATCCACACATAGGCGCATACATGCATTAACACTGATTAGTCAAAATAATAATATCTCATATCACGGAAAATTGATAGTTGTTTTGGTAAAAATTTAATATTTCTTTTTTCTTATTATCGAGAGACGACCTTTCATTTGGAGAAAAAAAAAAAAACTGAAGAATAGTTTTTTTTCAACCCTACACATATACGTAGTTGTTAATCATCTGTCAGGTAAATAAGAATGAAAAATGAAAAAAAAAAGGACATTTCAGAAATTTCAAAGAAAAACTAAATTATTTTAAATATTTTCTTACACGTCGTCTCTACGTGGGGCGGGCGGAGTATAATAGGGTTCTGATGAGAAAAGAAAGAAAGAAATACTCAACCAAAACAAGAAATTTTTTGCTTACGTTGTTCGTCGTCACGCCATTTGATAAAGAAGAAGAAAGGTAAAAGATAAATTCCTGGAATTCTTGTGTTTTAATTCTTTTATGTGTGTTTTCCTTTTCTTTGGGGGGGGGGGGCGATTTTACAAGATTAGAAAACCCGAATTTTTTCCTTTCCTATTTAAAAAAAAAAAATAAAAAAACAATAAAAGAAAACCCTTGGCAAAACCTTTTTGCTTTATTTATTTTTTGTTAATGTGGCATTACTATATTTATGCAAAAGAGAAAAAGCCAGTTTTTCCTGCTTTTTTTAAAGAAACTGTCAAAGCAGGTAGAAATACGACGAAGAAAAAGGTTCAATTTCTAAGAAAAACTAATAAATTTCCTGGAAATTCGGTTTTCTTTCATGGAGAAAACAAAAGAAAAAAATATTTGCAACACACACAAAAAACAAACAAACCTAACCTAACTTTATTTTTGGCAGCAAGGAAAAAGAATAATTTTAATCCATACATATATATATATATATATATCTCGTTCTTTCTCATATATGGCCCATATAATATTTTTTTTTCAATCCTCTTGACAAATTTTTACACCAACACATTATTAAAAAAATGATTAAAAAAAAAAAAAAAAAAAAATTCCTTTTCTTTTACACGAAAGAATAGAAAAAAACAAGAAATTTTTTCCTTTCATTTTAGCACGTGTCGTGTGAAAAAGGAAAATACTCTCAAAAAAAAAAAAAAAAAAAAAACGTGGCATTATTTTGGAATTTTATCGAAAAGACAATACACACACACACACACACACGCCGCCAAAAAAACACATCGCATTGACGCTCGCAGCCAAACACAGGCGTACTTAAAATTTAATTAGCAACATTTTAAAGCCCTGACAATTCACAACCCCCCCTGTCTCATACCCGCCACCCTATTTACAGTAGAGGACATAAATAAGAAATAAAAACTTACGAAAATTTCGTAGTAAATTTTGTCGTTGTGAAATTAATATCTTGTGGTTGGTATTATTGTTTTTTTTTTTTTTTACACAAACGCACACACAGAAAAAAGATCACACAAGTTTTTTTTCTTCTATTTTATTTTTGGGATTTTGTTCTGGTACTTTTTTTTTCAACGAAGAAAAAAAATTCCACAATCACTTTTTTTTTTAAGTATTTTTTTTTTTGAAAATCTTATTTTTTTTAAAATCAAAATAAAAAAGAAAATATAACACACACACACAAACAAACGCGCGCGCATTCAAGAATAATTTTCTTCTCCAGGAAAGAAAAATACAAAAAAATATCAAAAAATATAAAAAAAAAAATTAAAAATATCAAAAAATAAAAATCACTTTGTCTTTTTCTTACACTAAAATAAAGTTTTTAAATTTTTATCAAAAATTTTCCGTTTCTTTTTTTCTTTGCAGAAAGAAAAGGAAAAAAATTGTCTTCCTTTTTCGAGGAATAAAAAAGCAAACTCACACACTTTCTTTTTTGTTAGAAAGAACAAAAAAAAAAAAAAAATAATGTTTCAAAATGAAAACTTCAAAGTAAATAAAAAAAAAAAAAAAAACAAAAAAAAAAAATTTCTTTTTTCTCTTTTTTCCTTTGGAATTTTTTTTCCCGTCTCGTCTATTTATTTCTCTCTCGAAAAAAAACACGTTCTTCGCTACTTAAGCGCGATTTATGAACTGACGATGAAAAAAAAAAAAAGAACATACCACGATACACGAGGCGAATTACAAAAAAAAAAAAAAAAGTAAAAGATGGCAACAACAAAATACGGCGAAAAAAAACGAAATAATAATACCATATTGTAATATTAGTTACGTTGGTTAAAAAGAGATAGAAATATTCATCTATTTTTTTTTTGTTAAACGTCAAAATTTTGTTGCGACAAAAGAAAGAAATATGAATGCGATGACAAAGTGTAACTATAATAAAGTGAAGAAAGCTAGCGAAGTAACTCGAAAAAGCACGTGGCAATACGGGGGAAAGAATAGGCAAGAGTACATATACTTTTCATAGGCAAAATTCATCAGCAAGAGAGAGAATGAAATGTTTTTAAAAAAGTACATGAAAAACTCTTAAAAACCTTCTGTTTCTTCTAGTATTTGTGCATTGCATATAAATTTCTAGACGTGCTTCTTTGCTTACATTATATTTCTCTTTCACCTATACGTATAATATGTAGCTATCTATGCCAGCAGTGTATAGAAAATTTTTTGAAAAAGAGCAGGCAAAATTTGAAAAACGGCGGTACGGTAAGGATAGGAAGTTTCGCGACTTTATTATAGTTAGACTTTGGCGATGATTAGCAGTAGTAGTAGTAGGAGTAGTACATTTTCAATATAAAGCAGCAAACAGAATTGACGGACGAATTCATCACACAACGAACCGCATGAAATGTCAAATGAATACGTTTTTCCATTAATTAGGAATAATCACCATTTTGTAGCCAATTTTTTGAATTCTTCCGTGCTTTTTAGGGCATTTATTTGGCACCTTACAAATTTCAATTATGAAGCTTTTACGTACGTCATTTGCATAAAAACAAGAATACACGCCGCCATATTAAAGAGAATTCAATCTTTTTTCGATTGGGTTTTTGGTGGTGTGTCATTTAAAAGTGATTTTGTGAAAATCATTTAGAAAACTAATTGATTTGGTTTCCCCCCCCCCGAACATGGAAATCAAATGTAATGAAGACTCAGCTAAATGCACGCACATTAGTAATACATTTCCCATAAACTCGTTTAAGCTTGGATCCTGCTATTTTATAATTGTTTAGCTTGAAAGTCAAATATTTTTGCTCAACAGAACACGAGTCATAAAATTTGGATTCGTTAATTTCGAACTCTTAATAAAGAGAGACGCCATTTTGAACATAAAAAATTTTAAATTTTATTACCTAACGAATTCATATCTTAACAAAAGTTGCAGACCTTAAAATATTAAAAAAAAACTGATCGAGAATCCAATCGACTTTTAACGAGACATGACGAGAGATTGTTGAGAATCTTCCACAACAAAATCCGTTGTTAGACACAGAAGCGTCTCCAAAATTGATGAATCACAAAAGTTTTGTTGTTTTCATCATAATAACGCTAGTAACAGAGCTTAACTGGGGAGAACTATTGCTGCATCTCCACATCGTATATAGTCGTATGGAACTTGCATCGTTAGAATACTGCCATTTGTTTCGGTGGTCTCTGCAGAACGTTAGAAATTTGCAGACATTTATTTCTTTTCATGGAACATGATTTAGTAAAGTCTGATCTAGAGAGGAGCACACCCAATTTAGGTGGCATCAAATCTACAACAAAAATTAATAACATACTATCTCCCTTGATTGATTTCTAGGAAGGAATAGAATATAGCACAACCCAAGTCATTCGCCTGTATTAGAGAAAGATTCCAAACCTTCTAATAACTTACAACATAAAGTAGAAAATTCCGCTTTGGACTCCCAAATACACGCTACCATAACGTGTTAATAATTTGTAATTGACAAATGTCGCGACTAAATTCTTTAGAAAAATGAAATTTGCGATAGAAGAGCGTTTTATTGACTCTAAATCTTTATCTTTCTGAAGGCCTCATACAACACGCTACCATAGCGTGTTACTACGGAGTGAAACGTGATTGCTACACACACATACCCATATATGCGGGGAAAAAACAAGAAACCGGTTGAATGATTTGATGTTGACAAGCGTCGAAAACAAAGCCCAATGTCCTAGAACTATGCTACTTTTAGTACATTGTTATTTTTGCATATATTTGGTTTCTTGTTTCGATTTTGTCGATCAAAGGACTTTTTAAAGACTTTTTGTCGATTCCAGGAAAAACTTGAATACCCAACAAAAACCCGATCAGAGATAAAATTATGCGGCCAAATACGTTAAAATAATCGCAATGAAAAAATTTTCTCTATAAGTTTTCCTGTACAACACGGCAATCGTGTCCTCTCGACACATCGTTTTCTCGACTTTTGTCTTTTGTTTCTTGTTTTTTGCAGAAAATGATTTTTTTGGTGCATTTAAAATAAAAATATATTTTAAAAACATTTAAATTTTCGCGCGCGTTGTGTACAAAATATTTATATGCGTTTGTCGTGCGCGAGTGTGTGTGCGTATTCATTTCAATCCGTGTCATTTGACATTTGGCTACGTCTTCATATGAAGTTTCGTCGAATCTGTTTCCTACTTTAGGAAAACAAAAAAAGAGGAGAAAAGAAAAAAATGTATTTCAAATTCTTAAGGTTAAAATGAAAGAAAACATATGCACACAAACAAAACAAAAAAAATGCATCAACAAGTTACTTGATATCGCCGAGGTACATTAACTAGAGATATTAATTTTCTGTCTCACGTGGGTCAACAGAGGAGAATATGAAACTTGGGTTTATTTGTATGGAAAATAAAAACAACGCGAATTTTATATGCTAATTGAGGGGAAACCAAGATAAATTAATATATCGTATTGGTTAAGCGGCGAGTCGTTATCTCCGAAACTTGGAAAACTTGGGCTTCTATCGCTTGGAGTAAGCGAGCGAGAAGATAAAATAAAGACCATTTCTCCTCCATAATTTTGTATGAAAATGAGGTAAACGAAATCTCCAGTTAATGTAACTCTATGCTTGATATATTTAGCAGAAAAAAAAGAGCAAACTCTAACCTGTCAAAAAGAAAAGAAAAAAAAAACATTTTAAAAATGGCGACGAAATGCTTATTTCCTTTCTCTTTGTATTGATAACTCATATTTCCCATATTTCACAGTTTTTTTTTCTGCTCTCTTGGGTGGGAAATGGCGATTTAAAAGAAAAAAAAAGCAAAAATAATAAATTTCTTTTTTGACTTACCATTTATTAGTCTTCCGTTAAAAATTGTCTTAAATAATTGAACTTCATTTCATTATTTCCGTTCCGTTGTTGGGGTTTTTTTTTGTTTCTTTTTTTGATTTTGGTTTATTCTTCTGTGTTTCTGTCTTGTTCTACTATATTGCAAATTAATATTACTATTTTAGTATCTCATTAAACACTATATCTCTGTATTTCTCTCTCTCTCTCTCTCTAACGAGTTGCAATAATAACAAAATACGTGCAGTTAAAATGAGGTAGCGTTAGTTGTTCTTTTTTTTTCGTTGTATAATTTCCCCTTTTTTCGTCGTCGTCTTCTTTTTCTTTCTTCTCGATTAGTTTCTTCTTTCTCTTTTACACACTTTTTGTAAAAATTAATTTAAAAAAAAAAGTGTTTTTCTTTATTAATTTTTTTTTGACACAAAAAAAAAATTTTTTTTTCCTGATTTTTCGCTTTTTTTTGTATAAAAAAAAATAATTCACTTGAAATTTAATTAAGGCAGACACCAAATGGAGCAAAATAAAAGAAATAAAAATAAATTTTCTAAATTTTAATTTTTTTTAAAGAAAAAAATTACTTCCAAAATTATAAAAATATTTTTTCACTGATTTTCTTTTTACACGTGTTTCTCATTGGGTCTTTTTTTGTTTCACACACTACAAAAAAAAATGTAAATTCACGTTTCTTTTTTTTTAGTTCTACTTTCTTCGTGTTTTATTTCAAAAAAAAAAAAAAAGAAAAAACAGCACTTTTTTTCCTATTTTTCTTTTGTTTGTCTACGAAAAAAAAAAAAAATTATATAGAAAATATTTCTCTAGTTTTTCTGGGTGTTTTAATATTTTTTTTTTTTTGGTTTTTTCACAGAAATTAAATTGTATTTTTCTTCTTTTTTTGTGTAAAAAATAATAAAAAAAAAAAAATTATTTTGTTTTCCTTTTTAGTTCCTCTTGTTTCGAATATTCGAAACGAACGTTTACGAAAAATGCCGGCGAAAAAAATCAACGCTGGCTGTGTGTGTTGCTGACAAAAAAAAAATATTCACATGCATACAATTACTTCGTTTACATGATCCGATTGAAGTCGACTTCAATCCGAATATCGTACATGTATACCTAGATTGACTTCAAATCGAATTGAAAATTTAAAATGAAGTATGAAAAGAGGGGAAACATAACCTAAAAAAGAAAAAATTGTTTGGCAGCGTCTATGAAATTGACGTTGATTTCAAATCAATTACTTCGTTTACATGACCGGATTGAAGTCGACTTCAATCGAAATATCGTGCATGTATACCCAGACCGACTTCAAATCGACTTGAGTCAATCCGATCACAAACATTTTTCTGATCGACTTAAAATTTGCATGTAAACCCAGATCGACTTCAAATCGAATTGAAAATTTGAAATAGAGTATGAAAAGAGGGGAAACATAACCTAAAAAAAAAATTTGATTGGCGGCGTCTATGAAATTAACGTTGATTTGAAGGCGATTTCAAGTCAATCTTTCAATCCGGTAAAGATAAAAAACTCGGGTTGAATTTCAAGTCAATTCTGAAACCGCCATGTAAACGAAATAGTAGTGTACGATCATTCGAAAAGAGAAGAGAAGCAAAACAACGACTTAGCAACTTTCTCAGGTTTAATAAATTGACAGGTGAGGTTATGTTTCGTCTCTGTCCATCGACCTACGTTTATGTGTAAACAATTTCCAAATCAGAAGAATTTTATGTGATCAATAAGGCCTAAGTTATAGGACGATCATTGTAATGAAGGAAATAATTTTACAATGGAAAATTTACCTATGTGCCGGATTACACACGGTGTTTTTTGGGTAGAATTCTACCGCAGGCATAGGTATCGGTGAGTTGGGGATGAAGCAGAAGATCTACATCTCGAAATGTTGGCGCAACGGAGTTTTTTACGCACACAAACAAGAGTCACTGTTTGTGTCGGTTTCGAAAAAAATTGAAAATTCAAGCGCGCCATTCGCTTACTGACCGTCAACAGGTAATCATAATCTAAAAGTACATACGAAATAGTAAAATAGTAGATCTTAACAGTTTGACGGTTTAAATTCGAGTGATGCTGTGTTCACACACACTAATACACTCCTTGTGTAGCTTCTATAAAAGACTGGTATAAACATTCCTCGTCTAATCGGTTTGGGGTAGTTTCCTACCCACTACCGGCACTATTACAAAGATTATTTCTTACAAAAAAAAAAAAAAATAATGCAAAACATGGGAAATAGTTTAGTAAATAGATTTTAAATAAAAAATCTTAGGTATATCACGTAATTTGTTTTTTATAATTGTTTTTATAATTTGAATGATGAAACATGTTTTAATCGATCAGCTGTTTTGTAAACTGTGTTTCAATTTCATTTCACTCTACTGGAGAACTGGCAAGTTGATTCCTTCATCAGAAATTTTTCAGCGATATTCTAACCTCAAACTTCAGCGTCCCAATAAAAAAATAATTATAATATATAAAAAAAATGGATAAAATTTGTGGCTTATCGGTAAAAAAAGGAAAAGGAAGAAATAAACTTAACTGTGAACGAAAATCTTACTGAAAGTTTCTCTGACATTCGTAAAAGAGGTATAACTACTTTTCATTGAAAATCAAAGAAAAACGTTCGGTTTTCACTAGTACCAAAATTTCCTTCATTACAATGTTCGTCCTATAACTTAGGCCCAAGATCGATTTTAAGGCCTAAGTTTTATAGGCACGATCATTGGAATGAAGAAAATTGTGGAATAAATGAAAACTAAGCGTTTATTTCTCTGATTTTGTATGAAAAGCGTATGTTTATACAACTGTCAGTGAAATTTAATACTAATTTTTAACTTTTTGAGGTTAAAAATGAAGGAAAAATGTTCAATGAACGAATGAAGTTGAAACACTATTGAAGTTCGCCAAGGTTTACAGGCAGGATTTTTTTTTTGAATTGAAATAAAATAATATCAGTTTTTTTTATGTGGGCCAATTCTGGTATGCCATTTCAATACCTGACATGCCGTTGAACCGAGAACAGAAAATAAAAATAGCCAAAATATTGGCTTTAAAGTGTCGAATTCAATTCTGTGGCAATATCTTCCCATGCCTTTTTTAAAATCAATCCTTCTATAATTTTTTGATTTCAAATTCCATAAACATTCCTTTTCCCGAAAAATATTTATCAATTTGATAATTTCACTTCACAAAAATTTAGTTTCCACCATTTTATTAAATGCAAATGTCAAAAATTGGTATACCAGCACTGTCTACGAAAATGGTATACCAAAATTGTTATACCAGAAAAAGTGGTATACTAGGGTGGTCCACACTGGCTTTTTACCAGAAAAATTGATATACCAGGAGGATCTACACTAGCTTTTTAGCAACCAATTTTGCTGGTATACCAGAAATAAAAACTAACATATACTTCGTTTACATAGCGATTTCAGAATTGACTTGAGATCGACTTGAAATTCAACCAGAGTTTTTTATCTTTACCGGATTGAAAGATTGACTTGAAATTGACTTCAAATCAACGTCAATTTCATAGACGCTGCCAAACAAATTTTTATTTTCTAGGTTATGTTTCCCCTCTTTTCATAATTCATTTTAAATTTTTAATTCCATTTGAAGTCGATCTGGGTTTACATGCAAATTTTAAGTCGATCAGAAAAATGTTTGTGATCGGTTTGACTCAAGTCGATTTGAAGTCGATCTGGGTCTATACCCATCTATATGCATGCATGAAAGAATATAAACCAATTTGAAATATGGGAAGGCGTAATCTTTATATTCTTTCATTCATGGTATAGATGCACGATATTCGAATTGAAGTCGACTTCTATCCGAATATCGTGCATGTATACCCAGATCGACTTCAAATCGACTTGAGTCAATCCGATCACAAAAATTTTTCTGATCGACTTGAGATTTGCATGTAAACCCAGATCGACTTCAAATCGAATTGAAAATTTAAAATGGATTATGAAGAGGGGAAACATAACCTAAAAAAAAATTTGATTGGCAGCGTCTATGAAATTGACGTTGATTTGAAGTCAATTTCAAGTCAATTCTGAAACCGCCATGTAAACGAAGTATGTATAATACAAGCTACACAAGGATTGTATTAGCGTGTGTGAGCATAGCATCAGTCGAACTTAAACCGTCAAACTGCTAGGATCTACTATTTTACTATTTGGCATGTACTTTTAGATTATGATTGCCTGTTGACGGTCAGTAGTCGAATGGTGCCCTTAAATTTTCAATTTTTTTCGAAACCGACACAAACAGTGATTCTTGTTTGTGTGCGTAAAAAACTGCGTTGCGCCAACATTTCAAGAGGTAGATCTTCTGCCTCACCTCCCATCGATACCTATGCCTGCGGTAGAATTTTACCCAAAAAACACCGCGTGTTGTCCGGCGCATATAGAACACAACATGTAAACGAGTTAGTTGAGATTTATTAAATGGAATTATTTTGTTTCGTTGTTTACTCGCCAAACAAATATGTACCAGGTTTTTCAGATTTCTGTTAAAAATGCGTGTTTATTGTTTTTTTTGCTTTTCATTCATTTTAAACGCCATGTTTTTTTTATATTCTCCTTAATCGGTCCGAAAATTTTTATATCTCCACTTAATACATCTCTGTGTCAGCAAACTGTTAAATTATTTTATCCGGTCACTGAGCCACTGACACATTCATACATATAGATCTTTTTGGATGCGTTTACAACATGAAATCGAAAAAAGCCAAAAAAAAAAAACAAAATCTATCACAAACTATTTTCATCTCTTTCTTTCGTAATTATTTCGATTGAAATTTCGAAAGAAACTGGTGAAATAAAACCAAAACACACACGCGCGCATACACAATTGTTTCCGCTTTTTGTATTAAATAAATTTTTCTAAAATAAATCTTCTAATTAAATTTTTTTTCTTGGGAAAAAAGAGGGTTTCTTTTACCCCGTTCGCGTTTTCTTTTATGTTCGTCTTCTTTGTCAAAATATTGCGTTGCTGAAAAAGGCGCTGAATACACGGGGGTAATACCAACTTGACGAAAATTCGACGTACAAAAAAAAATGTTCAAATAGAATTTTTTTTTTCTTACTAACAAAAGAACTATTTTTCACGACAAAAATAACTAAGTAACTAACAAATGGTGTTTTATTTTGTACTATTTTTTTGTTGTTCTTATTTATAATTATTTTTTTTTTAATATTTCTTTTGAAAAGTAAAAAAACAAGTCTTCTTTTCATGTGACGTTATCGAATTGAGAAATATAAATTTCACACATGCATGAACAGACACACACACACACACACACGATTGGCATTCATTTTGTTTTATATTTACTTGAAAAAGATTACAAAAGATTACAAATTGAAATGAAAGAGATAAAAAGAATGTGTGATGAGGAAAAAGATGTGGTTTTTCATTTTCTTTTTTTTTGTGTGTTGATTTAAAACAAATCAAATAAATACCGATTTTTCTAGTTTTGTAATTATTTTTTATTACATATATATATATTTACATATATATATACATGTATATATAAAAAAAGAAAAGATTTCTTCTAATTAAAAATTATAAAAAACACCGGATTTTTTATGTGTGCATAATATATATATTGTTTTACAAAGGCGTATTGTAAACTGACACAATACTTCGTTTACATGAGCGGATTAAAGTCGACTGCAATCCGAATATCGTGCATGTTATACCCAGATCGACTACAAATCGACTTGAGTCAATCCGATCACAAAATTTTTTCTGATCGACTTTAAATTTGGATGTAAACCCAGATCGACTTCAAATCGAATTGAAAATTTAAAATTGAGTATGAAAAGAGGGGAAACATAACCTAGAAATAAAAATTTGTTTGGCAGCGTCTATGAAATTGACGTTGATTTTAAGTCGATTTCAATTCCATCTTTCAATCCGGTAAAGATAAAAAACTCGGGTTGAATTTCAAGTCGATCTCAAAACAATTCAGAAATCGCCATGTAAACGAAGTAATTTTCTTTATTTACTTGATCAACATGAAGTTAGCTTCAATCAAAAAAATACGTCCATATAAACACGTATCGACTTGATAAACGACACGACACATAAATGCAGTCAGATGCTATGTTAGTAAATGTCAATTGGGAATGTTGTTGGGTCCATTTTGTCATAACATTTCATCTCCACAGGACAGAACGGTAGACAACGCCTGAACTGAATATATGTCGTGTGGAAACAGAGCTCGTTAATCTGGCACAACTAAAATGAAATTTATAACAATTACATCGTTTAGATGGCGACCTCAGAATTTACTTGAAAGTCAACCCGAGTTTTTCAGCTTTACAGGATTGAAAGAATTGACTAGAAATCGAATTCATATCGGCTGCAAATTGACAGACCCAAACAAATTTTTATTTTCTAGCTTACACAGGGTCTACATTGGCCAATATTTCTGGTATACCAATTGGCTTACCAGAAATAAAATACTACTAGTTTTTTTTACGTGGGCCAATACTGGTATGCCAATTCAGTATCTAACATGCCGTTGAACCGAGAACAAAAAATAAAAATAGTCAAAATATTGGCTTTAATGTGTCGAATTCAATTCTGTGGCAATATCTTCCCATGCTCTTTTTTTAAAATCAATTTTTTTATATTTTTCTTCTTTTTCTCGAAACATATTTATCAATTTGATAATTTCACTCCGCAAAAATTTAGTTTCCGCCATTTTATTAAATGCAAATGTCAAAAATTGGTATACCAGCACTGGCTACGAAAATGGTATACCAGAATTGGCATACCAGAAAATTGGTATACCAGCAGGGTCTACACTAGCTTTTTAGCAACCAATTTTGCTGGTATACCAGAAATATTGGCAAATGTAGACCCTGTGTTATTTTGCCTCTGTTCATACTCTATTATAAATTTTCAACTCGATCCGCATTTGTAACCGTAACAATTCGGCATCGAAATGTTGCCAGAGCAACAAATTGATTAAACAAACACTTGCAGCAGATAGTGCGTTTTATTGGTGTAGCACGAAGGTAACTAGAAATTGCATGCCTAGCTGCTTGCACTAGCTAGCTCGTCGAATGATGTGGGTGGTTACCTTCTACCATATGCCGTCACGTACAAATAATTTTATTGCGTGTAGAAAGGAAAATTGTTTGGGCTAGCAAAAGGGCTGGAGATGTGAAAACAATAATTCACACCCTCTCAGGTCACTAGCGGAAATGAAAATGTTTAAAATAGAATAATGTCACGAAGAAAAAAAAGATGGCAAGATATTATAGGGTAGGTCAATTTTTCATTGAAAACCCACGTAACGGAATTCAATTAAAAACATATAGTAACTTAAAATCGGCCTATGGCCGATTGTTTGCTGCCCTATGGTAGAAATAGGACAGAAAAGCAGTCAAATCTAACAATATTTCAAGGTTTTTTCTTCAAACTTTGTTTGATCTTTTCAAATTCTAATTTACATGTAACCTAGACCCTAATAGGATAAATCCAATCTGCAAATTTTATTTGAATCAGTGTATTAGTTTTTAAAGTACATCAAAAAAACGTTATGGACAAACTTATTTTCTCCTAGGATTATTTCTTTCTCCACTATCCTTGGACCGATTTTGCTGAAATTTAACATGGTATCGTCTATTTACGTATTTAACCAATATAATTAATTTAATCACAAATTTTCCAGTTAAATGCGAAAAACTATTACCCCGATTCTGTGATCTGACGTTGCGTTCGTTTATTCGATTTGCGCTCGATCGAATCAAATTCTTATTCTTGGATTCGCCGAACAGTCCCCTTGTTCGATTGCATGAAATGCGTGGCAACGCATAGCAAAGTATTCGAATCTATTCGATTTTTGTTATTCTGTGATTCGGCGGAGAGACATTTTTGAGGTAAAATCACTCGCTATAATTTTCTCGCGTTTGAAGTTTACGATGTCTGAAGTTTTATGATGAATTTGTTTTATTAGATTTATAATGAATAAAAAATAAAATGCTTTATTTAAAATCATAATTTATTCAAAAAAATATGATGAATATCACTTTTTTTACATAAAATACAGATTTGATTACGTATCACAAAAACAAATTATGCATCACATCGAAACCCTTTCTTTTTCTTGAATAAATAAAATAATTTTATTGAACAAATATGAAATTATAATCAAGTATTTGATTCTTTTTTTTAATAATTCCATAACATTTTCAACAGTTAAAACACCTTTTGTGATTAAAATAATAAAATCTCTGCAAAATACGAGGAACTAAACTTTTTGACAATCTGTCGTTATCCGGCGCTTATCATGTATTATGCGATGCAAATGTGAGATAAACTTCGGATTTAAGAACAGCGACTGTATGGCGTATCGAATCGAACGCGTTTGGTTTTAGCTTGAAACGTCGGATCACAGAATAGGGATGTATATAAAAAAAACGACAAAACATTTCTGGTCACCCTGGTTTTTGCTTAATAACTTCCCTCTCTTTTGGTCGATTTTGCTGAAATGCAATACCAAACGCAGTTAAGGAATATCCAACACACACATTCTAAATTTCAACAAAATCGGATAACGCGTTTTTGAGTTATCTTGTCCACAGACGGACGGACGGACGGACGGACATGCATAAATACCCTTGAAATTTTTCTGCGATGATTATTTCTATGCGTTACACACTTAGTGACAAAACTAATATACTCTCTGGTAGTACCTACCATAGGGCATAATGATAGACTGACGGACAGAAGATTCTGAAGAAGGATCCATCCGAAGCAAATTGTTCTTGTGGTGTCGGCAGATGTTCTTGCCAACACGATTTTCGATTGACTTCAAGTAGATCATGTTGTAAATGAAGTAAATTTTAAAGTTGGCATGTAAACGAAGTAATTTATATAAAATATGAAATGTCATCCGCAAGGAAAAGAGGTAGACGAAGAGAGAAAAAAAATAACACGAGAACTTGTTCTTTAACTAAGAAAATCTTAAGTGTGGAGCAGAATGCCGTGAAAACCATCGCGAAACCCAACGTATTGGAATGTCAAATCAATTCAAATACATATGTTTTCTATCCGACTACCCACATTGACGTGAAAATGACGGCGCCATCGCAACAAGTTTGTTAAAATCCGAAAACCAACGCGAAAACCAAAATATTCTAACCTCACTTTGTTTTTGTTTACATTTTTTGTGATAATCAAATTCATATTGAGGGTAAAAGTTAAATGTTTTAAATGGTTATTTCATTTGATATAATTTCATAAACTTATTGAAAAAGAGGGAATTTATTTACGAAAATAAAATCAATTTACACTATAGTTGGTTACGTTATTGTGTTCACATAAAATTTGAATACGATTTTTGACATTCGAATACGTTGATTTTCGCGATGGTTTTCACGGCATTCTGCTCTAAGCATTAAGCCCTAAGTCCAATGAGAGCCACGCGTTTTTTCTGTGGCGCTACTTTGTGGCATCCGAGATACAATGAGCGCCACGCGATTGTTTTGATATTTATCATCGAAAGTCCGAAGTTGGTAGATGATTTTATTTTGTGAAATAATTCAAAATGGTTAAGAAAGAGATACTTACGGTAATTAAAGCAAGTGTTATTGCTGTGAAAGCATATGAAAAGAATGAAAGAAAGAAAAGAAAATGTTGGATGCGAACATTTTATCCAGAAAAATAGAATTTGGGATTTTATTAGTTATCATATAAATCATAAAAATATTAATCCAGTTTGACGTTTCCTGATTCGTAGATCGAAAAATGACCACTATTTGCTCTACGTACCACCTATATTTTTATGTTTCACTAGTTCCACATTATAAATATTCCACCTTTTTTTTCCTAAAATGAGACGGAACAAACGAGAATAGAACAGCGCGCCACAAAGTTTAAAGTTTCATCAAACTTTGCGGCGCAACAAAGTGGTGCTGCTATCATTGTATTTAGGACAATTGAAGCGCATTGATTTGAATTGATTTTGTGGCGCCACAAAAACGCGTGGCTCTCATTGGACTCAGGGCTTTACGGATAGTGTAGACGATGATGATGCTTGCAGGTAATTGAATTTTAATGGCGTTTTTCGAGACCTGAAGCACAGTATTAATATCAAAGTGTAACTAATAATAAAGTCTCGAAACTTTCTATCCTTACCGTACCGCCGTTTTTCAAATTTTGCCTGTTCTTTTTCAAACAATTTTCTATCCACTGCTGAAATAGATATCACTAAAAATTGTACATACGGGTGAAAGAGAAAAATGATGTCATATGATTTTAAAAAACATCCCACATTTTCGTTATTTTTTTGTTCGAAGAATTGATCCCATAATGGTGTTGCCATTAATGTATTTTTTTAACGGACTTTTTTAAAAAATGATGAAAATCTTTAATAATCGAGTTATTATTTAAATTAATTTTTTAATATTGAAAAATGAAATAATTATTAATATTTCGCAAAATCTAATTAAGGTCTTGGGGAAATCATTTTCTAACAAACAATTGCTAACAAATCCAGTCGATTGATTGCAGACATCCACTTTTCTAATCTATTGCACAAATTACAATACATGCATTCAATAAATATATAGAATAAGTACATACGTACATTAGGGTGGTTCGGACTTTTATATTAAAACAAATTTGAAAGTATTCTTTAATCGTTATTTCTATTAAAACACGTTCCATACAATTTATGCGAATTATAGATGTTTTTATAAAATTCTGAAAAAAAAAACAAATTCGATCCACCCTAATATACACAGGTTTATTAAATAAAACAGTTTATTGCAAAATGCACTAACCGTTCCGGATTTGTCGGCAATTTAAAAAACCGTACTTGAAAAGCAGCCAGGTACAAAACAATTAAATTTATTTTGTTTCAAACGTTTAAAATTTTCCATATTTTAAAAGCGCATGTAACTCAATTGACTTTTTTTTTTTGAAAGAATAACATTTTGTAATATTGGCAACACCATTAATGGGTAATTTAAAAAAAAAAAATTTGGCGCTAATATTTTTTTCTGGCATGTGTGGGAAACTTTATAAAATTTGTGCACAAACTTAAGATTCGGGGATCAATTTATAAGATGACATCTGATTTTTAAGAACATTTCATTCTCTCTTTTGCTGATGGATTTTGCCTATGAAAAGTATATGTACTCTTGCCTATTCCTTCCCCCGTATTGCCACGTGCTTTTTCGAGCTACTTCGCTAGCTTTCGAGACTTTATTATAGTTACACATTGATTAATATACAGTAAAAAACCTGGCGAAGAAAATGTGAAAACTGATGAGTGTCCGCGCTTATCAAAAATAATGTCGAAGCTTATTCTTACAGGCATCAACACTTGAAAAAACTTTGGCCCAGCTTCTTTGTTAGGTAAAAACTTTGGCCAAATCATTTCGCGCTTAAAAAGCTCGTGGTGTTTGTTTATAAAATCTGAGTTAAAAATTTTTTCGATTGTTTTCTTTGTTTCATTCTTTCTTTAGACCAAAATTCATAAGACTATTATAAAACTATTTATCTCTCCCTTACCACAATTATCTTATAGGGAGCACGTTGTAAAATATAATATATTTGATTTATAGGTTACTTCTTTCTTTCTAATGGAAAATTTTTATTTTCTTTCCTTATTTTGTGCGGAATTTTGTGTTTCTGTCATTTTCAAAGGAGGTATTGGGAGGATCGCGTCTAATTTCTCTTCAATTCCCAGATTGTTTACTGTATATTATACTGAGCCTGAAGTGTGGTAGTACGTTACTTGTTTCGATCAAACTTGCAAGACAAATAAATAAACTTCATGTGATTAAAACAAGTCACGCTGCCATTTTTATGAAAAGTCAAAACACACTGTCTGCAACAAGTTACGTACTATCACATCTGAAAGAAATGCAGCATTTGCTTTTTTTTTTATGCCGTGCGTCGTACGGTATTAGGGTATATTAATTTTATCACTAAGTTGGTAAACCCATAGAAATAATCACCCGGAGAAGAGTTTCAAGACTGTAGGATTTCTAGACAATCAAAAGTTATATCGAATTATGCATTACTGTTATTCGATTTTGATGAGTGTAGAATGTGAGTTGGTTCTTCCCTATCTTGGTTTGATACTGGATTTCAGGAAAATCAGTTGAGGTGTAGAGAAGTTATAAAACCAAAACCAGGATGACCAGTTGTGTTGTTTTTTCTTATCATTTTTCAGATTTAATTTGAAAATTTGTAAAGCAATTTTGTTAAAATTATTTACATTAGTAGGCGATAATATGTTAAATTTTAGCAAAATTGATCTAAAGGATAGTGGGAGAAAAAAGAGTTGTATGAAAAAATACGACTGTTTGCAAAATTTTTTTCGATGTATTTTAAAAATTAAGATTTCGATTTGAATAAAATTTGCAGAATAGATTTATGCTTTTAGGACCTAGACTATTTGTGAATTAGAGCAAATTTGAAAAAGATGTTAACAAAGTTATGATGAAAAAATCTTGAAATATTATTAGTTTTGCTTCTTTTTTTATGGAGTTTTCCTAGGGGAGTTGGCAGCTGGCCAGCCGATCAGCCATCGCAAGGTTTCAATTTCTGTAATCCGATTAGAGATCAACTAACTTTTTAGTAGAACTGACCAATTTTAAAAATAACGAAGCAATTTAATGAGAGATACATAAGTGATGCCTCATAATAATAGAGTTCATTCACTCTCCTCATATAAGGTGGCGCCTTCCTCAACTGCAGTAAAGCTGAAAGTCTGACGATGTAGCTAAATTTAATATATAATATTGCACTACACATCACTAGAAACTGCTGGAAATATTTTTTATTTCTTTATTAAATATATAGTAATTTCGACTGTGTGAGAAATTTCAGGGGCGTACAAGAAATTTTGTATGAGTTGTATACAAATTTCGATTGTACGAGAAATTTCGTAGAAATTAAGATTATACTGGGAAATTTCGTGGTATTTAGGTACTGTGCGAGAAGTTTCTATAGAACATAAGAATTTCGTGAACAACTAAAAAAATATTTGAACAATGGAAAGTAAACTATTAGACAGCTTGAGTACATCAGAACTATCCACAGTTCTGCGTGTGTGGAAGTCAGTTTCCACGGGAACTAAAACAGAAAAGAAGAAAAGAGTAATCGCTGAATGTGCAATAAGAGAACTAGACATTAGCACATTCGACTTTAGTGAAATTCTGAAAGAGGAAAAACAAGAAGAAATCAACAACGAAGAGGGAAACCAAGAAGAAATTATCAGCGAAGACGCGGCTAAAACAACAGCAAGTGTTCAAGATAATTTAAAGACGCTTATGACCATGATGATCGGTTTTCAGACTAGTCTACAAGGCGAATTAAAATCAACCGCTTGTAGTTTACAAGAAGAAATGAAAACAAACGCTTCTAGTCTTCAAACCAAAATGGACTTAACTGCTTCTAATCTGCAAGGCGAAATGAAAACAAACGCTTCCAGTTTACAGAACGAAATAAAAGCAAATGCTTCCAATTTACAAGGTAAAATAGATTCGACTTCTGCAAGTCTTGAAAGTAAGATTGCAAACGTATCTGACATGCAGAATGAAATGAAATCTAGTCTTGAAAGCGAAATTAAGTCGAGCGTTTCTGGACTAGAAACCAAAATGGAGTCTAGTATGGGTGAATTAAAATCTCAAGTTGAATCCAGTATTGCGAGTCTGGAAGATAAAATGAAAAACAATACTACAGACCTAGAAAACAAAATTACCACGGAAGTTACAACAGTTCGTGCGGAGGTCAGCAACGTAGAACAAAAATTGGACCAGAAATTGGAACAAAAAGTGGCAGAAATAGAAGCAAAAATGGCTGATATCAAAGAAAATAAACCAAATATTGAGTCATCAGGTAAAAGGATGAAGCCACCAATATTTGACGGCAAAACTTCATGGCCAGTATACAAACGACAGTTTGAAGCGGCTGCTGGTGCGAACAACTGGTCCGATAAAGAAAAAGCCACGGCATTAATTCTGGCTCTACGGGTTAACTCAGCCGATTTATTGCGGACAATCTCACCGGAAAATGAGGAAAATTACAATTACATTGTAATGCAATTGGATAATCGGTTTGGGGACAACCACATGAAGGATGTATACAGGATCGAGCTTATCAACCGAATGCAGAAATCCGAGGAAACGCTTCAGGAGTTAGCAGCGGAGATTGAACGTTTAGTGTACATGTCCTATCCTGATTACCCTGTGGAGATGCGGTGCGAGATGGCGGGAGAAAGGTTTGTTAGCGCCATACGGGACACGGGCATACAAAATAGCGTCCGGGTTAGCGGAAAGCGAACGCTACAAGAAGTATTGGCATTCGCTTTGACATTAGAAGGTGCGAAGAGAGCTACGAGATCAGTCCCACGGATCAGGACTGCTACAGTTGCTGAAGGGTCGCTGCAACTGGATATCAAAGACCTCAGGCAGCAAATAAAGGAAGTACTGCGGTCAATCCAGAAAGAAGGGGACAGAAACACGCGCAGGAAAATCAAATGCTGGGGCTGCGGAAAAGAGGGGCATGTACAACATAAGTGCCCGAACCAAACAACAAAACAAAAAGGTTCGGGAAACGAAACGGAGCTAACTTAAAGGGGGACAAGTTAGCTCAAAAGAATAATGCCCCCAGCATCGTTGTATCTGTCTCGCTTATGCAACACAACAACAACAGTCTAACGGTACAGGGTGTAATTGCTGGTCATCAGTGCAGAATTATTATAGATACAGGCGCAAGTAAATCCATCATTAACAAGAGACTCATCAATCATAAACACATCAGTGAAAGCAGTAACAGGGTGCTTCAAACCGTTACGGGTGAATCATCTCCGATTCTTGGGGAAGTCGATCTAGCATTGGAGCTAGATGGGTATGTGTTCCGACATACATTTTTGGTGGCTGATATAATGGACGATTGTATCATGGGCCTAGACTTCATGAAAAAGAATGGAGTGAGTGTGAATGTTGAAGAGGAAGTTCTGCGATGTGGAAATATTGATTTCTCGCTAACGTTGGAGGAAGCAGGTTCCAGTGCCTAAGTAGAAATTCTACAAGACCAAACAATGGCAGCAAATACTGAAGCTGTTGTAGAGGCGAGACTGGTCGATGGTACTGGGAGGCCAGCAATACAAATAATAGAACCGGACAGTCAAAACTTAAAGGATGGACTAATGATAGCGCGAACAATAGTGAAAGTGAACGAAAAAGGGACAATTCCAGTCAGAGTGGCGAACTTTTCAAAAATTAACAAGAAATTGAAAAAGGGAACCATTGTCGGCAGTGCTGAAGGGGTTTCGTCAATAACAAATGAGGACTGCAGAGACAAAGAAACTCAACGGGAGGAACGGGTTCTTCCGGAAGCTTTGAAATCAATTGTCTCTGATATCACTAAAACAGTATCAGAGTCGGAAGCAGTTAAAGCTACAGATTTATTGAAGGAGTTTGAAGATGTCTTTGTATGCAGTAAAGGGGACTTTGGACGAACGGACCAAGTAAAACATAGAATTAATACCGGCAATGCAGATCCTATTCGTCAACCACCAAGGAGACTACCATTAGCCAAACAAACAGAGGTTGCTGACATGATCGAGGAAATGCATCAGGAGGGAGTAATTGAACCATCAAACAGTCCATGGGCATCTCCGGTAGTCCTAGTACGAAAAAAGGATGGGACTACAAGATTTTGCGTAGATTGACGTAACTAAGAAGGACAGTTACCCTCTTCCTCGCATAGACGACACATTAGATACACTCTCAGGAGCAACTTGGTTTTCAACACTTGATTTAATGGCTATTGGCAAGTTGGAATTGAACCGGAAGACAGAGAAAAGACAGCGTTCACAGTAGGAACAGGGTTATGGCAATTCACAGTGATGCCATTTGGATTATGTAATGCACCGGCAACATTCGAACGACTAATGGAACATGTCCTACGGGGCTTAACATGGAAGACGTGCCTTGTATACTTGGACGATATCATCGTAATCGGGAAAACTTTTGATGAATATCTCCAGCGATTACGAGAAGTATTTGGACGTCTTCGTGCAGCTAATTTGAAGTTAAGTCCAAAGAAGTGCGAACTATTTCAACATGAGGTGAAATACTTAGGACATGTTGTGTCTGCAGAAGGAATTGCCACCGATGAAGACAAGATAAAAGCAGTTCAACAATGGCCAGTACCAAAAGATAAGCATGAAATCCGGTCATACTTAGGCTTGTGTACTTACTACCGACGTTTCATAAAGAATTTTGCTAATATAGCCGGTTGTTTACACAAGCTAACGGATAAGGGAAAACCATACGAGTGGACCGAAGAATGCCAGTCAGCTTTCGAGGAGTTGAAACATCGACTATGTTCTGCTCCGATATTGGCGTATCCAAAATTTGGAGAAAGATTTATAGTGGATACGGATGCCAGCAATATCGGAATTGGAGGGGTACTCTCTCAACAGATCGAAGGTGAAGAAAAAGTGATCGCATACTTCAGTAGGAAACTTTCCAAACAAGAGGTAAACTACTGCGTCACCCGGAAAGAACTCTTGGCAGTAGTTGAAACTGTTAGGCATTTCAACAAATACCTCTACGGGCAGGAGTTCCTACTTCGAACCGACCATGCGGCACTTAAATGGTTGCTACAATTTAAGAATCCAGAAGGTCAAGTGGCAAGATGGATTGAGCGACTACAAGGGTATCACTTCAAGATAGAACATAGAAAAGGGACATCGCATGGTAATGCTGACGCTTTATCTAGAAGACCATGCGGTGAGAATTGTAAGCACTGTGGTAGGCTAGATGAAAAGGAAATAGTCATGTTCAAGACAACAAGAATAGGTAATGATGACGAAACTAGTATCAGAAATGAACAGCTAAAGGACAAGGATATTGGACCAATCCTTGAATGGAAAGAACAAGATCATTGTCCGGGACGGAGCGATATTGCAGCTTATAGTAGTACAACAAAGAGTTATTGGGCTCAGTGGGACTCGCTGGAAATAGAAAATGGCGTTCTCAGTAGAAGATGGGAATCTTCTGATGGTAGAGATACACTAATGCAGTTGATTGTGCCTAAGTCCAAAGTACATGAGGTACTTGGTGAAGTACATGGTGGGACTTCAGGGGGACATCTGGGAGTCAACAAAACATTAGAAAAAGTACGAGAACGATTTTATTGGGTAAATTGCCGAGCTGATGAAAGTTGGTGTCGAAAATGTGACACATGTGCAGCGAGCAAAGGACCACAGAGACGAACTAGGGCAGCAATGAAGCAATATAACGTTGGCGCTCCATTTGAACGAATCGCAATTGATATAGCTGGACCATTTCCTCAGTCTAAACAAGGGAACCGATACGTGTTGGTTGTCATCGACTATTTCAGCAAATGGCCGGAAGTGTACGCCATTCCGACTCAAGAAGCTACCACAGTGGCAGGAGTGATAATTGAAAACTGGATAAGTCGATACGGGGTTCCACTAGAACTACACTTGGACCAAGGGCGGAACTTCGAATCAACTGTGTTCCAGGAAGTATGCCAATTGCTGGGAATACATAAAACCAGAACAACACCCCTGCACCCGCAATCTGATGGTATGGTGGAACGTTTCAACCGAACCCTGGAGGAACATTTATCAAAGGTGGTAACATCACCAAAGTGAATGGGACAAACACATTCTATTGTTCCTAATGGCATATAGAACTGCAGACCACGACAGCACAAAACATACTCCATCGGAAATATTGTTTGGAGGCAATATACGGCTTCCTGTGGATATAATGTTTGGTAGACCAGAATGTGACAAAATGGAAGTTAGTGACTACACCGATAAACTGAGGGATCGTCTAGACGAGATACATCACATAACAAGAGATCGGATAAAAATTGCTAGCGACCGAATGAAAATAAGGTACGACATTGCTACGAACAGCTGTGGATTCCAGGATGGACTTGGTATGGCTTTACAATCCACAACGGAAAAAGGGAATGTCACCTAAGTTTATGCCAAAATGGGAGGGTCCATATACCGTCATAAAAAGGATAAATGACGTCGTATATCGCATCCGAAGATCTCCAAGGGCAATTAAACCGATTAGCAAAATATCACGGGACGACTTCAGAAGATTCTGTTCGGGACGAACAGATTTAAGGAGGGGGTAGTGCACTACACATCACTAGAAACTGCTGGAAATATTTTTTATTTCTTTATTAAATTCAAATCAAAAATATTTCCAGAAAACTCCAAAATTAAATTGTTTACACGATCGAGACAATACAATACACTTCTCAATAATGTGAACAATGGCAATGAGTCATAAAACAAGAAAAAAAAAAGCACATACAAAAGATCTTTTTCAGAAATAAATAATAAATCATTGGCACAAACCTAAACAATGATTAGAGCTTTCGAGAAGTATTTTTTTTGTGTATTGAATAAGAATTTTCGAGAAGTATTTTCGAGAATATTCCGAAACACACCAATTTTGTATAAAAAGCAGCCGTAGAGTCGAGGCCACAATCAATTCAGATCAGAAGTTCAAACTGTATACTTGAAACATTCGGAGTAAAACTAAAGCTTTGATCTTAGAAGTAATTAAAATAGTGAAGCTCTAAAACTGTGATAAATTAATTGTAATAATTGAATTATTGAAAGACAAATATTTTTAAGACTAATTGTAACGCAGAAATAATTATAAATAAACTTTATACACTAAATTCACATAAATAAAAAGTGTTATCATTCTAATAACATCGAACCGAAAGAGCAGCACGTCACAATATGTTAACGGCGAAAAAAATAAGAACAGTCGAAAGCCCCGACTGTTGTAAATGTAGACACTTCTGCTTTAAGGCAGCTCACCGTCGAGGTAAGATACACTCGGTTATAAAAAGTAACACAGAAACTGGTTAGTTGAATGTATCCTTTGCGCTTGCGAGTTAGTCGTTCGGTAATCGTCGAAGGGTTTAGTCGCGCGCAATGTGTATAACAGCTGTTCCAGCAAGTGCGTTACGCTGGAGAAAGACCGGGTGTATTTCTACGTGGGGCCCGGCGGTGAGTTGGCCGCCAACCATATCGTAGAAGCTATAAATAAATCGAAAACAGTGACGTTACCAAACGAATGTTAACAAATATATAATATATAATAAAAAAAAGGAAGTGTGCTTTTGACCACACTGTAGAAGTGAAATAGAAGCTTGTCTTTATGGTTTGTCAGCAAGTTGCATTTGTTCCGCTTGTTTAGCAAGTTGCCTAGCCCTACATGCCCGCGTCCGTTCTGCACCAGCCATAGCCGTACCCATCGAAGCCCGGTCAGCGAGTTGCTTTTGTTCCGCTTGTTGTTGCCTAGTCCTACGTGCCCGCGTCCGTTCTGTAATATTCATAGGCGTTCGCGTGGAAGCCTTGTCAGCGAGTTGCATTTGTTCCGCTCATTGAGTAAGTTGCCTAACCCTAAATGCCCGCGTCCGCTCTGTACCAGTCATAGCCGTAGCTGTCGAAGACCTACTCGTCGAAGCCTTGTCAACGAGTTGCTTTTGTTCCGCTTGTTGAGCAAATTGCCTAGCCCTACATGCCCGCATCCGTTCTGCACCAGTCATAGCCGTACTCGTCGAAGCCTTGTCAACAAGTTGCATTTGTTCCGCTTGTTGAGCAAGTTTCCTAGCCCCACATGCCCGCATCCGTTCTGCAGCAGTCATAGCCGTACCCGTCGAAGCCTTGTCAGCGAGGTGGTTTTGTTCCGCTTGTTGTTGCCTAGCCCTACGTGTCCGCGTCCGTTCTGTAATATTCATGGGCGTTCGCGTGGAAGCCTTGTCAGCGAGTTGCATTTGTTCCGCTCGTTGAGTAAGTTGCCTAACCCTAAATGCCCGCGTCCGCTCTGTACCAGTCATAGCCGTAGCTGTCGAAGACCTACTCGTCGAAGCCTTGTCAACGTGTTGCTTTTGTTCCGCTTGTTGAGCAAATTGCCTAGCCCTACATGCCCGCGTCCGTTCTGCACCAGTCATAGCCGTACCCGTCGAAGCCTTGTCAGCGACTTGGTTTTGTTCGGCTTGTTGAGCAAGTTGCCTAGCCCTACATGCCCGTATCCGTTCTGCAATAGTCATAGCCGTACCCGTCGAAGCCTTGTCAGCGAGTTGGTTTTGTTCCGCTTGTTGAGCAAGTTGCCTAGCTCTACATGCCCGCATTCGTTCTGCACCAGTCATATCCGTAGTTGTCGAAGCCTTGTCAACAAGTTGCATTTGTTCCGCTTGTTGAGCAAGTTGCCTAGCCCCACATGCCCGCATCCGTTCTGCACCAGTCATAGCCGTACCCGTCGAAGCCTTGTCAGCGACTTGCTTTTGTTCCGCTTGTTGAGCAAATTGCCTAGCCCTACATGCCCGCATCCGTTCTGCACCAGCCATAGCCGTACTCGTCGAAGCCTTGTCAACAAGTTGCATTTGTTCCGCTTGTTGAGCAAGTTTCCTAGCCCCACATGCCCGCATCCGTTCTGCAGCAGTCATAGCCGTACCCGTCGAAGCCTTG
The DNA here is from genome assembly GCA_963422695.1 of Xylophagus ater. Lineage (NCBI taxonomy): Eukaryota > Metazoa > Arthropoda > Insecta > Diptera > Xylophagidae > Xylophagus > Xylophagus ater. The sequence continues at coordinate 60,044,215 of OY730480.1, forward strand.
TCAGCGAGGTGGTTTTGTTCCGCTTGTTGTTGCCTAGCCCTACGTGTCCGCGTCCGTTCTGTAATATTCATGGGCGTTCGCGTGGAAGCCTTGTCAGCGAGTTGCATTTGTTCCGCTCGTTGAGTAAGTTGCCTAACCCTAAATGCCCGCGTCCGCTCTGTACCAGTCATAGCCGTAGCTGTCGAAGACCTAGTCGTCGAAGCCTTGTCAACGAGTTGCTTTTGTTCCGCTTGTTGAGCAAATTGCCTAGCCCTACATGCCCGCGTCCGTTCTGCACCAGTCACAGCCGTACCCGTCGAAGCCTTGTCAGCGACTTGGTTTTGTTCGGCTTGTTGAGCAAGTTGCCTAGCCCTACATGCCCGTATCCGTTCTGCAATAGTCATAGCCGTACCCGTCGAAGCCTTGTCAGCGAGGTGGTTTTGTTCCACTTGTTGAGCAAGTTGTCTAGCCCTACATGCCCGCATCCGTTCTGCACCAGTCATAGCTGTACCCGTCGAAGCCTTGTCAGCGAGTTGGTTTTGTTCCGCTTGTTGAGCAAGTTGCCTAGCCCCACATGCCCGCATCCGTTCTGCACCAGTCATAGCCGTACCCGTCGAAGCCTTGTCAGCGACTTGGTTTTTTTCCGCTTGTTGAGCAAGTTGCCTAGCCCTACATGCCCGTATCCGTTCTGCACCAGTCATAGCCGTACCCGTCGAAGCCTTGTCAGCGAGTTGGTTTTGTTCCACTTGTTGAGCAAGTTGTCTAGCCCTACATGCCCGCATCCGTTCTGCACCAGTCATAGCTGTACCCGTCGAAGCCTTGTCAGCGAGTTGGTTTTGTTCCGCTTGTTGAGCAAGTTGCCTAGCCCTACATGCCCGCATCCGTTCTGCAATAGTCATACCCGTACCCGTCGAAGCCTTGTCAGCGAGTTGGTTTTGTTCCGCTTGTTGAGCAAGTTGCCTAGCCCTACATGCCCGCATTCGTTCCGCACCAGTCATATCCGTAGTTGTCGAAGCCTTGTCAACAAGTTGCATTTGTTCACTTGTTGAGCAAGTTGCCTAGCCCTACATGCCCGTATCCGTTCTTCACCAGTCATAGACGTACTCGTTGAAGCCTCGTCAGTGAGTTGCTTTTGTTCCGCTTGTTGTTGCCTAGCCCTACGTGCCCGCGTCCGTTCTGCAATAGTCATAGGCGTTCGCGTGAAAGCATTGTCAGCGTGTTGTGATTAAGCAGAATTGTCGACTCGCAAACGTTTCTTACCCGGAGTCATTGTAGCCGTAGCAAGAAGCAATGCCCGTTAATGTATGTAAGATGCGCTGACCGCTTTCCGCGCCAGCCATATGCACAGAAACGACGCGATTGTTAGTCAGCTTACATTGATGTGACATGTGACGCTGCGTTACAAAGTTAGCGTTCCATGATTTTTTCCAAATAAAAAGTTAAAAAATTTGTATCGACCACAGTGCCAATACGGTGCAAGATAGAACTATTTGGTCTTCGACGGAAATATTACTCATTATAACCTCCACAATATTGCCGAACATTGTAATCGTCTAGGACGTCCATACAATGAGATATTTTGTAATGTAACGTTTCGTCACACAAAATCGTTACATAATTTTTGCAAAATGCCCCGATAGAAGTATTTCACTTCAAAAGTCTATAGACTATTTCCTATTTAAAAAAAAGAAATAAATAAGCAATCCAAATTTAATATTTATTACATTCACAACATTAAGCAATACAAAATAAAAAAGCATAGCGACAAACATAGACATTTTCTTGTTATTTTGAATTTGTTAATTAAGTTTTAGCTTTCTATGTTTTTCGCTGAATCGGTTTAAGGCTGCCTCAGAAGTGATTGTATATTTCACTATTTAATTTTCTATATGCAGCAAAGATATATGCGAGAACGATTTTGAAGCATAGTTGTTCTTAACACGGTTTTTATTCGGCGGCATTGCAGAGAAACTCCTTTCACAACTGACGAAGCTTACTGGGAGCGCAAATGCTGCCTGAAGCAATTTGTGTACGTTAAGAGAGAACTCCTTTCTAATATATTTTTTTTAATTTTCTATATTTATTTCACAACGAGACGATTGTTCAGGTTCTATTCGGTTCTTTCCGCACTTTTCTGCTTTCACGCATATGAGTAAGGCATAGATTATGTGTAATTGTGAAAGTAATGTTAGCGTTCTCGGAAACGGCTATGACGATTTCAATAATATTTGGTAAAAGGTGTTTTTCGGGGATGATAAAATAATTTCCCGAGGAATGGTATTGATTCTTTTTCTCAAGATGAAAAGAATGAAAACAGTATACATTGCGAGGCACTTGGATAGCACCATTTTTATTTTTATCGTCATTTATGGCATAATGGTGCAAATTCTTAGAAACTTTTTCCATAATATTCATTGCCCATTATTCTATTCTATCTGATGACCCAGATGTGGGAAAAACCCATGCCTGAGTGGAAATTCCCATGTTTGTCTTTTTCGGCTACTTGCACCGAGGCACTAGGATAGCACCATGAGTTTATTTCAAGCTTTCAAGGCGAACGGTGGTCTTCTAAAAACAAGTTATCATTAAAAAGCAATTGTGTGAATTGTCTGCTTCACCTTAGTGAAGTCTTTGTTCCAGCTGGACAGAAATGGGGCGTGGAAAATCACTAACCGAAACAGAAGTTGGAAAAATCACTTCATAGAAAGAAAAAAATTATTCCAATCGCGATATTGTCATGCGAATGGGTCGAGATCCTTGGACTACAAGTAGATTTGTCAAAAATAAAGAAAATTACCGAAAAAATCGAAAAGGACGCACATCCAAAGCAACTATCGAACGAGAACATAGGGTCATATTACGGGATGCATCGAATTATGTGGAAACTGCTCGTAAAATTAAGGAGGAAGTGAGACCGACGGCGAGTGTACATGCAGTTCTCAGGATGGTCAAGCAGTATCCACAACTCCGACGTCAAAAAATACAAGAAAAAACACGTTTACTTCAACCTCATAAGAATGCTAGATTCGAGTTTTGCGGGAACATTCACTGTGGAAGACAGAATGGCAGCAAGTAATTTTTTCCGACGAGAAAACATTTAATTTGGATGGTTCGGATGGATTTCGACATTATTTTCACGATTTGAGAGAATCCAAGTTGTTTTTCTTAAATTTGTTAGTTCCGTCATTTCATGGAGCAATCAATTTGGTCGTTTTCGAAGGAAGACACACGTCGGAAGTGCTCGGAGGTGTGGATACTGCTTGATCATCCTGAGAACTGAATGGACACTAGCCGTTATGCCCACTTTCCCTTTAATTTTACGAGCAGTTGCCGCAGAATTCGATGTATTCCGTAATATGACCCTATGTTCTCGTTCGATAGTTGCTTTGGATGTGCGTCCTTTTCGATTTTTTCGGAATTTTCCTTATTTTTGACAAATCTACTTGTAGTCCAAGGATCTCGACCCATTCGCATGGCAATATCGCGATTGGAATAATTTTTTTCTTTCAATGAAGTGATTTTTCCAACTTCTGTTTCGGTTAGTGATTTTGCACGCCCCATTTCTGTCCAGCTGGAACAAAGACTTCACTAAGATAAAGCAGACAATTCACACAATTGCTTTTTAATGATAACTTGTTTTTAGAAGACCACCGTTCGCCTTGAAAGATTGAAATAAACTCATGGTGCTATCCTAGTGCCTCGGTGCAAGTAGCCGAAGAAGACAAAAATGGGAATTTCCACTCAGGCATGGGTTTTTCCCACATCTGGGTCATCAGATAGAATAGAATAATGGGCAATGAATATTATGGAAAAAGTTTCTAAGAATTTGCACCATTATGCCATAAATGACGATAAAAATAAGAATGGTGCTATCCAAGTGCCCCGCAGTGTATTTCTTCAATACTGTGGATTTTTCTAGGGTTGGCAAGAGAAACGAATACGCCATTTGAATTTTTTGCTTAATTTTGAGTAATTTCAATAATAAAAAAAAATATACAGCCTTGGCCAAAAGTATTAGGCACCCCTTATTTTTTCTTTTTGCTGCCAAATCATTTATCGGAAGTAATTAGTTTGAATTTTATGACTAATGGCATTATTATATGAGGTTGTAAACCACCTTTATTTTCTAAGAAAGGTCACCATTAACTGCAATGATGCATAAGCGGATTTATGCATTTTTCCGGTGTACGATGATTGTGTTCTCATTGCTAGAAATCGATATACGCGCGACGAATTTGCTTTCTATTGTTCACAATAGTGAAATTTGTTAATTTTTCTTTTGCCAAAAAAAGTGAGCTTAGTTTGACAAAACGTGTTAAAATACACCTTTTACTTAAGGAAGGCAAAAATAAAACTCAAATATCAAAAGAAGTGGATTGTTCACATTGTGCGGTCCAAAACGCAATTACAGGGAGACTGGTTCACACGTAAATCGCAAAAGATCCGGGAGAAAAGAGATTACCACCCGATGTTTAATACGATCTTGGTTGAAAAATGGAAAGAAAACCTCATCTGATCTTGCTGCTGAGTTGTGGGAGGACCGGCAAAAAAAATTTTTTTCAGGAACCGTTAGAAGAAGACTTGAGGAAGTTGGACTTAAAAGATGCAAAGCAAGGAAGAAGAGTGGGCAAAAAAATATGTGCATTTCAGAAAATTATTCCAATATACTGTGGTCAGATGAATCTAACTTTGAGGTACGTTTCACTTATGGATCACTTTTAATTTAGACATCAAAAAATGTAACTCATTTTGATGTTCTCTAAATGAATTTATGTTTTTTAAATATCTTTTTTTCTTCAATTTTCAAATATTTGCCACCCCTGGTGTGACTTTTGTGAGACGAAGGGTTGGAGAAGAGTACAACCCAGATTGTGTGGTACCGAGTATTAAGTACGGTGGAGGCAGTATAATGATATGGAGATGCATGGTCACCAGCGGTGTGGGTGAAATGCATGTATATGATAGTCCCGCAAGTACATAAACATGTTGTAAAATGTACTTCAGCTTTCTTTTTCCAACATTTTCGGGGACACTAATATGGGAAATATCAAACTCCATCAAGACATTGCACCCTGCCACAAATCAGCCAGAACTACGAAGTGGCTTGAGGAGAACAATATAGACCTTCTTGAGTGGCCTGCGGAGTCCCCGGATCTCAATTCTATAGAACATCTATGGAGTATTCTAAAGCGTAGGATCCAGGAGCACTCTGTTACCACAAAAGAAACACTTGAAAATGTGTTGCAGCAAGAGTGGAATGATATTTCTTCAGAAGAGAGTCGCAAGAAAGTTAGCGCTATGGCGAAAAGAGTCGCTGCAATCATAAAGACCAAAGGCGGCCCAACTAAATATTAATAATCTTAAATAAAACTACTTATTTATCATATCTGCTTCCTTTTATTTCATTTAACCTTCCGATTTTTGAAGATATAAGGAATTTTAAAGGGTGCCTAATATATTTGGCCAAGCGTCTCCAAATGCGCTCTTGAACAGCTTATTGATGATCCGCTGTTTTATTGCAGAATTTTGTTTAACGATGAAGCCCATTTCTGGCTAAATGAGAACCCGAAGATTATCAAGAGCTACCGTTACTTCTAGATAAATGCATGGTTTGGTGTGGCTGGCGGAATCATTGGTCCATATGTGTTCGAAAAATGAGGATGGCTGTAACGTAACCGTCAATGGCATCCGCTATGATAATGGAGTATTTAGTACCTGAAATTCAAGCCCGTAATGTCGGTGATATCTGGTTTCAACAAGACGGCGCTATTAGTCATACAGCGCATGAAACAGTGGACATGTTGAGAAATCATTTCGGTGAGCAGCTGATTTTATGTTTTGGTCGACTAGATCGCACAACATCACACCTCTCGATTGTTTTCTTTGGGGTTACGTGAAGTCTATAAAGTCTACGCGGATAAGCCACCTACGATTCATGCCTTGGAAAAGCAAATATTACTCGCGATATTGGCCAGATTCCAATCGTAATGCTCCAACAAGTGGTTGGACCTACAGAATGAACCACCTTTAGCGTAGCTGCAGCCAACATTTGAATGATATAATCTTCAAAAAAATAAATAAAATCGCTTGTTCTTTCGGTTCCTTAATAAAGTTTTCACCATCACATTCAGTTTTATGTGTTTTATTTCAAAATATTTTCTCCCGAACCTTACGATGAATCACCCGTTATAATATATGTTTCTCTGCGTTGTCAGAACATATTTTAAGAATAAGGTTCGAGATCAACACTTTGCCCTCCAAACAAAATCCTTGTCGCACAAATTTAGTCAGCGAGTCGCTCGATTGGACACACCTTAATAACTCACATGTAATAAAATCTCATTAAGTTTTCATTGGTTTTTCTACAATTGAGTAACTTACTGTTGTCCTCCATGTATATGACTGTTTTCTTTTTTATTTTGTAATTATGAAGTTAGCCGTGAAGATCCTGTACTTCTCATTGTACCCCTAGTAAAAAGGCTGGAGTCTCGCAGTGTGTCCCGAATCGGGAATTATTACCTTAGAAATTGATTTTGTTAAAGTTCAAATATCAAACTATTCCTCTTCTTAAAACACTATTCAGGTAATCGACTATAGATCCCATACAGTCCTGTCAAGGACTGCAATGTGAAATCTAGTTTTTTTTTTTATTTTCTTCATCCGTGTTCATGTGAGAGGTCGGGAGGTTGGAAATTATAATACCTCTAATAATCCATTTCAATGGTACAAAGGGCTAAAAAACTTCCACCGGTCGATTGGGATCGACTTGTTGGCCATTCCGGGTTTAGAGAATAGAAAAGCTAATCGGATCAATCGAGTCGAGAAACCAAATACGGGTCCTGGACCGAGACGTTTTGGAATTTTGCGCTGATGCCTTCAAAGTCCAAATAGGTATTTTATCCACTCGGAATTTCTCGTGTGGGTATAGTGTAGGAGTATGGATGTATTTAATAGTTTAATACTAATAATAGGCAATTTATAGAAAAGGCAAATTGAAAAGATTATTAAGTACAGTGTGGAATGGTCAAGCTAGTTGAGACCTCGTTTCGAGAAACTGAGAAGACTGTGCTGCAAATCCAGATCTCTCAGTTCGTCATAATTAATTTTCCTTTGCCTACACAATAGCTACCCACTAGGCCCTAGTGGGTAGGGCATGATATGATTAATTTAATAATTAAAATTTGTTCAATATTTTGATTATTCAACCGAAAACTAATTAATTGTTTCATTTAAGAGAAACAAAACAGAATATATTTGGGGAGAGAAGAGTATAAATAAATTTTTGAATAACTTTTAAGTGAAATATTAACATATATATACGTATATATATTTTTCAGAGAATATTTCCTCTTTTGCGCTTTCTCTTTTTCTTTTATATAAAAATTTACTTCTCTTTCTAAATTGTTATTTTTACGGCAAAATTTTTTACGCTAGGCTATTATAATAGAAACCAATTAGTTAGTTTAAAATCAACAATTAATCACTTAACTCGGAAACCAATTAATCTACCATGCCCTACTACTCACCACAACACGTTATTTGTCGGGCCCGCTATTGCCAATGAGACTACGAGTTTTGCTACACAGATAAAAATGGCACGAATGGCTTGTGACCGACACGGAAGGAAATCGGATACATTTTTAAAAACTCTCAAATAATTTTCATTTAAATTAAATTTCATTTATTTCTTTTTAGAAAATTCTATTTCTAAACAAATTAATAATAATAATAATAAAAAAATATTAAATAAATAATTATATATAAAAAAAGAAAAATAAATGAAAATATGACATTCTTAAAATTTAAAAAAAAATTAGAATAATTTTCACCAATCTTTCAAGCGGTGTTCTTTTTGCCTATCAAAAAATCTCATATTTTATATATAGTAAAAAAAATCATTATTTATTATCTTTTTGTCGAAATTTTGTTGAATATTTATAAAAATCCGACATTTCAAATGGTTTTGTGATTTCCTTATACGGCATAAATACAGCTTGTTGAATAATTGTCATATTTTTTGGTGATTCAATCCGGATATCAGATTGTAATGGTGTTGCTGTTATTGTTGCTGTTGGCGTAACAATACGATTTGGTGCAGTTTTAATTGTTGGTGATGATGATATTAAAATATCACCAACATATGATGATGGTTTCATTATTGATATTGAATTTTGTAATAAATCATTTGTTACTTGAATTGGTGATCTTTCATTAAACGATCGACTATGATATAAATGAGATGAATGTTGATGCTGTTGTTGTTGTTGTAATTGATGTTGATTTAATGTCGAATATTGTTTATGATAATATTGTTGTTCATTATTTGGTATCATCATCATTAATGATGGTGTTGGTGTTGTTGTTGAATATATTTGTTTTGAATTAATATTATTATTACTTATTAATTGATTATGTTGTTGTTGTTGTGATGTTATCATCGTTGGTGATGTAATTGTTTTTGGTGTTATTATTGATTGACGATTACTATTACTTAACATTGATTGTGATGATTGTAATTTTATTGGGCAACGATAATTATTACTAAGATTACTATTACTACTACTATTATTATTATTATTAATTGAATTTTGTTGTTGATATGCATTATTATTATGGAATTTTCGTGATTGTTGTAATGTTGTTGGTGATATCATTATATCATTTTGTTGTGAGATTTTCTTAATAATTGTGGGTCCATCAAGTGATGTTTCTAACCTACAAAAAAAAAAAAGAAAAAAGAAAAAATTAGATAAGAAAAATAAATACAATTTCAATATTAATTATTAGAACCATTGTTTTTCTTTTTGTTGTTTCATCTTATTATTCATTATGGTATCACTGTTCATTGATGATATTGAGATTTTATCATCAATTTGTTCATCTTGTTGTTGACTTAATGGAGACATTTTATGCTTTAGAAGAACATAAAAAATATATATTTATATAGAAATTAATATGATTTTAAGCATGAGATTATATAATCTTTGAATACCCTAAAAATCACCCTTTTACAAATCAAATTAAAACTTTGCAAACCAAATTTTTTTTTTGCAAACCAAATTTATTTTATGCAATTCAAATTCAATTTTTTGTTATTCAAATTCCTTTTTTTGCAAACCAAATTTATTCTTTGCAATTTGAATTCAATTTTCTGCAAATTAAATCCATTTTTTGCAATTCAAATACATTTTTTTGCAATACAAATTTAACCTTTTGCAAATCAAATTTACTCTTTGCAATTCAAATACAATTTTTTGTAATTCATATTCAATTTTTGCAAACCAAATTTGTTCTTTGCAATTCAAATTCAAGTTTTTGCAATTAAAATTCAAGTTTCTGTAATTCATATTCAATTGTTGTAAATCAAATTCAATTTTCTGCAAACTAAATTCATTTTTTGCAATTCAAATACAATTTTTTGCAATACAAATTTAACATTTTGGAAACCAAATTTATTGTTTGCATTTCAAATTCAAGTTTTTGTAATTTAAATTCAATTTTTTGTAATTCAGATTCAATTTTCTATAAATTAAATTGATTTCCTGCAATTCAAATTCAACTTTTTGCAAACTAAATTCAAATTTTTGCAATTCAAATTCAACATTTTGCAAACTAAATTCAGGTTTTTGCAATTCAGATTCAACTTAATATGTAAAAAGATGTATTTAGGCGATCAAAGAATATTATAAATAAGAAAAAAATATATATACATTTATACCAACCATTGGTTGTTGTTGTTGACTAATTGAATTAATTGACATTGTTGAATTCAAAATTGGTGATAATTTTTGATTATTATTATCATAAATACACCATATTTTTTCATTATTTGGTAATAATTTCCAATAGCCACCTAAACCATGTGGTTGTTGCTGTTGCTGATGTGATGATTTTTTTAATGTTAAATAATCATTTTGTTGTTCATTCGGTTGTTGTTGCTGTTGTTGTTGATCATAATAATCATTATTACTAGTTAATAAATAATTATTACATGAATAATTATTAATACTAGTATTTGGTTTTATATGATTACTATTATTATTATTATTATTAATATTATTTAGATTATTACTAAAATCATTTGTTGTAAATGGTATTATTTGTTGTTTAATTAAACGTGTTATATCATAATCGCTACGATGATTTTTTAATGTACGATCAAATTGTCGTATACAATAGTTTGTTTGCGGTGTTGTTGATTTTGTTATTAATGAATTATTAATATCATAATCATAATAATTATTATTATAATATGTATTTATATCATTATTTGTATTATTTATAATATGATGTGTTGTTGTTTGTTGTTGTGTCATCGATTTAATTGAATTACGTCTTTCACATTTACTAGTATTATTATTATTATTATTATTATTTATATTATTATTATTATCATTATTATTAATTAAATTTGATGTTGACGAATTTCTATTATTAATACATTGTTTATCATCTTGTTTAATTAAATTAATTAATGTTATATCATTTGTATTATCCGATGATGATGATAATGAGGATTTTCCTAATGTTGATGTACGATATTGTGTTGGTGATTGATTATAATTAATTAATTGACGTTGTTGCTTTTTAATTAAACTTAAATTATGATTAATATTTAATAATTTATTTTGTGCTATTTCATATTCATTTTTATGAATACGACGTACAGACTGAAATAGAAGAGAAAATGGTAATAAAAAAAAAATAAAAAACAATATACTTTCAGGTGTATAACCAAGAAAATTCGTGCCACTTTAATCAATCGAACAATAAATGATATACAGGAAACCGCCTTATATAATTTTGCGCCATTTGTGCGGTAAAAATGTTGCCAACGAAAAACAAAAAAGACAGCGTGACAGCTGACAGTTATTAAAAATGAAGCGCTACACGCGAAAGAACAACGCGTTTTCATTGTTGGGCAATATTTTAAAAATAATGCTGATTTTTCGAACAAAATCATTTTAAGCGATGAGGCTCATCTTAATCTTGAGAGAATTGAAGCTATTTAGCGTAGATTTGTTCGCTTTGCTCTTAGAGGTCTTCCTTGGAGGAATGCTATCAATCTGCCTCCTTACCGTAATCGTTTAAAGCTGATTAACCTGCAGAGTTTGCAGAAAAGGCGCGAGATAGCTGATAGCTATTGAGTCTTCGAGCCTTCTCGAACGCATAAAATTTAAAGTTAACGCGCACTTCCTAAGAAGTGTCAGGTTATTCATGGTCTGGACTGTTATCGTACTGACTATGGAAGGTTTGAACCAGAATGTTACAGAGTGTAAACAACAACCCTGCACACTTTGACTTCTCGCTAAGTAAGGAGAAACTGAAGTCTGTTGGTCACTGACTTTGCTGTATCATCGGATATGTAACCTCTCCGGTTAACCTTTTTCTGTTGTATTGGTTGTTGCCCACACGTATTTTTGTTATTAAGTAGGGTGAGACTAACATAATAGTTATATGTATTACTTTATTTTGTGTCGGTTAATTGGAGATGGATTTATGGTGGTAGGTTGAAGATGGCAGTTCGGTGATGGTATTTTATTTCCCTCCCTATTAATTTTATTCTCGGCCGCAGTAATATTCCTCATACTCCTCCTCCCGACACTAATGATGAGATAATAGCATATACATCCAATTTCTCGTATATTTGACATGATATTGCTGGCTTGTAACAAGCATTCAAATTTATTTGATCTAACACAATTTTAATGTTATTGTCTTATAATTGTGTACGTAACCATGAGCAGTCTAGTAAAAATTGCAGTCTTTGGTACCGCAATGTAAGAAAAAAATTCACTTTTTTACAACGCTTCAAAAATTAGACAGCACTGCGCACTCTTATAATGTAGTAGTTACTGGGGAATTATCTTACTCTCGATAGCTCTTACCTAACCATTTCGTATGACATTTACATAACATATCGTATCATTAAATTCTTTAAGTTTATTAGCTTACAATATTTAATCAATTGTTTATCTTTTCAGCCACGCATAGTGCTTTCAATTATATTTGAACATTTCTGACCTTAAGAAGTGGAAAACGGTATTTTTGCCTTCAAATTTACAGTTTTCAGCATTTTTTGTGCACTATTTTTATGCCCTATGGTAGGTACTACCAGACGGTGTATTAGTTTTATCATTAAAGGTCTGTTATATTTGCCACTTCTCCTACTCCTGCTCGTTTTATTTGCCACTTACTCTGTTCCGGGGTACGGTATGGCAAATAAAACAGACCTTAAGTGTGTAACGCATATAAATAATTATCGTAGAAAAATTTCAAGGGTATGGTTGTGTGGGGAATCAAAAGTTATATCGATTTATGCATGTCCGCCCGTCCGCCCGTATACAAGATAACTCAAAAATGCGTTATTCTAATTGGATGAAATTTACAATGTTAGTTGGTTATTCCTTAATTTGGTTTGATATTGGATTTCAGCAAAATCGATCCAGCAAAGTTATCAAGGAAAAACCAAGGGTGACCAGGAAGTTTTATCGTTTTTTGTTTATGGTTTTTCGGATTTAATTAAAAACTTTGTCAAGCAATTTTGTTTAAATAAATTATATAGGTTAACTACATAAATGGATGATACCATGTTAAATTTCAGTCAAATCGGTCCAAGGATAGCGGAGACCGAAATAATCGTAGGGGAAAATAAGCCTGTTTATAAAGTTTTTTGATGTGCTTTCAGAACTAATACACCGATTTGAATAACATTTGCAAATTAGACTTATGCTATCAGGGTCTGGGTTACGTACAAATTAAAGGAAATTTTGAAAAGGGCAAACAAAGTTATGAAGAGAAAACCTGGAAATACTGTTAGATTTGACTGTTTTTCTGTTCCATTCCTACCATAGAGCATCAAAAAATCGGCTATAGGCCGATTTTAAGTTACTATATGTTTAAACTAAAATATTCTTCATTTCATCTTACACGGTTTTTGGATAACATTAAACGTATCCCGGATTTTGCTAAAGAAAGCTTATCTTTTTTTACACGATTTTTTTTACACGAATTTCTGAGAAACGTATCTACCGTGTAAAAAATCGAGTTGGGTGCATTTTCATGTATTTTAGATGTTAAATAAACTTTCGTTTAATTTTAATTGATACCGTTTGCAAGATATGATAGACAAGCCTAGAAACGGCGCGATATTTCTTGGTTACCCCTAAACTCCCTTACTTTCGATACATTAATATCGTATGCTAATTTATAAGCTGCATTACATATTTCCTGTTGTAATTTCTTTTCTAATAGTAAATTTTCTAGATCATTTTGTTGTTGCTAAAATTAAATGAAAAATCAATTATATTTTCTTTCTTCAAAAAAAAAGAAAAAAAAATAAAATAAAAAAAAAAACATTTACCTCTTTATTATTTGTTGATGGATTTGTATTACTAATTTTCTTTTGATTTTTAAAACTTGTACCAATTTTACGTTTTGATAATAATGTATTTGTACTACAATCAGTTCCTCCGACACTACTACCACAACTGCCATTACCACCGCCATTACTTAGACCATCAATATCATTGTTTAAATCGAAATCATCACCAATTATTTGTGCTTCCTTTAAATATAATTTATATATTAGTTGGAAAATAGAAAAGAAACCAAAACAAAATAACGGATGATTCATCGTGAGGTAGTTTTTTCAATTGGAATTTTTTTTTACACATCACCCGCGAATAGTGTGAAGCTGCAACATTGCAGTTTGACTCAGTAGTGAAAACAATTTCATCATGGAAAGACTTACACCAGCACATGGTCTATAAATTGTTAAGTTATGAGCTTAACGATGATCCACTGTTTTATCGCGATGAAACCCATTTGTAGCTAAATGGATACTTTAATAAACAAAAAATTGCCGTATTTGTTGGGCTGATGAACAACACGAAAAGTATCAAGAGTTACCGTTACATCCAGGGAAATGCACGGTTTGGTGTTGTTTATAGGCTGGCGGAATCATCGGTCCATATTTGTTCAAAAATGGAGATGGCTGTAACGTAACCATCAATGGAACCCGCTATCGCGTACCGGATAACGAAGTGCATGAAACAATGGACATGTTGAGAAATCATTTCGGTGAGCAGCTGATTTCGTATGTTTTGGAGCAGTAAATTGGGCGCCTAGATCGTATAATCACACCTCTGGATTATTTTCTTTAAGATTACGTGAAGTCTATAAAGTCTAAGCGGATAAGCCAGCAAATATTACTCGCGCTATTGGTCCGATTCCAATTGTAATGCTCGAACAAGTGGTTCAAAATTGGACACATAAAATGGACCACATCTAAAGCATAGTTGCGGTGATCAATATTTAAATGATAGAATCTTCAAAAAAAAAATAATAAAAATTGTATCGATTGTTCTTTCCAGTTCCTTAATAAAGTTTTCACATTCAGTTTTCATTGTTTTATTTCTCAAAATATTTTCCTAAACCTCACAATGAATCACCCGTTACAAATCGAACTAACCTGTTTTTGAATTTGTTGTAAAATTATATTCTTTTCATTTAATAATTTCTCTAATTCTATTTTACGTTGTTTTAAAGCTTGAATTTTACTCCAGTTATTATTATTATTATTATTATTTTGATTTCCTCCAATTGTTTTTCCATCGTTAACACTGTTACCTCCTCCGCCACTGCTAACACCACTGCCGCCGCTGCCAACAGTCATTGTTGGTTGTTGCTATATAAAATCAAGAATCAATTTAAATAAATGTTTTTTTATTAAATAATTATTCAATTTATTTACCATCTTAACCATATTGCTGTTATTATTATTAATCATTATTTTCCTTTTTTTTTTGTCTTGTCTGACTTTTTGTTTTTCTTTTTTTTAATTAATCAAAATTTCTTATTAGTTTTTCTCATTTTCTTTTTTGCCTTATCTTTTTCCTAGAACACAAAATTTACTTAATTTTATTGGAATTTTTATGATTTTATGTGAATATCATCGACAAAACAAAATAAATATATTATTTCATTTCACACACTTTAAACGTCAACCATTTTCTTTTTTTCAAAAAAAGGAAAAAAAACTGGTTTTTCTTTAATATTTTAATTAATATTTACATTAAAACTTTTAACTCTTTTAGAAAAAAAAACAAAAATCCCCACAAAATTACAAATATCCGATCGCCATTTCTTTTTCTTCATTATTCCACGTATTTTTTATTTCATTCATTTGAACAGCAGATCGTTCACACTTGTTTATGTTTATTATATTTCGGATGCCATATTGAATTTTTTTGTAAAGTAAATATTTCTTGTTTTCTTTTGTTTTTAGAATAGTGTTTATCGAATTTTATCAATTATTTGAAATAAAAATGATCAATTAAATTAATTCAATTTTTTTTATCAGATCAATTTTGTAATTTTAATTTTTTTTAATATTTAAAATCGTGTCGAAAAGAAATGAAATTAATTTTGTTAGAAAGATCTGTTGCTATTTATTTTTTTTTCAACAAAATAAATATCTGTACTCTTTGATCTTTTTTTCTCTTTCAGTTTTTTTCATCTGATCTTGCAAGCTGGTTATTTTTTCTCTCTCTCTCTCTGCTCTTTGCATAAAGAAAGGGCATTTTTTTTTTGTTTTACTTCTCTTCTCTTTTCGAATGATCGTACACTACTACTTCGTTTACATGGCGATTTCAGAATTGACATGAGATCGACTTGAAATTCAACCCGAGTTTTTTATCTTTACCGGATTGAAAGATTGACTTGAAATCGACTTCAAATTAACGTAAATTTCATAAACGCTGCCAAACAATTTTTTCTTTTTTAGGTTATGTTTCATACTTCATTTTAAATTTTCAATTCGATTTGAAGTCGATCTGGGTTTACATGCAAATTTCAAGTCGATCGGATTGACTCAAGTCGATTTGAAGTCGATCTGCGTATACATGCACGATATTCGGATTGAAGTCGACTTCAATCCGATCATGTAAACGAAGTAGAATACTTCGCTTACATGTGATCTAGTTGAAGTCGATTTCAATTCCAAAAATTCTCCATTTAATTCCGATTTGAATCAAATATTTATTTTAAATCGATTTGAAATTTTGAATATTCTGAACGCAGATAAATTTATATATCGATTTGAAAATTACGAATGGAGGCAAAACTCAGAACCAATAAAAAAAAAAAAATATTTATGTCAATTTAAAGTTGGTTTGAAGTCAATTTCTAGTCAATTTTTCAATCTGGTAAAGTTAAAAAACCTAAATTGATGAATTTCAAGACGATCTCAAGTCAATTTTGAGGTCGCCATGTAAACGAAGTAATAGCGTGTGTTTATATAGACGAGGAGATATGAAAAATACTGCAGCAGATGATCGTAAATTTGAACTAAATTAAACTAAATACGGAATTAATTAAAACAACTTAAATTTTTTTGCATTTTGTTCACATAAACAATTTGTATACAGCACGTTTATGCGCAGACCGAACCGGTACGTTTAGACCAAATAAATTATGAATAAGCCGGATCAATTTGGTCTATTAGTTTGGTACGGACTAGATTAAATCGAACTGGTATGTGTTACCGAATAATCTATTTTGGACCAAAACAAAGCCGACACATAACCTAACTTTTTATTATAAATGATGGTCAATAAATGGGAAAATCTTACGCAATTTTTAAATTTATAGTAATAAAGTGCCTTTATCAAAAAAATTAGGTTAAAGCAAAAAGGTGAATAAACTTAACAGCTGAGAAGATCGAACCGGTCCACCCATACCGGTTTGGTCACTGGATAAAAGTGGTGAGAGAATTCTAATCAAAAGAGGCGGGAGTGGAATCTTGTATTTCGATTTCAACCAATTTCATCGTATATACGATTCGACCAACCAATTTCAGCTAAGACCGGATCGAAAACATTTTACACTGTGATCGTATAAAATGCATTCGATTAGTGTTGAGTTGTCGAAAATATGGTTTTTTATGTTTATCGTCATATTTTTGCAAAAAACACAAGTGCAAGTAATTTTACAATTATTTCCTTACATTTTATTAAAATATTGTAGTTTTCACAAAAAAAAGAAAATAAAATATTTTAAAAAAAATTATTTTTTCACTTGAGTTCACTTGTAGGAAAATCCCAAGCTTTAAAAATTATCTTGAAAATATTGAATTTAAAAAAAATTATCAAGATTTTGATGAAATTACAACCAAATAAAATGCTCTAAGCGCGAAGTGAAAATTATCATTATAACAAAATATAGTGATAAAAAAACGCCACCGTATAAATTTAAGACCACTTGAAGATATTTTGTTTCATTGAGACCAACAATTTTAATATTTATTATTAAATAATAATTTAAAAATATTTCAAAACTAAAACACAAAAATTTGAAATTCATTTCTTCCAAAAAAAAAAACTATCAGCTGTCAAAATTTTATCTGGCACTTTGAAAATATATACCATTTGCGTGGAATTCTCAACAGCCACACTAATGACCATACGATCATGTTAGGCGATGCCAAAAAGAATTCAAATCGAATATTAAATCGAATCGAAAATTCAGTCGGATCGAAATACACGATTCCATCCCAGATGAAAAGTTTGATCGTGTGTACGTAGAAACTTATAACAAACTTTTCATCCAATCTAATTTGTCCAGAGATGCAAACCAAAACTTTTTTACAATTGGTTCGGTTTTGGTTTAAGCATAAATCTTCTTTTTGGTTTTTGGTTTGGTTTTGGTGTCTAAATATTTCAAAATTTGGTTTTGGTTTGGTTCTGGTTTAAAGGCTGCATAATTTTTTGGTTTTGGTTTTGGTTCAGAACAAATATGTCTTTTTCTTAGTTGTTGTGACAGAAACGAAGGAAGCCAATGTAGATTTGCTTGACAAATTTTTTTCAGTTGTTTAATTTGTTCAATTATGTCGTAGGATTCGGAGTGCTTTTTTTAAAGATGCCGCATTAAATTTTCTGAGTGATTATTTGTCATAACAACAAACAGCATTCATTGTACTTACTGCTATTTGTTATTATTTTTTAAAAATCGGGTATTTTTTATTTTTGTTGCCTGACATTTTCTTTTGCTTACATTTGTCATTTAGATATGAATTTTATATCTTTTGATTTTAAGTATATTCTTCCTTCTTGTGTTTGTTTCTGTTTTTACTTTAATCATGATTTCACTAAATGAAAAACTATGTCGTGTTTGATTACTCGTAAAAAACAAATTTGAAAACTGGCAAACTGTTGAATGTTTATTAACCATCGTTTTCATAAGAAAATGTAGTAGACTTTTTCAGTTTTTTTAAAAGGAAAATGTAAATTATAGGACAAATTTTTTCTGCTGAACCGAACCATAAACCAATAGAAAAACTTCGGTTTATGGTTCGATTCAAGTATTAATTTTAAAACTGGTTTGGGCTTGGTTTGGTTCGACCGAATCATTTTAAAAGTGGTTTGGTTTTGGTTCGGAAAATTTCGATGGTTCAGTGGTTTTGGTTCGGTTCAAAGGAACCAGTTGGCATCTCTGAATTTGTCATTCCAAAGACGGATGTTAGAATAGATCGTGTGCTTTTAAAGTTATTTTATTAAGCCGAGTGTAAATAGTGAAGGTGGTTATGAGAAATTCTTTCACGGTTGCTGCACATTTAACTTGTAAAATAGAGAAAGATAAATGTTTTCACTTTTGAAGAATCGAAAATACTGATTTACCGATTTTTATCGGTAAAACAGGCATGCATGAAATTGTCTACCTTGATTTGATTTAACTCCTATCAAAAAAGTTTGCCAATGAAAATCCTTTTTCGATTCAATTTTCTTTCAATCAAAGTATACGTTTACGCAATCCTGCATGTGTTTTTGCAAGTTGCCTTTTTGAAATTGTGTTGATATGTTTTTACGAGCTGACATTGTACAACTTATTTCTATGAAAATACCTTTATTAATTTTGCAAAGAATTTATCTTTTCTACTATATAGAGATCAATGGCTCAGTATAATAAACAGACAGTAATTTGACTGGGAAATGAAGAGAAATTAGACGCGATCTTCCCAATACTTCCTCTGAGAATACCAGAAAGAAAAAATTCCGCACAAAATAAGGATAGAAAATTAAAATTTTTCATTAGAAAGAAAGAAGTAACCTATAAATCAAATATATTAAATTTTACCACGTGCTCCCTATAAGATAATTGTAGCAAGGGAGACCAGTAATAGTCTTATAATAGTTTTATGCGTTTTGGACAAAAGAATGAATGAAATAAAGAAAGCATTCGAAATTTTTTTTAATTTGTCAAGTCCCAAATTTTGTAAACAAAAATCATATGTTTTTAAGCGCCAATTTGAAAGTCCAAATTTTTTTCAAGTATTGGTGCCTGTATGAATAAGCCTCGACACGATTTTTGATAAGCACGTGGGTTTTTTTAAGTAGAAGAAATTTTTTGTTATGGATTTTTCAAATATTTTAAGTGTTAGTGCCTGTATAAATTATTATTTACATAAATGTTAGAACTGTTTATTAAAGCTAAATGCATATTCATCTCTGTTCCACCAACATAGCGTAATCTAAGAAAAATGATAGAGCATAAAAAGATGGCGGTTTTTTTTATATACATTTTTTATTGAGAAAAAGCACACATGCATGGAAAATAAAGGTAATGGGTGGCAAAAACGGGCGTAAAATTCTAAAAATAAGCGCAAAATTGGCGAGGTCACTCGTAATTTTTCACATTTTGTTCGCCAGTTTTCTTACTGTTTATTATACTGTGTCAATGGTTCCTAAAACTTATTCACCCCTGTTCTGAGATACGGCGTTAGGCGAGTAACCGTAATTTCGATTCGCAACACGATCAGTTTTTTCAAGAATGGCGAATTGGTCGGCAGGCATGTCAAAAATCAGCTGGTTCTGTTTGTTTCTTCATTAGCAATTTTGTTGTAAGCTATTGGATCAATAAAATGGATTTAACGCTTCCAATTTACTTGCTAATGAGACGGGAGGAGATAAATTCCTTAAATGAGCAAAGTATTCTTTTGACGGATTCTTCCATTGGTAATTCGTGTGTAACCCTTAGCCAAGTCAGGGTGCTCTTTCAATGTGTCGATTAGTATGTTGAATTGGAAAGTATTTGTAGATTGTTTATTTCCAGTCCTAATTTAAAGAATACACTTCGTTATTTTATATTTAAAAATACATTTACCAAACTCTTTACTAACATTTTCAATATTCAGCCTTTATGAGACTTGCACCAAACGCAACGAAACTAAAGTGAGTAGTTTAACTTTAAAAATTACAATCCGGAGGAATCATAGAACAGCAAATATCGAATAGAATCGAATGCGTTGGCACACGTTGTTTCCACTTGAACTCAAATGACGCGTTGCGTATTCAAGAACAGCGAGAATGGAGTATCGAATAAACTAACGTAATGCCGTACCTGCCTTTATAGCAAAAACCTGATCATGAACGACCCCACATTAATGAAAAATTAGCATTTTAAATGAAAAGTTATTAATTAACGAGAAAAAAAATTAAAAGAATTTTAAAATAAGATTAATAATCAATAAACTGAAATCGTTTTGTGTGCTATTTAATTATTGAACTTATCAATTTCTTCCTAAATTATTTTTTTGTTTAGTACATTTTCGTACATTTCTTCTAAGTTTCGTGGACTACCCCCGATGTTATCATTAAAGTTAATTTGCCATAGACCTTCTCAAGCGGTCACAAGGACACCTGGCAACTCTGTAGGAATCACTAATTTAGATCAAATCAATTCAAAATGGCGGAAATAAAATCATTTTTTTTCATATATAGTAAATTACATTTATTTATAATTTTCTTTATTCTTTTACTTTTCAACAAGTTTTTATATATATGTACACAAATTTTAATTATATATATATATAAATATTTATTCTTTCTTTTCTTGTGAAAAAAAAAACAACCAAAAAGAAAAAAGGGCTTACAAAATTCTTTATTTTAAAGAAATTATAAAAAAAAAATTCATATTTTAGAGAATTTGTATAAAAAAAATTAGAGCGCAAAAAAAAGAAAAATATTAAAAAATTAAGTCTTTTAGTTATTTGTTTTTCGGGGGGAAGGAAAAAGGACGGAGGCGTTTTATATATAATATATATATTTTTTTTCTTTCTTCCAACGATATTTGAGTTATTTTTTTTATTGATATCTTGATATCATTATAGTTATAAATGATCCAGTATTATTTAATAAAATATTTTTAGCTTCAATTATATTTAATTTTGTAAAATCAACACCGTCAACATCTAAAATTTTATCATTCGCACGTAACAATTGTCCAGCAGATGTATTTGGTATTGTAATACTGATAAATATTCCCTGGAAAAAAGGCAACATTAATATTTAAAAAAAAATCAAATAAAAAGATGTTTTTTTTGTTATACTTGACGTGGTATTTCTTTAATTTCAAAACCTAATGATGGATCTTTTTTGATGATCATTTGTTTCTAAAAAAAAAAAAAAAACGGAAAAGCAAAAAAAATAAAAAATAAAGCAAATGATTAAGAAAAAACTATTAAAAAATTAATGTTAACATGTTGACTGCGAACTGTGTCCATTTATTAGGCGTGTACAGTGTTTTAGAGTGAAATATTTAAAAATAAAACAAATTGCTCCCACTATAATCTTCTTTCCACACCTTTTGAACCGAACACCGATAAACTATCACTGTTTTTTTAACGAGATATAGATTTGGGTTTTTTTGACGAAATCGAAGTATATGAGTTAATTATAAAGTACCCAAAGCTATCGAACAATCAATTACACCAATCAAAATAAAATAGTAAAAAAAAACGACAAAATGTACGACATGGACAGTTTTCAAAGGCAAAATCGAAGTATGAGTAATTATAAAGCACACAAAGCTAGCGAAGCAACCAGAATAAAATGTAAGAAAAAAAAAACAAAAAACAAAAACCGTTTCAAAGGCAAAATCTATCAGGAAGAGAGAGAGAATGAAATTTTTTAAAAACACATCTATTACATATATAAAAATCCATGTTTGTTTGTTTGGATTTTATGCGCGGCCACACCGTTCGTCTGATTGGGATAAAACTTTGCCAACTTATTGCTTGCACTTGCGGGAAGGTTATAGGCATAGTATAATTCCCGAAGTTTACCGAAGTGTGCCGAAATATTTCGAAATTTACCGAAATCGGCCTTTAAGAAAAATTATCGATACATTTTTTAAATATTTTGCCGAAGTTTACCGAAGTGTGCCGAAATATTTCGAAATTTACCGAAATCTCCCGAAAATGAACGGTCTTAAAGAAAAATTGTAAAAAAAGATTTTTAAACTTCGGCAAATGTCGGTAAAATTCGGCAAATTTTGGCACACTTCGGTAAAATTCGGCAAAATATTTAAAGATTTAAATAAGATAACTCTTCCAAATTTCAAACGAAATTTCCACAATTTCTTCTGCGGCAGCAACGCGCCGGGTACCAGCTAGTAACTTATAAAATTTCCCATGACTCTTACTTTTTTCTTGGCACATAAATTTCAGCACGTGCTTTGTTTGTTTACATCATATTTCTCTTTCATACCCATGCGTACAACATGTAGCTCGATCTATGTTAGCAGTTGATAGAAAATTGTCCGAAAATTTAAAATAGAAATTTGAAAAACATCATCACGGCAGAGATAGGAAATTGGGATACATACTTTATAATTACTCATACTTCGACGTAGTATAAAGGCCAATCTCCACACAGCCGACATCCTATCCTGACGAGGAAAATCAGAAAAGTAAAAATAGATGGACTTTTGCAATTTTCGCTAGGATTGACCGAATAAAAACATCAGGGTCTCTCCCCACACAATTTATAATATTATGGGAAATTTAAGAACATTCCCTTCCATTTTATAGGAAAATGTAGTACCAAATTGTGTTTTCAGACTTTATCATAAGGCTTAAATTCTTATCATATCTAAAAACAAGCTATAGTGCAAAACGACGAAACTTCTATACGTATGTTCAAATCACGTTACCTTCCGAAAGCCTTTCTAAAAGAAAGCTATATGAATGTGGGAATTCAGAGTGAACGAAGTCCTTAGTTAATCACAACATTTGTTGTGATATACAGACAGACAGACATTGGATAAAAATGATTGCAAACCATTTAGAATCTTATAAAACGTGGAGATTTGCAAAACAAATTTTTTAATTTTTTATATAGTTCGTATAGAAGTTAAAAATTTAACTTGCGTATTTCATCACTAAACCATAAAAATCAATTCGTCATAGAAAAACTTCCTATAAGAAAATTTGGTAGTGTGCAACGATATCGTGTATGATTATTGTGAGAGTATGCAAATGCAGATGAAAAGCCATAAATCAGATGAACAAATTTATCTGCGTTTGACGGGAGTCATCTGGCGGATGAAGAATCAGATGGGGAAATTATAACTGCAGAAGACGACAAAATTCGTAGGATGATTGTTTCTCCCTTTCTGTTTAACTAAATTTTGCATAAGTGCATCCCATACTTTTATCAGAATAGGATGTCGGCTGTGTGGAGATTGGCCTTAATACCACTACCATCTATTTACTTTACCGACTACGACAAATTTTTTATATCTTATATATTCATAATAGATTTCATTTTAACAATTTTTAAACCAAACGACTGTCACACAAAGCGCTTTCTCTCTTACCCACTGTAAAATATATATATCTATATTACTGTGACATTCAACATTGAACATGTTAACATTTAAACAGATAATATTTAATATTATTTCACTTACGACAGTTGGATTTTTATGAAGACCAAAAACCCATTGTGATGTATTTTGTGATCGTGTACAATTGTCATCAAGATCATCATTAAAATAATATTTATTATTTAAATTATCACCACAATTATTCTCATCAATAGTATATTTATCAACTATCATATTTTCCTCAATATCGATTTGTTGGTGTTGGTGGTGTTGTTGTTGTGGCTGATAAAGAGGATGCATACTATTATTATTACTATTATAATTATGATTACGCGTTGTATCATAATTTAATAAATCCTCACGAGATTTCTTTGTAAAAGCTTTTGCATAATGATAAGGTGGCGGCTGTTGTTGTTGTTGATGATGATATTTTTGCAATGATATTGTTGATGTCGGTGATGATGATGAATAAATATCATTTTGTAAATCATTATTATATAATATTGATGAATTATTATATATATTATTAGTTTTAATATCATTTTTAATATTATATGATATTGATGATGATGATGATGATGTCATTAATAAATTATTATTTTGTTGATTATTATTAGTTTTATGTAATTGTTGTTTTAATGGTAATTGTTCATTATCATCATCATTATCATTATGATCATCATCATTATCAATAATAATATGTTTATTAATAATATCATTTTCAATATGGTTTGATCTATTAAAATTATTTAAGTTATCACAGTCTAATGAATTATTACTAATATTATTATCAATATTATTAATATTATTATTTATATTCTTATTATTATTAATATATTTAATTGAATTTATTGTTGATGATGATGTATTAATTAATACACGTGCTTCTTTGATATTATTTATAATTTTTGATGATGTTTCAATTTGTAAGTGTTTCTCATCATCATCATTCGTATTTAAAACATTTTCATCCGTCAATTTTGTTAGATTATTATTCAATTGTGGTTGTTCTTGCTGCTGTTGTTGCTTTTGTAATGTTGTTGATTTTAAATATTTCGCCATTAAACGTAACTCTTTTGGATATGGTGTTGGTGAACGCATTAAACGTTGTGTTTGTATTATTTGCTGTTGCTGTTCATCATTTTGTTGTTGATGTTGTTGTGTTATTATTGTTGAATCATTATTATCATCATCATTATCAGGATCATCAGCAAAATATATATGTTTTGTTGTTGTTGATTGTTGCTGCTGCTGTTGTTGTTGTGATTGTTGATTTGGTTGTTGTTGTTGTGAATTTTTACAATATATATTTTTATCATTTAATAATATATTTTGTTTATTATATAAATTTTGATCATAATCATTGATTAATTCTAATGAATATGTATCATCATTTAAATCATCATTATTATCATCATCATCATCATCATCATCATTATCAGTTAATTGTTGTTCATAAAATGTTTTCTGTTGTTGCTTTTGTGGTAACATAAAACATGTTAATTCTGTACGTTTATTATTATTATTACTATTATTATTATTATTATTATTATTATTATTGCTTACATTATTACTATTTATTATTGTATTATTATGATTTTCATAATATTGCAATTGTACTAAGGGTTGTGATTGATTATCACTTAACCATAATGCTGTTAAATTTGTTAAATTTAATATTGTTATTGGTAATGTTCGTATCGAATTATTAACAATATTTATAACACGTAAATTATATAAATTACCAATATTTTTTGGTAATTCAATTAATTTATTATTATATATTGTTATTATTGTTAAATTTAAACACATACATATTTCATATGGTAAACGTATTAAGTAATTATCATCTAGTGATAAATATTTTAAATTTTTCAATAAACCAATTGTTGTTGGTAAACGTTTTAATAAATTATTATTTAAATATAATTCTTCTAAATTTGTTAAATTACATATTGAATCTGGTATGATTTTTAAATAGTTTGTATCTAATTTTAAGATTTGTAAACTTTTTAACATACCAATACTAAATGGTATATTATCTAAATTATTTGTTGATAATGATAAAATTTGTAGATTTTTCCAAAAGCATATTTCATTTGGTAATTGTTTTAATTGATTACAATTACCCTCGAAATGTATTAAATTTGTTAAATTCGAAATATTTGCTGATATCCGACGGATACGATTACAATCAATCCATAATTCTTTTAGTTTTGTTAATTGTCCAATGACTTCAGGCTAATTATTTTAAAATGAGAAAAATAATAAAAGTATATAATAAAGTATATATATAATAGAAGATGTATTAAAAAAAAAAGTTCTGAGTTCTAAAAATCCATTCATTGCATTTCCTCTGAAATGCTGGCACTGTAGGTCTATAAAGTCGTTGTCGAGATAATAGAAATTTGGTATTTCACAACATCGAAATGAAAAACGAGGCCCGGTTCGGGCTGAAAAATGATATTTAATCATAAAAACAAGAGTTTAATATACTGTTCTCATGGAAAGTCTTAAGAAAAATGAATTAAATTGATGTAGTTGCCGGCAGTGACCATATGAACTCGCTTACCAAGTTTCGCTTTTTTGCAATTAGTATGTTGAAAATTATCGCGATTTTCATTAAATATGGGCGTGGCAATAACTAACTCGCTGGAGCAAAGAATCGTTTGAGGCATGTTTCATCAAAATCGGTCCAGCCGTTTAGCAGCAGCCAACTCGGTAGATACAGGCAAAAGTACACATATATAGTGAGTTCATTAAATATGCGATATATTACGTTACTTTTATCATTATAAATACAATAGTTATTATCCGCACGATAAAGAATTTTTAAATGAATGCCATCTATAAATTATAAGAAATAAACTTTAATTTCAAAAAAAGACCACCTTAAATTATTGTTCGCACAAGCTCTTAAAAACAATTTATTTCTCGGCAAATCATTGATGTTTTAATGACATACGTTTATATGCATTTAAACGGAATGCATAGGTTAGGTAGAGTAGTAGTACTTGTGTACAGAACCAGGCACCTTGTGATCCCTACGAAACCATTCATGGCTGCTTGGCTGTCTGAGCAGATAGATATATCTGGCAGATATCTTCTCTAGACTTCTACAGCCTTTTGAATTGCCAAAATTTATACCTGAAAGACATTGCATTCCAAAACGGAATGTATAAAAGTTTACCGAAATGAAATCAGGAGTGGAATCATATCACTGCTATGTTTTTTCGATACGATTTCATTAAAATCGAATTATATGATTCCATTCCTGATAAGCAACATATACGCCAAGGTGTTTTAGTCATTCTTCGAATGAGAAAAAAGGTTTCTTAAGCCTGATGAAATGATTAAAACCTTATGGATGCCCTATGTTGCTTTGAATAAAAGGTGCTGTTGTCCAACCTGAGTTACGCTTTTTATCTAGACATTCGTCAATCAGATTTCAATCAATGTAGAACTAATTAGCCAGAAGGGGATTCTCCAAAGTTTAAAAAACGTCCAAATAATAACATCGATTGTTTCAAAGATGTGAAATGTTTTTCAATCATTACTAAATAAACTTGAAGCCCAGAATTTTTTTTTACTTTACCAACTGAACGAAAGTTTAAGTGCAAAATTCGTTTCATCAAAAATAACTCGCTCCATATCCGCCCGTTCGTCCACTTCGTCTAAATCGTTAATAAAATTTAAATGGCTGGTCCGATTTTCATGAAACTTTCACAGTTTGTGTATTACATACACCGAATGCTATTAGTTTATATGGAAACACGATTTTATAACCCTTTTTTTGTATGAAAAGAAACGACAGAATTTTGTAAGTGCGGTGCAGAACAAACGCTGGGCAAATTTAGACAAAATTCATACATATATTTTACCCTAACTTAGAACTGATTAGTTTTTGGGCAATATTCGCTTATGGCAACACTGTCTAAGAATACTTTTTGTCCAAATATAGCGTATTTTTGCGCCAAAACTTCGTGTCCAATTTTGATATGAAATTTATAAACTTTGTGTATGTATTAATGCCCAACTCAGATGTGATTAAATTTTCAACGAAATTCTCTTATGGCAACACTAATTCAAAAACCCGTTTATAAAAAATTTGTCTATTCAAAAATTTGTGGTCCAGTTTAGGTGTGTTTTAACTTATTTAAAGACGATTGGATTTTTCGTCAGAATGAATGACTATGGCAATACTTTTTTTTTGTATGCTTCATGGAAGCCAATGAATGAAAGAGTATATAGATTACGCTTTCTGGGCACCTACGTCACGCGAGACATGAAATATAAATTGTTTATATGAAAAATCACGATTATTTATTTGAAAGGGAATCGACATGTGATGTCATAAAAGTATGAAAATAAAATGGCCAAACTACTGGATCGGATCCGATGAAATTCACATATTTCAAATAATCGGATTCAAGGTAGGTCTGGCAAATTTTGCACGGAATTCTGATAAAGACATTGTCGGTAAAGTTCCAGCCGGAATAGAGAAAAGTGTAAACTCATTGTTATGGTTTGATTTGTGGTAATTTTTTTTTTTTTTATATACAATAATAATAAAATTTTGTTCTTATTTTGTAAAAATTCTTACCAATTCTGTAAATTCATTTGCACCAATATCAATACGTATCAAATCTTGTAAACGTGACATCGATTTCGGTAATGTTATTAAATTATTTGAACGTAATTCTAATATTTTTAAATTAACTAAACGACCAAAATTTGCTGGTAAAAATTCTAAATATGTTTCATTTAATAATAATTCTTCTAATTGTATTAAATTTGTTATGGCATCTGGTAAACGTTGTAAATTATTTAAACTTAAATCTAAATGTGTTAAATTTTTACATGATTTTATATTATCTGGAATATTTGTTAAAGCTAAAAGGGAAGAAAAAGGAAGGAAAAAAAATCAATTAAAATCTAGCAAACGAAAAAGAGAATATTAAAAAAAACGTATTTTCCGATATAAAAATTTGTATCCAAATTAAAATTAAATAAGCAAACACAGAGAACAGAACTGCAATAGTCGATGCAGCACATTGAATTATGAAGTCTGTTGCGGATCACTAGTTCGAATACATTAATTGGATTGCAACTATCCATCCTTAGTTCGGAGAACATATTTAATGATCTATCCCGCTGGATTAGTTTAAGAAATCCAACTCATCATTGCTAACTAAAAACTTTTGTCACGCTTTGTTCCTTCTGTTACGTAAGGAACGTAATTCATTATTGAACCAAGGCAGCGCAGGTGAAGATAAATGTTTAAGTCGAGTATAAGGAACACATGAATAAAATATTCCAAAATGGCAGAGTTTTAAGAAGATTGTTGAGCAATTCAAAGTCAGTTTTTCGAAAGCCGAAGCTATATATACATGTTCCATGCTAGCACCATCAGTCATTTTCTATCAGATACAGTGGAGGATGGTACGCGTCAACTTTATAAATACTATTAGAGCTAAGCTGAACAACACAATTAGCTGGTATCAGAAGAAAAGACTAGATCTAGTTATCTATTCTGAAAGGTTAATATTTCACTAAATTTGGTGCAAGCTACTAGCCGTTAAGTTGTCAATTAATAGTTTCTAGTCTAGAGCTCATATTTGAGACATGCCAGAAAAGGTAAATTTCATCGCCGAAACCTTTAAATACAGGATACAACGCAAAATAACAAAAAAAAAACACTACACTCTGCTAAATTTCAGGATGTAAAGATCTTAAAGATTGTATATATAATAGCCGTATTCTCTTAACGATGTAAATTATGGTGTACTGTGGTAGAAGTGTATGACTCAACTGAAAATTGCGTGCGTCTAAAAAGACTTATGGTAAAAACCAACGCAAATTAGGCTTGGGGATCCGAACATTTCTTGAATTAAAATTGATCCTATGGATTAATGAGTTCACAAGCTCAAACCTAGGTAAAGGGTATTTTTGAAGCCCGTTAGTCAGCGTAACCCAGTGACTGCATGTAATCCCATAGGAAATAGTCAAGCTTAGAGGCCAATTTAAAGCGTCATTTTTCGAAATCACATTATCCCCAAATCGCGATTTTGACAAATCGATGGTTTATGTCGCTGTATGGTTACGTAGCACCATCCTGTTGAAACCATATCTTGCCAGGATCAATGCAATTGATATTTTCAAATAAATATATTCATGATTGTAACGTAAACTCCTGCGCTCAAATAAGGACCATTAGCATTTTATTAGCATTTCTCTGGATTTAATTGGATTTCTAGAATCTCTTCTGGATTGATTTCACTCCAGAAGTGCCAATTCTGCTTATTAAGCAGACAATCATGCGTGAACGGTGCGAATACAACTCCATTTATAGACGATAAAACTTAACCAAAATTGATGACAGTCCGGAAACGGTGTGATAAAATATTTCCTCGTTTAAAGGTTGTGCTTTACACCATTAATGATGGATTTTAAGAAAACTTATGTATACATACTTTTTAATATGCTTAACCCCGACACAGCTTATCGGCCACCGATTGTCACCCCAACCCAGTTTATACGTTTTAAAATGGATACAAATACGACGGTGAACAATGAAAATACGTTTTTCCTTTTTTTTAGTTTTATATTTTTTCGTCTTACCGTTACGATTTAAATCAAGTACTTGTAATTGACGTAATGAACCAATTGCATTTGGTATTTGTTCTAATTCATTATCATTTAATTTCAATATTTTCAAATCTTGACAATAAAATAATTCGGGCGGTAAATCTGATATCTTAGAAGAGAAAAAAAAAAAACAAAATTAGAATTCGCTCACGTTTCTGAAAGATATTTTATCAAAACTGAAATTGATTATTTTCTTTCTTTTTTCTTACTCGATTTGATGATAAATACAATTCCTCGAGGGTTCTTTCATATTGTGACACATCCGGCGGTACATCAGTTAGGGTTCCATTCGAATAATCTAATTTGATAATAATTTCATCATTTTGAAATTGAAAACAATTAAAACACTTCCAGAACGGCATTTTTGGATGAATTTTCTTTGCTTCTGTTTACTTTTTTTTTTTTTTTAATAAAAACTTTAGTTTTGTATTATTTTTTGTTTTTTTTATTGCATGTTGGATAATTTTCTTAATTTTAATTTTGTTTTTTCTTCTTCTATACAAATCTTATTGGAATTTTTCCCCCGTCTTTTTTTGTTCTTAATTATTTTACGAAAAACTTTTTTATTATCTATTGTTTTTTATTTTATTGCTTTTTAGTCTCGAAATCTTTTCTTTTTCAATTCTTTTGAATTTTGTAGCTTTCTTTGTTTTTCAAATTAATAAAAAAAAAAATTACCAAAAAATAAAAACAAAAAATAACTTAAAACATTTTTTACTTTTATGGAATTTTCTAAAGTTCTCGTTTTTTTTATTTTCCCTTTTTTCGTTTTCATTCTTAAATTTTTATTTCACTTTTTTTTACACAATTTTTGTTTTTATTTTTATTGCATTTTTCGTTTTATTTACTAGATTTGTTTTTAATATATTTATAAGAATAAGAATAGGTTTTTAGTTACCTTTTTTTCAAAATTATCACAACAAGAAATCAAGAAGATGGATATTTACTTTTGTTGTTGTTGTTACATTGTTGGGGAAATTTTCATAACATAACCTCACAATATAAAAGAATTTTTTTTTGTTTTTCTTAAGTATCCATGAAGAATCGAAAGGAACTGACATCAGATAAAAAATGTGAAGTAGTTTTATTTTGGTACGTAGAAGTCTAGCGAAGGCAAAAATTCGTTTTTAGTGCCGGATTACACACGGTGTTTTTTCACCGCAGGCACAGGTATCGGTGGGCTGGGGGTGAGGCAGAAGATCTACCTCTCGAAATGTTGGCGTAACAGAGTTTTTTACGCACACAAACAAGAGTCTCTGTTTGTGTCGGTTTCGAAAAAAATTGAAAATTCGAGCGCGCCATTCGCTTACTGACCGTCAACAGGTAATTATAATCTAAAAGTACATAGGAAATAGTAAAATAGTAGATCTTAACAGTTTGACGGTTTAAGTACGAGTGATGCTGTGCTCACACACACTAATACAATCCTTGTGTAGCTTGTATAAAAGACTGTGGTATAAACATACCTCGTCTAATCGGTTTGTTAGATTTCTACCCAAAACTTGACGGTAGATTTCTACCGCGTGTAATCCGGCACTTACGATACCTGTGTACGAAGCCTCTTTTAAAAATCGAAGTGTCAATTTTCAAGTGGAAGAAAATTGCATTTTTTTTAATTTCTAATTTTTAGTGCGTTTCGAATTTCAAACAAAATTCTTTTCAATTAAATAATTGAACCTAAAAAATTTGCAAAATGAAGTGTTTAGTGTCCGAGTGTAATAACAAACAACATCGAAAACTTACTGAAATTTCTTTTCACGCGTAAGTCTAGTAAAGACATCACCCACACCATAGAAAGAGACTAATAATAAAGACTTCCAATGGCTATACATTCAGCTGATTCTTTTTGTACCGTGATATCGCGACACAATATAGATTCTTCTCTTTCTTTCACAATAAACCTCTTCTAATCCATTCTTCTTTAAGTTCACCTACAACAACAATACTGAACATCACGCTGCTCATTTGGCTTGGACATCTAGGTATACTAATCTATGCCCACATCTTATTCGATGGACAATTTAATTAGGAATGTTTTGAATGTTTTGAATTTTGGGGAATTATCGGAGGACCCAATTCATTGTAATATAATAAATTCGATATACTATAAGCTGTGAAACAACATATTGTATTTTACTAAAGGCCGCCATACACCACGCAGCCATGTCTGCGCAAACACGTTTTTGTGGAGGCCGTCGTAATGTGTATGGCATTGTTGCGTGAGAAAAACATGTCTGCACAATTGAAGTTTATGCAGTCTGAACCGGTACGCTTGGGTTGGTTCGGTCTTTTCAGCTGTTCAGACAATGCGCTTTTACCTTAATCTCTTAATAAATGGCACTTTTTCAATATAAAATTAAAATAATTGCGCCAGTACAATTTTTCCATTTATTGATCATCATTTATAATAAAATGTTAAGTTATGTTTCAGCTTTGTTTTGATCCAAAACAGTTTATGCGGCAACATCCTTTGATTACAAAGAACAGGATAGGACTCGTGCAGGGGAAACTGAAGTTATTTTGAAATTTACTTGTAATTCTATTTCTTAAGCCCCTTACAGACTAGATACATTTCGATCGACATGTCTGAAACCCACAGGCTGACTATATGTCAATCGACATGTATATGAACATCATTTTAGAAAACTCACCAGTACGACAAAGTGCTCTGTCGATCACTTTTCAGACTTAATTTTGCTTGAATCACTCACAATTTATATGGATGTGAACATTACAGCTACTGTGAAAGACGGAGCTGTAATGTTCACATCATGCTTCATAACATGTAAAAACAACAACAACATAACCCAAATATTTATCGGCTTCAGCGCCTGAGACCCCGATGGATTCTATTTACAGAAGTTACCTAAAATTGCAAGCGATGGCGCAGCCATCGTTTCCCTTATATTGTGGATTTAAATATCAGAATCACTTTCATAAATTCGTGAAAAAAATGATTTTTTAATATCATTCGAATTTTTTTCAGACAAATTTTTTTTTTCTTTTCGAGACCCGGATCGTTTTATTCAACATAGGCGCTGACCCCGATGAATAAAACGCAGCCAATGATGTTTGCAAACAAATTTAACATACACACGTTAAACATGTCGATAGACTTGAAACCACGCTTCTTGAAAATCAAAAAGTTTTGATGTATTATGGCGTAGTTGCGGCGTTAAATATATGAATTCAGAGGGGCAACACTGTAAATGGGCTGAATGCTCTCATGGATTGTGGAATATTCGAATTGCAAAAAAATGTTGGCGTTATTTATTTCAAAAATCAAATTTAATTTAAACCCGTACAACATTAAATTATTAAATAATAATTATGAATAAGTATTTCCCTACATATTTGTTCCCGGGTAAACCAATCGTTCTCTACGTAGAGCCTCATTTTTTGGAAACCTTAAATCGAAAAGACGACATTTACAACTGAAAATGCTGAATTTTACAAAATCTTAGATGAATTTTAAAAACCGCCCCTATTTTGACCAAAGGTGAATATTACATCTTCTCGCTCGCTTACACCAAACGTTTCAAGCCCAAGTTTTTTAAGTTTCGGAGATAACGATTCGCCTCTCATGCAATAAGATATAATAATTTAAACTTGGTTTTCTGTCAGTTAACATTTAAAATTTGCATTGTTTTTATTTATCATACTTTTAAGCCCAAGTTTTATATTCCTCTCTGGCAGCTCACGTGAGACAGAAAATTAATCACCCTTGTTCTGTTTTACGGCGTTAGGTGAGTAAACGTAACGCGTTCGATTCGATTTCTAACGCGATCAGTGTTCTGGAAAACTACGTTTCCCATTTAAAAAAACGGCAATCATCGCATGTCAAAAATCAGCTGGTTGTGTTTTTGTAAGTCATTTCATCAATAAATGTTTTACAAAATAAAGTTCTTGTCCTTATTAAAATAAATTTCATATATTTTTCAGCAATGTTTATTTCAAAATATAAATTATATAGTTTTGTAACATTTTTTCCATTCACTACTCATTAAAAAATTAAAAAAAAACATTTTTTTTTATGAATATATCCTTCATAAAAGCCATTTTCAGGCCCAAAATGAGATTAAAATTGATATTATGGTGCATAGTGTGGGTGGGTTTAGAAATAAAGGAAATTCATACAAAAATATTCATTCGAACGCGCGAAAACTGAAGTGAGTAATTTAACCTGAAAATCGAGTCCCCGGCGAATATCAGAACATCAAAAATCGAATCCGTTGCTACGCGTTGAACTGAAATGAAACGTTGCGTATTCCAGAACACCAAAAATGTAATATCGAGCAGTAAGTGAGTAATATCGAATAAAACTAACGTAACGTCGGATATCAGAACAGGCACCAATATCTCTACTAATCCACTTCTATGGGTTCGGTATTTAAATACGGCACTCTTCTTGGGACAAGTGTTTAGAACCCAAAATATTTGGGGAAACATTTAAAAAGTTGCACTTATAATCGGAAATCGCTAGAAAGAAAAGAAAAATTCATATTTAAATTATTTATTTTAAATATATTATAAATGTTTGTGTATTTTTCTCAATTTTTTATTCCTGACCAGCCTTTTATTTTTCATATACTTTTAATAAAAACGAAAACTTTATAAAACAAAAACAAAAAAAAATATGGAATGATAAAAAAAAAATAGTCGCCATATTTTTATATTTTCTTTTTCTTGGAACACAAAAAAATATTTTTTATTCTTTATATGTTGATTGACCAAGAAATGGTACAATTATATCGACCATATTTGGATAAACTAAATATTTATAAACTTCATCACATAATTTATTTTCAATAATATTTGTAACGATACTAAAATCGAATGTATGTTCACCAACGGCTGGTTTAGCTGATAGCCAAAGTCGTGGTGGTCCACGAAATCTGAAAAAAAAAACAATAGAAAATTTTGATTTAATATAATCATATTTTTTTTCATAGCTGGCAGGAACCGAATCAGATCGAATCCGTTTAACATTTGTTCTGATACTGTTCGGTATTTGCAAGAACAAGGTTGAAAATCCTGGGCCAACTTTTTCTCAAAGATCTAGAGGAGGCCTCTGGGTATAATATAAAAATCCTACAATTCGCAACAAAATCAGAAGCTTTTCAACCTAACGTAACACTAACCAGTGTCCGCGGTTCGAAAACATATCGTAAACTATGGGAACTTTCGTATGTCAATAAAATATGTGGTATCGCTATGGATCCAATGTGGTCTATGTGAATCCTGACGGCCGCCACTATAATCTAACCTAACCTAATCTAGCTGGCATTTAGATAGTTATTCTAAAATTAATAATTTAAAACTTACTTTCCTAAAGTTTCAAGGCACTAACACTTGCTAAACTATTTTGATATACACGCGGCGTTCTCGTCATTAAAATTGAAAAAAAGAAAGGTTGATTTGGCGTTAAAATTTCGGAAAATTAATTACTTTGGAGTGAAACGAAAATAAGTATTTTTTTATGAATTAAAATATACTTCATATCAAAAAATTGTTATTAACTAGCAGAATTCCCCGGTGTCCCTTGATGAATACAATTTTTTGATGTTTTTATATTTTGGTTCACAAATGAGCTTTTATAGTGCATAATTTTACATAGAGATAGCACCACTTTCTTGATTCTCCAACTTTGTGTTTTCATTCGGGTTCTTACTTTATTCTTGAAATGATAAAAGGTTTTAAAGATTTTAGAATCAGAATGAATTACGAACTCATAAATAAGAATATAATCACCCTTGTTCTGTTTTACGGCGTTAGGTGAGTAAACGTAACGCGTTCGATTCGATTTCTAACGCGATCAGTGTTCTGGAAAACTACGTTTCCCATTTAAAAAAACGGCAAACATCGCATGTCAAAAATCAGCTGTTTGTGCTTTTGTAAGTCATTTCATCAATAAATATTTTACAAAATAAAGTTCTTGTCCTTATTAAAATAAATTTCATATATTTTTCAGCAATGTTTATTCCAAAATATAAATTATATATTTTTGTAACATTTTTTCCATTCACTAATCATTAACAAATTTAAAAATGAAAAAAAAAAACATTTTCTTTTATGAATATATCCTTCATGAAAGCCATTTTCAGGCCCAAAATGAGATTAGAATTGATTAAAATTGTTATTATGGTGCATAGTGTGGGTGGGTTTAGAAATAAAGGAAATTCATACAAAAATATTCATTCGAACGCGCGAAAACTGAAGTGAGTAATTTATCCTGAAAATCGAGTTCCCGGCGAATATCAGAACATCAAAAATCGAATCCGTTGCTACGCGTTGAACTGAAATGAAACGTTGCGTATTCCAGAACACCAAAAATGTAATATCGAGCAGCAAGTGAGTAATATCGAATAAAACTAACGTAACGTCGGATATCAGAACAGGCACCAATATGACACATAAAATCTGGACGTATAACTTGATTGGATAAATCAAGCCATCCCAACTTCTTAGTAAACAACAAACCAGAGAGCAAGCGCTCACAAGGGCGACCAACAACTAGATCATTAGATGATGTGGAACGTGATCTGAGAAGGATGAACATAAGGAACATAAGAAGGGGAAGAATTAGTGACTGAGACAACTGTTGAGGAATTGTTTTAAGGCCAATCTCCACACAGCCGACATCCTATTCTGACGAGAAAAATCAGAAAACTAGAAAGAGATAGACTTGCAATTTTCGCTAGGATTGATCGAATAAAAACATCAGAATCTCCCCACACAATTTAGAAAAATTGGTAGTGTGCCATGGTATCGCGTGTGAATATTGTAAGAGTATGCACCCGCAGATGAAGTTCCATATAAATCAGATAAACATGTTCGTCTGATTTTGAGGGGAATATTCTGCAGATCGAAAATCAGAAATGCAGAAACCGACAAAATTTTTAGGATGATTGTTTTCTCCCTTACTGTTTAACTAGTCTTTGTATAGTGTTATCCCATACTTGCATCAGATGTAGGATGTCTGCTGTGTGGAGATTGGCCTTTAGCGGCCCAGTTTTTAAGAGGGGCGTAATGTAATGATGATGATGACGACAATAAGACATAATTGTGTATTACTAAAAATTCTTATATACCGGGTCCGACAATTGAAGTGCCCGTCTAATTCAAATCGCTGTCAAATGTAAACCGCACATCTTGCAATACTAAAATTTGACATATTGTCTGCCAGTATTAAAAATTATTTGTTGGTGAAAAGATGTGTTCTTATTTTTTATTCAATGGATTTTAAACGAAATTCAATTGTTGCGCTTTATTGATTGGAAAATCAAACATCGGAATTCACCGTATTCATCAGATCTCTGAATCCGTCGAATTATTCCATTTGGGGAATTTTATATGCAAAGAAAAAAAACACACAACTGTGGCCGGTTTAGAAAAACATTTGACTCCTTAATTGAACCATTTAAGCTAAGACATCGTACGAGCATCGTGTGCATCGTTAAAAAAAAAAAAGATTGAAGCTGGTGGTTAAGGCAAATAGCGGTTACATACCATTCGAATAATTGTCAAATTAACAATTATATTATAAACTATCATTTCCATAAATTTTAATAAAACCGACTAATAACCAAAAAAAATTACAGTGTTTTTACACTTTGACACTTCAATTACCGGACCCGGTATATATCGACAAAAAAAGAAAATAAGAAAATTTCTCTTACGCAATCCATACACGATCTGATGGTGGCGGTGGTAAATTAATAACAATTCTTGATACTAATCCTTTCAATTCAACACGTAATGTTATATTTGTACTCATATTTTCCATAGCACGTTGTATGTATGGGATTTCTGTTGCTGATTGAAATAAATTTGATGCTGTTATACGATCAACAATACGTAATAAACGACGGCTACTACCAGTCGTTGGTGTATTATAAAATGATTGTTGTTGTGATCTACAAGAAAAAAAAAATTACATTATTTTTTCTTGGCTTTTACTTCCAAAACACATACTCTGATGTCGGATCCATTTGTCCAAGAGTTGGACTTTCTGATTCAGAACTTGAACCACCGCTACTTTCAGCATTACTATCATAAATAGCACAATTTTTATGATATAATTTTGTTGATGTTGCTGTTGTTGATGTTGTTATAGAAATTGGTGAATCAACTTTAATTGTCTGTTGTTGTTGTTGTTGTTGTCCACTACTACTACTACTACTACTACTACCATCATCATTATTTAAATTTAAATTAATTTGTTCATTACTATTTAAGATTATTGTTGATGAAGAATTATTCATTGTTGAACTTGCATAAAAAACATCACATGCTGTTGTTGGTGCTGTAGTTGCTGAATTTGTTGTTGTTGATTGTTGTTGCTGCTGTTGTTGTTGTTTTTTTAAACGTAACAAATTCAATTTTGTCGTTATTGTCATTGTTATTAAACCTTCATATGTTATATCAGCATCTAACCAAATACCACGTTCATCGATTAATGGTTGTGATACACGATGTATTAATGGTGGTGTATTACCTAAATTAACTTGTGCTACAACAACATCTTCCATGAAACTAGGAAGCTAAAGAAGCAGAAGAAATAAACGCGAAAATTTATTACATCTCTTTGAGAAAGAAGGAAATGGGTTGTTTGTTGAACTGACTACTTACACGTATTGCACTCAATTTTCTTTGTAAAAAATCTTGTATTTTTTCTAATAATAATTTATCATTTAAACAACTGAATAATATTCGACCAATAAGAACATTTGCCCAAATACAACTACCGGATGGTCCTAAATATAATGTTTGATCAATTCCTTTCCATAAATCATCTTCTTGTTTTTTTTGACGACGTTTCTAAGTTAGCGGGTGGAAAAAGAAAAGAAAATTATTTTTTTTTATATATCGGAAAGGAAGAAGAAACCAATAAAAAGAAATATAATTTATGGAAATGCAATATAAGAAAGCAAAAAAACACTAAAAACAAAACAAAAAACCTACTCTTTTTGGCATATCTGAATTAAATGGAGACGAATTGATGACTGGTATATTATTTTGTGTACATGCTTTCTAAAAAAAAAAAAAAAACAGAAAAATATAATTAAATGAAAAATAAATACATAAATAAATTAAAAAATTACATTAAAAACCTGATCAAAATTTTGAGAAAAAAAAAATGAATGAATCTAACTTAGATTTAGCTAATAGCTTTAGCTCTAGTAAATAACGTAATCAGTTCTGTGATATGTTCTAAATAATTCCACAGACTTCAACGAGAGCCTAGATTAATATTTACAGGTATCTCCTCTAAAAGGAAAGGAGCGTCAATAGCGCCATGGAATAATCGGTAAATAAAAATAATATCAGCCAACCGCCGCCGTTTTGCCAAAGAACTCATACCAATCAATCTTAACTTATCTTGGAAAGGGGATAACATGAAGGATCCCGTAATACAAAGCGTATGATGAATCTACGTTGAACTGACTTTAATTTTTTGATATGAACTCTATGATATGGTGACTAAACTTGACTAGCCTATTCCAGTATAAGTCTAACTAGGAAAATAAAAAAGCGATTTAGTTATGTGAAGATCGGAACATTCTTTAGACCAACGCTTAATAAAACCCAATAACGAATTGGCTCTGTGAACCAATGAGTCAATATGTACTCTTAAAGTTAAATTCACTGTCACAAATAACGTCTAGTATAGTTACGCTACTCACTCTGTTTAAAAGACAAGAGAACGTAAGAACTTCACATTTATCGTTGTTAAGTGACTAGATTGTTTTAATACACCAAGTGGCAAAATTATCCAAATCCATGTACCGATATGAAGCATTCTTTGGGATCTCTATTTCTTTGTTAATCGTCATATCGTCTGCATAGTTAGATATTTTTGAGTATCTAACCATGACTGAAACGTTTAAACCACTTATATCAATCAAATAGAAGGCGATAATTGAACTGAAAATGATACTTAATATATATTTTGAGGCCAAGATTTTCTCTGAACTTCACTTTAATTCTTGTCTTGCAAGCACACACTATTTTCGACTTTTCAAAATCAAATAACTTAGTCTAAAGGTGATTATATATAAAATTAATGATTGATTCTTAAAATTTAATATATTTTCTATGATTTAAATGAAAATTTAATTAAAATTATTGTATTTTGATCAAAATATTTGCCTTTTACTATATAAAACTTCAATTGGCGCAGCCGGTAAATTTTATACCCAAAAAATCAAATGTTCATATACAACATAAACAGAAATCAGCCTTACGATGGATTAAACTTGAAGAGAACTGTTTTTAAAAAAAACGTATAGAGGGTTTCGGGATCTTTGGAAAATTTACTGCGAGTTCCGTGATCAAAATAGTTTGGAAAAATGAACAAGACCGTATTTTCAGTCAAATAAATGGAATCAATCAAGTTAAAAATCTAGTCTAGTGGGTTTTAAAGAAATTATTAGATTATAACCTGCCAGAAAATATGTCACGCTTCGAACAACTAGAACTAGGAAATAATATAATTTTTTTGTCATTATGCCTTGTGTCTCACAAATACTGGGTTTCATGATTTTATATCCCATAATAACATATATTAGGCGTATTTTTTTTTTCTCTAAATACAAAAAAATGCACTTACTTGATAAATCGACATAAAACGTACATAATCTGAACGTGTTCTAGCTGCACATGATGTCATAATTAAGCCTTCAAATATATTATCATTTGTATCATCATTTTTATTATTATCATCATCATCAGATTTTTCATTATCAATTGATGTTGATGCTGTCGTCGTTAATCCAGTTACTGCCGTTGTTGCTGATTTAATACTAATATTTTGTAGATCATCATCATTAATCATAACAATATCTGGTATACGTAATTCTTGATCATTAATATCACCAATACTAGCTGATACAAAACGACGATACCAATCTTCTTTTTCACGATCACAACGTGCAAATAATAATAAACGTGTTTCATCACCACATGGTACAGTTTCTTTTGTTATACCAACATTTAGAACTGGTGTTTTTTGTTGTTCTTGTTGTTGATATTGTTGATTTAAACTGAATAAATCATTTGTTTCTTGTAGTTTTTGTAACTAAATAAAAAAAAAAACAAAGACGAAGAAGTGCTTAAACATTACAATAATATGAATTACAAGAATTCCTTTTTCTTACATCAGAATTAAGAATTGTTGTTCCAAAATCTAAATCATCATTTTGTTGTTGATGTTGATGATCATCTGTTGATTCATTTGAACTTTGATGTTGTATTAATAAATTATTACTATTGAACTTTTTTTGATCATTTATTAAATCATAATTAATTGATTGTGTTGATTGTGATTTTCTTAATAATAATAATGATTTTTTATTATCATCAATTAATATGTCGAGATTATTTTGTGCATCGTCATTTTGTTGTTGAATTTTTCTATCTTGCTGCTGCTGCTGTTGTTGTTGTTGTTGCTGATTCCTTATAATCAATTGTATTGGATATTTTCGACTGAAATGACGTTTTCTAGCTAAACCCCGTGGACACATTTCAATATGACAACCATTTAAATTGAACGAACGTGTACGTGTAAATTGTAATTGCTTTTTATCTAATAATTGTTCATTCCACATTGAACGTTTTGGTATACGTGTTGTTGTATTTGATAAACGTAATATTGAACCTGAAAAATAAAAGAAAATGATGAAATCCTAGAAAAAAACAGAATCTTATAGTCGAAGAAAAAAAAAATACATTTTATAGCATCGATTAGTATATGTGTAGGTATTTTAATAGTATAAACAAAAATATAAATGAGTTAAGATAAGAAAAATTCTAAAATGCTTTTATTTAACACGAATAAACTACATCAGATCTTATAGGAAAACCTTTAAGGAGCTTCAAGCTAATTGCCATAAAACATAATGTATTTTAGTCATGTAAAATAAAGATTTCAATGAACTATCCACATCTTCTCTTTATTTATATCTTTGGTATAAATTAAAAGTTTTAGAGAATTCCGTCATTTAGGAGAATTCCGTCATATGGACCGCACGCCACTGGATACGCCGTATTCCATGATGTACCAATAAACATGTAATTTTTTTTTGAAAATCTCATAAAAACTTACCATCTAAACGTATATAAACTGATCTAGTCATTGATATATGAAAATTTAATGGGTCATAATTATTAATTTCATTCATCCAACCCTAAAAAAAAAAAATTATGAATAAGTTTTGTTAAATTATTGGCTGCTATTCTCAAAACGTAAGCTCTGTAACCACAAAGATCTGATCAATGCCAAAATTGCTATTCTGAAATTAACTGTAACTGTTTTATAAGTTCCTGTCAAATCGTCTAAATCTCCACGATTTGATTTGAAAGAGCAGAACGATGAATTCATTTTACGGGGGCGAAATAAATACAGATTCAGAATAGCAATTTTAGGCATTTATATAAATTTGCTTAAAGAATTCTTTGAAAGTTACGGTTACATCGATATACGA
The DNA here is from genome assembly GCA_963422695.1 of Xylophagus ater. Lineage (NCBI taxonomy): Eukaryota > Metazoa > Arthropoda > Insecta > Diptera > Xylophagidae > Xylophagus > Xylophagus ater. Next base: position 60,086,991 of record OY730480.1, read on the forward strand.
TTTGAGGATACCCCAAGAGTAAATTCTTAAGGCCCAAATACAATAGGAAGAGCCAAGCAAAGGGGAAATACTAATCTTCATGAATCGTATACTACAATTACAATGTGCATAGACGAACTTCCGTGAAGTTTGATTTCCGTTTCGTTATGTTTAAGCAATTTAAATCATTTAGAACATTCCGCACGGAAATTTTGACAGTTCAGTCAAATGGCTATTCTTGGTTATGAACATTGTAATCGGTTTTACGGATTTGGCATGCACAAGCTTGCATTGGATCAGTTTTTTATCTTAACTTATTCTTTGCTCTGTAATTGTAATTCAGCCTTTAGTCTTATGTTAACGAAACGGAGACGGAAACGGAATGCGATGCAGTTATACTGACGATAGTGTCGCCCTTCACATTTTCGACATTTGACAAATTCATTGTCAATCAATTTTGTGTTTGATTGTAAATAAAAGTGTATGCGAAAAATAATAAAAAATGGATTACAAGTTCTATATGTCATGAAATATGAAACAACAAAATTCCCGCCATCCATTTTTATAAAATTTTCGAGTTATTTGACGTAGAAAGTTCGTCCACAATATGAAAATAAAGGAGCACAATCGTTAAATCGATAAATACAAATGCCAAAAAAACGGAACGAAATCAAATTGAATTTTAAGAACGTTCCGTCTACATAACAGCGACCATACAATTCCATGTATTCGTTTTTCTTTCCGTCACCGTCCCGCTTCCGTTTCGGTAATATAAATATAACTAAGGCTTTATCTACTCTTTTAAATTATATCAAAGCTAAAAACTTACAGAATATGATTTTAATGGTTTATGCTCTTCAATTGTTGATATTATTTCGCATATTTTTTCATTATTATAATTTGGTATCGAAAATTTACTAGTATTTTGTTTTTTCAATAAATTTATATTGATTTTTTCAAAATTTAATTTTATCAAATCAATGGCAATATTGAATATTTGTATTGTTAATAAACATGCTAGAATACCACGAAAAAAATCCGGTATCGGTATTATTATTAATATAATAATTAATATTATTATTAATAATAATTTTAAATTTGTTTTTATTAATAATAGAATTTTATTTATGATATTCATTAAATTTGTATTTATTTGATTATCAATTGTGATGGTTTTTTCCATATCCGTATTTAAGATTGTTGAATTTTTCAATTTTACATCAATTCTTTGTTTATCAGTATCGAATTGATTTAATTTATTATATTTAATTGTATCATTTCTTAAGGAAATATGTAATTCTTTTTTATCTTTATTAATTTTATCATAAAGAATTGTATCATCATCAAGAATCTTATTGATACTACTATCATTATTATCATTATTACAACCAATCCCCGCTGTTGTTGATATTGTTTGAATTGGTAAAATCATATCTTCTAACATTTCAATACCAGATTCAATTTCAATATCTTTTCTTCTCGGTACTACTACTTTTGTTGTTGGTTTTGTTGTCGTTGTTGTTGTTATTAAATCACCGCTCGACATTGCTGAATGTTGTTGTTGATTTTTTTTACGTTTACGTAAAAATGTTGAACGAATACTGTTGTTACTTGTTATTGATGTATTTGGTGTTGTGGTTGTTGTTATTATTGATGAAACAGTTGGTGTTGTTGCTGCTGTTGTTGTTATTGTTGGTTGTATAGTTTTTGAACGGAAATTAACTAAAGATTTACGTAATATTGATGATGATACTGTTGTTGGTGCTAATGAAACAATTGTTGATGGTAAAGATGATGTTAATGTAACTGGAATTATTGTTGATGATATATTTTTTGTTTGTATCGGGATTGATGATGATGATGATGATGATGTTGTTGTTGTTGTTGTTGTTATTTGTGGTATTTTTTCAAAATCATCACTAGTAAATAATATATCAAGATCCGAATCAGTATCATCATTTGATTGATTTTTTTTAGTTTGTTGTAAAATATTTTGATAACTATTATCTATGAAATCATCATTTATTGTTGGCTGTATTGATATTGTATCGAAATCAAAATCATCAATTATTTGTTGTTGTTGTTTGTGTTGTTGTTGTTGTTGATGCTGTTGTTGACCTTTAGTCGATGATGATGATGACGATGATTTAATATCTTCCATTGCTTGGGTTACTTTACCTTTAATTAATTTCCATGTACCAACACTAACAACTGGTGTTGGTGTTGTTGTTATTACTTGTGTTGTATCATTTGTTGTTGTTGAATCATTTTGTAGAAAAAAATTTGAATTTGGCGATAAATTTGATGATGATGATGTCGTTGTTGTTGTTGTTGTTGATAATGATGTTGCTGTTGTAACTGCTTCAACACTACCAGTTCTATGAAAGAAAATAATTGAAATAAAATTATGATAATATGTATTAGTAGGTAAACTAGGTGGGGTAAAGTATTTCTAAGAGATGACGCTATTCATAAATCATATTTTTTTTTTTTAAATGACAACTATTGTGTTTGAAAGAGCTTTTGATAAGCTCAAAATAATCAGTAAGTCAATTGAAATTCAAGCGTAAATAATATTGTTTTTAATTCGATTGAAAATGGAAGGTTACAGCATTCGCGGGAAGTTTTACTTTTTTTTTGGTTTTGTCGCGGTTTGTCAACTTACATTTGTTGAAAATTTTTTTTTTTACAATTCAGAACTACTTGTTTTTATTTATATTTTAAAAATACTTGTTTTTATTTTAATTTATTTGTTTCGGATTGTCTTTGAAAAGACTCAGAAACCCAAATTGAAATATTTTTTAATAAGTTACCCTAGGAAAAACAAAAGACACAAATTTTAATGAAGAAAATCAGTTCTTTTTTAGTTTTCATATAGAACACAAGTTCTATACAGGTTTGGATATTGTTCCTCGATAATTATTATTTTAATTTGTAATTTCAGTCAGACCTAAATAAATTGTAAACCTGTAATTCACCAAGTAATAAAATGTTCAGATAAATAAAGTTTATGAAATAAACTAAATGGAGATTTTGTAAATTTCGAGAGCATATAAATATATAGGCAGTGAACCAACTTAGTGTTAATATAGTGGAGTCTTAAGGCTCATTATATAGTTTTTCTAATCTCTAAAGTTTAACTTGAAGGAAAATGCAACTAGAGCGCATCTTTGTGGCCTATGACGAACATGCTCCATTAATTTCAACTTGTGAATTTTAATTTAGACGATTTAAAAACGATAATTTTGATGTAGTCGATAAAGAGAATGGAAAACCGCCAAATAAAGAAGTTTTAAGATGAAGAATAGCAAGAGCTATTTTGGACGAAGATTCATATGTCAGGCACAAGAACAACTCGCAAGAGCAGTAAACGTTAGTCAGATGACGATTTCCAAACGTTTAAATATCATGGGAAAGCTTCAAAAAGAAAGAAAATGGATGCCATATGTACTGAAACAAAGAGACATTGTAAGCCGTTTGGCGATGTGTAAAATGTTGCTGAACTCTTCAAAAGAAAATGATTTTTGCAACGAATTGTTGTTGATGATGAGAAATTGATTCTTTATGACAAATCTCAAACTCAAAAAACCTTGCTGCGATCCCGAGCAACCATCAACATCGACTGAAAATCCGAATATCCTTGATTCGGTGGGAAGAGTGTGGTCTATTATGAACTATTTGAAAACGAATGAAGCAGTTTCTGCTGATTACAGACAATAACTGATTAAATTGAATCGCGCTTCGAAGGAAAAGCGACCAGAATGGGCCCGTAGACACGGTTAAATGATTTTGCAGCATGATAACGCTAGGCCATATATGTTGCTAAAACCAGTTCAGGAACCATTATATGCGATTGTTTTTGATGAAAAATCCTTCACCTCCTAGTTTACTTCCTATTAAAAAACAAGAAAAGAAAACACTTAACAACCTTTTACGATGAAAGAAATTTCCATGTAAAAAATCTTTACGCCAACTAAAATCATCAATAGATGATAATATATCACTTGTATTACTATTATAGCTGCCAGTATTACTGCCACCCCTTCCGCCGCCACCGCTACCGCCACCACCACTACTTGAATTTCCACTGGATGTATTTATTTCTTTAGGTTTTGTTGTTGATATTGTTAAAATATCTTCAAGACATTCATCTTCGGCATTAAAACGTATTGCAAGTGGAATTGATGTTTTTGTTTCATTGTTTTTTGTAAATTTCCCTTTTTTTTCTAGAAAATCACAAAAAAAAAAAAAAAAAAAAATAGAAAAATATTAAAGCTTTTCTGGAATATTAAAGGGTGCTGTGTAATATGGTTCGTTTCTGAACTAGCGGTTATTTCGCCGCTCATAATTCTAATGTAATCTGTCAACTGACAGAAATTCAGTATTATATTTGAACGAAATAGGTCATACCCTTGATCAACGTTGGGAAATAATGAAAACCTAAAAAGATGAGCATTTTTAGCAAAAAATCATCTTTTTCGACGAAGCTCATTTTCACCTCGTCGGTTATGCGAACAAGCGAAATTGCCGTATTTGAGGCACAGAAAATCAAATTGACAATTGAGACGCCAATGCACCCAAAACGAGTGACTGTATGGTGTGGAATATGATCCAAAGGCATCATAGAGCCATTTTTCTTTGAACATGAGCAGAGAGCCGCACTAACAGTCAATGACGACCGTTATAGTGTCATGTTAACTGACTTTATTCCCTACGATTGAAGAGGAAGACTTGGCCGATATTTGGTTTCGAAAGGACGGTGCTACTGCCCACACAGCCAACGCTACAATCGATGTTTTGCGCATTATCTTCGAAAAACGAACTAAGCTGAACATTCGTGTAGATTTCTTTTGGAAAATTATTTTGAGAGAAATACCAAATAAACAGCAGTATACGAAATTAAAGAGGAAATACGACACGTTTTCCAGTTGTAATTCAGAAAGTATCAATTTTAATTCAGAAATCCACTGGCAGATTTGGTGCTTATTTCAGATAACGCGCCTTGCCATTCAAGGTTAAAAACAATCATTAAAAAAACGACAGCACCTCTGTTGCCACTAGGACCCTATTCTCCAATGCCCCATTGCGAATATTTGGTTAAAAATCAAATCCGAAAGCGAAACCAATATTCGAGTCAGCAACTCTGAAGGCGCGGTATTGTGGAACAAAGACCTTTCTATTTAGAAAATATTGGCTGTGTTTTATTCAGTCAGAGCCTATTTTGAATAAAACGATCTGGGTCTCGAGAAGAAAAAAATCAAATAAATACTAGCAAATTCTCAAAAATCTTTATTGAATGATATTAAAAAATCATTTTTTTCACGAATTTATGAAATTGATTCTAACATTTAAATCCACAATATAAGAGAAACGATGGCTGCGCCATCTCTTGCAATTTTAGGAAGCTTAGGTAAATACAATCCATCGGGGTCTCAGGCGCTGAAGCCGATAAATATTTGGGTCATATTGTTCTTGCTTTTACATGTTATGAAGCAGACCTTGACGCTGACCCAAATGAATAAAACGCAGCTATTATAGATCACACCAAGGAGGTGATTGGGCTATCATTGTGCAACAAGCTAAGTATCAGCCTTAGCATGCCAGTCGGTTGTTAAATTATTAAAAATTGAAAATAAATAATGTAAAATGTTTGATACTTTCTGAATTACAATTGTTAAAAGTGTAGAAATAAGAATTAAACTGAAGTCGAATCGTGTATTTCGATTGAAACTAAAATCGTATCGTAAAATCATTCCAACTGGTATGCTATTTCGATATTATTTGGTTCAAATCGAATTACACGATTCCATTTCATCATAAAGACGGATGGCTAGATTCGATCGTGAGTATGTGGTTTAATATTACACAGGATAGCGGAAAATGAACGTTGTGATTTGAATTTAAAAATTTTTTTTTTAATTTTAATACAGGATTTTGTAAAACAGGCTTGGGAAATTTGAAATGGAACAAAATACACAATCGAACAACGAACTAAAATCATTGAACTTTATTTTAAACGTCAACGGTCCATTGTTTTGACTCACCGTGAATATCGTCGATATTTAAAGGAGCAGAGCCTACAATAAACCATCTGGTTGCAAATTTTCGACAACAAGGTATAGTAAGGAAACTTTCTGATGCCAGAAGACGATGTACAGCGCACACGGATGAAAATATTGAACGTGTACAAGAGAGTGTACAAGAAAGCCCAGAAACATCAACAAGAAGACGTTCGACTCAACTCGAGCTATCATGAAGGACGTTGCAAAGAATTTTTTGCGTACATTGCATGTTCCCATACAAAATTCAGCTTGTGCAAGAATTGAAACCAACGGACTATCAGCAACTGCTTGATGATGCCATTTATATCCGGCAAAAAGTAGAAGAAAATCCAGATTTTATTCACAATTTGAGATAGTGAGCGATGAAGCCCATTTCCAATTAAATGGCGTCGTAAACAAGCAAAACTGCAAGATATAGGGTACGGAGAATCCAAGAGCAGTTCATCAACAATTAAACCCACTTAAGTGTACTGTTTGGTGCCGTGTATCGTCTGGAAGGATCATTTGCTCATATTTGAAAATGAAGACGGTGTTGCACTGGCTCAATATTCGGACGATGTTAGAAAATTTTTAAAAGACCAGCTGTGGAAAACCATCCAACCCTATTGATTTCAACAAGATAGAGCCACAGCGCATACTTATAAGGGATTTAATGACTCTTTTAAGGAATACCACAACGTTCATTTTACGCCAAAATTTCATTACCAAAAAAAAAAAACAAAACAATACAAATACCTTTAGGTACTTTAAATGAATCCATATTGTTGTTTTTTAACTTTTCGTACCACCCTGTAGAGCACCAGAGTTTGTACTTTTGTGTGACTTCAAACTTTTCCCCAATAAAAAGTTAAAAAAGGAGAACTATTTTAGAAATAAAACATTTCGCTTTTAATATTTATATCTGGCCGGGGAGGAGGGGGACTTCTTCCTTCAAGATGTGAGACACACTTCTTTCGTTTATTTTTTTCTTGTTGGGAAAAACTAGAAAAAAAAGATATTTTATAATTTTCTTCGATTTTTTTTTTGATTAATTTAAACCTTTTTCGTTTTTCTTTTTTTTTTTAATCATTTATCAAATAATTTTCCGCACATCCTTTTTTTTGGCTTATCACAATCACGTTTTCTTTTTTTTGTTTCTTATCTTTTAATTTAATTAAACAAAAAAATTTCTTTTGATTACGAAATTTCTTTTTTTTTGTTTTTATTTCGCAATTTTGTTCTTCTTCTTTTTCTTTGTTATTGTTGTCTTTTGTATCGTTGTTTATTTTTGATGACTTTTTTTTGATTTTTTTTGTTTTGAATGACTGAAGTACAATTTTTTGGGGATTTTCTGGACGAAGATGATTTTAATAGAAAAAAAACAAAAAGTTTTTCTTTTTTCTTCAGTAAAAGGAACTTAATTTCAAAAACAAAAAAAAAGTCAACTAAAGATCTCTGTCCCTGCTTTCCTGCTTTTTCTTTTCGGTTCACTGTGCACTTAAAAATTGTATGCAAAAGAATTTATTTAGGGGAAATGTCAGAAGAAAAAAAAACAAGATAACATATGTTTCCAATAAGATTCATCTGACATCTAGTGCGAACTAGGAAAACTTAGCATTTCTCTTTTTTTGTATATTACTTCGTTTACATGATCGGATTGAAGTTATGTAGACCCGGATCGACTTCAAACGGACTTGAAAATTTAAAATCGAATATGAACAGAGGCGAAACACAACCTCTAGAAGAGTAAAATTTGTTTGGCAGCGTCTATGAAATTCACGTTGATTTCAAGTCGATTTCAAGTCAATTGTTCAATTTGGTAAAGCTAAAAAACGCGGGTTGAGTTTCAAGTCAATCGCCATGTAAACCTAGTATATATTTCATCTGTCTACACCAGTGGTTCTTAATCTTTTCAGAATCACGGAACCATAGAGTTATATTAACTAGAGATATTATTTTCTGTCTCACGTAGGCCGACAGAGGAGAATATGAAACTTGGGTTTATTTGTATGGGAAATAAAAACAACGCGAATTTTATATGCTAATTAAGGGGAAACCAAGTTAAAATATTATATCGTATTGGTTGAGCGGCGAGTCGTTATCACCGAAACTTGGAAAACTTGGGCTTCTATCGTTTGGAGTAAGCGAGTGAGAAGATAAAATAGTGACCATTTCTCCTCCATAATTTTGTATGAAAACGAGAGAAATGAAATCTCCAGTTAATGTAACTCGGAACACTTTTAAAATTTAAAATTTTAAAATTTTTGTAAATACTTTAATACGGAAGGACAAGTAACTTGGCAAAACAAATTCGTACAGCAAATATATTTACAGTAGTTGTGTTTTTTTCGGAATTCTATCTAAAAATTACCGAACCACTAAAACTATTTGATTGAACTGCAGTCATCTTTTTGAGACTAGAAAATATTAAAAATTCTCTTTTTTTGAGACAAATAGTAAAATTAAAACAAATAAGGGGGCTTGTCACGCGATTTGATTGTTTTTGCGAAGATTTCTCGCAAGTTTCTAGAACAAATTGCATGTACTCCGTTTCCACTAATACCCAAGAATATAAACTTTAGAAAAGATAGAAATATGCGGGTAATTTGTGCCAGCATCCGAGAACTCCATCTTTCAAACTAAAACCGAACATCGAAGTAAGGAAATATAAAAGAAAAGTAGAAATAAAATGAGTAACAGGCAATAGACAGGAGAAAAAGAAGAAGTAGGAGAAGAAGATGAAGAAGATGAAGAAAACAAAATGAGAGAAAGAAGGATTTTAAACTTGTTAAAGATGTACAAAACTTGACTGGATTCAGCAAACCATTTCAGAGTCTAACAGTTCTGCCGTGAAAAGAACGGTTCAGAACGGCCAGCGAAAGCACAAGATGAGATATGTGGCCCATGCGGCCCCAAGAATAGACTATAGGCACAGTATAATAAACAGTAAGAAAACTGGCGAACAAAATGTGAAAAATTACGAATGACCTCGCCAATTTTCCGTTTATTTTTAGAATTTTACACCCGCTTTTGCCACCCATTCTTGTTATTTTCCATGCATGTGTGCTTTTTCTCAATAAAAAATGTATATAAAAAAAAACCGCTATCTTTTTATGTTCTATCATTTTTTTTAGATTACGCTATGTTGGTGGAACAGAGATGAATATGCTTTCAGCTTTAATAAACAGTTCTAACATTTATGTAAATAATAATTCATACAGGCACTAACACCAAAAATATTTGAAAAATACATAACAAAAAATTTCCTCTACTTAAAAAAACCCACGTGCTTATCAAAACTGCTGTTAAATACGCACTAACACTTGAAAAAAACGTTAGTACAATTTGAAAAAAGTGTCAGGACATGGATTAGGCGTTTAAGAAGCACGCGGGGCTTTTTGCTTTCTTCGTTTCATCCGTTCTTTTGCCGAAAACGCATAAGACCATAATAAAACTATTATTTGTCTCCCTTGCTACAATTATCTTATAGGGAGCACGTGTTAAAATTTAATATATTTGATTTATAGGTTACTTCTTTCTTTCTAATGAAAAATTTTAATTTTCTTTCCTTATTTTGTGCGGAATTTTTTCTTTCTGTCATTCTCAGAGGAAGTATTGGGAAGATCGCGTCTAATTTCTCTGCATTTCCTAGTCAAATTACTGTCTGTTTATTATACTGAGCTATAGGCTTCACAGCAGTAAAGTAGATGGGGTAGAACTAGGGTCTGGACTAGTCTCAACCTGGTATTGCAAGAGAGGAAGTGCTGAATCACGTATAAACTCTTGAGAGATCGATAAATTTTACTCGCAATATGGCTAATTTGTTTATCCTACGAAAGGGCTTTAGAAATCATAATTCTCAAGCCTTTCGCGTGATCTACATAGGGTACAACTGGACCTTCTAGAACCACGGGCAGAAGATCGTCTTTAATAAATCTGTTGAAGACTACCAAAGCTTGAGTTTTATCAAGATTTAGCAGAAATTTGTTTTCAGTAGCCCAAATTGCTATTAATTGAAGTTGGTCGTTCATCAACGTGACTCCATTATTTGAAGTATTGTTTCAACTAAATAAAACAAAAACCAATAAAAATAACAGAAAAGAAGGTACGATTCAAATTTCAAACCAATTTTTTTAATTTCAAAAACTATACAATAACAAAAGAAAAGTTTTGATTCGCGCTCTCTGAGATCTCTCCTAGAAATCAGTAAGCGATTTTCTTGGAATACATTTTATAAAGGAAATAAGGATTTCCTAATAATTTATAAATATTAATCACAACAAGCATATATTTTTTTAGCGAAACAATACCAAATGTTTTTTACTTGTTAAAGCAAAACTAATTTTATTGGTTTAGTATAATTTACTAGAATCTTTCTTTAATTTGTTTGTTTTTAGCAACAATAAAAATATTTGTTTATTAGTAAATGTTGTAAAAGTTTTGAAGAAATCAGGCTGAAAATAGTCAAATTTCTTGATTTAAAAATAGCAAATATTTATCCTAGTTTACTTCCTAATAGCAAACTACCCTGATAGATTAATCCCTGAATATTCGTTAAATTAAATTTTCATTGGTATATAATTCGCTGCCTCTTGATACTAAATTTTATATAAGTACGAAAATAAGTTTTAGTAAAGCGTTACCGCAGAAAACTTTTTTGTATAATAGAAAGATAAAAAACTATTTAAAATGTATTTTGTATTATTATTACTATAGGCCCCTTAAGTGTAAGGGGCTCATAGACGACAGACATGTCTGTGGGCATGTTGGCGGTTGGTATCTCATGTTGTCAACAATGTTGGATGTTTCGAAAAAATTTGGAAATTGAAAATTTGGAATTGGAAATTTGGACAATAAAAATACCTCGGAAGTGATGTTGACAACTTGGTTGCCAACATTTCGTTTCATCTGTGGAAAAACCTGACAACCAGGTTGACAACAAGGTTGACAACAATGTCTGTCGTCTATGGGCCCCTTTATGGTGTTTTGTACTCCAATTGTTCCGGAGTACAACAAAATTTTAACATTGAAAATAGCATTAAAATGGAATAAGTATAGATCCGCTTTGCTGTTGTATTCAATGTTAAAATTTTGCTCTGCGGAACAATTAGTGAAAAAATACATCTTTAATTTCCTAGATTTCAGTTTTGGCTTAGTGTGGATGAAAAAGAGATTTCCTAGATGTAGGAAACTTTTCCTACTTTCAATCCAAATTTTCTTGGATTCAGTCTTTCATTTACTGGAATGTAGAACAGATTTCCAAGATAGAGACAAATACTTACCAATTTTAATCGTAAAATATAACTAATAACAACAAATATTTATTTATATCAAGTAAAAAGCATGTATCAATGTAGTAAAGCATTGCTTAATAACAATAACTGTTCAAATTAAATGATCCAATTGACCAATTGTGCTGAAATCAAGTAAACTTTGTACTGGCACAAAATGATTCCTAAATTTAATAGATTTATGGTGTTATTGGATTGATTATAGTAAATTTTTCTATATACAAACCATATTTATTTTAGTATATTTAGTAAATTTAGTCTTTGATTGACTTATTTGGTGGTCCGATGATAAGGATCGTTTTTGTTTCCTTATCTGTTGGAGTATACCTCATTTGACGCGGGAAATTTCGTTATCCTTTTTAAAAAAAAATAATTATTTTTGGCAGAAATATCGATGAAAAACCTATTAAAAAAAAAATTCCCTATTTAAGGCACATATCTCGGGTATTAAGAGTCGTAGAGTGTTGAAAATAAGTATCCTGTAATCAGTTTAAGGAAATATACATAAATTTTTGTTTCCAATTCCGATGAATACGCCTACTTCGTCCTTCTTTATCGCTCCAAATCATTCCCAACTTATAGCAAAAAAAAGACAGAAAATCCAAAATCTATTGGGACACTTTTTTTACCGATCGACTAAATAATTTTCTGTGCGAACTGACCTTTAAAACCGAAAAACCGACAAATATATATCAGTTCAATCAAAAAGAATAAAATGAATGATGAGGTTGAAATCGATATATATCCCGAATTGATTTGATGATTGGACATATTGAAAATGATCTCCGTTTATATTTATTATATACAATGTGCTTGGGCATGGTTTTTCCTTTCTTTTTTTTTGTCTTTCTTCTTTTGATTGATAACAGGGTATAATAAAAATCGTAACACATGATTTTTCGAATGCGACATGAATAAATTATTTCCAACCTTCAATAATCTCCAACCAATTTTTCGCCTTTTTACACTCTCTATTCGAAACCATACACACACACACACACACACACACACACACACACACACACACACACAGGCACACACACAGACACACACACAGACACACACACAGACACACACACACACACACATCAAATAAAAGGATAAATACTGCCAATCAAATCCAATTAGATGCGGACCTGCAATTCAAAAAGGACATTTCCATATATAAATATATATTATAAAAAAAATGGTCTATATGATGTAATCCGCATTCGTCCCCCTTCTCACCTATAATCACACACACACACACATACATAATCCTTTTATACAAATTTATCAGGTTTTAATGACCCGAAATAGTATAAAGGAGTTTGTATATCATCAAAATATCGACATATAGAGGAAAGGAAATATGTGTGCGGACGTGATTCGAATTTTTTCCTTGAAATGATCATGTATAGGGGATAATGGGGTATATTTCAGCAAATAAAATTATAGTTTCATATATGATAGATTTTCTGCAATGGGGGCTGTAGATTTATTAATACCTCGACGTTTTCAACATTTGGTGGGCACAACAAGGGGTGTATTCTATATCAAAGACCCATGGTCTTACACTCCTATAGAAATGCCAGCTAGATAGCAGGAATTAGTTATCGTATCGGTTTGCTGATTCGTTTCGTCTTGAATAATTCGACAAAATGACCCAGCCTTTTATCGAAACTCATATTTCTGACTAAATATGGTTACGTTAAAGAGTTTTTCAATAAGAACTTTTTTTTTAATAGAGTTGTATTTGCTTCCGATGACAATTGTGTCATTCAGTTTTCTTACATAATTGTAGAAGAAGGTCTACCATTTTATTATAATGAATTCAATTTTGCTCGAAAATCGTACAAAACAATTCAAACTCATTATGAAAATGGATCTGTAAAAACTGTATAGATTTCGTAAAATCGTGGATATTTGCGGTCGTTATAATCGCCCATCAGAGTTATCCAATTAAGAAGTTAGTGAAAAAATTTAAGTCTACTTGTTAAGTACATAGTGTAGAAATAACAATACGTTCTCGATCTGGTCGTGTTCAACTGGAAACTTTGCTGCTTTTTGATTTGGAAGTATTGAAGAAAATACCCAAATCGATTTCACGATGTTCCCAACAATTAGGCTTGTCTACAAGCATCACATATCGAATTTTTTTGAAAGGATTTGGCTCGAATGCCTTGTAAGATCCAATTGGTGCAAGAATTAAAGTCATCAGATTATTTTCACCATCAACAATTTGCTGATTCAATCATTTGAACATGGTGTTTTTCTTTTTTGACGAACATCATTTTCATTTGAAATAAATCAAATTAGACATTCAATAAAGAATGTCTAATTTCGAGTAGAAGTGATGTCGAATGGCCAACAAGATTTTGTGATTTTGGACTTTTTTTTTGTTGGTGGGACTACGTGAAATATGAGGTTTATAAGAATAATACACGAACAATTTCCAGAACTCAAAACCAACACGTAATTCGTGTGATTAAGCCACAATTAAACAGAAATGCCATCGAAAGTTTTTTGTCTGGGTCAGCTGCTTTTCCGACAACTTAAACTTTCTTCAATCGATCGATACAGGCAGTTTAATTAAATGCTTCGAAAAGGTAATTCTTTGTCTCGTATGGCTTACAATGAGCCCATAAGATATGCCGAGTGTTGTTCGCAAGTACCTAACCTAACTTAAAACATATATGTTTTGTATAACATACACTTTTGCTGCCCCAGCTTTCCCTATTCCCGATTTTATAGTGAATCAAAAATTATTGAAATTGCCCCCAAATTGTTTCTATGTTTTCTTTGTCCTTTTTTTTGCATATACTTCAGACAGGAGGAGATCGATTAGATCTAGATACCTATTTTCGAGCGCAAAAAACGGATGAAAAGTTAAAATAAAATTCCGTTTTTTTTCCATGTCTTTTTCTTTTTAAGATTTTTTCGAAGATTTTTATCTGCCTTTTTGCAGTGCGTGTGATTTTGTTTTGACAAGAAATTAAATTTGATCTTAAAATCCTAGAAAATTGTATACACAAAAAAAAAGAAAAAAGAGAAAAGATTTTCCACACACAAAGAAAAAGGATTTTTTTCCTTTTTTATTCTTGTTTCTTATTCCTTTTGTTCCTGCGGTTTGAATCTGAGATATTTTTTATTGTTATTATATTTGTTGCTGCTTTCTTTTGTGGGCTGTTGTTGTTGCCGTTGTTAGCCGATTGCGGCGGTTAAACTGATTTTTATCAAAGACTCATTTTTCAATTACAAATAATAGCTGATAAAAAGAGACCGCGAAATTTGAAATTAGAAGAATTTTTTTTTTCATATAAAAGGCATGATCAATTTTCAAGAAGAAAAGCAAAAAAAAGAAATGAAAAGAAATAAAAGGAAAGCAAAAAAAAGAAACACTTTTTTTTGTTGTTGAAAAGGAAATTAAGAAAAATTCCCAAGAAACTAAAAAAAAAAAACGAGAATATAAAAGATGTCCCAAAATAAGAGGACCGGGATTTAATTCGCGTCAATTTAAATATGCATATATCTTGAGTATTCTGGATGCTGCAAATATGACCCATACCTCATTTGATGGAGAATTTAATTACGAATTAAATGTCATTATTCCTTTTTCAAAAATATTCTTTTTTGGGACACGAAATCTAAAAATTCGCGAATGCCAAGATCTGTGTATCTATCCCGGGTATTTTGGGTACTACAAATATGACCCATAACTCATTCAATCGAGAATTTAAATGCCATTATTTCTTTTCAAAAGTATTCCTTTTTAGGATAGGAAATCTAAAAATTGGCGAATATGGAAGTCTGCGTATATATCCCAGGTATTTCGGGTCCTACAGATATGACCCATATAACTTATTCGACGGACAATTTAATAACGATTTAAACAAAACCGTGTTCCGCTAAAAATGCATTATTTAAATTTTGCGAAATTTCTTTTTGCCACAGTAGGGGCTCGAACCGTGACAGCTGTATTAATAATAATATCGTTCTTTCGTGTAGACTTCCCTGGAAACTCTTATAGCAATTTAGTTTTATATGATAGCTGTTAAAATTTCAGTATTGCCAACTTAATTAAACTAAACTCTTCCTGGGATATAATTTAGTTTTATAGAAGAAGAAAATTTATTCTATCATTTTCCAAACACGTGAAAAAACTGATGTTCTTTTGTTTTGTTATTAAAAAGGCAAAAAAAGAAACTAAAAGGAGTGGGAAAAAGAAATCTATATCAAAAAAACATATATTTTTTTCTTTTCCGGGGAAATGTTTTAAAGACTCCTCCTTCAACCCCGTCCTTTTAGGATTTATATAATTTTGCTATATGATGTTATAATAATAACCTGTCGCTTTACTGTGATAAATGTAAGATTATCCACGTGATATTACACTTCCCGTTTGAACGATATCAATCACACGCGTCTCCGTAAAGTGAGTAGTATTACTAATCTGTAGCGTGATTTATGACAGAAACCTTGATTTCAAGCTACATATTAACTTATTGGTCAATAATTTGACTTTAGGCTTTATCAAAAAGTGATCCAAAATGCCCTTTTTATTACTCTAGTTAGACCTATATGCTATACGAATATGCAAACCAGATGTGATCTCCCTATTGGAAGTCACAAATTAGTAGGGTCGAATTCGTTCAACGAAGATTTTTAAGTTAAGAGACCTTCCTTGAAATGACCCTATATTGTCTCTCTATATGAGAATATAGATTAAAATTAATTGGGCTACATTCTCTGGAAAGGAGGCATCAGGTGGCTCGATATTATTTTTGTCCACCAAATCATCGCTCTTCTCTTTTTAAGACGTGATATAAAGTTAATAGGTACGTGGAATTTTTTGAAATACAATATATCATCGGAAGAAGGAGAAGAATTTTAAATAAATTAAATCTACTAAAAATCGATTAATTTATTAAAATTTTTTGATTTCTATTTGTTCATTATAGAATAAGGTATTTAAATAAATTATGAAATAATCATAATTTCTTTACATGTCTTCGATATATAAACCCGTCCTTCACGGTTTATATACTGTTTTACTTTTACACGATGGAACTAATCTCTGCTTTTCCCCATTAAATCCTTGCCTTCTTCATTTTACACGTTTCTATTATGACTTCTTTTATATTCATTGATTCGATTTACATGCTTCTCGTGAAATGTATTTAATACCGTGTAAACCGATGGATGAGAATATATACAAGAAATTTTACATCTTTTTAGTCTCCCACACCAAAAAAAATAAAGGAGAAAGAGAAAAACCAGCAACAAAAATGTAAACACCGCACCACACGAATTATTATTGTACTACTTTGAAAATCGATTCCAAACAAAGGCGAAAAAAAACATAAAAAACGACACACAAAATCAAAATCATCAACCAATCAGGAATGACTGTGTATAATCAATTATTAATTTCTTCACATTACTTTATGTATACGAAATGTTATTGCAGGTATATTAGTAGTAGTAGTTAGTAAATACAAAATTTTAGAAGCTATTAAATCAGGAAAATAGTAAATAAACAAACAAATAAGTAAACAAACAAGTAGGAAACAAATAAAAACAATAGAAGAAACTCACACATCCACACGTCAAAAGAGAATTTATATGAAAAAGTAGGCGGAGATAAAAATTCTCTCTGCAATAATTCTAGTTTCGAACCAATCATAATTATTCCCCGAAAATGAAAAATATGATTTCGCTTTTAGAATTGACAGATTTAGAAAACACAAAAACCAAACAAAAAAAAATAGTTATTTTTTATTAAGAGGAAAGAAGAAATGCAGGAAAATATTCACAGAAGAAGAAAATGCGAATAAGTTTTTTTCTCAAAAATTTTGTTTGAAAAAAATTGAAATTATTTAATTTAAGAATCTGTACTAATTAATTAATAATGGTTTGAGGAGGAACTATTTTATAGAATATTTTTTATTTTCCATCTCTTTTATACAAAATACATAGTCAAATATTCTATCTTCTTTTTTCCTTAAGGAACACATTTACATCAATGTTTATGTTTTTAAATGAATTTCTCCTCCCACAAAAACCATTTGAAAAGCAACAACCAACCAACCAGTACCGAATCATTATTGAGGTGAAAAGGTCCAAAGGACCAAGATATTTGTAATTTTCTTTTTTAAGTAAAACATATCGTAACTGAAAATCGGCATATAACCGACTTTTTGATGTGCCCTATGTCAGAGTTCGGACATTAAAAGCAGTCAAAACTAATAATGCTTTCAGGTTTTCTCAGCATAATTTTGTTTCCTTTCTTTCAAATTTACTCTAATTCACAGGTAACCTTAATACTAATAGTATAAATCTACTGCCCAAATTTTATTCAAATTGGTATATTAGTTTTTGAACTATACATTAAAAAAACTTAATGAACAGGTTTATTTTCCCCTACGAATATTTCTTTCTCCTCTATCCTTGGACAACATAAAGTCCCGAAAAGTTTAAATAAGGTTGTGTGCGTGGAGTCAGAATCGAAGAAGTTCTCCAAAAAATTCTGATCGCTCGAGAATCGGAGTTATAGAAATCTAAAATATGCAGATAACGACTTCTTATTGTTAACGGCGAAAAATAGTTAGAGTGGTCAAAAGCCCTGCTTTAAGGCAACTCACTGTCGAAGTAGGATGCCAGTTGGTGATCTGATGAAGCAGAAACCGGTTAGATAAGTATATTCCCTGCAGTTGCGATTCAACCTACACCGGTAATCATCGAAGAGTATAGTTACGCGCAATGTGAATGAAAACTGTTACAGTGAATATGTTCCAGAATCGAGACCGAGTACGGTTTTACATAATAACATCTATTATAAGAGAAAAGTTACGTTTAACTTAATCTATCCTCGAAAACAAAGAAAAAACTAACTAAACTGACGGTATGAGTCTCTTTATTGCATAAACTAGTCCAGGGCTTCCCAGACTTTTAACAACGCGACCCTTTTCAAAAAAATTTCATAGAGCCTGTCAAGAGAACATGCATAAAATGTTGGCTGTGTTTCTTTATTTATTCTAGAATCGGAATAGAAAGACTAGAATTTATCCTTTTTATTCCATTTTTGTTTCTTTATTCATTCTATTTCGTTGCGTTTAAAAAAACTTCTTAAAATTACTACACGTTTTTGAAACTAACAGATTTTACGCAACCCAATTTTAAATCTAGGCGACCCAACTTAGGGTCGCGGCCCCCTGTTTGGGAAGCCATGAACTAGTCCATGAGATTCAAAGTACCTATAGTCCGACGCTGGTTTCAACTATGGTTTATCAAAAGTGTTAGGTTATTGCTACATACATGTTGGCGCCCGTCTATGGAATAGTTTGTCAGATTAAATCTCACAAACTATAATTGGAAAAATATGTTTTAACATTATGAAGGTGTGGCTTCAAGTTTGACAAACTTATTAGAGTGTCTATGTTTAATTTTACTAACCAATTGACAGGGTATGTACATGAATATTTCTTATTAAACAAAAAAAAACATATAAAATTATTCCAGAGAAATTTTTCAACTCACGGAGACTAGTTCATGGCTTGTTAGATAATAGGAGGTTCTGATTTCACGACGAAATATATTCTTCTTCTACCTCTCTCTCTCTCTTATGCAAAGAAAACCCGAAATCATATCCATCATATCTCCTTTTTCTTTCTTTCTTTCATTTTTTTTCGAAATTCATTTTCCCTTCTTTTGAATATCGAAACAACGAATGAGAAGAAAGAATTTCTTTCCGTTTTTGTTTTTATTTGCCTTTTTCATTTTTGATTTTGTTTTTGTTGCGTTGTTGTTTTTTTCCCACAGGCGCGGCAGCGTTGGGCAGGAGGAAAGCCAAATATGTTATCTGGAAATAACAACGAACAACAAAAACACATACACAAAAAAAAAAAATGAAAAACACGAAGTGGGATTATTTATTTCTTCTTCTTTTGTGTTTATTTTTGTTTTGGTTTTTTGTTTTTCCGCTTTCTTTTTTGTTGTTGTTTTGTATTGTAGTTGTTTTGTTTCTCCAAAAACAACAACAACAAAAATATGAAATAACGGAAAATATATTTTGTTCAGCCATAACGGATACGTGGGAAGGGAGGGGGCGGGGACAGAGAAGTAGAAACCAAAAGAAGCAACAAGAAGAACAAGACGAAATGACCAAAAATATTATTAGAAAAAAAGAAAACGACGAATGATTGAATAAAGAAGAAGAAAAAAAACAACAAACAACATCTAACAAGCGATTTCATTGCATTCCGTTAAAAATCGTCAAACGAGAAGCACGGTGAACGGATAGAATAAGTAGAAGAAGAAGAAGAAGCAAAAGAGGAAAAACTTAATTCGAAACATTTGATTTTGAAAAATATTTAAATATTTTTGTATTTTTCGTTTAAATTTTTTTTTGTTTCTTTTTTTAATGTTCGCTGATTGGTTTGTGTATTTAGTTTTTGGAACAGTTTTATAAAGAAAAAGAAGAGAAAAAAAAACGGAAGTAATTCTTTTTTACTGCTTCCGTGGTGTAGAAACGACGACATTTGGTCCTGGGCGCCGCGCGGATTGGTGACACATGATTTCGTATTGTGTGTGTTGTGTTCTGCTCTCAATGTGCAATCGGATTAATATATATCTTTGGTCTAGTCGTTGTCGTTGTCGTTGTCGTTCTTGTTCGTCGTTTTAAATTTGTCAGGCTGTCAGGTGCTGCATGTGCGTGTCGTGTCACGGGCCTGAATTTTTAAATAGAAATTTTTTGATTGTTTTTTTATCGAATGTGATTTGTTTTCATATATATAAAAAAAAAGAAAATAGAAAATTAATTTTGGAAAAAATTAAAAAAATTAAAAAAAGAGAAAAAGAAAAATGTGAGAAAAGTGCTTTTGAATTGCAAATAAAATGATTGAAAAATAAAACCAAACAAAAACGTCGAATTTGACGGAGGCAATAAAAACTCCGACGTGAAATTGAATTAAAAAAAAGTGATTACCGCAAAAAAACCGTTTTAAAAACTTGTTTTTTTGTTGCTTTTTTTTTAAAACATCAAGAATACGAAAACATATAATGTCATCAATGTTGGGTGGTAACAATAATGTTATACCGACGATTGGTTTATTACCGCCATTAGAACATTATCGTTTACAATTATATAATTATGCTATGGTTGAACGTTTACGTTGTTCAGCAGCGGCAGCAGCACAATATCATTCTCATCAACATCCCCATCAACAATTATCATCATTAACTGCATCCACATCCGGATCCGGATCTGTATCATCAACAACAACACCTCCAACACAAACTACAACATCATCAATTGGACACCTACAACAGCAACAGCAACAGCAACAACTTCATCATCATCATCATCATCAATCATTACAATTATCATTAACGACTACGAATGGATCACAATCGCAACAACAACAACAACAACAACAACAGCAACAATCATCAACACAATCTGTTGCGCAACAACAATCACAACAACAACATCAACATCATCAACAAAGTGGTTATCCAGTTACAATAGCAGCAGCTGCTGCAGCAGCAAACGGGCTAATTGGTTCAGCTGGTATAAGTAATCCTGCAGCAGCAGCTGCTGCAGCCGCTGCAATTAGCTGTGGTATCGGTATACCATATAGTTCACGTTTCGCCCTATCAATGTCATTATTTCACAATCGTGTATTTCAACCGGAAGAACCGAAACCACAACATTCATATATCGGTTTAATAGCAATGGCAATACTATCATCGCCCGATACTAAATTGGTATTAAGCGATATCTATCAACATATATTAGATAATTATCCATATTTCCGTACACGTGGTCCCGGTTGGCGTAATTCGATACGACATAATTTATCATTGAATGATTGCTTTATAAAAGCTGGACGTTCAGCGAATGGTAAAGGACATTATTGGGCGATACATCCGGCAAATTTAGAAGATTTTAAAAAAGGTGATTTTCGACGACGCAAAGCACAACGTAAAGTTCGTAAACATATGGGTTTAGCTGTTGATGATGAAGGTACCGATTCACCATCACCACCACCGTTAGCTGTTACACCACCATCACAACAACAACAACAACAAATACAATCGTTACAACATCCACAACAACAACCACATCATCATCATCATCATCATCACCATCATCAGCAACAACAAATTCTACATCCATCACATTTAATTCATCAACATCAACAACAACATGGATTTTTACCAACAACATGGGCAGCTGCAGCTGCAGCAGCAGCTGCTGTACATGCACGTAACAACTTAATACCACCACCACCACCACCACCACCATCATCATCATCATCATCAATATCATCATCAACACAATCGATTTATTCACAATCATCATCAATAATAACAACAACAACTAGTTCATCAATGACAACACCATCATCTGTATCATCACGTAAACGACAATTTGATGTTGCCTCATTATTAGCACCAGATAATTTTGATGAAACGATTATTCATCAACATCAACAAAATTACTATCAACAATATCAACAAAATGAAACAACGCAAATAAAAATTTCACCAATATTAAAACGTATTCAATTGACGACTGCAACAAGTGATATTGATGAAGATATTGATGTTGTAGCAAGTGATATTGAAGAGAATTGTATTGTGGAAAATTCACAACAACAAGAAGAAAAAACAAAAATGTATGAAGAAAATCGACAACAGGAACAAAAACAACAAAATGATGATAATAATAGTAATAATTGTATTGTTGAAATTGAACAACAAAATGATTTAACAACAGATCTAAATAATTTAGAAAGTCCAATAAGTAGTCAAATTGGTGACGATGATCGTACAATACAACAGCAGCAACAGCAGCAACAACAACATCATCATCATCAACAATATCAACAACAACATGATTCACAAAATGATTGGCAAGATTTTATACAACATCAATGGCCAACAACTGGTCTTATGGATCCACGAATTTTAGGACGTTATTATGGACAATATATGGCGGCGGCAGCAGCACAACAGGCAGCTGTGGTTGCAGCACAACAACAACATCAACGACGTAACGTTGGTGAACAACAACAACAACAATATTTTAATAATAATAATAATAATAATAATAATAATAATAATAATAATAATAATAATAATAATAATAATAATAATGATAAAAATAATAATTGTGATGTAATACGTGACGGCGATGATGATGATGATGATGATGGTGGTGTTGGTGTACGTGTTGGTGATAATTTAAATGATGATAATGATATCATAACGGATAATAATTGTGCTATTATGAATAATAATAAAATATTAATGGATGGTGATGATGAACAACAACAACAGCAACAACAAAATTCATTACCAATGGCAACAATCGTCACCGTCGCCGGAACGATGTCGGCAACAACAGAACAAGATACACAACAACAACAACAACAGACGGCAACAGGAACCACGACTTTTAATAATTGTTAGTAAATAAATAAATAAAAATCATAAATGAAAATATAAATAATAAAATAAATAATAAATAATTAAAAAAGTAATTACAAGAAAAATATCATAAAATATGTATAATAAATTAGAATTTATTAGAAATTAAATGTTTTAAAAATATTGAAAAGAAAAAAGAAAAGCGAAAAAAGAAGAAAAATTACGTATTATTAAATCTTTTTTCATGGAAATACGTGATTTTTCTTTTATAATTGGAAAATGAATTACGCAAAAAAATATATATATGCGCATAAAAAACCACCGAATTTTGTAATCCTTTTTCCTTACCACACGACTCCATTGGACTTATTTCAAGACATAATTTCCGTCGGACTGAAAAAAAGTCTAATGGAGACTCGAAAATTTGGACTTTTTTATCAGTCCGACTGAAATTATGTCTTGAAATAAGTCCAATGGAGTCGTGGAGTTAGAGAAAACGAAAATGAAAACGAAAACAAAAAACATATGGTTACTGAAAATCGGTCATTATAGCCGAAATTAACAATATTTGAAAGTTTTTTCTTCATAACTTTGTTTCCACTTTTCAAAATTTCCTATAATTTGCAGGTATCCTAGATCCTAATAGCATAAATCTATTCAAATCGGTTTATTAGTTTATAAAGTACATCAAAAGAACGTTATGAACAGGCTTATTTTCTCCTAGGATTATTTCCTTCTCCACTATCCTTGAACCGATTTTACTGAAATTGAACATGGTATCGTCTATTTATAGAGTTAATCAATATAATTAATTTAAACAAAATTGGTTCACTAATTTTCCAATCAAATCCGAAAAACGATATAAACAAAAACGACAAAAGTTTCTGGTCGCCCTGGTTTTTACTTAATAACTTCGGTTCTCTTCGGTGGATTTTGCTGAAATGCAATATGAAATCCAGTTAAGGAATAATTAACTTATATTCAAAATTTTAACAAAATCAGATAACGCGTTTTGGAGTTATCTTGTAGACGGTAGTACCTACCATATAGGGCATAAAAACATGACAATTAAAATTTCTTCTGTGAAAATTTCCTCAAAATCATATATTTTAAATATTGTCGATTATATACCGGTCGCGAAAGTCACGAAAAAGAATCGTATTACACCGTCGGCAAATAAGGCCTAATTCCCTATAGAGGGCTGCCAATTTTAAGGCTCCATCAAATGTACAAAAGTCATAGGATTTTTCAATAAGAACTTTTTTTTTCAATAGGGTTGTATTTGCTTCCAATGACAATTGTGTCATTCAGTTTCCTTACATAATTGTAGTTGAAGGTCGACCATTTTATTATAATGAATTCAATTTTTGATCACAAATCGTATAAAAATAATTCTAGTTCAAACTGTTATAAATAGTAATAACAAAACGTTTTTGTTACGTGTTCGAGTTCAACTGAAAACTTTGCTGCTTTGAGTTCGAAGTATTAAAGAATACCCAAATTTATATCGATTCCAACAATTAGGCGTTGTCCACAAAAACATAACATGCCGTATTTTGCATAAAAGATTTGGGTTCTAAATCCTTATAAGATCCAATTGGCGCAAGAATTAAACTCATCACATCATTTTCGACATCGACAATTTGATGATAATTTTCATTTGATTTATTGAATATCTATAAATTTCGAGTGGAAATGATATCAAATGTCCACCAAGATTTTGTGATTTAACACCGTTAGACTAGTTTTGTGGGGCTACATGTAAGATGAGGTTTATACGAATAATTCAAAAACAATTGAAGAACTCAAAACCAATATCGAATCCGTGAATTCGTGAGATTAGAGCCCCACAATTATACGTTTGTCAAAAGAATCGATATATACATACCATATATGAAAACATAGTCATGGTGGACAGATTTATCAGATATTGTTTTCCATTCATAAATTGTAGAGTCTTGGCTCAAAAAAATTGTTTAAAACCCCGCGCCCTAAGCAAACTTTTTTGTTGCGCCCTTCCTATCCAAGGAATAAAATTTTTTAAAAAAATCTTGCAGCATGAAATTATTCTTTGAGTAATAGTTCATTAAGCATGAGCAAAAATAATCTAAATATAATTATTTGTAATTAAAAAAAAATTCATTAAAAAGAAATCTTAAATTTTTCAAATTCTTAATTTTTTTTTCTTGCTATATTATCCACCAGGACACCAGGTTTTCTTAAATATTTCGTTTGTTATTTTTATCTATGGAAATAATAAGAATTAATTATAGTATTAAATAATGGCTTAGAGTTAACATACAGTAAACTTTATCTTACATTTTTAAATGATTCACAACAGTTTAACTTTTCTCGCCTTTTGTTTAGCAAAATCAGTTGCGCAATATTCGACATCAATGGCTAGGCCTTTATAATCTTCGATTGATATTGTTGCCAAGCCTACAAGCCGTTCTTGAGTCATTGTTGAGCGAAGATAAGTTCTTATTAACTTCAGTTTCGAAAAACTTCTTTCACCGCTTGCTACTGTAACAGGTAGTGTTAAGCAAATTCTTAAGGTGATAAAAATATTTGAATAAAGATCTGGAAGAATTTTTTTTTACCAATAAAATATATGACATCTTTCGGCGACGAACTCTGTTCAATGCGTGTTGAAATAGATTGAACCTCATTACATAAATTCACTGCTTCGATGTCTTTAGAGCCGTCATGATTTAATGCTGACTCAAGCTTAGTACATGATGCATACAGATGCTGTGTTGTTACATTTTGTAGGCTGTGAATGTCAAAAATAAATCCCAAAACTAACTTAAGATTTTGCATCTGCTCAATTTTATCATTGACGGAGTTAATAGCAGTATCAAGGACTGTCAAGTAGAAATGCACTTTAAATTTTTGCTGAGGATTCTGAATAAAATTATCTTGCCCTTCATATGCAAATTGTTTTTTTTAATCGAATGCGAATTGGTTCTTAAATCTGTGACCAATCAATTGCTTTTAGATTTTTTGGCTTAATTTATAATTAAAAAAAAAAGAAAGTTCTTATTGAAAAACTCGATATAACCACTCAACCAACCTGACACGGTTCCTTAACCTAATAATTTTCCTTTTAGTGAATTTTATATATGAACAAATTAAACTTATGGCGTTTTCGTTCCACTGTCGTATGTAAATTTTGATCTAAATAAATGTAACATTTTTCGGGTTCTGCATTTTTTTTCTTTTTTTGATGAATTCTGAGTTTTTTCAATGTAGAACGTCATTGCTCGACGTTGTGTTGTGATTGAAAAAAGTTGGAATTACCTTAAGTGTCAAAAAAAGTACAGAAAATTTTACATTGTTGCGGTCAACATTTTCTAGAAAAGAACACGACCAATTTTTTTTAAGAAAAAAGAACCTAGAAACTGATCCATCTTGAAAACTGATTAAACCTTACGAAGGAGCATATTATTACTCCTGTATACGACTCTGTATAGTATGATATAAAGCGTCGTTAAGTTTAATACAATGTATCAGGTGTCTCCAAAGTAGCGCCAGATTTAAATTTCACCCTATTTTCATTTCATTAAGTTGACAGTGCTAAAATCTTGACATGTGTCATCTGCTGTTATTGCGATTAATAGCCATGGAACTCTGCACGAAGGAGTGACATTATTATTGACAATTTGTTAAGTTTCGAGCACCTATTGTGGTCAAAAAGACAATTCCACAAAATTCAAATCATGCGTTTCTTTCGAAGCATTCTTTATTTAATTAATTATTAAATTCCCCGTCGAATGGATCATACCTGTAGGACCTACAGAATACCTGAGATATACATATACTCTCATACTAAAAAATTTTTGTATTTCCTGTCCTAAAATGGAATATTTTTGAAAATGGCGAATGGCATTTAATTCCTTATTAAATTGATCCTCGAGTGAGGTATGAGTCGTATCTATAGGATGCCTAACACCCCAGATATACAAATTACTTCAAGTTACGGAAATTAAATCTTGCGATTTTATTGGGACATCCTTTACACTAGTAGTATGTCAAATGTGTTGCTTGGGCTGGCAAAAAAAAAACAAAACCCCATTAGTGTCAACCTGCCATATTTGGCAAGTATTTACATAATTTTAGAGTTTATATTTAGCCCTGTTCCTTCAGAGGGACCTTCGAATACATATTATTAGGAATATATTCCAGACAGGATACCTTTTGAATAGCTTAACCAAAAGGAGCCCAGAATTCATTCCACGTAAGAATTGTATACTGCAAATTTTTTAAATAAAAAAATAGGGGCCCTAAACGGATTATATACATAAATTGCCAAAGCTATCATATAACGCTAGTTTCTTTTTACGTCGGGCCGAACCACAGAGTAACTAAACAGAGAAACCAATATATGTAAATTTTGTGTACCCTGTGTTTTCCTATCCGTGTGTAAAAAAAATCCTTAGAGTTAACATAGTAGAACGCGTGATTTTTATTGGAGGAAGTGATTAAATGGGACGCGATCTTCATTGTGATTTATTCCTTCAAAAAATGTCTAAAACATTTTGAAGGACCAATCAACTACAAAAGAGCACGGCTGGTTTTCAAAAGCAAAAAAAAAAATTTATTTAAAAAATATCGCCTTATACAGGGTGAAACAAAATGAACGTTGTGGTATTCCTTAAAAGCCATTAAGTCCCTTGCAGTATGCCCTGTGGCTCCATCTTGTTGGAACCAAAGGGTTGGATGCTTTTCCACAGCTAGCATTAAAAAATTTTCCAACATCGTCCGATATTGAGCACTATTGCTGGAAACTGCAACACCGTCTTCATTTTCGAAGAAATATGGACCAATGATCCTCCCAGACGATACACCGCACCAAACAGTACTCATAAGTGGGTATAATTGTCGTTGATGAACTGCTCTTGGATTCTCTGTAGCCATTTAATTTGAAATGGGCTTCAACGCTCATTATCAAATTGTTAAAACAATAGACCGTTGATCAGTGGCGGCTCGTGACTATCTGCGGAGGTGGGGCTAATTCAATATTTGCCTAAAAAAGGTCATTCAATATTATAATATTGTAAACGAATTTATGCAGCTTTGTACTTCATCCTAGAGGTATTGCAATCGAAGTGATCACCGAGTTTTATCTGATTGGTTTCCCAAAAATATATAAAGATAGTTTAAGGTACAAAAATACATACGTTGATGAATGTTTGCAATCAATTACTACGCTTTCTAGAACGAAAAATGGAAAATATTTGTCTGACTAAACGAAATGTTCAACAAATATTTTTCAACGAAAGTATGGAGCCGACCTATGGTCATTGAAACAATAACCAACATATAGTAATTGAAAATCAGCCTATAGCCGATTTTTTGATGCCATATGGTAGAAATGGGACAGAAAAACTGTTAAACTAACATTATTTCAAGGGTTTTTCTTCATAACTTTGTTTCTTCTTTTCAAACTTTCTTCTAATTTGCAGATAACCCAGACCTTGATAGCATAAGTCTAATCTGCGAATTTTATTCAAATCTGGGTATTAGTTTTTAAAGTACATCGAAAAAACTATATGAAAAGGGTTATTTTCTTCTAGGATTATTTCTTTCTCAACTATCCTTGGACGGATTTGACTGAAATTTAACATGCCGTCGTCCATTTATGTAGTTAACCTATATAATTAATGTAAACAAAATTGATTTAAGATGATGATGATGTTATGAGTGTTTCGAAACGCCAAAAATCATGCCTGATACTGTTCGATGGTGTCATGTTTTTTTAATCAAATATCAAATTTCAGGTTTAGAAATGAAAAAAAAAAATTGAAATTATTTGAAATTTAATTTTAAAATGTATTTTTATTTACAAAATTTATGTTTTCTAAATCTAAACCTTGTAACAAAGTAATGTGGAAGAATTATTTTAAATTTTTTGTTTTTTATATAAAAAGTATTTAAATAAATTCGGTGAATTTTAAAATTTATTGAAACATCTCATATAATGGGAATGATATATCCATCTACATTTGAAATTTTGTTTCTAATTAAATCTGTTTTGTCAATGCCACACTGATTAGGCAAAACAACCAAAACATTTAGTTTTGTGTTATTAATGTGCGTTAGGTTAGGCCAAATCGTTTCGATAAATTTGACATATTGGTTTTTGGCTGTTTTGTCTGATTCAGTGTGTTATCAGCCTAAAATCGGAAAAACCATAAAGAAAAAAACGACAAAACTTTCTGCACACCCTGGGTTTTCCTTTATAACTTTGCTCCCCTGAATCGATTTTGCTGATATGCAATACGAAACAAAGTTAAGAAATAAGCAACTCACACGGTAAATTTCATCAAAATCGGATAACGCGTTTTTGAGTTATCTTGTATACGGACGGACGGACGGACATGCATAAATTGATTTCCGACACAACCATACAAACTGTCATTATAGACTTTTGGGAAACCAATCAGATAAAACTCCGTGACCACTTCAATTGCAATACCTCTAGGATGAAGTAGAAACTTCCATAAATTTGTTTACAATATTAGAATATGGAATGATCTTTTTTAGGCAAATATTGAATTAGCCCCACCTCCGCAGATAGTCACGAGCCGCCACTGGTATATGGAACAAATATGACAGCTAATTCATTTTTTCTGAATTAGGTTATACGATTTAAAAATGATCGGAAAATTTTCCCTGATGAGGACGAAATGACAGCTCTTCGAGGAAATGATTTAAAGGGTGTACCAAAATTCACGCAAGAACTAATTTTGATAGAAAACACAGGTCTATAATTAAAAATTGTAAATTTTTTATTGATTCATAAAGTATACAGTATAGGGTTATGTATGAAATAGCATATCGGGTAAATGGCCTCCACGGCTTTGATGGCACATCCGCACTCTTTTGTTGAAATTTTCCATGATCGTTTTACATAAAAGTGGCTGAATTTTGTTGATACAGCACTCAATTTCCACCTTCAACTCGTGGGTGGTCGTAGGCTTGTTGATATAAACCTTAGACTTCAAAAAACCCCAAAGAAAAAAGTCCAACAGTGTTAAATCGCATGATCTGGGCGGTCAATTCTTATCACCAAAACGGGAAATTACTCGACTCATTATGTATTTAAAATATTGCTCAACAAGGAAAACGCGTTGTTCTTTCGAGTAGCGTTGAAATGTCAGCTGTTACTCTGTCTTTTTTTTGTTCGTTGGCAACACTTTACCGCCCAAATGGCGCAAATGTTGCGTTAATTTTGGGACACTCTTTATATTTGAATTGCGCGATTGAAAAATTGATTATCAGGCTATATAAAATTTTCTTAGGAATTTTGAAATATGTATAAAACATAAACAAGAGTTATGAAAAAACTTCTCATTTTCCCTATTAAGAAAATACATGATTTAATAAATTTGGTATCTTATTTTAACGCGTATAAAACATTCAATATTTCACAAATCAATTGATTAAATAGTTTATGAAAATCTCTATTGATTTTGACAAAAACATGTCGCATAATTGTTGACGGGAATACTGCGCCTTGAATGCGACTATATATAACTTTGAGACACATAGAAAAATTGTGAAGTTATTGCGGCTATAGTTTCGACAACACGGCATATAGCCGATTTTTTTATGCCATCTAGCAGAAATGGGACAGATAACCCGACTCTGATAGCATAAGTCTAATCTGCAAATTTTATTCAAATCAGTGTATTCGTTTTTAAAGTACATCAAAAAAACTTTATGAACATGCTTATTTTCTCCTAGGATTACTTCTTTCTCCACTCTCCTTAAACTGATTTAACTGAAATTTAACATGGTATCGTCTATTTATATAGTTAATCAATATGATTAATTTAAACAAAATTGGTTCATAAATTTTTCAATTAAATCAGAAAAACTATATAACAAAAAACGACAAAATTTTCTGGTCACCTTGGTTTTTACTTAATAACTTCGGTTCTCTTCGGTGGATTTTGCTTAAATGCAACATAAAATCCAGTTAAAGAATAACCAACTCACATTCTAAATTTCAACGAAATCGGATAACGTGTTTTCCAGTTATCTTGTACATGGACGGACGGACGGACATGCATAAATCGACATAACTTTTGATTCTTTACACAACCAATACCTTTGAAACCTTTCTACGATAATTATTTCGATTATTTCTGGTAGTACCATTTTTCTAGTGGTACCATAGGGCATAACAAGCATATTCATATAGTACTCAAACCCCATCTATCGGCATGATCAAAATTTAAAACTAAGAAATAATATTTCAAAATAATTGTTTCCTCTCTATCCAATCATATTCCTCTCCCACACTCCTTTCTGTCTCGTCTAAAAATTCTGAAAGAGAAAAATGAATTTTTTTTTCTAAGAAAAATCACGCGCTTTTCCATTTCTAGTTTCATATAAATTTCCCAACGTATCAGAAAAAGTTTTGTTTTAAGATTCTTGTTTCTGTTAGAAGAAAAAAAAAGAAAAAAAAAATTTACAAAAAAATTGTAAAAAAATTATATTTAATTTTAATTTAAAAAAGAAAAACATAAAAAAAAGAAAATTTAAATAAAAAACGAAAAAAGAAAATTATCGTTAAATATTTGGTTTTATTTTAACTCGTTCCGTTCATTTTCTTTTCTTTCTTATTTAGTAATTTTCTTTATTTGCACAACATTTCCACCCACATCCCCAAGGTATATCAATCCTTGTATTAACTGATGAAGTCTCCACCGCCTCAACTGAAATCTCTGTCGCTGAAGTCGTAGTTCGCCTAGAATATTTGTACGTCTAGTTAGGCTTATTATAAAATGAATATTTATTTTTGGAAAAAGGTAACTTACAAAATATTATCAACATCCCGCTTTAAATTCCATTTTTCTTGTCTGGCGACTCGTTCTGTGAAACCTTTCAATGTTTTTGAACATGGCAAATTTTCGGTTGGTACTGCATCTATTTTCAGCTTCCTTGAGCTTTTGGGCGAATAATTTAAAAGTTCGTGTTGTAAATTCCGAAGATAATGTTCAGGTAAGAAATGTTTTGAACAAATGAACGACATTTTAATGTTAAATTTATCGCTTCTGCCCGTTTTGTTAATCCATATTTTGGCTATTGTTTCATCTCTCGGAAATCGAAAGAATTTCACCACTTCACGAGTTGACTCATTCATGTTTCTTTTTAAACGTTTATGCTTACGCAATTACAAACCGCGTAAATAACCATTATTTTATAATTTCACACCAATTATTATATTTAAAAGAAATAAACCACGAAATATTAAACTATAGTTTTGATTTTCGCAACTTCAATTCGCGTCCTTTCAAATGTCAAAACAAAATTTCATCACCATACACCTACGTCACAATGAGTGAAAGGAAAACCAAGCTATATGCGTACTATACAACCCTGTAGGATTGATATACCTTGCCACATCCCCTTTAATAATTTAAGTCTGAATCAAAGGCTTGAACGCCAAAGCCTCCTCAGTACTAAACCAATGCCTTCTAGATATTTTCATCAGGCCAGTATGTAGATGACAATGGCGTCTTAACTTCAAGAGTGTGGAAAAGAGAAATTATTATTAAACACGAAGATTAAAAGAGAGAAATAAGCTTCTAGTGCAAATTACATTAGTAACGTGCTTCTTTATTTCAACCTTCGTGCTTTATAATTATTTTTATTTTTCACGCACTTGAAGTTAAGACGTCATTGTCATCTATGTGCTAGCCTGGTGAAATATCTAGAAGGCATTGACTAAACCGACAGACCTACAGATAATTTTCTTATATGTATATGTTATTGTACGACCGAGATAGGTTCTTAGACATCGTTTTTAAGTCGAGTTGGTTGTTAGTTGAGCCTCATAAAAATATATTAATTAAATCTTTAAACTGTTTGTTCCGTCAAAGTATGAGTAATTATATAAAGTATCCCAACATCGTATCTCAGATTTCGACTGTAAATTTTCAAACAATTTTCTATCCCATTGCTGACATAGATAGAGCTACATATTTCCCGTATGGGTGACAGAGAAATATGCGATTTAATTTAATTATAAACAAACAAGTCCATGCGCTGAAATTTATATACGAATGCGCACATGTACCAGAAAAACGTTAAAAGTGCAATTGACAATTTCATAAGAGTGAATGACGTCATGCCATGTGCTCAGCGTGAAGTTTTTTAAAAAAATCTTCATTCTCCTTCTTTCTAATAGAATTTGCCTTTGAAAACTGTCCGTTCTCATTTGCACTTAGTGCAACGTGAATTTCGTTTTTTTTTTTTTTGGTTTATTATTCTTGTCTGATCGAAGTTTGTTCGCTAGCTTGGGGCAAGGCGTTTTAACTATAGAAGGTGATCTACTCCGGTTCACTACAATGAAATAATGCGTTGATGAAGTCACTTTAACTTAGCTTTTCTTTAGATCCCTTTTAAAGCATTCCCTTTCAAAATGAATTGAACATATTACGATGCCGGGGGCAATAATTTTTTGAAATCTTACCAAATTTCAACCATTTTTTCCTTGTTGTTCCTTGTCTTTGGGAAATCGATGATATATGATGTTATTGTCAAATTCTTTCTTTTTTTTCTCACATTCGAGCAATTCGGAACACTACAATTTTTTCTATTAACTATTTTTTTCCTTAATTGATTCACAAAACTCACAATTTTCGTTTAAAAAGAATCAGAAATCAAGCAAAACAATTTTAGTTTATTTGACAGCACACACACATCTAAATAATGCGTACGTATAAAAATCGGAATATATCACCTTCTATAGTTAAAAAGCTTTGAGCTTGGGGTACTTTATAATTACTAATACTTCGGCTTAATTTATGTATTATGCGGATGTATGAAATAGACAAACACAAAGTTTTAAGTGCGAACCGTCGTAATTCGAGGACTAACTACAGTACTGACCTTCATTAGAAGGACAAACCGGTTCGGGAAAGAGACCTAGCCCCTCAACCAATTTTTTTAGAAGGAAGTACAATGGGGTCAGTAAGACCTACGTGCTAAGGCCCACAATTATGTCCTCCAATACAATACAATGTAAGTCGTGGACTATCTTTAACATGAATATATTTTTTTAAACTATTATACTGTTTTTTAAATATATTATATTTAAAAAGAGATTTTATGATTTAATTAATGAAAAAAAAAAAAATGTACGTATAGAAAAGAAAACCCAGAAAATCGGATTAAAAACAAAAAAAAATTAATTATTAGAAGAAAATCTTTTACGGAACACGCACGTAATGATCATTTCTCTCACCCTTATCTTCCGCCTTTTTACAACCACCGACAAAAAAAAGGAAAAGAATATACCTTTTCTTTAGAAAAACGAAAATTGGAAAAATAATTTTGTGTACAGCAAATGAACACGGAAGCCTTTTAAAAATCCAGGAAAAAAAAAGAAAAATAGGAAAATATAGTATTAGGATATTAATTTTTTGCGGATTATAAAAGAAAAGTCGTTGTTGTCGGTCGTCATCGAAAAAGGGCGAACAAAATTATCGGAAAACGGAAAAAGAACGAAAAAGGGATTTATTACTCTCAAAAAAAAAATTATGCACGCGAATTCGAAGAAAATCCATCCACCTGAATTTTTTTTCTATGATTTTTTCTTTGATTTTCTTTTCTTTTTGGTTTTTCTTTTTGTATAAAATAAATGCATTCCGATTTAAGAAAAATAAAAAAAAACAAGAAGAAAAATGTAGAAAAAATTTACCATTTTCAAAGATAAATTCTAATGGATTTTCTTTTGTGCGGAAAAACCAAACAAAAAAAAAAGATGTGAAAATTCAATTTTGATGCGCTTTGATAGGAAAATACAAACACACAAACACAAAAAGAATATGAAAAAATATGATTTTCCGAACACAAAAGAAAAGCTTTCTTTTTTTTGAATATATAAAAGAAAAATTGTGTGAAAGTTGGTGCTGCTCTGTGCATATGGAGGGGGAGAGGAAATATGATGATTTTATTGTATATAAAAATATAGAATAAAAAATGAATTTATTTAAATTTTACTTCGTGATTTTTTTTGTACAAATTTCTTTATACCCACCCTATATACCCACCCAGTAAATATATACATATGTAAATATATATAGTATATAAGTTAATAGAATCACTGATCTTAAAAACTTTCTTTAAGACAATTCGTAAGTATAGAAACATTGTCCTAAATTGTTCCTAAATTCACCGCAATAGCTCCCATCAGTTTTAGACCGTTCGATTTGAAAAAATTTCTGAATTAAATCGGGTCACGGAGGTCTGTTTTTTCTTTTTTTCTTCTTGATACTTTTTAATAAAATTCCATTTTAAATATTCTGGGCTATTCTAAACTCCGTTGGAATAGGAATTTTCCTATGGAAAAAAAAATTTCGAAATTCATTCCGTACGGAAGTTTGTTATTCCAAACTCCGTAGGAATCCAAAATTTTACGTTTTTTTCCGCGACAGTATTGTGGAGGAATTTTTCAATTGTGTACATAAAATCAAAATGTAAGCTGTGAATTTCATTTTATTTAGGTAAATTTTAATTTTTTAAATGCTATTAAAATGTAGGTCGTTAAATTTCACAAATAAAAAGCAATACAAAAGGCTGATTGGATTGCTTAGCGAATATCCAAGTATTTGACAAGGATATGCAAAAATTGAAAAGGGAAAAATAGTAGGAGGTATCATAGTTACTAACGAGCTAAATGCAATGGGTCCTCTTAAAAAAGTCTGCACTAGTTGGAAAAGGGACCAATAATTGATGAATAAAAAAACATATATACATATATACTATATATATGTATATATATATATAAATATTTGTTTGTTTTTTGTTTGGTTTAGTTCGACTATAAGCCTTATGTAAAGAAAGAACTAAGCCATAATAAAAGAGAAAATGCAGCAACGGTTTTTCAGATTTGGAAGAAACTTGAATGTGTTAAACGGCCATGGAGCAATGTGTTTCTGGTACTTCACAAACACAATGTTTTGGAGTTAATCGAAATGTCCAATGTCCAGTGATATTGAAATTAATGAATCTCAATCTGGAATTAATGGTCACGTAGAAATATCACGTTCAGATACTTCAATTTTATCAATTGATGGTGCATTGAAAATAGAACCCACCCTTCCAAAGTATTCTACACCTGCCGAAACTTAATTAACCTTCAATTAAGAAACCAAAAAGAGTTTCAAGAAACCATTTCTATGAAGTTTAATAAAAAGAAACAAAAAATTCAACAAATTTCTGAGAAAAGAAAAAAAAGTATGTAGGGCAATAATTTAACGAATCCATGGAAACTCTAATTAATAGAG
Source organism: Xylophagus ater (assembly GCA_963422695.1). Lineage (NCBI taxonomy): Eukaryota > Metazoa > Arthropoda > Insecta > Diptera > Xylophagidae > Xylophagus > Xylophagus ater. The sequence goes on from OY730480.1 coordinate 60,123,021, forward strand.
TTATTATTAAAAATAAAAAAAATATTCAAAAAACAACAGAAAATATTTGAAAATATTTGAAATGGCCTACTTTTGGCAGTTTCGAAATTCGTTCGAAATTTTAGTTCATATAGTAACCTTTGTATACATTCCGTCGTAGTTTGGAATAGCTACCAAAATTCCGTTGGAATTATTTTGTCCGACGGAATTATATTCCAACGGAGTTTAGAATAGCCCAGATTATTTGCCAACTAAAGGGTGTTCCAAAATTCACGCAACAAGTAATTTTGATAGAAAACAGAGGTTTATAATTAAAAATTGTGTAATTTTTTATTGTTTCATAAACTAAACAGTTTAAGGTTATATATGGAATAGAATATCGGATAAATGGCCTCCTCAGCTTTGCCGGCACATACAAACTTTTTTGGTGAAATTTTCCATGATCGTTTTGCATAAATGTGACTGAATTTCGTTGATACAGCGCTCAATTTCCTCCTTTAATCCGTGGGTGGTCTTGGTCGTGTTTAAGATCACTAATTGATCCAGTCTCCTTGATGAAGTTAAATCACTATTCCGACTATATTTTGTGTGAAAATTGCATACTGTAGCTGCCAAACCTATTTTTCAAATATTGCTCAACAATAAAAACGCGTTGTTCTTTCATGTAGCACTGCATTTTTAATAACCCTGAACTGTCGGCTGTCATGCTGTCTTTTTTTTTCGTTGGCAACACTTTACCGTAGAATTCAATCTTGCGTGAATTTTGTGACACCCTTTACATACCGGCACAGGACTTCTATATAGTAAATATACTTGCAACGTCTGTCCCGTAAAAATTGGAATAATAATGCTGTAATGTTTTTACCTTGCCTTGACCTTCTTCTTTTCGTTCATCCATTCCTGAGTATGTCTGCTGGACATATGTCCTATGGCCCATTATTCTCCAAAATATATATGAATATATTTTCTTTTCAAATTTGTTTGCTGTTGAGTAAAGTTCTAGCAAGGAAAGGATATATCGTAATATCTCGCATATAGTCTGAAAACACATAATCGAAACACTGACTGCATATATAAAAAAGGATAATTGGTTCCTGCTTTTCAGTAAATAAAACGAGGGTAATTTATTCAAATGATAGTTTTTGGTTGTTTCTTTCATCTCGCATACATTTCTTTGTATATAGCACCGTTTATCGTTCAGAGAATTTTAAGGCTAAATTCAATCAAAAAAGATGGAAGTCATAGAATAGTCAAATACGATATCAGTATGGGACGAGTTCGCCGCCAATGTTGCATTAGTATTCATCAGGCTAAATTGAGGCTGTGTGTGTGAATTATTGCATTTCCACCTCTTAAAAATAATTCCCATATAGTAGCCTAGGAAACGATTAAATGGGACCCCATTTTCATTCTAATATATTCCCTCAAAAAAAACTAATAATTATTAAAACTCACCAATCAACACAAATCTTGAATAACAAAATATGTTACAATAAGTGTAAAAAAGACGGCCAGTTGTTTTCAAAGCAGAATGTAACAGGAAGAAAGAGAATGAAATATTTTAAAAACCTTCATCCAACAAATTCCTGGATAATAAATATTTATGCCCTGTGGTAGATACTACCGGAGGGTATATTAGTTTTATCACTACACATCATAGAAAGGTTTCAAGGATACGGTTGTGTAGAGAATGAAAAGTTATATTGATTTCTGCATATCCGTCCGTCCGTATACAAGATAACTTAAAAACGCGTTATCTATCAGGGAGCAAAGTTATAAAGACCAGACAGTTTGTCGTTTTTTTATAGTTTTTCGGATGTCATTTCATAATTTGTGGAACAATTTTGTTTAAATTATTTACATGGATAGACTGCATAAATACCCGATTCTATGTTAAGCTTCAGTAAATTAGTCCAAAGATATTGGAGGAAGAAATAGTGTAGGAAAAAATAAGCCTATTTATAAAGTTTTTCCTATATATTTTAAAAAACTAATATACCGATTTGAATAAAATTTGTATAAGATGTCGATGCTATTAAACCCCCTTCCTATGAATTAGAGCGAATTTGAAGAAGACAAACAAAGTTATGGACAAAAGCTTTGAAAAATTATTAGTTTGGTAGGTTTTCTCAGAGTTAATTTATTGAAATATAGGTTTATTGACTACGATCTCTTGTTTAACATTTAAAAAATCGGCTATAGACCGATTTACATTTACTTTGTTTCGTAGTTTATTTACGTAAATGTGTATGTGTAGCTAGCTATCTTCCATAAGGAATATTTTTTGGATTTTAACAAACAATTTCTAAATAGTTATGAAGCATACAAAAAAAAATTCTTAGAATCGCGGCTAGTTTTCAATGGCGTAATGTATCACGTTTAAAAGAAAACTTTATACAGGGTGGCGCAAAATGAAGGTTTTTTTATTTATTAAAAGAGCCATTGAGTCCCTTGCAGTATCTTCTTGGAACCAAAGGGTTAGATGGTTTTTCACGGCTGGCCGTAAAAAATTCTCCAACATCGTCCGATATTGAGCACTATTGATGGAAACTGCAACACCGTCCAATGATCCTCCCAAATGATACACTGCACCAAACAATACATTTAAATGCGTGTAATTATCGTTGATGAACTGCTCTTGGATTCTCTGTAGCCCATATCCTGGAGTTCTGCTTGTTTACGAAGCCATTCAATTTGAACTGGGCTTCAACGATCATTATCAAATTTTCAAAACAATGGACCGTTGATGTTCAAAATAAAGTTCAATGATTTTGGTTCGTTGTTCGATTGTGTATTGTTCCATTTGACATTCCTCATTACAAAATCCTGAAAAGAAATTTTAAAAAAAATTGAACAAAAAATTATAAATAATTCACTCCACAACATTTTGCGCCACCCTGTCTTTCTTCAAATGTGCACAAATAATTATCCAGAAAAAAATTGAAAAACATATTAGCGATTTGCCTAGATGAAGGAGAAAAAGACAGGATTTGGAATAACCATTTTTAAATCATTTGTTTCCTTCTGATTTGATCCATATATTTCTTTGAAATACACTTGGATAGATGAGAGGGGTCATATTTTGTGAGGTAAAGGAATTTGTTTGATTTTGTGGCAAAATTTTTTGAAATGTTTTGAAATGAATTATTTTTCTAAAAACTTTTAAACTATTTTAACTTCTATACGAAGTGTATGGTTATTAATTACAATAGAACATTTTTTTTTTTTGCAAATCTCCTTATTGTGAAGAGTTCTAGTTTGGTATGAGGAGTTTTTCACCCAAGAACGTGTTTATCAGAAGATGGGTTCGATCAGTTCGATCAGTTCGATTGATCATATTTATGAAATCCAGTTGTTCGGATAAAAAATTCGATTGGCTGATTTAAAATATTTTATTATTTGGTAAATTCGGCAACATATGAATTTGAAGGGAATGTTATAATTCTGATGAAACCGTCTTGGGTTGAAAAACTCCTCATACCAAACTAGAACTCTTCACAATAAGGAGATTTGCAAAAAAAAAAAATGTACTAATTAATAACCATACACTTCGTATAGAAGTTACAATAGTTTAAAAGGTTTTAGAAAAATAATTCATTTGAAAACATTTCAAAAAATTTTGCCACAAAATCAAACCAATTCCCTTACCTCACAAAATATGCCCGTCTCATCCATCCAAGTGTATTTAAAAGAATATATTTGTCAAATCACAAGGAAAAAAATGCTTTAAAACTAGTGTTTGAACATCTCTTTCTGCCCTTCACCTAAAAGCATACGACTAATATGTTTTGCTATTTTTTTCTCTGGATAATTATTTGTGCACATTTGAAGAAAGACAGGGTGGCGCAAAATGTTGTGGAGTGAATTATTTATAATTTTTTGTTCAATTTTTTTTAAAATTTCTTTTCAGGATTTTGTAATGGGGAGTGTCAAATGGAACAATACGCAATCGAACAACGAACCAAAATCATTGAACTTTATTTTGAACATCAACGGTCCATTGTTTTAACCATTTGATAATGAGCGTTGAAGCCCATTTCCAATTAAATGGCTTCGTAAACAAGCAGAACTCCAGGATATGGGCTACAGAGAATCCAAGAGCAGTTCATCAACGACAATTTCACGCATTTAAATGTATTGTTTGGTGCAGTGTATCGTCTGGGATCGGGCGATGTTGGGGAATTTTTTAAGGCCAGCTGTGAAAAACCATCTAACCCTTTGTTTCCAAGAAGATACTGCAAGGGCTCATGGCTCTTTTAATAAATAAGAAAACGTTCATTTTGCGCCACCCTGTATACAATTTTTTTTTTAAACAAAATTTCATTCTCCTTTCTGACAAATTTCGCCCTTGAAATTTGGCAGCGATTCTAAGAATTTTTTTTTTTTTGCTTCCTAACTATTTAGAAATTTTTTTTCTCTTTCTTCCTGGTATATTTGGTTTTGAAACAACGTGCCATTTCAGTTACACTTATATAAGATATTTTATTATTTCAGGAATGTGTTCATTGGTAAGTTCTAATAATTATTAGTTTTTTTTTGAGGGATTATATAAGAATGAAAATGGGGTCCCATTTAATCATCTCCTCCAATAAAACTCACGGATTTCACTGTGATAAACTTGGCGGTTTCTTTTACACACGGATAGGAAAACGCATTGTCCAATAAATTAACATGTATTTGCTATATCTTCTGTATTCTTTTATCTATGATTCAATATTGGCATTAACTTCCATATACCATAGTATAATTGGGTACTTTTTATACTATTCCAATATTTTTTGTTTAGCCGTTGAGTTTTATGCGGCGAAAGTAGAAACCCGTGACAATAATTCGATAGGTTTTCATGAAATTAGAAATCTAAATTCTGGATAAAGGCCAACTGAAAGGATAAGAAATATTTCCACTCTGTGAGGGATTTCTTAAAGCCAAAATAGAAAAACGTCATGAAATTGAGAATATATATATATTCTGAAAAGCCGTACGAGCGGAGCGGCACGAGAGCTGGGCGGGTTTTGAAATGAGAGTGCAGTGCTACGAATTCCAAGAAATTCGGACAGTTTAGGTGTGTTTCAACTTATCTGGAGCCGATTGGATTTTTCGTCAGAATTTGACTATGGCAATACCTTTTTTTTGTATATGCTTCATGGAAGCCAAACTATACTGGATTGAATTCGATGAAATTCACACATTTTAAATAATCGGATTTAAGGAAGGTCTCGCATATTTTGTACCGAATTCTGATGAAGGCATTCAACGGAATTGTCGCTAAAGAATTCCATAGCGGTCATCAGTCCGAAATAGAGAAACATGTAAACTTACTGGCTATATGGTTAAGTATATTTATTATTTAAGTATATTTTTTTTTCTTCAAGTATTTATTTTAAAATGTCAAACCGTAATAATCTAAGTAAAACCGGACTAATCGAAGCCGGACTAATGCGCAGGTATTTCATATATGGCAAAATTATAACAAATCCAAATTTCATGCGAAATCAATTTTTGGAATCCATTAAAATACATTTTAATATTCATTTATTTTCACTAAAAGAAAAAAAAAATGGCGTCGTGAAAATTAAAACAGAGGAAGAAAAAAAAAGAGAATGTATTATTATTATTTATTTTTATTTTTTTTGTTTTACGCAATTAATTTGTATTAAATTAAAACAATTTCTTTTGTTTTTTTTTATTATATTTTATTATTTCAACACAAAAAGAAACACACACAAAAATAATAAACGAAACGCGAATGACAGCACGGCCTCTTAAGAGTTAGGCATTTTTTTTCCTTTGTTTCAATTTCTATATTGTTTTTTTTGTTTTGTTTTTTATTTTCCATTAAATCAATCTTTTGTGTCGGCCCACTTTTTATAAAGAACAAAAAAAAAACAAAACCATTAAAATCAACTAATTTCATTTTTTCTTTGTTTTTTGATATCTAATAATTTTATGATAATGCATTTTGTTTTTTTTTTTTTTTTGTGTTTGCCTCGATAGTGAAAGGATGGTGGCCATGTTTGATCAACAAATTAAAAAAGATTATCGGTAATTTTCGAAATGAATAAACATCTAAATAATGTGAGAGATCATTTTCAGGTATATAATATTACTGAATTTTCTCCCGCTTTGGATATTATTACAACAAGGGATACCGCGCGATATCCGCCGGGCACTTAAAAAATCAACACCATTTGGACATTTCCCCTTTACTCCTCGATGGTATACGCCGTATAAGATTACGATCGATTCGGAAAAAATAAAAAAGAAATATTGATATATTAAAAAGAATGATGCGAGCAATGATAAAGCAATAATATAGTTTTTTTGGTCATTATTTGGAGTGGAGTTCGGACGATAGGTGATTATTATACATTTTTATTAAATATTATTGACTACGTTTATAGAAAATATCTTGGATGAGTTATATATTTAAAGAGAGATCCTTTTTCGAAGAAATTGATAGTCAAGTATTAATTATTTTCTGCTCTTTTTTTTCCTCTATACAAAACAAATGTATACGATCACTTTCTCTATAAATATGATAAGAATGATTTCCATAGATCTTAGACAGACACTTCAGGCATAGACTCGATCGGCTCCGGTAATTGAAGTGGGGATTTAAAAATGCAGTAATTTTTTTGTTTATTGGTCCGTTTTATTAAAAATGATGGAAATGATAATTTATGCTCAGAATTCTCATCATAACGTTTCTTCTAACCACAAATAAATCACAACGAGCGAGCGTACGAAGTAATTCTTATGATTGTAAACAAAAGATAAAAACGTGTCTTTTCATCAACAAATAATTTTTGCTGCTGACAGATAATATGTGAAGCAATATTCATGTCAAATTTTGGTATTGCAAAATGTCCGGTTTACATTTGACAACGATTTGAATTAGACGGACACTTCAATTGTCGGACCGGATATTATATCTAGATGTTCAAGCTCATATGTGGGCAACGCGTAGTGTTCAGTCACAGAATACACTGTCGTGTGCGAAATAATAGCAGTGCTGAATTGAATGGCACAAATTTCAACAAATTACCACTGTTTTATTGAAGGATCTAGGTGACATCTATTGTGAAATATTCTATGTTATCCCCTGAACTTAATCTATGAAAATATTCGACAGAACAAGTTAGGTTTCTGAAAATCCCAGTTATATATATACGTGGAGATCTTATTTTGTCGTGAGAAAAAATAGCAGTGAATTGTAATTTAAAGTAAAGTCTTTAATAAAGATGGCGTACAATTGGTTTTTCATAGTTTAAATTGATTGTGAGTTTTTAATATTTGCATTCAATCCGAAATTATGTGAAATTTATTCATTATCATCTAGAAAAATGGGTTGCGGTAAGCATTGTTCGGAAGGGGATCGAAATTTGATAAACAACATGATCAGCTGGTGAAAAACCTACAAAATTATTCAAAAGACGTTAGGATGCTCAGCAAAAATGATATCCAACGCCATTAAATGGAGAAAAACCCCCGAAACACAAGGAAGAAGATCAAAAACAAGCCCACAGATATCGTTATTTTAGCTAGGAGAAACCCATTCATGGCATCTACAACCATTAAACAGGAGCTTAATTTAAGTATTCATGATTCCACAATACAGAAAAGGATTATAAAAGCAAATTTAAAAGCTCACAGTCCCAGAAGAGTACCATTTATTGAATGCCAGACATATAAAAAACCGACATCTGTTGGCAAAACAGCACGATAAGTGGGCTTCATCAAAATGGCGTAATGTGATATGGACCGATGAGTCAAAATCGTTTTGTTTGGCTCAACTGGATCTCGTCAATACGTTCGAAGACCTAAGAATACTGAATACAACCCTCGATGTACTACTAAAACTGTGAAACATGGTGGAACGAAAATTATGATATGGGGTTCCTTTTCGTGGCAGGGGATTGGTCTTATATTTCTTATAAAATGCCATGTTAGAGTATGCTGAAGAAAATATGCCGCTTCACTGGACGTTTCAACAAGATAACGACCTGAAGCATACGTCGCGAAAGGTTTGATCAGAACAAAATCGATGTGATGGTATGGCCTACTTAGTCCCCCGACCTCAATCCAATTGAGAACTTATGGACTGCCATAAAAAAGCAGTCCTCCACGCTAAACCACGAAATGAGAGTCAGCATGGAATTCTGATCCAATCGAAAGACACCGCCATCTTGTCGACTCAATGTTTCGTCGCATGCAGGCTGTCATTAAAAATAATGGTCATGCCAAATATTAGTCGAGGAAATGACTAAGCGATATATTTTTTTTTATTTTGTTCATATAGTAATAGTTTATTATTGAAGGATTTGTTTTCCTTTTCTTTTCACTGCTATTATTTCGAACGACAAAATTGCATAGTTTATGAAGTATTTATTGCAAAAATAAATATATGAATTTGATAAATGTTGTCTTATGGATTTTTGAATTCTCATAGCAGGGTAATTTATTCTACAACGTCTGGATTCTAAGTTCAAACTGTTGAAAGTCGTCGATTGGCCAGCAGATATAATTTTTTTACAACAGCTTTTTCCGGTAATATGAAAGCTTCACGTCTTCTTGAATCCATTTCTTTCTTTTCGGACTAACTGACATAGCTCAAGGTGTACAAATGATTTATTCATTCCTTTTTATCCAACTGTAATTACCGGAATTCAGGAATCTCCGACACTCGAATGAGCCACGGAGCTTAATGCTTATGCAAATATATCTTCGATTTCCGTACTTAAGAATTTCTTTAAATAATAACAAAGAAAAAAAACTTTTGTTTGTATTAATTATCAGTATTTTGCGTGGTACAAGCGGTGCGTATTAACTCTACTAATACTTAACAGATTACATTAATATACTAACTTCCTATTTGTACTAATTTTTAACCTTTTGTAGTCAGCTTTCCTTCTCCTCACCCAGCCTGATGATGATGCGTATTTGCTTTATTGTTTTTCTTGGGCTATGCTACTGATAAGTGATATTTATATCACTTGGTGAAATGAAATTTAGCTGCCCTAAGCGATGTCTGAAGCTATTACCTAAAACAGTGGTACTCAAACTATTTTGGTCGCGGAACCCGCAGAAATTTTTCCAAAGATCGTGGAACCCTTGTTTTTTCAACAAATTAAATGAAATAAATATTGTTTTGGTAAAAAAAAACAATTCATCATGAAAATAAATAATCTTGGTAATAAAACCCAAAATACGTAGGTAAGGTAGGTAATTGAAATAGAAATATAGTTAAAAAACTTCAATGTAAAGGATATTTATGGATCTTCGATTCCAGATACCTATTAAAATTTGACGCTATGGTCGATAATTGAACTCGAATATCTGGTGTGACGTTAAATCAGTTTCAATATTATGTTTTTGTCGCAGAATACTGGGAAAACCCCGGCTTCACACAAATAAATGGTTACAAACTGTAATATACAGCCTGTTTGGCTAAACTTGTGGATATTCGTCGTATACATCTGACCAAAATGTTGCGTTAACGGAATTGTTCTAAAAATTTATGGCTCCTATTTGAATTAAACTTTCATAATTCCAGGCCAGAAATCCTGTTGGTTTTTCTTTTATTTTGAAAGGATTTTGTATACCCAGTTCTTTAAGTTCGGAAACTAATCAGTCAGCAATTTCAATAAGCTGGACAGATGAGTTATTATATCATTACGGATTTCGATATCCAAATCCACTTCAGATTCTGCAAGAAAATCACTAAGTGTCGGAAAACATTCAAAATTATTTTGCTCCACAGCTGAAGTCCAATATTTTATTTTCCTTGATAAAGCTATTAATTTATTTTAACGTAAAATATGTTGACTTCTTTACCTTGTAGAGACAAACATGATTCGTTTAATTTTCCAAATATATGTAGACAGCCAAGTCATATTATCATAATCGGTCTGATAACTTAAATTTGCGATCGACAAAATACGCGAAAAGTTCCTTTCGAAGTTCAAATATACGTACAAGAATTTTACCACGCGATAGCCACCTAACTTCCTTAATGTAAAAGTAAAATGGTGTGAAGACTACCCAGATCTTTACACAAGTCTTTGAAAATACAGGGCCGCAAAAATTTTTGAAAAGTTTTTTAATTAAATAAAATAAAATTTTACCCCGATCCCCGTGGAACCACACTTTGAGAGTACCTATGACCTACATATAAAGTAATCGAATTTATTACTCATTTCATAGGAGAAAAAAAAAAGAAAAAAAATGAATGAGAATATTTCTAACCTCTATAAGTTCCAGGAGATACTTTAGAGAGAATTTTCAATTTGTGAATGTCATCCGAAGGTAATAATAAATCTGACGAATTCTCATTTAGGATGTTAACTGGGGATAGATCATACTGCTCTAGTGCAGAATGCCCAATGTTAGACTCGAAAATATCTTTTACCAAGAGATTTGGATGAGATCCAAGCTTTGTGAGTCTGTTAGATGCAAGGTTCAGCATATATGTCATAATAGGAGTGATTTCCGACTCTCCATATATGATATTATTGGAGTACCATTTCTTGTTAGGTTTACGATATTTCGATAGGCAGTGACGAAGTATTTTACGTTCAAAAACTTGTAGTTCATCTGCCACATTAGGTGTAATATATAACCAATGCGCAAAAGCATAAGATAGAATAGGCCTAATTAGGGCCTTATACATAAGTAATTTTGTTTTGGTTTCCATAGACTTAGAGCTTAATAGTGGTTTTAACATTGCTGTTGCCTTTCTGGCTTTATTCAGAACAAATCTAGCATGAATATTGTATTTTAATCTATGGTGAAACATACTTAATTTGAGTTTTAAGAGGAATGTCATTGCCATATATAGACAATTTTAAAGTTTTGCTTTCACGTACTGCTAAGTAGTGACCCCTGCCACTTGCGTTTCTAAAGCAGATCAGCTCACATTTTCCAAAATTAATGTTAATTCCCCAATTTATTAGGTAATCTGCGATTAATAAGAGGTCTTGCTTGACTTCTTCAAGAGCTTCATGTGGTCTTTTGTGACCCGAGTATATAATTGTATCATCAGCATACAGTATTGCACTAGAATTGTTTAGAGCTATTGGAAGGTCACTCAGAAAAATATTAAATAATTTTGGGCCCAGTATGGATCCTTGGGGAACTCCAGAGAGGGCGTTTACTAGCTCCGATTTCTCCCCATTCAGTTGTACGAAAAATTTTCTATCTTTTAAATAGCTCCAAATAATTTTTAACAACCAGGACGGACAATTGTACCTTTTTAATTTGTAAATTAAGCCTTCCATCCAAACGGAATCAAATGCTTTCTCCAAATCAATTGCACAAGCTACGGTGCACTTTTTTTCTTTTAAGTTCTTTAAAATTTGTCCTGTAAGAGAAGTAGCGCGTGTTCGGTCGATTGTTGTCGTTCAAAACCAAATTGACAAGTAGGGACAATATTGAAGTCTTCACAGAAGGTCTCGAGATGCATTAAAAGAAACTTTTCAAAAATTTTCTCAATGTTTGACAGCAATACGATGGGTCTAAAGTTTGATACGTCATTTGATGAGTTTCCTTTAGGTAATGGAATTAGCTTCGTAGTTTTCCATAGATTTGGGAAATAACCATTATTAATGCAGTTATTAAAGATTAAACATAGCCCTGGAGAAATTTGTGCCGAACATTTGGACAAGAGAAAGTTAGATATCCCGTCGGGACCAGCGGACTTCTTTTTTTTGAGCTTTTAATAATGTTGATAATTGTATCAGCTGAAGTGAAGTGTTGTCTTTCTCTAGGCCTTGAAGGCGGGTTTTCTGAATTGAACTCTGTAATTCGTACATCCCAAACTTCGCTTAAATAATTGTCAGCCACCGAGTGTACCCTGGAATTTAATTGCGTGTTACCGGTTGTATTTTTTTCCGAAAAGAGGGCTGTATAAAAATCATGAAAGGCCGAAAGTTTCTCCGGAGTGCTGCTGTAGATATGATTCTGGTGGGTAACATTTTTATTGCTGTCGTTATTTTGATACTTCCCTGTTAACTTAAATATTTCTTTAAATGCGTCAGGACCTGGCTTGATTAAGCTTAATCTGCTTCTAAAATTTTCATTTAATTCTATTCGAACCTTATCATTAATAATTTTGGTGAGACAACGGATTCTAGAAGACCAGTCTTGGTATTCATAATTTACTTTATTGTAGTTATTATGGTAGATGTGTTTGAGAATTCTCAACCAGACCTTCCTAATTCTGACGAGATTTAATAATTCTCGCGAAAGAGTTCTATATTTGCTTCTCCCGACATGAGTCACGGATTCTGAGTGTTTTTTAGAGCAATTACTTAAGATTGTCGCAAAAGCATATGCACCATCATCTATTTCATCATTAGAGAGGTTTCTGTTCTTGGGCAAATTGAGGGAGGAAATACTTATGCTAACATCCCTTTGGAAATTTTTCCAATTCGTGTTCTTGAATGAAATGAAAGTTGGGGGACTTCTTAAGAATGGGCCAAAACCGTTAGTACTAATAGAGAGGAGCAATGGGAAATGATACGTAGCAGAAGGAAGGGTAATACATTTAAAATTATGCTGAGAAGGTAATGTATTAGTTAGAGAAGAAGATACTAAGAATAAATCAATGAAGGACGAAGAACGTGGAAAAGATGGATCCCTGGGGCTAATTATGTTAAGTTCTCTAAGAGGATCATTTGAGAACCAAGAGTATAAATGAGTTCCGTTAGTATTTCGTTTTGTGTCACCCCAATACTCATGACGAGCATTAAAATCGCCACCAAATATACAGCGGTCAAACTGCAAAGATAAATTATGAAGTTGGTCTAAATCGCCTATCATGTAACTTCCAATATTACCCGGAATATATAAAGAACAGAGAAGAATATTTTTCGTTTGTCCAGAATTATCCGTAAAATTGATGCCAATCATTGTGGCAAATATATTCTGGAATGAATGTGAAATTTGCTTAAATTTTATTTGCTTTTTAATGAGGATTGCGGTGCCTCTACCAGAATCATTTCTGATAAGCTCGTAATTATCAAAAGTAGGTTTATGCCTTTCTTTAAGGCATGTTTCTGAAAGAAAAGCTGCTAAAGGCAAGCACTCATTAATTATAGAATTGACGTACAGTCTCTTCCCATGAGAGACTATGGAGTTCACATTATAAGATAGTATTTTGATATTTGCCATTTATTTGGTTTGGATAGAAAATATTAGATCCAAATAAAGACCTACTTTTTCATCCTGATTTGATATAGATTTATATCTAGGTACAAAGCTCCTAAGTTTGCCGAAAAGGGTGGAAAATGGTATTCCAAATAAGTTCATTGATTCGTTAGTAAAAAATTTAAGATTCTCCTGATCAGTCAAAGTTGGTTCAGAGTGATTTTCGATTTGCTGCTTTGCAGCTTGAGCGAAGGAAGTTCCATGATGAACAAAATTATTGGAGTCGCTCTTAAGGAAATTTCTTCGATTATCAATTGCAATTCTTGCTTTCAGCCTGAGATTCTCCCTCTTAGTTATAAATTCCTTAAAGGATTCACAACCCCTGTAGCTGGCCGGATGATCTTTACCGCAATTAGCGCATATGGGCCTTATGCCATTTTCAGCATTGGTTACACATTCTTCTTTACCATGGCTTTGGCCACATTTGACACATCTTCTCGAAAATGAACAAAATTGTCCTATGTGACCAAATCTTTGGTATCTGAAGCATTGGACGGGACCAGATTTCCTGACCTTTTCCCAATGAATTCTTTGGTAGAGTAGATTATCAATTTTAATGAGACTATTAACATCTTGACCGGGTTCGAGCTGAACAAGGAACATATTTAACTGTCGACCCAACTTTCTCGAGTTGATGGTCGAGTACGATGAAATTTTAGAAATTTTCAGATCAGGCATTTTTAGGATAAGAGCTTCCTGAATTTCTTCAGAGGAATAGTCACAGAAGATTCCTTTTAAAAGGATAACCTCTTTTTTCAAGAATTTGGGAGTAAATGAGAATCCGTCAGTATTAGATTTCTTCAGCAAGTTCAGTATCTGTGTATGAACAGTTGGACAATTCACAAACAATTTAAAACTACCAGCATTCAAATTCTTTACGAAAAATTTTGCAAATTTAGAAACTTTTTTAATAAACTGAATTAGTAAAACAGGGCTGGCGTTATGCACAAATATTGGCGGACACTACACTACTTTCTCCAAATTCCCTGAAATTGGGTTATCATTAATATTAGACTTATTATTTTCATTATAATTATTAGTGACATTTTTATTTTTCAAATTTAAAGGGTTACTTAAATTAACAAATTCCACGTCCATGTTGTCAAGTCCAGATAGGCTGCTAAATCTATTTGATGATTTAGGCGCATTTATGACCGGAGCGTTCATTTTCCTTTTTTTAGGGACATTTAGTTTGTTGATAAAAGCTGCATGTTGGTTTGAAAGTTCATTTGCAAATGTTTCAAACGTGTTTGCAAATAATAACTCATCGTTTTGATTTATGTTCCCAACTGAAGTAGCTTGTTTATTTTCCAAAGCCAAAGGTGCTTCCATTTCTACATTATTATTTGAAGCTGCTGTTTCTGCAGGAGGAAATTGGCTAGCAGTTTTTAATTTTCTTTTATCTACATGAGTAGTAGCTTGATAGCTTAATATTATTATAGAGCCGTAAAATAAAAGCGCGTCTTAATATGTGCAATATATTTTGTCTTAAACGAAGCGACACCCACAAATTGAAATCATCAAATTTTCCACTTTTTACTTTCCCGATAAACGAATGTTAATAGGAAAGTACTATAATCGTGCGAAAACCCAAGATTTGTTCTAGAAGGGCTAGGAAGGTGAAAATAAGTGCAAAATCCGTTTCATCAAAAGTAATTAGCCCCATGCCCGTTTGTCCGTCCTTCTGTCCACTTCTTTAAATCGTTAATAAAATCTAAATGGAAGGTCCGATTTCCATGAAACTTTCACCATTTTGGTGTTGCGTCAAATGCGAGATGGTGTTGGATTCTGGGCGAAATTAATATATGCCAACACAATTTGCTAACGCTTTTTTTTGTCTAAAAACGACAAAATTTTGTGGATACGGTGGAAACTAAACTGCTGGGCGGATTTTGAGAAAATTTATGCAGTTCATGTATTGGATCCAAACTTAGAACTGATTAGTTTTTGAATATGGCAACACTGTCTAAGAATACGTTTTGTTCAAATATAGTCTATAGGTCATATGCATAAAAATAAGACTTTACTCTACTTTGCTAAATTTTGACATTTTGGAGTAAAGTTTCGCATTCGTATGCTAAAAAATCTCTGAGTAAAGTCAGTGAGTATTGAGTATTCGGACTACCAATTCCGTATGCATAAAAGTTAAAAAAGTCGAAGATACTCACAAAATTTTGAGTTTGGTCTACACCATGCTCAAACAGCTTTACTCATGCTAGAATTCAGTTTTTTCAATTTATTTTCAATTAGTTGTCGACAAAAGTGAACAGAAATCCGTTCACTTTTGTGCGTTAAACAATTAAAATGCATTTGATTGCGTTTTCTTTAACGGTAATTGCTCGAATGAATGTGGAAAATGAATCCAGTAGTAGCTTGATGTTGGCATACATTTCAAAAAATTTCGATATGCAAGGGTCGCAAATTATATATTTTTATACCGTACTAGCATGGGAAGCATACGTGTCCAACGTTGGGCACGTTGGTCTACGTTGGACTTTACACAAAAACGTTACATAAAAACATTGCAAATTTGAACTAATCTTCTTGTATTGTAGGGAAGATAATGTAAAATGTCTTAATTCCAAATATTTATCGAAATCGGATCAGTTATTACTTGGAAGATTATTTTATACTGACACAGTGGAGGAGGAAAAGTGTTTTATTGTATTAGATATAAATTTATCTCGTAATAAAATTTTAATTCCCTTTTAGTAGAGATGCTAGTAGATTCGTAAATCGGTCGGCCCAGTCTTATGATATGAAAACTTTGTCGAGAAAACAATTTGCATAAGAAAAGGCCGAATCATAACTTTTTCTAATTTATAATTATTAAAATCTAATTTGTTTATTGGATTTTTGAAAATAAATTTTCTTTGTAATCATTTTTATTATGAAATCATTAATTTTAATTTTTAATCCATTTTAATTGACACGTCTTGATCCTAATTAACCGTAATGAATAATAACTGAAATTTTAAATCACATGAAATCACAACTAAATGACAGAATGCTACTCTCTCCGAATTTCGGACTAAACGGAGTAAAGTACAGTTTTTAGAATACCATATTGAACAAATACTCAATTACTTTACTCTACTCCAAATTTAGCAAAGTAGAGTAAAGTCTGATTTTTATGCATATGACCTTATGTTTGCACTAGTTGTAAAACCGAAACTGCATATCCAATTTTGATGAGATTTGCACAGTTTATATACTAAGGTCGAAATCAGAACATATTAACTTTTCAACGGAATTCACTTCTGGTGACATTAATGTTCAAAACTTTTTTTAAAAAATGTAGTGTTGGAAATATAGAAATTTAGCTAATTCGGCCTTACCTTT
The DNA here is from genome assembly GCA_963422695.1 of Xylophagus ater. NCBI lineage: Eukaryota > Metazoa > Arthropoda > Insecta > Diptera > Xylophagidae > Xylophagus > Xylophagus ater. Next base: position 60,139,548 of record OY730480.1, read on the forward strand.
GGGATGGGCCAACCGAAAAGATAAAATGTGTCTCCCCTCAGTGGGGGGTTGTGGGCGGCTAAAATAGAAAAACTGCAATAATTCACTCATAAATGGGAGGATTTTCTTAAAACTTGGTGTGTATATTTTGGATAGACCAACTGAAAAGATAGAATGTGTCTCCACTTGCTGGAGTTGAAGGAGTCAAAGTAGAACACATTAATAATTTAGTCAATAGTAGTCACATTTCCATGAAACTTGGAATGTACATTTAGAATAGGCGAATTGAAATTAATATTTTATGACATTATCGGGAAAGTTCCATAGTAGTCCGGCCGATATAGAGAAAATTTAAATTCATTACTATGGTTTGCTTTGATCATTTTTTTAATGTACCTACAAAAGTAATTAAACCACTTAAATAGTATCCGAATATTTAATATCTACATATTCTCATATATAGTGTCTTTTAATAGGGACATAACAATTTTGTATCTTTATATCAGGTATGTCAAACACGCGGCCCGCGGGCCGCATGTGGCCCGCCAATACATAAATTGCGGCCCGCGGAGACTTGAAAAAATATCAAGCTTTGACACTTGGAGCTGGAAGGTTTGAACTTTTTGGTTGATGCTGGCGCGAGTCGCCAAATGAAAAGCGGCGACCGAACCAGAACAGTGATTAAACACAAGACGATCAAGACAAAGTCCAGTGTTTGCTCAATCGTTTGTGAATGAAAGTGGATTTTGGTTTTTATTCATGTAGGATGGCTATCAGATGTAAGAAACATGAATAAAGTGGAGAAAATGCTGACATGATCATTGTTAACTTACGGACTATCGAGAATGTAAACATGTTGTAAAAATGTATGTAAACATTAGTGTGCGACCGCATAGGCTCTACGCTCACTACGCGCACTTTCGAAGATGAGAGCAACGATAATTATCGCGTGTAATTAAATGGAAGTGGCCATATAGCCGAGTTCGTTGAAAGCAGGATACGATAGAAAAAAAGAGAAGAATTGAAATTTAATTCTTCGCCTCTTTCGAAAAAGAAGACCATGATTTCTTTTTTCATTTGTGAAGAAATTTGTATGTATTTGCATTTGTGAATTAACTGACAAACTAGCGAAAATGTAAATGTGTTCAACGACAAGAGTGATATCCGGTATAGACACTTTTCGCTCACCGTTTTTGTTCCTCTCACCGCGTTAATATTTTTCTCACTCCGCGTGGAAAGCGCAGAACCTATTTGGCCGTACACTTAGCCATGATTGTAGGATGGCTCCCAGAGTTAAGAAAGATAGTTAATGTAGAAAAAACGCTGACAACGATCTTGATTCACCCAGTTTAGTTTGGATCGTCGTTGAAAAAGTACAAAATAAAAAAGTTGAGTTCATTAAAATAAAAGTGTTTTTAATCATTCTAAAAATCGTATTTTATTAATTTTTTGAACATTGAAAACATGCGGCCCCCACTTAATACAAAATAGATCATGTGGCCCGTAATATTATATGAGTTTGACATGCCTGCTTTATATGAACACACCCTTAAACATTAATAATGACCTGTCAATGTCAAAACGTAGATTAAAATCAACATTTTCATCATGATAAAGTTCACGAACGAGCAACGCTTGGAAATTATTAAAAATTACTACTGGAAGAAAATCCAGAATTTCATCAAAAAATCATCTTCAGCGATGAAGCTCATTTCTGGCTGAATGGCTTCGTCAACAAGCAAAATATGCGTTATTGGACAGCAACAAACCCACATGTGCTTCAAGAGACACCATTGGATCCACAAAAAATCACTGTATGGTGCGGTTTACATGCCGGAGGCGTGATTGGGCCGTATTTTTTCGTTGATGCGAACGATCGCCATGTTACCGTCAATGGAGAGCGCTACCGTGCCATGTTGGAGGATTATTTTTGGCCAGAATTAGATGAAATTGATATCGGCGATATGCGGTTTCAACAAGACGGCGCTACAAGCCACACAGCACACGTTACAATCGTTATGTTATGTCCTTAATGAAAGACCCTTTATCAAACAAAAAGAAAAGGAAAAGCTTTTGATTAAAAACCTTAAAAAAAACAAGAGAAAAAAACGTTAAATTACAATAATAAGATCATAATAAGAACAAACAAAAGGAATAGTGGCTTTTTATTGGCAGAGTGGCAGAGTGGCGGCGCATTATCTCAATCAATCTGAGATGATGATGGCTGACAGCTTGCGGTTGATTTTAATGAAATTATTCAACATAGAAAAACAACAATATAACATACAACATTATGAAGAAAGACTTTATTATATTAACGCGGGTTTTAGCCATTTAAAATGAATGAAATTGCATTTTAATTTTGATATAATAATAAATAATGATTGTTTTTTTATGTCGAGAGGCTTTTATGAATTTTATAATAACAAAAAGAAAAAAAATAGTGGAAAGTAGAACAACGATCCAGTAACTCGCTATGGCGGAAAAGAAGAAGAAGAAGGAGGTATATTTTTAACTTCTATACAAACTAATGCAGCTTATTGGAATCATGATCTAAATATAAAGGGTGTCCCAAAATTCACGCAAGAAGTATTTTTGGTAGAAAACACAGGTTTGGAATTAAAAATTCTATATCAACAATGAAAACGTGTTGTTCTTTCGTGTAGCGCTTTTAATAACCCCGTGAGCTGTCACGTTGACTGTTTTTTTTCGTTGGTAACAAATTTACCGCACAAATGGCGCAAAATTCAAATCTTAGAGGAATTTTGGGTCACCCTTTACAAAACTTCACGTTTTAGAAGATTTTAAATGGTTTGTATAATCATTTTTATCCTATGTCTGTCTGTCAGCCCGTCTCTCGCTGTCTGTATATCTATCGTAAAAGGCAAAATTGCGGTTGTATTTTTGAATTGATTTGGTCGAAAATTGATAGATGTGGTTTTTCCCCTACATGAGAACTATTCTATTTAGAAGTTTGGTTCGATCGGATTAAAAAACTTCGAGTATAGCTGCCGAACAAAAGTTCGGTATTTTGTGTTTTTAAATTACTGGGGTATTTTAAAGGGACTAGGGCATGGTTCGAACAAGCAATTACTTGAGCAAACAAAACATGTTCTATTTTTTCACTGTTCAAACAGAAATGAAACAATTCTTTCATTTAAGAGCAGAATAAATTTGAAAAGAAACAACTAGATGCTATCTTCCCCATACCTTTTATGAAAATGACAGAAACAAAAAATTCCGCACTAATTAAGAAAGAAAATCAAAATTTTTCATTAGAAAGAATGAAATAACTATAAATCAAATATATTCTATTTTACGTCATGCTTCCTATAAGATAATTGTAGTAAGCGGGAGCATTAATAGTCTTATAATAGCCTTATGGATTTTGAACTAAAGAAAGAATGAAACACAGAAAGGAATCGAATTTTTTTTCAACTCAATATTTGTAAACAAAACCACGCGTTTTCTTATAAATATTGTATTTCCCCAACACTTTTTCAAGTATTGGTGCATGTACGAATAATAAGCAGAAGAGAATTTTTGTTAATATTTGAAGCGTTAGTACCTGTATGAATAGTGATTCTTATTTTTTATATCAGTGTTAAAATTGTTTATTAAAGTTAAATCTATTTTTATCTCTGTTATACTAACATAATGTAATTTGAAAAATTGATAGGTAGATAAAGATTTTTAAGAGAAAATTTTTTGTTTTATTTTTATTTCTTTTCCTTCCATATAATAATCTATTTCTCTTCGTAATTAGTCATTTTTCCTTAAAAAAATTGTTCAACATAGGATGGATTTGCTTGAGCAATTGTTCAAACGACTCTTGTTTGCTTACATCGAAAATGAATTATTTTTTACCATGCCCTAGTTTGGACCGATTTCAATGAAATTTTTATACAGGATACTTTTTTTTATAACGAAAGAATGATTGTGTCCGAAAATCATTGAATGCGATTACAATTTCGGGTAGCTTCCGAGCAAAATTCGAAATTTTTTTGTATGAAATTTCGAGCGTAAAGGCAGATTTACATTTAACAATATTTTAAATTTTATTGAAATTGTGAGGGGGATAGTGCGATTTGAATTATAATGCTGAAAAAGAGACGACGAAAAAGCCTCACACGTATATACCCCAGCTTTTTGTATAGTAAAGTGACAATTAAATTAAAAAGAAAAAATTTAAAACAAAACATAACCTCTTTCAATAAAGTTTCAAAGTGAGTGAAAATGACTTGAAAAAAATTCGAAAATATGGAAATTACTCGTAATATATTATTATTAAATTTAATATTTAGTAGTAGTGAGGATGAATCACAAGAATCAACACGCATCAGGAAGAAAAGAAAGATGTGGGTAAGAAAATGTTATGCAGATAGAAGCGCTTCTGGTGCATTTGTGAATGTAGTTAGTCCTTTGGCACTTTCAGACCCAAATCTTTTCAAAAATTATTTAATCTTTCTCCTGTGCGAGGACTTTTCAATTACCGTCTTTCACGAGCTCGTAGGGTATTTGAAAACTCCTTTGGAATATTGGCTTCGAAATGGAGAATATTTAGGAAACCCATAAAAGCAGATTTTTCTTTAGTAGAAAGAATAGTTGGTTCCTGCGTTTGTCTACATAACTGGTTGAGGATGCAAGAAAACAGAAATGCGTACATTACAACTGACTTGGTAGATAGAGAGTAAGAGGATGGCACAATAATTAAAGGCCAATGGCGCACGGAAGACAATAATTTCACAAGCTTGAAACCCCGAAGTTATAATTCTAAAAGAAGCACACAAGAGATAAGAGAGAAGTAGGCTGAATATTTTTTTAATCAAGGCAGTGTACTCTGGCAGTGGGAGAGGTATAAAGGCTAGATGACAAATTTGGATTTATATTTTCGTATGAAGAATTGATTCGAAATTTATTATTATTCCAAATAAAACAAAAACAAATTGACTAATTAAAAGAAAAATTCAAATCAAATCATGTTTTATTTCAATCTCTATTGTTTGACATGTCCATTAAAACTTTCGTCATGTTCATTCTAGTCTCCAAACTCTTTTGTAGCGGCAATTTTATTAATTCGGCAGCAATATACTCTCCGAATAATTGCTCCGCTGTTTTTCCCACCACTTTCTGTTCCGCCAAAATGTCCAACGCCTGATTTTTTATTTTAAGGCTTTCTCTGCCGATCTCCATTCGTTCTTTGCTGATATCATCCAGCTTTCCTATATATGAAACATACGTGTTTATTTTAAATCTAATATAATATAAAAAATTTTAATTATTATATTTTTTTTTCTTGCTACTTCCGAAAAAGTGCTCATTTGTCTGCAAAAATAAGAAATACTTAACCAAAGCTATTAATAAAATTGTAATCACTACCTTCGTGGAGCACATGTGTCATCTAAGAATAACATCAATCGGGCATACTTATAGGGTTTCTTAATGAATCCAGACCCGCTGGGTTCTTTTTTTTTTTGACCGCAAATATGCTGTTTTCAATAGTTCTCACTTCTTTCTTAGAACTGCATATTTGTCTGGATCAAAATCTCTCAACGATGTAAAAGAGATTATATGTTATTAAAAAATTGTAATTTACTTCGTTATACTTAACTCAATTCCACCGCTATACCCCTAAACAATTGGGGGCGAATTATTCTATTTTCCTCATGGAATGGGAATTCCAAATTTGCGCCCGTGACGTGACAGCCTCAATTAACTTCTCGTTATCTATATAGCCTTTGTATGTTGGTTCTTCTCCAATATTCTTGTTCATAATTTCTTCAACATCGTCTGATGATTTTTCTTTTTCATCCATGATTATATTAAAAGTATACAAACTAAAAATAAAATACTATTATACTACAATATATAATTATGAAAACTAATATTACCATTCATTTTAACAATTCCACAATCTTTCACTTTGAATGTCAAATTCAAACTGACATTTCCAAAAAAATAAACACTGGACTGGCTTTGGCTCGAAAAATAAATATTCAAAATTCTTCATAGTGAGAAAAATTGTTGATATAATATTGCTATAAAAGTTCTAGTTGATAGAACTTTTTCACAATTTTATAGCAATATTTCTCACACCATCACAGATTTTTCGACAATATTTTGTAACAATCAAAGCTAGCCCTTGTGTCACTCTCGCTAAATTTGTCATAGAGATTTGTTGTCTCCCTCACAATTCCTATAAAATTTAAAATATTGCTAAATGTAAATCTGTCTTAACTTGTTGTTTTGTGCTCTGATAAAAAATTTCGAAATTTTAAAAAAAAAAAATATATTAAACAAAAATTGTTTGTTGTATAAAATAATTAGATCGATCAATGTATAGAAGTTCCCATAATGATTTTGCGCTATATATTGCTTGTTTGTTTTGTTTTTGTGAAACTCTTATCTTTTTGAATATGCCGCAAATGAAAAATCTTATATTAACTATTATTTTACTTAAAAAAAAAAAAAATGCTGGCTGAAGAAAAATTCCGGAAGAAAAAAAAAGAGTATACTTTTAAATGAATTTTTCAGGTTTTTTTTTCTTGTCGCGGTTTTATTTTAATGAAGAATTAAAATAAGATACAAAAAAACAGTCAATTTTAGAGAAAGCTTAATGTATTTGAAATATAAAAGAAAAAAAAAGAAAACAATTTCATATAAAAACGCGATATAGAAGGTGCGATTAAGAAGCGACTCTGTTAGCCTTATACTCTTTAAATATGACTGAAGAATTCATCTGTCCTTTGTCCCGTGCAAAACCCCATCGAATGAAGACATATGTATATATTTCCAGTCGGCTTATTCAGAATGTACGTAAAATGAACGTTGTGGTATTCCTTAAAAGAGCCATTGAGTCTCTTGCAGTATGCGCTGTGGCTCCATCTTGTTGGAACCAAAGGCTTAGATATTTTACCACAGCTGACTTGAAAAAATTTTCCAATATCGTCCGATATTGATCACTATTGATGGAAACTGCAACACCGTGTAACGTTGTTTCCTGCACGGGGTGAGCTCGCCGGCTCCAGGGGTTGGATACCGGCGGTTGAAATAATAACAAGTCGGTTTTTATGTTAAAAATAATATAATTTTATCTTTATTCACTATTTATGCCTGCCTGCCTGTTAGTATTGGGGAAGGAGGTTAAGTTGGATGCTTCGAGGTGGGGAGCAATACATGGGATGTGTACGGCTCGTATCGGTCGGTATTTGTTTGATATTGCTTGGTTCGGGTGACGCAAACAATATCAAGCACAGGTATCTCCTATGTACGAGCAGGTCAGTAGTTTTACCTACTACCTCGGAAATCTGGTCTAGAACATCTTGTTGAGTGGTACGGGTGACTCAAAACAACAAGCGGTCTACACTGCCGGTACGGGTGACACACACAGTATTTCGGATCAGGGACAGGTACCTCTTTACAAGGCGAAATCGGTTATGGTATCACTGCTGAGGTGTACCATTTATCGGGATTCCACTGTACTGCCGGTTCGGGTGACGCAAACAATATCGTGGTCGGGTATTTCGTAAAGAGAGATTCCGTATTTAGTAAGAGCGGTCCAACGTCAATTAGATCTTCCTATAAGAGTTCGGGTGACTCGAACAAGTGTCCCTTATGAAGACGTCCTACTATACTATGAAGGATTCTTAAGCCGGGGTACGGGTGACTCCCAACACAGTCTCCTAAGTAAAGCTTTCCTACTAACCGGCTTTCCCTGAGTCTGGTGATAGACTAACTATACTGGAGTTTATTTTGAGTCTTATACTCCAAATGACTCCTTTCAACTGCGAATTCTTATAAATCGAAAATATTTTCGATGAAAATATGTTTCATTCGATTCTTGTTTGCAACTTCGTTACAACCGTCTTCATTTTTGAATAAGTATGGACGAATAATCTTCCCAGATGATACACCGCACCAAACAGTGTACCCTTAAGTGGGTGTAATTGTCGTTCTTGGATTCTCCGCAGTCCTGCAGTTTTGCTTGATTGCGAAGCTATTTAATTGGAAATACGCTCATTATCATTATTGTGAATAAAATCTGGATTTTTTTCTATTTTTTGCCAGAAATAAATGGCATAATCAAGTCGTTGCTGATAGTCTGTTGGTTTAAATTCTTGCGCAAGTTGAATTTTGGATGAGAACATGCGTAATGCCATATACCCAAAATTCTTTGCAGCGAGCGTGATAGCCCGAGGTGAGTCAAACGTCTTCTTGTTGATGTTTCTGGGCTGGGCTTTCCTGTACACTTTCTTGTACACGTTCAATATTTTCATCCGTTTAAGCTGTACGTCGTCAAACAACAAATATTGTACAATAATAATTTAAAAAATACAATATGAGAATTTGTAATTTAATTGCTGAACATATGAAGTTAAAAGCGTTTTATGATGATGCGTGTGCTCGCCAAAGAAAAATACATTCAAAAATCAAAATTGCGAATTACAATAAAAAAAGAAAAAAATCACTTCATGTCTGGTCAAACAGAAAAAATCGAAGAAAAGAAAACAAAATTGCATTCAGTTTTCTTCGAAATTCAAATAAATGGAATTTCTTGTTTTTATTTGAATTTCGAAAAAAAAAACAGAAAAAAATTATTGATCTCAATCGATCGATGGGAATGCGGCGGCGCATGATCGCCTCTCGATCAATGGCGTGACACTTCAATATAAATTCTTATGTTTTTTTTTTCTTAAAAAACAAATATTTTGTTATTTTAACATGTTTATATGATTTGTTAGTTTTAGTTTTTAACTTTCTCTATAATAAATGAAAGACAAAGTATACTTTTTTAGGATTGATTCCATCGCGATTGGCGATTATACACTTTTTCTGTTGGGTGTTTTTATATACCGTGTCCGGCAATTGAAGTGTGTATCTATTCAATTCAATTCAATTGTTGCGGCTTCATTTGATTGGAAAGTCAAACATCGAAATTCGGAGAGAGTTAAATCACATGAATTTGAGTGAAAAGTTTGTCTATCATACCATTAAACGACGAGACTGGGAGCATAAAAAAAACGCTATAGTGGAGGGCGACAATGCACTGCAACTACTCGAGAAAACGTTAACAATGCATAATCGGTTGTATCGTAATCCGGAGTGGAGTTCAGCAACAATAGCAAATGAATTCAATATAAGCGATAGAAGTGTTCGGCGAATTATGAAAAATAAGCTAATGGTAAAGCCTTTTAAAAAGAATCATTGCAAAAGTCGATGAAATTTTCCAAAAAATGAGGAAGACCGACATTGCTGAGGACCTAAATGTTGATAAAAAAAAATTTTTTTGAACCATTTGCGTAAGGCTGGATACAAAAAGAAGCTCCATATTTGGGTTTCATAGGAATTAACAATGAAAAATTTAATGAACTGAATTTCCATCTGCGAATCGCTGCTGAAACGAAGCGAAATTGACCAATTTTTGAAAAGATTGATAACGGGTGATGAAAAGTGGATCACATACGACAACAATGTGCGAAAAAGATCGTGGTACATGAAGAATAGAGCTGCACGAAGGGTGGCGAAGTCAGAACTAACGCAACGTTAGGTAATCTTTGTGCTTGGTCGAATTGGAATCGGGAATCGTACAACACTAACTGCCCCAAACTGGACAAACGATTAATTCCACTCTCTACTGTCAACAACTAATTCGATTAAAGCACGCAATTAGGGCAAAGCGGCAACAATCGATTAATAGGAAAGGCGTAATCTATCATCACGACCACACACAACTTTAATAACTAGCCAAAAATTGAGAGAGCTTGGCTGGGAAGTTTTGATGCATCAACCGTATAGTCCGGACCTTGCTAAGTCTGACCACTGTTTTTTGGTCTCTACAAAATTACTTTAATGGTTTAAAGCTGACTTCAAAAGAGGCCTGTGAAAATCACTTGGTTCAGTTTTTCGCCCAGAACTCTCAAAAATTCTACAGTGATGGCATATAATGGTTTTACCAGAAAAATGGCAAAATATTATCGATCAAAACGGTATATATTTGGTTTAAGAAAATTCATTTAAAATGTAATAAAAATGTGTTTGAATTTTGGTGAAAAAACACCGCGAACTTTGTACGTGACCCAATATAAATTACATTCGCAGTGATTCAAAATGGCTCTTGTGTTTCGTTATTTATATATGTCTACAGAATGCGTTGATTCCGTTTTCAAGGAGATCATATTAATATATACTTTTGTTTTTTAAGTAGTCTATAAATATAAACTCGGATTTTTGTTTGTTTGTTTGTTTGTTAGCCTTCCAATGCGCCATTCGAATGAACTATAATAAAAGAAATATAAAATCAATCAATATATGTCATCGATATGTTTACTTTTTGTTCTTCATATAAAGAACAAAAAAAAGAATGGACAAATAAATAAATAAAATGTGTTTTTGAGTGGCGATCATTAAATATCGATATTCATTTGAAGAGAAAGACATGATACTTCAAGTTTTCTTTGTTTTATATAGAAATACCAGAGATGGAAGGCCCTTGAAAGAATATATCTTTTAAATACCGGGTTTTTCAATAAGTACTTTTTTTCACAATTTGTGAATAAAACACAATCACCCTTGTTCTGTTTTACGGCGTTAGGTGAGTAAACGTAACGCGTTCGATTCGATTTCTAACGCGATCAGTGTTCTGGAAAACTGCGTTTCCCATTTAAAAAAACGGCAATCATCGCATGTCAAAAATCAGCTGTTTGTGTTTTTTCTAAGTCATTTCATCAATAAATGTTTTAAAAATAAAGTTCTTGTCCTTATTAAAATAAATTTCATATATTTTTCAGCAATGTTTATTTCAAAATATAAATTATATATTTTTGTAACATTTTTTCCATTCACTAATCATTAAAAAATTTAAAAATGAAAAAAAAAAACATTTTTTTTTTATGAATATATCCTTCATAAAAGCCATTTTCAGGCCCAAAATGAGATTAGAATTGATTAAAATTGATATTATGGTGCATAGTGTGGGTGGGTTTAGAAATAAAGGAAATTCATACAAAAATATTCATTCGAACGCGCGAAAACTGAAGTGAGTAATTTAACCTGAAAATCGAGTTCCCGGCGGGTATCAGAACATCAAAAATCGAATGCGTTGCTACGCGTTGAACTGAAATGAAACGTTGCGTATTCCAGAACACCAAAAATGTAATATCGAGCAGCAAGTGAGTAATATCGAATAAAACTAACGTAACGTCGGATATCAGAACAGGCACCAATATCTATCGTAAATGTGTCCACTATACGACTACGCTTACAGACATCGATTCACGATTATGATATTGGTTTTAAGTTCTACAATTTGTCCTTGGATTATTCTTATAAACCTTACAAAAATAAAAACGTCCAACAGTTTTAAATTGCAAGATCTTGATGGCAATAATTGACATCATTTCTACGCAAAATTATAGACGTTCAATAAACCAAATGAAAATTAGGTTCGTCAGAAAAGAAAAGCACCATATATGTTCAATGATCCAATCATCAGATGTTCGACGTTGAAAGTTATCTGGTATATGGTTTTAATTCTTGAACCAATAGGACCTTTCGAAAAATACGACATGTGGTGCTTGATGGACAACGCCTAATTCGGAGTTGGGAATCAATAAATTTGCGTATTCTTTAACATTTCCACTAACAGCAGCAATGTTTTCAATTGAACGACCGGAACAAGCATGGATTGTTGTAAAGGGAGTCCAAAAAACTCAAGCAAGATTTGAATTTTGCAAAATTTGTGCGGTAAAGTGTTGCCAACGAGAAAATTAGTGATGTTAGACACGACTACAACCGCACACGCCTTGAAGGTGGATATTGAGCGCTGTATCAACGAAATTCAATCACATTTATGCAAAACGGTCATGGAAAATTTCAACAAAAGAGTGTGTATTTACCAGCAAAGCTGTGGTGGCGATTTATCCGATATTCTATTCCATACATAACCGTAGACTGTATACTTTATAAATCAATAAAAAATGACAGAATTTTTAATTATAAACCTGTGTTTTCTATCAAAATTATGTGAATTTTGGGACACCCTTTAGTTACGTTATGTACTAAACATAAGTAGACTCAAATTTTTCTTTTAAATTCTTAATTGCAAAAAAAAAAAAAAAATTGAATGACATAAGTAAATAAAATCCTATTGAAAAACCCTTTATTAAACGATGATTTCCATTTTTTTCGTCCTATTTTTTATCTTCACGTAATTCTGTCCTGAAGTAAAAAAACTTCGGTGTTTTTCTTATTAATATTTACATACGTCATTTTCTTGTTATTATTATTTGTTGTTGTATATATTTTCTTAAAATGTTTTATGGCCCACCATGAATAACTTTTATATAATAATTTATTAAAATCAGAGGCGCCTTCTTTTCTTTCCCATACCATAATAGTACGTAAATCAATGGCGAAAGGAAAACAACAAATTGTTTAGATATAATTTTTTAGTCTATATATAGTGTGATCGAATTTTAGTTTTCTATGTTGGGAGCACTGTAAGTCAAACAGCTGTCGATAAGCACTTGTTTTCAAAGTGTCAAATGTCAGTTCGGAACAACACATTTACGAAATGGATCGCTTAACCACCGCTCAACGCGTGTTGCAGCGGGAGGAAGTTGATGCTGCTTTTTCCAACAGAATTTTTTTCTCTGATGAGACACATTTCCACATCTGGGTGTGTTAATAAACAAAATTGACGCATATGGGAAGATGAAAATCCTCATGGGATTCTCGCGATACCATTACATGGCCAAAAAGTGACTGTTCGGTGCATATTGTGGTTAGCAGCGTTATTTGGCCTTACTTTTTCGAAAACGATCATGTAAAAGGGTGAGCAATATAGGCGCATGACAATCGATTATTTCTGGCACGAAATCGAAGATATTGATGTGGAAGACATGCGATTCTAACACGACGGCGCAACTTGCCACACAACGGGTGCAACGTTAGATATTTTGCGTGAAAAATTCCCGGGTCACATTTTTCATGTTTTGGTCACCATGATCATGCGACTTAACTTCGTTGGATTTCTTTTTATGGGATTACGTTAAAAGTCGTGTCTACGCCAACAAACTCGAAACGTTGAAGCACCTAAAAAACAACATCCGCCAAGTTATTGCCGACATACCATACGAAATTTACGAAAAACTCATCGAAAATTACCCCAAAAGGATCGGCTGCTGCACAGAAGATCCAGAGGCGCCGATTTAATTGATATTATTTTTCATAATTAATGAAATACATAGCATTTGTGATTAACAAAATGAAACAAGTATATTTCTTTCAATTTGCGTGTTTTATTTTGTTTTAAAATTCTGAAACTGAAGTTTGATCACCCTGTATATGATCCTATTTTATCCCTCCAACGATCATATTTACCCCATTTTATAGTATACAGTGTAACAAAGAGTGATCTTTAAAAAAAATGGAGTATTGCTTTTTTTTTTAAAAGTTCTGCATTGGGCGGCATTGGCAGCGACGAAGAAAGGATCGAAAGGTGGTATAAATAAAATTATATATGTAATAGAAAATTCACGATTATATAAAAGAATTCTCTTTTTTTGAGGTTGTCATTTTATGTGCGCGATAAAAAAAAATGGTGGGCGCTATTTTTTCCGTGCCACCTTTTAAAAAAAAGGTAGTTTTTCTGTTTTACTATATATATTTATTTTTAATTAAACGACAATTGCCCTAATTCTTTTATATAACTCTAAGTAATTTTTTGTATTGTATTTCATATATACAAATTCCTTTTTTCTTTCTTATATAAAAACGTTTTAAATTCAAAGCACCAAAACCAAATATACGAAAAGAAAAGAAAAATTGTTCATCTTTTATTGCTATTCTTTTCTTCTTGTATTTTTTTTGAACAAAAGAAAATGAAAAGAAAGTACAATGAAACCTTTAAGAAATTTTTAAGTGTACTTACGATTCCTTTTTTTCTTTTGTTGAAGTATTTGTTGTCGCCTTTTAAATGGTTTTCAAATTGACACCGAACACACAAAAAAAAAGAAAAAAAGGAAGAAAATTTTAACCTATTTTTCTTATATACATTTTGATCCCGCGACGAGAAACACGAAAAATAAAGATGTGAAGATGTGTGAAACCAAACAACAATAATAAATCTTTCAAATAACAAAACAACATATAGTAACTGAAAATTGGCCTATAGCCGATTTTTTGATGCCCCTATGGCAGAAATGGGAGAGAAAAACTGTCAAAACTAATAATATTTCATGGTTTTTTCTTCATAACTTTGTTTCCTCTTTTCAAAATTTCCTTTAATTTGTCGGTAACCCAGGCAATGACAGCATAAGTCTAATCTCCAAATTTTAAAATCGGTGTATGTATTCGTTTTTAAAGTATATCAAAAAAACTTTATGAACAGACTTATTTTCTCCACTATCCTCTAAACGATTTTACTAAAATTTAACGTGGTATCGTCTATTTATGTATTTCACTAATATTATTAATTTAAACAAAATTGGTTGACAAATTTTCCAATTGTATCCGAAAAACCATATAAAAAAGAACAACGAAACTTTCCGGTCACCTTGGTTTTCGCTTAAAACTTCGCTCGCCTTGCGTCGATTTTGCTGAAATACAATACCAAATCTAGTTGACCAACAACCAACTCACATTCTAAATTTCATCAAAATCGGATAACGTGTTTTTGAGTTATCTTGCATACGGACAGACGGACGGACATGCAAGACTTTTTATTCTCTACACAACCGTACCCTTCAAACCTTTCTACGACGAATATTTCGATGTGTTACAAATGGAGTGAAAAAATTAATACTATATAGTATATATCCTCTGGTAGTACCTACCACAGGGAATAAAAAGGAATAAAATTGTAAGAGGAGAAAATTCAGTGTCATGTACGTTTTTTTTTTTTTAAGAATAAAAGAATGTCGTATACTGGTACTATACCCTATGATGTCTGTCCTCATAATTAAAGGCAAAAAATGCTTGAAAAATATAGTAAAAACACTCCAAATAAAAAAAACTCTTACAAATGCATCCGTTTGTTAAGAAATTACCTTACAAATGCACTTCGTTGTTGTTCAACTTCAATTATACGGTGATTTTGTCAAATATTGAAAAGCAAAAAAATGGTTTCCTTCTTCCTCTTCGTCTTCTTCTTTTTTTGCGACACATAAACGCACGTGCGTGCGATTATTCTTTAAATGAATATGAAATTTGAAGAAGAAAAGATGAAAACGTCTTCAAAAACGAACAACAACAAACAAAAGAAAAAATTACAATAATTTTTGTGGAAGTTAATCGCCCAGATTAAGGCATTTTTTCCGAAAATAAATCCTAAATAAAAAAAAAAGTAAAATAAAAGCATTTTTCACACTTTATATTTTCTTTTCTTTTTTTTGTTGTACACGCATTTATCGTTTACACGATTTATTCCGGAAATTTGCAACAAAATTTTTTTAAAGATTTTTTAATTTGTGAACAAAAGAAACAAAACAAAAAAAAAAGAAAATGAAAATCTTACATAACACACACACACAAAATTTTCGAATTTTGTGGGTGTTTATTACTTAAGTGTTTCTTTTTGTGTCCACTTTTATAATCATCCTTAATTCGGTTCTTAACACACATAAATCGTGATTATTTGAAAAATTTTAATACACATACTTTTAGGAAATATTCGTCTCCTCTCTTTACAGGACATCTATATTTATTTATTAGATTATTATCGTAATAGGGATTTATTCCTATATATACACTCCCTGACACTTAATTACCCGCAATTAAATTTTTATCGTCATTTATGGCATAATGGTGCAAATTCTTAGAAACTTTATCCCTAATATTCGTAGCCCATTATTCTATTCTACTTGATGACCCAGTTGTGGGAATGACCCATGCTTGAATGGAAATTCCCATTTTTGTCGCTCACACGGTACTGATGTAGCAACAATACAAAAATATTTTTGTACTTCTAAGAACAAATTTGGAAAAATGCTTTTTGCTTCATCCCCGATCAAAAAAGGATCCTAACTTAAATTACGTACCGCTGATTGCAAATATTGGGTAACTTTATCAGGTGCATCACTATCTTTTACCTTTTCGTCGTTTGGAGTGAGCTAACTGTTTATGGTGGTCCCATAAATCAAAAGAATCATCACCGTAGTCCATTTCTTCGCTACTTTATACTATCTAAATTTAATGCCATAGCTCGTTTTAAATTCTTAATTGTTGACGCACAAGCATCATTGAAATACAACTGCTTAAATAGCGAATCAAGTAGAGTGGCGGTGGCTAACAAGTGGGACTTTTCGATTTATCCAAATCGCTTATTAAATCCTAATAATAGGAGTTTTGGCCAAATGCTGCTGAAGGTTTAATTTTGAATTGTGCAGTAACGCACCGTATCATAGGAATGACTTTTACTGTAATACATTTTTCAGCGTATATATCTCGGTAGTCGATTTCCACATTACACATAATAGTTTTTTTTGTATGAATCATTTATTTTTACTATTTTTACAGGGTTGAAGGATATGGAACTAATACTCTTTTTGTCTATGTATTTACTTCATGTCTTTTTTTACACGGTTTCTTCACACGTTTTTTTTTACACGGCTTTTTCTGTATATCGATATTTTTTCCGATATATCGTTGACATACATCGATATAAATATATCGATATATTTTATTAAATTTATCGGTATATAATACATATCGATATATTTTTGCCATCCCTAGCTACAACGGATTCCACAATTTTGGTTTTCAGATTATATTAAAAATAGTCCGTCGTGGATCAGTCATTCTGTTTTCCGCATAAGAGATCCATGAAAATTTCCATTCTAACATAAAATTTGACAATAATAAAACAATATTGCGGGAATATCAAGAATCCTTCCATGTTGCGCGGGAGAAATAAATATCATTTTTTCTTCTTATTTGTCACAAAAATAATTTCAAATAATCTCCACACATATGGTAATGCCGCTTTCCTCCATCGTATTCATCCATCTCCCACCATCTCTCTCTTTTTGTCAACAAAAAAAAAAACAAATTCATCGCGCATTTTATTTTATATTTATTTATTTATTTTTATTTTTTCCTCGACACAATAAAATTCCCATCGAAAATATTTTTATTGCATCGATCACTTCATGCTTTTTTTTCATTTTCATTTTCTTTTATTCTTTTTTGTTGTTGTTATTGAAGTGGCAATACTTCACACACATAAATGGCAATACCACTTCAAAGAAAGGTGAGAAAAAGTATCGTATTTTCTTTTTTGATTGGTATTGTTGGTAATTTGGTATTTAAAGATCCTTTTTTTTTTGTTGTGTTGTGACTGTTTCTCTTTCTATCAATTGCATTGTTCTCTTGTCTCTTCTTTTTTTTTTGATCGAGTATTGAAAAAAACGACTCGAAAATTTCGCTTTATATAATAAATATTTTGATTTTTTATATATGATATTTTTTTGATTGCTGAAAGAAGGGCTCTCAATTTTCAAAATGCCAAAAATTAGGTACCCCGCATGCACACACGTACTTGGGTATAAACATCCCAAAAGTTAAAAAAAAGGTAATTTGTGTTTTTGAACGAATTTTTAATTTGAGAAGAATTATTCCCTTTTTTTTGGTTTTTGATGAAAATCGAAAGAGTACAAAATTCAAAAACAGAATTTTCACAATATTTCATAAGAGTGGAATTCGAAATTTCCAGAATTGCAATTCATCAAAAAAGGAAAAGAAAATTGTTAATTAAATTAAAGGAAAGGAATTAAACGAAAGGAGTAGAGTACGCCACTGACTTGATAATGAAAATGTATCTATGGGCGTGAAACAAGAGGAATACACTTAGATCTCGATTCATACCGGTAGATGGCGTGTAAATTAAAATCGTGTTAAGGCGAATCTCCACAGAATAGGACGTCGGCTATTCTGAAGGGAAAAATCAGAAAACTGCAATTTTCGCTGGGATTGATGGAATAAAAACGTCAGTCTCCCCACACAATTTAGAAAAATTGGTAGTGTGCGACGGTATCGTGTGCCCATTAGGCAACTTAGGCTGCAGTCTAGGAGCCTGCGCCACAAAGGGGCCCGTACCACAAAAAAATACTTTACTTTTGTGGTACAATTTTATAAATATTTCTTAAACGAAACTTCCTCTCCACTCCATCTCTATTCGCTTTACGTCACATATCTAAAAGAATTTCAATCTTATGAACGAATATTTTCAGAGAACCGAGGGACAAAATAGGAAACAAATCTCATTTAGGCTGTTATTATCAAAACATAAATTCGCTCTGTAACGACAAAGATCCGATCAATGCTGAAATTGTTATTCTGAAATTATATGTAACTGTTCTATAACTTACTGCCAAATCGTCTGAATCTTTACAACAGGGTTTGAAATATCGGAACTCTTTAAAAAGTGTCATTTGAAGTGAAAATTATTTAAAATATGTTGAAGCAGATAAAAATGAAAGTGACTCCGTTTTCTTTTTAAAATCTTTCTTGTAAAGAAAAAAGAATAGTTTTATTACAAATTCCGAGTAGCAATTTGGGAATTTATGTAAATTTGCTTAAAGAATTCTTTGCATGGAAAGTTGCAGCGTTGGTACTGGCAGAAAATAATTTAGCAATATGGGTGCATTGCGCTGGGCATTCACTCAGTCTTGTAGTGCAGGCTGCTGCCGAGTGTTGTCTGAGTGCTGTGCTCTTTTTACTTCTTAGAAGAACTTTACTTACATTTTACATCCTCAACAAATACAGATATAAAATTTTAACAGATTGCTTGAAAAAAGCGAAAACTGACAAACCGATTCTAGTGCCTAAAAGAACAACAACTACATGTTAGAAGACAAGCACAATGTTTTGGCTTTGCGTAATAATGATCAATTTTAAGTATCTATTTCAAGCATCATTATTTTCTTAATTATCAAATGAAATTGTGAAGAGGTCCTAATATTTGCCTCGCACTTTTTACAGGGCCATCTACATTTGAACATTTTAAAAATTTCATCCGGTTTTGACATGTTTTCTTCTTTCACATAACCTTAAAATGAGAGAAAATTCTTTTTATTCCAAATATTTCTAGAAATGTTGTTAAAAACAATAAAAAAAATTAGCTTCATTGAATAATAATTTTAACAAATTTAAACATTTTAAAAATTTCATCCGGTTTTGACATGTTTTCTTATTTCACATAACCTTAAAATGAGAGAAAATTCTTTTTATTCCAAATATTTCTAGAAATTTTGTTAAAAACAATAAAAAAAAATTAGCTTCATTGAATAATAATTAATAAACATTGTGTAATGAAAATTAAAGAATGTATGAAATTTTGGAATGACAAGAAAAATGATCATTGTGAAAAAAGATGATGTGTCATCCAGAAGTATCATTAAATAATAATTATTGTAATTCAAATCGGAGATCTGTCTAGAGCATAACTTATGAAGATATTCTAAGTAGTTTCATGAGTATGAAGTGATAAATCAGATAAACATGTTCATCTGTTTTTGAGGGGAATCATCAACAGATCGAAAATCAGTTGGGGAAATCAGAAATGCAGAAGCCGACAAAATTTGCATGATGATTGTTTTCTCCCTTTCTGTTTTGTGGAAATTGGCCCTTAATTCGAACTAAAACTCAAAACGTTGCACAAAAAGAAACAATAAGAGAAAGCTTTCTGTGGCCGTTTTTCCATTTTTCTTCAATCGTGTTAAGCTGAAACGGTGCAACTCGAATGCCGTGTAAATCGAGGCCTAATTGTATTATTATATTATTAGAAAAAAGGATGTAGATTGAAGAGTATGTATAGGAACACGAAGATACATACAAGATATATTATATGTATGTTCCTATCTACGCACAAGATTCATGTTGAAAGATAGAGAATTTTTAGGATAACCTGAAGGAAATAGTCACTGAAAAAATTTTCTATCCCTAGCATAGTTATAAAATGACACAGTCCTATTATTTTTTACTATTTCCTTGAAGAACATATATTGTATACATAGCTGCCACATTATATCTGTAAATTCAAATGCTTTTATATGCTTGTAGCAAATATATAATATCCCTAAACTAAAATATAGGTATACCACAGAGATAATTTAGTAAAATTATACATATGTCTGATACAAATAGAAGCTATTTCAGCTAGAAACACATACTATTTGCCTATAATTTATCTCAAATATGTATGGTATATCAGTGATATACCTAAATTGGTAAGAATTGAAACAATGCAAATTTTTTTTAAAAAATGTTGTGGTGGAAATGTAGAAACTTCCCTAATTCGGCCAATAATGGTGGGATTGTAATGAAACTTCAAATGTACGTTTGGGATGGAGTAACTGAAAACATAAAATACGTCTCCCCCGATGAGACTCAATAATGGGCGGATTTTCTTCAAAATTGGTATACACATTCTGGATAGGCTAACTGAAAAGATAGAATGCGTCTCGAAATTATGAGGTTGAGGGAGCCAAAGTAGAAAAACATTAATTATTCATAATAGTAGTCACATTTTCATGAAACTTGGAATGTACATTTAGAATAGGCGAATTGAAATGACTATTTTTTGACATTATCGGGAAAGTTTCATAGTCGTCCGGCCAATGTAGAGAAAATTTAAATTCACAACTATGGTTTGCTTTATTCATTTTTTTTCTTCTTATTTTTAAAATTAAATTCGATATAAAATTGTTTTTTAGTAATAATCGCAGCAGTTTTAATAAAATTTTGCTTAACGATTCATCTTCGGATGTCCTATCGTTTTGTTAAATAATCAAAATAAAGAAGTCATTTGGAAATGCGTATGTTTAAATTTGTACATTGATTGACTGACAATCTTGAAATGTCTAGTTGAAACATATTATACGGTATCAGATTCTTAGACGGTCTACAAAATAAAACAAGTAATAAGAAGCAGTCAAAAAGACAATATATCATTTTTAAATATATTTTACAAGGGTACTCAATAATTTCTCAACCTCGACAAGAAAAACACTGCTTTTATAAATGCAATATATTGTATTACTCAGTATAATATCCCTGATCTTCAATACACTTGTTCCAATGATTCTCCAATTTAAAGATTCTATCCCTGAAATGAAAATCCGGTAGGCCTCCAAAATGCGCCTTTACAGCCTTAACCTCTTTTACCTTCTTGTTTCGATTCAGTATCATGGTGGTGGACCCAAGTCTCATCCATAGTGATGAATCGACGTATGAAATCCATTTTATCCTTCTTAAAACGGTCAAAAAATGTTGTTGAGAAAGTCGCATTCGAAGTTGTTTTTGTTCAATTGTTATCGAATGCGGTACCCATTTTGCACAAAGCTTTTTGAAACCTAAAACTTCAGCTAAGATGTGTGATGTAACATACTGATCTATGTGAGATGCCTATGGTGTTAGCTACCTTATCTACAATCACTCGTCGATCTTCCAAAACAATATCTATCCTCTATTTTTTATATGTTTTCTGTTGTTGATACACTTTTTGGATGACTTTCGAGTGGATCATCTTCAAAGCTTGTACGACCAGGTTATTTTTTTCATAATGGAAAGTGAAGGTATCCTTATATACTTCTAACAATTTTGGATGAATTTCTGTAGGTGGTAAACCATCCAAAGCAACGAATTAAATTTTTTCCATGTTAAAAAAATTTAATGATACCTCAATTTCAAATAGCTTCTACCATAAATAAAGACTGAATTGAATTATTGACGTGAAACTTGACACGTGTTCATATGAAAGTTGTACCAACATAAGACAAAAAAATTGACCTGTAAGTATCACCAAGCTCTGACTGTAATTTCTTAGTCTCATCATTATCTATAGTTTATTTTCACTAGAAGCTAGCTTACTTAGATTATAACTAGATCTTCTAGTTAGGTAAAGAACTAGAGATCTAACATAATCAAAAATTCCTATCTATTTCCAACCATCTACTTAGTTGCTCAATCTAAATCTACCAAAAATTTGGTTTATCGGACAGGGCCGTATTTAGGACCTGTAGACCCCTAGGCGAACTTGTGGTGCGGGACCTAAAGCAAGGAAACGAATGCTGTACTTTTTACTATCTGGCGAATATTCTGGTCATTTTTGGACTAATTTGTCAAAAATTATAATAAAATGTGTTTTACATGAAAAATATCGATCTAAGCTTGAAAATACTTAGAAATTTCTTACTTGCGGTCATTTTGTGGTAAATGTTATTTTAGTCTATTCAAAATTACAATTTTTAAACAGTTTTTTTCTGTGGTGCGGGCTCCTTTGTGATGCGGGCCCCCAGGCTGTAGCCTAGAGTTGCCTAATGGTAAATACGGCCCTGTTACCGAAGTTTATATGATAAAAATTATATATAAACTCAAGATGCATGTTGCAAGACACAGAAAACCTAATAAATTGCTTTGATATGATTTTTACACTTATGCTTTCGATTAAACAGTTCCTTTACATATATATAGTAGTACCAAAGATCCTATAGTAGTAAAGTACTATAGGATCTTTGGTTGTACTCTACATCCTTTTTATAAATGTTGGATTTCTTAAATCTATAACTTATACGGATGTCGCAATTTTTAACTGTCAGTTAAATAGTCTGTTGTTGTCCATCCGTTCGATTGCGTTTTGTCCTCCTTAAATACCCTGTAAACGATCAAATTTGTTTATCAAACTTAAATGTTTGTCAAACAATGTGATCATATGCAGGTTTGTTTGACATGTTTGACAAATAATTTTTGTGTTTGACGTGTTTGATGGAAATTTGACGGCGTGTTTGAAAAACAGGCTTGATAGTGTGCGACGGTGTTTTTCAAACACGATATCAGTCGCCGCTTGTATTACTCATTGTGCATGATAAGTCGTAAGACACGAACGTCACCGAAAACCGAAATTACGGGCAAGTTTGACAAATTTATTTGATCTTCGGTTTGATCGTTTGAGCTGTTGTTTGATGAAAAACCGTGAAGTTTATGGGGCGCTTTAAAATACACGACAAACTAAAGGGTCTTTCATCATGCATCCACCAATATATGTTTTAATTTCACGGCGGGAAATTTAAAAAAAAATAATATATATTTCTATTTCAATCAAATATTATTTTATATTCTTTGTTTTTTTTCTAGTTTTGGTTTTGTTCAAATTCAAGGAACTGTAAAACAAAATTTTTTTTTGTATGTTTCTTATTCTTTTTGTGCCGGAAATCCGAAATGATTTTAATGAGGACGAATATTATTTTTTTGCTTGAATAAATCTCGGCACGATGCATTACGGAACGATGATGATGATAATTTTTTTTTGGAACGCGAAACGAACATTAACAATAAGAACACATATTTTTTATTTCTTCTTTCTCTTTTTTGTTTTGTTTTCGTTGTCCCTTTCTCATATATATTAAAATACGTATACACAATAAACAAAACTAAGTAATTGTTTCCTTTTTTTTGTGGATGATTTCCATTTCATAGGGGGGGGGGGGCTTTCTTTACTTCTCCGTCCTCATATATGTTTAAATGTCCAACATTCGATCCATTTTATACGATGATAAAACTAATACAACACAACACATGCGGACAACAATCAATTGGACGAGCGCAATTATACAATTTATTTATTTGTTGTTGGTTGTTTATTGTATTCATACGCACGAGGAAACGTTCAAGAACAAAAGAGAGAAAATATTGTAATAGTGTTGCGACAAAAAATTCGAATGTGTTAATTTAAGTGTGAAAAAAGAAAAAAACGTAATTTTTCTTTTGTTACTAACTGCTATGAACTGTGTTGCCCAATTAGTATAAAATGAAACAATAAACAATGATCAAATGATTGAAAAATATTGGTCGATATTCTAAGGAGTTTTTTTTTTCTCGTTCGACTTAACTTATATTAAAGGGCAGGGTTTTATACTTTCCCAACGGAAAATTTTTTTTTTGATCTTAGCTTAGATACAAGAATAAGGCCCGCCGCACACTTGAGCTAAGCTATGCGGCCGAGCCTCACTGTATAGTTTACATAGCTTTGCTGGGCTTGCTCACCCCGTTGCACACTTGAATCTCAGTATAATAAACAGACAGTAATTTGACTGGGAAATGAAGAGAAATTAAACGCGATTTTCCCAATACTTCCTCTGAGAATGACAGAAAGAAAAAATTCCGCACAAAATAAGGAAAGAAAATTAAAATTTTTCATTAGAAAGAAAGAAGTAACCTATAAATGAAATATATTAAATTTAACCACGTGCTCCCTATAAGATAATTGTAGCAAGGGAGACCAACAATAGTCTTATAATAGTCTTATGGGTTTTGGACTAAAGATGAAATGAAACAAAGAAAGCGATCGAATTTTTTTTTAATTTGTCAAGTCCCAAATTTTGTAAACAAAAATCATATGTTTTTAAGCGCCATTTTGATAGTTCCGGCGCTTTTTCAAGTATTGGTGCCTATATGAATAAGATTTCATCGTAATTTTTGATAAGCACGTGGGTTTTTTTAAGTAGAAGAAATTTTTTGTTATGAATTTTTCAAATATTTTAAGTGTTAGTGCCTGTATGAATTATTATTTACAGAAATGTTAGAACTGTTTATTAAAGCTAAATGCATATTCATCTCTGTTCCACTAATAGAATGTAATCTAAAAAAAAATGACAGGTAGCTAGAAAGATGGCGGGTTGAATTTATATGGCTTTTACTGAGAAAAACCACACATCCATTGTATTTAAAAATAGAGGCGGAAACAAAATTGGGCATAATTATACAAAAAAAAGAAGCAAAAAAGCGAGGTCACTCGTCAGTTTTCAGATTTTGTTCCCCAGCCTTTTTACTGTATATTAATACTGTGCTTGAACTAAGCGACGCTGTGATATTTTCTGTAAAATCATGCCATCAGAATTCTATTTGAGCCATCAGAGAGACATATGTTAATGTGCTACTACAGTATCGATGAATTATTATTAGACCTAGACTTCGAATATGGTTTATCTGAAGAGGAATTTGAACAAGACCTTTTATTGTGTTCACCAGTTGTGATGAAAAGTATGAAATATGGCGAATTTCATACTATTTTGCCCGATTTAATCGATCCCGAGTTCTTTAAATACTTGCGGTTAAGAAGGGAGCAATTTGAGGAAATTCATAACTTAATAAAAAAATATATAGAATGTCGAAACACTGTATAATGCCGAAAGTACATATATGTATGTCAGCGATGCCAGCGAAGCTCGTTCGCGTTGTTGAGGCCTGAACTACGTGAGCGAGCTTAGTTGGTGTCGTTGATGACCAAGTGACGTAGTTTCATAGCTTCGCTGAAGTGTGCGACGACCAATGCGAATACTGAATTTTTCACTTTCACCGAGAACTTAGTTCACGTAGTTTAGCTCGCTTAGCTCAAGTGTGCGGCGGGCCTAAAACGTCAACCAATGCTATACAATCTAAGAAATATAAACAAGTTATAGGTCACAAGATAGGGCAGAACAAAAATCGGTTGCAATATATGCTGTCACGACGAAGTAATGAACATATACAGAATAGGCCTCCATTTGGCATAGAACCGTAGGAGTATCCATACTTTTGTCAATATCAGGTAGCTTTTCGTGCAAATTGGAATATACATATACATATATACAGGCTAGAATGACTAACTTTAAAAATAGAATGTGCTTCCACGTGGCAGGGAAGGTGGGGGTGGAGGTTAAAAAAAGAGGAACACATTTATAATTCGGTCGATATAGTCTCCAGATTTTCATATGCCACTTGAATGATATACATTCAGGATAAACCAATAGAAGATAAACATGTGTTCTTGGTGTATTGGCGTTAGTGCGGATGTAAAATTAGAAAACACCCCTAATTCGATGAATAATAAGCGAATTTTCATGAAACTTGAAAAGTACATTCTGATTAGCCCACTCTGTATATGTAATTCCGAGTGACACTGAATGATTCTTAAATTTCGTGCCAATTTCTATTTTTAATTAAATTCATTCTGTTCTTAAAGTCCAAGCAGAATCATGGATCCACGACGGATTCAAGATGCATTAAAATTTTAAATATATACGTTTTCAATTAGACCAGTGTTTCCCAACGTGGGGCCCACGCCCCATAGGGGGGCAATTTGATTGTTAAGGGGGGCAATTCGAAAATGGACATGACACGAGTTTAACCCTTTCGCTCTGGGCCATTTAAATGCAATGCGGTGCCAAATTTAGTTTCTTAAGTGAACAATTTAATTTTTTAATATTAAAACTTATGTACGTTACATAGGGGGGAAGCATAAGAAATTTTAGAAAGGCTAAGGTGGGGCATGGCACAAAAAAGGTTGGGAAACACTGAATTAGACTAAACAGACAGAACGCGACGGATCCCGCGACAAATTGTTTTTAATACAAAACTGAAAAACGATAACCGTGAATCCGTCGTGGATCCGTCATTCTGTTTCCCGCATTATCCAATTTTTTATGAACATTTATGTATGTCAAGTTAAAACATTCATTTTTCATATTTTTATTTTTTGACATGGTGTAAACCCCTTAATATTATATATTAACAAAAACGAAGAAGTTTACGTGCGTAACTTTCCTTCTTAATATAAAAAAAAACACATATACAAAAAAAGAAACTTTACTAAATAAGAAAAACAAATTGAAAAATTACAAAATATAGTATATCAAAACTTGAATAAATATGAATAAAAGAAACCCTTTAAAGGCCCTAAACTAGGGTGACCATTTATTTCCGCGGTGAATTCAGTACAAAAAATTTTGTAACTTTTCATGTAAACTGTAAAGGCTTAAACCTTTATAGACATTAGTGAAACAAAAAAACCTTGATAAATTAGTAACAAAAACATTTTATTTATTTAAAAAAATCACATTTTCTTTAGAAAGCTTTAGAAAAATTAATCTTAAATTCATAAATAATTAAAAATTAATATTTAATTGGAAATTCCGTTGAACGAAATGAACGAAATTTCACAGTATTATCAAATAATCAGTACATTCAGTACTTGGAAAAAAAATCAGTACAATTTCAGTACAACTTTTTTATTCAGTACAGAAGCTGAAAAATCAGTACTGTACTGACAAAATCAGTATGGATGGTCAGCCTACCCTAAAGGCAACAGCACAATATGTGATGATATATAATATAATCGATTAGTTATAGATGAATGAATTGAATTTGTTTAGAAAAAAAAGCAAAACAAAACAAAACAAAAACGTTTCATCTCATTTTCATTCATGTTTCATTTGTTGCACTTATCCCGGAAAAGAACGAAACTTTTAACATTATATACGTCATTTTTAGCTGTGTGTAAAATTATATGTTATGCTCTAGAACAGATCGAAGAAAAATAATAGATAATAGATTATATATATGTAGGAATCCATACCAACCTAACCTAATATTGCACGTCACTGCTTTAATAAACAATACCGTTAAAGTATAAAACTCTGACGCCAATGAATTTGGATTTAAACATTTAATTATTCGAGAATCAGCCGTCTCATCAGCCGTTTTGAATCAGCTGTAATTTTAGTTAACAACCGTATTAAATTTAAAGTATTATAATAGCCAATTGTTCATTTTTTTTCGTTGCAATTTTTCTAAAATTTTTATAATCATTATTATTAATTGAATTAAATAAAATAAGATTGTATTTCATTCGCGTTTTTAATTCAATCCCACAAATCTGGGGGCTCAACCTTAAGACAAACCTAAAGACAATTTTCAGCCTAAAAATCTAAAGACAATTTTAAGACTTTTAAAGTACAATTTTTAGAACAATTTTTAAGACAATTTCGAAAATAATCTAAAGTAAAAAGATACAGTGATAATGTTCAGTGCCCTAACAGTGGAACAATTAAGAGCAGAGCTAAGTAAACTTAGCTTAGATAATAGAGGTGTTAAGCAAGATTTAATCACAAGGTTAGAGAAGACAACTGATCGTGAAAAACACAGAAGACGAAGATAATTCAGATGAAACGTCCAAGAATTTGAAATCTGATGGAGACACACCACAAGTTGCAACCGAAAAAATCCTTCCTAGTACAAGTGACAGTCCGCGTAATAACGGTGAGTCATATACTAACTTTAATGCCGATTCGCATGCAAATATTTCAGCGAAAGATATAGAAAATCTTATTAGCCAGTTCAATGGAGAAGGTAATATTACAGTCACATCATGGTTTCAAGAATTCGAAGAAATTGCTAATATGGTCAATTGGAATCACTTGCAAAAATTTATTTATGCCAAAAAGCAATTAACGGGAACAGCAAAACTGTTCATTCGCTCTTGCATTTGCAGTTCTTATTACGATTTAAAATGCAAACTCACAAAAGAATTTGAAAAAAGCACTGCAAAGCAGATATTTATATGCAGTTACAGAAAAGAACAAAGCATCGTAACGAAAGCTTCCGTGAATATATTTATAAGATGAAAGAAATAGCATTATTAGCAGATATAGATGATATTTCGTTAATCCAGTTTATAATAAATGGAATTATCGATAAAGAAGAAAATAAAATAATTTTATACGGCGCTACATCATTAGATGAACTGTAAAGTAAATGGGAATGTTACGAAAAATATAAGTCGAAATTAAACAACAACTACCAGAATCAAAGAAGGCATTCCAATACATCGCAGAAATCAGGTCAATCGGTCAATCATTGTTATAATTGTGGATCAACACAACATAAAAGAAAAGACTGCACATCAGAAACAAAATGCTTTAATTGCAACGGTCGAGGTCACATGGCGAATAATTGTCCTCGAAAAAAGAACAGTCAAAACTTTAAGGAGACTAATATGATTGTTAGTCAAAATATTAAGAATATTTTAATAAACGATATTTCATTTCAGGCACTAATAGACACAGGAAGCGATATCAGTTTAATTAAAGAAAAAGATGTACAGCAAATAAAAGGAATCAAATTACAACAAAATTCGTTGAATTTAATAGGTTTGAACTAAAGCAAATCAAAATCAGTCGCATCCTTCACAGCTAATATTAAAATTGATAATGTTGAATTCAATACACAGCTTCATGTCGTACCAAATAGTGCCATACGAGTATCATGTATCGTTGGAAGCTAAAGTTGTTATTGACACAAATGGTACCAAGTTTTACAATCTAGATGAAAATATGAATTGCATTTTGCAAATACAAATAGAAATAGAATAGAATACAAGGAGTTGTCCAAAGTAATCAGGACTTTAAAAAAAAAACAGAACAAATGGTTTTTTCGGCCAAATCAATTGATTTTATTCAAAATAGTCTCCTTCTGCTTCAATACAGCTTTTTGCACGGTCCAAAAGCATGTCGAACGAGTGTTTTAGCTCGTTGGCCTGTATGGCCGCCAGTATGCCGGTGCAAGCCTTTTGAATGGCCTCTACGTCTGCATAACGCTTTCCTTTCATCGGCAAATGCATTTTTCCGAAAAGGTAGAAGTCGCACGGTGCCATATCCGGTGAATACGGGGAGTGGTTGATGGTTAAAATGTGATTTTTGGTGAGATAATCGGTCACAAGCGTCGATCGATGAGACGGCGCATTATCGTGCAACAAACGCCAACTTCCATCTTCGCGATATTCGGGCCGAACACGTCGAATACGGCGCACCAAACGCTTCAAAACTCCTAGGTAGAATACCGCATTAACGTTTTGACCGGGTGGAACAAATTCTTTGT
The DNA here is from genome assembly GCA_963422695.1 of Xylophagus ater. NCBI lineage: Eukaryota > Metazoa > Arthropoda > Insecta > Diptera > Xylophagidae > Xylophagus > Xylophagus ater. The sequence continues at coordinate 60,169,215 of OY730480.1, forward strand.
GGACAATACCCTTGGAATCATAAAAACAAATCAGCATTGTCTTCACTTTTGACTTCTCCAGGCGCGATTTTTTGGGTTTCGGCTCGTCCGGCGCCTTCCATTCAGCACTCTGGCGTTTCGTTTCGGGATCATATTGAAAACACCACGTTTCGTCACCAGTCACAATGTTATAAAGGAAGTTTTTGTCCTTTTTGACCTCTTTAATGATGTCCTTCGAATGTTGAATTCTGAGCAATTTTTGGTCGTCGAAGCTCATTTTCGCACCGATGACACAAACATACTGACACTTAAAACGCAATAACTTCACTTTCAATAGATGAAATGTCATGAAATTCTCACAGGAAGTCGATAAAGGATAGCAGATTCTAACGCACCAGTCGACATATAGATGGCGCCACTAGGGGCGCTAGATTCAAAAAGTCCTGATTACTTTGGACTCCACCTTGTACAAAAGAAAATTCTGAAATCAATGCACCGTATAATTATACTGCAGAAATAAAAGAAATTAGATATAATTATAGTCCTAAACAAATTACCGAAAGTCCAATTAATATGTCAATCGTTCTCGAAGATGAGACACCAATATATTCATCACCGAGAAGAATGAGAAAGAAATTGTAAGACAGCAAGTTGAAACATGGCTAGAAGACGGAATCGTACGTCCTTCTGCATCGCCTTTCGCAAGCCCAGTTGTTGTCGTAAAGAAGAAAAATGGTGAACCACGAATTTGCATCGACTAAAGAAAAATTAATAACAAAACGATTAAAGACAGGTTTTCAGTTCCAATTATCGAAGATATACTGGATAAATTAGAGAAAGCCAAAGTTTTTACTACTCTGGATCTGAAAAATGGGTTTTTCCATGTACCTATGGAAAAGAATAGTACACAGTATACATCTTTTGTAACAGCAGAAGGTCAATTCGAATTTACTCGAGTACCATTTGGATTGTGCAATGCGCCAGCTGTATTTCTTCGTTATATAAATTATATTTTTCGAAATCTTATTACGCAAGGTGTACTGCAAACTTATATGGACGATATCATAATCGCATCATCAGATGAAGAAGAAAACTTGAAAAAGCTGAAATACACTTTAACAGTCGCAGCAGAAAATGGACTTCAAATTAAATGGTCAAAATGTAGTTTTTTGGTAGAATTTCTAGGTCACGTTGTGCACAATGGCACCTATAGTGCACCTATAGTGAAAATAAAACCAAATCTGTAAAATATTTTCCAGAACCGAAGAATGTCAAGGAAGTTCAAGCATTCCTTGGATTAACTGGTTTCTTCAGAAAATTCATTTATTCTTACTCTATTTTAGCTAAGCCGCTAACTGATTTATTAAGAAAAAATTCAGAATTCAAGATCCATTCGAAAGAAAGAGAAGCAATTCAAACTCTTAAAAATGCATTGACAAACAAACCAGTTTGATCACTATTTAAACAAGGAGCACCGACCGAGATACATACAGATGCAAGTCAAAAAGGAATAGCCGCAATACTGCTCCAGAAAGATGAAGATGCCAAGCTACATCCTGTCTATTATTATAGCTGAAAAAACAACACTGCAGAGGAAAAACTCCATAGCTACGTTTTGGAAGTTTTCGCAATTTTTCGCGCGCTTGAAAAATTCCGAATTTACATTCTAGGTAATCATTTCAAAATAGTAACAGACTGTATTGCTTTTAGACAAACGATGAGTAAAAAGGAACTCCCCAATTCCGTAAGAAGATGGATCATGCAGGCGCGGCTCTATCTTAGGGGCTAAAGGAGCTAAGCTCCACCATGCAAAACTGATTTACTTAATTTCTGAAACTAAAATTTTTCAGTTAAAAGTTATTTTAAAAATATATTCGAAAATTACAATATAAATGAAAAGATCTTATATTGTATATCATACAATTTAAATACAAAATAAATTAATTGAAAGCCCTTTCTTTAGTTTCTTACTTTTAAAAAAAAACGAGTTGAAAACGTAGTTAGAAAAGAAAAGATTCAAAAAAACTCAGTAGCTTAAACACAGAAAAACTATAATATCGAATAATTGAAAATCTTGAACAGAAGAAAAAAATGAGCAAAGCAAACCATAGTAGTGAATTCACATTTTCTCTATATCGGCCGGACCACTATGGAACTTTCCCGATAATGTCATCAAATATTCATTTCAGTTCTCCTATTATAAATGTACATTCCAAGTTTCATGAAAATGTGACTAGTATTGGCCGAATTATTAGGGTTTTTTTATTTTGCATTCCCATAACCCCCACAGAGGAGAGTCGCATTCTATCTTTTCAGTTGGCCTATCCAAAATGTATACACTAAGTTTTAAGAAAATTCGCCCATTATTGAGTGAATTCTTGAAGTTTTTCTATTTCAGCTCCCCACAACCCCCCATCGAGGGGAGGCATTTTATATTTTCAGTTTGCTCATCCTAAATGTACATTCCAAGTTTCATTAAATTCCGCCGGTTATTGACCGAATTATTAAGGTTTCTTTATATCACCCTCCCGCAACCCCCACCGAGGGGAGACGCATTCTATCTTTTCACTTGCCCTATCCAGAATGTACACACCAAGTTTCAAGGAAATTCGCCCTTTATTGAGTGAATTATTGACGTTTTTCTATTTTAGGTCTCCACAACCCCCACCGAGGGGAGACATATTTTATGTTTTCAGTTGGCCCATCCCAAACGTACATTTGAAGTTTCATTAAAATCCGACTATTATTGGCCGAATTAAGGAAGTTTCTATATTTCCGCCACAACATTTTTTAAAAAAAGTTTTGCGCATTAGTGTTGCCAGATGTAACTTCCGTTGAAAAGTTAATATGTTCTGATTTCGAATATAGTACACGAACTGTGCAAAATTGGACGAGCAGTTTCGGTTTTACAACAAGTGCAAAAATATACTATATTTGGACAAAATGTATTTTTAGACAGTGTTGCCATAGTCGAATATGGCCCAAAAACTACTCAGATCTAAGTTAGGATCAAATATATGAACTGTGTAAATTTTATCGAAATTGGCCCAACAGTTTAGTCTGAACCGTGCGGACAAAATTTTGTCGTTTTTAGACAAAAAAAGCGTTACCAAATAGTGTTGCCATATATTAATTTCGTCCAAAATCTAACACCATCTGGCATTTGATGCAACACCAAAATGGTGAAAGTTTCATCGGACCATCCATTCAGATTTTATTAACGATTTAAAAAAGCGGACGGACGGACGGACGGACATGGGGCTAATTATTTTTGACGAAACGGATTTTGCACTTATTTTCATCTTCCTAGCCCTTCTAGATCAAAAGTTAGGTTTTCGCACGATTATAGTACTTTCCTATAAACATTCGTTTATCGGGAAAGTAAAGGCTCAAATATAATGTGCTCTGCCTGGCATAGGAAAAGACAAAAAAACTGAACGAATGCAACCTTATGCCAGCTTATGCATGTCAAATCCGTAGAACTGATTATAATGTGCATAAGCAAGAATAACCATTTGACTCAAAAAATTTTATTTTTTTAATTGTTTTTTGTAATGTAAGTGATTTAAAAAAATTGAAAATCGTTTAGAAAACAATTTTTCAAAAAAAAAACCAAATCGTCCAGTCACGTTTCATCAGAAAAATATTTCCAATTGAACTGTCAAAATTTCCGCACGGAATGTACTAACTGATTTGTATTGCTTAAACATAACGAAACGGAAATCGAACTTAACGAATGCACGCGTATGCATAATATAATCTTGGAATAGGATTCATGTATATTAGTACATTCTGTCAGTTTTGCTATGCCAGGCAGGCACATATATTTGAGCCTTAAAAATCATGAGCAATGTGTATACGGAAAAGGGCTTTATTCGTTCTAGTCCCGAAACAACAACAAAATCATTATACACCACACAGTTTTTTTTTTCTTGTTCTCTTTTTTGTCTATTAAAATTTCATACATTTTGGGCAAATTTCAATCAGCCCCAAAGAGAGGATTAGTGGAAATATTGTTCGCATAAGAAAATATACAGTTCACATTTTGATCATTTGACCGAATATCTCTATAATCGGGCCTACCGGTGAATTCGTTTCGTTCCACTTCGAAACGAAAATCGTCAATTTGGTACCGGCGAATTCGAATTCGTCAAGAAACGTCTGGCGTAAAACGAATTTTTTGTCGTTTAGCAACGTGCAAACGTTAAAGCAGATTGGTGTGGAAATTTTTAAAAAAGTAGACTGTGAAATGTAAGTTTTTGTATTTAATTCTTTTTTTTTGTTTATAAATTAGATAAATAAATAAAAGTTTTAATGCTATTTCTTTTAATTTAGTTCAGTTAACCTAGATTTGCATTTTGAAATACGGAAATGCATTGGTCAAAATACCAAATAATTTATTAATTGATGAAAAATGCAATGGTGGATATAAAAATATGTAACTTTTAAGGAGCATAAAGTTAATCGTGAGGTTTTAAAATCTTTTTATTAAAAAAAAAAATTATTTTCTTAATTCTTAAATTTTATAATTTATTGAAGAAATAAATTATTAAATTATTTTGTTTTAGGTGTAATTTATACTTGAGCATCCTTAAAAAAAAGCATTGGTCAATATAAAACAAAATAATGGGTTCTTCAATATATTTTGAAATACTGGAAATGTATTGTATCTTAAATAACATGAACATTTGTGAATCTTATATATTAAAAATTGTATTAAAATTTTCAAACAGGACTAGATTCACAAACCAAAATCAATACGCGGCAATGGTCGAAATTATGAGCGGAAATGTGGAAATTGCCCGTGGTTTTACAAAATCCAAAGACATCAATGAAGTAAAAAGGTTCTGGTAGCAATGCGCCCAGAAATTAAATAAAGTGGTGGTGATTTAACCAGACTTTTTCCAGTCATAAACTCAGACTTTTTAAGGAAGACTTTTTTACAGACCTATTTTAGGCACATTGAAATTAAGAGTGGTGCCAATGAATTGAATGCATACGAATGTATGGAATTGCAATAGGTTTTTCCCGACATTCCAGATGTTTTTAAAATTAATTTGTCGCCTCGGCAGCAATAAAATGTAAACAATTTAGTGCATTTCATTCAAAAATAAATTTGGTTTAAAATTTGTATCATTTTATGACACAAATGCCAGAAATATTCGTAATGATCACGGGATGGATTTTAGAAAGAATCTTTATTGCATTGTAATGCATTTTTCTGAGAAATTTTTGATTTCTTTAGTCTGGTTTCTATTAATTATAATTCCGGGAAGGATTGATATTTCAAAAAATTTTTTTTCATGACAAATATTAATGAGTTTATTAGGATCCTTTTTTCTATAAAAAAAAATATTCAATCATTCTTGTCAACTGCAACGCATTTTCAGTTGAAATAACATATATAAAATATATTTATATTAAATTTATATGGCAAAAATGCCGTTGTTCCTCAACGGCATTTTTACAAATAAAATATCTTAAATTCACAAAATTTATTTTATATTTCAATTTCTAGAAAAACAAGAATCAAAATACTTTAAACGACCTTTATTTGTAACGTAATTACTAATAACAAACTTTTTCAAATAATCAAATAAATACACCGTTTTTTGACATTAAACTATTCCAAAATAGCAAAAACTTTAGTACAATTTCACATATTTCGTACTTTGACGAATTTGTCTTGCGGCAATACTTTATTTCGTTTCGAACGAATTCGACGATTGCAAAACTAAAGTGAAACGAAACGTTGGATCGAAACGAAAATCGACACGAAACGAATTCGCCGGTAGGCCCGAATATTAATCGCTCTTTTTCTCTCAATTTTTACACACATGATAATATGATAGCATTTGAAACACCATTCTCAAAACTGTTGAGATTTTGCCATTTTAGTATGAAATTGATAAAAAAATAATAATTTATTTTGATACCTTACTTAATTTTAATTATTCAATAAATTTCGATGAATTTAATTTAAATTTCTTCACACCTAATTTTCACAAAAAAATAAGATTTGGAAATTTTCAATTGTATTAAAATTTCGGGCGAAGTATTTTCAATTATTTAGTAAAATTATTTGGAAGATCAATAATAAAATTTTTTTTATTCCACTGCGTATATTATTAAATAGAATATCAAAATATCAATGTCAGTTTGTTATTCCTCGAAATGGTATTGCATTTCAGCAAACAATTCCAGTAAAATCCATCCAGGATTGTGAAGGAAGAAATAATAGTAGGAAAAAGTCTGTTCATAAAGCTTTTTAATGTACTTTTAAAAAGAATGTACCGATTAAAATAAAATTTGCAGAATACATTTATTTCACCAGGGTCCAGACTATCTGTGATTTAGAACAAATTTGAAAAAGTTATGCAGAACAACTTTGAAATATTATTAGTTTTGGCTGTTTATGCCCTATGGTTGATACTACTAGAGGGTATATTAGTTTTGTCACTCCATTTGTAACACATCGAAATAATCATCGTAGCAATGTTTTAAGGGTATGGTTGTGTCGGAAATCAATTTATGCATTTATGCATAGATTAAATTTATGTCATTAGGATCTACGTTACCTGTAAATTAAAAGGAATTTGGAAAGGAGGAACCCAAGCTATGATGAAAGAACTTTGAAATATTGTTAGTTTTGGCAGCTTTTCTGTCCCATTTTTGTCATAGGGCATTCAAAGATCCGTTATAGGCCGATTTTCAGTTACTATAAGTTTTTTAGTCTCATTTCTATTAGCCGATTTTAAGTATTTATGTTGGCTATTGTTTTCGATAATGTTATGTCGGCTCCATACTTTCGTTGACAAATATTTGTTGAACATTTTGTTTTCGAAGACAAATTTTTTCTATTTTGCGCTCCAGAAAGCGTTGTAAACCATTGCGAATATTTGTCACCGTATGTATGTATGTACATGTACCTTATCATTATATACTTTTGGGATACTAATCAGATAAAACTCGGAACCCACTTCGATTACAATACCTCTAGGATGAGCTTCAAACTTGCATAACTTTGTTTAAAATATTGTAATATTGAATATTATGTATTATATAAATATATAATATTTTAGGCAGATATTGAATTAGCCCCACCTCCGAAGATAGTCACGAGCCGCCACTGGGATCATGTACATGCAGGAGTACGATTTCGAAGTAGAACATCGTCCAGGAAAGAATATGCTACACGTAGATACGTTAAGCAGAACTATTTACATAGTAGAACAGGAGGTTCTAGTGAGAATTAGAAAAGCTCAAGAATCCGATCAATTTATAGAATCTATAAAAGAAATACTTGCTGAACGAGAGTACAATAATTTCAAAATAAGAGCTGGCTTATTATTTAAATACGAAGATGGAAAATATTTACTAGTTATACCTACAAAAATGGAAAAAGAAATTATTAAAATGAAACATGAAGATGGACATTTTGCTGCAAAAAAGACTAGTTATTTAATAAATCAAGAATTTTACATAACTAATATTAAAAATATAGCACAAAGTTGTATCGACAATTGCGTTAGATGTATACTATCAAATAAAAAGCTAGGTAAACAAGAGGGGCTGCTGCATACAATCGACAAAGCTGATAAACCATTAGAGACCTTACATATTGACCATATGGGACCCATGGATATTACAATAAAAAATTACAAATATATTTTGACAATAGTAGATGGATTCTCAAAATACGTTTGGGTTTACCCTACCAAAACACTTTCAACAGAAGAAGTTCTAAAAAAATTAAGAGAACAACTACAAAATTTTAGCAATCCGAAAAGAATAATTAGCGACAGAGGTACCGCCTTCACTTCCAACAACTTTAAAGAATTTTATCAGGAAGAAAATATTCAACACGTCTTAATAGCAGCAGGAGTACCACGAGGTAATGGGCAAGCTGAACGAACAAATCGCATAATTTTGGAAGTACTCAAGAAACTATCCAATAATTCAATTGAAAAGTGGTATAAGTTTGTACCAAATTGCAATTAACAGCACATTTCAGCGATCTATCCAACGAACTCCGTTTGAAGTATTATTCGGCACAACTATGAGGAAAAAAGATAATTTGGAAATATCAAATTTGATGGAACAAGAAATTCTAAGTAATTATGATGAAGATCGAGAAAAAACTAGGTTGAATGTTAGAGAACAAATTCAAAAAATACAAGCTGTAAATCGAAAACCTTATAATAGGAAAAGAAAATTACCAAAAGAATATAGTCTGGGCGATTTGGTTGTAATAAAAAGGACACAATTTACAGTAGGTAAAAAAGTTTCTTCCGAATTTTTAGGTCCTTACGAAGTCATCAAGATAAGTCGAGCTGGAAGGTATACAGTCAAGAAAGTTACAGAAGCAGAAGGTCCACGCATTACAACAAGTAGCTGTGATAATATGAAACCCTGGAGATCCGATGAAGATAATTACTCATCCGAGGCGGATGAATCGCAGGATGGCCGAATGTAGGAATCCATACCAACCTAACCTAATGTTGCACGCCACTACTTTAATAAACAATACCGTTAAAGTATAAAACTCTGAGGCCAATGAATTTGGATTTAAACATTTAATTATTCGAGAATCAGCCGTCTCATCAGCCGTTTTGAATCAGCTGTAATTTTAGTTAACAACCGTATTAAATTTAAAGTATTATAATAGCCAATTGTTCATTTTTTTCGTTGCAATTTTTCTAAAATTTTTATAATCATTATGATTAATTGAATTAAGTAAAATAAGATTGTATTTCATTCGCGTTTTTAATTCAATCCCACATATATATAGAGTGTCCCAATAATAGCGCCAAATTTAAATTTCGCACTATTTTCATTTGATTAAGTTGACAGTGCTAAAATCTTGACATCTGGTCATCTGCTATTGTTGCTATTAATAGTCATGGAACTCTACACAAAAGAAACAACATTATTTATTATTGTGCAGTTTGTCAAGTTTCGAGCGCCTACTGTGGAACAAAAGTACAATTCTATAAAATTAAAAATCGCGCATTTCTTTCGGAGCATTTTTTATTTAATTAATTATTAAATTCCCCGTCGAATGAGGTATGGATTATACCTGTAGGACCCAGAATACCTGAGATATACGTATATACCTTCATACTAGAGAATTTTTGTATTTCCTGTCCTAACAAGGAATATTTTTCAAAATGTCGAATTGCATTTAATTCGTTATTAAATTGATCGTCGAATGAGGTATGGGTCATATCTATAGGATGCTGAATACCCGAGAATACTTCAAGTTGCGCTCTTATTGGGACACCCAGGGCTGAGATGTGAACCTGGATAAGATTGAAAGAAAACTAAATTTAAAAATTACCACCTTTTCTCGTATTTGAAAAGAAAGCAGAACTGAACCAAAAATAAACGTACATATTCCTTGTTCATTTCTCAGATCAGAATTTTCATATGATAAACGAACCACACAATATTTGTGGATTGCAGATATTTGCTTTCTACAATTTTCTACTCCATGTATTTATTATTTATCTATTATACACACGTATATATACCGCGTCCGGTTGAAGTGTCCGAATTTGAAAACACTGTAATTTTTTTGTTTATTGTTCGGTTTTATTAAAATTTATGGAATTGATAGTTTATAATACAATTGTTAATTTTACAATTATTCGAATGGTATGTAACCGCCTTTTACCTTAACCACTAGCTTCACTCATACGATGCTCACACGATGTCTTGGCTTAAACGGTTCCATTCAGGAGTCAAATCTTTTTCTAAACTGGCCAAAGTTGTGTGTGTGTGTTTTTTTTTCAAGCCGCTGCTTATAAAATTCCCCAAATAGAATAATCTAACGAATTCATAGATCTGGTGAAAAACGGTGAACTTCGATGTTCGATTTTCCAATCAAATATGAAACGTGCAACAATTGAATTTCGTTTAAGGTCCATTGTACAAAAAATAAGAACGCATCTTTTTAACAACAAAGAATTTTTACTACTGACAAACATAATGTCAAGCAACATTCATGTGAAATTTTAGTATTGGAAGATGTGCGATTTACATTTGACAAAGATTTGAATTAGACGGACCCTTATTATATTTATTTTATATTCGAACCGGATCAAAGGACACTTATTTTCAGTGGACCCTAGAACCCCATCAAAAATCTTTCTGTATGCATAAAAAAAAGAAAACCGAAATGAATGACTTTTAAGCCTTTTATATACCAGAAAAACCCACAAACAAAAAACAACCGAACAAAAAAAAACAAAGAAAGAAAGAAAAACATTCAAATATGTAATTAATCTCATTTTATTATCATAGATCCTGTTTAATCTTCTTATTACAAGGATATTTATTTCTCAATTATTAAAGATTAAACGTGCCGGCTCTTCTTCTTTTCTTTGTGTGTTCATGTGTTTGTGTGTGCATGTCTGTCATGTTCATTTTTATTGGATTATATAATTTTTCTTTTTTTCGGGGCTTCTTCTTTTGTATAATTATGTCAATTTTCATTTTATCATCATCCACACAAAAAAAAACGAAAAAACAACCCCTTTTTGTTCGCTTTTATATAATATCCAACCACCCAGCTTCTTCTTTTGCTCTTTCACTTTTTCACGGGCGAATAAAAACATATATTAGCATATATAGTATACATACATAATCGTACACACTCCTCGACCTACTATCGTACACATATATTGATATACATTAACTTAAGAACAATAACAAAACAAACACTGAATAACCCCCTGATTTACCGTGCGCCAACAACTTAACCCACTCACCCACAAGTTTTGTGTGTCCTTTTCGTTTAAAAAACTGAAGGGAAAAATCATGTACCGAACAACAACAAAAAAAAAAATATTGTGTCGTTTAACTCAAAACACATAGAAGAAAAATAGTAAAGGAAAAGGGATGAAATTTTGAGGTGCGGTTTTAACTTGAAGTGAAATAAAAAAAAGCAACAAAAAGAGAAGGAAAGTGTTGAGGTTGTGGGGAGTTGGTTGGTGTGTGTGGGGCTGTGTAAAACAAAAAAAAGAGAAAAAAAATGTAAATGTAAATGCAAATTGATTGTCTCTAAAAAGGAATTATCATACATAGACAGGACTTAAAAGGAGCAGGGGGAGGAAGGGGGTGGGGGGTTCGATCCAACACCACCACTACTCGCGAACACAGTAAAAAAAGGGGATTTTTAGAAGATAATTGCTTTTGTTATCGTCTTTTGTGTTAAAAATTTAGTATGTAAAAAAATTCCTAAAAGGTTTTTCAAAACGGATTTTTAATTACTTCCGATGAAATTTGACATATACATACATATATATTATACATGTGTCGTCACAACTTCAGTTATATACAAATTTGAGGACTGGGATTCAAACCGACAAAAATGGATCATAAACTTCGCAGTTCAATGCGTTACGAATTGAGTAATGTTTTCCGATACTTTCAGTATGTTTATGCGACTAACGGGTACGATTGAATCATTTTAGTCTAACACTAATAAATGAAGAACCAAATTGTTTTCAAAGTTTCAAATGTTAGTTTGCAACAACACATTTACAAAATGAATGGCTTAACCACCGCTCAACGTGTTGAGTTGATGTTGATTTTTCAAAGAGAATCCTCTTCTCTGATTTTCCATATTTCCACCTCTCTGGGTGTGTTAATAAGCAAAATTGCCGCTTTTGGGGAGATGAAAATCCTCATGAGATTCACGAGACACCACTACATGGCCCAAAAATTGACTGTTTGGTGCGCATTATGGTCAGGCGGCGTCATTTAGCCTTACTTTTTTTGAAAACGATCAGGGTAAGACTGTAACAGTCAATGATGTGCGATATAGACGCATGATAGTCGATTTTTTCTGGTAACAAATCGAAGATATTGATATGGAAGATACGCGGTTCCAGCAAAACGGCGCAACTTGCCACACAGCGGGTGCAACGTTGGATGTTTTGCAGGGCCGGTCCAAGCCATTTCAGCGCTGGGTGCAGATTAGGTAAATGGCGCCTTCAATACCAAAAATACCGTATAAATCAAGGAAAAAGGAAAAGTTCGTGACGTTTTTTCACCAAAATTCATACACATTTTTATTACATTTTAAAAGAATTTTGTTAAACCAAATATGTGCCGCTTTGATCGATAATCTTTTGACATTATTCTAGTAAAACCATTATGTCATCACTGTTAAATTTCTGGGAATTTCTGGGCGAAAAACTGAACCAAGTGATTTTCACAGGCCTGAAGTCAGCTTTACACCATTAAAGGAATTATGCAGAGACCGAAGCAAATGGTAGTCGGAAGGAGCAAGGTCCGGCCTATACAGTGGATGCATCAAAACTTCCCAGCCAAGCCATCTCAATTGCCTAGTCAATAAAGATGTGTGCTGCTTGGAATTGTTCGGATGGAAAAATACGCCTTTCCTATTAATCGATTGTGGCCGATTTACCCCAATTTCGTGCTTTCATCGCGTTGCAGTCCATAATGCATGATTCCCTTCCAATCCCGCCACACACAAAGATTGCCTTACGTGGCGTTAGTCCTGGCTTTGCCATCGTTTGTGCAGCTTCATTCTTCTCGGACCACGATCTTTTTAGCACATTATTGTCGACCCACTTTTCATCCCCGTTATCAATACTTTCAAAAATGGCTCGATTTCATTTCGTTTCAGCAGCGATTTACAGATCGAAATTCGGTCGATTAAATTTTTCATTGTTAATTCATGTGGAACCCAAATATCGGGCTTCTTTTTGTATCCAGCATCAAACAAATGATTTTTTGATCAATCTTTAGTTCCTCAGCAATGTCATAAGATGAAATGTGCAGGCCTTCCTCAATTTTTTGGAGAATTTCATCGACTTGTACAATAATTGGTCTAACACAGCGGGGTGCATCTTTAACATCGAAATTTCCAGAGCGGAAACGAGCAAAGCATTTACGTGCTGCTGCTTTTTCTTTTCTTTTTCTTCCACATAAACACTACGAATTTTTTCAGAAGCCTGCGAAGCTTTACCGCCTTTGATGAAGTGATATAGTAAAATATAGCGAATTTTTTCAGAATTGGCTCGCTTTCAATACTAAATTACCGGAATTACTTCTTACTAAATTTCACAATATATTTGAAAATATTCTGCGAAATGTAACCTTTCAACCTTTAATATGACTTGATAGGGTTAGAAGTACTACAAAAGTTAGGTGACTCTAAAGCCATATGTTGGAAAAACGCCACGAACTTTTTCCTTAATACAATATAAACAAAGAAAAAATGTAGAAACTTTTCTAATTTTCCACAAAATTGAATATGAACCAAAATGAAAAAGCGCGCGACGCTAAGTAAAAAACGCTCAATTTTGGCGCCCTCCGAACTTTGGCGCTGGGTGCGGCGGCTCCATTGCACCCAGGGTTGGACCGGCCCTGATGTTTTGCATGAAAAGTTCGCAGGTCGCATTATTTCACCTTTTTGGTGGCGTCAACTGACCGCAAAGATCATGCGACTTAACGCCGTTGGATTCCTTTTTGTGGGGTTCCGTTAAAAGTCGTATCTACGCCAACAAACCCGAAACTTTGGAGCAGCTAAAAAACAACATCCGCCAAGTTATTGTCGAAATTTACGAAAAACTCATCGAACATTACCTCGAAAAGATCGGCTGCTGCAGAAGGTCCAGAGGCGGCCATTTAATTGATATTATTTTTCATAATTAATGAAATACATAACCTTTGGGATTTAACAAAATAAAATAAGTACAATATATTCCGTTAAATTTGTGTGTTCTATTTGGTTTTAAAAACTGAAGTTTGATCATCCTCTATATGGTTGAATCAACAATTGATAACAACACTCTAGACCTGTATATAGAAGTTCGGTTATACGTCACACAAAAATATGAGAGACCTTGTGTTTAGGAACTTTTGATGTATCCACGCTATTATAGTCTTGACCTTGCTTAATCTTCAGATTCTATCATGTCTTGCATCGAGGACTCGGTAGAACTCGACTTTAATGGTGTAAATTTCAGTTCAAGAGAAATCTCTGAAAATTACATTGTCTTGGTTTTCGCGCTCTGAAAAATCTCAGAATTTCTACATATCTATAGTCCGATGAGATAATGACCATACCTAATGGAAAATGGTAAAAAGTTATCAACTAAAAATGGACGACAATACAAGTATATGTATTTCCTTGGCTTTTCATTGACACAAAAGGAAACAAAAGGTAACAATTGTTTGTTCCATTTAAAAAGGACTCGCGCAACACAGTTCTGGAAAACAGTTTATATAAATAAAAACAAACATATAGTAACGTAAAATCGGCCTATAGCCTATTTTTTAATGCCCTATGGTAGAAATGGGACTCGTAGTTAACAAATCTATAATTCAATGAATTATAACTCTGAGAAAGGAACACCAAAATTACTAATATTTCAGAGTTTTTTCTTCATAACTTCCTTTCGTCTTTTCAAATCCGCTCTAATTGACAGTTAGGCTGGGGCCTAATAGCATAAACACCTTTTGAAAAATTTATCGAAATCGGTACATAAGTTTTTAAAATACATCGGAAAAACTTTATGAACAGGCTTTTTTCAGTTACGACTATTTCTTTCCCCACTATCCTTGGACCGATTTCACTCAAATTTACAATCGTATCGTCTATTTACGTAGTCAACCCGTGTAAATAATTTAAACAAAATTGCTTCACAAATTTTCGAATTAAATCCGAAAAACCATATAAAAAAACGACATAACTTTCTGTTCACTCCGATTTTTGCTTAATAACTTCACTCTCCGTCGGTGGATTTTGCTGAAATGCAATACCAAGTTAAGGAATAAGCAACTCACACTGTAAATTTTATCAAAAACGGATAACGAGTTTTTGAGTTATCTTGTAGTACCTACCAGTGGCGTGCGGTGGGTTATCAGGCAGGGTGTGCAGAGAATAATAATAACACAACGAACGTGCAGAATTTTTCCTGCACATCTTGACGATTATAGTGCTTACAAAAACTGTCCATGTGGTTTTACAGGTTAATTTCTATGCTCTCTGTAAGACACATTTAAAACTACACACAAAACTATTTTTGCAGTAACTTATAATATCTCGTGTCCGTTGATAGTAGAGCTATGTGTTTAAGATAGGCTTTGATGTAGCATTATTAATTTTTCTACTACTGTTAGCTGAAATTGTTCTGTTGAAATTCGTTTACTTTTTTTCTTACACAACAAAATTGTTTCTCAGCCTATTATTTCGAACATCATCATAAAACATCACCAAAAATAGTCACAAATGTCATAGATATTTCAGCGCGCTACCAGATGCAGAACGTAAGGCAGCACGCACTGCCGGAATACAGACAAGAGAATCGGCACAATATCTGAATGTGAATTATAAAAAATTTGGTTACATAAAGCTACATAGGTATAGAAAATTATTGTCTCTCACAATTTTGCAGGGTGTGCAGTGCACATCATCATTAGAAATTCGCGAGTCAACGTAAAAAACCAAAGCAAAATATAACCCTTTTACCAGGTGTAGGCGTCTTCTGTGTGTGTGTGTGTGTGCTTCAGAAGCTTTTCATCATTTAAAAAACAACAAAGAAAAAAGCACAAACGATACAAAGAACAAAGGAATTTTCTCGATAAAAGAAAATATAAGTTAATAAAGGCAGAGACACACTACTGCAATTCAATCCGGATGCAATGTTGATGCAATTATTGTGCAACAAGAAAAATTTTCCATTTATATATTTTATAGAATTTTCGTTTGTTTTTCATTTCGTTGTGATTTTTCTTTCTTTTTATTTGTGGAGATTTTCTTTTTTTTTGTTAAATATACTTTTTCTGCAATCGTTTTTCATCTTTCGTTTCTGTTTGTTTGTTTTGTTTTTGCTCAACACACACACACACAAACAGATGAAAATAGAAAAAAGAAAATGAAAGTATAAGTTTTCCGACGGAGAAGAGGATTATATCTAATATGTAATAAAAGAAAATTCCCAAAGGAGTTAATTTACTCCTGTTGGGTTTCTTTTTTTGTAAATAATATTCCTTGTTTTCGGTTTTTGTGTGTTTTGTGGTATCTTCAAAAGATATAAAAATAAGAGGTACCACGAAAACCAAAGAAGTTTGAGGAGTTTAAGTCGTAAGGGCTTGATTGGGGGGAGGAGGTGTTAATAAGGAGATATTCATATATGATATGTGCGGATGTATAAAGAATTAGAAAGGAAAGTAGACAAAAAGGAACAATATCGATTTGTTAAAAAAGGATTTGTTAATCTTTGGCTTTGTAAAACCCCAAAAATGCCAAAAAGAAAAAAAATGTAGGGGTTATCTTCGAATTTCTTAAGAATATTGTTTTTTATTAATCAAAATAAATGCAAAAATTCATCATTTTTGCCTGATATCAGGACGCGTATCGGCACTTTTCTTTTTCTCCACAGTATAGTCGCTCAAAACTTGATAGCTGTCAATAATAATGTCTCGTTTTTTTCAACAAGCGCGATTCAATTATCAATCATTCCCCTGAAGAGCTGTCATTTTCATCACGTCAGGCAAAAATTGGTTTACGATTACAAATGTTCATTTGTATGGGGAATAAATCTTCTGTCAGAGACCGAACAGATCCATCGATGGCCGCTTTTGAGTTGTAGTCATTTCGAGGTTTTTTGCCTACCAAGTATAGCACGCAATTGACGCATATATCGATCTTTAATATATCTACTTTACGACTGTATACTGTGCTAAAAACCGTCGTTAAATCTTATATACGTGATGTTTTTGATAGGTTTTTGTCGAGAGAAATTGTTCCAATCTAGGGAAATTGAACCGATTTTGATATTTTCACTGAGGTGCTTGAGAGGCAAATAGATGTTCATGAAACTTGGAATATGCCAGGACTTTATAAGACTTGAAATATATCTCCGATAGGGGTTCTGATCAAAGGGGTCCTCATGGGTTCCGAAGTATTAGAGTACTACGGTTGAAGGGGGCGACTTAAAATACTACGTTCGAATTAATTTGTAATTATACCATAGTTATTGGTAAACTAAAATACGTAGCAAACCATCTTAGGACGACTATATCATAAGGAATAAGAAAAATTTCGGTTTTCAAGTATTATTTCGGGTAAGATTTCCAAACTGCACAGAAATGCGAGTCCACATAAACGTTCTCAGACGCGTATCGCGCTCAACTCATAAAGGAACTAATGGCGATAAGTTGTAGGCAAAAGGGAACATTTTGTGCATCCGCATTTGCCATACGCACCACATTCTTCCCGCATAGTCCCGTCCAGTAGGAATTGATTTTAAACAAGTCCACGCCGGATATGAACGTACGAATGTTAGAATTTGGGTGGATTTTGTTTAAGGTTCGCATGTGAACTATCTGAATCGTAATGAAACGAAAATGGTTATGGAACGAATTTGCGATGAACGAACCGGTTCGATTGTAAATCTTTATTGGTCTTTATTTTGGTACAAACACCAAATCAGCCGCGGAACTAATTTGAGTCGCGCATAAACATCTGACCAGAACACGTAAACAAAAAATGTGTTAAAACAAGCCGGACCGAAACGAAACGGTACGAAATGATAACATATAAATGAAGTGTTTTTCTTCTTGCATTTTTAGATAGCTAAATATACGCTTTTGTTCTTTCCCCGTCTCTCTATTTCTCTGTTTCTCTCTCTCTCTCTCTCACACGAAACAATTTACATGATAATAAATTAAATTATCTTCCTTTTATTTTTTCAATTCAAAAAAATATCCGATGATGATTTAATCAGTCTCAAATAATCATAAAATTAGTCTCTTGGGAAATATTTGCACACACAAATACACACACGCATCCGTTAATTCTCGTTTAAAGAAATTGATATTCCTGTTTCGTTTTTCGTTCAGGAGTCGAGTACCACCAAAAATTATATACAAATAAAAATAAAATTATATTCATATAGTATCCGTGTTAAAACCGCATTATTCGAATATTCTTTTGTCTGCCCTTGTTCCCCCTTTTTGACGGGTATATGTAGACTATTTAACGTACAATAAAAGATTATTATTATTCAATCAGCGCGCACCCTCTTTTTACTTCTTCCCTTTCATATTTATGTTTATATGTATGATTGCCCTTTCATTCGTACTACTTCTTCTTCTTATTTTTCTTCTCGCTTGATCCTTTGTCGCATTTTGCAAAAAAAAAAATGAAAAAATTATCCGCACTTTTTTTCCATTCTTCTGGTTTTAACACGCACGCAAAATATAAAAGCCCCCTTTTTTTCTTTTTCTTCTTCCTGTATTTTATTTTATTAGGTTGGTATTACATGCGCTTATTTTATTTTTATAAGGTTTTTTCCCTTATAAAAACGAACCGAACCGAAAAAACAACAAAAAAAAAACGAAAATCAAATTTCAAGAAGATTAAAAAGAGATCATTTTCCTCTCGTTTTCTGAAAAAATGAAATGAAATGAGAAGAAAATATGGGGTTTTTATGATGAACCGAAAATTGATTGTGTAAATTGAAAAGTATTTAATAAAAACGCAGGAATATCGAAAAAGAAACGGGGTGGTGGTGTGAGATGACTCCCTCTATAAATAGGTCGGCCTTCTTTATCGTTTGAAGAAGAAAATATAATTATTTAGATTCCGTTTAGTGACGTCGAGAGTTTGTTGCACTAATTACGAGATTATAGAATCATCATGTTTTTATAATATAGACCCTCTATTTTCGTGTATTCACAACAGCGTCCTCCTTGTTGTTCATATAAATATCTGATGACAATTTATATTCAGTTTCGGTTTCGTTTCTTATCATGGACGGAATTTCGACGAACGGCGACGGACACGTATATATGCGTTCAAATAAGAGTTTATTCCATATATCAATAAATGGAAAATGTGACAGATCCTGACAGTTTGAACGTTTTATTTACAATTTTAACGTTTTTCACGGTTCAAAATTTTTTAAAGCGTTATAACCATAGAGAAAAGAATACAGAAGATATAGCAAATATATGTTAATTTACTGGTCAATACGTTTTCCTATCCGCGTGTAAAAAAAACCGCCAGTATTATCACAGTTAAATCCGTGATTTTTATTGGAGGAGATGATTAATGGGACGCCATTTTCATTCTGATAAATTCCTGCAAACAATGGCCGCATAATTATAAGGAACCAATCAACACATTGTCTATTGTTTGAAACTTGGACTACTTATTATTTTATTATATTACTGTTGTGTCTTTTTTGGGTTTTTATTTTATTTTATTTTAATTATTTATTTTTTTTTCTTCTTGGGTGTTATTTATTCAATTCGCTAACTTGTCCTTGACCTTTCTGTTGCTGTTTTTGAGGTTTTTAGTGTGGTTTCCTTTTTTTTATTATATTTTTTTATTGGTCGGCTACTTTTCCATCTTTTTACTATGGGTAAGTGCCAAAAGAAAGATTGTAGTGAGAATTCCTTTTCCGCTATAATTTTATGCTCGGGGCCTTGCGAAAAAGTTTTCCATGCTAAATGTATAGGATTAAATAACACTATTGGGGACAAGATAAACTTTTCCACTTTGGGGCTTTATTGGTCCTGCCCCGATTGTCGCAAATTTTCAGTGAACTTGCTAGCACTTAAATTAGTGAACATCGGTGAAGAATTTTCGGCAATATCTTCGAAATTGCATGCTGCTTCTAAAAACTTCGAAGCTTTGCGTGAATTGTTCGAAAAAATCAAAATCTACCCGAATATGATTGATGCCACTACAATCACTGACACAGTTGACCAATTAGTTTCTCCTCTTACCCCTGGTATGTTGGGTATATCTTCCCATACTAGCGATGAAAACAAACTCCCACCCTTAGAAAGGCGACGCCTAGTAGCGGATGTGGTTTTCGTTAGCCAAACCATTAATGGTGCTATTGACTTCCCCTTTATGTTGGACAAAATGCATCTTAACATTAATACACGGTCCTTAAGATCCGTGGAAATATTCAAAATTAGTTACCATAAAACTGAGTACGGTAGAAACGAACCGGTTTCCCGAATGCTGAGGTCAGCTAATGATAACGCTAAGGTCTCAGTATAATAAACAGACAGTAATTTGACTAGGAAATGCAGAGAAATTAGACGCGATCTTCCCAATACTTCCTCTGAGAATGACAGAAAGAAAAAATTCCGCACAAAATAAGGAAAGAAAATTAAAATTTTTCATTAGAAAGAAAGAAGTAACCTATAAATCAAATATATTAAATTTTAACACGTGCTCCCTATAAGATAATTGTAGCAAGGGAGACAAATAATAGTTTTATTATGGTCTTATGCGTTTTCGGCAAAAGAATGGATGAAACGAAGAAAGCAAAAAGCCCCGCGTGCTTCTTAAGCGCCTAATCCATGTCCTGACACTTTTTTCAAATTGTACTAAAGTTTTTTTCAAGTGTTAGTGCCTATTTAACAGCAGTTTTGATAAGCACGTGGGTTTTTTTAAGTAGAAGAAATTTTTTGTTATGTATTTTCCAAATATTTTTGGTGTTAGTGCCTGTATGAATTATTATTTACATAAATGTTAGAACTGTTTATTAAAGCTGAATGCATATTCATCTCTGTTCCACCAACATAGCGTAATCTAAAAAAAATGATAGAACATAAAAAGATATCGGTTTTTTTTTATATACATTTTTTATTGAGAAAAAGCACACATGCATGGAAAATAACAAGAATGGGTGGCAAAAGCAGGTGTAAAATTCTAAAAATAAACGCAAAATTGGCGAGGTCATTCGTAATTTTTCACATTTTGTTCGCCAGTTTTCTTACTGTTTATTATACTGTGCTAAGGTGTTTGATTTTGGTATAAGCAAAAGACAATTGAAAGACTTCCTATACAATGACTGTTTCTTGCATTAAGCAATGATAAAAAAAAAAAAAAACACAAACCTTAAATAAAAAAAATATCTTACAATAAGTGTAAAAAAGACGGCCAGTTGTTTTAAAAGCAAAATGTATCAGGAACAGAGGGAATGAAATATTTTAAAAACAAATTCGTGGATAATAAATATTTACGCCCTATGGTAGATACTACCAGAGGATTCTTTTCCTCAGAGTTAATTCATTGAACTATAGATTTATTAACTACGAATCTCTTGTTTAACATATAAAAATTCGGCTATAGATCGATTTTTATTCATTCACATGCATTCCTTTTGTTTCGTGATTTATTTATTTACGTAAATGTGTGTGTGTAGCCATCTACCATAAGGAATATTTTTTTGTTGAATAAATTGGTTTTCGTTCTAAAAATAGATACAAGAGATTCCGAGGAATATTTCTGGCTTTTTTTTATGCCTTTCGTTTTCAAACAAATTTCAAATATTTTTTCTAAGCTGTATATTTTGACTTCTATACGAAGTGTATAATTATAAAATAGAAAAGTGTTTGTTTTTGCTAATTTCCATATTTTAAAGGGTTCTAGTTTGGTAAAAGGAGTTCATCGCAAGAATGGATTCATATGTATAGAAGTTCATAGTGGTCTTGTCTATTTTGAAAATATTTTTAAATCGTCTTACTTTGAAAATGATTTGCTAGCTATTTGGTTCAAAACGAAATATGGAAAGTCTTTATGTATTGCATTATCACAGATTGTGTGTGTGATTTTATCCAAAGAAATTGTAAAATCAAGTGTGCCAATCTGTGATAATACATTTTCTTTAAAACAAACTTAAGAAAGGTCAGCAATTTTGGCGATTTTTTGCTTTCCGTTTTTTTTTTGCTAGCTGGAAATTTTTTTTTAGGGAATGCATGTAAATTGGAATATCGAGAAGTATATAGTAAAAATATTTCTTAAGGCCTATGAGGAAAATCTCTCTTAGTCAACAATTAAAACTGGAATAGGCCAATAAAAATATTATTGTACTTCAAACAGATGTAATTGCAGTTCAGCAAGGGCACGTGAAGTCGAGCGAATTCTTGCCAGGAAAAGAAAGGGTAGTATATGTAAGTGAGTTATTTGTAGATTGAGAAAACCGCTAACTAAACTTTACGCGGCAAAAAATAAATATCATAAATAATTCATACTTAGTTTAAAGCAAAATTAAAATTAAAAAATAAATAGTTTGCATTCAATAAAAAAAGTGAAACAAGGTATTTTATTAGACATACAAGATTCTAAAAAATAAAAGCAAAGCATTCAATTTCTGCATACAATATTGCACATTAAAGGTATGGAAATGCTTTAAGTTTTTTTAATTTGTTTTGAGGAGATTTACTTGAAGACTTTTTGGAATTATTCATTTTAAAGGAGCAGTGCTTTCTGAGGAGAACTAAGCACTTTTTTTCTATGATCAAAAGACGGGTTTTTTTCACAGAACCAATGCCCGTATAAAGAATTGTTTTTTTTTCAAAACATTTAGCTTCTATAATTTTTTTAATGTTTTCAACCTCCGGGCTTTTTTCAAAAATGATATTCAAAATATTGAAATGTAGATTAAAAATCTCGGCACACAAATCAGTCGGATTAATTAATTTGCCAGAATTTTGGCTAAAATTTTTTTTAAAAAGAAGGCTTCGGAAGCTTTTGTCATTGAAGATTCTGACTTAATCATGCATGCGCAACAGTCTAGACATTTCAATTTCGCAAAAACTTTAAATAAAATAAAACCAGAAAAAAAGCGTTAAGCACCTGTGTCATTAGGGCTATCAAACATTTTGATATCTTCGTGTTCAATTTCCGGGTCTCAGGGCCGAATTTAGGACGTCTGGACCCCTAGGCTGTACCTGTGGTGCGGGCCCTCCCGGGGATGATTTTTTTGAATACAAATCTCCATAAAATCAATAAAGGAATTTAACAAACAAACAAATTTTATTTATTAGTAATTCAAATACAATACTTTCCGAAACGACTTGAAATTATTGTCAAATAATCTTAGTCACTAATTGGTTTGCGCCTACACTTCATACTCATGAAACTACTTATAATATCTTCATAAGTTATGCTCTAGACAGATCTCCGATTTGAATTACAATAATTATTATTTAATGATACTTCTGGATGACCCATGACATATCATCTTTTTTTCACAATGATCATTATTCTTGTCATTCCAAAATTTCATACATTTTCTAATTTTCATTACACAATGTTTATTAATTATTCAATGAAGCTAATTTTTTTTTTTTTAACAAAGTTTCTAGAAATATTTGGAATAAAAAAATTTTCTCTCATTAGGTTATGTGAAAGAAGAAAACATGTCAAAACCGGATGAAATTTTTAAAATGTTCAAATGTAGATGGCCCTGTAAACAGTGCGAGGCAAAAATTTAGGACCTCCTCACAAATTCATTTGATAATTAAGAAAATAATGATGCTTGAAATAGATACTTAAAATTGATTATTATTACGTAAATATAGGATATTATCCAGTTTTAATGACCGATTGGGTAATAATGATCATTAAAATCGGAGATCTATCTAGGATATTAGTTGTTTTAAAAAATCACTTTCAATGCTGAGCAAAGCCAAAACGTTGTGCCTGTCTTCTAACATGGAGTTGCTGTCCTTTTAGGCACGAGAATGGGTTTGTCCGTTTATGCTTTTTTCAAGCAATCTGTTAAAATTTTATATCTGTTTGTTGAGGCTGTAAAATGTAAGTAAAGTTCTTCTTCTTCACCAGATCTCTGAATCCGTTGGATTATTAATTTGATGAACAAATTTTCCAAATAATTCTGAATGACGGAAAAAAGAAAAACGAAAGAAAAACGACAGAACTTTAAGACTGGCCGTTTTTTTTACACTTATTGTAAGATATTTTTTTTAATTGTGTTGATTGGTTCCTTATAATTATGCGGCCATTGTTTGCAGGAATATATCAGAATGAAAATGGCGTCCCATTTAATCATTTCGTAGAGTACTATATTGAAATTATTTGTCAGAGCTGGAAATGCGATAAATCACACGCACAATCTCAATTTAGACCGATGAATACTAATGCAATATAAGCGGCGAACTGGTCTCATACTGATATTGGATATGACAATTCTATGACTTCCTTATTTTATGGTTATAACCGTTTATGACTTATTTCACGCAGTTACGTTCGTCGAGATTGCCTTCCGAACATTAAGAAAAAATTAAAATTAAATGAAACACAACAAGACACATGTTTTCTTAAAATTTTATTTCCGGATTTTGTAAAGCAGGGAATTTGAAATGGAACAATACACAACGAACGGAAATCATTGAACTTTATTTCCGGCAAAAGGCAAAAGAAAATCCAGATTTTATTCATAATTTGAGATAATATAAGAGAAATGGGATCAATAAATAAACTCTGAGAAAAAAGCAACCATAAACTAATAATATTTCAAAGTTTTTTCTCTATAACTTTGTTTCGACTTTTTCAAATTCCCTATAATTCACAGGTAGGCCCTAACAGCATGAACATTATCTGCAAATTTTATTCAAATCGGTATACTAATTTTTATAATACATCCAAAAAGCTATGAACAAGTTTTTTTTCGCCTATACGACTATTTCTTCCACCACTATCCTTAAACCGATTTTATTGAAATTTAACATAGTATTGTCTATTTATGTAGTCATCTCATGCAAATAATTTAAACAAAATTGCTTTACAAATTTTCAAGTTAAGTCTGAAAAACCATAAAAGCAAAAATGACAAAACTTTCTGGTCACTCTAGTTTTTCCTTTATAATTTTGCTACCCCTTGGCCGATTTTGCTGAAATGCAATACCAAATTGAGATAAGGAAGAACCAAGTCATATTGTAAATTTCATTAAAATCGGATAACGCGACTTTAAGTTATCTTCTATTTATACGGACGGACCGACGGATATACATAAATCGATATAACTTTGCCGATGAATATTTCTATGAGTTAGAAATGTGGTAACAAAACTAATATACCCTCTGGTATAGTACCTACCATAAGTATACCCGGTTGAAATTTTGATATATGATTTATGATATTATAATAAGTAAGACAACTTCGTTAAGGAATTTAAACAATTTTGAAAAGTGTAGAAATGATAACAGATTATGTACAATAAAAGGAATTTTTTAATTTTTCTCCGGAAACCAGAAAAAAAAACAGTTATTCAGATCCTTTACATAAATATACAAATGCCCGAGGCTTATGAGGACTATGTACATTCAAAATTTCAACTCAATAGCATGCACTCAAACCCCGATTTGTGTCGTTAATAGATGGGACCGAAGAAAGATGACACAAATCAAATTTGACGTATGACTTATATGAACTTAAGCAACGCAAATATAGAAATATTAACGACGGAACTTTGAAGCCACGAAAATTTATGAACGACGAAACTTCGAAAATGATACAAATCGGAACCACACAAATCGGAGCGATGCAAATCAAGGTTTTATACGGGGCGAATGAAAACTGTATATATTTTTCTGGTTTTGCCTGATTATGCGAATTTTAAATTAAAAAATGATCGGAAAATGTCTCCTGACCACAAAGTGGCAGCTCATCGGTGGAGTGATTGATAATTGAAACGATCGTTGAAAAAAGAAATGATATTTCTAATCAAATTTTCATAATTTTTTTTTTTACAATTTTCCCACTTTCCCAGCTCGGATTCTGTAAAATTATGACAAAATCACAGAAAAGGCCCTTCGTAAAATATTCGTATATATATTTACAGGTGCGCATCGATGAAAAAACGGATTACTACATGTTTTTTTTTTTTACAACAACACAATAAAAGCCACCTAAAATAACAAAAAAAACTTAAGAAATTATATAAAATCATTTAAATTTCAATGTCATTATGTGCGTGCATAGAATTCTTTAAAGGATCTCTCTTAAAGACCTTTAAGAAGTTTTTAAAAATCAAAACAAAACTTAAATCCATGACACACAAGAAAAGAGATTAAAGAGTGTTAAAATTTCTGGGTACCTGGGACAAATCTGTAGCGTATGTGAGAAAGAAAGAGAGAGAGCAATCGATAAAGAAAGGACTATAAGGATTAGTGTTTTCTATAATTTTTCTATTTTGTACAAAACACTTACAAAAACGAGTCAATTAGATTATCCTTTTTTTATTATTATTATTACTTTTAAGCCCAGTGACAAGAATTACAGCAAAAAAAATCAAAAGGGATTTCTACAAAAGTTAATACTTGAAGGAAATTTTCATTCAAAAGAAAGAAAAAAAATAAATTTTATTTTCAAAACTTTTTTTTAAAATTCCTCAAAAGAAAATCCAATAAAATTATGTAAAAATCCGTTTTCACGTGAAGAAACGAAAGAAAGAAAAAGAGTGGGCGGAAATTTTTTTTCCTTTTGTTTTGACATAAATAGTTGTCCTTTGTTTTTTTGTATTTGAATAAGAAAAAAAAAACAAAATTGATTTTAATCAAAACTCTGAGATAAACAAAAAAAATTCCAAAACAAAAATGAGGAAAAACACCATAAATAACATGAAGGACAAAGTAAAATGGAACAAAAAAAGGCGGAGTTATTCAAATGATTTTGATTTGTTCTCTCGCCGAAATTTTTCACACCGTTTTGACTGTGCTTCAAATTCAACCAATCAAATGTTGCATATTTTTCGTTCTCTCTTTTTCTCTTTCATTACTTTTATGTAATTTTGCTCGTTTTTTTTTCTTTTTCATTCAATTAAATTTTTCTTTTATTTATATCATTTCATGTTTTTTTTTGCATCTCTAAAATTTCCCAGCTGCGCCAAACAAGACGAATTTTCGTATGAAATTTTGGAATTGAAAAAGTTATCCCTCAAAATTTTTTTCCCATATTTATTGATTTATAAATTCAAGAAATAAACAAAAGTAAAAAATTTTCCAATATTTCTACTACCTCTCCTCTCCTCTCCTTCTACTCCATCTCTTTTTACTTCTCTGTTGGATTGGGACATATTTTTCTTTGGCATGGTGTGTTGTTAGTTTTGTTATTCTGATACATAAATCAGTAACCAACCCCCCAACCAAAACAAAGTCCAAATAAATAAACCACACCCAAGAAACACAAAATGCATTTTCCCTTCTCTTGTTTTGTTTCTTCTTCTTGTTGTTTCCATATACAAAAAACCAAACAGAAAAATAAAAGAAAAGAAAGGAAAAATCAACAAGCAAAAAAAAAAACAAAAACAGAGAAATATCAAATTAGAATTCAAAGAAGAGAAAAAGAGAAAAAATAAAACAAAAAAACAAAAAAAGCACCAAATAATAGAATAGAAAGAGATATATTGTTTTTGTTTTTGTTAAATGGCGACCAACTGATAGAAAAGTCTAACAAAAAAACAACAAAAGAAAATAATTTATTCTCTTCGTTTTTTTTGCTTTCATCATAAATTCCGATAAAAGTAAATTAGGTTATGGAAAAGGTGTTGCACACACTAACCCACACAAGCTAATGATTTTTTGGTGTTGCTTTTATTTTATTACTGCTGTGTTCGATAACACGAAATCGATCGTAACCTATAGATTTATTATATTGATAATATACTTTTACATTTTGACGTGTGCTGTTAAGTAAATAGGTAAAAATATTAGCTGAAAAATCTACTCTACCAGTTACAATGACGCGTTTTCTTATGCGCTATATAAGATGTTCTCTGTTTGGAGAATTTATATGTCAAGCCCAGCAAATAATGTGGATATGGTGGGTAGCTATACTCATACGAGAAATTCCGATTGTATAAAATACCCACTCGGAATTTGAAGGCATCAACGCAAAATTCCAAAACGTCTCGATCCAACACTCGTATTTGGTTTCTCGCCTCGATTGATCCGATCGACAAAACACAGAAAAAATGAATTTGTAAAATCATCGAAAGATAATTAGCTGATGTAACATTGGCCAATTTGACTAAATATTTCGGATACTTATTTAAAATATTAGCAGAATCAGCAATAGTCAATTGGTTGAATCATATAATTTTAATTAGATGAATGCATACATGATTATTCTAAATAAAACAACCGAAGATTTCGAAAATTTGTCGAAAGATTATAGATGACTCGCCTAAATAAAATTCAACCAAACTTACCATAAAAATCAGCAAAATGAATACATGGTTGCTTCAAAATATTTAGAAGTTTCACCTAAATATTTTAGTTGGTTATTTTATGATTTGTCAAAAGTAATTGGTTATTTCACCCAATCTTTAGCTGATTTCTCACAAAAATTTTGTAACTGTTTCATCTAATTCACATTTGTTGAATTAACTAAAGAATTGCGAGGTTGAAAAACAACCATGAACATTAGATGAATTGCCAGACTTTTTCGTTGTTTTCGCTACTCTTTTTTTTTCTGTGAAGTCTTTGTCTAGATAATACAAGACAAGGACTTTTGTCGATCCGATCAATCGAGTCGAGAAACCAAATACGGGCCAAGGTACAAACGAAAACTTTAAATTCAAAACAACCCAAGATTTTTTCAGAAAATCGTACTTTGAAGTTTTCGACCAATTAACAGGCCAATTGACAAGTCCCCGGCCTGACACATAGATGGAGGTACTAGAATTAAATCCATATGATTTTTAGTTAGCCATAACCTTCAAAAGACGCATGTATAAACTTGACAGCTGTCGAATCATTAGTTTGTGAATTATAGCATTTTGAGTGAAGCAACTTTTGTTATTGTGGAGAAAATGGATAAAAAGGAATTTCGCGTGTTGATTAAACATTGCTTTATGGCCAAAAAAATACCGTTGAAACGAAAACTTGGCTTGATAATTATTATCCGGCCTCTTCACCTTCGAAATCCACCGTTGGAAAATGGGGTGCCTTTTTAAATCTGGCCGTACAAGCCTTGAAGACGATCCATGTCAAGAACATCCAAAAAGTGTACCAACAACAGAAAAGATACAAAAAATACAGGATATGGTTTCGGAAGACAGACGAGTGGCTGTGGATAAGGTAGCTGACACCCTAGGCATCTCATATAGACCACTACATCACATCTTAGCAGAAATTTTAGGTTTCAAAAAGCTCTGTGCAAAGTGGCTGCCGCATTTTCGAAAAGATAAAGTGGATTTTGTGCGCCGATTCATCACTATGGATGAGACTTGGGTCTATCACTATGATCCTGAGTCGAAAACAGAATCAAAAAACCGATAATTCGGCTCCAAAACGGGTTAAGGCCCAAAGATCAGTGAAGAAGGTTATGGCATCGGTTTTTTGGGATGCAAAAGGAATTTTGTTGCTGGATTACCTCCAAACTGGTAAAACAATAAACTTAGATTATTATTACAACCTTTTGGACCAATTGGATGTAAAAATTCGTGAGAAAAGAACTGGTTTAAAGAAGAAAAAGTCATTTTTCACCAAGACAATGCACCGTGTCATAAGTCGATAAAAACGATGGCAAAAATCCATGAATTGGGCTTCGAATTGCTTCCGCATCTACCGTATTCTCCAGATCTGGCCCCCAGCGACTATTTCCTGTTCTCAGATCTCAAAAGAATGCTTGCTGGGAAGAAATTTTCGTCGAATGAAGAGGTGATCGCCGAAACTGAGGCCTATTTTGAAGCAAAGGACAAATCGTACTACCAAAATGGTATCGAAAAGTTGGAGGGTCGCTATAATCAGTGTATCACCCTTGAAGGGAATTGTGTTGAATAAAAAAAACGAATTTTGCCAAAAAAATGTTTTTTACTATGGTAGGCCGGGGACTTTTCAATTGACCTGTTAATTGTGTCACAGAGAAGTCGATTCGTAAATGATTCCGCGCATTTTTTGAAATTGTTTGAATTAAATTGTTTGAATTAAATAGAGATTGAAGCTGGTGGTTAAGGCAAAAGTTTATTACATACCATTTAACTAATTGTAAAACTAACTATGTATTATAAACTTTAATTTCCATAAATTTTAATTAAACCGACCAATAAACAAAAAAATTACAGCGTTTTTAAGTCCAGACGCTTCAATTGCCGGACCCAGTACAGGTTTTGCTTAACACGATTTTCATATAGCACAGAACGTATTCCACCGTATTATAAAAGAATTTCAAATATACTATATATACACGAACTGGTCAACTATATAGTCCTCAGGTACCTGCGAAGAAACCTCTTTTGACTTGACTTTTTGACTGTTTTTTTTTTTAGGAGTACATATTTTCATTCTAAGAAAAGGTGCTAAAGAAAGATCTGCACTTGTGATGAAATTGTTTGAGATTGAATATTTCCACATGGGTCAGTGAGAAGCAAAAAAGTAAAAAGCGATATAAATCCGGACCAAAAAAAATGCCAAAACAATTCCAATGATAAAATCAGTTTGAGCACAAAAAAGGGAAGTAATTCAAAATCCTGATTTTTATAATAAAAAAAAGCAAAAAACGAGTTAAAAACAAAATCAACGTGAGAAATCAAAAACACCATAAGAAAAAAGGATTCGTTTTTCTTTTCTTTCCTTTTTGTGTACCCTTTTTCTATTTTTTTTTGCTTGTCGTTTGAAAAAGAAATGAAAGAAAATTTTTATATTCTTCTTTTTTTGTCTTTGAGGGTTTCCTATTTCGTTCCATTTTCATTGTGGGGATTCACTTTTTTCCTAGAAATGTGCGGCACTAACATAGTATAGTATCTCCCAAATTCTTGTTTCCCTTACTTTTCTATAGAATAGACCAGAAATTTAAACAAGCCAACAATTTCTCGTTTTCAATTCCAGATCAATACACGCCAATCAAATAATTACCTAAGATCAAAACCAATTCATACTTTCATATTTTGCCAATAGATGGGGCAGCATTTTTCCGTTTTAATGATACAAACAAAGATATTAATAAAGAGAAGATGTGGAAAGTTCAAAAAAGCTTTTATTTCAGATAACTAAATTATATTAGGTTTTACGGTAATAGCTTTAAGCTCCTAAAAGTTCCTCCCATAAGATCTAATGTAGTTTACTCATTTTAAATGAAACCTTTTTAGGGTTTTACATACATATAACTTTATCTTTACTCGTCTATATCTTTGGTACAACGATAAATCTCAGAAAAACAAATCAAATCACATAAGAAAATCCATCTAATATAAGAAAGAGAATATAAGAGTACTGACAGAAATACTAACAGGACACTGTAGACTCAAAGCACACCCTAAAAAACTAGGACTGGCACTAGATAGCAACCGCAGATTCTCCGGGTGGTACGAAGAGACTTCAAAACATATTCTTTCCGACTGCAAAGCATTGCTTCGTATAGAGGAGGAGGCATACTGTTTCTCCCGAAAAGAAATACAATCTCTTAATCTACTCCGGATACTAAAATTCCTTAGGAAAATACAATATATCTGAAGAATGTGCCCTAGAATGGGAATCGAACCAAACTGCTCCACTAAAGAGAAATGGATACAATAGATCTCAATAGATCGCAGTACAAGAACACTCCTTAACCTAATCTAAACCGATATAACGAAAAACAGGACGCGTAATTTACTTTCGGCTACTTTCATATAAATAAGAGAATGAATTCCGAAACAGTTTTACAAGTAGAGTATTTATTATTGATTCAAAATGTTGTCTATATTTTTTAGTTCTTGTAAAAAATGATCGGGAATTTCTGGAGATATAACATATGTAATAAGTTTTCGAAAAATACAAGAAAACTAAAATTTTTGCCACTATTTGGCATAATCCCTACTCCATTTTTTTGCCTCCTGAAATTATGCAATTTACAACTTTTCTGGCTTATTTTGGTGGTATTTTCAGTGAACCGGTAGGCCGCTACCACTAGATCTGTTTCTGACTTATAATTACGAAGTTATTAATCAAAAAAAGAAATATAATCGTTCATAAGAACGGTCATACAACTTGTTCTAGAGGCATTATGTTTCTATTGAAGATAAAAGAGAGGACATTTTACTATCTGATGGCTTGATTTGACAGATCTCGTAATGAAACCCTAATTCAATACATGTGTTATCACCCGTGGTCGACTGGGTGATTATTAACAGTAAGCTGTGAGAGATTGCACACAGAAAAATCACAAAGCTTAGTGCCTATAGTTCTGACAACTGAATTTTTTTTGTATAATAACTGAATTTTAGTTGTGAGAACTGCGAAAACACTCTTGTGAGAACTAAAAGCTCAGTTGTGACAACTAAATTCCAGTTGCGAAGTTTAGACAACTGAAGTTTAGTTGTCAGAACTAGCCAAGAGCTTTATGATGTGTTAACTGTTAAATTCCTAACCAAGTAAAGGGTGTCCCCATAAAAGGACCCAATTTAATTTGCATAACTTGAAGTATGTGTATATCTCGGGTATTCTGCATCCTAAAGATACGACCCATACCTCATTCGACGATCAATTTAATAACAAATTAAATGCCACTCGACGTTTTCAAAAATATTCCTTTTTAGGACATGAAATGCAAAAATTCTCTAGCATGAAGGTATACGTATATCGCAGGTATTCTGGGTCCAACAGGTATATATTTCATACCTCATTCGACGGCGAATTTAATAATTAATTAAATAAAGAATGCTCCGAGAGAAATGCATGATTTTTGATTTTATGGAATTGTCTTTTTGACCACAGCTGGCGCTCGAAACTTGACAAACTGCCAATAATAATGTCGTTCCTTCGCGCAGAGTTCTATGACTATTAATAGAAACAATGGCAGATGAAAGATGTCAAGATTTTAGTACTGTTAACTTAATGAAACGAAAATAGCGCGAAATTTAATTCTGCCGTTATTATGGAGACATCCGATATATTGTTTATTTTAGGTGGCCACTAGGAATGGATCTGTTTACCACTCGTTAACTGGTGGTTGGCAGAAATTGCAATCGCTTAGGTCCTTCTGCGAAAGTGACAAGTATTGCTTAATTGAGAAACTACAAAGTCACTAAACCTTAGAGGAGACATAGTATGCAGCTATGTACGTGGCTGTATAAGGCTGCGGGCAAGAAGGAGCAATAAATTACAATAAAATTATACCAAAGAAAAAAGTAGACGAACAAAAAAATTATTTAATTTAAAAATGTTTTAGAAAAAATAATTCGATTTTCTTCATTTCCTTTTTTTGAAATTTACGCCCAATTTATCTACACCCCACATTTAATCGTCTCCTCTAGTATATATATATATATATTTTATTCAATCAAACTCAATTATTTTAAATGCTTTTCAAACAAACGAAACAAACACATAAGAAATCAACACCTTTTATACGCAAGAATCGAATATGTCACCCACCCAACCAGAAAATGCCATAACCGCGCGGGTAATACTCCATCATATAACAGCAACAAAAAGAATATAAACTCCCAAAGGAATTAAATTTGCACTCTTCTTTCTGTTGTTTTTTTTTCCTTTTGACTTTCATTTATCCACCCTCACAACAAAATACGCAACCGTTGCCGCTGCTGCTGACGATCAAAAAGTTTCGAATTTAAATGAAAATAATTAAATAAAAAATTTAATTGTGTATGAAAATTGATAAAATTGACGAACTCTTCCCCTAAGTAAACGATGAAAAACACTATATGCATAAATTCTCTAACAGATGGCGTTTAAGTAATTTAATTATCTTAGAAAAACGAAAAAAGGAAAAGGAAACACATCCTAACCCATTCATTATAATATCAACACACTATTTAGATAGAGACTATCTTTCACACCCCATAAACATAGGAACTAACCCTTTTCTTTGGGAAGGTTTGATTCTTGGTTAGAATTGTTATATATTTATAATTATGTTTTAATTTCGTTTGCGATTAGCTGCTTTTTTAACGCGTTTAAATCTCCGATCATAAAAACTCTTTTATAGGAAACACACAGCCCTACAGCTGCAAGCTTTTTCTCGTTTAAAATTGAAGGTTCATTAGCACAAATGCATAGAGGCACACTCATTCAACCAGTAAAAGATCATCGAAAAACTCAAGATTCATTCTCTTTAAAACTCTTTATAAGTTAAATATGTTAAAAACACTTTTAATAAAAGATAAATAAGGTTTTAAAAATGAGCAAAGCAAACTATAGCAGTGAGAGTTTACACTTTCCCCTATTCCAGCGTGATCGCTATGGAACTTTACCGACAATCTCATTGAATACCCTAACTGTACTTTCATTTCAAAAACCCGCTAAGCTCTTGTGGCGTTCCGCTCGTCCGGTTATGCTTCCCCTCTTCGCCACTACCTCAGTTCGCTCTTCTTATCTTGCATCTGTCCCCGTCTTCATCAGAATTCGATACAAAATTTACCAGAACTGTCTTAAGTCCGATTATTCCAAATTTGTGATTCTTATCAAATTCGGTCTAGTATAGTTTGATTTCCATAAAGCATACAAAAGGAATAAGTGGTGACATTGTCAAATTCTGAAGAAAAATCCAATCGGCTTTAGATAAGTTGAAACACACCTAAACTGCTAGAATTTCATTAAATTCGGATCATAAATTTTAAATCTATAAATATTTTTAAAACCAGTTTTGTGAATTAGTGTTGCCATAAGTTAATTTCGTTAGAAATTTAAACACATCTGAGTTGGTCCTTAATACACAAACTGTGAAAATTTCGTCAAAATTAGAAGGTGAGTTTCCGGTTGTACAGCGAGTGTAAAAATTATAGGCTATATTTTGGTGTTCTTAGACAGTGTTGTCATATTGAAATGTTGGCCAAAAACTAATCAGTTCTAAGTTAGGCTCAAGTACATGAGTTGTATGAATTTTATCGAAATCCGACCAGCGATTTGTTCTGCACCGCACTTCGTCGTTTTTTGTAGTTTTTTGACAAAAAAAAGATACGTTCCGAAAAAGTTGGACGTAAAGTGTAAAGCCGTAGAACGAATCAATTATTTTTTGTAGGAACGCTGCCTAAAAGGAGAAGATGAAACTGAATACTTTGCTTCGGCAATTGTTTATCCGGCATTCTGCTCAAAGCTTAATCATTAGCAACGTTCTTGCTTCGAGTCACTATATCAGTTTCTCAAAAACTCGGTTTTTCTTATATAATGGGTGGATTCATTTAGAGCCGTGATTCCCAAAGTGGTCTATATCGACCACCAAGGGTCGACGACGACCTGAAAGGTGTCCATGTCAGGGTTAATATAACTCTATGCTTTGGACTTAACACAGCCCCAAAGGAAAAAGCCTAGAGGTGTGATATTCCACGATCTAGGCGGACAATTCACCGGTCCGAAGCGCGAAATTAACTGTTCACCGAATTGTCATCGCAATAAAGTCATGGTTTCACGGGCTGTGTGGCAAGTAGCGCCGTCTTATTGGTACCAAATGTCCTGCAGATCACGATAACGGGCGCCATTGACGGCCATTCTGATTTTTTAACAAATATGAACCGATGATTCCGCCAACCCATAAAACACACCAAACCATGCATTTCTTTGGATGTAACGATAGTTCTTCATACTCTTCGTATTGTTCATCAGCCCAAATACGGCATTTTTGCCTATTGACGTATCCATTTAGCCAGAAATGGGCCTCATCTCTAAACAAAATTCTGCGATAAAACAGCGAATCATCATTAAGCTCACAACTCCACAATTTGGAGACGATATGCGGGTGTAAATCTTTCCATGATGAAATGTCAAATAATACTGAACAAAAACACTATTACAGGTTAACACGACTCACGGGTCATCTCACAAAAAAGTACCTCTAAATGAATCACCCTTTATATGTTCTTAAAATTCTTAAAATTAAATTCCGATGTTTTGGGAATAATAAATGAATCATCATTAACCCAAAAATGTTTTAGAGTTTTCCTTTATATTTTAATCCCTGCACAATCCCCACCGAATGGATACCTATTCTATCTTTTCAGTTGGCCTATCCAGACTGTACATTCTAAGTTTCATGAAAAAAATTCGATTACTATTGGTTGATTTACGGAACTTTTTATATTCCCCTAATTTGAAATGGTTTGAACATTCGCCAAAATAAATTTTGATTGCTATATAATTCGCGGCCTCGTAATGCTACGTTTTATGTAAGAACGAAATCAATGTTTGTGTAAAATAAACAACAAACGACACGTGTATGGCTAAATATCAGGAATATTGCATCCGTGTCGTTTGTGTATTTACACAACCTGATATAAGGTTAAATTTGCTAATCTCGCATTCCTTCAAGGGGATCAAGATGTTGCGAGAATTCGCATTATCTTTTTTTACATACAAATTACACAGTATAAGAGATACAGTATACAAACCTCGGAGTTGAAGAGGAATTATACACGATCCGCCCAATATGTCCCCTCCTTTGAAAATGTAAGAAATAAAAAATATGGCAGAAAATAAGGAAAGAAAATTAATATTGTTCATGTATGTATTGAAAGTTTCGTACTTTTTTGGCAAAAAAGAAAAAAAAACTCTTATTTAAGTGATAAAATGAAAATACATACTATGTATATAATATATTATATATATATATATATTAGTGCGTATCGCTCGTTTTGTGTTCATTGAATACGTTCAAATATCATCTAGCATTCCGTGCATACCATATACGGGTAGACCTCCCTTTGCGTCGGTTCATTTTGCGTATTTTTCGATATTGCGTCGTTCCTAAAAATACACCAATTTTCACTCTGCGCCGTAGATTTTTCGAAGTTGCGTCGTTATTTTTTTTTATCTTACTTTTTAAGCTACAAATTTACATTTTTTTGTTATAAATAATTATTTTACAATCTATCTATTATCTATCTTCTATCTATTATAATAAAAAAGTTTTTTCCGCACATCATTTATAAATTTTGTAGTAGAAAAAGCTTAATAAATAATTTATAACTAAAAAAATGTTCGGCACCGACGGGGGATTCGATCTCAGGCAGTTTGCCTTACTAAGTGAACCTCCTGCTAACCATGCCATCGACTTGAATTCTTACAGTAAGTCAGATTCGTTAATATCAAGTCAGAACTGAATAAATAATTTTATAACTGAAAAAAATATGCGCCATCGACGGGGCTTGAACTCACACAACTTACGCACAGTAGTTTTACTAAATCCTGCGCTTACCAGCCGCGCCACCGAGATAAATGCTTCGGCCAATTCAGATTCGTTAATATCAAATCAGAACTGAATAAATAATCTATATATTATCACATGTTATCATTTCTATTCACACTTGGTCAACTGTATGTCGCTCTATCACGATGTAGAAGCAAAGGAGGTATAAAAATAAAGTGCAAGCTAGAACAAAAGGTCATAAAAAACATTGTATTTGAAGAAGCCGTGAAATAAATCACAAAAGCAGTTACATATTTTTTTGCTTCTTACTCTATTATGCTTCATTTTTTACCATTACATTACACGAAAACTACTCAAAGTCCACTCCGGGGAGTTGGCGAGCGAAGCGAGCAGGGGCAGAGCCCCCTAGTTAAAAAAAAAGGAAGTGTGCCTTTGACCACACTGTAGAAGTGAAATAGGAGCTTTTCTTTATGGTTTGTCAGCGAGTTGCATTTGTTCCACTTGTTGAGCAAGTTGCCTAGCCTTACATGCTCGCATCCGTTCTGCACCAGTCATAGCCGTACCCGTCGAAGCCGCGTCAGCGAGTTGGTTTTGTTCCAGTTGTGGTGCAAGTTGCCTAGCACTACATACAGTCATAGGCGTTCTCGTGGAAGAATTGTCAGCGTGTTGTGATTGAGTAGAATTGTCGACTCGCAAACGTTTCTTACCGGAGTCATTGTAGCCGTAGTAAGAAGCAATGCCCGTTAATGTATGTAAGATGTGCTGACCGCTTTCTGCGCCAGCCATATGCACAGAAACGACGCGATTGTTAGTCAGCTTACACTGATGTGACACGCTGCGTTACAACGTTAGCGTTCCATGATTTTTTCCAAATAAAAAGTTAAAAAATTTGTATCGACCACAGCGCCAATACTGTGGCAGATAGAACTATTTGGCCTTCGACGGAAATATTCCTCATTATAACTTACACAATATTGCCGAACATTGTAATCGTCTAGGACGTCCATATAATTAGTTATTTTGTAATGTAACGTTTTGTCAAAGTTCATAAATTGTTATTGAATACAGCGCTGAAGTCGTGGGAGATAGAACTATTGTGTCTTCGACGGAATTAATTGCCATAAAAACCTCTACAACTTTGCTGAACATTTCAAACGTGTACGACCTCTGTATAAAAAGTTCAAAAAAATTTTCAAAAATTTATATCGACTACAGCGTCAATATGGTGGCAGATAGAACTATTTGGTCTGTGACGGATATATTATTCATTATAACGTCCACAATAATGCTGATCATTGTAATCGTCTAGGACGTCCATATAATGAGATATTTTGTAATGTGACGTTTCGTTACACAAAATCGTTACATAATTTTTGCTAAAACGACCCAATAGAAGTATTTCACTTCAATAAATTATTAAACAAAAAATTTTCATTCGAATAAAAGTCGCAGATCTTGATTTGATTTCGATTTGAATATAATGAAAAATAATTTATCCTTCTAATGTGTACTTGAATATTTAAGAAATGATTCCGTTCCTGAACAAACAAATGTATGAGTTCAGCTGATGAGTCCCTAAGTACATTTGGTGTGGCGAAAACAATCATTTTAAATAAATAGTTTTCAAGAAATGCGCTTCTCTGTCTCCTTTTTCACGAGAAAGTAATTTATAATATATAAAATTAATAAAAAATGCGTTAGTTTATATATATGTGGTAGTAGAGTACTTTAAAACAAAAAAATTATTTTTGTATGCGAAGAACGCAGTTATTTTGTATTAGTAATCAGTTGTGTGTTGGCCATCAAGCTAAGAAGACGTCTAACTTAACTTTTCTTTTTAATTTAAACTTACTTATTTTGTATCATTTATCTTGAATTACTTTTCTTTTAATAAATTGTTAAAACTAATTCAAATAATTAATTCATTTCCTACATATATAGTACATTACAACAAGTGTGGATAATTTCATGTTATAGTAAAAAAAAGGAAGTGTGCTTTTGACCACACTGTAGAAGTGAAATACAAGCTTTTCTTTATGGTTTGTCAGCGAGTTGCATTTGTTCCGTTTGTTGAGCAAGTTGCCTAGCCCTAAATGCCCGCGTCCGCTTTGTACCAGTTATAGCCGTATCTGTCGAAGACCTACTCGTCGAAGCCTTGTCAACGAGTTGCTTTTTTTTCGCTTGTTGATCAAATTGCCTAGCTCTACATGCCCTCGTCCATTCTGCACCAGTCATAGCCGTACCTGTCGGAGCCTTGTCAGCGAGTTGGCTTTGTTCCGCTTGTTGTGCAAGTTGCCTAGCTCTATATAACCCTGTCCCCTCTGCACCAGTCATATCCGTACTCGTCGAAGCATTGTCAGCGAGTTGCATTTCTTCCGCTTGTTTAGCAAGTTGCCTATCCCTACATGCCCGCATCCGTTCTGCACCAGTCATAGCCGTACTCGTCGAAGCCTTGTCAGCGAGTTGCCTTTGTTCCGCTTGTTGAGCAAGTTGCCTGGCCCTACATGCCCGCGTCCGTTCTGCACCAGTCATAGCCGTACCCGTCGAAGCCTTTTCAGCGAGTTGGTTTTGTTCCGCTTGTTGTTGCCTAGCCCTACGTGCCCGCGTCCGTTCTGCAATAGTCAAAGGCGTTCTCGTGGAAGCATTGGCAGCGTGTTGTGATTGAGCAGAATTGTCGACTCGCAAACGTTTCTTACCGGAGTCATTGTAACCGTAGTAAGAAGCAATGCCCGTTAATGTATGTAAGATGCGCTGACCGCTTTCCGCTATGCAATATTCGTATGCGCCAGCCTTATGCACAGAAACGACGCAATTGTTAGTCAGCTTACACTGATGTAATACGGTGATAGATAGAACTATTTCGTCTTCAACGAAAATAATTCTAATCACAACCTCCACAATATTGTTGAACATTGTAATCATCTAGGACGTCCATATAATGAGATATTTTGTAATGTAACGTTTCGTCACACAAAATCGTCACATAATTTTTGCAAAACGTCCCCATAGAAGTATTTCACTTCAAAAATATAATAATATTAATTTTGTTTTAAAAAAATTAATAAAGTCTCTTTTATTTATGTTTCTTAAATTATTAATTTTATTAGATTTTTTTTCATATTTTTTTGGGAACCTATCTTCAATATTCACATGGTTTCTCATACAAAGTGATAATTCACTTTGCGTTGTTTCAGACTGCGTCGCAAAATGTTGAAACGTATCTACGACGCAAACCGAGGCCTAGATGTACTGTGAAAGTTCCATAAAAATCAGACCAGCCGTTTCGATTTTATTCACAATTTAAAGAAACGTACGGATAGACGGATGAAGCGGAATCGGCACCTATTTTCATCTTTCTATCCCTTCTAGAAAAAACGTTAGGTATATTTATCTAAATCTTGTCGGTTAAATAAAAAGAATTTATGTATTTACCCTTTTTAAAAGTGCATAGACGCGAAGTTGACATTTCTGACATTAGCAACTAATCATGCTTTCCCGTGTATTAAGAATTTTATCATTTCCTTTTTTTCGTACTCGATAAACGTTCTTTTTTCATAAAGTTTTCATAAAAACATACACGATCTTTGTCGTTAGTCAATTTAAAATCGACGCCACTTTAAATTAAAATTATTCATTCGTTTGCGTTCATACAATCCGTAGTGTATCACCAAAGTATGACTAAAATTATAATTAATTATAAAGCACCCAAAGCTAACGAATAAACAATTACACCAATCAGAACAAAGTATAATTACTCATACTTCGGTTTTCACGATGCGAATCATGTTCGTGTGAGTAATTCGTATAGTATTCATAAGGCTTTTCAAAAAACCATTTTTCCAACGAAGTCCCTTTTTTATTTTATTTTTATTATTATTCTTACATCCCTTTGTTTTGTGATAATTATTTACTCAATCTTTTTAGATGGATGATTTGCGACATCGCTTTAATGGTGTAAGTATTTTTCCAACGTCTTCTTTATATCCCATGATGTCCAAACATATTGTGACGTGCTACTCTTTCGGTTCGATGTTATTAGAATGATAACACTTTTTATTTATGTGAATTTAGTGTATAAAGTTTATTTATAATTATTTCTGCGCTACAATTAGTCTTAAAAATATTTGTCTTTCAATAATTTAATTATTACAATTAATTTATCACAGTTTATAAAAAAATACACCACAATCACTATCTTAATAATTGATCACAAATCGCCCTTGTAATCGCTTTCACAAAAATAATCACGTTTCCAATCTCTGTTTTGTATAATCTCTGACGAAGCTTTTGCCTTCAACTGATGTTGTTTCGACGGCGTTTTTGTTTTATATACCTATCGGTCTAAGTTCCAGAAGTTTCATCGAAACGTGTCGAAATTATTTAATTGAGAAGCTTCTCCATTTCTTCATCGAAATGTGTTAGAAAGCTTTTTCTTGGCGGTTCTAGAAAGCTCTTGCATTGTGAATCATTGTTTATTTGATTTATTTATTGTTTTGTGGTATGGTGTTTTTTTCTTGTTTCTTAGAATACTGGATGATTTTAATGAATCACCCAATATTCTAACTGAAATATAGTGCAATATAAACGACGGTAACATCTATAATCCCATCCTAAAGAGAAATTACTATTAAATGAAAAGATTCAAGAAGATAAATATATTTTTAATTATATGTATAACATGAGAAGGATTGGTTCTTTCAAATACCAACTTCATCAAAGCGCCTACTAGCCGGCAAAACACTATCTAAATCTAAAGTGATGACAAAAAGTGTAGAGAAACACTATATC
This sequence comes from Xylophagus ater, assembly GCA_963422695.1. Classification (NCBI taxonomy): domain Eukaryota; kingdom Metazoa; phylum Arthropoda; class Insecta; order Diptera; family Xylophagidae; genus Xylophagus; species Xylophagus ater. The sequence continues at coordinate 60,210,874 of OY730480.1, forward strand.
GGGCCCGGCAATTGAAGTGTCCGGATTGAAAACGCTGTAATTTCTTTGTTTACTGGTCGGTTTTATTAAAATTTATGGAAATGATAGTTTACAATACATTGTGTTAATTTTACAATTATTCGAATGGCCTTAACCACCAGCTTCAATCTCTTTTTAAACGATGCATACGATGCTCGCACGATGTCTTGGCTTAAACGGTTCCATTCACGAGTCAAATCCTTTTCACCCTGTTTTCTTATGACTCTCAAATGCTCAGAATTATCATCGGAACGTCTCTTTAACCAAAAACGATCGTTTTGTTTGGTGAGAAATTGTTCAATGTAAAATGTTTTCTCATCCGAAAATATCAAATTTGGTAAATCACCATAAGCGAGCGAACGAAGTAATTCTTTTGATCTTTCGAATCGAACTTTTGTTTTTTCAAAGTCTTTACCTTTAGCTTATTTTTCATGATTCACCGAACACTTCTATCACTTATGTTCAATTCATTTGCTATTGTTGCTGAACTCCGCTCTGGATTACGATACAACCGATTACGCACTTTGTTTACGTTTTCTCCAGTAATTGCAGTGCATCGTCGGCCTCCGCCATAGCGTTTTTTTATGCTCCCAGTCTCGTCATTAATTGGTACGATATACAAACTTTTCACTCAAATTAATGTGATTGAACTCGCTCCGAATTTCGATGTTTGACTTTCCAATCAAATCAAGGGCAGCAATTGAATTTTATTTAAGATCAGTTATACAAAAAAAGGACACATCTTTTCACCAACAAATAATTCTTACTACTGACAGACAATATGTCAAGCAACATTTATGTCAAATTTTAGTATTGCAAGATGTGCGGTTTACATTTGACAGTGATTTAAATTAGACAATTGCCGGATCCAGTATATGTTGGCTTCCTATGAATACGTATCGTTTTTAATATCCTATCTTTACATTTTGTGTTACACAGGGTCTACATTAGCTTTTATTTCTGGCTTACCAGAAATAAAATACTACCAGTTTGTTTACGTGGGCCAATACTGGTATGCTAATTCAGTATCTGACATGCCGTTGAACCGAGAACAGAAAATAAAAATAGCCGAAATATTGGCTTTAAAGTGTTGAATTCAATTCTGTGGCAATATCTTCCCATGCCCTTTAAAATCAATCCTATATTTTTCTTTTTTTTCTCGAAACATATTTATCAATTTGATAATTTCACTCCGCAAAAATTTAGTTATTAAATGCAAATGTCTAAAATTGGTATACCAGCGCTGTCTATGAAAATGGTATACCAGAATTATTAAACCAGAAAAATTGGTATACCAGCGTGGTCTACACTAGCTTTTTAGCAACCAATTTTGCTGGTATACCAGAAATAAAAGCTAATGTAGACCCTGTGTTAACGTTGCTTTTGAAGGTCTTTAGTAGCAGTCGGTTCTTTCTCGTTATTTTGTTAGCAGGGAAAGTACAGGGTGAGATAAAGGTGTTTTTATTTGTAAATAAAATTGAAAATTTTTAATGTTTTTATTTTATTGTTCATTGTTATTTTTTTTTTCTTTTGGAGAGCGTACATTAAAATCACATTTATTTTTGTTATTACATTAATAATTTTGCAATAAAAAAAAATATATTACTATAAATTTTTTAAAAACGAAAGAAGAGCTTATAAAAATGTCCATCAAAAATATATTTCTTAAATATTTGTTTTTTCTATTTTTAGGAATAAAACAACCAAAAAAAAAGGAAGAGTTACGTTTCTGAATCCATGTTTTGGTGGGAATATGTCTTTTTTGTTTGTTTGTTAGTTTTTGTTGTTTTCCTTATGCTTTAAAAATGTCTGAAACACATGCATATAAACAACTAGTATACGGCAAGCATTCTAATATCGTCGATTTAGAACCTTTAGAACTTAACTGGTTTTATCATATGTTTTTTGATAAGTTTTGTTAGAAATGTCCACTCACGATAGCGTAAACTTATAGGGAACACCATTGATATAAAGTAGTGTGACAAGGCCGAAGTTTTTAATAAACGGAAATACGTTTGACTATAAAGAATTGCGATGAAAAAACAAAAGTCTGAAAACAGGAATTAAGAAAATCAATCAATCATCTTTTTTAATATTAGAGTCGAAAGAATTATAAAATTTTCTAGGACCATCGTCTCAGAATAAAAAAAAAAAATTCAAAAAATTCTTGTATTTTTTTAAATTGTCTAAAATATTCCATATTTTCAGGCGTATTTTTTTGTAAATATTTCCTTACCGTTGTAAGACGTGCCGTATCGTTGCATCGTTGTATTAAACAATAATAACCACACGATTTAAATCGGTAAGGGAATACGACTAAAGGTGGAAACAGAATGACGGATCCACGACGGATTCACGACGCATTAAAATTTTAAATACATACGTTTTCTATTAAACTACACAGATCGCGACGGATCCACGACGGACTATTTTTAAAATAATCTGAAAACCAAAAGTGTGGAATCCGTTGTAGATACGTCATTCTGTTTCAACTATAATGATTTCGTTCCGTTCAGGAAACGTTGGAAGCGCTTAGCTAGGAAATGTTACCCTACCGGTGCTGTATTCATCAGACATTGCTGCTGATTACCATTTGTTTCGGGTCGATGCAATATGACCTTTCTGATACACACACATGCTCAATCTTGAAGAACTGCGAAAATGGCTAGATGCCTGGATTAATTCGAAGAACGTAGATTTCTTTCAGAACGGAATCTATGCCTTACCCTGAAAGATGGACACAAAAATCATAGCTAATGATGGAAAATATTTGGATTAAAATAAAACAAAGTTTTCATTCATTATAAACGTGTTGTTTTTGACGAAAAAAAATTGTTTAGATGTCATATGACATCTCCTATTATACGAAGTGAAGCAACAAAAAAAAAATGTTCATTCATTCTTTGGGAAGTATACAAAGGCATATGATTAAAATGTCTCCGTTTTTTAACATTCGAAATATTTACAGACATTTCTAATGTTTAATTTTGACAAAATTTATGTAAAAAACATATGACAAAACATATGATCTAAAGCCATTTTTTCTGTTTCATTTACACCGCTTTTCTCTTGTTTTTTTTTCTTCTAACGTGTGATTCAAACCTTACTTTTTTTCAATAGGGTTTTTTTGACAGATCACGCGTGACTAGTGTCATTCTGATTTGTCATTTTTGTTCAGTATTGTATGGCAATTCATCATGTCACTTTCGTTTTCGTCGTTTGTTTGGGGCGCTTGGACGCATCGAAGAAAATCCGGAATTTTCAAGCCAAATTTTGTTCAGTGATGAGGCTCATTTCTGGCTACGTTAATAAGCAAAATTGCCGTATTTGGGATGATGACCATCCACAAGAGTTTTAAGAGCTACCATTACATCCATTGAAAACAACAGTTTGGTGTGGTTTATGGGCCGGGGGCAGCATCGGTCCGTATTTCTTCAAAAATGCGGCTGGCGGCCACGTTACCGTCAATGGTGAGCGCTATCGTGCCACGATAACGGACTTTTTGGTACCTGAAATTGAAGCCCGTGGTCTCGACAATATTTGGTTTCAACAAGACGGTGCTACGAGCCATACAGCCCGTGTTACAATGGATTTATTGCAAAATCATTTCGGTGAGCAATTAATTTCACGTTTTGGCCCAGTGAATTGGCCACCAAGATCGTGCGATATCATACCTTTGGACTTTTTTCTTTGGGGCTATGCAAAGTCTAAAGTCTTTGCCGATAAACCAGTGACAATTGAAGCATTGGAAGCGAACATTACACGTGTCATTCATGAGATTCCGGTCGAAATGCTTGAGAAAGTGATCGAAAATTGGACCGCCAGACTGGCCGAGCTGAAACGTAGTGCCGGCCAACATTTGAAGGAAATTATTTTCAAACATTAATTGCCATACTATGTGCTTAAAGTTGATAATAAAGATTTGATATTTGCATTCAATTCTAAGTGTTTTATTTTTATTTAAAAAAAAAAAGTAAAGAATGAATCACGCTATATTTTATCCATTCCCTATGTTATTTTCTTAATTCTTATCACATTTATTTATTTATTTATTTATTTATTTTTTGAGCATTGCATATATCCTCGTTTCCCCCTTGCCCCTCAATCTACCCGCGCCATGAAAATAAAACATTAGTTATGTTAACGAAACGGAGATAGGACGGCGGACGGAACGAAAAAAACAAATACATGTAATTTTATGGCCGCCGCTGTTATGTAGACGAAACGTTCGACAAAATTTGATTCAATTCAATTTAAGTCCGTTTCGTTTTTTTTGGCATTTGTATTTATCGTAACGATTGTGTTCTTTTTTTTCATATTGTGAACGAACTTTCTACATGAAAATTTTATAAAAATGGATGTTGGGAATTTTGTTCAATAATTGAAAGTACAATAGAACTCGTAATCCTATTTTTTTATTATTTTTCTCATATACTTTTATTTACACAATCAAACGAAAAAAATTGATTGACAATGAACTTATCAAATGTCAAAAAGTGACAATATATAACTGTATCGCATTCCGTTCCCGTTCCCGTCCCCGTTCATCGTCTCTCTGTTTCGTTAATATAACTAAGGCTTTATCAAAAAAAAAAATAAATTAATTATGTAATAAAAATATTCACAGTAACTAATATAATACAAGCAAATGACCAAATCGCAACAAATATTAACCAACCGATATGACGAAATTGGCTACGGTATTCATTAATAATACCTTGTCCAAGTAAATCATTACATGTACGCCTTGCTAAATAGACTAATGTTATTGGTATTAAATATTGTATACCGGTGCCGGCATATGTTCCAGTAAAACTAACTAAACTAATTAGATTCTCTGTAAAATATGTTATAAAAACTGGCGGTATTATTGTTAATAATGGAAATATAATAGAACGTTGTAATAGATTATATTGATCTAAATTTGTTGTATCTAAAAATAAGGTTTGTAAATTATTACGTAGAGTTATTGATATAATTGGAAAGCTAGCAGTTAATGTAAATATTGGAAATAATATTAAGAAATATTCAATAAATTTAATTATCAATATTATATCGGTATCATTTGAATTCGGTATAAAATTTAATGTATATAAATCTTCTAGATTACGAAATGCAAATATACCAGTTATTGCTAGAAATAGATAAAAACTAATAATCAATATATAATCGATTGATAGAAAATATTTAATATTATATTTATTTTTTATTGGTGTTATTATTGATGGTAACGAATGATGGCACATAAATGAATAAATGCATGTACCAAATAATGATGGTAAGCCATAGATATTCATTAATAATGGTTTTGGTAGAAGATTTGGATCAATTTTATTATGATTATTATTTATATATAGAATACGTTGGATTGCAATACTTATCATTATTATGAATGCCAACCAACGTAATAGAATTGTTAATAATTGTATATATTTAGTTTTTTGTATATTAAAAAATGTGAACGGTCCCAACACCATTATAACAACAATTAATGACAAACGATAAACATCTAGACGTGTTAATGTATGATCATCCCAACATTTCTCATAATCAATCGAATCTGATGTATTATTATGTATTGTCAGATTTGTTGAAGAGCTACAAAAAGAAAAAAAAAACAATTAGAAAAAATAATTAAAAAATATTTCATTCTATTAACGCACTACATTAATTTTTGTCGTATTTTTCCAAGCGGAGGCATAAACTTGTTTTTACGGTATGCGTGTATGAAGCACCGTTTTTAGATCATAAGCCTGGTATCGTGTTAAACTGAATTGAATTTTCCATACAAATTTAACACCACGCTGAAATTTACCCGCTGAAGTTTTGCTAGGTAGTACCAAAAAAGATGGAATTCATAGAAGATCCAAATCCGATATCAGTATGGGAACAGTTTGCCCCGGTAGTTTCATTAGTATTGAACGGTCAAAATTGAGAGTGTGTGTGTGATTTATCGCATTACCACCTCTTCAAAATAATTTGAATAAAATGATTAAATGGGACGCCATTTTTATTCTGATATTCTCCCAAAAAATTTCTAAATAATTATGAAGGACGAATCAAAACAGAGATTAAAAAAAAAAATATTTTACTTATTCAGAAAAGGGCATGGCTGGTTTTCAAAAGGAAAAAAAAATTTATATATAAAATATGGTCTTATACAGGGTGACACAAAATGAACGTTTTGTATTATTTAGGAGCCATTAAGTCCATTGCAGTATGCGATGTGGCTCCATCTTGTTGGAACCAAAAGGTGGTTTTCCACAGCTGGCCTAAAAATTTTCCAACATCTTCCGATATTGAGCACTATTAATGGAAACTGCAATACCGTCTTTATTTTCGAAGGAATTTGGACCAGTGATCCTCTCAGACGATACACCGCACCAAACAGTACACATAAGTGGGTGTAACTGTCGTTGATGAAATGCTCTTGGATTCTCTGTAGCCCATATCCTGCAGTTCTGCTTGTTTATGAAACCGTTTAATTGGAAATGGGCTTCAATGCTCATTATCAAATTGTTAAAACAATGGACCGTTCATGTTCAAAATAAAGTTGGATGATTTTGGTTCGTTGCTCGATTATGTATTGTTCCATTTCACATTCCCCATTACAAAATCCTGTAATAACATTTTTAAAAAAATTGAACAAAAAATTATCAATAATTCACTCTACAACATTTTGCGCCACCCTGTCTTTCCTCTAATATGTACATGTAATTATCGAGAAAAAAATATAAGTTCTATGATTGATTCTAAGCTACATAGTTTCTACGAAAAGACGCGGGGAAAGGTTCAAACACAAATGATTTTTTTCCTTTTATTTGATCTATATTTCTATTAAATCCAATCTCAAAGACGAGGGGGACAACGTCTGGGGAAACAAAGGGATTTGATTTTTTGGCAATATGAAAATTTTTCTTCTAAAGGCACTCACTTTCAATTTTTTGTGATTTGATTCCATAAAAAATATATTTCAATATAATTTCTGGTAGTTTTTGGACAAGCGATATCTTAAGGCAGAGGGGTTAGGAAGAATACATTTTTGGCAAAATTTTTTGAAATGTTTTGAAATTAATTATTTTTCTAAAACCTTTTAAACTATTTTAACTTCTATACGAAGTGTATGATTATTATTTAGAAATTTTTGAAGTGAAAACTTCTTTAGCCGCGTTGGAGGTGATTTGAAACTCGATGAAACGCTAAAAAAACGCTAAAAAAACGACACTTTTTTACCAAGATGAAATACCAGTCGATCAGAATTCATAGCAACAAAAATTTTGCATACAAAAAATTTTCAAATAAATATGTTAGGCAAAATTTCAGACAAAATTATTTTTTTTATTTTCTTTATTTTGGTTTGATTTCTGAACTCCGGATACCCAGAATACAGAATACAGTGTTTCCTATTATCTTCGTCTCTTCTTTGTGCGCTGTTTCGTAGGCATATGGATGGCGATGGATAGTTTGATATTATACACGGTATGCGACCACAAAATATCAATCATTTCTAACATTTATGTAAATAACAATTCACTGCACTTAAAATATTAGAAAAAATACACCTAGGCCTCGGTTTACGTCGTAGATACGTTCCAAAATTTAACGACGCATTCTGAAACAATGCAAAGTGTATTAACATTTTGTATGAAGAAAAACACTAATAAAATTAATAATTTGAGAAACATAAATAAAAGAAACTTTAATAATTTTTTTAAAACAAAATTAATATTATTATATTTTTTAATTGTAAAATAATTATTTATAACAAAAAAATTGAAGTTAGTAGCTTAAAAAATAAAATCAAAAAAATTAAGGACGAAAAATCTACGACGCGTAGTGAAAATTGGTTTATTTTTAGGAACGACACAATGTCGAAAAAACGCAACATGAAACGACGCAACGCCAGGCCTAGGTGTATATAACAAAAAAATTTCTTCATTCTTTCTAATGAGAAATTTTAATTTTCTTTTCTTATTTTGTGCGGATTTTTTTGTTTCTGTCATTTTCAAAAGAGGTATTGGGACGGTCGCGTCTAATTTCTCTTGCAGACATTCCAAATTTTGATATTGTTGTTCAATAGAAAAGAAAATATGCGAGGACAGTCGGAGTTGCAATATACCATAATAATATAAATGACAACCCGTGTTGTTACTCCACAAATAGATCTCAATGTACAATACCTAGAATCATTGTCTGTTCAGCTTTCTAAAGTGCGAGAAATATTTGCTTGTGAAAGCAGATTGGACCATAATAAATCAATTATAATTGTGGCAATTTATATTTCTCCCAACCAATCAATAAATACAATTATTGAATTTATCCACGAGAATTTGCTAAACTACACACCAGAAATTTCGCGTATTCTTAAAAAAGATTACGATAAAATTCCGATGATTTTAAGTGGGGATTTTAATGTTAACTTTGCATTGGATACAGCGCTCCGTTTGATTGAGTTCCTCAACACCAAATTAAAATTAAAAAAGTGCAGTAGTCGCACTGAATCGACAACTAGATCGAAAACAGTAATTGACGCTGTATTTCAAAGATATATTGACCAAATCCAAACCAAAGCATTCATTTCATACTTCAGTTATCATAAGCCACTCGTGTCACTTATTGAAATTCAAAGCAAAGAGTGTGAATAATAAAATGTAAAATAATTTTTAAACTTAGTACCAATATTTTAATAAATAAACCCTATAACACAGCATTAGCCAACATTAGCCAATATTTCTGGTATACCAGCAAAATTGGTTGCTAAAAAGCTAGTGTAGACCCTGCTGGTATACCAATTTTTCTGCTATGCCAATTCTGGTATACCAATTTTTGACATTTGCATTTAATAAAATGGCGGAAACTAAATTTTTGCGAAGTGAAATTATCAAATTGATAAATATGTTCGAGAAAAAGAAGAAAAATATAGAAGGATTGATTTAAAAAAAGGGGACATGGGAAGATCTGGCCACTGAATTGAATTCGACACTTTAAAGCCAATATTTTGGCTATTTTTATTTCCTGTTCTCGGTTCAACGGCATGTCAGATACTGAATTGGTATACCAGTATTGGCTCACGTAAAAAAAAACTGGTAGTATTTTATTTCTGGTAAGCCAATTGGTATACCAGAAATATTGGCTAATGTAGACCCTGTGTAACTATCCCACCTCTGATACTGTATTCATCTCATTCTCTGGCTGTTTAGTTTTCCGAAGGTTTCACTTCTACCGCGTGTGCACAGCACACATGATTTTTTTTTTTTTTTTTGGTATGAGGAGTTTTTTTTGATCGGTCATGTTTATGAAATCCAGTTGTTCAGATAAACAAGTGGTTTGACTGATTTAAAATATTTTCAAGATTATTTGATAAATTTGGCAACATATGAATTTGAAGGGCGTCGAATGTTATAATTCTGATGAAACCATTCTTGTGTTGAAAAAGTCCTCATACCAAACTAGAACTCTTTACAATAAGATTTGCAAAAAAAAATTTTTAATTAATAATCATACAATTCGTGTAGAAGTTAGAAAATAGTTCCTTTAGATGCAGAATTCATTTCATTTAATTTCAAAACCAAAGAAATCTAAATTTTGGCAAAAATGCATTCTTCCTAACCCCTCTGCCTTAAGATATCGCTTGTCCAGAAACTACCAGAAATTATATTGAAATATATTTTTTATGGAATCAAATCACAAAAAATTGAAAGTAAGTGCCTTTAGAAGAAAAATTTTCATATTGCCAAAAAATCAAATCCCTTTGTTTCCCCAGACGTTGTCCCCCTCGTCTTTGAGATTGGATTTAATAGAAATATAGATCAAATAAAAGGAAAAAAATCATTTGTGTTTGAACCTTTCCCCGCGTCTTTTTCTAGAAACTATGTAGCTTAGAATCAATCATAGAACTTATATTTTTTTCTCGATAATTATATGTACATATTAGAGGAAAGACAGGGTGGCGCAAAATGTTGTAGAGTGAATTATTGATAATTTTTTGTTCAATTTTTTTAAAAATGTTATTACAGGATTTTGTAATGGGGAATGTGAAATGGAACAATACATAATCGAGCAACGAACCAAAATCATCCAACTTTATTTTGAACATGAACGGTCCATTGTTTTAACAATTTGATAATGAGCATTGAAGCCCATTTCCAATTAAACGGTTTCATAAACAAGCAGAACTGCAGGATATGGGCTACAGAGAATCCAAGAGCATTTCATCAACGACAGTTACACCCACTTATGTGTACTGTTTGGTGCGGTGTATCGTCTGAGAGGATCACTGGTCCAAATTCCTTCGAAAATAAAGACGGTGTTGCAGTTTCCATTAATAGTGTTCAATATCGGAAGATGTTGGGAAATTTTTAGGCCAGCTGTGGAAAACCACGATTTGGTTCCAACAAGATGAAACAACAGCGCATACTGCAAGGGACTTAATGGCTCCTAAATAATACAAAACGTTCATTTTGTGTCACCCTGTATAAGACCATATTTTTTTTGCTTTTGAAAACCAGCCATGCTCTTTTGTAGTTAATTGGTGCTTCAAAATGTTTCAGAAATTTTTTGGGGGAATAAATCACAATGAAGATCGCGTCCCATTCCTCCAATAAAAATCACGCGTTCTACTATGTTAACTTTAGGGATTTTTTTTACACACGGATAGGAAAACACAGCGTACACAAATTTTATATATAAAAGTTCCTCTGTTTATATACTCTGTGGTAGTACGCTGTTCGGTGTTAAAAACATGTAAAATGTTACTTTTATGGTTGTTGTCTCCAACGTAGTCTCCACTTATTTTACCAGCATTTTTATTGTTCGGTACATTTTAAACCTAGTAAAAAGTTGACAGATTGAATTTCCTTTGGTTTTTTGCAGAATTATTTTGAATGCTGTGTTTTGATTGATTTTTTGGACTGTCACTTCGATTTCTCCACAAATTTTATCTCTTCAATTTTTGCTACGATTTAAATGTACCTTTTTGGAGATCGCGTTAAAATTAAGTTTTGCTTCAACACGATACCAGGCTATACTATCAATTTTAGAGGAGAAAAAATTGTTTTTTTGAACCAAGTTTGAATCTAGACCGTAGCGCGAAACCCCACTTTTTTACTTTCCCGATAAACGAATGTTTATAGGAAAGTACTATAATCGTGCGAAAACCTAACTTTTGATCTAGAAGGGCTAGGAAGATGAAAATAAGGGCAAAATCCGTTTCGTCAAAAATAATTAGCCAGCTTTTTTAAATCGTTAATAAAATCTGAATGGATGGTCCGATTTCCATGAAACTTTCAGCATTTTTGTGTTGCATCAAATGCCAGATGGTGTTAGATTTTGGGCGAAATTAATATATGGCTACACTATTTGGTAACGCTTTTTTTGTCTAAAAACGACAAAATTTTGTCCGCACGGTTCAGACTAAACTGTTGGGCCAATTTCGATAAAATTTACACAGTTCATATATTTGATCCTAACTTAGATCTGATTAGTTTTTGGGCCATATTCGACTATGGCAACACTGTCTAAAAATACATTTTGTTCAAATATAGTCTATTTTTGCACTTCTTGTAAAACCGAAACTGCTCGTCCAATTTTGATGAGATTTGCACAGTTTGTGTACTATATTCCAAATCAGAACATATTAACTTTTCAACGGAATTTACACCTGTCAACACTAATGCGCAAAATTTTTTTAAAAAAACGTTGTGGTGGAAATACAGAAACTTCCCTAATTCGGTTAATAATAGTCGAATTTTAATGAAACTTCGAACGTACGTTTGGGATGGACCAAGTGAAAAAATAAAATATGTCTCCCCGCGGTGGGGGGTTGCGGAGGGCTAAAAAAGAAAAACTTCAATAATTCACTCAATAATAGGCAGATTTTCTTTAAACTTGGTGTGTACATTCTGGATAGGGCAAGTGAGAAGATAGAATGCGTCTCCCCTCGATGGGAGTTGCGGAAGGGTGAAATAAAAAAAAGTTTAATAATAGGGAAATATAGAAACTTCCTTAATTCGGCCAATAATAGTCGGATTTTAATAAAACTTCGAACGTACGTTTGGGATAGACCAACTAAAAAGATTAAATATGTCTCCCCCCGGTGGGGGTTGTGGAGAGCTAAAATAGAAAAACGTCAATAATTCACTCAATAAATGGCGGATTTCCTTGAAACTTGATGTGTACATTCTTGATAGGCCAAGTGAAAAGATAGAATGCGTCTCCCCTCAGTGGGGGTCGCAAGAGGGTGATATGAAAAACCTCAATAATTCGGTCAATAAGCGGCGGATTTTAATGAAACTTGGAATGTACATTTTGGGCCGAGCAAACTGAAAAGACAAAATGTCTCCCCTCGATGGGGGGTTGTGGGGGTCTGAAATAGAAAAACTTCAAGAATTCATTAAATAATGGGCGAATTTTCTAAAACTTAGTGTATACACTCTGGATAAGTCAACTGCAAAGATAGAATGCGACTCCCCTCTGTAGGGGTTACGGGAATGCAAAATAAATAAACCTTAATAATTCGGCCAATATTAGTCAAATTTTCATGAAACTTGGAATGTACATTTGGAATAGGAGAACAAAAATGAATATTTTATGACATTATCGGGAAAGTTGCATAGTGTTCCGGCCGATATAGAGAAAATGTAAATTTACTACTATGGTTTGCTTTGCTCATTTTTTTATTTAAATTTCAACGAAAACTTCCAGTGACAGTGATTTTTTGGTCAAAATGGGGGCAATTCTTAAAATTCGTCGAAGTTTTTGCAAATTCAGCATCTTCAGTTTTAAATACCTTTTTTGGGTTTAAGGTTTCCAAAAAATGAGGCTCTATGTAAGAAATGGCATTCGGCTATTGGAAAAACAAGCTAAAGCGCGCAAACCACTATGAGAACTTCTATACATATCGATCAAATTATTTCATACAACAATTTATGATTTATTTTGTACAAAAATTTCGAAATTTTGTCCGAGCACCCAAAGTTATGCTCCAAATTTCATACAAAAAAATACGAATTTTGTTCAGCAGCTACCCGAAGTTGTAATCGGATTCAATTGATTTTTGGACATAATTATTCTTTCATTATACCTCATGTCAAATTTCATTGAAATCGGTCTATAAATAACGTTACAATACCCTGTAATGTAAAAACACAAAAAACCGAACTTTTGTTCGGCGGCTACCCGAAGTTTTAATCCGATCAAACCCAATTTCTGATAGAATGGTTCTCATGAGGAAAAAACTGCTTTTACCAATTTTCATGGAAATTGCCTCAAAAATACGGCCGCAATCTTATACACGACAGACGGACAGACAGACGGACAGACAGACAGACGACAGACAGACATTGGATAAAAATGATTGCAAACGATTTAAGGCCAATCTCCACACAGCCGACATCCTATTCTGACGAAAAAAATCAGAAAACTAGAAGGAGATGGATTTTTGCAATTTTCGATACGATTGTCGAATAAAAACATCAGAGGTTCCCCACAAAATTTAGAAAAATTTGTATTGTGTGACGGTATCGTGTAAGATTATTGTGAGAGTATGCAAACGCAGATGAAAAGCCATAAATCAGATAAACAAGTTCTTCTGCTTTTGAGGGGAATCATCTGGCAGATGAAGAATCAGATGGGGAAATGAGAAATGCAGAAGCCGACAAAATTAGTAGGATGATTGTTTCTCCCTTTCTGTTTAACCAAACTTTGCATAAGTGTATCCCATACTTTCATCAGAATAGGATGTCGGCTATGTGGAGATTGGCCTTTAGAATCTTATAAAAAAACATATAAAATTAACCAGGATCCAATTGAAAATTGCTTTGGTTTAATTAGAAGCAAAGGTGGCAATAATTCAAATCCCTCCGTATTTTTTTTTTTTAGCCAAATTGTTGGTAGAATAATGTCTAGCAAAATTTTAACTCCGGTTTCAGAAAGTAGTAATTGCCAAAAAGAAGAAGATGAAGAATTTATATTTGAAGAAACTCTTTCATATGATGTAGAAGGCAATTGTGAAAGTCCCGCCTGCAAGGAAAATATCTCAGAAGATATTGAACCTTATAAGATACTGGTAGACCAAGACCCAATGGATAAATTATTGCCAGATGATTTTTCTGAAGTAGAAGAAAATATATCTCCACAAGACCCATCATTGCGATATTTTATAGGCTATATTATCTTTAATTTTTTGCCAAAAATGAAATGTAAGAAATGCGTGGAAGATTTGGAAAAATCGGGAGAAATAATTTCGTACTCAAAATATTCGGAATCATTAATTTACTTTCGAAATTATTCCAAGAATTCCGATTTTGGTAAATTAAAAGCGCCCACTGATTTGTATTTTAAAATCTCAAAATTACATTTAAAGATTTTTAAAAATATTATTAAACAAACCCCAGAAATCAAGGGAATCAAGCAAAAAATTGTAGAAACCTGTATTGATGCAACAAATAAAAGTGAAATGTTTACTAGTTGGTTCAGTTCCGAAAATCCTTGCCTACAGCATCGCACCCAGCTTTTAAATTTCTTTATTTTCGTGTTATTAAGGAAACATTGTTTATGGGAATTGAAACAAATCCCTAGCTTAAGGAAAGAAACCCGTAAGAAAAGAATTCATAAGAAATAAATTAATTTTTATGCACATAGAAGAAAAATTCCGCCTTCGTCCTTTTTCACGTTATCCTTTTGCACATCCTTACCAAACTAAATCTATTTTAACCAAATTCTCCAAGCAACAAGCACACCAAATTTCGTTGCAATAAAATCAGAAGTTTTCAAAATAAAATTAGGTCCCATATTTCATAACCCCGAACCGCCCGAAAAGAGGTAAATGACAACGAAATCGTTACATACTTTTGGTAAATGGTAAAAAAACCAAAAACAATATCTGCCATAGAACAAAAATCTAAAAATCTGAATTTTTTAATATATAAAAGGAAAAAGGAAAAAAACTCAGAATTTCAAAAAAAATTCCATACACAACGCTTCTCAGTTTTATTTTTTCGATTGCGAATGAGATATGAAAAAGAATGAAAAAAAATTCATTCACGCTTTTAGAAGAAATACATTTCGTATGAAAAACACCATCCATTGAATTGTTGTTGTTAATCGAGCATCCAAATTTGGATGTTCGATTTTAACAAAAGCGTTGTGATATTTTCTTCCACATAGGACTTCTTTATATACAAGTATTAGTTTTTCTATGCTTATATACTTTGTATAGAAGTTAAAAATATATAGGCACATACAAATTTATAATTATTATTTAATAATTTAACTTTGAATGTTTAAGAGAAACTTGATTTTTGGAACAAATAACGCAAACATTTTTCCAGAATACATGAGCATTTAGCCCATTTACAGTGTTGCCCCTCCGAATTCATATTTTTAACGCCGCATAGATAAGCAATAGAAATGCAAGTGTATTCCAAAATAGCTTGAATTTTCCCTGCCCTATAATCTAAGTATCTTATCATTATTAACTTTCGCTTGGCAGTAATGTTTTTTTTGATGATATTTGTGTTTTGGAAAAAAATTAACATGGAAATACTTACACCGCAATAATGTTTGCAAATTGTGGAAATTTTGTTTCCAAAATTAATTTTCTGTCCGCCAAATTTCGTCAAATTTATGGCCTACAAAATCGTAAATCTGAGCAACTTATTCGTTGAGTTATTAATAAATTTCAAACAATATGTACTCTATTCAAATGCAACACCAAGAACAAGGCAAATAACTGTATGTACAGAAGAAAATATTAGGGTTGTTAGCGCAAGTGTTGATGAAGATCCCCGAATTTGTCTATTCGTTGCTGTTCTCAACAAGTTGAACTTTGTTATTCCATAACATGGAAAGATCTTGATCTACGCACTCATATAAGATCAAATTGATTCAAGATCTGGGGCCACAACACCATCGTTTGCGTCGTTTTTTTTTGTCGAAAAACATTTTTTGTTCAATGATGAAGCTCTTTTTTTGGTTAAATTGTTACGATAGCAAACAAAATTGACGTATATGGAGTAAGAAGTTCACCAGAAGTTCCATTACATTCTCAAAAATGTACTCCTTCGTGTGGTTCACATGCTGAAGGCATCATTGGTCCTTACGTCTTCAAGATCGTTGAGAATTTTACAATGGTGATCATTGCAGATCCATGATAAATGGTTATTTGTTTCCAAATTTGGTTGAGATCGATTAGTAGAAAATTGTTGGTTTCAACAAGAAGATGCTCCGTGCCATAGAATGACCTAAATAATTAATTTATTAAGACACAAATTTCATGACAACATTGTTTCAAAAAATGGTGAAGTGAATTGTTCTCTAAGATTGTGTAATTTAACGCCATTGGATTATTTTATATGATGTATGTGAAGTAACTGGATTTATGCCGATAAACCAGCAACAATTCACGCTTTGGAAATCAACATAGCTCGCGTTATTTCAGGTCTCAATTGCCTGAAAAAGTGGTCGAAAATTGGACTCATCGAATGCAATTTATTAGATCTAGTCGGGGTGGACATAAATTTTCTTTTTTTGTAAGTTGAAGTGGATCCAAGTGGACCCTGTCCTAACCAGGAAAAACTGTCCTGAAGTTTGACAATACCTGTCGGAAATATTACCTTGGAGATTGGTTTCATCTAAGGTCGAGTGTCTCATTTCTGAAAACAGTCCTGCCTTTCTCAAGAAATCGATGGTATAGATTAAACCTTCAGATTCTGTGTATCCGACAGAGAATGGTTTACCGAAAATCTTTTTGCGTAGACCTGCCAAAGCAAATACATAAACATAGAATATGTAATGAAATTCCCTCGGCAGTTCTATCTGTCTATCTATTTTATTTCTCTGTTCAGCTTCAATAAATCTTGAGCTTTGAGCACACCATTGTCTCTCGTCGGCGGGCCATATATAAATAGCGTACGGAAAATACAACAAAAAGAGTATTTGCAACGACAAAATTGCTTACCAAATAATATCACGTAATGTTTTTGATATAGCTGCTAAATAAATACTTAAATCACCATATAAATATATTGATATACATAAATAAAATAGGATACGACCAAAATCATTGAAAAATATTCCAGCCATTTCACCTAATTCAATTTTTTTATCCAATATATAATAACGTGATGATTGTTGTGAAAATAATGGTGTATGTTCGATACTTGAATCTGATAATTCTGCTAATCGACTACCACCACCACCCCTAGTATGCTGTTGTGCTGCTGCTACTGATGATAATGTTGTGTTTGTTGGACGTTGTTGGTTTTCAGTTGTAAATTCAGAGTGTTCATTTATAACTCTTGAATTATTTGGTATTAAAATGTTACGATCATCATCACTATCAAATTCGTCATCTTGTAAAGTCTTTTTGTGGGAAAAAAAATATGAAAAATAAAATTAATAAGCATCTAGAAACTTTTAATGCACTACAAAAATTCTATAAAGAGACAAAAAATAATCGATTGCTTTTAATCGAAGTAATTCTTTAGATAAAACTTCCTAATTATGCTAAAGCATTCTATATTGTTTTTCAATATAGTTGTAGAACAGTTGTAGGCCTACAACGAAGTATGAGTAATTGTAAAGTACCAAAAGCTGGCGAAGTACACCAGAATAAAATACAAAAAAAACACGTTGCATTAAGTGCAAAAGAGCACAGGCAACTTTCAAAGGCAAAATCTATGAGGAAGATGGAGAATGCAACTGTTTTAAAAAAGCACATAGCACTCTTATCAAATTGTCAATCACTCTTAACGTTTTTCTAATATGTGAGCATTGATATATAAATTTTAGCATGTGTTTGTTTATTTACATTTTATAATTGCCTCCAAAAATGAGATTAAAGGTCCAAACAGATTGCCGCATTCAAATTTTAAATTAATACGTTTTGAATTAGACTACACAGAACGCGACGGATTCACGACGGACTATTTTTAATACAATCTGAAAACCGAAAACCACGAATCCGTCATTCTGTTTCCCCCATA
Source organism: Xylophagus ater (assembly GCA_963422695.1). Classification (NCBI taxonomy): domain Eukaryota; kingdom Metazoa; phylum Arthropoda; class Insecta; order Diptera; family Xylophagidae; genus Xylophagus; species Xylophagus ater. The sequence goes on from OY730480.1 coordinate 60,228,876, forward strand.
ATTCTTGAACGAACTGTGTCCATTCACGCATTGGTGCGCTTGTACGTGAATTCGGCCACCCTCCATAAAACATACATAACAATTGAATACATTTTTCTCACTAGTATAAAATTTCTTGTTGATTTTCTTTTAGAAAAGTAAAAAAAACCTGAGAGCTCGAATGGATTATCTCTCATATTTCTTTTACCGATGTTATTTAGAGTGAAAGACTATGAAGAGATACAATGCTGGCTTTGTGTAGTATAAATTTAAAATTTTTATATTAGATTTTTGTAGATAATTGAAGTTTGTGTTAAATAATGATTGGCTTTTAGGTTTAAACATATATAACTTGTGTACTCTTTTGTATTACGCGTTTAAATAAACATTTGCTTTAAGATGGTTAGAGTAACTAACAATTTTACGTAAACGTTTCACTCATAATTCAGGCGATCGACTTAAGCAAACCACTCAAATTTTTGCAAGAACACTAAATGTTTCTTAGAAGAAAAACGTGGAAGACATGAAAGGAATAATTGCCAATAATGCTTGATTCTTTATAGGGACTCTACTATGGATCTAATAAGGTGGTGTACACAAATATTCTGACTCTACCTAATTGATCCTAAGATTCTTTGGATTATTAAATAAAACAATAAAATGATAAATTTGCAATGGCAACTATACTGTCTGTCACTTATAAATAGAACCAGCTTTATTACATTCATGTGGTTCGAGTTCATTCGTATCAAGTCATGGAATCTAGTCAAGCAACGTAAAATTTAAAACATTCTAAGAACATTTCCCACTATCGGGTTTTTTTTTGTTAAGAAATAGTAGGTAAGATTAAGATTAAGATTTTTAGGGTGTTCTCATACTGCGAACACCTTTAAGATATATTGTACCCCCTCCTCTTTAGTGCAGTAGTTAGGTTAACTTCCCATTCTAGAGCACCTTTCCCAGCCCTCTTTCTCTTAGGAATTTTAGTATCCGGAGTGGATCAAGAGATTGTATCACAATTAGGAAGAAGCAGTATGCTCCCAAATGATTCCTCATCCTACGGAGTAGTGTTTCACAGTCGGAGAGAATATGCTTTGGGGTCTCTTCGCCCCTTTTGAAGGACCTGCAGGTGGGATCTAGTTTTTAAAGGTGTGCTTTGAGTTTTCAGTGTCCCGTTAGTATTGCTATTAGTATTCTTACATTCTTCTTATTAATGCTAACAAAGAGTTTGAATCTCTTGGAGTTGTATTCCCCCCGAGACTTCGGCCTGCCTTAGCCCTGCTTATATTTCACAGTGTTTGGTTCTTCTGTCGCCTCTTCTTTCGTTAAAATTTCTCGGATTATGTGTGGTCCGATGCCACCAAAAGGTTCTGGTCCTATGAAAGGTGTTCCTGCCCGTTATAGGTAAGAATTAGAGACTGATGAATTTTTCAAAAGGAAAATACTTCCACATATTACACATTTTCGCCTTATAGAATATTCCACTGCTGCGAATCTTCTCTAGGCCATATAATATTGAATTATCTCCAAAAAAAAGTCAAAACAAACTTACACGATCTCTTTTTAAGAATTGTAAACGTCTCCATTGCATAACAGCATTTGCACATGCCATTGTTTCAATAATGAAAGTGACCGTTACATAACTGATAAATGCTAAAAAAATGATCACAATCGAACCGAGTAACCATCCAGCTTTAGCGAATACGGCCGGTAATGTTAGAGCACCGGTTCCCACAATTAGATTAAACACAAAAATTAGTCCAATCTAAAAATACACAAAAAAAGAAGAAAATACTTTTAAGTTCTTTTCTATTTTCTTATACTCAGGGCTGTGGAGTCGGAACTTTTAAGTTTAAAGACTTCACAGCCTTGATTCTATAATAATAATCGTGAAACTTCTTACCCAAGTTGGATATTCATCTTGCTGTGTTATTCGATACGGCATTTTTTCTTTGTTGGTTTTATTCACTTTATCACGATTATCTTCTTTTTCCTTCCTCGCCTAATATTTCCTTTTTTTTCTTTTTTTTAAACACTTATTTTTCTTCTTTTCGACTTTTATGCATAGAAAAAAAATTCACTTTCTTTGTAATTTTATAATAAAATTTTAAAAATCAAAAAATTTTTTTTTTACGTTGTTTTTTTTTCTCTTTGTCTACTAAAGATTTTATTCTCGAAGAAAACGGAACAGAAGAAAAGTTCTTATCACAAAAATTTTTTCTTACAGACTTTTTTTGTTTATCCAAATAAAATCTGCATTTTTAAATAAACATATTATATTTTCTGTTGTGCCCACCCCTTTTTTTGCGGAAGAAAAAGCAGCATTTACAAACAAAAATATCAAAAAGAAACAAAAATTGAAATCACAACAAAAATAACAACATAAAAAAGAAAGAAATGTCAACAAAATTGAGAAGCTGTCAATCTGACATTTCGCGTTCAAAATTCAAAAAAAAGAACTTAGTTTTCATGTATTATAAAATAAAAAAAAAGGATTTTAAAAGAAAAAATTTGCATCTAAAATAACAGAAAAATATTAAAACTATTTATTTAAATGGAAGAAATAAAAAAAAAATCTTTTTTTTCCTGAAAACTCATAACGAACGCAACCATTTTGGTTTTTGTTAAATTTGACGTCTTTCGAAAAAGAGCTTTTTCTTATCATTTACAAACACACACAGCCGCACGAACAAAAGTTAAGAAAAATTTGTTATCATATTTATTCACTATCTCTTTTTAGGACACGTTAATTCTGGCTTATGAAAAAGAAAAGAGGAATGAAAGAAAACTCGTGGCAATTTGTTGGAACTTTTTCCTCCTCTGAGAATTAGTGTTACCACATTAGATTCAAATCCAAAATGTAAAAAATTAACAAGAACCTGTTGAACAGATTTAGGGCCGGTTTCTTCACTCTTGGTTAAATCTGTGGTTAGGTTACCACGGATTTTGCTTAACCCATGATTATGAATCTGTGGTTAACGAAATGCGTTTGTTCACATTTTTTTCACTTTGGTAACCAAACCATAGATTTTTCCATTTTTCCCATGGTTTTCCAAGGTTTTCCAATGCAGCTGTCAACTTTTAGTCAATGGTTAATTAAAATTTTTAATTTTTAAATAATTGATTTTGGTTAGTATTTAAAATATTTGTATTATTTATTAATTATTTTGATTAAATTTAATATAAATTTGAATTAGTTTAATAATAAATTATTGATAATAAAAAGAAATAAATTGCAAAGTATTTAATTAAAAGTCTATTATCCATATTAATATGTCATAATGTTTTTTTTTGTATATTAGCTCACGTTCGTTAAAGAGAGAACATAAATAATATTTTTTGAGTTCAATTTTATTAAAATGTACTGAAAGTGAATGTTTTTTTTATCATTAACAAATCATTTTTTTGAATGCGAACATATTCATATCACAAAACTTGTCATAAAAACCAAGCATGAACAAACGTAATTCCAGTTAATCATTGGTTAAATGGCTACGTAGTCGAATGGTATTCAGCTAGTATTCGACGACACACATATGGTATACCATATGGTATCCTTAAACTATGGTATGAATACTCTATGTGTGCCCTTAGTATTAGTCAGTAGTATCCTAAATTGAATATTTCGAATTCACTAAAAATCAAAAGAAATTGTCATTGATCTCTTCATCATTATCCTTTGGGCTATGGTCTCCAGTTGACTTTCTAAACGTTTCTAATTTTCTAGCCTTTACAGTTCATAACTAAGAATATCTTCTCTATCATACAATACTCTTGGTTTTCCAACAGAAATGTTTATACTTTGGCTGTTGGCTTACTTTATTTCTGGATGTGAATCTATTTCATTCATTTTCCAAAGGAAAAATGCGAAAGTTTTATTGATGTACGTAAAAAGTGTGAAAGATTTGTAACAAAATGTTGAAAATTGAACAAAATTTATGCTGAAACTATTCAAAAATTGCATAAAAAGACACCATAAGCGATTTTACTACGCGCTTATGGTGTCTTTTTATAGAATATATTATTATAGTTTTGTGTTGAAAAAACTCGTTAATACTAGATGCACACAGAGAATATTCATTCCCTTCTATAGTATGGCTTGTATCATGATATAGAAAAGCATTGGCACATATTGGCACTCAGTAAAATTTCATTCAACGACCCAAATTGTTTCTATTTCAAAACAAAATTTAAAAAATGTATCAATTTCTTAGCAGGCCAGTTATAAAGTTCTGTAATAAAAAGGCACACGGCAATCACGGTAAAGAAAATATCAAAAGTGGCTAAAAAAAACTTTTTAATATAAAACAACATTCGGGTTTGTCACGCGACATTTTTGCGAAGATTTTTCGCAAGTCTGACAGCTCATTCTGATTGGTCAGGGAAAGCTTAAAATAATCTGCATCCGTGACAACGTTTCGCAAAAATAATTTTTTATTTTATCAGAAATGACATTAGGCAGTCAGTTATTTTGAATATAAAGTAAAATATAGAATAAAAATTCATCTAATTCCCTTTTTCCTGACGTTTTATACAATTTAATAGTTTTTGGTATTCACTTCTAAAAGATAAACCCGTTAAAATAAATTCAAAATTGCATCTGTGCAAATTGAAAAATTCATCTTCACAAGTTTGTGTGTGTGTCTGTTTTTTTTTATATCATACAGAATCCTTTTTTACAAACACTAATAACAAAATATCTTGCTTACAGACTAAAAATCTGTGCCACTTCTCCTATGAATACTTTTTGATGCAACATACTTGAAATGGTATTAAGCTACTATTCGGTGACACATAAATCTGGAACTTCAATCCAAAAATCGTCCAAGTAAACCCCAGTTCGATTTCAAAATCCAATTTGAATCGATTCGATCACAAACATTTTTCTGATTAACTTGAAATTTGCATGTAAACACGCAGATCGACTTCAAATCGACTTGAAAATTTAAAATGGAGGCGAAACATAACCTAAAATGTAAAAACTTGTATACAAGCGCATTTGTCAATTTGAAGTTGATTTCAAGTCGATTTCAAGTTGATTTCAAGTCATTTTTTCAATCTGGTAAAGCTAAAAAATCCGGCCTGAGTTTCATCAAGTCGATTTCAAGTCAATTTTTGAGTCGCCATAACAATGCTCGTTGAAAATTGATTTTAACAACACCAAATTCCACGAGTCTCAACGAACAAATTTTTGGACTACCAGAGCAGAGTTATATTCTTTAAAACCAATGGCATATGAATACCAAAATATATATGTGCATTTAATATAAAACTGTCTGCCATAATAACGTCATATACAGAATTTATCCACGACACAAAAAACCATCAATCAGGTCACCCCAGAGAAAAAAATTACAACAGGGCAATGGTCACCAACAGTTGGTTTTTTTTTTTTAATTTTCGTTTTTGTTGATATGTTGGCAATAAGCTTTTTTATGTTCACCCTTTTTGGCTACGTTTGTTTGTGTGTGGCTATGCGCCGCGTCATACAAATTTTGCCAACAAAACAAAAGTCAAAAGGCTTTTTCTTGCTACCGTCGTGCCACATTGGTGGTGGCTGGGGAAAGGGTGTTTGTGAAAAAAAAAAATATATATTAAACTAGAAGAGTGTGTAATAAAGTGACTTTTGTCGTCGTCATCAAAAAAGCAAAGCAAAACTAAGAATTAAGAAAATTATTATTTTCATTTGGGTTGAATTGGAATCGTTTTTCTTTTTGGTGAATAATCCACAAATAATAATTTTGTTTTTTTTTTCTATTCATATAAAATGTTTTTCGATTTTTGAAAATTAAAAGAAAAAAAATACCCAACCAAAGAAATTCTGTATCAGAATCGTGTGGTGGTGCGGTGCCGTTTCGCTTCTCCAATTTGTCGTGCTCTACTTTTGCCCAGATTTTGTGTTTCGTTTTTTTTTCTTCTTCTGTTTCTCCACTTTTATGCCGGAAACAGAATGATGAATTGACGATTTTCGGTTTTCAATTTTGTACTAAAAATGGTCCGTCGTTGATTCCGTCGCATTCTGTGTAGTCTAATTGAAAACGTGTATATTTCAAAATTTCAGTGCGTCGTGAATCCATCGTGAACGCGTCATTCTGTTTGGACCTTAACCCTGGAGGCAATCTCGACGGACGCGACGGACGCAATGAACGCGTGAATTGTCAAAAACGTTAGTGACGGTATAAATATTTTTGTGTAGGCAAACTCGACGCCGTCGACGCCGTCGATGAAATTTGTAATTTTTATTATTATTTGATATAATCTTTGTGTTATAAATTAAAATAGTTTTTTAAGTAGGGTAAATTAATAAAAAAAACTAAAACACCGTTTTTAAATGGAATTTTAACAAAATAATTCCCACACAAAAATTTTAAAATGACATTTGAACGCGTCCGTCACGTAAAAGTTGAACACGAATCAACTTTACAACGTCAGAACCGTCGCGTCCGTCACGTCTACGTCGAAATTGCCACCTCCCATACATTTCATATGAAATTAACTTTTATTTGACATTTCACGCGTCCGTCGCGTTCATTGCGTCGTTCGCGTCCGTCGAGATTGCCTCCAGGGTAAAGGTTTTTTATCTGTCACTTTTTTTTGTTGTTTTCTTTTTTTTCGCTTCCAACATGCCCGGTTGGCTGTTTTAAAATTATATTCGCAAAAATAATTTTTTTTCTGGTTTTTAATTAATAAAAAATTTTCTTTTAATAACTTCTCCGAGAAATTCATAGAATCACATATTTGCAGTGTGTGCGCGTTCGGCGATAAAACAAAATTGTTAGTTTTTTTTTTTTAATAAGGAAGAATAAAAAGAAAAAATTAAATTCAGTACAAAAAGAATTATTTTTTTTTCAATTTGTTAAAAAAAAAAAACAGAATTTGTAGAACTTTTTCCAAAAAAAACAAAAAAAAAAGAAATCAAAAGTCAAAAAGAAAAATACTTAAAAGTGTTTGTGTGGCAAAAAAAAGAAAAACAACAAACGTCAAAAGCGTCCAACAACAATATCCTTTCTTTTTGATTGGTTTAGAAAAAATTTTCCTAAAATCCTTGAAAATTAGTTTGGACGAATAAGAAGAACGTTTTTTTTTTTCTGTGAATCAAAAAAAATCTGCAGAGAGAGAAAAAGAGAAAGAGGGTAATCTTGAAAGAAAAAAAATAATTGTGGCGAAAAAAGCAACCAGGACAAAATTTGTACTTTTTTTTTTGTTTTTTAATTTTCCCGCCTTTTGCTCTAAATCGTGTGGCTTTTGTCAGTGTGTCAGGTTTTAGAGAATTTTTTTGTTAAAAAAAAAATTTCTAATACGTGGTGTTTTTTTTTCTCTCTCTCTTTTTTACCCCCTTCCCCTCTTCCCCAAATTTTCACGTCATATGTGACGTCTTATGACGAGTTCAAATTTTTGACAAAATAGAAAAAAAGTTCGTTATTTTTTTTGCTGATTTTTTGTTTTTCTTGTTTTTTAGTAGTTGAAGAACTTTAAAAAGAAAAAACCTTCAAATTTTAAAAGAAAGTTTAAATTAAAAAAAAAACAAAAAAATATGGATTCATTAAGAGATTTATTTGTTGGTGAACAAAATTTTCAACCATATTTACTAATACCAATTGTAATCGTTCTAATCGGTATTATTTTAACATATTCATTTGGTTTTAAAAAATCTAAAACAATACAACAAAAACAACGTCGTTCAACAACAACAACAACAATAAAATCTACGAAAAAGCAACAAGTTAAAGTGAATAATAATAATAATACACCGACAACAGCAAATAAAATGAATGAAAATAAAGAAACATCTAAGAAAAATCAACAACAACAACAACAAGAAAAATTAATATTATTAAAAAATAAAAAGAATGAACAACAAAAACCGAAACAACAGCAGCAGCAGCAGAAACAACAAAAACAAGAAATCAATAAAACCGAAAAGAAATTATTAAAACAACAGAAATTAACAACTCCAAAAGAAAATAAGAAATTAACTGATGAAAAATCAACAACACTAATCGCTAATGATGAGATTGGTGAATGGCAAACTGTTGTTTCACGTGCCGATAAAAAGAAACGTATCGATGATAATATATTGAATGAGATTGCAACAACATTAACAGCAACAACGATTGGTAAAAAATCGTTGTTGAAGAAAACTAACACAAAAGATGGTGGTGGAATAAAAAACATTACATCATCACCAATAAAAGAAAAGAAATTGTTAAAAAATAAAACAATTAACAATAGTAATAATCAACAACAACAAATTAGTGGTGTTGGTGAAGAGAAAATAATAATGAATTTATTAAAAACACAAAAACAATTAAAAGATGATGAAAATATAACAAAAAAAAAAGATACAACCGATACTTTAGCAACAGCATTGGTGAATGCAATTATAACAGCATCTGAAGCAACAGTACCGGCTGCGCCAGTTATGATACTAACAAAAGATATAAAAAAAACCGGCGCCGAAAATGATGTTGTTGAAAAAACAATAACTTCAATAAAATTTGATAAAGATATCGATTTGAATAAGAAAAAATCAACAGACGTAGTAGGAAATGATGATGATAACGATGGTGATAAGCGTATCCCTGTTGATGAGTTTTTCATTGAATTAAAACAGACAACAACAACAACAACACCACCGTCACCGCCATCATCAACAGTAACCACAGGAAATTCGAAATCATCAAAAAATATTGAAATTATGAAAAATGAAAAAGAATCATTTAATGCAAAGAAAATTATTGAAATTTATAAGACAATAACCACAACAACAACAACAACAACCATTGGTGATAAAGAACACCAAAAACAACAACAAAATGTTGAAATAGTTCAACAAGAAAATGTCGCTTTTGATGAACTTGGTGGTGAGTTTTTGTTTGTTTTTTCTAATAATGTTTAATAAAACTGCGATTTAAATTAGGCTAGTAGAGTCCTGAGAGTCATCTGACACTTGTTGAATGAAGTGACGTGACTCTCAGAATATCTATCCAGTTTATTTGAGATAGAAACTACATCCAATTCTTTTTTTTACATAGTAAATACGTTCCTCAGGAATTCGTGTAAAAAAATGTAGTACCTTTTTTCACTTCTTAAGGTTAGAAATGTTCAAACATAATTGTTGGTAGCACTATGCGTGGCTGATAAGATGAACAATTGATTAAATATTTTTAGCTAATAAATTGAATACAGTTAACCCCCCCCCCCTATAACACGGTAGATACGTTCCGTCTTATATGAATCCGTGTGTTGTACGAGAGTCACTTAGATTATACAAATACATGAACCGTTCACAGCCCAAAGCGATTAATTTATTTGTTCTAACTTTCTTTAATAAATTAGGCTTAAGACCGTACATGACAACAATTTTTATGTCCGTTTTTTTCACAAGAAATGTTATGCAAATTTATCAATATTTTCTACCTCTTCTGCGGCTTCCCCGAAGTATGAGAAGCGCAATGACGTTTAGTGTTATCAGCCAAAAGTTATATTAATTATTGGAGCTAAAACCAAAGTGTAACTATAATAAAGTCTGGAAACCTCCTATCCTTACCGTACCACTGCTGACATAGAAAGAGACACATTATTTTAAAAAACATCCCATTTCTCGCTTTTGGGTAATTTTAAAATGTAAACAATGAAACACAGGCAGAAATTAATATACAAATGCACACATACCAGAAAAAAAAGTTGGCGCATATTTTTTTTTCTGGTATGTATGTAAAATTTGTGCCCAATCTTAAGATTCCGGGATCAATTTATAAGATTCCATCTGATTTTTAAGAACATTTCATTCTCTCTCTTGCAGATGGATTTTGCCTATGAAAAATATATGTACTCTTGCGTATTCTTTTCCCCGTTTGCCACGTGCTTTTTCTGACTACTTCGCTAGCTTTTCGGACTTTATTATTAATTACACTTTGCTAAAACGTAATAAAATCGCAACATCTGTCTCATTCTTTTACCATGTTTATCCGAGCCTCTTTTAGCGTGTTATATGAACACGATCGCAATTTTTCTGCTGTGTTATACGAATTCATTTTTTGGTTAAAATAAAGAAGCTTGTTACTAATGTAATTTACATTAGAAGCTTGTTTCTTTTTTTTATCTTCGTGCTTAATAATTATTTCTCTTTTCCATACTCTTGAACTTAAGACGTCATTGTCGTCTACATGCTGGCCTGATGAGATATCTAGAAGGCATTGGCAGTGCACAGTGCTTCCTAATTTTGGAAGTGTGGGAAAAATGTGAATTGTTTTTTTGATACACATTTGTACCAAAAGACTGCAATTGGTACTAGACCGATTTCATGGTCACGTACATAATATTATAAGACAATGACTTTGAAATCGTGTTAAATCAAATACATTTTTTCAAAAAAGAAAGGCTTTTTTTAACTGTATAACTTCAAATTCGTGTAAAAAGAGAGATTTAGGTGTATATACTGGGGAAAATGATCCATTCTCTTGTTGCTCTACGCTTGTGTTTAATCTAAAACACTTGAAAAAACTAAGTTTTGAAACCTTTAAAACTTAGGAGATACAATCTGTCTGGAAAAAGTCTTTTCCCCATATCAACGTAGATGTTTTTAGTATTGGCGTTCTTTTTAAAAATTTTACGAACAAACCATAGCACGCCACACACACACATGTGTGCTTACAAAATATATCTATTTTCCTGCTTTATTAAATTATCCAGTAGTGGGGCCCATCAAAACAGCAAATCGTTTCACAATTTCAGTTGGTTTTTTTTTTAGTTGCTGAGAGAAACAAACTTACGTGCGCTTTACAAAACATGAAATGCGAAACAGCCTTAACGTGCTGCTGACATCACAGGAAAACGAATTTTGGCGAACAAACATTGGGAATAAACGCGTTTCTAGCTTGTATGACTCATTTTCAAATTATAACAGACTAGACTAGAAGTCAGAGATGCAAACCAAAACTTTTCTGCAGGTGATTCGGTTTTGGTTTAAGCATAAATTTTGTTTCGGGTTTTTGATTTTAGTTTCTAAATATTTCAAAATTTGGTTTTGGTACAAAGACGGCATAATTTTTTGGTTTTGGTTTGGGTTCAGAACACGACTCCATTGGACTTCTTTCAAAACATAATTTCAGTCGGACTGAAAAAAAGTCTAATGGAGACTCGACAATTTGGACACTTTTGTCAGTCCGACTGGAATTATATCTTGAAATAAGTCCAATGGAGTCGTGGGGTTAGTTATTGTGACAGAAACGAAGGAATCCAATGTAAATTTGCTTGGTAAACTTTTCTTCAGCTGTTTTTATTTCTTCGCTTCGAATCAGTTAATATCAAAGTGTAACTAATAATAAAGTCGCGAAACTTCCTATCCTTACCGTACCGCCGTTTTTCAAAATTTGCCTGTTCTTTTTCAAACAATTTTCTATCCACTGCTGGCATAGATAGCTACATATTGTACGTATGAGTGAAAGAGAAATATAATGTAAGCAAAGAAGCACGTGTAGAAATTTATATGGCAATGCACTAATACAAGAAGAAAGATAAGGTTTTTAAGATTCTTTCACGTGTTTTTGCTTATTCTGGCTACTTCGCTAGCTTTCCCGACTTTATTATTAGTTACACTTTGGTTAATATCGTAGGATTCTAAGTGCTTTGTTTTAAAATGCCGCATTAAATTTTCTGGGTAATTATTAGTCATAAAAATACTGCATTCATTGCACTTCGTTGCTATTTGTTATTGAATCATAAACGAATTTTTCGAAAATCGGATGTTTTTTTTTATCTTTGTTGCGTTTCTTTTGGGTAATACTATATCTTTCCTTCTTGTGTTTGTTTCTGTTTATGCCCTATGGTAGGGACTACCAGAGGGTATATTAGTTTTGTTACTATACATTTGTAACACATCGAAATAATAAGCGTAGAAAGGTTTCAAGTGTGATGTGGTTGTGTGGAGAATCAAAAGTTATACCGATTTCTACATGTCTGTCCGTCCGTCCGTATACAAAATAACTCAAAAACGCGTTATCCGATTTTGCTGAAATTTACAATGTGAGTTGATTTTTCCTTAAATTTGATCTCCTACCTGTGAATTAGAGCTAATTTAAAGAAAACGAAACAAACTTATGGAGGAAAAACCTTGAAATATTAGTAGTGTTAGTGCTTCTTTCGCATACTTAACTCATTGAACTATAGGTTTGTTACCTACGAGTCCCATTTCTACCATACGGCATATAAAAAATCGGCTATAGGTCGATTTTACGTGACTACCGTGTCCGGCAATTGAAGTGGATTTAAAAACGATATAATTTTTTTTGAATATTGGTCGGTTTTATTAAAATATATGCAAATTATAGTTTATAATATATAGTTAATTTTTACAATTATTCGAGTGGTATGTAACCGCCTTTTGCCTGAACCACCAGCTTCAATCTCTTTTTAAACGATGCGCACACGATGCTCGCGCGATATCTTGCCTTAAACGGTTTCATTCACAAATCAAATCTTTTTCACCTTGTTTTCTTGTGACTTTCTCAAATGCTCAGAATTATAATCGGAACGTCTCTTTAACCAATAACACGATCGTTTTGTTTGTTGATAAATTGTTCAATGCGCAGAATGTTTTCTTATCCGAAAATACCAAATTTGGTAAATCACCACGAGCAAGCGTACTAAATAATTCTTTTGATTGTACAATCCAAAAAATAATTTTTACTACAGGACAGGCAATATGCCAAGCAACATTCATGTCAAATTTTAGTATTGCAAGATGTGCAGTTTACATTTGACATCGATTTGAATTAGGCGGACACTTCAATTCCCCGACACAGTTCAACTATTAACTTTAAACTGGTTTTGATTTGGTTCGACTGAATCATTTTAAAAGTGGTTTGGTTTTGGTTCGGTAAATTTCGATGGTTCAGTGATTTTGGTTCGGTTGAAACGAACCGGTTTGTATCTCTGCCAGAAATACCTTTATAATATCCTATCACAAAAGTGTTCCCCAATCAAATCTAACATATTTTTGACTTCTTCCCTCCCCTTGATTATTTTTAATTTGATTAAAAACAAAAACAATTGATTTTTTTTTTCTTTTTCATTTTCTTTTCAGATGCATGGACAGAAGCTAAAACGCAGAAAAAAAGTAAAAAAAGAGCACGTCGAGATTAGCGCGGATCGTTAATTTTCTTGGTTAACACATAAATATATATTTTTTTTTATTTCTTTTTAAATTTTAATTAAAACAAAAAAAATGTTGGAAGTTTGCTGAAAAAAACAGAAAAAAAATAGGTAAAAAGTAAAAATAGGAAACGATTTTAGTATGGTAGTCGTCAAAAGACCCCCCAACACACACAGACACAGAAGACGGCGACACTCAGAGACGCGCACATAATATTAATTAATTTTAATTTTGGAAAATAATCAAAAAAAAACCGGCCATAAGAAAAAAGTGAAATTATTAAAACAAAAAAAAATAAGGGCGGACAATAAGAGAGGAGCAAATTATATTTTCTTTTTTTTTTTTTTTTTTAAATAGAATTACGTCAAAAGCCGCGAATTTTTCTTTAATTTTTTTTTTTTTATTTTGTTTTCTCAAAAAATTAAAAAGGATTCAACAAAATTTGCCTTACAAAAAAAAAGAATTGTTTTTTTTTTTTTTAGTTAAGAAAAAAAATATATTAAAAAAAAGACCAAAATTAATATAAAAAAAATTTTTTTTTTTAATTTTAAAAATTACGCGTGATTTTTTTTTCTAATTTTTAGTCTTCCATTTTTTTTTTCCAAAAAAAAAAAAAAAATTTAATTTTTTTTCATATTTGAAATAAAAAAAAAAATCTAGTTTTTATAAATTTAAAAATAATTTATAATAAAATGTAAAAAAAAAATATATGATTTTTATTACGAAACACTTTGTCTTGGGGAGCATTAAACACCACCCACAGCAGAAATATCTATTAGAAGGGGCGGCGAAATATTAGTAGTTAGAAAGGATTCCGTTCGTATACAAGATAACTCAAAACATGCGTTATCCAATTTTCTTGAAATTTAAAATGTGAGATAGTTATTCTTTACCCAGATTTGGTATTGCATTCCAGCAAAATCGGCCAAGGGACAGCGAAGTTATTAAGCAAAAACCAGGATGACGAGAAAGTTTTGTTGTTTTTTACAGGGTTTTTCGGATTTTATTGGAAAATTTGTGGAGCAATTTTGTTTAAATTAATTATATTGGTTAACTACATAAATAGACGATAACATGTTAAATTTCAGTAAAATCTGTCCAACGATAAAGGAGAAAGAAATAATCCTAGGAGAAAATAAAGTTTTTTTGGTGTACTTTAAAAACTAATACACCGATTTAAATAAAATTTGTAGATTGGACTTATGCTGTTCAGAGTCTGCAAATTAGAGGAAATTTTGAAAAGAGGAAAAAATTTTTAGTTACTGTTTTTTTTTATTTCATTCGATTATAAGGCTTATGTAAAAAAAGCCTAAGCCATAACAAAAGAGAAAATGTAACAACAGGTGGGCATGGGGCGAGTAAAATGAAGTTTTTCAGATTTGGAATAAACTGGAATACGTTTAACAGCCATGGAACAATGCGTTTCTGGATACTTCACAAACACAATGTTTTGGCGTTAAACGAAATGTCCAGTGATATTGAAGTTAATGAACGTCAACCTTGAACTAGCAATGATCACGTAGACATATCAGATTTAGCTACTTCAATGTTATCAATTGATGGTGCATTAGAAATAGAACTCACCCCCCTCTGAAGCGTTCTACGCCTGCCAAAACAAGAAACTTGAAGTTGCTGACTTAATTAACTATCAAATAAAAAACCAAAAAAAGTTTTAAGACAAACTATTTCTATGGAGTTTAATAAACACCAACAAAAAAAATTCAAGAAATTTCTGAGAACACAAAAAAAATATGTATGGCCAATAAATTAACGAATCCATTTTAAACTCATAATAATTTATTAAAAAAATAAAAAAAATATTCAAAAAAACAGAAAATATTTCAAATCAACTGCTTTTGACAGTTTAAAATTTGTTTCCAAATATTTGTTCATATGGCAACGTCGTTTTTACACAATCCGTTGGAGTTTGGAATACATACCAAAATTCCGACGGAAGTGGAATTATACCACTGAAGTCCGGAATAATAGGCCTGATTAATTCCCAATTTTGAGGTTAAAAATAAACGAAAAATGTTCAATGAAAATAACAAATCGACAGCTCTCTTCATTGGAATGAATGGAAATTGAAACATTGTTACAATTTCCATTCATTCTAATGATTGTGCTATAAGTCAGGACTAATAATAAATTTTAAAATTTATGTAACAAAATATCTTCAAGTGTCTTCGCGGTCCTGAAATTATAAGCGGGCTTTTTGGGCTTTTTTATTATTTTGTTATACAGATTTATTATGACTGCTACGAAAATTCGTATTCTTACGAACGGGTCATAATTATGTCCAAAATATGAATTTATAACAGTTTAAACTGTTATAATTCGAGCGAGTTGTCATGGTTATTTGAGAAATACTCTCGAAAATATTTCTATAGGTGTAAAATTATTTATGTGTTTAAAAAAATGGTGGAAGTTATTCCATATTTATCAATTGAATCGCTCATATAAAATTCCGTTATTATGTAAAATATTTTCGGTCAGAATTTCTGATATTTTTCTGACAGTTATTAGTTATGACCAGGTCAGAATATCAAATAGTATAAAAAAAAGTTATGACAAAAACGTCATTTTGTAACAGTCAGAACTTGTTATGACCGCGCTCAGAATAGCGGGGTTAGGCCTAAGTTATAGGACGATCATTGTAATGAAGGAAATTTTGGAACTAGTAAAAACCAAACATTTTTCTTTGATTTTCAATGAAAGGTATAACTATACCTCTTTTACGAATGTCAGAAACTTTCAGTAAGATTATCGTTCACAGCTAAGTCGTGTAATGGTTTCTTATAAGAAGAAAGTTTTTTTCATCGAATTCAATTTGATTATTTCTTCCCCTTCCTTTTCTAACCGATGAACCGCAAATTTTATCCATTTTTTTATATATTTTTTTATATTGTATTATAATTATTTTCTTATTGGAACGCTGAAGTTTAAGGTTAGAATATCAATGAAAAATTTCTGATGAAGGAATCAACTTGGCAGTTCTCCAGTGAAATGAAATGAAATTGAAACGCAGTTCGCAAAACAGCTGATCGATTAAAACATGTTTCATCATTCAAATTATAAAAACAATTATAAAAAGCAAATTACGAGATATACCTAAGATTTTTTATTTAAAATCTATTTGCTAAACTATTTCCCATGTTTTATTACATTATTTTTTTTTAAAGAAATAATCTTTGTAATAGGTTAATTTTCCATTGTAAAATTATTTCCTTCATTACAATTATCGTCCTATAACTTAGGCCTAAGTCTCTAAAAGTTATAGTTATAACAGTAACGTCATGTTATGGCTGGGCCATTGCCTTCTAGATATCTCATCAGGCCAGCACATAGATGACAATGGCGTATTAATTTCAAGTGTGTGAGAAAGAAAAATAATTATGAAGCACGAAGGTTGAAATAAAGAAGCACGTTACTAATGTAATTTGCATTAGAAGCTTGTTTCTCTCTTTTAGCTTCGTGCTTAATAATTATTTCTCTTTTCCACACTCTTGAAGTTAAGACGTCATTGTCGTCTATGTGCTGGCCTGATGAGATATTTAGAAGGCATTTACTCAGAACAAGCCTGGAGTGGAATCTTGTATTTCGATTTGAATAAATTGCATCGTATATACCAGTGGTTCCCAACCTTTTTTTTTTTAGCAGGAACCACTATGATATTTTTGTTTTTAGCAGAGACCACAAGGTTTTAAGAATAATAAACTGTATTAATACAATATTTTAATAGACTTTGTTTGAGACTTCAACATATTCGTTTAATTTAAGTAAGATGCTCATAATTAAAAAATAACAAAAAATGTGAAAAATCCTTAATATGATCTTTGAGCTCGCATCTCCTTTACTGGCTGTAATCCTGGGGCTGATATTGTTGCTCAAAGCTACACGCATGTCAGCACTTGCTTTCAATCGATTACGAGACTTGTTCTTAATTACTAGCAAAGCAGAAAAACCTTGTTCGCATAAATAAGTCGTGGAGAACAGCGTCAGATAACGCAAGGCAATGTCGCGAATTTTGATATATGAAACTGCCTTTTTGTATCAAAACTCCTCAAGTGAGACAGATTCAAACATTTCCTTGCAGTTTCTATAATTTTGTAATTCAATCAGCGCTTCTTGGACTTCTTCAGCAACTTCCCCAACATTAATGCCAAAAGGATTACGAACCAGCTTTTGAATAACTTTCGATTCGGTTTCATCATATTCCGGGAAGTATCGATTGAATTCATTGACCAGTACTTTCAGATGTATTCTAATGTTCTCGTGTATATTCGCACTCATCATGCATAAAAATCAGACTTTACTCTACTTTGCTAAATTTCGACATTTTGGAGTAAAGTTTCGCATTCGTATGCTAAAAAATCTCTGAGTAAAGTCAGTGAGTATTGAGTATTCGGACTACCAATTCCGTATGCATAAAAGTTAAATAAGTCGAAGATACTCGCAAAATTTTGAGTTTGGTCTACACCAGAGGTTCCCAAACTTTTTTGTCTCGTGGACCACTTGCCATGTTTTTCGGTTTTGGGTAGACCCCCTGCCTACCTATATTAATTTTTTACAAATTCATCAACATCAAATGAATCACCAATTTCAAAAAGGGCTCATGTCTGTTTTTTTCAAAATGAGTTTTTTGCCGTTTTTTTATCTTCACATATAGACGCATGTTCCATGAGAGACAGGGACTCATATTGTGTTTTCCAAAGTGGAAAAAATGCATATCCTTCTGGAGATGAGACCTTTTTAGAAACTAATGTAAGATATCTAGCCTATGCGAACTATTTCAAGGTCAATTTTAATTTGTCATTTTGGAGACCACAACTTGAAGTGTGCTCAAAATGCGAAGAAATTAATTAATAGTTAAGAAATTAACTACCAGTTCATAAGGGCGTCCAAATTTTACTCTGAAATCAAAGAAATCACTGAAAACTCTCAAGTGGTTGGTACCACTATCATGGATTTGGAGTTTGATTATATGCAGAAACTCCCACTGCCAGTTTTGCCTGTCCAGGAAGTATTTTATTTCCGCCAAATATGACGGCGGCGGAAACAACTTTCTACTCCTACCACGAGGTTCAAGCCCCCAAATGACCCAACGAAGTCGTATCATGTTTAAATGATTATATTCGTAAAAACGTCCCTGAAGAAATAAAGGTGTTCCACTTGTTCTGCGACGAATGTTCGGGACAAAACAAAAACAATTAGTCAGTCGAAAGTTCAAAGTTTTCTTTATTTTCCGCAGAGGCTCGCACAATGATTGTGATAATGATGGTTTCTGATTAATAAATTGACTATCTTATGATAAACATTCTTTTTTTTTATTACTAAAACCACCTGCGTTCTTCAATCAATTTCGAAAAGGGCTCATCTCGGAAAACTCTAACAGCTGTTTTTTCGGCACTCTTGTAATAAAGAAAACCTTTTCAGTATGTTATGACGCAGTCCAATGGTTAGCATTTTTAAAAAAATTTGCGGTCTTAAATTCCATATAGTTTGGCAGAAATTCAGTTTTTTCTGTCTCTTGAAAATTTGAAAAAACCGACATGAGCCCTTTTCGAAATTGGTGATTCAAATGTATTTTTGACAGCTGGTATAATGCTACTCACTTTGAAAGGGCTAAAAGTGAGTATACCACCCAAGATCATAAATATTATGTAAGATACTATGCAACGTTGTAAATTGTATATTGGAATAGACAAGATTTTCTGCTGCGCGTATGTGTGTAACATGATGATACCGGTATACCATTATGTGCAAGTTTTTACAAGTTCAAATTGTATGGCGACCACAAAGCGGAGGGCAACAACTTACAAAACCGTAGTAGTGAGTAATTCTTAAACAGTTTCATATATCACAAAATATACCTAATTACTTAAATTTTAATATGATTCTTCTTCACATTTCAAGAACATTTATGTTTTGAAAATTTTTACTTCATAGGTACTTTTTTAATTTATGTAGAATGTAAATAGTTATATGTCTTTATATTATAAGGTGGTATTATGGAAGTGTGTATGGGGATTATTCCATTTATGGACCCCCATTTTCGTTTTATGGACCCCCAAATTTTTTTTCTCGCTGACATGGACCCCTTGCAGGTCGTAATCGACCCTTGGGGGTCGATATAGACCACTTTGGGAATCACTGGTCTACACCATGCTCAAACAGCTTTACTCATGCTAGAATTCAGTTTTTTTCAATTTATTTGCGACAAAAGTGAACGGATTTCTGTACCTTAAACAATTAAAATGCATTCGATTGCGTTTTCTTTAACCGTAATAGCTCTTTTCTCTGAGTTGTAACCTTGCCGTGGTAGAAAAGCTTGCGTACTCCAATGATCCTGATAGCGATGCTAGCGGGAACATTTAGTTCCCAGCAGGGTCACCCATGCTAATAAGGTAGACGGAGAGGGGTCAGACAAATGACAACTCAAGCACACTTAAGCCAAGGTGGAAATGCATCGTGCCGAGGGCTGCATGGCATCTCAGTGTGTAAAACGGGAGATGTCGTTAACGATCTCTTGGGAGAACCAGCTGAAACTCCCTCGTAACCAGGCTACTGCATTTGCAGGGGGCGCCGCGTGCAGTGTCCTTACATCCCCCAGACTCGTGGGAACAGAAATGGACCAACAAATTAAAACAACAACAACAACGTCGACGACGACGACACCGACACATTCAACACTGACAACAACCACTACGACGATCACGGACGCCCAGACGAAAGCAACAGTAGTCACGACCATGACGACTGACACTACTGTTGTGTTCTCAACGAGAACAGCGTCAACAGTACACACCGGGGCCAATTCAATGGAACCGGTGTGCACTGGGAAATCTGGTAGTGGTCCCCCAAAAGGAGGACCACTCCGAAATGCCGAGAAGTTGGTGAATAAACTCACCAACCGTATCGTGCAGCTGAAAACTCCCTCCAGCGACGGCAAAAGCCGGGCCCCCTCCTGAAGCCTGCGCAACTCCAATTGGCGTTGACCTCTGAACAGGGACCGCTTGCCAGTTCACTAAAACCGGTGGCAGGGACCAGTTCCGGGTCCGCTGGAGCGAAACCTCGCAAAAAGAGGAAGAGGAAGGGAGCAGGAACAGACAGTGCCGCCGAAAAAGCGCGCACTTCTGAGACTATTTCAGCCTCCTCCACTCCCGAAGCGAGTACCACTCAGGCGAAGAGGGTTAAAGCCTCTAACGCCGGGCCCAAAGACACCTCTCACCAAAAAGGACAGAGAGCGACATTTGCGGAGATCCTTAAAACGGACCCAAAAATGAAAGTTTGCCTAACGTGCGAGACCTCTGTGAAGAGAGACATCACTTCATTGGAGGCGGATCGCATAGAGGCTGCAATCATCGGAGCGTTTGAGAGACTTCCCAACGGTGAAGTCCCACGCATACGTGATTGTAGACTGACGCAAGGTTCTCTCATCTTTTTATGCGAGAACCAAGCGACCAAGGATTGGCTAGTTAAACTGGCTGAATCCAAACCCCTGGTAGAAGGAATAGACCTTTCGGTCCATGACTTCATTCTACCCAAGTTGAGGAGGGTGAGGATCTGGTTGCCGGGCCCCGAAAAGAGCGCGACCCAGATACTCACCACTATGAAATTCCTTAACTCAATGAGCACGGAGAACTGGAGGGTCTTCGAATACAAATATAGTCGGGCGCCGGAAGGTAACCAACTAATTGTAGGCGTGGACGCCCCAGGACTCAGAGATCTTGAGAAGGTTAATTTCCACCCCCTCTCGGGAGTTCGCCTTGCTACCTGCACGGTTCTAGGCAAGCCAGAGAAAGGGGAG
Source organism: Xylophagus ater (assembly GCA_963422695.1). NCBI lineage: Eukaryota > Metazoa > Arthropoda > Insecta > Diptera > Xylophagidae > Xylophagus > Xylophagus ater. The sequence continues at coordinate 60,249,821 of OY730480.1, forward strand.
AAAGAGGAGGAAAAGACAGGACCGAACTAATGCCAAATTCGGGACTAAATTTTCTCCAAATAAATGCGCACCACTGCAAAGCGGCCACCGACATTATAGGTAGGCAGCTTGCTATCGGATGTGCCAACATATGCCTCGTGCAAGAACCTTGGGTTTACAAGGGAATCGTACGGGGCTACGACACCCAGTTGGGGTCTGTTTTATACAGCACAACTGCGAACAGACCCAAGACATGCATCTACATCTCCAATGATATTGATGCCGTCCTTCTTAAATCCTTTTGTTCTGCAGACCTTACTGCAGTCAAAATAATTTACTCCACAGAATTGGGCGAAAAGGAAGTAGTAGTGTGCTCTTCATATCTGCCCTACGACGCAGTCACCCCTCCCCCTTCAGAGGAGCTGGTCGACTTAGTGTCTTTCTGTGAGACAAATAATCTACCTCTTATAATTGGCTGTGACTCCAACGCGCACCACACACAGTGGGGCAGTACGGACATCAACCAAAGAGGTAGAACACTCTTTGAATACCTTGGTGCAACCACCCTGGAAATTGCAAACAAGGGTACAGCACCAACCTTCATCACCTCTACACGTGAAGAAGTGCTGGACATAACGCTGTGCTCACAGGGCATTGCTCAAGATATTCAAGGATGGAAAGTGTCCTCCGAACCTTCATTGTCGGACCATAGGCACATTCTCTTCAGTCTGTTCTCAGAACCGTTGAAACCGGTCTCCTACAGGAATCCTAGATTCACTGACTGGTTCTCCTTTCACGAAGAGCTGTTAGAAAGAATCCGGGAAGTCCCAAAAGCAGCCCGGAATATTCTGGAACTAGAACAAACAGTCGCTCTAACATCGGAAGCCATTTACTGCTCCTACGAGAGTAATTGCGCCTTACGCACTAACAGGCTCCCCAGGAAAACACCCTGGTGGGATATGTCCTTGGAGAGCCTCAGAAAAGAAACGAGAAAAAGTTTCAACCGAGCCAAACAGCATGGTTTGAACAGTGAGTGGGAAGCCTGGAAGGCGGCCCAACGCAAGTACAAATCGGCTGTTCGGAGGAAAAAACGAGAAGCTTGGAAGAGTTACTGCGGCCAAATTGAGGAACTCCCTCAGGCTTGCAGACTCCAAAAAGCCCTCTCCAAAGATCCGAGATCTAGATTAACGGTGCTGCGCCAGTCGGATGGGGAATTTACCTCAAGTAATGAGGACACCCTGAAGCTGCTGCTCCACACCCATTTTCCGGAATCTCGCGAATCACCGGCATGCTCATCTCTACAAGTCGAAAGTTCTCGTCCCCAAAAAACCGACTGGAGAAAGGCTTCAGAGATTGTAACATACGATAGAATTAACTGGGCAATCAAAACCTTTGCCCCGTACAAATCAGCAGGGCCTGATGGCATTTTCCCAGCACTTCTTCAGAAAGGAGCTGATTTGCTAATCAAACCACTCTGTCAAATCTACCGCACGAGCCTCACCTATGGCTATATTCCTTCGCCATGGAGGAAGGCACGTGTGATTTTCATACCTAAGCCTGGTCGTACTGACTACACCGAGGCCAAGAGCTTCCGTCCCATCAGCCTTACGTCATTCTTGCTTAAGACACTGGAGAGGCTGGTGGATAGATACCTCTTGGTGCTTTTCTTGACATAACAGGGGCATTTGACAATGTCACTTTTGATGCCATGAGCGAGGCAGCCGAAGTGCACGGCGCGGATCTGACTGTCACTAGATGGATAAGAACCATGCTGTCCACTCGAACTGCATCGACCAGTCTGGGAAGAGATACAGAATCAATCTCAGTTATGAGAGGATGCCCGCAGGGAGGTGTACTATCTCCACTGCTGTGGTGTCTGGTTGTAGATGACCCTCTCAGGATTTTAAACACCTCGGGCTACTATGCTCAAGCGTATGCGGATGACATAGCTCTGCTTGTATCGGGAAAATTCCCCAGTACATTAGCTGAGCTGTCTCATTAAGCTCTTATCAAGGTTCAAAAATGGGCCCTCTCCAAGGGTCTCTCCGTCAATCCTGACAAAACTGAACTCGTTATGTTGACCAGGAATAGGAATCTCGAAGGTTTTGAGGCTCCTTGCCTAGGTGAAACGAAACTGCAACTCTCCGAGTCAGTGAAATATCTAGGAGTATATCTAGATAAAAAGCTGACCTGGAAAAAGCACGTGGAGGTCAAAGAACAGAAAGCGTCGGCGCTCCTATGGGCCTGTCGCAGAACCTTTGGACCCACCTGGGGACTAAAACCAAAAATGTTGTACTGGATGTACAATGTGGTGGTTAAACCTCTGCTGACCTACGCATCAATTGTTTGGTGGCCTCGTACCCTAGTATCCAATGCTAGAGATCTTTTAAACCGTATTCAAAGACTTGCTCTTCTAAGTATTACGGGTGCAATCAGAACCACGCCAACTGCAGTCATGGAAGCCCACTTGGGAACCCCACCGCTGCACTTGGTGGTTTAAAGTACAGCAATGGCAACGTCCTATAGACTGCGAAATGCTGGACTCTGGATTGATCGATCAGATATCAAGGGCCATACCAGGATCCTAGCTAGTCTGATCAAATCATACCCCATACTCTCGATGCCATCGGACGTTATGTCCCCGGCATTTGTTTTCAAACGCAGATTCGAGACTGTCATGCTTCCTAGAGAATCCTGGATAGCGGACGGCGAGAGTCTCGCAAAACCACTCGGCCTCATCTGGTTCACGCATGGGTCTAAATCGGATGCAGGAACTGGGGCAGGTGTCATTGGTACGGTGCCCAAAAAGGCAATATCTATCGCCTGGGGCACTCATTGTTCAGTCTTTCAGGCTGAAATTTTTGCCATAATGACATGCGCCAATGAGAACCTAAACAGGGGCTACAAAAACCTGCATATTAACATCTTCTCGGACAGCCAAGCTGCACTACAATCTCTGAGTGCAGTCAAGATAACATCTTGCATCGTCCAAGAATGCCTCAACACCCTCAATCAACTAGCTGAGCACAATAGAGTTGTACTCAACTGGATACCGGGACACCTCGGACTCCCAGGCAATACAATGGCGGATGTACTGGCCAAGATGGGCACCATTAGGAAACCTATCGGGCCGGAACCCATCATTGGTATTCCTAAGAGCACAGCCAAACTCTCCATTAGAGAATGGATCACCGTACAACACAAAATTCAGTGGCGAAATGAGTCCCTTGGACAATCCAAAATTTTCATAACGGAACCAGGCCTTGTCAGGGACTCGCTACTGAAGTTGGACCGTAATAAAACCAGAGTGCTGGTGGGCGCCCTCACGGGACATTGCCTCCGCAAGCATTTACATACCATAGGTATCCTATCTGATCCCACCTGCCGTAAGTGCAGAACCGTTGAGGAAGCATCACTACACGTTATTAGTTTATGTGATGCCTTAACGGGCCTGCGAAAGAAGATCTTCGGAAAACCATTCTTGACCTTGTCGGATGTCCGGAATCTGAAGGTGGAATCTTTAATCGATTACCTGAAGAAAACAGAACTGTTTCCAGAGTTGGGACAAGTTACCACTCCGTAAACGGTATACAGGTAATTAATCTTTTTTCCCACAGGTTTTCTTGGAAAACATGTGCGATCCCAGGACATATGTCCAGATTCTCCCGAGGGTACAATGGGCCGAAAGGCCTAAGTACGGGGTGCCTTGGCACCCACCTCCTTATAAAAAAAAAAAAAAAAAAAACCATAATAGCTCGAATGAATGTGGAAAATAAATCCAGTAGTAGCTTGATGTTGGCATACATTTCAAAAAATTTCGATATGCAAGGGTCGCAAATTATATATTTTTATACCATAATAGCATGGGAAGCATACGTGTGCAACGTAGACCAACGTGGTCTACGTTGGTCTACGTTGGACTTTACACAAAAACGTTACATAAAAACATTGCAAATTTGAACTTATCTTCTTGTATTGTACAGAAGATAATGTAAAATGTCTTAATTCCTAATATTTATCGAAATCGGATCAGTTATTACTTGAAAGATTATTTTATACTGACACAGTGGAGGAGGAAAACTGTTTTATTGTATTAGATATAAATTTATCTTGTAATAAAATTTAAATTCCCTTTAAATAGAGATGCTAGTAAATTCGTAAATCGGTCGGTCCAGTGTTATGATATGAAAACTTTGTCGAGACAACAATTTTCATAAGAAAAGGCCGAATCATAATTTTTTCTAATTTATAATTATTAAAATCTAATTTGTGTATTGGATTTTTGAAAATAAATTTTCTTTGTAATCATTTTTATTATGAAATCATTAATTTTAATTTTTAATCCATTTTAATTGACACGTCTTGATCCTAATTAACCGTAATGAATAATAACTGAAATTTCAAAATCACATGAAATCACAACTAAATGATGATACTCACTCCGAATTTCGGACTAAACGGAGAAAAGTACAGTTTTTAGAATACCATATTGAACAAATACTCAATTACTTTACTCTACTTAAAATTTAGTAAAGTAGAGTAAAGTCTGATTTTTATGCATATGACCTATCATATCTTATTTTTGGTCATCTACAAGTGCTTTTAATGTGGTAAACGCAGACATTTTTTTTCGCCAACTTTGTCCATCCGTAATTGAAGTTTGCAAATAAAAGCGCGAAGTTAATCTTCAAAGATAAATATGTTTGCAACGCTTCCTAAATTTCCGTTTCTGGAACCTTGCAACTTCAAGTTTAAGTTGTTTAAATGTGTGAAAATATCCGCAAGATAAGCCAACTGCATCTCATATTTCAAATCAGAAAACTGTTCTAGAAAATCTTTCATATTCTTCTCAGCTAGAAACAGCTTCACTTCGTCTCTTAATTCATACAACCTTCCCATCATATTACCTTTTGACAGCCAACGAACTAAAGTGTGAAAAAGAAGGGTCCCATAATCAAAGTCCATTTCAGCGCATAGTTTTTTTTTAAAAGGCGTGTATTTAAAGCGCTGCTTTTGATACAGATATTGTAATATTGAATTAAATAAAATTATTAAATAATATTCCTATTTACAAACAAAACAATCTTGTTATTTTTACCATCAAACTATCCGTTAAAATTTAGTGATTAGATTGTGTCGAAGTTACGCAAGTGACGTCAACACAATTTCATCACTATAAATGTTCAAGTCGCGGACTTAACAAATATTAAAATTGTTGGTCTCAATGAAACAAAATACCTTAAAGTGTTTTCGGTCTTAAATTTATACCGTGGCGTTTTTTATCACTATATTTTGTTATGATAATTTTCACTTCGCTCTTAGATCATTTTATTTGGTTGTAATTTCATCAAAATTTGTTTATTTTTTTAAATTCAATACTTTCAAGATAAATTATGCAAGCTTAGGATTTTTCTACATGAACTCAAGTGAAAAATAAATTTTTTTCAAAAAATATTTTATTTTCTTATTTTTGTGAAAACTACAATTAATTGGTAAAAATTTAAGGAAATAGTTAAATTACTTGTACTTCGGTTTTTCTTGAATTTAATGAAATTAAAAATATGACACCATAAAAAACCGTATTTTCGACAACTCAACACTAATCGAATGAGTTTTATACGATCACCAAATTTGGTTGATCGAATCGTATTTTCGATACGATTTTGTTTAAATCGTAAAGTCCACTGTAAACGATCAAATTGTTTGTCAAATTATTTGCTAGTATACAGGTTTCCTTGGCGTGCTTGACAAATCGGTTTCATAGTATGCGGCAGAGTTTTTCAAACAAGATTTCAGTCGTCGCCTTTGGAGACAGAGAGAGAGGCGAGACTTTTAAATCTTCTTCTTTTTTTTGTTCTTGATCATTTTCCATGAGAAATTTACATATATATTATTTCGACAATATCCTACTCACAATTACAATGGAGAAGCGAGCAACCACTTTCACCGTGAGACATCGTATGGACCGGTTAAGTGACACAGTGCTAGAGTCAAAACCAAAAATGCTTTATCTGTATTACTCATTGTACGATAAGTCGTACGACAAGGAGTAAATCGAAACTACGGACGTTTAACAAATTTGTTTGATCTATGGTTTGATCGTTTGAGCTATCGTTTGATGAAAACGTGAAGTATGACCAACAAAATTGTCAAACAAATTTGATCGTTTACACTGTAAACAATCAAAACACGTGGCCGGCCCAGGAATGGAATTGCGTCTTAAGTACCCTGTAAATTATTAAAGAAAATTGAAAGTTAATTTATCTGCAGTTCAAATGACTACAACGGTACATAAGACGCAATTCCCTTCCTAGGCCGGCCGCGTATTTGGTTTCTCAACTCGATTTATCGGATCGCGATAACAAAAAAACCTTTAAAGCAAGGCTTTCCAACCCGCGGCCCGAAAATATTTAAAATTATTGAAGCATGCCCATTTTTCTGAAGGATTTGTGTGTTGTGTGCGCTCTCGTGCTAAAGCTGCCAAGTGACAAACAACAGAAACAAGAAAGAACAGAAAGCTCTTTCGTTCCAAAGTGTAACTAATAATAAAGTGGAGAAACTTCCTATCCTTACCGTACCGCCGTTTTTCAAATTTTGCCTGTTCTTTTTCAGAAAGTTTTCTATCCGTTACTGACATAAATAGCACTAAAAATTGTACATACGGGTGAAAGAGAAACATGATGTCATACAGATTTTAAAAAAAATCCCACATTTTCGTTATTTTTTTGTTCGAAGAATTGATCCCATGATGGTGTTGCCATTAATGTATTTTTTTAACGGACTGTTTAACTTTTTTAAAAATTATGAAAATCTTTAATAAACCAGTTACTATTTAAATGAATTTTTTAATATTGAAAAATTAAATTTGTATTTTGCCATTCTTTGCCTTGATGCAGTATTTTCATTGATTTCTTAAGTAATTACGGAATTGAAAAATCCATATTTTTCAACTCAGGTGGAACAGTTTTATTTGACTCTTGAAATTGAAGTAAATCAATTGGAATGGATAATAACTATGGTAACAATTGGACCGAAAGTAAATTCCCTTTGAACTTCGCTATTGCCAGTCTTAACAATTTCCATATATTTTTTTATTATAAAATGCACCAACCGTTCTGAATTTGTCGGCAATTTAAAAAACCGTACTTGACTGTTTTCAGATGTTGAAAAGCACCCAGGTACAAAACACTTAAATTTATTTTGTTTCAAAGTTTTAAAATTTTCCATATTTTAAAAGCGCATGTAACTCAATTGACTTTTTTTAGAAAGAATAACATTTTGTAATATTGGCAACACCACTAATGGGCAGTTTTAAAATGTAAACAAAGAAACTAATAGGCCCATTACACTACACATGCACGCATGCGCAATCACTTGATTGTGCAGTTTTGCCTTGCCCACACACAACGCATTCTTTACGTCAAGTTTACGCAGTCTTTATTTCATAAATCAGATTATTTTCGCAGTTTGATTCATCATGTCGGATGCTCGCACATTAATTCTATTAGCGTTTGCTTTACGTATCGATAAAGTGACCAGAGGTACTGATTTATTCAGTACAGGTACTGATTTTCATGGCTATGTACTGATTTAAAATTTGCACTGAATATGGCACAGATTTTGAGAATATTTCTAAATATTATATTGAAATTCTGTCAATTTAACGCTAAAATGCATGGAATTGAGTTATGCACATATGTAAAAAATTCTAACGTTGGCACGCTGCTTGAGTGGCGGCGCGGTGTTTCAACACTAATCTAAACAAAGACAATATGCGTTAGGAAATCTGATATGTGTTTCTTATATCGTAGAATATTCTAAATTTTTTTTAATTTCATAAGGAATAATTAATATAAATACATTAAATAATTTAATTTTGTTGTTTTATTTCATTAAAACCCCAAAATAAAAAATGTACTGAATTTATCCTCAAAAAATCTGGTCACTTCACGTATCGACTACTATCTTTAAACTGCGCAAATTTCACCACACATTACACATGCATGCATGCGCAGCAGAAATCGAATCAAAATAGTTTTGATTTACGCAGTCAGCATGTGCAACCACACAATCACCGCCACACACTATCATTCTGTATGCGCAATCAAGTGATTGCGCATGCATGCATGTGTAGTGTAATGGGCCTATAAGCCAGAAATTTATATAAAAATGCACACAACAAAGTGTAACTATAATAGTGTGGAAAGCTATCGAAGTAGCCAGAAAAAGCACGTGAAGAAAAATTTGGCGATCATTTTTTTCTGGTATGTGTGGGAAATTTTATAAAATTTGTTCTATGGGTTTTTTTAAGAACATTTCATTCTCTCTCTTCCTGATGGATTTTGCCTATGAAAACAGTATGTACTCTTGCCTATTCTTTCGCACTTATTGCCACGTGCTTTTTCTGGCTACTTCGCTAGCTTTCCACACTATTATAGTTACACTTTGTTCGTTCTGTAGTAAATTCTCTTTCTGTTTGCGTTGCTCGCTCAGCTACACTGTTCTGTTGTTTGCAAAGTGTAGGTAATGATAAAGTATGGAAAGCTAGCGACGTAACCAGAAAAGGCATAAGTGCGAAAGAATACGCAAGAGTAAATACAGTTTTCATAGGCAAAATCCATCAGGAAGAAAGAAAATGAAAAGTTCTTAAAAATCGGACGGAATCTTATAAAATTACCCTGGAATCTTAAATACGGGTCCAAATTTTATAAAATTTCGCACACATACTAGAAAAAAAATAGCGCCAAATTTCTTTTTCTGGGATGTGTGCATTTGTATATAAATTTCTGCCTGTGTTTCTTTGTTTACATTTTAAAATTTCCCAAAAGAATGGGATGTTTTTTAAAATATTGGCTGTGGTTGCTTATTCATTCCGAATATTCGGAATATTCCTTTACAAAAAATTCTGTTTTTTTATTCATTCGGAACGTTCCGGGTTATCCGATTTCTGTTTATTTATTCATTCCGGAATATTCCGAACGTATTCTTTTTGTACTACCTCGCGACGTAGTACAAAAAGAATAAATGGAATAAACAAAACATACATATTCTTTTTGTTTGTAAATGACAGATAAATTTTAAAAATAGCCGAACAAAGCAGTACGAGTAAGTAAAACTGTTAAGATATTTTTTATATTTTTATTAGTTATTAAATTAAGAAGAGTTAAAAAATGTCTATTTATTTTGTTTTTTTATTCGTTCCGTTTCGGATAATTCCGGATAAACTACCAATTATTCTCTCTATTCTATTCCTATTTCGGAATGAATAAACAAACACAGCCAATGTTTCTCTTTCACCCATATGTACAATTTTTAGTGCTATGTCAGCAGTGGAGAGAAAATTCTTTCAAAAAGAACAGTCAAAATTTGAAAAACTGCGGTACGGCAAGGATAGTTAGTTTCCATACTTTATCATTAGTTACACTTTAGTTGTTTGTCACCTGGCGGCTTAAGTGATATTAAATAAATTTCATGTTCTGTTCTTATAATGAAAAAATGCATAAACTAATAAATTTTAAATTACTTAAACATGAAAATGTTTTTTTTTGCTCGTCAGCTATAGTAATATACTTGTGGCCCAAAACACCATATCTTCTTCCAATGTGGCCCAGTGAAGCAAAAAGGTTGGACACCCTTGCTTTAAAGCTGTCCAACCCGCGGCCCCAGGCAAGTATCAATACGGCCTGAAAATATTTAAAGTTACTTGAGCATGTCCACTTTTCTGAGGAATGATTTGTGTGTTTGCCGCCAAGTGACAAACAACAGAAACAGGACTAGAACAGAAAGCTCTTTCGCTATGTAGTAAATTATCTTTCTGTTTGCGTTGCTCAGCTGCACTGTTCTGTTGTTTGCAACCTGGTGGCTTAAATGAAGAATGAAACATACTAAGTGTAAAATTAGAACCAACATGTTGTATGAACACCTTGAGAACTGCCTGAGAATTGCAACCACGTCAATCGAACCAGATATTGACGGTTTAGTTTCTCAACTTCAATACCAGGTATTACATTCATTTTATGGATTTCTACATAGCAATCTTAGATTATGGAAAATATGGATGAGCCTTTCGTAGGGGAAATTGAAGCACTTTTGGAATACACTTGCATTTTTATTGCTTATGTGTGCGGCGAAGTGGTGGCGTTAAAAATATGAATTCGCAGGGGCAACATTGTAAATGGGCTAAAAGCTCATGCATTCTGGAACATCCGAATTGCAAAAAAATCTTTGCGTTATTTGTTCCAAAAATCAAGTTTCTCTTAAACATACAAAATTTAATTATTAAATAATAATTATAAACATGTATTTGCCTATATATTTTTTTTCCTGCGTAAACCAATAACCGAAAGCCATTTCGTACGTAGAGCCTAATTTTTTAGAAACATTAAACCAAAAAAAAGGCATTTAAAGCTGAAAATGCTGAATTTTCAAAAACTTCGACGGATTTTAAGGATTGCCCCCATTTTATCCAAAAAAAATGACTGTCACTGGTAGTTTTCGTTTTAATTTAAATAAAAAAAGTGGGGTTTCGCGCTACGGTCTAGATTCAAACTTGATTCAAAAAAACAATTTTTTTTTCTAAATTATGAATTAACATAATTTCCATTTGATAAATAATAAGTAAATAAACACCATAAAAACTTTTTTTATACGGCAATAACGAAAATTCGCCCATTTTAATAAAAAATATGTCAAACTTAGTTGTGAAAGAAAATTCCACGAATTTTTCGATGTTGTTTGCATTACACCCAGAAATTAAACACTTTATATTGGAAATTTTTTAAGTTGGATTATTTAATTCAAAAGAATTTGGTTTGGAATCCGAAACGCACTAAAAATTAGAAATTAAAAAAATGCAATTTTTTCCCCCTCCAAAAATTTGACAGTACGTCTGAAATCGCTGCTTCAGACACAGATATCGTAAAAACGAGTTAATGCCTACGCAATGCCTATACTTGTGGCCCAAAACACCATGTCTTCTTCCAATGCGGCCCAGGGAAACAAATAGGTTGGACACCCTTGCTTTTACGTTAAGGGGTTAAAGCAAGGGTGTCCAACCTTTTTTTTGAAAAATACCGTCAAATAAAAATCAATTTTTTTTATTTAAGAAAACACATTCTAGAACCTTCTTTTGGCAAAAAAAAAAAATAGAAAATCAATCAAAATTATCTCGAGTGTGAGCAAATTTGCCGATTTTGCGCGCTCGAATTAACTCGAGTGTGCTAGTTAAGGGGTTAAAGTCTGTCGATATAATACATATGAATTTGATATTTCACACATCAGAAATCGAGATCGAGTCGAGAAACCAAATATACGGGCCCTGATTAGTGTAATTGTTTATTCATTCGCAGTTTGGATACTTTAGTCTCAGTATAATATACAGTAAACAATCTGGGAATTGAAGAGAAATTAGACGCGATCCTCCCAATACCTCCTTTGAAAATGACAGCAACAAAAAATTCCGCACAAAATAAGGAAAGAAAATTAAAATTTTCCATTAGAAGGAAAGAAGTAACCTATAAATCAAATATATTATATTTTACAACGTGCTCCCTATAAGATAATTGTAGCAAGGGAGACCAATAATAGTCTTAAAATAGTCTTATGCGTTTTCGACAAAAGAATGGATGAAACAAAGAAAGCAACAAACCCCGCGTGCTTCTTAAGCGCCTAATCCATGTACCAAACTTTTTTCAAGTATTGGTACCTGTAAGAATAAATTGTACCAAAGTTTTTTTTTGAAGTGTTAGTGCCTATATAAGAGCATTTTTGATAAGCACGTGGGTTTTTTTAAGTAGAAGAAATTTTTTGATATGGATTTTTCAAATATTTTAAGTATTAGTGCCTGTATCAATTATTATTTACATAAATGTTAGAACTGTTTATTAAAGCTAAATGCATATTCATCTCTGTTCCACTAACATAATGTAATCTCAAAAAAAATGATAGGTAACTAAAAAGATGTCTGGTTAAATTAATATACATTTTTTATTGAGAAAAAGCACACATGCACGGAAAATAAAAATTATGGGTGGCAAAAGCAGGTGAATAATTCTCGAGGTCACTTATCAGTTTTCACATTTTGTTCCACTGATTTTTTACTGTATATTAATACTGTGCTTTAGTGGGTAATTCTCAAATCGTATGTCTATATAACCGTAACTTTCCATACGAAGAATTGTAGTAGCTAAATTACATAAATGCCCACATTCCTATTCTGAATTTGTTTCCATTTCGCTGCTGTAAAATCAATTCGCAGTGTTTTGTGATATGTCAAAAATGGGAAAAAAAGTTTGAAAATTTGTGTTTTTATTTATTAAAAATTAATAATCTATATAATAATAATGGGTTTTAAAGACGAAAATAGCCAAAAACTGCCACGGAACAGTTGGAAAACATATTTGTGACAATACCAACATCAGCTGTTATCAGTTCCCCTGTAGTAGTGTTGTGATAATTCCGCGCGTAATTTTTTCTTTTAAATAAAATTATTTGCAAAATTTTTTTTATTAGTTTACACCAAAACTTTTCTTTTTTTCTCTTTTATCTTTCCAACGATGAATTACGTCGAAAGATTTTAAAAATTTCACTATAAAAAAAAATTAGTAAAAACTTACAATTTTCTTGGAATTATTGATTTACTTTCATTTTTATCTGTTCCACACACAATTTAAATAATTTTCCCTTCAATTTTTCTTTTATTAAAACACAATTTCAGATTTTGTGTCACTTTTTAATGAGTTCCGATATTTTTAACTCACTGGTAAAGTTACAGCGGGTTTGACAGCAACTTATAGAGCAGTTACATATTCATATGATTCCAGAATTTGAATTTCGACATTGATCGGATCTTTGTGAATACAGGGCGAATTTACGATTAGAGAATAACACCCTTAGTCATACTTCGTTTTGATATAAACACGATGTTACACGATGCAAAAAAAAAAACTCCAAATCGAGGGCGTGGATTCAAATGACACAAATTACTATACTTGGAGTTTCTCAAAAAATACTCCCCCCAAAAAGTTTGGTATTAAAAATGAAATTGAAAGAAAAAAAATGTTCACATATTTTGTTTCTTTTTTTTGTTTTTTTTTTTAAAGTTTTACAATTTTTTTTTGTTTGGTTTACAATTTTCTTTTTTTTTTCTTACCTCCATTTTTTTATTGTTCATTTTTTTGTTGTTTTTTTTTTACTATTTTTTTCCTTTTTTTTTCTTTTGTATATAATCAATTTTTTTAAAAATTTTTTTTTATAACGTATTTTTGATATAGAAAAAAAAACCCGAGGGGAGAACAATTTTATTTTACTTAAAAAAATTTAAGAGAAAAATAATATATTTTCTTTTAATCCTTTCCGTGTCTTCTTTTGGCTAATTTTTTCTGCGAGATTTCTGTGCTTTTTTCGGCAAATTAAGTTAAAAAGAAAAAAAAGCGTTTTTGTTGGGATCCGCTAAAAGCAAGAAATATGCCAGGACTGTACGGCGACAGAGGCGTTGTTCTGGCATATTCAAAGAACATTAACATTTAAAATATTATTAAAAAAAATGTTTGTTTTAAATTAATTTACTTACATTTAAAAAAAAAAATAGAAATAAAAATACAATAAAATAAAAAACTCCCAAAAACATACGAAATGAACTTCTAAAATTATATATGAAACCGACAGGGTTTGGGGCTGTCGCCTCAAATTCATCAATATGCGGCGATATCATCTTATTGAATGCCGAAAAGTGACAATCGCGTATCGTCGTACAGAATGCCACCATTTCTGAATTCTTTTCTAGCCGCCAGCAGTTTAGACACACCACACATCACCGAAATATCAAAGTGTAACTAACCCCACGACTCCATTGGACTTATTTCAAGACACATTTTCAGTTGTACTGACAAAAAGGTCCATTAGACTTTTTTCAGTCCGGCTGAAAATATGTCCACTTTTTAAAGTCCGGAAACTTCCTATTCTTACTGTACCGCCGTTTTTCAAATTTTGCCTGTTCTTTTTCAAACAATTTTCTATCCAGTGCTGGCATAGATAGCTACATATTGTACGTATGGGTGAAAGAGAAATATAATCTAAGCAAAGCACGTGTTGAAATTTATATGGCAATGCACTAACACTAGAAGAAAGATAAGGTTTTTAAGAGTTTTTTATGTGCTTTTTTAAGAACATTTCATTCTCTCTTCCTGATGGATTTTGCCTATGAAAACTGCATGTACACTTGCGTATTCTTTCGCACATATTGCCACGTGCCTTTTCTGGTTACTTCGCTAGCTCTCCATACTTTATCATTACACTTTGGAAATATGAAAAAGAAAAAAAAAACCAAACTATGTGAGAGAGAAAGATGGAGTTTCATTCAAAATTTGCATACAACAGGAAAGTGATGTAAACACAATTATTATTATGTTTTAAAATATTTCGGATGATTTTTTTTTGGCTTGCAATGTTTGCGGCAACTTTGTAAAAAGCAGCAGGGCTTGAAGACAAGGAATTAGGTACGTGTAACTTGTTTCTGACCGTGTGTTTCGACTTTTCAAATGGCAGCACGTAACTTGTTCCCACCCATATTAAAATCCAAGCTGAACTTGAAACGACTTACTGTTTTGGTCGAATCAAAAGTGTGAAACAAGTTACATATTAACAGCCCTCTTGTTGACCACGGCGTCTGCTTTTCACGTATGCAAGTCATTTTGCGTTTTTGATTGTCGCGTTTGTAGACGACGGATTGAATACAACCCCATTTATTATAGATGATAAAACTTAGGCAAAATGTATGAGTCCGCAGTCGATGTGATGCTTAAAAGTGGGAAAATGTGTAATTCGATTTGATCCGAAATCATATCGGTTCAAATTACAGGCTTATTTTGAGCAGCCCAGTCATATTAACATGATGCCATCGTCATAACTAAAGTGACCAGACGTACTGATTTATTCAGTACAGGTACTGATTGCTGATGGCTATGTATTGATTTAAAATTTGTACTGATTTTGAAAATATTTCCAAATATGATATTGAAATTCTGTCAATTTAACGCTAAAATGCATGGAGTTGAGTTATGTACATATGCAAAAAATTCTAATGTAGACACGCTGCTTGAATGGCAGCGCGGTGTTTCAACACTAATCTAAACAAAGACAATGTGCGCTACGAAATCTGATCTGAATTTCTTATGTCGTAAAATATTTTCATATAAATGTTGGTAGGGTAGACTTGCTGATTGGTATTAGAACTTGTTATTTTTTTAATTTCATATGGAATAATTAATATAAATATATTAAATAATTTAATTTTGTTTTATTTCCTTAATAGCCCAAAATAAAAAATGTACTGAATTTGTCCTCAAAAAATCTGGTCACTTTAGTCATAACTTTTTTTTTAAAGAATAATTTTGTATTTTTGACGCACTCATAACTTCTCTTCTCTCTTTCTCTTCTATCTAAACACGAACAAAAACATTTTGTGCGTTTAATGGAAACGCTGCTTAATGAAAAAAAAAAATAAAAAATATCACGAGTTGTGACCGAAATGAAATTTTAGGTGTTTCCAAAGTGATTTTGAATTTGATATACATGGAAAAATT
This sequence comes from Xylophagus ater, assembly GCA_963422695.1. Classification (NCBI taxonomy): domain Eukaryota; kingdom Metazoa; phylum Arthropoda; class Insecta; order Diptera; family Xylophagidae; genus Xylophagus; species Xylophagus ater. The sequence continues at coordinate 60,265,381 of OY730480.1, forward strand.
TTCCACAATTTTTTTCTCAACTCACACGCAAATAATTTTACACCTATACAACAATTTTCTGAGTATTTCTCAAATATAACTATGACAACTCGTTCGAATTATAACAATTGAAAAACTGTTATAAATTCATATTTTGGACATATAATTATGACTCGTCTGTCAGAATACTAATTTTCTCAGCTGCCATAATATTTGTAGTTGCAAATTTGTTATGACTAAAAATTAGTCACAATGCTCGAGGAGTCCATATTTGGTTCCTCGACTCGACGGACGAAGACTTTTGTCGACCTGACCAATTGAGTCGAGAAACCAAAAACGGGCCCCCCAAAATAGACCTGTTAAGTGTCCCGTCTATCTCACTTACACATAGTTTGGATAATTTTTATGCTACGGCGGTTGATATAAAAATTTAATCTCGAAAAATACAAAAAAAAAATTCTTTTTTTTTCGGAAACACGAAGTCAAGAAAAATTATTTTCTGTTTTGTTTTTTTTTTTAATTTTATTTTTAATATTTTCTTTTGTATATAAATTAATTGAAAATGTGTAATATTTCTCCTTTTTTTAAATTCTAATAAATTTGTTAAGTTTAAAAAGAAAGAAGAAAAATAAAAATGTATAAAAAAAAAAAATATATAAAATTCTTTCGAAACAAATTCGTTCCATAAAATTAGCTTCTCTTAAATTTTCTACTCTTTTTTTCTCCCCTTTCTCTTTCTTTTCTAACGCATTGGGTTTGTTTTTTCCATCTCTTTCTTAAATTCTAATATTTTTAAATGTTTTCTTTTTCTTTCTTTTTTTTTAAGCAGAACTCTCAGTTGTTGTATTCTGGACTTGTTGGCCAGGATCCTTTTTTTTTGTTTTTTTTTGATGATTTTTTGTTTTTTTTTTTTTGATGATTTTTTGTTTTTTTTTTGATGATTTTTGATTCCATTTTTGATGATGAAAAGAGGAGTCGCGCAACGAGAGGAATAATAAAAGGATTTGATTTTTTTTTGGAAAGGAGAAAAAAAAATATAGGATATTCGCGTTTCATAAATTTTGGGAGAAAAAAAAAAATAAAAATTAAGTAAAAAAATAATTCGTTTTTTTTTTTTTTTTTTTAAAAAGAAAATATATAAATTTTAATTTAACAAGACTTAATTTTTAAAACAAAAAAAAGATTTTTTTTCCCACTTTCTTTTTTCTCTTCCCTTTTTTTTCTTTTTTTTTTAAATTTGCCCAATTTCTTTTTTTTTTCTTTAAATGTAATTTTCTTAATTAAAAAAAAAAAAAATGAACTAAAAAAAAGTGCGATGGTTTTTTTTTCTTTTTCTGGTATTTTTCTTTGTTTTTTTTTGTTTGTTTGCTTTTTTTCGTTTTTTTTTTTTTATTATTTTAATTTACCTGCTGTTGTGGCTGTTCACCGCTATTTGAAGCTCCGCCGCCGGTTGAATTATTCTTTCGGCGTGGACGACGGAAACGTGGATTAGCACCACCGCGTCTTGGCGCTCTTTGTCCTCCACCAACACCGCCACCGCTGCCGCCTCCACCACTACCACCACCATTATTACTGTCATCATGTCCATTTCCTTTTTTTTTTTTTGTTTTTTTTTTTATAAATTTTTAAAAATTCAATTTTTTTTTAAAAGTTTGTGTATGTGTGTGAGGAGGAGCAAGCGTGAGACAGAGAAAAATAAAACGAAAAAAAAGAACAAAAATCATATTTGATCTTTTTCTTTTTCAATGTTTTTTTTTTTAAATAAAAAAAAAAAAACAAAAAAAACAAAAAAAACAAAAAAAAAATAAAGAAAATTCAGAAAAAAAAATTTAATTTAAATTTTATATACCATCTTGACTACGTGGGCGACGATTACTAGGACCACCACGTCCACCACGGAAATTACGACGGAAGAAACGTCTTGGTGGTCCGCCACCACGTGAACGTTGTTGTCCTTGTCCTCCACCACCACCACGTCCATTGCCATTATCTTCATTAGTCGAATCAACATTATCAGCACCACCACCTTCACCACCAGAATTTGGATCACCACGACGTTGATGTCGAGCACCGCCGCCGCCGCCACCTTGTCCACCACCGCCATAATAATTGAAACGTCCACCACGACCGCGTGGACGGAAACGTCTTTGTTGCGGACGTTGTTGTTGTTGCTGCTGTTGTTGTTGCTGTCCATCATTCGTTTCATCACCATCTTGGCCGCTACCATCACCGCCACCATTACGATTACCACCAGTTCGGCGACGTTTCAATAACCAATTACGATAGCCCTTAAATTTATCAGCAGCAAATTGACTACCACGTACCGGTTCACCAGATGGTCCAGTTACATTTGCCGCTTCATTACCTTTCTCACCAATAACAACATCAAATTCAACAACTTCACCGTCACCAACTGAACGGACCGCTTTTTTTGGATTATTTTTTGTTATCGCTGTTTGATGAACAAAGACATCTTCCTTTGTATCGTTACGATTAATAAAACCGTAACCGCTTTTAACATTAAACCATTTTACAGTTCCAGTTACTTTGGCGGCTAAAAAAAAAAAAAAAAAAAAAAAACGAAAATAAATTAGTAAAATCCAAAAATTAGAGAAAAAAAAAAGCAAAACATTTTTGAAATTAACAAACACAGAAAGAAAGAGAAAGATAAGAAATACGGAAATTCTTTATTATGAAAGAGATAGGAACAAAAAAAGAAATGGAAGTTCATTCAACCAAAAAAAAAAAAAAAAAAAAAACATGAAAATAAATTTACCCCCTTCACAACCCTTTCTCATTATATATATAAAAAAAAAAAAAAAAAAAGACGATTCTTATTCAATTCTAATTAGATTTTCTGTTCTGTTTAAGTTTTATTCATTTTTATAAATTAATATTTTCTAACAAAAAGAGAAAAACAAAATGGCGTTATCCACGCTTTATGAAGTAAAAACGGAAAAATGTGCTTTTTTCTTTGCCGTCAAAATTCATGTTTTTTTCTTTATCATATCTCCAACTGAAAATTATCACTTACTATTATTTTTCACTAATAAAAAAAAAAAAAAAAAAAGAAAAAACTGACAATAATTACAAAAAAAAACATAAATAAAGACGACATAAAAAAAAAAAAGGGAACCCGCCGCATGCGACCATCTTCTTTTTCTCACATCCCTCAGAAAAGAGAAAACTTAGATATTATGATTTTTTTAAATGAAAATAGGAACTTAAGTTTTTCTTTTACCGATTAATTGTTTTGGTTGTTGTTGAGCCGGTGATGAAGCAGATTTCGGCTGTTGCGGCTGCTGTTGAGCATCTTGTTGGGCTTGTTGTTCAGATACTTTCTCGGATTCGGCCATTTTACTTTTTTTTTTTTTTTATTTTCTTTTGTTCAAAATTATTTCCCACGAATAAAAAAAAATACTTTTTTCTGCGGTTTTTTTTCTTCTTTAAACTGATTCGACTGGGTCTTTTTGAAATTATGTTCTTTTTACTTTGTTGTTATTTTTTTTTACGAGTGATGAAATAAGATGGTAAAATCACTCACCGGGGAAAAAAAAAAACTTTCCACGTTTTCTTTGAAAATTTTTTTCGATGTTATTCGCTATCCAGATCTTGCTCGATTGAAGACCATTTAGATTGTCGGCTAGTGAAAATTCAAAATGAATTCACGGCGAAATGGCCAAAATGAAAACAAAGTGTATAGAGTAGGCTACGTTCGACCAGGTTACGAACATATTACTTCGTTTACATGGCGGTTTCAGAATTGACTTGAGATCGACTTGAAATTCAACCCAAGTTTTTTATCTTTACCGGATTGAAAAATTGACTTGAAATCGACTTCAAATCAACGTCAATTTCATAGCGCCGCCAATAAAAAATTTTTTTAGGTTATGTTTCTTACTCTATTTTAAATTTTCAATTCGATTTGAAGTCGATCTGGGTTTACATGCAAATCTCAAGTCGATCAGAAAAATGTTTGTGATCGGATTGACTCAAGTCGATTTGAAGTCGATCTGAGTATACATGCACGATATTCGGATTGAAGTCGACTTCAATCCGGTCATGTAAACGAAGTATATGATATTTGAAATTGATTTCATTAGGGCTCGTCAAACGTTAGTTTGCAAACTTGCGAAATGATTTGATTATTTTTGACAATTCGATGAACCAATCAAAATGCAGATTTGCGAAGCTTATGTCAAAAGTAAACATGCCCTGGAGCTGATTATCTACACAAACTTGCGAAGATGAATTTTTAATTTTTGACAATTTGTAATTTTGAAAAATATGCAACTGTTTTTTTTTAAATGGAACATCAAAAATTTATAAATTGCATGAAATGTTGGAAAAAGTAGTTTTTAAGTGTAAAAATAGAAAAATTTTGTATAATACATTTACTTTCCACACCCAGGTATAAATTGGCATTAGCCCAGTCATTATTTTTATTTGCCCACTAAAAAATTGCAAAAACTTCTTTTTTGCGAAAATAGTATGAAAATTTCTCACCATTTTCATTGCGAAAGCGCACACATTTTATAAATACGTGTAGATTTCCACACTGAAGTCATGTTCATGGTTGCTGGCTTGTTTCTTTTTATGTGCCGTAGTTAGTAGCATTGAAATTAAATATCGATTGGCACCTCTTTGGATTCTTTTTTTTGTTAAATTTTGCCCGACTTATTTTAAATTTAAAACGGTTGCCCACATTGTCCTTTATACCGCCCATCGATTTTAAAAATTATAGGGAACGTTGATCACGGGTGCAGATTATTTTAAGTTTTTCCAAACCAATCAGAATGATCTGTTAAACTTGCGAAAAATCTTCGCAAAAATAATCAAGTCGCGCGCCGAGCCCTATTTTTCTGTTAAAAGTCTCTATTACTATTTATATGATTTACTTGGAATTCAGAATTCGACTACGGGCCGGCTTGTTCACTCTTGATTAACTTTAACCCATGATTATTCCAGTGGTCAACTATCGAATGCTTTTGTTCACCAAAATTTTAATCAGAGAATCCATGGTTTAGTTGGTTAATCAACAATTTCGTTAATCAGCCAATTTTGTATGATTAACGCCATTTAACCCATGATTTACTGGAATTTCGTTTGTTCATGCTTGGTTTTTATGACAAGTTTTGTGATATGAATATGTTCTCATTCAAAAAAATGATTTGTTAATGATAAAAAAAAACATTCACTTTCAGTACATTTTAATAAAATTGAACTCAACAAATATTATTTATGTTCTCTCTTTAACGAACGTGAGCTATTACAATATACAAAAAAAAACATTATGACATATTAATATGGATAATAGACTTTTGATATATAATTATATAATTTTAATTTGACAGATGCATTGGAAAATATTGGAAAAATGGAAAAATCTAGGGTTTGGTTACCAAAGTGAAAAAAATGTGAACAAACGCATTTCGTTAACCACAGATTCATAACCATGGGTTAAGCAAAATCTGTGGTAACCAAACCACAGATTTAACCAAGGGTGAATAAACCGGCCCTAAATCGATCCGATTACAAGAGTTTTCCGGATCGACTTTTAAAATTTCCATGTAAACACAGATCGGATTGGAATATGAACAGAGGTGAAACCTAACCTAATTTGAACCTTATTTCAAGTCGATTTCATGTTATAGTGGAAACAGAATGACGTATCTACAACGGATTCCACAGTTTTGGTTTTCAGATTATATTAAAAATAGTCCGTCGTGGATCCGTCGCGATCTGTGTGGTCTAATTGAAAATGTATATATTTAAAATTTTAATGAGTCGTGAATCCGTCGTGGATACGTCATTCTGTTTGAACCTTTAATCTTTCAATGAAAACATGTGATTCGAAGTCAATTACTTCGTTTACATGACCGGATTGAAGTCGACTTCAATCCGAATATCGTGCATGTAAACCCAGATCGACTTCAAATCGAATTGAAAATTTTAAATGGAGTATGAAAAGAGGGGTAACATAACCTAAAAAAGAAAAATTTGTTTGGCAGCGTCTATGAAATTGACGTTGATTTGAAGTCGATTTCAAGTCAATTTTTCAATCCCGTAAAGATAAAAAACTCGGGTTGAATTTCAAGTCGATCTCAAGTCAATTCTGAAACCGCCATGTAAACGAAGTAAATGACTACACATATGTTTACTTACACACATTCTGATGCATTTATGGTTGAAAATTGCGGTAATTGCGGGTTGAATTTTAAGTTAGGAGCAGAATGCCGCGAAAACCAACGTATGGAAATGTCAAATCAATTCAAATACATGTGTTTTCTATTCGACTACCCACATTGTCGCGAAAACGACCGCAACAAGTTTGTGAAAACCCGAAAACCATCGTAAAAACCAAAATATTCTAACCTCACTTTGTTTTTGTTTATATTTTTTGTGATAATCAAATTCCTATTGAGGGTAAAAGCTATATGTTTTAAATGGTTATTTCATTTGATATAATTAATTTCACAAACTTATTGAAAAAGAGGGAATTTATTTACGAAAATAAAATTAGCTTACACTATACTTGGTTACGTTATTGTGTTCACAAAAATTTGAATACGATTTTTGACATTCGAATACTTTGGTTTTCGCGCCATTCCGCTCTAAACTTTAAGCCAATTTTCGAGTCAAATATTTCCTTTAAATGTTTTTAATTTAATATAATATTTTTCGATATGCCTTAAAATAAAAAAACACTTGAAAATTACGGAAATATACGTTTTAAAAGAAAATGGCATAAAAATGCTTACATTTTAATTTTAAAATTTGTAATTACTGAACAGAATCTATTATATTAAATAACGACGAATTCAGTTTTTCGTATAAAAACCATTGATATTTATAAATGGACTGATATTTTCTTACTAATTGATAAGTGCGAAAAATATTTGACAATTTAGACGAAAGAAAAAGACCTGAAATTAATGAATATTCTTTTTAGAGTAAAATATGTTTTGTACCATACAAATAGTAAAATAAATCCTATTTTTTATTTTACTACATTTCAAACTATTCTAATTCGATAAATATTCAAAGTAATGTCAGTAATTTTAATTTTAATTTTAATTCTAATTCTAGTGTACTGACGTTTAGAAGGGCTATACAGGATGTGTTTTCAATCACATAACAGGCCAATTGACAAGTCCCTGGCCTGACACATAGATGGCGGTACTAGAATTAAATCCATATGATTTTTAGTTAGCCATAACCTTCAAAAGACGCGTGTATAAATTTGACAGCTGTCGGATCATTAGTTTGTGAATTATAGCATTTTGAGTGAAGCAACTTTTGTTATTGTGAAGAAAATGAATAAAATGGAATTTCGCGTGTTGATTAAACATTGCTTTATGGCCAAAAAAAATACCGTTGAAACGAAAACTTGGCTTGATAATTATTATCCTGACTCTTCACCTTCGAAATCCACCGTTGGAAAATGGGGTGCCTTTTTAAATCTGGTCGTACAAGCCTTGAAGACGATCCATGTCAAGAACATCCAAAAAGTGTACCAACAACAGAAAAGATACAAAAAATACAGGATATGGTTTCGGAAGACAGACGAGTGGCTGTGGATAAGGTAGCTGACACCCTAGGCATCTCATATAGACCAGTACATCACATCTTAGCTGAAGTTTTAGGTTTCAAAAAGCTCTGTGCAAAGTGGCTGCCGCATTTCCGAAAAATGGAACAAAAACACATGCAAATGCGACTTTCTCAAGAACATTTGGAGCATTTTCGAAAGGATAAAGTGGATTTTGTGCGCAGATTCATCACTATGGATGAGACTTGGGTCTATCACTATGATCCTGAGTCGAAAGCAAAATCAAAAAACCGATAATTCGGCTCCAAAACGAGTTAAGGCCCTAAGATCAGTGAAGAAGGTTATGGCATCAGTTTTTTGGGATGCAAAAGGAATTTTGTTGGTGTGTTACCTCCAAACTGATAAAGCAATAAACTCAGATTATTATTTCAACCTTTTGGACCAATTGGATGTAAAAATTCATGAGAAAAGACCTGGTTTAAAGAAGAAAAAGTCATTTTTCACCAAGACAATGTACCGTGTCGCAAGTCAGTGAAAACGATGGCAAAATTGGATGAATTGGGCTACGAATTGCTTCCCCATCCACCGTATTCTCCAGATTTGGCCCCTAGCGACTATTTCCTGTTCGCAGATCTCAAAAAAATGCTCGCTTTAGCACCAATGAAGAAGTAATTGCCGAAACAAAGGCCTATTTTGAGGCAAAAGACAAATCGTACTACAAAAATGGTATCGAAAAGTTGGAGGGTCGCTATAATCAGTGTATCACCCTTGAAGAGAAATATGTTGAATAAAAAAAATGAATTTTGCCAAAAAAATGTGTTTTACTATGATAGGCCGGGGATTTTTCAATTGACCTGTTAAGTTATAATCAGATCAATTGTAATAGGTCTCGTCAAGCGTTAGTTCGCAAACTTGGGAAATTATTTGATTATTTTTGACAATTCGTTGAACCAATCAAAATGCTTAAAAGACTTCGCAGATTTGCGAAGCTTATGTCGAAAATAAACATGCCCTGAACAGCGATTCAGGCGTACATTTGTCGACATTCGAAGTCACTTTTCCAAGACACCACATATGGTATCTATCACGATGATAAAATGCTTCAGTTTGTGTTTAAGTAAACATTTAGTCATTGAGTTCGAAACAGATGATTTTTTTCGTAAATCAGTTTCAAATTATCTAAAATAATAATAGGCACTGTTATTACTTTTTAAACTAAAAATACTTTCTTTATACATACCACAAATAAAACTTAAGTTAAATAAAAACTTACCATTTCAATTTTTCCAATTCCAATTTTTTTTTTCAAATTTAAAATAACAAAACCTTTTAAACTAATTCTTTAAAAAAACTCTGACGAACTCGAGAGGACGTCAGAAAAATTGGTGACAAAAAATTTCCCGACGGTTTAAATAATTTCCTTTTCGAAATTAGATTTAGCGAGGTGGCAAACCCTTTTTTTCATATTAGGGAAATTTGTCAAAAAAGGTGGCACAAAACGTCGACAAATGTACGCCTGAATCGCTGTTCTGGAGTTGATTTTGATTTTTGACAAATGCAATTTTGAATTTATTTTAACGATTTTTCTTTTGGAAGTGAATACTAAAAACTATTACATTGTATAAAATGTCAGGAAAAAGGGAATTAGTAGAATTTTTAATTGAAAATGTTTTGTTTTAAAATGCTAAAATGAAAAATGAAAAATTATATTTGCGAAACGTCGTCACGGATGCAGATTATTTTAAGTTTTCCCTGACCAATCAGAATGAACTGTCAGACTTGCGAAAAGTCTTCGCAAAACTAATCAAGTCTCGTGACAAGCCCAATTATTCTAATTTTCTATCTATATAAATAAAATCGTAAATGTTCAGTTAACCGGTTCTCCGAAACTTCTTGATCAATTGACTTGAAATTTTTATAGAACATTCCTTAGGAACACGAGCTGGTTCTTACATACTTTTTATTTACCTATGTTACACCTGAGAATTTTAAAAAATCAATTAAAAAAATTCATCACTAATACAAAGACACAAGCATGTCTAAAGTCATCAACTTGCAACGAGAAAAGTGATTACTCTTACTCACACGCGCATACACCATTAAGCTTATATTATAAAAATACAGATGGGCGTAGTGGCGGCGTTAAAAATATTAATTCGGAGAGGCAACACTGTAAATGGGCTTAATGCTCATGTATTCTGGAACATCACAATTGCGAAAAATGTTTGCGTTATTTATTCCAAAAAACAAGTTTCTCTTAAGCTGTAACGAAGTTTCAATAAGAATGCAACGGAAAACATTTTTATCGAAAATATTTTCGGTTTGCGAATATAATTCGCAGTTGAAAGGAGTCATTCGGAGTATAGGACTCAAAATAAACTCCAGTATAGTCAGTCTATCACCAGACTCAGAAAAGCCGGTTAGTAGGAAAGCTTTACTTAGGAGACTGTGTTGGGAGTCACCCGTACCCCGACTTAAGAATCCTTCATAGTATAGTAGGACCTCTTCATAAGGGACACCTGTTCGAGTCACCCGAACTCTTATAGGAAGATCTGATTGATGTTGGACCGCTCTTACTAAATACGGAATCTCTTTTTACGAAATTCCCGACCACAAAACTGTTTGCGTCACCCGAACCGGCAGTACAGTGGAACCCCGATAAATGGTACACCTCAGCAGTGATAGCATAACCGATTTTGCCTTGTAAAGAGGTACCTGTCCCCGATCCGAAATACTGTGTGCGTCACACGAACTGGCAGTATAGACTGCTTGTTGTTTGGAGTCACCCGTACCACTCAACAAGATCTTCTAGACCAGATTTCCGAGGTAGTAGGTAAAACTACTGACCTGCTCGTACATACGAGATACCTGTGCTTGATATTGTTTGCGTCACCCGAACCAAGCAATATCAAGCAAATACCGACCGATACGAACCATACACATCCCATGTATTGCTCCCCACCTCGAAACATCCAACTTAACCTCCTTCCCCAATACTAACAACCGTATCTCCAAATAGGCAGGCAGGTATAAATAGTGAGTAAACATAAAATTATATTATTTTTAACATAAAAACCGACTTGTTATTATTTCAACCGCCCGTATCCGACCCCTGGAGCCCGCGAGCTCAACCTGTACAGAAAACAACGTTACAAACCGTACAAAATTAAATTATTCGCTTTAGATCCTCCTTATTGAAATGTAACGAGCAAATTATATCTCTACTAAATGGCGTAAAATTTTGTAAGCCCATAGCCGAAAGCCATTTCATTTCTCATTTTTTGGAAAGCTTAAAGCCAAAAAAAAGGTATTTAAAATTGACAAGGCTGAATTTTGAAAATCTTCGACGAATTTTAGGAATTGCCCCCATTTGCACCAAAAAAATTACTGTTACTGGTAGTTTTCGTTGTAATTAAAAAAAAAAAAAAACGAGGGGTATTGGGCTAAGATCTAGATTCAAAGTTGATTCGAAAAAACAAATTTTTTTCTAAATTATAAATTAACATCATTCCTGTTTGATTAATTACAATTAAATAAAGCCTAGCAATAATGAAAATTCGCCCATTTTAATACAAAATATATCAAACTTACGTGTGAAAGGAAAATTTTTTCCCCCCCGAAAATTATAATACGAGCTAAAAAAGATATCGTGAAAAAGGGTTTATGCCAAAAATCAAGTTTGTTTAAACATACAAAATTGAATTTTAAAATTATAATCTACTCTCTACTAATTGGCGTAAAATTTTGAAAACCCAAAGCCAAAAAACATTTAATACGTAGAGTCTCATTTTGTGGAAACCCTAAAACCAAGAAAGGCATTTAAAAATGAAAATGCTGAATTTAACAAAATCTTAGATGAAATTTCCAACTTGGGACGATTTACAATACAAAAGCTCTTACTTCCTGGGCAATCGCCGCTGGATAGGCATGACATCAAAGCACCTGTTTTCAGACAGAAGCTGAAATCGCTGATCGATTTCATGACAAAACATTAAGTGTTTGGGTCTGTGCGCTACTGGATATACTCAGTGGAATGGCAAAAGGGAGGATTCCCAAACGTACATATACTAATCTGGCTCTATAACAAAATCAAAATTCAAACGAAATCGACGATGTAATATGCGCTGAAATACCGATGTCGATAAGGAGAATTGTGAACGGTGTTACACATGGCACTTTCCGGAGCGCATGTCAAGCTCTGAATTTATTGGAGAACGACCGACACTGGGATATATGCATTAATGACGCGTGCAACACGTCACATCTACATCAAATTTGTGCATTGTTTGCAATTATATTGACCACCTGCTCTCCTTCATCTGCAACAGAGTTATAGCCACATGCCTGAAGATATTTTCCGTCGAATATGCAAGGAAAATTCAAATATGAACATGGATTTAACAGCAGAAATCTACAACGAAGTGTTGATAATGATTGAAGATTAGTGCTTAGAAATCGCGAACAAAGTTCTCAATCAATTGGGAATGCCATCACCGAATCGATCTGCTGCTGCTTCGTTTGATGTAGAATTGGGTCGTGAACAAAATTACAACACGGGTGATCTTTTGTCCTATGTGCAGTCAAATATTCCTAAGCTAACATTTGAGCAAAAGGCATTAACGATCAAATAATGCAAACTGTCAATAACGGAGTTGGAGAAATATTCTTTTTAGATGCGCCAGGAGGAACTGGTAAAACGTTCCTAATTAGATTGATTCTGGCCACAATTCGATCCCAAAATGACACAGCCTTAGCTCTTACGTCATCCGGAATAGCTGCGACATTGCTACTATGTGGAAGAACGGCTCATTCCGCTTTGAAATTGCCATTAAACATTCAATTCATTGAAAATCCCACATGCAACATTTCCAAAGCATCCGGCATGGGAAAAGTATTGCAGAAATGCAAACTTATTGTTTGGGATGAATGCACAATGACGCACAAAAAATAGCTCGAGGCGCTTGATCGATCATTGCAAGATTTACGTGCAAATATCAGACCATTTGGGAACGTATTAATATTGCTTGCAGGAGATTTCAGGCAAACATTACCTATAATTCCTCGATCGACACCAGCGGACGAAATAAATGCTTGCCTGAAATACTCTACTTTGTGGCGACGCGTAAAGACGTTAAAATTAACTACAAATATGCGGGTCCAGCTGCAAAACGATCGGTCAGCAGAGATATTCTCATATCAATTGCTGGAAATGGGAACGGAAAGGTGCCGGTTGATCTGACGTCAGGACGAATTTCATTGCCTCATAACTTCTGCAATTTAGTGATGTCGAAAAAAGAATTGGTTGAAAAGGTATTTCCCAATATTCAAACCAATTATAAGAATCACGATTGGCTAAGTGGACGAGCTATTCTTGCGGCGAAGAACAAAGACGTCTACGAACTTAACAATATTATTCAGTCTACAGACAAGTCCACATACAAGTCCGTCGACACTGTTGTGGAAGCAGATGAAGCGGTTAATTATCCAACAGAATTTTTGATCGATCTGCCAGGGATGCCAGCGCACGTACTGCAATTGAAAGTTGGTGTGCCAGTTATCATGTTGCGAAATATCAACCAGCCAAAGCTTTGCAACGGCACGCGGCTTGCAGTAAAAAAATTAATGAGCAACGTCGTAGAAGCAACAATCTTGACAGGACCTTTTAAAGGTGAAGATGTGCTCATTCCTCGCATTCCTATGATTCCAACGGATATGCCATTTCAATTTAAGAGATTGCAATTCCCGATTCGATTGGCGTTTGCAATCACCATCAACAAGGCTCAAGGCCATTGTTATAATTGTGCGGTTTAGATCTAGACACGGATTGCTTCTCACATGGACAATATATGTTGCGTATTCTAGAGTCGGCAAACCAGAAAATCTCTATATCTGCACAGAAAATGGAACAACAAAAAATGTTGTGTAACCACAAGCATTGCGAAATTAAATATACGAGAAACGTGCGCTTTTTCGTTTCTTTTCCATTTAACCAGACTGAACCACAGCAACGCGTAGCCGGGTACAGTTAGTTATCTATAAAAATAAAATCGTAAATGATCGTAAATGATGAATAAAGGCTGGATTAGATTGAAGCAGCAACAGCAACAGCAACAGCAAAAATTTTAGATACCATGCATTTAAATGGGTTGAATTAGATTACCGACAGCAACAGCAACAGCAACTTCATTTCTATTTCTAATTTGGCTGTTGCTGTTGCAAGTTGACAACATGATCATGCTTATAATGCAGTGCATGAACCTTGAAAATATGAATTATCGTTTTTTTGGTTTTTTTTGATTTTTCGGTTTTTCGGTTTTGTTTGATGAATAAAATATAATTTCTTTGTTAAATTATAATTTTTTATTGGATTTTTTTTCTTTATTTTAAATAATATTTTATAATGAACTATTATTAAAATAGGAGGTGGTGTAATTTACCTAAAAACGATAGATTCGTGTACTTAATGACATTATTTCAGTTTATTTTCAAAATTTACTTAGAAGAAAAATCCATTACGGTAATGTAATAAAATGTCATTAAGAATATTTCAAATATTTTTGCCATAAAACGATATGAATTTTAATCAAAATTTTTTAAAAAGAAATACACTAAATACCAAGCGTAGGCATTAACTCGTTTTTACGATATCTGTGGCTGAAGCAGCGATTTTCAAGCCGCACTGTCAAATTTTGGAGGGGAAAAAATTGAATTTTTTTAATTTATAATTTTTAGTGCGTTTCGGATTCGAAACCAAATTCTTTTGAATTAAATAATCAACCTTAAAAAATTTCCTATATAAAGTGTTTAATTTCTGGGTGTAATAACAAACAACATCCAAAAATTCGTGGAATTTTCTTTCAAATCTAAGTTTGACATATTTTTTATTAAAATGGGCGAATTTTCGTTCTTGTCGTATAAAAAAAAGTTTTTATGGTGTTTATTTACTTATTGGTAATCAAATAGAAATTATGTTAATTCATAAATTAGTAAAAAATTCTCTGAATCCACGCCGCAACGTCAAATCCCTAAGCTAAATACTTAGATTAGGGAAAATATGGATGGGCCTTTCGCAGGGGAAATTGAAGCTCTTTTGGAATACACTTGCATTTTTATTGCTTATGTGTGCGGCGTAGTGGTGGCGTTAAAAACATGAATTCGGAGGGGCAACATTGCAAATGGGCCAAAAGCTCATGCATTCTGGAACATCCGAATTGCAAAAAAATGTTTTTCGTTTGATTGCTACAAAAATCAAGTTTTTCTTAAACATATAAAATAAAATTATTAAATAATAATTATAAGCGTTTGTGTGCCTATATATTTCCTTTCCTGCGTAAACCAATAGCCGAAAGCCATTTCGTACGTAGAGCCTAATTTTTTGGAAACCTTAAAACAAAAAAAAGGCATTTAAAGCTGAAAATGCTGAATTTTCAAAAACTTCGACGGATTTTAAGGATTGCCCCCATTTTATCCAAAAAAAATGACTGTCACTGGTAGTTTTCGTTTTAATTTAAATAAAAAAAGTGGGGTTTCGCGCTACGGTCTAGATTCAAACTTGATTCAAAAAAACAATTTTTTTTTCTAAATTATGAATTAACATAATTTCCATTTGATTAATAATAAGTAAATAAACACCATAAAAACTTTTTTTTATACGGCAATAACGAAAATTCGCCCATTTAAAAAAAAAATATGTCAAACTTAGTTGTGAAAGAAAATTCCACGAATTTTTCGATGTTGTTTGCATTACACCCAGAAATTAAACACTTTATATTGGAAATTTTTTAAGTTGGATTATTTAATTCAAAAGAATTTGGTTTGGAATCCGAAACGCACTAAAAATTATAAATTAAAAAAATGCAATTTTTTCTTTAGTTCACCTCCTTCACAGTAGATGAAACTTAGGTCGTTGTCCTCGCATAATAAAAGCATTGCGGCAAATCAAACCGAGGAAAAACGGGAATTAACGAACGAACAAAACAGACAAAGGATGAATCAAATACGTGCTGAGGAAGCAGCAGGGCGAAGTGCAGCCAGACTTGTGAATGCACTGTTGCGAGCCCGGCGATCACGTTCTGCAGCTTCAGATCTGCTTCGTTCTCCACAAAATAAACGCGACAGGCTGCAAGTAGCTGAAAGACGTCAACAAGAAACAGCAAATAAGTAAAAACAGCAATGAATCTGTGTGGCGAATTCTTTCATTTCTCATACATGAACGAAGTCTAGCTATGTTTCACTTAGCAGTACATCTAGAAAATGGACAACGCGTTTATTTGACAGCTGCAAATGCGCAAAAAATAGCCCAGAATCCACCGGCTACAACGTTAACTGCTTTCTTCACGTTATGTCAAAATGACGCGTTTGCCGAAACACTGCTGTATTCGGAAGTGCCTACATATTATACATGGAATGGGAGTCGAAAATCTTTCGGACGGCGCAAACGAGGAGAGCCAGTCGATGGACAACCTGGCATAATAATAACTGGTTTTGAGAAATCTTCTTCTTAGATGCGCCAGGAGGAACTGGTAAACAATAGCTGCAACATTGCTACCAAGTGGAAGATACTGGTCATTCCGCTTTGAAATTGCCATTCAATATGCACTTCAATGAAACTCCCACGTTCAACCTTTCCAAAGCATCCGGCATGGGAAAATTATTGAAGAAATGCAAATTTATTGTTTGGGAACGCATTAATATTACTTGCAGGAGATTTCAGGCAAACATTAACTGTAATTCGTCGAATTGGCTCAAAAAGTATTTCCTAATATCCAAACCAATTATAAGAATCACGATTGGCTGAGTGAATGAGCTATTCTTCCGACCAAGAACAAAGACGTCTACGAATTTAACAATATTATTCAGTCTAACATTCAAAGCTAGGCAATCACATACAAGTCCGTCGGCACTGTTGTGGAAGCAAATGAAGCGGTTAATTATCCACACGAATTTTTAAATTCACTCGATTTGCCACCGCAGACTTTTCAAAATTAAAGATGTCCTCATTCCTTGCATTCTTTAAGAGATTGCAATTCACAATTCGATTGGCGTTTGCAATCACCATCAACAAAGCTCAAGGCCAATCTTTAGAATTGTGCGGTTTAGATCGAGATACGGATTGCTTCTCATATGGACAATTATATGTTGCGTGTTCCATAGTCGGCAAGTCAGAAAATCTCTATATCTGCACAGAGAATGGAACAACAAAGAATATTGTATACCCACTAACATTGTGAAATAAAACATTTTAGACACGTGCGCTTTCTATTTTCCATTTAACCAGAGTGAGCCACAGCAACGCGTGGCCGGGTACAGCTAGTTAATTATATAAAAGGTTAATTCAGGTGATTGGACTTGAACCACAATTGTGAAATATAGATTTTTAATATATTGCAATTTTAATTAATTAGCATAAAATTTATATTTCGCAATTTTAATAATTAACGGAAATTAACGGCACGTTTCAAGAACATAATTCTTGATTTAAGTTAGTTGATGATCAGCCACAAAGAAGTGAAGTTTATATTATATTATTTTATATCACATACTTTAAATAAAACTAAAGAAAAAGTTTAAATTTAAGGTGAAAGGATTTTAATATTCCTTCTACTACACCACAACCACGACACGAAGATGAATTCTTCATTTTTGACAAATGCAATTTGCAATTTATTTTAACTAGTTTTTTTCGGAAGCGAATACCAAAAACCATTGACGTGCATAAAATGTCAGGAAAAGGGGAATTAGTAGAATGTTTATTCTATATTTCATTTTATATTTAAAATAACTCACTGCCTAATACTAAAGACATATTAGCAGCGATAATCTCGATTAAAATTCGATAATGGACCAGATTTTCTTAATTATTGAGGGTATTTAACCGAGTATTTTCAACTAAATTATTGAATAATTGAGAACTTTTCGCCCTCTGATTGTGAAAAGCTTTAAAACTTTAGCTTTTAAATCTGGTAATACCGCTCGTATTTATAGATATAAACCTTGAAAAAGAAAAAATAAGAAGAAAACACTAAATAAAATAACAGATTTGAATTTGGCGGTTCTAATTTTTTGTATTTTGAAGGAAATGATTTTTTTTTTTTTTTTAAATATAATATTTTTAAATTTTTCTTTTAGATTTTAGATGTTCGCATATGCGTAATTAATATGTTTTACTTCTAAAATTTCCTTACCACAAAAAGATTTAATAGAAAGATTTGAGAAATAACAAAAAAATAATTGAGAATGAATTTTAATCCAGAAAAACAGAATGTGTCGCAATTCTCGATTAAAAAATAATCCACTGGATTAAGGGCCGGTTAGTTCATTTTTGGTTAACTTTAATCCATGATTATTCCAAGGGTTAACCATCGATTGCGTTTGTTCACCAAAAGTTTAATCAGCGAATCCATGGTTTAGTTGGTTAATCAACAATTTCGTTAATCAGCCGATTTTCCATGATTAACGCCATTTAACCCATGATTTACTGGAATTTCGTTTGTTCATGCTTGGTTTTTATGACAAGTTTTGTGATATGAATATGTTCTCATTCAAAAAAATGATTTGTTAATGATAAGAAAAACATCCACTTTCAGTACATTTTAATAAAATTGAACTCAACAGGTCATTCTGATTGGTGAGGGAAAACTTAAAATAATCTGCACCCGTGACAACATTTCGCAAATATAATTTTTCATTTTCGCAGAAATGACATTAGGCAGTCAGTTATGTTGAATATGAAATGCATTTTGAATTAAAAATCCTACTAATTCCCTTTTTCCTGACATTTTATATAATTTAATAGATTTTGGTATTCATTTCCAAAAGAAAAACCTGTTAAAATAAATTTAAAATGGCATCTGTCAAAAATAAAAAATTCAGTTCTGGGGCATGTTTATTTTTGACAAATCTTTCGCAAATCTGCGAAGTCTTTTCAGCATTTTGATTGGTTCAACGAATTGTCAAAAATAATCAACTAATTTTGCAAGTTTGCGAACTAAGGTGTGACAAGCCCTATTATTTAACGAACGTGAGCTATTACAATATACCAAAAAAAACATTACGATATATTAATATGGAATTTATTTTTTTTTATTATCAAAAGAATTTTATTAAACTAATTCAAATTTATATTAAATTTAATTAAAATAATTAATAAATAATAAAAAAATTTTAAATAAAAGAATAACATTTTAAATTTTCCACCTTTTTTTTTCCTCAAATGATACACGGAACAAACGAGAATAGAACAGCGCGCCACAAAGTTTAAAGTTTCATCAAACTTTGCGGCGCTACAAAGTGGTGCTACTATCATTGTATTTAGGACAATTGAAGCGCATTGATTTGAATTGATTTTGTGGTGCCACAAAAACACGTAGCTCTCATTGGACTCAGGGCTTTTATTTGGTGAATTTTGGCCCACCCTGTATTTTAAGGGTTTTGTCTTCGATAAAAAATTTTTTCTTAACCATATTTCAAATGTCACAAAATATTTCCATTTTATATATCTTAATAGTTTATTTTTGTTTGTTTTTAGTTGGTGTATTTTTGACATTTCATTAAACGTGTGCCGCATTTTTGAATTGAAAATGTTTAAAAATTATCAAAAAACATTTCTAAAATTATTTTCAACTAGAAATTTACATTTAAAACAAAAAGATTTGAGAACAACAATTCCAACAAAAAATTTAATTAATGCAAAAAAATCAGTTTCTGAAATAAAATTACCAACAAAAAATGAAATAATTTTTGATGAAAAATTACAATTAAATTATAAAAAAATCAAGTTAAATGATTATAAATTGTTAAATGGTATATTTATGCCTAAAAAGAAATCTGAACGAAAAATTATTATCGAAGGTAAAACATTAATTTTGGAAGCATTAAAAAATCATCTCGAATTAAAAACAATAATATTTTCAAATAAAAGTGTATTAGAAGAAATCAATTTAAAACAATTCAAACAATCGAAATCATATGAAATTTTAAAAATACCAAAAGAAAATCTTCATCAATGGTCATCGGTAATACAAAGTTCTGGTTTGATTGGAATTTTTGAACGTTCGGAAATATTTCAACCGTCTAAAATGGCGACGACGACAACTGCATATTTACAACCGATTACAATTATTTGTGATGAAATTCGTGAACCAAATAATTTAGGAAGTTTAATACGTGTCTGTTCAGCCATTCCATGTCGTAAAGTTATATTAATGAAAGGCTGTTGTGATCCGTGGTCAACGAAAGCGCTGCGAAGCGGTTGTGGGGGACAATTTTATATTGATATTATTGAGAATTTTCAATGGAAAAATATTGATACTATTCTACCGGAATTGTATTCAATTTTTATAGCAGAAAATAATTTAAAAAAATTACAAACAAATCATTTAAATACAATTCTTCAATATTCCGATATAAATAAGAATATTTCAAATTCGGAGAATTTTCTTATAATTGGCGGTGAAACGAATGGAATTAGTGAAAATGCTTTTAGGTAGGTTTTGAAAGCGTGATAGAACTTTATATTCAAAAAAAAAACAAAAATTCTGTTTTTTCATTCGAGAGAGTTCGCGCATATGACCAACGCGACTTTTCTGTCAATCCAATTTCGGGTAATGTCGGTCGGGCCTTATGTCACGAATAACGCAAACAATGTTGGCCAATTGTTGCTGGGGTTTATCCGCCTAAACCAGTGACTGCTAGTTTATCAGCCTAAACCGGTGACTATACACGTAAATCTATAGAAAATAGGCGCGAGATGTTAGATCACACAATCTTGGAGGTCATTTTACAGGACTATTTCTCGATATTACATTATAATAATAAATCGATGGATTGTGTCGTTGTGTGGCACATAGCTCCATCCTGTTCAAACCACATCTCGGCAGGATCAATGTCATTCACATTTTCAAATAAATATCCATTGATCATGATCGGGAAAAGATCTGAACGATCGTAACGTGAACTTCTGCCTTATTTTTAAAAAAATAAGGACTAATGATGTCATCGGTGTGTAAATCGCATTTTTCTGGATTGGTCTTACTCGGAAAACGCCAATTTTGCTTATTAATCCAAATATGAGACTCGTCACTGGACACAATTTCGAGAATCCGACGACCGATTTTTAAAGTAAATTTTGTATAATTATATAATTATAAATTAGTTAAAAAATTTGGAGTTACTAACTCGAATAATGAGTCACTTTGCGATAAGCCCAATGAACTTAACGATTACTTCTCGGGGCTTCATGATTCTGTGGGGAGCTCTAGACTAGATGGCATGATCCCCGAAAAACCTGACGCTTTCAGTTTTCGTAATATTTCAATCGATGAACTCTTTAAAGCCTTTTCTTCCTTAAAATCCGACGCAGTTGGGTTGGATAATATTAGTCTAAAGTTTGTGAAGCTTATTTTCCCTATTTTCTGCTTCGACATTGCTCATATAATCAATACCGTTCTAACTACATCTGTCTTTCCCGAAAATTGGAAAAAAGCCAAAATCATTCCCATCCCCAAAAAATCTAACCCGGTGGAGCTTAGCGATTACCGCCCCATTAGCATTCTGCCGTGTCTTTCTAAGCTGTGTGAAGCTATAATAAAAACCCAAATTCTAGAATTCATTGATGCTGATGTCAGAGTTAGTATCTTCCCCAATCAGTCAGGATTTAGACCCAACCATAGTACCACGACGGCTCTTCTTGGTATTACCGAGGCTATGAGATATAACATCAACAGAAAGTTTATTTCTTTCCTTCTTCTTCTGGATTTTAGTAATGCATTCAACAAAATCGACCACTGTATAGTTATCAAAAAACTCAAGGATTATTTCTTCTTCTCAAACTCTGCTTGCGACCTTATTTTTTTCCTATCTTCATGACAGACTTCAAACTGTCACGGTCCATGGTCAGTCTACGGATTTCAAACACATCTTCAGCGGTGTGCCGCAAGGATCTATCCTTGGCCCACTTCTATTCACCATTTTTATAAACGACCTTCCTTCTGTTATTAAAAACTCTGTGGTCCATATTTTTGCAGATGATGTTCAACTTATCCTTCCCTGCGATGCAAAATCTCCAAATAATGGGGTCGCGTTGATGAACGAGGATCTGCAATTGGTGGCAATTTGGGCGTTTGAAAACAAACTTCTACTAAATCCTGATAAAACTCAAGCGTTGGTAGTCTTCAACAAATCCATTAAGGACGATCTTCTGCCTGTGGTTCTAGAAGGTACCGTTGTACCTTATGTGGATCACGTGAAAAGCTTGGGAATTATTATATCTGAAGACTTGTCGTGGGATAAACAAGTTACCCATATTGCTAGTAAAACCTATCGTTCTCTCAAGAGTTTATATGTGATTCAGCACTTCCTCTCTTGCAATACCAGGTTGAGGCTAGTCAAGGCACTAATTTTACCCCATCTACTCTACTGCTGCGAGGTCTACACTGGTTGCAGTGCTGAGTGCAGAGCCAGACTTCGTATTTTGTGCAACTCATCAGTCAGATTTATCTTTTCTAGAGGACGCAGAGACCACATATCTCATCTTGTCCCTAATTTACTAGGTACTGATTTGACTACTTTTTTCAACTTTCGTATCTTAATACTTCTGTTCAAAATTATCTCCCACCAGAGTCCGACTTATCTATTTGATATACTTGAGTTTGGGCAATCTTGCCGTACCAGAAACCTGGTTGCACCTCTCGTTTTATCGCTGGCAATGGACCGTTCGTTTCATGCCAGGGCTGTTAGACTATGGAATTCTCTGCCGAATCAAGTCAAGTTTTGTACAACTTTAGCAAGTTTCAAAGCCTTATGCAGCAACTTTCTTAATATTTTTTAATTCATCCTCTGACACTTGCTCATTTTGTTTTCTTCACCTTCTTCTCCTATTCTTCTTTTTCTCCTGCCTTATAGTCTGTTGCCAGTCTTCTTCCTATTTTTCTATTTTTCTTTTTCTTTTATATTCCTCTGCTCGGTGTTCGGTATTGGTTTCAAAGATGGAATTTCTCGGATCCCGCCACAAATTATCTACATTTTTATCTCTCTATAGTTTCTATTCTTGGGCATTGGTGGGAACGGCAATTTGTGATGTTAGTCTTTTTAATTTTTATTTTTCTTTTTTTAAGTGCAATATGTAAATAATATCTCTTGAATTTTATTTGTTTTGCCACTGTCTTGAATTCTATCTAATACAATTTGTATAAGGATTTTAATCCTTTTTTGTATATCTTAAATAATAATAAATAAATAAAAAAAAAAAATATATAATTCTTGATCGTTCCTCAAGCTTGAGTCTATTCATGATTGATTGCCAGACTATAGTGAATATAAATATCGAAAGAGAGCTTTGAGAATTACTGCTCGGATTGACACTTATTTAAGTGCATACAATTTGCAGACGCTCAGTGTTAGGGAAATGGGCAAAAGACGCATGGACAGCTATAAGCACTCCTCCGCCCAACGATTTCGATTCTGCTGCATACGGGGTCTTCACGGAAAACATCAGAAGAAAATAATTCACTGTTAAGGAAACTGCAATTAAGACAAGTTTCTGTCAGGACAAGAACATTATGTTGAAACGAAATACTAGCGAGCAATAACTCGCGCGTTTTAGTGCGAAGTCTTATTACATTTTGTACAGTACTTTAGTTTTTTGAACCATAAGTAGACGCCAGAGGCCTAGTTTTTATACTTCTTCATTTAAATTCTTTCACCAAAGTGTCCGGAGGCCAAAAAGGGTCATTAACAAGACTTGCAAATAATAAAGTCGAAACCGTAAGTTTAAAAGACGAAACGAGATTAATATATACAGAGTCGATTCCTTTAGATTTTGCGTACGAGAGAATATCGTCGGAGGAGGTCGATGCGTGAAATAAATATCAGTTTAGGAGCAAGTATCGTCTTTGAGATCGCAGTAGTGTTAGCATTAAGTGGCCCTGAGTTCATAACGTCCGGCTCCGTAATAATAATATTCTCAACCACAACTCTGGGTGGGGGAACTTAGGAGGAGAATTATTCTCAATTCTTATCTTCTTGGAAACATGGTTCTTGTTTTTAGCTATAATATTTTCCTTTTACGGTTGCTAATTAGTTTAAGAGGGTTAGAGAGGACGATGTCAATTCTATTCCTTCATTTTAATTTTGATTTTTTTTTTCTCACTATCGGAAGTTCTATCACGCTTAAGAAAAATAATTAATAATTATTAAAAAACAATTTTTCTTTTTAGATTTTTCAATGAAGCTAAAACAAAACAAAAAAATATCGTTAATATTCCGTTATCGATAAATATCGATAGTTTAAATGTTGTTTCAGCATTGACCGTGATTTTATTTGAAATGAGAAAGGAACTTTTATTTAGACAACAACAAGATAGGAATTTTGTGGACGAATAACGAAAATTTTGTATACAAATAGTTTTTAATTTTTAATACAGCTTCTTTAAACGAGGAAACATATTGTCACACCGTTTGTCGTCAACTTGCGCAATTGTAGTTTTTTTCGTCATCTAATTCACACCGTCGTTCGCACACAGATTGTCCAAAAATCAAAACGATTTTGAATAGTTGATGTGGTCAGCAATCAGGTTTGACAACGTGTTTGAAAGCATGTTTCCTTGGTTAAAGCCTACCTAATACAAGCGACAGTCAAATATATTATTAAATATATAACAAAGTGTTTTAAAATCATTTTATTTTGATAAAAATCGAAACCTTTGGTTTCGTGTTAGCATTAACAGCACTCAACATTGTCCTGTGTTGTTTTAATGACTTTAAAAAGTTCTACGAACCTCAAAGAACATGTGTTAACACTTTAAGAAGAAGCGAGGAGCGTCTATAGAACTGTTTGATAATTTGATGAACAAATACAATATGATGTCTTTTTGCCAAAAATTCTCGCCCTATCAACTTAAATCTATTGTCATAGCAATGAGCAATAGGAATGGGAAGTTTCAAAGGAGTTCTCTTATCTGCCGGATTACACGCGGTAGAAATCTACCGTCAAGTTTTGGGTAGAAATCTACCAAACCGATTAGACCAGGTATATTTATACCATAGTCTTTTATACGAGCTACACAAGGATTGTATTAGGGTATGTGAGCACAGCATCAGTCGAACTTAAGGCGGAATTACAATGGCAGAACAGAGAATAAGGAAAGACATAAAAAACTGATCGAATGCTTACTTATGCATGTCAAATCCGTAGAACTGATTACAATGTGCATAAACAAGAATAACTATTTGACTCAACAAATTTTGTGTTTTTTAATTGTTTTTTGTAATGTAAAAGTGATTTTAAAAAATTGAAAATCGTTTAGAAAATAAATTTTCAAAAAAACCCATATTGTCGAGTCATATTACATGAAAAAAATATTTGCAACTCAACTGTCAAAATTTCCGTACGGAATTTAATAAATGATTTGTATTGCTTCAACATAACGAAACGGAAAAAAACTTAACGAAAGCTTGGCTATGCACATTGTAATCGCAGTATACGATTTATGAAGAATAGTACAATTCCGTATGCTCGGCTATGCTTGGCTCTTCCCATTGTAATTGGGCCTTTAAACCGTCAAACTGTTAAGATCTACTATTTTACTATTTACTATGTACTTTTAGTTTATGATTGCCTGTTGACGGTCAATAATCGAATGACGCGCTTGAACTTTCAACTTTTTCGAAACCGACACAAACAGTAGTGACTCTTGTTTGTGTGCGTAAAAAACTCCGTTGCATCAGTATTTCGAGAGGTGGATCTTTTGCCTCACCTCCAACTCACCGATACCTATGTCTGCGGTAGAATTCTACCCAAAAAACATCGCGTGTAATCCGGCACTATTAATATCATTAAGGCTGGATTAGATTGAAGCAGCTACAGCAACAGCAAAAATTTTAGAAACCATGCGTTTAAATGGGTTGAATTAGATTACCGACAGCAACAGCAACTTCATTTCTAATTCTAATTTTTCTGTTGCTGTTGCAAGTTGACAACATTATCATGCTTGTAATACAGTGCATGAACCTTGAAAATATTAATTATCATTTTTTCGGGTTTCTTTGGTTTTTTCGTTTTTTGTTTTTGTTTGATGAATAAAATATAATTTCTTTGTTAAATTATAATTTTTTATTGCACTTTTTTTTTTCTTTTAATTAACTATTATTAAAATAGCAGGTAATTTACCTAAAAACGATAAATTCGTGTATTTTAATGACATTATTTTAGATTATTTTCAAATGTAGAACCAATCCCGTTCGCTGTTGCTATTGCTGTTGCTGCTTCAATCTAATTCAGGGGTTTCGCATTTCCATCGTACCAGCACTTTAGCAAAAGTTGCTGTTGCTGTTGCTGTCGGTAATCTAATCCAACCCATTTACCCCGGAGGCAATCTCGACGAATGCGTGAATTGTCGAAAACGTTAGTGACGGTGTAAATATTTTTGTGTAGGCAAACTCGACGCCGTTATTGAAATTTGTAATTTTTATTATTATTTGATATAATCTTTGTGTTATAAATTAAAATAGTTTTTTAAGTAGTGTAAATTAATAAAAAAACTAAAATACTGTTTTTAAATGGAGTTTTCACAAAATAATTCACACAAAAATTTTAAAATGACATTTGAACGTGTCCGTCACGTAAAAGTTGAATACAAATCAACTTTACAACGTCTGAACCGTCGCGTCTACGTCGAGAAATGGTTTTAATGCCTTGCCAGACTGATGCTTTAACGAAAAAAAGCCAGAACAATTCATAAGAAATTAACTTTTATTTGACACTTCTCCGTCGGTTCATTGCGTCCGTCGAGATTGCCTCCAGGGTTAAACGCATGGTTTCTAAAATTTTTGCTGTTGCTACTTCAATCTAATCCAGCCAGGTTTGTCGTGCCAAAGGCCGATGAAAAGTTTGATTTTGTGATTCGAGTGAAAATGACAACTTTTTAATTTTGTAATTGTAACTATTTTTATTCTTCGTTTTTTCTTATTTAGTAGGCGAAATTAAAAATATTGTTATTTATTTATTGATTGATTTTTTGCTAGATACAATTTTCTTTAAAAAGGGCGTATATATTTTGTTTCTAGGGCATAAGCTTTGCTTACAGTTGGACACGGAATGGAAACTGTAAATAAAAACGGGATTTGAATTTCATACATTTTTTTCTTTTGTTAATTTGGAAAGTCAATAAATAAGCAGGGCCTTTATAGAAGTGCATAGTTTGCGCGCGTACATGTGTTCACTGAAAAAATCTGCAGAATCGTCATCTGTTGTTGGCAAATTTATAAGATTTAAAATGTATTTACATGAAGAATGAATTCTTGTGAGGTAAGGCTAAAATTTGACATGAATTATATAAATCTGTTCAGAAGTGCCAAATGAATATATTGCAATTGTTCATGCTCTGCGGTTGAACTGCTTCATTATTGCGTCATATGCATTGAAACTGCAATTTCAGAATTACTAAAAAGGTCCGCATTTTTATTTCAGTTAGCCACTGTGAACACACACTCACCATTTTTCAAAATCGCATGTTCTCCCCGTTAAGGCCTTTGCACATGAGACGCCAACTGCGGACTGCGATTTGTGAACAAATCAATAATTCCAGGTTTAATGAATTTTATTTGATTAATTTTCCTAATACAATTTTTAAAATTAATGAATACATCTAATGTCATCAAAACTACTTTAATAATTTTGTTAAATTAATTAAAATAACAATTTAAATTTTTTCCCTGCGAATTGGAGCAGCTGTGCAAATCATTATTCGCATTACACTGTAAAACCTATTATTTATGAATAAAAAATTCACGGGGTTTTGAGCTCAATCTTTTAATTTTGATTTAAGTAGGTTGTTTTTTTCGGTTTATTAATTTTTTTAACAAAATTACCCACCCCAAAAAAGAAATAGAAAAAAGGTAAGAAAAATTGCAAAATTATTATTTTTGAAATTATAAAGATTTTATTCGCAGTTCGTAATCATATGAAAGAAATGTCAAAATTTGTCTTATATTCGCAGGTCATGTCTCATGTGTAAAGGCCTTTAAAGCTGTCCAAAATTACAGGAGACGAAATCCAAAAACAGCTGTCAAATGTTGAGAGAAAATATATAACAAAAAACAGGGTGGTTATTTTAAGAAAATAGTGCGGTCAATTTAAGACATTTTTTTTTCTAACAATGGCGAGGGTAATCAATTCAAAGGTTGATTAGATAAAAAAAAAACAAGAATTTGAAACAGGAAATCGCTAATAAAAGACAAAAAAAACCAACAAAATAATACGCAATTTCATTAATTTCTGTTTTTTATTTATGTTTTTGTTTTCAATTGTTTTTGGTTTTTTCTCTTTTTAGTTTTAATATCAATTTAATTAATTTTAATTAATTTTTTCTTGAATGTTGACGACATAAATTTAAGGAGAGATAAAAGAAAAAGGCGGCAAACAGTAAAAAGCCTTATAAAAGCAAACCGGAGCTCGTGGTTTTTTTTTTGGTAAAACCAATATAATAAAACTAAGGGAAAGGATTCCCGGTCGCATCTCCCCGAAATGGAAAATGTGGAAGAATATTTAATATAAAAATCCCGGTGCTTTTGAAGAGAAAACTCCCAACTCCTAAAAGAAAAGAAAAAAAAAATCACCCGTAAAGAAATGGCATTAAATGGTTTTTTAGAATTTTTCCAAAAGGGGAAAGTTAGTAAAGTTTGTTGAATTTTGAAGTTTTTTTTGTTTTTGTTTTTTTTTGTATTTATATTTATTGATTTTCCCCCCATATATATATAAATACAGTGTCTCAAAGTAATATTGGAACAAGCTGAAATTAATTATATTCACAGTGTTTTTAGCCAGAGATAATATATTAGAAAATCGGTTTTATTTTTTTTTAAAACTTTTATTAATATGCAACAAAAAAATAAAAAGCAATATTCCAAATCTGCTATTTAAAGAAAAATAAAATAAAATATTAATGCAAAAGTAAAATTTAGCCTCAAAGATATAATGGAACACGTCATTAAAGTCGCGAAATTGTTAAGTAGAATTGCAGCTAATTTGACTGATCTCGACGAAATATTCAGGGGTATACCTTTTTATGATTTTGGCATTATTTGTTGGATTCTGGAGTGAGCGGTTTAGCAAAAAGCTATAGTGTGGCGCTAAAAGGTCCTCAAATCACGGTTGACTGAAGAAAATTAATAGTTCTTTATTCAAAAAGTGGTAAAATGGTTAGGGAAATATCGTCAATTGTAAATCGCGGATCCACTACAATATTTTATATAATAAAACGATGCGAAAACATCACCAACTATCAAAATAAGGCCAAGCTCAGTGGAGGAAAATTTTCACGGACGCAGACGAACGATGGATAATTCAACAAACCAGGCAGAATCCCCACCTTAGTGCACCGAAACTATGAGCAGAAGTAGAGAAATATCTATGGAGAAAAGTTATTCCCGAAACTGTAAGAATTATTCTAAGGAAACACCAGTACAATGCAAGGGTAGCCAGGAGAAAGCTATTTATAAACAAAGTGAACCGCTAAAGAAGGCTTCATTTTGCTAAGAAATATGGCAACAATGACTTATCGTTCTAGGAACGAGTTGTATTCATGAATGAAAGCAAATATAATGTTTTCAGATCAGATTGACATTCATATGTGTGCAGAAAGGCAAATGGGGAGCGTAAAGAAAAAAACTTAAACTTAAGCGTTAAACACGGTGGAGGTTCAGATATGGTTTGGGGTGCTATGTCTGCAACAGGTCCTGGAAATCTATTCATAAAAGATGGCATGATATATAAAATGAAGTATACAGAAATTTTGAAATCCAATGTGAAACGAGAGTGGCGAAAAATTGGGAATAAACAATAATTTTGTCTTTTACCAAGCCAACGATCCGAAACACAGGGCCTATAAAGTCAAAAATTGGCTTTTGTATAACTGCCCACATGCTTTGGAGACACCACCCACTCTCGGGATCTAAATGCTATTGAGCACTTATGGAGTCATTTTTAAGAAAAATTGAAAAAGCTGTCTATCTCTAACAGAAATCAACTTAGCGTAATTTAAAGGACGAATGGGGTAAAATTGAGCCTTGCGTCTGTCGCAAGCTGGTCGAGTCTATGCCAAGTCGTTTAAAGGCAGTTAAAAGCCAAAAATAAATATAAATTTTTTAAAAAATATTATTATTATTAAGTTTAAAAAGTTAATTTATGACTATGTTCCATTATATCTTTGAGGCTAATCTTTACTTTTGCATTAATATTTTGTTTTATTTTTTTTAAATTGCACATTTTGAATTAAACTTTTTTATTTTTTTATTATATATTAATAAAAGTTTTTAAAAAAAAAAAGACCGATTTTCTAATACATTATTTCTGGCTAAAAATACTTCGAATATCATTAATTTCAGCTTGTTCCATTATTACTTTGAGACACTGTATATACCTCTTTCCTCCTCATCATATATATTATATATTTTATTTACTTCAAAAATTTATTTGTCTTCCATCTCTTTTTTTTTTTTTTTTTGTAGACTTTTCGTCCGAAAAAACGTTTTACGGCTGGCACAATACGTTATTCATTACATAAACAAGCTCAGGCGAGTCTACAATCTGGTATAAATTTAAGGCAAGTCGTTAAATTACCGGCTGGAGAAAATATGAACGATTGGGTAGCAGTTCATGGTAAACAAGAAACAAAAAAAAAATATTTCCACAAAAAATATTAATATTCTTTTTTTATCTTTTTTTTCATTTCCCCAAAATAGTTGTTGATTTTTTTAATCGAATTAATTTAATATATGGAACTGTTTCGGAATATTGTAATGAAACCACATGTCCGACAATGTCGGGTGGTTCACGTTATGAGTATCTTTGGGCGGATGGTGAAAGGTAAAGAGAAAAAAATGATATGTTTATTAGCTGTACATTTGGCTTTTATAGCTAACGGGTAGATTCATCGTGAGGTTCAGGAAAATATTTTGAAATAAAACACAATGGGCGCATCCAGCAGTTCTAAGCGCTTAAAGCGCTTTACAGCGCTTAAATCTAGTAAGAGGACTGGATGCAATTCTAAATTTAAGCGCTTAGTGAAATTCTAGCATACAAATTTTTTGCTAACCCAAACAGCGCATTTGAGGTTGTTGTTCACGTTAAGAAATGGTATGTGCAATGGATAAGTTGAGATTAATTTTTGAAAATTGTTTCTGGATTATTGAATTTGAATTGCAATGAGTTTGTTAAAATTTTTCCACTTTCCCATAAAATTTTTATTCCACTTTATTCTCAATTTTTATTTACTTTCGGCACTTATTTCGTTAAAAAAAAAAATATTTTTTTAGAATTTATTCAATTTAAACCAATTTGACGTTTACCACAGACAATTCTAGTGGTGAATTATTTTTCGCTTAATTCAAGCAAAAGAAAACGCATCCAGGAGTTCAAAAAATTCTAACTGCTTAGATTAAGAATTTCGACTAAGCGCTTAGTAGTGCTGGATGCAGCCAATGAAAACTGAATGTGATGATGAAAACTTTATTAAGGAACCGACAGAACAATCGATACAATTTATTTTTTTTTGAAGATTATGTCATTCAAATGTTGGCCGTAGCTATGGTTTAAGTCCAATTTTGAATCAGTTGTTCGAGCATTACACGACTGGAATCTGACCAATAGCACGAGTAATGTTTGCTTTTCTAGGGCCTCAATCGTAGCTGGCTTATCCGTGTAGACTTTTTAGACTTCCCGTAACCTTAAAGAAAATATTCCAGAGGTGTGATATCACACGATCTAGTAGGCGACCAATTCACTGGTCCAAAAACGTGAAATCAGTTGCTCACCGAAATAATTTCTTAACATGTCCATTGTTTCACGCGCTGTATGGGTATTAGGGTCGTCTTGTTGAAATCAGATATCACCGATATTACGTGCTTGAATTTCGGATTGCAAATACTCATGGCGCGATAGTGGGTCTCATTGATGGTTACGTGTCGGCCATACTCATTTTTGAACAAATATGGACGGATGATTCGAGGAGACATGTTTTGCAGACTATAGGTGTGATCAAAAGTTAATACACATTGAGAACTCTGTTTACTATACTCTGTGGTAGTAGCTAGATCTGTTGTGTACTATTCTTTTGTTACATCGTGCTTTTTCCCATTAGAATGAATGGAAAGAGTGTGTATAACTGTTTCCTACCTATCTCAACCTAACTCTAATCCTGACTACTAAATACTCACTACTAATCATTAACCATTATTACTTAGTATTATAATCAATATCAATTAACCAATCAGTAATTGTATTGGATGGGCCCGCATAGTTGCAGACCTTAGCACGTAGGCCTTACTGGCCTCATTGTACCTGTTCCTAAAAAGGTTAGTTGAAAGACTAGGTCTCTTTCTCGAACCGGTTAGTCCTTTTAATGAAGGTCAGCACTGTAGTTAGGTCCAAGTTAGCTAACACCTCCTTACTCAAAGTGCACGCACACAGTGTATCAAGTCTCGTTCTAGAAAAGGCCAGGCATTCACACAAAAAATGTTCTGCTGACTCATTTTCTTTCAGACAGACACCGCATATCGGACTCTCAGCCACCCCTATTTTCCACATGTGTTCGTTTAAGGAGCAATGTCGTGTCACTGATTGTTTAAAGTAATTGTGTAAATTTAATGGTACATGTTTTTATATTAGTGCCTTTTCATTCGCACTTTTTAAGATCAGGTAACTACTTGAATACAATACTAATATTCAAGTGGTTTCATGTACACTTGGAACTGTAGCATTTAGATAAGATTAGATTAAGTTATGAGGTGTACTAGTACTACGACTTTTAAGATCTATTGTACCCCGATTTTTTTATTTAGTCCTGTAGTTTGGTTAAGTTCTCATGCTAGAGCACCTCTTCTAGGCCTATTTCTCTTGGAAATTTTAGTATCCGGAGTGGTTCTGGAGAAGTGTAGTCCTTATTAGATACTTTCCATTTGTATACTTCAAGTAGTTGAATATAAAGTATTCAAGTTCTTAATAATATGAAAGCATCACTAATTTTTATCTTTTTTTTATTCTTTGTAGTTATAAAAAACCGACCGCTTTACCAGCTCCACGATATATTGAATTTTTAATGGATTGGATTGAATCGCAAATAAATAATGAAGCTGTATTTCCGGTATCAACAGGTATTTGGTGTTGTGTAATTCTTTTGTGGAAGACGTTCTTCTCTATGATGTATGTCTTCTTATTTTTTTTAGATATACCATTTCCAAGATCATTTCTTCCATTATGTCGTAAAATTTTAACACGTTTATTTCGAGTTTTCGTACATGTTTATATTCATCATTTTGATAGAATCGTCAGTATCGGAGCCGTAAGTAAACTATATATATTAATAAATACCGTGAAGACTATCTTAAGCGGGCAATTAAACGAAACGAAAGGAATGATTATTATTTATAGACTTAAATATTGCAGACAGTTGCAGTCGCTTTAATTAGCTTTGAGAGGCTAGGTTCTTACATCGAACCGGTTAGTCTTTCTAAAGGAAGACAGTACCGTACATGCCCTTATTGTAGCAATTCTTGTGTTCTGTAAATCTGCGTTTCCACCAAACAAGCAAAGTGTTTTTGATCGCGTTTGTAAAAGACTAATGCCCCGTTTTACAGTGAACGTTTAAATTTAAGTTTACTTAACCCAAGTACCCCGATTAAATTCGTAAGTTAACCCGAATGCGTTTTACAGTCCATTTTTATTTTTCGTTTACCTAATCTGAAAATGGCAAGTTATTGTGAATAATTTCTCTTTATTTACTACTTTGATTGAAAATTTTGACATTTGAAAAAAAAAAAAAAAACAAGACACCAAATAAAAATTGAATATTTGAAGGAATTATGAATTAAAATCAAAGTTAAAAAAGAAAATAATTTATAATCGGAAAAAATGTAATAAGCATGTTTTCTTCTAATATAAATATTATCGAAAAATTGATTATCGGAATATTTCGTATTGATGTGTTTTCTTCAACAGGTTGCCATAATTGTTCCACGTTCATTATAAAATATTCAATTTTTTGCCTTATTTGTTGAATGTTGAATTTTAGAAAAGATACGTTCTAAATAAGAAATAAATATTAAAAACTCTTCCTTTTAAAATCTAAATTTCAGTGCATTTACATTCGAATAATTTTTGACATTTATTTTATTTTATTTTCCTGTATTTTGATTGGTTAACCGCAAAAAAAATCGTTTAAACTGTGTAAATCGGCCGATTAAGTTAAACTGAATTTTAACCGGACTACACGGGTTAAACTCGATCTGTAAAACCCAAAATTTGTTAATCCCAAAGTTAAACGTCCGCTATAGTTTAAACCAGAGGTTCCCAAAGTTTTTTGTCTCGTGGACCACTTGCCATGTTTTTCGGTTTTGGGTAGACCCCCTGCCTACCTATATTAATTTTTTGCGAATTCATCAACATCAAATGAATCACCAATTTCGAAAAGGGCTCATGTCGGTTTTTTAAAAATGTACTTTTTTGCCGTTATTTTATCTTCACGTATAGACGCATGTTCCATAAGAAACAAGGACTCATATTGTGTTTTCCAAAGTGGAAAAAAATGCATGTCCTTCTGGAGATGAGACCTTTTCGAAACTAATTCAAGACATCTAACCTATGCGAACTATTTCAAGGTGAATTTTAATTTGTCATTTTGGAGACCACAATTTGTGTGCTCAAAATGCGAAGATGACAGCGGCGAAAACAACTTTCTACTCCTACCACGAGGTTCAAGCCCTCAAATGACTCAACGAAGTCGTATCATGTTTAAATGATTATATTCGTAAAAACGTCCCTGAAGAAATAAAAGTGTTCCACTTGTTCTGCGACGAATGTTCGGGGCAAAACAAAAACAATTAGTCAGTCGAAAGTTCAAAGTTTTCCTTATTTTCCGCAGAGGCTCGTACAATGATTGTGATAATGATGGTTTCTGATTAATAAATTGACTATCTTATGATAAACATTCTTTCTTTGCCATTTTATTACTAAAACCACCTGCGTTCTTCAATCAATTTCGAAAAGGGCTCATCTCGGAAAACTCTAACAGCTGTTTTTTCGGCACTCTTGTAATAAAGAAAACCATTTCAGTATGTTTTGACGCAGTCCAATGGTTAACACTTTCAAAAAAATTTGCGGTCTTAAATTCCATATAGTTTGGCAGAAATTCAGTTTTTTCTGTCTCTTGAACAATTTGAAAAAACCGACATGAGCTCTTTTCGAAATTGGTTATTCAAATGTATTTTTGACAGCTGGTATAGTGCTACTCACTTTGAAAGGGCTAAAAGTGAATATACCACCCCAAGATCATAAATATTATCTAAGATAATGCAACGTTGCAGTAGAAATTCTTGTCTATTCCAATATACAGGAATAGACAAGAATTTTTACTGCGCGTATGTGTGTAACATGATGATACCGGTATATTATGTGCAAGTTTTTACAAGTTCAAATTGTATGGCGACCATAAAGCGGAGGGCAACAACTTACAAAACCGTAGTAGTGTGTAATTCTTAAACAGTTTCATATATCACAAAATATACCTAATTACTTAAATTTTAATATAATTCTTTTTCACATTTCAAGAACATTTATGTTTTGAAAATTTTTACTTCATAGGTAATTTTTTAATTTATGTAGAATGTAAATAGTTATATTATATATATATAAATAATATTCAATTTACATAGGTTACTTGAATATAATTAAAACTAAATATAAATTAATTAGAACAAGTAGAATGTAATAATTCAACACTATCTGTGTATGGGGATTGTTCCATTCATGGAATGGCAAAATTACTGTCACGACCTGCTTATGTGAGCTCCACTAATGTTGACCCCCATTTTCGTTTTATGGACCCCCAAATTTTTTTCTCGCTGACATGGATCCCTTGCAGGCCGTAATCGACCCTTGGGGGGTCGATATAGACCACTTTGGGAATCACTGGTTTAAACGTTCACTGTAAAACCGGGCATAAGAAATTTTATTAAACCATCAATAATAAAAAGAGAGAAATCCGTTTTCATGTAATTTGCATGAAATTCATGTTTCTCTCATTTTAATATTCTGGTTTAATAGTTATTACTCTTTTATCTCACGCGAACATTTTGCGCGTTTGGTGGAAACGCAGCTTAAAAGGTTGAGCATTCACACAGAAAGTGCTTTGCTGATTCGTTTTCCTTCAGACAGGCTCTACACATTGAAGTCTCGGTCATTTTTATTAGTCACATGTTCGTTCGTTTAAAGAGTAATGTTCTGGCACAATGTTTACAATGCTAAAAGTTTTTCGCTGGAGTTCCAGCAGCATTTTAATCTTTCGGTAAACATGCCCAATCAGTAGCATACTATAGATCAGGGGTTCCCAAACTTTTAAACATTGCGACCCAGTTTTAAAAACCCAATTGTTAAGTCCGCGACTTAAACATTTATAGTGATGAAATTGTGTTGACGTATACTTCCGTAACTTCAACACAACCTACTCACTAACTTAAACGGATAGGTAGTTGGTAAAATAACAAGATTGTTGTGTTTGTAAAAAGAAATATATAAATAATTTTATTTGATTTAAAAAATATACAATTTGTTTAAGTTTTAATAATTCATAAAATATAGTTAAGTGTCCTCCTAGGGTTTCGATAATTCAACGTCTCTGCAGTAGCAATTTTCCTTGCTGCCATTTCAATATGCAAATTTCGTAAATGAAATCATTCGTATTTTGTGTAAGAAAATCCGATGATAATTATGATTAGTATACAATAGTCCGTGGTTGTGTATGATTATCTTGACTAAGATACCCCTGATTTTGTGTAAGAAAATCAGGCCTATATCCTGGTCTAATCAGGTTAAATGTAGTGATTTTGCGTGTGAAAATCAGGCTACTTTATCCGTGATTTTGCTTGTGAATATCAAGCTATTATATCCTTGATTTTCCTTGTGAAAATCAAGCCTTTATATCCCTTGTGAATATTAGGCTATTATATCCGTAATTTTCCTTGTGAAAATTAGGCTATCATATCCTTGATTTTCCTTGTGAAAATCAGGCCTTTATATCCCTTGTGAATATTAGGCTATTATATCCGTAATTTTCCTTGTGAAAATTAGGCTATCATATCCTTGATTTTCCTTGTGAAAATCAGGCCTTTATATCCCTTGTGAATATTAGGCTATTATATCCGTAATTTTCCTTGTGAAAATTAGGCTATCATATCCTTGATTTTCCTTGTGAAAATCAGGCTATTACATTCGTGATTTTCCCTGTGAAAATCAGGCCTTGTGAATATTAGGCTAGTATATCCGTAATTTTCCTTGTGAAAATCAGGCTATTACATCCGTGATTTTCCTTGTGAAAATCAGGCCTTTATATCCGTGATTTTCCTTGTGAAAATCAGGCCAAAATGTCCGTGATTGAACTTGTGAATATTAGGCTAGTATATCCGTAATTTTCCTTGTGAAAATCAGGCTATTACATTCATGATTTTCCCTGTGAAAACCATGCCTTTATATCCGTGACTTAAGAAGAGACTATCAGGCTAAAATGTCCGTGATTGTACTTGTGAATATTAGGCTAGTATATCCGTAATTTTCCTTGTGAAAATCAGGCTATTACATCCGTGATTTTCCCTGTGAAAATCAGGCCTTTATATCCGTGATTTTGTGAAGATACTATCAGGCTAAAATGTCCGTGATTGTACGTTAAAATGCAATTGTCTATGCGTGAAACATTCTTGAATAAAATTATCAAGTTACTTTACTTAATGTTAATTCGGCAACGATTATCCATAATTAACCCCGATTAAAAATAATAAGGCTAAAATATCCGTCACTATTTTTAATATGAAAAAATTGATAAGGCTACGAATATCCGTTATCAAATCCCGATTGAAAATTTGCAAGGCGAAATATCCATTGCAAATTTCCAAGTGTACATTTCTATGTTTCACCATAGACAATTTCTAAAATCTAGTACTCACCATTTAGCTGTAGTTGATTCCCTTCTGCTTGAGCTGAAAATACTTAGTGATTTTATATCGATTCGGTTCGCCCTTTTATAGTCGAGTCCTAACGGTTATTTAAAACTGACAATGGACGAACTGACTTCTGAGTCAAAATGAGGTCCTTATGATATTTAAAATTCAATATTTTGATCATGTTTCTCTATAATGATCTAATTCTTTTATGTTTTAATTCGATTTTTATTTCTTTCTAATTTTCCATAACATATTTGTGTCCTCCTGATAGTTTTTTGTACATAAAATGAAAAAAACTTATTCATAATTTAAGGGGTGTGTAAACCCTAAGATACAGTTTGGGAATATTATTTTCTAACTTTATTGGATTTCATTCAATTTTGTTGTCATTATGTTTGTAAATGATTTCTTTAAGTTTTTTTGTTATCCTTTTTAACTTTCCAATTAAATTCGATCAAAAAACTTAAATGAAAGTTCCAAAATGCGGGGGTGTACAAATGAGCGGAAGTTGTTAAACTTAGGTTGAATCAAATTCATAACTTATGTTTTAGATTTTTTGAAATATTTCATCAAACATTCATTTCTGCTGAAAACCAATTATATGATAATTCGTAGCATTACTTATAATGCTGTAAATTATTAAATATACGAATTATTCGTCAAAAATTATAATTTTAATTATAATGCAATCTGAAGACTTCTGTTCAGTGGATAATAAAAACACCGCTGTACAGAAACGTTTGTCGCATTTTAATCTGGTGCAAGGGACATGGCTGCCGTTTGACAGTTCGGCAAATAAACAAGGTATTTATTGTTTTTATATTTTTTATTTATTATATTTTTTTTTAAATTCTTTTTTTCTAGAGAAAAAAAATGTTGAAGACTCAACATACTCCCCCCAGTTATTTTACCACGTTGTCTCATTTTTGTATTCGTCTGAGAAGAAGCAGGATGGTTCCGATACCCGAACCATACAATTTTCCAATGCATGGCGTTGTTGGTGTCAAGCGTGCGTAGTAGCTTGACCTTAATGATTCGCCCATTGCTGAGGTTAATGACACGTTTATTCCTCGCGTTGGTCCTTAATGTGTCCCATGGAATGCTGTCAAATTCTTGCTTTGATAACTTCACTTGGATTCCGTTAACTGTGTGAACCGTGGTGCTGGTGTCCTCAACAGGTTTTTCCTTGTTCCGTATTTTGGAGGTATCTTTGGAGTGTTTCACGGTGGGTTTCACGACGGATTTTGGTGTAGGTTTCTCGGTGAGTTTCGTGTCGGTTTGTGTGGTGAATTTGGGGACATTTCTATTTTCCTTTGGTTATTCAGAATCTGAGTCTGAACCAAAGAGGTCTTTGAAACGCTCACGTTGCTCTTGAGTGTATTCCGGAGTTGTTTCTTTTTCAGCACGATGTTTTGGTCTTGATTGAAATGGGCTTCCAGCTGGTCGAGTGGTGTTTAACTCCTTTGCATGTGGTTTAAGAGATAGCTGTTTCTTGCCCCAGGTGACTGGTCGAATTTTGATTTTAATACTTTTGGTGTATTCTCGTAGCAATATTCTATTCGCTCCTACAAAGTTTGTACCACAGTCTGAATACACATGAAATGGTTTGCCTCGTCTGCTAATAAAGCGTTTAAAAAACGGCTAAAAATGCTTCAGATGTTAGGTCAGAGACGACTTCGATGTGGATAGCAAACAGATAAATATACTAAATAACCTTTGTATGATTTGGCTTTTACGATACTTCGACATTCGGAGGTCAATTGGACCAGCATAATCAACTCCGCAATGAGTAAAAAGGCGAGAATCATTTACTCTGGGTGATGGTAAATCTCCCATTAGTTGAGACGGAAGCT
Organism: Xylophagus ater; assembly: GCA_963422695.1. NCBI lineage: Eukaryota > Metazoa > Arthropoda > Insecta > Diptera > Xylophagidae > Xylophagus > Xylophagus ater. Next base: position 60,304,744 of record OY730480.1, read on the forward strand.
GAGGACGAAATCTGGCGCATCAATTACACTTAAAATTCGAAGCCAAATGATATTTCGTCCACTATATCCATTATTTGGAGCGTAAACTATTAAGTACGAGTTGAGTTTCTCCATGAAAAGTTTGACTATGGATTTCGTCGATGAGTGTATTTATCACATGGTGTCCTTTCGGCAAAATAATTGGATGCCGTTGATCATAAAGTAAATTTGAATTAGCTAATCTACCGTGTATTCGTATTAAACCGTCACTTCCAAGAAAGGGATTTAAATTCAATAACTTGCTTTCTTTTGGTAGTTTCATATTCCTTTGTAAACAGTTTAATTCTTTTGTAAAGTCTGCTTTTTGTACATGTTTCCATATTATGATCCTTGTCTGATGTAGTTCAGTTGTGGTTAAGTGAGGATGGTTTCGATACAATGATTCTTGTGATTCCATCGCATACACCATGCTATAACCCTATTTAACTTTGTGAATGATGAATACTTGTTAAAACAATTCTACACTACTAATTTCTTGAGTTATTAAACTTTTAAAGGGTTTCAATTCGAGTATGGTTTCTATCGTCTCTATACTTTCCGATGGCCAGTGTTCTTGGGATTTCGCTTACCCTATCGGTCTATCCCACCATGAATCATGATTCTTTAATAGTACTGGGTCTATTTCCCGTGATGCACAATCTGCGGGGTTGTCTTTTGTAGATTTGTTTTCCATTTTTGGACCACATTTTTCAGAAGATTTTGAATTGCCGAGATTAGGTGGTGTCATAAAAGGCAGACGAACTTAAGATTGTCTAAATTCTTTGAGTCTATGAGTTTCTCCGAAAAATTTTTCACCTTGAGTTTCTTCCGCCGTATGGTTACGTGATGGTAACAATTCTTCCATTTCCCAGAATCTTTTTAACCATTTATTCAATTCATTTTCAACAGTTATGTTGAATGACGTGGTTTGATTGGATCTACTGTTTCCACCGAACAATATCCAACCAAGATTTGTTCGTTGGGCAATTGGACATCCAATCGGTCCCTTTCTCATCCCTTCTAACAAAATTGCTGAGTATACTTCGACTCCCAGCAACATGTCAATTCTTCCGGGTTGAGCAAATTGTGGATCTGCGAATTCGAGATTCTTAAGGTGCGACCAATTTTCTTTGTGGAACTTGTCAGCTGGAGTGATTCCAGTGATTTTGTTCAGTACCAAAGCTTCTGTGTTTAGTACGAATTTTGATGTGAGTGGTTTTATTGTAAACATCACTTGTTTGTTAATTGAAGCTACCTTAGACTTTCCAAGTCCTGTGACTTGTATAGCAGTTTTTGAGCCCTTCAACTGGAGTTGTTGAACTGCTCGTTCTGTGATGAAGGATACTTGAGATCCCGAATCCACTAGAGCTCGAAGAATTGCAGAATGACCTTCTGAATTTTCTACTCGTACCATCGTAGTAGCGAGTAGCCCTCGAACGTTTTTGGTTGGTGTTGTTTGCCAACCTTTACTATTTTGAGCGAACATAGTTGTCGGAGAAGGTGCGATTTGACCTTGCGTATGGTCCACATCTTCTCTGCTTGTTATTGAAGATATGACCTTGTCTGGGTGCAACAACGTGTGGTGCTTTTTACCACATTTTTTGCATCCCGTTTTACTTAGACAGTTTAATGCTTGATGTCCCTCTTTAAGACAGTTAAAGCAATGATTATTGTCTAGTACATGTTTTCTTTTCATGGAAAGATCCATGTTCAAAAACCTTTTGCACGCATGCAAATTATGTGATTGCTTACATAGTGGACATCCACTTTTACAATCGACATGATGATTTTGTGTACTCACATGGATGGGCTTTATGTCTGTTAAAGCTTCCAATGTGCGATACCTTGCTTCTAGAAATTTGAAAAACTCATCTAGTGAAGGTATTTCCTGTGTATTTCCTAAGGATTGCTCCCATAGATTCCTCGTTTCGAGAGGCAATCTTTGATTTACCAAATGTATGACAATTGGATCCCATTCCCCAATAGGAATTTTTAATGCCTCCAACTCAAGAAGACATTCTGAAGTTTGGTCGATAATGGCTTTAATACCATTGACTGATTCGTTCCGCATCACATTTTGATTGAACAGAACTCTTAATTGAGTGTCTACTAGCACTCGTTTGTTATCATACCGCTTGACTAATGTATTCCAGGCTGGACCATAATTATCTCCAATGGTTTGAAACTGTCGTAGAAGCCTTTCTGCTTCTCCGACCAGACTTGTTTTTAAGTAATGCAGTTTTTGCACTGAAGGAATTCCCGCATTTGAATGAATTAAAGAAACAAACAAATCATGGAACGACCGCCATGATTCGTAGTCGCCGTTGAACTTTGGGAGATTTATTTTGGGTAGGTGAATTTCAGACCTATTCTGAATTCTTGATTCTCCATTTGTTCCATTAAGGGAGTCATTAAGGAGCACCGGGTTCTTTGGTTTGCTTATTATTTCAAAGGCTTCCTGGAGTTCACCAATGAACTCGAAATATGAACCTTCTACGTCTTCGAATACCCCATTCTTTACGTATTCGGTGTCCTTTAATGTTTGCTCTTCCATAGAAATGCGAACTTGGTTTTTTGTTATTTCGTCCCATACCTTTTCGACCGCAGACATTCGACGACTTAAAAATCCTCCCGTTTTTCGGGCTTCCCCAGTTTTCCGGTGATTAGTGATCGCCCTACGAATTTGGTCGATCAACCCCATTTGAGACAATATAATTTTTGGCTCACCCATAGTAACCCTCTGAAATTTAAAAACTTAAAAAAACAAAACTGAATGAACGTTACCCTAATTTAAGATTCTACCTAAACAAGAGGACACAAATACGTTACGAATCGTATGTTTATTTTTTTTACGTTGGTTGGAAAAAACGCGATTCCCTTTTACAAACAATCAATCTATCCGGCTCGAAGGACCAAAATGTTAAGTCCGCGACTTAAACATTTATAGTGATGAAATTGTGTTGACGTATACTTCCGTAACTTCAACACAACCTACTCACTAACTTAAACGGATAGGTAGTTGGTAAAATAACAAGATTGTTGTGTTTGTAAAAAGAAATATATAAATAATTTTATTTGATTTAAAAAATATACAATTTGTTTAAGTTTTAATAATTCATAAAATATAGTTAAGTGTCCTCCTAGGGTTTCGATAATTCAACGTCTCTGCAGTAGCAATTTTCCTTGCTGCCATTTCAATATGCAAATTTCGTAAATGAAATCATTCGTATTTTGTGTAAGAAAATCCGATGATAATTATGATTAGTATACAATAGTCCGTGGTTGTGTATGATTATCTTGACTAAGATACCCCTGATTTTGTGTAAGAAAATCAGGCCTATATCCTGGTCTAATCAGGTTAAATGTAGTGATTTTGCGTGTGAAAATCAGGCTACTTGATCCGTGATTTTGCTTGTGAATATCAAGCTATTATATCCTTGATTTTCCTTGTGAAAATCAAGCCTTTATATCCCTTGTGAATATTAGGCTATTATATCCGTAATTTTCCTTGTGAAAATTAGGCTATCATATCCTTGATTTTCCTTGTGAAAATCAGGCCTTTATATCCCTTGTGAATATTAGGCTATTATATCCGTAATTTTCCTTGTGAAAATTAGGCTATCATATCCTTGATTTTCCTTGTGAAAATCAGGCTATTACATTCGTGATTTTCCCTGTGAAAATCAGGCCTTGTGAATATTAGGCTAGTATATCCGTAATTTTCCTTGTGAAAATCAGGCTATTACATCCGTGATTTTCCTTGTGAAAATCAGGCCTTTATATCCGTGATTTTCCTTGTGAAAATCAGGCCAAAATGTCCGTGATTGAACTTGTGAATATTAGGCTAGTATATCCGTAATTTTCCTTGTGAAAATCAGGCTATTACATTCATGATTTTCCCTGTGAAAACCATGCCTTTATATCCGTGACTTAAGAAGAGACTATCAGGCTAAAATGTCCGTGATTGTACTTGTGAATATTAGGCTAGTATATCCGTAATTTTCCTTGTGAAAATCAGGCTATTACATCCGTGATTTTCCCTGTGTAAATCAGGCCTTTATATCCGTGATTTTGTGAAGATACTATCAGGCTAAAATGTCCGTGATTGTACGTTAAAATGCAATTGTCTATGCGTGAAACATTCTTGAATAAAATTATCAAGTTACTTTACTTAATGTTAATTCGGCAACGATTATCCAGAATTAACCCCGATTAAAAATAATAAGGCTAAAATATCCGTCACTATTTTTAATATGAAAAAATTGATAAGGCTACGAATATCCGTTATCAAATCCCGATTGAAAATTTGCAAGGCGAAATATCCATTGCAAATTTCCAAGTGTACATTTCTATGTTTCACCATAGACAATTTCTAAAATCTAGTACTCACCATTTAGCTGTAGTTGATTCCCTTCTGCTTGAGCTGAAAATACTTAGTGATTTTATATCGATTCGGTTCGCCCTTTTATAGTCGAGTCCTAACGGTTATTTAAAACTGACAATGGACGAACTGACTTCTGAGTCAAAATGAGGTCCTTATGATATTTAAAATTCAATATTTTGATCATGTTTCTCTATAATGATCTAATTCTTTTATCTTTTAATTCGATTTTTATTTCTTTCTAATTTTCCATAACATATTTGTGTCCTCCTGATAGTTTTTTGTACATAAAATGAAAAAAACTTATTCATAATTTAAGGGGTGTGTAAACCCTAAGATACAGTTTGGGAATATTATTTTCTAACTTTATTGGATTTCATTCAATTTTGTTGTCATTATGTTTGTAAATGATTTCTTTAAGTTTTTTTGTTATCCTTTTTAACTTTCCAATTAAATTCGATCAAAAAACTTAAATGAAAGTTCCAAAATGCGGGGGTGTACAAATGAGCGGAAGTTGTTAAACTTAGGTTGAATCAAATTCATAACTTATGTTTTAGATTTTTTGAAATATTTCATCAAACATTCATTTCTGCTGAAAACCAATTATATGATAATTCGTAGCATTACTTATAATGCTGTAAATTATTAAATATACGAATTATTCGTCAAAAATTATAATTTTAATTATAATGCAATCTGAAGACTTCTGTTCAGTGGATAATAAAAACACCGCTGTACAGAAACGTTTGTCGCATTTTAATCTGGTGCAAGGGACATGGCTGCCGTTTGACAGTTCGGCAAATAAACAAGGTATTTATTGTTTTTATATTTTTTATTTATTATATTTTTTTTTAAATTCTTTTTTTCTAGAGAAAAAAAATGTTGAAGACTCAACATACTCCCCCCAGTTACCATTTCATTCCTGAGCACATTGAATTTTTTCAGAAATACTTGACTAGCTAGAAAAAAAAAGGATCTCAAAGAATCTTTCAAAATATTTCATTGGGCGCATCCAGCAGTTCTAAGCGCTTAAATCTAGCAAGAGGACTGGATGCAATTTTAACTTTAAGCACTTAGTAAAATTCCAGCATACAAATTTTTTGCTAACTCTAACAGCGCATTTGAGGTTGTTGTTCACGCTAAGAAATGATATGTGCAAAGCATAAATTGAGCGGAATTTTTGAAAATTGTTTCTGGATTATTCAATTTTAATTGGAATGAATTTGTTAAAACTTTTCCACTTTCCTATAAAATTTTTATTTCACTTTATTCTCAATTTTTATTTACTTTCGACACTTATTTCATTAAAAAAATATATATTTTTAAAATTTATTCAAATAAAACTAATTTGACGTTTAGCACAGACAATACAATTATTTTTCGCTTAATTCAAGCAAAAAAAAAGCATCCAGGAGTTCAAAAAATTCTAACTGCTTAGATTAAGAATTTTGACTAAGCGCTTAGTAGTGCTGGATGCAGCCATTTATTTCACATTTATTTTAACGTCCACTAGACAACATCCCAACCAACAGAACACATTCTTGCAGAAGGAAGAAAAAAAAAGTTAATAATTAAATATAATTTTACAACAAATATTTCTAATAATTAGGCGTGTCTGAAGGGTGCGCTTGTTTTCGATTGCGTCAATTCGAGTTATTTTCAGGCGTTCGACAATTGCAGCACTTGTTTCGATATTTGATTTTAATTCCTACCATTGCCGAAAATCCAACTATACACAAGCTTCGAAATGAATGCACATGTGAACTGAATTGAACGTTCATAGCGAAAAGAAGGAGTCTCTGGTTAGGTGGGAGTGTGATCTGAGGTACTGCATAGAAACGTAAGCTAATTATAATCACCGTAACGTCATCAGTGTCCATAGAGATCACACAATAGAAACTTTTACACCTAATATATTTTTTTATTTTCACTTTCGTCATATCTTAGGAATCATTTTAATTTTTAAATTGTAGAAATATAAATTGTATTGTATTGTATTGCGGGCCTTAGTACGTAGGCTTCACTGGCCTATTGTACCGCCTCCTAAAAGGATGTTTGAGAGGCTAAGTCTTTTATCCGAATCGGTTTGTCCTTCTAATGAAGGTCAGCACGGTACTTAGGTCCAAGTTAGCTAACCCCTCCATACGCAGAGTGCTTACTCTGTTGGTGGCGGTAGTTTAGTTGCTTATTGAGGTCCTGTTTGAGACCCGTATAGGTCCACCCTGCCGAAGGTTGAGGACCGTAAAACGGTGTCTGACCCTTCTCGCGCGAGTTAGTCAGCCTGTTCATTGCCCGGAATACCTGAGTGACCAGTGACTGTTACCCTGTTTTTTCTACCCAACTTGTTCAGCTCACAGACAAATAGAAATATAAAAATAAGCATTCAAGATCTTGTTGCGACCCACGAAAAATCGACTGGCGACTCACCAGTGGGTCGCGGCCTACAGTTTGGGAAATAAAATGTCTGTTTAAGAAAGAATTCACTGTACTATTTCTATATAAAAGCAATTTTTATTAAAATTAATATTAACATAGTTTGTTTTCTGTTTACAGGAGGCTCATGTAAATACATGTTATAAACATTTCTATTATTTTGTACAAGAATTTGATTTAATTTTAAGTAAAGAATTGGAACCTTTATCTGAAATGACATCTCATATATGTAAAGATTCATAGTAATTAATTTTTAAATTTTTATTTCTTTTAAATAAAATACGAAACTGCAAAATTGTATAAAAATGCGTAAAGAAAAATAAAACGTACTCCTGCACAGCTAGCTTGATCCTGGAGTGAAATCGTGTAATTTGATTGAGACTAAAACGACGAAATGAAAAAGAATTGCTATTGCTATACTTCTTCAAGACGATTTGCATCAAATCGACTTAAACGACTACTCTCCTGAATCGACCTGTGGTACGGCGAAAATGTGAATATTTTATACAAATATAAAAAAAAAACAATTGAATTTACGGTAAGAATAAAGTTAAGGTCAGACACAGCAATTTTTATTGCAATGCAGCATACAAAATTGCGCAACTAGAGTGCTGTATAGTCGGTATAGCACTGCAACACAAAAAGTTGCGATTCTTTTTTGCTGTACGACTAGATTTGTATATTGTGCGCAACCTGAAAAGTTGTAACGTGTGAGTATGCAACAAAAAATATTAAGCTGGTTGAAACTTTTGCTGCGTATTGCATGTAACTCTTTTGGTAAGTTTTTAAAATGTGATTAAATTCTCATCTCGTAATTTCCGTAATAAATTGTGAACAAATCCTGTTCACATTGCTTTACTTAGAATTTTCTTTTACTTTTTTGACACCGTCTGCTATGTGTGAACACCTTTGTAACTTTTCTTTTCAAGTGCGCAGCATTTTACGTTTCAGCAGCATAAAAACTTCAGGTTACGCGCCACTTTTAACTACGTGTGGTAACAACACTCACAACTTTTGTAGCTGCAACCAAAAAAAAAAAAAAACTCCGATGCAAAATTTACAGTGCCTGAGTGACCTTACCTTAAGAAAGTGTTACAATTTTCTTGAAATTTGATTTCGATCGTTTCCCATTTTCTCTCTTAAATACATCAAAACATCTCAATAATTCTTTCTTATATGATTTAAATTTTGATATAAATATTTGTTATACTAAATCATTATTTTTACTTATTGAATTTAAATAAAATCCGTACACGCCGGGGGAAGCCAAAAATAGAACTTTGAATTTGTGAAAATTGTACTCTTTCGAATATTACCCGATTAAGAATAAAATAATTTTAAAATAATGTTTTTAAAAAATGCCAGTTTATATTTAAATTAAGTTAGTTTATTTTTTTGCTGTTTCTTCGCTTTAATTATTGTATATAATAAAATATTATAAATTAAATTCAAATGATTTGAAAAATAAAAAATTTTCTTTTGGTTTTTAATTTAAATTTGAATTATTACTTTCTTCGATCTCTTAATAAAGCCTGTATGTTGATTTCTCAACATGTCCACTGCTTCACGCGGTGGTATGGCGAATAGCTCCGTCTTGTTCAAACCAAATATCACCGATATTAGTTAAGGTTAGGTTAGGTAGAGTAGGGGTACTGCGTACAACACCAGGCAATATGAGCCCATTGTGATCCCTACGAGACCAAGAGTTACCCGTTTGGGGTAACTATTCATCTTCGAAGCATTTGAATTTCCTACAGAATTTCATTAAACTACCCATGTCAGTCGCTTGAAGCAACCTTACATTTTCGAAGAAATGGCTACCCAAAAAGTTATTACTATGCTCGAGAGAGAGCTCAACATTACCATAAAATGTGTTTGATGTCTTCAGCCACTCCTATGTCTCCACAGTACCGAGAGAGATCTATTTGTACCAATCCCAGTCTTTTAGCGCGCTTTCTTAACAGGGACATCTGTTAATATCCCAATGATTGTGCGTAGATGATTCCTGTTCCAGTCTATTATGAGAATCGATTTCTTCTAATTCAGCTTCGGCCACAAACTTTTTGACACATCGTGCCCTCTTGAATTGCACCAGCGTGTGTTTGTTTCCATGAGAATTTTGTCCTTGTTTCATGCTTTATAGCCTGTCTGCCGCCTCGTTGACCTCGATTCCGCAATGTGCTGGAACCCAGCATAATCCTACATTATACTGAACGCATAGTGTCTTCAACACTGCGACAGCTTTTGACTTACCCCGAGTTCACAGCCGCCTAGCTTAGCGCATTCATGACCATCTTGCTGTCTGAGTAGATCGAGATATCTCTGAAGAATATCTTCTCCAGACTAGTTGTTTCTGCAGCCTTTTGAATTGCCAATATTTCTGCCTGGAAGACGTTGCATTCCAATGAAAGTCTGAAAGATTTCACTATGTGAAAATCTTCCGAAAAAACACCCAAGGCCACGCCGTTTTCTGTTTTTGATCCGTCCGTGAAAATAGCCTTCTATTGGAACCCTGTTGTCATACCATTCTGTTTTGTCTGGGTATTACATCCTGTATGGGATATCAAAGTCCAAAATGGTGTCCGTTACCGGCTTGGTACCACCGCCTAGTGTCCAATTAAGGATTTTACCGTGACCTTTATCCAGTCTATTAAGGAACCTGTAGTTTCTTAGCCTCAGAGCACTATTGCTCGCCGTTAGCTTAAAGTATAAGTCGATGATCACCGATATTACGTCCTTTAATTTCAAATAGCAAATACTCCGTTCTCATGGTGCTATAGCGGGTGCAATTGACGGTTAGGTTAAGGCCGTCCTCATCTTTGTACAAGTATTGACCATTGATTCCGCCAGAACATAAACCACACAAAACCATGAATTTCTCTTGATATACTCTGCGGGTAGTTCATCAGCCCAAGTATGGCAATTTTGCTTATTGACGTACCCATTTAGCCAGAAATGGGTGTCATCACTAAACAAAATTCTCCGATAAAACAGCGGATCATCATTAAGCTGTTCAAGAGTGTAAGTATTTCCATGATGAAATTGTATTCAATACTGCGTCAAACTGCAATGGCAGCTTCAAACTATTCGTGTGATGTCTAAAAAAATTCCGATTGAAAGAAGTACCTCATCCGTTAGAAGGTCCGTATGTCCGGCAATTGAAGTGTCAAAGTGTAAAAACGCTGTAATTTTTTTGTTTATTGGTCGGCTTTTATTAAAATTTATGGAAATGATAGTTTATAATACATAGTTTATTTTACACTTATTTGATGGATATGTAACCGCCTTTTGCCTTAACCACCAGCTTCAATCTCTTTTTAAACGATGCACACGATGCTCGCAAGATGTCTTGGCTTAAACGGTTCCATTTATCAGTCAAATCTTTTTCTAAACCGGCCAAAGCTGTGTGTTTTTTTGCAAGCTGCTGCTTGTAAAATTCCCCAAATGGAATAATCCAACGGATTCAGAGATCTGGTGAATACCAGATAAATTTCGATTTTTGACTTTCCAATCAAATGAAACGCAACAATTGAATTTCGTTTAAAGTCCATTGTAAAAAAAATAAGAACGCACCTTTTCACCAACAAATAATATTTACTACTGACTACTGACAATATGTCAATCAACATTCATGTCAAATTTTAGTATTGCAAGATGTGCGGTTTATATTCGACAGCGATTTGAATTAGACGGACACTTCAATTGCGGTCATTACGAACTTACTCAAGTCTCACCTAAAAACATAGAACATACATATATGTATATGGGTACAAAACGTATGCACAAAAGACAGGTAAGAGCAGAAGAAGAAGAAGAAAGAACATGAAAATACAGTTTTTTTTTCTTCTTCAAAAGTAATTCACCTGAAATAAGAAACATTGTTTTCATTTCTTCTTTTAGTTTTTTGTAATTTTTCATGAGAAAATTTCAATTTTTGAGTTTCAAGAGAGATTATGTTTTTTATTTAGCCACATTCACACTTACCATTTAGAGTTCATGAATTTATGAGGCAAAACAAAAACAAAAAAAAAAAAAATAGAAAAAGAAAGACGGAAAAACAATGATAATCAGATGAGAATTTCTGTTTTCCGAAATTACTTCTTCTATTATATGTATTGTGAATGAATTTGTTATGATGGAAGAGTGTCTTCCCAAGTTAAGTCAACCAACCAAGTCATCAGTAGGAGATTAAAAATCAACTGCATATTAAAAAAAAAAACAAATAAAATCATCATATAGGGTAAATTAGCTTGTCGTCACTAAGTTTGTAAGTTCGGTGGTATGATATTCATGAGGGATCTAAAATAGATGGATCTTCAAAATGTCATAGTCTACTCAAATAGACGCGGATCGAGGAGGGAGTACCTTTTGAGTGAACATACTGACATTTATAAAATAGAACCTTGTACTGACAAACGCTGACAATTTTAGAATGGATTTAATTTACTATAAGTTGGTGTTGTTTTCGATGTGAATTTTTGTGTTTTTTAACTTTCCCGATAAACGAATGTTTATAGGAAAGTACTATAATCGTGCGAAAACCTAACTTTTGATCTAGAAGGGCTAGAAAGTTGAAAATATAGTAAGTGCAAAATCCGTTTGACCGAAAATAATTAGCCCCATGTCTGTCCGTCCGTCCGTTCGCTTATTTAAATCGTTAATAAAATCTGAATGGAAGTTCCGATTTCCATGAAACTTTCACCATTTTATTGTTGCATTAAATGCGACATGGTGTTAGATTCTGGGCGAAATTAATATATGGCAACACTATTTGGTAACGCTTTTTTTGTCTAAAAAGGACAAAATTTTGTGTCCACGGTTCAGACTAAACTGCTGGGCCGATTTCGACAAAATTTATACAGTTCATGTACTGGGCCCTAACTTAGAACTGATTAGTTTTTGGGTCATATTCGACTATGGCAACACTGGTTAAGAATACGTTTTGTCCAAATATAGTCTATTTTTGCACTAGTTGTAAAATCGAAACTGCATGTTCAATTTTAATGAGATTTGCACATTTTGTGTACTAAGGTCGAAATCAGAACATATTAACTTTTCAATAAAATTCACTTCTGGTAACACTAATGCACAAAACTTTTTTTAAGAAAATGTTGTGGAAATATAGAAACTTCTCTAATTCGGCCATTAATAGTCGGATTTTAATGAAACTTATGGAATGTACGTTTGGTATGGACCAGCTGAAAAGATAGAATATGTCTCCCTCAGTGGGGGGTTGTGGGGGGCTAAAATAGAAAAACGTCAATAATTCACTCAACAATGGGCGGGTTTTCTTAAAACTTGGTGTGTACATTCTGAATAGGCCAACTAAAGAGATAGAATGCGTCTCCCCTCGGTGGGGGTTGAGGGGGCTGCTAAAAGAGAAAAACTTCAATAATTCACTCAATAATAAGCGGATTTTCTTAAAACTTGATGTGTACAGTCTGTATAGGCCAACCGAAAGGATAGAATGCGTCTCCCCTCGGTGCGGGTTGCGGAGCGCAAAATTAACAAACCTTAATAATTCGGTCAATAGTAGTCACATTTTCATGAAACTTGGAATGTACATTTAGAATAGGCGAACTGAAATGAATATTTTCACATTATCGGGAAAGTTCCATAGTGGTCCGGCCGATATAGAGAAAATGTAAATTCACTGCTATGGTTTGCTTTGCTCATTTTTCTTCCTAGTATTAACATCATAGGATTGGCAAAACGCCTTGGACAAGAAACTAAAGTTCCTATTTTACTATACATGTACATATCGGCAGATTCTGCTTTGACTGTTATAATCCCCAGAAATATACCTGAAAACCTTTATTTGCTCTTCACTTCAATTACGTCGGGCATACTCTTGAGGTATTAATATATTTGGTCACTAAATTTTTGGTACCCTATGGTAGAAATGGGAACAAATTTTGAATTGCAACGCCATAGAAAAATCATCGGTTTTAAAACTTATATCGATATATGTATGTCGGTCCGTCGGTGTACAAGATAAGTCAAAAACGTGTTATCTGATTTTAATGAAATTTATAATGTGAGTCGGTTACTTTTTTAACTCGATTTTGTACTGCATTTCAGTAAAATCGGCCGAAAAGGAGCGAAGTTATAAACCAAAAACCAGTGAGGTGACCAGAAAGTTTTCTTGGTTTTTTTGTGGTTTAATTGGAAAGTTTGTGCACCGAATTTTATTGAAATTACTTCCATACGTTGATTAGAGCACAAAAAATGAAAAAGACGAAACAAAGTTATTCAGAAAAACTCTTGAAATAGTATTAGTTTTGGCTGTTTACATATACTTAAATCCTTTCTCTATTCGCGCATAGAGCATGAACCAAAGATAAAATTCTGCAGAAAACAAACACCTTGCTGGTGTAATATAAGGTGACAAGGAGTGTTTAAAAATGTAGCCAGGAATAAGTTTCTTTAATTGAGATATTATTATTTTTAAAAGGAAATACGCTAAAAGACTAGTACAAAGCGATCTCTGCCGGTACTATGGAGACATATGACGTTTGCATGATCTACTTGAAGTCGACTTCAATCCAAAAATTGTTCATGTAAACCAAGATTGACTTCAATCCAACTTGAGTCAATCCGATCACAAAATTTTTTCTGATCAACTTGAAATTTCCACGTAAACCCACATCGGCTTCAAATCGACTTGAAAATTTAAAATGGAGTATTACCAGAGGCAAAACCTGAGCTAGACAATAAAAATTTGTTTACAAGCGTCTGTCAAACTGAATCTGAAGTCGGTTTTAAGTCAATATTTCAATCTGGTAAAGTTAAAAAACCTAATTTGAGTTTCAAGTCGATCTCAAGTCAATTTTGAAGTCTCCATGTAATCGCTATAATAGATGCGGCTAAAGACATTATACATACCATGTGTTCAACACTCTCTCGAACTCGCAACAACATTTTGGGGTAGCAACTTAGGATTAGTTTTAGCTACATCAATCTGGAGAGAGGATTAGGATATTTATTCTACCAGGTAAAATTCTTGGGCTTGTAGGGATCATAATGGACCAATAAGATGCCTAGTGCCTAACCTAACCTAATCGGTTCATATGTACTTTTACCGTATTTCATATAGAATGTGTGTTACCTTTTTTTTTACAGCGAAAAAAAATATAACAATTTGAAAATCATTGCGCATAACTTTTTCACTTAAAAACAGAAATTTATGTTGTATAGGGTGATCCAATTGGAGTTTGGCAGCACTGTAAATCAAGCAGCTGTCGATAAGCACTTGTTTTCAAAGTGTCAAATATCAGTTTGCAACAACACATTTTCGAGATGGAGCGCTTAACCATCGCTCAATGGGTGCTACAGCAGCAGGAAATTGATGCTGTTTTTTCATTTCTACCTCTCTGAGTGTGTTAATAAGCAAAATTGCGGCATATGGGGAGATGAAAATCCTCATAAAATTCACGAGACACCATTACATGGCCAAAAAGTAACTATTTGGTGCGCATTGCGATCAGGCGGCGATATTGGCCTTTACTTTTTTGAAAACGATCAGGGTCAGACTGTAACAGTCAATTGTGAGCAATATAGAGGCATGATAACTGATTATTTCTGGCACGAAATCGAATGTGGCAAACATATTATTTCAACAAGACAGCGAGTGCAACGTTGGAACTTTTGTGTGAAAAATTCTCAGGTCACATTATTTCATGTTTTAGTGGCGTCAATTGCCCGCCAAGATCATGCGACTTAACGTCGTTGGATTTCTTTTTGTGGGGTTACGTTAAAAGTCGTGTCTACGTCAACGAACCTGAAATGTTTGAGCACCTAAAAAAATGACGTCCGCGAAGTTAATGCTGAAATACCACTCGAAATTTACGAAAAACTCATAGAAAATTACCTCGAAAGGATCGACTGCTGCTGCAGAAGGTCCAGAGGCGGCCATTTAGTTGATATTATTTTTTATAATTAATGAAGTACATTAACATTTGTGATTAACAAAATAAATTTGTGTGTGTTTTATTTTGTTTTAAAGTTCGGCAATTGAAATTGGATCACCCTGTATATTTCTCTTTAAGATGTGTCTAATAAGAAGAAACAGAAATTAAGCAAAACGTGAAAGAAACCAGCAAATAAGAATAAAACCTATTTCACATATTTTTTTTTTCATTTTGTATATTTTTATTTTTTTTTTTTTCTTTGATGCCAAATTCATTTCAAGTCAGTCGTTGTCTTCAGGTAAAACGCGAAAGGTATAGCGAGTTTTGGTAGGACAGACACAAGCACCAAATAACAACAAAATATAACACCTTAGAAAAATCCGTAGTGAAGAACTCTCAAAAACTAAAACGATGGAATTTTTAATTTTTGTGGTTCATATTTTTTTTGATTTTGCAATAATAAAAACAATTATGAAAATTAATTAAAATAAAATCTGAATTAATTAAAAAAAACTGGACGAAAAATTTCATTGTTTTGTTATTTTAAGATTTTTGTCTTATTTTGAAAAAGAGAACAAGAAAAAAAAAATGGTTTAAACGCGCGCAATAAAATTGTTTGATGAAATTTTATTTATTTAGTTTTTTTTTGAGTTTTTTAAATTAATAAAAAAAACCCGAAAAATTCAAATAAGTTAAATAAAAAATTAAATAAATATTTTTATGTGAGTTAATTTTTTTGTTTAATTTTTTTTATTTTTTTAATTATTTTTTTGTTTTTATTTTTTATTTTTTTTAATTATTTTTATTTATTTTTGTAGTAAAAAATAATATTTAATATTTTTAAAATCATAAAAAAAGAAAAAGAAAAGCGCAAAAAAACGTGAAATTCAATTAAATTAATTTAAAAAAAAGAGAAAAAGTGTAAAATTAAAATATGAAGAAAAAAATGTTTTTGTTTTTAATTTGTTTTTAAAAAAATAAGACGACGAAGAAAAAAGAAAAACAAAAAATAGAAAAATGTAGAAAATTTGAAATGTGAAAAATTAAAAATTAAATAAAAATACAAAAAAAAAATTAAGAAAATAATCGCCTGTCTTTTCGCGAGAGAGTGAAAGGGTGATAGAGAAAAAGAAACGTGATACGCGGGTAAGCAATATTTGTTTATTTAAATTAAATTATAAAAATAAATAAAAATATTATTCTTTTATTATACTTTTTTATGCTGCCTTCCCACCCTTTCGAATGGGATTATAACGCCTCATGATAACTATGATCTCTAAATTATAAAAGATCTGCATGTTTGTCTACATCAAAAATTTAGTTATTTTTCCAGTCTTCCCATCGATTCGAATGGGAGTACAACGCCTCATGATAACTACGATCTCTAAATTATAAAAGATCTGCATGTTTTCAAATGTCTGTTCGTCTGTCTGAATGTTTGTCTATCTCAAAAATTTAGTTGTTTTCCTGTCTTCCTACCATTTGAATGGGAATGTAAATCTTTATGATAACTACGATCTCCAAATTATAATAGATCTGAACGTTTTCAAATGTCTATTCGTCCGTCTGCATTTTTGCCTCCATCAAAGTTTAGTGTTTTTCTGTTTCCCCATCCATGCGAATGGGAATATAAAGTCTCATGGTAAGCACGATCTCCAAATTATAAAAGACCTGCATGTCTTCAAATGTCTGTTTGCATTTTTGTTGAAAACATTTTTCAATATTATTGAAATATGTAGAAGTAGTCGATTATTATGGAAGGAATTCAAAACTATTGGTTTTTGGTATAAATCTACAAAATAGAGGATCGGAAGAAATCTGAGACTTAATTTTATCTTAGAAATACATATACACGAATACTAATTCTTTACATAAGTTTGTTGAAGCGGGTTAATTTGGACAGAGATCGAAAAAAGGTCACCGTCTAAATGTATAAAAAGGTATATAAATGTAATTCTTTGAGTTTAGCTTACAACGAATGTAAAATTAGTAGAAGTAGAAGAGCTATAGTTAATTAAGTTAAACTAAATCCTAAAACAAAATATAATCAAAAATCTAAATTTTATTTAAAAAATCAACAACTACCGTCCAAAAATTAATCAAAATATTCTATATAAAATGAAACATCTGTATGCAACATTTTATCGAAATCTATCAACACATTTTCTTGATTTATCATACGAATATCCGGCTCGAAGGACCATAACAAATATGTCAGTCCAATTTCGGGCAATATCGGGCCGTATGTCACGAATAACAGGAACAATTTTGGCCATTTGTTGCTAGGGTTTATCAGCCTAAACCAGTGACTACACGTAAACCTATAGAAAATAGTCGAGAAATGTCAGTTCACATCGCCTTAGAGTTTAATTTATAGGGCTATTTTTTTGTTAAATTACCATTATCATTACCATTACCAAATCATGATTTCAATAAATCGATGGTTTGTGTTGGTTGTATGGCCACGTAGCGCTATCCTGTTGAAATCAAATCTCATCCATATTTTCAAAAAATATTCATTTATCATGATCATGATAACGATCTGATTGACATATAACGTGAGGTAGGACAATAAGGACCAATGATAATCTCATTTTTCTGGATGTGAATTGGATCTGGCTAGTGTCTCTTCTATATAAGAAAGTAAAAAACTCCTTTTCCATATACCATAAATTATTGTATAGTAATTATTTTTATTGACATCTCCAAAATAATGAAAATTTTTTTGGATACAATTTCGTAGGTGGTAAAGTGTGACATTCACCTTGTTCCTCATCATTTTTGGTTAAAAAAAAATCATTAAAATTCACAAAAAAAAGAAAATATTCTAATTTTTTGGACACCTCTTTTTTGTGTGTAATAAATTTAAATTTAAATATTTTTTTTTTGATATCCAAAAATCATAAATCTAAAAAAACGGTTTCAGAAATTATTCGTCCCCGCGCAAACCGTTTTAAATACCGCAGCAACAAAAAAACGTTTAATTAAAAGTAATTACATCGTTTTACGGTTTTGAATTATTATACGTTTTTTTTTTGAAATTATTTTCAAAGAAAATTTTCTTATCGAAAAGAAAGTCAACGAATTTTTAAAAGAAAAAAAGGAAAAGAAGAAAATTATATGCGGGAAAAAATACAGTAGAAAAAGGCGGGTGCAAAAAAAAAGAAAAAAACAGCATCCAAGAAAGGAAAAATGGTAAATTATGTTTTTCTCCTTTACATAAAAATACTTATGCTCGAATGTGGTACTTTTACCCTATTTTGTGGTGTTTGTTTGGTCGTGTTTTTCTCTTCCAATTTCGGACAAAACCTATAACAAGAGAAATAATTTTTATGATCGATTTCTAAACCTGTTTCTTCATACAAAAAAAACATAAAAATTTATGTGAAATGCATAAAATTCCAAAACAGACATATGAACAGGGTGAACAAAAACGTTTAACGTGCACGTTATGAATTGTTTTGGTCACATTGGAAATATGTGTGTTGTGATTTTGCGGACATTGTAATATGGACTTATAGTCAGAAATGTGGCGTTTACCATGATCTATTTGAAATCTTCTACTTCAATCCAAAAAATCGTCCATGTACTAAATCCAGATCAACCTTAATCCGACTTGAGTCGGTCAGATCACAAAAATGTTTTTGATCTACTGGAAATTTGCATGTACTAAACCCACATCGACTTCAAATCGACTTGAAATTTTAAAATGGAGTATGGAACTGAGGCGATACAAGCGTCTGTCAATTTGACGCTGATTTTAAGTCGATTTCAAGTCAATTTTTAGTTCGCCATGTTAACGCCATAAGAGATAGTTTTCGGACAAACAGTGTTGTAATCCAACTAAGTACTACTACTCTTGTGCGACACTAAAGGTTCAAGCAGAATGACGCATACACGACGGATTCACGATGCATTAAAATTTTAAATATATATAGTACGTTTTCAATTAGACTACACAGATCGCGACGGATTCACGACGGACTATTTTTAATTCAATCTGAAAACCAAAACTGTGGAATCCGTTGTAGATACGTCATTCTGTTTCCCGCATAAAAATATTTTGAATTAAAAGTATTGCTTAAACTCTATATCGTATATTAAACATGCTAATTTTTATCACTCTGTCGAAATTTTATATCATATGCCAAACGTTTTTCTGTTTGTTTATTGAAGTTTGTGTATAAATAACTTTTATCATAAAGACTTTGGGTGGCCTGAATTTATATTAAATGAAATTAATACTCTTTAAACAGATATCAAAAAGTTTACTTAGTAATAGTGCCCGAAGCATAGACTGAGTTTGTAGTCGAAAAGGGATACTCCGATACAGCAATCCCTCAACCGATATTTCTAAAATCTCAGACTTTACAATATCTTATTTTCGATCTTAATTAGTTTTTAACAGGATCTTCTCTACTTCAGATGATCAAGATTTCAATGCTTTTGTGTAAAAAAAAACTAATTATATTAAATCCTTCATAAAAAAATGCTAGGAATTAAGGCAATTATTCTCTTGTACAGCCATAGATCTATTAGTCAAGACCCATTAAATAGAAGAGAATTTGAGTTCAAGAATAAAAAAAAGGTCAATTCTAATTGGAATACAATAAAAAGAGAAAAGAATACTTCATCTGAAGATAAGGACTAATCTTTTGGATGACCATTTATGGGAATTGTGATAGGATACTGTTCCTTGAACGAACACATGCACAATTTGAGAAATTTTTCTACGGGAATACAATTATAACTCTTATCAAGTTTGGGCATCATTCCATCAGGGAACATTACTATATGTACTCTGAAAAGACGATTATATTGATTTAGTCTGTATATTTTTATGCCTTATGGTAGGTACTACCAGAGGTTATATTAGTTTTGTCACTAAGTGTGTAACGCATAGAAATAATCATCGTAGAAAAATTTCAAGGGTATGGTTGCGTAGGTAATCAAAAGTTATATCGATTTATGCATGTCCATCCGTCCTTCCGTCCGTAGACAAGATAACTCAAAAACGCGTTTTCCGATTTTGATGAAATTTATAATATTAGTTGCTTATTCCTTAACTTGGTTTGGTATTGCATTTGAGCAAAATCGATCTACGGGGGGCAAAGTTATAAAGGAAAAACAAGGTGGCCAGAAAGTTTTGTCGTTTTTTTGGTTATGGTTTTTCGGATGTAATTAGAAAATTTGTGAACCGATTTTGTTTAAATTAATTATATAGGTTAAGTACATAAATAGACGATACCATGTTAAATTTCAGTCAAATCGGTCCAAGGATAGTGGAAAGTTTTCCCGATGTATTTTAAAAAGTTATATACCGGTTTCAATCAAATTTACGAAACGTGTTTGTGCTATTAGACTCCAATTGAGAAAGAAGAAACGAAGTTATGGAGAAAAACATATAGTAACTTAAAATCGGCCTATAGCTGATTTTTTGATGCCCTATGGTAGAAATGGGGCAGAAAAACAATCAAATCTAACAGTATTTCAAGGTTTTTTCTTCATAACTTTGTTTCCTCTTTTCAAAATTTCTTCTAATTCGCAGGTAACCTAGGCCCTAATAGGATAAATCCGATCCGCAAATTTTATTTAAATCAATATTTTAGTTTTTAAAGTACATCAAAAAAACTTTATGGACAAACTTATTTTCTCCTAGGATTATTTCTTTCTCCACTATCCTTTGACCGATTTTGCTGAAATTTAACTTGGTATCGTCTATTTACGTATTTAACTAATATAATTAATTTAAACAAAATTGATTCACAAATTTTCCAGTTAAATCCGAAAAACTATATAAAAAAAACGACAAAACTTTCTGGTCACCCTGGTTTTGCTTAATAACTTCCCTCCCCTTCGGTCGATTTTGCTGAAATGCAATACCAAACGCAGTTAAGGAATAAGCAACTTACATTCTAAATTTCAACAAAATCGGATAACACGTTTTTGAGTTATCTTGTCCACAGACGGACGGGCGGACGGACGGACATGCATAAATCGATATAACTTTTGATTCCCTGCACAACCATACCCTTGAAATTTTTCTGCGATGATTATTTCTATGCGTTACACAATTAGTGACAAAACTAATATACCCTCTGGTAGTACCTACCATAGGGCATAAAAACGTTGAAATATTGAGTTAAGTAGAAAATTCGTGGGGTTTTTTCCCAATAGATGGCTTTAGAGTCGTATAACTTTAGTATGTAGTTCTAATCCTATCAAGTTATATTATAGCACGCTTAAAAGGTGACATTTTAGAGAATATTTATGAAAAAAATAGTGAAATTTAGGCAGAACTAATTGGGGTAATTCGGTTTTGAAAATGAGCCAAAATTCTGAAAAAAATTCCCTATATTAATGCTCCATGTTAGGTACTACCGTCCGTTCGTGGACAAGATAACTCAAAAACACGTTATCCAATTTTGATGAAATTTAGAATGCTACTTGGTTATTGCTATAGTGGATTTGGTATTGCATTTCAGCAAAATCGACTGGGGGCAGCGAAGTTATTAAGCAAAAGCAAGGGTGACCATAAAGTTTTGTCGTTTTTTTTTTACAGTTTTTCGGATTTAATTGGAAAATTGGTAAAGCAAATTAATTATATTGGTTAACTACATAAATAGACGATACCATTGTAAATTTCAGTGATATCGGTCTAAGGATAGTGGAGAAAGAAATACTCGTAGGAGGAAATAAGCCTGTTCAGAAAGTTTTTTTGATGTACATTCAGAACTAATACACCGATTTGAATAAAATTTGCAAATTAGACTTATGCTACCAGGGTCTGGGTTACTTACAAATTAGAGAAAATTTTGAAAAGGACAAACAAAGTTCTGAAGAAAAAATCTTGATATATTGTTAGTTTTCACAATTTTTCTCTCCCATTTCTACCATAGGGCATCAAAAAATCGGCTATAGGCCGATTTTAAATTACTTTATGTTTATGTAATTATTTCATTCAGAAGTGTAGCCAACAAAATTGAGTATGATCGTTGATATATATTGGGTCAAGGAAAAAGTTCGTGGTGTTTTTTCACCAACATTCAAACACATTTTTTTACATTTTAAATGAATTTTATTGAATCAAATACGTGCCGTTTTGATCGATAATCTTTTGCCATTTTTCTGGTAAAACCATCACTGTAGAATTTCTGGGCGGAAAACTGAACCAAGTGATTTTCACATGCCTCTTTTCAAGTTAGCTTTATGCCATTAAAGGAATTCTGCAGAGACCGAAACAAATGATAGTCGGAGACCAAGCTGTCTCAATTTTTGCCTAGTCATTGAAGATGTGCGTGTGGTCTGCTATTGTCATGATGGAAGACGACGCCTTTTCTATTGATCAATTGTGGCCGCTTTACCTCAATTGCGTGCTTTAATTTTGTTATTAATATTATTTGTGGAAAATAATGAAAGGTTTGCCAGGTTAAAAAAGATGAAATTCCTTTGATATTATGTTGATACTGCGCCATCTATGATTCTTTTCTCACAGCAGTATTTTCATCACTTTTTGTGACACACCTTCATAACTTTCTCCTTTTCCTTTTTGCTTCAATTGCAACAATATGTTGATGGGTTTTTTTTCTTTCTTGTTTATCGAATATTTAAAGCAAAATAATTGAAGAAATTCCAAATACCGTATTTCTTTTACAAGGAAACAAGAAAAAAAAAACAGAAATAAATGGAAGAAGAGAAATTGAAAGTTGTTATTGGGATGCTGTAGTTATATGTTTGGGGAAAAGCGAAGACAAGTGTAAAACTTGATTAACTTTTACGACGAGCAACAATTTAAAAAAATGTTTAATCGAAGTTTGTTAGTAATTTTTATGGTTTTCAGAAGAAATAAAAAAAAAATAAAATTTATATATGAAGATACTTTTCTCTGCCTCTGGCAATTAGTTGTTTTTGTTTTAGAATTTTACCATTTTGGAAATTGAAAATCTTAATATACACGCATTGGTGCATACTGGCTTACGTTAAATTAATTGCGATTACATGAAAAAAATATATCGAAACTTTCGAGTAATAATAATAATAATAATAATATTCATAAAATGTGGGTCCCTTCAGTAGATCATACAAAATCTCGATAAATGAAAAGTCGTATGAGCTTTACCATATAGGCATTTAAGGATATATCGGGTCCGGCAATTAAAGTGTCCGTCTAATTCAAATCGCTGTCAAATGTAAACCGTACATCTTGCAATACTAAAATTTGACATGAATGTTGCTTGACATATTGTCTGTCAGTAGTAAAAATTATTTGTTGATGGGAGAAACGCGTTCTTATTTTTTTACAATGGACCTTAAACGAAATTCAATTGTTGCGCTTCATTTGATTGGAAAGTCAAACATCGGAATTCACCGTTTTTCACCAGATCTCTGAATTTGTTGGATTATTCCATTTAGAAAATTTTACAAGCAGCGGCTTGTAAAAAAAAACACACACAACTTTGGACGGTTTATAATAAGATTTGACTCGTGAATGGAACCGTTTAAACCAAGATATCGTGCGAGGATCGTGTGCATCGTTTAAAAGCCGCAAAAGGCGGTTACATACTATTCGAATAATTGTAAAATTAATTATGTATTAAAAACTATCATTTTCGTAAATTTTAATAAAACCAATAAACAAAAAATTACAGCGTTTTTAAAACACTTCAATTGCCGGACCCATTAGGGCGCATGTGGGACACAACACATTTTATTATGCGTATATTTTCGAATCTTTCCATTTCAAATTGTTGAGTTTTTACTAAATCAAATGTATATATGATTTCAATCTATGCTGAATGGGTCCCATTTTGAATATGGCTTAAAATTGGTCCAATTAAAAATTTTTCGTGTAAATCTCTGAAGTAGAAAGTAAAAGTAACTGGGACTAAAAATTAAATATGTATCGTAAAATTGAATTGTGCTCGAAAATCGAAAGAAAGTCGAACACAAAATGCACAATTTTGTCGTTTTTTTTAAATTTATATTGCAATCAAAATCGGTCAACAAAAAATAGAAGCAAAATTTAAATAATTTTCTTTTTTTTCATTTGGTTTGGTTTAATTTTTTGTAAATTGCACTTTTAGATTTACTTTAAAAAAAAAAAAAAACAATTACGCGAATTGAATATTTATTTCCGCATTTTTTTTTTTTGAAAAATTTCCAAAAATTTTTTAAAAACTAAACACGATTAATTTTTGCGAAAAAAAAAAAGAAAGAAAAAATACGAAAATGTCTTTTTTGGTCTAATTTTTTCTTTATTTTTACTTTTTTATATTTCTCTCTCTAAATTTTAAAACTAAGGATTTAGAAAGAAATTGGACTAAAAGAAGTTTTTCGGGGCGGTTTTCGCGCGAACAAATGATTTAGATTTGTTGCTGTGACCCTTATCCGGTCATAGTAGTGTCATTAAGACCAAAATATGGCATATTAGAAACACTAAGCAAATGTATTGGAGCAAGCGGTTAAGTGCGCAAGGATTGGAAAGAAAAAGTTATTATGATAGTAAAAGTATTACTCGACTTACGACCGAGATAGGTTCATAGACCTCGATCGTAAGTCGAATAGGTCGTTGAGTTGAGTTTCATAAAACTAAATATATAAAATTTTATGGAAATCCCCGCAACTGTTTGTTTCATTTATGTAATATGCGCATGTATGAATGAGACAAACACAAGGTTCATAAGTGCGAACCGTCGAAATGCGAGGAATATTTGAATATAAATAGAAAGTTATACTTATTAGTTTTGTTATTACATTTGTAACGTATTTTGAGAACGTTTATAATGTCTACTATAGACGTCTGTTATGTCTGTAATGTCTGTCGCATCCGTTCGTCTATCGAGAACTTAAAAACATGTCTGATTTTCAAGAAATCTGAAAACGTCTTATAAATATCTAATACCAGGTCCGGATTTAAAGATTTATAAGATGTTTGCTAGATATCTCAATCATGGTGTTAAGGATTCTTTTGAAATATCTATAATACATCATGTTCTAATCGGAACTGGAGGCCCATAAGTCAGAATTTTATGTTCGATATTCAAATAAACACTACGTAAACTTAAGCCCAATTATAAATGTCAATTGTATTGGCCTATAGAGCCTCTAGTTAGGTTATGCCCTAGACATACTACACGATTTAATCCAGTCGATTATTTTTAATCCAGATCATGCAACACATTCTGTTTTTCTGGATTAAAATTAATTCTCAATTATTTTTTGACATTTCTCAAAACTTTATATACATTTTTTTTTGTTTAGAAAATTTTGGAAGTAAAAAAAAAATTATTTTTGAATGTACAAACATATAAAATCTAAAAGAAAAAATTTAAAAATATCATATTTAAAAAAAAAAAAAATCATTTCCTTCAAAATAAAAAAAGTTTAGAACCGCCAAATTGTTTTCTTCTTACTTTTTCATTTTTGAAAGTTTATATCTATAAATATGTGCGGTATTACCAGATATAAAATCTAAAGCTTTAAAGCTTTTCACACTCAGAGAGCGAAAAGTTCTCAATTATTCAATAATTCAGATCAAAATTCTCAATAATTGAGCAAATCTGGTCCATTATCGAATTTTAACCGAGAATCGTGAGATAATCGAGATTATCGCCGCTAATATGTCTTTAGTATTATAGTTTTTCTTGGAATCCCATTTTCAATGATTTACGTACGTGTTTCTTTTTGTTTTAAGAAGACCAAATATTGGACAAAACAAAAAAGGGACGAAAAACATAAAAAAGTTTATTTCAATCAAATTAAGAGATGTGTACAAATTGAAATGAATTTTTTTTTGTTGATGAAATTTAACATTAAATTAAAGTTAATTAAAAAACAACTCCTATCTATGCTCTTTCTGCCATTCACAGATATATTGGGATATAAATTTGGACGTTTCAATGCCAAATAGTTATCAAGTTATCTTAATGTCAAAACATAAAAAATAGCTCTGGCGCCTCTGTATTAATTAGAACAAGTCGTTAATCTAAATGGGCCATGCCAGAAGAATAAGCTGTAGACCAGAAAAGGAAAGGTAAAAGCAATTTGAATAAGTTTCCAGTTTTCGTATAGAAGAAACAAAATCCTTTTTTGGAATTGGAGGGAAGAGCATTTCATAAAATAACATTTTATTACAAAATTTAAATATTGTAAATAATAAATACAAATCATCAATCATTAAAACAAAAATATATGAATTTTTATGTAAATCAGTTTTCTTAAACATGTCCATCTCCAGTATACGAGGCAAATGAAACAATGTGTGGAATAACATTTTGTTCATAAACCCCTGAAAATAAATGAGACCAAGGAGACCTAATGCAAAAAAACTAACGTCATCACCACCATGGGTTCCTTATTGTGGGGGCACTAATCCAGGATACATGAAATCTTTATCGGAGAAATCAGTTTCATTTAAGTTTGGTCGTGACCTATTTACGTGACCGACATAACCCGGGCTATTAGCATATGAAATTGTTGTATACGGAAGTCCATCGTTAGTTGGTATTCAAACGTTAAATATCATTTCCACGATTTGGATAACCAGAAACTGACATAGTATGAGCATGGTCTGATTTAACAACAATTAACGTATCGACGGTGGTTGATGTCAGCTTCATAGCCAACTCAATAGACTTCGAGAATTCAACAGTTTCATCTAACGATTTTCTGGCTTTACTTTCATGATGCCCATGATCAATACGTCCACCTTCAACATACAAAAAATACCTATTTTCTTCATTTTGACACTTTTTTTATTGCACCTTCGACCGCATTTCAACTAAGGTTGGCTGTTTATCAGGATCCGCATCCAAATGATAATGCATATTATACGAATCGAATAATCGTATTAGATAATCTGTTTTATAAAAATTTAAATTTCTTAAACTTTTTCGATTCGTTATATATTGTACATTACCATTTTTTTGTTTTTTCCA
Organism: Xylophagus ater; assembly: GCA_963422695.1. Classification (NCBI taxonomy): domain Eukaryota; kingdom Metazoa; phylum Arthropoda; class Insecta; order Diptera; family Xylophagidae; genus Xylophagus; species Xylophagus ater. Next base: position 60,331,422 of record OY730480.1, read on the forward strand.
AGTATTTATTAAATTGACACCCCATCATGTCTTTCACCTGCATAACCATCTTCATCTTTTTCTGTATTCGGTAAGAAATTCTTTTTTCCACCGCCCATAATTACTTTAAATTTAGTTCCTGGCATGTTAAGTATTAATTGCTGGGCAATATCAATGCAAGTAGTTGATGTATGACCAGTTTGTTCAACATCTAAATCACTTTCATAATTTCTGTTGGCCACATGGGAGGGCATAAGTTCCAGCGGGAGTTGCATGTGTTACTTTAGCTGTTGTCACTATAACAGTACCTTAATCAGCTTTTTGTGACCAAGTTGCCAAAGAACTGATATGATTCAATGTATTTTGACCAGTATTTCCTTTCACAGTCGTCAAAAGTTACACGTGCTGTTACACCTACCGATCGTACCAGAATTTGCTTTAACATAACATATAAGCTGTGGCAGAACATACAAAATCTGCGACTTGTTTATTTACACAATATGCTTTTGAAAGACCAGTACAGGCAAGTCTCCTATAACGCGATTTTTCGTACCGTGTTATATGGAAACCGTGTTTTAAGGAACTCAAAATTAATTCAAATCAGGAAATGCGTTCTATAGAAATCAAATTATGGGAAACATAAAAATAAGACAAATCAAATTAATTTATACCGCGTTATATTGAAACCGCGGTATAAGAAACTCAGAATTAATCAGAATTAATACAAATTAAATGAATTCGTACCACGTTATTTGAAATCTCAGAAATAAATAAATCAGACCTATATATGTGAAAACTGCATTCTTAAAGTATCAAGTTATCCGTGTTTTCTTCCACAAATGCATTTGAGGTAGATTCACCAATTAATTCCACCAATTCCTCCTCATTTAAACTCTCTTCCCGAAGTAGTTCTTCTATATCTTCATGGTTTATATCTGCAAATCCTTCACTGCTCAAAGCAGAACCAATGTTTACTATTTCTGTAAGTGGGGCTGGAATTTCATTTTACTTTTGAACCATTTTAGGTAAAAGAGGCCTCCAACATGCATTAAGTGTTGACGGTTTAATTCTTGCACAAGCTGATGTGACAGTTCGAATACAATCTAAAATAGAAAATTCTTTCCAAACTAGAAGAAGAGTTTTACCTTCATCATTTTCTAATCTATTGAAAATGGTTTGAACAAATTGGCGCATAAATATTAAAAGTTGGAATGATTCCTTGGTCCAGCGTCTGTATCAATGAAGTGCAGGGTTAGGCGGAAAAAACATAATTTTCACATTTGGGTGATTGAGAATAATGAAACCTATGTACATATAAACACATCGAATAAGTGCTGCCATATATAAATTTTTCAAATTTTGTTTAGTTGTTGGAGTGTTCTTGAGTAGGTATTCTGGCGCTTGAGACATGGGCGTTTCCAATAAAGTTCCGGGACTGATTCCCATGTGATTTGTATGGGGCGCCTTCCTGGGGTAAATTTTAGCGGGGTTGACGGACGTGGCAGACCAATGGGAAGACAATATGAGGGAGTGGGAGATGGAAAGGCATGGTTTTCGTCGAAGTGAGGCACGTTGTGTGGGAGAGGGGCGTGGTAAATGCGGGTAATGAGAGTACGGCATTTGTCTCTTTCTCTCTAGGCGATGGCAGCACCCAGCGGTTGGTTGGTGAGGGAAAAAATGGCCGTCGCATGTTGCCACACCCCTAAAATGGGCTGTCGGGTTTTTAAACATGGCTGTCGAAACATGTGGTGGAATATATCGTCAGGGTGTGGTATTTAGGACGCGTGATATTTTTTTTCACAGGTTTATGGATATTTTTCAAGCTGTATTAGATTACAAAATTTAATCAGAATACATCTGGTGTCAATTAGGTAATTTTTCGGTGGTAAATGCATGTAAATTTATGGAAAACACATTTGGATCAACTGTGATCATCGACATGTCTAAAAAGGCGATCAGAAAAACGTCGCATGGGAAAATGTTTAGTGATATTTTTCGACACGTTTATGGATATTTTTTCAGAGTCCAGATTACAAAATTTAACCAGAATACATCTGGTTACAATTAATTTTTCGGGGCTAATTTATGGCAAAAACATTTGGATCAACTGCGATCATCGACATTAAAGCCGAACGTGGCGTGGGGGTGGGAAAATATTTAGTGGAATACATATCCGATCGACAGGACGTTTTTTTTTGACAGGGCATTTTTTCAAGTTGTATTACATAATGAATTTCCCATCTGGTTACAATTAATTTTTCGGAAAAAGCATTTGGATTGGCTGCGATCATCGACATTAAAGACAAAACGTCGCGTGGGAAAATGTTTAAAGGATTTTAATGTCGGATCATCAAAACGCAGGTAAAGGGATAAAAAGATAAGAAATTTTAGTATAAAAGGGCCGAATTATCTGAAGATCAGTGATTTATTAAAAGAAATCTCGGAGCAAAGTGAAAATGTTCGAAATAACTAATGAACGGGAAGTTTTTGTGCGGAGGTTTAATTTAACCAGGTATAAAATTAATTTCCAAATTAGTTCGATACTCGAGAATGAAGATCCGACTCGTTGGATTAAATCAGCGATAGAAGGTCTTGTTGAGAAAGCCACAGAAGGTTTGGAATCAAGTGATTTTGTTGGCTTTACATTCTGTGCGAAAAGATATAATGAAGGGGGCCCCGGCTGAGTTACTTTTAAACCAGTGAGTGAAGGTAAATTTGACGAGACTTGGGAAATTCAAATACGAGGAATGAGTACCTATACATTTTGTTCAACTGCAACATCGGTAAGAATGCCTGTGGACAACGGAAATATAATAGTTTCGACGAGTAAAGTGCAAACCGGAGAGATATAGTCCAATTTACCGCGTGCAATAGTTGTTACAATAGCAAATGCGGAAAAAATTGTTCAGTATAAAAAAATTAGACAGAATGACGGGCAAATACAAACACAAGCTGTTGAGAAACTATTGGCCGAAAGGTGTTGTAAATAAATATTGTGCAGCATGCAATCGGTATTTTAGAGGAACTACATGTTACGAAAATCATGTAAAAAGTGTTTGTGAAAACTAAAATGGTGCATGGAATGCCTGAAACTGTGTAAAAGAGACAGAATACACATGTGCGGGGAAATATTTTGTAAGAACTGTCAAAAACATGTCACGAGTAATCACCTGTGCTTTATAAGTCCAAATTCGAGTAAAATGGATAAAAGTGACATTTTTTGCATATTTTACGACTTAGAAACGCGTCAAGGAAAAGTTCTAGGTGAAATGAACGGGGAAACAATAAAATTGCATGAACCGAATTTGTGCATTTTCTCCAAACGATGCTGGGTATGCATTAATAGCGAAGGACTACAGTTCTGTCAAAACTGCGGGTATAGACTTCAAATTTTCAAAGAAACCGTTATTGGAAGTTTCTTAAAATATTTATTAAATGTGCGCTAATTCCATAAACGCGTCATAGTGCTTGCACATAATGAGCAAGAGCGATGTGGAGATTTTAGCAGAAGGCTGTCTCAAATTTCGAAGTTTGATGCTGAGGGAATGTGATGTATGCCCATTCGCGGAAGCAGTAACGATAGCGTCTTCCTGTAATCTGGTATTCAGACGTAATTTCCTTCGACCGTATACAATCGGTCTAATACCAAAAACAGGCTATCGTGAAGATAAAATTGCATAGAAGGTTGCTATACAGTGGTTGCTTTGGGAGGAAAAACAACTTAAAAGAAAAATCCGGCAGAAAGAAGCTGTTATAAAGGGGGCAAAAGTTGATGGCTACTGCGAGGAGACGGGACAAATTTTTGAATTTCACGCCTGTTATTACCACGGTCATCCCGCGTGTCTCACAAAAAATAGAGATGATTGTATGGAGGCGGAGGCGATGCATTAAATTCTCGGTATGATTCAACGGTATTTAAAACTGAACGGCTTCGATCGTCGGGATATGAGGTAATAGAAAAGTGGGAATGTGAATTCCGAAAAGAAATGTATGCTAACGCGGAAATGAAAAGGTACGTGAGTGACCATTCTGTACTAGTTAGTGCTCCACTTAATCCTCGTGATGCATTTTTCGGTGATCAGACGGGTAACGCCAGAACTTATTATAAATGTAAGTTAGGAGAAAAAATTAAATACATTGAAGTATGCTTTCTCTACCCGTGGATATGTAAAAATGGAAAATTCCCCATCGCTCACCCGAAATTATATGTTAGTATCTTGGAGTGCTCTAAGCTAAATTTAACAAAAATTGATGGCCTGATTAAATGCAAAATTTTACCACCACAAAATCTGTATCAACCCGTCTTACCGATGAAACAAAACCAAAAGTTAATGTTCCCATTATGCTTCACAAGTAGTTTGGAAAAAAGTCAAGAGGATTGTACTCATGAAGAAAATGAAAGGGTATTAACTGGAACATGGGTACTAGATGAAGTAAATAAGGCCATTGAAAAGGGCTACCAACTGCTGGAAATTTATGAAATATGGTCTTATAAGGTGCGGCAAGAAACATATGGCCTCTTCACAGAAATGATGTACAAATTCCTAAAAATGAAACAGGAAGCTTCTGGGTGGCCTAGTACATGGAGGAGGAAAAACGTGCATTTGTTAATAAATTCTTCGAGAATGAGGACATAGTATTAGAAGCGGAAAAAATAGAAAAAAAAGGAAGTGTGTTTTTGACCACACTGTAGAAGTGAAATAGAAGCTGTTTGCTCCGTTATTCTTCAATTTGTATAACAGTTGTAGTAAGCTAGTCCATCCAATTGCATTTGCGCTCAAAGTTAGGAATAAGGTTGGCCTTCCTAGTTGTCTTATCATGGCGAATAGATCCTTTTTCCTTTCAGCCCAGTACCAAGAGGAATCTGGTATAGCCCGAAGGAATGCGAGATTGCTTTCAATGCAATTGTTAATACACTCTTCAGATTGTATTTGTCGTCGTGTAATGTTGGTATTTCTGCCAACGTGCTTAAAAGCCACAGTGACAGCATCACGCACACGCAATCGCATGATCTTCATAGCCATGTATAGCAAATGTTGAGGAGTCACTCCACGCCTGTCGCAGCGCCTCAGTTCACTGTTTGCCATCATAAACGATGAAACCCTCACACCCTCTCTAAATGTTCGAAATTGCCCTATATATATACCAGGAAAGGGAAGCTACTCTGCATGTTCATCGAATAACAAACTTTACGGAACGTTGTTTTCTCCAGGCGCTATTCTTAGAAATTTGTCCTCGTTCCATAGTAATGTTTGTTGTTGTGCAGTTAGGCTTTCTTCAATGTCTATGTTTTCGCTCATATCATCTATTTGAACTTGATCTGGAATGAGATCTTCATTGAAGAATGACTCATCTATAGCCACATTGTACAAATGGTAGAGCGGTGTATCAACCAAATGCCACAACCATACCTTTATCGTCCGTTTTTTAACTAACCGGTGCAAGTAGGAAGATTTGCGAATTTTCTTCCTCTTAATGTGAACGTTAATGCAGTGGTCGTCGTCAATGTTTCGTGGTAATCTGTGGGCCATAGTATTAACGCAAACAGGAACATTGATTATTTGCCCATAAATGCCATACTGTCCTAGAACGTGGTGCAGTCTCCGTATTTGCATAAATGGAATCCTTGGCGTAATCAGTCGTTCCGATATCAAATCCAGTGGAGGTAAGGTTGTCGATATTAGCGGGTATTTAAAGCCATTGTATATTGACATTCTGATGTTCTGCACCGGTCATAGCCGTACTTGTGGAAGCCGTACCCGTCGAAGCATTGTCAGTGAGTTGATTTTGTTGTCCTTGCGGTGCAAGTTGCCTAGTCCTATATGCCCGCGTCCGTTCTGTACCAATCATATCCGTACTCGTCGAAGCCTTGTCAGCGAGTTCCATTTGTTCCGCTTGTTGAGCAAGTTGCCTAGCCCTACATGCTCGCGTCCGTTCTGCACCAGTCACAGCCGTACCCGTCGAAGCCTTGTCAGCGAGTTGCATTTGTTCCGCTTGTTGAGCAAGTTGCTTAGCTCTACATGCGCGCGTCCGTTCTGCACCAGTCATAGCCGTACTCGTCCAAGCCTTGTCAGCGAGTTGCTTTTGTTCCGCTTGTTGTTGCCTAGCCCTACGTGCCTGCGTCCGTTCTGCAATAGTCATAGGCGTTCTCGTGGAAGCATTGTCAGCATGTTGTCATTGAGCAGAATTGTCGACTCGCAAACGTTTCTTACCCGGAGTCATTGTAGCCTTAGTAAGAAGCAATGCTTTGCTTCGATCTTGTAACTGCCGGCAGTTTTCCGTTGTTGGCTGCCTTTCAGCAGAAGTCGCTTTATTCTGTCCACGTAGTGTGTTCTTGCGAGCTCTGTACTCCCTGGTACGTTCAGTAGCCCTCTTTGCCTGAGTTTTAGTTACGAAAATGCCAACAATAGAGCGCTATGGGAAGCGCGAAACTACTTAAAGGGCCACCAACACGAAAAATGTCCAGAAAGTCACTAAGTGGTTTGAAATAATCCCCATAAAAACCTCCACAACTTTGTCGAACATTTCACACGTGTACGACCTCTACGTAAAAACTTCAAAAAAAACATTCAAAAATTTTTATCGACTACAGCGCTAATACGATGATAGATAGAACTATTTGGTCTTCGACGGAAATATTTCTCATTATAACTCCACAATAATGCCGAACATTATAATCGTCTAGGACGTCCAGATAATAAGATATTTTGTAATGTAACGTTTCGTCAAAGTTCAAAAATTGTTATTGAAAACAGCGCCGAAGTGGTGGGAGATAAAAATATTATGTCTTCGACGGAAATAATCCCCATAAACACCTCCACAACTTTGTCGAACATTGCAATCGTGCACGACCTCTATATAAAAAGTTCAGAAAAAATTTCAAAAAATTATATCGACTACTGCGCCAATATGGTGACAGATAGAACTATTTGGTCTGCGACGGAAATATTACTCATTATAACCCCCACAATAATGCCGCACACTGTTATCGTCTAGGACGTCCATATAATAAGATATTTTGTAATGTAACGTTTCGTTACAGAAAATCGTTACATAATTTTTGCTAATCGCCCCCATAGAAGTATTTCACTTCAAAAAAATCTTGTTTTAAGATCTACTGCTAAGTTGATATTAAATTCATTTTGGGGTAAATTTGGTCAGAGGGAAAACCAATCGAAAACCTCTATAATAACACAACCAGCTGACTTATATACAATTTTATCGGATCCATCTAAAGCAGTTAACCATATTTTACCAGTTAATGATGAAACTCTGATTGTGAACTGGGAGTACAAAGAGGCTGTAGATACTCTGACTACAATCAATGTGTGTATAGCAGCCTACACTCTACACAAGTATGGTTGAAACTGTATTCATATCTGGAGAAATTGGGGGAAAGAGTATTATATTACGATACCGACTTTGTTATATACATAAGCAGAGACGGTGAATATGACCCCCCTGTTGAAAATTTTGTTGGAGATATGACTGATGAATTGGACTGTTACGGCACTGGCAGTTATATTGAAGAATTTGTGAGAGGAGGGGCAAAGAACTATGCATACCAGGTATTTTCAACAAAGTAAAACAGTCGAAAAATGGTTTGTAAAGTAAAGGGGATTTGTTTAACCTACGAAGCGTCGAAATTGGTAAATTTTGAAAGTATGCGTGACATAATTTTAAACAGCGATGGAGAAGCGTGGCCGATCAAAAACATTTCTTCGAGTATACGGCGCATAGAAGATCATAGAATTATGGTATAACGACACCGGTGGTAAAAACAATACAACGCCAGATCAGAGAAAAGGAAATTTTTGGAAAATTTTGATTCCATCCCCTATGGATTCAAACACACCAAGACTGCTTTTTAATAAAAATATATATTTATCTATATAAATAAAATCGTAAATGTTCGTTTGTTCCTAACCGGTAATCTCCGAAACTTCTGAATCAATTGACTTGAAATTTTTACAGAATGTCCTATGTGATTATGACCATGTTTATATGTACTTTTTATTTACCTATGTTGCACCTGAGTCAAGTAATAATTGATTTAAACAAATGAATCAGTAATACAAAGCCACAAGCATCTAATAATTCGTTGACTTGCAACGAGAAAACGTAATTACTCTTACTCACACACGCATACATCAGATATATATATTATAAAAATAAAGATGAGCGTAGTGGCGGCGTTTAAAATATTAATTCGGAGGGGCAACAGTTTAAATGGGCTTAATGCCTATGTATTCTGGAACATCAGAATTGCGAAAAATGTTTGCGTTATTTATTCGAAAAAACAAATTTCTCTTAAGCGGACAAAATTAAATTATTCGCTTTAGATCCTGTTTATTGAAATGTAACGAGCAAATTATATCTCTACTAAATGGCGTAAAATTCTGTAAGCCCATAACCGAAAGCCATTTCATTTCTCATTTTTTGGAAAGCTTAAAGCCAAAAAAAGGTATTTATAATTGACAAGGCTGAATTTTCAAAATCTTCGACGAATTTTAAGAATTGCCCCCAATTTCTCAAAATAATTACTGTCACTGGTAGTTTTAATTAAAAAAAAACGAGGGGTTTTTAGATTTGGATTCAAAGTTGATTCAAAGAAATGAATGTTTTACTAAATTATGAAGTAACATCATTTCTGTTTGATTAATTATTATATATGTAAAAAGGTAAGCCTTCTTTCTTTCCCTCTGTCCGTCCTATATTGCCCGGAAAGAAAATTCGTTGAGCAAAAAAAAAAAAACACTTTTTGATATGTTGTAGAGAGTTACTTGAAACGTGAAGAAATTTTGTTTCCGGGGAGATTGGGGGTCGGAGGGGTTACAAAGGGGGACTTGAAAGCTTATTTCGGAAAACCTCATTTATAATCTGAAATATACATCGCACATAATTCTGACCTGAGGCAATCTTATTAAGATTTTTATGCCGGACATTCCGACGTACACGACAAAGTTCCATTTGCCACCGCTTTGGCGCTGGAGGCAATACAAATTTACGAACTTTTTATATACAAGTCACACGCAATAACAATATTCAGCAAAGTTGTGGAGGTTTTCATGGGGATTATTTCCGTCGAAGACCAACCAGTTCTATCTCTCACCACTTTGGCGCTGGAATCAACACAAATTTTGGAACTTTGTATGCAGACGTCATACACGATTACAATGTTCGACAAAGTTGTCCTGGTTTTCATGGGGATTATATCTGTCGAAGAGCGAATAGTTTTACCTCTCACCAATTTGGCGCTGGAGTCAATAAAATTGTGGAACTTCGTATTTAGAGGTCACACGCGATTACGATGTTCGGCAGAGTTATGGAGGTTTTCATGGGGATTTTTTGTGTCCCAGACCATATAGTTCCAGCTCTCACCGCTTTGGCACTGAAGGCAATACAAATTTTTGAAGTTCGTATTTAGAGGTCACACACGATTGGAATATTCAGCAAAGTTATGCAAGTTTCCACGAGAATTATTTCCGTCGTAGACCAAACAGTTGTATCTCTTACCGCTTTGGCACTGGAGCCAATACAATTTTGGAACTTGGTATGTAGACGTCACACACGATTACAGTGTTCGCAAAGTCTCGGAGGTTTTCGTCGGATTTTTTCTGTCGAAGATAAAATAGTTCTATCTCTCACGACTTTGGCGCGGCGGTTGTTTAGGCCCCTACTGAATTGAGGTTTTTGCCTTTACGTAATATATGTTTGACGGGAGCTATTTTACGAACCGGCGAAATGGGATCAATTTAATATCTTCGCTCGGGGTGTTACGGGGTAAATAATGTGCATTCTGAATAGATCGACTTAAGACATGAAATATGTAACCAGTGGTGCTACGAGAACGGGGTAAAAGATTTATTATGTTCCGAATTAAGATGCTACACTTGAATACATTTTGTTAATTTACAGCGTTTTGTAAACCGAAATTTTTAGGAAGCCGTCTTAGGACGGGTTACAACCTAGCAATTAAATAAAGCCTATAAAAACAGCAATAATGAAAATTCGCCAATTTTAAAAATTATATTACGAGCTAAAAAAGATATCGTAAAAATAGGGTTTATGCCAAAAATCAAGTTTGTTTAAACATACAAAATTAAATTTTAAAATTATAATTTACTCTACTAATTGGCGTAACATTTTGAAAACCTAAAGCCGAAAGACATTTAATACGTAGAGTCTCATTTGTTGGAAGCCCTAAAACCAAAAAGGCATTTAAAAATGAAAATGCTGAATTTAACAAATTCTTAGATGAAATTTCCAGCTTGGGACGATTTACAATACAAAAGCTCTGACTTCCTGGCCAATCGCCGGTGGATAGGCATGACATTGCAGCACGTGTTTTCAAAAAGAAGCTGAAATCCCTGGAATTGATGGTAAAACATGAAGTGTTTGGGTCTGTGCGCTGCTGGATGTACTCAGTGGAATGGTAAAAGAGGGGATTCAAAAATGGTGAAAGAACGGCTCATTTCGCTTTGAAATTGCCATTGAACATTCAATTCATTGAAAGTCCCACATGCAACATTTCCAAAGCATCCGGCACGGGAAAAGTATTGCAGAAATGCAAACTTATTGTTTGGGATGAATGCACAATGGCGCACAAAAAATCGCTCGAGGCCCTTGATCGACCATTGCAAGACTTACGTGCAAATATCACACCATTTGAGAACGCATTAATATTGCTTGCAGGAGATTTCAGGCAAACATTACCTGTAATTCCTCGATCGACACCAGCGGACGAAATAAATGCCTGCCTGAAATACTCTAATTTGTGGCGACGCGTAAAGACGTTAAAATTAACTACAAATATGCGAGTCCAGCTGCAAAACTATCGGTCAGCAGAGATATTCTCACATCAATTGCTGGAAATTAGGAACGGAAAGGTGCCGGTTGATCTGACGTCAGGACGAATTTAATTGCCTCATAACTTCTGCAATTTAGTGACGTCAAAAGAAGAATTGGTTGAAAAAGTATTTCCCAATATTCAAACGAATTACAAGAATCACGATTGGCTAAGTGAACGAACTATTCTTGCGGCCAAGAACAAAGACGTCTACGAACTTAACAATATTATTCAGTCGAACATTCAAAGCGAGGTGGTCACATACAAGTTCGTCGACATTGTTGTGGAAGCAGATGAAGCGGTTAATTATCCAACATTTCTGAATTCACGCGACCTGCCAGGGATGCCACTGCACGGACTGCAATTGAAAGTCGGTTTTCCAATTATCATGTTGCGAAATATCAACCAGCCAAAGCTTTGCAACGGCACGCGGCTTGCAGTAAAAAAATTAGAGAGCAACATCGTAGAAGCAACAATCTTGACAGGACCTTTTAAAGGTGAAGATATCCTCATTCCTCGCATTCCTCGCATTCCTATGATTCCAACGGATATGCCATTTCAATTTAAGAGATGGCAATTCCCGATTCGATTGGCGTTTGCAATCACCATCAACAAGGCTCAGGGCCAATCTTTAAAATTGTGCGGTTTAGATCTAGACACGGATTGCTTCTCCGTTGGACAATTATATGTTGCGTGTTCTAGCGTCGGCAAATCAGAAAATCTCTATATCTGCACAGAAAATGGAACAACAAGAAATGTTGTATAACCACAAGCATTGTGAAATTAAATATACGAGAAACGTAAGAAAAATTCTTTTCCATTTAACCAGACTGAGCCACAGCAACGCGTGGTCGGGTACAGCTAGTATGTAAATATAATTGTAAATATATATCGATTGTAAGAAAGATTATTTTTAAGTGTAAATATAATTGTAAAATAAAGTGAATATTATTTCATATCGCGTGTATTTAATTTCTATCATTGTTACATTGTATTACATACTGTTTTAGCAAATGTAGGGCACAACATCCTCTATGAGCTAAACACTTCGGAGTTAGAGAATATCGCATCCTCAAAGTATTTAAATTCGGACACCCACAGTAGTCTAGATCTAGATCAAATACCGTTGCTCTATTTCCGACTATTTCACTGAAATACTTTTCTTCTCTGATCCTTTAACATAAATTATTTTATTTTCCAAATTCGTCTGTAAAAATTGTATCACGTGATTAATTGACGTGTAACCCATGATGATTTATGGAAAGCCAGGCAGCTTGAGTCTGCAGTGTTGATGGTAGTCTGTTAAATTCAAATGGCAGTTTTAGGTGAAAATGACGTACTTCATTCTCGTTGAACAGGATCGTAATTTTCTTAGGAATGAAACTACTTGTATTACTTTCTCCTTTAAAACCTTGTAAATCGACGAAAATAACCATGTTTATTGCTTCAAGTACCAGCCTCAACTGATGTTGTCAATAAAAGTGAAACAAGAAAGTGCATGTTCTAGCGTGTCCAAGTGGGGTCTCCCCTCCAGACAATTTAACTATAAATATGGACCGAAGGGCTAACAGAAGTTAGTCTTAATCAAGTACTTTACGGAAGACAGTGCCGCAAAAAAATGTCTTAGTTTTTCAACGAATTTCTGGAAGCTGATAGACCAGCAGCAGCAGAAGGCGCAGTAGATGTTTTAAGCGAACTCAACAATAATCACGTTCAATACAAGCCGACGAAGAAAATGGCAGATATAGAAATAAATACTCCATTTAAAATAAATTCGGCTCGGCGATGTATCATTAAATATGGAGAAAGATGCAGCGCAATGAACTATTATTCATATCGATTAATGATTCGAGAGAATGAAGAGAATCATATTTTGAAATGCCGTCAATTGTTTCACCAATACATCGTAAATATGTATGCAAAAATTGAAATAGAACGTTTAATATTCATCCGTTTGAATCAGACCAAGTTTCGCTCTGAAGAATACATTCATTTGCGAGATGCAATTGTAAATGACGGTAATACAACTAACGTTGCCATCTTCATATATAGGCAGTTCACGTCATATGCACGAGTACGCTTCAGATGCCATTGCGTATGTCCGTCACTACGGGCGTCCAGACCTATTCATTACATTAACATGCAATCCAGCTTGAGACGATATACAACAGCTTTTACTTCCCGGGCAATCGTCGGTGAATAGGCATGACATTAAAGCACGTGTTTTCAAACAGAAGCTGAAATCGCTGATGGAATTCATTGTAAAACATGAAGTGTTTGGGTCCGTGCTCTGCTGGATGTACTCAGTGGAATGGCAAAATCACGTCAACCGAAATCGACGATTTAATATGCACTGAAATACCCGATGCCGACGTCGATAAGGATTTGCATGAAGTTGTGACAAAAAATATGATACATGGACCTTGCGGTACACTTAATCCAAATTCACCATGCATGATAGACGGAAAATGCTCTAAGCGATATCCTCGAGCATTAGTATCCAACACAGTTACAGGAAACAATGGATATCATTTATGCAGAAGAAGATCAGCTGAAGATGGTGGTAAATTAGCAACCATACAAATGCGAAACGGTGAAATCGAAGTAGAAAACCGGTGGGTTGTGCCATATTCGCGTTTGCTATCAAAAACATACAAAGCGCACATAAACGTGGAATACTGTAACTCCGTTAAATCGATGAAATATATTTGTAAGTACGTGAATAAGGGCAGCGACATGGCAGTTTTTAGCGTGCAACCAGAAAGAAGTGATAGGAATGCGGTCATAAATATCGATGAAATCGCACAGTATCACACTAGAAGATACATAAGCAGCAATGAAGCTTTATGGCGAATTCTTTCATTTACGATACATGAACAAAAACCAACTGTTCACTTAGCAGTACATTTAGAAAATCGCCAACGGGTTTATTTCACAGCTGCAAATGTGCAACAAATAGCCTTGAATCCAGCGGCTACAACGTTAACTGCTTTCTTCACGTTATGTCAAAATGACGCGTTCGAAAACACTGCTGTATTCGGAAGTACCAACGTATTACACATGGAATGCGAGTAGAAAATCATTTAAACGACGCAAACGAGGAGAGCAAGTTGACTGACAACCTCACATATTCAAGGAAACTACGATAGGCAGACTGTACACTGTGCATCCCAATCAAGGTGAATTCTTCTTTCTTCGCATGCTGTTGATAAATGTGCCCGGTCCAACCTCTTTCCACCAATTAACAATTGTCAACGGTGTTACACATGCCACTTTCCGCAGTATCAAGCTCTGAATTTTTTGGAGAACAACCGACACTGGGATGTATGCATTAATGACGCATGCAACACATCACATCCAAATCAAATTCGTGCATTGTTTGCAACTATGTTGACCGTCTGCTCTCCTTCATCTCCAACAGAGTTATGGGAGAAATATAAATCGCACATGGCTGAAGATATTTTCCGTCGAAAACGCATGGAAAATTCAAATATAAACATAGATTTCACAGCAGAAATCTACAACGAAGTGTTGATAATGATTGAAGATTTGTGCTTAGAAATCGCGAACAAAGTTCTCAATCAATTGGTAATGCCATCACCGAATCGATCAGCTGCTGCTTTGTTTGATGTAGAATTGCGTTGTGAACAAAATTACAACACCGGTGATCTTTTGTCCTATGTGCAATCAAATATTCCTAAGCTAACGTTTGAGCAAAAGGGCATTTACGATCAAATAATGCAAACTGTCAATACCAGAGTCGGAGAAATATTCTTTTTAGATGCGCCAGGAGGAACTGAAAAAAATTAATGAGCAACATCATAGAAGCAATAATCTTGACAATCTTCACCTTTTAAAGGTGAATATGTCCTCATTCCTCGCATTCCTATGAATCCAACGGATATGCCATTTCAATTTAAGAGATAGCAATTCCCGATTCGATTGGCGTTTGCAATCACCATCAACAAGGCTCAAGGCCAATCTTTAGAATTATGCGGTTTAGATCAAGACACGGATTGCTTCTCACATGGACAATTATATGTTGCGTGTTCTAGAGTCGGCAATCCAGACAATCTCTATATCTGCACAGAAAATGGAACAACAAAAAATATTGTATACCCACAAGCATTGTGAAGTTAAATATACTAGAAACGTGCGCTTTTTATTTTCTTTCTTTTCCATTTAACAAGACTGAGCCACAGCAACGTGTGGGCGGGTACAGCTAGTTAACATATATAAAGGAACAAGAAAAATTTAATGTTTATGTCCTGACACTTGGCATCACTTCTATGCTACTATCTTTTCTATTTCGGGAGAAATTTTGTTTGCAGTGATTACTTTCACAACTGATCTAAGGTGAGCATCATTAGTACTGTTTCTAACAGGAGATTTATTTCCTTTTATAACTGAAAACAACTGCTCGCACCGAAAAGTACTTCCAAAAATGGAAATAATTTCATATGCGAATTTTCGAGTATTTTCAAACCTGGCTGGTAAATATTTATAAAATTCAGGCACACCACTTCAATGAATTTTGGCTTCAAATTTGAGTTGCACTGAATCTCGATCACCTCCATTTGCATATGGTTGGGTACTGAGTCTATATTTATCAGAAAATCGAAGAAAACAAACAAAATTTGTGTTCCAAAGAATTAAAATCTTTAAATCTTGTTTCAAATTCAGTTCTAAGATTTATTTGTGATACTATGCAGTATCATCTAAACTTGATTTGTTCATGTTCCACGTCGGCAACTGCGTTAAATCTTCATTTTTCAGTTGCTTTTTCCAAAGAACTAGCTTACATTTGAATGCTTTAATTATGTCAAACATGTTCTTAATGATCTGATCTTTTCCTTGTAACGATAAATGTAAATCGGTTAAGTGCTTGGTTATATCAACCATGAAAGATAAATCTTGCAACCATATTGGATCGGAAAACAAGCTTGTGTCTTGATTTTCAGCTTTTAGAAGTTGACATACTTCTTTCAAATCCCACAACTGTTTGAGAATCTTGGAGCAAGATAACCAACGTACCTCGGTATAGTAGGACAAACCTGAATATGCACTATTTAACTCACTTAAGAAAGCAGTGAATTGTCACTGATTTTAGCCTCAAATTCTACCTATCTTATTTTTATTCTCCGTCGGTTTGTTGTTTTATTATATATTATTGTGTGTCGATATATTGGCCGGGCCGCAAAAATGTTCGTTGGAGGCTGCATCCGGTCCGCGGGCCGCGAGTTTGACACCCTTGATGTACAACATTTCTGTTTTTGTTTTTCTTTTGTTATCCAATAAATTTTATGAGAAACATAAAATTGGAAAATATTTTCTCTATATAAGAAAGTTTTAAAGAGAGCGGGAAATTTGAATTCTTTGTTTTATATAATTATTTCACACGATCAATAATTTGTATTTGAAATAGAAAAAAAAGCAACACAACAAACAATAATGAAATGAAAATGATTAAGAAAATCTTTTCTTATTCAAAAAAAAAGTAAAAAAAAGCTTCTTTTTAATAATTTCGTCTTGTTTCTTTTTAAGTTTTTGATTATTTAAACAAATTTTGTGCTTATTTTTTTTTTTTTTTCTTAAGGTTTTCTTTTATCAATCAATATTTGAAAAATAAATTTTTGATTACTAAATATTTGTGTGACCGAAAATTCTCAATTTTGTTTTTTTTTTTGTTTTTGGAAAACTTTTTAAACTTGACCCACAAAAAAATGAAATAAATATCAAAAAAACCACCAAATTTTGTGTTTGACAAAAAAAAAAATAGCAAATAAAAAATAAAAAAATTGTTTTTTTTTTCTCAAAAAAATGCGATTTCTATTTAGTAGTTACATCTATGTACAGGGTTTTTCAATAAGAACTTTTTTTTCTTCAAAATTTTAAATTTAACACCCATTTTGAATGAAAGTTCTGAATTTCTTTATAGAAGTACAGCGTGATCCAACTTCAGTTTGCGAACTTTCAAACAAAATAAAATACACACAAATTAATCAAATAATTTCTCAGCCTCGACAAGAGAACGCGCTGCTAACAGGTCAATTTTCTCTGTCTAATGTTGGCCCAACCTTCATATGAACACGTGTCAAGTTTCACGTCGATAAGTCAATTCAGTCTTTGTTTAGAAGCTATTTGAAGTTGACGTGTCATTGAATTTTTTTTAACATGGAAAAAATTGAATATCGTGCAGTGATTAAGCTCGTTGTTTTGGATGATTTACCACCTACAGAAATTCATCCAAAATTGTTAGAAGTATATAAGGATGCATCATGTTCACTTTTCACTGTGAAAAAATGGGCTGCCCTTTTCAAATCTGGTCGCACAAACCTCGAAGATGATCCACTCGAAGGTCGCCTAAAAAGTGTATCAACAACAGAAAACATACAAAAAATACAGGATCTTGTTTTGGGACATCAACGAGTGACTGCAGATGAGATAGCTGACACCATAGGTATCTCACATAGTATAGTATATCACATATATTAGCGGGAAGTTTTATAGGTTTCAAAAAGGTTTGTGCAAAATGGGTGCCGCATTTGCTAACAATGGAACAAAAACACCTTCGGATGCTACTTTCTCAACAACATTTGGACCGTTTTAAGAAGGATAAAATGGATTTCGTACATCGATTCATCACTATGGATGAGACTTGGCTGCACCACCATGATGCTGAATCGAAACAAGAAGGTAAAAGAGGTTAAGGCTGTAAAGGCGCATTTTGGAGGCTTACCGGATTTTTATTTCAGGGATAGAATCCTTAAATTGGAGAATCATTGGAACAAGTGTATTGAAGATCAGGGATATTATACTGAATAATAAAATATATTTCATTTATAAAAACAATGTTTTTCTTGTCGAGGTTGAGAAATTATTCAGTACCCTAGTATACTTATTTTCTTTTGTTAATCATAAATGTTAATGTATTTCATTAATTATGAGAAATAATATCAATTAAAGGGCCGCCTTTGGACCATCTTCAGCAGCCGTTCCTTTCGAAGTAATTTTCGATAACTTTTTCGTAACCGCACCACAAAAATCATATCAACAGGCTGGAATCCGTCCAACGTAGATTTTTACGTTTTGCTTTGCATAACTTATCATGGAATGATCGTACATTGTTTGCTAGCTTACAATGATAGGCTCAAATTGTTAAGTTTGCATTCACTGGAAAAGCGGCGAGAAGTGGCAGATGTAATTTTCGTTCATCAAATTTTTCATGGGGCAATTGATACTCCCAATATTTTAAGCAAAATGCACCTTAATTCTAATATTTGCTCGTTGAGGTTCGTGGACTTGTTTAAAATCAGTTTCCACCAGACGAACTACGGTAAGAATGAACACGTCTACTGAATGCTGCGTATGGTAATGTGCTTGTGCTAATGCACAAGCTTTTGACTTTTGCTTCAGTTTATATGAACTGAGAAAACTTTTATATAATTCTTATAATAACCAATGACTTTATTATGTATTAATTTCTAAATTTAGGCTCGATTTGAGCTGTTATTATTATTAAATTCTTAAATCTTATGTAGTAGACAAAGAAACTGAAAAAATGTGAAATCGCTACCGCTTGGGTTCGAACTCAGCACTCTTGGTTTACTAAACAACTGGCTTTCTCACTAAGTCATTGATTATTCCAGATGGTAAAGTAATTCAGAATCTTCTTCACTATTTTATTTTGTATTTTACTATTACAATTCGGCCATTCTGATATACAGCCGCCCCTCGACTGACCTAACGCACGCAGCTAAGTTGAAACACTTAATTTGTACTCATTTAAATTAATCGCAACACCGGCTAACCTCACAACATGCACATACCATAGTCACCTTTAGGAAGCCTTTGTGAGTGAGAACAAATACCCCACATCTGATATTGTAATAGACAAAGAAACTGAAAAATGTGAAATCGCCACCGTTTCGGATTGAACTCAGCACCCTTGGTTTACTAAACAACTGGCTTTCTCACTAAGCCACTTAGATTCGACTTTTTAAAGTAATTCAGAATCTTCTTCACTACTTGTATTTTACTCTTAAGCATAGTACAGACACGGCTACATGTCCGTCAACCAGGTTGAAAAAACTGAATTTGAATCGTCTGTAGACTGGTTGACAAACGGTTGACCAACATGTCGAAAAAATCAAAACTTTTTGATTTTCAAGGGGTGTGGCTTCAAGTCTGTCTTGTTTGCAAACATCCTTGTGAAAGACGGAGCTGTAGTGATCACATCTATTTAAAGTGAGAGTGATTCAAGCAAAATTAAGTCTGAAAAATCATCGACAGAGAGCACTCTTTGTCACACTGGTGATTTTTCTAAAATGATATTCATATACATGTCGATTTACATGTAGTCAGTCTATGGGTTTCAGCACATGTAATCATTTCTATATAAATTGATGAGACGTTTGCAGCGCTACAAAGTCCGCCTCGTTTTTAATAGTTTCTGTAAATACATGAAATTTTATATCACACAGAGTCATTTTAACAAATACTATTAATAAGTTGATGCTTGCAGACGTGCACAAATTGGAAATTCTCATTATTGTATGCTTTTTGTTTTCAGGTTGCAGCCATTTCGATCGACATGTATACAGTCTATAAGGGGTTTTACACCTAAAACTTTTAGAAATTGCGCAAAATATAAAAATCGATTTCATTTTTTTGTTTGTTTACTAGATAGATGTTACCCCTTAATTGTTTTTCTCTTAAGTTAACATAATTCAATGAATTTCCGTAAAAAAGTGCTAAAAAAGAACTCATAAAAATTAATGTTATATCAAAAAAGAAAAAAGAAAATTCCAAAAATTATATTTTTTATGAGAAAAAAAATGACGATTTTCTTTTGTTTTATTTTTGCATAGAAAATGGAAATTCTCCTTCAAAGTGTATTTTCCTTTTCTTTTTCTTTGTTTTTCCAGTACATTATAATTAAGTACGTAACAAACAGAAAATTCACAGTCGAAAGAGTTTCATTTTTTTGTGTAATCTGCAACCAGTTTTTAAAACAAAGTAATATCTTTGTTACAAAACTAATATCTTTCTGGTAGAGAGAATAGGGGAAAAACTAAAAAGTGCGGGGAGTAACACACACAAAAAAAAACAAAAGAAAATTTCTCAAAACTTTAAAAAAAAACATATAGCAACTGAAAATCGGCAAATAACCGATTTTTTGATGCCCTCTAACAGAAATGGGACAGAAAAACAGCCAAAACTAATAATATTTTAAGGCTTTTTCAGCATAACTTGGTTTCTTCTTTCAAATTTGCTCTTGATCGCTGATACTCTAGGTCCTAATATCATAAATCTATTCTACAAATTTTATTCAAATCAATTTACTAGATTTTAAAGTACATTAAAAAAAACTTTATGACTATTTCTTTCCCCATTATCCTTGGACCAATTTTATTCAAAATTTACCACAATATTTATGTAGTCAATGTATGGAATTAATTTCAATAAAATTGGTGTGCAAACTTTATCCAGGTTTCACCAGCGAAATTTCTATACTGAGAGTTTTCCGTTTCAAATAAATGCTTTATTCTGAGCGGAAAAATGACACTCCTTTCTAATATTTAGAATATTTAGCGTGGATTCAGTTATTTTTTTGATTTAGTTCAGGTGCAGAAGTTAAGACACAATTTAAATTTTTTTGTTATATGGAAGTGGTTTCCTTTTTTAATAAGTCTACGGTATTAATATTCCGTTTGATTTTTTAATGCGCAATTTTTGAAAATATGGTAAAATTTCGATTCGCGCGAAGCGCATACTACATACTTAAATCCGAAAAACCTTTATTTTTGCTTTATAACTTCGTTCCCTTTCGGTTGATTTTGCTGAAATGCAATACCAAATCGAGTTAAGGAATAACCACCTCACATTGTAAATTTCATCAAAATTATATAACGCGTTTTTGAGTTATCTTGTACACGGACAGGCGGACATAAATCCATATAAGTTTTATTCTCTACATCTACACATTTATAGCCTTGAAACCGCTCTCCGATGATTATTTACATATATGCGTTACAAACTTAGTGACGAAACTAATATATCCTCTTGTAGTACATACCATAGGGCATACAAATTAGTTTTCGGCATCACTATGCAATTGAATAAACTAAAATCGGATTGTAACCAATAAATTTTCTTCAACAAATAAAAACTCTACTCTATTACGTATGTTGGTGTAAAAGTTTCGGGAATCCATAACAATCCATTCGAAAAACTTCGTAGTCAGATGAAAATAACTTTCTATTGAGGAAACTGCAATTAAGCCAAGTTTCGACCAGAACAATAATAGCCTATGCGAACACAAAGTACCAGCGAGGAGTAACTCGAGCCTTTTAGTGTGAAGTCCCCTTAGAATTTGGTAGTAGAGGGACAAGCATTTAAGTTTTTTTTTTAAAAAGTAATTAACAGTATTTTCTGCAGTATTTTTGAGGGGAAATACTTTTTTTGTCGTTTTCCCTCAAACTCTTTAACAAAATGTCGAAGGAGGCCGAAATTCATGAGAGACAAAAGGTGAGAACATATTGAAAGATGAAATTAGACGCCTTGTTAATTTTTTCACATTTGATACGGGCAGTGCGGCTTTCCTTCGAGCCAATGTAATGCAAACAGTTGCCACAGTGTCCAGTTACGAAAGAAAAATATCCTTCGGGGCAGGTACCGCCTTTAGAACCTGAAACTAAATACTTTCAAAAGAAGTAAGAAAATTAATATAAATCAAGAACATTTTCATGGATTCATGATTTCAAAAATTCCAAAGTGGACGTAGCAGTATCAGTGATAATTTTCGTGAAGGTTTAACACATCGATGCTGGGCGCGAAGTGATAATGATGAATTGTGACATATCTCGTTTAGGTAGAATAATTTTATCGCTTCGATATAGTATTGTGTTGATTGGATTCCACACAATTTGACAAAAAAAACAAAGAATCGAGTGAAATGGTGCCCAAAAAATTCAATAGCCCATCGTCAAATCTGCTTTAGAACTTTGTCTGAAGTGAAGAAATTTGGTTTTATTCATTTAAGCCTGAAAATAAATATTAAGATGGGCTGTATGGCCTTCCCAAATGAGGTGGAAGTAGTAACCGTGTAGTGTGTTTAAAGAATACTGATTAAATAAAGTTTTTGCTGTGTTTTGTTTCTCATACTTTCCCGAAACTTTTGCAACAACCTATATATAGAATTTGTTATTGTCCAGGTAAGAGGATTCCTGTGACCATTAGGTGCAAGAACAAATCCCTTTTTTTTGCTAATACAAGAACGTTTTTGTTCATCTTAATATATATTAAAATCTCGAAAAATAAAGGAAGAGGAGACAATGAAATAATTCTCCCCTAGTGATTGGTGGCAAGTGAAATGTAATGTTAGTAAGTCATAAGGGCTATTTGGACATTTGCTATATGCTCTTGAGTTTTTTGAACGAGGCCTTAATAAGATGTTTTAGCATGAACAGTTTTCACATTGCTAGCCTAGAGACTATATTATCGTCTCTCATTGCAACGATTTTTTAAATTTGAATATGGAAAACTTTTGGTTGCCAAAAAGTTCTCCATATATCGAAGTATAAAAACTTCTGCTACCAAAATGTACATCGATTTGGCAATTAAACAGCATGACTTAATTGGCTTGTGCGTATATCTTAGTTTTTCAAGCCCCTAAAAATTGGCAAATTTATAATACCTTGATGAAATTTTTTTTTAATATACAAAATTAAAATGCTTTTATATCGTAAAAATTTGTGTTTTATTTTATTTATTTTTACAGATTAAATAATTATCAAAAGAAGAATCATCCTACAAAACTGACCCAACGGCCATCAATTCGCCAAGAAAAGAAAAATAATAAAAATATGGGAAATTCTGGTAGTATACATAATATTGGTGCTGCAACTGATTTGGATGAATATCAGCAACAACATCAACATCATTCATTAAATTTGACACAATCATATCCATCGACGATACAACGTGATTCACAAATTGCCCATATAAAAGTTTTGCCCGAATTAACAAATGATATACCGCCAAGATTGCGTACAACAGCAAATGGTACAATACTGCATTCGGGTGGTACAATAAGCGGTCGAAAAGATTCATTAAATGATTGTAGTACAACAATAAATAATAATAATAATAATAATAATGGCCTATCATCATATCATCATCATCATTCACATCATCAATTATCATCACATAATCCTCATCAATTATTACAAAGATCACGTACATCAATTAATTATGATTTATCACATATGGAAAATTATCGCTCGAATATGTTGTCACAACAACAACAACACCAACAACAACAACAACAACAACGACACCAACAACACCAACAATCCAATTCAATGATAATGAGGATTGGTGATGATTATTTAAAATCTCAACAATATTCATCAACAAGAAATTTATCATATAAAAGATTTGGTTCTGAACCAGATCTACGTGGAACCGGTGGTGGTGGTGTGGATGAAAATTATCACAGTAATGAGAAATCAATGCAAATTAATGTTAAATCAAAAATTAATGTTAAAAATAAAAAAAAGAAATCTGCTGCACCGCCACCTCCTGTGGTAAGAGAATATGTAAATTTTTTTTCTTTCTTAATTTTAATACAGGTGATCCTTATATTATGCAAAACACGGTATACACTTTAATGTTATAACAGGACTAGTTTCTGGAGAAGAAAAAAGGGTACCAGAAAAAAACGAACTTTAAATTTTAACAATGAGATGAGTTAAAGCAGAAGATTATCCTCAATAAATGAGAATTTGTGGTTGGTTTAATGTTCATCAGTTTTTTGTACATACTGGATACGTTCCATTTATAGTCATGGAGGGTTGTTATAATCTAGTTAAAACTACTATTATAGCAAATCTAGATTGTCATTACAATAGCAAAATAGCAGATTTTCCATATCTCTTTTTGACAGTATTTCTTTTGGCAACTCATTTAAAGCGACGATAGTAAAATAACAGCTTTTCCATGTCTCTTTTTGGCAGTGTTTCTGTTGGTAATTCAACTTACGCTGCTATTATAACTAGATATTTTTAAGTGTACTCCTTTATTGTCATATATTGGTTGTGAAAACATATTACCTAGTTTATGTTTTTTTTCTGTGTTATTAATAACGTCGTCTTTACGAACACATAAGAGGTATAAAGTCTTCCTAGTAAATAGAAATATTTATCGTTGTATTAAGTGTAGTTCTATATAGCACCTAATACACCTCGATTTAAAATGAAACTTCTATAATAGCTATAATTATAGCAACTTTCTGTTAGATTAGTGAGATATTTGATCTAGCAATCGCAATCTGTACTATTCCAACTAACATACACATGTTTAGCTATAGACTTAGGGATAAGCAAATAACCAATTTACACCGTGTTATAAAAGGGTTATCTGTGTATTATATTCTTCATGAAATATATTGTATATAAATTGTAATTTCTATAATTTCATTACAACATATAGGATTCACAAAATGAATTTTCCAATTCACGTTATAATGAACGTTTACAAAATTCATCATCAACGATTGGTTTGGATCCAGGACAATTAATAAAAGATGGTGGTGGACAAAGAAAATTGCGTTTATTTAAAACAAAAGCTGAATCTAAAAAATCTGCACCAATAAAATTAGCAACAGAGGCATCAGATTTACATTTCCGTAGACAGTCATCACCAGAACAAATTGGTGGTGGCGGCGGAAATGGGATCAATGAACAAAAATTAAAAGGTAAAAAAAGTTTTTTTTTTAATTGAAAACTTCTTTAGCCGCGTTGGAAGTTTGAAACTCGATGAAATGCTAAAAAGCGACACTTTCTTACCAAGATGAAATACCAGTCGATCAGAATTCATAGCAACAAAAATTTTGCATACAAAAATTTTTCAGATAAATATGCCCATATTTCAAAAAATACTTTTTTCTGAAATTTTGCCTTGCTATTATTCTGATTCCTGAGCGCCGGATACATAGAATACAGAATACAGTGTTTCCTATTATCTTCGTCTCTTCTTTGTGCGCTGTTTCGTAAAGATATATTTATCAATTAGAAACTAAAGAATTCATAGCGTCGTGTATTGTTCACGTGTATCGTTTTGTGAATATTTTATCATTTTAATAAAACATTTTCCTAGTATGCCAAAAAATAATGCCACAAAAAGTTTACGAGCTCATATACACGATCTGCAATTAAATATAATAGCATGTTCGTCGACTTTTCTAATTCTTACCGAGACGTGGATGAATAATGAAATTATTGTAGACATTCCAAATTTTAATATTGTTGTTCAATATAAAAGAAAATATACGAGGGCAGGCGGAGTTGCACAATTAGAATCATTGTCTGTTCAGCTTTCTAAAGTGGGAGAACTATCTGCTTGTGAAAGCAGATTGGATCATAATAAATCAGTTATAATTGTGACAATTTACATTTCTCCCAACCAATCAATAAATACAATTATTGAATTCATTCACGAGAATTTGCTAAAGTACACACAAGAAATATCGCGTATTCTTAAAAAAGATTACGATAAAATTCCGATGATTTTAAGTGGGTATTTTAATGTTAATTTTGCATTGGATACAGCGCTCCCTTAGATTGAGCTCCACAACACCAAATTAAATTTAAAAAAGTGCAGTAGTCGCATTAAATCGACAACAAGAGCGAAAACAGTAATTGACGCTGTATTTCAAAGATATATTGATCAAATCCAAACCAAATCATTCATTTCACACTTTAGTTATCATAAGCCACTCGTGTCATTTATTGAAATTGAAAACAAAGAGTGTGAATAATAAAATGTAAAATAACTTTTAAATTTGGTACCAATATTTTAATAAATAAACCCTATAACTATCCCACCCCTGAGACTCGTCTCATTCTCTCGCTATTTAGTTTTCCGAACGTTTCACTTCTACCTCGTGTGCACAGCACACATGCATTTTTTTTTGGTTTTTTACATTGTATAGTTAGGCCTGATCCATTTAGTGTATGTGGGATGTGGGGAGGAAATACTTTTCATAATATAATCCATAGAATAGTGGACTATAATAGAGCTGTCCGAATTAGTTCAATTAGTTTCGATCATATGAAATGAACAAGTTTAAATATTTTATCTAATTTAAATAGCTGACATTTTTGTAGTGTCCGTTAATCGGCCCTCACCACATGAATTCCGATACTAAATGGAACAGGCCTTAGTAGAAGATGCTTTATTATTTTTTTTGGTTGTTGATCAAATAAATACAAGTTTTTCATTTTTTTTTATGGTTAAAAGAATTAAATATTGAACCACTTCGTCGTATATCAAAAATTACATCAACATCAACATCCTATAAAAATGATAATAGATCACGTTTATCAGATAATTGGAAAGAATCAAGTATTAAAGTTTTGCCAATACCAGCTGTTCGTCGTGAGAAATCATTTGATATAACATTATTAACAAATCGCCATAATAATATTAATAATAATAGTTATAATAATAATAATAATAATAGTAATAATAATAATAATAATAATAGGAATTTAGAAAATTCATTACGAAATTCCGTCCAGAAACATCAAGAACAACAACAGCAACGAAATAATAACAATAATAATAGATTATCACAATTTAATTCACCAATAAATAAACCGAAAGCAATCCGTCAAAGATCAATTGAACAACCAATACGTAAATCAATTGTTGAAACAAAATTACGTATTAGAAAATTATCGCAACAACAAACACAACAACAAACTCAACAACATCCAACAAATTTGAGTGGAAATATTGATTTTAAAAGAGAACTTGAAGAAGCAACAAAACGTCGTTCAATTGTTGTTGATAATGATAAAAAATTGATAAGTAATAACAAAATAACCACAAATGATAATAATAATGGAATTGTTGAAATTGATCCACCAGTTCCAAAAGTTCGTACAACAAAATCAACAGCAACACCAACGAAATTCGCGAAAAAACCGGAACATGTACAACAGAAACAACAACAAATTAAAAATTATAAAGCGCCACAACCACCAGTAAAAACTGCAAATGCTACAACAGCATATAACACCAATAATAATAATAATAATGTTAAAACTGAGTTACCCATAAATTCATCAAAAATTGAATTAAATATTATGAAAACAAAAGGAACAGATACAAAAATCGATGAGATCAATAAAAAAATTGGTGAAAAAGTTGATGAGAAAAGTTTAAAAGTTATTAATAATAATTCACCAATGAAAAATCCAATAGTGGAGAAAAAAAATTCAACAAAAACATTTTATTTTGGTATGGAAAATGAAAACGAAAAACTAATAAATGGACCTCAACAACAACAACAACAGCAGAAAGAACAACACCATAACGATGCGGCTGGTGAAAATTTTGGTAAAGTACAAATGGAAGTGATTGATGAATTTGCAAGAAGTTTTATGAAAAAACATAAACTTTCGTCGACAAGAAGGAAACAATTGAATCGACGTCGTCGACAAAATTATATTGGTGAAAGTGGTGGTGGTATTATTGGTTCAGAAGAATCATCTGAATCAGCTTTATCATCGGATGAAGAAATAATAGGAACATATCCAATCGGTTATAATATTGGTGATGATAATTATGATGGTGGTGATAATCAATTCGATGATAATGATAATGAGAATGAAATAAATGATGGAATTCAAGTACATGTACGTCCAACATTACCACGTCGTCAATTAGAAATACCACGTTTTAGTCCATCGGCTGCATGGCGTTTATTAAATGATGAACAACAAAGAGATTTTTTATTAGGAATTACCCGTACAATAGGACAAACACAATTTGGTAGTGTTGATGAACAACAGTCGCCACAAATTATTGAAGAACGTATTCAACGTATTTTTCGTGAACCAATTCAACCAGCATATCCGGATAATAAAAGTGGTGATAGCGGAATATCTGGTGATGCTGGCTTACCAGATACAAGACCAGAAAGTCCATTAAGAAATAATTATCAATCGCAACCACAACAACAACAACAGAAACAGGAAAAAAATCGCCAACAACAAAAACAACATCGGAATCGACAACGTAATGATGTCGACATAGATGATGATGATGATGATGATGACGATGCTGTTGTTGATAATATTGGTGAAGATATTCATAATAAAGTTGGTCCATTTCTAACACCATGGACACCACAACAAGATTTAATTGACGATGATGATGATGATTTTTTATTAAATATTAATAAAAATATTTCAAATGATATAATTAGTTCAGATGATGAGATTGTTGATGATATTGATGATATAAGAAAAACTACAAATCAAATGAAATATTCAAAAAATTCGAAAAAACAGCAGCACAAACAATATCAGCAACAACAATTAAAACAGCAACAGCAACAACAACAACATATATTTAGTTTATCATTACCGCGTGAAAATCATCTATCATTATTGAATGAAAAAGAAAAGCCAAGTTTTAGTAGTTTACAGAAATTGAAACGTACTGTTTCGGGTGCATTTTCAAATTTGAATTCATGTAATCAACAACAACAAACTGATATTGTTGAAAATAATACAAATCTAATAAATTATCATAATAATGATGGTAATTGGTTATTAAGCCGTTCAGCACCAAATTCAATTGATAATAATATTTCACCAATTATTAATAATAATGATAATATAATAAGTAATAATAGTAATATAGATAATCATCAAATAACAATAATTCAACCATCATCAATAACATATTTGACTGGTGGTAAACATATTATGTATTTACCAAATTTACCAATTGGTGAAACAAGTGATTATCAAGATTTTAATAATATACAAAAAAATAATATAAACGGTGATCAACAACAACAACAACAACAACAACAACAACAACAACAACAACAACAACAACAACAACAACAACAACAATATGAAGAAGATAAAAAAAAATATTTAATAAATAATCAAGTCACCAAAGATGATTATCATAAAATGCATAACAATCATCGTAATAGTGTTGGTGTAAAAAAAATACGTGAACGAGAAAATTTACAAGATACACCAATTGATGTAAGTTTTGTTTTTGCATTATATTTTATAAATTTTGTTGTGTTTCTTTTAAAGGGAACTATATATGTATATATATATAGAGACAATGAGGACATTTTCAATAAAATTGAGATAGGTATACTACCTTGATCAAAAACAAAACGGAATAACCACCGTGTGGCGCTCCCATCATTCCGATTTGAGTTCTGTTTTTTTTGTACATCTATCTCTGTGTGTGTTGGCGATTTTTCCATTACTTCCTCTCGGCTGCTGAAACGCGTTCCCCATAAGGGTTTTTTTAACTCGATTGAACAGAAAGAAGTCACAGGGAGCCAGATCAGGTGAATTCGGTGGCTGTTGGATGGTATTTGTTGCATTTTTCGTCATAAAATTACGAATAATGATGGCACTGTGCGACGGTGCGTTATCATGGTGCAAAATCCACGAGTTTTCTGCCCACAATTCTGGTCTCTTTCGGCGAATTGCTTCACACAAACGTCTCATAATAATACTCAAATAATACTCTTTGTTTACTGTCTGGCCTTCTGGCAAAAATTCATGATGCACTACACCGTTGTAATCCATGAAAACAGTGAGCATTGCCTTCTTTTTTGACTGCAAACGACGTGGTTTTTTGGTCTCGGCTCATTTGGTGAACGCCATTCACTTGCCTGATGTCTGGATTGCGTGTCGTACTCATAAACCCACGTCTCGTCTCCAGTAATGATCCTTTTGATGAATGTGGAATCGGATTCAGCCTCGCAAATCATGTCTTTTGCGACGTCAACACGGTCTTTTGCATAAAATTGTAAAAAATCGCCAACACACACAGAGATAGATGTACTCTTGGCTACGTAACTTTTGTAAATGTCAAGCTATGACGCTAAGATTTAGAGGGAATATCAATAACAGATGTACCAATTTAACAAAAAAACAGAACTCAAATCGAAATGATGGGAGCGCCACACGGTGGTTATTCCGTTTTGTTTTTGATGAAGGTAGTATAGTACACTTAAGGTAAGTAAACAATCAAAGTTGTTTGACAATTTTGTTGATCAAACTTCACGTTTTCATCAAACAATAGCTCAAACGATCAAACAAAAGATCAAACAAATTTGTCAAACTTGCCCGTAGTTTCGGTTTTCTCTTTGTCGTGACATGACGTTCGTGTCTTACGACTTATCGTGCAAAGCCCTTACAATGAGTAACACAGATAAAGCATCTTTGGCTTTGATTTTGTCAAGCACCCCGTCAATCAAGATTTCCATCAAAGACGTCAAACTCTTGCATTGTTTGACAAGCGCATCAAACAAATTGCATTCTTCAACCAGAATGCCAGTTGAAAACGCATTTGGCCTTTTGAAAATGAGGTTTAGGAGACTGTTACATTTTACGGAACAAACACATGTAAATTTTGTAACAAATTTAATTATATGTGCATGTGTTTTGCATAATATATGCCTAACACAACACGATGAAGTGGAGGACATGGAGGAAATGGGTGAAGAAATTTTAGACGATAATGACATTTTTGGAAGTCTCTATGATCAGCTTCAGCATCAAATCGTAGAGAATTATTAATGAATGAACTAATCCGAAGAAATGTTTTGTAAAGAACCAAATATTGTAAATATTTTATAAAAAATTAGAAGTTTCAAATGTTTTAGAAATATAAACTCAAAACAAAATTTATTTTACTTTAATTATTTATTAAATTTGCCAAAATATTCATTTTTTCAGCATGCATTTTCCGCCTTTCTTCCATTTTTTGCGCTTGAGCCTGTTTTTTTTCTTCTAAGTTTTTTTCCATAAACTCTCTTCTCAACGCCAACTTTTCTTTGTAATAAGCCACCTTCGGCGTCAATCTTGTTCGCGTCCTCTTTGCGGTGTTGGTAATGGTAGCCTTTTCGTATTTTGATGAGCTGAGTTCCACGGGAGTGTCCATTTCCAACGCTTGTGTAGGAATATCGCCCATACACAATGTTGGCGCCGCGCTCATAACCGGATTGCTTCCAAAAATCTCATCCATAATTTCGTGGAATGGTGCTCAATTCGGAGAAGCGCCAGTACTTCTGTTGTTGTCCGGAATACCTTTGTAAGCTCCTAGCAAACTTTTCAACTTTGTTTTTAAACAATCCACCGACGTAGGTTGCTTCTACCATACAATAAATAAATTAATAAGTTTATTTGAAATTTTACATTAAATTAAAATAAAATTACCAAAATTACCATTAAGTCTTCTAATACATTGGCCATTGCATGTTTCCTTTTCTTGAAATCTTCAAATTCTCGTTTTCTAGTTGAATATGCATTTAAAAATGCTTTCGTTTCTTATACAGCCCAATGTCTTTTCGTGCTTAAAATTTTAATTTTAATTATTATATAATAATCTTCAATATATTATAAATTAAATTGTTTATATTTTACTTTTTTTCAATAGTCACCATTTTATTAACTGACACATAAATAAATAACAGATTTCTAAATAGTTCTACCAACATTCTAGATTTATTTTAACAGGGAAATTTTTAGCTAATATACTTTTTATGGTAGAAAACTGAACTAATTTCGGTGTGAGGGCTACCCCTGGTCTGAAAGTAGTGTAGGATTTGCTCTATTGTTGTTTTTGTTTTCAATGTAAACATTTGCTTTACCCCAGAGCAAGTGGCAAATAAAACAGACTTATTGTCTATATAATATAAAGTAGTTCTCTAATATTTCAAATTGGTGTAAACATATTTTTTATTCTTTTTTTTTTGCTAGTCCAATCAATTAGATATAAAGCATGGAAATAATAATTTACATCCACAAAAAAAACGTAACGGACATCGTTTTACATTTCAAAGTACTGTCCGACAAATTGAACGTCGGCGAATTGCTGATAAATTATCAAAAGAAGCTGAACAAAAAGAAGCACAACGTTTAAGTGAATTAGAAGCTATGAGAAAGTATATAATTTTTTAATTTAATTTTAGTACATAAATTCAATATAATTATATGCTTATAATTTTTTTTCTATGGAAAAAAAGGGTTGAAGAAGAATTTCAACGTAAACGTGCACGTGAAAAAGCATCAATACGCCATCAATTACGTTTATTTTCACTTGAAGGTTGTGGTGGTGAAGAAAAATTCGATATTATTGGTGATTGTATTGATTTGACACAATTAAATAGCTTACCAATTGAATGGAATCAACAAGAGCAACAACAACAACAACATCGTGCTGAACCAGATGGAGCTGTATCAAGTCCAGCATCAAGTCCAACATTGCCATCAAATCATAGTAATTAAAATTAGAAACAGAAATAGAATAATATTTATTAATATTAACATTATTTTCTCTTTTCCAATTCTTCTGCTTATCGAAAATATCGATTTTTGAATTTAGCGAAACATACTTCTTTAGATAATGACGATGGAAACAATATTGTTGATACAAAATCACCATATATAGCACGTTTAATTAAACAAAAATGCAGTAGTAGTAGTAGTAATAGTCGTAAAAGTTCATCAACGACAACAACAACAAGAACAACACCAATAAATTATGATGGTGTGAATAATTTGGTGGCGAAAAATACAAAACCAACAAGAAATGAATTAGAATTTCATCAATTAAAAAGTGAATATTATGATTATCGTATAAGACAACAACAATCCATGGAAAATCCAGAAGTTATTTATAAATTACCATTAACAACAATACCGAAAAATGAGCATGTATGAAAATAATACAGTGGTGTAGGTCCCAAGGGAAATTCAAGGATTTTGTGAAGATTTTGTTTTATGATAAAATGTATTTCGTTTTCGGTTTTGGTTTCGGTTTTGGTTTCGGTTTCGGTTTCATTGCAGACCTTTCAAGATGCAAACTTCTTATTTCAATCCGAATGATATAATTAGGAAATGGCTGGTTAATACATACATATACCGGTCCTGCAATTAACATCGCATGATGAAGAAAGATACCAAAAGAAATCTGAATTATTTCTCGGAACGTGATCGTTTTGCAGAATAAGTTCACACAGCATATTAACTTTGTCAGACCGTTAGTCTCTGTATGACGTTTTTTGTTTAAGCTTCCGCGTTCTTACAAAAAATACAGTCTAATAACTCTCGGTTGGCAATCACATGACATCACACAGTATTTTATACCGGATGTAAATACCCTTGGTATAACTAATTACCCTTGGATACCAGAATCTATTACATATCCAGTCTTTCTTGGACCTAACTTATATACTAATTTGAATTTGAATTTAATTTTTAATTTAATTTTAGATTAATTACAATATTTTTGATGATGACGAACAAAATATAACACGAACAACAAAACATTTACGTGTTGATGTAAATATTGATGAAAATGATATTGTTATTGATCATAATAGAAACAGATTACAAGATGAAAATCACTATTATCATCGATCATTAATACATAGTTCTGATTCAGAACTTTCCGGTGGTTTAGGACAACAACATCATAAATATCGGTAAATATTCGTATTGAAAATTATTTTGTGCCCTCCATTTCCATCCTCTTATGAATTCATTAGTATATTTGATAAGAGACAAATCAGGGATATCTCATTTAATATTGCATCAATAAACAAAGAATTGCATCTACAAAACACATTAAATGCTTTATATAAACTTAGTAGAAAACACCACTGTATTCTGTGATCTATGAAGCGGTTGTTAAATGTCAACTATCAAAATGTTTTGATATTTTGTGTAGGTGTATACGAGATGTCCCTTGCTTGCTCTTATTCCCAACATAAATCGTGCGACACGGTGTTTGTTGGTTGGCACAATTTGATTTGATTCAAAAAGAAATGTAATAATTTGTCAATATTTTCAGATTTTCATAAAACGTTATTTAATACCAAAAAGAAAAACAAAATGCCTGAATAAACCCAGCTAACCAAAATGGCGGCTCCAAAAAAAATAAACATAATTTTAATTATTCTTTTTTTCGCACAGCCAAAAAGGCTTTAATATATTTTATTTTGATTGCAGATTTATTTAGCTATTCCAATCCTGCTCCTCCTTTTCCAACTCTTTCGTTCGACTAACTTGAACATAGACTAATCCCAATGTTTTTGTTTTAATTAATCTCTAAAAGTGCAATAGACTGTTTTTTGTTCAATCATTTCAATTAATTTTTTTTTTTATATTGTATTTGTACAGTTTTTCTTTTTATTGTAATTATCTGTTTTTTTATATATTTACATTTTTATATATATATATATATTTTTTGGAAGAAAATGTCTCTCCAAATAGCTAATATATTTTTTTTATAATTATTTTTTGTTATTTACTATTTTTTTATTTAAAATTAAAAAAAAATTGAAGTGTAAATAAAAATTTTAATATATTTAAAAAAAGAAAAGAAGCGTTTTAATATACCTTTTCAACTTCAAATTGGGACTAAACAATTTCAAATTGAGACTAAACAATTCCAAATTGGGACTAAACACTTTCAAATTGGGACTAAACAATTTCAAAATGAGACTAAACAATTTCAAATTGAGAATAAACAATTTGAAATTGAGACTAAACAATTTCAAATTGGGACTGAACAATTTCAAAATGAGACTAAACAATTTCAAAATGAGACTAAACAATTTCAAAATGAGAGTAAACAATTTCAAATTGGGACTAAACAATTTCAAAATGAAGCTAAACAATTTCAAATTGGGACTAAACAATTTGAAAATGAGAATAAACAATTTGAAAATGAGACCAAACAATTTCAAATTGAGACTAAACAATTTCAAATTGAGACTGAACAATTTCAAATTGGGACTGAACAATTTCAAAATGAGACTAAACAATTTCAAAATGAGAGTAAACAAATTCAAATTGGGACTAAACAATTTCAAAATGAGGCTAAACAATTTCAAATTGGAACTGAACAATTTGAAAATGAGACTAAACAATTTCAAATTGGGGCAAAACAATTTGAAAATGAGACTAAACAATTTCAAAATGAGAATAAACAATTTCAAAATGGAACTAAACAATTTCAAAATGAGACCAATCAATTTCAGAATGGGAGTAAACAATTTCAAATTGGGACTAAACAATTTGAAAATGGGACTAAACAATTTCAAATTGGGACTAAACAATTTCTAAGTGAGACTAAACAATTTCAAAATGGGACTAAACAATTTCAAAGTGAGACTAAACTATTTCAAAATTGGACTAAACAATTCCAAATTGGGACTAGAGAATTTGAAGATGGGACTAAACAATTTCAAAGTGAGACTAAACAATTTCAAAGTGAGACTAAACTATTTCAAAATGGGACTAAACAATTCCAAATTGGGACTAAACAATTTGAAAACGGGACTAAACAATTTCAAATTGGGACTAAACAGTTTCTAAGTGAAACTAAACAATTTAAAAATGGGACTAAACAATTTCAAAGTGAGACTAAACTATTTCAAAATGGGACTAAACAATTTCAAATTGAGACTAAACAATTTCAGACTGAGACTAAACAATTTCAAAATGGGATTAAACAATTTGAAAATGAGACTAAGCAATTTCAAAATGAGACCAAACAATTTCAAAATGGGAATAAACAATTTCAAAATGAGACTAAACAATTTCAAAATGAGACTAAACAATTTCAAAATGGTATTAAACAATTTGAAATTGGGATTAAACAGTTTTAAAATGAAAATAAACAATTTCAAAATGAGACAAAACAATTTCAAAATGGGACTAAACCATTTCAAAATGAGACTAAACAATTTCAAATCGGGATTAAACAATTTCAAAATGAGACTAAACAATTTGAAAATGAGACTAAACAATTTCAAATTGGGACTAAACCATTTCAAAATGAGACTAAACAATTTCAAATTGGGACTAAACAATTTGAAAATGAGAATAAACAATTTCAAAATGGGAATAAACGATTTCAAAATGAGACTAAACAATTTCAAAACGAGACTAAACAATTTCAAATTGGGACTAAACAATTTCAAAGTGAGACTAAACAATTTCAAAATGGGACTAAACAATTTCAAAATGAGACTAAACAATTTCAAAATGAGACCAAACAATTCCAAAATGGGAATAAACAATTTCAAAATGAGACAAAACAATTTCAAAATGGGATTAAACAATTTGAAAATGAGACTAAACAATTTCAAAATGAAACCAAACAATTTCAAAATGGGAATAAACAATTTCAAAATGAGACTAAACAATTTCAAAATGGTATTAAACAATTTGAAATTGGGATTAAACAATTTGAAAATGAAAATAAACAATTTCAAAATTAGACAAAACAATTTCAAAATGGGACTAAACCATTTCAAAATGAGACTAAACAATTTCAAATTGGGATTAAACAATTTCGAAATGAGACTAAACAATTTCAAAATGAGACTAAACAATTTGAAAATGAGACTAAAGAATTTAAAATTGGGACTAAACCATTTCAAAATGAGACTAAACAATTTCAAATTGGGACTAAACAATTTCAAAATGATAATAAATATTTCCAAAATGGGACTAAACTTTTCAAAATGAGACTCAACAATTTCAAAATGAGACTAAACAATTTCAAAATGGGACTAAACAATTTGAAATTGAGAATAAAGAATTTGAAAATGGGAATAAACAATTTCAAAATGAGACTAAACAATTTCGAAATGGGGCTTAACAATTTGAAAGTGAGACTAAATAATTCCAAAATGGGACTAAACAATTTCAAAGTGAGACTAAACAATTTCAAAATGGGATTAAACAATTTGAAAATGAGACTAAACAATTTCAAAATGAGACCAAACAATTTCAAAATGGGAATAAACAACTTCAAAATGAGACTAAACAATTTCAAAATGGTATTAAACAATTTGAAATTGGGATTAAACAGTTTGAAAATGAAAATAAACAATTTGAAAATGAGACAAAACAATTTCAAAATGGGACTAAACTATTTCAAAATGAGACTAAACAATTTCAAATTGGGATTAAACAATTTCAAAATGAGACTAAACAATTTGAAAATGAGACTAAACAGTTTCAAATTGGGACTAAACCATTTCAAAAGGAGACTAAACAATTTCAAATTGGGACTAAACAATTTGAAAATGAGAATAAACAATTTCAAAATGGGAATAAACAATTTCAAAATGAGACTAAACAATTTCAAAATGGTATTAAACAATTTGAAAATGAAAACAAACAATTTCAAAATGAGACAAAACAATTTCAAAATGGGACTAAACCATTTCAAAATGAGACTAAACAATTTGAAAATGAGAATAAACAATTTCAAAATGGGAATAAACAATTTCAAAATGGGACTAAACCATTTCAAAATGAGAATAAACAATTTGAAAATGAGAATAAACAATTTCAAAATGGGAATAAACAATTTCAAAATGAGACTAAACAATTTCAAAATGAGACTAAACAATTTCAAAACGAGACTAAACAATTTGAAATTGGGACTAAACAATTTGAAAATGAGACAAAACAATTTCAAAATGGGATTAAACAATTTGAAAATGAGACGAAACAATTTCAAAATGAAACCAAACAATTTCAAAATGGGAATAAACAATTTCAAAATGAGACTAAACAATTTCAAAATGGTATTAAACAATTTGAAATTGGGATTAAACAATTTGAAAATGAAAATAAACAATTTCAAAATGAGACAAAACAATTTCAAAATGGGACTAAACCATTTCAAAATGAGACTAAACAATTTCAAATTGGGATTAAACAATTTCGAAGTGAGACTAAACAATTTCAAAATGAGACTAAACAATTTGAAAATGAGACTAAACAATTTCAAATTGGGACTAAACCATTTCAAAATGAGACTAAACAATTTCAAATTGGGACTAAACAATTTCAAAATGAGAATAAATATTTCCAAAATGGGACTAAACTTTTCAAAATGAGACTCAACAATTTCAAAATGAGACTAAACAATTTCAAAATGGTATTAAACAATTTGAAATTGGGATTAAACAATTTGAAAATGAAAATAAACAATTTCAAAATGAGACAAAACAATTTCAAAATGGGACTAAACCATTTCAAAATGAGACTAAACAATTTCAAATTGGGATTAAACAATTTCGAAATGAGACTAAACAATTTCAAAATGAGACTAAACAATATGAAAATGAGACTAAACAATTTCAAATTGGGACTAAAATATTTCAAAATGAGACTAAACAATTTCAAATTGGGACTAAACAATTTCAAAATGAGAATAAAGAATGTGAAAATGGGAATAAACAATTTCAAAATAAGACAAAACAATTTCAAAATGGTATTAAACAATTTGAAAATGAAAATAAACAATTTCAAAATGAGACAAAACAATTTCAAAATGGGACTAAACCATTTCAAAATGAGACTAAACAATTTCAAATTGGGACTAAACCATTTCAAAATGAGACAAAACTATTTCAAAATGGGATTAAACAATTTGAAAATTAGAATAAACAATTTCAAAATGAGATTGAACAATTTCAAAATGGTATTAAACATTTTGAAAATGAGACTAAATATTTTCAAATTGGGACTAAACCATTTCAAAATGAGACTAAACAATTTCAAATTGGGACTAAACAATTTGAAAATGAGAATAAATAATTCCAAAATGGGACTAAACAATTTCAAAATGAGACTCAGAAATTTCAAAATGACACTAAACAATTTCAAAATGGGAGTAAGCAATTTCAAATTGAGATTAAATAATTTGAAAATGAAAATAAACAATTTCAAAATGGGAATAAACAATTTCAAAATGAGACTAAACAATTTCAAAACGAGACTAAACAATTTCAAAATGGGAATAAACAATTTCAAAATGAGACTAAACAATTTCAAATTGGGATTAAACAATTTCGAAATGAGACTAAACAATTTCAAAATGAGACTAAACAATTTGAATATGAGACTCAACAATTTCAAATTGGGACTAAACAATTTCCAAATGAGACTAAGCAATTTCAAAATTGGACTAAACAATTTCAAATTGGGACTAAACAATTCCAAAATGGGACTAAACAATTTCTAAGTGAGACTAAACAATTCCAAATTGGGACTAAACAATTTCAAAATGGGACTAAACAATTTCAGATTGGGACTAAAGAATTTCAAAATGAGACTAAACAATTTCAAAATGGGACTAAATAATTTCAAAATGAGACTAAACAATTTCAAATTGGGACTAAACAATTACAAAATAAGACTAAACAATTTCAAATTGGGAGTAAACAATTTCAAAATGAGACTAAACAATTTCAAAATGAGACTAAACAATTTCAAAATGAGACCAAACAATTTCAAAATGAGACTAAACAATTTCAAAATGAGACTAAACAATTTCAAAATGAGACTAAACAATTTCAAAATGGGATTAAACAATTTCAAAATGAGACTAAACAATTTCAAAACGAGACTAAACAATTTCAAATTGGGACTAAACAATTTCAAAGTGAGACTAAACAATTTCAAAATGGGACTAAACAATTTCAAAATGAGACTAAACAATTTCAAAATGAGACCAAACAATTCCAAAATGGGAATAAACAATTTCAAAATGAGACAAAACAATTTCAAAATGGGATTAAACAATTTGAAAATGAGACTAAACAATTTCAAAATGAAACCAAACAATTTCAAAATGGGAATAAACAATTTCAAAATGAGACTAAACAATTTCAAAATGGTATTAAACAATTTGAAATTGGGATTAAACAATTTGAAAATGAAAATAAACAATTTCAAAATGAGACAAAACAATTTCAAAATGGGACTAAACCATTTCAAAATGAGACTAAACAATTTCAAATTGGGATTAAACAATTTCGAAATGAGACTAAACAATTTCAAAATGAGACTAAACAATTTGAAAATGAGACTAAACAATTTCAAATTGGGACTAAACCATTTCAAAATGAGACTAAACAATTTCAAATTGGGACTAAACAATTTCAAAATGAGAATAAATATTTCCAAAATAGGACTAAACTTTTCAAAATGAGACTCAACAATTTCAAAATGAGACTAAACAATTTCAAAATGGGACTAAACAATTTGAAATTGAGAATAAAGAATTTGAAAATGGGAATAAACACTTTCAAAATGAGACTAAACAATTTCGAAATGGGGCTTAACAATTTGAAAGTGAGACTAAATAATTCCAAAATGGGACTAAACAATTTCAAAGTGAGACTAAACAATTTCAAAATGGGACTAAACAATTTGAAATTGAGACTAAACAATTTCAAAATGGGATTAAACAATTTGAAAATGCGACTAAACAATTTCCAAATGAGACCAAACAATTTCAAAATGGGAATAAACAATTTCAAAATGAGACTAAACAATTTCAAAATGGTATTAAACAATTTGAAATTGGGATTAAACAGTTTGAAAATGAAAATAAACAATTTCAAAATGAGACAAAACAATTTCAAAATGGGACTAAACCATTTCAAAATGAGACTAAACAATTTCAAATTGGGATTAAACAATTTCAAAATGAGACTAAACCATTTCAAAATGAGACTAAACAATTTCAAAATGGTATTAAACAATTTGAAATTGGGATTAAACAGTTTGAAAATGAAAATAAACAATTTCAAAATGAGACAAAACAATTTCAAAATGGTATTAAACAATTTGAAAATGAAAATAAACAATTTCAAAATGAGGCAAAACAATTTCAAAATGGGACTAAACCATTTCAAAATGAGACTAAATAATTTCAAATTGGGATTAAACAATTTCGAAATGAGACTAAACAATTTCAAAATGAGACTAAACAATTTGAAAATGAGACTAAACAATTTCAAATTGGGACTAAACTATTTCAAAATGAGACTAAACAATTTCAAATTGGGACTAAACAATTTCAAAATGAGAATAAATATTTCCAAAATGGGACTAAACTTTTCAAAATGAGACTTAACAATTTCAAAATGAGACTAAACAATTTCAAAATGGGACTAAACAATTTGAAATTGAGAATAAAGAATTTGAAAATGGGAATAAACAATTTCAAAATGAGACTAAACCATTTCAAAATGGGACTAAACAATTTCGAATTATGGCTAAACAATTTGAAAGTGAGACTAAGCAATTTCAAATTGAGATTAAATAATTTGCAAATGAGAATAAACAATTTCAAAATGGGAATAAACAATTTCAAAATGAGACTAAACAATTTCAAAACGAGACTAAACAATTTCAAAATGGGAATAAACAATTTCAAAATGAGGCTAAACAATTTCAAATTGGGATTAAACAATTTCGAAATGAGACTAAACAATTTCAAATTGGGATTAAACAATTTCGAAATGAGACTAAACAATTTCAAAATGAGACCAAACAATTTGAATATGAGACTAAACAATTTCAAATTGGGACTAAACAATTTCCAAATGAGACTAAGCAATTTCAAAATTGGACTAAACAATTTCAAATTGGGACTAAACAATTCCAAAATGGGACTAAACAATTTCAAAGTGAGACTAAACAATTCCAAATTGGGACTAAACAATTTCAAAATGGGACTAAACAATTTCAGATTGGGACTAAACAATTTCGAAATGAGACTAAACAATTTCAAAATGGGACTAAATAATTTCAAAATGAGACTAAACAATTTCAAATTGGGACTAAACAATTTCAAAATAAGACTAAACAATTTCAAATTGGGAGTAAACAATTTCAAAATGAGACTAAACAATTTCAAAATGAGACTAAACAATTTCAAAATGAGACCAAACAATTTCAAAATGAGACTAAACAATTTCAAAATGAGACTAAACAATTTCAAAATGAGAACAAACAATTTCAAAATGGGAATAAACAATTTCAAAATGAGACTAAACAATTTCAAAATGGGATTAAACAATTTGAAAATGAGAATAAACAATTTCAAATTGGGACTAAACCATTTCAAAATGAGACTAAACAATTTCAAATTGGGAGTAAACAATTTCAAAATGAGACTAAACAATTTCAAAATGGGACTAAACAATTTCAAAAAGAGACTAAACAATTTCAAAATAAGACTAAAAAATTTCAAATTGGGACTAAACAATTTCAAAATAAGACTAAACAATTTCAAAATGAGACTAAACAATTTCAAATTGGGAGTAAACAATTTCAAAATGAGACTAAACAATTTCAAAATGGGACTAAACAATTTCAAAAAGAGACTAAACAATTTCAAAATAAGACTAAACAATTTCAAAATGGGACTAAACAATTTGAAAATGGGACTAAACAATTTCAAAATGAGACTAAACAATTTCAAAATGAGACTAAACAATTTCAAAATGGTATTAAACAATTTGAAATTGGGATTAAACAATTTGAAAATGAAAATAAACAATTTCAAAATGAGACAAAACAATTTCAAAATGGGACTAAACCATTTCAAAATGAGACTAAACAATTTCAAATTGGGATTAAACAATTTCGAAATGAGACTAAACAATTTCAAAATGAGACTAAACAATTTGAAAATGAGACTAAACAATTTCAAATTGGGACTAAACCATTTCAAAATGAGACTAAACAATTTCAAATTGGGACTAAACAATTTCAAAATGAGAATAAAT
The DNA here is from genome assembly GCA_963422695.1 of Xylophagus ater. Classification (NCBI taxonomy): domain Eukaryota; kingdom Metazoa; phylum Arthropoda; class Insecta; order Diptera; family Xylophagidae; genus Xylophagus; species Xylophagus ater. The sequence goes on from OY730480.1 coordinate 60,373,925, forward strand.
ATTTCCAAAATAGGACTAAACTTTTCAAAATGAGACTCAACAATTTCAAAATGAGACTAAACAATTTCAAAATGGGACTAAACAATTTGAAATTGAGAATAAAGAATTTGAAAATGGGAATAAACAATTTCAAAATGAGACTAAACAATTTCGAAATGGGGCTTAACAATTTGAAAGTGAGACTAAATAATTCCAAAATGGGACTAAACAATTTCAAAGTGAGACTAAACAATTTCAAAATGGGACTAAACAATTTGAAATTGAGACTAAACAATTTCAAAATGGGATTAAACAATTTGAAAATGCGACTAAACAATTTCCAAATGAGACCAAACAATTTCAAAATGGGAATAAACAATTTCAAAATGAGACTAAACAATTTCAAAATGGTATTAAACAATTTGAAATTGGGATTAAACAGTTTGAAAATGAAAATAAACAATTTCAAAATGAGACAAAACAATTTCAAAATGGGACTAAACCATTTCAAAATGAGACTAAACAATTTCAAATTGGGATTAAACAATTTCAAAATGAGACTAAACCATTTCAAAATGAGACTAAACAATTTCAAAATGGTATTAAACAATTTGAAATTGGGATTAAACAGTTTGAAAATGAAAATAAACAATTTCAAAATGAGACAAAACAATTTCAAAATGGTATTAAACAATTTGAAAATGAAAATAAACAATTTCAAAATGAGGCAAAACAATTTCAAAATGGGACTAAACCATTTCAAAATGAGACTAAATAATTTCAAATTGGGATTAAACAATTTCGAAATGAGACTAAACAATTTCAAAATGAGACTAAACAATTTGAAAATGAGACTAAACAATTTCAAATTGGGACTAAACTATTTCAAAATGAGACTAAACAATTTCAAATTGGGACTAAACAATTTCAAAATGAGAATAAATATTTCCAAAATGGGACTAAACTTTTCAAAATGAGACTTAACAATTTCAAAATGAGACTAAACAATTTCAAAATGGGACTAAACAATTTGAAATTGAGAATAAAGAATTTGAAAATGGGAATAAACAATTTCAAAATGAGACTAAACCATTTCAAAATGGGACTAAACAATTTCGAATTATGGCTAAACAATTTGAAAGTGAGACTAAGCAATTTCAAATTAAGATTAAATAATTTGCAAATGAGAATAAACAATTTCAAAATGGGAATAAACAATTTCAAAATGAGACTAAACAATTTCAAAATGAGACTAAAAAATTTCAAAATGGGAATAAACAATTTCAAAATGAGACTAAACAATTTCAAATTGGGATTAAACAATTTCGAAATGAGACTAAACAAATTCAAATTGGGATTAAACAATTTCGAAATGAGACTAAACAATTTCAAAATGAGACCAAACAATTTGAATATGAGACCAAACAATTTCAAATTGGGACTAAACAATTTCCAAATGAGACTAAGCAATTTCAAAATTGGACTAAACAATTTCAAATTGGGACTAAACAATTCCAAAATGGGACTAAACAATTTCAAAGTGAGACTAAACAATTCCAAATTGGGAGTAAACAATTTCAAAATGGGACTAAACAATTTCAGATTGGGACTAAACAATTTCAAAATGAGACTAAACAATTTCAAAATGGGACTAAATAATTTCAAAATGAGACTAAACAATTTCAAATTGGGACTAAACAATTTCAAAATAAGACTAAACAATTTCAAATTGGGAGTAAACAATTTCAAAATGAGACTAAACAATTTCAAAATGAGACTAAACAATTTCAAAATGAGACCAAACAATTTCAAAATGAGACTAAACAATTTCAAAATGAGACTAAATAATATCAAAATGAGAACAAACAATTTCAAAATGGGAATAAACAATTTCAAAATGAGACTAAACAATTTCAAAATGGGATTAAACAATTTGAAAATGAGAATAAACAATTTCAAATTGGGACTAAACCATTTCAAAATGAGACTAAACAATTTCAAATTGGGAGTAAACAATTTCAAAATGAGACTAAACAATTTCAAAATGGGACTAAACAATTTCAAAAAGAGACTAAACAATTTCAAAATAAGACTAAAAAATTTCAAATTGGGACTAAACAATTTCAAAATAAGACTAAACAATTTCAAAATGAGACTAAACAATTTCAAATTGGGAGTAAACAATTTCAAAATGAGACTAAACAATTTCAAAATGGGACTAAACAATTTCAAAAAGAGACTAAACAATTTCAAAATAAGACTAAACAATTTCAAAATGGGACTAAACAATTTGAAAATGGGACTAAACAATTTCAAAATGAGACTAAACAATTTCAAAATGGGACGAAACAATTTCAAAGTGATTGTGATTGTGATTGTGATTGTTTTATTGAGGCTTTAACAAGTACATTGAAATTTTACAAAGGTATTGATTTTATTAATACTAAGCTTAAAATTAAATGATAATAGGCTGGCTTATAATTTGCCTAGCTAGCAATTTAACAGAGTTCAATATTTTATACATTAATACAAAAGATAAATGCAGAGTGCTTGCTGCTGGCACTACAATCTGAAATAAAAATTAACTTAAAACTAGGTAACAATTGTAAAAAAAAAGAAAAAGAAAAAAACAACAGAGAGTGCGACAAGAACACCTTGACTTATACATATACTATATGTAAGATGTAGAAACAATTACAATAAGACGTCAAAATCATAATTGGGGTTACCAACTAAACATTATAAAAAATAGATAGAATTTCTTTCTGTTTTTCTTTTTACCGCCTTAATACTAGAAAACTTATTTGTACTATAAGGTAAAAATTAAGGCACATGACATGTGTTTCTATTTTAGCTATTATCAACTTATCACTTAGTTTATGAAAATAAAATGCAAAACGAGTAAAAGATTCCTATTTGAACACTTTCATGAATCAAAAATATTATTTAATTAAGTGATATCATTTAGATTTTCAAAATGAGACAAAACAATTTCAAAATGGGACTAAACCATTTCAAAATGAGAATAAACAATTTCAAATTGGGATTAAACAATTTCAAAATGAGACTAAACAATTTGAAAATGAGACTAAACAATTTCAAATTGGGACTAAACCATTTCAAAATGAGACTAAACAATTTCAAATTGGGACTAAACAATTTGAAAAAGAGAATAAGCAATTTCAAAATGGGAATAAACAATTTCAAAATGAGACTAAACAATTTCAAAACGAGACTAAACAATTTCAAATTGGGACTAAACAATTTCAAAGTGAGACTAAACAATTTCAAAATGGGACTAAACAATTTCAAAATGAGACTAAACAATTTCAAAATGAGACCAAACAATTCCAAAATGGGAATAAACAATTTCAAAATGAGACAAAACAATTTCAAAATGGGATTAAACAATTTGAAAATGAGACTAAACAATTTCAAAATGAAACCAAACAATTTCAAAATGGGAATAAACAATTTCAAAATGAGACTAAACAATTTCAAAATGGTATTAAACAATTTGAAATTGGGATTAAACAATTTGAAAATGAAAATAAACAATTTCAAAATGAGACAAAACAATTTCAAAATGGGACTAAACCATTTCAAAATGAGACTAAACAATTTCAAATTGGGATTAAACAATTTCGAAATGAGACTAAACAATTTCAAAATGAGACTAAACGATTTGAAAATGAGACTAAACTATTTCAAATTGGGACTAAACCATTTTAAAATGAGACTAAACAATTTCAAATTGGGACTAAACAATTTCAAAATGAGAATAAATATTTCCAAAATAGGACTAAACTTTTCAAAATGAGACTCAACAATTTCAAAATGAGACTAAACAATTTCAAAATGGGACTAAACAATTTGAAATTGAGAATAAAGAATTTGAAAATGGGAATAAACAATTTCAAAATGAGACTAAACAATTTCGAAATGGGGTTTAACAATTTGAAAGTGAGACTAAATAATTCCAAAATGGGACTAAACAATTTCAAAGTGAGACTAAACAATTTCAAAATGGGACTAAACAATTTGAAATTGAGACTAAACAATTTCAAAATGGGATTAAACAATTTGAAAATGAGACTAAACAATTTCAAAATGAGACCAAACAATTTCAAAATGGGAATAAACAATTTCAAAATGAGACTAAACAATTTCAAAATGGTATTAAACAATTTGAAATTGGGATTAAACGGTTTGAAAATCAAAATAAACAATTTCAAAATGAGACAAAACAATTTCAAAATGGGACTAAACCATTTCAAAATGAAACTAAACAATTTCAAATTGGGATTAAACAATTTCAAAATGAGACTAAACCATTTCAAAATGAGACTAAACAATTTCAAAATGGTATTAAACAATTTGAAATTGGGATTAAACAGTTTGAAAATGAAAATAAACAATTTCAAAATGAGACAAAACAATTTCAAAATGGTATTAAACAATTTGAAAATGAAAATAAACAATTTCAAAATGAGACAAAACAATTTCAAAACGGGACTAAACCATTTCAAAATGAGACCAAACAATTCCAAAATGGGAATAAACAATTTCAAAATGAGACAAAACAATTTCAAAATGGGATTAAACAATTTGAAAATGAGACTAAACAATTTCAAAATTAAAGCAAACAATTTCAAAATGGGAATAAACAATTTCAAAATGAGGCAAAACAATTTCAAAATGGGACTAAACCATTTCAAAATGAGAATAAACAATTTCAAATTGGGACTAAACAATTTCAAAGTGAGACTAAACAATTTCAAAATGGGACTAAACAATTTCAAAATGAGACTAAACAATTTCAAAATGAAACCAAACAATTCCAAAATGGGAATAAACAATTTCAAAATGAGACAAAACAATTTCAAAATGGGATTAAACAATTTGAAAATGAGACTAAACAATTTCAAAATGAAACCAAACAATTTCAAAATGGGAATAAACAATTTCAAAATGAGACTAAACAATTTCAAAATAGTATTAAACAATTTGAAATTGGGATTAAACAATTTGAAAATGAAAATAAACAATTTCAAAATGAGACAAAACAATTTCAAAATGGGACTAAACCATTTCAAAATGAGACTAAAGAATTTCAAATTGGGATTAAACAATTTCGAAATGAGACTAAACAATTTCAAAATGAGACTAAACAATTTGAAAATGAGACTAAACAATTTCAAATTGGGACTAAACCATTTCAAAATGAGACTAAACAATTTCAAATTGGGACTAAACAATTTCAAAATGAGAATAAATATTTCCAAAATAGGACTAAACTTTTCAAAATGAGACTCAACAATTTCAAAATGAGACTAAAAAATTTCAAAATGGGACTAAACAATTTGAAATTGAGAATAAAGAATTTGAAAATGGGAATAAGCAATTTCAAAATGAGACTAAACAATTTCGAAATGGGGCTTATCAATTTGAAAGTGAGACTAAATAATTCCAAAATGGGAGTAAACAATTTCAAAGTGAGACTAAACAATTTCAAAATGGGACTAAACAATTTGAAATTGAGACTAAACAATTTCAAAATGGGATTAAACAATTTGAAAATGAGACTAAACAATTTCAAAATGAGACCAAACAATTTCAAAATGGGAATAAACAATTTCAAAATGAGACTAAACAATTTCAAAATGGTATTAAACAATTTGAAATTGGGATTAAACAGTTTGAAAATGAAAATAAACAATTTCAAAATGAGACAAAACAATTTCAAAATGGGACTAAACCATTTCAAAATGAGACTAAACAATTTCAAATTGGGATTAAACAATTTCAAAATGAGACTAAACCATTTCAAAATGAGACTAAACAATTTCAAAATGGTATTAAACAATTTGAAATTGGGATTAAACAGTTTGAAAATGAAAATAAACAATTTCAAAATGAGACAAAACAATTTCAAAATGGTATTAAACAATTTGAAAATGAAAATAAACAATTTCAAAATGAGACAAAACAATTTCAAAACGGGACTAAACCATTTCAAAATGAGACCAAACAATTCCAAAATGGGAATAAACAATTTCAAAATGAGACAAAACAATTTCAAAATTGGATTAAACAATTTGAAAATGAGACTAAACAATTTCAAAATTAAAGCAAACAATTTCAAAATGGGAATAAACAATTTCAAAATGAGACTAAACAATTTCAAAATGGTATTAAACAATTTGAAAATGAAAATAAACAATTTCAAAATGAGGCAAAACAATTTCAAAATGGGACTAAACCATTTCAAAATGAGACTAAACAATTTCAAATTGGGATTAAACAATTTCGAAATGAGACTAAACAATTTCAAAATGAGACTAAACAATTTGAAAATGAGACTAAACAATTTCAAATTGGGACTAAACCATTTCAAAATGAGACTAAACAATTTCAAATTGGGACTAAACAATTTCAAAATGAGAATAAATATTTCCAAAATGGGACTAAACTTTTCAAAATGAGACTCAACAATTTCAAAATGAGACTAAACAATTTCAAAATGGGACTAAACAATTTGAAATTGAGAATAAAGAATTTGAAAATGGGAATAAACAATTTCAAAATGAGACTAAACAATTTCGAAATGGGGCTTAACAATTTGAAAGTGAGACTAAACAATTTTAAATTGGGACTAAACAATTTCAAAGTGAGACTAAACAATTTCAAAATGAGACTAAACAATTTCAAAATGGGACTAAACAATTTCAAAATGAGAATAAACAATTTTAAAGTGAAACTAAATAATTTCATAATGGGACTAAGCAATTTCAAATTTGGACCAAACGATTTCAAAATGGGACTAAACAATTTCAAAATGAGACTAAACAATTTCAAATTGGGACTAAAAAATTTCAAAATGGGACTAAACAATTTCAGAAGGGGAAAACAATTTCAAAATGGGACTAAACAATTTGATAATGAGAATAAACAATTTCAAAATGAAAATAAACAATTTCAAATTGGGACTAAACAGTTTCAAAATGGGACTAAACAATTTGATAATGAGAATAAACAATTTCCAAATGAGACTAAACAATTTCAAAATGGGACTAAACAATTTCAAAATGAGACTAAACAATTTCAAATTGGGACTAAACAATTTCAAAATGAGACTAAACAATTTCAAAATGGGACTAAACAACTTCAAAATGAGACTAAACAATTACAATTTGGGACTAAACAATTTCAAAATGAGAATAAACAATTTTAAAGTGAGACTAAATAATTTCAAAATTGTACTAAACAATTTGAAAATGAGAATAAACAATTTCAAAATGAGACTAAACAATTTCAATTTGGGACTAAACAATTTCAAAATGAGAATAAACAATTTTAAAGTGAGACTAAATAATTTCAAAATGGGACTAAACAATTTCAAATTGGGACTAAACAATTTCAGAATGGGACTAACCAATTTCAAAATGACACTAAACAATTTCAAATTGGGACTAAACCATTTCAAAATGAGACTAAACAATTTCAAATTTGGTCTAAACAATTTCAAAATGAGACTAAGCAATTTGAAATTGGCACTAAGCAATTTCAAAATGAGACCAAACAATTTCAAAATGGGAATAAACAATTTCAAAATGAGAATAAATAATTCCAAAATGGGACTAAACAATTTCAAAATGAGACTCAGAAATTTCAAAATGACACTAAACAATTTCAAAATGGGAGTAAAGAATTTGAAATTGAGAATAGAGAATTTGAAAATGAGAATAAACCATTTCAAAATGGGACTAAACAATTTCGAATTGGGGCTAAACAATTTGAAAGTGAGATTAAGCAATTTCAAATTGAGACTAAATAATTTGAAAATGAGAATAAACAATTTCAAAATGGGAATAAACAATTTCAAAATGAGACTAAACAATTTCAAAATGGGACTAAATAATTTCAAAATGAGACTAAACAATTTCAAATTGGGACTAAACAATTTCAAAATAAGATTAAACAATTTCAAATTGGGAGTAAACAATTTCAAAATGAGACTAAACAATTTCAAAATGAGACTAAACAATTTCAAAATGAGACCAAACAATTTCAAAATGAGACTAAACAATTTCAAAATGAGACTAAACAATTTCAAAATGAGAACAAACAATTTCAAAATGGGAATAAACAATTTCAAAATGAGACTAAACAATTTCAAAATGGGATTAAACAATTTGAAAATGAGAATAAACAATTTCAAATTGGGACTAAACCATTTCAAAATGAGACTAAGCAATTTCAAATTGGGACTAAACAATTTCAAAATGAAAATAAATAATTCCAAAATGGCACTAAACTATTTCAAAGTGAGACTAAACAATTTCAAAAAGAGACTAAACAATTTCAAAATAAGACTAAACAATTTCAAAATGGGACTAAACAATTTGAAAATGGGACTAAACAATTTCAAAATGAGACTAAACAATTTGAAAATGGGACTAAACAATTTCAAATTGGGAGTAAACAATTTCAAATTGGGACTAAACAATTTCCAAATGAGACTAAGCAATTTCAAAATTGGACTAAACAATTTCAAATTGGGACTAAAAAATTTCAAAATGGGACTAAACTATTTCAAAGTGAGACTAAACAATTCCAAATTTGGACTAAATAATTTCAAAATGAGACTAAACAATTTCAAATTGGGACTAAACAATTTCAAAATAAGACTAAACAATTTCAAATTGGGAGTAAACAATTTCAAAATGAGACTAAACAATTTCAAAATGAGACTAAACAATTTCAAAATGAGACCAAACAATTTCAAAATGAGACTAAACAATTTCAAAATGAGACTAAACAATTTCAAAATGAGAACAAACAATTTCAAAATGGGAATAAACAATTTCAAAATGAGACTAAACAATTTCAAAATGGGATTAAACAATTTGAAAATGAGAATAAACAATTTCAAATTGGGACTAAACCATTTCAAAATGAGACTAAGCAATTTCAAATTGGGACTAAACAATTTCAAAATGAAAATAAATAATTCCAAAATGGCACTAAACTATTTCAAAGTGAGACTAAACAATTTCAAAAAGAGACTAAACAATTTCAAAATAAGACTAAACAATTTCAAAATGTGACTAAACAATTTGAAAATGGGACTAAACAATTTCAAAATGAGACTAAACAATTTCAAAATGGGACGAAACAATTTCAAAGTGAGACTAAACAATTTCAAAGTGATTGTGATTGTGATTGTGATTGTTTTATTGAGGCTTTAACAAGTACATTGAAATTTTACAAAGGTATTGATTTTATTAATACTAAGCTTAAAATTAAATGATAATAGGCTGGCTTATAATTTACCTAGCTAGCAATTTAACAGAGTTCAATATTTTATACATTAATACAAAAGATAAATGCAGAGTGCTTGCTGCTGGCACTACAATCTGAACTAAAAATTAACTTAAAACTAGGTAACAATTGTAAAAAAAAAGAAAAAGAAAAAAACAACAGAGAGTGCGACAAGAACACCTTGACTTATACATATACTATATGTAAGATGTAGAAACAATTACAATAAGACGTCAAAATCATAATTGGGGTTACCAACTAAACATTATAAAAAATAGATAGAATTTCTTTCTGTTTTTCTTTTTACCGCCTTAATACTAGAAAACTTATTTGTACTATAAGGTAAAAATTAAGGCACATGACATGTGTTTCTATTTTAACTATTATCAACTTATCACTTAGTTTATGAAAATAAAATGCAAAACGAGTAAAAGATTCCTATTTGAACACTTTCATGAATCAAAAATATTATTTAATTAAGTGATATCATTTAGATTTTAATTGATTTATGTTACGGTTTCAGGCAAAGAACTGCTGAAGAAGAAGACGTAGTTTGAAACTTACAATCCCGAAAGAATATTTTAATATTGAACATTTCTTTCTTTGCAAGTGACGAGCAAAAGCTGAGGTATGCTTGCAGTTTTTCGAATTGGTTATTGATTTGTAAATACTTAGGCCAAAATACTTGTAGCTTTTTGAGCAGATCCGCTAATGGCATGCCGGAAAGAACATTTGATTCACCTAGAAAATCATTCATTAGTATTCCATCTGATGGGTTACCCACAGAGGCTTTAGGCGCAACAACGTTGGCAAAAGTTAGGTTAGAGTTAATTAGGTTATTAACAGATTTGATTATAAAATTACGTTTATTTTCAATTTTCAATTTAAACTGTTCTTTTCTTTCCAAATAGTTTTTGTATTCCGGGCAACCCCTATAGCTAGCTGAGTGTCCCTCTTACATACAATTTGTGCACAAGGCCTTCTGAGAATTGGCCCTAGGACAATTGTCCTTGACATGATTGGTACCGCACTTTACGCATCTCCTCTCATACGCACAATTTTGGCTGATATGACCAAATCTTTGGCATCGAAAACATTGTATAGGGCCTGACCTATTTATCTTTCCCAAGTTATTTTTTGATATAACAAGTACTTAATATCAATCAACTCACTGACATTTTGCCATGGTTCCAATTGTACTATGAACATATTTAAATCGAGTCCTTGATCCCTAGCTCTAGGGGTAGAGAAGGGAGAAATTTTAAAAATTGCAACAGTTGGAGCTTTTTCCTTAATACTTGCAAGTATCTCCACAGGAGTATACTCAGACGTAATTCCCTTTAGAAGCAGAGTGTCCTTCTTCAAAGCCTTTGCTGTGAAACCGTTCACTTTCACTGATATCAAAGTGTTCAAAATATATCTATGTATCGTTGAATCAGACACAAAAACTTTAAATTTACCTATTCCAGTATTTTGTACTTTTAAATTTACTTTATTGGAGTAATTAAGTAAAATGGAATCAATCACTCCTCTTGCAATTCCCCCATGAACATAAATTGGAGGACACCAATCTATTTTTTGCCTAAGATTATCTGCAGATTTGTTATTATTATGTAAATTATTGTTATTAACGTTAATATTGTTATTATTCTTATCTTTTGATGTTCTTCTAAAGTTAGTGTCCACTTCCTTGTCTCCTAACTCCTCCAGTACTTTGAAACGATTCTCGGAATTTTTCGTTGACGTATTTTTCCAGTTTGAGTTGTCCAGATGAGCACTAGATTCGTCCATGCTGTCTTCATTGCTCGGATTTAATTTTGGATAAATCCACCTATCATTTAAACCAGATCCAGAAGCTAATGGACCCGCATCATTGTCATCAACCAAATGATAAGTACAAGGCATTCTTAATTTAGCCATTGCATCTTTTTTTTGTTTTTTCGACATATTGTTATCTGGGTCCATAATCTTGTCATTCACAATTTGCAGTCTTTTTACTTTCGCCGTAGCGCCGCAAAAGTTATATTAATTTTGTTATTATGAAAAACTTAAATTTAAATTAAACCCTTACTTGACCTAATCTTAGCCAAGAAGGAGAAAAAATTAATATTTTCTATTTTTATCAATTTGAATTTTTCTTTTATTTTTTTCAGCGTAAAAAAAGTCGACTACTTTTCTCGACAACTCGAAAAAATCCACAATTTCAAAGTGAGACTAAACAATTTCAAAATGGGACTAAACAATTTCAAATTGGGACTAAACAATTTCAAAGTGCGACTAAATAATTTCAAAATGGGACTAAACAATTTCAAATTGGGGCTAAACAATTTCAGACTGAGACTAAGCAATTTCAAATTGGGACTAAACAATTTGAAAATGAGAATAAACAATTTCAAATTGGGACTAAACAATTTCAAAGTGAGACTAAACAATTTCAAAATGGGACTAAACATTTTCAAAATGAGACTAAACAATTTCAAAATGAGACCAAACAATTTCAAAATGGGAATAAACAATTTCAAAATGAGACAAAACAATTTCAAAATGGGATTAAACAATTTGAAAATGAGACTAAACAATTTCAAAATGAGACCAAACAATTTCAAAATGGGAATAAACAATTTCAAAATGAGACTAAACAATTTCAATATGGTATTAAACAATTTGAAATTGGGATTAAACAATTTGAAAATGAAAATAAACAATTTCAAAATGAGACAAAACAATTTCAAAATGGGACTAAACAATTTGAAAATGAGACTAAACAATTTCAAATTGGGACTAAACCATTTCAAAATGAGACTAAACAATTTCAAATTGGGACTAAACAATTTCAAAATGAGAATAAATAATTCCAAAATGGGACTAAACTTTTCAAAATGAGACTCAACAATTTCAAAATGAGACTAAACAATTTCAAAATGGGACTAAACAATTTCAAATTGGGACTAAACAATTTCAACTAAACAATTTCAAATTGGGACTAAACAATTTCAAAGTGGGACTAAACTATTTGAAAATGAGACTAAACAATTTCAAATTGGGACTAAACAATTTCAAAATGAGACTAAACAATTTCAAATTGGGACTAAACAATTTCAAATTGGGACTAAACAATTTCAAAGTGGGACTAAACAATTTCAAAATGAGACTAAACAATTTCAGACAGAGACTAAACAATTTCAAAATGGGACTACACAATTTCAACTAAACAATTTCAAATTGGGACTAAACAATTTCAAAGTGGGACTAAACTATTTCAAAATGAGACTAAACAATTTCAAATTGGGACTAAACAACTTCAAAATGAGACTAAACAATTTCAAATTGGGACAAAACAATTTCAAAATGAGACTAAACAATTTCAAATTGGGACTAAACAATTTCAACTAAACAATTTCAAATTGGGACTAAACAATTTCAAAGTGGGACTAAACTATTTCAAAATGAGACTAAACAATTTCAAATTGGGACTAAACAATTTCAAAATGAGACTAAACAATTTCAAATTGGGACTAAACAATTTCAAATTGGGACTAAACAATTTCAAAGTGGGACTAAACAATTTCAAAATGAGACTAAACAATTTCAGACTGAGACTAAACTATTTCAAAATGAGACTAAACAATTTCAAATTGGGATTAAACAATTTGAAAATGAGAATAAACAATTTCAAATTGGGACTAAACCATTTCAAAATGAGACTAAACAATTTCAAATTGGGACTAAACAATTTCAAAATGAGAATAAATAATTCCAAAATGGGACTAAACAATTTCAAAGTGAGACTAAACAATTTCAAAATGGGACTAAACTATTTCAAAATGGGAATAAACAATTTCAAAATGAGACTAAACAATTTCAAAATGAGACTAAATAATTTCAAAGTGGGACTAAACAATTTCAAAATGAGACTAAACAATTTCAGACTTAGACTAAACAATTTTAAAATGGGACTAAACCATTTCAAAATGAGACTAAACAATTTCAAATTGGGAAAAACAATTTCAAAATGAGACTAAACGATTTCAAAATGGGACTAAACAATTTTAAAATGAGACTATACAATTTCAGATTGGGACTAAACAATTTCAAAATGAGATTAAACAATATGAAAATGAGACTAAACAATTTCAAATTGGGACTAAACAATTTCCAAATGAGACTAAACAATTTCAAAATGCGACTAAACAATTTCAAAGTGAGGCTAAACAATTTCAAAATGGGACTAAAGAACTTCAAATTGGGGCTAAACAATTTCAGACTGAGACTAAGCAATTTCAAATTGGGACTAAACAATTTGAAAATGAGAATAAACAATTTTAAAATGGGAATAAACAATTTCAAAATGAGACTAAACAATTTCAAAATGAGACTAAACAATTTCAAAACGAGACTAAACAATTTCAAATTGGGACTAAACAATTTCCAAAAGAGACTAAACAATTTCAAAATGGGACTAAACAACTTCAAATTGGGGCTAAACAATTTCAGACTGAGACTCAATAATTTCAAATTGGGACTAAACAATTTGAAAATGAGAATAAACAATTTCAAATTGGGACTAAACCATTTCAAAATGAGACTAAACAATTTCAAATTGGGCCTAAACAATTTCAAAATGAGACTAAACAATATGAAAATGAGACTAAACAATTTCAAATTGGGACTAAACAATTTCAAAGTGAGACTAAACAATTTCAAAATGGGACTAAACAACTTCAAATTGGGGCTAAACAATTTCAGACTGAGACTAAACAATTTCAGATTGGGACTAAACAATTTGAAAATGAGAATAAACAATTTCAAATTGGGACTAAACTATTTCAAAATGAGACTAAACAATTTCAAATTGGGACCAAGCAATTTCAAAATGGGACTAAACAATTTCACAATGAGACTAAACAATTTCAAAATGAGACTAAACAATTTCCAAATGAGACCAAACAATTTCAAAATGGGAATAAACAATTTCAAAATGAGACTGAACAATTTCAAAATGGGATTAAACAATTTGAAAATGAGAATAAACAATTTCAAATAGGGACTAAACCATTTCAAAATGAGACTAAACAATTTCAAATTGGGACTAAACACTTTCAAAGTGAGACTAAACAATTTCAAAATGGGACTAAACAATTTCCAAATGAGACCAAACAATTTCAAAATGGGAATAAACAATTTCAAAATGAGACTGAACAATTTCAAAATGGGATTAAACAATTTGAAAATGAGAATAAACAATTTCAAATAGGGACTAAACCATTTCAAAATGAGACTAAACAATTTCAAATTGGGACTAAACACTTTCAAAGTGAGACTAAACAATTTCAAAATGGGACTAAACAATTTCAAATTGAGGCTAAACAATTTCACACTGAGACTAAACGATTTCAAATTGCGACTAAATCATTTCAAAATGAAACTAAACAATTTCAAATTGGGACTAAACAATTTCAAAATGAGACTAAACAATTTCAAAATGGGACTAAACAATTTGAAAATGAGACTAAACAATTTCAAATTGGGACTAAACAATTTCAAAATGAGACTAAGCAATATGAAAATGAGACTAAACAATTTCAAATTGGGACTAAACAATTTCCAAATGAGACTAAACAATTTCAAAATGCGACTAAACAATTTCAAAATGAGACTAAACAATTTCGAAATGGGACTAAAGAACTTCAAATTAGGGCTAAACAATTTCAGACTGAGACTAAGCAATTTCAAATTGGGACTAAACAATTTGAAAATGAGAATAAACAATTTCAAAATGGGAATAAACAATTTCAAAATGAGACTAAACAATTTCAAAACGAGACTAAACAATTACAAATTGGGACTAAACAATTTCGAAGTGAGGCTAAACAATTTCACACTGAGACTAAACGATTTCAAATTGCGACTAAATCATTTCAAAATGAAACTAAACAATTTCAAATTGGGACTAAACTATTTCAAAATGAGACTAAACAATTTCAAATTGGGACCAAGCAATTTCAAAATGGGACTAAACAATTTCACAATGAGACTAAACAATTTCAAAATGAGACTAAACAATTTCAAAATGAGACTAAACAATTTCAAAATGAGACTAAACAATTTCGAAATGGGACTAAAGAACTTCAAATTAGGGCTAAACAATTTCAGACTGAGACTAAGCAATTTCAAATTGGGACTAAACAATTTGAAAATGAGAATAAACAATTTCAAAATGGGAATAAACAATTTCAAAATGAGACTAAACAATTTCAAAATGAGACCAAACAATTTCAAAATGGGAATAAACAATTTCAAAATGAGACTAAACAATTTCAAAATGGGACTAAACAATTTGAAAATGAGACTAAACAATTTCAAATTGGGACTAAACAATTTCAAAATGAGACTAAGCAATATGAAAATGAGACTAAACAATTTCAAAATGGGACTAAACAATTTCAAAATGAGACAAAACAATTTCAAAATGAGACCAAACAATTTCAAAATGGGACTAAACAATTTCAAAATGGGGCTAAACAATTTCAAAATGAGACCAATCAATCTCAAAATGGGACTAAACAATTTCAAATTGGGACTAAACAATTTCAAAGTGAGACTAAACAATTTCAAAATGGGACTAAACAATTTCTAATTGGGGCTAAACAATTTCAGACTGAGACTAAGCAATTTCAAATTGGGACTAAATCATTTCAAAATGAAACTAAACAATTTCAAATTGGGACTAAACAATTTCAAATTGGGACTAAACAATTTCAAAATGGGACTAAACAATTTCAAAATGGGGCTAAACAATTTCAAAATGAGACCAATCAATCTCAAAATGGGACTAAACAATTTCAAATTGGGACTAAACAATTTCAAAGTGAGACTAAACAATTTCAAAATGGGACTAAACAATTTCTAATTGAGGCTAAACAATTTCACACTGAGACTAAACGATTTCAAATTGCGACTAAATCATTTCAAAATGAAACTAAACAATTTCAAATTGGGACTAAACAATTTCAAAATGAGACTAAACAATTTCAAAATGGGACTAAACAATTTGAAAATGAGACTAAACAATTTCAAATTGGGACTAAACAATTTCAAAATGAGACTAAGCAATATGAAAATGAGACTAAACAATTTCAAAATGGGACTAAACAATTTCAAAATGAGACAAAACAATTTCAAAATGAGACCAAACAATTTCAAAATGGGACTAAACAATTTCAAAATGGGGCTAAACAATTTCAAAATGAGACCAATCAATCTCAAAATGGGACTAAACAATTTCAAATTGGGACTAAACAATTTCAAAGTGAGACTAAACAATTTCAAAATGGGACTAAACAATTTCTAATTGGGGCTAAACAATTTCAGACTGAGACTAAGCAATTTCAAATTGGGACTAAGCAATTTGAAAATGAGAATAAACAATTTCAAAATGGGAATAAACAATTTCAAAACGAGACTAAACAATTTCAAATTGGGACTAAACAATTTCGAAGTGAGACTAAACAATTTCAAAATGGGACTAAACAATTTCAAAATGAGACTAAACAATTTCAAAATGAGACCAAACAATTTCAAAATGGAAATAAACCATTTCAAAATGAGACAAAACAATTTCAAAATGGGATTAAACAATTTGAAAATGAGAATAAACAATTTCAAAGTGAGACTAAACAATTTCTATTTGGGAGTAAACAATTCCAAAATGAGAATAAACAATTTTAAAGTGAGACTAAATAATTTCAAAATGGGACTAAACAATTTCAAATTGGGACTAAACAATTTCAGAATGGGACTAACCAATTTCAAATTGGGGCTAAACAATTTCAGACTGAGACTAAGCAATTTCAAATTGGGACTAAGCAATTTGAAAATGAGAATAAACAATTTCAAAATGGGAATAAACAATTTCAAAACGAGACTAAACAATTTCAAATTGGGACTAAACAATTTCGAAGTGAGACTAAACAATTTCAAAATGGGACTAAACAATTTCAAAATGAGACTAAACAATTTCAATTTGGGACTAAACAATTTGAAAATGAGAATAAACAATTTCCAAATGAGACTAAACAATTTCAGAATGGGACTAAACAATTTGAAAATGAGAATAAACAATTTCAAAATGAGACTAAACAATTTCAATTTGGGACTAAACAATTTCAAAATGAGAAAAAACAATTTTAAAGTGAGACTAAATAATTTCAAAATGGGACTAAACAATTTCAAATTGGGACTAAACAATTTCAGAATGGGACTAACCAATTTCAAAATGACACTACACAATTTCAAATTGGGACTAAACCATTTCAAAATGAGACTAAACAATTTCAAAACGAGACTAAACAATTTCAAATTGGGACTAAACAATTTCGAAGTGAGACTAAACAATTTCGAAATGGGACTAAACGATTTCAAAATGAGACAAAACAATTTCAAAATGAGACCAAACAATTTCAAAATGGGAATAAACCATTTCAAAATGAGATTAAACAATTTCAAAATGAGATTAAACAATTTCAAAATGGTATTAAACATTTTGAAAATGAGACTAAATAATTTCAAATTGGGACTAAACCATTTCAAAATGAGACTAAACAATTTCAAATTGGGACTAAACAATTTCAAAATGAGAATAAATAATTCCAAAATGGGACTAAACAATTTCAAAATGAGACTCAGAAATTTCAAAATGACACTAAACAATTTCAAAATGGGAGTAAAGAATTTGAAATTGAGAATAAAGAATTCGAAAATGAGAATAAACCATTTCAAAATGGGACTAAACAATTTCGAATTGGGAGTAAACAATTTCAAAATGAGACTAAACAATTTCAAAATGAGACTAAACAATTTCAAAATGAGACCAAACAATTTCAAAATGAGACTAAACAATTTCAAAATGAGACCAAACAATTTCAAAATGAGACTAAACAATTTCAAAATGAGACTAAACAATTTCAAAATGAGAACAAACAATTTCAAAATGGGAATAAACAATTTCAAATTGGGACTAAAAAATTCCAAAATGGGACTAAACTATTTCAAAGTGAGACTAAACAATTCCAAATTGGGACTAAACAATTTCAAAATGGGACTAAACAATTTCAGATTGGGACTAAACAATTTCAAAATGAGACTAAACAATTTCAAAATGGGACTAAATAATTTCAAAATGAGACTAAACAATTTCAAATTGGGACTAAACAATTTCAAAATAAGACTAAACAATTTCAAAATGAGAACAAACAATTTCAAAATGGGGATAAACAATTTCAAAATGAGACTAAACAATTTCAAAATGGGATTAAACAATTTGAAAATGAGAATAAACAATTTCAAATTGGGACTAAACCATTTCAAAATGAGACTAAACAATTTCAAAATGGGACTAAACAATTTCAAAAAGAGACTAAACAATTTCAAAATAAGACTAAACAATTTCAAAATGGGACTAAACAATTTGAAAATGGGACTAAACAATTTCAAAATGAGACTAAACAATTTCAAAATGGGACGAAACAATTTCAAAGTGAGACTAAACAATTTCAAAGTGATTGTGATTGTGATTGTGATTGTTTTATTGAGGCTTTAACAAGTACATTGAAATTTTACAAAGGTATTGATTTTATTAATACTAAGCTTAAAATTAAATGATAATAGGCTGGCTTATAATTTGCCTAGCTAGCAATTTAACAGAGTTCAATATTTTATACATTAATACAAAAGATAAATGCAGAGTGCTTGCTGCTGGCACTACAATCTGAACTAAAAATTAACTTAAAACTAGGTAACAATTGTAAAAAAAAAAGAAAAAGAAAAAAACAACAGAGAGTGCGACAAGAACACCTTGACTTATACATATACTATATGTAAGATGTAGAAACAATTACAATAAGACGTCAAAATCATAATTGGGGTTACCAACTAAACATTATAAAAAATAGATAGAATTTCTTTCTGTTTTTCTTTTTACCACCTTAATACTAGAAAACTTATTTGTACTATAAGGTAAAAATTAAGGCACATGACATGTGTTTCTATTTTAACTATTATGTACTTATCACTTAGTTTATGAAAATAAAATGCAAAACGAGTAAAAGATTCCTATTTGAACACTTTCATGAATCAAAAATATTATTTAATTAAGTGATATCATTTAGATTTTAATTGATTTATGTTACGGTTTCAGGCAAAGAACTGCTGAAGAAGAAGACGTAGTTGGAAACTTACAATCCCGAAAGAATATTTTAATATTGAACATTTATTTCTTTGCAAGTGACGAGCAAAAGCTGAGGTATGCTTGCATTTTTTCGAATTGGTTATTGATTTGTAAATACTTAGGCCAAAATACTTGTAGCTTTTTGAGCAGATCCGCTAATGGCATGCCGGAAAGAACATTTGATTCACCTAAAAAATCATTCATTAGTATTCCATCTGATGGGTTACCCACAGAGGCTTTAGGCGCAACAACGTTGGCAAAAGTTAGGTTAGAGTTTATTAGGTTATTAACAGATTTGGTTATAAAATTACGTTTATTTTCAATTTTCAATTTAAACTGTTCTTTTCTTTCCAAATAGTTTTTGTATTCCGGGCAACCCCTATAGCTAGCTGAGTGTCCCTCTTACATACAATTTGTGCACAAGGCCTTCTGAGAATTGGCCCTAGGACAATTGTCCTTGACATGCTTGGTACCGCACTTTACGCATCTCCTCTCATACGCACAATTTTGGCTGATATGACCAAATCTTTGGCATCGAAAACATTGTATAGGGCCTGACCTATTTATCTTTCCCAAGTTATTTTTTGATATAACAAGTACTTAATATCAATCAACTCACTGACATTTTGCCATGGTTCCAATTGTACTATGAACATATTTAAATCGAGTCCTTGATCCCTAGCTCTAGGGGTAGAGAAGGGAGAAATTTTAAAAATTGCAACAGTTGGAGCTTTTTCCTTAATACTTGCAAGTATCTCCACAGGAGTATACTCAGACGTAATTCCCTTTAGAAGCAGAGTGTCCTTCTTCAAAGCCTTTGCTGTGAAACCGTTCACTTTCACTGATATCAAAGTGTTCAAAATATATCTATGTATCGTTGAATCAGACACAAAAACTTTAAATTTACCTATTCCAGTATTTTGTACTTTTAAATTTACTTTATTGGAGTAATTAAGTAAAATGGAATCAATCACTCCTCTTGCAATTCCCCCATGAACATAAATTGGAGGACACCAATCTATTTTTTGCCTAAGATTATCTGCAGATTTGTTATTATTATGTAAATTATTGTTATTAACGTTAATATTGTTATTATTCTTATCTTTTGATGTTCTTCTAAAGTTAGTGTCCACTTCCTTGTCTCCTAACTCCTCCAGTACTTTGAAACGATTCTCGGAATTTTTCGTTGACGTATTTTTCCAGTTTGAGTTGTCCAGATGAGCACTAGATTCGTCCATGCTGTCTTCATTGCTCGGATTTAATTTTGGATAAATCCACCTATCATTTAAACCAGATCCAGAAGCTAATGGACCCGCATCATTGTCATCAACCAAATGATAAGTACAAGGCATTCTTAATTTAGCCATTGCATCTTTTTTTTGTTTTTTCGACATATTGTTATCTGGGTCCATAATCTTGTCATTCACAATTTGCAGTCTTTTTGCTTTCGCCGTAGCGCCGCAAAAGTTATATTAATTTTGTTATTATGAAAAACTTAAATTTAAATTAAATCCTTACTTGACCTAATCTTAGTCAAGAAGGAGAAAAAATTAATATTTTCTATTTTTATCAATTTGAATTTTTCTTTTATTTTTTTCAGCGTAAAAAAAGTCGACTACTTTTCTCGACAACTCGAAAAAATCCACAATTTCAAAGTGAGACTAAACAATTTCAAAATGGGACTAAACAATTTCAAATTGGGACTAAACAATTTCAAAGTGAGACTAAATAATTTCAAAATGGGACTAAACAATTTCAAATTGGGGCTAAACAATTTCAGACTGAGACTAAGCAATTTCAAATTGGGACTAAACAATTTGAAAATGAGAATAAACAATTTCAAAGTGGGACTAAACAATTTCAAAGTGAGACTAAACAATTTCAAAATGGGACTAAACATTTTCAAAATGAGACTAAACAATTTCAAAATGAGACCAAACAATTTCAAAATGGGAATAAACAATTTCAAAATAAGACAAAACAATTTCAAAATGGGATTAAACAATTTGAAAATGAGACTAAACAATTTCAAAATGAGACCAAACAATTTCAAAATGGGAATAAACAATTTCAAAATGAGACTAAACAATTTCAATATGGTATTAAACAATTTGAAATTGGGATTAAACAATTTGAAAATGAAAATAAACAATTTCAAAATGAGACAAAACAATTTCAAAATGGGACTAAACAATTTGAAAATGAGACTAAACAATTTCAAATTGGGACTAAACCATTTCAAAATGAGACTAAACAATTTCAAATTGGGACTAAACAATTTCAAAATGAGAATAAATAATTCCAAAATGGGACTAAACTTTTCAAAATGAGACTCAACAATTTCAAAATGAGACTAAACAATTTCAAAATGGGACTAAACAATTTCAAATTGGGACTAAACAATTTCAACTAAACAATTTCAAATTGGGACTAAACAATTTCAAAGTGGGACTAAACTATTTGAAAATGAGACTAAACAATTTCAAATTGGGACTAAACAATTTCAAAATGAGACTAAACAATTTCAAATTGGGACTAAACAATTTCAAATTGGGACTAAACAATTTCAAAGTGGGACTAAACAATTTCAAAATGAGACTAAACAATTTCAGACAGAGACTAAACAATTTCAAAATGGGACTAAACAATTTCAACTAAACAATTTCAAATTGGGACTAAACAATTTCAAAGTGGGACTAAACTATTTCAAAATGAGACTAAACAATTTCAAATTGGGACTAAACAATTTCAACTAAACAATTTCAAATTGGGACTAAACAATTTCAAAGTGGGACTAAACTATTTCAAAATGAGACTAAACAATTTCAAATTGGGACTAAACAATTTCAAAATGAGACTAAACAATTTCAAATTGGGACTAAACAATTTCAAATTGGGACTAAACAATTTCAAAGTGGGACTAAACAATTTCAAAATGAGACTAAACAATTTCAGACTGAGAATAAACAATTTCAAAATGGGACTAAACCATTTCAAAATGAGACTAACCAATTTCAAATTGGGACTAAACAATTTCAAATTGGGATTAAACAATTTGAAAATGAGAATAAACAATTTCAAATTGGGACTAAACCATTTCAAAATGAGACTAAACAATTTCAAATTGGGACTAAACAATTTCAAAATGAGAATAAATAATTCCAAAATGGGACTAAACAATTTCCAACTGAGACTAAACAATTTCAAAATGAGACCAAACAATTTCAAAATGGGAATAAACAACTTCAAAATGAGACTAAACAATTTCAATATGGTATTAAACAATTTGAAATTGGGATTAAACAATTTGAAAATGAAAATAAACAATTTCAAAATGAGACAAAACAATTTCAAAATGGGACCAAACAATTTGAAAATGAGACTAAACAATTTCAAATTGGGACTAAACCATTTCAAAATGAGACTAAACAATTTCAAATTGGGACTAAACAATTTCAAAATGAGAATAAATAATTCCAAAATGGGACTAAACTTTTCAAAATGAGACTCAACAATTTCAAAATGAGACTAAACAATTTCAAAATGGGACTAAACAATTTCAGACTGAGACTAAACAATTTCAAAATGGGACTAAACCATTTCAAAATGAGACTAAACAATTTCAGACAGAGACTAAACAATTTCAAAATGGGACTAAACAATTTCAACTAAACAATTTCAAATTGGGACTAAACAATTTCAAAGTGGGACTAAACTATTTCAAAATGAGACTAAACAATTTCAAATTGGGACTAAACAATTTCAACTAAACAATTTCAAATTGGGACTAAACAATTTCAAAGTGGGACTAAACTATTTCAAAATGAGACTAAACAATTTCAAATTGGGACTAAACAATTTCAAAATGAGACTAAACAATTTCAAATTGGGACTAAACAATTTCAAATTGGGACTAAACAATTTCAAAGTGGGACTAAACAATTTCAAAATGAGACTAAACAATTTCAGACTGAGAATAAACAATTTCAAAATGGGACTAAACCATTTCAAAATGAGACTAACCAATTTCAAATTGGGACTAAACAATTTCAAATTGGGATTAAACAATTTGAAAATGAGAATAAACAATTTCAAATTGGGACTAAACCATTTCAAAATGAGACTAAACAATTTCAAATTGGGACTAAACAATTTCAAAATGAGAATAAATAATTCCAAAATGGGACTAAACAATTTCCAACTGAGACTAAACAATTTCAAAATGAGACCAAACAATTTCAAAATGGGAATAAACAATTTCAAAATGAGACTAAACAATTTCAATATGGTATTAAACAATTTGAAATTGGGATTAAACAATTTGAAAATGAAAATAAACAATTTCAAAATGAGACAAAACAATTTCAAAATGGGACCAAACAATTTGAAAATGAGACTAAACAATTTCAAATTGGGACTAAACCATTTCAAAATGAGACTAAACAATTTCAAATTGGGACTAAACAATTTCAAAATGAGAATAAATAATTCCAAAATGGGACTAAACTTTTCAAAATGAGACTCAACAATTTCAAAATGAGACTAAACAATTTCAAAATGGGACTAAACAATTTCAGACTGAGACTAAACAATTTCAAAATGGGACTAAACCATTTCAAAATGAGACTAAACAATTTCAAATTGGGACTAAACAATTTCAACTAAACAATTTCAAATTGGGACTAAACAATTTCAAAGTGGGACTAAACTATTTCAAAATGAGACTAAACAATTTTAAATTGGGACTAAACAATTTCAGAATGAGACTAAACAATTTAAAATTGGGACTAAACAATTTCAAATTGGGATTAAACAATTTCAAAGTGGGACTAAACAATTTCAAAATGAGACTAAAAAATTTCAGACTGAGACTAAACAATTTCAAAATGGGACTAAACCATTTCAAAATGAGACTAAACAATTTCAAATTGGGACTAAACAATTTCAAAATTAGAGTAAACGATTTCAAAATGGGACTAAACAATTTTAAAATTAGGCTAAACAATTTCAAATTGGGACTAAACAATTTCAAAGTGGGACTAAACTATTTCAAAATGAGACTAAACAATTTCAAATTGGGATTAAACAATTTGAAAATGAGAATAACAATTTCAAATTGGGACTAAACCATTTCAAAATGAGACTAAACAATTTCAAATTGGGACTAAACAATTTCAAAATGAGAATAAATAATTCCAAAATGGGACTAAACAATTTCAAAGTGGGAATAAACCATTTCAAAATGAGACAAAACAATTTCAAAATGGGATTAAACAATTTGAAAATGAGACTAAACAATTTCAAAATGAGACTAAACAATTTCAAAATGAGACTAACCAATTTCAAAATGAGACCAAACAATTTCAAAATGGGAATAAACAATTTCAAAATGAGACTAAACAATTTCAAAATGGGATTAAACAATTTGAAAAAGAAAATAAACAATTTCAAAATGAGACAAAACAATTTCAAAATGGGACTAAACCATTTCAAAATGAGATTAAACAATTTCAAATTGGGATTAAACAATTTCGAAATGGGACTAAACAATTTCAAAATGAGACTAAACAATATGAAAATGAGACTAAACAATTTCAAATTGGGACCAAACAATTTCCAAATGAGACTAAACAATTTCAGACTGAGACTATACAATTTCAAAATGGGACTAAACCATTTCACAATGAGACTAAACAATTTCAAATTGGGGCTAAACAATTTCAAAATGAGACTAAACGATTTCAAAATGGGACTAAACAATTTTAAAATTAGACTAAACAATTTCAGATTGGGACTAAACAATTTCAAAATGAGACTAAACAATATGAAAATGAGACTAAACAATTTCAAAATGCGACTAAACAATTTCAAAGTGAGACTAAACAATTTCAAAATGGGAGTAAACAACTTCAAATTGGGGCTAAACAATTTCAGACTGAGACTAAGCATATTCAAATTGGGACTAAACAATTTGAAAATGAGAATAAACAATTTCAAAATGGGAATAAACAATTTCAAAATGAGACTAAACAATTTCAAATTGGGACTAAACAATTTCCAACTGAGACTAAACAATTTCAAAATGGGACTAAACAACTTCAAATTGGGGCTAAACAATTTCAGACTGAGACTAAACAATTTCAAATTGGGACTAGGTAGGTAGGTAGGTAGAGTAGAGGTACAAACGTACAGCACCAGGCACCTTAATGGGCCCATTGTGATCCCTACGGGACCAGGAGTTACCCTGGGGGAACCTATTCCTCTTCAAAGCATTTAACTTTCCTACAGAATTTCATTAGACTTCCCATGTCGGTCGCCTGAAGCATTCCTAAATTCCCGAAGAAATGGTTGCCCAAATAGTTGTTACGAGCTCGAGAGAGAGCTGCGCACTCGCATAAAATGTGCTTGATGTCTTCAGCCACCCCTATGTCTCCGCAATAGCGACAGAGGTCGATCTGCACCAAGCCCAGTCTTTTAGCGTGCTTCCTCAACAGACAGTGTCCCGTCAGTATCCCAATAATCGTTCGTAGACGATTCCGATTCCAGTCTATTAAGAGCCTCGACTTCTTCTGATTCATTTTCGGCCACAAACTTTTTGACACTTCGTGTCCACTAAGATTGTGCCATCGTGTGTTGGCTTCCCCGAAAATTTTGTCCTTGATACGTGCTTTAAACGCCGAGAGGGAAGGCAGTACGTCAGTGATTTCGTGTTCTGAATCGTCTGCATCTTCCTTTGCCAGCATGTCTGCCGATTCGTTTCCCTCGATTCCGCAATGGGCTGGAACCCAGCATAATCTAACATTATTCTGAACGCGTAGTGTCTTCAACACCTTGCGACAGCTACTGACTATTCCCGAGTTAACAGCTACCGAACTAAGCGCGTTCATGGCTGCCTTGCTGTCTGAATAGATCGAGATATCCCTGGAGGATACCTTCTCCAGACTAGATGTTTCTGCAGCCTTTTGAATTGCCAATATCTCCGCCTGGAAGACATTGCATTCCAGTGTAAGTCGGAAAGATTTCGCTATGCTGAGATCTTCCGAGAATATCCCCGAGCCTACGCCGTACTCTGTTTTAGATCTGTCTGTATAAATGGCGATTTCGCCTTTGATAGGAACCTTATTGTTGTACCAGTCTGTTTTTTCCGGGTATAACATCCTGTAAGGAGTATCAAAGTCCAATATTTCCAATATGGTGTCCGTTGCCGCCTTGGCACCGCCACCTAAGGTCCAGTTTAGGATCTTACCATGACCTTTATCCAGTCTCTTGAGAAACCCATGGTTTCTCAGCCTCAGAGCACTGTTACCCGCCGCTTGTTTAATGTACAAGTCGATCGGCAACAAATGCGAAATCGTTTCCAGAGCTGCCGTTGGTGTTGTTCGAAGCGCATCTGTCGCACCAATACAAGCAGACCGTTGAACCCTAGTGAGTTTCCCTTGTATGTGTTTTTTGTTTGTGGCCTCCCACCAAACCAGTGCCCCATAGGTTAGAATTGGCCTCGCCACCGCGGTATAAAGCCAGAGCATTATACTAGGATTTAGCCCCCAATTTCTACCTACAGCCCTCCTGCATACATACAGAGCATTGTAAGCTTTCTTTACTCTGTTTTCTGTATTGATTCCCCATGCTAGCTTTTTGTCCAGCCAAAGTCCTAGGAATTTGACCTCCTCAGATATGTTCAAGGTGACTCCATCAAGCTTTGGTAGTCTGAACTGGGGTACCTTGTACATTCTGCTGAAGAGTACCAATTCCGTCTTGCCCGGATTGATGTTAAGACCGTTGCAACCGGCCCATTTGCTGAGCCTGTTGAGAGCTGTTTCCAATAGTTCGCTAATGGTGTCCAGAAATTTACCTCTAGCAATTAGTGCAAGATCGTCAACGTATGCTACCACTGAGATCCCTCCATTGCCGAGTTTCTTAAGAATACCGTCAACCACTAAGATCCAGAGGAATGGAGATAGTACTCCTCCCTGAGGTGTTCCTCTGGATACTCTCATCCTTGCTTCACTATCCCCGTAGGCCGCATTTATATATCTACAGTGCAGCAGCATGTTTATCCAATCAGTAATTCCCCCTTCCACATTTAAGTCTTCTAATGCGCATATAATGGTTTCCCTTTTGACGTTGTTGAACGCCCCTTCAATGTCCAGGAAAGCTACAAGAGCACATTCCTTATTGCTGATGCTATCCTCTATCTTACTAATGACTTCGTGCAAAGCCGTTTCCGTACTCTTATGTTTGAGGTATGCATGTTGGGATTGCGAAAGAGCCCCTCCGCATACCTCTCTAATATGAGTATTGACCAATCTTTCCAATATCTTCAGGAAAAAGGAAGATAGGCTGATAGGTCTGAAGTCCTTAACCAGTGTATGACTGATTTTTCCTGCCTTTGGTATGAAGATTACCTTAGTTTCTCTCCACATCCTAGGCACATATGCCATTCGTAGACAACTTCTGAAAATTGTCTGAAGCCATCTTTTTACAGCTTCTGGTGCTTTTTGTACCATTATTCGTCTGATGCCATCAGGTCCTGGGGATTTGTATGGCATGAAAGATTCGACTGCCCAAGTGAGCTTATTCCCATTTGTGATGGAGTCGATCTTCCGCCAGCTGAGTTTCCGCACTGCCGGAAGTTCCTCTTCTTCTTCCCGTTCCACGCTTCCTGGAAAGTGAGCGGCTATAAGCGATTCTAAAGCCTCTCGACTGTCTTCCACCCATGATCCGTCCCCCCTTCTGATAAAGCTGGGGACGTTGTCCTCCTTTGACAGTATCTTCCTTAGTCTTGAAGCTTTGCTAGTTTCCGTGATGTCCTCGCAATACGTTCTCCACGAAAGTCTTTTAGCCTTTCTGATGACGTATTTGAATTCCCTTTTATTTGGCTTGTACAGTTCCCAGTCTTCTCCAAGGTTACTCCACCTTGCTTTGTTGTAGAGTTTCCCGACATTCTTTCTCATGACCGAAATATCTTTGTTCCACCAGATAGGTTTTTGCCTTCTGGGTGGTCTAGATATTGGGCACGATTTTTCGAAAGCTTTAATTACTTCATTGCTGAGGTAATTAACTGCTCTGTCCACACTATTTCTGCACTTCAATGATCTAGGAGGCTCCTTGAGCCTATTACTCAGTGAGAGCGCAAAACCTTCCCAGTCAGTTTTCCTAGGGTTCCTAAAGGGTGCTCTCTTGTCTATTCGAGCCTTAACCTCGAACAAGATCCATTTGTGATCAGAGAGGGAGGGCTCCTGCGAGGCCCTTCATCTTCCTATTTCAAATTGGGGAGTGTTAGTTAATGTAATGTCTAAAACTTCCTGCCTATTTTTAATGACAAAGGTTGGGTCATTCCCTACGTTACAGATTACTAGATTGGATGATATAATAAAATCAAGTAGTAACATACCTCTTTCATTGGTGTCCTTACTTCCCCATTGTGTGTGGTGAGCGTTGGCATCACACCCGATAACCAACTGCCACGTGTTCCGTGCAACTAGCTGCCTTAAACTTCCTGGTGGTAGATCCGCCATCTGTCCATCGTATGGTAGATATGCCGAAACCAGACACAAAGGTTTCCCTTTCTGCTGATTCCAATCGCATACCACTACTGTGACATCCTCAGAGCTGTAATTTTCCAAAAGAAAAGCTTTAACTGTATTCTTCAATAGGATACAAGTTCTGACTTTCCCTTCCGATTTTTTGTAGAAAAGAGTAAAGTCTCTTACCTTTAGTCCTGATAATTGTTTCCTGTTGTTGATCCAGGGTTCCTGGATTAAAGCCGCTGTGATATTCTGCCTAGAGAGTAGTTCTCCTAGGCAGGCAGTAGCCGTTCTACTGTGATGGAGGTTGATTTGTACCACCTCCATCACAGGTTACCGGCTCCTCCTCTTCGATTCCTTTAGTGTGGGCAGGTGGTTTTATCATCACCCTGCCCAAACTGTATCTTACCATCCCTTTACACTTCTCCAGATAGGGAAGTGATTCACGGTTGAGTGATAGAAGGTAATTCTGTCCGTGTTCCCTCTGGGGTCCCACCTTCAGCACCTTCCATCCTTCAGCCTTCATCTCCCTATTCTGATTTCTTAGTAAGGCTAAGAACCTATCCGGGGTGGTGTAGGGCTTGGAAACCCACACCCAGGCCTTCGGTATTACGTATTTGTGAAGGTCCTTCACAGCAACTGCTGTGATTTTGTCACCTTCCCAAATACCGCCAAGACCGCCAATGAATTCTTTAAAGAATTTTGCCGAGGCATCATTCCCACAAGCGACAATCTTATGTCCACCCTCCCAGCCAGCGCCATCGAAGAGCAATTCCTGGTCTTCGGCAGCTGACTCGTAAAAAGTCAGCATAGCCACCTGGAACCTCTCCTCGATTTTCTGCCACTGGTCGAGGGTCAATCGGCCATCCGACTGCTGCTCGTTAACTACAGCCACACGCAACTTGTCCAGCTCTGCATTCACAGGCCTGTTGTGTGTCGCTGTAGAAATCTTCTGTTTAGGCTTCTTAGCCTCGCCTTGCGTGACGTCGTCCCCCGACCTATCACGTTTGCCCAAGAATCGGTTACGTTTTGTCGTAACCGTTACGAAGCCATCCTCGTTTGATGATCCCGCAATGGGATCCCGAGGAGCAGCCTCTTTTTCCTCCACCACTTTAGCCTGATGACTGGCAAGAAAACTCTTCAAGCTAGCATCTCCAGCTACCACTTTGGCCCTTTCGTACTGCTCTTTCTCCCAGAGGCTGAGCACACTGGGATCCATTGCACCGTACTTCTGGACCTTTCTAATGGCAGACCGGAGACGAATCCTAGCCTGCTGATAAGCAGTCCTCTTACCAGTGTCCTTTTTATCTCGCTCAGGTTCGAATGACCTGGCAGCTTCCTTGCTACCTTCGTGAGCGGATGGCATATTTCCAACCACGCTTGAAGGGTTGGTTTCAGCAGAGCCAGACGGCATATTTCCAGTCTGAGCTACTGCCTTAACCTCTTCCTCTTTAGCTCCTAAGAGCTCATCCTCCTCTTCAAGAGTGAGCGTTCTGCTGAAGATGGCCTCCATCGAGCGAGTCGATTCGACCTCGCTGTTCCGGCTGCCATCTCCAACAGAAGACTCACTATTCTCAACGTCTGTTTTTTCTAAATTTTTGTTGTCCATATTTTGGTCCCACGAATATGGCGAGAAACTATAGTCCACATCGGCAGAGCTCCCTTACCGATGCAAGGCACTTGTACACTCAGAGGTTGCCTGTTATCTGAGGCCTCCGTTCATGGCAGTATATCCCTACTGCCATTCATCCCATCAGCACGGATCGGTTAGCACTTTGGGATTGGGGTTGTTTATCGAGGTTGTCTCCTCTAGATCCGCAAGATTTAGTATAACCAGGGGTACCACGTGCAGGACGTAGCTCTTCACTACGCACAAGATGTTTCCATACATCCTGAATCTAGTCGGGCGACTAAACCATTTCAAAATGAGACTAAACAATTTCAAATCGGGACTAAACAATTTCAAAATGAGACTAAACAATATGAAAATGAGACTAAACAATTTCAAATTGGGACTAAACAATTTCAAAGTGAGACTAAACAATTTCAAAATCGGACTAAACAACTTTAAATTGGGGCTAAACAATTTCAGACTGAGACTAAACAATTTCAAATTGGGACTAAACAATTTGAAAATGAGAATAAACAATTTCAAATTGGGACTAAACCATTTCAAAATGAGACTAAACAATTTCAAATTGGGACTAAACAATTTCATACTGAGACTAAACAATTTCAAAATGGGATTAAACAATTTGAAAATGAGAATAAACAATTTCAAAATGGGACTAAACAATTTCAAATTGGGAGTAAACAATTTCAAATTGGGACTAAATAATTTCAAAGTGGGACTAAACTATTTCAAAATGAGACTAAACAATTTCAAAATGGGACTAAATAATTTCAAAGTGGGACTAAACTATTTCAAAATGAGACTAAACAATTTCAAATTGGGACCAAACAATTTCAAAATGGGACTAAACAATTTCAAAATGAGACTAAACAATTTCAAAATGAGACTAAACAATTTCAAAATGAGACTAAACAATTTCAAAATGAGACCAAACAATTTCAAAATGGGAATAAACAATTTCAAAATGAGACTGAACAATTTCAAAATGGGACTAAAGAATTTCAAATTGGGACTAAACAATTTGAAAATGAGAATAAACAATTTCAAAATGGGAATAAACAATTTCAAAATGAGACTAAACAATTTCAAAACGAGATTAAACAATTTCAAATTGGGACTAAACAATTTTGAAGTGAGACTAAACAATTTCAAAATGGGACTAAACGATTTCAAAATGAGACAAAACAATTTCAAAATGAGACCAAACAATTTCAAAATGGGACTAAACAATTTCAAAATGGGGCTAAACAATTTCAAAATGAGACCAATCAATCTCAAAATGGGACTAAACAATTTCAAATTGGGGCTAAACAATTTCAGACTGAGACTAAGCAATTTCAAATTGGGAGTAAACAATTTCAAATTGGGACTAAATAATTTCAAAGTGGGACTAAACTATTTCAAAATGAGACTAAACAATTTCAAAATGGGACTAAACAATTTGAAAATGAGACTAAACAATTTCAAATTGGGACTAAACAATTTCAAAATGAGACTAAGCAATATGAAAATGAAACTAAACAATTTCAAATTGGGACTAAACAATTTACAAATGAGACTAAACAATTTCAAAATGCGACTAAACAATTTCAAAATGAGACTAAACAATTTCAAAATGGGACTAAACAACTTCAAATTGGGGCTAAACAATTTCAGACTGAGACTAAGCAATTTCAAATTGGGACTAAACAATTTGAAAATGAGAATAAACAATTTCAAAATGGGAATAAACAATTTCAAAATGAGACTAAACAATTTCAAAACGAGACTAAACAATTTCAAATTGGGACTAAACAATTTCGAAGTGAGACTAAACAATTTCAAAATGGGACTAAACGATTTCAAAATGAGACAAAACAATTTCAAAATGAGACCAAACAATTTCAAAATGGGACTAAACAATTTCAAAATGAGAATAAACAATTTCAAAATGGGAATAAACAATTTCAAAATGAGACTAAACAATTTCAAAACGAGACTAAACAATTTCAAATTGGGACTAAACAATTTCGAAGTGAGACTAAACAATTTCAAATTGGGATTAAACAATTTGAAAATGAGAATAACAATTTCAAATTGGGACTAAACCATTTCAAAATGAGACTAAACAATTTCAAATTGGGACTAAACAATTTCAAAATGAGAATAAATAATTCCAAAATGGGACTAAACAATTTCAAAGTGAGACTAAACAATTTCAAAATGGGACTAAACTATTTCAAAATGGGAATAAACAATTTCAAAATGAGACTAAACAATTTCAAAATGAGACTAAACAATTTCAAAGTGGGACTAAACAATTTCAAAATGAGACTAAACAATTTCAGACTGAGACTAAACAATTTCAAAATGGGACTAAACCATTTCACAATGAGACTAAACAATTTCAAATTGGGGCTAAACAATTTCAAATTGGGATTAAACAATTTGAAAATGAGAATAACAATTTCAAATTGGGACTAAACCATTTCAAAATGAGACTAAACAATTTCAAATTGGGACTAAACAATTTACAAATGAGACTAAACAATTTCAAAATGCGACTAAACAATTTCAAAATGAGACTAAACAATTTCAAAATGGGACTAAACAACTTCAAATTGGGGCTAAACAATTTCAGACTGAGACTAAGCAATTTCAAATTGGGACTAAACAATTTGAAAATGAGAATAAACAATTTCAAAATGGGAATAAACAATTTCAAAATGAGACTAAACAATTTCAAAACGAGACTAAACAATTTCAAATTGGGACTAAACAATTTCGAAGTGAGACTAAACAATTTCAAAATGGGACTAAACGATTTCAAAATGAGACAAAACAATTTCAAAATGAGACTAAACAATTTCAAAATGGGACTAAACAATTTCAAAATGAGAATAAACAATTTCAAAATGGGAATAAACAATTTCAAAATGAGTCTAAACAATTTCAAAACGAGACTAAACAATTTCAAATTGGGACTAAACAATTTCGAAGTGAGACTAAACAATTTCAAATTGGGATTAAACAATTTGAAAATGAGAATAACAATTTCAAATTGGGACTAAACCATTTCAAAATGAGACTAAACAATTTCAAATTGGGACTAAACAATTTCAAAATGAGAATAAATAATTCCAAAATGGCACTAAACAATTTCAAAGTGAGACTAAACAATTTCAAAATGGGACTAAACTATTTCAAAATGGGAATAAACAATTTCAAAATGAGACTAAACAATTTCAAAATGAGACTAAACAATTTCAAAGTGGGACTAAACAATTTCAAAATGAGACTAAACAATTTCAGACTGAGACTAAACAATTTCAAAATGGGACTAAACAATTTTAAAATGAGACTAAACAATTTCAGATTGGGACTAAACAATTTCAAAATGAGACTAAACAATTTCAAAATGCGACTAAACAATTTCAAAGTGAGACTAAACAATTTCAAAATGGGACTAAACAACTTCAAATTGGGGCTAAACAATTTCAGACTGAGACTAAGCATATTCAAATTGGGACTAAACAATTTGAAAATGAGAATAAACAATTTCAAAATGGGAATAAACAATTTCAAAATGAGACTAAACAATTTCAAATTGGGACTAAACAATTTCCAACTGAGACTAAACAATTTCAAAATGGGACTAAACAACTTCAAATTGGGGCTAAACAATTTCAGACTGAGACTAAACAATTTCAAATTGGGACTAGGTAGGTAGGTAGGTAGAGTAGGGGTACAAACGTACAGCACCAGGCACCTTAATGGGCCCATTGTGATCCCTACGGGACCAGGAGTTACCCTGGGGGAACCTATTCCTCTTCAAAGCATTTAACTTTCCTACAGAATTTCATTAGACTTCCCATGTCGGTCGCCTGAAGCATTCCTAAATTCCCGAAGAAATGGTTGCCCAAATAGTTGTTACGAGCTCGAGAGAGAGCTGCGCACTCGCATAAAATGTGCTTGATGTCTTCAGCCACCCCTATGTCTCCGCAATAGCGACAGAGGTCGATCTGCACCAAGCCCAGTCTTTTAGCGTGCTTCCTCAACAGACAGTGTCCCGTCAGTATCCCAATAATCGTTCGTAGACGATTCCGATTCCAGTCTATTAAGAGCCTCGACTTCTTCTGATTCATTTTCGGCCACAAACTTTTTGACACTTCGTGTCCACTAAGATTGTGCCATCGTGTGTTGGCTTCCCCGAAAATTTTGTCCTTGATACGTGCTTTAAACGCCGAGAGGGAAGGCAGTACGTCAGTGATTTCGTGTTCTGAATCGTCTGCATCTTCCTTTGCCAGCATGTCTGCCGATTCGTTTCCCTCGATTCCGCAATGGGCTGGAACCCAGCATAATCTAACATTATTCTGAACGCATAGTGTCTTCAACACCTTGCGACAGCTACTGACTATTCCCGAGTTAACAGCTACCGAACTAAGCGCGTTCATGGCTGCCTTGCTGTCTGAATAGATCGAGATATCCCTGGAGGATATCTTCTCCAGACTAGATGTTTCTGCAGCCTTTTGAATTGCCAATATCTCCGCCTGGAAGACATTGCATTCCAGTGTAAGTCGGAAAGATTTCGCTATGCTGAGATCTTCCGAGAATATCCCCGAGCCTACGCCGTACTCTGTTTTAGATCTGTCTGTATAAATGGCGATTTCGCCTTTGATAGGAACCTTATTGTTGTACCAGTCTGTTTTTTCCGGGTATAACATCCTGTAAGGAGTATCAAAGTCCAATATTTCCAATATGGTGTCCGTTGCCGCCTTGGCACCGCCACCTAAGGTCCAGTTTAGGATCTTACCATGACCTTTATCCAGTCTCTTGAGAAACCCATGGTTTCTTAGCCTCAGAGCACTGTTACCCGCCGCTTGTTTAATGTACAAGTCGATCGGCAACAAATGCGAAATCGTTTCCAGAGCTGCCGTTGGTGTTGTTCGAAGCGCACCTGTCGCACCAATACAAGCAGACCGTTGAACCCTAGTGAGTTTCCCTTGTATGTGTTTTTTGTTTGTGGCCTCCCACCAAACCAGTGCCCCATAGGTTAGAATTGGCCTCGCCACCGCGGTATAAAGCCAGAGCATTATACTAGGATTTAGCCCCCAATTTCTACCTACAGCCCTCCTGCATACATACAGAGCATTGTAAGCTTTCTTTACTCTGTTTTCTGTATTGATTCCCCATGCTAGCTTTTTGTCCAGCCAAAGTCCTAGGAATTTGACCTCCTCAGATATGTTCAAGGTGACTCCATCAAGCTTTGGTAGTCTGAACTGGGGTACCTTGTACATTCTGCTGAAGAGTACCAATTCCGTCTTGCCCGGATTGATGTTAAGACCGTTGCAACCGGCCCATTTGCTGAGCCTGTTGAGAGCTGTTTCAAATAGTTCGCTAATGGTGTCCAGAAATTTACCTCTAGCAATTAGTGCAAGATCGTCAGCGTATGCTACCACTGAGATCCCTCCATTGCCGAGTTTCTTAAGAATACCGTCAACCACTAAGAACCAGAGGAATGGAGATAGTACTCCTCCCTGAGGTGTTCCTCTGGATACTCTCATCCTTGCTTCACTATCCCCGTAGGCCGCATTTATATATCTACAGTGCAGCAGCATGTTTATCCAATCAGTAATTCCCCCTTCCACATTTGTGTCTTCTAATGCGCATATAATGGTTTCCCTTTTGACGTTGTTGAACGCCCCTTCAATGTCCAGGAAAGCTACAAGAGCACATTCCTTATTGCTGATGCTATCCTCTATCTTACTAATGACTTCGTGCAAAGCCGTTTCCGTACTCTTATGTTTGAGGTATGCATGTTGGGATTGCGAAAGAGCCCCTCCGCATACCTCTCTAATATGAGTATTGACCAATCTTTCCAATATCTTCAGGAAAAAGGAAGATAGGCTGATAGGTCTGAAGTCCTTAACCAGTGTATGACTGATTTTTCCTGCCTTTGGTATGAAGATTACCTTAGTTTCTCTCCACATCCTAGGCACATATGCCATTCGTAGACAACTTCTGAAAATTGTCTGAAGCCATCTTTTTACAGCTTCTGGTGCTTTTTGTACCATTATTCGTCTGATGCCATCAGGTCCTGGGGATTTGTATCGCATGAAAGATTCGACTGCCCAAGTGAGCTTATTCCCATTTGTGATGGAGTCGATCTTCCGCCAGCTGAGTTTCCGCACTGCCGGAAGTTCCTCTTCTTCTTCCCGTTCCACGCTTCCTGGAAAGTGAGCGGCTATAAGCGATTCTAAAGCCTCTCGACTGTCTTCCACCCATGATCCGTCCCCCCTTTTGATAAAGCTGGGGACGTTGTCCTCCCTTGACAGTATCTTCCTTAGTCTTGAAGCTTTGCTAGTTTCCGTGATGTCCTCGCAATACGTTCTCCACGAAAGTCTTTTAGCCTTTCTGATGACGTATTTGAATTCCCTTTTATTTGGCTTGTACAGTTCCCAGTCTTCTCCAAGGTTACTCCACCTTGCTTTGTTGTAGAGTTTCCCGACATTCTTTCTCATGACCGAAATATCTTTGTTCCACCAGATAGGTTTTTGCCTTCTGGGTGGTCTAGATATTGGGCACGATTTTTCGAAAGCTTTAATTACTTCATTGCTGAGGTAATTAACTGCTCTGTCCACACTATTTCTGCACTTCAATGATCTAGGAGGCTCCTTGAGCCTATTACTCAGTGAGAGCGCAAAACCTTCCCAGTCAGTTTTCCTAGGGTTCCTAAAGGGTGCTCTCTTGTCTATTCGAGCCTTAACCTCGAACAAGATCCATTTGTGATCAGAGAGGGAGGGCTCCTGCGAGACCCTCCATCTTCCTATTTCAAATTGGGGAGTGTTAGTTAATGTAATGTCTAAAACTTCCTGCCTATTTTTAATGACAAAGGTTGGGTCATTCCCTACGTTACAGATTACTAGATTGGATGATATAATAAAATCAAGTAGTAACATACCTCTTTCATTGGTGTCCTTACTTCCCCATTGTGTGTGGTGAGCGTTGGCATCACACCCGATAACCAACTGCCACGTGTTCCGTGCAACTAGCTGCCTTAAACTTCCTGGTGGTAGATCCGCCATCTGTCCATCGTATGGTAGATATGCCGA
The DNA here is from genome assembly GCA_963422695.1 of Xylophagus ater. Classification (NCBI taxonomy): domain Eukaryota; kingdom Metazoa; phylum Arthropoda; class Insecta; order Diptera; family Xylophagidae; genus Xylophagus; species Xylophagus ater. The sequence continues at coordinate 60,411,704 of OY730480.1, forward strand.
AACCAGACACAAAGGTTTCCCTTTCTGCTGATTCCAATCGCATACCACTACTGTGACATCCTCAGAGCTGTAATTTTCCAAAAGAAAAGCTTTAACTGTATTCTTCAATAGGATACAAGTTCTGACTTTCCCTTCCGATTTTTTGTAGAAAAGAGTAAAGTCTCTTACCTTTAGTCCTGATAATTGTTTCCTGTTGTTGATCCAGGGTTCCTGGATTAAAGCCGCTGTGATATTCTGCCTAGAGAGTAGTTCTGCTAGGCAGGCAGTAGCCGTTCTACTGTGATGGAGGTTGATTTGTACCACCTCCATCACAGGTTACCGGCTCCTCCTCTTCGATTCCTTTAGTGTGGGCAGGTGGTTTTATCATCACCCTGCCCAAACTGTATCTTACCATCCCTTTACACTTCTCCAGATAGGGAAGTGATTCACGGCTGAGTGATAGAAGGTAATTCTGTCCGTGTTCCCTCTGGGGTCCCACCTTCAGCACCTTCCATCCTTCAGCCTTCATCTCCCTATTCTGATTTCTTAGTAAGGCTAAGAACCTATCCGGGGTGGTGTAGGGCTTGGAAACCCACACCCAGGCCTTCGGTATTACGTATTTGTGAAGGTCCTTCACAGCAACTGCTGTGATTTTGTCACCTTCCCAAATACCGCCAAGACCGCCAATGAATTCTTTAAAGAATTTTGCCGAGGCATCATTCCCACAAGCGACAATCTTATGTCCACCCTCCCAGCCAGCGCCATCGAAGAGCAATTCCTGGTCTTCGGCAGCTGACTCGTAAAAAGTCAGCATAGCCACCTGGAACCTCTCCTCGATTTTCTGCCACTGGTCGAGGGTCAATCGGCCATCCGACTGCTGCTCGTTAACTACAGCCACACGCAACTTGTCCAGCTCTGCATTCACACGCCTATTGTGTGTCGCTGTAGAAACCTTCTGTTTAGGCTTCTTAGCCTCGCCTTGCGTGACGTCGTCCCCCGACCTATCACGTTTGCCCAAGAATCGGTTACGTTTTGTCGTAACCGTTACGAAGCCATCCTCGTTTGATGATCCCGCAATGGGATCCCGAGGAGCAGCCTCTTTTTCCTCCACCACTTTAGCCTGATGACTGGCAAGAAAACTCTTCAAGCTAGCATCTCCAGCTACCACTTTGGCCCTTTCGTACTGCTCTTTCTCTCAGAGGCTGAGCACACTGGGATCCATTGCACCGTACTTCTGGACCTTTCTAATGGCAGACCGGAGACGAATCCTAGCCTGCTGATAAGCAGTCCTCTTACCAGTGTCCTTTTTATCTCGCTCAGGTTCGAATGACCTGGCAGCTTCCTTGCTACCTTCGTGAGCGGATGGCATATTTCCAACCACGCTTGAAGGGTTGGTTTCAGCAGAGCCAGACGGCATATTTCCAGTCTGAGCTACTGCCTTAACCTCTTCCTCTTTAGCTCCTAAGAGCTCATCCTCCTCTTCAAGAGTGAGCGTTCTGCTGAAGATGGCCTCCATCGAGCGAGTCGATTCGACCTCGCTGTTCCGGCTGCCATCTCCAACAGAAGACTCACTATTCTCAACGTCTGTTTTTTCTAAATTTTTGTTGTCCATATTTTGGTCCCACGAATATGGCGAGAAATTATAGTCCACATCGGCAGAGCTCCCTTACCGATGCAAGGCACTTGTACACTCAGAGGTTGCCTGTTATCTGAGGCCTCCGTTCATGACAGTATATCCCTACTGCCATTCATCCCATCAGCACGGATCGGTTAGCACTTTGGGATTGGGGTTGTTTATCGAGGTTGTCTCCTCTAGATCCGCAAGATTTAGTATAAGCAGGGGTACCACGTGCAGGACGTAGCTCTTCACTACGCACAAGATGTTTCCATACATCCTGAATCTAGTCGGGCGACTAAACCATTTCAAAATGAGACTAAACAATTTCAAATTGGGACTAAACAATTTCAAAATGAGACTAAACAATATGAAAATGAGACTAAACTATTTCAAATTGGGACTAAACAATTTCAAAGTGAGACTAAACAATTTCAAAATGGGACTAAACAACTTTAAATTGGGGCTAAACAATTTCAGACTGAGACTAAACAATTTCAAATTGGGACTAAACAATTTGAAAATGAGAATAAACAATTTCAAATTGGGACTAAACCATTTCAAAATGAGACTAAACAATTTCAAATTGGGACTAAACAATTTCATACTGAGACTAAACAATTTCAAAATGGGATTAAACAATTTGAAAATGAGAATAAACAATTTCAAAATGGGACTAAACAATTTCAAATTGGGAGTAAACAATTTCAAATTGGGACTAAATAATTTCAAAGTGGGACTAAACTATTTCAAAATGAGACTAAACAATTTCAAAATGGGACTAAATAATTTCAAAGTGGGACTAAACTATTTCAAAATGAGACTAAACAATATGAAAATGAGACTAAACAATTTCAAATTGGGACTAAACAATTTCAAAGTGAGACTAAACAATTTCAAAATGGGACTAAACAACTTTAAATTGGGGCTAAACAATTTCAGACTGAGACTAAACAATTTCAAATTGGGACTAAACAATTTGAAAATGAGAATAAACAATTTCAAATTGGGACTAAACCATTTCAAAATGAGACTAAACAATTTCAAATTGGGACTAAACAATTTCATACTGAGACTAAACAATTTCAAATTGGGACCAAACAATTTCAAAATGGGACTAAACAATTTCAAAATGAGACTAAACAATTCCAAAATGAGACTAAACAATTTCAAAATGAGACTAAACAATTTCAAAATGAGACCAAACAATTTCAAAATGGGAATAAACAATTTCAAAATGAGACTGAACAATTTCAAAATGGGACTAAACAATTTCAAATTGGGACTAAACAATTTGAAAATGAGAATAAACAATTTCAAAATGGGAATAAACAATTTCAAAATGAGACTAAACAATTTCAAAACGAGATTAAACAATTTCAAATTGGGACTAAACAATTTTGAAGTGAGACTAAACAATTTCAAAATGGGACTAAACGATTTCAAAATGAGACAAAACAATTTCAAAATGAGACCCAACAATTTCAAAATGGGACTAAACAATTTCAAAATGGGGCTAAACAATTTCAAAATGAGACCAATCAATCTCAAAATGGGACTAAACAATTTCAAATTGGGGCTAAACAATTTCAGACTGAGACTAAGCAATTTCAAATTGGGAGTAAACAATTTCAAATTGGGACTAAATAATTTCGAAGTGGGACTAAACTATTTCAAAATGAGACTAAACAATTTCAAAATGGGACTAAACAATTTGAAAATGAGACTAAACAATTTCAAATTGGGACTAAACAATTTCAAAATGAGACTAAGCAATATGAAAATGAAACTAAACAATTTCAAATTGGGACTAAACAATTTACAAATGAGACTAAACAATTTCAAAATGCGACTAAACAATTTCAAAATGAGACTAAACAATTTCAAAATGGGACTAAACAACTTCAAATTGGGGCTAAACAATTTCAGACTGAGACTAAGCAATTTCAAATTGGGACTAAACAATTTGAAAATGAGAATAAACAATTTCAAAATGGGAATAAACAATTTCAAAATGAGACTAAACAATTTCAAAACGAGACTAAACAATTTCAAATTGGGACTAAACAATTTCGAAGTGAGACTAAACAATTTCAAAATGGGACTAAACGATTTCAAAATGAGACAAAACAATTTCAAAATGAGACCAAACAATTTCAAAATGGGACTAAACAATTTCAAAATGAGGATAAACAATTTCAAAATGGGAATAAATAATTTCAAAATGAGACTAAACAATTTCAAAACGAGACTAAACAATTTCAAATTGGGACTAAACAATTTCGAAGTGAGACTAAACAATTTCAAAATGGGACTAAACGATTTCAAAATGAGACAAAACAATTTCAAAATGGGATTAAACAATTTGAAAATGAGAATAAACAATTTCAAAGTGAGACTAAACAATTTCAAAATGAGACTAAACAATTTCAAAATGAGACTAACCAATTTCAAAATGAGACCAAACAATTTCAAAATGGGAATAAACAATTTCAAAATGAGACAAAACAATTTCAAAATGGTATTAAACAATTTGAAAATGAAAATAAACAATTTCAAAATGGGACTAAACCATTTCAAAATGAGACTAAACAATTTCAAATTGGGATTAAAAAATTTCGAAATGGGACTAAACAATTTCAAAATGAGACTAAACAATATGAAAATGAGACTAAACAATTTCAAATTGGGACTAAACAATTTCCAAATGAGACTAAACAATTTCAAAATGCGACTAAGCAATTTCAAATTGGGACTAAACAATTTCAAAATGGGACTAAACAATTTGAAAATGAGACTAAACAATTTCAAAATGGGACTAAACAACTTCAAAATGAGACTAAACGATTTCAAAATGGGACTAAACAATTTTAAAGTAAGACTAAATAATTTCAAAATGGGACTAAATAATTTCAAAGTGGGACTAAACTATTTCAAAATGAGACTAAACAATTTCAAAATGGGACTAAATAATTTCAAAGTGGGGCTAAACTATTTCAAAATGAGACTAAACAATTTCAAATTGGGACCAAACAATTTCAAAATGGGACTAAACAATTTCAAAATGAGACTAAACAATTTCAAAATGAGACTAAACAATCTCAAAATGAGACTAAACAATTTCAAAATGAGACCAAACAATTTAAAAATGGGAATAAACAATTTCAAAATGAGACTGAACAATTTCAAAATGGGACTAAACAATTTCAAATTGGGACTAAACAATTTGAAAATGAGAATAAACAATTTCAAAATGGGAATAAACAATTTCAAAATGAGACTAAACAATTTCAAAACGAGATTAAACAATTTCAAATTGGGACTAAACAATTTTGAAGTGAGACTAAACAATTTCAAAATGGGACTAAACGATTTCAAAATGAGACAAAACAATTTCAAAATGAGACCAAACAATTTCAAGATGGGACTAAACAATTTCAAAATGGGGCTAAACAATTTCAAAATGAGACCAATCAATCTCAAAATGGGACTAAACAATTTCAAATTGGGGCTAAACAATTTCAGACTGAGACTAAGCAATTTCAAATTGGGAGTAAACAATTTCAAATTGGGACTAAATAATTTCAAAGTGGGACTAAACTATTTCAAAATGAGACTAAACAATTTCAAAATGGGACTAAACAATTTGAAAATGAGACTAAACAATTTCAAATTGGGACTAAACAATTTCAAAATGAGACTAAGCAATATGAAAATGAAACTAAACAATTTCAAATTGGGACTAAACAATTTACAAATGAGACTAAACAATTTCAAAATGCGACTAAACAATTTCAAAATGAGACTAAACAATTTCAAAATGGGACTAAACAACTTCAAATTGGGGCTAAACAATTTCAGACTGAGACTAAGCAATTTCAAATTGGGACTAAACAATTTGAAAATGAGAATAAACAATTTCAAAATGGGAATAAACAATTTCAAAATGAGACTAAACAATTTCAAAACGAGACTAAACAATTTCAAATTGGGACTAAGCAATTTCGAAGTGAGACTAAACAATTTCAAAATGGGACTAAACGATTTCAAAATGAGACAAAACAATTTCAAAATGAGACCAAACAATTTCAAAATGGGACTAAACAATTTCAAAATGAGGATAAACAATTTCAAAATGGGAATAAATAATTTCAAAATGAGACTAAACAATTTCAAAACGAGACTAAACAATTTCAAATTGGGACTAAACAATTTCGAAGTGAGACTAAACAATTTCAAAATGGGACTAAACGATTTCAAAATGAGACAAAACAATTTCAAAATGAGACCAAACAATTTCAAAATGGGAATAAACCATTTCAAAATGAGACAAAACAATTTCAAAATGGGATTAAACAATTTGAAAATGAGAATAAACAATTTCAAAGTGAGACTAAACAATTTCAAAATGAGACTAAACAATTTCAAAATGAGACTAACCAATTTCAAAAGGAGACCAAACAATTTCAAAATGGGAATAAACAATTTCAAAATGAGACAAAACAATTTCAAAATGGGATTAAACAATTTGAAAATGAAAATAAACAATTTCAAAATGGGACTAAACCATTTCAAAATGAGACTAAACAATTTCAAATTGGGATTAAAAAATTTCGAAATGGGACTAAACAATTTCAAAATGAGACTAAACAATATGAAAATGAGACTAAACAATTTCAAATTGGGACTAAACAATTTCCAAAGGAGACTAAACAATTTCAAAATGCGACTAAGCAATTTCAAATTGGGACTAAACAATTTCAAAATGGGACTAAACAATTTGAAAATGAGACTAAACAATTTCAAAATGGGACTAAACAACTTCAAAATGAGACTAAACAATTTCAAAATGAGACTAAACAATTTCAAATGAGACTAAACAATTTAAAAATGGGACTAAACAACTTCAAAATGAGACTAAACGATTTCAAAATGGGACTAAACAATTTTAAAGTAAGACTAAATAATTTCAAAATGGGACTAAACAATTTCAAAATGAGACTAAACAATTTCAAAATGAGACTAAACAATTTAAAAATGGGACTAAAGAACTTCAAAATGAGACTAAACGATTTCAATTTGGCACTAAACAATTTCAAAATGAGAATAAACAATTTTAAAGTGAGACTAAATAATTTCAAAATGGGACTAAACAATTTCAAATTGGGACTAAACAATTTCAGAATGGGACTAAACAATTTGAAAATGAGAATAAACAATTTCAAAATGAGACTAAACAATTTCAAAATGAGACTACACAATTTCAAATTGGGACTAAACAATTTCAAAATGTGACTAAACAATTTCAGAATGGGTCTAAACATTTTGAAAATGAGAATAAACAATTTCAAAATGAGACTAAACAATTTCAAAATGAGACTAAACAATTTCAAATTGGGACTAAGCAATTTCAAATTGGGACTAAACAAATTCAAAATGAGATTAAACGATTTCAAAATGGGACTAAACAATTTTAAAATGAGACTAAGCAATTTCAGATTGGGACTAAACAATTTCAAAATGAGACTAAACAATATGAAAATGAGACTAAACAATTTCAAATTGGGACTAAACAATTTCCAAATGAGACTAAACAATTTCAAAATGCGACTAAACAATTTCAAAGTGAGACTAAACAATTTCAAAATGGGACTAAACAACTTCAAATTGGGGCTAAACAATTTCAGACTGAGACTAAGCAATTTCAAATTGGAACTAAACAGTTTGAAAATGAGAATAAACAATTTCAAAATGGTAATAAACAATTTCAAAATGAGACTAAACAATTTCAAAATGAGACTAAACAATTTCAAAACGAGACTAAACAATTTCAAATTGGGACTAAACAATTTCCAAATGAGACTAAACAATTTCAAAATGGGACTAAACAACTTCAAATTGGGGCTAAACAATTTCAGACTGAGACTAAACAATTTCAAATTGGGACTAAACAATTTGAAAATGAGAATAAACAATTTCAAATTGGGACTAAACCATTTCAAAATGAGACTAAACAATTTCAAATTGGGACTAAACAATTTCAAAATGAGACTAAACAATATGAAAATGAGACTAAACAATTTCAAATTGGGACTAAACAAATTCAAAGTGAGACTAAACAATTTCAAAATGGGACTAAACAACTTCAAATTGGGGCTAAACAATTTCAGACTGAGACTAAACAATTTCAAATTGGGACTAAACAATTTGAAAATGAGAATAAACAATTTCAAATTGGGACTAAACCATTTCAAAATGAGACTAAACAATTTCAAATTGGGACTAAACAATTTGAAAATGAGAATAAACAATTTCAAATTCGGACTAAATCATTTCAAAATGAGACTAAACAATTTCAAATTGGGACTAAACAATTTCATACTGAGACTAAACAATTTCAAAATGGGACTAAACAATTTCAAATTGGGAGTAAACAATTTCAAATTGGGACCAAACAATTTCAAAGTGGGACTAAACAATTTCAAAATGAGACTAAACAATTTCAAAATGAGACTAAACAATTTCAAAATGAGACTAAACAATTTCAAAATGAGACCAAACAATCTCATAATGGGAATAAACAATTTCAAAATGAGACTGAAAAATTTCAAAATGGGATTAAACAATTTGAAAATGAGAATAAACAATTTGAAATTGGGACTAAACCATTTCAAAATGAGACTAAACAATTTCAAATTGGGACTAAACACTTTCAAAATGACACTCAACAATTTCAAAATGAGACTAAACTATTTCAAAATGAGACTAAACAATTTCAAAATGGGACTAAACAATTTCAAATTGAGGCTAAACAATTTCACACTGAGACTAAACGATTTCAAATTGGGACTAAATCATTTCAAAATGAAACTAAACAATTTCAAATTGGGACTAAACAATTTCAAAATGAGACTAAACAATTTCAAAATGGGACTAAACAATTTGAAAGTGAGACTAAACAATTTCAAATTGGGACTAAACAATTTCAAAATGAGACTAAGCAATATGAAAATGAGACTAAACAATTTCAAATTGGGACTAAACAATTTCCAAATGAGACTAAACAATTTCAAAATGCGACTAAACAATTTCAAAATGAGACTAAACAATTTCAAAATGGGACTAAACAACTTCAAATTGGGGCTAAACAATTTCAGACTGAGACTAAGCAATTTCAAATTGGGACTAAACAATTTGAAAATGAGAATCAACAATTTCAAAAGGGAATAAACAATTTCAAAATGAGACTAAACAATTTCAAAACGAGACTAAACAATTTCAAATTGGGACTAAACAATTTCAAAATGGGACTAAACAACTTCAAATTGGGGCTAAACAATTTCAGACTGAGACTAAGCAATTTCAAATTGGGACTAAACAATTTGAAAATGAGAATAAACAATTTCAAAATGGGAATAAACAATTTCAAAATGAGACTAAACAATTTCAAAACGAGACTAAACAATTTCAAATTGGGACTAAACAATTTCGAAGTGAGACTAAACAATTTCAAAATAGGACTAAACAATTTCAAAATGAGACAAAACAATTTCAAAATGGGACTTAACAATTTCAAAATGGGGCTAAACAATTTCAAAATGAGACCAATCAATCTCAAAAAGGGACTAAACAATTTCAAATTGGGACTAAACAATTTCAAAGTGAGACTAAACAATTTCAAAATGGGACTAAACAATTTCAAATTGGGGCTAAACAATTTCAGACTGAGACTAAGCTATTTCAAATTGAGGCTAAACAATTTCACACTGAGACTAAACGATTTCAAATTGGGACTAAATCATTTCAATATGAAACTAAACAATTTCAAATTGGGACTAAACAATTTCAAAATGAGACTAAACAATTTCAAAATGGGACTAAACAATTTGAAAGTGAGACTAAACAATTTCAAATTGGGACTAAACAATTTCAAAATGAGACTAAGCAATATGAAAATGAGACTAAACAATTTCAAATTGGGACTAAACAATTTCAAATTGGGATTAAACAATTTCGAAATGGGACTAAACAATTTCAAAATGAGACTAAACAATATGAAAATGAGACTAAACAATTTCAGACTGAGACTAAACAATTTCAAAATGGGACTAAACCATTTCACAATGAGACTAAACAATTTCAAATTGGGGCTAAACAATTTCAAAATGCGACTAAACAATTTCAAAATGAGACTAAACAATTTCAAAATGGGACTAAACAACTTCAAATTGGGGCTAAACAATTTCAGACTGAGACTAAGCAATTTCAAATTGGGACTAAACAATTTGAAAATGAGAATAAACAATTTCAAAATGGGAATAAACAATTTCAAAATGAGACTAAACAATTTCAAAACGAGACTAAACAATTTCAAATTGGGACTAAACAATTTCGAAGTGAGACTAAACAATTTCAAAATGGGACTAAACGATTTCAAAATGAGACAAAACAATTTCAAAATGAGACCAAACAATTTCAAAATGGGACTAAACAATTTCAAAATGAGAATAAACAATTTCAAAATGGGAATAAACAATTTCAAAATGAGACTAAACAATTTCAAAACGAGACTAAACAATTTCAAATTGGGACTAAACAATTTCGAAGTGAGACTAAACAATTTCAAATTGGGATTAAACAATTTGAAAATGAGAATAACAATTTCAAATTGGGACTAAACCATTTCAAAATGAGACTAAACAATTTCAAAATGGGACTAAACTATTTCAAAATGGGAATAAACAATTTCAAAATGAGACTAAACAATTTCAAAATGAGACTAAACAATTTCAAAGTGGGACTAAACAATTTCAAAATGAGACTAAACAATTTCAGACTGAGACTAAACAATTTCAAAATGGGACTAAACCATTTCACAATGAGACTAAACAATTTCAAATTGGGGCTAAACAATTTCAAATTGAGATTAAACAATTTGAAAATGAGAATAACAATTTCAAATTGGGACTAAACCATTTCAAAATGAGACTAAACAATTTCAAATTGGGACTAAACAATTTCAAAATGGGACTAAACAACTTCAAATTGGGGCTAAACAATTTCAGACTGAGACTAAGCAATTTCAAATTGGGACTAAACAATTTGAAAATGAGAATAAACAATTTCAAAATGGGAATAAACAATTTCAAAATGAGACTAAACAATTTCAAAACGAGACTAAACAATTTCAAATTGGGACTAAACAATTTCGAAGTGAGACTAAACAATTTCAAAATGGGACTAAACGATTTCAAAATGAGACAAAACAATTTCAAAATGAGACCAAACAATTTCAAAATGGGACTAAACAATTTCAAAATGAGAATAAACAATTTCAAAATGGGAATAAACAATTTCGAAATGAGACTAAACAATTTCAAAACGAGACTAAACAATTTCAAATTGGGACTAAACAATTTCGAAGTGAGACTAAACAATTTCAAATTGGGATTAAACAATTTGAAAATGAGAATAACAATTTCAAATTGGGACTAAACCATTTCAAAATGAGACTAAACAATTTCAAATTGGGACTAAACAATTTCAAAATGAGAATAAATAATTCCAAAATGGGACTAAACAATTTCAAAGTGAGACTAAACAATTTCAAAATGGGACTAAACTATTTCAAAATGGGAATAAACAATTTCAAAATGAGACTAAACAATTTCAAAATGAGACTAAACAATTTCAAAGTGGGACTAAACAATTTCAAAATGAGACTAAACAATTTCAGACTGAGACTAAACAATTTCAAAATGGGACTAAACCATTTCACAATGAGACTAAACAATTTCAAATTGGGGCTAAACAATTTCAAATTGGGATTAAACAATTTGAAAATGAGAATAACAATTTCAAATTGGGACTAAACCATTTCAAAATGAGACTAAACAATTTCAAATTGGGACTAAACAATTTACAAATGAGACTAAACAATTTCAAAATGCGACTAAACAATTTCAAAATGAGACTAAACAATTTCAAAATCTGACTAAACAACTTCAAATTGGGGCTAAACAATTTCAGACTGAGACTAAGCAATTTCAAATTGGGACTAAACAATTTGAAAATGAGAATAAACAATTTCAAAATGGGAATAAACAATTTCAAAATGAGACTAAACAATTTCAAAACGAGACTAAACAATTTCAAATTGGGACTAAACAATTTCGAAGTGAGACTAAACAATTTCAAAATGGGACTAAACGATTTCAAAATGAGACAAAACAATTTCAAAATGAGACCAAACAATTTCAAAATGGGACTAAACAATTTCAAAATGAGAATAAACAATTTCAAAATGGGAATAAACAATTTCGAAATGAGACTAAACAATTTCAAAACGAGACTAAACAATTTCAAATTGGGACTAAACAATTTCGAAGTGAGACTAAACAATTTCAAATTGGGATTAAACAATTTGAAAATGAGAATACCAATTTCAAATTGGGACTAAACCATTTCAAAATGAGACTAAACAATTTCAAATTGGGACTAAACAATTTCAAAATGAGAATAAATAATTCCAAAATGGGACTAAACAATTTCAAAGTGAGACTAAACAATTTCAAAATGGGACTAAACTATTTCAAAATGGGAATAAACAATTTCAAAATGAGACTAAACAATTTCAAAATGAGACTAAACAATTTCAAAGTGGGACTAAACAATTTCAAAATGAGACTAAACAATTTCAGACTGAGACTAAACAATTTCAAAATGGGACTAAACCATTTCACAATGAGACTAAACAATTTCAAATTGGGGCTAAACAATTTCAAAATGAGACTAAACGATTTCAAAATGGGACTAAACAATTTTAAAATGAGACTAAACAATTTCAGATTGGGACTAAACAATTTCAAAATGAGACTAAACAATATGAAAATGAGACTAAACAATTTCAAAATGCGACTAAACAATTTCAAAGTGAGAATAAACAATTTCAAAATGGGAATAAACAATTTCAAAATGAGACTAAACAATTTCAAATTGGGACTAAACAATTTCCAAGTGAGACTAAACAATTTCAAAATGGGACTAAACAACTTCAAATTGGGGCTAAACAATTTCAGACTGAGACTAAACAATTTCAAATTGGGACTAAACAATTTCAAAATGAGACCAATCAATCTCAAAAAGGGACTAAACAATTTCAAATTGGGACTAAACAATTTCAAAGTGAGACTAAACAATTTCAAAATGGGACTAAACAATTTCAAATTGGGGCTAAACAATTTCAGACTGAGACTAAGCTATTTCAAATTGAGGCTAAACAATTTCACACTGAGACTAAACGATTTCAAATTGGGACTAAATCATTTCAATATGAAACTAAACAATTTCAAATTGGGACTAAACAATTTCAAAATGAGACTAAACAATTTCAAAATGGGACTAAACAATTTGAAAGTGAGACTAAACAATTTCAAATTGGGACTAAACAATTTCAAAATGAGACTAAGCAATATGAAAATGAGACTAAACAATTTCAAATTGGGACTAAACAATTTCAAATTGGGATTAAACAATTTCGAAATGGGACTAAACAATTTCAAAATGAGACTAAACAATATGAAAATGAGACTAAACAATTTCAGACTGAGACTAAACAATTTCAAAATGGGACTAAACCATTTCACAATGAGACTAAACAATTTCAAATTGGGGCTAAACAATTTCAAAATGCGACTAAACAATTTCAAAATGAGACTAAACAATTTCAAAATGGGACTAAACAACTTCAAATTGGGGCTAAACAATTTCAGACTGAGACTAAGCAATTTCAAATTGGGACTAAACAATTTGAAAATGAGAATAAACAATTTCAAAATGGGAATAAACAATTTCAAAATGAGACTAAACAATTTCAAAACGAGACTAAACAATTTCAAATTGGGACTAAACAATTTCGAAGTGAGACTAAACAATTTCAAAATGGGACTAAACGATTTCAAAATGAGACAAAACAATTTCAAAATGAGACCAAACAATTTCAAAATGGGACTAAACAATTTCAAAATGAGAATAAACAATTTCAAAATGGGAATAAACAATTTCAAAATGAGACTAAACAATTTCAAAACGAGACTAAACAATTTCAAATTGGGACTAAACAATTTCGAAGTGAGACTAAACAATTTCAAATTGGGATTAAACAATTTGAAAATGAGAATAACAATTTCAAATTGGGACTAAACCATTTCAAAATGAGACTAAACAATTTCAAAATGGGACTAAACTATTTCAAAATGGGAATAAACAATTTCAAAATGAGACTAAACAATTTCAAAATGAGACTAAACAATTTCAAAGTGGGACTAAACAATTTCAAAATGAGACTAAACAATTTCAGACTGAGACTAAACAATTTCAAAATGGGACTAAACCATTTCACAATGAGACTAAACAATTTCAAATTGGGGCTAAACAATTTCAAATTGAGATTAAACAATTTGAAAATGAGAATAACAATTTCAAATTGGGACTAAACCATTTCAAAATGAGACTAAACAATTTCAAATTGGGACTAAACAATTTCAAAATGGGACTAAACAACTTCAAATTGGGGCTAAACAATTTCAGACTGAGACTAAGCAATTTCAAATTGGGACTAAACAATTTGAAAATGAGAATAAACAATTTCAAAATGGGAATAAACAATTTCAAAATGAGACTAAACAATTTCAAAACGAGACTAAACAATTTCAAATTGGGACTAAACAATTTCGAAGTGAGACTAAACAATTTCAAAATGGGACTAAACGATTTCAAAATGAGACAAAACAATTTCAAAATGAGACCAAACAATTTCAAAATGGGACTAAACAATTTCAAAATGAGAATAAACAATTTCAAAATGGGAATAAACAATTTCGAAATGAGACTAAACAATTTCAAAACGAGACTAAACAATTTCAAATTGGGACTAAACAATTTCGAAGTGAGACTAAACAATTTCAAATTGGGATTAAACAATTTGAAAATGAGAATAACAATTTCAAATTGGGACTAAACCATTTCAAAATGAGACTAAACAATTTCAAATTGGGACTAAACAATTTCAAAATGAGAATAAATAATTCCAAAATGGGACTAAACAATTTCAAAGTGAGACTAAACAATTTCAAAATGGGACTAAACTATTTCAAAATGGGAATAAACAATTTCAAAATGAGACTAAACAATTTCAAAATGAGACTAAACAATTTCAAAGTGGGACTAAACAATTTCAAAATGAGACTAAACAATTTCAGACTGAGACTAAACAATTTCAAAATGGGACTAAACCATTTCACAATGAGACTAAACAATTTCAAATTGGGGCTAAACAATTTCAAATTGGGATTAAACAATTTGAAAATGAGAATAACAATTTCAAATTGGGACTAAACCATTTCAAAATGAGACTAAACAATTTCAAATTGGGACTAAACAATTTACAAATGAGACTAAACAATTTCAAAATGCGACTAAACAATTTCAAAATGAGACTAAACAATTTCAAAATCTGACTAAACAACTTCAAATTGGGGCTAAACAATTTCAGACTGAGACTAAGCAATTTCAAATTGGGACTAAACAATTTGAAAATGAGAATAAACAATTTCAAAATGGGAATAAACAATTTCAAAATGAGACTAAACAATTTCAAAACGAGACTAAACAATTTCAAATTGGGACTAAACAATTTCGAAGTGAGACTAAACAATTTCAAAATGGGACTAAACGATTTCAAAATGAGACAAAACAATTTCAAAATGAGACCAAACAATTTCAAAATGGGACTAAACAATTTCAAAATGAGAATAAACAATTTCAAAATGGGAATAAACAATTTCGAAATGAGACTAAACAATTTCAAAACGAGACTAAACAATTTCAAATTGGGACTAAACAATTTCGAAGTGAGACTAAACAATTTCAAATTGGGATTAAACAATTTGAAAATGAGAATACCAATTTCAAATTGGGACTAAACCATTTCAAAATGAGACTAAACAATTTCAAATTGGGACTAAACAATTTCAAAATGAGAATAAATAATTCCAAAATGGGACTAAACAATTTCAAAGTGAGAGTAAACAATTTCAAAATGGGACTAAACTATTTCAAAATGGGAATAAACAATTTCAAAATGAGACTAAACAATTTCAAAATGAGACTAAACAATTTCAAAGTGGGACTAAACAATTTCAAAATGAGACTAAACAATTTCAGACTGAGACTAAACAATTTCAAAATGGGACTAAACCATTTCACAATGAGACTAAACAATTTCAAATTGGGGCTAAACAATTTCAAAATGAGACTAAACGATTTCAAAATGGGACTAAACAATTTTAAAATGAGACTAAACAATTTCAGATTGGGACTAAACAATTTCAAAATGAGACTAAACAATATGAAAATGAGACTAAACAATTTCAAAATGCGACTAAACAATTTCAAAGTGAGAATAAACAATTTCAAAATGGGAATAAACAATTTCAAAATGAGACTAAACAATTTCAAATTGGGACTAAACAATTTCCAAGTGAGACTAAACAATTTCAAAATGGGACTAAACAACTTCAAATTGGGGCTAAACAATTTCAGACTGAGACTAAACAATTTCAAATTGGGACTAGGTAGGTAGGTAGGTAGAGTAGGGGTACAAACGTACAGCACCAGGCACCTTAATGGGCCCATTGTGATCCCTACGGGACCAGGAGTTACCCTGGGGGAACCTATTCCTCTTCAAAGCATTTAACTTTCCTACAGAATTTCATTAGACTTCCCATGTCGGTCGCCTGAAGTATTCCTAAATTCCCGAAGAAATGGTTGCCCAAATAGTTGTTACGAGCTCGAGAGAGAGCTGCGCACTCGCATAAAATGTGCTTGATGTCTTCAGCCACCCCTATGTCTCCGCAATAGCGACAGAGGTCGATCTGCACCAAGCCCAGTCTTTTAGCGTGCTTCCTCAACAGACAGTGTCCCGTCAGTATCCCAATAATCGTTCGTAGACGATTCCGATTCCAGTCTATTAAGAGCCTCGACTTCTTCTGATTCATTTTCGGCCACAAACTTTTTGACACTTCGTGTCCACTAAGATTGTGCCATCGTGTGTTGGCTTCCCCGAAAATTTTGTCCTTGATACGTGCTTTAAACGCCGAGAGGGAAGGCAGTACGTCAGGGATTTCGTGTTCTGAATCGTCTGCATCTTCCTTTGCCAGCATGTCTGCCGATTCGTTTCCCTCGATTCCGCAATGGGCTGGAACCCAGCATAATCTAACATTATTCTGAACGCATAGTGTCTTCAACACCTTGCGACAGCTACTGACTATTCCCGAGTTAACAGCTACCGAACTAAGCGCGTTCATGGCTGCCTTGCTGTCTGAATAGATCGAGATATCCCTGGAGGATATCTTCTCCAGACTAGATGTTTCTGCAGCCTTTTGAATTGCCAATATCTCCGCCTGGAAGACATTGCATTCCAGTGTAAGTCGGAAAGATTTCGCTATGCTGAGATCTTCCGAGAATATCCCCGAGCCTACGCCGTACTCTGTTTTAGATCTGTCTGTATAAATGGCGATTTCGCCTTTGATAGGAACCTTATTGTTGTACCAGTCTGTTTTTTCCGGGTATAACATCCTGTAAGGAGTATCAAAGTCCAATATTTCCAATATGGTGTCCGTTGCCGCCTTGGCACCGCCACCTAAGGTCCAGTTTAGGATCTTACCATGACCTTTATCCAGTCTCTTGAGAAACCCATGGTTTCTTAGCCTCAGAGCACTGTTACCCGCCGCTTGTTTAATGTACAAGTCGATCGGCAACAAATGCGAAATCGTTTCCAGAGCTGCCGTTGGTGTTGTTCGAAGCGCACCTGTCGCACCAATACAAGCAGACCGTTGAACCCTAGTGAGTTTCCCTTGTATGTGTTTTTTGTTTGTGGCCTCCCACCAAACCAGTGCCCCATAGGTTAGAATTGGCCTCGCCACCGCGGTATAAAGCCAGAGCATTATACTAGGATTTAGCCCCCAATTTCTACCTACAGCCCTCCTGCATACATACAGAGCATTGTAAGCTTTCTTTACTCTGTTTTCTGTATTGATTCCCCATGCTAGCTTTTTGTCCAGCCAAAGTCCTAGGAATTTGACCTCCTCAGATATGTTCAAGGTGACTCCATCAAGCTTTGGTAGTCTGAACTGGGGTACCTTGTACATTCTGCTGAAGAGTACCAATTCCGTCTTGCCCGGATTGATGTTAAGACCGTTGCAACCGGCCCATTTGCTGAGCCTGTTGAGAGCTGTTTCCAATAGTTCGCTAATGGTGTCCAGAAATTTACCTCTAGCAATTAGTGCAAGATCGTCAGCGTATGCTACCACTGAGATCCCTCCATTGCCGAGTTTCTTAAGAATACCGTCAACCACTAAGAACCAGAGGAATGGAGATAGTACTCCTCCCTGAGGTGTTCCTCTGGATACTCTCATCCTTGCTTCACTATCCCCGTAGGCCGCATTTATATATCTACAGTGCAGCAGCATGTTTATCCAATCAGTAATTCCCCCTTCCACATTTAAGTCTTCTAATGCGCATATAATGGTTTCCCTTTTGACGTTGTTGAACGCCCCTTCAATGTCCAGGAAAGCTACAAGAGCACATTCCTTATTGCTGATGCTATCCTCTATCTTACTAATGACTTCGTGCAAAGCCGTTTCCGTACTCTTATGTTTGAGGTATGCATGTTGGGATTGCGAAAGAGCCCCTCCGCATACCTCTCTAATATGAGTATTGACCAATCTTTCCAATATCTTCAGGAAAAAGGAAGATAGGCTGATAGGTCTGAAGTCCTTAACCAGTGTATGACTGATTTTTCCTGCCTTTGGTATGAAGATTACCTTAGTTTCTCTCCACATCCTAGGCACATATGCCATTCGTAGACAACTTCTGAAAATTGTCTGAAGCCATCTTTTTACAGCTTCTGGTGCTTTTTGTACCATTATTCGTCTGATGCCATCAGGTCCTGGGGATTTGTATGGCATGAAAGATTCGACTGCCCAAGTGAGCTTATTCCCATTTGTGATGGAGTCGATCTTCCGCCAGCTGAGTTTCCGCACTGCCGGAAGTTCCTCTTCTTCTTCCCGTTCCACGCTTCCTGGAAAGTGAGCGGCTATAAGCGATTCTAAAGCCTCTCGACTGTCTTCCACCCATGATCCGTCCCCCCTTTTGATAAAGCTGGGGACGTTGTCCTCCTTTGACAGTATCTTCCTTAGTCTTGAAGCTTCGCTAGTTTCCGTGATGTCCTCGCAATACGTTCTCCACGAAAGTCTTTTAGCCTTTCTGATGACGTATTTGAATTCCCTTTTATTTGGCTTGTACAGTTCCCAGTCTTCTCCAAGGTTACTCCACCTTGCTTTGTTGTAGAGTTTCCCGACATTCTTTCTCATGACCGAAATATCTTTGTTCCACCAGATAGGTTTTTGCCTTCTGGGTGGTCTAGATATTGGGCACGATTTTTCGAAAGCTTTAATTACTTCATTGCTGAGGTAATTAACTGCTCTGTCCACACTATTTCTGCACTTCAATGATCTAGGAGGCTCCTTAAGCCTATTACTCAGTGAGAGCGCAAAACCTTCCCAGTCAGTTTTCCTAGGGTTCCTAAAGGGTGCTCTCTTGTCTATTCGAGCCTTAACCTCGAACAAGATCCATTTGTGATCAGAGAGGGAGGGCTCCTGCGAGACCCTCCATCTTCCTATTTCAAATTGGGGAGTGTTAGTTAATGTAATGTCTAAAACTTCCTGCCTATTTTTAATGACAAAGGTTGGGTCATTCCCTACGTTACAGATTACTAGATTGGATGATATAATAAAATCAAGTAGTAACATACCTCTTTCATTGGTGTCCTTACTTCCCCATTGTGTGTGGTGAGCGTTGGCATCACACCCGATAACCAACTGCCACGTGTTCCGTGCAACTAGCTGCCTTAAACTTCCTGGTGGTAGATCCGCCATCTGTCCATCGTATGGTAGATATGCCGAAACCAGACACAAAGGTTTCCCTTTCTGCTGATTTCAATCGCATACCACTACTGTGACATCCTCAGAGCTGTAATTTTCCAAAAGAAAAGCTTTAACTGTATTCTTCAATAGGATACAAGTTCTGACTTTCCCTTCCGATTTTTTGTAGAAAAGAGTAAAGTCTCTTACCTTTAGTCCTGATAATTGTTTCCTGTTGTTGATCCAGGGTTCCTGGATTAAAGCCGCTGTGATATTCTGCCTAGAGAGTAGTTCTGCTAGGCAGGCAGTAGCCGTTCTACTGTGATGGAGGTTGATTTGTACCACCTCCATCACAGGTTACCGGCTCCTCCTCTTCGATTCCTTTAGTGTGGGCAGGTGGTTTTATCATCACCCTGCCCAAACTGTATCTTACCATCCCTTTACACTTCTCCAGATAGGGAAGTGATTCACAGTTGAGTGATAGAAGGTAATTCTGTCCGTGTTCCCTCTGGGGTCCCACCTTCAGCACCTTCCATCCTTCAGCCTTCATCTCCCTATTCTGATTTCTTAGTAAGGCTAAGAACCTATCCGGGGTGGTGTAGGGCTTGGAAACCCACACCCAGGCCTTCGGTATTACGTATTTGTGAAGGTTCTTCACAGCAACTGCTGTGATTTTGTCACCTTCCCAAATACCGCCAAGACCGCCAATGAATTCTTTAAAGAATTTTTCCGAGGCATCATTCCCACAAGCGACAATCTTATGTCCACCCTCCCAGCCAGCGCCATCGAAGAGCAATTCCTGGTCTTCGGCAGCTGACTCGTAAAAAGTCAGCATAGCCACCTGGAACCTCTCCTCGATTTTCTGCCACTGGTCGAGGGTCAATCGGCCATCCGACTGCTGCTCGTTAACTACAGCCACACGCAACTTGTCCAGCTCTGCATTCACAGGCCTGTTGTGTGTCGCTGTAGAAACCTTCTCTTTAGGCTTCTTAGCCTCGCCTTGCGTGACGTCGTCCCCCGACCTATCACGTTTGCCCAAGAATCGGTTACGTTTTGTCGTAACCGTTACGAAGCCATCCTCGTTTGATGATCCCGCAATGGGATCCCGAGGAGCAGCCTCTTTTTCCTCCACCACTTTAGCCTGATGACTGGCAAGAAAACTCTTCAAGCTAGCATCTCCAGCTACCACTTTGGCCCTTTCGTACTGCTCTTTCTCCCAGAGGCTGAACACACTGCGATCCATTGCACCGTACTTCTGGACCTTTCTAATGGCAGACCGGAGACGAATCCTAGCCTGCTGATAAGCAGTCCTCTTACCAGTGTCCTTTTTATCTCGCTCAGGTTCGAATGACCTGGCAGCTTCCTTGCTACCTTCGTGAGCGGATGGCATATTTCCAACCACGCTTGAAGGGTTGGTTTCAGCAGAGCCAGACGGCATATTTCCAGTCTGAGCTACTGCCTTAACCTCTTCCTCTTTAGCTCCTAAGAGCTCATCCTCCTCTTCAAGAGTGAGCGTTCTGCTGAAGATGGCCTCCATCGAGCGAGTCGATTCGACCTCGCTGTTCCGGCTGCCATCTCCAACAGAAGACTCACTATTCTCAACGTCTGTTTTTTCTAAATTTTTGTTGTCCATATTTTGGTCCCACGAATATGGCGAGAAATTATAGTCCACATCGGCAGAGCTCCCTTACCGATGCAAGGCACTTGTACACTCAGAAGTTGCCTGTTATCTGAGGCCTCCGTTCATGACAGTATATCCCTACTGCCATTCATCCCATCAGCACGGATCGGTTAGCACTTTGGGATTGGGGTTGTTTATCGAGGTTGTCTCCTCTAGATCCGCAAGATTTACTATAAGCAGGGGTACCACGTGCAGGACGTAGCTCTTCACTACGCACAAGATGTTTCCATACATCCTGCATCTAGTCGGGCGACTAAACCATTTCAAAATGAGACTAAACAATTTCAAATTGGGACTAAACAATTTCAAAATGAGACTAAACAATATGAAAATGAGACTAAACAATTTCAAATTGGGACTAAACAATTTCAAAGTGAGACTAAACAATTTCAAAATGGGACTAAACAACTTTAAATTGGGGCTAAACAATTTCAGACTGAGACTAAACAATTTCAAATTGGGACTAAACAATTTGAAAATGAGAATAAACCATTTCAAATTGGGACTAAACCATTTCAAAATGAGACTAAACAATTTCAAATTGGGACTAAACAATTTCATACTGAGACTAAACAATTTCAAAATGGGATTAAACAATTTGAAAATGAGAATAAACAATTTCAAAATGGGACTAAACTATTTCAAATTGGGAGTAAACAATTTCAAATTGGGACTAAATAATTTCAAAGTGGGACTAAACTATTTCAAAATGAGACTAAACAATTTCAAAATGGGACTAAATAATTTCAAAGTGGGACTAAACTATTTCAAAATGAGACTAAACAATTTCAAATTGGGACCAAACAATTTCAAAATGGGACTAAACAATTTCAAAATGAGACTAAACAATTTCAAAATGAGACTAAACAATTTCAAAATGAGACTAAACAATTTCAAAATGAGACCAAACAATTTCAAAATGGGAATAAACAATTTCAAAATGAGACTGAACAATTTCAAAATGGGACTAAACAATTTCAAATTGGGACTAAACAATTTGAAAATGAGAATAAACAATTTCAAAATGGGAATAAACAATTTCAAAATGAGACTAAACAATTTCAAAACGAGATTAAACAATTTCAAATTGGGACTAAACAATTTTGAAGTGAGACTAAACAATTTCAAAATGGGACTAAACGATTTCAAAATGAGACAAAACAATTTCAAAATGAGACCAAACAATTTCAAAATGGGAATAAACAATTTCAAAATGGGGCTAAACAATTTCAAAATGAGACCAATCAATCTCAAAATGGGACTAAACAATTTCAAATTGGGGCTAAACAATTTCAGACTGAGACTAAGCAATTTCAAATTGGGAGTAAACAATTTCAAATTGGGACTAAATAATTTCAAAGTGGGACTAAACTATTTCAAAATGAGACTAAACAATTTCAAAATGAGACTAAACAATTTGAAAATGAGACTAAACAATTTCAAATTGGGACTAAACAATTTCAAAATGAGACTAAGCAATATGAAAATGAAACTAAACAATTTCAAATTGGGACTAAACAATTTACAAATGAGACTAAACAATTTCAAAATGCGACTAAACAATTTCAAAATGAGACTAAACAATTTCAAAATGGGACTAAATAACTTCAAATTGGGGCTAAACAATTTCAGACTGAGACTAAGCAATTTCAAATTGGGACTAAACAATTTGAAAATGAGAATAAACAATTTCAAAATGGGAATAAACAATTTCAAAATGAGACTAAACAATTTCAAAACGAGACTAAACAATTTCAAATTGGGACTAAACAATTTCAAATTGGGACTAAACAAATTCAAAATGAGATTAAACGATTTCAAAATGGGACTAAACAATTTTAAAATGAGACTAAGCAATTTCAGATTGGGACTAAACAATTTCAAAATGAGACTAAACAATATGAAAATGAGACTAAACAATTTCAAATTGGGACTAAACGATTTCCAAATGAGACTAAACAATTTCAAAATGCGACTAAACAATTTCAAAGTGAGACTAAACAATTTCAAAATGGGACTAAACAACTTCAAATTGGGGCTAAACAATTTCAGACTGAGACTAAGCAATTTCAAATTGGAACTAAACAATTTGAAAAAGAGAATAAACAATTTCAAAATGGTAATAAACAATTTCAAAATGAGACTAAACAATTTCAAAATGAGACTAAACAATTTCAAAACGAGACTAAACAATTTCAAATTGGGACTAAACAATTTCCAAATGAGACTAAACGATTTCAAAATGGGACTAAACAACTTCAAATTGGGGCTAAACAATTTCAGACTGAGACTAAATAATTTCAAATTGGGACTAAACAATTTGAAAATGAGAATAAACAATTTCAAATTGGGACTAAACCATTTCAAAATGAGACTAAACAATTTCAAATTGGGACTAAACAATTTCAAAATGAGACTAAACAATATGAAAATGAGACTAAACAATTTCAAATTGGGACTAAACAAATTCAAAGTGAGACTAAACAATTTCAAAATGGGACTAAACAACTTCAAATTGGGGCTAAACAATTTCAGACTGAGACTAAACAATTTCAAATTGGGACTAAACAATTTGAAAATGAGAATAAACAATTTCAAATTGGGACTAAACCATTTCAAAATGAGACTAAACAATTTCAAATTGGGACTAAACAATTTGAAAATGAGAATAAACAATTTCAAATTGGGACTAAATCATTTCAAAATGAGATTAAACAATTTCAAATTGGGACTAAACAATTTCATACTGAGACTAAGCAATTTCAAAATGGGACTAAACAATTTCAAATTGGGAGTAAACAATTTCAAATTGGGACCAAACAATTTCAAAGTGGGACTAAACAATTTCAAAATGAGACTAAACAATTTCAAAATGAGACTAAACAATTTCAAAATGAGACTAAACAATTTCAAAATGAGACCAAACAATCTCATAATGGGAATAAACAATTTCAAAATGAGACTGAAAAATTTCAAAATGGGATTAAACAATTTGAAAATGAGAATAAACAATTTCAAATTGGGACTAAACCATTTCAAAATGAGACTAAACAATTTCAAATTGGGACTAAACACTTTCAAAATGACACTCAACAATTTCAAAATGAGACTAAACTATTTCAAAATGAGACTAAACAATTTCAAAATGGGACTAAACAATTTCAAATTGAGGCTAAACAATTTCACACTGAGACTAAACAATTTCAAATTGGGACTAAATTATTTCAAAATGAAACTAAACAATTTCAAATTGGGACTAAACAATTTCAAAATGAGACTAAACAATTTCAAAATGGGACTAAACAATTTGAAAGTGAGACTAAACAATTTCAAATTGGGACTAAACAATTTCAAAATGAGACTAAGCAATATGAAAATGAGACTAAACAATTTCAAATTGGGACTAAACAATTTCCAAATGAGACTAAACAATTTCAAAACGCGACTAAACAATTTCAAAATGAGACTAAACAATTTCAAAATGGGACTAAACAACTTCAAATTGGGGCTAAACAATTTCAGACTGAGACTAAGCAATTTCAAATTGGGACTAAACAATTTGAAAATGAGAATAAACAATTTCAAAAGGGAATAAACAATTTCAAAATGAGACTAAACAATTTCGAAGTGAGACTAAACAATTTCAAAATAGGACTAAACAATTTCAAAATGAGACAAAACAATTTCAAAATGGGACTAAACAATTTCAAAATGGGGCTAAACAATTTCAAAATGAGACCAATCAATCTCAAAAAGGGACTAAACAATTTCAAATTGGGACTAAACAATTTCAAAGTGAGACTAAACAATTTCAAAATGGGACTAAACAATTTCAAATTGGGGCTAAACAATTTCAGACTGAGACTAAGCTATTTCAAATTGGGACTAAGCAATTTGAAAATGAGAATAAACAATTTCAAAATGGGAATAAACAATTTCAAAGTGGGACTAAACAATTTCAAAATGAGACTAAACAATATGAAAATGAGACTAAACAATTTCAAATTGGGACTAAACAATTTCCAAATGAGACTAAACACTTTCAAAATGCGACTAAACAATTTCAAAGTGAGACTAAACAATTTCAAAATGGGACTAAACAACTTCAAATTGGGGCTAAACAATTTCAGACTGAGACTAAGCAATTTCAAATTGGAACTAAACAATTTGTAAATGAGAATAAACAATTTCAAAATGGGAATAAACAATTTCAAAATGAGACTAAACAATTTCAAAATGCGACTAAATAATTTCAAAATGAGACCAAACAATTTCAAAATGGGAATAAACAATTTCAAAATGAGACAGAACAATTTCAAAATGGGACTAAACAACTTCAAATTGGGGCTAAACAATTTCAGACTGAGACTAAGCAATTTCAAATTGGAACTAAACAATTTGTAAATGAGAATAAACAATTTCAAAATGGGAATAAACAATTTCAAAATGAGACTAAACAATTTCAAAATGAGACTAAACAATTTCAAATTGGGAATAAACAAATTCAAAGTGAGACTAAACAATTTCAAAATGGGACTAAACAACTTCAAATTGGGGCTAAACAATTTCAGACTGAGACTAAACAATTTCAAATTGGGACTAAACAATTTGAAAATGAGAATAAACAATTTCAAATTGGGACTAAACCATTTCAAAATGAGACTAAACAATTTCAAATTGGGACTAAACAATTTGAAAATGAGAATAAACAATTTTAAATTGGGACTAAACAATTTCAAATTGGGGCTAAACAATTTCAGACTGAGACTAAGCTATTTCAAATTATGACTAAACAATTTGAAAATGAGAATAAACAATTTCAAAATGGGAATAAACAATTTCAAAGTGGGACTAAACTATTTCAAAATGAGACTAAACAATCTCAAAATGGGACTAAATAATTTCAAAGTGGGACTAAACTATTTCATAATGAGACTAAACAATTTCAAATTGGGACCAAACAATTTCAAAATGGGACTAAACAATTTCAAAATGAGACTAAACAATTTCAAAATGAGACTAAACAATTTCAAAATGAGACTAAACAATTTCAAAATGAGACCAAACAATTTCATAATGGGAATAAACAATTTCAAAATGAGACTGAACAATTTCAAAATGGGATTAAACAATTTGAAAATGAGAATAAACAATTTCAAATTGGTACTAAACCATTTCAAAATGAGACTAAACAATTTCAAATTGGGACTAAACACTTTCAAAATGACACTCAACAATTTCAAAATGAGACTAAACTATTTCAAAATGAGACTAAACAATTTCAAAATGGGACTAAACAATTTCAAATTGAGGCTAAACAATTTCACACTGAGACTAAACGATTTCAAATTGGGACTAAATCATTTCAAAATGAAACTAAACAATTTCAAATTGGGACTAAACAATTTCAAAATGAGACTAAACAATTTCAAAATAGGACTAAACAATTTCAAAATGAGACAAAACAATTTCAAAATGGGAATAAACAATTTCAAAGTGAGACTAAACAATTTCAAAATGGGACTAAACAATTTCAAATTGGGGCTAAACAATTTCAGACTGAGACTAAGCTATTTCAAAATGAAACTAAACAATTTCAAATTGGGACTAAACAATTTCAAAATGGGACTAAACAATTTCAAATTGGGGCTAAACAATTTCAGACTGAGACTAAGCTATTTCAAATTGGGACTAAGCAATTTGAAAATGAGAAGAAACAATTTCAAAATGGGAATAAACAATTTCAAAGTGGGACTAAACTATTTCAAAATGAGACTAAACAATCTCAAAATGGGACTAAATAATTTCAAAGTGGGACTAAACTATTTCAAAATGAGACTAAACAATTTCAAATTGGGACCAAACAGTTTCAAAATGGGACTAAACAATTTCAAAATGAGAGTAAACAATTTCAAAATGAGACTAAACAATTTCAAAATGAGACTAAACAATTTCAAAATGAGACCAAACAATTTCATAATGGGAATAAACAATTTCAAAATGAGACTGAACAATTTCAAAATGGGATTAAACAATTTGAAAATGAGAATAAACAATTTCAAATTAGGACTAAACCATTTCAAAATGAGACTAAACAATTTCAAATTGGGACTAAACACTTTCAAAATGACACTCAACAATTTCAAAATGAGACTAAACTATTTCAAAATGAGACTAAACAATTTCAAAATGGGACTAAACAATTTCAAATTGAGGCTAAACAATTTCACACTGAGACTAAAGGATTTCAAATTGGGACTAAATCATTTCAAAATGAAACTAAACAATTTCAAATTGGGACTAAACAATTTCAAAATGAGACTAAACAATTTCAAAATGGGACTAAACAATTTGAAAGTGAGACTAAACAATTTCAAATTGGGACTAAACAATTTCAAAATGAGACTAAACAATATGAAAATGAGACTAAACAATTTCAAATTGGGACTAAACAATTTCCAAATGAGACTAAACAATTTCAAAATGCGACTAAACAATTTCAAAATGAGACTAAACAATTTCAAAATGGGACTAAACAACTTCAAATTGGGGCTAAACAATTTCAGACTGAGACTAAGCAATTTCGAAATGGGACTAAACAATTTCAAAATGAGACTAAACAATATGAAAATGAGACTAAACAATTTCAAATTGCGACTAAACAATTTCCAAATGAGACTAAATAATTTCAAAATGCGACTAAGCAATTTCAAATTGGGACTAAACAATTTCAAAATGGGAGCAAACAATTTGAAAATGAGACTAAACAATTTCAAAATGAGACTGAACAATTTCAAATGAGACTAAACAATTTAAAAATGGGACTAAACAACTTCAAAATGAGACTAAACGATTTCAAAATGGGACTAAACAATTTTAAAGTAAGACTAAATAATTTCAAAATGGGACTAAACAATTTCAAAATGAGACTAAACAATTTCAAAATGAGACTAAACAATTTAAAAATGGGACTAAACAACTTCAAAATGAGACTAAACGATTTCAATTTGGCACTAAACAATTTCAAAATGAGAATAAACAATTTTAAAGTGAGACTAAATAATTTCAAAATGGGACTAAACAATTTCAAATTGGGACTAAACAATTTCAGAATGGGACTAAACAATTTGAAAATGAGAATAAACAATTTCAAAATGAGACTAAACAATTTCAAAATGAGACTACACAATTTCAAATTGGGACTAAACAATTTCAAAATGTGACTAAACAATTTCAGAATGGCACTAAACATTTTGAAAATGAGACTAAACAATTTCAAAATGAGACTAAACAATTTCAAAATGAGACTAAACAATTTCAAATTGGGACTAAACAATTTCAAATTGGGACTAAACAAATTCAAAATGAGATTAAACGATTTCAAAATGGGACTAAACAATTTTAAAATGAGACTAAGCAATTTCAGATTGGGACTAAACAATTTCAAAATGAGACTAAACAATATGAAAATGAGACTAAACAATTTCAAATTGGGACTAAACAATTTCCAAATGAGACTAAACAATTTCAAAATGCGACTAAATAATTTCAAAATGAGACCAAACAATTTCAAAATGGGAATAAACAATTTCAAAATGAGACAGAACAATTTCAAAATGGGATTAAACAATTTGAAAATGAAAATAAACAATTTCAAAATGAGACAAAACAATTTCAAAATGGGAATAAACAATTTCAAAACGAGACTAAACAATTTCAAATTGGGACTAAACAATTTCAAAATGGGACTAAACAATTTCAAAATGGGACTAAACAATTTCAAAATGAGACTAAACAATTTCAAAATGAGACCAAACAATTTCAAAATGGGAATAAACCATTTCAAAATGGGATTAAACAATTTGAAAATGAGAATAAACAATTTTAAATTGGGACTAAACAATTTCAAATTGGGGCTAAACAATTTCAGACTGAGACTAAGCTATTTCAAATTATGACTAAACAATTTGAAAATGAGAATAAACAATTTCAAAATGGGAATAAACAATTTCAAAGTGGGCCTAAACTATTTCAAAATGAGACTAAACAATCTCAAAATGGGACTAAATAATTTCAAAGTGGGACTAAACTATTTCAAAATGAGACTAAACAATTTCAAATTGGGACCAAACAATTTCAAAATGGGACTAAACAATTTCAAAATGAGACTAAACAATTTCAAAATGAGACTAAACAATTTCAAAATGAGACTAAACAATTTCAAAATAAGACCAAACAATTTCATAATGGGAATAAACAATTTCAAAATGAGACTGAACAATTTCAAAATGGGATTAAACAATTTGAAAATGAGAATAAACAATTTCAAATTGGTACTAAACCATTTCAAAATGAGACTAAACAATTTCAAATTGGGACTAAACACTTTCAAAATGACACTCAACAATTTCAAAATGAGACTAAACTATTTCAAAATGAGACTAAACAATTTCAAAATGGGACTAAACAATTTCAAATTGAGGCTAAACAATTTCACACTGAGACTAAACGATTTCAAATTGGGACTAAATCATTTCAAAATGAAACTAAACAATTTCAAATTGGGACTAAACAATTTCAAAATGAGACTAAACAATTTCAAAATAGGACTAAACAATTTCAAATTGGGGCTAAACAATTTCAGACTGAGACTAAGCTATTTCAAAATGAAACTAAACAATTTCAAATTAGGACTAAACAATTTCAAAATGGGACTAAACAATTTCAAATTGGGGCTAAACAATTTCAGACTGAGACTAAGCTATTTCAAAATGAAACTAAACAATTTCAAATTAGGACTAAACAATTTCAAAATGGGACTAAACAATTTCAAATTGGGGCTAAACAATTTCAGACTGAGACTAAGCTATTTCAAATTGGGACTAAGCAATTTGAAAATGAGAAGAAACAATTTCAAAATGGGAATAAATAATTTCAAAATGGGACTAAACAATTTCAAATTGGGGCTAAACAATTTCAGACTGAGACTAAGCTATTTCAAATTGGGACTAAGCAATTTGAAAATGAGAAGAAACAATTTCAAAATGGGAATAAATAATTTCAAAGTGGGACTAAACTATTTCAAAATGAGACTAAACAATTTCAAATTGGGACCAAACAGTTTCAAAATGGGACTAAACAATTTCAAAATGAGAGTAAACAATTTCAAAATGAGACTAAACAATTTCAAAATGAGACTAAACAATTTCAAAATGAGACCAAACAATTTCATAATGGGAATAAACAATTTCAAAATGAGACTGAACAATTTCAAAATGGGATTAAACAATTTGAAAATGAGAATAAACAATTTCAAATTAGGACTAAACCATTTCAAAATGAGACTAAACAATTTCAAATTGGGACTAAACACTTTCAAAATGACACTCAACAATTTCAAAATGAGACTAAACTATTTCAAAATGAGACTAAACAATTTCAAAATGGGACTAAACAATTTCAAATTGAGGCTAAACAATTTCACACTGAGACTAAAGGATTTCAAATTGGGACTAAATCATTTCAAAATGAAACTAAACAATTTCAAATTGGGACTAAACAATTTCAAAATGAGACTAAACAATTTCAAAATGGGACTAAACAATTTGAAAGTGAGACTAAACAATTTCAAATTGGGACTAAACAATTTCAAAATGAGACTAAACAATATGAAAATGAGACTAAACAATTTCAAATTGGGACTAAACAATTTCCAAATGAGACTAAACAATTTCAAAATGCGACTAAACAATTTCAAAATGAGACTAAACAATTTCAAAATGGGACTAAACAACTTCAAATTGGGGCTAAACAATTTCAGACTGAGACTAAGCAATTTCGAAATGGGACTAAACAATTTCAAAATGAGACTAAACAATATGAAAATGAGACTAAACAATTTCAAATTGCGACTAAACAATTTCCAAATGAGACTAAATAATTTCAAAATGCGACTAAGCAATTTCAAATTGGGACTAAACAATTTCAAAATGGGAGCAAACAATTTGAAAATGAGACTAAACAATTTCAAAATGAGACTAAACAATTTCAAATGAGACTAAACAATTTAAAAATGGGACTAAACAACTTCAAAATGAGACTAAACGATTTCAAAATGGGACTAAACAATTTTAAAGTAAGACTAAATAATTTCAAAATGGGACTAAACAATTTCAAAATGAGACTAAACAATTTCAAAATGAGACTAAACAATTTAAAAATGGGACTAAACAACTTCAAAATGAGACTAAACGATTTCAATTTGGCACTAAACAATTTCAAAATGAGAATAAACAATTTTAAAGTGAGACTAAATAATTTCAAAATGGGACTAAACAATTTCAAATTGGGACTAAACAATTTCAGAATGGGACTAAACAATTTGAAAATGAGAATAAACAATTTCAAAATGAGACTAAACAATTTCAAAATGAGACTACACAATTTCAAATTGGGACTAAACAATTTCAAAATGTGACTAAACAATTTCAGAATGGCACTAAACATTTTGAAAATGAGACTAAACAATTTCAAAATGAGACTAAACAATTTCAAAATGAGACTAAACAATTTCAAATTGGGACTAAACAATTTCAAATTGGGACTAAACAAATTCAAAATGAGATTAAACGATTTCAAAATGGGACTAAACAATTTTAAAATGAGACTAAGCAATTTCAGATTGGGACTAAACAATTTCAAAATGAGACTAAACAATATGAAAATGAGACTAAACAATTTCAAATTGGGACTAAACAATTTCCAAATGAGACTAAACAATTTCAAAATGCGACTAAATAATTTCAAAATGAGACCAAACAATTTCAAAATGGGAATAAACAATTTCAAAATGAGACAGAACAATTTCAAAATGGGATTAAACAATTTGAAAATGAAAATAAACAATTTCAAAATGAGACAAAACAATTTCAAAATGGGAATAAACAATTTCAAAACGAGACTAAACAATTTCAAATTGGGACTAAACAATTTCAAAATGGGACTAAACAATTTCAAAATGGGACTAAACAATTTCAAAATGAGACTAAACAATTTCAAAATGAGACCAAACAATTTCAAAATGGGAATAAACCATTTCAAAATGGGATTAAACAATTTGAAAATGAGAATAAACAATTTCAAAGTGAGACTAAACAATTTCAAAATGAGACTAAACAATTTCAAAATGAGACTAACCAATTTCAAAATGAGACCAAACAATTTCAAAATGGGAATAAACAATTTCAAAATGAGACAGAACAATTTCAAAATGGGATTAAACAATTTGAAAATGAAAATAAACAATTTCAAAATGAGACAAAACAATTTCAAAATGGGACTAAACCATTTCAAAATGAGACAAAACAATTTCAAAATGGGACTAAACCATTACAAAATGAGACTAAACAATTTCAAATTGGGATTAAACAATTTCGAAATGGGACTAAACAATTTCAAAATGAGACTAAACAATATGAAAATGAGACTAAACAATTTCAAATTGGGACTAAACAATTTCCAAATGAGACTAAATAATTTCAAAATGCTACTAAGCAATTTCAAATTGGGACTAAACAATTTCAAAATGGGAGTAAACAATTTGAAAATGAGACTAAACAATTTCAAAATGGGACTAAACAACTTCAAAATGAGACTAAACAATTTCAAAATGAGACTAAACAATTTCAAATGAGACTAAACAATTTAAAAATGGGACTAAACAACTTCAAAATGAGACTAAACGATTTCAAAATGGGACTAAACAATTTTAAAGTAAGACTAAATAATTTCAAAATGGGACTAAACAATTTCAAAATGAGACTAAACAATTTCAAAATGAGACTAAACAATTTAAAAATGGGACTAAACAACTTCAAAATGAGACTAAACGATTTCAATTTGGCACTAAACAATTTCAAAATGAGAATAAACAATTTTAAAGTGAGACTAAATAATTTCAAAATGGGACTAAACAATTTCAAATTGGGACTAAACAATTTCAGAATGGGACTAAACAATTTGAAAATGAGAATAAACAATTTCAAAATGAGACTAAACAATTTCAAAATGAGACTACACAATTTCAAATTGGGACTAAACAATTTCAAAATGTGACTAAACAATTTCAGAATGGGACTAAACATTTTGAAAATGAGACTAAACAATTTCAAAATGAGACTAAACAATTTCAAAATGAGACTAAACAATTTCAAATTGGGACTAAACAATTTCAAATTGGGACTAAACAAATTCAAAATGAGATTAAACGATTTCAAAATGGGACTAAACAATTTTAAAATGAGACTAAGCAATTTCACATTGGGACTAAACAATTTCAAAATGAGACTAAACAATATGAAAATGAGACTAAACAATTTCAAATTGGGACTAAACAATTTCCAAATGAGACTAAACAATTTCAAAATGCGACTAAACAATTTCAAAGTGAGACTAAACAATTTCAAAATGGGACTAAACAACTTCAAATTGGGGCTAAACAATTTCAGACTGAGACTAAGCAATTTCCAATTGGAACTAAACAATTTGAAAATGAGAATAAACAATTTTAAAATGGGAATAAACAATTTCAAAATGAGACTAAACAATTTCAAAATGAGACTAAACAATTTCAAAACGAGACTAAACAATTTCAAATTGGGACTAAACAATTTCCAAATGAGACTAAACAATTTCAAAATGGGACTAAACAACTTCAAATTGGGGCTAAACAATTTCAGACTGAGACTAAACAATTTCAAATTGGGACTAAACAATTTGAAAATGAGAATAAACAATTTCAAATTGGGACTAAACCATTTCAAAATGAGACTAAACAATTTCAAATTGGGACTAAACAATTTCAAAATGAGACTAAACAATATGAAAATGAGACTAAACAATTTCAAAATG
This sequence comes from Xylophagus ater, assembly GCA_963422695.1. Classification (NCBI taxonomy): domain Eukaryota; kingdom Metazoa; phylum Arthropoda; class Insecta; order Diptera; family Xylophagidae; genus Xylophagus; species Xylophagus ater. The sequence goes on from OY730480.1 coordinate 60,445,869, forward strand.
GGACTAAACAACTTCAAACTGGGGCTAAACAATTTCAGACTGAGACTAACCAATTTCAAATTGGGACTAAACAATTTGAAAATGAGAATAAACAATTTCAAATTGGGACTAAACCATTTCAAAATGAGACTAAACAATTTCAAATTGGGACTAAACAATTTGAAAATGAGAATAAACAATTTCAAATTGGGACTAAACCATTTCAAAATGAGACTAAACAATTTCAAATTGGGACTAAACAATTTCATACTGAGACTAAACAATTTCAAAATGGGACTAAACAATTTCAAATTGGGAGTAAACAATTTCAAATTGGGACTAAATAATTTCAAAGTGGGACTAAACTATTTCAAAATGAGACTAAACAATCTCAAAATGGGACTAAATAATTTCAAAGTGGGACTAAACTATTTCAAAATGAGACTAAACAATTTCAAATTGGGACCAAACAATTTCAAAATGGGACTAAACAATTTCAAAATGAGACTAAACAATTTCAAAATGAGACTAAACAATTTCAAAATGAGACCAAACAATTTCATAATGGGAATAAACAATTTCAAAATGAGACTGAAAAATTTCAAAATGGGATTAAACAATTTGAAAATGAGACTAAACAATTTCAAATTGGGACTAAACAAATTCAAAGTGAGACTAAACAATTTCAAAATGGGACTAAACAACTTCAAATTGGGGCTAAACAATTTCAGACTGAGACTAAACAATTTCAAATTGGGACTAAACAATTTGAAAATGAGAATAAACAATTTCAAATTGGGACTAAACCATTTCAAAATGAGACTAAACAATTTCAAATTGGGACTAAACAATTTGAAAATGAGAATAAACAATTTCAAATTGGGACTAAACCATTTCAAAATGAGACTAAACAATTTCAAATTGGGACTAAACAATTTCATACTGAGACTAAACAATTTCAAAATGAGACTAAGCAATATGAAAATGAGACTAAACAATTTCAAAATGGGACTAAACAACTTCAAATTGGGGCTAAACAATTTCAGACTGAGACCAAGCAATTTCAAATAGGACTAAACAATTTCAAAATGAGACAAAACAATTTCAAAATGGGAATAAACAATTTCAAAGTGAGACTAAACAATTTCAAAATGGGACTAAACAATTTCAAATTGGGGCTAAACAATTTCAGACTGAGACTAAGCTATTTCAAAATGAAACTAAACAATTTCAAATTGGGACTAAACAATTTCAAAATGGGACTAAACAATTTCAAATTGGGGCTAAACAATTTCAGACTGAGACTAAGCTATTTCAAATTGGGACTAAGCAATTTGAAAATGAGAAGAAACAATTTCAAAATGGGAATAAACAATTTCAAAGTGGGACTAAACTATTTCAAAATGAGACTAAACAATCTCAAAATGGGACTAAATAATTTCAAAGTGGGACTAAACTATTTCAAAATGAGACTAAACAATTTCAAATTGGGACCAAACAGTTTCAAAATGGGAGTAAACAATTTCAAAATGAGAGTAAACAATTTCAAAATGAGACTAAACAATTTCAAAATGAGACTAAACAATTTCAAAATGAGACCAAACAATTTCATAATGGGAATAAACAATTTCAAAATGAGACTGAACAATTTCAAAATGGGATTAAACAATTTGAAAATGAGAATAAACAATTTCAAATTAGGACTAAACCATTTCAAAATGAGACTAAACAATTTCAAATTGGGACTAAACACTTTCAAAATGACACTCAACAATTTCAAAATGAGACTAAACTATTTCAAAATGAGACTAAACAATTTCAAAATGGGACTAAACAATTTCAAATTGAGGCTAAACAATTTCACACTGAGACTAAAGGATTTCAAATTGGGACTAAATCATTTCAAAATGAAACTAAACATTTTCAAATTGGGACTAAACAATTTCAAAATGAGACTAAACAATTTCAAAATGGGACTAAACAATTTGAAAGTGAGACTAAACAATTTCAAATTGGGACTAAACAATTTCAAAATGAGACTAAACAATATGAAAATGAGACTAAACAATTTCAAATTGGGACTAAACAATTTCCAAATGAGACTAAACAATTTCAAAATGCGACTAAACAATTTCAAAATGAGACTAAACAATTTCAAAATGGGACTAAACAACTTCAAATTGGGGCTAAACAATTTCAGACTGAGACTAAGCAATTTCGAAATGGGACTAAACAATTTCAAAATGAGACTAAACAATATGAAAATGAGACTAAACAATTTCAAATTGCGACTAAACAATTTCCAAATGAGACTAAATAATTTCAAAATGCGACTAAGCAATTTCAAATTGGGACTAAACAATTTCAAAATGGGAGCAAACAATTTGAAAATGAGACTAAACAATTTCAAAATGAGACTAAACAATTTCAAATGAGACTAAACAATTTAAAAATGGGACTAAACAACTTCAAAATGAGACTAAACGATTTCAAAATGGGACTAAACAATTTTAAAGTAAGACTAAATAATTTCAAAATGGGACTAAACAATTTCAAAATGAGACTAAACAATTTCAAAATGAGACTAAACAATTTAAAAATGGGACTAAACAACTTCAAAATGAGACTAAACGATTTCAATTTGGCACTAAACAATTTCAAAATGAGAATAAACAATTTTAAAGTGAGACTAAATAATTTCAAAATGGGACTAAACAATTTCAAATTGGGACTAAACAATTTCAGAATGGGACTAAACAATTTGAAAATGAGAATAAACAATTTCAAAATGAGACTAAACAATTTCAAAATGAGACTACACAATTTCAAATTGGGACTAAACAATTTCAAAATGTGACTAAACAATTTCAGAATGGCACTAAACATTTTGAAAATGAGACTAAACAATTTCAAAATGAGACTAAACAATTTCAAAATGAGACTAAACAATTTCAAATTGGGACTAAACAATTTCAAATTGGGACTAAACAAATTCAAAATGAGATTAAACGATTTCAAAATGGGACTAAACAATTTTAAAATGAGACTAAGCAATTTCAGATTGGGACTAAACAATTTCAAAATGAGACTAAACAATATGAAAATGAGACTAAACAATTTCAAATTGGGACTAAACAATTTCCAAATGAGACTAAACAATTTCAAAATGCGACTAAATAATTTCAAAATGAGACCAAACAATTTCAAAATGGGAATAAACAATTTCAAAATGAGACAGAACAATTTCAAAATGGGATTAAACAATTTGAAAATGAAAATAAACAATTTCAAAATGAGACAAAACAATTTCAAAATGGGAATAAACAATTTCAAAACGAGACTAAACAATTTCAAATTGGGACTAAACAATTTCAAAATGGGACTAAACAATTTCAAAATGGGACTAAACAATTTCAAAATGAGACTAAACAATTTCAAAATGAGACCAAACAATTTCAAAATGGGAATAAACCATTTCAAAATGGGATTAAACAATTTGAAAATGAGAATAAACAATTTCAAAGTGAGACTAAACAATTTCAAAATGAGACTAAACAATTTCAAAATGAGACTAACCAATTTCAAAATGAGACCAAACAATTTCAAAATGGGAATAAACAATTTCAAAATGAGACAGAACAATTTCAAAATGGGATTAAACAATTTGAAAATGAAAATAAACAATTTCAAAATGAGACAAAACAATTTCAAAATGGGACTAAACCATTTCAAAATGAGACAAAACAATTTCAAAATGGGACTAAACCATTACAAAATGAGACTAAACAATTTCAAATTGGGATTAAACAATTTCGAAATGGGACTAAACAATTTCAAAATGAGACTAAACAATATGAAAATGAGACTAAACAATTTCAAATTGGGACTAAACAATTTCCAAATGAGACTAAATAATTTCAAAATGCTACTAAGCAATTTCAAATTGGGACTAAACAATTTCAAAATGGGAGTAAACAATTTGAAAATGAGACTAAACAATTTCAAAATGGGACTAAACACCTTCAAAATGAGACTAAACAATTTCAAAATGAGACTAAACAATTTCAAATGAGACTAAACAATTTAAAAATGGGACTAAACAACTTCAAAATGAGACTAAACGATTTCAAAATGGGACTAAACAATTTTAAAGTAAGACTAAATAATTTCAAAATGGGACTAAACAATTTCAAAATGAGACTAAACAATTTCAAAATGAGACTAAACAATTTAAAAATGGGACTAAACAACTTCAAAATGAGACTAAACGATTTCAATTTGGCACTAAACAATTTCAAAATGAGAATAAACAATTTTAAAGTGAGACTAAATAATTTCAAAATGGGACTAAACAATTTCAAATTGGGACTAAACAATTTCAGAATGGGACTAAACAATTTGAAAATGAGAATAAACAATTTCAAAATGAGACTAAACAATTTCAAAATGAGACTACACAATTTCAAATTGGGACTAAACAATTTCAAAATGTGACTAAACAATTTCAGAATGGGACTAAACATTTTGAAAATGAGACTAAACAATTTCAAAATGAGACTAAACAAGTTCAAAATGAGACTAAACAATTTCAAATTGGGACTAAACAATTTCAAATTGGGACTAAACAAATTCAAAATGAGATTAAACGATTTCAAAATGGGACTAAACAATTTTAAAATGAGACTAAGCAATTTCACATTGGGACTAAACAATTTCAAAATGAGACTAAACAATATGAAAATGAGACTAAACAATTTCAAATTGGGACTAAACAATTTCCAAATGAGACTAAACAATTTCAAAATGCGACTAAACAATTTCAAAGTGAGACTAAACAATTTCAAAATGGGACTAAACAACTTCAAATTGGGGCTAAACAATTTCAGACTGAGACTAAGCAATTTCCAATTGGAACTAAACAATTTGAAAATGAGAATAAACAATTTTAAAATGGGAATAAACAATTTCAAAATGAGACTAAACAATTTCAAAATGAGACTAAACAATTTCAAAACGAGACTAAACAATTTCAAATTGGGACTAAACAATTTCCAAATGAGACTAAACAATTTCAAAATGGGACTAAACAACTTCAAATTGGGGCTAAACAATTTCAGACTGAGACTAAACAATTTCAAATTGGGACTAAACAATTTGAAAATGAGAATAAACAATTTCAAATTGGGACTAAACCATTTCAAAATGAGACTAAACAATTTCAAATTGGGACTAAACAATTTCAAAATGAGACTAAACAATATGAAAATGAGACTAAACAATTTCAAATTGGGACTAAACAAATTCAAAGTGAGACTAAACAATTTCAAAATGGGACTAAACAACTTCAAACTGGGGCTAAACAATTTCAGACTGAGACTAACCAATTTCAAATTGGGACTAAACAATTTGAAAATGAGAATAAACAATTTCAAATTGGGACTAAACCATTTCAAAATGAGACTAAACAATTTCAAATTGGGACTAAACAATTTGAAAATGAGAATAAACAATTTCAAATTGGGACTAAACCATTTCAAAATGAGACTAAACAATTTCAAATTGGGACTAAACAATTTCATACTGAGACTAAACAATTTCAAAATGGGACTAAACAATTTCAAATTGGGAGTAAACAATTTCAAATTGGGACTAAATAATTTCAAAGTGGGACTAAACTATTTCAAAATGAGACTAAACAATCTCAAAATGGGACTAAATAATTTCAAAGTGGGACTAAACTATTTCAAAATGAGACTAAACAATTTCAAATTGGGACCAAACAATTTCAAAATGGGACTAAACAATTTCAAAATGAGACTAAACAATTTCAAAATGAGACTAAACAATTTCAAAATGAGACCAAACAATTTCATAATGGGAATAAACAATTTCAAAATGAGACTGAAAAATTTCAAAATGGGATTAAACAATTTGAAAATGAGACTAAACAATTTCAAATTGGGACTAAACAAATTCAAAGTGAGACTAAACAATTTCAAAATGGGACTAAACAACTTCAAATTGGGGCTAAACAATTTCAGACTGAGACTAAACAATTTCAAATTGGGACTAAACAATTTGAAAATGAGAATAAACAATTTCAAATTGGGACTAAACCATTTCAAAATGAGACTAAACAATTTCAAATTGGGACTAAACAATTTCATACTGAGACTAAACAATTTCAAAATGAGACTAAGCAATATGAAAATGAGACTAAACAATTTCAAAATGGGACTAAACAACTTCAAATTGGGGCTAAACAATTTCAAAATGAGACTAAGCAATATGAAAATGAGACTAAACAATTTCAAAATGGGACTAAACAACTTCAAATTGGGGCTAAACAATTTCAGACTGAGACCAAGCAATTTCAAATTGGGACTAAACAATTTGAAAATGAGAATAAACAATTTCAAATTGGGACTAAACCATTTCAAAATGAGACTAAACAATTTCAAATTGGGACTAAACAATTTGAAAATGAGAATAAACAATTTCAAATTGGGACTAAACCATTTCAAAATGAGACTAAACAATTTCAAATTGGGACTAAACAATTTCATACTGAGACTAAACAATTTCCAAATGAGACTAAACAATTTCAAAATGCGACTAAACAATTTCAAAATGAGACTAAACAATTTCAAAATGGGACTAAACAACTTCAAATTGGGGCTAAACAATTTCAGACTGAGACCAAGCAATTTCAAATTGGGACTAAACAATTTGAAAATGAGAATAAACAATTTCAAAATGGGAATAAACAATTTCAAAATGAGACTAAACAATTTCAAAACGAGACTAAACAATTTCAAATTGGGACTAAACAATTTCGAAGTGAGACTAAACAATTTCAAAATAGGACTAAACAATTTCAAAATGAGACAAAACAATTTCAAAATGGGACTAAACAATTTCAAAATGGGGCTAAACAATTTCAAAATGAGACCAATCAATCTCAAAATGGGACTAAACAATTTCAAATTGGGACTAAACAATTTCAAAGTGAGACTAAACAATTTCAAAATGGGACTAAACAATTTCAAATTGGGGCTAAACAATTTCAGACTGAGACTAAGCTATTTCAAATTGGGACTAAGCAATTTGAAAATGAGAATAAACAATTTCAAAATGGGAATAAACAATTTCAAAGTGGGACTAAACTATTTCAAAATGAGACTAAACAATCTCAAAATGGGACTAAATAATTTCAAAGTGGGACTAAACTATTTCAAAATGAGACTAAACAATTTCAAATTGGGACCAAACAATTTCAAAATGGGACTAAACAATTTCAAAATGGGACTAAACAATTTCAAAATGAGACTAAACAATTTCAAAATGAGACTAAACAATTTCAAAATGAGACCAAACAATTTCATAATGGGAATAAACAATTTCAAAATGAGACTGAACAATTTCAAAATGGGATTAAACAATTTGAAAATGAGAATAAACAATTTCAAATTGGGACTAAACCATTTCAAAATGAGACTAAACAATTTCAAATTGGGACTAAACACTTTCAAAATGACACTCAACAATTTCAAAATGAGACTAAACTATTTCAAAATGAGACTAAACAATTTCAAAATGGGACTAAACAATTTCAAATTGAGGCTAAACAATTTCACACTGAGACTAAACGATTTCAAATTGGGACTAAATCATTTCAAAATGAAACTAAACAATTTCAAATTGGGACTAAACAATTTCAAAATGAGACTAAACAATTTCAAAATGGGACTAAACAATTTGAAAGTGAGACTAAACAATTTCAAATTGGGACTAAACAATTTCAAAATGAGACTAAACAATATGAAAATGAGACTAAACAATTTCAAATTGGGACTAAACAATTTCCAAATGAGACTAAACAATTTCAAAATGCGACTAAACAATTTCAAAATGAGACTAAACAATTTCAAAATGGGACTAAACAACTTCAAATTGGGGCTAAACAATTTCAGACTGAGACTAAGCAATTTCAAATTGGGACTAAACAATTTGAAAATGAGAATAAACAATTTCAAAATGGGAATAAACAATTTCAAAATGAGACTAAACAATTTCAAAACGAGGCTAAACAATTTCAAATTGGGACTAAACAATTTCAAAATGGGACTAAACAACTTCAAATTGGGACTAAACAATTTCAAACTGAGACTAAGCAATTTCAAATTGGGACTAAACAATTTGAAAATGAGAATAAACAATTTCAAAATGGGAATAAACAATTTCAAAATGAGACTAAACAATTTCAAAACGAGACTAAACAATTTCAAATAGGGACTAAACAATTTCGAAGTGAGACCAAACAATTTCAAAATAGGACTAAACAATTTCAAAATGAGACAAAACAATTTCAAAATGGGACTAAACAATTTCAAAATGGGGCTAAACAATTTCAAAATGAGACCAATTAATCTCAAAATGGGACTAAACAATTTCAAATTGGGACTAAACAATTTCAAAGTGAGACTAAACAATTTCAAAATGGGACTAAACAATTTCAAATTAGGGCTAAACAATTTCAGACTGAGACTAAGCTATTTCAAATTGGGACTAAGCAATTTGAAAATGAGAATAAACAATTTCAAAATGGGAATAAACAATTTCAAAACGAGACTAAACAATTTCAAATTGGGACTAAACAATTTCGAAGTGAGACTAAACAATTTCAAAATGGGACTAAACAATTTCAAAATGAGACTAAACAATTTCAAAATGAGACCAAACAATTTCAAAATGGGAATAAACCATTTCAAAATGAGACAAAACAATTTCAAAATGGGATTAAACAATTTGAAAATGAGAATAAACAATTTCAAAGTGAGACTAAACTATTGCAAAATGAGACTAAACAATTTCAAAATGAGACTAACCAATTTTAAAATGAGACCAAACAATTTCAAAATGGGAATAAACAATTTCAAAATGAGACAAAACAATTTCAAAATGGGATTAAACAATTTGAAAATGAAAATAAACAATTTCAAAATGAGACAAAACAATTTCAAAATGGGACTAAACCATTTCAAAATGAGACTGAACAATTTCAAATTGGGATTAAACAATTTCGAAATGGGACTAAACAATTTCAAAATGAGACTAAACAATATGAAAATGAGACTAAACAATTTCAAATTGGGACTAAACAATTTCCAAATGAGACTAAACAATTTCAAAATGCGACTAAACAATTTCAAATTGGGACTAAACAATTTCAAAATGGGACTAAACAATTTGAAAATGAGACTAAACAATTTCAAAATGGGACTAAACAACTTCAAAATGAGACTAAACAATTTCAATTTGGGACTAAACAATTTCAAAATGAGAATAAACAATTTTAAAGTGAGACTAAATAATTTCAAAATGGGACTAAACGATTTCAAATTGGGACTAAACAATTTCAGAATGGGACTAAACAATTTGAAAATGAGAATAAACAATTTCAAAATGAGACTAAACAATTTCAAACTGGGACTAAACAATTTCAAATTGGGACTAAACAATTTCAAAATGGGACTAAACAATTTGATAATGAGAATAAACAATTTCCAAATGAGACTAAACAATTTCAAAATGGGACTAAACAATTTCAAAATGAGACTAAACAATTTCAAAATGAGACTAAACAATTTAAAAATGGCACTAAACAACTTCAAAATGAGACTAAACGATTTCAATTTGGGACTAAACAATTTCAAAATGAGAATAAACAATTTTAAAGTGAGACTAAATAATTTCAAAATGGGACTAAACAATTTCAAAATGAGACTAAATAATTTCAAATTGGGACTAAACAATTTCAAAATGAGAATAAACAATTTCAAAATGGGACTAAACAATTTCAAAATGAGACTAAACAATTTCCAAATGAGACTAAACAATTTCAAAATGGGACTAAACAATTTGAAAATGAGAATAAACAATTTCAAAATGAGACTAAACAATTTCAAATTTGGACTAAACAATTTCAAAATGAGACTAAACAATTTCACAATGAGACTAAACAAATTCAAAATGAGACTAAACAATTTCAAAATCGGACTAAACAATTTCATATAGGGATTAAGCAATTTTAAACTGGGACTACACAATTTCAAAAAGAGACTAAACAATTTCAAAATCAGACTAAACAATTTCAAATTGGGACTAAACAATTTCAAATAGGGACTAAACCATTTCAAAATGAGACTAAACAATTTGAAATTTGGTCCAAACAATTTCAAAATGGAATAAACAATTTCAAAATGAGACTAACCAATTTCAAATTTTGTCTAAACAATTTCAGAATGAGACTAAACAATTTGAAATTGGCACTAAGCAATTTCAAAATGAGATTAAACTATTTCAACATGAGACTAAACAATTTGTAAATGGGACTAAAATATTTGAAAATGAGACTAAACAATTTCAAAATGAGAATAAACAATTTCAAAATGAGACTAAACAATTTCAAAATGAGACTAAACAATTTCAAATTGGGACTAAACAATTTCAAAATGAGAATAAACAATTTCAAAATGGGACTAAACAATTTCAAAATGAGACTAAACAATTTCAAAATGAGAATAAACAATTACAAAATGAGACTAAACAATTTCAAAATGGGACTAAACAATTTCAAAATGAGAGTAAACAATTTCAACATCAGACTAAACAATTTCAAAATGAGAATAAACAATATCAAATTGGGAATAAACAATTTCAAAATGAGAATAAACAATTTGAAAATGAGAATAAACGATTTCAAAATGAGACTATACAATTTCAAAATGGGACTAAACAATTTCAAAATGGGACTAAACAATTTGAAAATGAGAATAAACAATTTCAGACTGAGACTAAACAATTTCAAAATGGGACTAAACAATTTCAACTAAACAATTTCAAATTGGGACTAAACAATTTCAAAGTGGGACTAAACTATTTCAAAATGAGACTAAACAATTTCAAATTGGGACTAAACAATTTCAAATTGGGACTAAAAAATTTCAAAGTGGGACTAAACAATTTCAAAATGAGACTAAACAATTTCAGACAGAGACTAAACAATTTCAAAATGGGACTAAACAATTTCAACTAAACAATTTCAAATTGGGACTAAACAATTTCAAAGTGGGACTAAACTATTTCAAAATGAGACTAAACAATTTCAAATTGGGATTAAACAATTTCATAATGAGACTAAACAATTTCAAATTGGGACTAAACAATTTCAAATTGGGACTAAACAATTTCAAAATGAGACTAAACAATTTCAAATTGGGACTAAACAATTTCAAAGTGGGACTAAACTATTTCAAAATGAGACTAAACAATTTCAAATTGGGACTAAACAATTTCAAAATGAGACTAAACAATTTAAAATTGGGACTAAACAATTTCAAATTGGGACTAAACAATTTCAAAGTGGGACTAAACAATTCCAAAATGAGACTAAACAATTTCAGACTGAGACTAAACAATTTCAAAATGGGACTAAACCATTCCAAAATGAGACTAAACAATTTCAAATTGGGACTAAACAATTTCAAAATGAGAGTAAACGATTTCAAAATGGGACTAAACTATTTTAAAATTAGACTAAACAAATTCAAATTGGGACTAAACAATTTCAAAGTGGGACTAAACTATTTCAAAATGAGAATAAATAATTCCAAAATGGGACTAAACAATTTCAAAGTGAGACTAAACAATTTCAAAATGGGACTAAACAATTTCTAAATGGGACTAAACCATTTCAAAATGAGACTAAACAATTTCAAATTGGGACTAAACAATTTCAAAATGAGAGTAAACGATTTCAAAATGGGACTAAACTATTTTAAAATTAGACTAAACAAATTCAAATTGGGACTAAACAATTTCAAATTGGGACTAAACAATTTCAAAATGAGAATAAATAATTCCAGAATGGGACTAAACAATTTCAAAGTGAGACTAAACAATTTCAAAATGGGACTAAACAATTTCAGACTGAGACTAAGCAATTTCAAATTGGGACTAAACAATTTGAAAATGAGAATAAACAATTTTAAAATGGGAATAAACAATTTCAAAATGAGACTAAACAATTTCAAAATGAGACTAAACAATTTCAAAACGAGACTAAACAATTTCAAATTGGGACTAAACAATTTCCAAATGAGACTAAACAATTTCAAAATGGGACTAAACAACTTCAAATTGGGGCTAAACAATTTCAGACTGAGACTAAACAATTTCAAATTGGGGCTAAACAATTTGAAAATGAGAATAAACAATTTCAAATTGGGACTAAACCATTTCAAAATGAGACTAAACAATTTCAAATTGGGACTAAACAATTTCAAAATGAGACTAAACAATATGAAAATGAGACTAAACAATTTCAAATTCTGACTAAACAATTTCAAAGTGAGACTAAACAATTTCAAAATGGGACTAAACAACTTCAAATTGGGGCTAAACAATTTCAGACTGAGACTAAACAATTTCAAATTGGGACTAAACAATTTGAAAATGAGAATAAACAATTTCAAATTGGGACTAAACCATTTCAAAATGAGACTAAACAATTCCAAATTGGGACTAAACAATTTCATACTGAGACTAAACAATTTCAAAATGGGACTAAACAATTTCAAATTGGGAGTAAACAATTTCAAATTGGGACTAAATAATTTCAAAGTGGGACTAAACTATTTCAAAATGAGACTAAACAATTTCAGAATGGGACTAAATAATTTCAAAGTGGGACTAAACTATTTCAAAATGAGACTAAACAATTTCAAATTGGGACCAAACAATTTCAAAATGGGACTAAACAATTTCAAAATGAGACTAAACAATTTCAAAATGAGACTAAACAATTTCAAAATGAGACTAAACAATTTCAAAATGAGACCAAACAATTTCAAAATGGGAATAAACAATTTCAAAATGAGACTGAACAATTTCAAAATGGGATTAAACAATTTGAAAATGAGAATAAAGAATTTCAAATTGGGACTAAACCATTTCAAAATGAGACTAAACAATTTCAAATTGGGACAGAACACTTTCAAAATGACACTCAACAATTTCAAAATGAGACTAAACTATTTCAAAGTGAGTCTAAACAATTTCAAAATGGGACTAAACAATTTCAAATTGAGGCTAAACAATTTCACACTGAGACTAAACGATTTCAAATTGGGACTAAATCATTTCAAAATGAAACTAAACAATTTCAAATTGGGACTAAACAATTTCAAAATGAGACTAAACAATTTCAAAATGGGACTAAACAATTTGAAAATGGGACTAAACAATTTCAAATTGGGACTAAACAATTTCAAAATGAGACTAAGCAATATGAAAATGAGACTAAACAATTTCAAATTGGAACTAAACAATTTCCAAATGAGACTAAACAATTTCAAAATGCGACTAAACAATTTCAAAATGAGACTAAACAATTTCAAAATGGGACTAAACAACTTCAAATTGGGGCTAAACAATTTCAGACTGAGACTAAGCAATTTCAAATTGGGACTAAACAATTTGAAAATGAGAATAAACAATTTCAAAATGGGAATAAACAATTTCAAAATGAGACTAAACAATTTCAAAACGAGACTAAACAATTTCAAATTGGGACTAAACAATTTCGAAGTGAGACTAAACAATTTCAAAATGGGACTAAACAATTTCAAAATGAGACAAAACAATTTCAAAATGAGACCAAACAATTTCAAAATGGGACTAAACAATTTCAAAATGGGGCTAAACAATTTCAAAATGAGACCAATCAATCTCAAAATGGGACTAAACAATTTCAAATTGGGACTAAACAATTTCAAAGTGAGACTAAACAATTTCAAAATGGGACTAAACAATTTCAAATTGGGGCTAAACAATTTCAGACTGAGACTAAGCAATTTCAAATTGGGACTAAGCAATTTGAAAATGAGAATAAACATTTTCAAAATGGAAATAAACAATTTCAAAACGAGACTAAACAATTTCAAATTGGGACTAAACAATTTCGAAGTGAGACTAAACAATTTCAAAATGGGACTAAACAATTTCAAAATGAGACTAAACAATTTCAAAAAGAGACCAAACAATTTCAAAATGGGAATAAACCATTTCAAAATGAGACAAAACAATTTCAAAATGGGATTAAACAATTTGAAAATGAGAACAAACAATTTCAAAGTGAGACTAAACAATTTCAAAATGAGACTAAACAATTTCAAAATGAGACCAACCAATTTCAAAATGAGACCAAACAATTTCACAATGGGAATAAACAATTTCAAAATGAGACAAAACAATTTCAAAATGGGATTAAACAATTTGAAAATTAAAATAAACAATTTCAAAATGAGACAAAACAATTTCAAAATGGGACTAAACCATTTCAAAATGAGACTAAACAATTTCAAATTGGGATTAAACAATTTCGAAATGGGACTAAACAATTTCAAAATGAGACTAAACAATATGAAAATGAGACTAAACAATTTCAAATTGGGACTAAACAATTTCCAAATGAGACTAAACAATTTCAAAATGCGACTAAATAATTTCAAATTGGGACTAAACAATTTCAAATTGGGACTAAACAATTTGAAAATGAGACTAAACAATTGCAAAATGCGACTAAACAACTTCAAAATGAGACTAAACAATTTCAATTTGGGACTAAACAATTTCAAAATGAGAATAAACAATTTTAAAGTGAGACTAAATAATTTCAAAATGGGACTAAACAATTTCAAATTGGGACTAAACAATTTCAGAATGGGACTAAACAATTTGAAAATGAGAATAAACAATTTCAAAATGAGACTAAACAATTTCAAACTGGGACTAAACAATTTCAAATTGGGACTAAACAATTTCAAAATGGGACTAAACAATTTGATAATGAGAATAAACAATTTCCAAATGAGACTAAACAATTTCAAAATGGGACTAAACAATTTCAAAATGAGACTAAACAATTTCAAAATGAGACTAAACAATTTAAAAATGGGACTAAACAACTTCAAAATGAGACTAAACGATTTCAATTTGGGACTAAACAATTTCAAAATGAGAATAAACAATTTTAAAGTGAGACTAAATAATTTCAAAATGGGACTAAACAATTTCAAATTGGGACTAAACAATTTCAGAATGGGACTAAACAACTTCAAATTGGGGCTAAACAATTTCAGACTGAGACTAAACAATTTCAAATTGGGACTAAACAATTTGAAAAAGAGACTAAACAATTTCAAAATGAGACTAAACAATTTCAAATTGGGACTAAACAATTTCAGAATGGGACTAAACATTTTGAAAATGAGAATAAACAATTTCAAAATGAGACTAAACAATTTCAAAATGAGACTAAACAATTTCAAAATGAGACTAAACAATTTCAAATTGGGACTAAACAATTTCAAATTGGGACTAAACAATTTCAAAATGAGGCTAAACAATTTCAGAATGGGACTAAACATTTTGAAAATGAGAATAAACAATTTCAAAATGAGACTAAACAATTTCAAAATGAGACTAAACAATTTCAAAATGAGACTAAACAATTTCAAATTGGGACTAAACAATTTCAAATTGGGACTAAACAATTTCAAAATGAGACTAAACAATTTCAGAATGGGACTAAACATTTTGAAAATGAGAATAAACAATTTCAAAATGAGACTAAACAATTTCAAAATGAGACTAAACAATTTCAAAATGAGACTAAACAATTTCAAATTGGGACTAAACAATTTCAAAATGCGACTAAACAATTCCAAAGTGAGACTAAACAATTTCAAAATGGGACTAAACAACTTCAAATTGGGGCTAAACAATTTCAGACTGAGACTACACAATTTCAAATTGGGACTAAACAATTTGAAAATGAGAATAAACAATTTCAAATTGGGACTAAACCATTTCAAAATGAGACTAAACAATTTCAAATTGGGACTAAACAATTTCAAAATGAGACTAAACAATATGAAAATGAGACTAAACAATTTCAAATTGGGACTAAACAAATTCAAAGTGAGATTAAACAATTTCAAAATGGGACTAAACAACTTCAAATTGGGGCTAAACAATTTCAGATTGAGACTAAACAATTTCAAATTGGGACTAAACCATTTCAAAATGAGACTAAACAATTTCAAATTGGGACTAAACACTTTCAAAATGACACTCAACAATTTCAAAATGAGACTAAACTATTTCAAAGTGAGACTAAACAATTTCAAAATGGGACTAAACAATTTCAAATTGAGGCTAAACAATTTCACACTGAGACTAAACGATTTCAAATTGGGACTAAATCATTTCAAAATGAAACTAAACAATTTCAAATTGGGACTAAACAATTTCAAAATGAGTCTAAACAATTTCAAAATGGGAATAAACAATTTCAAAATAAGACTGAACAATTTCAAAATGGGATTAAACAATTTGAAAATGAGAATAAAGAATTTCAAATTGGGACTAAACCATTTCAAAATGGGGCTAAACAATTTCAAAATGAGACCAATCAATCTCAAAATGGGACTAAACAATTTCAAATTGGGACTAAACAATTTCAAAGTGAGACTAAACAATTTCAAAATGGGACTAAACAATTTCAAATTGGGGCTAAACAATTTCAGACTGAGACTAAGCAATTTCAAATTGGCACTAAGCAATTTGAAAATGAGAATAAACATTTTCAAAATGGGAATAAACAATTTCAAAACGAGACTAAACAATTTCAAATTGGGACTAAACAATTTCGAAGTGAGACTAAACAATTTCAAAATGGGACTAAACAATTTCAAAATGAGACTAAACAATTTCAAAAAGAGACCAAACAATTTCAAAATGGGAATAAACCATTTCAAAATGAGACAAAACAATTTCAAAATGGGATTAAACAATTTGAAAATGAGAACAAACAATTTCAAAGTGAGACTAAACAATTTCAAAATGAGACTAAACAATTTCAAAATGAGACCAACCAATTTCAAAATGAGACCAAACAATTTCACAATGGGAATAAACAATTTCAAAATGAGACAAAACAATTTCAAAATGGGATTAAACAATTTGAAAATTAAAATAAACAATTTCAAAATGAGACAAAACAATTTCAAAATGGGACTAAACCATTTCAAAATGAGACTAAACAATTTCAAATTGGGATTAAACAATTTCGAAATGGGACTAAACAATTTCAAAATGAGACTAAACAATATGAAAATGAGACTAAACAATTTCAAATTGGGACTAAACAATTTCCAAATGAGACTAAACAATTTCAAAATGCGACTAAACAATTTCAAATTGGGACTAAACAATTTCAAATTGGGACTAAACAATTTGAAAATGAGACTAAACAATTGCAAAATGGGACTAAACAACTTCAAAATGAGACTAAACAATTTCAATTTGGGACTAAACAATTTCAAAATGAGAATAAACAATTTTAAAGTGAGACTAAATAATTTCAAAATGGGACTAAACAATTTCAAATTGGGACTAAACAATTTCAGAATGGGACTAAACAATTTGAAAATGAGAATAAACAATTTCAAAATGAGACTAAACAATTTCAAACTGGGACTAAACAATTTCAAATTGGGACTAAACAATTTCAAAATGGGACTAAACAATTTGATAATGAGAATAAACAATTTCCAAATGAGACTAAACAATTTCAAAATGGGACTAAACAATTTCAAAATGAGACTAAACAATTTCAAAATGAGACTAAACAATTTAAAAATGGGACTAAACAACTTCAAAATGAGACTAAACGATTTCAATTTGGGACTAAACAATTTCAAAATGAGACTAAACAATTTCAAAATGGGACTAAACAATTTCAAATTGGGACTAAACAATTTCAGAATGGGACTAAACAACTTCAAATTGGGGCTAAACAATTTCAGACTGAGACTAAACAATTTCAAATTGGGACTAAACAATTTGAAAAAGAGAATAAACAATTTCAAATTGGGACTAAACCATTTCAAAATGAGACTAAACAATTTCAAATTGGGACTAAACAATTTCAAAATGAGACTAAACAATTTCAGAATGGGACTAAACATTTTGAAAATGAGAATAAACAATTTCAAAATGAGACTAAACAATTTCAAAATGAGACTAAACAATTTCAAAATGAGACTAAACAATTTCAAATTGGGACTAAACAATTTCAAATTGGGACTAAACAATTTCAAAATGAGGCTAAACAATTTCAGAATGGGACTAAACATTTTGAAAATGGGAATAAGCAATTTCAAAATGAGAGTAAACAATTTCAAAATGAGACTAAACAATTTCAAAATGAGACTAAACAATTTCAAATTGGGACTAAACAATTTCAAATTGGGACTAAACAATTTCAAAATGAGACTAAACAATTTCAGAATGGGACTAAACATTTTGAAAATGAGAATAAACAATTTCAAAATGAGACTAAACAATTTCAAAATGAGACTAAACAATTTCAAAATGAGACTAAACAATTTCAAATTGGGACTAAACAATTTCAAAATGCGACTAAACAATTCCAAAGTGAGACTAAACAATTTCAAAATGGGACTAAACAACTTCAAATTGGGGCTAAACAATTTCAGACTGAGACTACACAATTTCAAATTGGGACTAAACAATTTGAAAATGAGAATAAACAATTTCAAATTGGGACTAAACCATTTCAAAATGACACTAAACAATTTCAAATTGGGACTAAACAATTTCAAAATGAGACTAAACAATATGAAAATGAGACTAAACAATTTCAAATTGGGACTAAACAAATTCAAAGTGAGATTAAACAATTTCAAAATGGGACTAAACAACTTCAAATTGGGGCTAAACAATTTCAGACTGAGACTAAACAATTTCAAATTGGGACTAAACCATTTCAAAATGAGACTAAACAATTTCAAATTGGGACTAAACACTTTCAAAATGACACTCAACAATTTCAAAATGAGACTAAACTATTTCAAAGTGAGACTAAACAATTTCAAAATGGGACTAAACAATTTCAAATTGAGGCTAAACAATTTCACACTGAGACTAAACGATTTCAAATTGGGACTAAATCATTTCAAAATGAAACTAAACAATTTCAAATTGGGACTAAACAATTTCAAAATGAGTCTAAACAATTTCAAAATGGGAATAAACAATTTCAAAATGAGACTAAACAATTTCAAAACGAGACTAAACAATTTCAAATTGGGACTAAACAATTTCGAAGTGAGACTAAACAATTTCAAAATGGGACTAAACAATTTCAAAATGAGACAAAACAATTTCAAAATGAGACCAAACAATTTCAAAATGGGACTAAACAATTTCAAAATGGGGCTAAACAATTTCAAAATGAGACCAATCAATCTCAAAATGGGACTAAACAATTTCAAATTGGGACTAAACAATTTCAAAGTGAGACTAAACAATTTCAAAATGGGACTAAACAATTTCAAATTGGGGCTAAACAATTTCAGACTGAGACTAAGCAATTTCAAATTGGGACTAAGCAATTTGAAAATGAGAATAAACAATTTCAAAATGGGAATAAACAATTTCAAAACGAGACTAAACAATTTCAAATTGGGACTAAACAATTTTGAAGTGAGACTAAACAATTTCAAAATGGGACTAAACAATTTCAAAATGAGACTAAACAATTTCAAAATGAGACCAAACAATTTCAAAATGGGAAAAACCATTTCAAAATGAGACAAAACAATTTCAAAATGGGATTAAACAATTTGAAAATGAGACTAAACAATTTCAAAATGAGACTAAACAATTTCAAAATGAGACTAACCAATTTCAAAATGAGACCAAACAATTTCAAAATGGGAATAAACAATTTCAAAATGAGACTAAACAATTTCAAAATGGGATTAAACAATTTGAAAATGAAAATAAACAATTTCAAAATGAGACAAAACAATTTCAAAATGGGACTAAACCATTTCAAAATGAGACTAAACAATTTCAAATTGGGATTAAACAATTTCGAAATGGGACTAAACAATTTCAAAATGAGACTAAACAATATGAAAATGAGACTAAACAATTTCAAATTGGGACTAAACAATTTCCAAATGAGACTAAACAATTTCAAAATGCGACTAAACAATTTCAAATTGGGACTAAACAATTTCAAAATGGGACTAAACAATTTGAAAATGAGACTAAACAATTTCAAAATGGGACTAAACAACTTCAAAATGAGACTAAACAATTTCAATTTGAGACTAAACAATTTCAAAATGAGAATAAACAATTTTAAAGTGAGACTAAATAATTTCAAAATAGGACTAAACAATTTCAAAATGGGACTAAACAATTTCAAAATGAGACTAAACAATTTCAAATTGGGACTAAACAATTTCAAAATGAGAATAAACAATTTCAAAATGGGACTAAACAATTTCAAAATGAGACTAAACAATTTCCAAATGAGACTAAACAATTTCAAAATGGGACTAAACAATTTGAAAATGAGAATAAACAATTTCAAAATGAGACTAAACAATTTCAAAATGAGACTACACAATTTCAAATTGGGACTAAACAATTTCAAAATGAGACTAAACAATTTCAGAATGGGACTAAACATTTTGAAAATGGGAATAAACTATTTCAAAATGAGACTAAACAATTTCAAAATGAGACTAAACAATTTCAAATTGGGACTAAACAATTTCCAAATGGGACTAAACAATTTCAAAATGCGACTAAACAATTTCAAATTTGGACTAAACAATTTGAAAATGAGACTAAACAATTTCAGAATGAGACTAAACAAATTCAAAATGAGACTAAACAATTTCAAAATCGGACTAAACAATTTCAAATAGGGATTAAGCAATTTTAAACTGGGACTACACAATTTCAAAAAGAGACTAAACAATTTCAAAATGAGACTAAACAATTTCAAATTGGAACTAAACAATTTCAAATTGGGACTAAACCATTTCAAAATGAGACTAAACAATTTCAAATTTTGTCTAAACAATTTCAGAATGAGACTAAACAATTTGAAATTGGCACTAAACAATTTCAAAATGAGATTAAACTATTTCAACATGAGACTAAACAATTTGTAATTGGGACTAAACAATTTCAAAATGACAATAAACAATTTCAAAATGGGACTAAACAGTTTCAAAATGAGACTAAACAATTTCAAAATGAGAATAAACAATTACAAAATGAGACTAAACAATTTCAAAATGGGACTAAACAATTTCAAAATGAGAGTAAACAATTTCAACATGAGACTAAACACTTTCAAAATGAGAATAAACAATATCAAATTGGGAATAAACAATTACAAAATGAGAATAAACGATTTCAAAATGAGACTATACAATTTCAAAATGGGACTAAACAATTTCAAAATGGGACTAAACAATTTGAAAATGAGAATAAACAATTCCAAAATGAGAATAAGCAGTTTCAAAATGAGACTAAACAATTTCAAAATGGCATTAAACAATTTGAAAATGAAAATAAACAATTTCAAAATGAGACTAAACAATTTCAAAATGGGACTAAATAATTTCAAAATGAGACTAATCAATTTCAAATTGGGACTAAACAATTTCAGACTGAAACCTAAACAATTTCAAATTGGGAGTAAACAATTTGAAAATGAGAATAAACAATTTGAAAATGAGAATAAACGATTTCAAAATGAGACTAAACAATTTTAAAATGGGACTAAACAATTTCAAAATAAGAATAAACAATTTCAAATTGGGACTAAACAATTTCAAATTGGAACTAAACAGTTTCAAAATGAGACTAAACAATTTCAAAATGAGAATAAACAATTACAAAATGAGACTAAACAATTTCAAAATGAGAATAAACAATTTCAAAATGAGACTAAACAATTTCAAATTTTGTCTAAACAATTTCAGAATGAGACTAAACAATTTGAAATTGGCACTAAACAATTTCAAAATGAGATTAAACTATTTCAACATGAGACTAAACAATTTGTAATTGGGACTAAACAATTTCAAAATGACAATAAACAATTTCAAAATGGGACTAAACAGTTTCAAAATGAGACTAAACAATTTCAAAATGAGAATAAACAATTACAAAATGAGACTAAACAATTTCAAAATGGGACTAAGCAATTTCAAAATGAGATTAAACTATTTCAACATGAGACTAAACAATTTGTAATTGGGACTAAAATATTTGAAAATGAGACTAAACAATTTCAAAATGAGAATAAACAATTTCAAAATGAGACTAAACAATTTCAAAATGAGAATAAACAATTACAAAATGAGACTAAACAATTTCAAAATGGGACTAAACAATTTCAAATTGGAACTAAACAATTTCAAATTGGGACTAAACCATTTCAAAATGAGACTAAACAGTTTCAAATTTGGTCCAAACAATTTCAAAATGAGAATAAACAATTTCAAAATGAGACTAAACAATTTCAAATTTTGTCTAAACAATTTCAGAATGAGACTAAACAATTTGAAATTGGCACTAAACAATTTCAAAATGAGATTAAACTATTTCAACATGAGACTAAACAATTTGTAATTGGGACTAAACAATTTCAAAATGACAATAAACAATTTCAAAATGGGACTAAACAGCTTCAAAATGAGACTAAACAATTTCAAAATGAGAATAAACAATTACAAAATGAGACTAAACAATTTCAAAATGGGACTAAACAATTTCAAAATGAGAGTAAACAATTTCAACATGAGACTAAACAATTTAAAAATGAGAATAAACAATATCAAATTGGGAATAAACAATTTCAAAATGAGAATAAACAATTTGAAAATGAGAATAAACGATTTCAAAATGAGACTATACAATTTCAAAATGGGACTAAACAATTTCAAAATGGGACTAAACAATTTGAAAATGAGAATAAACAATTCCAAAATGAGAATAAGCAGTTTCAAAATGAGACTAAACAATTTCAAAATGGCATTAAACAATTTGAAAATGAAAATAAACAATTTCAAAATGAGACTAAACAATTTCAAAATGGGACTAAATAATTTCAAAATGAGACTAATCAATTTCAAATTGGGACTAAACAATTCCAGACTGAAACCTAAACAATTTCAAATTGGGAGTAAACAATTTGAAAATGAGAATAAACAATTTGAAAATGAGAATAAACGATTTCAAAATGAGACTAAACAATTTTAAAATGGGACTAAACAATTTCAAAATGAGAATAAACAATTTCAAATTGGGACTAAACAATTTCCAAATGGGACTAACCAATTTCAAAATGAGACTAAACAATTTCAAATTTGGACTAAACAATTTGAAAATGAGACTAAGCAATTTCAGAATGAAACTAAACAAATTCAAAATGAGACTAAACAATTTCAAAATCGGACTAAACAATTTCAAATAGGGATTAAGCAATTTTAAACTGGGACTACACAATTTCAAAAAGAGACTAAACAATTTCAAAATGAGACTAAACAATTTCAAATTGGAACTAAACAATTTCAAATTGGGACTAAACCATTTCAAAATGAGACTAAACAGTTTCAAATTTGGTCCAAACAATTTCAAAATGAGAATAAACAATTTCAAAATGAGACTAAACAATTTCAAATTTTGTCTAAACAATTTCAGAATGAGACTAAACAATTTGAAATTCGCACTAAACAATTTCAAAATGAGATTAAACTATTTCAACATGAGACTAAACAATTTGTAATTGGGACTAAACAATTTCAAAATGACAATAAACAATTTCAAAATGAGACTAAACAATTTCAAAATGAGAATAAACAATTACAAAATGAGACTAAACAATTTCAAAATGGGACTAAACAATTTCAAATTGGAACTAAACAATTTCAAATTGGGACTAAACCATTTCAAAATGTGACTAAACAGTTTCAAATTTGGTCCAAACAATTTCAAAATGAGGATAAACAATTTCAAAATGAGACTAAACAATTTCAAATTTTGTCTAAACAATTTCAGAATGAGACTAAACAATTTGAAATTCGCACTAAACAATTTCAAAATGAGATTAAACTATTTCAACATGAGACTAAACAATTTGTAATTGGGACTAAACAATTTCAAAATGACAATAAACAATTTCAACATGAGACTAAACAATTTCAAAATGAGAATAAACAATATCAAATTGGGAATAAACAATTTCAAAATGAGAATAAACAATTTGAAAGTGAGAATAAACGATTTCAAAATGAGACTATACAATTTCAAAATGGGACTAAACAATTTCAAAATGGGACTAAACAATTTGAAAATGAGAATAAACAATTCCAAAATGAGAATAAGCAGTTTCAAAATGAGACTAAACAATTTCAAAATGGCATTAAACAATTTGAAAATGAAAATAAACAATTTCAAAATGAGACTAAACAATTTCAAAATGGGACTAAATAATTTCAAAATGAGACTAATCAATTTCAAATTGGGACTAAACAATTTCAGACTGAAACCTAAACAATTTCAAATTGGGAGTAAACAATTTGAAAATGAGAATAAACAATTTGAAAATGAGAATAAACGATTTCAAAATGAGACTAAACAATTTTAAAATGGGACTAAACAATTTCAAAATGGGACTAAACAATTTGAAATTGGGACTAAACAATTTCAAAGTGAGACTAAACAATTTCAAAATGGGACTAAACAATTTCAAATTGGGGCTAAACAATTTCAGACTGAGACTAAGCAATTTCAAATTGGGACTAAACAATTTGAAAATGAGAATAAACAATTTCAAAATGGTAATAAACAATTTCAAAATGAGACTAAACAATTTCAAAATGAGACAAAACAATTTCAAAATGGGACTAAACAATTTCAAAATGCAACTAAACAATTTCAAATTGGGACTAAACAATTTCAAAATGGGAATAAACAAATTCAAAATGAGACTAAACAATTTCAATTTGGGACTAAACAATTTCAAAATGAGAATAAACCATTTTAAAATGAGACTAAATAATTTCAAAATGGGACTAAACAATTTTAAATTGGGACTAAACAATTTCAGAATGGGACTAAACAATTTGAAAATGAGAATAAACAATTTCAAAATGAGACCAAACAATTTCAAAATGGGAATAAACAATTTCAAAATGAGACAAAACAATTTCAAAATGGGATTAAACAATTTGAAAATGAAAATAACAATTTCAAAATGAGACAAAACAATTTCAAAATGGGACTAAACAATTTCAAAATGAGACTAAACAATATGAAAATGAGACTAAACAATTTCAAATTGGGACTAAACAATTTCCAAATGAGACTAAACAAATTCAAAATGCAACTAAACAATTTCAAATTGGGACTAAACAATTTCAAAATGGGAATAAACAAATTCAAAATGAGACTAAACAATTTCAATTTGGGACTAAACAATTTCAAAATGAGAATAAACCATTTTAAAGTGAGACTAAATAATTTCAAAATGGGACTAAATAATTTCAAAATGGGACTAAACAATTTTAAAATGGGACTAAACAATTTGAAAATGAGAATAAACAATTTCAAAATGAGACTAAACAATTTCAAACTGGGACTAAACAATTTCAAATTGAGACTAAACAATTTCAAAATGGGACTAAACAATTTGATAATGAGAATAAACAATTTCCAAATGAGACTAAACAATTTCAAAATGAGACTAAACAATTTCAAAATGGGACTAAACAATTTCAAAATGAGACTAAACTATTTCAACATGAGACTAAACATTTTGTAATTAGGACTAAAATATTTGAAAATGAGACTAAACAATTTCAAAATGAGAATAAAAAATTTCAAAATGAGACTAAACAATTTCAAAATGAGTCTAAGCAATTTCAAATTGGGACTAAACAATTTCAAAATGAGAATAAAGAATATCAAAATGGGACTAAACAGTATCAAAATCAGACTAAACAATTTCAAAATGAGAATAAACAATTACAAAATGAGACTAAACAATTTCAAAATGGGACTAAACAATTTCAAAATGAGATTAAACAATTTCAACATGAGACTAAACAATTTCAAAATGAGACTAAACAATATCAAATTGGGAATAAACAATTTCAAAATGAGAATAAACAATTTTAAAGTGGGACTAAAAAATTCAAAATGAGAATAAACAATTTCCAAATGGGATTAAACGATTTCAAAATGGGACTAAACAATTTAAAAATGAGACCAATCAATTTCAAAATGAGACTAAACAATTTCAAATTGCAACTAAACAATTTCAAATTGGGACTAAACAATTTCCAAATGAGACTAAACAATTTCAAAATGCAACTAAACAATTTCAAATTGGGACTAAACAATTTCCAAATGAGACTAAACAATTTCAAAATGCAACTAAACAATTTCAAATTGGGACTAAACAATTTCAAAATGGGAATAAACAAATTCAAAATGAGAGTAAACAATTTCAATTTGGGACTAAACAATTTCAAAATGAGAATAAACCATTTTAAAGTGAGACTAAATAATTTCAAAATGGGACTAAACAATTTTAAATTGGGACTAAACAATTTCAGAATGGGACTAAACAATTTGAAAATGAGAATAAACAATTTCAAAATGAGACTAAACAATTTCAAACTGGGACTAAACAATTTCAAATTGAGACTAAACAATTTCAAAATGGGACTAAACAATTTGATAATGAGAATAAACAATTTCCAAATGAGACTAAACAATTTCAAAATGAGACTAAACAATTTCAAAATGGGACTAAACAATTTCAAAATGAGACTAAACTATTTCAACATGAGACTAAACATTTTGTAATTAGGACTAAAATATTTGAAAATGAGACTAAACAATTTCAAAATGAGAATAAAAAATTTCAAAATGAAACTAAACAATTTCAAAATGAGTCTAAACAATTTCAAATTGGGACTAAACAATTTCAAAATGAGAATAAAGGATATCAAAATGGGACTAAACAGTATCAAAATCAGACTAAACAATTTCAAAATGAGAATAAACAATTACAAAATGAGACTAAACAATTTCAAAATGGGACTAAACAATTTCAAAATGAGATTAAACAATTTCAACATGAGACTAAACAATTTCAAAATGAGACTAAACAATATCAAATTGGGAATAAACAATTTCAAAATGAGAATAAACAATTTTAAAGTGGGACTAAAAAATTCAAAATGAGAATAAACAATTTCCAAATGGGATTAAACGATTTCAAAATGGGACTAAACAATTTAAAAATGAGACCAATCAATTTCAAAATGAGACTAAACAATTTCAAATTGCAATTTGAAAATGAGATTAAACAATTTCAAAATTAGACTAAACAATTTCAAAATGGGATTAAACAATTTCAAAGTGAGACTAAACAATTTCAAAGTGAGACTAATCAATTTCAAATTGGGACTAAACAATTTCAGACTGAAACCTAAACAATTTCAAATTGGGAGTAAACAATTTGAAAATGAGAATAAACAATTTGAAAATGAGAATAAACGATTTCAAAATGAGACTAAACAATTTCAAAATGGGACTAAACAATTTCAAAATGGGACTAAACAATTTGAAAATGAGAATAAACAATTCCAAAATGAGAATAAGCAATTTCAAAATGAGACTAAACAATTTCAAAATGGCTTTAAACAATTTGAAAATGAAAATAAACAATTTCAAAATTAGACTAAACAATTTCAAAATGGGACTAAATAATTTCAAAATGAGACTAATCAATTTCAAAATGGGACTAAATAATTTCAAAATGGGACTAAACAATTTCAAAATGGGATTAATCAATTTCAAAATGAGACTAAACAATTTCAAAATTGGGAGTAAACAATTTGAAAATGAGACTAAACAATTTCAAAATTGGACTAAACAATTTCAAATTGGGACTAAACAATTTCAAAGTGAGTCTAAACAATTTCAAATTGAGACCAAACAATTTCAAAGTGAGACTAATCAATTTCAAATTGGGACTAAACAATTTCAGACTGAAACCTAAACAATTTCAAAATGGGACTAAATAATTTCAAAATGAGACTAAACAATTTCAAAATGGGACTAAACAATTTCAAAATGAGATTAAACAATTTCAACATGAGACCAAACAATTTCAAAATGAGACTAAACAATATCAAATTGGGAATAAACAATTTCAAAATGAGAATAAACAATTTTAAAGTGGGACTAAAAAATTCAAAATGAGAATAAACAATTTCCAAATGCGATTAAACGATTTCAAAATGGGACTAAACAATTTAAAAATGAGACCAATCAATTTCAAATTGGGGCTAAACAATTTCAGACTGAGACTAAGCAATTTCAAATTGGGACTAAGCAATTTGAAAATGAGAATAAACATTTTCAAAATGGGAATAAACAATTTCAAAACGAGACTAAACAATTTCAAATTGGGACTAAACAATTTCGAAGTGAGACTAAACAATTTCAAAATGGGACTAAACAATTTCAAAATGAGACTAAACAATTTCAAAAAGAGACCAAACAATTTCAAAATGGGAATAAACCATTTCAAAATGAGACAAAACAATTTCAAAATGGGATTAAACAATTTGAAAATGAGAACAAACAATTTCAAAGTGAGACTAAACAATTTCAAAATGAGACTAAACAATTTCAAAATGAGACCAACCAATTTCAAAATGAGACCAAACAATTTCACAATGGGAATAAACAATTTCAAAATGAGACAAAACAATTTCAAAATGGGATTAAACAATTTGAAAATGAAAATAAACAATTTCAAAATGAGACAAAACAATTTCAAAATGGGACTAAACCATTTCAAAATGAGACTAAACAATTTCAAATTGGGATTAAACAATTTCGAAATGGGACTAAACAATTTCAAAATGAGACTAAACAATATGAAAATGAGACTAAACAATTTCAAATTGGGACTAAACAATTTCCAAATGAGACTAAACAATTTCAAAATGCGACTAAACAATTTCAAATTGGGACTAAACAATTTCAAATTGGGACTAAACAATTTGAAAATGAGACTAAACAATTGCAAAATGGGACTAAACAACTTCAAAATGAGACTAAACAATTTCAATTTGGGACTAAACAATTTCAAAATGAGAATAAACAATTTTAAAGTGAGACTAAATAATTTCAAAATGGGACTAAACAATTTCAAATTGGGACTAAACAATTTCAGAATGGGACTAAACAATTTCAAAATGAGAATAAACAATTTCAAAATGAGACTAAACAATTTCAAACTGGGACTAAACAATTTCAAATTGGGACTAAACAATTTCAAAATGGGACTAAACAATTTGATAATGAGAATAAGCAATTTCCAAATGAGACTAAACAATTTCAAAATGGGACTAAACAATTTCAAAATGAGACTAAACAATTTCAAAATGAGACTAAACAATTTAAAAATCGGACTAAACAACTTCAAAATGAGACTAAACGATTTCAATTTGGGACTAAACAATTTCAAAATGAGAATAAACAATTTTAAAGTGAGACTAAATAATTTCAAAATGGGACTAAACAATTTCAAATTGGGACTAAACAATTTCAGAATGGGACTAAACAACTTCAAATTGGGGCTAAACAATTTCAGACTGAGACTAAACAATTTCAAATTGGGACTAAACAATTTGAAAAAGAGAATAAACAATTTCAAATTGGGACTAAACCATTTCAAAATGAGACTAAACAATTTCAAATTGGGACTAAACATATTCAAAATGAGACTAAACAATTTCAGAATGGGACTAAACATTTTGAAAATGAGAATAAACAATTTCAAAATGAGACTAAACAATTTCAAAATGAGACTAAACAATTTCAAAATGAGACTAAACAATTTCAAATTGGGACTAAACAATTTCAAATTGGGACTAAACAATTTCAAAATGAGACTAAACAATTTCAGAATGGGACTAAACATTTTGAAAATGAGAATAAATAATTTCAAAATGAGACTAAACAATTTCAAAATGAGACTAAACAATTTCAAAATGAGACTAAACAATTTCAAATTGAGACTAAACAATTTCAAATTGGGACTAAACAATTTCAAAATGAGACTAAACAATTTCAGAATGGGACTAAACATTTTGAAAATGAGAATAAACAATTTCAAAATGAGACTAAACAATTTCAAAATGAGACTAAACAATTTCAAAATGAGACTAAACAATTTCAAATTGGGACTAAACAATTTCAAAATGCGACTAAACAATTCCAAAGTGAGACTAAACAATTTCAAAATGGGACTAAACAACTTCAAATTGGGGCTAAACAATTTCAGACTGAGACTACACAATTTCAAATTGGGACTAAACAATTTGAAAATGAGAATAAACAATTTCAAATTGGGACTAAACCATTTCAAAATGAGACTAAACAATTTCAAATTGGGACTAAACAATTTCAAAATGAGACTAAACAATATGAAAATGAGACTAAACAATTTCAAATTGAGACTAAACAAATTCAAAGTGAGATTAAACAATTTCAAAATGGGACTAAACAACTTCAAATTGGGGCTAAACAATTTCAGACTGAGACTAAACAATTTCAAATTGGGACTAAACCATTTCAAAATGAGACTAAACAATTTCAAATTGGGACTAAACACTTTCAAAATGACACTCAACAATTTCAAAATGAGACTAAACTATTTCAAAGTGAGACTAAACAATTTCAAAATGGGACTAAACAATTTCAAATTGAGGCTAAACAATTTCACACTGAGACTAAACGATTTCAAATTGGGACTAAATCATTTCAAAATGAAACTAAACAATTTCAAATTGGGACTAAACAATTTCAAAATGAGTCTAAACAATTTCAAAATGGGAATAAACAATTTCAAAATGAGACTAAACAATTTCAAAACGAGACTAAACAATTTCAAATTGGGACTAAACAATTTCGAAGTGAGACTAAACAATTTCAAAATGGGACTAAACAATTTCAAAATGAGACAAAACAATTTCAAAATGAGACCAAACAATTTCAAAATGGGACTAAACAATTTCAAAATGGGGCTAAACAATTTCAAAATGAGACCAATCAATCTCAAAATGGGACTAAACAATTTCAAATTGGGACTAAACAATTTCAAAGTGAGACTAAACAATTTCAAAATGGGACTAAACAATTTCAAATTGGGGCTAAACAATTTCAGACTGAGACTAAGCAATTTCAAATTGGGACTAAGCAATTTGAAAATGAGAATAAACAATTTCAAAATGGGAATAAACAATTTCAAAACGAGACTAAACAATTTCAAATTGGGACTAAACAATTTCGAAGTGAGACTAAACAATTTCAAAATGGGACTAAACAATTTCAAAATGAGACTAAACAATTTCAAAATGAGACCAAACAATTTCAAAATGGGAATAAACCATTTCAAAATGAGACAAAACAATTTCAAAATGGGATTAAACAATTTGAAAATGAGACTAAACAATTTCAAAATGAGACTAATCAATTTCAAAATGAGACTAACCAATTTCAAAATGAGACCAAACAATTTCAAAATGGGAATAAACAATTTCAAAATGAGACTAAACAATTTCAAAATGGGATTAAACAATTTGAAAAAGAAAATAAACAATTTCAAAATGAGACAAAACAATTTCAAAATGGGACTAAACCATTTCAAAATGAGACTAAACAATTTCAAATTGGGATTAAACAATTTCGAAATGGGACTAAACAATTTCAAATTGGGACTAAACAATTTCCAAATGAGACTAAACAATTTCAAAATGCGACTAAACAATTTCAAATTGGGACTAAACAATTTCCAAATGAGACTAAACAATTTCAAAATGCGACTAAACAATTTCAAATTGGGACTAAACAATTTCAAAATGGGACTAAACAATTTGAAAATGAGACTAAACAATTTCAAAATGGGACTAAACAACTTCAAAATGAGACTAAACAATTTCAATTTGAGACTAAACAATTTCAAAATGAGAATAAACAATTTTAAAGTGAGACTAAATAATTTCAAAATGGGACTAAACAATTTCAAAATGGGACTAAACAATTTCAAAATGAGACTAAACAATTTCAAATTGGGACTAAACAATTTCAAAATGAGAATAAACAATTTCAAAATGGGACTAAACAATTTCAAAATGAGACTAAACAATTTCCAAATGAGACTAAACAATTTCAAAATGGGACTAAACAATTTGAAAATGAGAATAAACAATTTCAAAATGAGACTAAACAATTTCAAAATGAGACTACACAATTTCAAATTGGGACTAAACAATTTCAAAATGAGACTAAACAATTTCAGAATGGGACTAAACATTTTGAAAATGGGAATAAACTATTTCAAAATGAGACTAAACAATTTCAAAATGAGACTAAACAATTTCAAATTGGGACTAAACAATTTCCAAATGGGACTAAACAAGTTCAAAATGAGACTAAACAATTTCAAATTTGGACTAAACAATTTGAAAATGAGACTAAACAATTTCAGAATGAGACTAAACAAATTCAAAATGAGACTAAACAATTTCAAAATCGGACTAAACAATTTCAAATAGGGATTAAGCAATTTTAAACTGGGACTACACAATTTCAAAAAGAGACTAAACAATTTCAAAATGAGACTAAACAATTTCAAATTGGAACTAAAGAATTTCAAATTGGGACTAAACCATTTCAAAATGAGACTAAACAGTTTCAAATTTGGTCCAAACAATTTCAAAATGAGAATAAACAATTTCAAAATGAGACTAAACAATTTCAAATTTTGTCTAAACAATTTCAGAATGAGACTAAACAATTTGAAATTGGCACTAAGCAATTTCAAAATGAGATTAAACTATTTCAACATGAGACTAAACAATTTGTAATTGGGACTAAAATATTGGAAAATGAGACTAAACAATTTCAAAATGAGAATAAACAATTTCAAAATGAGACTAAACAATTTCAAAATGAGAATAAACAATTACAAAATGAGACTAAACAATTTCAAAATGGGACTAAACAATTTCAAATTGGAACTAAACAATTTCAAATTGGGACTAAAACATTTCAAAATGAGACTAAACAGTTTCAAATTTGGTCCAAACAATTTCAAAATGAGAATAAACAATTGCAAAATGAGACTAAACAATTTCAAATTTTGTCTAAACAATTTCAGAATGAGACTAAACAATTTGAAATTGGCACTAAACAATTTCAAAATGAGATTAAACTATTTCAACATGAGACTAAACAATTTGTAATTGGGACTAAACAATTTCAAAATGACAATAAACAATTTCAAAATGGGACTAAACAGTTTCAAAATGAGACTAAACAATTTCAAAATGAGAATAAACAATTACAAAATGAGACTAAACAATTTCAAAATGGGACTAAACAATTTCAAAATGAGAGTAAACAATTTCAACATGAGACTAAACAATTTCAAAATGAGAATAAACAATATCAAATTGGGAATAAACAATTTCAAAATGAGAATAAACAATTTGAAAATGAGAATAAACGATTTCAAAATGAGACTATACAATTTCAAAATGGGACTAAACAATTTCAAAATGGGACTAAACAATTTGAAAATGAGAATAAACAATTCCAAAATGAGAATAAGCAGTTTCAAAATGAGACTAAACAATTTCAAAATGGCATTAAACAATTTGAAAATGAAAATAAACAATTTCAAAACGAGACTAAACAATTTCAAAATGGGACTAAATAATTTCAAAATGAGACTAATCAATTTCAAATTGGGACTAAACAATTTCAGACTGAAACCTAAACAATTTCAAATTGGGAGTAAACAATTTGAAAATGAGAATAAACAATTTGAAAATGAGAATAAACGATTTCAAAATGAGACTAAACAATTTTAAAATGGGACTAAACAATTTCAAAATGAGACTAAACAATTTCAAATTGGGACTAAACAATTTCCAAATGGGACTAAACAATTTCAAAATGAGACTAAACAATTTCAAATTTGGACTAAACAATTTGAAAATGAGACTAAACAATTTCAGAATGAGACTAAACAAATTCAAAATGAGACTAAACAATTTCAAAATCGGACTAAACAATTTCAAATAGGGATTAAGCAATTTTAAACTGGGACTACACAATTTCAAAAAGAGACTAAACAATTTCAAAATGAGACTAAACAATTTCAAATTGGAACTAAACAATTTCAAATTGGGACTGAACCATTTCAAAATGAGACTAAACAGTTTCAAATTTGGTCCAAACAATTTCAAAATGAGAATAAACAATTTCAAAATGAGACTAAACAATTTCAAATTTTGTCTAAACAATTTCAGAATGAGACTAAACAATTTGAAATTGGCACTAAGCAATTTCAAAATGAGATTAAACTATTTCAACATGAGACTAAACAATTTGTAATTGGGACTAAAATATTTGAAAATGAGACTAAACAATTTCAAAATGAGAATAAACAATTTCAAAATGAGACTAAACAATTTCAAAATGAGAATAAACAATTACAAAATGAGACTAAACAATTTCAAAATGGGACTAAACAATTTCAAATTGGAACTAAACAATTTCAAATTGGGACTAAACCATTTCAAAATGAGACTAAACAGTTTCAAATTTGGTCCAAACAATTTCAAAATGAGAATAAACAATTTCAAAATGAGACTAAACAATTTCAAATTTTGTCTAAACAATTTCAGAATGAGACTAAACAATTTGAAATTGGCACTAAACAATTTCAAAATGAGATTAAACTATTTCAACATGAGACTAAACAATTTGTAATTGGGAGTAAACAATTTCAAAATGACAATAAACAATTTCAAAATGGGACTAAACAGTTTCAAAATGAGACTAAACAATTTCAAAATGAGAATAAACAATTACAAAATGAGACTAAACAATTTCAAAATGGGACTAAACAATTTCAAAATGAGAGTAAACAATTTCAACATGAGACTAAACAATTTCAAAATGAGAATAAACAATATCAAATTGGGAATAAACAATTTCAAAATGAGAATAAACAATTTGAAAATGAGAATAAACGATTTCAAAATGAGACTATACAATTTCAAAATGGGACTAAACAATTTCAAAATGGGACTAAACAATTTGAAAATGAGAATAAACAATTCCAAAATGAGAATAAGCAGTTTCAAAATGAGACTAAACAATTTCAAAATGGCATTAAACAATTTGAAAATGAAAATAAACAATTTCAAAATGAGACTAAACAATTTCAAAATGGGACTAAATAATTTCAAAATGAGACTAATCAATTTCGAATTGGGACTAAACAATTTCAGACTGAAACCTAAACAATTTCAAATTGGGAGTAAACAATTTGAAAATGAGAATAAACAATTTGAAAATGAGAATAAACGATTTCAAAATGAGACTAAACAATTTCAAAATGCAACTAAACAATTTCAAATTGGGACTAAACAATTTCAAAATGGGAATAAACAAATTCAAAATGAGACTAAACAATTTCAATTTGAGACTAAACAATTTCAAAATGAGAATAAACAATTTTAAAGTGAGACTAAATAATTTCAAAATGGGACTAAACAATTTCAAAATGGGACTAAACAATTTCAAAATGAGACTAAACAATTTCAAATTGGGACTAAACAATTTCAAAATGAGAATAAACAATTTCAAAATGGGACTAAACAATTTCAAAATGAGACTAAACAATTTCCAAATGAGACTAAACAATTTCAAAATGGGACTAAACAATTTGAAAATGAGAATAAACAATTTCAAAATGAGACTAAACAATTTCAAAATGAGACTACACAATTTCAAATTGGGACTAAACAATTTCAAAATGAGACTAAACAATTTCAGAATGGGACTAAACATTTTGAAAATGGGAATAAACTATTTCAAAATGAGACTAAACAATTTCAAAATGAGACTAAACAATTTCAAATTGGGACTAAACAATTTCCAAATGGGACTAAACAAGTTCAAAATGAGACTAAACAATTTCAAATTTGGACTAAACAATTTGAAAATGAGACTAAACAATTTCAGAATGAGACTAAACAAATTCAAAATGAGACTAAACAATTTCAAAATCGGACTAAACAATTTCAAATAGGGATTAAGCAATTTTAAACTGGGACTACACAATTTCAAAAAGAGACTAAACAATTTCAAAATGAGACTAAACAATTTCAAATTGG
The DNA here is from genome assembly GCA_963422695.1 of Xylophagus ater. Classification (NCBI taxonomy): domain Eukaryota; kingdom Metazoa; phylum Arthropoda; class Insecta; order Diptera; family Xylophagidae; genus Xylophagus; species Xylophagus ater. Next base: position 60,482,093 of record OY730480.1, read on the forward strand.
AACTAAAGAATTTCAAATTGGGACTAAACCATTTCAAAATGAGACTAAACAGTTTCAAATTTGGTCCAAACAATTTCAAAATGAGAATAAACAATTTCAAAATGAGACTAAACAATTTCAAATTTTGTCTAAACAATTTCAGAATGAGACTAAACAATTTGAAATTGGCACTAAGCAATTTCAAAATGAGATTAAACTATTTCAACATGAGACTAAACAATTTGTAATTGGGACTAAAATATTGGAAAATGAGACTAAACAATTTCAAAATGAGAATAAACAATTTCAAAATGAGACTAAACAATTTCAAAATGAGAATAAACAATTACAAAATGAGACTAAACAATTTCAAAATGGGACTAAACAATTTCAAATTGGAACTAAACAATTTCAAATTGGGACTAAAACATTTCAAAATGAGACTAAACAGTTTCAAATTTGGTCCAAACAATTTCAAAATGAGAATAAACAATTTCAAAATGAGACTAAACAATTTCAAATTTTGTCTAAACAATTTCAGAATGAGACTAAACAATTTGAAATTGGCACTAAACAATTTCAAAATGAGATTAAACTATTTCAACATGAGACTAAACAATTTGTAATTGGGACTAAACAATTTCAAAATGACAATAAACAATTTCAAAATGGGACTAAACAGTTTCAAAATGAGACTAAACAATTTCAAAATGAGAATAAACAATTACAAAATGAGACTAAACAATTTCAAAATGGGACTAAACAATTTCAAAATGAGAGTAAACAATTTCAACATGAGACTAAACAATTTCAAAATGAGAATAAACAATATCAAATTGGGAATAAACAATTTCAAAATGAGAATAAACAATTTGAAAATGAGAATAAACGATTTCAAAATGAGACTATACAATCTCAAAATGGGACTAAACAATTTCAAAATGGGACTAAACAATTTGAAAATGAGAATAAACAATTCCAAAATGAGAATAAGCAGTTTCAAAATGAGACTAAACAATTTCAAAATGGCATTAAACAATTTGAAAATGAAAATAAACAATTTCAAAACGAGACTAAACAATTTCAAAATGGGACTAAATAATTTCAAAATGAGACTAATCAATTTCAAATTGGGACTAAACAATTTCAGACTGAAACCTAAACAATTTCAAATTGGGAGTAAACAATTTGAAAATGAGAATAAACAATTTGAAAATGAGAATAAACGATTTCAAAATGAGACTAAACAATTTTAAAATGGGACTAAACAATTTCAAAATGAGAATAAACAATTTCAAATTGGGACTAAACAATTTCCAAATGGGACTAAACAATTTCAAAATGAGACTAAACAATTTCAAATTTGGACTAAACAATTTGAAAATGAGACTAAACAATTTCAGAATGAGACTAAACAAATTCAAAATGAGACTAAACAATTTCAAAATCGGACTAAACAATTTCAAATAGGGATTAAGCAATTTTAAACTGGGACTACACAATTTCAAAAAGAGACTAAACAATTTCAAAATGAGACTAAACAATTTCAAATTGGAACTAAACAATTTCAAATTGGGACTGAACCATTTCAAAATGAGACTAAACAGTTTCAAATTTGGTCCAAACAATTTCAAAATGAGAATAAACAATTTCAAAATGAGACTAAACAATTTCAAATTTTGTCTAAACAATTTCAGAATGAGACTAAACAATTTGAAATTGGCACTAAGCAATTTCAAAATGAGATTAAACTATTTCAACATGAGACTAAACAATTTGTAATTGGGACTAAAATATTTGAAAATGAGACTAAACAATTTCAAAATGAGAATAAACAATTTCAAAATGAGACTAAACAATTTCAAAATGAGAATAAACAATTACAAAATGAGACTAAACAATTTCAAAATGGGACTAAACAATTTCAAATTGGAACTAAACAATTTCAAATTGGGACTAAACCATTTCAAAATGAGACTAAACAGTTTCAAATTTGGTCCAAACAATTTCAAAATGAGAATAAACAATTTCAAAATGAGACTAAACAATTTCAAATTTTGTCTAAACAATTTCAGAATGAGACTAAACAATTTGAAATTGGCACTAAACAATTTCAAAATGAGATTAAACTATTTCGACATGAGACTAAACAATTTGTAATTGGGACTAAACAATTTCAAAATGACAATAAACAATTTCAAAATGGGACTAAACAGTTTCAAAATGAGACTAAACAATTTCAAAATGAGAATAAACAATTACAAAATGAGACTAAACAATTTCAAAATGGGACTAAACAATTTCAAAATGAGAGTAAACAATTTCAACATGAGACTAAACAATTTCAAAATGAGAATAAACAATATCAAATTGGGAATAAACAATTTCAAAATGAGAATAAACAATTTGAAAATGAGAATAAACGATTTCAAAATGAGACTATACAATTTCAAAATGGGACTAAACAATTTCAAAATGGGACTAAACAATTTGAAAATGAGAATAAACAATTCCAAAATGAGAATAAGCAGTTTCAAAATGAGACTAAACAATTTCAAAATGGCATTAAACAATTTGAAAATGAAAATAAACAATTTCAAAATGAGACTAAACAATTTCAAAATGGGACTAAATAATTTCAAAATGAGACTAATCAATTTCGAATTGGGACTAAACAATTTCAGACTGAAACCTAAACAATTTCAAATTGGGAGTAAACAATTTGAAAATGAGAATAAACAATTTGAAAATGAGAATAAACGATTTCAAAATGAGACTAAACAATTTTAAAATGGGACTAAACAATTTCAAAATGGGACTAAACAATTTGAAATTGGGACTAAACAATTTCAAAGTGAGACTAAACAATTTCAAAATGGGACTAAACAATTTCAAATTGGGGCTAAACAATTTCAGACTGAGACTAAGCAATTTCAAATTGGGACTAAACAATTTGAAAATGAGAATAAACAATTTCAAAATGGTAATAAACAATTTCAAAATGAGACTAAACAATTTCAAAATGAGACAAAACAATTTCAAAATGGGACTAAACAATTTCAAAATGCAACTAAACAATTTCAAATTGGGACTAAACAATTTCAAAATGGGAATAAACAAATTCAAAATGAGACTAAACAATTTCAATTTGGGACTAAACAATTTCAAAATGAGAATAAACCATTTTAAAGTGAGACTAAATAATTTCAAAATGGGACTAAACAATTTTAAATTGGGACTAAACAATTTCAGAATGGGACTAAACAATTTGAAAATGAGAATAAACAATTTCAAAATGAGACCAAACAATTTCAAAATGGGAATAAACAATTTCAAAATGAGACAAAACAATTTCAAAATGGGATTAAACAATTTGAAAATGAAAATAACAATTTCAAAATGAGACAAAACAATTTCAAAATGGGACTAAACAATTTCAAAATGAGACTAAACAATATGAAAATGAGACTAAATAATTTCAAATTGGGACTAAACAATTTCCAAATGAGACTAAACAATTTCAAAATGCAACTAAACAATTTCAAATTGGGACTAAACAATTTCAAAATGGGAATAAACAAATTCAAAATGAGACTAAACAATTTCAATTTGGGACTAAACAATTTCAAAATGAGAATAAACCATTTTAAAGTGAGACTAAATAATTTCAAAATGGGACTAAACAATTTTAAAATGGGACTAAACAATTTCAAAATGGGACTAAACAATTTGAAAATGAGAATAAACAATTCCAAAATGAGAATAAGCAATTTCAAAATGAGACTAAACAATTTCAAAATGGCTTTAAACAATTTGAAAATGAAAATAAACAATTTCAAAATTAGACTAAACAATTTCAAAATGGGACTAAATAATTTCAAAATGAGACTAATCAATTTCAAAATGGGACTAAATAATTTCAAAATGGGACTAAACAATTTCAAAATGGGATTAATCAATTTCAAAATGAGACTAAACAATTTCAAAATTGGGACTAAACAATTTGAAAATGAGACTAAACAATTTCAAAATTGGACTAAACAATTTCAAATTGGGACTAAACAATTTCAAAGTGAGTCTAAACAATTTCAAATTGAGACCAAACAATTTCAAAGTGAGACTAATCAATTTCAAATTGGGACTAAACAATTTCAGACTGAAACCTAAACAATTTCAAAATGGGACTAAATAATTTCAAAATGAGACTAATCAATTTCAAAATGGGACTAAATAATTTCAAAATGGGACTAAACAATTTGAAAATGAGACTAAACAATTTCAAAATGGCATTAAACAATTTGAAAATGAAAATAAACAATTTCAAAATTAGACTAAACAATTTCAAAATGGGACTAAATAATTTCAAAATGACACCATAAAATAAGGAAGTGATAGAATTGTCATATCCAATGTCAATATGGGACCAGTTTTCCGCTTATGTTGCATTGGTATTCATCAGTCTAAATTGAGACTGTGTGTGTGATTTATCGCATTTCAACCTCTTAGAAATAATTCCAATATAGTTCTCTAGGAAATGATTAAATTGGACGCCATTTTCATTTTTGTATATTCCTGCAAACAATGGCCGCATAATTTTAAGGATCAAATGCAGTGGCGGCGCAAGACCTAAATTTTATGTGGGCAAGATAAATTTTGCGAGGCCCTCTGGTGGCGCAAGGGGATGGATTTTATATAGAAAAAGCAATTTTTTGAAACTGTCAAATTTTTATTCATAAATTAAGTAGTAACTAGCCGTACAGAATTAAAGAAACTGAAATTTTCTGCTTTTAGTCTTAGGCTGATAACACACCGAATCAGACAAAACCAAATATGTCAAATTTATCGAAACGATTTGTCTTAACCTAATACACATTAGTAACACAAAACTAAATGTTTGGGTTATTTTGCCTAATCAGTGTGGCATTGACAAAGCAGAATTAGTTGGAATCATAATGTCAGATTCAGACGAAGATGTCATTTCCATTATGTGGGATTTTTTAACAAACGATTTTAACGATTTGAATGTTCCTTTAAGTTTATATTAAATATTGGAGGCCGGTCTTCCACCAACAAAAGCAATTTTTCTGCTTCCAACTCCATTGCATTTGATTTTTAGATCTAAAAAACTTAAATTGTATAAATAAAAATATATTTTCAAATTTCATTGTCCTACCTTCAAGTATTTTTAATATTTCTCCCTTTTTAAACACTTTTTTTTTAATTTAAATTGTAAAACGCGTATATTGATAATTGACATTTGACTAAAAAAACATGATACCATCGAACAGTACCAGGCATGATTTTTCGCGTTTCGAAACACTCATAACATCTGTTTTGTTTTGTTTTCTCAGTGTGCGTCGACTGCTTTAAATTAATGTATTTTTCTGTTAAGACAAAAATGATGGAGGGGAAATATTGGTAAGTTTGACTGCGGTTGTTTTGTTCGATTTAGTGAGGGTTGACCGATTTGATTGTGTGTATTTATATGTCGAAACATTCAAGAAAACATTTTGTTTTTTCGTCGATGTTTTTGCCGGATTTAATGTGGGTTTGCGCATATACTTCTGTGTATTTATTGGTAACAAAACTGATTTAGTGCTAAAAAACTGTGTTGGTCTGTTTTGTCTGCTTCAGTGTGTTATCAGCCTTACTGAACTCCTTAATAACTGTATCGTAATCCAGCTTAGATGCCGTATCTGCTTCTGTAGATAAAACTGCCAAAGCTGAAAGTCTTTGCTGACACGTTGTACTTCTTAAATAATTTTTTATTAGTTTTAATTTTGAAAAGCTCCTTTCAGCGGAGACTGTACTTACTGGTATTGTTAACAAAATTCGAATAACAATATAAATATTTGGGTAAATTACTGAACCAAGTGATTTTCGCAGGCCTCTTTTGAAGTCAGCTTTACACCATTAAGGGAGTTCTGCAGAGACCGAAACAAATGGTGGTCAGATGGTGCAAGGTCCGGACTATACGATGGATGCATTAAAACTTCCCAGCCAAGCTCTCTCAATTCTTGCCTAGTCATTAAAGATGTGTATAGTCATGATGGTAGGTGACACCTTTCCTATTGATCGATGGTGGCCGCTTTACCTCACTTGCGTGCTTTAATCGCATTAGTTGTTGACAGTAGAGAGTGGAATCAATCCTCTGGCCAGGTTGGAGTAGTTCATGATGCACGATTCCCTTCCAATCCCACCAAACACAAAGCATTTCCTTACGTGGGTTAGTCCTGGCTTTGCCACCGTTTGTGCAGCTTCATTCTTCTTAGACCACGATATTTTTCGCACATTATAGTCGTATGTGATCCACTTTTCATTACCTGTTATCAATCTTTTTAAAAATCAGTCGATTTCGTTTCGTTTCAGCAGCGATTCGCAGATGGAAATTCAGTTCATTAAATTTTTCACTGTTAATTCATGTGGAACCCGAATATCGAGCTTCTTTTTGTATCCAACCTTACGCAAATGGTTCAAAACTGTTTTTTTATCATTCTTTAGGTCATCAGCAATGTCCTAAGATGAGATCTGTCGGTCTTCCTCAATTTTTTGGAGAATTTCTTCGACTTTTTCAATGATTGGCCCGCCAGAGCGCGGCGCATCTTTAACATCGAAATTTCCGAAGCGGAAACGAGCAAACCATTTACTTGCTGCTGATTTTGATAGAGCATGTTCTCCATAAACACTACAAAATTTTTCAAAAACCTGCGAAGCTCTATCGCCTTGGTCGAAGTGATATTGTAAAATACAGCGAATGTTTCAAAATTTTGGCTCATTTTCAAAACCCAATTACCGCCATTACTTCTGACTGAATTTTACAATTTTTTTTAAAAAATATTCTATGAAATGTCAAGCGCGCTATAATATAACTTGATACTCCTAAACTACTACTAAACTTATGCGACTCTAAAGCCATCTATTGCAAAAAAAAGACACGAACTTCTTGCTATATCTTCTGTTTTTTTTTTTTTTAACTACTTTATTTCCCTTATTTACTTAAAACTAAAAAGTATAAAAAGTTTCTTAATATTCTAAATTAAAACTAGACTAAAGGCTGACTAAAGCTACTGTATCTAAACTTAAATCCGTTGTTCTAATAACTATATTTATTTATTTATTTCTTTTTTTTTTATTTTGAATATTATAATATGATAATATAATATTTAATTCGTTTTTTTTTTATGGAGGAAAAGGGGTGAAAAACCTTCAACCAATTAACGTTTTTTTATTTTTTTTTTTTTGGCGCTTAAACTATTAATAAATAACAAACAACAATACAACATTTATACGATCACATTGTCTCAATGACTTCTTCGGAGTTCTAAAAGCATGTTCTGGCACCTTCAGACATCCCTGCGAGTCGTGCGATACTCCGATGGAATATAGGGATAAGGGAGGGGTTGGAAATTAGAAATTGATCTATCTTAAATCACATTTCGGACCTCTATTGAGATCGGCTCTAGAGCCGGCGATATATTGATTTCATTTCCACCAGTATTTATTATGGTATGGATTAAGTCTTTTATCTCGATAAGAAATATCCATAGAAAATCTGATCAGGTTCGGTATATCCTTTATATTTCTTGGGTTATAAAGTATCTTTTTATCGTTCGAATGACAATAAACATGATATATCGACGGGATCATATTTCTGTCTTGGATATAGCCTTTCTTATCGAGATAAATAAATCCTTCCGGTGGGAAGTATCCAGTTATCCTTGCACTCTCAAAGTATGCGTGATCCACATGATAAGGCATTTGCCTTATATTATTGCCTATATTATCATTTTCGTGTACTTGCACGGCTTTGCATATGTGATCACGTATCAACTTGAGTGTGAAAATATCAAAACAGTGTACATTTGCTGTGTTGTACAGGGTTTTGTTAGGATAGTGGTGTAGGGTTTGTAAATTCCTGAACATGCCTAACGCGGTGCGCAAGCACTTACGTTCGAATACTCGGATCTTTTCCATATAGGATGGAGAGATGTTATACCACACCGGGCATCCGTAAGTAAGTATAGGTCGAATCAGCGATTGATAGCAAATTATTTTTACGCGGGTGTTTAGATATTTGGTGTAAAAAAGTTTTCTAATTTTGTGGTAAGCCTTGTTAGCACTTTCCAATCTTATGTTCACGTGTTCATGGAAGTAAAGAAATTGATCTAGGTAAACCCCCAAATATCGAACCACGTTTTTAGTCTCAATTAACTGGTTGTTGAAAGTTTTAATTTGAAATTTTTTATAATTTTTCTTAATATTATTTTGCGCAATATAAAGAGGAGTTCTAAATAAAATGCTTTCGCATTTATTGAAATTAATTTTTAAGTACCAGTTTTTACTGTACTCTTGTACTTCATTGAAATGATGTTGTACTTTTTGTGTTAATATTTGAATTTTTTTATTGTGGTGATATATAACCAAGTCAACTGCAAAGGCAATGGAATTATTTGGTTCCATTTTTATAAGATCGGACGTGAAAATGTTGAATAGTATTGGAGAATTAACAGTGCCTTGTTGCAACCCATTTTTAATTCTGTAAGTTTGTTCCGATCGTTTATCGCCATCAGTTAGGTAAAATTCCTTTTATATTATCATTTCATAAATCAGTCTAATTAGGTGTTGTGGATAGACTGAATAGTTAACTAGTTTGTATATTAAACCTTTCAACCAGACGGTATCGAACGCCTTTTCATAGTCAATCAGACATGCCCCAGTTGCTTCTTGCTTGTTTTTGTACCAGATTACGTCTGATACAAGTTTTGTCACTGCATGTGTCGTTGAGTGTCTGTGCTTGAAACCATACTGGTTATTAGGTATAATATCTCCAGCTTTTGTGAAATGAAGGATTGATTTGTTTATTACTTTCTCATATACTTTATTGATATTCGGCAGTAAACTAATCGGACGATAATTTCTTACTGAACTTAAATCTTTGCCCTTTTTTGGGATCGCAAAAACCTTTGCAGTTTTTCACACTTTCGGAAAGGCACTGGTATTTAATAAATTATTGAAAAGCGTACAGTAATCTTTTATAATTGAGACAGGTGTTTTAGTACGATATTAGGGACGTGATCATTACCCGAAGATTTTTTATTATTAAGTTTTCGAAAAATTTCAGTCAATATGTCGGTAGATGGGAAATAATTATTCAAGAATTCATCCGGAATATCGTTCGCTCGAAGCAATGAAGAGAACTGAAGAATTGTTTGGCTGGAATTTATTGCGCTTTTGTGTTGAGTTATAAAATTTTTGAAGATATTTCCTACCAAACTGTGTGAAGGATTGTTTGAGTTGAACGGAATTTCCTTATGAACATCTTGAAGAAAGCAACCTAGAACATTTAATTTATTTAGTTTAGAATTTATTAGAATTTTTCCGTCCTCAATCGGAAATTGAGTGACAGAGATTTGAGCATCAAGTATGATGTCCCTATTTAGTTGATTGTCCTCTATCGAAAGGTTTTCAATTTCTGATTTTCCTTTTGAGCGAAAAATTCTATTAATATTTGGTTACATATTGACTGGATCGCTTGGTGATATACTCTTAATTTTCTTTTTCCAGTGGTCATTAATATTGTTTGTCATATTCTGCTTGAGCAATATTCTGACGTTATTAATAACTGATTTGTATCGTTTGACAACTGGGTCTTGGGAGCCATCGTTTAAATATGAATAATTAGTACGAATATGACTTTTCATTTTACTGACAATGTTGTTCTTATACGCAATTAGGTTTCTTATTATCTTCGACATATAAGGTTTAACGGAGTCGATATTGTTTGACATTTTTGGTACTGTCTTTTCAATTGTCTCAATAATAACAGAATTGATTTTATCTAGGAATTGTTTAATTTCCCAAGGTTTTAGATTCCTATCCGCTGGTATCTGAATATTTTTATCTTCATAAATTCTCGTCATTTTCTTTTGAAACTTTTTCCAATTCAACATTTTGAAATTCAGCATGTCTGAAGGACTATCTGAATTAGCATTTAAAATATTGAATGGTGACTCTCTTGAATACTGTACTTTTAAGTGTACTGCATTGTGGTCACTATCGTAGCTGATCGTTTGTAAACAATTTGTTATTGCTTCATCATGTACTTCAGAAAAATCTTCATAACAGAGGCGGTTATCTATTAGAAAAACATCCAGATACGAGTTTCCACGAGTGAAAGTTGGTAATATACCCGTTAGTAATTTCGATCTGTAAATCATTGTGTTATCATTGTCAATGGGCAAGATGTGTTCCTCGTGTGTTATTGACTGCGTTTCTCCAATTTGTATGTTTGGCATTTATATCGCTACCAATTACATAAAAGTTGTTCAGATTATTCAATTCGAGTGTTTCAAATAAGATACCCAATTCCGCAGAAAACCCATTACCAGTTTCATGTTTAGCATATGCGGACACGATATAAAAGTTTTGGTTTTGTGTTAATTTTATTCGAACGATTGTCGTCTCTAACGTTTTAAAATTAAGAATTATATCATTTTCCATTGTTTCCTACGCGATTTTTTTCCGGATAACAATTGCTGTTCCACCTGCTTGCTTTGCTCTTGGTCTATCCGTTCTTATTATACTATAGTCTTTCAGAGAGACTTTATGGCTTTTTCTGAGCTTGGTTTCGCTCAAGAGAACCATATCCGCGTTGTGAATTTTCAGAAAGTTTGTCAAATTTGCCCGTCTAACATTGGTGATTATGGAATTAACATTTAATGTATAAATGTTGAAAGCAATTGTGGCTGGAATTCTGTCGGGCAGTATTGTTTGAGCTTTAGTTCTTTGACGATTCGCCATTTATACACGAGTCTCAAAAATATCGTACAGTACCGAAATTTTTTCGGAATGTACACCTAGTTGATTTTCAATGCCAGATAAACGACTTTCTAGTGACTTTAATAGTTTAAGAATTTCATTAAAGTTATTGCTCTGATTTTGCGAATTTTCGTGAGGTGTTGTAATTCGAGTGTTATTATTTGTTATGTTAGTACTCTGGTTTGGTGTACTATTTTTCGAGGCAGAGTTTTTTATTATCTTTGCAAAACTTACGTTTGGTTGTACGAAGTTATTCACAAATTTGGAGTTCTGTTCATTTTTGGTTTGTTTATCTAGCATTTTTTGGCGAATCATCTTTTTCATTGCTACATACTTGGGGCATCCTCTGTATGAAGCAGGGTGCTCATTACTTTGAAAATTTACGCAATAGATTTTATTTTTTTCCGTCATTTCAAGAATTTTGCATTCCCTGTGACTATGATTTTCGTTGCATTTTATGCAACGAAATTCCATATCGCAATTACTGGCAGAATGGCCGAAACGCTTGCATTTACGACATTGTAACACGTCGTTATTCTGCAGTTTTTCGAAACGAATTATTTGATTCATTATATGTCGGATTTGTTTTAAGCCATTTGTATCAGATTCATTAGAAATTTGTACAATGTACATTGGTAATTTCTTAACTTCATTTTTTGATTTGGTTGTAGTGAATTGTGATACTTTTGTGAATTTTAAGTTACCAATTTCCCTTTCTTTTTCTTGTAATTCTACAAGAATATCGTCAGGGTTGGTGTTGGGATCAATTCCTTTAAGTAAGAATGTGTAAGGTTTAAGGGATCTTGGGGTATATGTAATGAACGGAGCACAACAATCCTCTAATAATTTCTTTATATCGGTATATACCTTTAGTTCGGTTGTTAAAATAGATGCTTTATTTGCATTTATTCTCTTGATTAGAAAATTTTTTGTTTTTAATTTTTCTATGATGGCTCTTTGAATCAAGTTTATATCTTGATTGAAAACGTTAATTGGTGGAAGTCTTTCCGCCCCTTGCGCTCTTTTATTATTTATTTCATTATTATTTTTTTTATTAATTTCATTATTACTATTGTTATTATTATTTTGTTTACTTGTTTTTATTTTGTTGTTATTTTTCCTTAATTTTGTTAAGGACTCAATGGGAGGAAATTCATCTTCCTGGTTTGTTAATTTTAATGCATCTACTGCCATTGCATCTTCATCATCATCATCATCTTGTGGGGCAATGAATTGGAATCTATTTGTATATTCCGTTTCGTTTGGCTTATTTGTCTTTTTGTTGTTGTTGTTTGTATTATTTTTATTATTATTGCTTTTGTTTTTATTTAATGTTGATTTTGTCATACTTTCCTGTTGTTGGGTATTATATTGGGTTAATTGCTGTCGAAGAACTTGGACTTCTAGCCCGAACTTTTCCAATCTTTGGTGCAGTACTTGGTTATGTTTGTACAGTTTGATGTTCTCTTCTGTTAAATGGTTGATATCCTTGTTGTTCTCATTTTGTTTTGTCTGCTGGCTGGTTCCAGCAGTGGCCATGTTACCTGTGGACATAAGATTTTGATTATATTCACTATTCATAGCTACCTCAGTCGACACCAATTTGGTATCAGCTACGTCTTGTATAGCTGTTGTTAAGCTGTCTTCATTATTCGCTTGTTTCAGTATTTGGGTAAGTGTGCCTACGGCGCTACCCACTGAACGCGATCTAGTGTTTGTTTTCTTTTTTTGAATACGCTGTTTTCTCGGCATATTTTTAGATGCTCGAATTTTTTCTACATCATTATCCGTAGAATAGACTATATTTAGTTTTTTATTATTATTATTATTTGGTATTTTTATTGTTTTTCAATTCTTATTATTTGTACTTATTTTTTTTTCACTTCGAATACTGCCTAAATGTATTTTTGTTGTTTTTTTTCTCTTTCACTTTCACAACTATTGTTTTAATGTTTTAATGTTTTATTGTACGATCTTTTTATTTTTTTTTTTGTTCACTTTTTTTTTCTGTATAACTAACTGCCACTATCACTAATTTGGAGTTTCTTATTTGTTAGTCTACTAAATCCACTATAAATTTATATTTATATTTAATAAAATAATTCTGTTCACTAGGCTTTCTTTACTTTATCACTTTTTATAATTATTACAAACTTTAATAATAGAACCACTTGATCAGCACTTGTGCTCGTTTTGGGTGTCAAAAAGCGACTCCGCTATATCTTCTGTATTCTTTTATCTATGCTGAGACTAAACAATTTCAAATTGGGACTAAACAATTTCAAATTGGGACTAAACAATTTCAAAATAGGACTAAACAATTTCAGAATTGGAATAATCAATTACACACTTAAATATGGCATAAAAATTAAAAAGAAAATCATTTTGATCACAACAAACAGAATATATATTTATATACGGCGGCGTGCAAAGCACGACGCAAATGAAGCAGTTGCTTCGGGCGGCACGTTTAAGGCGCGGCAAAATTGCGAGCGCACAACCATGGGCCAAGAACGATTGAACAATTTGGCTATACTTTCAATTGAATCTGAGCTACTGGAATCAATTCCAAAAAAAGATAATTACCGAAAAGTTCGCAAATGCCAAACCGCGACAGGTTATTTTTAATTAAACAGTTGACACTAAACAAGTCATAGTTAAATTTGTAATATAGTAAAACATTATTGATCATTTCAAAGTTAAAATTTAATTCAGTCTTTAAACTATTAACTTATCATTAATATGCTAAATTCATATTTCCTACTTATTTCACGTGTTTCCGTTATAACAACTGATTTTGATACAATAAATAGAAGTGAATATTGAAATCGCTCAACTTTTTATGTTGTGAAGTAAATTATTTATGTTTCATGCTTGTATAAAAATTGAAAGTAAAAATGCAGCTAAAGGTAATTTCCATTAAATCAATGAATTTTCAAGCCTTTTTGTGATCTAAAATTTTGGGGCGGCATTCTGAGGGTTTGCTTCGGGCGGCTCATTTGCTTTGCACGCCGCCGTTTATATATATATATACATTTCAATTTTAATATAAGCAAATAGCAGAGATGCAAACCAGTTCGTTTGAACTGAACGAAAACCACTGAAACATCGAAATTTACCGAACCAAAACGAAAACTAAAACCAAACCAAAAAACCAGTTTCAAGTTAACAGTTGAACGGAAGCATAACCCGATGCTTTTCTATTGATTTATGGTTCGGTTCGACAGAAAAAATTTGTCCTACAATTTACATTTTACTTTAAAATGAATTGAGAAGTTCTCATCCAAAGGAAAATTATGATTTACAAATTATTTGCTGGGCAACATATTTTTCAGTGAATTGAAACTAAAGGCTCAAATATAATGTGCTCTGCCTGGCATAGGAAAAGACAAAAAAACTGAACGAATGCAACCTTATGCCAGCTTATGCATGTCAAATCCGTAAAACTGATTATAATGTGCATAGGCAAGAATAACCGTTTGCCTCAAAAAATTTTGTTTTTTTAATTGTTTTTTGTAATGTAAGTGATTTTAAAAAATTGAAAATCGTGTAGAAAACAATTTTTAAAAAAAAAACCAAATCGTCCAGTCACGTTTCATCAGAAAAATATTTCCAATTGAACTGTCAAAATTTCCGTACGGAATGTACTAACTGATTTGTATTGCTTAAACATAACGAAACGGAAATCGAACTTAACGAATGCACGCGTATGCATAATATAATCTTGGAATAGGATTCGTGTCAGTTTCTGTCAGTTTTGCTATGCCAGGCAGAGCACATTATATTTGAGTCTTAAAGAAGAACTTGCAAACTGCAGTTAATGATTGCTTAAAAAAAATGCCGATTAACTTGGATTATGGCAGAAATCTTCAAAAAGAAACAAAAAAATGAGCAAAGCAAACCATAGTAGTGAATTTACAATTTCTCTATATCGGCCGGACCACTATGGAACTTTCCCGATAATGTCATCAAATACTCATTTCAGTTCTCCTATTCTAAATGTACATTCCAAGTTTCATGAAAACGTGACTAGTATTGGCCGAATTATTAAGGTTTCTTTATATCACCCTCCCGCAACCCCCACCGAGGGGAGACGCATTCTATCTTTTCACTTGCCCTATCCAGAATGTACACACCAAGTTTAAAGAAAATCTGCCTATTATTGAGTGAATTATTTATGTTTTTCTTTTTCAGCCATCCACGACCCCCCACCGCGGGGAGACATATTTTATTTTCTCAGCCCATCCATTGCAAACGTACGTTCGAAGTTTCATTAAAATCCGACTATTATTGGCCGAATAAAGGAAGTTTCTATATTTCATTATTATTAGGGTATTTTTATTTCACCCTCCCGCAACCCCCACCAAGGGAAGACGCATTCTATCTTTTCACTTGCCCTATCCAGAATGTAAACACCAAGTTTAAAGAAAATCTGCCTTTTATTGAGTTAATTTTTGAAATTTTTCTTTTTTAGCCCCCCACAACCCCCCACCGCGGGGAGACATACTTTATTTTTTCACTTGGCCCATCCCAAACGCACGTTCGAAGTTTCATTAAAATCCGACTATTATTAACCAAATTAGGGAAGTTTCTATATTTCCACCACAACATTTTGTTAAAAAAGTTTTGCGCATTAGTGCTGCCAGATGTAAATTCCGTTGAAAAGTTAATATGTTCTGACTTAGATCCTAGTACACAAACTGTGCAAATCTCATCAAAATTGGACGAGCAGTTTCAGTTTTACAACAAGTGCAAAAATAGACTATATTTGGACAAAATGTATTTGTAGATAGTGTTGCCATAGTCGAATATGGCCCAAAAACTAATCAGATCTAAGTTAGGGTGAAATACATGAACTGTGTAACTTTTATCGAAATTGGCCCAACAGTTTAGTCTGAACCGTGCGGACAAAATTTTGTCGTTTTTAGACAGAAAAAGCGTTACCAAATAGTGTTGCCATACATTAATTTCGCCCAAAATCTAACACCATCTGGCATTTGATGCAACACCAAAATGGTGAAAGTTTCATGAAATTCGGACCATCCATTCAGATTTTATTAACGATTTAAAAAAGCGGACGGACGGACGGACAGACATGGAGCTAATTATTTTTGACGAAACGGATTTTGCACTTATTTTCATCTTCCTAGCCCTTCTAGATCAAAAGTTAGGTTTTCGCACGATTATAGTACTTTCCTATAAACATTCGTTTATCGGGAAAGTAAAAAAGGTCATTATTAAGCGACCATTCACTGAATGCATTATGTTTCCTAAAAAGTTATTTTATTAAATACTAGCTGTACCCAATCACGCGTTGCTGTGGCTCAGTCTGGTTAAATGGAAAAGAAAAGAAAAAGCGCACGTTTCTCGTATATTTAATTTCACAATGCTTGTGATTATACAACATTTTTTGTTGTTCCATTTTCTATGCAGATATAGAGATTTTCTGGTTTGCCGACTCTAGAACACGCAACATATAATTGTCCATGTGAGAAGCAATCCGTGTCTACATCTAAACCGCACAATTTTAAAGATTGGCCCTGAGCCTTGTTGATGGTGATTGCAAACGCCAATCGAATCGGGAATTGCAATCTCTTAAATTGAAATGGCATATCCGTTGGAATCATAGGAATGCGAGGAATGAGGACATATTCACCTTTAAAAGGTCCTGTCAAGATTGTTGCTTCTACGACGTTGCTCATTAATTTTTTTACTGCAAGCCGCGTGCCGTTGCAAAGCTTTGGCTGGTTGATATTTCGCAACATGATAATTGGCACACCGACTTTCAATTGCAGTACGTGCGGTGGCATCCCTGGCAAATCGAGTGAATTCAAAAATTCTGTTGGATAATTAACCGCTTCATCTGCTTCCACAATAGTATCGTCGGACTTGTATGTGACCACCTCGCTTTGAATGTTAGACTGAATAATATTGTTAAGTTCGTAGACGTCTTTGTTCTTGGCCGCAAGAATAGTTCGTTCACTTAGCTAATCGTGATTCTTGTAATTGGTTTGAATATTGGGAAATACTTTTTCAACCAATTCTTCTTTTGACGTCACTAAATTGCAGAAGTTATGAGGCAATAAAATTCGTCCTGACGTTAGGTCAACCGGCACCTTTCAATTGATGCAATTGATGATATCTCTGCTGACCGATCGTTTTGCAGCTAGACTCGCATATTTGTAGTCAATTTTACCGTCTTTACGCGTCGCCGCAAAGTAGAGTATTTCAGGCAAGCATTTACAATATTTCGTCCGCTGGTGTCGATCGAGGAATAACTGGTAATGTTTGATTGAAATCTCCTGCAAGCAATATTAATGCGTTCCCAAATGGTCTGATATTTGCACGTAAGTCTTGCAATGATCGATCAAGGGCCTCGAGTGATTTTTTGTGCACCATTCTGCATTTATCCCAAACAATAAGTTTGCACTTCTGCAATACTTTTCCCATGCCGGATGTTTTGGAAATGTTGCATGTGGGATTTTCAATGTATTGAATGTTTCATGGCAATTTCAAAGCGGAATGAGCCATTCTTCCACCTGGTAGCAATGTCGCAGCTATTCCGGACGACGGAAGAGCTAAGGCTATGTCATGTTGGGATCGAATTTTGGCCAGAATCAATCTAATTAGCAACGTTTTACTAGTTCCTCCTGGCCCATTGAAAAAGAATATTTCTACAACTCCGTTATTGACAGTTTGCTAATCGTAAATGCCTTTTTCTCAAACGTTAGCTTGGGAATATTTGATTGCACATAGGACAAAAGATCACCCGTGTTGTAATTTTGTTCACGCCCCAATTCTACATCAAACAAAGTAGCAGTAGATTGATTCGGTGATGGCATTCCCAATTGATTGAGAACTTTGTTCGCGATTTCTAAGCACAAATCTTCAATCATTATCAACATTTCGTTGTAGATTTCTGCTGTGAAATCCATGCTTATATTTGAATTTTCCTTGCATATTCGACGGAAAATATCTTCAGTCAAGTGGGTTTTGAATTTCTCCTATAACTCTGTTGCAGATGAAGGAGAGCAGGCGGTCAATATAATTGCAAACAATGCACAAATTTAATGTGGATGTCTTGCACTCGTCATTAATGCATTCATCCCAGTGTCGGTCGTTCTGCAATAAATTCAGAGCTTGACATGCGCTCCGGAAAGTGGCATGTGTAACACCGTTCACAATTCTTAATTGGTGGAAAGACGTTGGACCGGCCACATTTATCAACATCGTGCGAAGAAAGAAGCATTCATCTTGATTGGGATGCACGGTGTAGAGTTTGCCTATCGTAGTTTCATCGAATATGCTAGGGGTTGCTAATTTACCGCCATCTTCTGCTGATCTTCTTCTGTATAAAGGATATCCATCGTTTCCTGTAACTGTGTTTGATACTATCATGCATGGTCAATTTGGATTCAGTGTACCGCAAGGTTCATGTATCATATTTTTCATCACAACTTCATGCAAATCCTTATCGACATCGGTATTTCAGCGCATATTACATCGTCGATTTCGTTTGGAGTGATTTTGTTATAGATCCAGATAAGTATATGTACGTTTGGGAATCCCATTTTTTGCCATTCCACTGAGTACATCTAGCAGCGCACATATCCAAACACTTCATGTTTTACCATGAATTCCATCAGCGATTTCAGCTTCTGTTTGAAAACACGTGCTGTAATGTCATGCCTATCCACCGGCGATTGGCCAGGAAGTAAGAGCTTTTGTATTGTAAATCGTCCCAAGCTGGAAATTTCATCTAAGGTTTTGTTAAATTCAGCATTTTCATTTTTAAATGCCTTTTTACTTTCCCGATAAACGAATGTTTATAGGAAAGTACTATAATCGTGCGAAAACCTAACTTTTGATCTAGAAGGGCTAGGAAGATGAAAATAAGTGCAAAATCTGTTTCGTCAAAAATAATTAGCCCCATGTCCGTCCGCTTTTTTAAATCGTTAATAAAATCTGAATGGATGGTCCGATTTCCATGAAACTTTCACCATTTTGGTGTTGCCTCAAATGCCAGACGGTGTTAGAGTTTGGGCGAAATTAATATATGGCAACACTATTTGGTAACGCTTTTTTTGTCTAAAAACGACAAAATTTTGTCCGCACGGTTCAGACTAAACTGCTAGGCCAATTTCGATATAATTTACACAGTTCATGTATTTGATCCTAACTTAGATCTGATTAGTTTTTGGGCCATATTTGACTATGGCAACACTGTCTAAAAATACATTTTGTTCAAATATAGTCTATTTTTGCACTTGTTGTAAAACTGAAACTGCTCGTCCAATTTTGATGACATTTGCACAGTTTGTGTACTATATTCGAAATCAGAACATATTAACTTTTCAACGGAATTTACATCTGGCAACACTAATGCGCAAAACTTATTTTAAAATATGTTGTGGCGGAAATATAAAAACTTCCCTAATTCGGTTAATAATAGTCGGATATTAATGAAACTTCGAATGTACGTTTGGGATGAACCAGCCGAAAAAGTAAAATATGTCCCCCCGCGGTGGGGGGTTGTGGGGGGCTAAAAAAGAAAAACTTCAATAATTCACTCAATAATAGGCAGATTTTCTTTAAACTTGGTGTGTACATTCTGGATAGGGCAAGTGAAAAGATAGAATGCGTCTTCCCTCGATGGGGGTTGCGGGAGGGTGATATAAAAAGACTCTAATAATAATGAAATATAGAAACTTCCTTAATTCGGCCAATAATAGTCGGATTTTAATGAAACTTCGAACGTACGTTTGCAATGGATGGGCTGAGAAAATAAAATATGTGTTCCCGCAGTGGGGGTTTGTGGAGGGCTGAAAAAGAATTATTCCATAATACACTCAATAATAGGCAGATTTTCTTTAAACTTGGTTTATAGATTCTGGATAGGCCAAGTGAAAAGATAGAATGCGACTCCCCTCGGTGGGGGTTGCGGGAGGGTGAAATAAAAAAAAGCTTAATAATAGGGAAAGATAGAAACTTTCTTAATTCGGCCAATAATAGTTGGATTTTAATATAACTTCGAACGTACGTTTGGGATGGACCAACTGAAAAGATAAAATGCCTCCCCTCGATGGGGGGTTGTGGGGGCCGGAATTAGCAAAACTTCAAGAATTCACGCAATAATGGGCGAATTTTCTTAAAACTTAGTGTATACATTTTGGATAGGCCAACTGAAAAGATAGATTGCGACTCCCCTCTGTGGGGGTTACGGGAATGCAAAATAAAAAAACCCTAATAATTCGGCCAATACTAGTCACATTTTCATGAAACTTGGAATGTACATTTATAATAGGAGAACTGAAATGAATATTTGATGACATTATCGGGAAAGTTCCATAGTGGTCCGGCCGATATAGAGAAAATGTGAATTCACTACTATGGTTTGCTTTGCTCATTTTTTTAAATAAAACTACCAGTGACAGTAATTTTTTTGGTGAAAATGTTGGCAATTCTTAAAATTCGTCGAAGATTTTGAAAATTCAGTCTTGTCAATTCTAAATACCTTTTTTTTGGCTTTAAGCTTTCCAAAAAATGAGAAATGAAATGTCTTTCGGCTATGGGCTTACAAAATTCTACGCCATTTAGTAGAGATATAGGTGCCTGTTCTGATATCCGACGTTACGTTAGTTTTATTCGATATTACTCACTTGCTGCTCGATATTACATTTTTGGTGTTCTGGAATACGGAACGTTTCATTTCAGTTCAACGCGTAGCAACGGATTCGATTTTTGATGTTCTGATATTCGCCGAGAAGTCGATTTTCAGGTTAAATTACTCACTTCAGTTTTGGCGCGTTCGAATGAATATTTTTGTATGAATTTCCTTTATTTCTAAACCCACCCACACTATGCACCATAATATTAATTTTAATCAATTTTAATCTCATTTTGGGCCTGAAATGGCTTTTATGAAGGATATATTCATAAAAAAAATTGTTTTTTTTTTTCATTTTTAAATTTTTTAATGATTAGTGAATGGAAAAAATGTTACAAAAATATATAATTTATATTTTGAAATAAACATTGCTGAAAAATATATGAAATTTATTTTAATAATGACAAGAACTTTATTTTGTAAAACATTTATTGATGAAATGACTTACAAAAAACACAACCAGCTGATTTTTGACATGCGATGATTGCCGTTTTTTTAAATGCGAAACGTAGTTTTCCAGAACACTGATCGCGTTAGGAATCGAATCGAACGCGTTACGTTTACTCACCTAACGCCGTAAAACAGAACAAGGGTGATAATTTGCTCGTTACATTTCAATAAAGAGGATCTAAAGCGAATAATTTAATTTTGTACGCTTAGGAGAAACTTGTTTTTTGGAATAAATAACGCAAACATTTTTCGCAATTGTGATGTTCCAGAATACATGAGCATTAAGCATTTACAGTGTTGCCCCTCCGAATTAATATTTTTAACGCCGCTACTACGCCCATATTTTTTTATAATGTAAGCTTGCGATTTCGTATTATACTATCTATATTGATGTATGCGCGGGTGAGTAAGAGTAATCATGTTTTCTCGCATGAAGTTTTTGACTTCAGAGATGCTTGTGTCTTTGTATTAGTGATTAATTTTTTTAAATGATTTTTTAAAACTGTCCGGTGCAACATAGGTAAATAAAAAGTATGTAAGAACCACCTCATATTTCTAAGGAACATTCTATAAAAATTTCAAGTCAATTGATCAAGAAGTTTCGGAGATTCTCGATTTTGTACAAACGTACAGATACGATTTTATTTATATAGATAAAACATATAGCAACTTAAAATCGGCCTATAGCCGTTTTTTGATGCCCTATTTTAGAAATGGGACAGAAAAACTGTCAAAACTAACATTATTTCAAGGTTTTTTCTTCATAACTTTGTTTCTCCTTTTCAAACTTTTCTTCCAATTTGCAGGAAACCCAGACCCTAATAGCATAAATCTAATCTGTAAATTTCATTAAAGTACATAAAAAAAACTATATGAAGAGAGCTATTTTCTCCTAGGTTTATTTATTTCTCCACTATCCTTGTACCGACGTGACTGAAATTAAACATGGTATCGTCTATGTATGTAGTTAACCTATGTAATTAATTTAAACTAAATTGGGTCACAAATTTTCCAATTAAATCCGAAAAACCCTAAACAAAAAAACAACAAAACTTTCCGGTCACCCTGGTTTTTTCTTTATATCTTTGCTCACCCTGGATCGATTTTGCTGAGATGCAATACTAAACCAGATTAAGGAATAAGCAACTCACATTGTAAATGTCATAAAAATCGGATAACGGGTTTTTGATTTATCTTGTAGACGGACGGACGGACGGACGGAAATGCATAAATCGATATAACTTTAGACTTCCTTCACAACCATACCCTTAAAACCTTTCTACGACGATTATTTCGATATGTTACAAATGGAGTGACAAAACTAATATACCCTCTGGTAGTACCATAGGGTCTAGGTTACATGCAAATTAGAAGAAATTTTGAAAAGAACAAATAAAATATGAAGAAAAAACCTTGAAATAATGTTAGTTTTGACAGTTTTTCTTTCCCATTTCTACCATAGGGCATCAAAAAATCGGCTATAGGCCGATTTTAAATCGCTATATGTTTTTATAATAAAATATTATTTTTAATATTGTCGTTTATACTTCCCTTTAATATTTTTAGGAAAATCCCGGACTCCCGGGATAAAAACAGAAACAAGCACAAGGAGATCTCTCCTTGTGCTTCTTGTACTTTTTATGCATACTTTTAGGCGAATATATTCAAAGAAACACTTTTACAAATGAATTTAAATATAACTCACACTTCAAAATGAAAAGTAGAAAATTTAACATCTTGCAACATTGAGACGGAGAGAAAAAGAAAAAGAGCATCTTATTCTACCGCTAAAGAAAATAAAAAAAGCAAAAAACAAAATAGTGTCCATGATACAATTTTTTAATTGGTTTAGTATTTTGGTGTTGTTTATGCACACAGGGGTTGGTGAGCGAAGCGAGCAGGGGGTTATAGAAATCATATGTAAATGACTAATGTAAGTAAGTCTACGAATTTCCAGTTTAATTTGAGTTTAATAATATTTTTTTTAGTACTGCCCAAAAGAAAATATCCGCCAACAAAGATAAAAAAAACTCGGTTTCGAAAAATTTGTTTGTGATTCAATAACAAATAGCAGTAATTGCAATGAATGCAGTATTTTTATGACTAAAGCTAAGATCACACACTGCAACTTTTGCATCAGGGTTTTTTTGGTTGCAGCTACAAAAGTTGCGAATCTTGTTCACTCATGTAAGTAAAAGTTGCGCGCAATCTGGAGTTTTTATGCTGCTGCATCAAAAAATGCTGCAACCTTAAAAAAAAAGTTGCAGAGGTGTTCACACATAGCATGCAGCTTTTATTGCTTGCAACTTCCTTGGAGTTTTTTCGTGTATGTGTTCAAAATTTGACGTCTTGTTTTGATTTCAGCTTTTAATTTATTGCAATAAAATATGTTTTATGGCGGAGAAGAACAAGCTGTTGCCTGTTTAGAACTTATTTTGTTGAGAAAAGAAAGACGACAGCGTCAAAAAAGGAAAAGAAAATGCTGGGTAAAAAAATGGATAAAAGAACGTGAACAGTACGGATTTGTTCATAATTTATTACGCGAATTACGTGTTGGAGATGAGTTGTTTTTTAAAAATTTTTTGCGAATATCAGCAAAAGTGGGACCCATAATAAAAAAAGGGATACTTTTATGAGAAAAGCAATAACTCCTACTGAACGCTTGGTTGTAACATTAAGGTTTTTAGCGACAGGTAAGGATTTTAAATTATTTCCTAAATTGTCAGTAAGATTCTGTTTTCAGGTGATAGTTATAAATCGCTAATGTATCTATTCCGTATACCGGCGAACACCATTTCAACTATAATACCTAAAATATGCAATGCCATTTTTAATGAATTAAAAGACGAATATTTAAAGGTAACGAATAAATTTTTCTTTTTATGGTAGTGATAATTTATTTAAAAAATTAGGTTCACAATAAGTTGTTAAAATAACATTTTCAGACGACTCCGTATTGGTTTCTGTTTCAAAGCAAATTTGTTCACAAGATGATGATGATGATTGTGGTGTTGAAGAACGAGGCGGAACGAATAATTGACGTGCTCCATATTCAGCTGAAACTTCTAATATTTGTTTTTGAATTGCAGTTTTCAATTTAAATTGCAAATCCGGCGAGTTTTTTAATGAACGAATTTCTGACGCTACAAACTCCCCAAATATAATATTCGTCTCTCTTATTTGATAGAACGCCCATGCATTTCTTTAGAGCAGCTTGTTCCTGCATTTCAATGCTAGTTTGTTTGGCTTTCCGTTTTTTATTCGAAGAAGATGGTTGATATTCTGTTTCAACTGTTTCAACTGAATCAATCGATTCTAATTGACTATGCGACAATTCATTTTCCGCCTCGATCTTATTAGTTTTAACATAAAGTAATTTCAAATCGGCCCATAGCCGATTTTTTGATGCCCTATGGTAGAAATGGGAGAGAAAAATTGTGAAAACTAACAATATATCAAGGTTTTTTCTTCATAACTTTTTTTGCCCTTTTGAAAATTTTCTCTAATTTGTAAGTAACCCAGACACTGGTAGTATAAGTCCAATTTGCAAATTTTATTCAAATCGGTGTATTAGTTCTGAATGTACATCAAAAAAACTTTCTGAACAGGCTTATTTCCTCCTACAACTATTTATTTCTCCACTATCCTTAGACTGATATCACTGAAATTTACAATGGTATCGTCTATTTATGTAGTCAACCAATATAATTAATTTAAACAAAATTGCTTTACAAATTTTCCAATTAAATACGAAAAACTATATAAAAAAAAACGACAAAACTTTATGGTCACCCTTGTTTTTGCTTAATAACTTCGCTGCCCCTTAGTCGATTTTGCTGAAATGCAATACCAAATCCACTATAGCAATAACCAAGCAGCATTCCAAATTTCATCAAAATTGGATAACGCGTTTTTGAGTTATCTTGTCCACGGACGGACAGTAGTACCTAACATGGAGCATTAATATAGGGAATTTTTTTAAAGAATTTTGGCTCATTTTCAAAACCCAATTACCCTAATTAGTTCTGCCTGAATTTCACAATTTTTTTCATAAATCTATATAAATAAAATCGTGAATGTTCGTTTGTTCCTAAAACTTCTTGACCAATTGCTTTGAAACTTTTACAGAATGTCCTATGTGATTATGACCATGTTTATATGTACTTTTTATTTACCTAGGTTATACCTAATTTGGGTTATACCTGATTTAAAAAAAGCAATCACTAACACATAGCCACAAGCATATTTCAAATCAAAATCTTCAAGCGAGAAAACGTGATTTTTCTTACTCACACACGCATACATCAGTAAACTTTTATTATAAAAATAAAGATGAGCGTAGTGGCGGCGTTAAAAATATTAATTCGGAGGGGCAACACTTAAAATGGGCTTAATGCCTATGTATTCTGGAACATCAGAATTGCGAAAAATGTTTGCGTTATTTATTCCAAAAAACAAGTTTCTCTTAAGCGTACAAAATTAAATTATTCGCCTTAGATCCTGTTTATTGAAATGTAACGAGCAAATTATGTCTCTACCAAATGGCGTAAAATTTTGTAAGCCCATAGCCGAAAGCCATTTCATTTCTCATTTTTTGGAAAGCTTAAAGCCAAAAAAAGGTATTTATAATTGACAAGGCTGAATTTTCAAAATCTTCGACGAATTTTAAGAATTGCCCCCAATTTCTCAAAAAAAATTACTGTCACTGGTAGTTTTAATTAAAAAAAAAAACGAGGGGTTTTTAGATTTGGATTCAAAGTTGATTCAAAAAAACGAATTTTTTACTAAATTATGAATTAACATCATTTCTGTTTGATTAATTATTATATATGCTAAAGGTAATCCTTCTTTCTTTCCTTCTGTCCGCCCTATATTGTCCGGAAAGAAAATTCGTTGAGCAAAAAAAAAAAACACTTTTTGATATGTTGTAGAGACTTACTTGAAACGTGGAGAAATTTTGTTTCCGGGGAGATTGGGGGTTTACAAAGGGGGCTTGAAAGCTTATTTCAGAAAACCTCATTTATAATCCGAAATATACACCGGACATGATTCTGACCTGAGGCAATCTTATTAAGATTTGCATGCCGGACATTCCAACGTACACGGCGAAGTTCTATTTCCCACCGTTTTCGCGCTGGAGGCAATGCAAATTTACGAACTTTTTATATAGAAGTCACACGCAATAACAATGTTCAGCAAAGTTGTGGAGGTTTTCATGGGGATTATTTCCGTCGAAGACCAAATAGTTCTATCTCCCACCACTTTGGCGCTGGAATCAACACAAATTTTGGAACTTTGTATGGAGACGTCACACACGATTACAATGTTCGGCAAAGTTGTCCAGGTTTTCATGGGGACTATATCTGTCGAAGAGCAAATAGTTCTACCTCTCACCACTTTGGCGCTGGAGTCAATAAAATTGTGGAACTTGATATTTAGAGGTCACACGCGATTACGATGTTCGGCAAAGTTATGGAGGTTTGCATGGAGATTTTTTCTGTCGCAGACCATATAGTTCTATCTCTCACCACTTTGGCGCTGCAGTCAATGCAAACTTTTGAACTTCGCATATATACGTCACACGCGAGTACAATATTCGGCAAAGTTATGCAGGTTTCCACGGGAATTATTTCCGTCGAAGACCAAACAGTTCTCTCTCTTACCGCTTTGGCACTGGAGTCAATACAATTTTGGAACTTGGTATGTAGACGTCACACACGATTAGAGTGTTCGGCAAAGTTTCAGAGGTTTTCAAGCGGATTTTTTCTGTCGAAGATAAAATAGTTCTATCTCTCACCACTTTGGCGCGGCGGTTGTTTAGGCCCCTACTCAATAGAGGTTTTTGCCTTTACGTAATATATGTTTGACGGCAGCTATTTTACGAACCGGAGAAATGGGATCAATTTAATATCTTCGCTCGGGGTGTTGCGGGGTAAATAATGTGCATTCTGAATAGATCGGCTTAAGACATGAAATATATCACCAGTGGTGCTACGAGAACGGGGTAAAAGATTTATTATGTTCCGAATTAAGATGCTGCGCTTGAAAACATTTTGTTAATTTACAGCGATTTGTAAACCGAAATTTTTAGGAAGCCGTCTTAGGACGGCAATTAAATAAAGCCTATAAAAACATTTTTTTTTGTACAGCAATAATGAAAATTCGCCAATTTTAAAAATTATAATACGAGCTAAAAAAGATATCGTAAAAATAGCGTTTATGCCAAAAATCAAGTTTGTTTAAACACACAAAATTAAATTTTAAAATTATAATCTACTCTACTAATTGACGTAACATTTTGAAAACCCAAAGCCGAAAGACATTTAATACGTAGAGTCTCATTTGTTGAAAACCCTAAAACCAAAAAGGCATTTAAAAATGAAAATGCTGAATTTAACAAAATCTTAGATGAAATTTCCAGCTTGGGACGATTTACAATACAAAAGCTCTGACTTCCTGGCCAATCGCGGGTGGATAGGCATGACATTACAGCACGTGTTTTCAAACAGAAGCTGAAATCGCTGATGGAATTCATGGTAAAACATGAAGTGTTTAGGTCTGTGCGCTGCTGGATGTACTCAGTGGAATGGTAAAAGAGGGGATTCAAAAATGGTGGAAGAACGGCTCATTCCGCTTTGAAATTGCCATTAAACATTCACTTCATTGAAAGTCCCACATGCAACATTAACAAAGAATCCGGTATGGGAAAAGTATTGCAGAAATGCAAACTTATTGTTTGTGATGAATGTACAATGGCGCATAAAAAATCGCTCGAGGCCCTTGATCGATCATTGCAAGACTTACGTGCAAATATCAGACCATTTGGGAACGCATTAATATTGCTTGCAGAAGATTTCAGGCAAACATTACATGTAATTCGTCGATCGACACCAGCGGACGAAATAAATGCCTGCCTGAAATACTCTACTTTGTGGAGACGCGTAAAGACGTTAAAATTAAATACAAATATGCGAGTCCAGCTGCAAACGGTCAGCAGAGATATTCTCACATCAATTGCTGGAAATTAGGAACGGAAAGATGCCGGTTGATCTGACGTCGGGACGAACTTTATTGCCTCATAACTTCTGCAATTTAGTGACGTCAAAAGAAGAATTGGTTGAAAAAGTATTTCC
This sequence comes from Xylophagus ater, assembly GCA_963422695.1. Classification (NCBI taxonomy): domain Eukaryota; kingdom Metazoa; phylum Arthropoda; class Insecta; order Diptera; family Xylophagidae; genus Xylophagus; species Xylophagus ater. The sequence goes on from OY730480.1 coordinate 60,510,140, forward strand.
CAATATTCAAACGAATTACAAGAATCACGATTAGCTAAGTGAACGAACTATTCTTGCGGCCAAGAACAAAGACGTCTACGAACTTAACAATATTATTCAATCTAACATTCAAAGCGAGGTGGTCACATACAAGTCCGTTGACACTGTTGTGGAAGCAGATGAAGCGGTTAATTATCCAACATTTTTGAATTCACTCGATCTGCCAGGGATGCCACTGCACGGACTGCAATTGAAAGTCGGTTTGCCAATTATGATGTTGCGAAATATCAACCAGCCAAAGCTTTGCAACGGCACGCGGCTTGCAGTAAAAAAATTAAAGAGCAACATCGTAGAAGCAACAATCTTGACAGGACGTTTTAAAGGTGAAGATATCCTCATTCCTCGCATTCCTATGATTCCAACGGATATGCCATTTCAATTTAAGAGATTGCAATTCCCGATTCGATTGGCGTTTGCAATCACCATCAACAAGGCTCAGGGCCAATCTTTAAAATTGTGCGGTTTAGATCTAGACGCGGATTGCTTCTCACACGGAAAATTATATGTTGCCTGTTCTAGAGTCGGCAAACCAGAAAATCTCTATATCTGTACAGAAAATAGAACAAAAAAAATGTTGTATAACCACAAGCATTGTGAAATTAAATACACGAGAAACGTGCGCTTTGTCTTTTCTTTTCCATTTAACCAGACTGAGCCACAGCAACGCGTGGGGGGGTACAGCTAGTATTCTATAAAATATCACCTTTTAAGCGCGCTATAACATTACTTGATAGGCTTATAACTACTAAAGTTATACGACTCTAAAGCCATCTATTGGAAAAAAAACGCCACGAACTTTCTACTTAACTCAAAATTTCAAGGTTTTTTTCTCTATAACTACGTTTCTACATTCTCAAATTGGCTCAAATTCACAGGTGTGCTGGACTCTAATAGCATAAACACGTTTCGTAAATTTGATTGAAATCGGTGTATAACTTTTTAAAATACATCGGAAAGACTTTATAAACAGGCTTTTTTTAGACTACAACTATTTCTTTCTCCACTATCCTTGCATCGATTTGACTGAAATTTAACATGGTATTATGTAGTTAACCTATGTAATTAATTTAAACAAAATCGATTGACAAATTTTCCAATTACATCCGAAAAACCTTAATCAAAAAAACGACAAAACTTTCTGGTCACCTTGGTTTTTCCTTTATACCTTTGCTCCCCGTGGATCGATTTTGCTCAAATGCAATACCAAACGCAGTTAAGGAATAACCAACTTACATTCTAAATTTCAACAAAATCGGATAACGCGTTTTTGAGTTATCTTGTCCACAGGCGGGCGGACATGCATAAATCGATATAACTTTTGATTCCCTGCAGAACCATACCCTTGAAATTTTTCTGCGATGATTATTTCTATGCGTTACACACTTAGTGACAAAACTAATATACCCTCTGGTAGTACCTACCATAGGGCATAAAAATTGCTATTAGAGCTGCTAGTTGCTTCATCATTATTGGTGATATTTTCATGACTAGTTGTTCCCTACAATACAAAATGCAGCAATTAGTAAAAATATATAATAACAAAAAGATTTATATCAAATTAACTTTACAGATGCCGAGCACGGAAACCAAATGGATGGAAATAGCAAATGATTTCAATCTAAAATGGAACTTTCCCAATTGTCTTGGAGCTTTGGATGGAAAACATGTATATGTGAAAGCACCAGCGAATAGTGGAAGTTTATATTTTAATTATAAAAACACACACAGTATTATTCTTATGGGATTAGCTGATGCTAATTATAAACTCACCTACATAAATGTAGGTGCAGCTGGTCGTGATCCTGATGTAGGAGTTTACTTAAATTGCAATTTGTCATCTGCTCTTGAAAATAATTCATTGAACATTCCACCTGCAAAGCCGAAAGCAGAAACATTCCAGTACCATTTGTTGTTGTTGCGGATGATGCATTTGCATTAAAACCATACATGATCAAACCGTTTGGCTCCAAGCATCTAAGTATGTCAGAAAGAATTTGTAATTATCGCATATCCCGTGCAAGAAGAATAATCGAAAATGTCTTTGGAATAGCCTCAGCACGATTTCGAATTCTAAGAAGAACTATAGAACTGCCTCCGAAGACAGTTCAAAAAATCGTTTGCGCTATTTCCGTATTACACAATTTTATAATTTCTCGATCACAGACAGTATAGGCACCACCAGGAACTTTTGATGTTGAAAATGCCGATGGAACAATTTCACCAGGAACTTGGAGAAAGGAAGCTGCTAGTTTAGAACCACTGACGAGAAATGCACAAAGAAATGCAAACATGACTGCAAAAAATATTAGGGAAGAATTCAAAGAATATTTCTGTCGCGAAGGTGAAGTTCCTTGGCAATGCAATTTTATTTAAATACTAAATATGTACAATATAAATAAACTAAGTTATTAATACCATTGAATCAATTATTTCATTTCTTGAAGTATGCTGAAACATAAACTCCATCGGTGAAAAATACTCCCATTTCGACTTGTATAGCGTGATTCATTCTTTACTTTTTTTTTTAAATAAAAATAAAACACTTAGAATTGAATGCAAATATCAAATCTTTATTATTGTTAAAAATATATAACTGTATAACTGTATAACAGTAAATAATTATTAAGAATTATTAGAACACTAACACAATAACAAAAAGATTTATAAAATCAATCAGTCATCATTTACTTGTCGGTCAGATCACAAGCATTTAATCGCACTTTTATAATATAAACATTAATATAGAATTAAACATTGTATTTCTAACGATTGTTTTTTAATGTACACCTCTTTCTAATCCTTTCTCGGAGTTTATTTTGACATTGGTGCCGAAACCCGGGAGTTATCGTGGACGAGAATTAAAAAACAATAAAAAATTAATTAACGCGTGTTTTGCAAAACGGTTATTCAAGTGAATAAATCGAAATGGACGCCTCGAGTCGTTCCGTTTATCGCGGGCAAATCACGAAATTAACGAAAAGTGCGTTGGAATATTTAATTTCTGATGACTCACAAATTAACGAGCGTAGAGTTGATAAATTAGACGCTATCGAAGAAGAAATTACGGTCTTCTTAGAACGGTTAACGGCTGCTCGAGACAGTCTTAACAAATCTAATATCGAACTGCGATCTTCTGTAAAGACAGATGACTATCAAAAAGAAAACGAAGCTATAGCTGAATATGAGGATAAGGCGATTAGTGTCATCAATCGTCTCAAGCAACGTCTTATAAAAGTAGGAGAATTTCAGCGTCGTTTTAATTCTAGTTATTCACCAGAAAACCGAAGTTCTACTGTAAATCAGCATTCAATTAAACTTCCTAAATTAAATTTACGAAAGTTTTCTGGAGATTTTAAAGATTGGCTTCCATTTTGGTTACAATTTCGCACGTCCATACATGAAAATTCAAGTTTAAGTGCAGTGGAAAAGTTTAATTATTTACAATCACTACTAACGGGAAGTGCAGCAGAATCAATTGCTGGATTTACGCCAACCGAAACGTGCTATGATGCCGTCATAGCTTTATTGTTGGATGAATTTGGAGATACGGAAAAAATCATAGATAAAAACATGAATCAGCTTATGTCACTTCTTCCTGTTTCTTCACGCCATGATGTACGTGGACTTAGACGTCTTTACAATACCATAATGGCAAGCACACGTTCTCTTACAGCTTTAGGAGTACCATCGTCACATTATTACATAATGCTGAAATCTGTGTTGCTAAAATGTATCCCATACGATTTAAGGTTAGATTTTCATAGAAATCTTGAAGGTCATTTAGAGGCTGAAAAGGTTCCAGCATTTAACGCAGTAACTAGTAATGAAGAGAGAAAATCGGTTGCAGATAATGAAAGTTCTATAACGTTCAGTGGGGATAAACAAGTAAAGGATATTCTTAGATTTTTAAAAATAGAAGTAGAATCTCTCGAAAAATCTGGAACATCAAAACGCATGCCTACTCAAATATCACAAAAAGAATTCAAAACGGCAACAGGGTTACTAACACAGAGTGAAACTAGTCAATGTTTTTTCTGTAAATCAAACGCACACTTGGCAAATCAGTGTGATGCAATAACGCTACAGAAGAAAAAAGAAATGTTGAAGAGAGAAGGACGGTGTTTCAAATGCATAAAACGAGGACACAACTCTAGATTTTGTAAAAATAAAAGTATTCGATGTAATTCATGCAATGGGAATCATATCTCATCTATGTGTGACCCAAACTATCGTCAAAAATTCACAAAGTCAAACACGCAAACTGAAAAAATAGACAACAATAAAAATTCTAACGAAAGTCAACAGAAAGCAGTAAATTTGTATACAGCTACGCAGGCGCAGTCAGTAAAAATATATTTACAAACAGCATGTGCTTTTATTCACACTTCGTCAAGCGAAATGTCATCAATTTTTGTGAGACTTATTTTGGATGGTGGAAGTCAACGAACATATATTCGACAAAGTGTATCAAGACGACTTAATTTGGATATTGTTGACACTGTGAATATTTCTATTTTACCATTTGGACAAACAAGGTCAACGGAGAAGTGTAAATACAATCGTGTCAGAGTGTGGTTAAGAAGTCAGCATGACAACAAGTGTATTTCTGTCATGGCTATAGAGGTGCCAGAAATTTGTGTAGATTTTCTTCCTGTACCGAACACAAATAATCCTCTATTTGCAAAATGCAAATTAGCAGATGAACGTAAATGTAATAATCTTGAGCCCGCAATTAGTTTACTTATCGGCGCAGATTATTATTGGACTATTGTTTCTGATGAATATGAACGACTAACCGCAAATTTGACATGTATTAAAACGATATTAGGTTGGACAATTCAAGGTCCAACTTTAGGAAATGCATTTGAAGACGGACTGTCATTAGCAGCTACAGCAACATCGTTATGTACAAATTTCTTAGATGAAGAAAGTGTAAAACGTTTTTGGGATCTCGAAAGTTTGGGCATTTCTAAGTGCAGTAATGATACGATATTAGACGGTAATATAGATAAATATATTACAAAAAAGGGTTCAAGATATGAAGCATCACTATTATGGAGAAATGAAGATACTGCGATTGACAGTAATAAAAAGGGTGCTTTAGTAAGGTTTGAAAATTTAATTAAAAAACTTTCAAGAGATCCTGTCAAATTACAAGAATATGATTCACTTATGCAAGAATATTTATCATGTAATATTATCGAAAGGGTTAATGATGTTGAGAACGATCGAAAGGTCTGTTACATGCCTCATCGTCCTGTATATAGACTAGATAAAACAACAACCAAAACGCGAATAGTTTTTGACGCTTCTGCTCGTTCAGGTAACAATTTTTCGCTTAATGACCATTTATTTGCAGGACCAAATATGCTGCCTGATGTCTTAACTGTGTTGTTGAATTTTCGTTTTGGAGAAGTTGGCTTAGTAGCTGATATAGAAAAAGCCTTTCTTCAAATAACATTAGCAGAGAAAGATCGTGACAATCACAGATTTTTTTGGTTCGATGGTAAAGTGAACGCCGGAAGTCAGCTACCGCCATGCACTGAGTATAGAATGACACGTTTAACGTTTGGCATTACCTGCAGTCCTTTTCGTCTTAGTGCAACCTTACGCACACATTTTAAAACGGAAGCTAATACTTATCCAGAAACGTGTGAAATACTGCAAAAATCATTTTATGTGGATGATTTAATTTTGAGTGTCGACGGTATATCAGAAGCTGTCAAAATTTATAAAGAAACTTGTCACATACTAGAGAAAGCATCTATGAATATTCGAAAATGGAATTCAAATAATATTTGTGTTCGACAAAAAATTAATGGCGAAGACTGTAATGAACAAAATGTACTTGGAATGGTCTGGTATTGTTCAACAGATGAAATATCAGTAAGCTTGGAACAAACTGTTGATTATTTTATGACGGCCACAAAACGGAATGTATTGCAGTTCATTGCTAAGATTTACGATCCACCAGGTATTCTAGGTCCGTTTATTGTCAAATTAAAAATTGTGTTTCAGGAGTCTTGGCGTCTGAAACTAGGATGGGATGATGTTCTTCCAAATCATTTGCTACTAATATGGAGCAATTGTATTTCACATTATCACTATCTAAAAGACATTTGTTTACCGAGATACATTTTCAAGTCAACATATCGCACTAATATACAACTTCATATGTTTGCGGATGCCAGTTTATCGGCATATGGAACAGTGGCATACATCAGATGTGAATACGTGGACAATTCGATCACCACTCACTATTTGCGTTCAAAGAATCGTGTAGCGCCACTTACAGAAAGTGGTGATAAGGAAATTACGCTTCCAAAGCTTGAATTAACTGCAGCTCTTCTCGCGGCACGATTATCAAAATATTTAAAGGACAATTTGAACATTCATTTTGATAATATCTATCTATGGTCAGACTCCAAAATTGCACTTTCATGGATTAACGGAGATCCTCGTAGGTGGAAACCATATGTTTGTCATCGTGTTAACGAAATCCGAAAGATAACTTCACCCTCAGATTGGAATCATTGTTCTGGTGATCACAATCCTGCAGATATGCTCACTCGAGGAGTGACAGGCAAATATTTGTTAGAATCTTTGCTGTGGCGCCATGGACCAAATTGGTTATCAGAAGAAACAAGCAATTGGCCTAAATCAGATAAAAATTTCGATAATTCTAATGTTTTTTTGTCTTTACAGGTCACGGTTGAAGAACGCAATAATTCTGAAATCAAACCTGTATTCAATATTGAGGATTTTTCTTCATATAAACGAGTATTACGTGTCACAGCGTATATAAAACGATTTGTAAATATACTACATGGTAAAACTTATAAAACGAAATTTCTGTCAATGAACGAATTACAAGAAGCAGAAATTTATTGGATAAAATACATACAGAGCACAGTATATCAGAACGAAATTAACGCATTGAGAAACAACAAATCGATTTCTCAATCTTCATCAATATTAACGTTAAATCCTATAATCGACGAAGACGGAATTATCCGCGTTGGTAGTCGGCTTCAAGAAGCTGTACACGCGATTCAAAACTGTTTTCCAATAATATTACCTAAATCACCATATTTAACGACACTTATTGTATTGGATGAACATGAACGAGTCCTTCATGGCGGTATCAACATTGTTTTAACGAAAATTAGAGAGAAATTTTGGATAATACGTGCACGTCAACTAGTGAAAACTGTCGTCCATCGATGTAAAGTTTGTAAACGGTTGAAAGGAAAAGCAATTTCACAACCATTTGCACCGTTACCAAAGAGCAGATTAATAGCTTCAAGGCCATTTGAAACTACAGGTGTAGATTTTGCGGGACCTCTTTATGTAAAAGATTCTTCAGAAGAAAACGCAAATCGCAAAGTTTATATAATGCTTTTCACGTGTGGTGTAGTTCGAGCTATTCATCTCGAGCTAGTTTTGAATTTAAGCACGGAATCTTGTATATTGGCTATTAGAAGATTCATCGCACGAAGAGGGGCGCCGAAAACTATTATATCTGATAACGCAAAAACATTTAAACGAGCTGAACTCGAATTCAAAGAGTTTGGTGATATTGTAAATTCAGAAGAGCTTCAAGGATATGTAACAAATTCAAATATTTCCTGGTAATTTATTGTTGAACGTGCTCCATGGTGGGGAGGTTTCTATGAACGATTAGTCCAAAGCGTAAAGCGTATTTTACGAACTACTGTTGGGCGAATGACATTAACAATTGATCAGCTGCAAACATCACTAACGGAAGCTGAAGCTGTAATTAATGCTAGACCGTTAACACATGTAAGTGACGATCCTCTCGACTTATCGCCTCTAACACCAGCTCATTTCCTATCTGGAATATATTCTGCAATCAACACAGAATCAAACTTTTCTGCAGATGTTAATTTACGCGCGAAATGGAGATCCAGATTACGTACTACAACTTTATTTTGGAAACGTTTTAAAACGGAATATTTACAACAACTGCGTTCACATCATAATAACGCACAACGATTTTCTTCAAACGTTAAAGAAGGCGATGTTGTACTCGTCTATGATCAAGCAACGCCGCGAGTTTTGTGGAAGCTCGCTATAATTGATACAACATTTCCTGGTCGTGACGGAAAAGTACGAGCTTGTCTTGTACGGTTTTCCAACGGAACTACACTTCGGAGATCAGTTCAGCATTTGTATTTGTTTGGAGATAGATGGTACGTCATACTCGCCCTCCGGAGGATGTTAAAAATATATAACTGTATAACTGTATAACAGTAAATAATTATTAAGAATTATTAGAACACTAACACAATAACAAAAAGATTTATAAAATCAATCAGTCATCATTTACTTGTCGGTCAGATCACAAGCATTTAATCGCACTTTTATAATATAAACATTAATATAGAATTAAACATTGTATTTCTAACGATTGTTTTTTAATGTACACCTCTTTCTAATCCTTTCTCGGAGTTTATTTTGACAATTATCAACTTTAAGCACATAGTATGGCAATTAATGTTTGAAAATAATTTCCTTCAAATGTTGGCCGGCACTACGTTTCACCTCGGCCAGTCTGGCGGTCCAATTTTCGATCACTTTCTCAAGCATTTCGACCGGAATCTCATGAATGACACGTGTAATGTTCGCTTCCAATGCTTCAATTGTCACTGGTTTATCGGAAAAGACTTTTGACTTTACATAGCCCCAAAGAAAAAAGTCCAAAGGTGTGATATCGCACGAACTTGGTGGCCAATTCACTGGGCCAAAACGTGTAATTAATTGCTCACCGAAATAATTTTGCAATAAATCCATTGTAACACGGGCTGTATGGCTCGTAGCACCGTCTTGTTGAAACCAAATATTTTCGAGACCACGGGTTTCAATTTCAGGTACCAAAAAGTCCGTTATCGTGGCACGATAGCGCTCACCTTTGACGGTAACGTGGCCGCCGGCCGCATTTGTGAAGAAATACGGACCGATGATGCCCCCGGCCCATAAACCACACCAAACTGTTGTTTTCAATGGATGTAATGGTAGCTCTTGAAACTCTTGTGGATGCTCATCATCCCAAATACGGCAATTCTGCTTATTAACGTAGCCATTAAGCCAGAAATGAGCCTCATCACTGAACAAAATTTGGCTTGAAAATTCCGGATTTTCTTCGATGCGTTCAAGCGCCCATTCAGCAAACAAACGACGATGTAAGTCTTGACATGATGAATTGCCATACAATACTGAACAAAAATGACAAATCAGAATGACACTAGTCACGATCTGTCAAAAAACGCCTATTGAAAAAAAAAGTAAGGTTTGAATCACACCGTATATGTCCGCTAGGCCGCTACCGGACTTTGAATTTCTAATCTTGACACGTTCTTTTCCATGTTGTGTACGCAATGTATGTAATTTTTTTTAATCTCGTCACAATTGATATTTAAATTGGCACTTATTTCCTCCAGAGCCAACCGTCTTTTAATGGAGTCATGGTATTCTTTTGTGGCCACATTCCACAAGCATGGACAAATTTGAACTAATTCTATTAATTTCAAAATTTCTTCTCGTTTCCATGTTATTTTTATCGATGCCATTTTCTAAATTTATATTTAATTATTAAAAGAATATTACAATAAAATTGAATTTCATTACATTTTAAAATCTTACCAACAAACAAAAAAAGCAATAACACTGAACTGTCAAAAAACTTGCATGCAGCATGCAGCAAAAGTTTCAACCATTTTAATATTGCATATGCAACTTTGTTTTTTGCTATTCACACGTTGAAACTTTCCAGGTTGCGCGCAATATAAAAATCTAGTCATGCAGCAAAACAAGAATCGCAACTTTTTGTGTTGCAATGCTGTTCACACTATGCAGCACTCTAGTTTCGCATCTTTTTATGCTGCATTGCAACAAAAGTTGCAGTGTGTGATCTTAGCTTAATAATCACCCAGAAAATTTAATGCGGCATTTTAAAAGAAAGCAGTCGAAATCCTACGACATAATTGACTCGAATCGAAGAAATAAAACAGCATAAAACAGGTTTCCTTCGCTTCTGTCACAACAACTAAGAAAAAAGACATATTTATTCTGAACCCAAACCAAACCAAAAAATTATGCAGTCTTTAAACCAAACCCAAATTTTGAAACACATATTTAGAAACTAAAACTAAACCAAAAACCACAAATAAAATGTATGATTAAACCAAAACCGAACCAACTGCAAGAAAGATTTGGTTTGCATTTCTAGCAAATAGTAAAAAATATCAATTAAACTGAACATCCATCATATTGTATTTAATCCATCATTGTGTGTGTTCTTATATCTTTGGGTTTTGCGCTGCGGCAATTAAACAAATTCAGTTGAATATAACGAAAATAAAAAAAACAAAATACAACAAAAAATGTTGTATAAATGTTGCAATAAATCATTTAAAATTTTAAAATATGTTGCATACCGGGCATGTAGAATCCGAGGATTTGTACTTGTCCGTTGGAGTATATATGTACTATATGCACAAAAACATGTTGATTGAATTTTAAAAGGAATTGAGAACTTTATTTCGAGCTGGGTTCGAAACTAAATTCTTATCCAGCCAACGGATGAATGATCAACGAATCTTAATGCTTCGGTTAAAAAAATGAGCAAAGCAAACCATAGTAGTGAATTTACATTTTCTCTATATCGGCCGGACCACTATGGAACTTTCCCGAAAATGTCATAAAATATTCATTTCAGTTCTCCTATTCTAAATGTACATTCCAAGTTTCATGACTACTATTGGCCGAATTATTAAGGTTTATTTATTTTGCATTCCCGTAACCCCTACAGAGAGGAGTCGCATTCTATCTTTGCAGTTGACCTATCCAAAGTGTATACACCAAGTTTTAGGAAATTCGCCGATTATTGAATGAATTCTTGAAGTTTTTCTATTTCAGCCCCCCACAATCCCCCATCGAGGGGAGACATTTAATCTTTTCAGTTTGCTCTGCACACATGTACATTCGAAGTTTCATTAAAATCCGCCGGTTATTGACCGAATTATTAAAGTTTTTTCATATCACCCTCTCGCTACTCCCACCGAGGGGAGACGCATTCTATCTTTCACTTGGCCTATCAAGAATGTACACATCAAGTTTCAAGAAAATCCGCCCTTTATTGAGTGAATTATTGACGTTTTTCTATTTTAGCCCTCCACAACCTCCCACCGGGGGGAGACATATTTAATCTTTTCAGTTGGTCCATCCCAAACGTACGTTCGAAGTTTTATTAAAATCAGACTATTATTGGCCGAATTAAGGAAGTTTCTATATTTCCCTATTACTAAGCTTTTTTTATTTGACCCTCCCGCAACCTCCACCGAGGGGAGTCGCATTCTATCTTTTCACTTGGCCTATCCAGAATCTATAAACCAAGTTTAAAGAAAATCCGCCTATTATTGAGTGAATTATAGAAGTTTTTCTTTTTTAGCCATCCACAACTCCCCATCGCGGGGAGACATATTTTATCTTTTCACTTGGTCCATCCCAAACGTACGTTCGAAGTTTCATTAAAATCGGACTATTATTAACGGAATTAGAGATGTTTCTATATTTCCACCACAACATTTTGTTAAAAAAGTTTTGCGCATTAGTGTTGCCAGATGTAAATTGAGTTGAAAAGTTAATATGTTCTAACTTCGATCTTGGTACGCAAACTGTGCAAATGTCATCAAAAATGGACGAGCAGTTTCCGTTTTACAACAAGTGCAAAAATAGACTATATTTATATTAATTTCGCCCAAAATCTAACACCATCTGGCATTTGATGCAACACCAAAATGGTGAAAGTTTCATGGAAATCGGACCATCCATTCAGATTTTATTAACGATTTAAAAAAGCGGATGGACGGACGGACGGACGGACATGGGGCTAATTATTTTTGACGAAACGGATTTTGCACTTATTTTCATCTTCCTAGCCCTTCTAGATCAAAAGTTAGGTTTTCGCACGATTATAATACTTTCCTATAAACATTCGTTTATCGGGAAAGTAAAAAAACTTAATTTATGGAATAATTTCTATTTTATTTTCTAGATTGATTAATTGCCTATGCTTTTTGAAGAATTTCGTTTTTCATTAATAGAATTTATGGAAAGAAAACAAATGTCCATTATTTTAATGTTTGTTGGCCAAAAGAATTACAACGTGAGTCGCGTAATTAAGAACCGATAACAACAAAAAAACGATATCGCGGAAAATTGGTTTATATAATATTTAAGTGGTATTTATTTGAAAATACTTTTCATAGAATTTAATTGCAATTTTTCTTTTCTTCTTAACAAAAAAATTCCGCTTTTATTACGTCTAATTCAAATCGCTGTCAAATGTAAACCACATATCTTGCAATATTAAAATTTGACACGAATGTTGCTTGACATATTGTCTGTTAGTAGTAAAAATTACTTGTTGGTGAAAAGACGCGTTCTTATTTTTTGGACCTTAAACGAAATTCAATTGTTGCGCTTCATTTGATTGGAAAGTCAAATATCGAAATTCACCGTTTTTCACCTCTCTGAATCTGTTCGATTATTCCATTTGGGGAATTTTACAAGCAGCGGCTTCTAAACAAACAAGCACAACTTTGGCCGGTTTAGGATAAGATTTGACTCGTGAATGGAACCGTTTAAGACATCGTCCGAGCATCGTGTGCATGGTTTAAAAAGAGATTGGTTAAGGCGAAAGGCGGTTACGTCCCATTCGAATAATTGTAAAATTAACTGTGCATTATAAACTATCATTTCGTGAAATGTAGGAATTCATTAATTCATCCTGTGAAATTCTGTTTCGGTCATTAACAGACGTTCATACTTCAATATTGCATATTGGTCATTTTAAATACTGTTTAGGTCATTAATCGGCCTTCAAACGTAAATAGGAACTACCGATATTTGTTACTGCTGTTTAGGTCAATAACCAACCTTGAAATTGAAAAAAGTACGTTAAGAAGAAAGTTTTTTGGAATCTAAAGTCAGTCGAAATGTACAAAAGTATAAAACACGTAATATTAAGTATACTCAAGTAAAGTAAAGTTAGTTAAGAAACGAAAAGTAGAGATTTTTAGAAAAGTTAAGAAACGGCAAAGTTGTGAAAACATTTTTTTATAAACAATAAACAATAATCATAGACAATAAGAAAAGCAAAAAAGGAAACCATTCATTTTTATTAACCTTTTCCAAATAAATTCCCTACATAAATTTTAATAAAACCGACCAATAAACAAAAAAAATCATGTGTGCTGTGCACACCCGAACAGCGATTCAGGTATACATTTGTCGACGTTTATTGCCACCTTTTTTGAAAAATTTCCCTAATATGAAAAAAAGGGTTTGCCACCTCGCTAAATCTAATTTCGAAAAGGAAATTATTTCTAGCGTCGGGAAATTTTTTCTCACCAATTTTTCTGACGTCCTCTGGAGTCAGTATTTTTCCGTTAGTAAATTGTAAGAAAGATTTCGTCAATTTTAAATCAAAGATTTTTTTTCTGTTTAACGATTAATTCTCAATTAAATTAATTTTTACTTTAGTACTATTTAGCACTAAACTAAATAAAATTATTTTTCTCTTTTAGAAAAATAATAATTTTACCAAAAAAAAAAATTTTTAGTTAAAAAAAAAATCAACGAAAAATAACAATGTATTCTCCGAATAATAAAAACATATGTTTCGAACTCAATGACTAAATACACATTTACTTGCACCCACACTGACGCATTTTATCAACCATATGTTGTGTCTTGGAAAAGTGACTTCGAATGTCGACAAATGTATACCTGAATCGCTGTTCCGGTAGAAGTGAAACGATCGAAAAACTAAACAGCGAGAGAATGAGACGAATGTAGTATCAGGTGGGATAGTTATAGGGTTTATTTACTAAAATATTGGTACCAAGTTTAAAAGTTATTTTATATTTTATTATTCACACTCTTTGTTTTCAATTTCAATAAATACAGCGTCAATTACTGTTTTCGATCTTGTTGTCGATTCAGTGCAACTACTGCACATTTTTAAATTTAATTTGGGGTTGAGGAACTCAATCAAAGGGAGCGCTGTATCCAATGCAATGCTAACATTAAAATCCCCACTTAAAGTCATCGGAATGTTATCGTAATCTCTTTTAAGAATCCGCGATATTTCTGGTGTGTACTGTAGCAAATTCTCGTGGATGAATTCAATAATTGTATTTATTGATTGGTTGAGTGAAATGTAACATGCAACAATTATAACTGATTTATTATCGTCCAATCTGCTTTCAAAAGCAGATATTTCTCCCACTTTAGAAAGCTGAACAGACAATAATTCTAGTTGTTGTTCATTGAGATCTATTTGTGGAGTAACAACACGGGTTCCGTCATTTATATTATTGTGGTATATTGCAACTCCGCCTGCCCTCATATGTGTTCTTTTATATTGAACAACAATATCAAAATTTGGAATGTCTACAAGAGGAATTAGACGCGACCGTCCCAATACCTCTTTTCAAAATGACGGAAACAAAAAATTCCGCACAAAATAAGGAAAGAAAATTACTATTTTTCATTAGAAAGAATGTTGTATGTTGTTACATGTTTTTCAAATATTTTAAGTGTTAGTTCCTGCATGAATTGTTATTTACATAAATGTTAAAACTGTTTGATATTTAATGCTCGCATAAAGTGTATAATATCATACCATCCATCCCCATCCATTTGCCTACGAACCATCGCACAAAAAGGAGACGAAGATAATAGGAAACACTGTATATCTCATTCTATGTATCCAGCGCTCAGGAATCAGAAAAAAATTTCAGAAAAAATTATTTTCTCTGAAATAATTGCGCATAGTTATCTGCAACAATTTTTTTATACAAAATTTTTGTTGTTATGCATTCTGATCGCCTGGTATTTTAGTTTGGTAAAAGTGTCGCTTTTTTAGCGTTTCATCGAGTTTTAAGTCACTCCCAACGCGGCTAAAGAAGTTTTCACTTCAAAAATTATAGCGTTTCTACACTTTGACACTTTAATTGCCGGATCCGGTTTATAGGATTTGGTTTTATTGAATAAATAAAAATAATTAACAAATAATTAGTTTTAAAAGTAAATCGTAGTTTGATGTTTTTTCATTCAGGCTTTTTTTAGAATGTTCCTCGTTTGTTTGGTTTTCTCAGAGACTATTTCTTTTCATAAAATAGGTTTGCAACTATTTAAAACTATTCGGCAGTGGTTTAATTAAGTTCCTGCATATATGTATTTCCTATAAAATCGAATTTTTGACAAAATTCGTGACGCGGATCCTTGGAAATAACAGAAATATTATATAAACATCTGGCTGGCTGGGTGGGATTCCTGTTCTTTTGATATTCGCGTTGTCTAGATTTTTCACACAATTAAACCGCCAACATGTAGTTAGATGTTGGCGATTTAATTGTTCTATAGAAAAGGGTTTTTTATGTATACAAAAATTCTAAATTTGAATATATTTTTGTCTAGCAAAGAATTACAATAAATCCAGTCCGTGCTTTTCGACCAATGCAAACATTTATGTGACCTAGTTTCAGTTTTTAGTTTTTCAAATAATTTAGTACGGAGTTAATATAAATATACTGATTTAATTAATTACTTATTTATATGAAAAGACATGCACATATTCTATTTTAGTTAAACCTTTGAGATTTTGATTTTTTTTCCGAACTGATAAAAGTGAGAGGCATAAGTTTTGTAGGCAATTTTCGTAAAAAAAAGAAAAATTCAATAATAATTTTTTATTTAAAAAAAAAGTGTAAACTCTTAAAAATGAACTAAAATCACGACGGACCATCATCCGGCCACGCTACGTACTCGAAGTCATGCCATAACTTTTTTAAATATGAATATTTTTTCATATAATTTTTAATTAATAATCATTTAGGTCTATATTTATTTATATCCTAAAATGCAAAAATCGTTTTTATAATTTTTCTGGAATAAATTCCCCAAAAAATTCATACTCTTTGTTATTTTTTCTTTTGGCATTCGGAGTATTGCATGAAACTTATAAAAATATGAAGCCAAAATTATAACACGGAAAGCCAAGCATAGAAAAAGACAAGCACGTCAACCACATCAAATCCGTTTAATCGATTATAATGTGCATAAGGAAGAATAAGCTTTGACAGAACGCTATCAAAAAATTCCGCCTTTTATAACACATCACTCAATAAGTCTGGTCAATATATATGGTAACACTGTTGACAGGCCCATATAATTTCTGTACCAACCTTTAAACGATACGTGTCAAAATTTAATGACAATCTATCAATTAGTTTACAGGTTACAGTGATTTTAGTGACCCCGGTTTTGTAATTTTCAAAGCAATGGATAAAACATATAGTAACTGATGCCCTATGGTAGAAATGGGACAGAAAAACTGTCAAAACTAACATTATTTTACGGTTTTTTCTTTGTAACTTTGATTCTTCAAAGTTTCTTCTAATTTGCAGCTAACCTAGACCCTGATAGCAATAAGTCTAATCTGTAAATTTTATTCAAATCGGTGTATTAGTTTTTAAAGTACATCAAAAAAACTATATGAAGAGAGCTATTTTCTCCTAGGTTTATTTATTTCTCCACTATCCTTGGACCGACGTGACTGAAATTTAACATGGTATCGTCTATTTACGTTTTTAACAAATATAATTAATTTGAACAAAATTGATTCACAAATTTTCCAATTAAATCCGAAAACCATAAACAAAAAAACAACAAAACTTTCTGGTCACCCTGGACCTTTATAACTTTGTTCCCCCTGGATAGATTTTGCTCAACACCAAACCAAGTTAAAGAATAAGTAACTCATATTGTACATTTCATCAAAATCTGATAACCCGTTTTTGAGTTATCTTGTATACGGACGGACATGCATAAATCGATATAAATTTTGATTCCTGACACAACCATATCCTTAAAACCTTTCTACGACGATTATTTCGATGTGTTACAAATGGAGCGACAAAACTAATATACCCACTGGTAGTACCTAGCATGGGGAATATGTTGATTAAACATTGTTTTTTGATGGGGAAGAGTACTATTGAATCCAAACACCGGACCAAAAACAACAACGCGTCGACGATTCAGAGTGCTGTTTAGAGCTGTTCAAGCGAGATAAAAAGGATTTCTTGCGTTGGTAAGTGACAATAGATGAAAGATGGATCCATTACTATACACCTGAATCAGCAGCCGGTGAATGTCGCCCAAAGCGATCAAAAACTCAAGTCAGGTGCTAAGGTTACGGTATCCGTATTTTGGGACGTACGTGGTATTTTGTTCATTGAGTATTTTGAGAAACGTAAAACTATCAATAGCGTAATATTACATGACATTATTGGATCAATTAAGTGTAGAAATCAAGAAAAAACGCCCTCGCAGAAGAAAAAAGTGCCGCTACACCAAGACAATACCTCGTGCCACAAGTTGATGAAAATGATGGTTAAATTGAATGAATTAGGCTTCCAATCGCTTACTCATTCATTGTACTCTTCAGATCTGGCCCCCAGTGACTACTGGCTTTTTGCAGACATCAATAAAATGCTCCAGGGAAAGAAATTTGGCTTAAATGAAAAAGTGATTGTCGAAACTGAGGCCTATTTTGATAGAAAAGACAAATCGTTCTACAAAAAATGCATCGAAAAGTTTAAGGAGCGTTGGAATGAACATATCACTCTTGAAGGAGATTCCACTGGACTTATTTCAAGACTATTTTTCAATCGGACTGAAAAAAAAGTCCATTTTTTAGAGTCTCCACAAGACTTTGTTTCAGTCTGACTGAAAATAAGTCTTGAAATGAGTCGTATGGAATCGTGTGGTAAACTGGTATCGAAATCAAGAGATCGATCAAGAGCAGACATTTCCCTGTATTCGTTGATGTTCCCACTCGAAGTCTTAGTCGCGTAATTAAGAACCGACGAACAAAAAAACAAACGATATCGCGGAAAACCAAAAATAACCCTTTATGTAAAGCTGGTTTATATAATATTTATAGTTTATTTATTTTATTTATTTTATAATATTTTTAATACCATTTAAGTGGAATTTTTCGCTTGTTTTTAAAAATATATATAATAAAAATTTCTCTTTCGGTTTGGTTGTTCTATTTATTATTAATCTCTAGAAGAGGACTTTGTTATGTAAACAAAAATTGGAAAATTTAAGCACATTAAAAAATTCTGTTTTTGTCCTCACAAAGGCTTACAGCCAGTCGTGATATTCGACCTATCCACATAATTTATGTGACGTAATTTCAGTCTCAATTTTTTCAATAATTTAGAACAGAATTATTATAAATATAATAATTTAAGTTATTACTTATCTATATGAAACTTTAAACACACTGCGATGGAGTTCTGTAAGGCGACAAGCGACCATTGATTGTCACTTTCATTTATTATGTGTTTACAGTTTGTCACATATAAATAACAGCTAATAAACAACTAAGCTGTCAGTTTAAAAGTAAGTAAGTAATAAGTAATGAAACCATTGCATTTATGAAGAACCAAAAACGATAATCACTGTCGCCTTATAGATTTAGCAGTCGGCAGACATCATATCTCGAAAATATCTTAATAGATTATACTGAAAAGTAATTAGAACTCAGTTTCTACCAATAGAATATAAAAATATCGACTATAAACCAATTTTAGGCTCTTTAAAAACAAAAAGAATCGTGTAAAAAGTCTTCAAAAAAACGTCATTATTTAAGATAAGCTCATTTTTATGCCCTATGGTATATACTACCAGAGGGTATATTCGTTCTATCACTAACTGTGTAACACATCGAAATAATCATCGTGGAAAGGTTTCAAGGGTATGGTTGTGTAGGAAATCAGAAGATATATCGATTTATGCATGCCCGTCCGTACATCAGTGTACAAGATAACTCAAAAACGCGTTATCCTATTTTGTTGAAATTTACAATGTGAGCTTGGTATTTCGTTAACTGGATTTGGTATTGCATGTCAGCAAGAGCGGTCAAGGGGGTTATAAAGCAAAAACCAGGGTGATCAGAAAGTGTTGTCGTTTTTTTGTTTATGGTTATTTTGGATTTAATTGGAAAATTTGTGATCCAATTTAGTTTAAATTAATTATATTGGTTAACTACACAAATAGACGATACTATGTTAAATTTCAGCAAAAAGCATACAATAATGAGAGTTTCCAAGTTGGACACATCTGCAAGCGCCTCATTATTAATAGTATTTGTTAAAATGACTCTGTGTGATATAAAATTTCATGTATGTACAGTCGTTTTTACAAATACTATTAAAAATGAGGCGCGCTTTGCAGCGCTGCAAACGTCACATCAATTTATATTGAAATGATTACATGTGATTTCAGTCAAATCGGTCCAAGGATAGTGGGGGGAGAAATAATCCTAGGAGAAAATAACCCTCTTCGTATAGTTTTTTTGATGTACTTTAAAAACTAATATACTGATTTGAATAAAATGTGCAGATTAGACTTATGCTATCAGGGTCTCAGTTACCTGCAAATTAGAGGAAATTTTGAAAAGAGGAAACAAAGTTATGAAGAAAAAACTTTGAAATACTCTTAGTTTTGACAGTTTTTCTGTCCCATTTCTACCATAGGACATCAAAAAATTGGCTATAGGCCGATTTTCAGTTACTATATGTTTTTACATTAACTTCTACTAGTACCACCAATTGGTCGAAATTCGACGTAAGACGAAAAACCATGTACATAGAAAAAGGGACATAATTTTCGAATTACGATTTTTGATTCCTTTTTTATTTGTTGAATAAAATGACGATAAGACAGGACATGATAATTCTTTTTCCCTAAAACATATAAAAGTTTGTTACTAGAAGATAAAAAAAACTCAGACATACTGTGAATTGAATTGAATCGTTAATGATGATTAAGGAAGCAAAAAGAAAAGAAAAAAGCTAAAAAAAGAACACTCAGCATGTTTTCCATAATTTAATATGCGGTTATTAATAATTTCTCTTTCTTCAGGCGTAATTTGATCGATTATTAAATATTATTCTGTAATCTATATAAATAAAATCGTAAATGTTCGTTTGTTCCTAACCGGTAATCTCCGAAACTTCTTGACCAATTGCTTTGGAACTTTTGCAGAATGTCCAATGTGATTATGACCATGTTTATACGTACTTTTTATTTACCTATGTTACACGCGAGCCAGGTAATAATTGATTTAATAAAATCAATCACTAATACAAAGCCAAAAGCATCTCTAAAGTCAAAAACTTCAAGCGAGAAAACGTGATTACTCACACGCGCATACATCAATATAGTATAATACGAAATCTCAAGCTTACATTATAAAAAAATATGAGCGTAGTGGCGGCGTTAAAAATATTAATTCGGAGGGGCAACACTTTAAATGGGCTTAATGCTCATGTATAATGGAATATCACAATTGCGAAAAATGTTTGCGTTATTTGTTCCAAAAAACAAGTTTCTCTTAAGCGTGCAAAATTAAATTATTCGCTTTCGATCCTGTTTATTGAAATGTAACGAGCAAATTATATCTCTACTAAATGGCGTAAAATTTTGTAAGCCCATAGCCGAAAGCCATTTCATTTCTCATTTTTTGGAAAGCTTAAAGCCAAAAAAAGGTATTTAGAATTGACAAGGCTGAATTTTCAAAATCTTCGACGAATTTTAAGAATTGCCAACATTTTCACCAAAAATTTACTGTCACTGGTAGTTTTAATTAAAAAAAAACGAGGGGTATTGGGCTACGATCTAGATTCAAAGTTGATTCAAAAAAACAAATTTTTTACTAAATTATGAATTAACAGCATTTCTGTTTGATTAATTATAATTAAATAAAGCCTAGCAATAATGTAAATTCGCCCATTTTAGTACAAAATATATCAAACTTACTTGTGAAAGGAAAATTTTTTCCCCCCCGAAAATTATAATACGAGCTAAAAAAGATATCGTAAAAAAATGGTTTATCCCAAAAATTAAGTTTGTTTAAAACATTCAAAATTAAATTTTAAAATTATAATCTATACCTTTTCAGTTTCAAAATGAGAATAGTAAACTTCAAAGTGGAATAGTAAACCTCAAAATGATAATAGTAAACTTCAAAATGAGAATAGTAAACTTCAATATGAGAATAGTAAAAAGAGAGCTCTCAAGAAAGTTGTCAAGTATTCTTAACAGCAGAAACGAATTATCCGTCAAAGAACAGAGAGTAAGAGCCTTAGAAAGCCTTATGGAAGAAGGTCTGCAGACAATTATACCAACAACATGTGCCAATTGCATCGCAAGCATTCAAAGAAAATTCACTGCAGCTCTTAACTTAGAAAATAGGCTATATTTATACATTTAATTTAAATTATTTTATATTAATATTAATTGCTTTAAATTAAATTAAAATAAAAAATCTCGTATTCAAGTTTACTATTCTCATTTTGAAGTTTACTATTCTCATTTTGAAACTAAAAAGGTATACTCTCTACTAATTGGCGTAAAATTTTGAAAACCCAAAGCCGAAAGACATTTAATACGTAGAGTCTCATTTTTTGGAGACCCTAAAACCAAAAAAGGCATTTAAAAATGAAAATGCTGAATTTAACCAAATCGTAGATGAAATTTGCAGCTTGGGACGATTTACAATACAAAATCTCTTACTTCCTGGCCAATCGCCGGTGGATAGGCATGACATTACAGCACGTGTTTTCAAAGAGAAGCTGAAATCGCTGATGGAATTCATGGTAAAACATGAAGTGTTTGGGTCTGTGCGCTGCTGGATGTACTCAGTGGTAAAAGAGGAGATTCCCAAACGTACATATACTAATCTGGATCTATAACAAAATCACTTCAAACGAAATCGACGATGTAATATGCGCTGAAATACCGATGTCGATAAGGATTTGCATGAAGTTGTGACGAAAATATGATACATGGACCTTGCGGTACGCTGAATCCAAATTCACCATGCATGATAGTATCCAACACAGTTACAGGAAACGATGGATATTCTTTATACAGAAAAAGATCAGCAGAAGATGGCGGTAAATTAGCAACCCCTAGCATATTCGATGAAACTACGATAGGCAAACTCTACACCGTGCATCCCAATCAAGATGAATGCTTCTTTCTTCGCACGATGTTGATAAATTTGGCCGGTCCAACGTCTTTCCACCAATTGAGAATTGTGAACACATGGACAATTATATGTTGCGTGTTCTAGAGTCGGCAAAGCAGAAAATCACTATATCTGCACAGAAAATGGAACAACAAAAAATGTTGTAAGCATTGTGAAATTAAATATACCAGAAACGTGCGCTTTTTCTTTTCTTTTCCATTTAACCAGACTGAGCCACAGCAACGCGTGGTCGGGTACAACTAGTTATAAATAAAACAAAAGAAAAATAAGGAAATTAAAATATTACAATATCATTTTCATTTTAGAAAAGGGAAAGGAATGTTGTGTCTGGCAGAATACCTACGCCTTTTATAGTCGTAGCTTTTTATAAGTATTCTGTGGGGTGTTATCCCAATACTAGTTTTCATAATTACTATGAAGTAGTAGTCTACTATGTCTTCCTTGGCTAGTGAAGCCTGTTCGTATTAAAACGAATAAAAGGACTACAGAAACTTTTTTTCGGTTAGTAATCTTATCAAAAAATAATATTTAGATCACCACTAATTTTGATGTTGTTTTATTTAAATGTGGTTTTAACATAGCATAAGTTAACTTAAACGATATTTCCTTGAAGTTGCCTGAATAAGACACACAGAAGAAAGAAATTTTACATTTTATGTTTAAAATGACGGAAATAAACTGAATAAACGATCTGTCAATCTGGGTCTTTGTATACGGTATGTTGCACTGGCTTAGTTATTGGAATCAAATGCTTTGAAGAGGAATAGGTTCCCCAATCGGGTAACTCTTGGTCTCGTAGTGATTACAATGGACCCATAAGTGTCTGGTGTTGTACGCAGTACCCCTACTCTACCTACCTACCTAGTTATTGGAAACTTTAATAATTGAGTTGAAATTTTTAGAACTTGAAAAAAAACAAGAATAGAAAAATCCATATATAAAAAGAAAAACAGATTTATTTTTAGATTTTCCAATTTTCAATTCTAAATTTATAAAATTCAATTCTCGAATTTCTTGCCACTCTCTTAAAATGCTCTAATTTCAATTTAAATTATGTCGTCTTACAAGATTTCAATTGAAAAAAATGATATAAAAAAATGATATATCTTTAATATGGGAATTATATTTATGAAGATGGGTTCTAGGGAGAAGAGGACAACGAAATCATCAATGAATGGAAATACAATCGAACCTTTATGTTTGGGACATATTGTAAGAGGTGTCCCAAAATTCACACAAGATGTAATTTTCATAGAAAACTCAGGTTTATAATTAGAAATTGTAATTTTTGTATTGAGTCATAAAATATACAGTATAGGGTTATGTATCGAATAGCGTATCCGGTAAATAGCCTCCACGCCCTTGCTGGCACATACGCACTCTTTTGTTGAAATTTTTCATGACCGTTTTGCATAAATGTGTCTGAATTTCGGTGATACAGCGTTCAATGTCCTTCTTCAAGGCGTGGGTGGTCATGGTCATGTTTAAGATTACTCACTGATCCGGTCTCCCTAAATTTTTAAATTATACTCTTCACTATTCCGACCTTTTTTTTACGAAAATTGCGAGCTGTAGTTTTCAAACTTCCATTATTTTAAAAATATTCTTCAACAATGAAAGCACGTCCTTTTTTCGTCAGACGCTCGATTTTTAATAACCCTGAACTGTCAGCTGTAATTCTATGTTTTCTTTTTCGTTCGCAACACTTTAGCGCACAAATGGTGCAAAATTCAAATCTTGCCTGAATTTGGGGACACCCTTTATATCCGAACCACCTATAACGTTTGATTGACACAATCACTATCCTAATAAGAAACTGTGAAATTAGCAAAGTAAAATATTTTAACAAACACTCATGCTAACCGCACCATGTTTTCTGGATACCGAAAATATGACCAAATATAACGGATCCACTGTATATATAGTAAAATACTGAAATCCCTCCTAAAGAAAATCCTCCTTTCATTGGGATATTTTTACCATTATTTAACATCTACAATATATAAAGGGTGATCCAACTACAGTTTCCGAACTTTAGAAACAAAATAAAGCACACAGATTTAACGAAATTTAACGAACCACATGTCTTCCACATCAATATCTTCGATTTCGTGTCGGAAATAATCGGTTATCAAATGCGCCTATATCGCTCACACCATTGACTGTTACAGTCTGATCCTGATCGTTTTCAAAAAAGTAAGGCCCAATGACGACGCCTGACCACAATGCACATCAAACAGTCTTGATGATCTCATGAGGATTTCCATCTCATCATATGTGGCAATTTTGTTTATTAACACACCCAGAGAGGTGGAAATGTGCCTCATCAGAGAAGAAAATTTTTTGTAGGAAAAAACAGCATTAACCTCCTGCTGCTGTAACACGCGTTGAGCGATGGTTAAGCGATCCATTTCGTAAATGTGTTCTTGCAAACTGAAATTTGACACTTTGAAAACAAGTGCTTATCGACAGCTGCCAACATGCGAAACTCAAATTGGATCACCCTATAGAAGAACACATCACGCTCGAGAGGAGTAAAATGAGGAAGAATAACAAACATTTTATATTCAAATATAATATAGAAATTGTTCCGCCTAAACAAACCGAAAAAAAAAGAATTTTATCTCTTAATATAAATTTATTTATCCTTTGGGGGAAAAAAAAAAGAAAAAACTTTTGGGAAGAACAGACAAAAAATGGGAATAATATCAGATGACAATTTTTTGATCTTTAAACTTGTCTATTTGAGTATTCTCGTTTTGCTGTCCATTTAACGGTAATTTAAAATTCAGAATGATTTTAGAAAATTGTTTCAAGCCGGACACAAACCTGAAGTTGACTAGTATGATCAGTGTTATTCCTTTACGTGTAGACTTTTATTGACGTTCCCTTTATAATAGTATTTCAATTTATTTTGTATTTATTGTCCGCCACGTCGACAATGTAACAGAAACAGAATTGCCCTCGTATAGATACAGAATCGGGACTCAATACGTGCATGCATTAAACTATATTATCATAGGTTCGAATTCCATTTGGGTTAAAATAAAGAAAAAAAGTTATCATCTCTTCTTACTTCGAACATGTGTTTTCAGTCCGTCTTTCGGAGGACACGTTAAACAGTCGGGTTCCGCTAGCTTAGCGTAACAATAACTATCGGAAAGAAAAAAGAGTACAATTTACCCCAAGTCCTAAGGAGAAGGCCTTTTTTCGACCACACAACTAAACAAAAAGATAGGCACAGAATTGTAGACAATGAAATAGTCTACGTTCCACAATCTTGTATATAAGCTCGTTGACCGAAAAGTACACTACCAATATGTGATGTATAGTCTAGCGTCATTTAGTTTGAGTTACCTATGTTCGCAGCACTGTAAGTCAAGCAGCTGTCGATAAGCACTTGTTTTCAAAGTGTCAAATGTCAGTTTGCAACAACACATTTATGAAATGTCGGACCATAGATAGCGAAGAATTTACGTAGATTGGGTGTTATAGCAGCTGGAAGCTGATGTTGATTTTTCCAACAAAATCCTCTTTTCTGATGAGGCACAAATTTCACCTCTCTGGGTGTGTTAATAAGCAAAATTGCCACAGATGAAAATCTTCATGAGATTCACGAAGCACCATTTCATGGCCTAAAAGTGACTGTTTGATGTCCGTTGTGGTCAGGCGGCGTCATTGGGCCTTACTTTTTTGAAAACGATCAGGGTCAAACTGTAACAGTCAATGGTGTGAGCGAGATAGGCGCATGATAACCGATTATTTCTGACACGAAATCGAAGATATTGATGTGAAAGACATGTGGTTCTAACAAGACGGCGCAACTTACTGCACAGCAGGTGGAACTTGGATGTTTTGCGTGAAGAGTTTTGGGGTCGCATTAGTTCATGTTTTGGTGGTGTCAACTGGCCGCCAAGATCGTGCGACTTAACGCCATTGGATATCTTTTTGTGGGGTTACATTAAAAGTCGTGTGTACGCCAACAAACTCGAAACGCTGAAGTACCTAAAAAAGAACATCCGCGAAGTTATTGCCGAAATACCGCTCGAAATTTACGAAAAACTCATCGAAAATTACCTCGAAAGGGTCGGGTAATACGAAGAATGCCGAGAGGCAGCGATTTAATTGATATTATTTTTAATAATGAATGAAATACATCACATTCGTTATTAACAAAATAAAATAAGTATATTTCGTCAAATCTGTGTGTTTTATTTGGCTTTAAAGTTCAGAAACTGAAGTTGGATCACTCTTTATCTATATAATATCAGCTGTACCCAACCACGCGTTGCTGTGGCTCAGTCTCGTTAAATGGAAAAGAAAAGAAAAAGCGCACGTTTCTCGTGTATTTAATTTCACAATGCTTGTGATTATACAACATTTTTTGTTGTTCCATTTTCTATGCAGATATAGAGATTTTCTGGTTTGCCGACTCTAGAACACGCAACATATAATTGTCCATGTGAGAAGCAATCCGTGTCTACATCTAAACCGCACAATTTTAAAGATTGGCCCTGAGCCTTGTTGATGGTGATTGCAAACGCCAATCGAATCGGGAATTGCAATCTCTTAAATTGAAATGGCATATCCGTTGGAATCATAGGAATGCGAGGAATGAGGACATCTTCACCTTTAAAAGGTCCGGCAAGATTGTTGCTTCTACGACGTTGCTTATTAATTTTTTTACTGCAAGCCGCGTGCCGTTGCAAAGCTTTGGCTGGTTGATATTTCGCAACATGATAATTGGCACACCGACTTTCAATTGCAGTACGTGCGGTGGCATCCCTGGCAAATCGAGTGAATTCAAAAATTCTGTTGGATAATTAACCGCTTCATCTGCTTCCACAATAGTATCGTCGGACTTGTATGTGACCACCTCGCTTTGAATGTTAGACTGAATAATATTGTTAAGTTCGTAGACGTCTTTGTTCTTGGCCGCAAGAATAGTTCGTTCACTTAGCTAATCGTGATTCTTGTAATTGGTTTGAATATTGGGAAATACTTTTTCAACCAATTCTTCTTTTGACGTCACTAAATTGCAGAAGTTATGAGGCAATAAAATTCGTCCTGACGTTAGGTCAACCGGCACCTTTCAATTGATGCAATTGATGATATCTCTGCTGACCGATCGTTTTGCAGCTAGACTCGCATATTTGTAGTCAATTTTACCGTCTTTACGCGTCGCCGCAAAGTAGAGTATTTCAGGCAAGCATTTACAATATTTCGTCCGCTGGTGTCGATCGAGGAATAACTGGTAATGTTTGATTGAAATCTCCTGCAAGCAATATTAATGCGTTCCCAAATGGTCTGATATTTGCACGTAAGTCTTGCAATGATCGATCAAGGGCCTCGAGTGATTTTTTGTGCACCATTCTGCATTTATCCCAAACAATAAGTTTGCACTTCTGCAATACTTTTCCCATGCCGGATGTTTTGGAAATGTTGCATGTGGGATTTTCAATGTATTGAATGTTTCATGGCAATTTCAAAGCGGAATGAGCCATTCTTCCACCTGATAGCAATGTCGCAGCTATTCCGGACGACGGAAGAGCTAAGGCTATGTCATGTTGGGATCGAATTTTGGCCAGAATCAATCTAATTAGCAACGTTTTACCAGTTCCTCCTGGCGCATCGAAAAAGAATATTTCTCCAACTCCGTTATTGACAGTTTGCTAATCGTAAATGCCTTTTTCTCAAGCGTTAGATTAGGAACATGTGATTGCGCATACGACAAAAGATCACCCGTGTTGTAATTTTGTTCACGATGCAATTCTACATCGAACGAAGCAGCAGCAGATCGATTCGATGATGGCATTCCCAATTGATTGAGAACTTTGTTCGCGATTTCTAAACAAATATGTTCTATCATTATCAACACTTCGTTATAGTTTTCTGCGATGAAATTAATGTTCATATTTGAATTTTCCTAGCGTATACGACGGAAAATATGTTCAGCCATGTGCGATTTATATTTCTCCCATAACTCTGTTGGATATGAAGAAAAGCAGACGGTAAATATGATTGCAAACAATGCACGAATTTGATTTGGATGTAATGTGTTGCACGCTTGGATACATCCCAGTGTCTGTCGTTCTCCAATAAATTCAGAGCTTGACATGCACTGCGGCAAGTGCCATGTGTAACACCATTCACAATTCTCAATTGGTGGAAAGACGTTGGACCGGCCACATTTATCAACATCGTGCGAAGAAAGAAGCATTCATCTTGATTGGGATGCACGGTGTAGTTTCATCGAATATACTAGGGGTTGCTAATTTACCGCCATCTTCTGCTGATCCTCTTCTGTATAAAGGATATCCATCGTTTCCTGTAACTGTGTTGGATACTATCATGCACGGTGAATTTGGATTCAGCGTACCGCAAGGTCCATGTATCATATTTTTCGTCAGAACTTCATGCAAATCCTTATCGACATCGGTATTTTAGGGCATTATACATCGTCGATTTCGTTTGAAGTGATTTTTTTATAGATCCAGATTAGTATGTGTACGTTTGGGAATCTCCTCTTTTACCACTGAGTACATCCAGCAGCGCACAGACCCAAACACTTCATGTTTTACCATGAATTCCATCAGCGATTTCAGCTTCTCTTTGAAAACACGTGCTGTAATGTCATGCCTATCCACCGGCGATTGGCCAGGAAGTAAGACATTTTGTATTGTAAATCGTCCCAAGCTGCAAATTTCATCTACGATTTTGTTAAATTCAGCATTTTCATTTTTAAATGCCTTTTTTGGTTTTAGGGTCTCCAAAAAATGAGACTCTACGTATTAAATGTCTTTCGGCTTCGGGTTTTCAAAATTTTACGCCAATTAGTAGAGAGTAGATTATAATTTTAAAATTTAATTTTGTATGTTTAAACAAACTTGATTTTTGGCGTAAACCATTTTTTATTATAATTTTCGGGGGGGAAAAAATTTTCCTTTCACAAGTAAGTTTGATATATTTTGTATTAAAATGGGCGAATTTTCATTATTGCTAGGCTTTATTTAATTATAATTAATCAAACAGAAATGATGTTAATTCATAATTTAGTAAAAAATTTGTTTTTTTGAATCAACTTTGAATCTAGATCGTAGCCCAATACCCCTCGTTTTTTTTTAATTAAAACTACCAGTGACAGTGAAAATTGGTGAAAATGTTGGCAATTCTTAAAATTCGTCGAAGATTTTAAAAATTCAGCCTTGTCAATTCTAAATACTTTTTTTTTGGCTTTAAGCTTTCCAAAAAATGAGAAATGAAATGGCTTTCGGCTATGGGCTTACAAAATTTTACGCCATTTAGTAGAGATATAATTTGCTCGTTACATTTCAATAAAGAGGATCTAAAGCGAATAATTTAATTTTGTACGCTTAAGAGAAACTTGTTTTTGGAATAAATAACGCAAACATTTTTCGAAATTGATATGTTTCAGAATACATGAGCATTAAGCCCATTTACAGTGTTGCCCCTCCGAATTAATATTTTTACGCCCATCTATATTTTGATAATATAAGGTTATTGATGTATGCACGTGTGAGTAAGAGTAACCACGTTTTCTCGATGGAGCGCAATGATTTTCAACGTGCTTGTGGCTTTGTATTAGTGATTGATTTTATTAAATCAATAATTACTTGGCTCAGGAGTAACATAGGTAAATAAAAAGAACAAATAAACATGGTCATAATCACATAGGACATTCTGCAAAAGTTTCAAAGCAATTGGTCAAGAAGTTTCGGAGATTACCGGTTAGGAACAAACGAACATTTACGATTTATATAAATTTGTGGAATTTTGTCTGTATGTATGTACCGAGTAGGCTCTTAAACGGCTGGATCGATTTTGATGAAATATGTCTCAAACGATTGTTAGTTATAGGGCGCTGGTTATAGGCTACTTTGATTTTTGATGCGGAGGTTGCAAGAGGGGAAAAATATAAAAACTTCAACACTAGTATTCGAATTTTCTTCAAACTTTGAATTTACATTCAGAAAAAGCCAACTGATGAAATGGGGTATGTCTCCACTGGGTGTGGGGTTGAAGGGGTTGGACCATATGTTGGTTCTGGGCCGAGCTAAGTTTAGGTAAAGTTTTATCCCGGTAAGTGGCGCTGCGGTCAAACTCAAGAACAGCTAAACGTATTGACACCATATTCCCCATTTTTGTTAATAGAAAAAATGCCGAGACGTTTGAAAGGAGGAAACATCCATAGAAATACTCAAAATGTACGAATTGTCGGGGAGGCTTATGCAAATTTAAAGACGGAGCAACGTTTGCAAAGTAATCAAAAAATGTTGAATTACTCAACTGCAATGGATGCTCAACAAAGGTTTGAAGAAAGCCCGAACATAAATATCTTGAAAACCGTAATTTTTTTGGTCCTTTTTTCTAATGGCGTATAATTCGGTCCTCATTATATTAAAATTTTTGTTTCAGTAGAAAAACAAAAATCATCTGTCTCTGCAAGACTTCTATTCTTTATCAGATCCTGACCAAAAGCAATAGACATCTATTATTATATTATATTTAACCAATAAACTATCTAAATTTCATTAGTTAATTAAGAAAAGATACGAAATAGATATTATACTACTTGTAATATGAATTTTGTTTATTAGTCCAGATATTCATATTGGTGTGGTATCCTCTAATCTCTAATGGTTTGAATGCATTGAATGGATTCTGTTCAAATTGCTGGTAAAATTGTTCAATTTCCCCTGACAAATCATTTCCCGGAAAATGGAAATCTAAATAAAAATCTCCGACAATTTATTCGCTTAATATAATAATGTAAATACATTTTGCATGTAGATACAAATACCATAGCTTTCAGATATATATACAGGGTGTATTGAAAGTACGTACATGGATAAAATATTCACAAGAAATTCGAAAAGGATACTTTTAAACAATGTTTGCTCATTGAAGTTGTATCTTTAGCTAGAGAAAAAAATGGAAACACGTCTTGAAATACTAAAATTGTACATGAATGTTGCTTGACATATTCTCTTGTCAGTAATAAAAATTATTTGTTGGTCAAAAGACACGTTCTTATTATTTTTACAATGGACCTTTAACGAAATTCAATTGTTGCACACCATTTGATTGGAAAGTCAAACATCGAAATCCGGAAAGAGTTAAATCACATGAATTTGAGTGAAAAGTTTGTGTATCGTACCATTAAACGATTCGAGAAGACTGGGAGCATAAAAACGTTATGGCAGAGGCCTACGATGCACTGCAACTACTCGAGAAAACGTAAACAAAGTGCGTAATCGGTTGTATCGTAATCCGGAGCGTGTGTATCTTTGGTGGTTACGCCAAAAGGCGGTTACATACCATTCAAAAAATTGTAAAATGAACTATGTATTATAAACTATCATTTCTATAAACGTTAATAAAACGAACTAATAAACAAAAAAATTACAGGGTTTTTAAATAATTGAAATAAAATTATTTTCTTATAAATAGAAAATTCGAAAAATTTCAAATTTGACATTTACAAATCTAATTTAAAACGAATCTAGTCTGTCAACGGAACTGACTTTAAATTGACTTACAGGGTTATTCTGGCTTTGCGACCAATTTTTAGTCATAAAAAAATTTGCAACTACAAATATTATGATGACAGCCTGAGATAATTTTGTATGACAATTGTGAGTTATTAGCGCGTCAGAATACGAATTAGTCTTTTAAAAAAAAGTTATGACAGTGACGTGATGTTGTGACCGTTATGACCGGGCTCAGAATAAGCATGTTAAAAGAGCCAGTTGTGTATTAATCTGTCGGAGCTATAAACATCAGTACTATATTTAAGATTTGATCCTACTCACTCCTGGAATCATATATCATTATTGACAAACGTAATACCAACTGATGAAGTTAGTTGAAAATTGGTTGGTGGGACCATAAGGGGCTCATAAGATAAAAGCAAAACAAATCAACAACAAATATATATATATAAAAAATATATAAATATAATAAATAAAATAAGAAAATATATTTAATAAGGAAATAGTATCGTCACCTTTAGTGCCTTTTTATCATATTTAAAATATTCATCTCAGGTAAAAATTTTCTTTTTTGTTGTTTCTTTTCTCTTCTATATACATTTTAACCAACCATAACCCATCTCCCGATTTAAAATCACCCAACTGTAATATAACACAAATAAAAAGAATAAGATAGAAGGACCTGTATTTACATAGTGTCTATGTAAGTAATATTTTCCTGGTATATGGAAAAACGTAATAGAACCATATGGAAAATTATTTATTGAAATAAAATTACGAAAATTAAAACAAAAAACACCATATTTCCGCGTCTTTTTATTAAATATTTCATATATTCAATTTTATTAACTTTAAGAATCATAAATCCTCAAAAAAAAGTCTCCCTTTCATCACATGAAAGAAAAAACTGAATTTTAATCAGCACTTGAAAATATGCAATTTCTAATTTCTTGATGAAAATATAATATTTCTTACTAATGTAAATTTAATAAAATGGATAAGAATGTCCGTCCATTCTTTCTGTCACAGCTTTTTTACGATTTCTTTTTAATACACTCTTATCGCATAACATTTCTGAGTGTTCTTATAAATCTTTCATATAACCAATTTTATAAATTTTAAGAAGCATAAATCTCAACAAAAATGCCCCCGCCTGGAATTTTTTTTAAAATTTAATACACGCCTGCAAATATACGATTTGCAATGAAAATGCGTGAATAAATGCATCTTAGAATGATGGGATTTCTTACTTAATTAATAAATCTAATAATTTGAATCGCATAATGCTTCTCAAATCATGAAAATATCTTTCAAAGCTTTTGAGGACTTAAAAAAAAGACTAGTCGAAAACTGGTGGGTATTTAAAAAGAGTTTCTTAAAAGAATCACCTGAATATTAAGTTATATAAAGTGTGAAGGAAACTTTTATAAATTAGCTTTTATTCTATGTTTATTTCGTGATACGTATTTGTATAGAATTGAAAAACAGCGTACGTCGAGGATAGTTTGTAGATGTATATAAAATAGAAAAGAAAACGCCTAAAATAGATCGAGCATATGGAAACTAACGTGAATTCGAATTCAAAGAGGTTAGCTCTTTCTATATACTTTTCGATTTTAATTGTTTGAATCCTCTTAAGTTCATAACATTCATTTATCTTCATCATTTTTATCATCACGTGTACACTTTGTGTATGTACATAAAAACGGAGAGCTTTTAAAGTTTAATCTTTTTTTTATCTATCCAAAATTCTTGAGATAAAATTAAACCCCGACCCTTAATCATTATTTGATGTTATTTTCAAAAGATATTTATTGGTTTTTATTTTTTGAAGAGTCATTGCCTGATATAGGGTGTAACCAAAGAAACGATAATACAAAAAAAAAGTAGTAACATGAGGATGATGATGGTGCTTTTTTTTCTTTAAAAGCTATTTTGAAAATCAAGAAGTTAGTCACTTTAAGAGGATAAACCTACAAGTAGAGTTTACAAAAAAAAAATTAATTGGTTACAAATATTGTTCAATATCTGTCCTATTTTTCAAGCACCTGGAAATAGGCAATTTATAATTTTTCAGTTCAAAGAACGTGTGCATGTTTTGCCAATGTTGTGAGCGGAATGGAGAATGATTCGTCATGTGAGTGATATATCATACTAGTATTTTAAGAAAACGTTAATGGTAACAGTTATACAGGTTTTTAGATATATGCTAAAAGCAATCAGCATACACTATCTTTTATAACGTAACGAATTAATGACGAATCGAATAAAATATAAAGTGATATTATTATGATTAACAATTTTTTATGAGAGTATGATATTAAAAACATGTGAAATTGTCAACGACAAAAATCGAACCTGATATTTCCGACCATCGACAATAACAGTTTTAATCAACTTGAGCCGAACGAGGCTACTGCTATAGGGTGCGGCATCTTCTAGTAGTTCGGCATCTTTTTGGTTTGTTTCTGAACCAGCGGTTATTTCGCCCCTCATAGGCTTTAATGTCATCTGTCAAGTGACATAAATTCAGTATTGAATATAATACTGAATTTCTAAACCACAAAAAGATGCCGCAACCTTTATAAGTGAGACTTTTAAAGCCCAATATTCGTACACAACTTATACTAAAAAAATTACCTTATTTTTCGGCAGCTATACAATAGGGTGTAAGTAATCTTATAGATCATTTTGAAATGAAAAGGTGAGACTAGTTTTTCCTAGGTTTTTATATTGTTGCCAAAGAAATAGTTAACCGATTGTTACTATACTAAAAAAAAAAAAGAAGAAAAAGATAAACAACAGAAAATAAAATTAGTAAAAATTCAAATATACGATAGTAAAACAATATAAAGTACAAGAAAGTAAAAAATAATAACAAATAAATTTGTGAAGAATTAAAAATTTTGGTATGAAATTGTTTTGGAGAAGGATGAGAATATATTTGTCTACGGTTTTTTTGTGGATTGGGAGATTTGGGGATGCTGGTTTGATAGGAAAAACATCTTCTATTTGATAAGAAATACCAAAAAAGTAAACATTCTCAAAAGCATTTTTATTTTTTTTAAATGAAAATGAATGAGAATTAAGATGATGTTATTTTTTAATATTTGAAAGAAACACACCAAATAATATATAGACACTAACAAAATCGGTATATAGACGAGTTTTTGTGACTTCTTAGAAATGCGTGTTTTTTTTTCTTTTTTTGTATAACTTTCTCTTTTCTTCTTCGAGTTTGTTCTAATTTCTGGATAAATTAGGTTTTGATAGTGTACCTAAATCGAATCTGGGAATTTTATCGAGTATATCAGTTCCATTGAATTACGTCAAAACTTTACGCCTCTATGGGCCAATTTTATTAAAAAATTCAATATAAGATCGTATAATATAACGTAAGCAGGGAGAGAACTTTGTGGTCACCTAGAGTAGTTTTAGTTACAGTATATAACTTCGTTCCCCTTCAGCCGATTTTCCTCAAAAAACAATATCAAATCGAATTAAGTTTGAATGTTAAATTTTATTAAAATCACACATTATGATTTTAAGATATCGTCTAAAATAGCAGAAGAACATATGACAGACATGATAGACATAACAGAAATAACAGACATAACAAACATAACAGATATAACAGACAAACAGATATAACAGACATAACAAACATAACAAACATAACAAACATAACAAACATAACAAACATAACAAACATCTAAGTAGTACTATACATTATGACAAAACTAGTATATAACCTCTCTGATATATTACCATAGGGTATATAAAAAGTTCAGTGTGGAGTGCGATTGGGTTTGAACCTATTCGAGTAAGAAAACACAAATTGGTTATTAAAATATTTCTAATATTCTAGGAGAGATCCTTCCGTAGAAAAAGCCTAAGGATAAGATAAATATAATAGGTTTTCACTAGAAATGCAATAAAACAAATCCATAAAAAAAAACAAAAAAACATAGAATAAGCAACAAGTTCAAGTTAATTTTTGTCGTCCAGAATGGAATAACAACAACACAACAAAATGTGGGTGGTACACGGTTTCGAACAAAATAAGTAAACATTTTTTCCGATTGCTTTGACGAGTTCTATTTAATAAGAAAAGTTTAACTTTATCTTGTGATCCAACCAACGAAAGTAAAAAATTCCCTTTTATTTAAAATTGGGGAAAAACAAAAAGAAACCGAAATGACCAACAAAAAATGAGTGTTAAGATGTGTTTTACTGTGACTGGTATCTAGAATTTTATGACCCTTATATACGAGTAGGTCATAAAGTTTTCTATT
The DNA here is from genome assembly GCA_963422695.1 of Xylophagus ater. Classification (NCBI taxonomy): domain Eukaryota; kingdom Metazoa; phylum Arthropoda; class Insecta; order Diptera; family Xylophagidae; genus Xylophagus; species Xylophagus ater. The sequence goes on from OY730480.1 coordinate 60,546,145, forward strand.
TTCTATTATTTACCAGAATGTTTTATCAAGAGCACGTTAAGAACCATTTGTACATGTTCTTTGAGTTTATTTTCCTTTAGCATGTTGGTATCATAAAACTGTAAGTGTCAATCGAAATTTACGCCTCGTTTTAATTTTAGAATTAAACTCAATATTGATAAAAAGAAATATAGTATGTTAAAAACCATACAAGTTAAAGAGAGTACATTTCAATTCTTTTATAAAAATTTTTTTCACATACGTAACGATAGGGAAAACTTGTCGAGTGATATTGAAATGGTTAGAAGCAATTAAAACACGCTTTCCAATTGTATCCTTCAAAAATGTATAAATACTTGATAATTTAAGTACTTGAAGTGTCCAAATTAAAGCAGTTCAAGTAGATGCAAGTACTTAAATCAAATAATTAAAGAGTCTAAATGGAAAGATACTAATGATAAATAATTGCTAAATCATAGCGAATAAATAGCTACTAAGTTGTAATACCAGCTAGCACATTCTAAGAAATACCAGGATAGTATACTGGCTACTGAATAATATTACTTAAGCTCTTTATTCTTCTTTATTTCTCTGGTTCTTTTGTTGATCCCGGCTCGCTTGTTTATATATTCCTCATCTATCTGATTTTCTCTTGTCACCCACATGCTGCTTCCAAATCTTCACATGTTCTACACTTGTCCTTCTCTCAAGTAATATTGAAAACATTTAGAAAAATAATGTGTAATAATTGCTAATTCACAGCACATTAATAGCTAATAAACTATAACAGGGCTTTTAATGCTAAAAGAGAAAATTTTACTCGTTGATGAATTCAGCACTCCTTGTTGCTATTAACCAAATCTCTATATCTTCCTGCAGGTACTTTGGCAGTAATATTGTTCAAATTTCTTTCATTCATTGCTGATTCCAATTGTTCTGGATTTATCGAGTTATCTATGTTACCTATTTTTAAATGTCGTGGTTTTCTATTTCTTATTGCCTTGTACCACCCTCTTTTCCAAGTTTATGTCCTTTCAGCCAGGTATACAGACAACCCTCTTACAACACCGCGTCCGTTTTACACATTCATAAAGTAAGGGTGATATCCGGATTTTTTTTTTGGCAAAATTCTCAAGTCGCATTTCATGTTTTTCTATTCTAAATTGAGTAAGAACTTATCTATCGATGTTGTCGAACGCATACCAGTACTTCCTTCTAATTCTATTACAACTTTCTTGTCTTTAATCTTTGCTTCTTTATATATATCTAAAACTTTTGATAAGACGATTTGATCAATCAATTTCACAGATGTTTTCAGAATGTACAAATTAGCTGGTTAAACTGTACTGTAGTTCATTCTTAAGAGATAATAATGATTATGATCCTGACATGATCGTGATACTTGCTTTCTTTCTTCTAACTATTTAATAGAATACAATTTCTTATGTATACGTATGTATTCTCAGTAAAAAAAAATGACAACAGAAAGGATAGTAGGATGGTAGGATAACGGTGAGTGTGGGTGTGATATATATATGGAGAAAAAAAACAACATAGACAGTAAGGCCCCTCAATGAAAAGGATATAGAAAACTATATATACACTCAATTCTGTTATAACATGGGCATCCCATAGGGTAGCCATTTAGGAGCAATACTTTTTTTCCTATCGATTAATGATGACGCTTCAGTAGTTAAATACTCAAATATTTCTAACTTTGTTGATGACATAACGATTTCTTACTAATTCCAATGGTTCACGATTTCTTCAGGAGAATTTAAAGAATTTTGCTACGTGGTGTTGTATGAATAATCTGGTACTTAATTGTGAGGCTATCGCTTTTTCAAGAAAACGTAAAGAGTCTCTCGGCGTATATTACATTAATGATTTGCCTCTACGCAGAGTGTGCAGTATAACAAATTTGAGTGTGATAGTCAAATTGCTTTCAAGTTACATATTCATTCATTGGTTCATCGAGCCAATTCACCATTCTTGGATTCTCATATTACTAAAGCCCTTTTTACTACTTTGGTTATACCAATACTTGAATATGCCAGTCAGACATGATCCCCTTAGTATAATATCCAAATTAATAGAGGCGAGTCGGTTCAACACAGATTTTTACGATTTGCATTAACTAACCTACTATGGAATGACCCTTTTCTATTACCTCCGTATGAAAATAGATTGAAATTGATTGGGCTTCATTCTTTTGAAAAAAGTCGTTTGTTGGCTGATATTGTTTTTGTTCACCAAATTTTTAATGGTTTTATTGATGGAAAAACTTGATATAATACAAAAAGGATTTTTTGATTGTTTGATCTTTTAACAAAAGTCAAAGCCGTGTGTAAAAACAGAATTCAGTGTATACAGAAGACGCGCAACAGGATAAGGAAAAAAAGCTTTTTATATTCCATTCTATACCTCCTCTATAGATGCTGTATAATGAAAGAGAGCGAGAAAGAGAGACAGAGAGATAGTGAGTACACAAAATTTGTGAATTTATTTTGAAGACACACTTCTTTATGTAGAATTTGTTATTGTTCGTCGATGTTGTGCGCTGTTTTGCGTTACATCAAAAAGGACTCCACCACACCACATCGAATTTAAATAGCAGAGAAAAGTATAAAAGCTTTGGTAAATCAGATATTCTTCAACATTTGAAAGTAATCGGACTGTGTGAAAAGTTCTTTCAACAGTCTCAATTTATAAATATCGCGAAGTCCTTTCACAAATATACAACCAAATTTATTGTTTTTTTTTGGAGGATTTTTGAAAAATTAATTTAAACTTTTTAAAAATAAAAAAGGAATTTTTTTTTTCTTTTCAATAAAAATTTTTTATTTTTAAATTTTTTTTAAAAAAAAGCTAAAAATTCTGACAAAAATTACCTTTTTGTTGTTGTTTTTTTGCTTATTTTTGATAGAAAAACGTTAAAATAGCGAAAAAAAAGATAAAAAATACCGTGTGACGCCACTTTATAAAAAAAATAAAAGTGTTAAATTTCCAAAGAAATATTTGAATTTAAAAGCAAAGAAGAAAAAAAAAAGAAATTAAAAGTGTCTCAAAAATTTCAAGAAAATTAATACAAAATGCGTTCACTTCTAATTACAATATTATTTTTTGTTGTATTTCTATTAAATAATATAAATCCGATAAAAGCAAATCCTTATGTGGATCCTGGTAAGTTTGGTTTATTTTATTTTCCGCAAAAAAAAACAATAAAATATATAATATTTAAAAAAAGACGTAAGTTTTAAATCTACTAACGTCTGCGCTAGGAAATAAGACAAAAATTAAGGGCCCCCATAACAATTTTGTCCCTAAAACGGTCCAATTGTGTTGTGTGTTTATTGTTTTGCCTTACTTTTAGGCGTATCCATAATATCGAAAATGTTAAGGTGTAACTACATTATTATAAATAGTCGAAAAATAGTTCACTTTCTAATCAGATTTAAATATGACTCTGCTGTGTGTGTGTTGTATTTAAACCTGTATGAGTAGTTAAATAGTAAATCTCATTATAAGAAAAAATCATTTCTTTTTTTCTTATTCTTCTAATTTCCTTTTGGAAAATTGGAAACCAAAAAAGAGAGCAGTTAAAATATGCGTTCAAGTATTTTGTAATGATTTCTATTCATTTTTTATGTAAACTAAATATAATTTTGCTTTTACAATATAAATAAGAAAAGGAAATACCTTTTTTCTTTTCTGAATCAAATAATATTTTATTATCTGTTGTACAATACCTTCGAAAAGAAAATTCTAAAGATTTCTTTATTCCAGAGACTATACTATACTGATTAATTTTGACATCAGTCCCAGTATTGGTTTCTTTTCAAAAGAATTTCAACAGACAAGTCTTTTTCTTAAAAGTAATTTGTGTTTTCATAAAAATTAAGCCTGCCTAAAATGGGAAACCTATCTAAGACAGGTTCATTATTCTTTGACGCAATGAATCTTTTTTATTTTTATAATATAGAAAAAAAGCAGCAACCCCAGAATAAAGATAGAAAGGTTTCATCGTAGATAAGTTTTACTGTATATTGAAAAAGAATACAATATATGTTAATTCCTTGACTTTAATTAATTAACAGACAATAACAGACAGATATTTTACTATACTCTCCAAATATGAATGTAAAAATATTTCATAAATATAAGCAAAAAAATTTCAGACAAAATCACAGACAAAGTTTTTCCAAAATTATTAATTTCTTAAAAAAATTTTCAAAAAAAAAAAATGGGCTTATTACATTTTACCCCATCGCGTCGCGTTCCTCTCGTCAAACATGTAGAAGAAAAGAAAAAAAAACCACTCAAAAGTAGTGGAAAACTTTTCTGCTTTTTTTTTGGAAAATTTCTGGATATTGTTGTCATATCAAAATGTTTGTTTACATTAAAAGATCTGTCACGTAAACAAATTTAATTATGTTTATTGTTCGTAAGTATTGGTTTTTGGTTCTGTTTAATCCAAAAAAAACACGAAAAAATTTTCTTGCGGAAAAACCAAATAAAACTTTTTTGGTTGTATGTGTGTGAGCCTGTTATTCAGAGCCTAGTATATAACATCCTAATGTGATATTTAATGGCATAACAATCTCTAAAAGTGCGAGAAAAAAGCGGAATTTTAACTTAAAAAACAAAAAAAATTAAAGAATTCAAATTCAAGATTTAAGAAATAGTTGTAAGACTATTCGAAAATATATAATTTCAACTGATAAATTGCAAAGAAAAACATGATTTTTCAGAAATGGGATTTTCAAAGATATTTCAAAATATTTTATCATTAATAATTTAATTTTTAGTGCAATTCGAATTAGGAGGAAGAGATTTGGGATACAATTCGATAGTTAAATCTCTAGTTTGGCAAAGATTCTAAAATAATTTTTTGTCTTAGACTAGATTGGTGTGTTACACGCCCTAACATTATAAAGAGAACCATATTGAAGCATTTCGTTCATAAGAAAAATACATTTCGCATACCTTTAGGCGTTAACAAAAATAAAAACAACAAGAAATAAGAAAATATGTTAGATTTTTCTGTTTCCTAATAGTTTTAAGTTTTTTTCTTCTTCTTCTTTTTTGTAACTAATATTAATGAAAACTTAAAAAAAACTTACTTGAAAATCGAAAATGTCGCGTAGTAATATTGACAAATAGAAACGAAAAACTAAGACGGTAACAGTTTTTGAACTCTTTTTTTTTTTTTAATTAAATTTTCCAAGTTAATTTATTGCATAAAGGACATAAAACACAGAATGGATATTGTGTGTGAAAATAAATAAGAATGACATGAAAATGAATTGGTTTGAATGATTTTCTTTTGTTGAAATGACTTAATAGAGAGTTAGACCATGACGACCCCATCAAACATTTGTCTTCGTTTTGATGCACAGCAATAAGAAAACGTACAAAACTCATTAATTCTAAAAAAAAAAAAAAAACTTTTAATTCTCACGGAATAAGAAGCACCAAAAAGAAAAGGGGTTTTTCAAATACACCACCTCGTATTAGAGATGATTTTCTCTCAAAGAAATAAGAAAATTAAAAGATAAACTGTGTAAAGTGAAAAAAGCAGCAGAAAAAAACATAAATCTTCCTTCAAATTGAATATAGAAAAACAAAAATATTGACATATAAAAACCAGAACGAAAAAGAAAATCTTCGAAAACAAAATTCGTTTTTCTTCAATCTTTTAAATGAAAAGTTATGAATGGAAAAGTTTCTAATACATAATTTTCACTTTCTCTTTTTTTTTTAATATATAAAAAAGTAATAATAATCAATTTTCTAAACAAACAAATCTAAAAAACTGGAAAATACTTATTAAATTTTCCCGCAAAAGAAGAACAAGATATGGGAAAGAACAAATTATTTTAATTAAAAATAAGAAGAAAAAAAAATTAGATACAAAACATAAAGTAATTTAAAATCGGCCTATAGCCGACTTTTTGATGCCCTATGGTAGAAATGGGAGAGAAAAATTGTGAAAACTAACAATATATCAAGGTTTTTCTTCATAACTTTGTTTGCCCTTGTCAAAATTTTCTCTAATTTGTAAGTAACTCAGACCCTGGTTGCATAAGTCTTATTTGAAAATTTCATTCAAATCGGTGCATTAGTTCTGAAAATACATCAAAAAAACTTTCTGAACAGGGTTATTTCTTCCTACGACTACTTCTTTCGACACTATCCTTAGACCGATATCACTGAAATTTACAATGGTATGGTCTATTAATGTAGTCAACCAATATAATTAATTTAAACAAAATTGCTACACCAATTTTCCAATTAAACCCGAAAAACTATATAAAAAGAAACGACAAAACTTTATGGTCGCCCCTGTTTTTCCTTAATAACTTCGCTGCCCCTCAGTCGATTTTGCTCAAATGCAATACCAAAACCACTATAGCAATAACCAAGTAGCATTCTAAATTTCATCAAAATTGGATAACGCGTTCTTGAGTTATTTTGTCAACGGACGGACGGTAGTACCAAACATGGAGCATTAATATAGGGAATTTTTTTCAGAATTTTGGCTCATTTTCAAAACCCAATTACCCCAATTTGTTCTGCCAGAATTTCACAATTTTTTTTTCTAAGTATTCTATAAGATGTCATCTTTTCAGCGCGCTATAATATAACTTGATAGGATTAGAACTACTAAAGTTATACGATTCTAAAGCCAACTATTGGAAAAAAAAACGCCACGAACTTTCTGCTTAACTGAATATTTTAAGGTTTTTCTCTCCATAACTTCGTTTGTTCATTCTCAAATTGGCCTAAATTCACAGGTAGGCTGGCATCTAATAGTATAAACACGTTTCGTAAATTTGATTCAAATCCGTATATAACTTTTTAAAATACATTGGAAAAACTTTATGAACAGGCTTATTTTAGGCTACAACTATTTCTTTCTCCACTATCCTTGGACCGATTTGACTGAAAACTAATTCGGTATCGTCTATCTATGCAGTTAACGTATATAATTAATTTGAACAACATCGGGTCACAAATTTTCCAATTACATCCGAAAAACCATAACCAAAAAAACGACAAAACTTTCTGGTCACCCTGGTTTTTCCTTTATAACTTTGCCCCCCGTGGATCGATTTGGCTCAAATGCAATACCAAACCAAGTTAAGGAATAAGCAACTCAAATTATAAATTTCATCAAAATCGGATAACGCGTTTTTGAGTTATCTTGTCTACGGACGGACGGACGGACGGACGGACGGACATGCATAAATCAATATAACTTTTGATTCCCTACACAACCATACCCTTGAAATTTTTCTCCGATTATTATTTCTATGTGTTACACACTTAGTGACAAAACTAATATACCCTCTGGTAGTACCTACCATAGGGCATAAACAGAGAAACATTTTAAAATTTTAGTAAAAACAAAATTGGAAAAAAGAAAATACAAGAGTTTTCCATACTTCTATACCATAAATATGGATCAATTAATTATGCTGTTCTATCTCATAGAATAGAAAGCTTTGGGATGGCTAGAAACTTACGATTTCCAGATTTGATGGAATTCAATTAAACATGTTATTAGATAACCTATCTTAGGGCGGAAAAATATTGGACTATCCTTTATCCTTTCGGCTTGAAATTAAATTACCAGCAGCCATAGAGTAAATATAACTTTTATAGAGTCTAGAAGTAGAAGCAATTTTTTTTCAGATTTTTCTGATTTCTAGGTGGATAAAACTACGCCATCTCTTATTAAAAATATTATTCAAAAGTTTTTGGTGTTTGTATTCGGATAAATTCTTTAAAATTTAAAATTCTTTTGAATTTTCTTATTCAACTTGCATTTACCAATTCGATATTTTTCTCTTTTTCTTGCGAAAATGTATTTATTATTTTTTTCATTCATGTTGCTACAGGAAGCGTAAATTCTGTGTATTTTCAACTTAGAATCGCATTTTTTTTTGTGTACATGACTTCTTATAGAAAAATTGAACTGAATTTTTTTTTGTTTTTATGAAATTCCAAATGGTGTGTATGTGTGTAATATTTTTCAATATTTATTGTCATCATTTTCTGGTGTGTGCAATTGGGTTTAATAACTATAATTTTAACAAATTCAATTTCAATAATAACTTCTTGGCCGTATATGAAATTTTAAGATCATCGAATGTTGCCAAATTTTGAAAAAACAAATAATTGATTTCAGTATGGAAATGTTAATGCGTTGTGTACTTTTAATTTAGAATTTCAATTTCTTACTCGAATGAATGAAAATTTTTACGATATGATTCACTATCGTCGAAAAACTTCCATTCTTCTTATTGCAGTTTTGGATACGTTGTTTTGATCATTTATCCAAATACAATTTTTTCTAATTAATACTAAAAGTAGAAAATCAAGAATTTTAATTTTATGTTCTCTACAATCATTTAGTGCAAACCAATCCGGGAAATGCTGATTAGTGTGCTCGATACATTTTATACATAAATTCTTTTTTAACATTTTATTATGAAGATTATTTTTAAAATAACTCTCGAAGCACTTTATTTGCGCTTCACATACGAGAAAGAAAGTCTCTGTAGGGCATTTCAAATAAGTACCATGATTATAATTTTTATGGGAAATTAGGTACTCCCTTGGCATGACCATGACTTTTTCTTTATGCATTATCAAATCATGACAAGCCTGGCAAGAAAGTTTCGATGTCATTTTAAAAGCAATATACCCTACAAAGTATGAAATGGAATTTTGCTGTACAACGTCAGTTATTAAAAAGTTTTCAACATATGACACCTCTTGTACCCAATCGTCATCCTCTTCCGATGTATTGCTTGTGGACTTTGTTTGTATATCTATGGAATTGTTAAACGTTTCAGCGTGGCCCTCATCATAAATGAAGTCACAAGCTGGTTCACAATTAGAAGATTCTGCAACCATTTCTGCTCGAATATACTTTTGCGAAATGATATGCTTTACATGTTTTGAGAACTCTTTAGCTGAAGGGTATCTATTAAATCCACCCATGGATCTTATTAAAGAAAACATATTTTCTAAAACGTCTTGTTGTAGCTTAGCTGTTAATAGAAATTTGAATCCTTCAAGCTCGGAAATAGTATCAATCAACAACAAAACCCCATTGGCATACTGCACCAAACCATCAAGGGCATAAACTTTCGCTACGCTTTTTGATTTTACTGCAATATTCTGAAAATATTTTAACATTTCTTTTAGCATATTAATAGACCGGACATTACCTTTGCTCAATGGTTTTTTATAAGGATTATTCGAGCCAATAAATTTTACATTAGCGACATCAAAAAAATTATTTATTTTTTCGCAACAAGCAGCTGTTGATTCCGCTATCAAAGAACTCTTTTCGCTAAACTTTTTTAATGAATTTATTGTTCGAATTCCTGCAGCCACAGACCAACTTAAGACTTGTACAGCCAGTTTAACATTCATTTTTTGGAAATTATTTGGCTGTATATGCTCTTCCTTAAGTTTACAAAACAATTTCGTGGTTTTATTTTTATCAAATTCGTACAATTCTTTGATAACGTCCCATGAAACTTCACCATCTTGAGTTGATAAGTTTTTATTATAAAGAATGGTTCTAAATGATTTTATTAGATGAACGATATCAAATAATGCAAAAATACGTTTTCCTTGGAAAATAAAAAACGGGTTTTCTGAAGAAATTCCTAGCAATTTATAGCATTTTCGGTTGTTAGATCCTTGATCACAAACAAGAACTGATATTTCAATATTGGAATTTTTGCATTCTTTTAAAATTTCCAGAATCAATGTTTTCAAATCCGATCCATGGATTGGACCTGCCGATAATACATGCCCTATTATATAGGTCCAATTAGACAATAACCCTCTGATTAGAAACGTACACGCCTCAGTTGCTGGAATCTTTTTCCTTTCAGATCCATTGTCTACAACACCTTCAATTAGGTCTTGTTTGGAATTATATTCCACACTTCGACGAATACGGACTTCGTCAAAAACAAGTACTGCTTGCCTTACTTTTGGATCACTATCTTTGAAAACTTCTTTCAGCTGATGCAAAACATCGTAATATATACCTGGCATTATTGCTTTTACCATTAAATATTTATTTAATGTATTAGGACATGGTAAATTAAAGCCCATATTACGCATATAGGAATAGGCCGTTGCAGACTTATAGTATATGCTATGTGCCAGCAAACGTTGCTTCTCGGGGAAAGGATTAGTTTTACCTTTCGGGAATAGAAGCATTTTACAAAATGTTTTGGGGGCATCTGGCAAATTAAGATTTTCAATATGTTCATCAATTTTCACTTGTTTCATTTTCTGCAAATGTTTACGCTTCAATTTCTTTTCCACCAAATTTTTCCGTCGAAGAACTAAATATTTTTTTCTCCAATAAGCAACATATTTTTGGGTTTTTATGCATGAAGTACAAATAACTTCAGAAACGGGATTATCATAAATTTTGTCGTTCAAATAGTTTAGTGTCGTTTCAGGAGTTCTTGGCATATCTTGTAAATTAAGATCATTCTCATTTCCAAAACATTCGCTATTTTCTGAGTTTATATTTTTCTCAGATTCATTATATATTTTAGAGTAAGTCTTTTGACCAGTATACTTATTCAAATTTACTTCACTTTCAAATGAATAAGAAAAACGGTCATTAAGATTTAGTGATGGAACTGCAAATCTTGACAATCGTTTGTTTGGAATATCAGTAGTTTTAAAATGTTTATGGCATATACTAAATTTTCCAGGTTCCAACTTTATATCAATTGCTTGAGACCAAGTTTCAAATTTCTCGGTACTATATGACGGAAAAGAAAAAAATGTAATTAACGGGTTTTCAGAGGATGACTCACAATGAGTTACAATGCACTTCATGATGAAATGCAAAATATATCCAGAGTTTTAATCTTAAGATTGTATAAAAAAAAATAGCTAAACGCTAATCCAAAATTGCAGTATGAAAATTCGTGTACAAAAAAAAATAGCCAGTCGTTATTGAAAATTTCAATATGAAATATCTTCTTATCAGACGCACAATTCAATCAAGAATGGAACAATTACTCAAAAAGAATGCAGAAAATAGGAATTTTACATGCCTCTAATTTTAACACTTTTGGTTTTTAGCGGGATTTCCTCCGTTTCTTTTTCGTATAGAAGTCTGCTATTAAAATCAAAACCGCATTAATTCCTATAGCGAAGATATTTTTCAGAGTAATTCCACACAACAGAAAATCATGACAATAAATATTGAAAAATATTACACACATACACACCATTTGGAATTTCATAAAAACAAAAAAAAATTCAGTTCAATTTTTCTATAAGAAGTCATGTACACAAAAAAAAATGCGATTCTAAGTTGAAAATACACAGAATTTACGCTTCCTGTAGCAACATGAATGAAAAAAATAATAAATACATTTTCGCAAGAAAAAGAGAAAAATATCGAATTGGTAAATGCCAGTTGAATAAGAAAATTCAAAAGAATTTTAAATTTTAAAGAATTTATCCGAATACAAACACCAAAAACTTTTGAATAATATTTTTAATAAGAGATGGCGTAGTTTTATCCACCTAGAAATCAGAAAAATCTGAAAAAAAATTGCTTCTACTTCGACACTCTATAAAAGTTATATTTACTCTATGACTCTATAAAGGTTATATTTACTCTATGCAGCAGCACATTTACAATATGGGAAAGAACTAAAAATTATGAATTACCTATTTTTAGGCACAATACAAATATGGATATATCCGACATTATGTGCATAATGGCTGTTTATTTGGCTGCTGTATTTGTCTGTTGTTTCGAAGAATTTAGTTTACACAATATCTCATGAACAATTTAATTGAGATAATTGAAATTTGCGGAGCTGATCAGTTATTAAGAGAAATAGATTCCAATTATTTTTTGATATCGATTTAAAAAAAATGGGTCAGATTATAGAACGTGGATTTATGAAATCTGAAATTTAATTATATCATAGAAATAACTCAATTGGATGCTTATTCCGATTAAATCTTTATTTCTTAGATAATTTTATTTGAAACCTTATTAATTTGATGAAAATCGAGATAATCGTAAAAACGGATATGAAAGTAAACGGGTGATCCAACTTCAGTTTTCGAATTTTAAAATAAAATAAAACAGACATAAATTTAATTTGTTAATCACAAATGTTATGTATTTGATTAATTATGAAAAATAATATCAATTATATGGCCGCCTCTGGACCTTCTGCAGCAGCAGCCGATCCTTTCGAAGTAATTTTCGATGAGTTTTTCGTAAATTTCGGGCGGTATCTCGGCAATAACTTGGCGGATATTGTTTTTAAGGTGGCGTAGACACGACCTTTAACATAACCCCACAAAAAGAAATCTAGCGGCGTTAAATTGCATGATCTTGACGACACTAAAACGTGAAATAATGCGATCTGGGAACTTGTCACGCAAAACATCCAACGTTGCATCCGCTGTGTTCCACATCAATATCTTCGATTTCGTGCCAGAAATAATGGGTTATCATGCGCCTATATCGCTCACACCATTGACTGTTAAAGTCTGACACTGATCGTTTTTAAAAAAGTAAGGCACAATAACGGCGCCTGACAACAATGCACACAAAACAGTCACTTTTTGGTCATGTAATGGTGTCTCGTGAATCTGATGAGGATTTTCATCTCCCCATATGCGGCAATTTCGCTTTTTAACACATCCAGAGAGGTGGAAATGTGCCTCATCACAGGAAAGATTTTCTTTGAAAATTCAGCATCAACTTCCTGCTGCTGTAACACGCATTGAGCGGTGGTTAAGCGATTCATTTCGCAAATGTGTTGTAACAAACTGACAGTTGACACTTTGAAAACAAGTGCTTATCGACAACTGCTTGATTTACAATGCTGCCAACATAATGAACTCAAATTGGATCAGCCTATACATAATTCCGATTAAAAACTTAACAGTTCAATTGAAATTAATTCTGTGGTTTATATAGAACTATGAAAGTACAATAATTTTAATTAAAAGTTAAAAAGATACAGACGGACTAACATGCATAAATCGATACAACTATTGATTCAACAATCATATCTTTGAAACCTTTCTACGACGATGTATTACAAATGGAGTGACAAAATTAATATCCCTCTAGTAATATCTACCATAGGATGGCATAAACACCTTCATACTATTGTGCAAAAGAAAAGAACCAACACAAACATAATTAATTGCATTTAGAATATATATATTTCAATTTATTCTTAATATTATTATTATTTTTATTATTATTAACATTATTGTTGTTGTAATATGGTTTTAAACCTATTATTAAAGACCAACACCATGAAAAATTAAAGAAAAATTATTATTATTAAATAATATCGCGCGAAGAAATGAGAAAAACCAGAATTCATTGATTTACCCTTAAAGGTATGTGTAGACGTTTTTTGTTTCATGATATTTTAATATTACAGAACGGATATGTGTGTGTTTTAAGTGTGACATGCTTTCAGACAATAAAAGTATTCAATTTCGATACTTTTGAGTAGTAAAACTCAAGCATTATTATTTCTAAACATAATTTTAATTGTTTAGAATGGATAATCGAACAAAAACGAAAACGAGCTGAACACTGTGCATCGAATTGTTATCTGTAACAAACCGAAAGTACTCAAATTTGATATAGAACGACATTAAAGTAATGTATCTAAATGTACTTTCGCAGGTTCTTATTTGATCATCTTTTGGAAAGCTACGAATAAAAAGAACAAATATTTTCTTAACGAACCATTGACAGAATGAGAATGTGAATGTAAGCCCCAGCTGCTGGCAAACATTTATATAGTTTTAATAGCGAACGTTCAGTTTAAATTAAATTCCTGTGAAACATGAAATTACGCATAAAAAAATATATTGTAACTGGAAATCGGTCAATAGCCAACTTTTTGATGCCCTATGACAAAAATGGGACTCGTCGTTAACAAATCTATAGTTCAATAAATTATCTCTGAGAAAAAAAAACAACCAAAATTAATAATATTTCATAGTTTTTTTTCTGCATAACTCTTTTTCTTCACCGTCAAATTTGTTATAATTAAAGGATAGCCTAGGTCCTAATTGCATAAATCTGTTTTGCAAATTTTATTCAAATCACCGTATTACTTTTTAAAAACATACGCATAAAAAAATTTTTATTAATATGCTTATTTTCTTCTATGATTATTTCTTTCTCAATAATTCTTGAACCGATTTTATTGAAGTTTTTTATTCGCTCCTCCTTCGGTGATTTTGCTGAAATACAATACCAAATCAAGTTAAGGAATAACTAACTCAAATTATAAATTTCATCAAAATCGGATAACTCGTTTCTGATGAATAAATCGACATAATTTTTGATTCTCTACAAATCTATAGCCTTCAAAAAAACCGATTTTCATTATCGCTTGGCTAGTTTCTTGATGAAATTTTATATACAATATAAAAAAAAGTTTAGATTCGTATCTCAGACTAAATTAAATACTTTTTTATGTACTTTATTTTGATGCGGCTTTCAACTTAGCACTATAAAAGTATACTATCGAAAGTATCGAATTTGTAAACTACAAAAATTTGGTAGGACATGTTTCAATATTATAAATTTTCTTAAAATAATTCTTCTGATATTTCTGATAAATTCGAATGTCATCAGAGAAGTCTGTCTACTGTGTATACTACCTTGATCAAAAACAAAACGGAATAACCACCGTGTGGCGCTCCCAACGATTTCAGTTCTGTTTTTTTTTTTTTGTTAAATTGGTACATCTGTTATTGATATTCTCTCTAAATCTTAGCATCATAGCTTGACATTTGCAAAAGTTACATAGCCAAGAGTACATCATCGCGATAATATGTGATGCTTATTTTAAGCATATATCTGTACTTTTACCGTAAATTATACATTCTGGAGAATGAGAAATGATGATGAAAGAATGTTAATTATGGAATCTTTTATGTCAGTTTTGTTTTGCTTTTTTTTTTCTATTTTATTATTGTTATTGTCGAAAAGAATTTTACTTCCTAAAAATGTACTGTTTTTTAGGATGAAAAACATGAATTAGAAAAAAAAAAAAAATATTTATGATTCTTTAAAAATTAATCGGGTTTTATAAATATTTTTGCATAAAAACACAAAAAAAGAAGAAAAATCAGGAAAATCTAGAATGTAAAACAAATTCCATAAATGCTATGAAAATTCACTTTTCGCAGAAAAAACGAAAACAAATCTTTATATGTAAATATATCTAAGAGAACACCGCTCTGGCACTAATTCTATATATAAAAGGCTAATCCTTCTTTCTTTATTTCTTTATTTCTTTCTTTCTTTCTTTCTTTCTTTCTTTCTTTCTTTATTTCTTTCTTTCTTTCTTTTTTTCTTTCTTTCTTTCTTTCTGTCCGTCCTATATTGTCCGGAAAAAAAACTCGTTGAGCAAAAAAAAAAAACACTTTTTGATATGTTGTAGAGAATTACTCGAAACGTGGAGAAATTTTGTTTCCGGGGAGGTTGGGGTCGGAGGAGTTACCAAGGGGGGCTTAAAAGCCTGTTTCGGAAAACCTCATTTATAATCTGAAATATATATCGGAAATGATTCTGACCTGAGGCAATCTTATTAAGATTTTTATGCCGGACATTCTGACGTACATGGCAAAGTTCCATTTCCCACCGCTTTGGCTCTGGAGGCAATACAAATTTACAAACTTTATATATATAAGTCACCTGCGATAACAATGTTCAGCAAAGTTGTGGAGGTTTTCCTTTGAAACTATTTCTGCCGAAGACCATATAGTTCTATCTCTTACCACCTTGGCGCTGGAATCAACACAAATTTTGGAACTCGTATATAGACGTAACACACGATTACAATGTTCGGCAAAGTTGTGCAAGTTTTCATGGGGATTATTTTCGTCGAAGACCAAACAGTTCTATCTCTTGCCGCTTTGGCACTGGAGTCAATACAATTTTGGAACTTGGTATATAGAGGTCACACACGATTACAGTGTTCGGCAAAGTTGTGGAAGTTTTCATTGACACTATTTCTGCCGAAGACAATATAGTTCTACCATTCACCCCTTTGGCGCTGGAGTCAATAGAAACTTTTGAGCTTTTTATATAGAGGTCACAAGCGATTACAATGTTCAGCAAAGTTTCGGAGGTTTTCATGGGGTCTGTCGAGGTAAAATAGTTCTATCTCTCACCACTTTGGCGCTGCGGTTGTTTAGGCCCCTACTCTATAGAGGATTTTGCTTTAGTAATATATGTTTGAGAGGAGCTATTTTACCAACCGGGGAAATGGGAACAATTTAATGTCTTCGTTCAGCGTGTTGCGGGGTAAATAGTGTGCATTCTGAATAGGTCGGCTTAAAACATGAAATATATCGCCAGAGAACGGGGTAAAAGATCCACAATGCTACGAATTAAGATGCTACGCTTGAACAAATTTGGTTAATTCATAGTGTTTTGTAAACAGAAATTTTTAGGAGGCCGTCTTAAGACGGGTTACCACCTAGTTATCATATATTATTCCAACTCACAAGACAGGTAGTAGAAACGATATTGGGAATTATAGACCAATTGCCAAATTGTCCTGCATTCCCAAGCTTTTCGAAAGTATTATGCATAAATTTATAATTTTTGGATGTAAACCCGTCATCACTAACAATCAGCATGGGTTTCTGAAAGGTGGATCCACAATCACGAGCTTAGTCGAATTGATATCTTTCTTAACCTGCGTTATGGAAGAGGGTAATAGTGTGGATTGCATAACCACTGATTTCAGTAAAGCGTTCGATAAACTGTCCCACCGTCTGATTCTACTCAAGCTTAGTTCTCTTGGCTTCCTCACTTCTTGATTGAATGAGTAAGATCCTATCTGTATGATAGAAGTTAGCAGGTGGCATTCCGCTCAGCTAAATCACACCCTTATCTGGCTACTTCAACTACCTCAAGGTAGTCACCTGGGACCTATCCTATTTGCCCTATCGATAAATGATGTTGCTTGCGTGATTAAGCACTCGAAAATTTCCAACTTTGCTGACGATATGACTATTTATAGAGAAATCTCCAAACCTAACGATCCTTATCTTCTCCAAGAAGACCTACATAATTTTGTTACATGGTGTCTCAATAATAACTTATTGCTCAATTGTGATAAATGCGAGTTATTACTTTTACTAGGAAGCGAAATATTGCTGCCCATCAGTACATTATTAACCACCTGCCTCTAAATAGAGTCAATAGTATTAAGAATTTGGGTGTAATCTGTGACAGCAAACTTGATATTACTCTAGTCAGACCAATACTCGAATATGCCAGCCAGGTATGGTCTCCCTACTGCAAGTACCAAATTAGTAGGATGGAGTCTGTTCAACGAAGATTCGTTCGTTATGCACTAAGAGATCTTCTTTGGAAAGACCCCTTTCTATTGCCTCCCTACGAGGACAGACTAAAACTGGTTGGGCTTCATTCTTTAGAAAAGAGGCGTGATGTGACTGATGTTGTCTTCGTTCACCAAATTATTAACAGCAACATTGACGCTCCTCTCCTTTTAAACCAGATGAATTTAAACATCAATACTCGCTCTTTGAGGTCCGTTGAACTCTTTAAAATAAAGTACCATAGGACGGACTACGGTAAAAATGAACTGATCTCCCGAATGTTACGTGCTGCTAATGCTAACGCGAAGGACTTCGACTTTTGCCAGAGCAAAACTAATCTAAAAAAGATTCTATATATATAAATTTATTTATATATATATTCTTGACTTTCGCTTGTATTAAGCTGAAATAAATAAATAAATAAATCTATCTATTATATAAAAAAGTTTTTTCCGCACATCATTTATAAATTTTGTAGTAGAAAAAAACTTAATAAATAATTTTATAACTAAAAAAATTTTTTGGCTCGGACGCGGATTCGATCTCAAGCACTCGGTCTTACAAAGACAACCTGCTGCTACATATGCCATCGACCTCAATTGCAAAAGTGAATCAGATTCGTTAATAAAAAGTCAATACTGAATAAATAATTTAATAACTGAAAATCTATCTATTAGCTATCTATTATTATAATAATAATAATAATAAATAATAAAATAATAAAATTATAATAAAAAAGTTTTTCCGGAACATCATTTATAAATTTTGTAGTAGAAGAAGCTTAGTAAATAATTTATAACTAAAAAAAAAAAAAAAAAAAATTTCGGCACCGGCGGGGATTCGACCCCAAGCACTTGGTCTTACAAAACCAACCTTTTGCTATCCATGCCGTCGAATCCAATTAATAAAGTGGGTCAGATTCGTTAATATAAAATCAGAACTGAATGATTAATCTATCTACACGAAGTCTTTTTTACAAATACATACTATTAAAAATGAGGAGAAATGATCACATGTGCTATTATCTATATTATTTATACTATACGTATATACATTTTATATTTCCTGGAATGGTTGGGAGAAAATATAAAATGTCACATGGTCAACTGTATGTCGCTCTATCACGATGTAGAAGCAGAGGAGGTATAAAAATAGAGTGCAAGCTAGAACAAAAGGTCATAACAAACTTTGTATTTGAAGAAGCAGTGAAATAAATCACACTAGCAGTTACATACATTTTTTGCTTCTTACTCTATTATGCTTTATTTGTTACCATTACATTAGACGAAAACTAAAATCTACTCGAATTCTAATCGGGACCCGGGGTTGGCGAGCGAAACGAGCAGGGGCGGAGGCCCCTAGTAAAGAAATAAATAAATAAATAAATAAATAAATAAATACGCGACAACTTTAAATAATCACTGTTATATATACTACTGTGATCAAAAAATATCAGAATTGGTTAATAAATTTATTTTATCGCCTTCAACGGCGTTTACCATAAATAGGTTTACATAGGTTTACATATGTTTACATACGTTTACAATCCTTAGAAAGGCGGCCACCTAGTAGCGGATGTGGTTCTCGTGAGTCAAACCCTGAATGGTGCTATTGACATCCCCCTTTTTGCTGGACAGAATTCAACTTAATATTAAGACATGATCCTGGAGGTCCGTGGAAATATTCAAAATTAGTCATCATAAAACTGAGTACGGTAGAAACGAACCGGTTTCCAAAATGCTGAGGTCGGCTAGTGATAACGCCAAAATGTTTGATTTTTGCTTGAGCAAAAGACGACTTCATTCCAAAAATCACCCATTCTACTTCAACCTGACTTGAGTCGATCCGATCACAAAACTTTTCCTATGATCGAGTTGAAATTTGCATTTAAACCCTCAGATCGACTTAAAACCGACTTGAAAATTTAAAATGGAATATGAACTAAGACGAAACATAACCTAAAAAATAATAATTTGTTTGCAAGCCGGCTGTCAATTTGAAGCTAATTTGAAGTCGATGTCAAGTCAATCTTTCAAATCTGGTAAAGGTAAAAAACCCGGATTGAGTTTCAAGTCGATCTCAAGTCGCCCTGAAAATGCCAAAATATGGTGCCAAAATATTTCTTTCCCGGTAAAACCACTCTGTGGTAATTCTTGCCACCAATTAGGTCACTTTTTTAAGGGTTGCGTTACGAAAACGATTTATTATTATTAAATAATATTCCATGTTAATGCAGTTTGATCGTTTGAAAGAAATTCTTAATCAGTGAAAACTGTTATTTCTGATCGAATTTAACCTATCTTTTTTTTCGATTTTGCATCATCTTTGGGCACTCAATTGTTGAGCTGTTTCAGTATCTTATATCACGTCAGTTATGATGAGATACATTTTAATATTGAATCATTATTAGAAAGCATCTTTTTAGCGACATTAAAAAAAAATTGGACAAAAAAACCGAGCGTGTATTTTAACACCAATCCCGATATTTTTTTATCGCAATAGTATATAGTAGAGTTTCGATTAAGAGAAAGTGTCAGCGATTAAAAAGGGTTGTTAGACCATCTTTTTTATTTGGCAATACTGCCTAAAGTGTATGTTCAGTGTATGCGAGCACACAAGAGCAAAACATGCTGCCTACGAATGCTCACTAAGTATGAGCAAATAAGTTTTTACTCGCTGTTGTTCAGTGATCTACCATGGCGTGTGGGGGAACATCAACGAATGCAGGGAAATGCTGCTCTTGATCGATCCCTTGATTTTGGCACGCCTTTAAATAACAAGACTGAATTATAATAGGAAAAGCCAAGCCTAGACAAATGTACAAAAATGTGTTAACCTTGATGAATCGTATGCTATAATGTGCGTAGCCAAGCCATGCTTTCGTTAAGCTTTTCATTTCCCTTTCGTTAAGGAATATAAATCAATTAGTACATTCCGTACTGAAATTTTGACAGTTGAATTCACAAAATATGGCTCGTCAATTTGCTTTTTTTTATGAAAATTAGTTCTTTATACGATTGTCAATTTTTAAAATCACTTTTAAATTAGTAAAAACAAAGAAAGAATTCTTTGACAGCGTACTGTCAAAAGCTTATTCTTGTTTATGCACATTACTATATAATCGGTTCAACGGATTTGATGTTATTGATGTGCTTGTCTTTTCCTATGATTGGCTTTCCGTGTTATAATTTCGGCTTTATATTTTTATGGATTTCATGCAACAATCCGAATGCCAAAGGAAAAAAGAAAAACAAAGAGTATGAATATATTTTTGGGGAATTAATTCCGGAAAAACTATAAATACGATTTTTGCATTTTAGGATATAAATAAATATAGACCTAAATGATTATTAATTAAAAATTATATGAAAAAATATTCATATTTAAAAAAGTTATGGCATGACTTCGAGTACGTAGCGTGGTCGGATGATGGTCCGTCGTGATTTTAATTCATTTTTTAAGAGTTTACACTATTTTTTAAAGTAAAAAATTATTATTGAATTTTTCTTTTTTTTACGAAAATTGCCTACAAAACTTATGCCTCTCACTTTTATCAGTTCGGAAAAAAAATCAAAATCTCAAAGGTTTAACTAAAATAGAATATGTGCATGTCTTTTCATATAAATAAGTAATTAATTAAATCAGTATATTTATATTAATTCCGTACTAAATTATTTGAAAAACTAAAAACTGATAATAGGTCACATAAATGTTTGCATTGGCCGAAAAACACGGACTGGATTTATTGTAATTCTTTGCTAGACAAAAATATATTCAAATTTAGAATTTTTGTATACATAAAAAACCCTTTTTTATAGAACAATTAAATCGCCAACAGCTAACTACATGTTGGCGGTTTAATTGTGTGAAAAATCTAGACATCGCGAGGATCAAAAGAACAGGAATCCCACCCAGCCAGCCAGATGTTTATATAATATTTCTGTTATTTCCAAGGATCCCACTCGCAAATTTTGTCAATAATTCAATTTTATAGGAAACACATATATGTACCATAATAAAATTTTTTTATTAAAAACAAAAGAGAAATTGGACTTGAATTCTATTAAAAGTATTTTAAAATAAATAAACTATAAAACCACTTAAATATTAAATAAACCAATTTTCCGCGATATTGTTTTTTTGTCGTTACTTAATTAGGCGACTCACGTTTTAATTATGTTGGCAAACAAAACATTAAAATAATGGAAATTTTTTTCTTTCTATTAATAAAACAAACATAATTCTTCAAAAACCATAAACATTCAATCAATTTAGAAAATAAATATATGTACAAATTAATTGATAATTAAATTAAAAAAATATAGGGTAGTTCAAATGGGCCACTACAAATGTTTTCCAATAGGGTCGGCGAACAACGCAATATCTTTTTTTGTTCTTTTGACATTTATGCTCGTTGCCATTTCATCATGGAGTAGTGCACACTTGAACAACGTTTACCAAATATTAAAATTTATTACCGAAATTCTTAGTCGGTCGCCGCAACTTTAAGAGAGAAAAATCATCTTCAGCGATTAGGCTCATTTTTGGCTAAATGGATTTGTTAACAAGCAAAATATGCGTTATTGGACAGGCCGCTACCCACACATTCTGCAAGACACACCATTGCATCCCCAAAAAATACCTGTGTGGTGTGGATTACATGCTGAAGGTGTCATTGGGCCATATTTTTTCGTTGATGCTGAAAACCGCCACGTTACAGTTAATAGAAACCGTTATCGAACGATGCTAACTGATTATTTTTGGAATGATTTGCGTGATATGGACTTGGACAATATGTAGTTTCAATAGGACGGTGCCACTTGCCACACAGCGAACGTTACAATGATTTATTGAAAAGTAAGTTTGGTCGCCTCGCGCGGTCACGTGAAGTCATTGGTCTATACCAATACGCCGGCGACGTTAGAAAAGCTTAGAGCAAATATTGAACGCGAAATTGCTGCAATATCGGACGATTTATGCGCAAAAGTGGTCGAAAATGGGTTTAACGACTGGACTTTTGCAAACGGGCCCGTGGTGGTCATGCGAAGGAAATTGAATTCCATACATAATGGCATAATGACGTGAAATAAAAAATTCATTGATATCTCAAACCGTTTTTGTTTTATTTAAAAAAATATTTGTAGTGTCCCATTTGAACCACCCTATAAAATCGTGTTGCCAAAGAGTAATACCTAAAAGTAGGGCATGGTTTGAACAAGTAATTAATTCCGCAAACAAAATTAATCCAAATTTTGAATATTCAAGGCCAAAAAAATTAATGCTTTCATTTAAGAGAAGAATAATGTTGAAAAGGGACAACTAGAGGCGATCTTCCCAATGCTTTGTTTGAAAATGACAGAAACAAAAAATTCCGCACAAAATAAGGAAAGAAAATTACAAATTTTTCATTAGAAAGAATGAATTACCCTATAAATCAAATATACTCTATTTTATAACGTGCTTCCTATAAGATAATTGTAGCAAGCGAAAGCAATAATAGTCTTATAATAGTCTTATGAATTTTGAACTAAAGAAAGAATGAAACAAAGAAAGCAATCGAAGTTTTTTTGAACTGAATTTTTGTAAACAAAATCCACGCGTTTCCTCATAAATATTGTATTTTCCAAACACTTTTTCAAGTATTGGTGCATGTACGAATAATAAGTAGAAGAGAATTTTTGTTAATATTTTAAGTATTAGTTCCTGTATAAATAGTGTAGTAGCGTGCGGTGGGTTATCAGGCAGGGTGTGCAGAGAATAATAATAAAACAACGAACGTGCAGAATTTTTCCTGCACATCTTGCTTTAAAAAAAAAAAAAAAAACTGGTCATTTGGTTAATTTCTATACTCTCTTTAAAGTTAAAATTTCAAAACTATTTTTGCAGTAACTTTATTATAAGTTCGTGTTCATTGCTAGTAAAGCGATGTGTTTGAGATAGGCTACGATGTAGTATTATTAATTTTTCCACTACTGTTAGCTGAAATTGTTCTGTTGAAATTCGTTTACTCTTTTTCTGACGCAATAAAATTGTTTTTCAGCCTATTATTTCGAACACCATCATAAAACGTCACCAAAGTTAGTCACAAAGATATTACAATTTCATAGATATTTCTTCGCGCTACGAGGTGCGGAACGTAGGCCCGCAGGCACTGCCGGAATACAGACAAGCGAATCGGCACAATATCTAAATGTGTTGAATTATAAAAAATGTGATTACAGAAAGATACATAGGGTGCAGAAAATTATTGTCACACGCCACTGGAATAGTGATTCTTATTTTTTACATAAGTGTTACAATTGTTTATTAAAGATAAATCTGTTTCTATCTCTGTTTTGCTAACATAATGTAATCTATCTATCATTTTTTTAATAAAGAGAATCATATGTATTTTTAAGAGAATATTTTTTATTTCCTTTTTTTTTATTTTTCTTCAATATAATAAGTTTTTTCTCTTGGAAATTAGTCAATTTTGCTTAAAAAGTTTTTTTTAAATAGGAAGGAATTAATTACCTTAAGGCCTCAATTACTCAGTTGTTCACAAACCTCGAAAAGTAATTAATCACGCCATGCCCTACCTAAAAGGATCTAGTTAATAATGAGTTACTTTGTACAGGAATAAGGAAAGCAATGAACGAACAGCTACAGTTATAGCACGCAACGTTATGTGTCTTGCCACTAGTGAGTAATAGTTTCTTCGCTCAATACAATAATATATGTAAAGCGATGCAACAGCTATCTAGATAGCTGTCTATGCAATTTCGTTGACGGTTTTCATTAAAAGGGTAAACGGGGATTTATCGAGGAAGCCTTTTTTTATAACTGAGGTTAAGGACAGTTAATCATTCCAAGGTATTCTTTGTTTTTACGAAGTAATAACAGCTAATAACGCCTCAGCTTAGCTAACTTTGTTGGTAGAAAATATGTACTTGCTATTTTATTAGTATATTACTGCTAGTTGTAGAAATACGTCAGCCACCTACAATAATAAGCCGAGACGTTATATTATCAAAGATTATGGAATATGTACGATAGACTGATTGGTGACAAATATATTCCACATTTATTTATTTAAATGGGAATTCAATTTAGTGCACATTTTTTTTCTTAATGCTCCACAATAAATGCAAATGTCGCCAAAACATCTGGCATACAATATTAGAACGAAAATTAACCAATGTCACTTTGTATTAATCTCTAACTGCAATATCACGTTGCAATAAGTACAAAAGAGCACGGCCAGTTTTCAAAGGCAGGAAGAGGAAGAATGACATTTTTTTCCGAAACTTTACGTTGAGCATATAGTATAACGTCACCATTCTTATGAAATTTACAATCACTCTTGACGTTTTTCTGGTATGCACGCATTGTTATGTAAATTTCAGCATGTGTTTGTTTGTTTATATTTTAAAACTGCTTCCATAAATGAGATTAATTCTTCGGCGAACTGTGTCCATTCGCGAATTGGTGTCCCTTTGAAGTTCATATTTGAATTCTGTGCATTAAATGTGGTTTAATTGAATATGTTTCATAAATAGTTTTTATTAAAGGTAATGTGGGAAGCCAGAATGACGGATTCACGACGGATTCACGACGCATTAAAATTTTAAATATATACGTTTTCAATTAGACTACACAGAACGCGACGGATCCACGACGGACTATTTTTATTACAATCTGAAAATCAAAATTATGGAATCCGTTGTAGATACGTCATTCTGTTTAATTTCATCAGAAAGAAATCTCGTCTTGATGCCCTATGGTAGAAATAGGACAGAAAAACAGTCAAATCTAACAGTATTTCAAGGTTTTTTCTTCATAACTTTGTTTCCTCTTTTTAAAATTTCCTCTAATTTGCAGGTAATCTAGACCCTAATAGGATAAATCCAACCTGCAAATTTTATTTAAATCAGTATATTAGTTTTTAAAGTACATCAAAAAAACTTTATGGACAAACTTATTTTCTCCTAGGATTATTTCTTTCTCCATTATCCTTGGACTAATTTTGCTTAAATTCAACATGGTATCGTCTATTTACGTATTTAACCAATATAATTAATTTAAACAAAATTGATTCACAAATTTTCCAGTTAAATGCGAAAAACTATACAAAAAAAACGACAAAACTTTCCGGTCACCCTGGTTTTTGCTTAATAGCTTCCTTCCCCTTCGGGCGATTTTGCTGAAATGCAATACCAAACGCAGTTAAGGAATATCCAACTCACGTTCTAAATTTCAACAAAATCGGATAACGCGTTTTTGAGTTATCTTGTCCACAGACGAACGGACAGACGGACGCGCATAAATCGATATAACTTTTGATTCCCTGCACAACCATATCCTTGAAATTATTCTGCGATGATTATTGCTATGCGTTACACACTTAGTGACAAAACTAATATACCCTCTGGTAGTACCTACCATCAACGTTCCCTCTAATTTTTAAAATCGATGGGCGGTATAAAGGACAATGTGGGCAACCGTTTTAAATTTAAAATAAATCGGGCAAAACTTAACAAAAGAAAACAATCCAAAGAAGTGCCAATTGATATTTAATTTCCATATTACTAACTACGGCATATAAAAAGAAACATGCCAGCAACCATGAACATGACTTCAGTGTGGAAATCTACATGTATTTATAAAATGTGTGCGCTTTCGCAATGAAAATGGTGACAAATTTTCAAACTATTTTCGCAAAAAAAAAGTTTTTGCAATATTTTTAGTGGGCAAATAAAAATAATGACTGGGCTAATGCCAATTTATACCTGGGCGGCCGCCCGCGCGCCCAGCTTAGAGGGAACGTTGCCTACCATAGGGCATAAAAGCTTGTCTTCTTTGAAGAAGCTATATACTTGTATATAATTTCGGATGAAAGGAAATAAAGAGAGTGAGAGTGAGAAAGAGAGAACGAGAGAGAGAGAGAGAGTGAGAGGGAGAGAGAAATATACGGAACGAGAAAAGGAAGACGAAGGAACAATGCGTAGAATAAGTAATGAATTGAAAATGAAAACACATTGTTGAATTTATATATGAAATGTGATATGATTAAAAAAATTTTGCGGGCAAGTTTATTTTCTCGGATAACGCGTTTTTAGTTATCTTGTATATGGACGAACCGACGGACGGACATGCATAAATCGATATAACTTTTGATTCCTGACACAACCATACCCTTAAAACCTTTCTACGACGATTATTTCGATGTCTTACAAATGGACTGACAAAACTAATATACTAAACACTTTGAGAGCGGGATGAGGTGAGGCGGATTTGTGTAGATTGTAAATTTCATTCTGTAATATCGCTTGGTTGAGTAAGAAAGAAGAAAGAAGAAATGTAGGAAGAAAGAAAAAAAGAATTTTCTTTGATGGTAGAAAAAAGAAAAACAAAAGCTTTGAAGGTTATAGAATGAAATTTGTACTCTTATGAAAGCTTTTACTTTGTTCTCTCTTTAATAAGGATAGTAAATTATTATATTTTTAATGTATTTTTTTCTAAGGGGCTACATAACCTGATGGATATTTTCATCTTTTTTTTACATTTTCTAAAAGTTTAAAAATTTCAATAATAACTTCCTGAAGTTTCTATAAATCTAAGCAAATCTAGGTCGCGTGAAGCTTCGAAGTTTAGCCCTGAGTCCAATGAGAGCCACGCGTTTTCGTGGCGCCACAAAATCAATTCAAATCAATGCGCTTCAATTGTCCTAAATACAATGATAGCAGCACCACTTTGTAGCGCCGCAAAATTTGATGAAACTTTAAACTTTGTGGCGCGCTGTTCTATTCTCGTTTGTTCCGTGTCCATTTTAGGAAAAAAAGGTGGAATATTTATGATGAGAAACCAGTGAAACATAAAAATATCCTTTTCATACGCTTTCAGAGCAATAACACTTGCTTTAATTACCGTAAGTATCTTTTTCTTAACCATTTTGAATCACTTTTATTTCACAAAATAAAATCATCTACCAACTTCGGACTTTCGATGATAAATGTCAAAATAATCGTGTGGTGCTCATTGTATCTCGGATGCCACAAAGTAGCGCCACAGAAAAAACGCGTGGCTCTCATTGGACTTAGGGCTTTTTATCTCATAACATTTAGATGACAGCCGACAATCGATTGTTGCTTTCATAAATTATTTTAGACAGTCACATAAGAGTGATATGTATATGTATCACAAATTTTCGAGCTATTCAAATAATGTTCAGGCGATCATCAATGACTCGTATTTGTTGCTGTTGTCTTAAATTCTAGTTGAATCGTTTTTAAGCTGGAGTGTTACGGTACGTAAGCGTTCTTTCAAACTTCTCGATTCGATCAAACACTATAATGTGAGAAACGGAATGACGGCATCACGGTTTTCGGTTTTACAGACTGTATTAAACATATTCCGTCGTAGATCCATTGTGTTCTGTGTAGTCTAATTGAAAACCAATACATTTAAAATTTTAATGCGTCGTGAATCCGTCGTGGATCCGTCATTCTGCTTGGACTTTTAGTACTTTCAACTTCAGTTTGGCTTTTTATACTATATAGCTGTGTGAAACAACTTGTAGGCTAATATCTCTAGAGTGTCCAGTGTTGCAAGCTTCGAAGAAAATCACGTTAACTGTTGACCAGCCATATATTTTTTTAGGCCCGGTTTGTTCACTCTTGATCAAATCTGTGATTAGGTAATCACAGATTTTGCTTAATCCATGATTATGAATCTGTGATTAACGAAATGCGTTTGTTCACTTTTTTTTCACCTTGATTACCAAACCATAGATTCTTCCATTTTTCCAGTGGTTTTCCATTGTTTTCCAATGCATCTGTCAAATTTTAATCCATGATCAATTTAAATTTTTGGATTTTTAAATAATTGATTTCGGCAATTATTTAAAATGTTTTTATTATTTATTAATTTTGAGTAAATTTAATATAAATTTGAATTTGTGTAATAAAATTGTTTACATATTACATAAAATGTTCATGATATGGTATTTGCATGGAAATGAAATGAAAGGACACAAGGAGACAAAAATCTTTTTTAATTGAGCGCATTATTCTTTAAATTCATTTTCTAAACACATTCATGGGCAGCAAATCTGGATAATATGTGGAAAGTATATAAAAGGGATTTCGAACCCAAAAATCCGTGTCGAATGATTAATGACTTGTTAGAATTGGCGATTTGTTGAATATCGCGAAATTGTTTCTGATTTATTTATTTCGTTTATATTCCTTTTGATTAGACAATATGAATTCAATTTTATGAATTTAATAGTACTTATTTAAAACAATAAAAAAAAATTAAATTAACTTAAAAAATGTTCAATCATATCATCGGTATTTTAACAATAATTTGTCGAAAATTCAATATCAAGTCAAATTTTCGAGGCTTCGTATAGAAAGGACATAATTAATAATAATAATTGCACTCCATTTCTTGCTATTTTATTATTATTAATTTTGTATCACTCAAAATTTTCACTGAATGTTGTTATATGAATGTCAAAATGCAATGTCAAGATACAATGTCAAAAGTAAAACGCAGTCTGATAACCAAGCATGAACAAACGAAATTCCAGTAAATCATGGGTTAAATGGCGTTAATCACGGAAAATCGGCTGATTAACGAAATCATGGATTAACTAACCTAATCATGGATTCTCTGATTAAAATTTTGGTGAACAAACGCAATCCATGATTAACTACTGGAATAATCATGGATTAAAGTTGATCAAGAGTGAACAAACCGGGCCTTAGTGTTCTATATTTTTTGATGACTTTCTTTTTTTTTGTTCATAAAGCTTTTCATAAATGTCATCTTTCAGTACAAATTCATTTAGTATTTCCACTTTCTTAGTTAAAGAAACTCCGAGTTTAGACTTATTTTTTTTACGGACGTCTAAGTAGGAGGGAGAGCCCCTTAAAATGAAAGTTAGTATGAAAGAATATTAATTGAAAAATTCGTCTGTTTGGCTTCTTTTAAGTTATAAATAAAAAAAATCTTCTTAAGATATTAAATTTAATAATAATATGAAAGGGATGAGAAATAATATGATATAAATTTGGGAAAGACACATCAACATTTTCATATAATAAATTTATAATCAAATTTTCTATGATTTCCTCTTTTACAGAGTGTAACAAAAGAATGAAGAACTACAAGACTTAGTAATATACCGGGTGCGGCAATTGAAACGTCTGGTTTTAAAAACGTTATTTTTTGGTCGGTTTTATTAAAATTTATGGAAATGATAGTTTCTAATACGTAATTAATTTTTCAATTATTCGAATGGTATGTAACAGCCTTTTGACATAACCACCAGCTTCAATCTATTTTTAAACGATACACACGATGCTCGGACGATGTCTTGGCTTAAACGGTTCCATTCACGAGTCACGTCTTTTTCTAAACCGGCCAAAGTTATGTGTTTCTTTTTTAGCTAGCCGCTGTTTGTAATATTCCCTCCAAATGGAATAATCCAGCGGATTCAGAGATGTTTAACTTTCCAATCAAATGAAGCGCAACAATTGAATTTCGTTTTAAGACCATTTTCACGAACAAATAATTTTTACTACTGACAAACAATAACATTCAAGCGTGCGGTTTACATTTGACAGGGATTTCAATTAAACGGATACTTTAATTGTCGCACCCGGTATTTAGAAATAATTTTGAACTATATTGTCACTTCAATGTAATGCTTTGCTTTCCTTCTTTGTTGCATGAAAGAAAAGGAGATGTAACTGTTATCTACGAAGCAAACTTGCGTTCTAGAAACCATTCGCCTCTCATATATACATCACCAGTAGCCGCTACGTATGTGGTACTTACTGGTATAGTGACAGAAACGTGATAATTCAATGCAAGCTAAGATATTTTTTGAATTATACGACTTTCTCGACTCACTAGAACTCGTATTTTCAACTGAACGAAGCATTTTAAAATGTAAACTTTTGAGTTGTGTGACTCCTTTCGTAAATATGCCAAATTAACTGTTTAAATATTTTCTATATATTATTTTGTATTAATCTATAAATACCCTGCAAGTGTAGGAATTTGATTTTAGGTTGGAAAAAATTAATTCGTATAATATTAAATTTTTAAGAAAGACACTCTCGTGGCTACAGTAATTAATTGAGACTCAGGTATCTCGATTCTAAATCTCGTATTTTCATAATTATATTTATTTTTCGTTGCCTACCTTTTATTGCATTGTATTGTATTGAAGGGACCCGCATAAATGCGGACCTAAGCATATAAGCCGTACTGACCCAGTGTACCACACTCTAAAGTTTTCGTTCAGAGGCTAGATTTGTTTCCCGAACCGATTAGTTCATCTAATGAAGATCAGTACCGTAGTTAGGTCCGAGTTAGATAACCCCTCCTTATTCAAAGTCCACACATCCAGTGTAGCAAGTCTCGTTCTAGAAAAAGCTGGGTATTCATATAAAAAATGTTCTGCGGACTTCATTTTTCTCCAGACAGGCTCCACATATCAGACTACCCCTATTTTCTACTTGTATTCGTT
Organism: Xylophagus ater; assembly: GCA_963422695.1. Taxonomy (NCBI): domain Eukaryota; kingdom Metazoa; phylum Arthropoda; class Insecta; order Diptera; family Xylophagidae; genus Xylophagus; species Xylophagus ater. Next base: position 60,577,070 of record OY730480.1, read on the forward strand.
TAAGGAACAATATCCTGTCACAATAACCTCCAAAGGTCCTAAATGTTTCACGCTCGAGCAACTTCTTAGTCCTTCGGCAATCTGGCCCAATAAGTATCATTTTAGCTTGCCTACACTGATTTAGCCCTTGCCACCTCTGTTGGTGGCGATTGTTGAGTTTTGTTTGAGACTCGAATAGGACTATCCTACCGAAGATTGGGGATCGTAAAACAGTATCTCTGACCCCTTTCTTGCGAGTGAGTCAGCTTCTTCTTGATTATCAGGAATACTCGAGTGACCAGTGGTACCCACACAACTGTTACCATGTTTTTCCTACTCAACTTGTTCAAGGCACTCTCCCACGTGATAAAATGGGCACATTAGTTGAGTGCTTTGATAGCCGCCTGACTGTCTGAGTAGATCCAAATGGATTTGAGATTTAGGCCTTTTGCAATACATAAAATTCCATTTACGATTTTCGAATGTCAGAATATGAAACCATGGCATAAGTCAAGAGGGTCACTTTTCAAATGAACACAGAAGCTCGAAACAATTGCTAATATTATTCCTAGATAGATAATCCCTGTTGAAGCATACTGTGATTAATTTTTTTCAAGTAGAGAGACTATTATGTTTAGTATGAAAGTAAAGTGAAATATGTTTCTGAACAACATAAAATTCTTTTTCATTTATCTCGATAACAAAAAAGAAAAAGTTGAACAATAATTTTGGGTTTACAATCCGCCGTAAACAAAATCCCAAACTCCTACAATTTCTATTCATATTAAATATATGTTGTGCCATCCACAAAAAAGGAGGTCATATGTCTCTATATATGCTTTTATATAGTTTATTTATTTTTATTTATGAGTGTGGTTCGGACATTATTTATGTAGTTTTGGTTGTTTATGAAAAAAAAGAAACCTGTATGAAATATTATAGTTCTATAGAGAAAAAATTCTAGATTATTTTGAATACACTTTTATTGTATAGTAACGCAAAAAAATTAAAATAAATTGTTTTTAAACAATCCAGAGATCTCTTTAATCATGCCACCGGGTTTTTTCCTCTTCATTTGAATAATAAATATTATCGAAATACGTCATAGTACGTACGTACATAACATATGTACGTGAGTATCCAATTCTGCTTATACATACGCGCAAAATGAATGTTATCCTTGAGTCCCTTGCAGTATACGCTGCAGCTCCACCTTGTTGGCACCAAAGGGTTGGAAGGTTTTCTACAGTTGGCGTTAAAATATTTTCAAACATCTTCCGACATCGTCTACATTTTCGAAGAAATATGGGCCAATGATCCTCCCAGACCAAACAGTACACTTAAGTGGGTGTAATTGCCGTTGATGATCTGCTCTTGGACTAACCGAAGCCCATATCCTGCAGTTCTGCTATTTACGAAGTCATGTATTGTACAATTTCTAATTCCTCAAGCCTGTTTTACAAATCCCTGAAATAAAATTATAATTATAACTTTCCCAAGAATTTTCGACAGGACTTAATAGATTAAAATAAATACTAATACTTGAAGTAACAAGATTTGTATCTAGTTGAGTGCCATCTATAAATTTCTCTTAAAATTTAATCAGATTTATGTTAGAGGTTCAAATAAATGATATAACTGAATTTCAATTTTAATCGGAATTATATACAACATTGGATATTTCTGTCCAATTTTTTAATTGCCCACAAATAGGCAATTTATCATTTTTATGATGCTATTAAAAACGTCGAACATCAAAATTAAAAATTACAATAAAAACTAGTTGCCAGAGGTTTAAGTGTTACATTGGGGGAGATTTGGTAAGGTTGGGTCTATAGAGGAGGATAAGTACAATGTCCTTTGGTAACTAAAATTTAGATTTATTGACCTGAGTATTTAAAATAGTCAAACTTCAATAAAAACCGCCTAGTATCGAGGGAATTAGGAATGTTTTCCTATTTTTACAATTCGCACAACTCCAAATAGATGTTTAATATACTATCTTTGAAAAGCGGGGGAGGTGTAGAAAAAAAAAACATTTTTGTACACTATCATAATACATTACTTTAAAATATATGTTTTAGTTGGAAAAGTAAAAAAAAGCACAAAAATCTTTAAAGAAAATTTAATGGATGAAATTTCAATAAAAGCCTAAAAGTAGATTAAATCTTTGAAATATTATTTCGCGAAAACAAATTCTATTTGGTTGAAAGAACCAAAAAAAAGAAAAACCTTGATATTTTCATGTTGTTTTCTTTTTATATAAAATATATTTTTTTTTGATTGTTTTGGACTGATTGACATTCTTTTAAAAAAACCACAAAAAACTTGAATTTCTTCATAATGGACTTCTTTTCATCTTATTATTTAGTAGTCAAAAAAACTAACAGCTTGGATTGGTGACCATCCCATCCCATCGATCTTCGATCTACTATTATATTAGGTAGTAGGGAAATTTCCGTCGTATTTTTAAAGAAAACATTTGAATCAATTTAAAAAAAAAAAATTTTATACACCAACGTTATGGTATTCCTTAAAACAGTAATTAAGTCCCTTGCAGTATGCGTTGTGGCTCCATCTTGTTGGAACCAATTGGAATCATTTTGCGCCACCCTGTATTTAACAACTATTTGTAACAACTTGTTGCCATCACACCGTCAATTCGTCCTCGTGGTAAAATTCGGGTCCTTGGAGTGAAAATAGTCAGCAACTGCCGTTAGAAACAGTTTCGAAAAATTTAAGTTTAATTTCCACATTAGATAATTTTGCAGAGATCTGGTATTGGTAGTAATCTGATCGTGCAATGTCTATTCCAACGTATTAAGTTTTGTTGTGTCTTCATTGCGTTATTTGGTCTAACATTGGAATTATGGTGGAATACGATTTCTTTTTTGAACGATAATGCTGACCTTTTTTCCATCATAGCTGCATCCGTTCAACGCAGATTTTTATGTCTCGCGTTGGGATGACCCTTTTTTGTTGCCTCCTTATAATGATAGGCTAAAATTATTAGGCTTACATTCCTTAGAGAAGCGGCGTGAAGTGGCAGATGTCATGTTTGTTCATCAAAATGTTTAATGTTGCCATCGATGCTTCCTCTATTTTTGACGAAATGCACCTTAATTCAAACATTTGTTCCTTAAGGTCCATGGAATTGTTCAAAATCAATTTTCACCGAACTGACTACGTGAGGAATGAACCAAATTTCCAGAATGTTATGCGAGGTAAATTTGAATGTACAAGTTTTTGACTTTTTCCTCAGTAAGTACAAGCTTAAAAGGCTTTTATATAATTATTAACTTCCTTTTTTTAACTAACTTTTATCTAATCGCCAATTCCGTAGTCAATTGTATTTTATTTTTATTTGTGTTGGTTAAAGGTTGGGAGTATTTTTTTTACTAACTTTCTTGTGTATACTAATATCTTCCTTTTCCCTTCTTCCCCAACACTAATGATGATAATTTCACTTTATACTACATTCGATGCTTCGTTTATTCGTTGCCTTATGCTTTAGGCATATATGTATCTGAAATGTTTATACAATTTATCGAGCTGGTTGCAGAACATATTCGCATTCCTTATTTCTGCAAATCGTATATAATATCAAAAATCATACAATAATGAGAGTTTCCAATTTGAGAACGTTTGCAAGCGTTATCTTATTAATAGTATTTGTTAAAATGACTCTGTGTGATATAAAATTTCATGTTTTTATAGTCTTTTTTACAAATACTATTAAAAACAAAGCGCGCTTTGCAGCGCTGCAAACGTCTCATCATTTTATATAGAAATGATTACATGTGGTAATATACACTGAACCTTTTCTATCCCATCACAAACTGATGAATATCCGGTTTTGCAAGTTGCTGACCAATATCCCAGGTTTGGGGTAAGCTTTTCTTGTCTAAATATTCTCCACTTTTCATCTCCAGTCATCAATTTGTCCAACAAACGAATACACATTGTATCTAATGAGATGGGATGAACATATTCTTGTATACGATCGGATAAATTCATTTTCAGTCAATTCATGTGGGACCCACAAATGAGTTGCTTTAAGACAAGAGATTAAATGTGGTCTGCAGAAGTTGTATGATGGATGTAAATTCTCCACTTCTTAGATGTTGATTATTCTCCAAAATATGACACGCGAAACGTCATTATCGATCTTGGACGATCGTCCAGATAAAATTCCCCATAACTCAATTAACAATAAGTGTTTTTTTATTTACAAAAGCTTATATTTAAAATACGACAGAAATTTCCTTACTACCTAATATATATGATATTTTCTTTTTTTTTTTTTTTTTTTGATTATGTTTTTACAAAACCACATCTCTTTTATTCGCGATATTCTCAGCGATAGGTGAAAGGTGAGCGCAAACAAAAAACAAAAGTTGTCTAAATTATGAGCTTTTTCTTGTTTGTTTCTAAAACAACTGATTAGTATTTACAGTTTCTTTTTTAATAGAATAAACTTGATAGCATTGATCAGAAGACACGAAAAAAAGAAAAAATATTTAATAAATTAAAAGAATATTGAAAATTTCGCGATAAAAGGTTTCGATTTTCATAGACCTTTCTTTAGATAGGGTTTACCAAAACGAACTTTATAATACATATAATATTTGGTATTTTCGATGAGCAAAAGTATCATCGAATTGTTGATGACAACCAAAATAAAAGCATTTAATGCAATTCACAATCTAACGAAATTGCTCAGCAGCTTAGTCATTAAAACCATCGAAACGTCTAGAATTGGTGAATCGCAAAAGTATGTTGTCTTTTGATAATGTGATAACAACGCTAGATCAGATACAAGTTTTAGCCATTCCTAGAAAATTAAGAGTGTTTGACTATAATGACTTTTAATGCATCGTATATTCTTCTATCTTGTACATCATCAGGCTAGAAGAACTCCTTTACTGCTGTAACGTTGAGTTGTAAGGAAGCCTGTGAAAATGACTTTCGTCAAAGAAGTTCATTTTCACATATTTTGAATTCAATTTCTTTTATAACAGTTCGGATATTGGGTTTTTTTCACATTGCTCTGTTTCAGATCAAAGGAGAGTGTAAAGAAACACGAACAAGGAGCAAGAGCAACCAAGAAAAACGATATTTGTAGTATATTATAATGGAAATTACACGTTGAACGTCGTTTTAAAAGGTTTTTCGGTTTATACTTTTTTTTATATGTTAAAATAAAAACTTAACATAATCATCAGGAGGACAACGTTCAAATATCAAAAAACACAAAACAGATAAAAAGAAATGGAGTAGGAATTTTTGCTACAAGTTAAAGCTGGTGTAGAATTGTTGTTGTATTCAATGTTATTGTGCTCTGGAGAAACTTGTGACAAAGGACGCACCTAATAATATTGGTGTAGCTCGGAAGTTTTCCTAAGGGGGCAGCCGGCTAGTTGATCGGCCACAGCAAGGTTTTAATTTCGGTAATCCGATTAGAGATTAACTAACTTTTTAATAGAATTGACAAATTTTGGAAGTAACGAAGCAATTTATTAAGAGAAATATGATAAGAGAATGATATTGAATCTTTTCTCAAGATAAAATGAATGAAAACAGTCGATTTCTTAAATACTGTCGATTTTTCTAGGGAGGGCAATAAGTTCTCTAGGATGGACAGTGCACCCAAACGCCTCTCCCCCTAACTGCGCCCATGCATAATAACTTAATGAAAAGAAATATTACATCTAAGTTTGGATTACAAAAAAAAAGTCAGCAATGTAATTTTGTAATTGTGACAATGATTATCATTTTGCTAATTTTCAAAAACGACGATTTGAAAGAAAAGCTATTACAAAGAAAATTGTCTAAATATTAGTTGATATTAATAGCCTAATAGTTCTCACCTCAAATTTATGACTTTCAAGTGACAAATTGCCTTTCGAAATGTATGAAGATTACCATTAATTGTTATTTTACAGAATAACACCATCACTGTTATAACATTGCCAATTCCTACGCCAAATAAGCCTGGAGGAGGTGCTCTAAAATGGGAATTTTTACCTAACTACAGCACTAAAGAAAATAGGGTAGATCTTAAAGGAAGCAATACAAGAAAACCCTAAAATCTAATCTAATCTAATCTAAAGGATTTTTCTTTTCGAGAATAATATTAGGAACTAATGAATCCTTTAGGCACAGTGCAATTTTATGGATAAATTTGAAAATTTCCTATCCATCTTATATCGTTGAAGATAGTTTTCTTTCTAAAAATGAAGTTCATTTTGGAAAACCCCTTACTAATTACTAAATTATTCTTTTTCTATGACCTTCCTTTTTTTGTTTTTCTTTTAAAAAAATAAATAAAATTTAATAAAAAGCCAAAATTAGAATGTTTCCTTTTTCTTCGTTATTTTGATTTTCACTTTCTTTAAAATGAATAAAATATTAATTTTGTTAATTTATTAATTAATAAACAAAAAACAAAAAAAAATCGCAAGGAAAAGCAATCAATCAAATCAAAAATTAATTAATCTGAAATGAAAATCTGAAGAAAAATCATTAAAACAATCTTAAAGTGATACTCGTACCTAAAATAAAATATAATTTAATCAAATTTGATAACATTTTGATTTATTCATTGAAACTGAAAACGATCACCATCCTTTTAAGAAGTTTTAAAGAAGATTTGACGTCGGCAATCTTAAAGTTTATATAAACACAAAAAATATATAACGGGTGTCCCAAAATTCACGCAAGAAGTAATTTTAATACAAAACACAGGTTTATAATTAAAAATTGTAATTTTTTTATTGATTCATAAAGTATGCAGTATAGGGTTATGTATGGAATAGTATGTCGGGTAAATGACCTCAACGGCTTTGCTGCTGGCACATACGCACACTTTTGTTGAAATTTTCAATGACCGATTTACATAAATCTGGCTGAATTTCGTTGATACAGTGCTTAATTTCCTCCTTCAAGGCGTGGGTGATCGTGGGATTGTTGGCATAAACCTTAGACTTCAAAATACCCGAAAGAAAAAAGTCCAACTAACATACGTTAAATCGCATGATCTGGGCGACCAATTCTGTTCAACAAAAAGGGAAATTACACGACCAGGAAATAACTAATGCAGTAAATGAATTGTTTCTTGGGCTGTATGGCATATGGCACCGTCTTGTTGAAATCACATGTCGTCCACATACACCATTAACTGTGATTGCCTGACCGGCCGCATTTTCGAAGAAGAACGGTTCGATGATGCCTCCAGCCCAAAATCAGCACCAAACGCTTACAGGTCGTGGATGCATTTGTTTCTCAACAATCACTTGTAGATTTTCTGAACCCTGAATGCGACATTTATGTCGATTAACTAAGCCATCAAGATGAAAATGAGCCACCTCATCGCTGAAGATGATTTTGTTCGAAAAATCAGCATTATGTATTTTGAAAATATTTCCCGAGAATGAAAACGCATTATTCGTTCGTATAGCGCTCCATTTTTAATAACCATGAACTGTCAGCTGTTATACTGCCTTTTTTTTCGTTGGCTACACTTTACCGCACAAATGGTGCAAAATTCAAATCTTGCGTGAATTTTGGGACATCCTTTAGCAACTGAAAATTGGCCTGTAGCCAATGGCTAGAAATGGGACAGAAAAACAGGTAAAACTAATAATATTTCACAGTTTTTTCTGTATAACTTTGTTTTTTCTTTTTCGAATTTGTTTTAATTCGCAGGTAGCCTAGGTTCTAATAGCATAAATCTATTCTACAAATTCTATTCAAATTGGTGTATTAGATTTTAAAGTTCATTCAAAAAACTTTATGACTATTTCTTTTCCCATTATCCTTGGACCAATTTTATTAAAATTTACCACAATATTTATTTTTTTTTATGTAGTCAATGTATGGAAATAATTTCAATAAAATTGATGTACAAAGTTTCCAATTAAAGCTAACTATGCATTTAGTATGCATTTCAAGCGAAACGAAATTTCCAATAAAAAATTTGACGTCTGAGAAAACCAAACGGAAACTTTTTTTCATGATTTCGTTTTGCCAGTATCCAGTTAACCAGCGAAATTTCTATATTGAGATAGATGGCGTTATCGAACTCTTCCAAATTTTCGTTTCAAATAAATCTTTTGATCATTTAATTCTGGCCGGATCTATGTAGGATCTTTTCTAATACTTCACGGAAAAAAATATTAATTGTACAATTACCAATGTACTATACATATGTTAGAACAAATTATTTTGGTAAAATCTACTCAAAATATTGGAGAATGTCCAATTATTCATAGGCGTATGCACCACCGCTATCTTTATCTGTATATTTACCTATTTTATTTAGGAGCGCTGATCATAACGAAAACGTATTTCAGCAATATATTTTTGGTCAATCTGCCTATGGATTTTTGTAAATATTCCGGTATAACTGGAAATATTTCCCCTTATGGAGTGTATATGCGCCATTTACATTGGAAAACTTCCCGTCTTAATAAGAATTTGGATTGATATATAATTCGCTTCCTCTTGATACTATTTTTTTATATAAGTACGAAATCAAATGATGATTTTATTCAAATCCCATCGAATTGCAGGATTCCACTCCAGAATTTCGGTTTTCTAGATATGTAAATTATCTAACAAAAAAACCAAAATTAATAATAGTAATATTGGACTTAAGGAACTTATCCTAAATCTCAATATAGGTTTCCCATTATTATTGGATGGCTACCCAAGCATTTTTATAGAATTTAAAAATAATGTATTGGCTAATATGCGTTACACAATGGAGTCTATTCTATATTCAATGCTGAAACACTAATTTATCATAGTATAATACCCAATACATTCGTGGTATTTCTACTATGTACAATGTTAGTCTTACTATTTTGAATAGGCAAATATTTTCTACATTGTACATACTACCCTCTCCTATTTTTATTGCTGATGGGAAATAAGCACTTTTTATAGGACGATTTCCCTATGTACGACGGGATAATCAGTCATTATTTCTTTCCGTGTTTGTACCCATTTTTATGTGCCTAGGAGGGCCCGAAACTTGTTAGGGTTTTTTTTTGGTTGCTTTCAGATGCTCTAGTGCAGAGGTTCCCAAACTTTTTTGTCTCGTGGACCACTCGCCATGATTTTCGGTTTTGGGTAGACCCCCTGCTTACCTATATTAATTTTTTGCAAATTCATCAACATCAAATGAATCACCAATTTCGAAAAGGGCTCATGTCGGTTTTTTTAAAATGTACTTTTTTGCCGTTTTTTTATCTTCACGTATAGACGCATGTTCCATGAGAAACAGGGACTCATATTGTGTTTTCCAAAATGGAAAAAAATGCATGTCCTTCTGGAGATGAGACTTTTGGAAAATAATTCAAGATATCTAGCCCATACAAACTATTTCAAGGTCAATTTTAATTTGTCATTTTGGAGACCACAACTTGAAGTGTGCTCAAAATACGAAGAACTTAATTAATAGTTAAGAAATTAACTACCAGTTCATAAAGGCGTCCAAATTTTACTAAATCAAAGAAATCACAGAAAACTCTCAAGTGGTTGGTACCACTATCATGGGTTTGGAGTTTAATTATATGCAGAATCTCCCACTGCCAGTTTTGCCCGTCCATGAAGTATTTTATTTCCGACAACTATGACAGCGGCGAAAAGAACTTTCTACTCCTACCACGAGGTTCAAGCCCTCAAATGACCCAACGAAGTCGTATCATGTTTAAATGATTATATTTGTAAAAACGTCCCTGAAGAAGTTACGGAGTTCCACTTGTTCTGCGACGAATGTTCGGGACAAAGCAAAAACAATTAGTCAGTCGAAAGTTCAAAGTTTTCTTTATTTTCCGCAGAGGCTCGTACAATGATTATGATAATGATGGTTTCTGATTAATAAACTGACTATCTTATGATAAACATTCTTTATTTGCCATTTTATTACTAAAACCACCTGCGTTCTTCAATCAATTTGGAAAAGGGCTCATCTCGGAAAACTCTAACAGCTGTTTTTTCGGGACTCTTGTAATAAAGAAAACCATTTCAGTATGTTATGACGCAGTCCAATGGTTAGCACTTTCAAAAAAATTTGCCGTTTTAAATTCCATATAGTTTGGTTTGAAAAAAACAACATGAGCCCTTTTCGACAATGGTGATTCAAACGTATTTTTGACAGCTGGTATAGTGCTACTCACTTTGAAAGGGCTAAAAGTGAGTATACCACCCCAAGATCATAAATATTATCTAAGATACTATGCGACGTTGTAAATTATATATTGGAGTGGACAAGAATGTCTACTGCGCGTATGTGTGTAACATGATGATATCGGTATATCATTATGTGCAAGTTTTTACAAGTTCAAATTGTATGGCGACCACAAAGCGGAGGGCAACAACTTACAAAACCGTAGTAGTGTGTAATTCTTAAACAATTTCATATATCACAAAATATACCTAATAACTTAAATTTTAATATAATTCTTCTTCACATTTCAAGAACATTAATGTTTTGAAAATTTTTACTTCATAGGTACTTTTTTAATTTATGAAGAATGTAAATAGTTATATTATATTTAATTAATTAATATTATAAGGTAGTATTATGTAAGTAAATAGGTAATATCTGTGTATGGGGATTATTCCATTCATGGAATGCCAAAATTAATGTCACGACCTGCTTATATGAAATCCACTAATGTTGACCCCCATTTTCGTTTTATGGACCCCCAAATTTTTTTCTCGCTGACATGGACCCCTTGCAGGTCGTAATCGACCCTTAGGGGTCGATATAGACCACTTTGGGAATCACTGCTCTAGTGAAACCATGAAAATATTTTAGGAAGTCCGATCCAAATTTTGTGAGCTTAATGACGATCCTCTGTTTTATCGCAGAATTTTGTTTAGCGATGAGGCCCATTCCTGGCTAAATGGATGCGTCATTAAGCGAAATTGCCATACTTAGGCTGATGAACAATTCCGAGGAGTATCAAGAGCTACCGTTACATCCAGCAAAATGCACTGTTTGGTGCGGTTTATGGACTGGCAAAATCATTGGTCCGTATTTCTTCAAAAATGATGAAGGCAGTGCCCGCTATCGTTCGATGATTACGAACTTTTTCTTGCCAAAAATGCATGAACTGAATCTGGACAACTTGTAGTTTCAGCACACATGCCACAGAACACGAGAAACAATGGACCTATTAAAAGATGAGTTCGATGAGCAATTTATCTCACGTTTCGGTCCGATAAGTTGGCCGCCTAGATTGTGCGATTTAACGCCCCTAGATTATTTTTTGTGGGGTTACGTGAAGTCACTCGTCGATAAACTAAATTCAATTAAAGCTTTGGAAGACAAAATTACCCGTGTTATTAGCGAAATACCAGCCGAAATTCTCGAAAAAGTTCTTCAAAATTGGACTTCTCGAATGGACCACTTAAAACGTAGTCGTGGTCAACATTAAAAATATAATATACTTTTTACATTTTCCTGTGTTTTTTTTTTAATTAAAAACCAAACGTTTAAAAAATCATCCGTTATTATTGGTTTGGTAACGCCTGCCATGAAAATTTTCGGCGAAGTCCAAAGTTCAGTTCCATAATCTTAGTGCCATAAGTTCTAATTTCAGTGTCGTTAGATGCGTACAATTGTAATGGTGATGGAGTAGTATATAAATTTTGATGTGTATTTTTAGGAAGCACAGATATGGCTGCACCGGTATCAAAAAAAATGTTTGTTTTGAATTTAAGTCTTTAACGAATAAGCGACCTGAACTACAAAATTCGGCTGTCGCAACTTCCAAATTTTTATTTAGTTTTTTGAAGAAAACGTACATGGGCTGATACATTTTAAAGCTTTGATTCCAAATCGATTATGATACCAACACCAGTCATCATTATGTTGTCTGGTCCTAGATCTTGGGGTGTATTGCGATTATTGCGGCTTGATTGCCGATTTCGATTAAATGAATCGAATTTAGCCTCTAAAGCAGTGTTTCCCAACCTTTTTTTTGCCATGCCCCACCTCAGCCACCTTTTTTGTGCCATGCCCCACCTTAGCCTTTCTAAAATTCTTAAGCCCCCCCTATGTAACATACCTAATTTTTAATATTAAAAAATTGAATTGTTCACTTAAGAAACTAAATTTGGCACCGAAATCTAGCATTGGATTTAAATGGCCCGGAGCGAAAGGATTAAACTCGTGTCATGTCCGTTTTCGAATTGCCCCCCTTTACAATCAAATTGTCCCCTGTAGGGCGTGGGCCTCACGTTGGGAAACACTGCTCTAAAGCTTCTATCTTAGAAACCAGTCTGCTTAATGGATCTGTAGACATACTCTAAATGTTATTTGGTTTTGAAATCAACATAATTTTGTCTGCTTGCTCATCAAGAGACGTCTGAGTTTTACTTCGTCTGCTTCTGCAAAAGTTGCAATTAAACGTTCTTTCAAAGTGTTTGTTGAACAACGGGGGATTTAATAGCAAATCACTAACAAAAGTTAAAGTTGGTCCGTCTAAATTTGCAACGAGATATTAAAACTTTGTTTCATCCCGTGTTATACCGGAGATACCACAAAATGATTTCATTTGAAGAAACCAAAGCTTTGGGTTTTCTTTTAAAAAAACGGGAAACTTTTGAATGCTTGTTGCTGAAATGTGTGCCCTTGGGAAAGAATTTTGTTCCGAAAAAACTTTCCGGATCTTGGCGTTGTGACAAATTATTAGTCATAACAAATTTCCAGCTACAAATATTATGACAACTGAGAAAAATCGTATTCTGACAGACGGGTAATAATTATGTCCAAAATATGAATTTATAACAGTTTTTAAACGTCCTAGACGATTACAAGTTCGGCAATATTGTGGAGGTTATAATGAGGATTATTTCCGTCAAAGACCAAATAGTTCTATCTGCCACCTTATTGGCAATTTTTGAACTTTTTATATAGAGGTCGTACACGATTGAAATGTTCGGCAAAGTTGTGGAGGTTTTTATGGGGATTATTCCCGTCGAAAACTCAATAGTTCTATATCCCACTATTTCGGCGCTGTATTCAAAAAAAAGTTTCTGTTTCAGTTCTACAGTGTGATCAAAAGCACACTTCCGTTTATTTTTTCTGGCAGATTCATTAACCAGTCAGCGTATAGAACTTTTAGTGGTTTTCAGGGTAAAAAAGCAAAACGAAGCATTTTCATAAGCTTCTTTGGAACCCAAATTAACATCACCTAAATAATTTTTCATTTGCGTTTTTAATTACGCCTATTAAAATTGTTTGTTGATGGTTGCGTTAGTTGCAAACCACGAATATTGTTGAAGTCAAGTAGTTACAACATTCCTTTTGTGTCTGGATCTACTTCAATGATGTCTTGTTCCAAAACAGAAACTGCTGGAACATAATTATCATGATGTTCTTATTCCTCTTCTTGAAGTTTGACGAAGACAGCCCATTAAGTGGGTAACATGTACAGCAATTTTAATCCTTAATGGTTTTGTTAGAATAAAAGTTACTTCTTCACATATCCTTTTATTAGTGTCTAAATCCAATGTTAAATGTGTATAATATTTTTCAATAATAACCTTAGCGGCCTTTTTAATAGTTTTCATTCTAACACGGGTCGTGTTAGAACGAAAACTATTAAAAAGGCTTGAAAGTTACACCGGAAAAATGAGGTTCTGTTCTGTTCGCTTGTTAGCTTAAGCTAGTTTCCTTTAGAAGTTTTCTATTTTCTTCTTCTTTTTAGAATTAGAAGTGCTATACTACAGCTGTAATTTAGCAATTACTTAGCATTAATGCTTCTAAACAATTCAATTTGTTTTTTGAATATTATACCAAATATAAAATACGATAGGAAATATTTATAAATATCTTTCTTTTTAAGATTAATTGTTGCCCTTTTCTTAAGGGATTTATTCACAGCTTAAAATTTTTTTTAATTTGTTCAAACATATTTCCAGAAAATCTGCTTTTAATATATTTATTATAGAAAAACAAAAAGAATCTTTTTTTATATTAATTAAAATCATTCTAATTTCATTTCTTAAGTAATTCAGAAAAGCGTATTGAATTTGTCAGAAAGAAGAAAGAAACCAACCTAAAAGGGTTACACGACCCCGATTTAATATTTTTATAAGTTTTTCTTATGTGTTTTTGTTGTTGTGGTTGTTGTTGTTCTTGGCTGATGTCTCAACAAGATGAAAAGTGATGGAAAGTAATTATTTATAATTTAATAAATTAAGACGAAAAGTTTCTTGTTTATTTAAGTAAGGGGTATTAAAATGGACCTTTTTTTGCCATCATCAAGTAAAGAGTAAGAAGAAGAAGAAGAAAAAAAAAACTTCGTAATTAAAACCTTTCTTTGTTTTGTTTTCTTCTTCTTATGGTATTGGTCTTTTCTTCTCTTTTTATGAGTTTAACTAATAAAAGGAAATGTTAATTTTATTAAAGCATTTATATAAATATATATAAAAATAGCATTTCGACAAAATATGTTTATTAAGGACAAACCAAAAAAAGTATGAACTAAAAATAGAAAATGATGATGACAATTTAAAGATGGTATTACAATCATGAGTAGGTATGTACTTGAGATCGGCTATGAGTATTCCGTCGCTTGAAACCTATTCGCGTACAGCTGTTCAAACCCGACACCATAGGCTAATAACAAAAGACTTCCAACGACTGTGCATTCAATTAATTCTTTTTGTACCATGATATACCGACACAATATAGATTCTTCTCTTTTGTTTACATTAAACCTCTTTTCATTCATTCTTCTTTAATTTCACCTACAACAATAATACTGAACATCATGCTGCTCATTTGGCTTGGAAATCTGGGTATACTAATCTATGCCGATACTGATCAAAGCGTTTTACCTATAGAAGGTGATATGGTAGGTAGGTAGGCAGGTAGATTAGGGGTACTGAGTACAACGCCAGGCAACACCTTATGGGCCCATTATGATCCCTACGGGACCAAAAGTTACCCGACTGAGAAAAATCTATTCCTCTTCAAAGCATTTAATTTTCCTGCAAAATATCATTAAACTGCCCATGTCCGTTGCTTAAAGCATCCCTAAATTACTGAAGAAATGGTTATCCAAAAAGTTATTACGAGCTCGAGAGAGCTGAGCATTCACATAAAATGTGTTTGATGTCTTCAGCCATTCCTATGTCTCCACAGTACCGACAGAGATCTGTTTGCACCAATCCCAATGGTTAAGCGTGCTTTCTTAACAGACAATGTCCCGTTAATATCCCAATAATTGTTCGTTCATGATTCCTGTTCCAGTCTATTATAAGAATCGACTTCTTCTGATTCAGTTTTGGCTACAAACTTTTTGACACTTCGTACCCACTTAGATTGCACCAGCGTGTGTTTGCTTCCATGAGGATTTTATCCTTGATACGTGCTTTATACGCGGAGAGGGATGGCAGTACGTCAGTGATTTCGTTTTCTGAACCATCTGCTCGTTCCTTTGCTAGCCTGTCTGCCGACTCGTTGTCCTCGATTCCGCAATGGGCTGGAACCCAACATAACTACAGAAGGTGATATATTCCGCTTTATATTCGTTCATATTATTTAGATGTGTGTGTGTTATGTTGACGTCATTGACGCATCACATTCCAGCTGTCAAGTAAACTAAAATTGTTTTGCTTGCTTTATGCTTAAAATTATGAGTTTTCTGATTCAATTAAAGAAAAAAATGGTTAATAGAAGAAATTGTAGTGTTCCGAATTGCTTGAATGTGAGGAAAAAAGTGAAAGAATTGCGGACAATAATATCACATATCATCGATTTCCCAAAGACGAAACATTATTGAAATTTTATAAGATTTCAAAAGATTATTGCCCCCAGCACGGTAATATTTTCAATTCATTTTGAAAGGGAATGTTTTAAAAGGGATCAAAAAAGCTGGGTTAAAGTGACATCATCAATGCAATATTTTACTGTAGTGGAGCGGAGTAGAACACCTTCTATAGTTAAAACGCCTTGTATACTTGTGCTGTTAAAATCTGATCGAACCCCGTACTGGTGCCGTTTAAAGCTGTGCGATAATCGGTCTCAAGTGGAAACTTATGTACTATCATGTTTTAAAAATATACTGTTATTTTAAACACGTGAAATGGAGAATTTTTTCTTCTATATAAATTCCCCAAAAAAGGATCGAAACTTGTATACATTCGAAGTAATAATTTCCAGTTGAATTGGATATTTTTTAGATGGTATTATGTGCTTTTTTATCCTTTTTTACGGTGTCCCTTTGTTGATTTTCACGAAATTAAGTAAGTTTCAACAAAATTATGTAAGAAAAGAATATTGAAAATTTGATAAGAATCGATTGAGAAATTTCCAAGAAAATATTAAGTCTTAGGTTTCATCTATCAGCAGACATTATCATAGATCATTTTAGATTGATTGACCAAAAATAAACAACCAATTCAATAAATTTCAATAACAGAAAAAAAGATATTTCATATGACTCACATTAATAGAGTTGAATCCATCCAACGTAAATTTGTACGCTTTGCACTACGAAATTTACCCTGGAGCGAGCCACTACAATTACTACCTTACCAGGATAGGTTGAACCTAATTGCCCTGAACTCTTTGAAAAAGCGCCGCCAAGTGGCTGTGATGTAATTTTTGTTCTTGCGAAATTGCCTCTACACGTCCGCTCATGGTCTTCAAGTTCTGCTGAACTTTTTAAAATTAAGTTCCATCGTACCAACACTATGAGTGTTATGAGCCAATTTCTTATATGCTGTGTGCAGTTAATGGCAACGCTCCTGTTTATGACTTTTGCACTAGCAAAGCTGAATTTAAAAAGGCATTATTTGGTATCGTTTTCATAATGAATTCTCCTTAACTCCGATGTGTGCCTTATTTGTGCACTAATCCTTCTTGTTGAACTCTAACATTTGTGCCACGTTCACATATTTTTTTTTCGCTTGTATTAAGCAGTAAGTAAGTAAGTAAGTTAATAATAATGAAAAGTCAATGTTCAACAAGAAACTAACGAGTTTAGAGATTCGATCGACGCCAATCTTTTCCAAACTGTTGTATTAAAAAGTCCAAATTACTAGAGAACTTTTCGCGCGACATCTGTTGACAATAAACTGTAATTTATATGCTCTAAATGGATTTACGAACTAGTCTCAGTTTCATACACGCCTTTAAATTTGATTTTCTCTTCCTTGTTATGCCCTCTGGTAGATTCTATCAGAGGGTATATTAGTTTTGTCACTCCATTTGTACCACATGGAAATGATCGTCGTAGAAAGGTTTCAAGGGTACGGTTGTGTAGGAAATCATAAGTTATATCGATTTTAGGCATGTACAAGATTACTCAAAAATACGTTATCCGATTTTGATGAAATTTACAATTTGAGTTGCTTCTTTCTCAGCTTAGTTTGGTATTGCATTTCAGCAAAATCGACTGAGGGAGAGCAAAGTTATAAAGGAAAAACCACGGTGACCGGAAAGTTCTGTCGTTTTTTTGTTTATGGTTTTTCGGATTTAATTAGAAAATTTGTATAGCAATTTTGTTTAAATTTATTATATTCGTTAACTAACATAAATAGACGGTAACATGGTAAATTTCAGTAAAATCGATCTAAGGATAGTGGAGAAAGAAATAATCCTAGGGGAAAAAAAGCCTGTTCTTAAAGTTTTTTTATGTACTTTAAAAATTAATATAGTGCACCGATTTCAATAAAATTTACAGGCTAGATTTACGCGATTAGGCTTTATGTTACATGCAAATAAGAGGATATTTTGAAAAGAGAAAACAAAGTTATGAAGAAAAAATCATGAAATATTGTGTGTTTTGACAAATTTTTTGTCCCATTTCTACCATAGGGCATCAAAAAATCGGCTATAGGCCGATTTTCAGTTACTATATGTTTTTCTTTCTATTTTTATGCTTTTTTTTGGTTTTTATAAATCGAATTCGTGAAAATGTGTTGATGATAAAATAGTGACAAAAATAAAAAAAAATTCAGAAGATATTGTATAAAATTTGAATAATTGAATAAAAATCGTGTCAATAATAAAGAAAGATATAAAAAAACCCAATAGAAAAAAAAAAAGCACCCAAAAAAGAAAATTCATTCGATGAAATCAAAAGAATAAATATTTACAAGAAAACTAATAATACAAGAAGAAGAAGAAATAAAAAAAAGAAAAAAAACATCGAAAGGAAATGAAAAACAACGAAACAAGAAAAATATTATCTTTAAATAAAAAATGAGACGAATTTTGAGATAATATGTTTCCATCTCCCTCAAATCTCGCGATTTTACGAGATTTCGCCAAATCAACATGCAAATCTACTAGATTTCCCATACAAATAGAGGATTTCAAA
Organism: Xylophagus ater; assembly: GCA_963422695.1. Taxonomy (NCBI): domain Eukaryota; kingdom Metazoa; phylum Arthropoda; class Insecta; order Diptera; family Xylophagidae; genus Xylophagus; species Xylophagus ater. The sequence continues at coordinate 60,595,402 of OY730480.1, forward strand.
ATCTTGAGATATCATCGAGATTTTGTTGAAATCTCGTTCAAAATCTCGAAAATTTTTTGTGTCAATCCTGAACATTTATTCCGCGCTATTCATGTATCGAATGTATCGAAATTGGCAAATGGTCGGACCTTTTCAATAATTTGAATTGCGCGCCCTTTTTCGGTGTTTGAATTGGCTTTTTTTATTCAAATGATGTGCTCGCCTTTTTTGTAATATTTTAACAAACATGAATTTCATCTACTTTCACACAAAAATATAAATTTTTTCAGCTGATGAAAGAATTATTTTTTGGTATCTTTCATTCTAAATTTTTTTTTCTCTAGTTTTCAAAATTGTAAACATCAAACGAAATCTCGCAGGTAGATGGAAACACTTTGAAATCACTTTCTCGAAATCACGAGATTTCAGGGAGATAGAAACATGGTATAAGAAAATTATAATACTTATTGTATATATAAAATATGGGGGTGTGTCGTGTCAGAAGATATTCAGTAATAACAGCAGCAGCAGCACCTCCTCCTCAACAGGGATCGTCAGGTCACGTTTTGAAATGCAATTAAATGTCTTCCCCAGGATGAGATAAGCATCTCGAAATTAGGTTATATTAATTAAGCACGTGTATATCACTCGTACATCCCTGGATGAGATTTGTCCCAAAAATTAAAAAAAAATTCGAATACAGGTCACACCCGAAGTTTGGTTGTAGATATTACGCCCAATCGATTCCGTTTGGTATATACAGAAATTAACTCATAAATCATTCAATGACAAATTTCTGCAAGTTCATTGCATACTAATATTATCAGATATTTAGTATTCCATATACATTTGTCAATGCAAAAATTGGACTCATTAGTGAGTCCTTTTCCATATTATACCGGGTGCGACATTTAAAGTGTCCGGATTTAAAAACGCTGTAATTTTTTTGTTTTTTGGTCGGTTTTATTAATATGTATGGAAATGATAATTTCTAACACGTAATTCATTTTCCAATTATTCGAATGGTATGTAACCGCCTTTTACCTTAATCACCAGCTTCAATCTCTTTTTAAGCGATGCACACGATGCTCGCACGATGTCTTGGCTTAAACGGCTCCAATTCACGAGTCAAATTTTTTCTAAACTGGCCAAAGATATCTGTTTCTTTTTTGCAAGCCGGTGCTTATAAAATTCCCCATAAGGGAATAAGCCAACGGATTCAGAGATCTGATGAATACCGTGAATTTCGATGTTTGACTTTCCATTCAAACGAAACGTAACAATTGAATTTCATTTAAGGTCCATTGTACAAATCATAAGAACTCGTCTTTTCACGAACAAATAATTTTTACTACTGGCAGACAATATGTCAAGCAACATTCACGTCCAAGTTTAGTATTGCAAGACGCGAGGTTTACATTTGACAGCGATTTGAATGAGGCGGGCACTTCAATTGCCGGAGCCGGTAGTATAGAACGTCCTATATATGTTACATGTACTCTATTGGAATTTTTGATGGTATTGCATACATACAATTCATCAACTGTCAAAATACATTAGATATATATTCAATCCAAGCAATACACAATATCATTCATAATATCATAAGAATTTTGAGGAGTGAGAGAAAAAGAAAGGTATTAAGGTAAAACATATAATAACTGAACATCAGCCTATACCCGATTTTTTGATGCCCTGTGGAAGAAATGGGACAGAAAAACTGTCAAAACTAACATTATTTTAAGGTTTTTTCTTCATAACTTTGATTCCTCTTTTTCTAATTTGCAGGTAACCCAAACCCTGATATCATAAGTCTAACCTGTAAATTTTATTCAAATCGGTGTATTAGTTTTTAAAGTACATAGAAAAAACTTTAAGAACAGGCTTATTTTCTTCTAGGATTATGTCTTTCTCCACTATCCTTGGACCGATTTTACTGAAATTTAACGTGGTATTGTCTATTTCTGTAGTTAACTTATATAATTAATTTAAACAAAATTGATTCACAAATTTTCCAATTAAATCCCATAAACAAAAAAACGACAAAACTTTCTGGTCATCTTGGTTTTTGCTTAATAACTTCGCTCCCCCTTGGTCGATTTTGCTGATATGTAATACCACATCCAGTTAAAGAATAACCAACTTAAGGTCTAAATTTCAAAAAAATGGGAGAACGCGTTGTTATCTTGTATACGGACGGATGGACGGACATGCATAAATCGATATAACTTTTGATTCCCTACACAACCATACCCTTAAAACCTTTCCACGACGATTATTTCGGTGTGTTACAAATGAAGTGACATAACTAATATACCCTCTGATAGTACCTATCGTAGGGCATAAAAATGGAAGTTCGTAGTGCGACGGCCACATAAAAGTTGGTTTAAAAAACAAAATAAATAAATTGATACACAAAATCATGCACAATAGTAATTATGATAAGCCCTTTTGCAATTAATTTTCAAAAAAGGCAAATAATGAATGAAAGTTAAACAAGAAAGATACAACTGCGAAAACTAATTCAGCTAGAATTTTTGGTCGCTGGGACGTTTCTGTCCCTAGTGGCAATGTGTTATCAAGTAATGCTGACACGTAGCCCTATACTGGTGAAATGTTAGTTGGGGTACGAATCGAAAATGTTGTAGGTATTAATTGTATTTAGTTTAATAACTGCGGTTACTCGCCACGGTTTGGTAAGCTAAATGAACTTATTAATTAATTTTCATTAGCCAAATTTAGATACTCATACCAAAGATATTAATGAAGAAAAGATGTGGAAAGTTCAAAAAAGCTTTTTTTAACATAAGTAATTTACATTAGGTCTTATGGAAAGAGCTTAAACCTCCTAAAAGTTCATTTCATGTAGTTTACTTATATTAAATAAAACAAATTTTGAATTTTCCACACCTTCTCTTCATTAATATCTTTCTTTGCTTATACGTTTCAACATGTTCCCTTCTTGCACGTTCCTCGTTATTATTTATAGACGAAAATGTTTTCCAATCATATAAAATGGAAAATAAATCCAATTTTTTGAAATGCCAAAATCCTATTTCAAAAATGGGAAAAAAGCCAGCTTTGCTTTTGTTTTTTTTTTTTTAGAGATTCGCGACTTTGCGCGTTTCGTGATGTTATTTTTTATTTTTTCATTTCGAAGAAAACAAAATATAAAGTACTCGTGGGGTTGGAATGTGTTCACCTTGACCATCTTACACCAACGAAACAAACAAAAATTTCACCTGAAATTCCTCTTCTTCTTGCACGAAAAAAGAAAAAAATTACCTTACTAGATTTACGGAAGTATTTCTTTTCAATCAGATTGAAATCTTTTGATTTGATGATTTTTTTTTCTGTTTTTTTTGTATCACCATATATTGAAAGATGCCTTAAAGATGAAATATATTTAGACAATACATCGTAAGGGATTTCCATCTTCAAAATATACATAGATAGATATTTCTTCTTGCCGAATACTGTATTACGAAAATAGTATGAACTTTATATTCCTTAATTTCTAAATTTATATTGAATCAGAAACAGCACATATAGATATCTCAAAATTTCTAACTTATATCTAGTCTAGATATTACATCTAAAATATGCATTATGACTTAAAAATGTGCATTTTCATAAGTATTTTCCAAATAATATCTGATGAATAATCTCAAGTTTGGTCTCCATACCACAAGATATACATTGATAGAGTTCAGGCTGTACAGCGTAGATTCACTCGCTATTCTCTTAGAGGTCTATCTTCGAGCAATGCTATAAATCTCTCTCCTTAAACTAATTGACCTTCAGACATTGCAGAAACGTCGTGCGGTAGCTGATATAGTCTTCATTCATCAAATTTTAGTTGGTGCTATTAAGTGTCCGAGCCTTCTTAATTGTCTAAGACGAAGAGTTAATGCACGCTCTCTAAGAAGAGTTGAGTTATTCATGATCGACGACAAGCATCGCACCGATTATGGTAAGTTTGAGGCGATCGCAAGAATTCTACGGAGTGTTCATTTTAATTCTGAACGTAATTGGGCTGGTATTCCAACAGTTGTTGACCATTTTTATTGTTTCCCTTAGGATTAGCGTCAGTATAGTTTATTTATTTTTATGTGCGTATTACATATATTATTTTTTGTCGGTGATTGGGTTTGGAGGTTGATGATGGTATTTTTCTTTTTTTCCTTTGCACTAATTTACCTCTCTGCCACACTAATATTCCTTTAGCCCACTACCCCCTTAATGATGATCATGATGATAGCATATACTTTCGATTCATCATGATTATGAATTAAATACTATATTTGCATTACTTTGCAATAAACATATCTGAAGTGTATATGGAGGTTACTTGAGTAGATCGTGGGCTCCATTTTTATGCTTTCCGAAGTAATATTTATCTATTATATAGTATGTTTGTTATTTTTGCTTGATGAAGAGTATATGTCTAGAGATATAAGTATTGCATATCCGGAACCAAGGGCCATTTATATACAATATACAATTCGATAAATTATGTTGTCCATATATTACAAACAGACAGAAACTTGTTGTTCAGTGTCTATTTTGAATTGTCAAAATATTTCCCATATGGCTATGAGACTCAATATTGCAAAATTATTTGGAAAAGTACGAAAAAAAAGAAAACTCACTGAAGAACAACAAAGAAACCAATTATTCCGAATGAACAGATATTTATTAATATTAAAGACATTATAAATTGTTGTATAAATACCGTCTCTCTAAGACATAAAGTTCCTTCAGAACGTATAGTTTTATCAAAAATTAATAATTTTTCGTACTTTCAACCCACCCTCCCCTCTCTATAAAATACAATCTATTTATGATATTTTTTCGTTCAATAAATAATTCGTTTATGATACGGATCATTTGTTTTCTTCTTTCTTTGCATTGATAATGAAAGAGAAAACAATATTTATTACATTATTGCCTTATGTATTTTTGATGTCTGCAAATTAAAAAACAAAAAAACCATCCGGAAGAGTATCATCAAAATATTACGTGATTACAGAGAGAGAAACAGTAGACGTAGTGCAATATGTTATATAAAATATATAGATTTACTCATTCCCGTTGAATTAAAAAAAGAATTCAATCTAAAAACAGTATAAAAGTCACAAAAAATAGATGATTTAAAAACAAACAAAAAAATTTTGTTTCATTTTTGGTGTCAGTAAGTGGGATTAGAAAAAATCAAAAATCAAAGTAAACCACTTGTGTGTAAGCGAATTATATGTAATATTTGATAAAACGAAATGAAAATAATCGTGTATTAAAATGAAATAGGCAGATTATCAGGGCATATAAACAGAACGGCAAAAAACTAAATATGATATATAGTGGAATGGAGTGGAAAGTAATATCAATATAAATATAAGGTAGTTCAAATGGGACACTACAAATCTTTACCAATAGGGACGGCGAACCACGCAATATTTTTTTTTTATTCTTTTGACATTTATGCTCGCGAATAGTTGCCATTTCATCATGGAGCAGTACACACTTGAACAACGTTTACAAATTATTAAAATTTATTACGGAAATTCTGAGTCGGTCGCCGCAACTTTAAGAGCATTACGACCAATTTATGGACGGCATCACCGACCTGCCCAAGAGACGCCATTGCATCCCCAAAAAAGAACTGTGTGGATTACACGCTGGAGGTGTCATTGGGCCATATTTTTTCGTTGATGCTGAAAACCGCCACGTTACAGTTAATGGAAATCGCTATCGAACCATGCCAACGGATTATTTTTGGAATGAATTGCGTGATACGAACTTGGACAATATGCGGTTTCAACAAGACGGTGCTACTTACGATTTATTGTAAAGTAAGTTTGGTGAGCGTGTTATTTCCAGAAATGGACCCGTCAATTGGCCGCCTCGTTCATGCGATTTGGCGCCTCTCGACTATTTTCTTTGGGGTCACGTGAAGTCATTGGTCTATACCAATAAGCCGGCGACGTTAGAAGAGCTCAAAGCAAATATTGAACGCGAAATTTCTGCAATATCGGCCGATTTATGTGAAAAAGTGGTCGAAAATTGGGTTCAACGACTGGACTTTTGCAAACATGCAAACGTGGTCATGCGAAGGAAATTTAATTCCATACATAATGGCATAGAATGTGCTTTAACATGAAATAAAAAATTCATTAATATCTCAAACCGTTTTTGTTTTATTTGAAAAATATTTGTAGTGTCTCATTTGAACTACCCTATATAAAATGACAATTATGTATATACATTCCCTCAAACAAGTATCCGGAATTGTTCATTTAAAAAGCCCGCGTAAAAAGTATGAAAAAATGTATTCTGCAGTTAAGTTGATAGAAATATACCTAATTTGCATGCAAAAATTTGGCATGATCTGTCAACCAGTTTCTTTACAATTGTTAGTTTTGTTAGTTGAGTTCAAATATGCTCTGCGATTTTTCTTAAATTTTCTTGAAAAAAACTTGTTAGAGGCATCCTTTAACAAACCGATTTGGACCCTACATTCATGAAACGCATCATAACCAGTGACGAGACGCAGGTTTATAAGTTTGACATGCAAACTAGTCAACCAGGCTTGAGAATGGCGTTTCGATAACGAATGGAAATCGAGTGACGTTGATCACTCAAAAATCATCATGTTGATTGTTTTCTTTGACTGACTCGTGGTGTTGAGGAGGGGTAAACAATTTACAAACAATATTATCTGGGTGTTATGAAGCCTTTGAGAGAGAAAGAATGTTTGCTGGAAAAGGCCAGATTCGTGGAAGAACAATTTTTGAATTTTGCACACATGGATGGTTGTACGCAAAATTTTTTACCCAAAACTCAACAAATATTATCGATCAAGCATCGTTTTTACCAGATATTGCTTCCTGAGACTTTTTCCCTGTTCTCTCCGCTTAAAATTACCACTTCGTGGAATACATTTTGAGTCCATTGGAGCTATAAAACAAAATGCACAGAAGGTGTTGGAGGCTATAACTTACATTAGATCTTATGGCAAAAACTTTTAGAAGCTTTAAAGCTCTTGCCATGAAAACTAATGCAATTTACTTATAAAGGGTTTGCTAAAAATGCACGCAAAATTTGAATTTTGCACCATTGTGTGTGATAACGTGTTGCCAGCGAAAAAAAAAACAGCATAACAGCTGACAGTTCAGGGTTATTAAAAATGGAGCACTAGAGCGAATATAGCGAATAGAGATCGTTGAATGGATTATGAAACAACAACAAGTGTATGCTGATTTTTCAAACAAAATCATCTTTCAAATCATTTTCATCTCAATGGCTTGGTTAATCGACAAAATTGTTGCATTTCGGGTTCAGAAAATTCACAAATGATTGTTGAGAAACAAATGCATCCAGAACGTGTCACTGTTTGGTGGGGATTTTAATGTGGAGGTATCATCGAACCATTCTTCTTTGAAAATGCGGCTGGTAGGGAATTACGGTTAATGGGCTAGCTATCGTGACATGATAATCCAGGTTTTTGTGCGTAAATTGCAAGATATAGATGTGAACAACATGTGGTTTCAACCAGACGGTGCCACATTCCATACAGCCCAAGAAAAAATTTCAATTACTGCTTGAGTCAGTTACTGGTCGCGTTATTTTCCGTTTTGGTGATCAGAATTGACCGCTCAGATCATGGGATTTAACGCCGTTGGACTTTTTCTTTGGGGTATTTTGAAGTTTAAGGCTTATGCTAACAATGCTACGATCACCCACGCCTTGAAGGAGGAAATTAGGGGCTGTATCAACGAAATTTAGCCACATTTATGCAAAACGGTAATAAAAAATTTCAACAAAAAAGTGCGTGGAGGCCATTTACCTGATATGCTATTCTATACATAACCCAATACTGTATTCTTTATGATCAATAAGAATCAATAAGAAATTTCTAATTTTTAATTACAAACCTGTGTTTTCTATCAAAATTACACCTTGCGTGAATTTTGGGACACCCTTTATTAAATGAAAGCTTTTCTGTATTTTCCATATCTTGTGTTTATTTATATCTTTGGTGAATTCCGATATTTTTTCAGCGCAGTAGTATATCACACTGAATTTTGCCTTTTTTTGGGTGTTGTGATTCTGTTGTTGTGATTATCCTTATCCTCCTCTTATATAGTCATATGTCATGCCTTCATCATATCCACTGATGTGATGATAATAAAATAGAAAAAAGGTTGTGTTTGAAATGGTGGGTTTTTTTTCTTCTTCAAATTGTATAGAAGAATAATGGCGAAGGATATAATCGTAAATTTTTTCTTTTGATTATTCTATATATTATATTTCGCAAACAATTGGTGACTGGTGACTGCCAAGACCAGGAAATAAAATAATGAATCAAAATTTTATGTATTTTAAGATTCTCGAAATCCAAACACAACATGAACTTTTAAGAAGGACATAACTAACATACAGTACAGCGTCCTTTTCAAAGAAAAAAATTTAATGCAAAATCACGATTATGAACTTGTATACATATGGATCGAATTATTTATTAAACTAGGAATATATATCCCGATGAAAAGATAGAAATTTGCTGCAACTTTGAGAAATTTTGCTATATGTCTTTCATAAATTTTCATTAGGAAATTAAAAATTGCATATTCTAGGCGAAGAATAGAAGTGTTTTTATTGGGGACGAACAAACAGTGTTATAAAATATTTACATAATTCATTAAATAGCACTTAACTGTTAAATCTTTAAAAGAATATATGTTATTTAGGAATTCTTTCACAGAAAGCTATAAAAGATATTGTAAAAAATAGTTTTTGAGTTTTATGGGTCAAACTGTTACAATCAATGGTGAGCGATATTGGCGCATGATAACCAATTATTTCTGGCACGAAATCGAAGATATTGCTGTGAAAGACGTGTGGTTCCAACAAGACGGTGCAACTTACGATACAGCCGGGGTGCAACGTTGGATGTTTTCCGTGAAAAGTTCCCAGGCCGCATTATTTCACGTTTTGATGGCGCCAACTGGCCGCCAAGATCATGCGACTTAACGGCGTTGGATTTATTTTTGTGGTGTTACGTTAAAAGTTAAAAGAAACATTGGAGCACAAAAGAAAACATGCGCCAAGTTATTGCCGAAATACCGCTCGAAATTTACAAAAACTCATCGAGAATTACCTCAAAAGTATCGGTTGCTACGCAGAAGTTCCAGAGGCGGCTATTTAATTAATATTATTTGTTCATAAATACTGAAACACATTAACATTTGTGATTAACAAAATAAAATAAGTATATCTCGTTAAATTTGTGTGTTTCATTTTGTTTTAAAATTCAGAAACTGAAGTTGGATCATCCTTTACAACAAAAAATGACCACTATGAGGACCGCAGCACCAGCTACATGCTATGGCCATGTTTGACATAGAAGTTAAAACTCTTCAAAACTATTCTAGTTCGATTCTGAATGTTATTCTTCATATATGCATAAATATATATATATATATATAAATAACTAAAATAAAATGAAAATTATGATAAACATGTCTCAAAAGGATCAAATCGAATGTCAAAGGGTAAAGTTGATTTGCGCACGTTTAACACGACACCACACCAATCCCAATCCCATTCCTGTCCCTAGAGAACAACAAGGATAGCACGGACGAATAATATTAACATATATTTCTTATGAAATATTCCCTTCTGTATATGTCTTCTTTGTAACACGTTTTACTAGAAAATAACATATATATAACACATTTCATCAATCCTTAAGTAAATTATTCAACAAGTCTCTTTATTTTTTTTTTCTTTTTGTTTTCTCTTATATTTAATATATACCGAAAGATGGCGAGGTGGGCGCGAAATGAGTCTTTTTCTGAAATTCCAAAAGAAAAAGAAACAGGAACTAAAAAAAGGAAGAAAAAAAACGTAGTAAACTTCTTGTCCTCCCCAAACAGTTGATTAAAGGATATTTCTAGGTGCTTTTCTCGCCTTCAAAATAGACAATTAAATTATCGAATCTTTTATATAGAATCGCATTTACTAGAGTACTCAATAATTTCTCAGCTATAATACTGTTTTTGTAAATGAAATATATTTTATTATACAGTATAATTTGACTGAACTTTAATACACTTGTTCCAACGATTCTCCAATTTAAGGGTTCCACCCCTGAAATGAAAATCCAGTAGGCCTCCAAATTACGTCTCTACAGCTGCTATGACCTCTTTTAGCCTCTTCTTTCGATTCAGGATCATGGTGGTGGACCCAAGTGATGAATCGACGTGCGAAAATCATTTCATCCTTCTGAAAACGGTCCAAATGTTGTTGAGAAAGTCGCATTCGAAGGTGTTTTTATTCCACCAGATTTAAAAAGAGCAACCCATTTTTTTACAGTGGAAAGTGAAGGTGATGCATCCTTATATACTTCTAACAATTTTGAATGAATTTCTGTAGGTGGTAAACCATCCAAAACAACGAATTTAATCACACTGCCCGATATTGAATTTTTTTCATGTTGAAAAAATTCAATGACACGTCAACTTCAAATAGTTTCTAAACAAAGACTGAATTGACTTATCAACGTGAAACCTGACACGTGTTCATATGAGAAGGTTGTACCAACATAAGACAAAAACTTTGACCTGTTAGCAGCGCGTTCTCTTGTCGAGGCTGAGATATTATTAACTACTCTATTATGAGATAAGCAGTGAAGAATAATGTTGAAGGAGGCTTTTGGATTTTGTCCACTTTATTTAAACTGAAATAAAGGAAAGGAAAAAAGAAAAAAAAATAGATGAAATCTAATAATGAATACAAATAAACAGGATTTTTTTTTAGCTATCATCTTTAGATGCCGGAATAAAAATCTTGATAGAAAAAACTAACCTATTTCTTATCCTAAAACTATTTAGCGATTTTCGTGTTATTTCATTTTACGTTAATTTACCTTAGAACTATTTGTTATTTAAGTGCCTGAAGACGCTATAACTGGACACTAAGTAACCGAAATAAGTAACTGGATGAAAATAAAGTAAAAAAGTTTATATACGTTTTTTTCGTGAAGGGTGTCCTTTTTTGTTGTTCAAGAATTTCTTTTGTTTGACTCCCAAGAATGAAAGTCAAACGATACCGAAAATTGTTTACTTTGCGTGTGTGTGTGTGTGTGTGTGTATGTGTATGTGTGTATGGATAATAGCGATGATACTAAATTGATTGAACAAATGAAGATGCTGACTAAGCGGGTAGAATACTATAGTATTGAGTGATCTGGAGTTCAAATCATACGGTCACGGTGATTTCATATATTTTCAGTTAATGTTCAGTTTTTTCAGTCTTTAAAAGTATTTTCCATTGATTACTTTTGTAGTGGTTAAATTAAGTTTCGAATATATTATGCACTAATTAAGAAAACACATCACTACATGAATCTTTATTTTATTTTAATTAAAAATTGCCAACAAAAATTGGTTAATTTATAATTTAATGTTGCTTTCGAATTGAATATTTTAAGACTAATATTTTATTTATTATAAAGAAAAATTCTTATAGGTCAAATGAAACTAGATTAAAAATTAAATTATTAAAATAGTTTGCATAAGTAGTTACAATACTAGATTGAAAATTATAACTAAGTAAAACTAAGTGTAATTGATAGTGTGAATATAATTAATTATAATAGAGTAATACTAAAGACATATTAGCAGCGATAATCTCAATTATCTGACGATTCTCAGTTAAAATTCGATAACGGACCAGATTTTCTCAATTATTGAGGATATTTAACGTAGAATTTCGATATCAGTTATTGAATAATTGAGAACCTTTCGTTCTCTGAGTATGAAAAGCTTTAAAGCTTTCGCTTTTAAATCTGGTAATACCGCTCATATTTATATATATAAACCGGGTGTAACAAGGGGGGTTTACATTTTTGGGGTTTGTTGTCGAAAGAAGCAAATCCCCTGATGACCTATTTAGCATATCTTCTTCCTTGCGAGGAGAAGATATGAGATGGTGCAGCAAATGTGAGCAACTAAAAGGCTGCACGCCTTGCTGAGTTGCACGACCTAGCTCGCCGGAGGGGTGGGTCGTTGCTCACCACCATCTGTCATCGCGTTACACATAAATTTATATGCGTGCATATGATTTTTAATGTCGTGCAGACTTTAAAGGGATAGCATAAGCTATCAAGCAAGGAGAATTCGGTTTTTTACTTATTAACAATAAAAGATATATATATCTAATTTAGAGGGTTTGGATTAGAATTACTTATCTAATCATTTATTTATATATATGTATATATATATATATATATATATATATACGTGTTTAGAAAATAGTTTTTTTCTTTTTTTTTGTAATTATTTAGGAAGCATAAGGCCTACTTTAAATTATAAATTTAATAATAAAATATTTTCCTTGTTTTGTTTTTTTTTTTTTTGCTTTTTGTATGTCATAAAATTTATAATTTGAAATTGTGTAATAATAGTTACGGTTTACAGAGTCAGCATAATGATGATTTTCGTTGTTTCGACATTTCGATGATATGTTGTTGAGCATGGAAAATTTAGCTGATGGCCGGGATATTTGAAATTTGATGCGGCATTTCCAATTTATATATATATGAATACGAGTACTGCAATTCTCCTACGACTGCGATTCACGATCTGATGATTTAACAGCACAAATTGGTGTTTGATGAAAACTATAAAATTTGCTTTTGTTTCATCCATTTTCCTAAAAAAAAAAAAAATTCGTTTTCGGCTTTCCCCTTTTGGGTTTTTTTTTTTCAAATTGTTACAATTTTCTTTACATGCTTAATTAGAAAAGTTTGCAATCAGTAAAGGCCTTTAAAGAAAAAAAATGACACAGTTAATTTATGAATTTTAAAAGAAAACATATATTTTCTCTCGGAACCAAAAGGAAACGCTTCGTCCATTCCTCCCTCTTTGAAACCGTAATGCAGAGATAAAAAAAAATTTCCTTTGTTTACTCTCTTCCTTTTTCTTCGTTCCTTTTTTTTTCTGGTCCAGTATATCGTCTCACACGAATAAAAAAAAAATTATTATTAACACACGGTTTTGATGCGATTACGAGGACTAATAGTTAAAAAAAAAACACGCGGTTTCAAATTTTTCCCCTTTTTTTCCCTGATTCACCTCCCCCTCGGAAATCTGTCTTTTCCTTTGTTTTTTCGCCCTTTATATATCTTTTTTTTTTCAGATATTAAATTAGTTTTACCTCACTTTATTCCTATTCCTATTCTTACTTAAGTAAATTTATTCCCCCTTTGTTTCATTTTTTCCTCCATTTACTTAGTTTCCTGAACTTTCCTTAATTTCACCTTTCCTACTTGGTTTACTTATTTATTTCTTAATTTGTTTAATTAATGAAACAACTAATTCATTTTCTGCTCCTACCATTTTTTATCACTGTATTTATATCATTTTAATTTTCACCACATTTTAAAATCACTTTGCTATTCTTTTAAAATATTAAAGTAATGGCCGTAAAAAAAATTAATTTTTGTCTAAAAAAAAAACTTTTATCTTTACACATTTTGTATTATTTGGTTGTTCTTATTTTCCAAATCCCTTTTATAAAAAAACTATTTTAAAACATTTTTTTTCCTTTTTTATTTTTTTGTACCTTCGTACCTGGCACTTAGTTCGAAATTATTTAATAAAACTTTTTTTTTTCCACGGCCCATCTGGACTGTTCAAGTTTCAAAACCAGACTCTTTTTTTTTTTACCAAAACTTTTTTATCTTCTCCCAGTTCCCGTTCGTAACATTTTTATCCATTCTCAAATAAAAACCGGTATTTCTTGTTTTTAACTTTATCCTACCAATCAGAATAAGACACGTTCATTTTTTTTTTCATTCTTCTTTCTGTCTCTTCTTTCGTTCTCACAGCGGGGCTCTTCTTTTCAGCTTATTTCCACCACGGATATGAGGTGAAACGAACTTTCTGGAAAGAATTTTTGAATACATGCGGTTTTCGCAAAAGCTGACCACGCGGATGAATAAAATAGTGTTGCCGTGTAGGCTTAAAATATAAGTAAGCGTGTTGTGTTAGGCGCACGTTACACGGGAAAAAGCGCAAATAAAAAGAATACACATTATAAAATCACAGATTTGAATTTGGCGGTTCTAATTTTTTGTATTTTGAAGGAAATGGTTCTTTTTTTTAAAAAATATCATATTTTTAAATTTTTTCTTTAAGATTTTAAATGTTTGCATATTCATAAATAATTTTTTTTTACTTCCAAAATTTCCTAACCAAAAAAAGGTTTTATAGAAAGCTTTGAGAAAAGTCAAAGAATAATTGAGAATGAATTTTAATCCAGAAAAACAGAATGTGTCGCATGATCTGGATTAGAAATAATCGACTGCGTTAAATCGTGTAGTATGTCTAGGGCATAAGATTAACAGTTTCCAATAGGTTCCCTACACTTTACTCAGAGATCAGTGTTCTCTACCACCAATCATTTTGTTTTTCAGCACATTCTATAAATCTATCTATTTCAACTATTTCAATGCGTTTCTTAATATATTCTAGTGTTATTGGGTGATTTTGTGTGTGTGTTATTATGTTATAAAACCTTACCAAAGAAAAGGCTGTAATTCTTAGCTTGATATGAAAAATAAAGGATTTTTCCTTATCAGATTTTCTTATCACGTAATTTAATTGTCACTCATCTTTAATTTAGTCTCATTTTAGAATCACAAAATCCCACCCACCCACGAAATCCCCGAGTATATAGATATATGTTAATAATAGTATTCCAGAAAATATATTGTAGTAAGTAAATTTCTTCATATATTATAATATATAAAGCGTACTTTTAGTGTCTCCAATTTTAACGTTCTATCTATGGGATTATATATAGAAGACCAACAATTCGGTCTCTAAAAGGATTTTATCTTATGTATTTATTATATTGTTTATTTGTTGACATTGATAGAAGAATAATTTTTGTTTTTAATGTGCTTTTATGTATTTAATAGTTTGGGTATGGGCCTCGTATTTGCAGAGTGATGAAAGGTCTCTACTTGTAAACATATCATAAGAAACAATATGTTTTACAATGTTTTGTGATAAAAACCTTCAAATCTTTTCCCAAATGCTGAAAATCGGCCTATAGCTGATATCCTACAGCAGAAATGGGATAGGAAAACTGTCAAAACTAATAATATTTCAAGGTTTTTTCGTTATAACTTTGTTTCCTATCATCAAAATTTTCTGTAATTTACAGGTAACCCAGGACCTAATAGCATAAATTTAATCCACAAATTTTATTGAAATCGGTGAATTGGTTTTTAAACTAAATCAAAAAAACTTTATAAACAGGCTCATATAATTTTCCCCTTAGATTATTTCTTTCTCCACTATCCTAGGACCGATTTTACTAAAATTGAACATGGTATGTAGTTAAACAATATAATTAATTTAAACCAAATTGCTTTCAAATTTTCGAATGAAATCTGAAAAACCATATAAAAAAATGAGCAAAGGAAACCATAGTAGTGAATTTACATTTTCTCTATATCGGCCGGACCATTATGGAACTTTCCCGATAATGTCATAAAATATTAATTTCAGTTCTCCTATTCTAAATGTACATTCCAAGTTTCATTAAAATCCGACTATTATTGGCCGAATTAAGGAAGTTTCTATATTTCATTATTATTAGGGTTTTTTTTATTTCACCCTCCCGCAACCCCCACCGAGGGGAGACGCATTCTATCTTCTCACTTGCTCTATCCAGAATGTACACACCAAGTTTAAAGAAAATCTGCCTATTATTGAGTGAATTATTGAAGTTTTTCTTTTTAGCCCTTCACAACCCCCCGCCGCGGGGAGACATATTTTATTTTTTCACTTGGTCCATCCCAAACGTACGTTCGAAGTTTCATTAAAATCCGACTATTATTAACCGAATTAGGGAAGTTTCTATATTTCCACCACAACATTTTTTTAAAAAAGTTTTGCGCATTAGTGTTGCCAGATGTAAATTCCCTTGAAAAGTTAATATGTTCTGACTTAGATCCTATTACACAAACTGTGCAAATCTCATAAAAATTGGACGAGCAGTCTCAGTTTTACAACTAGTGCAAAAATAGACTATATTTGGACAAAATATATTTTTAGACAGTGTTGCCATAGTTGAATATGGCCCAAAAACTAATCAGATCTAAGTTAGAGTCAAATACATGAACTGTGTAAATTTTATCGAAATTGGCCCAACAGTTTAGTCTGGCATTTGATGCAACACCAAAATGGTGAAAGTTTCATGAAAATCGGACCATCCGTTCAGATTTTATTAGCGATTTAAAAAAGCGGACAGACGGACGGACGGACGGACATGGGGCTAAAGATTTTTGATGGAACGGATTTTGCACTTATTTTCATCTTCCTAGCCCTTCTAGATCAAAAGTTAGGTTTTCGCAGGATTTTAGTACTTTCCTATAAACATTCGTTTATCGGGAAAGAAAAAAAAATATATAGCAACTTAAAATAGGCCTATAGCCGATTTTTTGATGCCCTATGGTAGAAATGGGGCAGGAAAACTGTCAAAATTAAAATTATTTCAAGGTTTTATCTTTATAACTTTGTTCGTTCTTCTCAAAATTTCTGGTCACCCTAGTTTTTCCTTTATAACTTTGCCCCCCCTGGATCCATTTTGCTCAAATGCAATACCAAACCAATTTAAGGAATAAGCAACTCACATTGTAAATTTCATCAAAATCGGAAAACGCGTTTTTGAGTTATCTTGTATACGAACGGACGGACGGACGGACATGCATTAATCGATATAACTTTTGATTCCTGACACAACCATACCATTAAAACCTTTCTACGACCATTATTTTGATGTGTTACAATGGAGTGACAAAACTAATATACCCTCTGGTAGTACCTACCATAGGGCATAAAAAAGGATTTTAAAAGGAAAATAATTTGAATATTTTATTACGAAATTTTTGAAAATCATTCATTTAGAAAATTTATGCTGGAAAAAATGATTTTCCATGCAAAACAGAAAATAAAACCTAACAATTTATGTTCTTAAGGGCCAGACTTTTTTTTTTAACATGCATTTATAATAAATTAAAAAGGATCTAACAGGCCTATTCTGGTGTTGTGACAAATTTTTAATCATAACAAATTTGCAACTATAAATATTATGACAGCTGAGAAAATTCGTATTCTGCCAGACGGGTCATAATTATGTCCAAAATATGAATTTATAACAGTTTTTAAACTGTTATAATTCGAGCGAGTTGTCACGGTTATTTGAGAAATACTCTCAGAAAATGTTTGTATGGGTGTACAATTTTTATATAGATGTAAAATAATTTGTGTTTAAAAAAAATGTTGGAAATTATTCCATATTTATCAATTAGGACATGATTAATTAATTACTCGAGGTTAGTGAATAATCAAGTAATTGGTGGCCTTAAAGTGATTAATTCCTTTCTAGGTTATAAGTCAGACGTCAAAATTTTTAAGCAAAAATTACTGCTTACGAAGAGAAGTAAATTATTATATGAACGAAAAAGGGAAAGTGTAATAAAAACAAAAGAGAAAATATTCGCTGAAAAATGCATATGATTCAAATCCTATTCTCTTTACCTATCTATCATTTTTTTCAGATTGCATTATGTTAGTGCAACAGAGATAAAAATAAATTTAGCTTTAATAAAAAATTTTAACACTTATGTAAAAAATAAGAATCACTATTCACACGAACTAAAAATATTAACAAAAATTCTCTTCTACTTATTATTCGTACATGCACTAATACTTGAAAAAGTGTTGAGAAAATCATATTGGCGCCTAAAAGTATAAGGTAACGAGTGGTTTTGTTTACAAAAATTGAGTTAAAAAAATTTTCGATTGCTTTCTTCGTTTCATTCTTTCTTTAGTCCAGAATCCATAAGACTATTATAGGACTATTAATGCTCTCGCTTGCTACAATTATCTTATAGGAAGCACGATGTAAAATAGAATATATTTGATTTATAGGTCACTTCATTGTTTGTAATGAAAAATTGTAATTTTCTTTCCTTATTTTGTGTGGAATTTTTTGTTTCTGTCATTTTCATAGAAGGTATTGGGAAAATCGCGTCTAATTTCCTCTCTCCAAGTTTATTCTGCTTTGTTTCTCTTAAATGAAATAATTAATCAGTTTGGCGTTGAATGCTCATAATATTGGATTAATTCTGTTTACTCAAGTAATCGGTTATTCAAAGCATGCCATATTACCAACTAAATCACTTAAAGAGAACACATAAAATTTCGTTGTGATATAAAATATTTTCGGTCAGAACTTGTGATAATTTTTTATGACAGTTGTAAGCTATGAGCACGTCAGAATACGAATTAGTCTTTAAAAAAATGTTATGACAGTGACTTCATGTTATGACAGCTATGACTGGGCTCAAAATAAGCATATAGGAAAAGCCATAACAATTTCTTTTTAACGCTGTTGAACTTTTACAATCATATCGTCGCCGTTGTTATACACGGATTTGAATTACGTCATAGAACTAGCTAAAAAGTTTGAAATATTATCTTTTAGGAATATTTAAAAGCAAAGTAAATAAAGAAATTCGCAAAAATGTTGAAATTATAAAGGTTTGAATGGAACAATCTACGCCACTGTATCGTAGCATCTCATTTAATAAGTGAAAACCTTTTTTTATTCTTTGAAACGTTTTCAATCGATTTTCCTAATTTCTAATGACAAAATAATAAATAATATAATTTTTTCTTGGTCGACAAATACATATTCCATTTTTAATTATGCCTTAAAATAAACAATTTATGATTTCTTGATAAAAATTTATATATTTCTTAAGCCGGCGCCAGACGATGGGGTGAACGTTTGATTCAAATGTTTGCCTCCAAAGTTTGAGTCAAATATTGGACGATTAACGTGGCAAGTGTCCTGCTACACGGTGGAACGAATGTTTGATCCAATACATTTGATTCAAATGTTGGTTCAAATGTTGGTTCAATTTTTTCTGACATTTGTGTATTTAAATTAAATACAATTTTATTATAATATTTTTATTAAAAATAGTAATATTTAATAATAATTTAAAATTATTTAAAAAATGGAAAATGATGATGATGTTGTCGCTGCTGCCGCGACAGTAGTTTTGTTGTCTTGTTGCAAATTACTGCTGAATGTTGAAGGTACAGTGGATCAGATTTGTTAATGGATTTACTAAAGGAACCTTCAGGAAAATTTGAAAACTTTTGTCGAATGTCAGCACAAGTTTTTGAGTGTCTGTTAAATAAAATTGGAGGAAAAATAACAACCAAACTATTGATTAAATATACCAGAATTAACCTTAAATAAAAAAAAAACAATATTTTTTATAAATTATGAATTAACATAATTCCTGTTTGATTAATTATAATTAAAGAAACACTATAAAACACTATAAAAACCTTTTTTTATATAGCAATAATGAAAATTCGCTCCTTTTAATAAAAAATATATTATGTCAAATTATAAAACCATCCAATGTTGGACGATTCGTGTAGCAGTGGAATTCAAATGCATGGAATGTGAACCAAATGTTGTGGTGGGGTTTCAAAAATTCCTTTGACGCGTGTCAAAAGACCGACAACAGCCCAAACATGTTCCAACACGAACGTTGGACACATGACATTGGACACACTTAGTTCGCGCATCGGCCACACGATGCGTCCAACCATCAAGCGTCCAACGTTGGAAGGTGTTCGTAGCATCGTCTGGCGCCGGCATTAAACATTTTTTCAATCTGAAGTGCGAATTTTATCGGACTGCATATATATATATAATATATTTCAACATTTTTTTTAGTTGATTTCTGATAAAGGGTTTTAAGATGGATCAGCGCACAGCAAATTTTCATATACACAATTCAAAGGAACAGCTTTTTTTTTACACGATAAATATGTTCCTCAGAAATTCGTGTAAAAAGAATCGTTTAACAAAGATTAATTTCCTACTACTGTGTTCAAAAAGTAAGGTGAATTTTTAATTTAAACTTCCCGCGTTAACCGAATCGGACAAATGAATTTTTTTTCAAGTTGGTAGGACTGTTAGGGACATCTGTGACAAACTACATGTTAATATCATCATTAGTTTTTAGTTTACGCTTGGTTTTGTGAACAAAGAATAGTGAATTTGGCGATTTTTACGATGTCGAATTTTGTTGAGCAAAGAAACGCTGCCGCTGAAACGTATCGAATGTTACAAAAGGCCTTCGGTGACGAGACTATGTCACAGAAAAATGTTTACAAGTGGTATAAAAACTTCAAAGAAGGCAGAGAACGTGTTGATGACTTGGAACGCTCTGGACGACCATCGACTTCAATTGATGAGCAACATATGAAGAAAATCAAAGAATTGGTGCTCGAAAATCGTCGATTAACAATTCGAGACCTTGCCGACATGCTTGCAATATCAATTGGATCAGTGCAAGCAATTTTGAAGGATCATTTGTGCCTCAGAAGAGTCAAATCGCGTTTGGTGGTAAAATTTCTCAATTTTTTCGAAAAAGAGCGTGAGTTTTTCGCCAAAAACCCCTCTCATGTCACTCCACAACCACAGTATTTGCCTGATTTAGCACCGTGTGACTTCTGGCTGTTCCCAAAGCTCAAGTGACCACTCCCGGGAGATTGTTTTGAGTCGATTGAAGAGATCAAACGTGAATTGCTACGCGCATTGAAGGCTATACCTTTGGACGACTTTTTAGCATGCTTCAAAGATTGGAAAAAACGTTGGCATAAGTGTATTGTAGCTGGGGGGGGGGTTATTTTGAGGGGGGCAAAATCGATTTGGAAGAATAAATAAAAATTGCTAATTTTAAAACAAAATTCACCTTAGTTTTTGAACACAGTGGTATAGTAAAATTGGGGATACGTTCCATGTTACCCGAAAACCGTGTAAGATGAAATAAGGAACTACATTTAGTTTAAAAACCGTGTAAAAACAATCTAGAAAACTGAAAATTTGAAGATAAAATTACCTTTTTCACTTCTTAGGGTCAGAAATGTTCAAATATAATTGACAGCACTATGCGTAGCTTATAAGATGAACAATTGATTTAATATTGTGAGCTAATAAACTTAAACAAATTAATGGTGCCATATGTTATGTAAATATCATGCGAAATGTAACTACTACATTAAAGCAGTGCGCAAAACTGCCTAATTTTTGAAGTGTAGTAAAAACGTAAATTTTTTGATACATTTGTTACCAAAGACTGCAATTTCTACTAGACCGCTGATGTACATGACCATAATTAAAAGACAGCGTTGAACGGACTGGTTGACCGTGCTTTGCTTTGCTTTTCTACGTTTGAGATTTTCGAAATAGATCCATTTTTCATCAGCAGTAAGAATTCGATGCAAAAAATTCTTAGATTGAACAAAAATTAAACTCTCCTCGCAAATGCTGTTTATTTGGCACATAACCATCCATTGTTAATCGATTAAAAAACAATTTTGTTGACACTTTAATCAAATGTCATTCAGTCATATGTTTTAAAGTTTATCATAAGATGTAATACATGTAATAAATAAATGTATTGTATATAGTATATGGCTTATGAAAAAGCTCATTCGCAGATCTAATATAGTTTAGAGCACATGTACTATATACCTCACAAATAGGCGATACACCTTAAAACAATTTAAAATAAAATTTAAAATATGGAAAATACATTAGAGCTAAACGAAAAACTTTCATTTTAAATATTATTATTTATTATTCTTTTAAAAAGCTCGTAAATTTTAAATTTATTTTTAAGAAGATTCTTTAGTTTTTATTTGTTTTTTTTTTTTTTGGTTCTTGTTTTTTGTCTTAAGAACACACACACACAGTTTGGGCTTAGTATCCGGTCTAGAGAGTTGTCGTACCGGCTTTTTCGAAAAGTAATAAATTTGAATTTTTGAGAAAATATACAAAAAAAAGAAAAAAATCTATACAACACACATCATTAATTAAAAAAACTAAAAAGAAAAACTGGTTAAAAAATAAAAAGCTTATAGAAAAATTAATGAGGTTGAAGAATGGCCTTTAAATATTACTAAAAAAAACAAAAAGAAAAAAAAACAACCAAAATCTGCTTGTATCCGCCTAATTTTTGGAGGAAAAAATCCACATCCATAATAAGATGAAGAAATAATCAGGAATTTTTTCTTCTTTTACAGATAATGACTTAAGTTACCCGATAAACTATGTTGATGAAATGTTACAAGCGGTGAACGGTGATGTTGGCGATGGTGACGTTGAAGGAAGATCCGGTACTGAAAAGTGAGTATATTTGTCTTATTTTCCAAATAGTATTCTTTATAAGAACTATTTTAATTTTGATAAGTTATAGAAAAGTTGCATAGTCGTTATGAAGATGTTTTAAAAACTATTATCTTTTTCAACACTTAAGTAGACTCATATAAAAAGCGTGAAAATCGTCTAGTTATTGTTTGGTACTAGAAATTAAATACAGTTATAATAATTTAAATAGCAAATTGATATATTTAATAGCCAAAACCATGAAGTTTGATATTTATAATAAAAATTTGATCGAAGTTTTTATTTGAGTTCAGTATAACTAAATACAATACAAGCAATACAATTAAAATCGAGTATCCTTTTTCACATTTTCTACGATTTATTTTAAGAAAACACTTTCAAAATGACTTTGTCTAGATCTAAAAGTATCCATACAAGCCCAAATCCGTTTTATCTTTGAGCAAAAAAAGAACCATTTTTGATATGTTGTAAAGAATTAATTATTTCCGGGGAGATTGGGGGTCAGAAGGGTTACAAAACGGGGGCTTGAAAGCCCATTTCGGAAAACCTTATTTATAATCTTGGTTTCCATTAGAATTATTTCTGTCGAAGACCTTATAGTTCCACCCCGCACCGCTTTGGAGCTGCGGTAGGTTCTAGGTTGTTTTGGCCGCTAACCTATAGAGCTTTTTTGCCATTACGTAATATATGTTTGACGGGAGCTATTTTACCCCCTGGTTGATAAAATAGCTCCCGTCAATGGGATCCATTAAATGTCTTCGCTCGGGGTGTTGTGGGGTTAATACTGTGCATTCTGAATAGCTCAACATAAGACATGAAATATATATCTAGTGGTGTTACGGTAACGAGATAAATATACTAAAACTATCAAAGAGGTGACCAAGGAGAGTGCTACGGTTGAGGGTGTTTCTTTTTAAGATCCATAATGTTGCGAATTAAGATGCTACGCTCGAACTAATTTTGTTAATTTACAGTAAACTGAAATTTCTGTCTTAGGACAGGTAATCCCCTAGTATGAAAATAATATGATTACAACGCCACCTCTTAGACTACAGTGAAAAAAATGTTGTTGAGCGCGATAAATAAATTGAGCTAAATTAAAGTGAAGGGACTGTATAATTACTCGATTTTATAGCATTTTAAAAATATGCCACAAAATCACATCTCCAGTAGACATTCGAATTGCATATACACTTTTGTTCAAATATGTTTATTTGTCTTTTATAATAATCCATTAAACGATCATATGAGCTGTCATTTTATAATGTCGTTAAATGAAGAAGGTATATGTCGTAAATTAATAATTTTTAGTATCGCGATACGAATCGAAAAGAGATATTCATAAAAAAAAGACATCATTAAATATTTTCAAAATCTTCGATACTCAAGAAAAGAAAAACAAGTGATCATCCGTTCGTTGGAAATTAACCTAATCGCACACATCTAACAAATAAGATATTATGTTATTAATCATCTTCCTTCACTGACTACATCACCATACAGCTGATCAACTATTCTTCTGATCAAATCTGTATAATATTCAATGATTACTTTAGATACACAATACGCTGGTCAAAATGAACATTGTGGTATTCCTTAAAAGAGCTCCCTTGCAGTATGCGCTGTGGCTCCATCTTGTTAGAGCCAAAGAGTTAGATGCTTTTCTACAGCTCGTGTTAAAAAATTTTCCAACATCTTCCAATATAGAGCACTATTAATGGAAACTGCAACATCATCTTCATTTTCGAAGAAATATATGCCATTGATCCTCCCAGACGATACACCGCACCAAGCAGTACACTTAAGTGGGTGTAATTGTCGTTGATGAATAGTATGTATGAAGGGAATTTTCCGATATCAAATCATCTGAGAAATATATTTATATTTTATCAGTTATTACTTTCGATAAGAACCGCTCCGTGCACATTTGGAAAAAATTTCATTCCTTACAGGGATCATTTGAATATATCACCGTGACTATAGGCTCATCTATTATAGTCACCAGAAAAGTGATTTGGTGTCTGATTGGGGATACCGAAAGCAAAAAAAATAAGTAGTCTTCATAGATAAGGTCAGAATGAGTCTATAATTGGAATCTCATATGGAATATTGGAATCCGTCAACAATTAAAAATTTTTTTTTATAGTACGTCATTCGTGAGAAAAAACGCGTTCCCAGGAAAACGTATTCCAAGTTTTTTTCTTTCTTATTATCTTTTTTTGTTACAATCTTGATTTAATCTATAGCTCGGGAACCTTGGGTCGATTATCCAGCTGTAAAATTATTACCGGTACGAATTTCGTTTTGAAATTTTCACACAGCATTCTTGAGATATTCTCATGGAGGAATAAAAAATTAAGCTTTAACCGGAAAGTTCCCTTAAATATTTGTACAAAAATTTTATTTCCAACAAGTCGACCCTGATCGACTGGGTAGACCGTAATGTAGTAGTCAACTAGCAACAATTATCAGAAATAAAGTGCGAAAAACTTATTTTCATGAATAATTTATGAAAAGAGTCTGCACTACACCGGTTAGATATTCGATAGTATAATGATGTCATCTTTTATACTTGTAGTTAGGAAAATCATAAGGTTTTAATTCAATAATTCTTTTAAGGTTTATCCAAATCCATATAAGTGGTCCATTACTATTCGATCAAGTCTATAAAGTTAGAATCCATTCGCAATAATCGTTTCCCCCGCGATATGCAGTTCACAAGCGAGTTTGAGAAATTCCGATGCTTGAAAATAGATGTCGTTATTAAAATCTCCTCACCCTTTGTTTTCGTTTTCAAGTAAATTTTAATGTATATTAATATATTTTGTGAAAATATGCGACATTTGTTTGTAATGGCCACTATATAGCGTTGATTCATTTATTTCTTGAATTAAATTCATCCACACTAGATGATATGATTTTTCGTTTATGAATTTGTACAATTTCGTGTCCCCATCAGCTTCATATTATCCTTAAGATGAAAGGTGATCTAAAACAGATACTTGTACATAAAGAAATATTTATGCAAATCCTTTGGCCATGGATTTATACGGGAACCTACTTAGCATAGAAAATTTTGTGTCTGCCCGTTTAAGTTCCATCTTAAGCATAGAGAACGCAAAGTGATATTCCTTAAAAGAGCCACTAAACCCCTTGCAGTATACGCTGTGGCTCTATCTTGTTGGAAATCTTCCTACATCTTCCGATATTGAGCACTATTGATGGAAACTGCAACATCATCTTCATTTTCGAATAAATATGGGCCAATGATCCTCCCAGCCGATACACCGCACCAAATAGTACACTTAAGTGGGTGTAATTGTCGTTGATGAACTGCGTAGCTCCTATCCTGCAGTTCTGGTTGTTTACAATGCCATTTAATTGGGAATGGTCTTCATCGCTCATTGTCAAATTGTGAATAAAATCTGGATTTTCTTCTGCTTTTTGCTGGAAATAAATGGTACAATCAAGCCGTTGCTGATAGTTTCATTTCAAAATCCAAAGCCTGCTTTACAAAATCCTGAATTTGCAGTTGAAACAGATACGAAAATTTAACATAGGCTACGTTACCACGGAAACATTTTAGGCCACCTAACTAAAAGTTAGGTTCAGTCACACGCGTTTACACCGTACTAGACCTAAATCTAAAACAACGCAACATTTTTTGTTTGAATTGCACTTGATTGGAATTTTAATTTAACTGTTCCCGAACTTTGTTTGAGGGTAACCTAAACAATAATAATTACTGCAGTGCCATCTAATCAGCTGTCAAAAAGTTCTGAGGTTGATTTAAATTTAAGTTAGGTCTGCAATTTAGGTGACCTATCCTAAGTTACTTTGGACGTATTGACACCGCCATATTTAGGTTGACCTAAGCACTTAGGTCTCTTTTTAAGTCTCGGTGTAAACGTAGCCATAGTCTTCAAAAATGCGGAAAAGTCCAACATGCATACATAATATATTTCGATTTTTCAAAAAAAAAAAAAAAAAAAAAACAGGTGTATGTATGAACTAAGAAAAGAATGAATGAGTCCAAGCTAAATTCCGTATATACTATTATAATGCCACATATTTTCTGAATTTCGATTTATACCTTTCTATACTTTAGCGCAGGGACAGGTTTAACTATGTATATTTTTTGTTTTTTTAAATAAATATTTTAATAAATATAATAATAATTAAAAAAAAAAAAAGAAAAAAACAAAAGAAAACAAATATTTTTTGTTTTTTTTATTTTTCAAATCTTTTCCTCGTCAGACGATCTTCTTTATTTTATGTTTATAGACGGGCATGCATTCGACGTGGTGGAAATTGTGATCATCGTCCGAATGATTGCTGCTATAATAGTTCATGCCGTTGCAATTTATGGGGTTCGAATTGTCGTTGTCAACGGATGGGATTATTCCAGAAATGGGGTTAAATATGCAACGCGCTAAAATATAAAAACCAAACAAATTCTATCACAACCAAAATTGAAAAATTGAACAACACACGCACGCACACACATGCATCGGGGGACCGAGAAAAACTTTTAGGAATTTTTATTTAGTTTTTTTTTTAGTTTTTTAGTTTTTAGTTGTCTATGCGCCCTAAATTAATTTATTTCATAATCGCAGAAGATTTCTTGTAAATTTTCATTAATTCTCTTGGATAAAAAATGATTGACAAAGAAAAAAAAAAAAAAATTATTTACACACATATAAAAATATTATAAAAATTATAAATAATAATGAAAATAAATAAATAAATAAATATGAAATAAATTCTTTAAAAATAAAATAAAATATAAACAAAATACAAAAAAAATATTTATTAATGTTTATAAGAAAATATAGAATTTAATATTTAAGGAAAATTATATATTTTAACACAATTAATGCAAAAAGGAAAAGAAAAAGAAAATAAATAAATATAAATATATTAAATAATTAAAAATGAAAGAAATAAAAACATATATTTCCCCGTATTTCATGTATTTGGTTATTTATTTATTTTTTTTAAAATTTTTTTAATTTTTTTTAAAATTTTTTTAATTTTTTCTTCAGTTTTTCTCAATTTGTTTTCTTAATCTTTTTCTTAATTTTTTTCCTAATTTTTTTTCTTAATTTTGTTTCTTAATTTTTTTTTTCTAATTTTTTTTTTTAATTTTTTTTTGGAAAAGATCTTGAAAATGATTTTTGAAAATACGCGCACCACAAAATAAAAAGAAACAACCTAATCAGTTTTTTCCGGTAAATTATATTCGAAAGGAGATCTCTCATTAATTGTAAAAAATTAAAAACAGCAAATTTTAGCGTTTAGGTTTTTTTTCTTTTCTATACAAAAAACAACTTAAAAATAACAACTCTAAAATGATGTCAAAGAAGTGTGAATCAGTAAAATTTATGTGCTGTTAATTTCATGGTGTCAAAAGCTACATAGTAAAAAAAAAACCAAAACGAAAAAAACATCCATTAATGATTGTTAATCAATTAAAAATTTTGAAAATGCAAAAATCTGTTAAAAATTGTAGTAGCCGCAAAATTTAGACATATAGAGGATAGAGGTTTAAGTTTAAGTGTGTTTGGGAAAGAATGAAAACAGCGTCGAACAGGAATACTATATAAAATACCGTACACACAAGACAGAATCAAACCTTGGGATTATTTTAGTATGAAAACCATAAAAAAACAACATAGTTAAAAAATCTCATCAAAAAACCGATTTTATGAAAATTTCGTCAAAAGAATTATTGTTTCCATCACGTTTTTATTCTTCTATTTTGATTAAAGATTCATGCTTAATTTTGTTTTTTAATTGATTACCTTCGATTTTATTTAGAAAAAAAAATACGAAAATTTAAACATATTTAATTTTAAATTGACAACCGAGAAAATGTTATATTATTTTTTTTACTAATATATTTTAATGGGACTTCCCAGCATGTCCCATCTAATTAAAACATATCTAAATTGGATGTAATTCAATACGCTTTCTTCCCCTTCTCCCCCCCCCCCCCAAATTTATATATATACAATGACGCATTATTCCTTGTATAATATTTTAATTCTTGATATATATCGTTGTATTATCGTTGTGCACATCCAGCAGTCCTAATCACTTATGCTTATATCTGGCAAGACGACTGGATGTAATTCTAACTTTAATCGCTTAGTGAAATCCTAGCATAGAAATTGTTTGCTAACTCAAACAGCTCACTTAAGGTTGTTGTTCACGCTAAAAAATGATTAGTGTAAAGAATAAATTAAGAGGAATTTTTGAAAACTTCTTCTGGATTATCTAATTTTAATTGGAATTTTAAAACAATTAGTTTGTTAAAATTTTTTTATTCATTTTATTTTCAATTTTTATTTTCTCTCGACACTTATTTCGTTTAATAAAAATATATATTTTTAAAAGTTATTCAAATACGTTTAGCACAGATAACTACTATTCGGTTGATTCAAACAGTAAACAAATTCAGGAGTTCAAGAAGTTCTAACTACTTAGATTAAACATTTTCACTAAGCGCTTAGGACTGCTGGATGTATAGTTTTCTATTGAAAAATACCGAATTATATAAATGATATAATGATATATAAGCATATTTAAGCAATGTTATTTATCGCTCTCTAATTTTAACAACAGTTATTTAGTACTATATTAAAAATATAGATGGCACAAATCAAAATTTTTTATTGTAGTATTTAAAATGAATAGAAAATGTTATTCTTAATTGCCTTCAAAATTCTTTAAATTGATTTTGTACTCATTTTTCTATCGTTCACAGATATTCACACCTGTTCTCAGATACGCGGCGTTACGTTAGTTCATTCGATATTTACTCGATCGGTATTCGATATACTCCATTTTCGCTATTCTTGAACACGCAACGTTTCATTTGAGTTCAACCAGAGACAACGCATGTCAACGCATTGGATTCTATCCGTTATTTGTTGTTCTGTGATTCGTCGAAATGTAATTTTTAAGGTTAAACTACTCACTTTAATTCGGCTGCGTTTGGTGCAAGTGTCATAAAGCCTGATGGTTAAAAATGTCATGGTAAAGAGTTTGGTAAATTTATTTTTAAATATAGAATATCGAAGTATATTCTTTAAATTAGAAGTGGAAATAAATATTCTACACAAATACTGCCAAATTCAACCAAATTAATCGAAACAATGAAAGGGCACCCTGACTTGGCTAACAGTCACACACGAATCCGAATGGAAGAATCTCTGAAAAAAATTCTTTGCTCACTTAGCGAATTTATCTCCTCCCGTCTCATTAGTTAGTAAATTTGAAGCGTTATATCCATTTTATTGATCCAAGAGCTTACAACAAGATTGTTAATGAAGAAACAAACATAATCAGCTGATTTTTGACATGCTATGCTTGCCATTTCTTTAACCGGCGAATGCAGCCAATTTGCTGTTTTGAGAACACTGATCACGCTGCGAATCGAATTGAATGCGTTACGTTTACTCACCTAACGCCGAATTTCAGAACAGGAGTGATTATATACTTCGTTATTTAAAAGGTTAATAAAAACATTGCAGTTTTCCGAATTATAAACTCAATGAAAAAAAAACTAGTTATCATTTTTTTTTTTTTAGTTACTTGAATTGAAAGTTTCTAGTTACTCGAATCGAATTAGTAATCAGTTTTGTGATCAAGAATTAACTGAATTTTACTAACTAAAAACTTTAGATCTTTAAAAAAATACGTTTCTGATGATTATTATTTTCTTTCAGTTTAGAAATGCCTATTTGATTTTCTAATGCATTTCGCTTCTAGAACTAAAATTCAAAGCATTCACCGCATTTTTCCGTAAAAAAATGGAATAATTAATCATTTCCATGCTCCTAAAATACAGCAATAAACAAATATATACTAATTCACTGGAATTTTTCGGAATAGAAATATAGTAATTAGACCAACGTTAAAATCAAAACAATCAAAAGCACGCTTTTTTACGCTTTTTTTTCGATATTTTCAATTTCCAAATTTAACAGAGCCCTCTATTGGGGATCGTAATAGTAGATAATTTTTTTGTGTACTGACTATCAAGAGATTAAGGGCTCACATCAAAAATTACAAGTTAACAAACATTTTCGAAAATGTTTATCAATTTTCCAAACATTCTAAAAACAGCCGAATCGTAAACTGTCAAACCAATAGGGGTGGTGCCCTGTGCTGATTAATGCTTGTTATCGAAATAACATATAATTTATATAATTTAGAGAAACAATATTAATTTTAAATTTAATTTCGAGAAAGTTTTATTCAATCCACATAAAAAATCATTTTCAAGATCGATTTTTTTAATTTACGTTTTTAATCTCGTCGAAAATTCAATTTAGCCGCCTTTTGATACATGAAGCGAAACATTTAATTAATTCATTAATTAATTAAATTTTTTGTTAGCGGGGAAAAAAAGGGGAACAACCACCCCACACCCCGACCTTTAAATTTGTTCAATTAAAAACACATATTTCCGAGAAAATAAGAAAAAAAAGGCGTCCAGCCACCCTTTTTTTTATGTATCAAGAGGCCTGCTTATAGGAGATTTTTTTTCAGGAAATTATAAACTAAAAAAAAAAAAAAACAATTATAATATTTTAAGGAAACATGAGAAGATCATAAAACAACAACAAAAGAAAAAGTTACTGATAACTTTTTTCTTTGGAAAATTAAAAGAAAAAAATTGTCATATTAAATTTAATCAATGTCAAAAAAGTAAAATATGTAAACAAATGGCTTAGAAAACAGCTTCATTTGTGAGATGACAACAACCGACAAAAAAATAAAAACAGTCCGAAAATAAAAAAAGGGATTTTTATTATTTAATAAATTCCAGAAGAAAATTCAAACCTGCAAGAGGAGTTTTCATTATGACATCATTCAAGTTTTACGCACATACACACGTAGACAAAAACAAACTGAGAAAAAAAGAGATAGTTGAAATTGAAATTGCAATGCAACAATTGAAATAACTGACGTTTTCTGTGAGGGCGAAATTACGTTAAGCAGTTCGCACGTATTCAAAATTTACGGCTGCTCATTGTGGCCACACGCATGTTAAGCATGCTGATATCATCATTTTATACGATTTTAGTATAACTTATAGTTGCTTTATATGTGTTCGAACTGTGAACGGACATGTATGAAAAATAATGCAACATCCTGAAAAATAATCATTCATAAAATAGCAATGTTCTCGCTTCTAGAGTCCAAAAAATTATGAAATCGAGCATATGTATGTGTGCTATTGCTATTTGGATTAGTTTCTTTCAGTGCTTCAAGAACGAAAAACGTACGTAACATTTCTGATGCATTCTCTCACCACCAAAAAAAAGGGTTTTGCGTACACGTAATATTCGCATGTGGCCCAGAGTGAAGTTTTGCTACATCCAAATTAACATAATAATGTCCAATGTAACGTGAGATACTAAAATTATAAAACTCTTTATATTCAGAGATCAAATATTTCGGTTTTGAAGCATGCCATCGAAATTTTGAAAGTTTTTTAAAAAAATTGCATGTCAAATAATTCTGACAGTTTATTAATTATCATAAAAATAATGATGGCAATGTTCACACTTTGACAAAACATACTTTAAACAGTTGTCATTCATGTGTTGGACACAGAAGAAAAAACTATCGTCTGCATCGGTTTTGATATGTTGCCGACTTTTATGGAAGTTTAACTGTCAAAC
This sequence comes from Xylophagus ater, assembly GCA_963422695.1. Taxonomy (NCBI): domain Eukaryota; kingdom Metazoa; phylum Arthropoda; class Insecta; order Diptera; family Xylophagidae; genus Xylophagus; species Xylophagus ater. Next base: position 60,627,381 of record OY730480.1, read on the forward strand.
GCGTACCGCATGATTCCTGTTTGTTTCATTTTCATATATATATTCTTAGATGTTGCATCTCTTTTCTAAATATTGCTTTGAGAAAAACAACGAATGCTATCCTAATGAAAATTCATATTCAGATTAAATTTAAAACATAATATGATTTATTTATGTTATACGGACAACCTAAGAGCCTTTATTCTGCCAAATAGAAATATTGGTATGGAGTAATTAGTTCCGTAGGCGAAGAAGAATTAGTATTTGTATTATTTGTGTCTGTATTAAAATATTAATTAAATAAATTAAGTATTTAAGAAAACTGACAGACAGACATTAATTTGAAGAACAAAAACGAAAAAAGAACCATGCCCAGAGAAAGGAATGATTTTATTTTAAGTCATTTTATTTTCTTTTATAAGAAGAAATTAATTAATAGAAAGAAAAAAAAACAATAACTTAACATATATATCAATGTTTGAAAAGCTCTTATTTATGTATAAAAAAAAAAAAGAAAAAAATACATGTTTTAATGTTTTATGTTTTTCTTATAGTTTTCACCATTTTTGTTTTTGCTAGTACTTTTTGAAACCCTTTTTAAAAAATCAGACAGCTGTTCTGCAGCGGGAACTCAACCATTGCCTGTCGTAAAAGTATTATTTACTCTATAGTAAAATTTAATCATCACTGCCCAAAAAGAAACATGCCTGAAAATGAAGAAAGACGTTCAAATGTCAGGGCATTACTTTTGATCACGTGACACATCTAATGTGCATCTAATATCACATATCCAACTAAGCATACTTGGTTGTTTGATTGAGAATAAAAAATATAATGACATCTTCTTGAGGGCACTATACAGGCACAATACAGCGCAATCCTTTTGTATAATGGAAACCTGTTTGAACGGATTTCTAATTCACCAGTTAAGCAGTTCATATCGAATATCGGAACTATAGAGATGGAAATCTGGCAACACCTTTTTCGGACAAACATATTTGACATGTGGCATTGTCAATTATGGAGCCACTATACGATAGACAACATATTTTAAATATGATATTAAAAATTATTTTAAGCGTATTTTTTTCAATCAAAATCAGCTACGAATATCGTATGATATGACACCCTTGGACACCGTCTGTGGGGCTTTATGAATGAAAATGTGTTGTATCCCAACAACGCTAACAAATGAGATTCAGCGTGTTATTATTGCAATTAAGCCGGAATTATACCAAAATGTGATTTAAAATACTTGTCAAAAAGGTGGAAACTTATAAAGCTAGCTGTGGTGGCCATTTGATCAATATTGTATTTCACGTTGAATAACAACATGCAACAGCACGTTATGGCAGCCATGGGGCCTAGGCAATTTATATATTTAGGTTTATATTTCTTTATTTAATCCTCACCAGGAATGTACTCTGTGCTTGAGTTACCTGATTTATATATGGTCTATCTGTTCCTCAGAATACCATATATATAAGGAATCACAGATAATGATTTGATAGTAGACTAGGTGGACATCTTTTATATGACAAAACTTCTGATTAGATCAACGTTCCTGATATATAATAACGATCACCTATAGTCAATTAAAAAAATATAAACTTTGACAGGAACACATCAAATCGCCATCTATTTTATATGAAATTAACTAAAATTTATAATATGAGGTTTTACAATGCAAGTGAAAAAAAATTGCCAGTCCAATATTATTATGTACAGCATTCGGTCACTTTTAACAAACACCAATAATGTGTACAGGAACTTTTTGTAACTTTTTATAACTTTCTTAACTATGAATATTTTTGAATAAAATTTTTATCACTAATAAAACTTTAAGATGCATTATTATTTAATTAATTTGTTGTAATTCCGGAATTAATTCCCAAAAATTCCTACTGTTTTTCAGGCTTCAATCACTTACCACGTTTATGCGCACACTGAACCAGTACCGTTCTTTTACGGTAGTTTTTCACTTTGTTATTAAATTAAGGCACTTTATTAAAATAAACTTAAAAAATTGGGTCAGTAACATTTTTCCATTTATTGATCAAGATTTATAATAAAAAGTTAGGTTATGTTTTGGCTCTGTTTTGGTCCAAAACAGTTTATGTGGCAACAAGTTCATACCAGTGCGATTTCATTTGATCCGTACCTAAATAATAGACCAAATTGAACCAGTACAATCCAAGTTTATGCGGAAATTTTTTTCGTTCAGACGTATCGGTTCGATCTGCGCACGTTGTGTTCTGACTGTATCGTAAACCCCTTTATGCACTTCAGAAAGTAATATTTTTAACAAATTATTGGCCGAAATCGAACAACAGGTATATTAACACCCTAATATTTGAAAGCTGTGTTTTTTTGAGAATAGTATCCGCGCTTATCATTATATTATTATCATTATCCATACATTTTATAGCCGCTTATTTAGTGCCGGATAATATCGGGCGCTAAATTAGTGATGGATAGTAGACATTTTTATCTATCTACCAGATGGTAGATGGCGCAAATCAAAACTTTGATCCCTTTTGTTCTTTTGTTCCGTCAAATAATATCAGTAGTACCAAAATCGGAAATTAAATATTATAGGAACATTGATTTTAAAAAAATCGCTTTCTTTGAGAAAGTGAAATAGCCCCCGTTCCCAATAAGGGCGCGTGACGTTTTCGGAAAATATAAAAGCATATAAGATAATGCTTTTAATGAAAAAAAGAAGTAAAAGAAAGTAAAGCAGAAAAGTTTTCATTCAATTTCTGTTAAAGAGAAAACCAAACATTTCTACGAATTTTTTCTTGATTTCATGAGAAAAAAAAACGAGATTTATTTCGCCCGACCTTGACATTATCGGTCCACATCTTCCCAACAAGTACGTCACCATCATTTTTTGTTTTAGTTTTTTGTTTTTTTCTTTTTAACATTAATTTCATAAATTTACAGAATGGAAATTTATTTCAATTTCATAGGATTTTCCAAAACGAACTTAAAAATGGAATTGGAATATTTCTGGTTTCTTTATTTTAAATGGAATATATGTACATATCGAACATGTTTATGTACGTGATATCTGCCAAATATGTCTACTACCAACTACGTTTACAGGTATTGGATACGAGCATCATAATTTAGTGACAGTTTAGACATATTCATGCCTATTTGGAGAGTCTTGTTACACTTATGAAAGTGAAGTGACTATGTTAAACAAAATTAATTCATTTTCTGACCAATCCAAATCCTGACTTCAATTTCTGTTATCACCGTTCAAATATTATTTTTAATAGATCTTGAATGCTATTTTTTCAGGTTTATTCAAAACTGCTGAACATATTGGTAAACACATTGGTTCGAGAAACACATGGCGCTTATACATCTATAATGCACAACAAGCAACTGGTTTTGGAGGCATGATGATATCATGTACACAAACACATCAATAGGACACATCAAGCAACTGATTATAGAAGCATGATGATCTCATGTATTTCATACATCCATAATAAACAAAAGGCGGCCTGATGATCTCATACACTTCTCTCAGTACAGTCAAATTTAAACCATCGTGAAGGAAACATCTCAACTTGGAAATTCTAACTATTTGGTGGTTAACACAATTCTCCTGTAAATTGTTTTTGTTCATTGTTTTCGTGTATAATAAATCTGGCAGAAGTGCCTTATTTTATTTTATTTCAGTTATATAATATCATTGCCATCATTATTCTTGGAGAAAAATGAATTATCACACTGTCACTGTGCATTTTTGTGGATCGAAACCATAGACTAATTTTTCGTGATTACATTTTGAAAGCTCCTTTTAAACAAGAGATTTGAAGCCCTTTAATACTAACACAAAATAAAATTGTCATTATATTTCATATTTTCAGCCAGAGAACGAGATGTGACATTAGGCCTATATTAGATGTTTTTTGAAATAAAAGCTCTAATCAATTTACTTGTTCGCCAGGTTTTCATCTAATGAAGTTTATTATCTTTGTGTATGGATGTTGTTGAATAATTTTAGAATTTTTTCACTTCGAAAATTCGATAATTTTGTTTATTAATACTTCAAATAAAAATATGAAATACGCCTATACGCCTTTACCTTTGTTAGACACCAGTACTAGAATATGCTAGCCAAGTTTGGTCTCCATACGATAAGATACACATTGATAGAATTGAGACTATACAGCGCAGATTCGTTCCCTTTGCTCTTATAAATCTACCTTGAAGCAATGCTATAAATCTCCCTCATTACGGCAGTCATCTTAAGCTAATTGAACTTCAGACATTGCAGAAACCCCGTGAGGTAGCTGATATAGTCTTCATTCATCAAATTTTAGTTAGTGCTATTGAGTCTCCGAGCCTTCTTAATCGTCTAAAGCTAATAGTTAATGCACACTCTCTAAGAAGAGTTGACTTATTTATGATCGACGACAACCATCGCATGGATTATGCGGTAAGTTTGAGCCGATCGCAAGAGTTAACATTAATTCTGAACATTTTGACTTTTCGCTGAGCAAGCAGAAACTGAAAGGAACTGTTATTCACTCTGAATCTGCTGCATCATCGGTCACGTAATTGGGCTGGTATTCCATCATTTGTTGACAATGTGTATTGTTTTCCTTGGGATTAGCGCCAGTATAGTTTATTTATTTTTATGTGCGTATTATATTATTTTTTGTCGATGATTGGGTTTGGTGGAGGTTGATGGTGGCGACCAGTGATGGTATTTGCTTTTTTCCTTTCCATTAACTTACCTCTCTGCCACACTAATATTCCCCTAGCCTACTACCCCCTTCCGACACTAATGATGATGATGATAGCATATAGATTCGATTCATCGCTTATTCCCATGTGATTATAAATGATATGTTGCATTGCTTGTAATAAGCATATCTGAATTGTTTAAAAAAAACAAAAGTAGATGATTTTGCATGAAAACTGAAGGTAAGTTTAAAATAATTTTAACGGTTTCGAATCCATAAAAATCCGTTTTGAAAAACCCTATATTTGAAAGAAATTAAAACGATTTTTCTTATATGTTTCAGTAAAAGTTTTTTTAATTAATGTTATCGCATCTAATTACCTATTCCAGTGGGTTTAAATAATTTTTATTTTTTAAAATATTTTTTATTACATATTTTTTATGGTTTTAGAAAAAAAAAAAACAAATAAAAACAAATTCTTTTAAGAGATAGAACAGGTTAAAGAGTTCTTCTATTTTTCTGCTTTTTTTTCTGAGAAGAGGAAGGAATGTTGTATAGCTTATAGGTGAAAGATTAAAACCTACGTGAATAATGCCTTTTTTTGTGAATGTAAAAAGAAATAGAACAAGTTTTAATATTTTTTATGTTCTTTAATAAAAACACCATATTTCATGAAGGACTCTTACCAAACCAGCGATCAGTGATCTTGAGAAACGCTACAAAAAACAAAATCACATAAGATTGTAAATTATGGTAGTTCTTATGAGAAAAAGAAGAAAAAATTATTTTTATGAGTTCGATATCGATGAATTTTCTCATTAATAGCAATTCGTGATTCTTAAATTAGAATCAAGTTTGTTACTTCTTTTTGCGCTGTTGAAAATCCAGTTTAAAAGTTTAACACATTTTTATTAAAAGGCCAGCCTTTTTTTCTTCTTTCTTACAATAATAAATTTAATAATCCAAAAAAATTTTATATTTCTCTGGAAATTTTTACACCGGAAAAATAAAATCGACCTAGACACCTTTTTCGGTTGAGCTTTTTCTTCACCATTTCTTAGCGGCACCGACAACAACAACAAAAAATAAATAGTAATAATAATAATAATAATACAATTTCCAATTGAATTCGGTGGAAAACCTTCAGAGAGTATCTTTTTATTTTCTTTTCTTTCATTTTTTTTGGTTTTTAATCAGTTTTTCATAATAAAAATTGGGTTTTTTTATATGTTTAATGAAAATATTTCAAAAATTTACCACTGACATAAAAAAAAGCATAAACAAAAATGTTAAATTAAGCTCAAGTGCTTCTTTTAACCGCACAAGAAATTTGAAGGACAATTTTATTTTGAAAATTTTTGAAAAATTTTAAATTACATAAAAATCGAAAAAAACACACACTTGACCAAGGAGATGCAAACATTTTTATCATCTAATTTCCTAAAAAGAAATAAAACTGAAAGCTACTACAGTAGTGAATTACCACAGAACGTCATACATTATCAAAAGAGGAGAAAATCTGGGAAGGATTACGATGGAAAGTTTCTTGTCTGGAACTTATATGTAGCGGGATACATATTTCGTCAACCAAGAAGCTATCGTTCTATCACTTTTCTACATTGTTTATCAGTTAAAATGGAAGTTACTGAAATCTGGCACAGATATTCAGATTTGTTGAAATCATTCGGACACTAAACATCTGTATGAGTAGAATAGATTTAAGTTGGTTTATACTTTTATAGTGATGATCACAGATAAGATAGCTACTTCTCAGTGCTCTTCTTGTAAAAATACGAGAGTGTAGATAGTTCACAATGAAGTGTTTAACGAAAATAGATGGTACCGACAGAACATGTCAAATAATCAAAGGAAGATGCAAGCTTGTAAGAATAGCCTAACATAGGAGCTTACTAGTCTAAAACTTATAGTATGCGTTATTATCTGTCGTCAATCAAGATATACCAAATAAACATTACACGGAAACAAATAATTATTGTACAATTACCAATGCATATAGGACAAATTATTTCGGTAAAATCTACTCAAAATATTGGAGAATATCCAATTATTCATAAGTGTATGCGCCATCGCTATCTTTGTCTGTATATTCACCTATTTTATTTAGAAGCGCTGATCATAACGAAAACATATTTTCAGCGATATATTTTTGGTCAATCTGGATTTTTGTAAATATTCCCGTATCACTGGGAATATTTCCATGGAGTGTATGTGCACCATTTACATTCGAAAACTTCCCGTCTTAATAAGAATTTTGATTTGCTATATAATTCGTTTCCTCGTGATACTATATTTTATATAAGTACGAAATCAAATGATGAGGAAGCAAACAAACAAAGGTGAAATCGTGTAACTCGATTTTGTTCAAATCATATCGAATTGCCTGATTCCACTCCAGAATTTCGGTTTTCTAGATATGTAAATAATTGAACAAACAAACCAAAACTAATGATGTTAATATTGTAATTGGACTTACAATATTAAGGAATTTATCCTAAATCTCAATGCAGGTTTGCCGTTATTATTGGATGACTACCCAAACGTTTTTATAGAATTAACAAATAATGTATTGTCTAATATGCGTTGCACAATGGAGCCTACTCTATATTCAATGCAGAAACACTCATTTATCATAGTATAATTCGCAATACATTCGTGGTATTTCTACTATGTACAATGTTAGTCTTCCTATTTTGAATAGGCAAATATTTGCTCCATTGTACATAGTACCCTCTCCTATTTTTATTGCTGATACGAAATATGCCATTTTTATAAGACTGTTTCCCTATGTGCGACGGGATAATCCGCCATTATTTCTTCCGTGTACTCATCAATTAAGATGAGAGCAGTTTTCAAACCCTTCGCACGCTACACGTCTGTATGAGCAGGAAAGATTTAATCTAATATTGATTATACTATAGGCAAGATAGCTATTTCTCCATGGATAGTTTAAAATACACTCATCAACGAGGGTAGTAACGAATTTCATGATGCAGACATTTATGCAACAATAGTCGAACTCATTAATTGCGTAACTCAAGGCACTATATTACCAGTACCAAAAAGGCAGTCACAAATCTAATAATCAGTACAAATTCTTGAAATTTACTTGTTTTCTGAATTAAAACAGGGAAGTTTCAAGTTAAGGCGTTCTAAATTATAAACTTGTAAGCTTGGACAGATACTACCGATGATCTCACTGCTCTATACCATCAGAAAGGGTACCTAAGTAACATTTAAAGTGATACTATAACTTAGTAGGTATTAATTGTGAGCTGTGTGAACTTAGCCCCCCCAAAAAGAAAAAAAATAAATTATTTGGCGGCATTCGATTGACCACTTATTGACCACAAATGACCACCAATAACTTTGATTGACCACCCTCGGTTAAAAAGTTAATCCAAAAAAAAGTTCCGGGGGGCCAACTTCACGTCTGCCCCCCAAAATTTAAAATAAATAATTTCAATTACTCCATTCGATTGACCATCGTTTGATCACATTTCGTTCAGTTCCATTAACTGATTCGTTCATTACAGTGGTTCAGTCGATCACCCGTTTGACGCCATTTTTTTATTCACTTCTTGACAATTTGACATTTGATGAATATAAAATGAACAAAACATATGAGTATTGATTTCAGTTTTGATAAAAAAAAATGTCACATAAAATTAAAAAAAAGATGTTCTTATTTCCTAGTTATGAAATGGATTGGATTTACCACAATTTAAATTTTATTACTTTACACATAAAAAATGTAAACTAAAACAAATTACGAAGCCACGCCAAATATTTAGCCCAGACGAATAATTACTATGGTGAATATTATAAATTAAATATGGCAACACAGCGTTTTGTGTCTTATGGCGGACCAATGAAATCCCTTACTGCTGACATCATACATTTTTTATGCGCTCGACCTGTAGAAGCACACATCAGTTCTGTTTCGACATTATAGAAAATAAGTTCAAATATTTACTGCATGTAATGTAGAATAACCATTAAAAAAGATTCATGTATTGAAAATTATATAAGATTTGCAGACATTTTTTAATTTGGTAATTCTGCAAGAATAAAATTATGAGCGTGAATATTTTATTTTTTTAATAATGCAAGTTTCATTCAATCAATCATTTTATTATATTTGGCTCTTACCCCGGATACTAATATACGAGTTTTAGAAGAATCCAGCAATATGCCTGCCACGGCCAAGTTCCGGTCGACGAGATCATCACTGCATTGTGCGCTGTTGAAATTTTTCAAGACGATTTTGGTAGTATAAAACCAAGAAGTGATAAGATATGGGAGGAAGTCAGTGCAATTCTTAATGGTCGAGTTATTCCCGCTACTTTGTACTTGTATGCGAGAATTAATCCCAATAACATACTAATTAATGTAAAGAAACGACGCGATATTACTGAAGTTCCCACCTCCATTACTAACAGCACATTTAATTCAACACCTGACAAGGAACAAAACTTAGAATACGCGATAGCTGAATTACCTACGTGCACGTTACCTGTGCTATTTATTACGTTGGACATTGAATATGACGCTTGGCAGACAATTGCCCCTGAAACGAAACAGTATGGGAAAAGACAACGTTCTTACGAGGCTCCTCAAGGACCGTGGATTGATATTCTGGCGAAGCGTTGCTATGAGATAACTAAAATACCATGTGCTTTCGTATTCAAACGAGCCAAAATATGCAATAACACAGACAGTATCTGGCTAAAAATAACTGGCAAATGCAAAGAATGTGACTCCGAATTTGAAGGACATTGCTTAAATCGGCCACAACCATGCACTGGGATCAGTATTGCTGTTACGCTGACTGACACTAGAGGAGTACCGCATGACGCGAAACGCCCACTGAAAGGAAAAAGTCGCTTTATCGTTGGCGAAGAATTATTAATGCAGAAAGTTGCTGACATACATGGAGAAAATGTGCTTCCAAAGATATGGAATTTAGAGATCCAGAACCGAGCTACATTCCGGACTCAGCAGTTTTAAGAAAAGCACGTCAAGAAGCTCACAACCGCGATCTTGGCATAGAAAAAGCCTAAATATCTTCTACTCACTTCTTGATATGAAATACAGCGGCGAATATGCCGGTTATATTACAGATATTGGATTGGATGAATTCTATTGCATTTATTTTTTTCCAATGCAAATTTTAATATATAAAGATCTAATTCGTAAAGTACAGAGAGTTTCAATTGACGCGACGGGGGGAGTTGCACTGCCTATTACGAAACTGAATGGAGAAACAAAGTACGTTTTCCTATACCAGATGGTGATGAATGGTGAGAATAAAATTTTTCCTGTGTATCAGATGTTATCAGCCAAGCACAGTACAATTGTTATTAATTATTGGCTGAATATGTTTAGGTCAAGCGCAGAGCGCATTCCCGAAGAAGTGGTATGTGACTTTTCCTTAGCATTGCTTAATGGAATCAGCTTAAGTTTCAATGTGCGTACTTTGAAAACCTACATTTCCGACTGCTACATATGGCTGATAAGTGAGAAGTTACAACATCCCCTTCAATGTTACATGCGACTGGACATTGCTCATTTGATCAAAATGATGTGTCGAAAAAAAGTATTTGCTGGGAAACCAGGTAGAGTAAAAGATTTCTACATACGATGCATCGGTGTTATGACTGTGAGTGAAACTATAAAAGATTTTGAAAAACTGCTTCTATCAAGACTTGTCGTCGCATTAAGTGAATGTGATGGCCAGGACGAATTCGGGCAAGACATTATGAGTCAGCAAAGAGAAACTTTTCTTTTTAACCGACTCCAAACCTTTACGTATACAGAGAAGGATGCACTGATTTAAGATAACGAAGAAAACTACCTGGTAGAGGAACCATTTCACGTTGATAGCAATGTGCTGGACTTTGCTGAAAATATTAGAATCCGCGCCGAAGAAGAAGCAAACAAATGTTCAGAATTCGACAGGCCAAATCCATATCATCTTCCAGAAATCGTCGACCCTTTGATGAGCTTGGCCCAGTTTTTTACGTTATGGACAAACGTGATGAAAAACTATTTTTTGTCTCAATATGATGTCGGTACTTCTGCAATCATTGAAGCATACTTGAAATGCTTGAAAACAACTGAAATAAGCAATTACAGGGGGCCAATTCGAGCTGACAAGTTTATTGTAACTCATATTCGCTCTATTGAAGCAACATGCAAATTTGAAAGTGCTGCAGCAAAACGGAAGAATGTTCGACCATTGCAAATGATCGGTACTAAGAGATCAAAAGCCACAAGAAGGAAAGACGTCAATGGCAGTATTATAAGTTCAGAAGAACAAAAGTCCTCGGAAGTAGATTCCAATCCGGGGAAAAGGAAAAATGACAAAGATCATGAAGAATGAATAAAGAATGACCACCTCTTTCAAGAAGAAGATTGGAAAGGTAGAAACGTAACAATGAAAGTTGTTATGCAAGAGCGAATTATGTCAGGCCCAGTTCAGTTCACTAAAAATACTAAAATCTTTGCTAACGAAGAAAATAAAGAAAATCAAGCGATACCCAAAACCAAAAAAACAAGAGGAAAATATCTCACAGCATTCACAGACATACAATTAATTCATAGTCGACCACTTAGACGAAAGAAAAGTGTCATTTTACGAAATGGAATATGTTTAGGACCAGTTTTAATAAGAAAACGGTTGATCCAGCTAAAGAATACCTGTCCATTTGATGCAATAATAGATAATAATAGAAATAGACTACATACATCGACAATGCATATCACAAGGAACAAGTTGACCATCTTAAAGAATCCAGCTTGACAACATTATTAATGAAAAGCTATGCCGCCAATGGACCAACGGCTGATCTTTATAAGGAGAGAGGCTTCATTCTTGCAAGCATTTTTGACGAAAAACATTATATATTGAACTGTGCAGCAAATAATACATGGGTCATCGACAAGCTTCTTACTGATATTCCGAGTGCCTGCCAAGTCACAATTTGTAAAACCATCCTACGAAGAACTATAGAAATTGAAAATAGACCTAGTCTCAATGTAGGTACCAATCGATGCTTGTCGGATTATATTTCAAAGTATTTCACCCGAAAACAAGAGATCTGCAAAGCCTGTAAAGATGAGTGCAGTATCGAGTTCGCGCTGGATACAAGAATTCAGGGGATTTGTAATGCCAACTCCCTTCACAAACTTGTGCTATCCGATATTCCAAAAACAATTATAGTCCATAAAAAAAGTATATTTTAAACGGAGTGATAGAATTCATTCAACCTCGAACACGAGATGGAATAGGACATTACATTGCATAATGTCGCAGAATAACTAATTGCTGGGAAATTCACGATGATATATGCAAGGAGTTGAGAAAACTGGCTAACTATGAAAAACGCGAATTGAAAGCCAGTACAATAGTGTATTCGCAACTATCATAGGCCTCAGCAATACCACATCCTGTTATTGAAAAGTATACATTTCTTGTTAGCATAATATCATACTCAGGCTTATACAAAATTATAGTATTTAAAACGTCTAGTCAAATATAACTAGATGGGCCTAAAGCGATTATCGTATACAGCTATAAAGTTTATAAGTATTTTCTCAAGTAAATGTTACTACAAATTTTTAAGGGTTTTTCATAAGTATGTAAAGATGTATTACTGTAACGCGACTTGAAATTATAATTAAAAATTTGTGAGCGTCACTGATACTAAAAATAATTATATCCTTCGTAGTACTTAAGTCAAAATGATAAAAAACTGTACTTGGATAAAAATGCATTTAGTATAGGAAACACGAAATATACAATATATAAATGAAATGAGTTAATAATAATATATGTTAAAAATTCATGCTACTCTTTTGCTATATATGCATTTTTAATTTTTTTAGAGGGTGGTCAAAAAATTGGTGGTCAAAAGTGGTCAAACGATGGTCAATCGAATGGAGTAATTGAAATTAGTTATTTTAAATTTTGGGGAGCAGACGTGAAGTTGGCCCCCCGGAACTTTTTTGTGGATTAACTGTTTAACCGAGGGTGGTCAATCAAAATTATTGGTGGTCATTTGTGGTCAATAAGTGGTCAATCGAATGCCGCCAAATAATTTAATTTTTTGCACTTTGGGGGGGCTAAGTTCCGGGAGCTTTAATTGTGCTGTGATTTAGCCATTATTTAATATAAATGCTTTTCTTATTTTCAACGTTACTTGAGTAAGCCAATTGTACAACAATATAGTCATATTGTAGAGTTGTATCTTACAGACTCGAGCGTAAAACCCTTAGAACCATTGTGGGTATAGTAACGGGACATTGTTCCTTAAACGTACACATGTGGATATGCGGAACTTGTCTGGAAGAAAATGAGGCAGCAGAACATTTTTTTTGTGTGAATGCCCAGTCTTTTCTAGAACGAGACTTGCTACACTGGGTGCGTGTACTCTGAGTAAGGTGGGTAAGTTAACTTAGATCTAAGTACGGTGCTGACATTCATTAGAAGGACACACCGGTTCGCAACCAACCTTTTGGTAAAAGGTGCCGTGTGCCAGTAAGGACTACGCGCTAAGGCCTGCAACGGTGCAGGCTCTTCCAATACAATATAATGTATCTAACAGAGTTCGATATTCTCTATTATCATGATTAGAATATTGAGATCTTAATATCAGATTCTGCAAATATTCAACTTTTAGTAGTATGTTTCCATCTAAAAGAGAAAATACAAGCAAAACCACGTCAACTAAACCAAGTCAATAATTGATTCCAATCAGATGTCAGTCGCGATGCAAGACGCGATATTTAAGCGGATTATCCATTACTAATCCATCACTAATTCTAAGAAGCCAAGAAAATAGAAAAACTTCCTTTTATATTGATCATCACTGACCTTAATTTAAAAGTTTTTTGTTTTTAGAAGAAAAAAAAACTATACTCGACTCATTAAAAATTCATATTTATGTTAAAACAATCTTTTTTTGCATAACTTTTTTCTTATTATTATTTTTCTTGTATTTTTTTATTGTAAATTTTTAAAGAAAATATGATTTAAGAACTTGTCCACCTCCACACATTATTGAAATCTTCAAAATTAATTACCTTTTTTTAAATATTATAAAAAAAAAATCGTTAAAAAAGAACAACAATAAAAAAAAATAAATAATAATTTTAATAAATTTTTAAGGAAAAATAAAGAAAAGGCTTTTGTTTTTTGTTTTGTTTTTTCAATTTTTTTCAGCCATTTTTTCTTACAAACAAAAAAACACAACCGAATTAACCTGTTTTATGGTTGTTTTTTCTTTTCAATTCTTATTGTTTTGATTTGTATACCTAATGAAAGCCTTTAAGTGCCAACAAGAGTAGTATAAACTAACAAAAATTTAAATTTTCCATCATTTATATCACTTGGAACAGAGTTCGGATCACCTTAATGTCCAGGAATATTAAAAATCAACAGACGCGTCCGATGGGACTAAGTCTTTCCAACAATCTTTCTATATAAATATTGTTTGAATCAAAAGCAATGGTGAAGACTACTTATTTCTACTATTCTTCTATTGGTTCTCATATATTTAATCTTTTCAATTTCCTCTGTCGAAACAGCGTAATGATGCACATCTACCGGTGAGTTAGTAAAACTAAAGGGTATTCCAAAATTCACGCAAGTTTTGAAGCTACATCATTGATAGAAGAGAAATTATCCAATATTGGAGAAACTATCAATGACATGCGTAAATTTGTTGATGGCTTCGATAAACTCTCTTCGGCTTGCTCGATGATGCAGCATGACCTTTCAAAACTCATAAAAAAACGACAGAGTTTGAATCCAAACTTAGCACCCTTCAGAATAATGTCTCTGAATTTATGTTCAGCACTAATTCGTTACCTATTAATTGTGACTCGCCCCAATTTCATGAAAGACCTATTGTCGATAGATTAGATATTTTACTAATAATCATAATAATAAGAAAACTAATAGTGATAATAGGAGGAAAAATAGTTCCAATAATAATAATAATACTAATAGTAATAGTAATAGCAATATTATTAGTAACAGTAATAATAAAACTAAAAATATAAGGAACGACAATAGTAAAAATAAGAATAAATTGAAACATAGAACTAGTAATACCCTTAAAGTCAATATTAATGTTAATGATAAAAATAAAAATAATAGCAAAAGTAGTAATACTAAAACTACATGTATTAGCAGTAATACTAGCAATAATAACACTAATAACCAATCTCTAACCGATGTTATCCCTGCGCCTATTCTGCACATTGTACCCCATCCGAAATCGATTTTTGTTTTCCGCTTCCTACCTTCAACTACATCGACGGATGTAATAAATTTTTTGACATCTTTGCTGCCTAGTAACTTTAAAAAGGTAGTTAGATGTGTTAAAATTAATAAGGTTAATAGCAATGTCGCTTCTTTTAAACTTTTGGTCCCCGATGATCTTTTTTCTAAGGTAGTTTCACCATCCTTTTGGCCTGAAAAATCCCTGGTCAAAGAATTTATACCGAGGGAACTAGCAAATCGCCGCTTTTCTTCTGCTGGTGTTTCAAAAGTTTCAAAAAACTAACTGGCTTGTCCCTTTACTATCAAAATGTAAGGGGCTTGCGTTCCAAACTGAGTGAAGTTTTCTTGAACGGGCAAGTTCAAGTGGCTTTAATGACAATGAGATTTTTACCTCGGATTTTCAAATCTTTCGTAAGGATCGGTACACTAGTGCAGAACAATTCTGTCGCTTGGGTGGCGGAGCTCTTATTGCTGTCCGATCTGTGTTTGACTGTTCGCACTTTGTCATCCCGAATAGTGAACTGTTAGAACTGGTTTGTGTTAAAATTTCTCTAAAGCATGATATAATTTACATTTTAAATTGCTACATGCCTCCAACTTGTACTAATGAACACTACCCACTTCTGGTTGCTGCTCTTGATTTTGTTAAGGGACATTAGTTTATGCCCCGATTTAATATTTTTTAGGAAGAAAATAGAAAAAAAAACTTATTTTTTTTGTAATTTAAAATTTGTATTTGATCTGGATTTCGGTTGGTTATTTCGACAATAGTTGAACGACAGTAGTGTATGACTCGAAAAGAAAGACTAACTATAATTGTATCGCCAACGGTAAAAAGAAACAATTTTTAGGTAAAGTCATAATGGAACGATTGGTATTGCCAGTGCAATCGTTGCATTATGAGTTACTAAACAAAATTGGCGGTACATTTGCAAACAACAAATTAAAGAACAAAAATGAAACTAATTATAAATAACAAATGATAATTAAAATTAGTTGTTAAGGCCAGTTGGCTTAACATGCCGCCCACCTTGAGAGATTCTACGAAATACTCTCAACTTCTTCGTCTACCGGCAACATCGCAAGCTTGTGAATAGATCGACGGAGAACACCTGTTTTGGTCTTGACATCTGCGACTCGAACCTTTGAGTCTTTGCCAGGATTAATATCTATGATTCGTCCAAGTAACCATTTTTGTGGCAGTAGGTTGTCTTCGTGAATTAGTACCAGTTTCCCGATTAGAAGATTTGACGAGGATGTTTGCCATTTCAAACGTTTCTGTAGTGATGTAATGTATTCTGACGACCATCTTCGCCAGAAGTATTGTTGTATTGATGAGATTCTCTGCCATTTAGTCAAATATGAACTTTTTGACGTTGACTGTGGTTCAACAAATGTTTCTAACGGTCTTTGATTCCAGAAGTGCGATGGCGTTAAAGCTTCTTCATCATTTGGATCATTTGAAAGTTGTGTTATCGGACGAGAATTTAGAATGGCTTCGATTTGAGTACATACTGTAGTAAGTTCCTCGAAAGTTAAATGAGAACTTTGAAGTGTTGGATACAGTAACGATTTTGCGGATTTTACTGCTGATTCCCAAATGCCTCCAAAGTGAGGGGATCTGGGTGGAATATGACGAAACTCAATAGAATTTTCTGCACACCAAGTTATTATTTCATTTTGGACAGATTGTTTCAAAAACTCTGCACGAAATTGAGCAAGACATCGTCTAGCCCCGACAAAGTTAGTGGCGTTGTCGCAATATAATTTCCTGCACAAACTGCGGCGACTGATGAATCTTTTTAATGATGCGATGAAAGCGTTTGCAGACAAATCCGATACCACTTCAAGATGAACTCCTTTTGAAACGAAACAAATAAATACTGCGATATATGATTTGTAATGACGTTTCCCTCTGACTCCATGGCTAGTCCAAATTGGACCGCAAAAATCTACGCCTGCTATTGAAAAAGGCGACGATATATTGACACGATCGGCAGGTAGGTTACCCATGATTTGATGAAGCAATTTCGGTCGATAACGGAAACAGTGAAGACAGCTTCTTACTATTTTTCGTGTATAATCTCGAGCATTGATTATCCAAAACCGCTGTCTGAAGATGGAAACCAAAGCCTGAGCACCTGCATGAAAGTGTTTAAAATGAAGAAACTTTATATACAAGTATGACTTGATGAAAGGATTATTTTTTGGCAACAAAATTGGACATTTAACATCATAAGGCAATTTAGCATGTAGAAGTCGTCCACCAACTCTTAATAGATTGCTATCGAAATCCATAAATGGATTCAAACATTGTATGCGGCTAGTCGAACCACATGGTTTATTATTGCTTAGTTGTTTTATCTCGTCTCTAAACTCATGCTGTTGAATCATGAAGACAATTTTCAAGAAGGCACAGTCCAATTCTTCAGATGAAAGAATTCCTAAGTTGAGTTTATTTTTTGAAACTTTTGATCGTAAATTGGAAATAAATCGATAAACATATCCATAAATTCGACGATTTTTTAGAAAATTATTGATTTTATAAATGTTTGTTAACATTGTTTCATGACTAGTAACTATCAGTGCCGTGAGCGATTTCTTGGTTAGTTGTCGTTGCTCTGGTAGATCGATACAAGTTAGACGTTTTTGCGGCGGCCATAAATCAGGCGGTTTGTATAAAAAATCTGGGCCCGAATACCATATACTATTTATTAATTCTGAAGGCAAAGCTCCACGAGAAACAATGTCAGCTGGGTTTTCTTTGCTAGGAACATGCTTCCACTCTACATCTTCTGTCAACTCCTGAATTGAAGTAAGACTATTTTAGAATCAGTCCAAAAATAAATATTATTAATAGGTTTTGGAAAACATAATTTTAGTTTTGACCATAATTTTGATAATAAATCTGCCCCAAGAAGTTCTAACATTGGAAGAGTACGAGTTCTCTTGCTTGGAGCAATTTTCGATTTTGCACTTAGTAACTTTACTGTGATTTTACTCGTTGAAGTGAGGCAACGGACATAAATACAGCAACCATATGCTCTACTGGATGCATCTGAAAATCCATGTATTTCAATACGGGCAGCGTCTTGTATAGTTAAAACAAATCTAGCAATTCGAATATTGTTTAAACCTTTAAGGTTTTCTTTGAATTGACACCACCGTTCGTGATGCTCAACTGGAGGAAGCGATTCATCCCATGATAGTTTGAGCATCCAAAGCTCTTGCATGAACAATTTGGCAATTACAACGACAGGATTTATTAATCCTAGAGGATCAAACAGACGTGCTAAATCTGATAGTACAGATCTTTTGGACGTTTTTGACGATTTGATAAAATTACTTTGATAATTGAATCTGAAGTCATCTGTGGTAGGTTCCCAAATAATTCCAAGTGTCTTGATGATATCTGAATCATTGATCTTTAATGGCCTTTCGCGATCTTCTTCTGGAATTTTCTCTAAAATAGAATGGTCATTAGAGTACCATTTACAAAGTAATCATTTAGCTGATTTTAGAATATTTGTGACCTCATTTTGAATTTGGAAAACCATATTTAAACTATCTGCTCCAGCGATGAGATCATCCACGTAAAACGATTCTTTAATAACTTTTGAGCCCACAGGATATTTACTTGCAAATTTACCAGCTAAATAATTCAAACATCTTGTTGCCAAGTATGGTGCTGACGCAGTTCCATAAGTAATTGTTTTTAAACGAAATAACTGGAGAGGATGATCTTTGCATTCTCTCCAAATAATGTATTGAAAGTGTCTGTCCTCTGGATATACTAAGATTTGTCGATACATTTTAGACACGTCTGCGGTTAAAGCGTATCTGAAACAACGAAATTTGAAAATTATTGAAAACAAATCATTTTGTACTGTAGGTCCAACTGATAATATGTCGTTCAATGAGACATTTAATGTTGTGCGGCAAGACGCATCGAACACAACCCGCAATTTTGTTGAGGAGCTATTTGGACGAATTACACATTGATGTGGTATAACATAATGCCGATTTGGCATTTCTTCAAAAGATGAAAGCTCCATATGATCTAACGATAAGTATTCGTGAAGAAATGACGAATATTGCATCTTCAGAGGAATATTACGATCTAATCTTTTTTCCAACGATAAAAATCTACTTTTTGCAATTCCGATTGAATCGCCCAGTTGATTTGTAGAAGATTTGAATGGCAGCTTGACCATTAAACGACCATCACTCTGGTGCTGAATAGATTCAGAAAACAGAGTTTCACAATTTTGTTGTTCAGTATTCCATTTGGAATAACTAATGGGAATCTCTTCAATATCCCAGAAATTTTCTACGAGATTGCCCAACCATGTATCTGCTTCTACTAGTTCTGCCTTACTAACAAGATTGCATATTTGTTTAACGACTGGATGAATAGTATACCGACCTGATGCGATCCATCCAAATAATGTTTTTTGAATGGTAGGCAAATTGTTGCCTAACTTAATTTGTCCAACTGAGAGGAGATCGAAAAATGTATCCGCTCCGATAAGGATATCAATCCTTGCAGGTTTATTAAACCTAGGATCCGCTAATTCAATGTTCTTTGGAATTTTCCATCTAGTAATATCAATCTTGTTGTTGGGATGCATATTTGTAATTGACGGAAGGATCCACATATGTAGACTTGTTTCGAATTTATTTAATCTAGATTTTACCATTGCAAAAGTTTCATGTTTCACCTTTGTCCCCACCTCACCAATACCATTGACATCACCATCTATACAATTTCTTTTTAAATTTAATAATTGAACCAAGCGTTCTGTGATAAAATTCAACTGGGAAGCTGAGTCCAGCAAAGCACGGGCTTCCTGATAGTTACCTGATCGATCCTTTATTTCTATTATTGCAGTTGCCAGAAACACATGATCATTTTTTGATGATATTTGTCGAGTAGATGCAGCATGCATAGATGAATTTGAATTAATTGAGGCAATATCAATCGGCGCTACTGCTGCTGATGATGAACTAAGTGGTGACGATTGATTACGTTCAGTAGTATAGCGATGTAAAAGTGTATGATGTGACTTTTGACATACTCGACATTTAGATGATTTACAATGTTTGACAGTATGACCCGACCTGAGACAATTTATGCACAACGATAATTTCTTAACTTCAGAAAATCGATCCAATACTGACAACTGATTAAACTGTGTGCAACTGCTGATTTTATGGCTGGCACTTGCACATAACATACAATTAGTGTTAACAACTGTTACTGTTAATGATTTGCGGTTTTGAGATTCCGAAGAAGCTTTGTGTTGATGACGACGAAATGAATTTTGATCATTTGATACACATTTAAACGAATTACCTTCTCTAATTTCTAGAAATTGACAACGACGATTTAACACAACTGATAAGTCATCCCAAGAAGAAAGCTTTCCATAATCGATTGCCTCTTCCCATTTCGATTGAGAATCGGAATCTAACTTTGACGCTGCTACGTGAACAATTAAAGCATTCATTATATCCCTTTCCGATCCAATAGTTTTTAAAGCACTTAAATGAGCATTGAAAGTGTCGACTTAATTTCTCAGCTGACTTGAAGAACCTTTATTTACCTTGGGAATGTCAAATATATCTGTAATATGTTCTTGAAAAATTAAACATTTATTATCAAATCTTTCTTTTAATGCGACCAATGCATTCAAATAATGTACTGAAGAATTGCCCAGTGCGTCAATTACGCGTAAAGCAGCACCCGTTAGACAATTTCGCAAATGATTGTACTTTTCCGGAATCGAAATATTTTCATCATCACCAACCAATTTGTTAAACATAGTGATGAAATTAGGATAATCTGAATATTTACCAGAAAATATTGGTAGTTTCAGTCTGGGCAAATTTGACTTTGAAGCGTTTGCCAGAAACATTGATGCATTGGGATTTTCAAACGAACTTAACCTTCTACTACCAGCCATTAGTGAAAGTATTTTAGATTTGACTTCACAATAAAAATCTTCGAGATCACCACGAACTGTTTCATTTGCAGGATCATTGGGAATCAATCTTTCAACTGCTGCCTGATGACTTAGTAATAGTTTCCAATAGGACTCCAAGATACCAAGCCTGCACTCTAATTCGGTTTGTGACAACGTGTCGGTTTTGTTAATATAAGTTTTAATCCTAGTGATGCAGCCCTTGGTTGTGGCCCGTTGATTCTTTAAATCTTCTAATTTGTTTTTTATAGAAATGGAATCCAAAGCCGACTCATCCTTCTTCGGTATTGGATTTTCATCAGAGTTTGGCATTGCTCCAAACGATAAACGAAAATATATTCAACAATAAACGTTGCTTGTTGAAGACAATGAAATATTTTTTTTAAGTTTTTTGTTACACAAATTTAAAGTTCCTTTGTTAGATTTTGCCACGAATTTACTACGGTTTTTTTTTACCGGTTTTGTCCAAAATTTAATCACCCGACGAAATAACTGTTTTGCACCGTTACTCAAAGGAATTTTCACGAACTATTATAATATGCAAAAAAACGACGAGAAAGAGTTTTCGAAAAGTATATATTATAATTACCGAAATAAATAATCTCCGATTAAGATTATATTCGATGAATCAAAGTAACTGATGTGACGATATGTGCAAATTATTTTTCGTATGTTTCCACGAAACCACCAAATGCCAAATCAAATCAAATTGTCCAAAATTACAAAGTGCGAATGTCCTGTCACGGTCGCCAAATGTTAAGGGACATTAGTTTATGCCCCGATTTAATATTTTTTAGGAAGAAAATAGAAAAAAAAACTTATATTTTTTGTAATTTAAAATTTGTATTTGATCTGGATTTTGGTTGGTTATTTCGACAATAGTTGAACGACAGTAGTGTATGACTCGAAAAGAAAGACTAACTATAATTGTATCGCCAACGGTAAAAAAGAAACAATTTTTAGGTAAAGTCATAATGGAACGATTGGTATTGCCAGTGCAATCGTTGCATTATGAGTTACTAAACAAAATTGGCGGTACATTTGAAAACAACAAATTAAAGAACAAAAATGAAACTAATTATAAATAACAAATGATAATTAAAATTAGTTGTTAAAGCCAGTTGGCTTAACAGATTTCATCAACGATTTCATGCGCCCCAATGATAACCTAATTAGTTTAGGTGATTCCAATCTACCTCATTTGACTTGGGTGCAATCGGAGGATGATATTCATTATATTGCTACCAATATTTCATCGTCGCAAGAAACACTAATTGTTGATAGCTTTACAGCATGCGATCTTCAACAGATAAACAACGTTAAGAATTGTCGGAATAGGTTATTGGACTTGATTTTTAGCTCCAATTCTGCCAACTGTTTGGTCAAACAGGCTGATTTCAGTTTTCCTAAAATTGATCCTTACCATCCACCTTTGAACTTGTTACTTGCCTATGATATAGCTAGGGACGAAGTTTGCCTTGACGCAGGGCCGAATTTAGGACCAGTGGACCCCTAGGCTGAACCTGTGGTGCGGGCCCTCCTAGTGAGCATTTTTTGAATACAAATCTCCATTAAACAATAAAATGAATTTAACAAACAAACAAATTTTATTTATTAGTAATTCAAATACAATACTTTCCGAAACGAGCAAACTTGAAATTAGTGTCAATTAATCTTAGTGGCTAATTAGTTTGCGCCTACACTTCATACTCATGAAACTACTTATAATATCTTCATAAGTTAGCTGTAATATATCACTTTCAATGCTGAGCAAAGACAAAACATTGTGCCTGTCTTCTAACATGGAGTTGTTGTCCTTTTAGGCATGAGAATGGGTTTGTCAGTTTTTGCTTTTTTCATACTCATGAAACTACTTATAATATCTTCATAAGTTAGCTGTTAATATATCACTTTCAATGCTAAGCAAAGACAAAACATTGTGCCTGTCTTCTAACATGGAGTTGTTGTCCTTTTAGGCATGAGAATGGGTTTGTCAGTTTTTGCTTTTTTCAAGCAATCTGTTAAAATTTTATTTTTGTTGAGGCTGTAAAATGTATGTAAAGTTCTTCAAAGAAGTCAAAAAAGCTTATAGCACTCAGACAGCACTCGGCAGCAGCCTGCACTACAAGATTGAGTGAATGCCCAGCGCAAGGCATCCATATTGCTAAATTATTTTCTGCTGAATAGGGCATGGTTCGAACAAACAATTATTTGAGCAAGGAGAACATGTTCTATTTTTTCACTGTTCGAACAGAAATGAAACAATTCTTTCATTAAAGAGAAAAATATATTTGAAAAAGACAACTAGGCGCGATCTTCCCACAACTTTAATGAAAATGACAGAAACAAAATATTTCGCACAAAATAAAGACAGAAAATGCAAATTTTTAATTAGAAAAAATGAAATAACTATAAATCAAATATGTTCTATTTTACAACGTGCTTCCTATAAGATAATTAGATAGCCTCATAATAGTCTTATGGGTTTTGCACTATAGAAAGAATGAAACAAAGAAAGCAATCCAAATTCTTTTTAACTCAATATTTGTAACCAAAAACCTTATAAATATTGTATTTTCACAACCAGTTTTCAAGTATTGGTGCATGTACCAATAATAAGCAGAAGAGAATTATTGTTAATATTTGAAGTGTTTAGTTCCTGTATAAATAGTGCAGTGGCGTGCGGTGGGTTATCAAGCAGGGTGTGCAGAGAATAATAATAAAACAACGAACGTGCAGAAATTTTCCTGCACATCTTGCTTTAAAAAAAAAAAAAAAAAACTGGTCATTTGGTTTTACAAGTTTATTTCTATACTCTCTTTAAAGTTAAAATTTCAAAACTATTTTTGCAATAACTTTATTATAAGTTCGTGTTCGTTGATAGTAAGCGATGTGTTTAAGGTAGGCTACAAGTTAGTATTATTAATTTTTCCACTACTGTTAGCTGAAATTGTTCTGTTGAAATTCGTTTACTCTTTTTCTGACACAACAAAATTGTTTTTCAGCCTATTATTTCGAACACCATCATAAAATGTCACCAAAGTTAGTCACAAAGATATTACAATTTCATAGATATTTCTTCGCGCTACGAGGTGCGGAACGTAGGCCAGCAGGCACTGCCGGAATACAGACAAGCGAATCGCCACAATATCTAAATGTGTTGAATTATAAAAAATGTGATTACAGAAAGATACATAGGGTGCAAAAAAATATTGTCAGAATTTTTGCAGGGTGTGTAGTCCACACTCTGCACATATGGACCGCACGCCACTGGAATAGTGATTCTTATTTTTTATATAAGCGTTAGAATTGTTTATTAAAGTTAAATCTATTTCTATCTCTGTTGTACTAACATAATGTAATCAGAAAAAAATATATCTATCATTTTTTTAATAAAGAGAATCATATGTATATTTAAGAGACTATTTCTTATTTTCTTTTTATATCTTATTATTCAATATAAAAATTTTTATCTCTTCGAATTTGGTCTATTTTCCTTAAAAAGTTTTTTAACATAGGAAAAAAATCGTTAAAAAAGAACAACAATAAAAAAAAATAAATAATAATTTTAATAAATTTTTAAGGAAAAATAAAGAAAAGGCTTTTGTTTTTTGTTTTGTTTTTTCAATTTTTTTCAGCCATTTTTTCTTACAAACAAAAAAACACAACCGAATTAACCTGTTTTATGGTTGTTTTTTCTTTTCAATTCTTATTGTTTTGATTTGTATACCTAATGAAAGCCTTTAAGTGCCAACAAGAGTAGTATAAACTAACAAAAATTTAAATTTTCCATCATTTATATCACTTGGAACAGAGTTCGGATCACCTTAATGTCCAGGAATATTAAAAATCAACAGACGCGTCCGATGGGACTAAGTCTTTCCAACAATCTTTCTATATAAATATTGTTTGAATCAAAAGCAATGGTGAAGACTACTTATTTCTACTATTCTTCTATTGGTTCTCATATATTTAATCTTTTCAATTTCCTCTGTCGAAACAGCGTAATGATGCACATCTACCGGTGAGTTAGTAAAACTAAAGGGTATTCCAAAATTCACGCAAGTTTTGAAGCTACATCATTGATAGAAGAGAAATTATCCAATATTGGAGAAACTATCAATGACATGCGTAAATTTGTTGATGGCTTCGATAAACTCTCTTCGGCTTGCTCGATGATGCAGCATGACCTTTCAAAACTCATAAAAAAACGACAGAGTTTGAATCCAAACTTAGCACCCTTCAGAATAATGTCTCTGAATTTATGTTCAGCACTAATTCGTTACCTATTAATTGTGACTCGCCCCAATTTCATGAAAGACCTATTGTCGATAGATTAGATATTTTACTAATAATCATAATAATAAGAAAACTAATAGTGATAATAGGAGGAAAAATAGTTCCAATAATAATAATAATACTAATAGTAATAGTAATAGCAATATTATTAGTAACAGTAATAATAAAACTAAAAATATAAGGAACGACAATAGTAAAAATAAGAATAAATTGAAACATAGAACTAGTAATACCCTTAAAGTCAATATTAATGTTAATGATAAAAATAAAAATAATAGCAAAAGTAGTAATACTAAAACTACATGTATTAGCAGTAATACTAGCAATAATAACACTAATAACCAATCTCTAACCGATGTTATCCCTGCGCCTATTCTGCACATTGTACCCCATCCGAAATCGATTTTTGTTTTCCGCTTCCTACCTTCAACTACATCGACGGATGTAATAAATTTTTTGACATCTTTGCTGCCTAGTAACTTTAAAAAGGTAGTTAGATGTGTTAAAATTAATAAGGTTAATAGCAATGTCGCTTCTTTTAAACTTTTGGTCCCCGATGATCTTTTTTCTAAGGTAGTTTCACCATCCTTTTGGCCTGAAAAATCCCTGGTCAAAGAATTTATACCGAGGGAACTAGCAAATCGCCGCTTTTCTTCTGCTGGTGTTTCAAAAGTTTCAAAAAACTAACTGGCTTGTCCCTTTACTATCAAAATGTAAGGGGCTTGCGTTCCAAACTGAGTGAAGTTTTCTTGAACGGGCAAGTTCAAGTGGCTTTAATGACAATGAGATTTTTACCTCGGATTTTCAAATCTTTCGTAAGGATCGGTACACTAGTGCAGAACAATTCTGTCGCTTGGGTGGCGGAGCTCTTATTGCTGTCCGATCTGTGTTTGACTGTTCGCACTTTGTCATCCCGAATAGTGAACTGTTAGAACTGGTTTGTGTTAAAATTTCTCTAAAGCATGATATAATTTACATTTTAAATTGCTACATGCCTCCAACTTGTACTAATGAACACTACCCACTTCTGGTTGCTGCTGTTGATTTTGTTAAGGGACATTAGTTTATGCCCCGATTTAATATTTTTTAGGAAGAAAATAGAAAAAAAAACTTATTTTTTTTGTAATTTAAAATTTGTATTTGATCTGGATTTCGGTTGGTTATTTCGACAATAGTTGAACGACAGTAGTGTATGACTCGAAAAGAAAGACTAACTATAATTGTATCGCCAACGGTAAAAAGAAACAATTTTTAGGTAAAGTCATAATGGAACGATTGGTATTGCCAGTGCAATCGTTGCATTATGAGTTACTAAACAAAATTGGCGGTACATTTGAAAACAACAAATTAAAGAACAAAAATAAAACTAATTATAAATAACAAATGATAATTAAAATTAGTTGTTAAGGCCAGTTGGCTTAACATGCCGCCCACCTTGAGAGAGATTCTACGAAATACTCTCAACTTCTTCGTCTACCGGCAACATCGCAAGCTTGTGAATAGATCGACGGAGAACACCTGTTTTGGTCTTGACATCTGCGACTCGAACCTTTGAGTCTTTGCCAGGATTAATATCTATGATTCGTCCAAGTAACCATTTTTGTGGCAGTAGGTTGTCTTCGTGAATTAGTACCAGTTTCCCGATTAGAAGATTTGACGAGGATGTTTGCCATTTCAAACGTTTCTGTAGTGATGTAATGTATTCTGACGACCATCTTCGCCAGAAGTATTGTTGTATTGATGAGATTCTCTGCCATTTAGTCAAATATGAACTTTTTGACGTTGACTGTGGTTCAACAAATGTTTCTAACGGTCTTTGATTCCAGAAGTGCGATGGCGTTAAAGCTTCTTCATCATTTGGATCATTTGAAAGTTGTGTTATCGGACGAGAATTTAGAATGGCTTCGATTTGAGTACATACTGTAGTAAGTTCCTCGAAAGTTAAATGAGAACTTTGAAGTGTTGGATACAGTAACGATTTTGCGGATTTTACTGCTGATTCCCAAATGCCTCCAAAGTGAGGGGATCTGGGTGGAATATGACGAAACTCAATAGAATTTTCTGCACACCAAGTTATTATTTCATTTTGGACAGATTGTTTCAAAAATTCTGCACGAAATTGAGCAAGACATCGTCTAGCCCCGACAAAGTTAGTGGCGTTGTCGCAATATAATTTCCTGCACAAACTGCGGCGACTGATGAATCTTTTTAATGATGCGATGAAAGCGTTTGCAGACAAATCCGATACCACTTCAAGATGAACTCCTTTTGAAACGAAACAAATAAATACTGCGATATATGATTTGTAATGACGTTTCCCTCTGACTCCATGGCTAGTCCAAATTGGACCGCAAAAATCTACGCCTGCTATTGAAAAAGGCGACGATATATTGACACGATCGGCAGGTAGGTTACCCATGATTTGATGAAGCAATTTCGGTCGATAACGGAAACAGTGAAGACAGCTTCTTACTATTTTTCGTGTATAATCTCGAGCATTGATTATCCAAAACCGCTGTCTGAAGATGGAAACCAAAGCCTGAGCACCTGCATGAAAGTGTTTAAAATGAAGAAACTTTATATACAAGTATGACTTGATGAAAGGATTATTTTTTGGCAACAAAATTGGACATTTAACATCATAAGGCAATTTAGCATGTAGAAGTCGTCCACCAACTCTTAATAGATTGCTATCGAAATCCATAAATGGATTCAAACATTGTATGCGGCTAGTCGAACCACATGGTTTATTATTGCTTAGTTGTTTTATCTCGTCTCTAAACTCATGCTGTTGAATCATGAAGACAATTTTCAAGAAGGCACAGTCCAATTCTTCAGATGAAAGAATTCCTAAGTTGAGTTTATTTTTTGAAACTTTTGATCGTAAATTGGAAATAAATCGATAAACATATCCATAAATTCGACGATTTTTTAGAAAATTATTGATTTTATAAATGTTTGTTAACATTGTTTCATGACTAGTAACTATCAGTGCCGTGAGCGATTTCTTGGTTAGTTGTCGTTGCTCTGGTAGATCGATACAAGTTAGACGTTTTTGCGGCGGCCATAAATCAGGCGGTTTGTATAAAAAATCTGGGCCCGAATACCATATACTATTTATTAATTCTGAAGGCAAAGCTCCACGAGAAACAATGTCAGCTGGGTTTTCTTTGCTAGGAACATGCTTCCACTCTACATCTTCTGTCAACTCCTGAATTGAAGTAAGACTATTTTAGAATCAGTCCAAAAATAAATATTATTAATAGGTTTTGGAAAACATAATTTTAGTTTTGACCATAATTTTGATAATAAATCTGCCCCAAGAAGTTCTAACATTGGAAGAGTACGAGTTCTCTTGCTTGGAGCAATTTTCGATTTTGCACTTAGTAACTTTACTGTGATTTTACTCGTTGAAGTGAGGCAACGGACATAAATACAGCAACCATATGCTCTACTGGATGCATCTGAAAATCCATGTATTTCAATACGGGCAGCGTCTTGTATAGTTAAAACAAATCTAGCAATTCGAATATTGTTTAAACCTTTAAGGTTTTCTTTGAATTGACACCACCGTTCGTGATGCTCAACTGGAGGAAGCGATTCATCCCATGATAGTTTGAGCATCCAAAGCTCTTGCATGAACAATTTGGCAATTACAACGACAGGATTTATTAATCCTAGAGGATCAAACAGACGTGCTAAATCTGATAGTACAGATCTTTTGGACGTTTTTGACGATTTGATAAAATTACTTTGATAATTGAATCTGAAGTCATCTGTGGTAGGTTCCCAAATAATTCCAAGTGTCTTGATGATATCTGAATCATTGATCTTTAATGGCCTTTCGCGATCTTCTTCTGGAATTTTCTCTAAAATAGAATGGTCATTAGAGTACCATTTACAAAGTAATCATTTAGCTGATTTTAGAATATTTGTGACCTCATTTTGAATTTGGAAAACCATATTTAAACTATCTGCTCCAGCGATGAGATCATCCACGTAAAACGATTCTTTAATAACTTTTGAGCCCACAGGATATTTACTTGCAAATTTACCAGCTAAATAATTCAAACATCTTGTTGCCAAGTATGGTGCTGACGCAGTTCCATAAGTAATTGTTTTTAAACGAAATAACTGGAGAGGATGATCTTTGCATTCTCTCCAAATAATGTATTGAAAGTGTCTGTCCTCTGGATATACTAAGATTTGTCGATACATTTTAGACACGTCTGCGGTTAAAGCGTATCTGAAACAACGAAATTTGAAAATTATTGAAAACAAATCATTTTGTACTGTAGGTCCAACTGATAATATGTCGTTCAATGAGACATTTAATGTTGTGCGGCAAGACGCATCGAACACAACCCGCAATTTTGTTGAGGAGCTATTTGGACGAATTACACATTGATGTGGTATAACATAATGCCGATTTGGCATTTCTTCAAAAGATGAAAGCTCCATATGATCTAACGATAAGTATTCGTGAAGAAATGACGAATATTGCATCTTCAGAGGAATATTACGATCTAATCTTTTTTCCAACGATAAAAATCTACTTTTTGCAATTCCGATTGAATCGCCCAGTTGATTTGTAGAAGATTTGAATGGCAGCTTGACCATTAAACGACCATCACTCTGGTGCTGAATAGATTCAGAAAACAGAGTTTCACAATTTTGTTGTTCAGTATTCCATTTGGAATAACTAATGGGAATCTCTTCAATATCCCAGAAATTTTCTACGAGATTGCCCAACCATGTATCTGCTTCTACTAGTTCTGCCTTACTAACAAGATTGCATATTTGTTTAACGACTGGATGAATAGTATACCGACCTGATGCGATCCATCCAAATAATGTTTTTTGAATGGTAGGCAAATTGTTGCCTAACTTAATTTGTCCAACTGAGAGGAGATCGAAAAATGTATCCGCTCCGATAAGGATATCAATCCTTGCAGGTTTATTAAACCTAGGATCCGCTAATTCAATGTTCTTTGGAATTTTCCATCTAGTAATATCAATCTTGTTGTTGGGATGCATATTTGTAATTGACGGAAGGATCCACATATGTAGACTTGTTTCGAATTTATTTAATCTAGATTTTACCATTGCAAAAGTTTCATGTTTCACCTTTGTCCCCACCTCACCAATACCATTGACATCACCATCTATACAATTTCTTTTTAAATTTAATAATTGAACCAAGCGTTCTGTGATAAAATTCAACTGGGAAGCTGAGTCCAGCAAAGCACGGGCTTCCTGATAGTTACCTGATCGATCCTTTATTTCTATTATTGCAGTTGCCAGAAACACATGATCATTTTTTGATGATATTTGTCGAGTAGATGCAGCATGCATAGATGAATTTGAATTAATTGAGGCAATATCAATCGGCGCTACTGCTGCTGATGATGAACTAAGTGGTGACGATTGATTACGTTCAGTAGTATAGCGATGTAAAAGTGTATGATGTGACTTTTGACATACTCGACATTTAGATGATTTACAATGTTTGACAGTATGACCCGACCTGAGACAATTTATGCACAACGATAATTTCTTAACTTCAGAAAATCGATCCAATACTGACAACTGATTAAACTGTGTGCAACTGCTGATTTTATGGCTGGCACTTGCACATAACATACAATTAGTGTTAACAACTGTTACTGTTAATGATTTGCGGTTTTGAGATTCCGAAGAAGCTTTGTGTTGATGACGACGAAATGAATTTTGATCATTTGATACACATTTAAACGAATTACCTTCTCTAATTTCTAGAAATTGACAACGACGATTTAACACAACTGATAAGTCATCCCAAGAAGAAAGCTTTCCATAATCGATTGCCTCTTCCCATTTCGATTGAGAATCGGAATCTAACTTTGACGCTGCTACGTGAACAATTAAAGCATTCATTATATCCCTTTCCGATCCAATAGTTTTTAAAGCACTTAAATGAGCATTGAAAGTGTCGACTTAATTTCTCAGCTGACTTGAAGAACCTTTATTTACCTTGGGAATGTCAAATATATCTGTAATATGTTCTTGAAAAATTAAACATTTATTATCAAATCTTTCTTTTAATGCGACCAATGCATTCAAATAATGTACTGAAGAATTGCCCAGTGCGTCAATTACGCGTAAAGCAGCACCCGTTAGACAATTTCGCAAATGATTGTACTTTTCCGGAATCGAAATATTTTCATCATCACCAACCAATTTGTTAAACATAGTGATGAAATTAGGATAATCTGAATATTTACCAGAAAATATTGGTAGTTTCAGTCTGGGCAAATTTGACTTTGAAGCGTTTGCCAGAAACATTGATGCATTGGGATTTTCAAACGAACTTAACCTTCTACTACCAGCCATTAGTGAAAGTATTTTAGATTTGACTTCACAATATAAATCTTCGAGATCACCACGAACTGTTTCATTTGCAGGATCATTGGGAATCAATCTTTCAACTGCTGCCTGATGACTTAGTAATAGTTTCCAATAGGACTCCAAGATACCAAGCCTGCACTCTAATTCGGTTTGTGACAACGTGTCGGTTTTGTTAATATAAGTTTTAATCCTAGTGATGCAGCCCTTGGTTGTGGCCCGTTGATTCTTTAAATCTTCTAATTTGTTTTTTATAGAAATGGAATCCAAAGCCGACTCATCCTTCTTCGGTATTGGATTTTCATCAGAGTTTGGCATTGCTCCAAACGATAAACGAAAATATATTCAACAATAAACGTTGCTTGTTGAAGACAATGAAATATTTTTTTTAAGTTTTTTGTTACACAAATTTAAAGTTCCTTTGTTAGATTTTGCCACGAATTTACTACGGTTTTTTTTTACCGGTTTTGTCCAAAATTTAATCACCCGACGAAATAACTGTTTTGCACCGTTACTCAAAGGAATTTTCACGAACTATTATAATATGCAAAAAAACGACGAGAAAGAGTTTTCGAAAAGTATATATTATAATTACCGAAATAAATAATCTCCGATTAAGATTATATTCGATGAATCAAAGTAACTGATGTGACGATATGTGCAAATTATTTTTCGTATGTTTCCACGAAACCACCAAATGCCAAATCAAATCAAATTGTCCAAAATTACAAAGTGCGAATGTCCTGTCACGGTCGCCAAATGTTAAGGGACATTAGTTTATGCCCCGATTTAATATTTTTTAGGAAGAAAATAGAAAAAAAAACTTATATTTTTTGTAATTTAAAATTTGTATTTGATCTGGATTTTGGTTGGTTATTTCGACAATAGTTGAACGACAGTAGTGTATGACTCGAAAAGAAAGACTAACTATAATTGTATCGCCAACGGTAAAAAAGAAACAATTTTTAGGTAAAGTCATAATGGAACGATTGGTATTGCCAGTGCAATCGTTGCATTATGAGTTACTAAACAAAATTGGCGGTACATTTGAAAACAACAAATTAAAGAACAAAAATGAAACTAATTATAAATAACAAATGATAATTAAAATTAGTTGTTAAAGCCAGTTGGCTTAACAGATTTCATCAACGATTTCATGCGCCCCAATGATAACCTAATTAGTTTAGGTGATTCCAATCTACCTCATTTGACTTGGGTGCAATCGGAGGATGATATTCATTATATTGCTACCAATATTTCATCGTCGCAAGAAACACTAATTGTTGATAGCTTTACAGCATGCGATCTTCAACAGATAAACAACGTTAAGAATTGTCGGAATAGGTTATTGGACTTGATTTTTAGCTCCAATTCTGCCAACTGTTTGGTCAAACAGGCTGATTTCAGTTTTCCTAAAATTGATCCTTACCATCCACCTTTGAACTTGTTACTTGCCTATGATATAGCTAGGGACGAAGTTTGCCTTGACGCAGGGCCGAATTTAGGACCAGTGGACCCCTAGGCTGAACCTGTGGTGCGGGCCCTCCTAGTGAGCATTTTTTGAATACAAATCTCCATTAAACAATAAAATGAATTTAACAAACAAACAAATTTTATTTATTAGTAATTCAAATACAATACTTTCCGAAACGAGCAAACTTGAAATTAGTGTCAATTAATCTTAGTGGCTAATTAGTTTGCGCCTACACTTCATACTCATGAAACTACTTATAATATCTTCATAAGTTAGCTGTAATATATCACTTTCAATGCTGAGCAAAGACAAAACATTGTGCCTGTCTTCTAACATGGAGTTGTTGTCCTTTTAGGCATGAGAATGGGTTTGTCAGTTTTTGCTTTTTTCATACTCATGAAACTACTTATAATATCTTCATAAGTTAGCTGTTAATATATCACTTTCAATGCTAAGCAAAGACAAAACATTGTGCCTGTCTTCTAACATGGAGTTGTTGTCCTTTTAGGCATGAGAATGGGTTTGTCAGTTTTTGCTTTTTTCAAGCAATCTGTTAAAATTTTATTTTTGTTGAGGCTGTAAAATGTATGTAAAGTTCTTCAAAGAAGTCAAAAAAGCTTATAGCACTCAGACAGCACTCGGCAGCAGCCTGCACTACAAGATTGAGTGAATGCCCAGCGCAAGGCATCCATATTGCTAAATTATTTTCTGCTGAATAGGGCATGGTTCGAACAAACAATTATTTGAGCAAGGAGAACATGTTCTATTTTTTCACTGTTCGAACAGAAATGAAACAATTCTTTCATTAAAGAGAAAAATATATTTGAAAAAGACAACTAGGCGCGATCTTCCCACAACTTTAATGAAAATGACAGAAACAAAATATTTCGCACAAAATAAAGACAGAAAATGCAAATTTTTAATTAGAAAAAATGAAATAACTATAAATCAAATATGTTCTATTTTACAACGTGCTTCCTATAAGATAATTAGATAGCCTCATAATAGTCTTATGGGTTTTGCACTATAGAAAGAATGAAACAAAGAAAGCAATCCAAATTCTTTTTAACTCAATATTTGTAACCAAAAACCTTATAAATATTGTATTTTCACAACCAGTTTTCAAGTATTGGTGCATGTACCAATAATAAGCAGAAGAGAATTATTGTTAATATTTGAAGTGTTTAGTTCCTGTATAAATAGTGCAGTGGCGTGCGGTGGGTTATCAAGCAGGGTGTGCAGAGAATAATAATAAAACAACGAACGTGCAGAAATTTTCCTGCACATCTTGCTTTAAAAAAAAAAAAAAAAACTGGTCATTTGGTTTTACAAGTTTATTTCTATACTCTCTTTAAAGTTAAAATTTCAAAACTATTTTTGCAATAACTTTATTATAAGTTCGTGTTCGTTGATAGTAAGCGATGTGTTTAAGGTAGGCTACAAGTTAGTATTATTAATTTTTCCACTACTGTTAGCTGAAATTGTTCTGTTGAAATTCGTTTACTCTTTTTCTGACACAACAAAATTGTTTTTCAGCCTATTATTTCGAACACCATCATAAAATGTCACCAAAGTTAGTCACAAAGATATTACAATTTCATAGATATTTCTTCGCGCTACGAGGTGCGGAACGTAGGCCAGCAGGCACTGCCGGAATACAGACAAGCGAATCGCCACAATATCTAAATGTGTTGAATTATAAAAAATGTGATTACAGAAAGATACATAGGGTGCAAAAAAATATTGTCAGAATTTTTGCAGGGTGTGTAGTCCACACTCTGCACATATGGACCGCACGCCACTGGAATAGTGATTCTTATTTTTTATATAAGCGTTAGAATTGTTTATTAAAGTTAAATCTATTTCTATCTCTGTTGTACTAACATAATGTAATCAGAAAAAAATATATCTATCATTTTTTTAATAAAGAGAATCATATGTATATTTAAGAGACTATTTCTTATTTTCTTTTTATATCTTATTATTCAATATAAAAATTTTTATCTCTTCGAATTTGGTCTATTTTCCTTAAAAAGTTTTTTAACATAGGATGGTTTTGCTCAAGCAACTGTTCAAACAACTCTTGTTTGCTTACATCAAGAAATTGTTTGTTCGAACCATGCCCTACTGCTGAATGTGTAATAAATCTATTCTTTTTTCTCTCCAAGAATGTATTACGTCGAAAGATTTTAAAAATTTCTCTTTACTTTAATTTTTATCTGCTTCAATATATTTTAAATAATTTTCACTTCAAATTTTCCTTTTATTAACACATAATTTGGAATTTAATATCACTTTTTAAAGAGTTCCGATATCTCAAACCCTGTCGTAAAGATTCAGACGATTTGACAGTGACTTATAGAAAAGTTACATACACATATAATTTCAGAATGACAATCGGATCTTTGTCGTTACAGAGCGAATTTATGTTTTGAGAATAGCAGCCGAAATGAGATTTGTTTCCTATTTTGTCCCTCTGTTCTCTGAAAATATTCGTTCATAAGATTGAAATTCTCTTAGATATGTGACGTAAAGGGAATAGAGATGGAGAGGAGATTTCTTTTAAGAAATATTTATAAATTTATACCACAAAAACAAAGTATTTTTTTGTGGTGCGGGCCCCTTTGTGGCGCGGGCCCCTAGGCTGCAACCTAGGTTGCCTAATGGGAAATTCGGCCCTGCCTTGACGTTGTTTGCAAATTTAACTTTCGCAAGGCAGACTTCAGTTTACTTAATTCGTTGCTAGGTGACACGAACTTCGATGATATTATCAATGACTCAGACATCAATGTATGTATCGCAAATTTTTACTCGACGTTATTTGAATGCTTCGTGTTATCGGTTCCATATTGCTCTCAAAAGAATCTAACTTCTTCACCCCCTTGGTATACTACCAGGCTCAAGGGTTTGCGAAATCGGCGGAACAAAGCATGGCGGAAATATTTGAATTCTGGTAATGCTTCGGATCATGGCGGGTACATATCGATTCTGAAAGAGTTCCATAGCCTACTGGAATTGAATATAAGTCATATTTGTCCAAGATGCACGATAATTTACTTATTGACCCGACACAGTTCTGGAAATTTATTAATATTAAACGTAAAACGGATGGATATCCTTCCACTATGAAATATATGGAAAGATCGTCAAACAATGCCAAAACTATTACCAATCTTTTCGTCTCCTTCTTTAGCCAAACAGTTATTAGCAGTAATTTCATACCTGACGAGGACTATTTTAGTTATCTGAATAATTATCCCAAATCCACACTTGATTCAATTATTATTGACGAGGGAATGGTGTTTGATCAAATCTTAGTGCTAAAGGATGATAATAATAATTATAATAATTTATCTGCACCGCTTACGTCCCTTTTTCGTAAATCTTTAACTTCGGGTGTTTTTCCAAATGCTTGGAAAGATTCATTTATCATCCCTGTTCATAAAAAGGGTTCTAGGGCAGATATTAGCAATTATAGGGCTATAGCGAAGTTATCTTGCACGCCTAAGCTTTTTGAAAGTATTGTCTACAACTCCTTTTACTTTCATTGCAAACGATTCATATCCCCGAAACAACATGGATTCCTTAAAGCTAAATCAACAACTACTAATTTGACTGAGTTTGTCTCTACTGCCATCAACTCGATGGAGCAAGGCAAACAAATAGATGTAATTGCTACCGATTTTAGTCAAGCTTTCGACAAATTGTCTCACAGTATTATTTTACTGAAGTTACGACATCTTGGATTTACTACCCTTTTTATAGAGTGGATTAATTCCTACCTTTCTGGTAGACGTTATCGGGTTCTTTTTCGTGCTTTTGAGTCTGATCCTTTTATTACCCATTCTGGAGTCCCTCAAGGGAGTCATCTTGGTCAAATTTTATTTATTATCGCTATTAATGATGTTACGTCCATTATCAAGAATTCTGATATTACAATTTATGCTGACGATATGAAAATTTCTAAAGTAATATCTTCTTTGCATGACTGTCATTTGCTACAAGCTGATCTTTGCAGATTCTCTTCTTGGTGTATAAATAATGGCTTGGCACTTAATATTAAAAAGTGTCAATTAATAACTTTTACGAGGAAATGTAATAAGTTCGTAGTCGATTATTGCTTGTCAGAAAACTCTATTTCGAGAGTTGATTTTATAAGGGACTAGCGGCTCGTCCCAGCTTCGCGCGGGTGGACATTTATTTTTTAAACATTTTGGGATAAACGTAGAGTAAGTGTATCTTTTTGCAGGACTTTATTTACATTTTTGTACATTTTTATTTTATGGCTTAAGTAATTTAATTTTGTAGATATTTACTTTTTCACATTTTTTTGAAACATTTTGAGATAAACGCCAAACAAAGATTTCAATCTTTAAGCTAATTTTCATTGAAGTCGAAATAGCAACATAACATTTTTTTGTTTATATTTTTTACAATGTTTCGAAAAATGGAAAATCTTAGGTCGGGAGAGGGTTGGGGAAATTTACGGAGATAGAGAGAGGGGTAGTCTGGGGTCCCACCGGCGAGTCCGCTGAGGGTCTGAGCGCATAGCGCCAGTCTGGAGACTATAGAGGCCCTACAATGGATCAATGGGACCCCAGCCGTCGCTAATGACACTGAATATCGGGTCATTGGAAGCAATACTCGTAAAATCTCAATTAGGGTCTTTGTGCATGAAGTTAGACCACAGAGAATATTAGACGCGAAAGACATGAATGTGAGGATTTTCGGATACAGATGTATGCGGAATTACATTATTTAAGTTTTAGTAGGGATCCCTAATTTTTTCTAGTAATAAATCTAGCATATGTTACTCAGGGATAATGTAGCATTCTAATGGTGAAAGAATTTTTTAAATCGGTTTATTCGTTACAAACAAAAATACAAATCTTTCCTCTTTATAATATTAGGTTAGATTTAGGAGTTATTTGTGATCACGGGCTTACTTTTCGACGACATATTGACACAATTGTTAAGAAGGCGTCATCGATGCTGGGGTTTATAAAACGTTGGTCAAAACAATTTTCTGATCCGTATGTCACCAAATCTCTCTATATTACCTTTGTTAGACCTCTACTAGAATACGCTAGCCAAGTTTGGTCTCCATGCCATAAGGTACACGTTGAGAGAATTGAGGCTGTACAGCGTAGATTCGTTCGGTTTGCTCTTAGAGACCTACCTTGGAGTAATGCCATAAATCTCCCTCCTTACTTCAATCGTTTTAAACTAATTGATATTCAGTCATTGCAGAAACGGCGTGAGGTAGCTGATATAGTCTTCATTCATGAAATTTTAGTTGGTGCCATTGACTCTCCGACACTCCTTAATCGCCTTAAACTAAGAGTTAGTGCACACTCTCTAAGAAGAGTTGACTTATTTATGATCGACAGCCATCGCACCGATTATGGTCAGTTCGAACCGATCGCAAGAATGTTACGGAGTGTTAACATTAATTCTGAACATTTTGACTTTTCGCTGAGCAAGCAAAAACTGAAAGGTCTTTTATTCGCAGAATCTGCTGCATCGTCGGTCACCTAATTGGGCTGGTTTCAGTTGTTGACCATATGTATTGTATCGTTTTCCTCGGATTAACTCGGTTTTTTACTTATTTAACGACTCCGCTGTATCATCGCGCATGTAACCTTTATGGACAACGTTTTCCATGCTCTACTGGTTGTTGACCATATGTATTTTTTTTTTTTAATTTTAATAGCTACTAAAACGATATATTTGTATTTATCTTATTTTGTGTTGGTGAATGGGTGGTGGATTGATGGTGGTGGTTTGAAGGTCGCGGTTAGGTGATGGGATTTTCTTTTTCTCCTTCCGACTAATTTTATCACTGCCGCACTAACATTTCTCTTCCCCCTCCTCCCTTCCCGGCACTAATGATGAGATATAGCATATACATTCGATTTATCGTTTATTCAATATGATTGTGAATATCTTGCTGTGCTTGTATTAAGCATATCTGAAGTGTTAAAAATAGCAAGTATAAACAGAAGAGGTCCTAAGTGACTACCTTGAAGGACACCAGATGTAGCAATAAAGGAAATGGATTTGACAGAACGTAACAGGACTTGGTACCTTCTTCCAATAAGGTAAGACCGAACCCATTGAGTGAAGAAGTCTGGAAATCCGATGCATTCAAACAGCTTTGGAATACATGAAAGTTTTGCAATTGGCCTGTAATTACCAATGTCGCCTCTACTACCCTTTTTATGAATATGAATAATAAATAAATCCTTCCATATTTTTGGAAACACTTGCGTTTTCAACGATTTCTGAAAAAGAGCAGAGAGAGGAAATGTGAGAAAGTTAAGACATTTTTTCAAGATTATCGCGGGGACGCCGTCAGGACCGCTGGAATAATCATCTCTTAATTCATTAATATGTTCAAGAACTAAGTTGACATCTTTATCAATTTTGACAAGAGTGATCTTCGGAAAATCATTTAAATACTCAAAATATTCATGATCAAGTAATGCCTAGGTAAAGAAAGATGGAAAAATATTGGAAATCCCTGAAGACTGATTTGAGGATTTGTTCAAGTATTTTAGAGATGATCGATAACCATCCGTCCTTCTCTTACTGTTCACGAATTACATAAAAAGATGTGAAAAAATCAACATAATACTGAACTTGTTTTGACTAAATTTGGTGCGTGGGATTTTTGTTTTGTTTTTGTTATTCCCCTACTTTACGATTCAAGATAAAAAAAAAAGTAAAAATTATGTTTCGAGGTTGTTAAGTTGTTTTTTTTATCCTCTTTTTTTTATTTTTTAAATAAAAATAAAAAACAATTACAATTTATTAGTGAATTTAATGTCATTTTAAAAATAAGACAAATAATTGGAAATTTTTGTGACATAATTTCTTGCTTGACCCATTAATTTCCATATTTCTTTCTAAGACGAGAAGACGCACATTAGATTAAGTTTTAGTGTGTTTCTGTACTATGACCTTTAAGATCCATTGTACCCCCTCTTCTTTAGTGCAGTAGTTACGTTAATTTCCTATTCTAGAGCACCTCTTCCAGGCCTATTTCTCATAGGAATTTTAGTATCCGGAGTGGGTCAAGAGATTTTATCTCACTTGGAGAGAAGCAGTATGCCACCAGATATTTCTTCCTTCCACCAGATAGTGCCTTACAATCGAAGAGAATATGTATTAGGGTTCGTTCCTCTCGCAGAACTTGTAGGTGCTATCTCGTGACCTATCTTTTGAAGGTGTGCTTTGAGTCTGCAGTGTTCTGTTAGTGGTATTTTTTTTTAATCTTACATTCTTTTTATTAGTGTTGATAAAGGCTTTGAATCTCTTGGGGTTGTATTCACGAGGAAATCTTTGGCTTGCCTTAGTCCTGGACGCACATAGTAAATGATTAATGCAATAATTATGCTACAATATTGTTTAATCGATGTTGTTTATCGTTTTTTTTGACAGAAATCTTGATAAAAAAATGTAAAATTCTTTAAGCAAACTCCATTAAAAACCAAATCGAGAGATTGTATCAGTTCGACTTTAGAAACGTGAAACACTAAAAATGCATACTCAATCGAAACCAATGTAACAAGTTTGTATCACTTGTATATTAGTATTCTATACAATCACTCATGCGCTTAGCATAAAACTGTTACTCCGAAAGAAAACTTGTTCAACTGTACCAGGATTCCGAAAAACAAAATTATGACAAAAGAAGGTAAGTAAGTAAGAAAATAATAAAAATAAAAATTGGGGCATCCGGGAAAAAATACCGGAAAAAATTTCTTTTTATTAAAAAAAAAAAAAAAAAGATAGAAAAAGGAAAACCCAAAGAAAAAGAAAACATCCAAAAAATTTTAAAACATTTCAATGAACTTGAAAAGAAAAAAATAAACAAAAAAACCGTGCATATTTGATCAAATTTTATTACAAAATTCGCACGGCGAAATTTGTTATTTAATCAAAAAAAGCAATAAAAATAACGAAGAAATGCCCGCCAAAAAAAAACAGACTAAATTATTTCACTTTCTTTAAATTGAAATAAGCTTGCGCTGCTTCCCACAAACAAAAACCAATAAGCTTAACTCTCAATCCCGTGAAGATACAAGAAACAAACAAAAAAAAGAAGAAACCATCAATACTTTTGCTACCGTGTTTTAGGTTGCGCTGTCACCTTTTAAAAAAAAAGAAGATCGTATTAACATATACACACACATGCACACACACCTGACATCTTCTAAAAATAAACGAAGAAGAATAACCAAGGTATACCATCATCTTCATCTTCATCTTCATCATCCCACCCCACTCTAAATGGTTCCAATAAAAAACCGCGCAAACTTGAACCTGACATAAGCGAAAATGCCTGATCAGCATACCTGTTTTTCTTTCTTTTTTTTCTTAAAAAAGTGGTAAAATCTTTATTTCACTAATTTTTTTTCTTCTTTCTTTAATATACCTAAATGTCTTTCACCTGAAAAGAAAAGAGAGCCATTACCATGAACCGTTTTACTATATAAAATACCGTATCTCTTCTCATTACCTCATCATTAAAAATCTCCCCACAAAATGATAATTTCTGTGCGAAGTAGTGCACCGAAATCTGTACATAAAATATACACAACTGTTTAGTCTTCAGATTAAACTTTTTAATTTTTTTGTGTATTTTAAATGGATGACATTATGAAACCATATATACCTTTGTTAGACCGGTGCTTGAATACGCTAGTCAAGTTTGGTCTCCGTACCATCAAGTACACATTGTGAGAATTGAAGCTATTCAGCGTAGATTTATTCTTAGAGGTCTTCCTTGGAGCAATGCTATCAATCTCCCTCCACACCGTAATCGTTTAAAACTGGATAATCTTCAAACTTTGCAGAAACAGTGCGAGGTAGCTGACATTTATCAAAATCTTGTTGGTGCCATTGAGTCTTCGAGCCTTCATGAACGCATAAAATTTACTCCCTAAGAAGTTTCAACTCATTCATGATCGACTGTCATCGTACTAACTATGGAAGGTTTGATCCAGATACTCGTGAAGGGATTTAGGAATTCTTTACACACAGACAGTAAGCAGTGATTTCTAAATCACGAAAGTCCATTTCGCTGGCATAGTTTAAACTCTGACAAACGATAACTTGTGATAATAAGATAGCAAGATGGTACATACCCTATTCCATTTATAAAAGCCTATCTAATAGGGCCTTTCCATTTTCCAGTTTTAAGACCTTGCAAGTAGAAGGGTAAAAATATTTGCTAAAATATTTGCTTGTAGCCAGCTGGGGAATTTTATTTATTGTATATAGATTAATCCAAATCCAAAGAAACCATATAACAGAAATCTTTACGATTAAATTAAAAAATTTTCGACATAATAATGATTTGGCACATATTTTCCGAATTCAATTAGTGGCGCCAAACTTCTTTCTGTAGGGATAACTGAGGGCAAAGTGTTTGCCTTACAAATGTGGAGGGCACATTTACTACACATACTTATGTGTAGAAAATTACAAATTTTTACCACAAATTCGACAGTTACACTGGCATAGACAGACTACTGATTCAAATTCAAATTTATATTCTTTTTGTCTAGTTTTGTATGGTATATTTGCTTTTGTATTGATTTCCCACCAAATAAACTTCACCTGTTTTACGACTATCATGAAATATGTGGGAGGAATGGATGGTAGGAGATGTTCAGGTCGCCCAGGAGAATATATACAGTGATAACTATGTTATTTGGGATACAGTAAATAGGAGAAGAACTTAATCAAAAGCCAAGCTAAGATCTTGTAAACTTCAACAATAAGATTGCTAATTTCAGAATATATTTCTAGATGGAGTATGATTTGATCACACAAATACTATGGGCTTCACCCCTGCTCGCTCTGCTTAAATCAACTTAAATTTTGTAATTACTAAGGCACATATTCGATTTGAATTGTTTGCTTGCCTATTTATTTTTCCTAAGACAGTATTCTTACTTTTTTACACTTATTGGCATAAGATGGTTCCGAGATGATAATCCTTAAAACGTTGTTATTAAGAATTGCATATAGGGAAATTTAAA
Organism: Xylophagus ater; assembly: GCA_963422695.1. NCBI lineage: Eukaryota > Metazoa > Arthropoda > Insecta > Diptera > Xylophagidae > Xylophagus > Xylophagus ater. The sequence goes on from OY730480.1 coordinate 60,670,571, forward strand.
GTTAATAACGTCATACCTTTAGATGCTGGACAGAATTCCTAAGTACATCTTCGACTTCTATGGGGCATCTTATCCTCTTGAAGGCATTGGAAAATGATCTATCTGGCATCATCTAATGGCACACCGGTTACTAAGCTCTTATATAAAGGATATACCATAATCGTCTAGTATTTCATAAAGAAAATCTAAAACGTAAATTAAGTAGAGATCCATTAATAGCTTTATTGGGAAAAAAAAGCACGGTTACCATACGTAATATATGGGCTTATTTAAGGAATATATAATATCGCTGTCTAATTTAAAGACAGTTATTTAGTACACTCTATTGAAATATAGATGGCACAAATCGAAACATTTTTTTTTTATTGCACTAAATAGATTATTAGTAATGCAAGGTTTACAACCAAAGTGTATTAATTTATGAATAATGCATTCAAATAACTTGGGAATACAGGACAATTTAGCAATTGGCATATAATTCTCACTATTAATTTTCCTACCTTTTTTGTGTGTAGGGATAACATACGATACTTTCCATATCTTCGGAAATATTCCTGACATGAGAAATTTCATTAGATGAATGATCCAAGAATTCTAGTGAAGAGGGATATCCATCTTTTTCTGTTTGCTGTTGACAAACTTTCAGAAGCATTGCGGTTCAGTAGAAAGATTAACATGCTTATTCTGGCATTGTGACAGTTTTACGGTCAGAAATTTTTATGACAATAATATTCTGACTGAAACTATGACTTTTACGAAAATTCGTATTCTGACGAACGGGTCATAATATGTCCAAAATATGAATTTATAACACTTTAAAACTGGTATAATTTGAGCGAGCTTTCGTGGTTATTTGAGGAATAGTCTCGAAAATGTTTGTATGGGTTTGAAATTTTTCTATCGGTGTAAAATTATTTGTGTGTTGAAAAGAATGGTGGAAATTATTCCATATTTATCAATTGAATCACTCAGAGAACCCATATAAAATTCCGTTGTGATGTAAAATATTGTCGGTCAGAACTTATGATATTTTTTTATGACAGTTGTTAGTTATGAGCGCGCCAGAATACCAAATAGTATTAAAAAAAAAATTATGACAATGACGTCATTTTATGCCCGTCAGAACTTGTTATGACTGCGTTCAGAATAAGGGGGTAAATCTCATTTCGTGGATGTAGGAGTCATATCGGTCCACCTGAAAGCAATTTGTACTCACTGAATAAAGCGAAATTAATAGAAAATTGGCTTGAAATTTGAACCGTACCTGGTTTTGGGTATTTTTTTCTAACATTTTTATTGCTTTTTTGTTAATTCAAATAGCCATCCGGCAAAATATTATTTATTTTAATTTTACTATTTCTCTGAAAAAAAAAGATTTTTTTAATTTTTTCTAACCTTAAAAAAAATTACTGAAGTTAGTTGCGTGTTCCATCAAATAATTTCAGTCTTACCAACATTCGAAATTGAAAGTTATAAGAACATAGATTTAAAAAATAGTTTTTTTTTTTTTTTTGAGAAAGTGAAATAGTGACCTCAAACAAAAATGAAAATACCACTAATAATTGTCTCGCATTTCTCAGGTTTCACTGTAGTAGTTGATTTTTCTCTTTTTCTGGGTATGATATAATAATAACGGTCATACCGGTTAGCGAGTTCAAATTATTATTTGGTGGCAGCGTTAAAGATTATGTGATTATCAAAAAATAGAAGAAGAGTAGAGAGGGTCAGGTTTTTTTTGTTGTAGTTTTTACCTTGTTTGCTCGTTTTTTTTTTTGTAAATGAAAGCGAAAGCCATCACGACTGTACGATGAAAAAAAAGGAGAAATCATAACACTTATTCAGCACTCATTAGAGATGTTATAACATATGTATATACCAACAAAAATAAAGGATAGAAGAATGGAGAAAAAAGTAAAGAATGATCATATTCTTTTCTCTATTATGAAATTGGAGTGTGTCCATGATAATAAAACGATTAATTCTTAACTCTTGTAATTAATTTTGTGATATTCATATTTTCACATCGAATAAAATCGAAATTTCTTAATGATTTATTAAAAATCAATTGTTTAAATGAAGAAAAAAGAAGAAACAGAATGAAACAAAAGTTGATACAAACTTCACATCCATAGAAGATATGTGATATATCTGATCTGGGTGTAGAGGAGATACTCTGTGGTGCTGCTCTTAAGGCTGCGTTGAAAATGATGATTATACTTTTGTTTATTTGTTTGTTTTTTTTCGCGATATAAAAATATTTAATATGCAGAAGAAGAAAAAGAGTCAAGGGATTCCACACTGTGTGTTTACCATATATACAACACAGATTAAAAAATTAAACATTTTTTAGTGGGATTTTTTTTTTTGACAAGATCTTTTATGTTGAGGAGCAACAACAACAGCAGCAACAGCAGCAGCAGTAAAAACCGCGAATGAAGATGGACGGCAGCCAGGTAAACAGATAGCAAAAAAGAGGGGTTGATTAAAAAGTAACATGAAGATATTTGGAAGGGATCCATATATACAATATATGCTGCACAAATTATCGAAAAGGTCAATCAAACGTCTATATATATGTATATTATGTGTATCTTTCTTTTTGTATCTTATTTAGAAGAAAAGAAGAGGGTAAATTTTAATGTTGTTTTAAAATGCCATGACAATCACCACCACCACCACCACCACTATCTCATACACCAACCATTTTATTCCAAAAAAATCAAAACAAATTCATTTAATTAAACAGAAAAAAGAAGAACTATGCACATATATATTTAAATATATTATTGTCATCAATTAATATATATATATATATTATTTCTAACAACATTTTTTGAGGTATTTAAGCTTAGATTATAAGATTTTTCCATTTAGTTACTGTGACAACAGTCCAGTCGTCAATAACTATCACCCGAAAAAAAAAGAAAAAATAACAAGGAAAATTGCCCCACAAGAAAATTTCAAAGCAACTAAAAAACAAGATCCTTGCGGATCAAGAGTCGAGACCGACATTCGAGTAGTATACTCAACTCTTTTCTTTTTCGTCCTTTAAAACAATATCACACATATTTTTCTTGTTTTTTATTGGTTTGAGAAAAGATTTTTCTTTTCTTTTTTTTTTCTTTTTTTTTCAATAATTACTATTTTCTTTTTTTCTTTTCTTTCAATGAATTTTTTTTTTAATTTTTAAAAAATTAATTAGAATTAAAAAAAAAGAATAAAAAAAGAAGAGAAAAATAAGAAAAAAAGAAAAAAAAAGAAAAAAGAATTTAAATTCAGTGAAACGAAAAAGAAAAGTTTGTGTGTTGTGTGGAAAAAAACGGTTTTTTTCAATTTTTTTTTGTGGTGAAAAATTTTTAATTTTATTTTATTTTCTTTTTAAAGGATTCTCACTTTCCTTTTCCTTAATGTGAAACTATTTTTAAATTTTCAAAGAAAAAACTTTATTTCTTCCTGTTTTTTTTTGTTGTGATTTAATTGAAAAAAAAAGAAAAGATTTTAAAAAAAACGATGTATTAAAAACAAAAGACTAAAAAAAAAGAGAAAAAAAACAATATATTAAAAAGGAAGTATATCTTAAAGAGGTAAGGAAATATTGAAAAGATTTAAATTTTTAACATTTTTTAAATTTCCCCAAAAAAAAAAGAAACAAAAAAAAGATTTGAAAAATTGGTGAGAAATACAGTTTTTAGATCCCAATTTAAAATAAAAAAGAAATCCTTTTTCAATCACAGGCAAAATACCAGCGAAAGTGTTTGTTATATTTAGAAAGAAATCCGCGAAAAAGAAAAAATATACAAAAAAATAGACATAATTTTATACTTAAGATCAGTGTTTGGATCTAAGATAATAATATAAATATTTTCTTTTAATGAAGTTATGAAAACTCCTTTTTTTCTTTTGGAGGTGAAAAACTAAAAGTTTTTTTAGTTACACCAGACTAAGATATGTTGCTCGGATTCTTACATTATACTGTACATTAAATTCTAGTCTGTTATGAACAAGATTTACTAATCCATGGATTTTGGGCGAATTTAACTAGATTGCTGACAAACATTTTACTGGATTTCGAACCCCAGTTTCTGAAATACGGCCTAGAAAAATTGTGAAGTTATTAGTTAGTTGTAAGAACTGAATATTAGTTGTGATAACTAAATTAAACAAATTCGAATATATAACGAAAGCCAAGATTCTCATATTCTATAAAAAAATTAATTCGATTTCGAAAAACATGGAAATTGCAAGGTTTTTAGTTGTCACAACTTTCGAACATTTTCTACACTTTTACTAATCGTAAAATCATTTTATAGAATCTAGGAATTTCTTTCTTTTTCTTTTGTTCGAATTTTCATAACATATTTTCTCGAATTTCTTAGAAAATATAGAATGAAGGATTTGTCAATCGAAAATTCGCTCCAAAAACATGCATTTGAATGAACACAGTATAATAACGTTTGTCGAAAAAAATGCAGGATTTTTTTCATAGTTTGCTTGCATAAGTAATGGAGGAAAATCATAATTTTTTTCAAGAAACAGAAACGTCATAAGACAAAATTCTAGATACGCGTTTACTAGTAATGGAAAAATGAGTTTATTGAGTGAAATTACAACTAAAATGACTAAATAGCCACTATTTTCGAAGTTTTCGATCATGTTAATAGATCGATTTAAAATTATAATCTAATCAAATTTAACAACACTGAATTGATTGAACAAGTGGCATTGGTAGCGCAGTATTAAGGTCTCATGTTTTCCGGAGTTCAAATCATAGTCCTGACAATTTAACGGTTTTTTAGTTATTCAAGTTTTTCAGTTTGAATATATAAAAGCTAGTGAATTACAATTCGAAATCTAGCTGAAAATTTTAATTGGAAAGCTCTATTTCTTACAAACCTAGATTGCAATGAACTCTTCACTAGAATAGAGCCAGATGACTTCTACTAGAATATAATCGGGATTCCTAGTAAAACCTTTTAACTGAGATATTCCTAGATTACTATTTTTTTGTTTATTAAAAAATGTATTTAATCCTTTTAAATAGAATATCAGTTAAGCTATTTTAACTAGATTTTTAACTAGATATCCAAGGTTTTCCACACTAGTTAAGTTTTATAGAAAGTATAGTTAAGGCCTGTGCATATTAGACGCGAATTACGGACTGTGAATTGCGAACAAATCAATTACTTCAGGTTTAATGAATTTTATTTGATTAATTTTCCTACATGCAATTTTTAAAATGAATTATTACATCTAATTGTTATTGAAAATACTTTCATTATTTTTCTAAATAAATTAAAAGACCAATTTAAATTTTTCGCCTTCGAATTGGAACAGCTGTTCGCAAACTATGCAAATCATTATTCGCATTCCACGGTGGAACCTATTAGTTGCGAATAAAAAATTCGCTGGTTTTTAACAGGAGCTTTTTAATTTTGTTTAAGTAGATTGGTTTTAATTTGGGGTCATTATTTTTTTTCAACAAAATTAATGAAAAAAATTAAGGAATTGAAAAAAGATAAGGAATTTTATAATTCTAAATATATTATTCGCAATTCGAAATCATTTAAAAGAAATGTCATGAATTTTCGTATATTAGCAATTCAGAGTTCACAGTTCTGTGTCTCATGTGCAAAGGCTTTAGCATTTTGAGTGACTAGCATTTGTATGATTTAACAAAAAATAGAATAAATTTCCGAATCACAATTGAAAGTATACGCACATTAGCCTAACAGTATAAGAAGACTCCTGGTTCGAATCCGCAGTCATATATATGTATTCGAAAAGCACAATTCCACGGTAATTCTTCTAATATATTTAAAAAAGAAAACCGAAACCCATTTTGGCAAGGTCTTCTTCTTTTCCGAACAAAAAAAAGAAGAATTATTAATTCGCCGCCACCATATCAAAAATACTATTAATTTGATAGGCTTTCTTTTGTGTTAACAACAAATTGTTTGACCAAAAAAGAAGAAAAAACATCAAACAAAAATTTATTAACATAAAAATTAAAAAGGCATAAAACAAAAAAAAATTACAAATCAATTAATTAAGGTGAAAAGGTAAAGGTTAGACTAACGACAAGCGCGAGTTTGGTAATCTTTGAGTTTCAAATTTTTTTGGCGCCCAAAAATTGATATGATTGATTTTTGACAAACTTCATAATTTTAACTAATATATTTTTCTCTTGTCCGATTATTACAAAATTAAGTAATATTTTTATTTCTTTTTTTTTGTTAACAAAACCGCGAAAAAATCGCGATTTTTTTTTTTTTTGAGGAAATTCTTTAAACAAATTTTTATTTTTTTTTGTGTAAACAAAAATTACAGCAAAATTATAAAAAAAGCACACGCACCTTGATTTCTTAATTTTTGGTTGACCTCTAAGAAAAGCAACAAAAAACTGCAAAATTACAAAACTACAAAAGAACTTCGAGAAAAAAAAATATGTTATTTATTTGAAAATTTCGCTTTTTGAATTTTAACAGAAAAAATAATGTTTTTTTTTCTCAGTTTTAATTAATTCTAAAAAGAAGAACATTCAAATACCGGATTGTGAAAAAATACAACAAAAAAAAACAAAAATCTTTAAACTGCTATTGAATTCGCGATTTGAAAATATAAGCGCCATATTTTTTTCGAAAATATTTCCTCTTTTTTGTAATATACTACAACAAAATAACTATCACAGAATTTTTTCAAGATTACCATAAAATAAAGTTCTGTCGTTTTTCTTTCGTTTTTGTTTTTTCCGTCATTCAGAATTATTTGGAAAATTTGTTCATCAAATTAATAATCCAACGGATTCAGAGATCTGGTGAAAAGCGGTACATTTCAATGTTTAACTTTCCAATCAAATGAAGCGCAACAATTGAATTTCGTTTAAGATCCATTGTGCAAAAAATAAGAATGCATCTTTTCAGCAACAAATAATTTTTACTACTAACAGACAATATTGTCAAACAACATTTATGTCAAATTTTAGTATTGCAAGATGTGTGGTTTACATTTGACAACGAATTGAATAAGACGGACACTTCAATTTTTGGGCCCGCTATAATCCTTTATTAAATTTCAGTAAACACCGATTAAAAGATAGTATAAAAAGTTATAGACCATAAAGATTTTGTCGTAATTCAAGCAAAAAGAAAAAAACCGATGTATCGATTTGAATAAAATTTACAGAATATAGATTTATGACCTAGACATACTACACGCTTTAATCCAGTCGATTATTTTTTAATCGAGAATTGCGACACATTCTGTTTTTTTTGGATTAAAATTCATCCTCAATTATTTTTTGACATTTCTCAAAACTTTCTATAAAATCTTTTTTTGGTTAGGAAATTTTGGAAGTAAAAAAAATTATTTATGAATATGCAAACATTTAAAATCTTAAAGAAAAAATTTAAAAATATGATATTTTTTTAAAAAAAGAACCATTTCCTTCAAAATACAAAAAATTAGAACCGCCAAATTCAAATCTGTGATTTTATAATGTGTATTCTTCTTATTTGCGCTTTTTCCCGGTTTATATCTATAAATATGAGCGGTATTACCAGATTTAAAAGCAAAAGCTTTAAAGCTTTTCATACTCAGAGAACGAAAGGTTCTCAATTATTCAATAACTGAGATCGAAATTCTACGTTAAATATCCTCAATATTTGAGAAAATCTGGTCCGTTATCGAATTTTAACCGAGAATCGTGAGATAATCGAGATTATCGCTGCTAATATGTCTTTAGTATTACGCAATTACGCAAAAATAAAGTTTCCAATTAAAGTTTCCAACCAGATTTCTAATTGCAATTAACTAGCATTTTTTTTAAATAGAAATATTCTATTGGTATTGTTACAGAATGAAAAAAACTGAACATCTGAAAAAAAAAGTGAAATTACTACGACTGGGAATTGAACTCCGGACCACTCTCTATACTTAAGTATGAAATTTTCATATACTAAGTCAACGAGAACACTTGTACTTAGTATTAATGAACCAAGGATCGATTAGAAATTAGAATATTTTATTATAGAGCCAAAAAAATAATACACCCATAGCTCGTTTTACGGCCTAGATATGTTCCGGAAAAGTTTGCCGTATAGCCAAAAGTCATATAACACGTAATCACGTCTAACTGCATTAAAGCAAGCAAATGCTGTAAAATGATGACAATGTTGTGCCAAACGTTCCTCATATTTTCGTGAGGCAAAATGTAGCAGTGCCGCCTAAAGGGAGAAGCTAACACTAAACAGAAGGTCGGTAACAGTATGTAAAGTATTTTTTTCTGGGCAGTCTAACGAAACATTGTGGGCCGTAAATCGAAAAAGTGCCATAATTAAAATGGGCCATTCTAGCGAAATACCGTATATGCCGTATAACGAGGTAGAAAAGAGATCTCCATTATATACGTTGCCCGTTAAAAGCACACATAATTTTAGCTTATTATAAGGCGTTTCTTGTGACTTAAGTTATGTTCTTTTTATTCTGAAACTATTAAAATCCTATAATTAACCTTTTAACATATGAGTATATATCGTTATTTAGAGTTACGTCATGTTTTTTTTATGAAGAACCGAAATAACAACATAAGTAGCCTGTAATAATCAATATAATATGGTAAAACGCTGATTGATATAAATCCATAAAATGTTTTCAACTAAAAGAACAATAATTATACGAACTTGTACTGTTTTTCTTATAGTTACTTATTATTTACATCTAAATACCATATAAAGGCCATCATCTCATATGGATTATTAAAATTGATTAAAGTTGATGGCATTTAAGCAAAAAAATCGAACACTAGAATAGCAAAAAAAAAGAGAAATAGCAATGATCGAACACGAATAAAGAAAAAAACTGGACAAACATAATTTTAGTAGAATTCGAAATATTTCATCATCATCGAAAGTAGGTTCTGAACCAAAACCCCTCCCCCGCACCGTACCGCGCAATGAAAAAATGTTCTAGAATTGCGAACGATTTTCAAAAAGAAACTATTTTTATTTTTTATTTTAAATTAAACATGCCATCAACGTATTAGCGCAAAAAAATGTGCATTTTTTAAAATGCAATATTTCATTTTTTCGTTTATTCGAAGATCCGGAATCAAGTTTCAATTTCGCGAAGTTTCTGTGCAATCTATAATCGCACTCTCAGAAAATATTTGTTTTTCATCATAATCAAAAGAAAGAAAGGAGTGGTCTTCTAAAAGAAAGATTTCTATAGCAGAAAATTCGATACAGAACCGGATACAATTGGCGACCGAATTTCGTTCGCCCAAATAGTAATAACTGTAATAATCGTTTTTGGGTATATAACCGGTAAATTTGAATACCACATACTATTCCGTACGGTACACCATCGAATTGGGGGTGCGGGAGTGGGGCTATTCAATTCGCCTAATGATAATAAACCGATTAACCGATGTCATTTTGTAGTTTATATAATCGGTCAAACTGAATAAGACCGATATTTTATTCCCATATTTATTAGCACTAAAAAAGGGCTAATAAAATAAATATATCTATTAGCTATTAATGTGCTGTGATTTTGAAATTATTTCGCATTAATAGTTTTAAGTATGAGTGTGTATTTAACTTCGATACAATTAACCACTTTTTAGATAGTTACGCATACAGAATTATCGCTGTTATTATGACAATCAAACTAGAAAGTACTAAAATGTACAAGAAAAATTCTAACCTCAATCTTTTTATGGTGAGATTATTGCTTGAGAAGATCCGAGAGAACAGGGGTTAAACTTGGATATCAATCATCGGTTACTTAGCAACGAAAATCTAAAACACGACTTCGGCGCACACAGCATTGTATTTACTAAGCTGTTCCACTTGCATTCAGTTCCTTTCCAATAAGTACTTACAAAAGTTAAGCACTTACTTACTTAGTTTTTTTTTTTTCTCCTAATTCTTCTATACGAACCCTGCTATGTTGTTTACAAAAACAACACAAAAAATTGCATAAGATTTTTCCATTTAAGAGGCATCTTTAGAAAAAAAGAAAACGAAACGAAAAACATTTTTCTAGTCGTGCAATTGCATAATATTTAACATAAAGTACACCTTCAGGGTCTGAAAGAAGTTTTCAGGCGCAATTCCCTCTTGTGAAGAAAAAAATTTTATGGACATTTTTTTATTGCACAAGATTTTTCACATATTCAATATATGAATTTTTAACTTCTATACTTATGTAATATGTTTTAAAAGACATGAAAATCTTATACAATTCCTATTTGTCTGCCTGTGTATTTATGTATGTAAATATAAGAAAACTATGATCAAATTTATGATCGAATTTGAAAGAAAACAGCAGTAGAATTATAAATATGAAGTGGACAAGTGATAATCGGTTGTCACTTTCATATTGTATATTACATAAGTCAATTTGTCACTTTGGATAACAGCTAGTGGAGTAGTCACTTCAGATCAAAAGAATTTTGATAATTTTCCATGATTTTTATAAAATCTGCAGTAGAATTCTGTAAGATGACAATCAATTGTCAATTTTATACATCACGTAAGACTGAATACACATTGAATCAACCAAAACAGCCCAACACCAACACTAACAACCAATAAATACACAGAAGTCCCATATATGCGCAAACCCACATTAAATTAGGCAAAAACATCCAAATTTAATGTGGGTTTGCGCATATACTTTTGTGCATTTATTGGAAAAAGCTGTGTTGGGCTGTTTTGTCTGATTCAGTGTGTATCCAGCCTAAAACAATTTGTAACTTGTGAAAGAGTTACGTTTTTTTTTTCTTTGTGACAGTATGTCATTTTCAAATAATAATTAAGGAATTTTCCAACTAATATTGAATCCATGAGTTTCAAAAATCTCAAAAGTGACAATCAGTGTCACCTTACTATAGAATTCTACCGGGTCCGGCAATTGAAGTGTCACAGTGTAAAGACGCTGTAATTTTTTTGTTTATTGGTCGGTTTTATTAAAATTTATAATAATTAATTTCACAATTATTCGAATGGTATGTAACCGTCTTGCCTTAACCAACAGCTTCAATCTCTGTTTAAACGATACACATGATGCTCGCACGATATCTTGGCTTAAACGATTCCATTCACGAGTCAAATCTTTTTCACCTTGCTTTCTTGTGACTCTCAAATACTCAGAATGGGAACATCTCTTTAACCAGAAACACGATCGTTTTGTTTGTTGAGAAATTGTTCAATGCAGAATGTTTTCTCATCCGAAAGTACCAAATTTGGTAAATCACCACAAGCGATCGTGCGAAGTAATTCTTTTGATTGTACAAAAAATATGAACACGTTTTCACCAACAAATAATTTTTACTACTGACAGAAAATATGTCAAGCAACATTCATCTTAAATTTTAGTATTGCAAGATTTGCGGTTTACATTTGACAGCGATTTGAATTAGACGGATACTTCAATTGTCGGACCCGGTACTATAATTGTTTTGAATAAAATAAGTTTGATGGACGCATATGTATAGAAGTTGTTTTTCTATTTTATTGAACTATGAACTTTATATGAATTTATTTGCAGAAAAAAAAGAAAATCTAAAATCTTGAGATAATTTTCTTGTCGGTACCACAAGCTTCAACGTGCCGGTTTTAATCATTTTCCGTCAAGACAGTTTTATTGATTGATTTTATGTTTTTTTTTTTATACTATATATACTTTTTAAAATAGTTACGTTGCGGTTATTTAACTTCTTAGAAAAACTTTCGATTTCCCTGACTTTTATAGGCTATCGTAAATTTTCTTTCAGTTAAAAATTCTTACCCATAAATATCTGAAAATATTCTTCTTCTTCTTTTATTTATGTAATATAAAACTTCACCATTTGAACTTTTAACTCCTCAAGTCTTCAATCTCTCACTTGAAGAAAGTGAAAACTTAATTTCTTCTATGTTGGTATTTTTATTAACGGGCGTTTTTGTTTTTTTTTTGTTTTTTAAAATACAAAATCCAAATGCATGTGCCGCCATTTTTCTATGCAATATTTCCGGTTGCGTATTTTTTTTTTTTACTTTTCGCATTGCATTCGCGAAAAAACAAAACTTTTAGGTTAAAATTTGCAAAATTATGCAATTAAAATTAAAGATGAGATGACTCCCCAAAAAAAACGAAAAAAATAAGCTCCTAAAATAAATTTGAATATGAATTTTTTTCTTTTTCATTTTAAAAGATGACAAAAAACATAAAAATTTTATAGAAAAATTAAAATACAAACTTCATAATGGAAATTTGTAAATATATATATAAAAGGAATACGACGACACGCCACACGGAACTTAAAGTTAAAAGGTTGTTGTCTCTGATTTTTCAATATAACAGCATTCGAGCGAGATAGTTGAATTGAAATTTTAATGCTACAGTTGAAACAACTGCATTACTTTTTGCGCGCACATTTAATTTCACTTCTTATGTATTAATAAAATCTTGTATAATTTAAAATACATGCATTTGGTACAGTAATTCCAATGCACAAACTTTGGTAGACATTTTTCTGTGTACAGGTATTGTTCATGTGTTGACAAGTAAGAGAAAAAAACTGTCGTCTGCATTTACAGTATGCAGCAGCTTTTAGTTCGTTTTTCGAAGATAGGGCGATTGTAGCGTCGCCTGTGTGGACAGTAGTGCCGTCCTATTGAAACCGAATATCGGCCAAGTCTTCCTCTTTAATCGTAGGGAATAAAAAATCAGTTAACATGGCACGATAAGGATCGCCATTGACTGTTAGTGCGGCTCAAAGAAAAATGGCCCTATGATGCCTTTGGACTATATTCAACACCATACAGGCACTCGTTTTGGGTGCATTGGATTCTCAATTGTCACATCTGTATTTTCTGCTTAAGTTTTCAATATTTCCCAACGTTGATCAAGCGTATATCGACTCATTTCGTGGGGAATATAATACTAAATTTCTGTAACTTGACAGATGACATTAGCTATGAGCAGCAAAATAATCGCTAGTTCAAATATGAACCAAAAGATCCCGCACCCTTTGCATCGTAGGATGGCATCTTTTGTAATCTAGATACTTAGAAGTTGGGTTTTAGAATAATTTAAGGTCAAGGGATTTATATGCCAGTGTGTTTTTTTGTATGAAAGCTTTTACCTTTCGCCTCATTTTGACGAATTATCTCGTGTATACAAAATCACAATGAAATTTCATCGAAAGATTAACAATATTATCTTTTAATCTTCTTTTTCTTTTTTAATTAATTAATGAAATTTTTCTTTTAACTGTTTTTTTTTTCTTTTTGTTTTCAGAATTTATACTTTTGTTTAGATTTTCCTTCCTTTTTTTCTTTGGTGTATGGACTGAAGAAAATATTTCCAAACAAAAGAGTAACGACAAAAATCTAAGAAAAAGAAATTTTTGTTTTCTTCGGAAACAAAAATGTGGACGGCCAAATCATGGCCAACTATTGCTTGTTTGCTGATTCTTCAGGTAAGATGTTTTGTTTTGCTTTTAATTTTTTTGAACAGGAAAAAAAATTTTTGAAATAACAACATAAAAGGGTTACCAGTTAAAACATAACCAAAAATTAGACTTTTCTTTTTGTCCGGCTAATAATGTCTCGAGTCTGCCAATGAATTGATTGGTGAAATTCATTCTCAATTCATTTTAAACTGTTTACATTCTCATATCTCCTAGACTAGAGCTCCGTAACCGGTGTGTACCGCGAGATGATGGTAAAGAAGAACCGTATTTCGAAGCCTCGAAGAAAAAAAATATACTTCTGAAATGATTTCTAAAATATTTTGCGAAAGTTCTTTTACGGGATATTTTAGGTTTAGAAAACGTACAAGATTTTCTTACTTTTCTAGTACTTTAGTATTTGAAGTTCAAATATTCTTTTTAATTTGCGTGCTTTTTAAAAGTTTTTAAGGCCCTTTTAAGAAAATTTTCAAATAAAGATAAAAATTAGTTAACTATTAGTTAAATAAAAGAAAATATGACGAGAGATTTATCTAATTTTGAAAAGTGGGGTTAAATTTTTTTCAAATATTTAGTGATGAAAAAATAAATATTTTTGAATGCGTTTATTATTTTAACATGTTTGATTGAATATTTTTTATTTCAACTTTATCCTCATTAAATTTTTTTTATATGAAATTACAAGAAATATGTACAAATGGTGAACTACAATTTTTTTCAGCTCTAGTTAAACGGCAATGAAGAACAGCGCATGCGCAGTATGGAAAATATTTCTCTTTTTTTAATACTCACTCAAAATTCTGACAAACGCTCTCAAATTATCCTTAAAATATTCTAACATGACCTATTCAGATCATTTTAGATTCGCTCTATCTGAAACAAGAAAATAATCTAACGTAGCATAAAATTTGCGTGCAGAATACGAAATTAACGAAAAATATTGTTTGACGTCAAATCTAACATAACATAACATAAAATGTGTACACAGAATAGGGCTAATTGACTATGAAATTCCAAATAATTTTTTTACCTATGGATGAATGAAAAACATGATTTATTTTTACAATTTCAAATTGTAAACAAACAAATCTATACACAAATACTATTAAAAATAAGAGGCTTAAGAGATTTGTAACGTCATCCATGTGTTATGGTCGCTTCGCTAACTTTGGATACTTTATAAATGCTTTTACTTCGTTTTAATATCAAATTTCAGAAATACGAACGAAAAATGAATTTCGGAGAACTCACTGCGATCCATATGTGAAATGGATCTTTAAATATTTTTTCTAGGACTATACTGTCAAACTAAACCTGGTTTCTTTTTTTTTTGTTTATGAACTGCTAAACTGTAAAATATGGAAATTTTTGGAAAAGTCCAGCTCACGTGAAAACGCTTTAACTTCATTCTAAAGGCTTCCTGTAAATGATCAAATTGTTTGTCAAATTTTACGTGTTTGCGAAGTTATTTGCTAGTATAAAGGATTGTTCGACGCGTTTGTCAAACAATTTAAGTGTTTGTCATGTTTGATGGAAATCTTGATTGACGGCATGTTTAAATAGGTTTGAGAGTGTGCGGCGATATTTTTCAAACAAGATCTTAGTCGTCGCCTTGACACCATGGACGACATTGCGTTAAGTGACACAGTGCTAAGGTCAAAGCCTGTAAATGCTTTATCTGTATTACTCACTGTACGATAAGTCGTAAGACACAAGAACGTCACGTCACGGCAAGGAGAAAACCGAAACTACGGGCAAGTTTGACAAATTTGTTTGATCTTTGGTTTGATCGTTTGAGCTAATGTTTGATGAAAACGTGAAGTTTGACCAACAAAATTGTCAAACAAATTTGATCGCTTACAAGGGCCCTTAAGAGTTGTTTCAAGAAATCATTCTAAGTCGTAAAAAAAATGATTTATCACATCTTTTGAACGAACACATAAAAATGAATTGTCTCTAAATGTAAAATTATACCATTTTACAATCGATAATATTTAACAGCCATAATCAATCGAATATCAGCAGGTTTATGTGCAGACCGAATCAGTATGTTTGGACCAAAAAAATCCCCACAACTTGGACCGTACCGGACGAATTTGGTCCATTAGTTTGGTATGAACCAAATGAAACCGAACTGGTATGGTTGGCGCGTAAAATGCTTTGGACCAAAACAAAGCCGAAACATAACCTAACGTTTTATTGTAAATGGAAAAATCTTACTGATGCGATTTTTAAGTTTTTAATAACAAAGTGCCTTAATTTATAATAAAAGATGAGGTTAAAAAAAAGCCCGCATAAACTTAACAGCTGAAAGAACCGAACCAGTCCACGCGCACCGCTTCGATCTGCACATAAACGTGGTGTATGATAAAACTTATTTGGTTTACATGGCGACTTCAGAATTGACTTGAGATGGACTTGAAACTCAACCCGTGTTCTTTAGGTTTACCGGATTGAAACATTGGCTTGAAATCAACTTGTAATTAACGTCAAATTCATATACGGTAGCAAACAAATTTTTATTTTTTAGGTTATGTTTCACCTCTTTTCATACTCCATTTCAAAATTTTCAAGTCAATTTGAAATCGATCTAGGTTTACATCCAATTTCAAATGAATCAGAAAAATTTTTGTGATCGAATCGACTCAAGTCGGATTGAAGTCGATCCGGGTTTACATGGCCGATTTTCGGATTGAAGTCGACTTCAAGTAGATCATGTAAACGAAGTAACTCTGTTTGAGTTTGTTTACCAGAAAAATAAAAACACTTGATCCACCCGCACAATTTTTTGTTTCTTTTTGAAAAATTTACGAAATTTTTTTTTTTTTTTAGTTCAGAATAAATTAATTACTAATTTATTTTTATTTTTCTTTTTTTTATCCAAAATTATGAAATTTTCTATTTTCTTCAAATATTTTAATATTTTATTTTATTGATTGCGCAAAAAAAAAAAACTAATAGAAACATAATAATACATAATTTTTTTGATCAACAAAAATCGAAAGAAAGTTTTTATGCACTCAAAAAAAAACAAATACGAAAAAAATTGCATGAGTTTTTGAATGTTTTCGTTAAAAAGTGAAAAAAAAAAATTAAATAAATATGCTTCTAAATAGTGAAAAATAAAAATATGAATTAAATTGAATTTTAAATAATGAAAGTGACAACAACAACAAAAAAAATTTAAATAACTAAAAATTCGTAATCGAAAAATTTGTATGGAGGTGTGAATATGAAATTTCAAAAAAAATCACATATAGGCTCTTATAGAGTAGAGTCGCGATAGTTAGGCATTAAAAAAAATTTAATCAGATTCGTAGGTAACTGAAAGAAAATCAAATGAGAAATCATCGGAGACAGACAGTACAAATAAACCTACTCTAAAACATCGAAACTACCCCACTTGTTTAGTTATTTCATTAAGTCATTTGTGCAGTACCGTAAAATCTTGAAACATCAAATTTAGTTTTATCAATCCCTATTCAACCCAAATAATCTGATAATTATTCGACCATTTTACATAAATCCAGAATTATAGAACGTTAGATAACTGTTGTATTTGTATTGTATTGTATTGAAGGGGCCCGAACAGTTACGGGCCTTAACACGTGGGCCTTACTGGCCAAATGCATCTACTCCTAAAAGGTTGGTTGAGAGGGTAGGTCTCCGGTCCCCCGAAGCGGTTAGTCTTTCTAATGAAAGTCAGCACCATACTTAGGTCAAAGTTAGCTAACCCCTCCTTACTCAGAGTGCACGCACCCAGTGTAGCATGTCTCGTTCTAGAAAAGGCTTTTTTGGTATGAATACCTGATTCATACCAAAAAAGTTCTGCTGCCTCATTTTCTTCCACACAGGCTCCACATATCGAACTCTCGGCCACCCCTATTTTCCATATGTGTTCATTTAAGGAGCAATGTTCTGTCACAATACCCACAATGGTTCTAAAGGTTTTACGATCGAGTCCCATCAACATTCTGATCCTTCGGCAGTCCGGCCCAATCAGTGTCATCTTAGCTTGCCTACACTGATTTAGCCCTTGCTTCATCTGTTGATGGCGCTGATTTAGTTGCCTACTGAGATCCTATTTCAGACCCGAATAGGTCCATCCTATCGAAGGTTGAGGACCGTAAAACGGCGTCTCCGATCCCTCTCTCGCGTTAGATAACTAACATGATTCTTATTTATTTTGAACTAAACTCTTAATGGAAAAACAGTTAACAATGATTTTGAGATCATAGAATATGAGTTTTTATCTCAAAAGACATAGGCATTCATAACTGTCTAGCCTTCTTGTAAATGTGAGTTCTTCGAGAACTCTTTTGCCCTTTTAACTCATTGCTTTTATCGTTGTTTCAGTAATTTTTGGTATAAATCGATGCTATTGAATTAACATTTGATGATGTTGCCTTTTCATAAAGGAGGCATTGGGCGCATCCAGCACTACTAAGCGCTTAGTCGAAATTCTTAATCTAAGCAGTTAGAATTTTTTGAACTCCTGGATGCGTTTTCTTTGCTTGAATTAAGCGAAAAATAATTCACCACTAGAATTGTCTGTGGTAAACGTCAAATTGGTTTAAATTGAATAAATTCTAAAAAAAATATTTTTTTTTTAACGAAATAAGTGCCGAAACTAAATAAAAATTGAGAATAAAGTAAAATAAAAATTTTATGGGAAAGTGGAAAAATTTTAACAAACTCATTGCAATTAAAATTCAATAATCTAGAAACAATTTTCAAAAATTAATCTCAACTTATCCATTGCACATACCATTTCTTAACGTGAACAACAACCTCAAATGCGCTGTTTGGGTTAGCAAAAAATTTTTATGCTAGAATTTCACTAAGCGCTTAAAGTTAGAATTGCATCCAGTCCTCTTGCTAGATTTAAGCGCTGTAAAGCGCTTTAAGCGCTTAGCACTGCTGGATGCGCCCATTGATTTGCCAAAATGCAGAAAGAATGAGGTTAGAATTTACTTGGGAAAATGTACATATTTTAGCCAAAACACAACTTCGTACTGGCGAATAACTTGCAGAATATCAGCAGAGAACCCCCAAGCATTTGACCGACATATAATAGATTTTAACTACTATCACCTGTAATTTTTTCTGCATACATTTTTGGTACGATTGCAGCGTTGCAAAGCACGGTTCCTTTTTTCAGTAGTATTTGTGAAAAATACTATAAATACATGCCTTTTTATATCACACAGAGTAATTTTAACAAATACTACATATATGTACTATTAAAGAGATTATGTGTGCTGACGTGCCCAAATCAGAATCCAAATCAGATATCAAAAAAATTATCTCGACTCTACTGTAAACAATTTTCTCAATTTTTAACAACTTAGAGAAATAAAAAAAAAACATTAGTAATTCGATTTAATAATAATGTGATTTCTTTTTTTTCTGGCCAATTATTTAATCAATTTAAGTTTTTTTTGATAATTTCATAATAATTACACAAAAAGAAATTGTTTTGCTTCTATAAAAACTTATTTACAGTCAAACCTGTCTAAAAAGGAATATTTTTCTAAAACATAAATAAAGTGCGTAATGGGTTGTATCGTAATTCGGAGCGGAGTTCAACAACAATAGCAAATGAATTGAACATAAGCGATAGAAGTATTTGGCAAATCATGAAAAATAACCTAAAGCCTTTAAAAAAACAAAAGTGTCAAGAACTAACTGATACTCAAAAAAAAGTTCGATTCGAAAGATCAAAAGAATTACTTCGTACGCTCGCTCGTCGTGATTTACCAAATTTGGTAAGCAGCGGCTTGCAAAAAAACACACAATTTTGGCCGATTTAGAAAGAAGATTTGACTCGTGAATGGAACCGTTTAAGCCAAGACATCGTGTGAGCATCGTGTGCATCGTTTAAAAGAAGATTGAATCTGGTGGTTAAGGCAAAAGGCGGTTACATACCATTCGAATAATTGTAAAATAAACTATAAGATCTACTATATATACGACAGAAAATGATAAATATGCGTCTTTGAATGGTTATACGGATTTCAATTCAAATGATCGGAAAATTTTCCCTGACAAGAATAAACTGACAGTTCTTCAACAGAATTAGACGCTTATAGGACCGAATATACAGTCATATAAGATATACGATAAATATATTACTTTGGGTAGTTTTATGAATTTCAGTTAAAATGATCGGAAAATTTTCCCTATAAAAAAATTGACTTACAATTCTTCAAGAGACTTAGAACGTCTATTGATTTTGACGATGCTTATACGACCGTATATTCGGCATAAAATTCGACATAAAATGATAAATGTATTACTTTGGATTGTTAAATGAATTCGATGATCGGAAAATTTTCCCTGACAGGAATAAACTGACACAGCTCTTCAAGAGAATTAGACGCTTATATGATCGAATATGCAGTTGCAGTCGTATAAGATATACGATAAATGTATTATTTTGCGTAGTTTTACGAATTTCAATTCAAATGATCGGAAAATTTTCCATATAAAAAATTGACTGACAGTTCTTCGGCAGAATTATTAAAGAGCTAATTTTTTTCAACAAGTAAATTATAAAAATTACGCAAGTTTTTTTTGCGGATGTTTTGTGTTATAATCTTTAAAATAGATAAAGTTTCCCTAACAAGATTTTTTTTTTATCAGGCGCCTGAAGATGAAAATTTTTCTATAATCTCTTCAGGTCCCGCATTCAATCGGGTTTAACTGTTTACATATGTATACGGTAACATAATAATAGATTAGATGACATTAATTCCATCAATAAAAAAACAAGAACTTTAAAGTGTTTTCTTTGGTTTTTTAATTAAAAGAAAGAAATCACATAATTTTTTCGTTTTTCTTTCTTGGATCCCACAAAAACCATTCAACAAGAATACGAAACAACAACAAAAAAAAGAGAAATTTTAACCAAATGATCAGAAAACAGCATTAAAATAAAATTTATTAATAAT
This sequence comes from Xylophagus ater, assembly GCA_963422695.1. Taxonomy (NCBI): domain Eukaryota; kingdom Metazoa; phylum Arthropoda; class Insecta; order Diptera; family Xylophagidae; genus Xylophagus; species Xylophagus ater. The sequence continues at coordinate 60,690,980 of OY730480.1, forward strand.
AATGAAAAAAAAAACCTATTGTAATAATTATTACGCAATCTTTATTGTTGCCATAAACTATAAAATTATGGTGTGGTCACATATTAAAAAACTTATTATAAAATATTTTATTTTTTAAGAAAAAAAAACCGGTAAACCGGACATGGAGAACAAGTCTTATTTTTTTTCTTATTTTTTATGAAGGTGCCATCATCATTGCTGATCGTGTTGACGATCAGCGTGTGATCAAACATATCAAAAAAAACCAAGATCTTCAATCTTCAATAATAATATGAAGGAAGGTGCGGTTCGTTGTGTTCACATTAAATAATAGTTTTTTACTATTTTAAGTATATTAATTCCTTAAAGCAATACAAAAAAAGAAAAAGAAACAAAACCAAACACGATGAATTGGTAATAATTTCTTTTAATTCAAATGTTTATACCTTTAAACTGTTTACCCAACAAACAACAAATATTGGTCGAAAGTCTTATTAGTGTATTTTGATCGAAGAAATCTTGTTGTGTTGTAAGATTGAAATTGCTGCTATTGGGATTCGAACCACAAATTAAACTCTACCGCTAAATCAACGATCTCAGTTAATAAAGTTATCCAAATATCAGGAATCGAATCACAGACCATTGGTTACTAAGCAACAGACTCTATCACTAAATCAGTGATCACACTTAATGAAGTAATTCAAATATCGGGAATCGAAACACAGACAATTGATTACATGTCAACAGACTCTATCCCTAAGTCAGCAATTTTGCTTATTCAACTAATTCAAATTCATCAATAGACTTTAACTAGACCACCATGAATTATTTTGGAATCTCGGAATTAGATGTTCCTTAATCATTAACCTTTGGTGTTATACGATTTCACATTTTTTTAAATCAACACTATAAAGCCTTAGTAATGTTAACGAAACGGAGACGGGACGACGACGGAACGAAAAAAACAAATACATGAAAGTGTATGGCCGCTGTTATGTAGACGAAACGTTCCTAAAATTTGATTCAATTCAATTTAAGTCCGTTCCGTTTTTTTTTTTGACAATTGTGTTTTTATCGTAATGATTGTGCTCCTTTTTTATGCCCTATGGTAGGTACTACCAGAGGGTATATTAGTTTTGTCACTAAGTGTGTAACGCATAGAAATAATCATCGCAGAAAAATTTCAAGAGTATGGTTGTGCAGGGAATCAAAAGTTATATCGATTTATGCATGTCCGTCCGTCCGTCCGTCTGTGGACAAGATAACTCAAAAACGAGTTATCCGATTTTGTTGAAATTTAGAATGTAAGTTGGTTATTCCTTAACTGCGTTTGGTATTGCATTTGAGCAAAATCGATCCACGGGCAGCAAAGTTATAAAGGAAAAGCCAGAGTGACCAGAAAGTTTTGTCGTTTTTTTGGTTATGGTTTTTCAGATGTAATTGGAAAATTTGTCAATCGATTTTGTTTAAATTAATTATACAGATTAAATACATAAATAGACGATACTATATTAAATTTCAGTCACATCGGTCCAAGGATAGTGGAGAAAGAAATAGTTCTAGCCTAAAATAAGCCTGTTCATAAAGTTTTCCCGATGTATTTTAAAAAGTTATATACGGATTTGAATCAAATTTACGACACGTGTTTATACTATTAGACGCCAGCCTACCTGTGAATTTGGGCCAATTTGAGAATGAAGAAACGAAGTTATGGAGAGAAAAATCTTAAAATATTCAGTTAAGCAGAAAGTTCGTGGCGTTTTTTTTCCAATAGTTGGCTTTAGAATCGTATAACTTTAGTAGTTTTAATCCAATCAAGTTATATTATAGCGCGCTGAAAAGGTGACATCTTATAGAATACTTAGAAAAAAAAATTGTGAAATTCTGGCAGAACAAATTGGGGTAATTGGGTTTTGAAAATGAGCCAAAATTCTGAAAAAAATTCCCTATATTAATGCTCCATGTTTGGTAATACCGTCCGTCCGTTGACAAAATAACTTAAAAACGCGTTATCCAATTTTGATGAAATTTAGAATGCTACTTGGTTATTGCTATAGTGGATTTGGTATTGCATTTCAGCACAATCGACTGAGGGCCAGCGAAGTTATTAAGCAAAAACAAGGGTGACCATAAAGTTTTGTCGTTTTTTTTATATAGTTTTTCGTATTTAATTGGAAAATTTGTAAAACAATTTTGTTTAAATTAATTATATTGGTTGACTACATAAATAGACGATACCATTGTAAATTTCAGTGATATCAGTCTAAGGATAGTGAAAAAATAACAAGTTGTAGGAGGAAATAAGCCTGTTCAGAAAGTTTTTTTGATGTACATTCAGAACTAATACACCGATTTGAATAAAATTTGCAAATTGGACTTATACTACCAGGGTCTGGGTTACTTACAAATTAGAGAAAATTTTGAAAAGGGCAAAAAAAGTTATGAAGAAAAAACCTTGATATATTGTTAGTTTTCACAATTTTTCTCTCCCATTTCTACCATAGGGCATCAAAAAATCGGCTATGGGCCGATTTTTAATTACTTTATGTTTTCATATTGTGAACGATCTTTGTACGTCAAACAAGACGAAAATTTTATAAAAATAGATAGCGGGAATTTTGAAATTGATAGCGAAATGCTAATCGAACAAATTAATTCAATAATTGAAAGTAAAACCATGACAAAGTCCTCGTAATTTATTTTTAATTATTTTTCTCATACACTTCTATTTACAATTAAACACAAAATTGATTGACAATGAATTTGTCAAATGTCAAAAAGTGAAGCGACACTTTCGTCAATATAACAGCATCGCATCCCGTTTCCGTTGCCGTCCCGTCACCGTTTCGTTAATATAACTAATAGGCCCATTACACTACGCATGCAGAATGATAGTGTATGGCGATGATTGTGTGGTTGCACATGCTGACTGCGTAAATCAAAACTATTTTGATTCGATTTCTGCTGCGCATGCATGCATGTGTAATGTGTGGTGAAATTTACGCAGTTTAACGATAGTTGTCGGCACGTAAAGTGACCAGATTTTTTGAGGACAAATTCAGTACATTTTTTATTTTGGGCTATTAATGAAATAAAACAGCAAAATTAAATTATTTAATGTATTTATATTAATTATTCCTTATGAAATGAAAAAAAATTGAGAATATTATACGATATAAGAAATACAGATCAGATTTCCTAGCGCATATTGTCTTTATTTAGATTAGTGTTGAAACACCGCGCCACCAATCAAGCAGCGTGTCAACGTTAGAATTTTTTACATATATACATAACTCAACTCCAAGCATTTTAGCGTTAAATTGACCGAATTTCAATATAACATTTGAAATATTTTCAAAATCAGTACAATATTCGGTACAAATTTTAAATCAGTACATAACCATGAAAATCAGTACCTGTACTGAATAAATCAGTACGTCTGGTCACTTTATCGATACGTAAAGCAAACGCTACTAGAATTAATGGGCGAGCAGCCGATATGATGAATCAAACTGCGAAAATAATCTGATTTATAAAATAAAGACTGCGTAAACTTGACGTAAAGAATGCGTTGTGTGTGGGCAAAGCAAAACTGCACAATCAAGTGATTGCGCATGCGTGCATGTGTAGTGTAATGGGCCTATAAGGCTTTAAAAGAAATATTTTCCCTTATCTGAACAGCTGTCGCATTTTCTTGTGCGCCTGAAAATAAGCAATTTGTAATATCTTAGTGATGAAACGTTTGAGTCATCAGCTTTTGCCAATATCTTATGAATAGAATGGCTGCATCCAGCACTACTAAGCGCTTAGTCGAAATTCTTAATCTAAGCAGTTAGAATTTTTTGAACTCCTGGATGCGTTTTCTTTGCTTGAATTAAGCGAAAAATAATTCACCACTAGAATTGTCTGTGGTAAACGTCAAATTGGTTTAAATTGAATAAATTCTAAAAAAAATATTTTTTTTTTAACGAAATAAGTGCCGAAACTAAATAAAAATTGAGAATAAAGTAAAATAAAAATTTTATGGGAAAGTGGAAAAATTTTAACAAACTCATTGCAATTAAAATTCAATAATCTAGAAACAATTTTCAAAAATTAATCTCAACTTATCCATTGCACATACCATTTCTTAACGTGAACAACAACCTCAAATGCGCTGTTTGGGTTAGCAAAAAAATTTTATGCTAGAATTTCACTAAGCGCTTAAAGTTAGAATTGCATCCAGTCCTCTTGCTAGATTTAAGCGCTGTAAAGCGCTTTAAGCGCTTAGAACTGCTGGATGCGCCCAATGAACCACAATACAATAATTCTAGAGATATCATTAATGTAATTTTTTGAGATTTATTTTTTAAAATAGCAACAACTTCAAAGTGGGGCCTACTTAGGGTTGCCAGCCGTCCTTTATTGGAAAGGACAGTCCTTTATTTTGCTTTTTTGTCCTTGTCCTTTATCGGAGCCTCAAATGTCCTTTATTTTTAAAATCGTTCCGTTAATTAGGCATTAATTATATGAAAGGAAATAAAACAAACAATTTTGACACTATTCAAAAGTCTAATTTGTTTACAAGATGTAAATCAACAAGCAGCAAATGGCATTTAATTTTCAAAAGTAGTGATTTCAGCTGTATGAATATTTTCAAAATTGTTTCGTTCATCATTCTAAAATCTTATATAATCACCCATGTTTTGCATTTCACTTTTTGTGAATTGGAAGGGTGCAAACGTAAATCGGTGTTCTGGAATTCGATCGGATTGAAAAACGAAAATTTCATGAATTGAAATTTCGAAAATAAAATTTTGGTGTTCTGAAATTCGTTTTACTCGAAATGTAATCGAAATGAATTCACTGTTAGTTGGTGTTGTGGAACTGATGTGAATTTATACAAAACTAAGGAAAACATTTAAAATAAATTTAAGTTTTCTTGACTCCATTAGACTTTTTGAATATTATTTTATAAAATTTATAAAATTTTCTCTGAAATAAATGTTTAAAATTTTTAAAATATCAATTGATCCCGGAATTGTAATTAGTAGCAACCGGACTCGAGGTATCAAAAATTTCTTAGACAAATGCATTACGGTAATGTAATACAGGGTTTTACTAAAATCTCCCTCAATAAAATGCCATTCAAAATATTTCTAATATTTTTGTCATAAAACGAATTTATATTTAGATGAAATACTCAATAAAATGTATTCATTTTATTGGTGTCAATTTCATGTGAATTGCAGAATGTGGGTGAATATTACAATTCTAAGATGTTTTTTTGACTTACCTCACTTTCAAAATAAATAATATAAATAATTATGTAGAGTAGTAAAATTTAAAATTAACTAATTAAATTTTTCCAGTGGCGTAGCAAGTGCGTCATTCCCCGGGCGCCGCTCATAGGGGCACCAAATGGACTCCAATTTAAACAAAGTTTGTTAAGTAATTTATTTAATGCCCACTGAATGGTGTGAAAGGGAAATGTTGTTTTTGTTTGTTTGATTTTGTGGACTTTTTTTTTTGGTCGCCAAATCCGTCCTTTATTGGGTTTTGAAAAAGTTGGCAACCCTAGGCCTACGAATGAATACGAATTGTATACTGGGTTAAAATATATATTTATTATATTTGAATTTTAACCATATTTCTTTTAATAATTGTTATCTTTTGTCGAAGAAATAAAAACACTTCAAAACGATGATCGGATTAAGTTAAATTAAGTCAAATAAATTATAATCTAAAAAAAAAGACTTACCAATTTTTGGTACGAGTGGACTTTTTCATAATTACCCAATAATTTCTAGTGATATGACCTAATTTAGCTTTCTTTTAAAATCTGCAAATGAAAATACGAAGAAAAAAATAATATTTAAATAACTGATTTCATTAAATAGGAGAAGCATAAAATTTTAAATAAATACTCACGAATACGTAAGATTATTTACCCAATTGCAGGAAACCATTCCAATAGCAATCATATTTTTGTACATTTCCCGCATGTATAAGCTGTTGGGACAACCAACTGAAAGTTGATGGTACAGGATTCAAAACGATTTTTTGATGCCCTATGGCAGAAATGGGACGGAAAAACTGTCAAAACTAACAATATTTCAAGTTTTTTTTTTTTTAATAACTTTGTTTCCCCTTTTCACAATTTCCTCTAATTTGCAGGTAACCTAGACCCTAATAGCATAAATCTAATCTGCAAATTTTATTCAAATCAGTGTATTAGTTAGTTTTAAAGTACATCAAGACAACTTTATGAACAGGCTTATTTTCTCCTAGGATTATTTCTTTCCCCACTATCCTTGGGCCGATTTTACTAAAATTTGACATAATATCGTCTATTTAGAATTAATTTTAAAAAAATCTCTTCACAAATTGTCCAATTAAATCCGAAAAAACATAATCAAAAAAACGACAAAACTTTCTGGTCACCCCGGTTTTTGCTTAATAACTTGGCCGCGCCTCGGTCAGTTTTGCTAAAATGCAATACCAAATCCCGTTAAGGAATAATCAACTCGTGTTCTAAATTTCATAATTTCATAAAATCGGATAACGTGTTTTTGAGTTATTTTGAATTAACAGTTTAAAAACGGTTATAAATTCATATTTTAGACATAATTATGATCCGTCTGATAGAATACGAATTTTCTCAGCTTTCACAATATTTGCAGTTGCAAATTTGTTGTGAGTAAAAATTTGTCACCGCCAGAACAATCCTGTTAAGGCTACTGTTGTCTTCATAGTAAGAAATCTTTAGTCACAGTTCAAGTTTCAAGTTTGAAATACTCTGAATCAGGGGTTCTTAAAATTTTTTTCCTGTGACCCACTTTAAGTTAAAGAATTTCTGTGACCCAATAATTACGGAATCTAAAAAAATACATATATTTAAAATACCTCAGCAAAATTCGTATGAAAAGAACTGAAAGCATTTTTTATTAAATATATCGGCCACAACTTCAACATTCAGCTTTCGTCACAAAAATAATTGGACGTGTCTTGATTTTTTTTTTGTTTAAAAATATTATAATCTCATCTTTCAATTTCAATACTCTTCGTAGAGTTCTGCCTCTGGAAAGTCACCTACTCTTTCTAGTCATTGCAGCAGCCCCATCACTGCAAACCCCAACACAATTTTTCCATAAAAACAGATGTTTATTAAAAAATCCTTTCAAATGTTAAAATATCATAACCTGTAGTTCGTGTTTAAAGTGGGCAACAAAACATAAACTCTCCTCAACCAAATGATCTTCGAAACATCTATCTTGCGTACGTTGAAACTTGTGCCATATTTGTTAGATCAGTTGTTTCATTGAATTTGTATTGAAAACACTTTGTTTAATTCTATAAATTAGTTGCTGTAGCTGGTCATTACTTATTTCCTTAATTCTGTTTGTCACTGTATCATTTGACAAAGGCACGGATTTAAATATGCCACAAATTTCTTTGCAGCAGGTAAAATAAGCTCTGCACCGATTGTGAAAGGCTTCTTTGCTTCTGCAATAAAATATGAAATTTCATATGATGTCAGTAAATATTTCTCATTAACTTTTAGTTGTTTTTTGAAGGTAATTTGTTGGTGCATAAATTGATTTTTTCTTTTATTAAAAAACTCATCCTGATTTGTTTTTATGTGTTCAAATTTACATATTAGTAATTAATGAAATTTAATTGGAAATTATAAAAAGTTCCTGTGACCCAAAAAGCAAAACTCGCGCGACTCTACTTTGGACCGCGACCCATAGTTTAAGAACCGCTGCTCTAAATGATGTCCACGTACTCCTGTAGCCAACTATTATATCTTTTACCCTGTATCAGTTTTTAAAATTGACTTTTCTTTGTTTTGTTTTAATGATATTTACATAAATAAAAAAAAAAAAATTAATATGATTTATAAATAGTTCGTAAATTATTTGATTTTATTTTATAATTTGCATAAAATAAACATTTTAATAAAATAAAATAATAAATTTAAAGAATTAAATAACCAGAGTTCTTTTTTTAGAACATCATTCATTTCACATTCGACCTTTTCAGGAAAACAAGATTTATTTTGTGAAAATAGCTTGTTAATTAAAATTATTTAAAATTCAACAAAAAAAAATTAAAAACTGGTTCTTTTAATTAACAAAGAATATCGTTTTATTTTGATTAAAAGATATCGAGAAAAAAAAAACAAATTGCCCTTCTAACTTTCGATTAAAAATTTCACTAATTATCATAAAAATTAAATAAATAACAATACCCTCACGTGCCTAGCACAATTAGCATTCAAATTTTGTGCCTCACTCTTACTGACGGAGGAATTCTTTTTACTTTAACCTAATACGATATAAGTTACTCGAATTTTTAGGTAGGCGTATTGTCAATTCGGTCCTGATGATTAAAGGTTTGAGTAACAAAATGAATGAAATGTTGTTCATTAAGAAACCTGTGTTCTGCAATAATTTCCGCGTTGTTAGCACACTTTTCCGAATTATAACATTTAGCATTTAAAATAAAATCAAAATATTTGAAATAAACGTTTTCCATTCGGATTTGTGAATTCCAAATATGCTTTCTACGATTTTATACTACATCTGTTATCTGTATGTCACTAAATCACTTTATATCGCTTTCGTAAGACCAATTATGGAATATGCGAATCAAATGTGGTCCCCGCACCACATGGTTCATATCAGCAGGCTGGAATCCATTCAACCTAGCTTTTAACGTTTTGCTTTACGTAACATACCATGAAATGTCCTTATTTTGCTGCCACCTTACAATGATAGGCTGAAGATGTTAAGTTTGCATTCTCTGGAAAAGCGGTGGAGAAGCGGTAGATGTAATTTTTGTTCATCAAATTTTAAATGGGGCCATTAATGCTTCCAAAATTTTAATAAAATACACCTTAACCCCAACATTTGTTCGCTGAGATCCGTGGTCTTGTTTAAAATCAGTTTCTACCGGACAGACTAAAGAGCCGTCCAAACGCACAGTTTTTTACTCAGTTTTGCCTGCGCAAATCTGACTTGCGCACAGTTTGTTATTCAGTTTCGCCTGCGCAAATCTGATGTGCGCATGCAAAACTGAGTAAAAAACTGTGCGTTTGGACGGCTCTTAAGGGAAGAATGTACCAGTTTCCCGAATACTCCGTTACTTTTGAATTTTAGTCTGATTTTTATAAAGATTTTCGATTTTGTTAAAATTATCAATTCAGTTCTTTCTTATTAATTTTTTGTTTTTCTTTCTATTTAGGTTGTTTCAATACTTTGTGATAGAGTTGAACGGCAAACAGCATTAGCATATGCTTTAAAAAATACAATACAAGATGAAATTCTTCTTGAAAGTTATACACAAGTGACAAAAATTGATGTAAAATGTGAATCAAAATCTGGTATGATTGTTACGGTTGAATTTGATCAACAATTCAATGGTGTCATCTATAGTCAAGGATATTTTAATGATCCGAAATGCAGGTTAATTGATATTCAAAAAAAAAGAAAAACTTATAATACATAAAAAACAGAATAAACTTCAATTTGATGAACTTCAAAGTTTGATTTTTATGTCAATGTTGGAAACATAATATGACTAGAAAAGTTAAACTTTTAAAAGTTGAATTTTTTCACCAAATATGGTTATTATTGAATTTAGATCTTTTGGAGGATATTTTAATAAGAAGGACTTTCTCAAAAAGAAAACAAACAATAAATATAAGTTAAAAGTTCTTTCGCATTATCACTTTTTCCCAACAACATTTCGTACAGCATGTTTGCTGAAAAATTCAACGCCATTTTGAAAGGATTTTTTATCACACATGTTTTTTTTCGTTCACACTATACAACAAAAGAGGTTATATCAACATTGTCAGAATCTGTGAAAATTTAATATAAATTGGAAAAATTATGTAGTAAAGTGGATATTGATGAGGATTTATTAATAATAAGTGGAATGAGTAGCGCGATTGTGGCAATTATGATTAAATAAAAAGAAAATGGACTATAAAACCAAAGAAATCATTTTTAAAATTAGTTTTAACGTAAAAATTTCCTCGAATAAATTGATTTGTCACAAATGTTATGTGAAAAATTGCAAGAAAAGTGCTGCCGGTCGTATTTTTAACCAAACATTTGAGTATTGATTTTTACGTTGACATTATGAGCATACAAAACATGTTGGGTGATTGTGTTGTGATAATGTGAAAGCACTTTTACAAAATTAAAAAGTTGAATCGAAAATAGAAACTAGACTACTGAATAAATTCAACTTCATCGTCAAATGTCTTATAAGTTTTTAAATAAGTTTGTCAAAGTGCCAGATTAGACGCGGTAAAAATCTACCGTCAAGTTTTGGGTAGTGACTCTTGTTTATGTGACTGTGTGAGTAAAAAACTCCGATGCGCCAGCATTTCGAGAGATACATCTTCTGCCTCACTTCCAACCCACCGATTCGTATGTCTTTGGTAGAATTCTACCCAAAAAACACCACGTCTAATCCCACGCAAAGTTGAAGCTCAAGTTGAAGCTCAACGCATTTGAAGTTCATTCTGTTTTAAACATGTAAATATATAATTTACTATATTTCTTTTCTTTCTTGTTTTCTAGATATGTAAAATCTGGTGGTAATGATTATCAATATACATTTACAGTCCCATATGACGGATGCGGTAGTAAACCGTCATGTTCATTATGTGGAAATGTTGAAAATATTCTTGTTATACAATCCGATGAAGACATTCAGGTAATATTATAAATAAAAGGTGCAGCATCTTTGGGTTCGTTTTTGAACGGTTATTTTCCCGCTCATAGTTCTAATGTCCTCTGTGAAGTGACAGAAATTCAGTATTCATATTCCCGATGAACGAAATGAGTCGATATACGCTTGATCAACGTTGGGAAATATTGAAAACTTATTTCCATTTTATTTAATATGCATTTTTAAAACGAACTAAAAGTTACCGCACCCTATATAAATGCATTCAAAATTAAATCGTTTTAATTGTATAAATATTTTTCAATCTAATAGGGACAATGGGATACAGCAAGAAAGATATCATGTACACGAGAAATAGAACAAGAAAGAACAATTATATTTAAACCATTTGTTGTTGATATGTTAGAAGTTATATCGGTGCCAACAGCAAATGGTGGTGTCGATTGTTGGATGGATATATTTGTTGGACGTTTCGAATGTCGACAGAAAATTACGGAACCAATACGTATTGGTTCAGAAATAACAATAATTGTGAATTTAAGAGATCCACCCAATGATTATGATATAATTGTTCGTGATTGTTATGCATTTGATAGTGAAGATTATGATGCGAAGACAACAAGTAAATTACAGTTATCGGATAAAAATGGATGTTCAAAGTAAGTAATTCATAAGTTTTCAATGAAAATGTACTTTATGAAATTATAATGAAATACTATTTTATATTAGAAAAACAAAACTTTTTGGAAAATGGAAAAAAACCACCGATGTTGGCGATAGTGATGCAACAATGCTAGTTTATAATTCATTGTATGCTTTCAAATTTCCAGACAAAATGCAAGTATTTTTAAAGTGTGACGTTGAAATATGTCGCGGAGAATGTGAAGAGAATACATGTGATGAAATACCACCTCAAACTAGATTACAAACAAGTTGCAAACCCCCCATACACAAACCACATTGTTCTCCTGGGTCCAAGGAACCACTTTGTGTAACACCGCCTACACGGCCAACATCATATTGCGTTCCAGGTTCCACAGACCCACGTTGTCTAACAACTCAACCAAAATGTTATCCAGGTTCTACTGATCCACGTTGTCCATTACCTTTATTAAAATGTTACCCGGGATCAAAGGACCCACGTTGTACTGGAACACCAGGCACACCTCCGACATCACCTCCAACAACCCCATTACGATGTCTTCCGGGATCTAATGACCCACGCTGTGCACCACCTTCTCCAACATGTTACCCAGGATCGAAAGACCCGAGATGTCAAACGCCCCCAACTACTTCACGGCCCTGTTTCCCTGGTTCGAACGATCCTAGGTGTACAACTGATATCACTCCACCTACTTATTTACCACCATGCGAGGGAAAACATTGCTATCCAACACCAACGCCACCAAGTTGTGGTCCTGGTTCTAAAGACCCACGTTGTCCAACACTTACACCAAGTTGCTATCCAGGATCAAGGGATCCACGTTGTACTTCAACCCCAAGCACTCCTCCGAAAACACCACCAACACAACCAATACGGTGCGTTCCTGGTTCTAAGGACCCTCGTTGTGCAACACCCCCACCTAGTTGCTATCCAGGATCAAGAGACCCACGTTGTACTTCAACCCCAGGCACTTCTCCCACACCACCAAAAACACCACCAACATCACCAAATTGCTATCCAGGATCAAGGAACCCACGTTGTACTACAACCCCAGGCACACCTCCGACATCACCTCCAACAACCCCATTACGATGTCTTCCGGGATCTAATGACCCACGCTGTGCACCACCTTCACCAACATGTTACCCAGGATCGAAAGACCCGAGTTGTCAAACGCCCCCAACTACTTCACGGCCCTGTTTCCCTGGTTCGAACGATCCTAGGTGTACAACTGATATCACTCCACCCACTTATTTACCACCATGCGAGGGAAAACATTGCTATCCAACACCAACGCCACCAAGTTGTGTTCCTGGTTCTAAAGACCCACGTTGTGCAACACTTCCACCAAGTTGCTATCCAGGATCAAGGGATCCACGTTGTACTTCAACCCCAGGCACCCCTCCGAAAACACCACCAACACAACCAATACGGTGCGTTCCTGGTTCTAAGGACCCTCGTTGTGCAACACCCCCACCTAGTTGCTATCCAGGATCAAGCGACCCACGTTGTACTTCAACCCCAGGCACTCCTCCGACAACACCAAAAACACCACCAACGCCACCAAGTTGCTATCCAGGATCAAGGGACCCTCGTTGTACTTCAACCCCAGGCACCCCTCCGAAAACACCACCGACACAACCAATACGGTGCGTTCCTGGTACTAACGACCCCCGTTGTGCAACACCCCCACCTAGTTGCTATCCAGGATCAAGGGAGGCACGGTGTACTTCAACCCCAGGCACTCCTCCGAAAACACCACCGACACAACCAATGCGATGCGTGCCTGGATCTAACGACCCCCGTTGTGCAACACCCCCACCTAGTTGCTATCCAGGATCAAACGACCCACGTTGTACTACAACCCCAGGCACACCTCCGACATCACCTCCAACAACCCCATTACGATGTGTTCCGGGATCTAATGACCCTCGCTGTGCACCACCTTCACTAACATGCTACCCAGGATCAAAGAACCCGAGTTGTCAAACGCGCACAACTACATCAAAGCCCTGTTCCCCAGGTTCAAGCGATCCTAGGTGTACAACTAACATCACTCCACCCACTTATTTACCACCATGCGAAGGAAAACATTGCTATCCAACACCAACACCACCAAGTTGTGTTCCTGGTTCTAAAGACCCACGTTGTGCAACACTTCCACCAAGTTGCTATCCAGGATCAAGGGACCCACGTTGTACTTCAACCCCAGGGACCCCTCCGAAAACTCCACCGACACAACCAATACGGTGCGTTCCTGGTTCTAAGGACCCCCGTTGTGCAACACCCCCACCTAGTTGCTATCCAGGATCAAGCGACCCACGCTGTACTTCAACCCCAGGCACTCCTCCGAAAACACCACCGACACAACCAATACGATGCGTGCCTGGATCTAACGACCCCCGTTGTGCAACACCCCCACCTAGTTGCTATCCAGGATCAAACGACCCACGTTGTACTACAACCCCAGGCACTCCTCCGACACCACCAAAAACACCACCAACATCCCCAAATTGCTATCCAGGATCAAGGGACCCACGTTGTACTACAACCCCAGGCACACCTCCCACATCACCTCCAACAACCCCATTACGATGTCTTCCGGGATCTAATGACCCACGCTGTGCACCACCTTCACCAACATGTTACCCAGGATCGAAAGACCCGAGTTGTCAAACGCCCCCAACTACTTCACGGCCCTGTTTCCCTGGTTCGAACGATCCTAGGTGTACAACTGATATCACTCCACCCACTTATTTACCACCATGCGAAGGAAAACATTGCTATCCAACACCAACGCCACCAAGTTGTTTTCCTGGTTCTAAGGACCCACGTTGTCCAACTCTTTCACCAAGTTGCTATCCGGGATCAAGAGACCCACGTTGTCCTTCAACCCCAGGCACTCCTCCGACACCACCAAAAACACCACCAACGCCACCTAGTTGTGTTCCTGGTTCTAAGGACCCACGGTGTGCAACAGTTCTACCAAATTGCTATCCAGGATCAAGGGACCCACGTTGTACTAAAACCCCAGGCACACCACCGACATCACCTCCAACAACCGCATTACGATGTCTTCCGGGATCTAATGACCCACGCTGTGCACCACCTTCACCAACATGTTACCCAGGATCGAAGGACCCGAGTTGTCAAACGCCCCCAACTACTTTACGGCCCTGTTTCCCTGGTTCGAACGATCCTAGGTGTACAACTGATATCACTCCACCCACTTATTTACCACCATGCGAGGGAAAACATTGCTATCCAACACCAACACCACCAAGTTGTGTTCCTGGTTCTAAAGACCCACGTTGTGCAACACTTCCACCAAGTTGCTATCCAGGATCAAGGGACCCACATTGTACTTCAACCCCAGGCACCCCTCCGAAAACTCCACCGACACAACCAATACGGTGCGTTCCTGGTACTAACGACCCCCGTTGTGCAACACCCCCACCTAGTTGCTATCCAGGATCAAGGGATCCACGTTGTCCTTCAACCCCAGGGACTCCTCCGACACCACCAAAAACACCACCAACGCCACCAAGTTGCTATCCAGGCTCAAGGGACCCACGTTGTACTTCAACCCCAGGCACCCCTCCGAAAACTCCACCGACACAACCAATACGGTGCGTTCCTGGTTCTAACGACCCCCGTTGTGCAACACCCCCACCTAGTTGCTATCCCGGATCAAGGGACCCACGTTGTACTTCAACCACAGGTACTCCTCCGACATCCCCTCCAACAACCCCATTACGATGTCTTCCGGGATCTAATGACCCACGCTGTGCACCACCTTCACCAACATGTTACCCAGGATCGAAAGACCCGAGTTGTCAAACGCCCCCAACTACTTTACGGCCCTGTTTCCCTGGTTCGAACGATCCTAGGTGTACAACTGATATCACTCCACCCACTTATTTACCACCATGCGAAGGAAAACATTGCTATCCAACACCAACGCCACCAAGTTGTGTTCCTGGTGGTAAGGACCCACGTTGTCCAACTCTTTCACCAAGTTGCTATCCGGGATCAAGAGACCCGCGTTGTCCTTCAACCCCAGGCACTCCCCCGACAACACCGCCAAAAACAGGACCAACTCCACTTAGTTGTGTTCCTGGTTCTAAGGACCCACGTTGTGCAACAGTTCCACCCGGTTGCATTCCAGGCTCAAGGGACCCACGATGTACTTCAACCCCAGGCACTCCTCCGACAACACCACCAAAAACACGACCAACGCCACCGAGTTGTTTTCCTGGTTCTAAGGACCCACGTTGTCCAACTCTGTCACCAAGTTGCTATCCGGGATCAAGAGACCCACGTTGTCCTTCAACCCCAGGCACTCCTCCGACACCACCAAAAACACCACCAACGCCACCTAGTTGTGTTCCTGGTTCTAAGGACGCACGTTGTCCAACTCTGTCACCTAGTTGCTATCCGGGATCAAGAGACCCACGTTGTTCTTCAACCCCAGGTACCCCTCCGAAAACACCACCGACACAACCAATACGATGCGTGCCTGGATCTAACGACACCCGTTGTGCAACGCCCCCCCCTAGTTGCTATCCAGGATCAAGGGACCCACGGTGTACTTCAACCCCAGGCACCCCTCCGAAAACACCACCGACACAACCAATACGATGCGTGCCTGGATCTAACGACCCCCGTTGTGCAACACCCCCACCTAGTTGCTATCCAGGATCAAGGGACCCACGGTGTACTTCAACCCCAGGCACTCCTCCGACAACACCAAAAACACCACCTACGCCACCTAGTTGTGTTCCTGGTTCTAAGGACCCACGTTGTGCAACAGTTCCACCAAGTTGCATTCCAGGCTCAAGGGACCCACGATGTACTTCAACCCCAGGTACTCCTCCGACAGCACCACCAAAAACACGACCAACGCCACCGAGTTGTTTTCCTGGTTCTAAGGACCCACGTTGTCCAACTCTGTCACCAAGCTGTTATCCGGGATCAAGAGACCCACGTTGTCCTTCAACCCCAGGCACTCCTCCGACACCACCAACATCCCCAAATTGCTATCCAGGATCAAGGAACCCACGTTGTACTACAACCCCAGGCACACCTCCGACATCCCCTCCAACAACCCCAATACGATGTCTTCCGGGATCTAATGACCCACGCTGTGCACCACCTTCACCAACATGTTACCCAGGATCGAAAGACCCGAGTTGTCAAACGCCCCCAACTACTTTACGGCCCTGTTTCCCTGGTTCGAACGATCCTAGGTGTACAACTGATATCACTCCACCCACTTATTTACCACCATGCGAAGGAAAACATTGCTATCCAACACCAACGCCACCAAGTTGTGTTCCTGGTGCTAAGGACCCACGTTGTCCAACTCTTTCACCAAGTTGTTATCCGGGATCAAGAGACCCACGTTGTCCTTCAACCCCAGGCACTCCTCCTACACCACCAAAAACACCACCAACACCACCTAGTTGTGTTCCTGGTTCTAAGGACCCACGGTGTGCAACAGTTCCACCAAATTGCTATCCAGGATCAAGGGACCCACGTTGTACTAAAACTCCAGGCACACCTCCGACATCACCTCCAACAACCCCATTACGATGTCTTCCGGGTTCTAATGACCCACGCTGTGCACCACCTTCACCAACATGCTACCCAGGGTCGAAGGACCCGAGTTGTCAAACGCGCACAACTACATCAAAGCCCTGTTCCCCAGGTTCAAGCGATCCTAGGTGTACAACTAACATCACTCCACCCACTTATTTACCACCATGCGAAGGAAAACATTGCTATCCAACACCAACACCACCAAGTTGTGTTCCTGGTTCTAAAGACCCACGTTGTGCAACACCCCCACCTAATTGCTATCCAGGATCAAGGGACCCACGGTGCACTGCAACCCCAGGCACTCCTCCGACACCACCAAACACACCACCAACCCCACCAAGTTGCTATCCAGGATCAAGGGACCCACGTTGTACTTCAACCCCAGGCACTCCTCCGACAACAGCAAAAACACCACCAACGGCACCAAGTTGCTATCCAGGATCAACGGACCCACGTTGTACTTCAACCCCAGGCACCCCTCCGAAAACACCACCGACACAACCAATACGATGCGTGCCTGGATCTAACGACCCCCGTTGTGCAACACCCCCACCTAGTTGCTATCCAGGATCAAGGGACCCTCGTTGTACTTCAACCCCAGGCACTCCTCCGAAAACACCACCGACACTACCAATACGATGCGTTCCTGGTTCTAGCGACCCTCGTTGTGCAACAGTTCCACCAAATTGCTATCCAGGATCAAGGGACCCACGGTGCACAGCAACCCCAGGCACTCCTCCGACACCACCAAACACACCACCAACCCCACCAAGTTGCTATCCAGGATCAAGGGACCCACGTTGTACTTCAACCCCAGGCACTCCTCCGACAACACCAAAAACACCACCAACGCCACCAAGTTGCTATCCAGGATCAAGGGACCCACGTTGTACTAAAACTCCAGGCACACCTCCGACATCACCTCCAACAACCCCATTACGATGTCTTCCGGGTTCTAATGACCCACGCTGTGCACCACCTTCACCAACATGCTACCCAGGGTCGAAGGACCCGAGTTGTCAAACGCGCACAACTACATCAAAGCCCTGTTCCCCAGGTTCAAGCGATCCTAGGTGTACAACTAACATCACTCCACCCACTTATTTACCACCATGCGAAGGAAAACATTGCTATCCAACACCAACACCACCAAGTTGTGTTCCTGGTTCTAAAGACCCACGTTGTGCAACACCCCCACCTAATTGCTATCCAGGATCAAGGGACCCACGGTGCACTGCAACCCCAGGCACTCCTCCGACACCACCAAACACACCACCAACGCCACCAAGTTGCTATCCAGGATCAAGGGACCCACGTTGTACTTCAACCCCAGGCACCCCTCCGAAAACACCACCGACACAACCAATACGATGCGTGCCTGGATCTAACGACCCCCGTTGTGCAACACCCCCACCTAATTGCTATCCAGGTTCAAGGGACCCACGGTGCACAGCAACCCCAGGCACTCCTCCGACACCACCAAACACACCACCAACCCCACCAAGTTGCTATCCAGGATCAAGGGACCCACGTTGTACTTCAACCCCAGGCACTCCTCCGACAACACCAAAAACACCACCAACGCCACCAAGTTGCTATCCAGGATCAAGGGACCCACGTTGTACTTCAACCCCAGGCACCCCTCCGAAAACACCACCGACACAACCAATACGGTGCGTGCCTGGATCTAACGACCCCCGTTGTGCAACACCCCCACCTAGCTGCTATCCAGGATCAAGGGACCCACGTTGTACTTCAACTCCAGGCACCCCTCCGAAAACACCACCGACACAACCAATACGGTGCGTACCTGGATCTAACGACCCCCGTTGTGCAACACCCCCACCTAGTTGCTATCCAGGATCAGGGGACCCACGTTGTACTTCAACCCCAGGCACCCCTCCGAAAACACCACCGACACAACCAATACGGTGCGTACCTGGATCTAACGACCCCCGTTGTGCAACACCCCCACCTAGTTGCTATCCAGGATCAAGGGACCCACGTTGTACTTCAACTCCAGGCACTCCTCCGACAACGCCAAAAACACCACCAACGCCACCAAGTTGCTATCCAGGATCAAGGGACCCACGCTGTACTTCAACCCCAGGCACCCCTCCGAAAACACCACCGACACAACCAATACGATGCTTTCCTGGTTCTAACGACCCCCGTTGTGCAACACTTCCACCAAGTTGCTACCCAGGATCAAGGGACCCACGTTGTCCTTCAACCCCAGGCACTCCTCCGTCACCACCAAAAACACCACCAACGCCACCTAGTTGTGTTCCTGGTTCTAAGGACCCACGTTGTGCAACAGTTCCACCAAGTTGCTATCCAGGATCAAGGGACCCACGTTGTACTTCAACCCCAGGCACCCCTCCGAAAACACCACCGACACAACCAATACGGTGCGTCCCTGGTTCTAACGACCCCCGTTGTGCAACACTTCCACCAAGTTGCTACCCAGGATCAAGGGACCCACGTTGTACATCAACGCCAGGGACACCTCCGACAATACCCCCAACAACTTCGCCGCGATGCATTCCAGGTTCCAATGACCCACGTTGTCAAACACAACCAAATTGTTATCCAGGATCAAAAGACCCACGTTGTCCAACATCAACTACGAAAGTGGTCTGTTATCCAGGATCAACAGATTTACGTTGCCCACAAACCACTACCACTCGCCCCATATGTTATCCCGGTTCAAATGATCCCCGTTGTCCAAAACCAACTCCACCATCAACAACCATATCTTCTTGTCATCCTGGTTCAATTGATCCTAAGTGTAATGATCCACCAGGTACAACAGGTCCAACATATTTGCCACCATTCAGAAGTGTTAGACATTCAAAAGAGGAACTTCTTAATGAAATTAATGAATTAGCATTAACTGATAGTAATTTGTTTGAAGTGGAAGAAGAAGATTTAGAAACCACTGTATCAAAACGTGAGAACAATGATAAAGTTTCGGATATTTCTTCGATCGATGAAGAAACCGAATCAAAATATCTTGTAACTGGGGAAGTAATCAGTGACAATGTGGAAGATCATAAACGATCTAAAAGAAGTATTGATTCCGATGCACCGGAAGTAATTTCAATAACACTTAATTTTAAAGGTTACGAATTCGAATCAAGTCAATAAGAAAAAATGATATTACTTAAATCGAATTAATTAAACTAAATTGATTTAATTAAATAAGTTTTTAGAAAAAAAAATGCTTTTAATTTTCTTACTATATTTTTTTTTTTTTAACTTTTTTTCAAAACAAATTTTTATTCTTTTTTTGTAATTATTTAGTTTTATGAATTAATTAACATAAATTCGTAATGAAAACGACATTCGAATTTAATTTAGAAATACATACAAAAAAAATGAACAAACACAAATCGTTCATTAAGAAAATGTTAATTAATTAATTAATATTTGTTTTAGGAAAAGCAAAAAGAAAAGAAAAAAAATATAATATTTGCTTAGAAGAATCCCCAATATTTTTCTTTTGTATTATATTTTATAAAACAATAATGAGAATTTTAAAAATAGTTTTAAAAAAAATGTAAATTTTAATTACTAAGTAAAAGTAGAAAAATTAAATTGAATTTAATTTTTTATTTGCCTTTTTTGTAAATGATTTTTTTTGTAAATAAAAAAAATATGTTTAATAAATAAATATGAAAAAATAAAAATTCTATTTCAATACACCCATACCTCGCTACGTTTTACGGCCTGGATACGTTCCGGAAAGGTCGACCGTAAAGCGAAAAGCCGTATAACGAATCAATTATTTTTTATAGCAGTGTTGCCTAAAGGGAGAAGCTAAAACTAAATATAAGGTCGCTAACAGTATGTACAGCATTTTTTTTGGGAGTATAATGAAACATTGGGGGCCGTAAATCGAAAAAGTGCCATAATTAAAAAATGCCGTTATAGCAAAATGCCATTTAAAAAGCGGCCGTATAGCGAGACATAGGTGTACTCACAATTCAGCCAAGGTGTTTTAACCTCATTTTTCGGAAACCTTAAAGCCAAAAAAGCATTTAAAACTGAAAATGCTGAATTTTCAAAAACTTCGACAAATTTTAAGAATGGCCCCCATTTTCACCAAAA
Source organism: Xylophagus ater (assembly GCA_963422695.1). NCBI lineage: Eukaryota > Metazoa > Arthropoda > Insecta > Diptera > Xylophagidae > Xylophagus > Xylophagus ater. The sequence goes on from OY730480.1 coordinate 60,712,023, forward strand.
AAATGACTGTCACTGGTTATTTTCGTTTTAATTAAAATAAAAAGAAAGTTGGATTTCGCGCTTGGATTTACGATTCATACTTAATTCAAAAAAACAAATTTTTTTCTAAGTTATGAATTAACATAATTTCTGTTTGATTAAATATAAGTAAATAAACACCATAAACACTTTTTTTTATACAGCAATAATGAAAATTCGCACATTTTAATAAAAAATATATCACACTTACGCGTGAAAGGAAATTCCAGGAAGTTTTCGATGCTGTTTGCTATTACACCCAGAAAAAAAACACTTCATATTGGAAATTTTATAAGTTTAATTATTTAATTGAAAAGAATTGTCTTTTCTATTTGAAACGCACTAAAAATTAGAGATTAAAAAAATGCAATTTTTTTCCGCTGCACAATTTGACTTAATAACGCTGCTTCAGACACAGATATCGTAAAAACGAGTTAATTACTTCGTTTACATTTACATGATCGGACTGAAGTCGACTTCAATCCGAATATCGTGGATGTATACCCAGATCGACTTCAAATCAACTTGAGTCAATCCGATCACAAAATTTTTTCTGATCGACTTGTAATTTACATGTAAACGCAGATCGACTTCAAATCGAATTGAAAAGTTTAAATGGAGTATGTAAAAAGGGGAAACATAACCTAAAAAAGAAAAATTTGTTTGGCAGCGTCTATGAAATTGACGTTGATTTGAAGTCGATTTCAAGTCAATCTTTTAATTCGGTAAAGATAAAAAACTCGGGTTGAATTTAAGTCGATCTCAAGTCAATTCTGAAATCGCCATGTAAACGAAGCAAATGCCTACGCTTGGCTTTAACTATACAAGGTGATCTACTCCAGGGTTCCGTTCACTCAATCACACCGGTGTAAAAAAAAAAGTTGGTGTAAGTTAATGTCAAAAAAGCCGGTGTCGAAAAATGTAAGTTGTTTGCGAGTGAACGGTCGTAGTCGCAGTCGTAGTCAATTAGTGTCATTTCGAAATGTCAATTGGAGAAAATGCGCATTTACAGGTTAATTAATGTACTGTAATTATTAAAATTACTATCATGAAATCCATTTATTTTTAATATTTAATTTAGTAATATTTATATAAAAAACACATTTTATGGTTTCACTTTTTTTCATAAATTTATTAATTTAAAATTTTTTCGAATATAATTCAACGAATTGAATATAAACTTATTACTAAAACTATAATTTTTCTATAAATTTGCCAAATAATTTAAAAAAAATACTGAATTCATAAAAATTTATTTTGAATTCAAAATCTAGCTGACGAAATAGAAATCACAATAATAGACTACGCCCTATGACATTGGTCGAAAAAAGTTACTCAAATCGACACCGATGTAAACCAGTGAACGATAGTGTCGGTGCAATGACGTCATCGTAGTCAAAAAAAATTTACTAGTCAACGCAAAAGTGTAACTTTTAGTCGCTTTTAGTTACTTTTAGTTGGTGAGTGAACGCAGCCCAGTCCACTTAAACAGTGATTCTTAACCAGTGGGCCGCGGCCCCCTGGGGGTCCGTGAGAAGTTTGCCCGGGGACCGCCAAATTATGCGAAATTTTCTTTAGAATATAATAAAAAAATTGATAAACAACCGAATAGTTTCTTATATAGAATTTTTACTTTCCCGATAAACGAATGTTTATAGGAAAGTACTATAATCGTGCGAAAACCTAACTTTTGATCTAGAAGGGCTAGGAAGATGAAAATAAGTGCAAAATCCGTTTCATCAAAACTAATTAACCCCATGTCCGTCCACCCGTCCGTCCGCTTCTTTAAATCATTAATAAGATCTGAATGCATGGTCCGCTTTCCATGAAACTTTCACCATTTTGGTGTTGTATCAAATGCCAGATGGTGTTAGATTCTGGGCGAAATCAATATATGGCAACACTATTTGGTAACGCATTTTTTGTCTAAAAACGACAAAATTTTGTCCGCACGATTCAGACTAAACTACTGGGCCAATTTCGATAAAATGTACACAGTTCATGTATTTGCCCCTAACTTAGATCTGATTAGTTTTTGAGCCATATTCGACTATGGCAACACTGTCTAAAAATACGTTTTGTCCAAATATAGTGTATTTTTGCACTAGTCGTAAAACCGAAACTTCAGGTCCAATTTTGATGAGATTTGCACAGTTTGCACAGGTCGAAACCAGAACATATTAGCTTTTCAACGGAATTTACTTCTGGTAACACTAATGCGCAAAACTTTTTTTAAAAAGTGTTGTGGTGGAAATATAGAAACTTCTCTAATTCGGCCAATAATAGTCGGATTTTAATGTAACTTTGGACGTACGTTTGGGATGGACCAACGGAAGAGATAAAGTATGTCTCCCCTCGGTGCGGGGTTGTGGAGGGCTAAAATAGAAAAGAGTCAATAATTCGCTCAATAATGGGCGGATTTTCTTGAAACTGGTGTGTACATTCTTGACAGGCCAAGCGAAAAGACAGAATGCGTTTCCCCTCGACGGGCGTTGCGGGAGGGTGATATAAAAAATCCTTAATAATTCGGTCAATAACCGGCGAGCAAACTGAAAAGATAAAACTTCCCCCCTCGATGGGGAGTTGTCGGGGGCTAAAAAAGAGAAACTTCAATAATTCACTCAATATTGGGCGGATTTCCTTAAAACTTCGTGTCTACATTCTGGATAGGCCAACTGAAAAGATAGAATGCGTCTCCCCTCGGTGGGGGTTTCGGGAGTGCAAAATAAAAAAACCTTAATAATTCGGCCAATACTAGTCACATTTTCATGAAACTTGGAATGTACATTTAGAATAGGAGAACTGGAATGAATATTTTATGACATTATCGGGAAAGTTCCATAGTGGTCCGGCCGATATAGAGAAAATGTAAATTCACTACTATGGTTTGCTTTGGTCATTTTTTTATTTATTTCGATTTTCTTATTGTAGTTTATATACATGCATTTATGTTTATAGTACATTTTGCGTATAGACACTTCGTACAAGAATTACATTTTTTCCGTTTTTTCTTTGTACTCCCCTCGTTTCATATAGAATTGCTAATTTTTTGTGAAAACATAATCGTCATCGATTGCGATTAGATGCCTGCTGCGAATAGCATTACAGACAATAGAGCCAAGAATTAACAAATTTGTTGGGAATGTCCAGGAGCAGAAATCTCACAGAAATATTTTCGAATATTTTTTATTTCTGTGAATTTTAAAATATTTTTATATTATTTTTTGTTAAAGTTTTTGGTAAATTTTTGGTTTTAAGTTAAATTATGAAGTTTGAATTTTATTTTAATAGACAATGAAATAATAAAGTTATGTTTTATATCTATTGTAAGAAAAGTCAGTTTATTATAGATAATTTAACATATATAAATTATTATTTAAAACATGTGGGTCACAAAAAATTTATGAAATTTTTGGTGGGCCGCGAGTACGAAAAGGTTAAGAACCACCGCACTAGAATGAAGTAATCCATTGACGACGTCACTTTAACTCAGCTTTTTTTAGATCCCTTTCAAAATTAATTGAACATATTACCATGCCGGGGGTTGTTTCGTCTTTGGAAAATCGATGATATGTGATATTATTTAGGTCTATTCTGCGATTTTGTATGTTATATTATGTTATGTTAATTTCCCCTTATTTCTGAAATGGTTTCTAAAATATTTTGAGATTTCGTATTCTGCGAAAATTCTTTTACGGGATATTTTAGGTTTATAAAACGTACAAGATTTTCTTACTTTTCTAGTACTTTAGTATTTCAAGTTCAAATATTTGTTTTAATTTGTGTGCTTTTTAAAAGTTTTTAAGGCCCTTTTTAAGAAAATTTTCAAATAAAGATAAAAATTAGTTAACTAATAGTTAAAGGAAAGAAAATATGACGAAAAATTTATCTTGAAAAGTGAGGTTAAATCTTTTTCAAATATTTAGTGATGAAAAAATAAATATTTTTGAATGCGTTTATTTGGGCTTGTCACGAGCCTTGATTATTTTTGCGAAGATTTTTCGCAAATTTGATAGATAATTCTGATTGGTCAGGGAAATATTAAAATAATCTGCACCCGTGACAACGTTTCGCAAATATAATTTTTCATTTTTTTACTTTAGTATTTTCAAACAAAGTATTTTCAATTAAAAATTCTACTAATTCCCCTTTTCCGACATTTTATACAATTTAATAGTTTTTGGTATTCATTTCCAAAAGAAAAACCGTTAAAATAAATTCAAAATGGATTTGTGAAAAATGAAAAATTTATCAACTCCAGGGCATATTCGCAAATCTGCGAAGTCTTTAAAGCATTTTGATTGGTTCAACGAATTGTCAAAAATAATCAAATTATTTCGCAAGTTTGCGAACTAACGCGTGACGAGCCCTATTATTTTAACATGTCTGATTGAATATTTTTTATTTAAACTTTATCCTCATGAAATATTTTTTATATGAAATTACAAGAAATATGTACAAATGGTGAACTACAATTTTTTTCAGCTCTAGTTAAACGGCAATGAAGAACAGCGCATGCGCAGTATGGAAAATATTTCTCTTTTTTTAATACTCACTCAAAATTCTGACAAACGCTCTCAAATTATCCTTAAAATATTCTAACATGACCTATTCAGATCATTTTAGATTCGCTCTATGTGAAACAAGAAAATACTCTAACGTAGCATAAAATTTGCGTGCAGAATATGAAATTAACGAAAAATATTCTTTTAAGTCAAATCTAACATAACATAACATAAAATGTGTACACAGAATAGGGCTAATTGTTCGTAATTCTTTTATTTTTTTCTCACATTCGTGCACTTCCGAACACTACAATTTTATTGCATTAACCATTTTTTCTTGGTATGTGCGTATATATCGATCCAACTTAGAAAATGCGGTATTTTTTGAAAGAATCGGTCAAGCCATTTTGCAGTTAGTTCAAAAATCGAAATTTTGTTTTTTGGTTTATGTTATCCCATTATTTACAAATCAGAAGATTCCATTTTCATTCAGTTTTCATTTGTCAGTGCAGTGACAAACAGAAGGGGCTTAGTTTGAAATACACGTTTTGTAGTTGGTTGAATCTAGTTCCGGCTTCAAAATTGATTTAGTTTTAACTTTTTTCTATCGGAAGTCTTACATGTAAATTGACCGATAGAATTTTAGACTGTGCCCTTTCATCTTTTTTTAATAAAATTATGAAATAAATAAAATATATTCATTTTTAATTTCTTAACTGCAGGAAAAAGAAAAGATTAGTTATTACAGCAATTGAATTTTCGCAACAAAAAAACAAAACCTTAATTAATTTTGACATTTAAATTTTTACATTTTTACTCGATTCTTACATTGTAACTTCTTTTTAAATTGTCATTATCAGTAACGATATATTAGCTGTATTTTTTTTTTGAAGAAATAAGCACGGCTACCATACATTTTATACGGGGTTATTTAAACCCGAGGTTTAATTTAATGACAGTTATTTAGAATTTTGAATCTTACCTGATTTTGCTACTTTTTCTCTATTATTTTTATTGCTTTTTGTTTGATTTGATTAAAAAAATACTTCAAATAATCGTCTCGCAAAATATTATTTATTTTAATTCCATTATTTGTCTAAAAAAAGACCTTTTAATTTTTTTCAACCTCAAATAAGATGACTGCAGTTCCATCAAATAATTTTAGCTGTACCAACATTCGAAATCAAAAGATATAAGAGCATATATAAGAAAAATCGTTTTTTTGAGAAGCCGCCGATAGAATTCCCAATAAAACACAAATAATATATCAAAAAAATTCACGTTTTTACCACACTTCAAAAATTAGGCAGCTATAATGTAGTAGTTACTGGGGAATCACCTTATTCAATACCTCTTACCTACCCATTTCCTATGACATTTATATAACATATTGAATAATTAAATTGTTTAAGTTTATTAGCTCATCATACCATGTTTCCATCTCCCTCAAATCTCGAGATTATGCTAGATTTTGCCAAATCTACATCCAAATCTAGATTTCCCATACAAATAGAGGATTTCAAAATCTCGAGATTTCAATGAGATTTTGTTGAAATTTCCTTCGAAATCCCGTCACATTTTTGTTTCAACCCTGCAAACTTATTCCGCGCTATTCAGCCTGTATAAAAATTGGCAAACGGACGACCCTTTTCAATAATTTAAATTGCGCGCCTTTTCCCTGTATTTGAATTTGGCTTTTTTTTGTAATATTTTAACAAACATGAATTTTGTCTCCTTTGATACAAAAATATATATAAATTTTTTCAATATGCTCTTGTGGTGTTAACGTAACTTTAAAATTTAATAAATAACTTTTAATTGTAGTAGGCGATAGCAATTGTAAAAAACTTTCGAGAAAATAAAATATCAAAAACATCGTTTTTGATTTTCAAAACTAAATAATAAGAGTTTTTGTGCTATTTTCCTACACTCTAAAAGAATTATTTTTTGGAATATTTCCATTCAAAATCCATTTTTTTTTCTAGTTTTCAAGATTGTAAACGTCAAATGAAATCTCGCAGGGAGATGGAAACACTTTGAAATCTCTTTGTCGAAATTTTGAGATTTCAGGGAGATGGAAACATGGTATCACAATATTTAATTAATTATTCAGCTTGTCAGCCATACATAGTGCTGTCAATTATATTTCAACATTTCTGACCTTAGGAAGTGAAGAAATGTATTTTTATTTCCAAATTTAGTTTTCAGAATGTTTTTTTACACGGTTTTTAAACTAAAATTCAGTGCTTTATTTCATCTTACACGGTTTTCGGATAACATGGAACGTATCCCCAATTTTACTATAGGAAACTTTTCTTATCTTACACGTTTCCTCTTACATGAATTTCTGAGAAACGTATTTACCGTGTAAAAAAGGAAGTGGGTGTATATATGTAACTGCATTATGAATTATTCTATGTAACTGCATATATGCTGCAAAATTGTAAACAACTTTTTATGATTAACTCTGAATTCACAATGGGTGAAGTGGCATAGCGTAACGCAGCAAAGAAAAGTTAAAATGTATGAACGAACATTTATTTGAAGTATTCAACGCAGAAAGTTGTTCAACTTTGAATATCTGAAGCAGCCGAAGTAAAGGAAATAACCTAAAAAGTCAGTTTGTTCTGATGTGACAGTTGTTTATTTATATCTTGTTTTCCGAAATTTCTGAAAAATATCAATGATTTTGATTTTGATTAATTGAAGAAATTCTCTACGTAACCTTAATGTTCATCAATAAATTCATTTATTGTTCCAGTTTGTATAACATTTGTAGCACTCATACAACATGAATAACAACAACAAATATAATTTTATTTTGTCAAGATTTTCCATTTTTTAATTTTTATTCAATATTTTATATAAACAAATGTCACTTGACGCCGTCTAATGTGAAACATCAAAGCTAAAATTGAGTTGCGCTGCGCCACTCCAGGTCACGCTACTTTGTATTGTGAATTCAGCATAAAAGGGATTATATTTATCGCACATTCCTGAACAATTTCCATCATTTACTTCGTTTACATGAACTACTTAAAGTCGCCTTCAATCCCAAAATCGTCCATGTAAACCTGGATCGACTTCTATCCGACTTGAGTCGATACGATCACAAAACTTTTTCTGACCGACTTGAAATGTGCATGTAAACCCAGATCGACTTCAAATCAACTTGAAAATTTAAAATGGAGTATGAAAGCAGGTGAAACATAACCTTTAAAAAAAAATTTGTTTTTTAGCGTTTATGAAATTGACGTTGATTTGATCTCGATTTCAAGTCAAACTTTCAATCCGGTAAAGCAAAAAACGCGGGTTGAGTTTTAAGTCGATCTGAAGTCAATTCTGAAGTTGCCGTATAAACCAAGTGAATGAAACTGAAGAAATGTCACCCAAACTTGAAGTAAACATCATTTTTGACAAATCCATACATGTAAATCGAATTTCTTACCCCTAAATTAGATTACCGACAGCAACAGCGAATTCATTTTTAATTCTAGTTTTGCTGTTGCAAGTTGACTATAATTCAGCGCAATTATAGTCAATTATATTAATTATCGTTTTTTTGGGGGTTTTAAATTTTTTTTTTGTTGAAACTGCCAAGAATAGATTGAAGACATTGACAGACCGTTACCAAAGGGGAAAAAACAAAGGTAATTGCATCAGGGAGAGGGTCTGCTTCTCCGGGAAAATCATGAAAGTTTATGAGCTAAATGCAATTTTTAATTTCTAAACTAATTTTTCAAAATTTCAACTAAATATCAAAAAATAATCTAACAGAACTGCAAGTAAACTAATTTTTCAAAACTTTAACTGTCAAATTTTGGTGTTCCTGTCATTTATGCTAGAAACGCATATGCAGGTATTCTGCATGCAGCGCTGCATGCATATCTGCATGTAAAATAGAAGTGCAGAATTTTTTTTTGACATTTCATTACTTTGATTAATAGAAAGAAAATTGTGTTTTGAAAAATGGATTTAGAAAGACGTTCAAAATAAAAGAAATTTATGTTGCATTATGCCCGGTTTTACAGTGAACGTTTAAACTATAACGGACGTTTAACTTTGGGATCAACAAATTTTGGGTTTTACGGTTCGAGTTTAACCCGTGTAGCCCGGTTAAAATTCAGTTTAACTTAATCGGACGATTTACACACTTTAAACGAATTTCTTTTCGGGTAACCAATCGAAATACAGGAAAATAAAATAAAATAAATGTCAAAAATTATTCGAATGTAAATGCATTAAAATTTAGATTTTAAAAAGAAGGGTTTCTAATATTTATTTCTTTTTTAAAACGTATTTTTTCTAAAATTCAACATTCAACAAATAAGGGAAAAAATTATTATATTTTATAATGAACGTGGTACAATTATGGCAACCTGTTCAAAAAACACATCAATACGAAATATTCCGATAATCAATTTTTCGATAATATTTACATTAAAAGAAAACATGCTTATTACATTTTTTTGGATTATAAATTATTTTCCCTTTTAACTTTGATTTTAATTCATAACTCCTTCAAGTATTCAACTTTTATTTGGTGTCTCGTTTTTTTGTTTGTTTTTTTTTTTATGTCAAAATTTCCAATCAAAGTAGTAAATAAAGGGAAATTATTCGCAATAACTTGCTATTTTCGGATTGCGTAAACGAAAGATAAAAATGGACTGTAAAACGCATTCGGGTTAACCTACGAATTTAATCGGGGTACTTGGGGTTAAGTAAACTTAAATTTAAATGTTCACTGTAAAACGGGGCATAAAAGTATCACGTAAAAAAATCAAGAAAATGGATTTGTTTGTTTGTCACTATAAATAGTGAAAACGAACGAAAACTTTATGGTTTCTTTAACAAATTGTTTACGGTGATAAAAATAAAGGCAACCGATGAATTTAGAAAAGCCACACGAATGGGAATCGAAAAATTCATGCCACTAAAGCACTCTTATTGAAAGTAACATCATTTCATTCATTATTTTTAACAAACTCAATTAATTGATCTTCCATTGTGTTTACAAAAATACAAATTATTGTCAAGTGTCAAACGTTTCTTATTCGTGTACGAATTTAGTCCGTAATCTCTTTGCTTAGAGTCCCTTTTACCAAATACCAACACTGCTTTCGTCAGTTGGCAACACTTTTTCTGCGCAGCAAAAGTTGAAACCGAGACACCTTGCAGCTCCGCACTGCATGCAGAATTTACATGTGTTCGGCCTCAGATAAACCTGTGTAATATAATTTCGCTACAAGCAAAATTCTGCACATGTGTTCCAGCATTAATGTGTTTCAAAAAGCAGCAGTCATGACGTTCGTTGTTGCTGATTCAGTCTAAATCAGCCTTTAGTTACGAAACATACTTTTCTGAATTGTCTTAATTTGTATGTATTGTTTTTTTCTTTTTATTTATTTATCAAAGACGAAAAAAAGAGACGAGTGAAGTAATCATTGTATAAATAAAAGTATGACAGTATTTTGAAGAAGAATTTTTGCTCAAATAATTTTTAGTAAATAGAAAAATAAAGCACAAAAATCATTGTCCTACCCGAAAAACCACGGAAACGTTAAATTATAAAAAGTGAACAGAAGAGGAATTATATTATTGGTGGAAATCATCAATCATGTCAGCGCAACCGATTAATCAAAATTTACAATTGCCACCACTACGGAGTCTCGATGATTTCATACTTGGTTCGGCGCGTTTTCAATTGCCAAATTTAAAAGATTTAGAGAAATGGGGTAATCGTGTCGTTAAGAATTTACTCTACTATCAAACCAATTATATTCTCATGTTTTTAACAATTTATATACTAATGGGAATCTTATATCCGGCGAAAATTTTCACTGGTATCATTGTGAAAATTATGATATCGGTGATATTTATGAAATTCTTTCCGGAACGTATCGGTGAGAATCGTTACAGTAAATGGTATTATTTAGGTGCGACTATTTTCTGCGGGTATTTATTATTATTATGGTATGATGCATTAATCTTGTCCGCATTCACATTGCTATTGCCATTTGCAGGTAAATTTTTTCAATTTCTTTGTATTTATCTTTTTTCTTTTTATATATACTCTTCCCACTAATAAAATGATTGTCCATTTAGCTACATTTATTCATTCTTCATTGAGATTGCGCAACATTCGAAATAAAGTTGTTAATACTTGGGAAAGTTTTGCTCCATCAACACCGATGGGCCTGTTTTTGAATGCAATGAATATAACTGTTGAGAATATTTTAAGTTAAATCAAACAGAAAAAAAAAAAACAAAAATTACTAAATTATAAAAGTTTGAAGCATAAAGAAGTTCGAACAAAAAACAAAATGTGGAAAAGATTTGTTTGTGATTTATAAGAAATGTATAAGAAAACCTAAGAATTAAAAATAAATGTCAATCTCAGTGATTATTTTACAAAAATTTTCATTTTCTTTCCCTTTTTTTGAAGAAAAACAAGTAAAAACCAACAAATTTTAAATGAAACATATCTCATCTTGTCCCTAATTTATCGTCTTAAACTAATCAGCCCTCAGACATTGCAGAAACACCGTGTGGTAGCTGATATAGTTTCCATTTATCAAATTTTAGTTAGTGCTATTGTCTCCGATCCTTCTTAATCGTCTAAAACTAATAGTTAATGCACACTCTCTAAGAAGAGTTGACTTATTCATGATCGACGACAACCATCGCACCGATTATGGTAAGTTTAAGCCGATCACAAGAATGCTACCGAGTCTTAACAATAATTCTGAACATTTTGACTTTTTGCTGAGCAAGCAGAAACTGAAAGATCTGTTATTCAGTCTGAATCGTAATTGGGCTAGTATTCCATCAGTTGTTGACCATATGTATTGTTTCCCCTGGGATTAACACAGTTATTAGGTACCGATTTAACTACTTTTTTCAACTTTCGTATCCTATTCGTTTTCAAAATTATCTACAGCCAAAGTTCGTTCTATCTGTTTTTGATACACTTGAGTTTGGACAATCTTACCGTACCTGAAACCTGGTTGCACCTCTTGTTTTATCGCTGCGCTTATTTAAAATTAAAGATTACAATTTATTAGAATCAAATTAAGTTATCCTCGAATAAAAGTTATTAAGTTTATTTTAATAATTTAATATTTTTGTGAGAAAATTAGATCCGACTAGTTTTAATAACATTTGAAAACTCTAAAACTAATTTATGTTTTTTCGTTCAGCCTACCTAATTAGTAAGAAAAAATCATTTCAATTCAGGCTACTGATTTTTAATTAAAAAGAAACGCAACAAGTATTTTTTCTGAAATACAAACAAGTAGTTTTCTACAAAATTGCTAGTAGTTAAAAGCCACCACAACTGTACCTCTTTAGCAAGTTTCAAATTCACTCAATTTTGTTAAAATTATCTAATTCATCCTCTAATGCTTGCTTGCTTCTTTTTTTCATTTTTCTTCATCTTTTTCTCCTGCCTGTTGTCTGTTACCACACGACTCCATTGGACTTATTTCAAGATATATATTCAGTCGGACTGAAAAAAAGTCCAAAAAATTATTTGGCGCCTTCATACGATAGCAATAAAATGTTTACAATTTAGTGAATTTCATTTAAAAATAAATTTGGTTTAAAATTCGTATCATTTTATGACAAAAGTACTAGAAATATTCGTAATGATCATGGGATGGATTTTAGAACGAATCTTTATTGCATTGACGTACTGCAATGCATTTTTCTGAGAAATTTTTGATATCTTGAGTCTAGTTTCTAATAATTACAATTCCGTGAAGGATTGATATTTCAACAATTTTATTTTAAAATAATGTTTTTTATGAAAAATTTTTAGAAATATTAATGATTCTAGTTGTATCCTTTTTTTTATAAAAAAAAACATTCATTCCTGTCAACCGTAACGCATTTTTAGTTGAAACAACATATATAAAATATTTTTATAATAAATTTATGCAGCAAAATGTGACGTGTGAACCCCATGCCCTACGCCACTGTCCATAAAAAGTAAAAAAATTAAAATTAAAAAAAACAAAAAAACCAATAAAAGAGAAGAAACGGGATACAATTTTTTGAAAAGAAAGAAATTTCTAAAAGTTAAAATTTTGTATGAAAGGTTTTAAAAAGCAAAGAAAAGTCAACCGGGATTTTTTTTGATAAATTTTTTTTGAGAATTGCAGTCAGTTAGAGAGTCAGTTAGTAAAAGTCAGTTATAGAGTGAGTTAGTTTCTGGTAAAGGATTAGTTTAGTCATATTTTCAGCATTAGTAACAAATAATATAATTTGATAAGAAATCCTTTTGGGAATATTTTTTTTTAGACTGAAACAGGACACTAAGTACATATATGGGAATACGAAAACACGAAAATAGTAAAAAGATCAAAAGAATTACATATCGATAAATTTACTGTGCAATTTTTTTTAAATTCTGAAATACACAAGTACAAATACATATATAAAACCGTAAATTAGAAGATTTAAAAGAATTATCTACAAATTATAATATAAGAAATTTATGGTGAAATTTTCTGTAAATACATGCAAACATATAAATCTTAGAAGTGAAAAATTAATAAAACCTAAAATTAGAAGAATTACAAACGATTACATATAAATTAAAATACCGATATTTATTTTTACAATGAAAATTACAATTACGAATATAAAATAAAAAATTGAATTACCGAAATAAATTTTAAAACAAAACAAAAAAACTAGCATGGGACAAGATACCAAATTTTCCGAAGCATAAAAGTTTCGCAGTCGGATTTGCAGTTACATACAATATATATTTAAAACTAAGAAAATGAAATTTTGAGAAAAGAATTATATTTGAAAACGAAAACTACCCTGAAAAAGGACCACAAATTGCGGAAACCAACAACATACAAAAAAAAAGGAAATGTCAAAATGAAAGCGATAAATTTAATGTAAAATAATTATAAAAACATATAAACAATTAAAAATTCAAATCAATTTTTATAATATTTAAAATTTGTTGCATTCAGTTTAATTTTGTAAACAGGTTGCTGCACAAAGGCCCATCCCCGACGTGCAGCTTAAATTTGCTTTCGTCAGAGAAGACTACTCTATTCCACATCTCTCGGGTCCAACTGGAATGTTGCTGGGCCCACCGAAGCGGAGTGATCTTTAATGAAACCTTTAAAGATGGCTTTTGGAGCGACCAACGTGACCTTAGATTTGCCTCAAGTAACCTCCTCCGCACGGTTATCGCAGAAATTTCAGTTCCACTGGCTAAAGCAAGCTCCACTTTCAATTTTGTGGAAGGTTTAAAGCGGTCTCGTTTGCAACGAAGGACCAGAAATTGGTCTTCTACTATGGTTGTCTTGCGTTTCCTTCCAGATCCTTTGGAGCGTTCTGTGGTCCCGGTATTTTTAAATTTTTTTATTAAATCAGCAACAGAGGACTTCCCCCGTGATACTCTATCACTAATTTCCCGTACTGACAATCCTTCATGCTATAATCCGATAATAACACTTCTTTCAGCATCACTTAATTTCCATATTTTTTTCATTGATTTAATGTTTATGCTTATTACTTGACTTATCGATTGTTACTAAACTATTTTTTGAAATATACACTTACTACATAAATCAAGTAACTAAATACTGAAAAAAAATGGGAGGGGATTAAATTTTAACCTGCACCATGCATTTTTTCCAGGAATTCAAAGTGTCCGGATTTCATTGAACACCACTGTATATGTCAAATATGAATATTTTAACTTTCTGATATGGTAGCAAACGGTTCTTGCCAATAACCCTCATATTAGACATCATATTGGACAATTTTGTCAAGAATTCTCAACGTTTTGTTATTAAAACAGTCACTTCTTTTACAGAAAAGAACCCATTTTTATGCCCTATGGTAGGTACTACCAGAGGGTATATTAGTTTTGTCACTAAGTGTGTAACGCATAGAAATAATCATCGCAGAAAAATTTCAAGGGTATGGTTGTGCAGGGAATCAAAAGTTATATCGATTTATGCATGTCCGTCCGTCTGTGGACAAGATAACTCAAAAACGCATTATCCGACTTTATTGAAATTTAGAATGTAAGTTGGCCATTCCTTAACTGAGTTTGGTATTGCATTTCAGCAAAATCGACCGAAGGGGAGGCAAGTTATTAAGCAAAAACCAGGGTGACCAGAAAGTTTTGTCGTTTTTTTTATGTGGTTTTTCGGATTTAACTGGAAAATTTGTGAATCAATTTTGCTTAAATTAATTATATTGGTTAAATACCTAAATAGACGATACCGTGTTAAATTTTAGCAAAATCGGTCGAGGATAGTGGAGAAAGAAATAATCCTAGGAGAAAATAGGTTTGTCCATAAAGTTTTTTTGATGTACTTTAAAAACTAACATACTAATTTAAATAAAATTTGCGAATTGGATTTCTCCTATTAGGGCCTAGGTTATCTGCGAATTAGAGGAAATTTTGAAAAGAGGAAACAAAGTTATGAAGAAAAAACCTTGATATACTGTTAGATTTGACTGTTTTTCTGCCCCATTTCTACCATAGGGCATCAAAAAATCGGCTATAGGCCGATTTTAAGTTACTTTATGTTTTTAAATAATGTTTGTTCTTTTGGGAAAGAATAACACCGAAATTTCTTTCCTTTTTTTTATTATTACACGGCACATCTTATTTTTTAATTTAAACTTCTTTTTTAATTCACACACTTTTTTAAATGCTGGGCTGGTGTTCCATCACTTGTTGACCATATATGTAACATATTGTTGATTAACACAGTTGTCTATTTATTTGAACATATTTTATTATTTTTCGTCGGTGATTGGGTTTGGTGGAGGTTGATGGTGGCGGTCGGTGATGGTATTTTTTTTTCCTTTCCACTAATTTACCCATCTGCCGCACTAATATTCCTCTCCCTCCCGACACTAATGATGATGATAGGATCAAAGATATAAATGAGTATAGGGATGTGTAGGTTCTGAACGGCTTTCGTTTGACATGGGTGGCATGAGTGAACTACATTGGATCTTGTGCTAGGAACTTTTAGGATCTTTAAGCTCATGCCATGGGACCTAGTGTAGTTTGCTCATGTTGGTCATGTTGGGTGGGGGCTGTTTGGAGATTTGCATGTCTTTGTGCTCATGTGATGTTGAATGATATCTTGCAATGCTTGTGTTAAGCATATCTGAAATGTTAGTTTTTAAAAGGAGATCTCATGTGATGTCATAAAAGTATACGAAAATAAATATTCAAAATGGCCGACATACGCCGGGTGTAATCTATACATTTTTTCAATTATGCCCTGTGTGCCTTTAATATATAGCCCTAGTTATATGAACCAAACGGAGGCGAGACGGCGACGGAAACAGAATGCGATGCAGTTTGATTGACGGAAGAGTTGCTTCACTTTTTGACATTTGAGAAATTCATTGTCAAACAATTTTGTGTAAATAAAAGTGTCTAAAAAAAAATAATAAAAAATGGAAAATGAGTTCTAATTTTTAATTATTGAAAAAAGGAAACCACGGGCTTCCCATAAATAGGCAAACAAATCAACTTGGATTCTTCTATGTGTATTTTCTTGATTGTTGCGACTTTATATATTCCTTTTGAAATTTATCGCGAAAAGATACGTCCATTTCTTTTTAACGTCTGGAGGATCTGAAAATTATTTTCGTTTATTTACTGTATCACAAATATACTACAAACTTACTAGGATTATTCATGCTTTTGGCTATTACCATCCAAATTTGGTCTTTGTGTTTTTGGTTTTTATATTTTTTATGGCTTTTCTCGTATAATTCAGCATTTCGCTGTCAATTTCCAAATTCCCGCTATACATTTTTATAAAATTTTAGAGTTGTTTGAGACGCTTTATAGAAAATTCATTTACAATATGAAAAAAGGAGCACAATCGTTACGATAAATACCAATGTTAACAAAACGGAACGGACTCAAATTGAATTGAATCAAATTTTGCTCCAGTTCCGTATACATAAAAGTGGCCAAACAATTTCAGGTATTTGTGTTTTTTTTGTTCCGTCGCCGTCCTGTCTCCGTTTCGTTCACATAACTAAGGTTTTAGCTTGTTTTCTTCTTCGATCGATGGAAATTAAAATTGTATAAATATGGAAAACGTGAATTGATAATAAAAATACAAATATCATATTTCAAAAATATAATTTATTATATTATTATAATTTTCGTTTGTTGATAATTTGAAATAAGAAAAAACTAACAAGAGTAAAACCAAAAATAAATACAAAACAATAATTTTCCTTTTTTTCCTAGAAATTTAAATTCAAAAAAAAAATTTTTTTTAATTAAATTTTTCTTGTTTTCCTTTGGGGGGTGTTTTTATGCCCTATGGTAGATACTACCAGAGGGTATATTAGTTTTGTCACTCCATTGGTAACAGATCGAAATAATCATCGTAGAAAGGTTTCAAGGGTGTATGGTTGTGTAGAGAATCAAAAGTTATATCGATTTATGCATGTCCATCCGTTCGTCCGTATACACGATAACTCAAAAACGCTTTAATAGATTTTGAGCAAATTTACAATATGAGTTGCTTATTCCTTAACTTGGTTTGGTATTGCATTTGAGCAAAATCGATCCAGGGGGAGCAAAGTTATAAAGGAAAAACCAAGGTGACCAGAAAGTTTTGTCGTTTTTTTGTTCATGGTTTTAAGGATTTAATTAGAAAATTTGTGAATCAATTTTGTTTAAATTAATTATACAGATTAACTACGCACATAGAAGACACCATGTTAGATTTCAGTCAAATCGGTCTAAGGATAGTGGAGAAAGAAATAATCCTAGGAGAAAATAACCCTCTTCATATAGTTTTTTTTATGTACTTTAAAAACTAATACACCGATTTCAATAAAATTTGCAAGTTAGACTGAATTGAAATAATGTTAGTTTTGACAGTTTTTCTGTCCCATTTCTACCATAGGGCATCAAAAAATCGGCTATAGGCCGACTTTCAGTTACTATATGTTTTTTTATTCAATTTATAAAATAAAAAAAAAAACTAAAAATCATAAAAAAATCTCCCATTAACCTAAATTTTTTTTTACTATACAAAACACGCACTGCCACCCATCCACCCAATTTCTTAATTTAAAATTTTCTAATTTAATCATTTAATGAATTAATATATTCATTTGATTTTCCTTTAAGTTCTGTCAATGCTGTATGAATACGAAAATGTAGACGCGATTCTAAAGAATATCCAGTGAAATTTTTTCTAGATTAAAAAAAAATTAAAGAAAATAACTTAAAATGAATTAATCACAAAAAAAACAGGCGCTTACTTAGCATCTTCTAGGGCTGCTATAGCGTTCTCTTTACGACCTTGTTCAGCATATAATAAACCAATTTCAACAATTGCATATGGTACTAGATATGGATCTTCTTTAATATCTTTATGAAGTGATATAACAGCTTCTAAACATCTATTAGAAAAAAGAAATGAGAATAAATTTAATTCAATTGAAAATATTTTGATACGCCAAAAAATTTATTGAGTTCATTGACAAAAATCGGATCGGAACGAATCCAATTGAAAAAGACAAGGATCTTAACAGATCGAAATCGAACTTTCGAAAAAGTCTATAAAAGACCATTAAACAAAAGTGTCCAGAATTTGTGAATCGTTAAAAAAAGTGCCAGACCACATATACAAGTTTAGTCACTTGGTTATATAAATCAAGACAGATTGCGACTGGGAACTTTTGTTGCATCCATCTTGCTTAGGCATCACAAATTATCATTTGTTTTGTGGCTACCATAGAACTCCTGTATTACGTTGAGTTTGCAAAAGAAACCTGTTAAAATAACATTTCTCAGTTTTGTCGTAGAAAAAACCCAGAAGTTCTACCCAATAACAGAATCATCGACCAAAAACGGGCAATATTTATCATTTACACAGAAAAATACGAAAGTTCAACTAGTTTTTAGCTCATCCAATATGTTTATTATTTTATCAAAAGTTTCAAACAGCACATTTGACGTATATAAGATTTACCGATGCTTTTTAGCATAGTATACAGACACGAAGTAGTATTTAAGATCTATGTCAAATGTGCTGCTTAGGATGCTATACATTGATCCCTCATAGTAAAAAACGTGTATTTATATGAGGTTATTCTTCAAAAACTGAACAGTATAATATTAGAGGCACACATAGGGTATTCATACCATAGTTTAAGGATACCATGTTGTATACCATATGTGTGTCGTCGAATACTAGCTGAATACCATTTGAACTACGTAGCATAAATCTGGTATTTAAATTCGAAAAAGTACGTGGTATTCCCTTTTTTACTTCATTTTTTCGTCCACTGTAATCTATTCTTTAGTGATTGTCGCGCCTTCTTATTGAAGCGGAAAATAGCGAATGGAATTTTGTAGGAAAGCTGAGGAATTGACACATGTTTCCACTTTTTTTTTTGAAAATTTTATTTTAAAAAAATGGAAAAAATAAAGAAAAAACGCAAAATTTTATCGATGGATGAAACCTCAAAATTTATACATCTTTGTAGGAATCATATAGAGGATTTAAAAGGAGCGAAAAGAAATTCCCATATTCTCGCTGAAATGGCAAAATTTCAAATGTCAGACAAATACTATGTTTGATGTGTGCCAACCCCTTTTTATACCATGGTACAAGGCTATACTGTAGTATCGATACTAAGGTATGAATACCCTATGTGTGCCTCTAGTATAACTCGCAGCTAACATCGTATGCCAATAAGTAGCACTTAGATACTCGATTCTTTTTATACATATATGTGATATGGTCTTATATTCTATTAACTTCTGTCCGAGTTATAATAATAATAATAACAGCTCAATGTGAATTCATTTCCATAATAAAGTCATTCGTTATTAGGAATTATATAAAAGTTTTCTCAGTTCATACTTACTGAGTTATATACTCTTCAAGTTATATTCTAAAGAGCTTCCATTTCGCGTACATAAGGGATAAAGTTTCGTTTAAACTAAGTGCTACTAAAGTCTGTGATCGTTTGCAACTACGGTTTTTGGTCACATACTATCTGGTATTTGTCGGTCTATAATTGCAAACATAACATTGCCTTTAATTTGAAAACTCGAATTCGCCAGATATCGCTTTTTTATTGAGTTTCTCATTCTGTTATCTCGAACGGCAGTTCTACTGGCATCATCATCCTTTGGAAGCGCTTAATTTAAATGTACACTAGATAGTAGGTATCCAGAGCACTAATAAGAAGAATATAAGAGTACTAACAGGAATACTACACAAAACACACTTTGAAAAACTAGAACTTGAACTAGATACCACCTGCAGATTTTGCGAGGGTGTCGAATAGTTCGTAATACATATTATCTTTGACTGTGAAACACTACTCCGCAGGAGGAGGAAATATTTGGGGGCATACTGCTTCTATTCAATAGAGATACAATAACTTCACCCATTCCGGATATTAAAATTTCTCAGAGAAATAGGCCTGAAGGAGATGGTCTAGAATGGGAAGTTAACCTAACTACTGCACTAAGAAAGAGCGGGTACAATAGGTCTTAAAGGTCGCAGTACAGGAACACCCTAAAACTTAATTTTAATCTTAGGTATCCTAGCACTTGAGACCGGCTATGTGCATTCTGGCGGTTGATAGCGATTCTTGTAAAGCTATTAAAAGCAGTACAGATGCTGTTAAAGGTTGATCGAAACCCGTACTAGTGCTATTAAAAACTGTACGAGAATTGATCTCAAGCGGCGGTCTTAAGTGCCTGTATACCTACTCACTGTAAATTTACTTACTGTAATGCCTGTAATGGACTTTTCATTTGTCTTAAACAAGCACCTTTTAATAATAATATTAAACCTTTATTATCAGCATCATATTTATCGTGTTGTTGTTTTGAATTCATTATATTCAATTGTTTATCAATTAATTTTAATAAACCATCACCAATATAAAAATGTTTACTAATTATTTTGAAGGTATTCCATAAGTACATTAATTCGATGGCTGGCATTAATAGGAATTTATTTTGTGCAAAATATCTTTCAGTCTTTATACATATGAATTTTTCCATTGGCAATGATTTACCAGCAATACGTTGCTTATATTTCGGTGCATCCGACATTAATTTCTCAATTGTTCTCATTTCCGATAAAGTTATTGATTTGTTCTCATTTTGTTGTTGTATTAAAATTGCCGCCTTCTGATATGAATATATTGTACGTGACCATTTACTATTTTCTAATAATAATGTTGCATATAAACACGATTCTTTCCAATCTAATTTTAAGCTAAAAGAAAAAATTGTCAAATTAAAAATGGAAAAATTACGAACATTTCAAGAGTGCGGCATCTTTTGGTTCGTTTTTGAACTAATCGTTTTTTTTCGCCTCATAGCTCTAATGTCGACAGAAATTCAGTATTATATTTCCGGTGAACGAAATGAGTCAATATACGGTTGATCAATGTTGGGAAATATTGAAAACTTCTTTCTATTTTATTTAATATGCATTTTTATGAACGAACTAAAAGTTGCCACACTCTATATATAGAGGGGTATTCACAATCTAGCTATAGCTGCTATTATAACCGATATTTTTGCACACATACACGCATTTGTTATTTACAATTCAGCAAACAGCTGCAGTACTGCCAAGCAATATAAATAGTCTAATCAGCCATTTACTGTCATGTATTCTTTAAATTAGTCATAGACACAGCAACAAGTTTATCAAACTTGGTTAGACCGTCTATAAGCCAATTTGTCTGGCCAAATTTTACAAAGTTTGATAAAACTTGTTGTAATGTCTATGAATATATATTTGATAGGTTATGGATGTTTTTATTTATATTATTGAATTATTGCTATACGAATAAGTAAGATTTTTAAACATTATACAAACGTATAATCATAGCGAAGGTAGGTTATGATGAAGTATGCTGTTGGTAAAAAAAAATCCTGTTTACCAGTGTTGGTTTAATAGTTCAGTAATCTTATAAAATTATTCGATTTGACGCCTAATGTATTATCTGAACGTAGTTCATCAGACTCATCTTTAAATGTGTTGATTTGTGCCTGTTCACTTCACAAGATAGAAATATGAAACAACCCCCCATTACTATAGAAAATCGTTTTTATCTAGATACATACTTCATCATATACACTGGGCTAATTCCTTCTATCTCATCATCTGATCAATGTATATGGATGGTTATCTGAAATTCGAGACCACAAAAAAGATAAATCACTAATTAAACAAGAAGTTCAAGATAGAACAAAACATATCTTCAAGATAGGATTTAAGATATCTTTAAAAAAACATTGACAAAACCAGGACGAAAAAATAGCAGATGTATATTTTAAATGTGAATCTCACTCCATATACAGTCAATAAAAACTTACGAGTTAACCCATAGTAATTCCCAAAAACATAAATGATGAAATTGTGGCCAAACATTTTGTGAATTCCATGATTTCTTATACCAAATAATTGCATCATTTAAATTTCCTTTCATAAATTCTAAACGGCCTTTAAAAAATAAGAACCAAACACCATTCGGATATAATTGTAATTGTTTAGTTAAGATTTCATCGCAAAAATCTAGATCGCCTTCTTGATGACTTAAAACATAACAAACAATTAAATGATAACCCAATAAGGTCATAACACATAGAACTTGACGAATACCAGTCATACGATAGCCGGCTACTAAATCTTGCATACCAATTTGCTAAAACAAAAAAGAGAAGAAACAAAAAAAAATTATTTTTTCCTTAAATATAGGTCAAATGTACCACTAAATCGTGATCAGAAAAGTCCTTGGAACAATTAAAGATGAAAATAAATTTCTTAACTGTTCATAGAGTTACGGCAATTTAATTGCCGGCCTACGATTTGGTACATTTACCCTATATACCGAAGTACATTATAGCACTTTTAAATCTTAAATATACCTTATTTCCTGAGAAACCGATAAATTCCAGCAATTTTATAACACGTCCTGGTAATAATGATATCATTAGATTAAATGTTCCCATTCCCATTCGGACACCACTTTCAAAATGTACTTTTGAACTTTCCGATTCCCAATTACGTTGTGCCAATATTGCAGCACATTCTCTATAAACCAAAGACGGGGGGAAAAAAACAGATGAATTCATAAATGACATTCAAATATTACTCCGCCATCTATTATCTAAAACTATTAAGTAACCAAGAAAGTACAAACCGTTTTAATCAATCGAGATAAATGATAATGATACACAAAGTGGATTAAACAATATCTTATTCGATTTCACAAATGCCAAAAGAAGAGGATACTCCGAATATGCCTCTACGGAGTGTCTTATTTTTTTCTTTTCTTTTTGATGGAAATATGAAGAATGGTGTCGAAGTTCTCAGCCGAGTTGAGTAATTATTTACTTGATTGTTCTTATGCTGTTTCCAATCTCCAGATGCAAGATTTTGAAACTAAAAATTTCGCTTGCTGCATCGCTTCTTGGTCACGATCCCAAAGGGCGTCGCGAAGCGAAATGCTGGAATCACGAAAATTAAAGTTAAACTCGCATAACATTGTTATGTCGATTATTACGTCGATTCGCTATAAATAATAAAATTTTTTATTTCATCATATTTAATACCTGGGTTCGCGCAAAATCTAGTGATGGTAAAATGGGGTCATGAATGAAAAAAGAATAAGAACTGATGTACTAAACTGTATTATCATCGAATGCCAAGGAGTTTTTTCGAGTGCCCTCGAAAGCCCTGGTATCTAATTTGAATTCATGTAAATGCAAAAAATTGGAATAACTTTGAGCTGGTGTTATACACCAGTGATTTCTTAAAATAATTAAGCTGTCGGTTAAGCATATGTAACCAAACTGAACAAACGATCAAGAACAAAATACGTTCTCTGCTCAGTTGATGTGGATGCCTAAAACCTAACTAAGCAGATTTTTACTCATTCTCGCTCACTGATTCTTCGTGGCGAGTATAGGGACATAAACTGGCTTGGTTTGAATGTGCCTTTAACGATCAAATTTGTTTGAAAGTTTTGTTGGTCAAACTTCACGTATTCATCAAACAATAGCTCAAACGATCAAACCAGCCAATTTGTCGAACTTACCCGTAGTTTCGGTTTTCTCCTTGTCGTGACGTGGCGTTCGTATCTTACGACTTATCGTGCAAAACCCTTACAATTAGTAATACAGATAAAGCATTTTTGGCTTTGACTTTGTCAAGCACGCCGTCAATTAAAGGCTGTTCTACACTATCATCGCAGCGCATACAAGCTGGTTAACAAATTCGTTACTATGTGAAGTGTTGAAGGGAGACAATTTGGTTAATGTGTACTCACATGTGTTGGTTAACAAGTTAAATGGTAATTGAATCGGTTCTGTGAAATTATTTAGGTTTGTAAAAATGAAGTTAATATTCACTATAAACATGTAATTTTTAAATACTTAATCGCTGAAAATAAGTTTTTATTATCACAGAGTGTGCAAAGGAACAAATTATAATATATATATATATATATTATAATAATATTCTGTGATACGAAAAAAAATTATACAACAGAAAAGTTTGTATTAAAATGTTTAAAGTAATTGTTTTAAATCTCCAGAATCATATTTCACAATTAATTGAAATTTATTTGCACTCATTATACACCAAATTAATCAAAAAGATTAGAAACGTAGAAATCGAATTGAGTAAAAGTGTCAGATTTTCAGATGACTAGTCTGGGCACAATCAATTAATCTCACATGAGTCTTCTTCTTCTTATCTCTTTACATTAACTATGATAATGTAGAACAGTCTTAAGATTTCCATCAAAGACACGTCAAACACTTACATTGTTTGACAAACGCGTCAAACAAACCTGCATACTAGCAAATACTTTGACAAAAACGTAAAATTTGACAAACAATTTGATCGTTAACAGGGGCCTTTACAGTTGCAGTTTAACAATGAGAAAAACCATCAAAAACGGTTAGAACTTTCTTGATTACCCTGTTAATAACTTTTATCATATACTTACTTATAACTATTAAAACAATGTCGTATTTTCATACCACCTTTAATTAAACTAGTTAATGTTTCATCTTCGATAAATGTTAACATTGCTTTCAATAATAATGTTTCGGCTGAACATAATTCGGCATGAGCTTCAATTTCTGTATATTGTTCATAATTTGTACGTTTAAATGTTTTACCAATTGTTTCGGTAATTGTATTCTTTTTACGATGTCGGTTACAAACGTTCAAACATAATTTCAATGCTTCACTGGCGTTCACAATATGACGATGTTCGAATGTTAATATCGCTTCTAAAAATGCAAATACTGAATTACCAACCGAATGATACATGCTAGATTTTGACCATGGTTTCATTAAATTTTTAGCATCTTCAAAATTATTATTAAAAAAATAATTAATCGCTAATTTGGCTTCATCTAATGCTGTTTCTAAATCCATTGTACATGGCCTGTAATGTTTGTTGGCAGCGGCAAAGGAAAAGCAGAGGAAAGAGTAAAAGAAAATATATTTTTTAAATTAAAAGAACTAAAGGTTTAAGCAGACTGACGGATCCACGACGGATTTACGACGCATTAAAATTTTAAATATATAGTATACGCTTTCAATTAGGCTACACAGATCCACGACGGACTATTTTTAATACAATCTGAAAACCAAAACTGTGGAGTCCCTTGTAGATACGTCAATCTGTTTCCCGCATAAGAATTATTATTGAGGATTTCATGTATGAGAAAGAAAAGAACTCGACAAAAACGAACTTTGACATTAATGGTCGCTGATACGTTACTATTACTAATTATTGCATTGAAAATGGTTGGAGAAACGTGTCGGTGACCAAAAATTTCTAGATGCAAACAACTAAAGATGTTTATCCAAGAAACATGGACACAGAACTGGTAGCGTTTTGATTTCTTGACATGTGTTCATGCTCAAAACGCGCGCAACCTACACGTTTAACCACACGACTTCATTGGACTTATTTCAAAACATAATTTCAGTCGGACTGAAAAAAAGTCTTATGGAGACTCTAAAAATTGAACATATTTTTAGTCGGACTGAAAAAAAGTCTAATGGAGACTCGAAAATTTGGACTTTTTTGTCAGTCTGACTGAAATTATGTCTTGAAATAAGTCCAATGGAGTCGTGGCATAATAGATAGAAACTTTAGCATTAAAATAAAGATAGTTTTTCCTCCTTATCTTAACCGGTTTTCTTTCTTTTTTTTCTCATTGTAACGTACATGAATCCAAATTAAGCATCAAATAATTATACTCACGGCATATCCATGTCGTCGGCATCTTGAAACTGAAAAATAAAAAGAGGAAATATTAAATATGCAAAAGAAAAAAAGGCTAAATTTTGGGTGCAGAAAAGCATGAGCAAGCTACTCAGAAATTAAAAAAAAGGAAAGCCAAGTAAGACAAAGTAGAGAAGCTCAAAAAAGATTTTAAACTTTCGATACACTCTGTGTTCATAAATATTCAAGATTTTTAATATTTTGGAAAAGCGTGGATGTGTTGACTGATGTAAGAGACGACTATAATCTCGTTTTCAATGATAACTTTAGATTCTAGGTCAATTCGACTGGGGAATTTCGACTAGGCACAATTTAACTCGGCATAATTCGACTAGGCACAATTTAACTCGGCATAATTCGACTAGGCACAATTTAACTCGGCATAATTCGACTAGGAAAAACTCGTGCACGAGTTAAATACATTGAATTATTCATTAGTAATTATTGTTCTTATTTGCTACCCCAGATAAATGTTCTTTGTATTTTTTTTTTTTTTTATTCCGCGTCTAATCCTGTTGAATTTCCATATACGTTCCACATGTTTTTTGTTTCTGGATAGAATTGTCCAAGTCGAATTGTGCCGAGTTAAATTGTGCCTAGTCGAATTGTCCCAGTCGAACTGTCCGCATCGAATTGTGCCTAGTTAAATTGTGGCAAATCGAATTGCCCGAGTCGAATCGGCCGGTTACCATAACTTTAATTTGTACGAATCTATTTTATGAACTAGTACAGGGTTTTTCAAATGGGACACTACAAATGTTTTCCAATAGGGACGGGGAACCACGCAATATTTTCGTTTGTTCTTTTGACATTTACGCTCGTGAATAGTTGCCATTTCATCATAGACCAGTACACACTTGAAAAACGTTTACAAATTATAAAAATTTATTACCGAAATTCTGAGTCGGTCGCCGCAACTTTAAGAGCCGATTGTAATCGAAAAATCATCTTCAATGATGAGGCCCATTTTTGGCTAAACGGATTTGTTAACAGGCAAAATATGCGTTATTGGGCAGGCCGCAACTCACACATTCTTCAAGAGACACCATTGCATCCGCAAAAAATAACTGTATGGTGTGGACTACATGCTGGAGGTGTCATCGGGACATATTTTTTCGTTAATGCTGAAAACCGCCACGTTCTAGTTAATGGAAATCGTTATCGAACCATGCTAACTGATTATTTTTAGAATGAATTGCGTGATATGGACTTGGACAATATGTGGTTTCAACAGGACGGTGCCACTTGCCATACAGCGAATGTTACAATCGATTTATTGAAAAGTAAGTTTGGTGAGCGTGTTATTTCCAGAAATGGCCGCCTCGTTTATGCGATTTGACGCCTCTCGACTATTTTCTTTAGGGTCACGTGAAGTCATTGGTCTATACCAATAAGCCGGCGACGTTAGAAGAGCTCAGAGCAAATATTGAACAAGAAATTGCTGCAATATCGGTCGATTTATGTGAAAAAGTGGTCGAAAATTGGGTTCAACGACTGGACTTTTGCAAACGTGCCCGTGGTAGTCATGCGAAGGAAATTGAATTTCATACATAATGGCATAGAATGAGCTTTAAAGCTTTCATTGATATCTCAAACCGTTTTTGTTTTATTTAAAAAAATATTTGTAGTGCCCTTATTGAAAAACCCGATATAAGTTAATCCAGATTTACAACCATTTTTGTGGCTTTTTTTTTTCATTCAAAGTTCATTCATTTAAATTAAACTTAAAAAAGGCATATAAAAGATAAAATTATTTAAATATACAAAATTTGTGATTACATAACTAGTTTAACGAATCTTGTCTGTCAATAGAATTGGATTGATTTGAAAAGAACCACTTTTTTTTTAACTAGTTTTCTTTTAAAAACGGTTTTTCCAAACCTACTCACATCTACTTACTATATATGGTATATGTATAGTAAATCAAGATGTTGCATAAAAGTTTTTAAATGACTATGAAAATTACACCGCAAAAAGTTTCGGTAGAGAATTACGGATCAAAATTTAATCAGTTCTTCCTATCATATATAACAATGATCTTTGTAATCGGACTAAAGGATACACAGTTATAATAAATGACAAAAATACGATAAAGTAACTTATTGTTAGCTTTCTCGATAAAATTTTGGATACTAGGCCAAATCAGTTTCAGGAAACTCCCCTACCTAACCGTTTGAAATCATGTATTTCCCGCTCGAAACCGGAAAATCAATAACAAAGTCAGAAAAATGTGTACGACAAATGTGACATAACACTACGGCGACAGAAAATCTACCTACAGTTTTTGTTGACGAACTTGAAATCGTGATATCGGTAAAATACCTTCAGAAGTAATAATAAAATGTCAAAGTAATAAAACTATGTATGAGGGAAAAGTTGCATTTTGTGGCTTAGACAAAAATTCGACCTTCCACCGATATACAATATACTTGTATATTTTCTCTTTTGAGATTTACTTTTTCTTTCATTTTTTTTCTTCTTCTTTCTTTCATTCTCCTCCTCTCCAATATCGTCGTTGACCCAGTTTTTATCTATTACTTAATTCGCGAAATGCTCCAAATAATTTCATATATATATATTTTTTTTAAAGATTTTTAAAGTTTATCCTTTCTCTATACTCAAGTATATACAAAATATTTTGTGTTGAATCCGAAATCTTGTTTTTATGCCTAATGGTAGGTTCTACCAGAGGATATATGTATTAGTTTTGTCAGTCCATTTGTAAGACATCGAAATAATCGTCGTAGAAAGGTTTCAAGGGTATGGTTATGTAGGGAATCAAAAGTTATATCGGTTTATGCATGCCCGTCCATCCGTCCGTCCGTATACAAGATAACTCAAAAACGCGTTATCCGATTTTGATGAAATTTTCCATGTGAGTTGCTTCTTCCTTAACTTGGTATTGCATTTCAGCAATATCGATCCAGGGGGAGCAAAGTTATAAAGGAAAAACCAAGGTGACCAAAAAATTTTGTCGTTTTTTTTATATCGTTTACCGGATCGAATTCGCAAATTTGTGAAGCAATTTTGTTTAAATCAATTATATTGGTTAACTAAATAATTACACTGTAGCATGGTAAATTTAAGTAACATCGGTCCAAGGATAGCGGCGAAAGAAATAATCCTAGGAGAAAATAAGCCTGTTCATAAAGTTTTTTTTTATGTACTTTCCGGATAAGATTTATTATATTAGGCTGTAGGTCACCTGCAAATTAAAAAGAAAATTTTGAAAGGAGAAAACAAAGTTATGAAGAAAAAACCTTGAAATACAGTTAATTTTGACAGTTTTTCAGTACCATTTCTACCATAGGGCATCAAAAACTCAGCTACAGGCCGATTTTCAGTTACTGTATGTTTAGCTTATAGTTTTGTGATTAGAAAAACCAAAAAATTAAGCTTAAAACATCTTATTTCTAGTTTTAAAATGCAATATCGTAATATCGTTTACGATATTAAATTATTAAAAATCCATTTTTGATATAATTTAAAGTTGAGAAAGTGTTTTTTTTGTTGTTGTTTGGGTTTTTCCTTTCTTTTTTTTTATTGATAAAGGCTTTTGTAAGGAACACTCCTCTACCCGTCCATCGCCAAAAAAAAAACTTTGCAAAGAAATAAAGAGCCACCAAAAAAAAAAAAACGCTGGAATAACAGTCTTTTAAGAAAAAGAAAAACTAGTTTTTTTTTGTTTGTCAAGGTTATGGAATAATTTATTTTTTTGTATTTTTTCGCTGATCTCAAAAATAACGCAAAATTAGTTTAAAAACAGAAAAAAAAGATATAAAAATAATAATTAATGTAGCGGAAAATTAAAAAAAAAATGATATCATATAATTACATCTTAATTATTGTTCGTTTTAATGTCTTTTTTTCGTTTTTTTAGTAGTTATTGAAAGCGCGAACCTAATTAAAAGACAAAATTATTATATAATTGCAACTATAAAAAATAATTATAGAACAAACTAAATACGTATATACTTCGGTTCAAGGTTCGTGTTAAAAAGCGCAGTAAAAGAGAATATATACAGGATGATCCAACTTCAGTTTGCGAACTTTAAAACATAATAAAAGACACACAAATTTAACGAAATATACTTATTTTATTTTGTTAATCACAAATGTTAATGTATTTCATTAATTATGAAAAATAATATCAATTAAATGGTCACCTCTAGACCTTCGGCGCAGCAGACAATCTTTTCGTGGTAATTTTCGATGAGTTTCTCGTAAATTTCAGACGATATCTCGGCAATAACTTGGGAGATGTTGTTTTTTAGGTGCTCCAACGTTTCGGGTTTGTTAGAGTAGACACGACTTTTAACGTAACCCCACAAAAAGAAATCCAACGGCATTAAATACCATGATTTTGATGGCCAGTTGATGCCATCAAAACGTGAAATAATGCGATCTGAGAACTTTTCACGCAAAACATACAACGTTACAACTGCTGTGTGGTAAGTTGCGCTGTCTTGTTGGAACCACATGTCTTCCACATCAATATCTTTGATTTCGTGACAGAAATAGTCGGTTATCATGCATCTATATCGCTCAACATTGATTGTTATAGTATGACCCTGATCGTTTTCAAAAAAATAAGGCCGTCTGACTACAATGCGCATCAAACAGTCACTTTTTGGCCATGTAATAGTGTCTCGTCAATCTCATGAGGATTTTCATCTCCTCAATTTTGCAATTTTGCTTATTAATACACTCAGAGAGGTGGAGATGTGCCTCATCAGAGAAGAGTATTTTCTTTCTAAATCAGCATCAACTTCTGGGTTCTGTAACAGGACCGTTGAGAGGTAGTTAAACGATCTATTTCGTAAATGTGTTGTTGTAAACTGACATTTAACACTTTAAAAACAAGTGCTTATCGACAACTGCTTGATTTACAGTGCTCCCAACATAAGAAACTCAAATTGGATCACCCTATATATAGAATAGTAGTATTAACAAACAATTGGAAATATGAAAGATCATTATGTTTTCTCTTCTAGGTTCATGTCTGGTTATCGGTCTTCTTTTTGTGGGAGAAGAGGGTTTTTTTGGAAAGGCTTTTGATCTTTAAAGGGTTCTCCAGATCAAGCGTCTTGACAAGAGCGCAAAAATATTCGCTCAAATTCATTGATATCCAAACAAACATATGATCGTCTAGTATTACACTACGCGTAGAAAATTCTCAAAACACCCGAGTGGCAAACTTGACGTATAGAACTCTTAACCACTCTTTTACGACTTTATACTAGCGCCATTAAGATCCGTTGGGTTCTGTATAGAGAATTATTTGCTATCCACGAGCCATCATGGTCGACATTGTACACATTATCTACACCATTTTTTTTCTTTTGTCTACACACCATTGCCTACTCTGAAGTGTAGAAAAATCAAACTCAATATGAACAACACTGATTTGGTCTAAGACGATTATGTTCTCCTCAATCCAATTACACTTGCATATAATAATCTTAAGAGGTGTATTCAAACCATAGAGATACATTAACTCAAGATTTCGTTTCCCTTGTTTTCATACAAAATTATACCAAGAGAAATTGCTACTATTTTACTATATCTTCTCGCTTGCTAACACCAAGCGATTCAAGACCAAGTCTTCTAGGTTTCGGAGATAACGACTCGCCGTTCAACCAACACAATATAATAATTTAACTTGGTTCTCTCTCAGGTAAAATTGTCGGCCCACGTGAGAAAGAAAGTTAATATCTCTACTAATACATCTTCATATGATTAAAACGTGATCCTAACATCAGTAACCAGGCCAAACTCAATATATTCATTAAATGAATCTGAGAAGTTTACGTCATTTGTCCATGCCTGTCCAAACAAAATACCCAAAAACATGCGAATCATCAGCGAATATCCATTCGCTCGATCACCAATCTATCCCGTGTGCGACCTGAAACATTCGCAGACAAGTCGTTTTGATATTGCATAGTCGCCATATTATGAACACCAACTTTTTTTTTAAACGGTAGATACAGAAATTCGGGTTAAAAAAAAACGTGTAAAAAAAGATAAGTTTCCTATAGTAAAATTGGGGATATGTTCCATGTTATCCAAAAATCATGTAAGATAAAATACAGAACTATATTCTAGTTTAAAAACAGTGCAAATTTGAAGATAAAAATATGTTTTTTCATTTTTTAGGGTCAGAAATCTTCAAATATAATTGATAGCACTATGTATGGCTGATAAGACGAACAATTGATTAAATATTGTTAGTTCTTAAAAAAAAAACTTAAACTTAAACAATTTAATGATGCAATATGTTATCTAAATGTCATAGGAAATAAGTAGGTAAAAGCTATCGAAATTCCCAGTAACTACTACATTATAGCAGAACACCGTGCTACGTAATTTTTGATTCATTGCGGTACCAAAAACTGCATTTATGTACTATACTGCTCCCCGTACATAATTATACGATAATGGCTTTGAAATCGTTTTAGATCAAATACATTTTTTAAAAAAGGAATACTTATTCAAATCGGTGTATTAGTTTTTAAAGTACATCAAAAAACTATATGAAGAAGGTTATTTCCTCTTAGGATTATTTCTTTCTCCAATATCCTTAGACTGATTTGACTGAAATGTAACATGGTATCGTCTATTTGTATAGTTAACCTATATAATTAATTGAAACAAAATTGGTCCAAAAATTTTCCAATTAAATCATAAAAACCATAAACAAAAAAACGACAAAACTTTCTGGTCACCCTGGTTTTTCCTTTATCACTTTGCTCCTGGGCCGACTTTGCTGAAATGCATTATACCCGGTTAAGGAGTAAGCAACTCACATTGTAAATTTCATCAAAATCGGATAACGCGTTTTTGAGTTATCTTATATACGGACGGACGGACGGACATGCATAAATCGATATAGCTTTTGATTCCCTACACAACCACACTCTTGAAACCTTTCTATGAGGATTATTTCATTGTGTCACAAATGGAGTGTCAAAACTAATATACGCTCTGGTAGTACCCACCATAGGGTATAAAAATTACATGTGCTAATTCTTAACTAATACTTTTACTTATCATTTTCATGCCTATATGATTTGTAGGACTACTTTTATGCGGAATGAGTTCGAATCGAGTCTGTGGAGTCATATAAATATTATGTCATTTCGAGGGTTAAATGATTTTGATTATAAAAATCAATGATCAGACAAATTCAATTAATCCAATTAAAAGTAATTACACTAACATGTAATTATATGCATTTTTTAATAAGAAATCAATCAAAAATTAAAAAAAATAATAATAATAATAAAATGAAGAATATATAGGATAAAACCGTGATCATAGAAAAATAAGAAAAAAGTGCAAGATAATAATAAAAATTAAAAAAAAAGAATCTAGAAAAAAATTTGTTTAACCCTTGCATTCAAGAGGGGACTCTTGGGTCTCATCATAGTTTTTTACGCAGCAACTCGAGCCAGTATTCTTAAGGCCAATCTCCACACAGCCGACATCCTATTCTGACGGGAAAAATCAGAAAACTAGAAAGAGATGGACTTATGCAATTTTCGCTATGATTGATGGAATGAAAACATCTCAGAGTCTCCCCACACAATTTAGAAAAATTGTTAGTGGGTGACAGTATCGTGTGTGATTATTGTGAGAGTATGCACCACCCGCAGATGAAGTGCCATATAAATCAGATAAATATGTTCATCTGTTTTTGAGGGAAATCATCTGCAGATCGAAAATCAGGTGGGGAAATCAGAAATGCAGAAGCCGACAAAATTTGTAAGATGATTGTTTTTTCCCTTTCTGTTTAACCAATCTTTGTATAGTGTTATCCCATACTTGCATCAGAAGTAGGATGTCGGCTGTGTGGAGATTGGACTTTAGCTCTTATTATTTTTTTATATACATTTATTTGTTTCAGCTCTAACGTTGAGTGCAAGGGGTTAATATAATAAAAAAAATTTTTATTTTATTTTGTTTTTTACCTCATCATCGTCATTTTCATCAAATGTTGAACATGTTGAAGGCTCTTGTTGTTGTTGTTGATGTTGTAAAGACATTTTTGTTTTTTTTTTTAAATTTCTGATATTAAATTTTGTTTTTTTTTTGTTTTGTTCTTTCACTGCCTGTGTTTCTTTTATAATACAAAAAAAATACTATATAAATTCACAATTTTCAAACACCACCCACCACAAATATTCACAATTATTCGAAACTGTCACCTAAACTCATAAGAACAACCCTTTAAAAAAAACAAACTCCCCCCCCCAAAAAGGGAAAAACAAAGAGAACCTACAAACTCACTACCGCCGCCCATCAATGACTACTTCTTTAAGCATTATATAAATCCCTAAAAGTATGTTATCATCATAATAAATTCTTGAGAAAGGAAACTATGTTTTAAATACTTTTTTTTAAATTTTTTGTCAACACGAACAATTTTTTATGAATGAAGAATTGTATAAAAAAAAGTGGGTTGATAATTCCCGCCAAAAAAAAGAAAAACATAGTATAGTAACTGAAAATCGATTTTTGATACCCTATGGCTGAAATGGGACCGAAACTGTTAAAACCAAAAATATTTCAACGTTTTCTTTTTCGTCATAACTTTGTTTTGTCTTTTCAGAATTTTCTCTCAGGTAACCTAGACCCTGATAGCATAAGACTAATCTGCAAATTTTATTCAAATCGGTGTATTAGTTTTTAAGCTACATTAAAAAAAACTATATGAAGAGCGTTATTTTCTCCTAGGATTATTTCTTTCTCCACTATCCTTGGACCGATTTGACTGAAATTAAACATGCTATCATTAATTTATGTAGTTAACCAATATCATTAATTTAAACAAAATGGCTTCACAAATTTTCGAATTAAATCAGAAAAACCATAAGCAAAAAAAACGACAAAATTGTCTGGTCATTCTAGTTTTTGCTGAATAACTTCGCTCCCACTCAGTCGATTTTGCTGAAATCCAATAGCAAATCAAGTTAAGGAACAACCAACTCATATTCTAAATTTCAACAAAATCGGATAACGGGTTTTAAGTTATCTTGTACATGCATAAATCGATATAACTTTTGATTCTCTACACAACCATACACCCTTTAAACCTTTCTACGATGATTATTTCGATGTGTTACAACACACTTAGTGACAAAACTAACATGCCCTCTGGTAGTACCTACTACCATAGGGCATAAACATCATCTTTTATCATTTTCGCCCCAACTCAAAGAAAAAAAGGGATCAGTGCAAAAGAAAGGCTTTTGCAACTCTTGTTATCACACGTTTCAAAACCTCCTTTCTACAGTCACATACCATTCCATTTCCGCGTAAAATAAATCGAAAATTAAAAGGACTTATTTCAAGGCTTTCTTTGTTTGTCTTTTTTTTTTGAATAACTAATATCCTCTTCTCTTTGCCCTACCCTTACAAATATCCTTTCGCGCGCAAACTAAAAAAAATACAAAAAAGAAAGGAAATTTTTTCTTTATTGATTTTTCCCATGTTATGATATTGACCGATTATCCGGCTTGAAGGATCATATTGTTTTCGTCTTTTTACAAATTTTTAACGACGAAAAACGAAAAACTGGGAAAACTTTAGGTTATTCCCGTCTTCTCTGTGGTTTTTTTTCTCTTTCGATTCTAGTTTTATTCGAATATCCTTTTAAATTCTTGAACAAAAGATGCAGCCATCTACCCACCCACAAAAAATACATAAGATAAACAATATTAATATTTGTTTCTTTTGTTTTTTGGGAATTTACAACTTCACATACTTCTTTCTTTTATCCCAAATACATTTCTTTCGCGAAATCCTTTTTCGTTTTTTTTTTTTTGTTTCTTTGCGGAGCTATACCCTTTTTATTTGCCTTTTTGTATTTGTTGCTTTTTTCACGGCAAAAAAAGCCAAATAAATCCGAAATAAAATTTAAGGAAAAAATTAATTTCTAAAAAATTAAAATACCAACGAAAAAGTATAAAAAATTCAAAAAAGAAAAGAAAAAAACGAACCACACACTTTTTTTTATCAGAAAAATATATTTTATTTACTATTTACGCGAAAATTTTTATGTTATTTTATTTATTTAAATATTATTTTTATTACAAATTTATTGTCTTTGCCGTATTTGTCGCCGCGCGTCTTATCGAAATGCGTTCGCACATCGTTCTGATGTTTTTTTTTTCTTCACATTTTCAGTAATAATAATAACAACACAAAAATAATAATAATAGCACAGTATTAACACAGTATTAATATACAGTAAAAAATCAGTGGAACAAAATGTGAAAACTGACGAGTGACCTCAAGAATTATTAGCCTGCTTTTGCCACCCATAATTTTTATTTTCCGTGCATGTATGCTTTTTCTCAATAAAAAATGTATAAAAATTCAACCAGACATCTTTTCAGTTAGCTATCATTTTTTTTGAGATTACATTATGTTAGTGGAACAGAGATGAATATGCATTTAGCTTTAATAAACGGTTCTAACATTTCTGTAAATAATAATTCATACAGGCACTAACACTTAAAATATTTGAAAAATGCATAACAAAAAATTTCTTCTACTTAAAAAAACCCATGTGCTTATCAAAAATCGTGTCGAGGCATATTCTTACAGGCACCAACACTTGAGAAACCGTTGGCCTAGCTTCTTTGTATAGGTAAAAACTTTGGCCAAATCATTTTGCGCTTAAAAAGCACGTGGTGTTTGTTTATAAAATCTGAGTTAAAAAAATTTTCGATTGTTTTCTTTGTTTCATTCTTTCTTTAGTCCAAAATTCATAAAACTATTCTAAGACTATTTATCTCTGCCTTACTACAATTATCTTATACGAAACACGATGTAAAATAAAATATATTTGGTTTATAGGTTACTTCTTTCTTTCTAATGAAAAATTTTAATTTTCTTTCCTTATTTTGTGCGGATTTTTTTGTTTCTGTCATTCTCAAAGAAAGTATTGGGAAGATCTTGTCTAATTTCTCTTTATTTCCCAGTCAAATTACTGCCTGTTTA
Organism: Xylophagus ater; assembly: GCA_963422695.1. Classification (NCBI taxonomy): domain Eukaryota; kingdom Metazoa; phylum Arthropoda; class Insecta; order Diptera; family Xylophagidae; genus Xylophagus; species Xylophagus ater. The sequence continues at coordinate 60,748,883 of OY730480.1, forward strand.
TTATACTGAGCCAATGCCTTCTAGATATCTCATCAGGCCAGCATGTAGATGACAATGACGTCTTAACTTCAAGAGTGTAGAAAAGAGAAATAATTATTAAGCACGAAGATAAAAAGAGAGAAACCAGCTTCTAATGCAAATTACATTAGTAACGTGTTTCTTTATTTTAACCTTCGTGCTTTATAATTATTTTTCTTTTTCACACACTTGAAGTTAAGACGTCATTGGCATCTATTTGCTGGCCTGATGAGATATTTAGAAGGCATTGAACATACTCGACGTGAGGGAGGGGGAAGAGGAGCGCACATATATATATATATATATATATATAAATATATATATATATTTATTTAAGATATGACAAGAAAAAAATTTATATAGATTTTATTATTCAGTGGCGTAGCATGAATAAATTTTGTCGTTCAAAGTTTTTATATAATTCGAAATGTGTAAGAAATCACAGTATATAATAAATGTCACATTCTACAGTGACGGTGTATAAAATACTAGATTTTTTTTCGTATCAACTTCCATATAGAATGATTTCTAATTTACTTGAGATGCCTGCTTCTTCTGGTTATACTAAGTTTAGGTCAAAAACATCAACTTAAGTATTTTTTTAAAACATACATGTATTTACAGTCTTTTTTTTTACACTAACACTACTAACGAAATAGATTTCTTTGCAGCGCTGCAATGGTGCCAAAAATATATACACAAAGAATTCTCTGTTTAGGCTGAATTACAATGGCAGAGCAGAGAATAAGGAAAAACAAAAAAACTGATCGAATGCTTGCTTATGCATCTCAAATCCTTAGAACCGATTACAATGTGCATAAGCAAGAATAACCATTTGACTCAAAAAATGTTGTGTTTTTTAATTGTTTTTTGTAATGCAAAAGTGATTTTAAAAAATTGAAAATCGTTTAGAAAACAAATTTTCAAAAAAACCCATATCGTCGAGTCATATTACATGGAAAAAATATTTGCAATTCAACTGTAAAAATTTCCGTACGGAATGTAATAATTGATTTTTATTACTTAAACGTAACGAAACGGAAATAAAATTTAACGACAGCTCGGCTATGAACATTGTAATCACAGTATACGATTTATGAAGATTAGTACATTTCCGTAAATTCGGCTATGCTTGGCTCTTCCCATTGTAATTGGGCCTTTTCCTTTCTCTGTACTTATATAAGTAAATTCATTTTGGATGCCATCCGGCTTTGAATATTTCCCTAAAAGGAAGGATTTCAGTTGGCAGGTTTAGAACGAACCGATATAAATGTTCTGAATCTTTCTTTGCTTTCCCAAAAATTGATGACTTCTCTTAACTCGGCTGTCTTCGCATAACACTTCAAAATAATTAACACAGAACACACTGTCCTGTGATTCGGTTTATAAAGAAGTTATATCGTTTACATTTCTCCATTATACACTGTAACATCAAAACGTGTTGGTTATTTTTAATGAAATTTGGAACGTAAGTTTGTTATACCTTGTCCTTGATATAATATTCTGTTTGGATAAAATCGGAAAATAAAGAATAAAGTTATACGTGAAAAAACTCGCAAGAGCAGAATGTTTCTGTGTTTTTCTTAAAATTTGAGATGATCGTATATGATCTAATGTGTTACATCAAAATCATGTACAAAAATTTCATGTAAAACCAGAATTGAGTGTATATAGATTTATTATACACCAAGGGTGGTGTATGTTCTGTTCCTGTTTCTGTTGTTTCTATTTGTCACTTCGCAGTTTTAGCACGAGAGCGCACACAACACAGAAATCATGCCTCCGAAAAATTGACATGCTTCATGCTACAATGAAATTTTCACAATAAATTTATCATTAGGGCTCGTCACGCGTTAGTTCGCAAACTTGCGAAATTATTTGATTATTTTTGACAATTCGTTGAACCAATCAAAATGCTTAAAAGACTTCGCAGATTTGCGAAGCATATATCAAAAATAAACATGCCCTGGAGCTGAAAAAATTTTTCATTTTTGACAAATGCAATTTTGAATTTGTTTTAACGGTTTTTCTTTTGGAAGTGAATACTAAAAACTATTAAATTGTATAAAATGTCAGGAAAAAGGGAATTAGTAGAATTTTTAATTGAAAATGTTTGGTTTGAAAATCCTAAAATGAGAAATGAAAATTTATATTTGCGAAACGTTGTCACGAGCGCAGATTATTTTAAGTTTTCCCTGACCAATCAGAATGATCTGTCAGACTTGCGAAAAATCTTCGCAAAAATAATCAAGCCTCGTGACAAGCCCAATTATTAAAATTTTAATATTTTTCATAAAGCAAAACGGTCTCAAACCCTGTCACTGGAAGCCGACACAAATTTTGATTCTGGGGGTTTTTATGCCCTATGGTAGGTACTACCAGAGGGTATATTAGTTTTGTCACTAAGTGTGTAACGCATAGAAATAATCATCGCAGAAAAATTTCAAGGGTATGGTATGGTTGTGCAGGGAATCAAAAGTTATATCGATTTATGCATGGCCGTCCGTCCGTCCGTCTGTGGACAAGATAACTCAAAAACGCGTTATCCGCTTTTGTTCAAATTTAGAATGTAAGTTGGTTATTCCTTAACTGCGTTTGGTATTGCATTTGAGCAAAATCGATCCGCGGGGGGCAAAGTTATAAAGGAAAAGCCAGAGTGACCAGAAAGTTTTGTCGTTTTTTTGGTTATGGTTTTTCAGATGTAATTGGAAAATTTGTCAATCGATTTTGTTTAAATTAATTATACAGATTAAATACATAAATAGACGATACTATATTAAATTTCAGTCACATCGGTCCAAGGATAGTGGAGAAAGAAATAGTTCTAGCCTAAAATAAGCCTGTTCATAAAGTTTTTCTGATGTATTTTAAAAACGTATGTACCGATTTGAATCAAATTTACGAAACGTGTTTATGCTATTAGACTCTAGCCTACCTGTGAATTTGGGCAAATTTGAGAATGAAGAAATGAAGTTATGGAGAGAAAAACCTCAAAATATTCAGTTAAGTAGAAAGTTCGTGGCGTTTTTTTCCAATAGATGGCTTTAGAATCGTATAACTTGAGTAGTTCTAATCCTATCAAGTTATATTAAAGCGCCCTTAAAAGGCGACATTTTATAAAATATTTAGGAAAAAAATTGTGAAATTCAGGCAGAACTAATTGGGGTAATTGGGTTTGGAAAATGAGCCAAAATTCTGAAAAACATTCCCTATATTAATGCTCCATGTAAGGTACTGCCGTCCGTCCGTGGACAAAATAACTCAAAAACGTGTTATCGAATTTTGATGAAATTTAGAATGCTACTTGGTTATTGCTATAGTTGATTTGGTATTGCATTTCAGCAAAACCGACCGAAGGGGAGCGAAGTTATTAAGCAAAAACGAGGGTGACCAGAAAGTTTTGTCGTTTTTTTATATAGTTTTTCGGATTTAACTGGAAAATTTGAGAATCAATTTTGTTTAAATTAATTATATTGGTTAAACACGTAAATAGACGATACCATGTTGAATTTGAGCAAAATCGGTCCAAGGATAGTGGAGAAAGAAATAATCCTAGGAGAAAATAAGTTTGTCCATAAAGTTTTTTTGATGTACTTTAAAAACTAACATACTGATTGCCGGATTGGATTTATCCTATTAGGGTCTAGGTTACCTGTGAATTAGAGGAAATTTTGGAAAGAGGAAACAAAGTTATGAAGAAAAAACCTTGAAATACTGTTAGATTTGACTGTTTTTCTGTCCTATTTCTACCATAGGGCTATAGGCCGATTTTAAGTTACTATATGTTTATGCCCTATGGTAGGTACTACCAGAGGGTATATTAGTTTTGTCACTAAATGTGTAACGCATAGAAATAATCATCGCAGAAAAATTTCAAGGGTATGGTTGTGCAGGGAATCAAAAGTTATATCGATTTATGCATGTCCGTCCGTCCGTCCGTCCGTCTTTGGACAAGATAACTCCAAAACGCGTTATCCGATTTTGTTGAAATTTAAAATGTAAGTTGGTTATTCCTTAACTGCATTTGGTATTGCATTTGAGCAAAATCGATCCGCGGGGGGCAAAGTTATAAAGGAAAAACCAGGGTGACCTGAAAGTTTTGTCGTTTTTTTGGTTATGGTTTTTCGGATGCCATTGGAAAATTTGTCAATCGATTTTGTTTAAATTAATTACACAGATTAACTACATAAATAGGCGATACTATATTAAATTTCAGTCACATCGGTCCAAGGATAGTGGAGAAAGAAATAGTTCTAGCCTAAAATAAGCCTGTTCATAAAGTTTTTCTGATGTATTTTAAAAACGTATGTACCGATTTGAATCAAATTTACGAAACGTGTTTATGCTATTAGGCTCCAGCCTATCTGTGAATTTCGGCAAATTTGAGAATGAAAAAATGAAGTTATGCAGAGAAAAACCTTAAAATATTCAGTTAAGTAGAAAGTTCGTGGCGTTTTTTTCCAATAGATGGCTTTAGAGTCGTATAACTTTAGCAATTCTAATCCTATCAAGTTATATTATAGCGCGCTTAAAAGGTGACATTTTATAAAATGTTTATGAAAAAAATTGTGAAATTCAGGCAGAACTAATTGGGGTAATTGGGTTTGGAAAATGAGCCAAAATTCTGAAAAAAATTCCATATATTAATGCTCCATGTAAGGTACTGTCGTCCGTCCGTGGACAAAATAACTCAAAAACGTGTTATCCAATTTTGATCAAATTTAGAACGCTACTTGGTTATTGCTATAGTGGATTTGGTATTGCATTTCAGCAAAATCGACCGAAGGGGAGGGAAGTTATTAAGCAAAAACGAGGGTGACAAGAAAATTTGGTCGTTTTTTTATATGGTTTTTCGGATTTAACTGCAAAATTTGTGAATCAATTTTGTTTAAATTAATTATATTGGTTAAATACGTAAATAGACGATACCATGTTAAATTTGAGCACAATCTGTCCAAGGATAGTGGAGAAAGAAATAATCCTAGGAGAAAATAAGTTTGTCCCTAAGTTTTTTTGATGTACTTTAAAAACTAACATACTGATTCGCGGATTGGATTTATCCTATTAGGGTCTAGGTTACCTGCAAATTAGAAGAAATTTTGAAAAGAGGAAACAAAATTATGAAGAAAAAACCTTGAAATACTGTTAGATTTGACTGTTTTTCTGTCCTATTTCTACCATAGGGTATCAAAAAATCGGCTATAGGCCGATTTTCAGTTACTATATGTTTTTCACTATAAATTTGTCGTCTAATCTTTTTTTCATATTAGAATCCGTATAAATACTTTGTCCTATTTGAATTTCAATAGAGAATTAATATTACTAAAAGAAAATGGAAAATTTTAATCTAATTTATAAATTTTTCATCATTTGAAAGGTTTCTTTCTGATATTTACTTTTTTGTTTTCATCCAATCAGATATTCGAATTCTTACCAAACAGTAAAAGGGACATATTTTTAAAGGGAGTTTACTTACTTTTAGGTGCAATAGAAAAATGGAATCCTTTCATTGAATATTCTTTTGTGATATTTTAAATTTAAATGAATTTTTTTTTTTGATTAATTATTTAATTAATGAAATATATTAAATGTTTTTATATGGTTTTCTATGTTTCTAGAAAATTCCATTGATCGAACAATTTACGAATTTCAAAATGATTTGTTTCCTTTTAAAATTATTTTTCAAAACAAGAAAACTTAATAAATATAAAAGAAAATTAATGAAATAATTTCTTGATTATTTAAATATTATTAATATTAAGATATAACTAAATGTTTTGAAAATAAAGAATTTTGATAAATACAAAAAAAAAAAATATGTAACTGCTAGATAACAACCATGACGTATGACATCTAAAACTATTTGTGTGGTTGCGACAATTACCTAATAATGAAAAAAGGTAAAATAAATATTTCTTTCAAGTATATTCAAACTTGGTATTTTACTTGTGCTTTATCAAATTCGTCGACCCATTTTTCCCTTTTCCAATTATTTTTGTTCATATCACCGGTATAAAGAGCAACTTTAAAATTTGTCAAATCTGTCTGGTTCTTAATTCGATTTGATTTGATTTTTATATCGGCAGTAAAGAATATATCAAAGTGGCTCAATTTTTCTATCTAAACGACCAGGCCCCGTAAAAGAGCAGGATGGATCTAATGTGTCCGGACGATTTGTAATGATAAGAAGCCACTTTTAGTGACAAACAGAATCTTCTTTATTATGTTGATACCAAAGTGTAACTATAGTAAAGTGGCGAAAGTTCCTATCCTTACCGTACCGCCGTTTTTCAAATTTTGCCTGCTCTTTTTCAAAAAATTTTCTATCCACTGCTGACATAGATAGCATTAAAAATTGTACATACGGGTGAAAGAGAAACATGATGTCATATGATTTTGAAAAACATCCCTAATTTTTTTGTTCGAAAAATTGATCCCATGATGGTGTTGCCATTAATGTATTTTTTTAAACTGATTGTTTAACTTTTTTAAAAAATGATGAAAATCTTTAATAATAGAGTTATTATTTAAATGAATATTTTAATAATGAAAAATGAAATTAATATTTCTTTATTCTTTGCTATTTTAGTCTTAATGCAGTATTTTCTTTGATTTTTAATATAATTGCAAAATTGAAAATTACATTTGCCGGCAATTTAAAAAAACCGTACTTGACTGTTTTCAGATGTTGAAAAGCAGCCAGGCACAAAACACTTAAATTTATTTTGTTTTAAACGTTTAAAATTTTCCATATTTTAAACCGCGTCTAACTCCAACGATTTTTTTTGAAAGAATAACATTTTGCAATATTGGCAACACCACTAATGGGTAATTTTAAAATTTAAACAAAAAAACTAAGTCAGAAATTTGTATACAAATGCACACATACCAGAAAAAAATTTGGCGCAAATTTTTTTTTTCTGGGATGTATGTAAAATTTGTGCCCAAACATAAGATTCCGGGATCAAATCATAAGATTCCATCTAATTTTTAAGAACATTTCATTCTCTCTCTTGCTAATGGATTTTGCCTATGAAAAATATATGTACTCTTGCGTATTCTTTTCCCCGTCTGCCACGTGCTTTTTCTAGCTACTTCGCTAGCTTTCCTCACTTTACCATAGTTACACATACCAACTGGCATAAATGCGAATATGACATTTTGGCGTTTGTCAAGTTTGACATGTCAAATCAAAAACAGTATGAAATTTGCGAAATTGACTCAAATGTCAAATCAAAAATAGTGAAATTTTCGGAAAAGATACTGACAATATTTCCGGCGGGAACATTTGAATTTTTTTTTTTTTTAAACATTTAAAAACATTTCGCGGCCAAAGGCTATATATAATTTGTTGAAATATAAATTTCAAATTATTTTCTACGTGTTCTTATTCATTTTTCTAAACATATTTTCCTCCTTATTTTTTATTAATTACATAATTTTTTTTTAAATAAAAGTTTAAAATATTTAATAAATTCGTATTTAAAGAATTATTAAATATTTATTATATTCAATAATTCTACGTAATAATTTTAAAAGCAAAAAATAATAATAAAAAACTATTGCAAAAAAAAATAAAAATTTTCAAATACAGCGGTACTCTCTACGCCATTTTTTCATTTAAACACCACAAGCGCTTCAGTTTCGTATCATTTCCGTTGTTTCGTTTTCGAGTGTGTATTTCGTAGTTTCTAGTCGCGCTTCGCGTATGAAATACAGTTTTTTTTTTTATTTTTTTTTAAGTATTTAAATTAAATATAAATTTAAACACTAAAGCACGAAAAAAAATGCACAAGAAGAAAAGGTGATAAAGAACACGCTGAAAAATAAGAAAACCGAAGCAATTGTTTTTTGTTCAAACGCAATTTATTTCAATTTTATTTGTTTTTTTTGTTCGGAAAGAAAACAACAAAAATAAAGAAAAACAAAGGCAACAAAAAAAAAACAAAAACACCCAGAAATTCGAATTTTTGTTGAAATGTCAATTTGCAGATTTGATTGAAATGTTTTTATTTGGTTGAAGACTTTTTTAATAAGTTTAATAAACTAATTAATGTTAACTAATATAATTATTCCGAATTTAAATCTAGGCTTAATATAAAATTTGTGTTTTGAGAAAATTCTGTTCCCTACGTGACTCGTTCGAATCCGAATTAAGAATTTACATGTCTTCAGAAAAAGAAAATCTCAACTTTGGTTAAAAACGATTTTACCTAAGCTTTAATAGTATCGAAATTTGCCCGAAAATCGGGATTAATTTAACAAATTTCCATTGAAGGAAAATAGCCATTATTCAAGCAGTTATTGGACATGGATCGTCAAAAAAAATGTCTTAACCACAGCTAAACAATTTACTACAATTCGAGGATCGACGACAAAATAGAATATCATAAAAATCTATTCATAACATTTGACCAAAATGAAATTGAATAACCAATTTCGAAAAGGTTTCATGTTGGGTTTTTTTTTTTTTTCAAAATGTACTTTGTCGCCGTTTTTTTTTTATCTTCTTGCGCATGTTCCATGAGCAAAAGGAACTCATATCTGTTTTCCAAAGTGGAAAAAAATGTATGTCTTTCTTCCGTAGAGTGCGTCTCCTTTTAAAATATTCCCAGTTGATGTCATACACATATGCCAACGATTAATACAGTCGTCCAAACACTTCTTATAGGCATTTTCCGGTGTAGCCTTCAGCATCTTCTGCGAATTTTGTTTTATAACTTCAATGGACTACACTACACCTTTTCAATCGCGCCACGAACAAAGCAGTGCTTTTCTTTAATGAATATCAGGTTTTGCAAGATTTTCGGACGGTGTTCCAGGTTTGCAATGAACTTTTCTCCTCTTAATATTTTCGTAAAAAATCCACTTTTCCATTTACAGTAATCAGCTTCTCAAAAAATCTGGTTCCACATTGTGTCTAATAAGGTGTGATGGACATATTCTTATACCAGGTGGGCTGAAAAGTTCGTATCGTTTTAAAGAAAAACACATTTTTTTTAACAAAACTCGATTTTATTATTCAATATAGTTGCCATCGCGGGCGATACACCGATTCTAGCGATCTTCCAACTTTTCGATACCATTTTTGTAATACGATTTGTCTTTTGCTTGAAAAGAGGCCTCAGTTGCGACGATTACCTCTTCATCGGTGCTACATTTCTTTCCAGCAGGCATTCTCTTGAGGTCTGAGAACAGGAAAAAGTCGCTGGGGGCCAGATCTGGAGAATACGATGAATGTGGAAGCAATTCGAAACCCAATTCATGCAATTTTGCCATCGTTTTAATTGATTTGTGACACGGTGCATTGTCTTGAAAACAACACTTTTTTCTTCTTCAAAATGGGGTCGTTTTTCTGTGATTTCGTCCTTCAAACGCTCCAAAACCGCTATATAATAGTCGCTGTTGATGGTTTTTCCCTTTTCAAGATAGTCAATGAAAATTATTCCATGCGCACCCCAAAATACAGACGCCAGACCTTTGCCAGCTGACTGTTGCGTCTTTCCACGCTTTGGATTCGGTTCATCGCGTGCAGTCCACTCGGCTGACTGTTGTTTGGACTCAGGAGTGAAATGATGGAGCCGTGTTTCATCCATTGTCACATATCGACGCAAAAAATCGGGTTTATTACGATTGAAGAGCTCCAAACACTGTTCAGAATCAGCAATTCGTTGTTGTTTTTCGTCGATTGTGAGCTCGCGCGGCAGCCACTTTGCACAGAGCTTTCGCATACTCAAACATTCATGAATGATATGTCCAACACGTTCCTTTGATATCTTGAGAGTGTCAGCTATCTCGATCAACTTCACTTTACGGTCATCCAAAATTATTTTGTGGATTTTTTTGATGTTTTCGTCCTTAACAGCCACAGCCTCTTTTGGAGGTCCACTGCGTTCATCGTCTTCGGTGCTCATATGGCCTGTACGGAACTTAACAAACCACTTACGAATGGTTGCTTCGCCTGGCGCAGAGTCCGGATAACACTCATCAAGCCACTTTTTGGTATCAGCAGAATTTTTTTTCATCAAAAAACAGTGTTTCATTAACACACGAAATTCCTTTTTTCCATTTTCTTCAAAATAACAAAAGTTGCTTCACTCAAAATGCTATATCTCACAAACTAATAGTCCGACAGCTGTCAAATTTATACACGTATCTTTTGAAGGTTGGTACTAACGAAAAATGATATGGATTTAATTCTAGTGCCGCCCTCTCATAGAAACGACACGAACTTTTCCGCCCACCTGTTATGATCAGATAAATTTTTTTCGGTCAATTTGTGTTGGACCCAAATGTTTTCCTTTAAGACTAACCCAAGAAATTTAATGTGGTCTCCAACAGTTGTATGATGCATACCAAACTCTATTTCGCAATTTCTCTACTTGTTAGATGTGGACTATTCTCCAACCTGAACTGGAAAATATACGACAGAATTTTCACTCCAACCTAAATAGCTGGTTGTTTCCTGCGTCGGACAGTTTTCTACTTTTCTTTTCATATTTCTTCATTTTCTTAGTTGTCATAATATTAATTTGTAGCTGAAAATTTGTTATGACTAAAAATTTGTCACAATGCCAGAATAGGCCTGTAGAATTTAGGGTGTTAGTTAATTTCTCAGCCTCGACAAGAAAAATACTGTTTTTGTAAATGAAATATATTTTATTATTCAGTATAATTTCCCTGAACTTCAATACACTTGTTCTAACGATTCTTCAATTTAAGGATTCCATCCCTGAAATGAAAGTCCGGTAGGCCTCCAAAACAACGCCTCTACAGCTGCTATGATCTCTTTTAGCTTCTTGTTTCGATTAAGAATCATGATGGTGTACCCAAGTCTCATCCATAGTGATGAATCGACGTACGAAGTCCATTCTATCCTTCATAAAACGGTCCAAATGTTAAGAAAGTCACATTCGAAGGTGTTTTTGTTCAATTGTTAGCGAATGCTGCACAAAGCGTTTGGAAACCTAAAACTTCAGCTAGAATGTGATGCATTGATCTATGTGAGATGCCTATTGATTCAGCTATCTCATCTACAGTCATTCGTCGATCTTTCAAAACAATATCCTGTATGTTTTCTGTTGTTGATACACTTTTGGGGACGACCTTTGAGTGGATCATCTTCGAGGCTTGTACGACCAGATTTAAAAAGAGCAGCCCATTTTTTCACAGTGTCAATTGAAGGTGATGCATCCTCATATACTTCTAACGATTTTGAATGAATTTCTGTAGGTGGTAAACCATCCCAAACAACGAATTTAATCATTGCACGATATTCAATTTTTTCCATGTTAAAAAAATTCAATGACACGTCAACTTCAAATAGTTTCTAAACAAAGACTGAATTGACTTATCGACATGAAACTTGACATGTTTTCATATGAAGGTAATACAAAAAAATTGACCTGTTAGCAGCGAGTTCTCTTGTCGAGGTTAAAAAATTATCGAACACCGTAGTACAAACAATTCAAAATTAATATTAATATTTTGTTTCTTTTTTTTCTTTCTATATTACTCCATCAAACATGTCCAAATTTTGCAATAAATTGAATTTTTGGATTTAAAGAAATTAACAATTTCAAAATTGTGTAAAACCAAAAAAAAGTCGTGCAAAAAGTTTCCCTGGGGAAAAAGATACACCGACTTCCTTGGACAAAGAAACGAAATTTATATTGTGAGAGAGGACAACAAGGACGCAAGAGGGGTTGACAACAAAAAAAGAATATTTGAAAACAATGTAAATAAGACGTAATCCACAGATAGAGAAACACTCCGAAAGAAAGAAAAAATATATCAAAAATCGGAGAAAATCGTGGGTTTTTTATTTTAATTGTTGTTTGTTTCTTCTTCTTCTTTCTTTTTATCTTACATCCCCGATCTTCAGGATGAAATGAAGATAACAAAATCATAATCAAAAAAAAACAGCAAATTTGACAACAATCAACAGCAATCAATTCCAAAACTAGAAGTTGATTTCTCAGTTCCACAAAACAACAACAAAAAACAAACGTGTCTCTGATAAAGTCCCGCCCCAGATAAATCCATCAAGGAGAAAGGCAAAAATTTTGATGAGAATATGAGTAATCATCAAAATGAGAATAATGTTGGTGAATCAACAACAACAACAGTGTCGTCATCGTCAACACCACAACAGCCACCATTACAAACATCAATAAAAGATTTAAATGATAATAAACAATTAACACAAGATACGATCGCTTCAACAACAACATTACCACCAATAGTATCAGTAACAACGGCGACACCATCATCAATATCAACATCAACAATAACAACAAGAAAATTGAAAATGAAAAATACAATAAATTTAAGTTGTTTACAACAATTAGATTCCACTGTAATCAATTGTCAGGATGATCAAACATTTGAGCCAACAATTGAAATGATGGTGAATGATTTTGATGATGAACAAACATTAGAAGAGGAAGAAGCATTAGCGGCACGTGAATCTGAAGATCCAACAAATGAATTAAAAAATCTACAAAAAGAAAGTGATATGCCAATTGAAGAATTGCTAGCTTTATATAATTGTGCAGCAAATAATAAATCATCAGCATCATCACCAACATCGTCAACATCATCTTTATCAAATAATAATATAAATAATAAGAAATCAACAGCGACAGAAATAGCGGATAATAAAAATGTTAAAGAAAATGTTAATAAAAATAATAATCAACAAGAAATTAATGGAATTAATAATGTTAATAATAGTAGTAGTGTTGTTGAAGATATTGATGAAAATAATGATGATGATAATAATAATAATAATCATAATAATGAAGAAGAGGAACAGGATGATGGCGATGAAGAAGAAGATGATGATGATGATGAAGACGAAGAAGAAGATGAAATTAATGATGATGATGATGATGATAGTCTTATTAATGAACAAACTAATAAAATCAATTCGAATTTTAATCAACAATCGACATTAATAAAATCAACAACAACAACAAGAATAACACCAACACGACAAATTACTGGTGGAATACAAACGACAACCCAAATAACAACAGGAACAACTACGACAACAACAACATTATCATCAACAACATTGGTGACAACAAATGTACAATCAACATCACAATTACGAAAATTATATCCGGAAACATATGGAAATGATAAACGTTTATTACGAAGTATGAGATTGTTGGGGCTTCTTTCTTTTCTTGAATGGTTTTTTCATTTGTTTTTCTCTTTATAGCGATTTCAAGACAACAAAGTGATGAAGAAGATGACGGTGAATATAGTCCGGATGAAGATGAATTTAAAAAAGTAATTTTGTAAATTTTTATTTTAATAAGAATTGGACGAATGAACATATTTTTTTTTTTTTGTAGACAATAATGGTTGGTAGTGAATTTCAAGCGATCATTCCAGAAGGTTTCATAAAATACGATGATGTATTACCATATGAAAATGAGGATAAATTAATATGGGATCCGAGTAAATTAAATGAATATGAAACTGAAGATTATTTACAGAAAGCAAATATGTATAAACAAGAAAATGGAATCGATGCGATACCACAAGGTTCACATTTACGTGATGACGAACAAGTATTTAATTGTCTATTAGTATTTTCAATTTGATTCTTTTAAGATGTACAAAAAAATGATGTCAAGCAATTAAAATAACACATTCGCGGACGTGAATGCTATAGCATACATTTTCGCTGTGATGCCAAATGGGATGAGCTTTTTACTGTCCGCGAACGTGTTAATTGTGACATAGTAAAATCAGTTATTTTCTGATCCGTCTTCAAGATTCGTTTCAATGAACATTAATGGGCGCATTCAGCAGTCCGAAGCACTTTACATATAGCAATACGACTGGATTGTAATTCTAATTTTAAGCGCTTAATGAAATTGTAGCATAAACATTTTTTGCTAACTCAAACAGCTCATTTAAGGTTGTTGTTCACGCTAAAAAAAAAAGGTTTATGTAAAGGATAAATTGAGAGGTATTTTTGAAAATTGTTTATGGATTAATTAAGTTTAATTGAAATTTAGAAAAAATTAGTTTAGTAAAACTTCCATTTTCCGAGGAAATTTTTATTTAATTTTATTTAGAGTTTTCATTTACTCTCGACACTTATTTCGTTTAACAAAAAAGTTATTCACATAAAACTAATTTGACGTTTAGCATAGACAACTACCATTTTGCTTGGTTCAAGCAAACGCATCCAGGAGTAGAACAAATTCTAACTGCTTAGATTAAGAATTTTGACTAAACGCTTAGGACTGCTGGATGCAGCCAATGATTTATAATGCCATTTTAAAATGGATGTTTCCATGCAATGACGGTCCAAGCTATCTCAGCGCCGGGTGCAGATTAGGTAAATGGCGCCTTCAATACTAAAAATATCGTATGTAAGGTCAAGGAAAAAGTTCGTGATAATCAAAGAAAAAATGTACCTTTTCCACAAAATTTAATATGAACCAAAATGAAAAAGCTCGCGATACTAAATAAAAAAACGCTCAAATTTGGCGCCTTTCGAACTTTGGCGCTGGGTGCGGCGGCTCTATTACACCATAGGTTGGACCGGCCCTGTTCACATGCACCCATTTTAAATCATGATGTTATCGTTAGTGGGCGCGTTGAAATCGTCAAAACCTATAAATCGTACAACATTCTCATTTTTCTAAAACCTACCTTAAGGCCTTTGCAAATGAAACACGAACTGCGAATTGCGAACAAATCAATTATTCCAGGTTTAATTAATTTTATTTGAATAATTTTTCGACATACAATTTTTAAAATTAATTAATACATTTAATTATCATCAAAAATACTTTAATTATTTTGTTAAATTAATTAAAGTGGCAATTTAAATTTTTTCCCTGCCAATTGGAACAGCTGTTCGCGAACTGGCAAGTCCTTATTGGCGTTCCACTGTGAAACTTATTAGTTGCGAATAAAAAAATCGCTGGTTTTTAACCGGAATTTTTTAATTTTGTTTAACTATGGTAGGTTGGGTTTATTTTGGTTTATCAATTTTTTTAAACCAAAATTAACCAAAAAAATAAAGAAATGGAAAAAATTGTAAAATTATTATTTTTAAAATTCTAAAGATTTTATTCGCAATTCGCAATGTTGTTAATTGTCAAAATGCAATTAGCAATTCGCATCTCATTTGCAAAGGCCTTTAATATCACAGACATTTACGAAATGCCTTTTCTAAAGGCGTGTCGAAGCCAAGCGAGCGAGCATTTGCTTGATGTTTTCACTCGCCATGATCGTTCAGTGATCGAGACCAAGTATGGCTGGGTCAAGCTTACTAATGCGTTTACACATCAACTGAGAATTTGCAGAGAACGTGTTTTCTTTTTCTTTGTTCGCTTGGTTGGGGTCGCGCTGGTTTCGAGAAAAACTTGTCGTAAAAGCTGTGTCTATTTAAGGTCTTAAAAGAATTAACCGAAACAAATAGGCTTCATATGGAAGAGAAATGTTTTAACATTAATATTTTTATTTTCCAAGGCATTATATTTATTATTACAATGCGGTCATAGTATGGATGAAGCATTACGCCGGAAGCGTATAAATGCAGTACCATCGACGGAACAGATGAGTCTATGGTCCGAAGAGGAATGTCGTAATTTTGAAAGTGGTATAAGAATTTATGGTAAAGATTTTCATACAATACAACATACAAAGGTGAATATTGAATAAAAAAGAAATCGAGCTTTCTTTTCCTTTTCTTTTTTTTTGGTTCGAAAAAATTATTCGCGTCTATAAAAGCTTAAAATTTTTATTTAAGAACTTACAATTGTGAAACGGGATTCTTAGCTGATGTGGCATTTAATTAGAATTGAAATTCTGTAAGACGATTACTACAGAATAGAACTTCGAAATCGATAGTACATTCTGTCAAAAAAGTATCTGGAATTTGTCAATAAAACAATATTTTCAATTAATCATCAAAATTTATATTTTGTCTCCTTCAAAATAGGCTACATTTGAAGTAATGCACTTGTTCCAATGAACAACCCAGTCGTCAAAGTACTTTTTAAAAGTATATTCCGTTATAGACTTTAACTCCTTCAGCGATTTTTATTTTATAGCTTCTATCGACTCGAAACGTGTTTCACGAAGTGGTAATTTGAGTTTGGGAAAGAGGAAAAAGTCAGCAAGTGCCATATCCGGTGAAAATGATGGCTTCTCGATGGTATTCGTTGAGTTTTTGGACTAAAAATGCATTCACAATTATCGCTTTGTATCGTGTATTATAGTGGTGCAAAATCCAAGAATTGTCCTTCCATAAATCTGGATACCGATTACAATTGCCATTTTTCACCTTTTTTGAAAAATTTCCCTAAATTTTAAAAGAGTATTGCCATTTCACAAAATTTAATTTTCAAAAGGAAATTATTTCTACAGTCGGGAAATTTTTTGTCATCAATTTTTCTGACGTCCTCTCGAGCTAGTCAGTATTTTGCCGTTAGTAAATTGTATGAAAGATTTCGTTAATTTTAAATAAAAAATTTTTTTTCTGTTTAACGATTAATTCTCAATTAAATTAATTTTTGCTTTAGTACTATTTAGCACTAAACTAAATAAAATTATTTTTCTCTAATAATTTGACCAAAAAAAAAATTTTTTAGTTGAAAAAAAAAAAAAAAAATGACGAATAAGAAACACATGTGTTTCGAACTCAATGACAAGTATACTTGCACACACTGACGCATTTTGGTAGCTTTATGGATGCCATGTATGGTGGCTTCGAACGTCAGTTCGAATGGTGAGAAATGGCAATTGTAATCGGTATCCTGAACAGCGATTCAGGCTGCATTTGTCGACATTCGAAGTCACTTTTCCAAGACACCACATATGGTTGATAAAATGCGTTTAATGGGTGCAAGTAAATATGTATTTAGTCATTGAGTTCGAAACATATGTTTTTATTATTCGAAGAATACATTGTCATTTTTTGTTAATTTTTTTTTTAACTAAAAATTTTTTTTTTGGTAAAATTATTATTTTTCTAAAAGAGAAAAATAATTTTATTTAGTTTAGTGCTAAATAGTACTAAAGTAAAAATTAATTTAATTGAGAATTAATCGTTAAACAGAAAAAAAATTTTTGATTTAAAATTGACGAAATCTTTAATACAATTTACTAACGGAAAAATACTGACTATCTCCAAAACACGTCAGAAAAATTGGTGGCAAAAAATTTCCCGACAGTATAAATAATTTCCTTTTCGAAATTAGATTTAGCGAGGTGGCAAACCCTTTTTTTCATATAAGGGAAATTTTTCAAAAAAGGTGGCAATAAACGACGACAAATGTATGCCTGAATCGATGTTCTGGTCTTTTGCAGCGGATAAAAAAAAATTATTTATATATATTATTTATTCGGCAATTATTGAACCCTTTTTCAACCAGTGCAGATTTTTTTTAGGAGAACTCGTTGCATTTAGCTCGTTAGCAACTTTCTCCCAGAAATTAATGACTTTTCCGACGGAATTTGTAATATCAAAAATTCCGATGGAATGAATTTCAGAATGTATAGTAGAATAGAAATTTTAGTTCCGTAGGAAAATTCCTATTCCGACGGAATTTAAACTAACTTTAGTGAGTTACATGATTTATTTCGACTTGTTTGCGATAAAACAATTTATTTAAAATGACATGAAAGATGACACTATTTGTTAATAAGTGATATCTGCCACATTTATTGTACACGAAAGTAAATGAACAAATGCAATTAACATGAGAAATTCATCAGCCACCACCATATAACGATGGTTTTCAGCCGACTGTATTACTAGACAAAAGTATGACATCATCACCACATTGCCTCATGTTTATTATAGATGTGTATATGTATCCAGTGGTTCTCGAAGCAATATGTTCCTAATACTAGGCTACTAGACGAAATATACTTTATTATTCAATATAGTCTCCCTGAAGTGAGAGTCTGGAAGGTCTGCAAAATACCCTTCTACGGCAGATATCACCTCTTCGTATGACGAAAAACGCCTTCCACGCACGAATGTTTTCAGGTTTGGAAATAGATGGAAGTTACTAGGAGCCAAATCTGGCGAATACGGTGGATGTTCTAACAATACGTACTTTAATTCCCTGATTTTTGCAATGGTTTTTTGACTTTTGTGAGCTGGTGCATTGTCTTGGTGGAAAATGGTTTTTTTCTTCTTTAAACCGGGCATTTTTGACGAATTTTTGTTTCGAGCTGGTCCAATAAGTTTGAGTAATATTCAGAATTAATTGTTTTATCGGTTTGGAGATAATCCACCGACAAAATCCCTTTCGCAGCCCAAAAAACTGAAGCTAACAGTGTTAACCTAACACTTTTTTGGCCGATCTTTGGGCCTTAATCCGTATTGGAACTGAATTATTGGTTTCACACCACGCTTTTGATTCTGCTTTCGACTCAGGATTATAGTGATAAACCCAAGTCTCATCAATAGTGATGAATCGACGCACAAGCTCCACCTTATCCTTTCGAAAACCCTCCAAATGTCGTTGAGAAAGTCGCATTCAGATGTGTTTTTTCCATTATTAGAAAATTCGGCACATACTTTGTACAAAGTTTTTTGAAACCTAAAACTTCATGTAAAATCTGATATGTTGATCCATGCGAGATGCCTATGGTATCAGCTATCTCATCTACAGTCACTCGTCTATCTTCCGAAACGATATCCTGTATTTTTTGTATGTTTTGTGTTGTTGATATACTTTTTGTACGTCCTTGACATAGATCGTCTTCAAGGTTTGTACGGCCAGATTTAAAAAGGGTAGCCCATTTTTCAACTGTGGATTTCGAAGGTGAAGAATCCTTATACACTTTTATTAATCGTTCATAAATTTCCTTCACTTTTAAACCTTCCAAAACAAATAATTTAATCACTGCACGATATTAAATTTTTTCCATTTTAAAAAACAGTGGATGTGTCACAGTGTGGGTTGTAAACAAAGAATGAATTGACATATCGAAATGAAACTGCACAAACGTTCTTTACCAACATAACAAAAAAAAATTTGGGCTACTAGCAGCGCATTCTGTTATCGAGCCCGAAAATTTCTCGAAAAAAAAAAAATTTTTTTCTTTTAAAAAAAATTCAACTTTTTCGATCATTTTTTAAATAAATTATGCATAAATCAAATAAATACTAGCAAATTCTCAAAAATCTTTATTGAATGATATTAAAAAATCATTTTTTTCACGATTTTATGAAATTGATTCTGACATTTAAATCCATAATATAAAAGAAACGATGGCTGCGCCATCTCTTGCAATTTTAGGTAACTTAGGTAAATACAATCCATCGGGGTCTCAGGCCCTGAACCCGATAAATATTTGGGTTATGTTGTTGCTTTTACATGTTATGAACCCCGATGAATAAAACTAATATCACTCAATAACGATTTTTGAGAGTTTGCTAGTATTTATTTGGTTTACGCATAATTTTAAAAGAAAAGGAAAATAATTTAAATTTAATATTAAGTTTTGGTGGGGGGAGGTAATTAATTTTTTTTTTCTTTTTTTTAATTTTTAACTTTCTTTAGGTTCGTACACGTTCTGTTGGTGAATTGGTACAATTTTATTACTTATGGAAGAAAACCGAACGTCATGATGTATTCGCAAATAAAGCTAGATTAGATAAGAAAAAATATAGTTTACATCCAGGTTTAACAGATTATATGGATCGTTTTTTAGAAGAACAAGAAAATAATAATTGCAATAATAATTTAAATAATTTACAATTACGTGATCGTAGCTCATCACCGGGTGGTACTGCTGGTACAGGTGGTTGTGGTAATGGTGGTGCCGGTGGCGGTGGCGTTACAAATTTAAGTGGTATTAGTGGAGGAAATAATTATAATAATTTAAATAATCTAACGAAAAATAATCAGGGAACATATGATAATCGTCATCATCTTCATCTTCATCATAATCGTCATTATGATACAAACAATCGAAATAGTAATAAACAAAATTGTGATGTAGTAGTACGTGGAGGTGGAGGAGGAAATGGTAGTATCGGTAATGATTGTAGTAATAATAATAATCTAAATAATAATAATATGACAACAATGAATTGTAAAAATTCATTATTACAAGCCGATATTAAACGTAATCATATTAATTATCATAATAATCAAATTAAATTAAAATCATTAAATAATGAACAGAAAACAATATCAATAATTCAAACAAATCAAATGAATTCTAAAACAATTGATAATAATAATTTATGTCTAAATAATAGGAATAATGATAAGCAACAGCAGCAACATCATCATCCGGAACAGCAATGATAACAATATTCATGCCTAAGAAAGTGCCTCATTTTAAAAAGAAAAAGAAAGTGAATTAAAAAAATGCAATAAATACAAAGAAAACAACAGAAAAAAAGTACACTATTTCAAAAAAAAGAAAATTAAATGAAAAATGTTGCTGTAACAGAAAGAAAATGTAGAGTTCAATTTTTCTTTACTTTTTTCAATTACGATTAAAAAATAAACAAATCAGGTGAAATAAAAATCAAAAAAACAAGAAAAAAAAATTTCTAATTTTAAGATCTTACAAAAAAACACAAAATGAAGAAATATTTAATTTTAAGAAAAAAGAAATTGAATTAAAATGAAAAATAAAAAAATAAAAAATAAGAATATACTTTCCCAAATTCAAGTGTTTTCCCAGCGAATTTCCGAAAAACTAGGCTGTCCAACCCAACAAGTATCAATGCGGCCCGAAAATATTAAAAGTTACTGAAGCATGCCCATTTTTCTGAGGAATGATTTGTGTGTTGTGTGCGCTCTCGTGCTAAAGCTGTGCCAAATAGGGCATGGTTTAATTAATTACTTTTCGAGGTATGTGAACAATCGAGTAATTGAGGCCTAAAAGTAATAAATTCCTTTCTATGTTAAAAGCAAAGTGTAACTAATGGCCGGTTTTACACTGGTCTTACATGCGCCTAAGTAACTCGGGTATATCCATGCTGATAATGCTACACTGGTCTTCCATGCGCCTTTCTTCACTGTGAATTTATATACGTCACATCAATGTGTGTGTGTCAGGTGGGGGAATTTTCTAGTTGATTTGACCAGAAAACCAGTGGGAAGTGTTTATGTGTGCGTTTCTTCAATTTTGCACTCAAGCTAAAGCTGGCGCATTTCCCCGGCATTCGCGCACCCTTCTGGCGTATCAATTTTTGAAGAATGCGCCCGTTTGAAGACCAGTGTAAAACCAGCTAATGATAAAATATGGAAACTTCTTATCCTTACCGTACCGCCGTTTTTCAAATTTTGACTTCTTTTTCAAACAATTTTCTACCCACTGCTGACATAGATAGAACTAAAAATTTTACGTATGGGTGAAAGAGAAACATTATTTTAAAAAGCATCTCATTTTTCGCTTTTGGGTAATTTTAAAATGTAAACAAAGAAACAGGCAGAAATTTATATAGAAATGCACGCACACCACAAAAAAAAATTGGAGGAAAGAAACGAAGCCAGAAATTTATACAATATAAAAATGCACACATACCAGAAAAAAATTTGGCGCTAATTTTTTTTCTTGTATGTGTGGGAAATTTTATAAAATTTGTGCCCAAATTTAAGATTCCGGGATCATTTTATAAGATTCCGTCCGATTTTTAAGAACATTTCATTCTCTCTCTTCCTGATGGGTTTTGCCTACCAAAACTATATGTACTCTTGCGTATTCTTTCGCACTTATTGCCATGTGCTTTTTCTGGTTACTTCACTAGCTTTCCATACTTTATCATTAGTTACACTTTGCCTATACTTTGATTTAAAGTAACTGAACCATGTTAATTTTTCTGAGAAATAATTTGTGCAGTGGCGTGTGGTCCATATGTGCAGGGTGTGGACTGCACACCCTACAAAAATTGTGAGAGACAATAATTTTCTGCACCTATGAATCTTTATATAACCAAATTTTTTATAATTCAACGCATTCAGATATTGTGCCGGCCAATTCGCTTGTTTGTATTCCGGCAGTGCGTGCTGCCCTACGTTCTGCACTTCGTGTCGCGTAGAAATATCTATAAAAGTATAATATCTTTGTGACTAACTTTGGTGATGGTTTTATGATGATGTTCGAAATAATTGGCTGAAAAACAATTTTGTTGTGTCAAAGAGTAAACGAATTTCAAGAGAACAATTTCGGTTAACAGTAGTCGAAACATTAATATTATTTCATCATAGCCTATCTTAAATACATCGCTCTACTATCAACGAACACGAGATATTATAAGTTACTGCACAAATAGTTTTGAAATCTTAACTTTAAATGTGTCTTACAGAGATTATTGTAAAACCATGTGGCCAGTTTTTTTTTTAAATCACTATAATCGTCAAGATGTGCAGGAAAAATTCTGCACGTTCGTTTTGATTTATTATTATTCTCTGCACACCCTGCCTAATAACTCACCGCACGCCACTGGATTTGTGTGTTGTGTGCGCTCTCGTGCTGTGCCAAGTGACCAGCAACAACAGAAACAAGGAACAGAAATCTCTTCTTTCGTTCTGTAGTAAATTCTCTTTCTGTTTGTGTTGCTCGCTCAGCAGCTATACTTTTCTGTTGTTTGTCACCTTGCAGTTTAAGTGATATTAAATGAATTTCATGTTCTGTTTTTATAATGAAAAACCATTCATAAACTAATAAATTTTAAATTAATTAAATATGAAAACCTGTATATTTTACGTTTTTTTTTCGCTCGTCAGCTATAGTAATATACACTTGCGGCCCAAAACATCATGTCTTCTTCCAATGTGGCCCAGGGAAACCAATTTTGATAGAAAACAAAGGTATATTATTAAAAATTATAAATTTTTTATTTATTCATCAAATATACAGTATAGGGATGGTTATGTATAGAATAGCATATCGGGTAAATGACCTCCACGGCTTTGCTGGCACATAAATACTCTTTTTGTTGACCGTTTTGAATAAATATAGCTGGATTTTTTTGTTACAGCGATCAATTTCCTCCTTCATAGCACGGTTGGTCGTGGACATAAACCTTAGACTTAAAAAAAAGCCCAAAGCAAAAAATTCAACGGCGCTAAATCGCATGATCCTGGGCGGCCAATTCTGATTACACGACCAGGAAATAATTCATTATTTTTAAAATATTGCTCAACAATGAAAACGCGCTCAATTTTTAATAACCCTAAACTGTCTGTTGCTGTTTTTTTTTTGTTGGCAACACTTTATCGCACAAATTGCGCAAAATTCAAATCATGCGTGACTTTTGGGACACCCTTTATAAATGAATAAAGATGTGTAAAATCCTATTGTCGCTTAAGTTAGACGTCAGCCATTGAATATACATAAATTAAAATTGTTGTCGTTCATTTATTAACAATCAGCAACATTCGAGAAATTGGTTCATTTCCACCATACGCAGTTCTATGGTGGCATATTTTAAAAAGGTCCACAGCCCTTAAAGAATGCGTATTAATGTTAAGATGCATTTTGTCCAATAAGAATGGGGGTGCGGGGCGTCAATAGCACCATTAAAAATTTGATGAACACAAATAACGTCAGCCACATGACGCCTCATTTCCAGAGAATAGAGCACAACCAATTTTAATCTATCCTCGCATATGGAGGCAATAGAAGAGTCACTGCATGGAGAAGAACATAGAAGACACAAAGAAAAATAATTCCGATAAAAGGAAAGAAAACAAAGTATTTTAATTTTTTTTTAATTTTTTTTATTTCTACAATATATTTTCTTTTGTAACCTTAAAAAATGATCTCGGATCTTTTTTCAATTTGCTTCTTTTTTTTTGTAGAATTATTTGTTGTTTGTTGTCCGTCCTTAGACTTAAATCTTTTTATCTTAATTTTATTTATTGTTTAGGCAGCTTCCTTAGCTAAACGTTCGGCTTTTTCGACGACCTCTTCAATTGGTCCAACCATATAGAATGCAACTTCTGGTAAATGATCATAATCACCAGCTAAAATTCTTGAGAAACCTTTAATTGTTTCCTCCAATGGTACCAATTTACCAGCATGCCCGGTAAATACTTCAGCCACCTGGAATGGTTGTGACAAGAAACGTTGAATCTTACGTGCTCTTGCAACCGTGATCTTATCCTCTTCTGATAATTCATCCATACCCAAAATTGCGATAATATCTTGCAATGATTTATAATCTTGTAGAATTTTTTGTACACCACGTGCAATATTATAATGTTCTGTACCAATAATATTTGGATCCATAATACGTGATGTCGAATCTAATGGATCGACAGCTGGATAAATACCCAATTCAGCGATGGCACGTGATAGTACAGTTGTTGCATCTAAATGGGCAAATGTTGTTGCCGGTGCTGGATCAGTTAAATCATCAGCTGGCACATAAATAGCTTGGACAGATGTAATTGAACCTTTCTTTGTTGTTGTAATACGTTCCTGCATCGAACCCATATCAGTTGCTAATGTTGGCTGATAACCGACAGCCGACGGTATACGTCCCAATAATGCAGATACTTCTGAACCGGCTTGTGTAAAACGGAAAATATTATCAATAAATAATAATACATCTTGTCCTTCTTGATCACGGAAATATTCAGCAACAGTTAAACCAGTTAATGCGACACGTGCACGTGCACCTGGTGGTTCATTCATTTGCCCATAGACAAGTGCTACTTTTGAGGTTTTATCTTTTAATGATATAACACCAGATTCAATCATTTCATTATATAAATCATTTCCTTCACGTGTACGTTCACCGACACCGGCGAATACCGAATAACCACCATGAGCTTTAGCGACATTATTAATTAATTCCATAATTAATACAGTTTTACCGACACCGGCACCACCGAATAAACCAATTTTACCACCTTTCGCATATGGTGCTAGTAAATCGACAACTTTAATACCGGTAACAAGAATCTCTTGTTCGACACTCATCTCAACAAATTCGGGTGCTTCAGCATGAATAGCAGCAAGTTTTGTTGTTTCAACTGGGCCACGTTCATCAATTGGTTCACCTGGAGTAAAAAAGAGAAAAAAGAAACATACAAACAAAACGTAATCATCAAATCTTCTTTCCAACCCACTCTCTTTTTCATCTTCTTACCAATAACATTGATGATTCTTCCTAATGTTTCAGCACCAACTGGTATACGAATTGGGAAACCAGTATCATTGACTTTATTACCACGTACCAAACCTTCAGTACCATCCATAGCAATTGTACGTACTGTACTTTCGCCCAAATGTTGTGCAACTTCCAATACCAAACGTGGTGTACGATTTTCAACTTCTAATGCATTTAGAATTGGTGGTAATTCTTGATCGAATTGTACATCAACAACAGCACCAATAACGGCAACCACACGACCAGATGCAACTGTAGCTTTTGCTGCTGTTTTTGCTGCATAACCACGATCTGGGAAGAAGAACAAAATGCAAGGAAAATTTTAAAAACAAAAAGAAAAACCAGGGCAAAAAAAACTAAGTTCCACATAAAAATTACATAATAAGAAAAATTTTTATTTGTTTCTTCATGAAAACAAAAGAAAATTCCGGGTGTGCTCAAATGATGAGTCTTTTAAGGAAAAGGAAAAAAAAAATTTCCGATTAAAATGAAAAAAAATATTACATAATCAAGAAAAACAACAACGAAAAAAAAACGCCAACAAAATAGGACAGTGCGGAAAAAATGGGTCGAAATTGATAATGTAGGGCCCCCCGTTTCTTTTTCGTTTTCCGAAAAAATATATGCTTCCAAGACTTTGTTAAGCCGCTTTTTTCCGGATCTTCATGCTGTCACATATTTTCTTCATGGAAACCATCTTTTTTTTGCCTCTCTTGTTGACATAACCTCAAAAATGAAATATGAGACAATAAGAAAAAAAAAGGAATTGATTTGGAAGAAAATTCAAAAAATTCCAATTAGATTTGAAAAAAAAAAACTATAAATATGTTTTTCTATTAGTTTTTGGGCATGTCTTCATGTTTTTTTTCTAAAGGTTTTTCTTTTTTTCCTTTCGGAAGTTATGTAATTTTACAATTCTACACGCATATAGAGGACATCACACGGGGCGGTCGGTTTTTGTGTACGGTCTGTCTGTCTATCTTATCGGTGAATTTTTCTTCCAATTTTAAGAAATTTTGGGGGAAAAATCAAAAAAAAAAAATACTTTTCTTTTCTTTTACACACAAAAACACAATTTCCACACAATTCTTTTGAAGTTTATGTAACTTTTCGTCTTTTTTTTTCTTCTTTTTGGAAATACTCACTATATTGATTTAAAAATGTTACTAATTTTGCTGAATCTGCCTTAGAGGCGGCAGCCCGAACCGCAGAGAACATATTTTTTTTAGTATTGTTTAAAAAGTTTACAAAAAAATACAAAAATTAATTTCAAATTTTATTTCATCCAAAAAAGATGATATCGGGGAAAAAGAAAATGGCTACTTTTTTTTAGAAGGTTTCTTTTATTTTTCGATTACTTTCTACCGCCCGTTCGATGCCGTTCAATCTGATGGACTGACTGACATTCTGTGAAATTTTTGTTTCACACAAAGAAAATATATTTAAGCACTTACATAAGTAAATTTTTAGTATTACCAGATTGGTGAAGAACAGTCAATTATGAGAATTTTTAGGGTTGTGCAAAATTAGTAGTAATCAAAAAAAAAAAATGCGGAACAGTATTTTTTATAAAAGTAGGCAAACTATTCCATAACTTCGAATCTTGAACAACTAACAAAGTACTCATGTCAACCGATTTATCAATGGGGATAACAAAGTGGTCTACTCTAGTAGAGTTTCATCTAAGGATGAGAGAATCTAAGTAATCCGGTAAACAATCTGGGAACTGAAGAGAAATTAGACGCGACACTCCTTTAAAAATGATAGAAACAAAAAATTCCGCACAAAATAAGGAAAGAAAATCCAAACTTTTCATTAGAAAGAATGCAGTAACCTATAAATCAAATATATTCTATGTTACAACATGCTCCCTATAATCAAAGTGTAACTATTGATAAAGTCAGGAACCTTCCTATCCTTACCGTACCGCCGTTTTTCAAATTTTGATTGTTCTTTTTTAAACAATTTTCTATCCACCGCTGCCATAGATAGCTGCATATTGTACGTATAGGCGAAAGAGAAATATAATGTAAGCAAAGAAGCACGTGTTGAAATTTATATGGCAATGCCCAAATATTAGAAGAAATATAAGGTTTTTAAGATTTTTTCACGTGTTTTTGCTTATTCTGACTACTTGGCCAGCTTTCCATACTTTACCATTACCTATACTTTGCTATAATATAATGGTAGCAAGGGAGACCATAACAAGTCTTATGTGTTTTGGACTAAAGAATGAATGTAACACAGAAAGCAATAGAAATTTTTTTTAATTTGTCAAGTCCCAATTTTTGTAAACAAAAATTATATGTTTTTTAAGCGCCATTTTGATAGTCCCAAAGTTTTTTCAAGTGTTGGTGCCTGTAAGAATAAGCCTCGACACGATTTTTGATAAGCACGTGGGTTTTTTTGTTTAAGTAGAAGAAATTTTTTGTTATGTATTTTAATATTTAAAGTGTAAGTGTCTGTTTGAATTATTATTTACATAAATGTTAGAACTGTTTATTAAAGTTAAATGCATATTCATCTCTGTTGCACTAATATAATGTAATCTAAAGAAATGATAGATAGCTAAAAAAATGGCGGGTTGAATTTATATATATTTTTTATTTAAGTATTTTTAAGTTCTGTCAACTGAATTAGGACCAAAGTGTAACTACGATAAAGTGTGGAAAGCTAGCGAAGTAGCCAGAAAAAGCACGTGACAATAAGTGCGAAAGAATAGGCAAGAGTACATACAGTTTTCATAGGCAAAATCCATCAGGAAGAGAGAGAATGAAATGTTCTTAAAAAAACGCATGGAATCTTATAAATTACCCTTGGAATCTTAAATATGTATGGGACCAAATCTTATAAATTTTCGACACATGCCAGAAAAAAAATTATCGCCAAATTTTTTTGTGGTGTGTGTGCACTTGTATATAAATTTCTGCCTGAGTTTCTTTGTTTACATTTTCAAATTACCCAAAAGTTTTTTAAAATAATGTTTCTCTTTCACCCATACTTAAAATTTTTAGTTCTATCTATGTCAGCAGTGGATAGATAATTGTTTGAAAATGAACAGACAAATTTTGAAAAACAGCGGTACGGTAAGGATAAGAAGTTTCCGGACTTTATCATATACAGCGTTTACATGGAGGTTTCAGAATTGACTTGAGATCGATTTGAAATTCAACCCGAGTTTTTTATCTTTACCGGATTGAAAGATTGACTTGAAATCGACTTCAATCAACGTCAATTTCACAGACGCTGCCAATCAAATTTTTTTTTTTAGGTTATGTTTCCCCTCTTTTCATACTCCATTTCAAATTTTCAATTCGATTTGAAGTCGATCTGGGTTTACATGCAAATCTTAAGTCGTTCAGAAAAATTTTTGTGATCGGATTGACACAAGTCGATTTGAAGCCGATCTGGTTATACATGCACGATATTCGGATTGAAGTCAACTTCAATCCGGTCATGTAAACGAAGTAATAGTTACACTTTGATTAGGACCAATCTGAATGTGTGACAGATTATCCATTATTACTGCTATACGAATAATAACTTCAGTTTCCATAAATATAATTATTTAGGGCTTGTCACGCAACTTGATTATTTTTGCGAATATTTTTCGCTAGTTTGACAGCGCATTCTGATTGGAAAACTTAAAATAATCTGCATCCGTGATAACGTTTCGCAAATATAATTTTTCATTTTCGCAGAAATGGCATTAGGCAGTCAGTTATTTGGAATATAAAATGCATTTTGAATTAAAAATTCCACTAATTCCCTTTCTTCTGACATTTTATACAAGTTAATAGTTCTTGGTATTCACTTCCAAAAGAAAAACCCGTTAAAAAAATTCAAAATTGCATGTGTCAAAAATGAAAAATTATCTTCGCAACTTTGCGAAAATAATCAGCGCCATGGCATGTTTATTTTTGACATAAGCTTCGCAAATCTACGAAATCTTTTACCATTGATTGATTGGTTCAACGAATTGTCAAAAATAATCAAAATTTTTCACAAGGTTGCGAACTAACGCGTGACAAGCCCAATTATAATAAATGTGCTATGAAATATTTTCAGAAGAATGCATATCGAAACCAAGCGGTCAAGCAAATGCTAATGCTCAGTTGATATAAAAGCCTAAATGAGGAGGAGAAAACTATGCTAAGTGACGATCCGTGGCCGACTAGGAACATCAACGAATGCTTGTAAATGCCTGATTTTGCTATCTCGATTGGTTTGGACACTTCCTTAGTGCAAGATTACACGCAGTAGAAATCTACCGTCAAGTTTTGGGTAGAAAACTACCAAACCGATTAGACGTGGAATGTTTTGTAGGGAACCTACAATTTTACTTAGTTTTTAATATTTTTCTTAGTTTTAATTTTTGATCTAGTATTTAAGATACTTGTTTTAAATTTTGAAAATAAATATTTTTCATCACAAGTAACCGTTTTTAGTTATAATAATTTTTCGTGATGAAAAATATTTTTCAGTCAATTTATAAACCTAAACTAAAAAGGACCTAATTCAATAAATAATTTTTAATTCCAAAACTAAAAACTTTATTTAAAACATAATATTCTATGTTAAAAAATAAGTTCTGTTTTCTCAATTGAATAAACAAATTATATATTAAATTAAAATAACATTTTTTATTTAATTAAATCGTACGCAAAATATGTAGAGCTCACCAAGGAGCCCTATAGTTTATACCACAGTATTTTATACAAGCTACACAAGGAGTGTATTAGTATGTGTGAGCACAGCATCACTCGATTTAAACCGTCAAACTGTTAGGATCTACTATTTTACTATTTTCTATGTACTTTTAGATTATGATTACATGTT
Organism: Xylophagus ater; assembly: GCA_963422695.1. Taxonomy (NCBI): domain Eukaryota; kingdom Metazoa; phylum Arthropoda; class Insecta; order Diptera; family Xylophagidae; genus Xylophagus; species Xylophagus ater. The sequence continues at coordinate 60,778,875 of OY730480.1, forward strand.
GACGGTCAGTAAGCGAATGGCGCGCTTGAATTTTCAATTTTTTCGAAACCGGCACAAACAGTGACTCTTGTTTGTGTGCGTAAAAAACTCCGTTGCGCCAACATTTCGGGAGGTAGATCTTCTGCCTCACCCCCATCCAACCCTAACCTATGTCTGCGGTAGAATTCTACCCAAAAAACATAGCGTGTAATCTTGCACTTATACAACGAAGGGTGCACACTGAAATGACATGTTTACGTATTTGCAGTATTTCATGGTAAATTTGCTGTTTTTTTCATCGGGGTCAGGGTCTATTTTGAAAAAAATGGTGTGGGTCTCGAGAAGAAAAAAAATTCAACTTTTTCGATAATTTTTTAAATAAATTATGCGTAAATTTAATAAATACTAGCAAATTCTCAAATATCTTCATTGAATGATATTAGAAAATCATTTTTTTCACGAATTTATGAAACTGGGGGCCTATTATGGAATTCGAAATCGTTAGACATTCGTAACAATCATACGTTACGATTACGTTCCATTTTGGTATTATTGAGTACGATCGTGAGTTGAATGTGTATTGCCATATGTATTTACGATAAAACGTTGGTTGCGAACTTCACTAAAGATATATTAGGTCATATGCATAAAAATCAGACTTTACTCTACTTTACTAAATTTTGACATTTTGGAGTAAAGTTTCGCATTCGTATGCTAAAAAGTCTTTGAGTAAAGTCAGTGAGTATTGAGTATTCGGACTACCAATTCCGTATGCATAAAAGTTAAAAAAGTCGAAGATACTCACAAAATTTTGAGTTTGGTCTACACCATGCTCAAACAGCTTTACTCATGCTAAAATTCAGTTTTTTTAATTTTATTTCAATTAGTTGTTGATAAAAGTGAACGGATTTCTGTACCTCAAACAATTAAAATGCATTCGGTTGCGTTTTCTTTAACCGTAATTGCTCGAATAAATGTGGAAAATGAATCCAGTAGTAGCTTGATATTGATATACATTTCAAAAAATTTCGATATGCAAAGGTCGCAAATTATATATTTTTATACCGTACTAGCATACGAAGCATACGTGTCCAACATTGGGCACGTTGGTCTACGTTGGACTTTGCACAAAAACGTTACATAAAAACATTGCAAATTTGAACTTATCTTCTTGTATTGTAGAGAAGATAATGTAAAATGTCTTAATTCTTAATATTTATCGAAATCGGATCAGTTATTACTTGAACAATTATTTTATACTGACACAGTGGAGGAGGAAAACTGTTTTATTGTATTAGATATAAATTTATCTCGTAATAAAATTTAAATTCCCTTTTAGTAGAGATGCTAGTAAATTCGCAAATCGGTCGGTCCAGTGTTATGATATGAAAACTTTGTCGAGAAAACAATTTGCATAAGAAAAGGCCGAATCATAACTTTTTCTAATTTATAATTATTAAAATCTAATTTGTTTATTGGATTATTGAAAATGAATTTTCTTTGTAATCATTTTTATTATGAAATCATTAATTTTAATTTTTAATCCATTTTAATTGACACTCCTAGATCCTAATTAACCGTAATGAATAATAACTGAAATTTCAAATCACATGAAATCACAACTAAATGACAGCATGCTACTCACTCCGAATTTCGGACTAAACGGAGTAAAGTACAGTTTTTAGAATACCATATTGAACAAATACTCAATTACTTTACTCTACTCAAAATTTAGTAAAGTAGAGTAAAGTCTGATTTTTATGCATATGACCTATTAAGTTTAGAATTGAATCAACAAATTCGAAAAGGATTCATGTCGGTTTTCTCAAATTGCTCAGGAGACACAAAAAACTGAATTTCTGCCAAATTATACGGAATTTAAGAACGCAAATTTTTCAGTGATTTTTTTGATTTTACAGCAAAATTTGGATGCCCTTAGAGACTATTAGTTAATTTCTTAATTATTAGTTCATTTTTTGGCATTTTCTTTTAATATTAAATTTATAGTCTGCCCAAATCTGAAATAATTTTAATTTTAGCATTTTTGCTTAAATTTTCTCTGAAATTCTTTTCCCAACTTTTCCAGTCATTCGTGGATGGGTGGCCAATTTTTATTTAAGGAATTATTTAGCTCCCCCATAGTTATTTCCACTTTTCTTCTGCATCGCTCGTTTTTATGTGCACCACAGCTAAACCTTTATGATTCTACATAAAATCGATCACAATTTCATATTGCTTTAAAGTAGTTGTCTTTGACTTAAATATAAGAAAATTTAAATGTCATTTTCACAACAATGATAATATTTTTATTAATAAAATTTATTAACATTCTGTAAAATTCCAGTTGAAAATTCACTCCACAAAATACGACATTTAGATATTTACGATTCAACGAATGCTCAAATGCCATCGTAAGAAATTTACGTTTATGATCGTAAAAAATGACGTCACATCGAATTCGGTAATACCGTAATCGCATTTACGTTGACGATACGATTATGATCGTATTCCATAATAGGCCCCTGATTATATTAAAATATCCATTTATATGGAAACGATCTCTTGCAATTTTAGGTAACTAAAATCTATCGGGGTCTCAGGCCGACCCCAATAAATATTTGAGTTATGTTGTTGTTGCTTTTACATGTTATGAAGCAGACCCTGACCTAGACCCCGATCAAAGTATGGATAGCTAGCGAAGTAGCTAGAATAAGCAAAAACACGTGAAAGAATCAAATGAACGTTGAAATTTGCATTCCTCAAAATTTTTTTTCTTAGGTCAAAAATATTAACAATATTTCGCTAATCCTCAAAAATTTTATTGAAAGTCTTTCTTCTAGTATTTGTGCATTGTCATATAAATTTCAACACGTGCTTCTTTGCTTGCATTATACAAGTATTTCTCTTTCACCTATACGTACAATATGTAGCTATCTATGCCAGCAGTGGATTGAAAATTTTTTGAAAAAGTAGTCAAAATTTGAAAAATGGCGGTATGGTAAGGATAGGAAGTTTCCATAATTTATCATTAGTTGCACTTTGACCCCGATGGAAAAAAACACAGCTATTATTGAATATAACAAAAAGAACTAATATTATTTAGAATTTGAAGATATTTTTTTCTATTTTTTTTTTTTTTTTTGATTTAATCAAATCTGTTTAAGATTCGTTTTTGTTTATATTTTATTTTTTTTACAAAGGCTGAAAAAAGGCTCATAATAAAATTGTGGTAATTTTTTTTTTATGCACATAAGAAATTTATTCAAAAAATTGCTCCAAAAAAAGCCAACAAAACTAAATTTTAATCTTATTTAATTTGAATCTGAAAAGCATTCATAAAAATAATTTTTACTCCAACCTGAACCCCGTCCCGCCTAAATTGAACTCGAAAATTTTTACTCAACTGTAGTCATCACACCAAGTGGAAATTAGGTGATATATAGTAAATATATGTTTTTATATGCTTTTTTTCTGTTATATCATTATTCCTCATTTTTTATTTTAGACTTTTCATAGGATGTTACCATGTTAACAATATGCTGTTGGCATATTTTCAACTGTTCCATCTCATTCTTTAATTGCTCTGTATCATTTCCGGCATATAGAAGTTTAAGTACAAGATCATGAAATTGTAATAAGCTCTGATAATGTTCTGACACCAATAATGGCTGTAAAAAACTTATAATATTTGATACAAATTTCCCAGATGCATGTAAAATATTTCCTGTGATAATTGTAAATAGTAGAAGAACTGATAAATGTAATATAATAGCAGAATCTTCAGTTTGAAGCAATTGTTGACAGAGTTTTTCTTTATGTTGAATTAAAAGAAGTTTATCTTTTTTCTTGTCAACCTTTTTTAAAATCATTCCACATGATTTTAATGCAACCTCGGCAGCTTCCAAAAATTCTTCGATAGAATTCTTGTTAAGAACCTTTAGAAGATTTGTTAATGAATTTTTATACTCTGGATCACAATCTTGTGCGACTTTATTTCTCTGCTCGGCCGACATGGTTGTATTTTTAGTATTCAAATTGCATTCTTTTGAAATGTACAAAGCAATTTCGTTGCATATATCGTTCCCTAATGTTTTAAGAAGATATTTCACTAGCTGCAATTGCACATCAGTAGAAAAATGCCTAAGCCCCTTTTCATATAATCGAATATCCACTAAAAGCACGTTTAATTTTTCTTGCAGTAATGAATGATTTTGACGTCTTTGCGTTTGCGGTGAAGCTTCCTGAAGTTTTTGTGCTGCAGCAAGTCCTTCTTGATTCAATCGATTGTAAAATAATTCCGAGATTTTCTTAATAAGATGTTCCAAGCCTTCTTCTTGTAGTACAGTTTCAATACACGTTTCAATTTCATCAATCGAAATAATTTCTAACACCTGTTTTTCCTTTTCGATAGAATCTTCCTCATTCGAATAGTATCCTCCTTTCTCCATACGTTGAGATTTTTTTGTCGATTTAAGTTTTATCTCACGACCGTGTGAGCCACCTCCAGTTTTAGTAGATAATGTCCTCTTTCTTCGTTCATCACGTTTATCTGTCTTTGGATCAAAATGTTTAGTTTCCAATTGATTCCTAGCATTTCCCATATTTTTTTCAACTAAATACTGTTGATAAACGCCACTTTCAACAATATTTTTAACATTACTGTTAATGATATTATTGCATGGAAAAATTAAATTATTCAAGTATTCAGTGGAAAATACAATGGTGCCCAAAAATTTGTATTTATTTTGATTATTCATTGGAAGTGTGGATAATATCAATTCATGCATTTCTTCCTGAGACATAATACTAGGAAGTATTGTCGAAACATCTATATAACTCTTTGCAAAAGTGCATTCATTCAAAGCTGAAACCAATGTGAGTTCAGTAATTTTAGAGCCAACAGCGCAGTTTTTGAGAAAAGTTATATTTTCATCTGGAAATTGTTTTCTTATGAATTGTTTTGGATCTGATATTCCTAATTTTAAAATTGCGTCGTACTCCAAAAATCCATTTTGGGCAAAAAATGTAGTAACCCAATCATTCTGCATCTTCGCATAAATATGAGGAATGTATTGTGCCCTTGCTAATTTTGAAGTAATATTCCCTGCTGGAGAAATCTCATCTATCAACGAATGAAAAATTTTTTCATGAATTTGAATTTGTTGAATAATTGTAGAAATTGGAATAGGCCTAGTTATAGCAGCAAGTGCTCCACGTATTTTGGATTTACACCGCAAAATATAATATTGAGTAAACAATATAGCTGGATTATTCGGATCTTGTCTACCACGAATTATATTTCCAATATACTTTTCTATAATTTGATTTTGCAAGAAATCCGAAGGCAAATCAAATAAAATTGCTAAATCAGATATCGAAATTTCACCACTTTGACCTAATTTTTCATTTATTTCAGTCGCTACATGAATAATGTAAGCTTCATTTAATAATTGACCAAGTACCAAAAACATTTTCTTTTCCTTGACAATTTTTTCAGCAACTGAATTTATTTTCAATAAATCAATATTCAAAATCTTAGATATTTCTACAAGATTTACACGTCCACTTTTAACAGCAAGTTCATCCAAAATTTCCTTCTCTAAATGATCAGGTGTAACATATTCTTTGCCATCATTTGTAAAAATTACATCAATGTACTTTTTCTCTACTAAAAGTGTAACAATTTCTACACAATTTCTCTCAGAAAGCTTTTGAAATGAGGAAGTGAGCTGCAGTTTCTGAAAATCAGCAGCCAAACGTTTAATTTCATCCCAATCAGAAACCATTTTAATATTTAAAATGTAAAAATTTTACACAAAACTTTGCACACGCGAAATCTTTTAGATGCATATAAAAACGTCTATGTGACATTGATACCACAGTATAATAAACAGTAAGAAAGCTGGCGAACTAAATGTGAAATTATATGTTATGCCCTAGACATACTACACGATTTAACCCAGTCGATTATTTTTAATCCAGATCATGCGACACATTCTGTTTTTCTGGATTAAAATTCATTCTCAATTATTCTTTGACATTTCTCAAAGCTTTCTATAAAATCTTTTTTTGGTTAGGAAATTTTGGAAGTAAAAAAAAATTATTTATGAATATGCAAACATTTAAAATCTTAAAGAAAAAATTTAAAAATATGATATTTTTAAAAAAAAGAACCATTTCCTTCAAAATGCAAAAAATTAGAACCGCCAAATTCAAATCTGTGATTTTATAATGTGTCTTCTTCTTATTTGCGCTTTTTCCCGGTTTTTATCTATAAATATGAGCGGTATTACCAGATTTAAAAGCGAAAGTTTTAAAGCTTTTCACACTCAGAGAACGAAAGGTTCTCAATTATTCAATAATTTAGATTAAAATTCTCGGTTATCTATCCTCAATAATTGAGAAAATCTGGTTCGTTATCGAATTTTAACTGAGAATCGTGAGATAATCGAGATTATCGCTGATAATATGTCTTTAGTATTAGCCTATCTATGCTCTCGCTTGCCGCAATTATCTTGTAGGAATCATGATGCAAAATAGAATATATTTGATTTATAGGTTACTTCTTGGTGTATTTTATTGGGAATTCTATCGAGCGCTAATTTACTTTCTCAAAAGAATGACTTTTTTTAATCAATGTTCTTATAACATTTAATTTCGGGTGTTGGTACTACTGATATTATTTGACAGCAGTTGAATTTAAACAAATAAAAAATTTTTTTTTTGTTAACGACAAATAATACGTTCTTCTATACTCCGGTTCCATTTAAAACTCACATTCAATTTAATACAATTTTTAAAAAAAATCTCTTATATTTTTTGGGTAAACAAATTTGACATTTATTTTGTTTTTATTAAAAAACATGCAAGGCCGACAATTTATAAAAAACAAAGTTTTGATTTGCGTCAACTACCATCTGGCAGATGTCGCTTAGAACATATTTTCTATCGATCGCTAATTTAGCGCCCAATTTTATCCGGCGCTAATTAAGAACATATAAATGTATGGTAAGCACCGATAGAATTCCCAATACAGCATCTCTTTTTCTAATGAAAAATTTTTCTTGCGGAATTTTTGGTTTCTGTCATTCTCAAAGGAAGTATTGGGAAGATCTCGTCTAATTTCTCTTCATTTCCCAGCCAAATTACTGTCTGTTTACCCTGGAGGCAATCTCGACGGACACGACGGACGCAATGAACGCGTGAATTGTCAAAAACGTTAGTGACGGTATAAATATTTTTGTGCTGGCAAACTCGACGCCGTCGATGAAATTTGTAATTTCTATTATTATTTGATATAATCTTTGTGTTATAAATTAAAATATTGTTTTAAGTAGTGTAAATTAATAAAAAAAACTAAAATACCGTTTTTAAATGGAATTTTCACAAAATAGTTCCCACACAAAAATTTTAAAATGACATTTGAACGCGTCTGTCATGTAAAAGTTGAATACAAATCAACTTTACAACGTCTGAACCGTCGCGTCCGTCACGTCTACGTCGAGATTGCCATACATTTCATATGAAATTAACTTTTATTTGACACTTCACGCGTCCGTCGCGCTCATTGCGTCCGTCGAGATTGCCTCCAGGGTTATTATACTGAGTCGATACGTTGCCACAGTATAATAAACTATTCGTACACGCGCTTAATTAATATTTAATTTCAAACTTCTGTAAGAAAAGTTTGAGAAAATTAGTTTCGAATGGTTTAATTAGGAAAAATATGGTTAGAAATAATGTTTTAATTAAAATTCTATTCTCATTCAATTTAATTACAAGAATTATTTCAATTAATTTTGAAATATTTAAAAAAAGAAGCAAAAATTAATGAAAATCAACGTGGATTATCAGAAATGCATTGCCTTATTAGAAAATTGAAAAAAAATTGAGGCTTCCACTTTACATCCCGTGTACCATGTTTCCATCTCCCTAAAATCTGATGATTTTGAGAAAGAGATTTTAAAATGTTTCCATCTGGCTGCGAGATTTCATTTGACGTTTACAATTCTGAAAAGTAGAATTCGAAACAAAATTAGAATGGAAAGATACCAAAAAATAATTCTTTTAGAGCATCAGCTGGTCATATTGTATATATTTGTGTAAAAGTAGGCGAAATTTGATTGTTAAAATATTACAGAAAAAGCTTGAATAAAAAAAGGCAAATTCAAACACAGAAAAAAGACGCACAATTAAAATTTTTGAAAACAACCAGTCAGGGTCGACAATTTGGCAATTTTGACACATTTTCAGGGTTGAAACAAAAATTTTTGGAGATTTTGAAATCCTCAATTCAGTAGATTTCTATGTCGATTTGGCGAAATCTCGCCAAGTATAGTCGTTAAGGCTCAAATGTAATGTGCTCTGCCTGGCATAGCAAAACTGACAGAATGTACTAATATACATGAATCCTATTCCAAGATTATATTATGCATACGCGTGCATTCGTTAAGTTCGATTTCTGTTTCGTTATGTTTAAGCAATACAAATCAGTTAGTACATTCCGTACGGAAATTTTGACAGTTGAATTGCAAATATTTTTCTCATGAAACGTGATTTGATGATTTGGTTTTTTTTGAAAAATTGTTTTCTAAACGATTTTCAATTTTTTAAAATCACTTTTACATGACAAAAAACAATTAAAAAAACAAAATTTTTTGAGTCAAATGGTTATTCTTGCTTATGCACATTATAATCAGTTCTACGGATTTGACATGCATAAGCTGGCATAAGGTTGCATTCGTTCAGTTTTTTTGTCTTTTCCTATGCCAGGCAGAGCACATTATATTTGAGCCTTTATACTTGACTTATGGTTTCAATTAGCAATTTTTACTTGCATGAAATATTTAGGTACCTTCACACTATCTGTTTTGACCTAAATTTTGGTCAAAAATGCACACTCAGCTAGTGTGAACTCATAGGGAACTCTCGTATGACAACAGTATATGTCAACACATATGCGTTCTTTTTGACATTAGAAATTTTTTGAAGAATCAAATTGTTCCTTCAGTTCGACTATTTAAAAAAAAGAAAGAGAAGACGTTGAAATAATAAGGAAAATATAAAAACAAATGAAAAACATAGTTTTTCAAAATGTTGTGCTATATTTTCTTATTCTTTACTATTTAGCATGAATAAAAGAATATAAGATTACGCCAACCCATAATTCAAATTGGTTTTTTCTGCGCACCTACGTCATTCAAGACCCGAAATACATTGTTTGTGTGAAAAATCACTACAATATATAAATGAAAGGGGCTCGCGTATGATGTCATAAAAGTATGAAAATAAATATTCAAATGGCCGACATGCGCATGGCGTAATCTTATACCTCGTTTAAATTACCACTACCGTTACCAGCATTTATTTACAGCCGTAAATCATCAGCCGCCATTACCAGGGTTCACACACAAGAATTTTTAATACGGTAAATGTGACAGATAGTAATTTGACAATGATGAATGAAGAATTTGGAGTTTTTTTTATTTCTGTTCTGTTTTATTTGAACAAAAAAAATGTTTTTTTGAACACATCAGAAAAAAAACAAAGAGGACAGCACATATTTGAACTTAAAAAAAATTATTTCAAACGCATATTTAGAAAACCAACCAGGGTACATCAGCTTACGACTGTAAAAAAATAGTCGAACTGGTTACAGGCATTTTTCGGCCATTACCAGCGTTTAAATTATCCACATTTGCTTACAACTCTAAAAATGTTGGTAATTTAAACGAGGTATTATATTCGTTCATTCTTGACTATTTAGTATCTTCAATAAAAAAAAAAAAAACTTAATAAATAGAAGTGCACAATGTTATGTCCTAGACATACTACACGATTTAATCCAGTGGATTATTTTTTAATTGAGAATTGCGACACATTCTGTTTTTCTGGATTAAAATTAATTCTCAATTATTTTTTGACATTTCTCAAAACTTTATATAAATTTTTTTTTGGTTAGAAAATTTTGGAAGTAAAAAAAAAATTTATCAATATGCAAACATATAAAATCTAGACGAAAAAATTTAAAAATATTATATTTTTAAAAAAAAGAATCATTTCCTTCAAAATACAAAAAATTTGGAGCCGCCAAATTCAAATATGTTATTTTGTTCTATATTTCCTTCTTACTTTTTCATTTTTGAAAGTTTATATTATTATTACTTATATAATACGAGGAATGTTTGCACAACGATCTCGAAAACCCGTCTAACGATTTTCACGAAACTTGGGAGTTAAGGGTTTTCGGGGACTAGAAATTGATGTAGATAGCTCTCACCTCTGAGAAAATTCGTTATCCCCTCCCCTCGATACCTCTCGCTTGGTATTTTCGAATTGGGTGGTCCGATCTTAATGAAACTTTACAGTGTTACTAAGGGGGCTAAGGGGTTTAGATTTTCCCACTACAACACTCACTTTTCCTCTCCCGCGATATCCCTCGCCTGGTGGATTCGAATTGGGTGGTCCGATTTTAATGAAACTTTATAGTATTACTAAGGAGGCTAAGGGCTTTCAATTTGCCGACTACAAAATTCACATTTCCCCTCCCCTCGAAACTCCTCGCCTGGTGGCTACGAATCGGGTGGTCCGATCTTAATGAAACTTTACAGTATTACTAAGGGGCCTAAGGGCTTTCGATTTTCCCACTACAAACCTCACTTCTTCCCTCCCCTCGATACTCCTCGCTTTTTGTCTTCGAATTACGTGAAGGGATCTTAATGAAAATTCGCAATATTGCTAGGGAGTAAGGTTTTTCGATATGCATAAAAATATCACTTTTTAGATATCTATCGGCAGCGATAAATAGTAACTACAAAACCATCAAGTTCCCTGAACCTCATTATACGAATCAGGTTGCAATTACAATCGGATTCAATTACTCAGAGACAGACTACATTAGGAATTACAATTCATGGTCAATTGTAATTACTATTTCAAACTGTCTCCAGTTTAACTTGCCAGTTTCATCGCGACTGGGGCCTTTGCTCTCTAACGTATTGCTCGACCCATTACATTTTGATGAACAGTCGACTACTTCAACTCAACCTAGCCGTGCTGCTAAGACCAGAATTAAAGAAAGAATATCCGAAATCAAGGTTACCGAAAATTTGTTGATAAATTGCCGAAAATTGAAACATATGGATATGTAGGAACTTTCACATTTCTATATTTTAAATTTTTCGCAATTTTTCGGCATACTTTAACTTTGCCTTACCGAGCAAAGCTCGGTCCCCCGGTACTCTATAAATATGTGCGGTATTACCAGATATAAAAGTTAAAGCTTTAAAGCTTTTCACACTCAGAGAGCGAAAAGTTCTCAATTATTCAATAATTCAGACGAAAATACTCGGTTAAATATCCTCAATAATTGAGGAAATCTGGTCCATTATCGAATTTTAATCGAGAATCGTGAGATAATCGAGATTATCGCTGCTAATATGTCTTTAATATAAAGGCCATGTATTTAATTTTTCAGGATAAATTTCGGATATAACTAAGACAGAATGTAGGTTTTTTTCATCGTGGGCTGGGTTAAGGTCAGCTTCATAACGCGTAAAAACAACAACAACATAACTCAGATATTTAGCGGTGTCAGGGGCTGTGACCCCGACAGATTTCAGTTACGTAAAATTGCAAGAGATGGCGCAACCATAGTTTCCCATACAATCGTACCAAAATTGTCGTAATAAATCTAATAAATTTCTGGAAAAAATTATTTTTTAATATCATTCAATAAAGATATTTGAGAATTTTCTAGTATTTATTTTATTTACGCATGATTTATTTACAAAATGATCGAAAAACTTGAAAAAGTAAAATTTTTTTTTCTTCTCAAGACCCAGATCGTTTTTTTCAAAATAGACCCAGACCGCGATGAAAAAAACGTACATAGTAATGATAAAGTATGGAAAGTTCCTGTCCCTACCGTGACGACGTTTTTCAAATTTTGACTGTAATTTTTCAAACAATTTTCTCTCCACTGCTGGCATAGATATTGTACATATGAATGAAAGAGAAATATAATGCAAGCTAAGAAGCACGTGTTGAAATTTATATGGCAATGCACAAATCCTAGAAGAAACATAAAGTTTTTAAGAGTCATTCACGTGCTTCGGCTTATTCTGGCTACCTCGCTAGCTTTTCATTCTTTATTGTTATATTTTCATTATTACCGGTTCAGGATAAATACAATGCAATACTCTGGTTGAATACATTTATTAATAATTATTACAACTGACGAACTTAACTGTCAGTATAATAAACAGACAGTAATTTGACTGGGAAATGCAGAGAAATTAGACGCGATCTGCCCAATACTTCCTCTCAGAATGACAGAAAGAAAAAATTCCGCACAACATAAGGAAAGAAAATTAAAATTTTTCATTAGAAAGAAAGAAGTAACCTATAAATCAAATATATTAAATTTTACCACGTGCTCCCTATAAGATAATTTTAGCAAGGGAGACCAATAATAGTTTTATTATAGTCTTATGCGTTTTCGACAAAAGAATGGATGAAACGAAGAAAGCAAAAAACCCCGCGTGCTTCTTAAGCGCCTAATCCATGTACTGAAACTTTTTTCATGTATTGGTACCTGTAAGAAGAAATTGTACTAAAGTTTTTTTCAAGTGTTAGAGCATTTTTGATAAGCACGTGGGTTTTTTTAAATAGAGGAAATTTTTTTTTTTTTATATTTCAATAATTGGAAAACAGCATTGCAGATTTGTTTTATATTTCAATAATTGGAAAACACTATTTCATTTCAGAAATTACATTTTAACATTAAAATTGGAAAAAATTGCGCATGATACCATTATTTTTAAGGTTTTAATTAAACACACAATTAATTTAAAATATTTGAAATATTTGAACATTTTGCTTCAATATAATTATATGAATACGAAAACAGAAATCGACATTTTTATGAAAGTTTTGAATTAAAGAAACAATAACTTTAGTTTAAAATGTTTTAAATACATATTATATGAATGAAGAATCGTGAAATTGCATTAAATTCTTTACATATATAGTATGTTGTAAAATAAAAATCACTATAGATTTTTTTATTCTAAGTGGATTATCATTAACAATTACAAATTAACCATTTCGAGAGAAATATTTAAGTTTTTTTGATGCTGGAAAATTCTATTTCTATGACATTGTTTAAAATTTTTTTGTCGCTAGAAAAATTAAAAATAATATAATTTCAAATAAAATATACAAAAATCATGTTTTTGTTTTTTTAAATTTTTGAAATTGGAAAACAGCGTAAATAGCACAGCTGGTCGTAAAAAAAACATTTTGGATACCGCATGATTTATGTGCATAAGTGTAGGAATTTGTTTATTAATACATATATATATATTCATCTCTGTTACACCAACATAGCGTAATCTAAAAAAAATAATAGAGAATAAAAAAATGCCGGTTTTTTTTATATACATTTTTTATTGAGAAAAAGCACACATGCATGGAAAATAACAAGAATGGGTGGCAAAAGCGGGCGTAAAATTCTAAAAATAAACGCAAAATTGGCGAGGTCACTCGTAATTTTTCACATTTTCTTCGCCAGTTTTCTTACTGTTTATTATACTGTGCTTAACTGCTTGGAGACCAAATCCTAAAAGAGACCGATGCTATTGAAAGTCATTTCATCTAGCATATTCACCGTTTCTATAATACGGTAATTTATATTTGTACCGGGTGTTTCAATATCTATAACATTTATCATTACTTATACTTTGATAATAGTCCCGAGCAGTTTTTTTTCCAAAATATGATCCGCGATTCGATATTAATCGGCGAAGAAAACTTTTAAAAAAACATAAAGTAATTAAAAATCGGCCTATAGCCGATTTTTTGATGCCCTATGGTAGAAATGAGAGAGAAAAATGCTGAAAACTAACTGTATTTCAAGGTTTTTTCTTCCTAACTTCGTTCCCCTATTCAAAATTTCCTCTAATTTGCAGGTAACCCAGGCCCTGATAGCATAAGTCTAATCTGCAAATTTTATTCAAAACGGTGTATTAGTTTTTAATGTATTGTACATCAAAAAAACTATATGAGCAGGGTTATTTTCTCCTAGGATTATTTCTTTCTCCACTATATTTGGACGGATTTTACTGAAATTGAACATGGTATCGTCTATTCATATAGTTAACTAATATAATAAATTTAAACAAAATTGGTTCACAAATTTTCCAATTAAATCCGCAAAATCATAAGCGAAAAAACGACGAAACTTTCTGGTCACCCTGAATTTTCCTTTATAACTTTGCTCCCCTGGATCGATTTTGCTGAAATGCAATACCAAATCAAGTTAAGGAATAAGTAATTCACATTGTAAATTTCATTAAAATCGGATAACGCGTTTTTAAGTTATGACGGACGAACATGCATAAATCGATATAACTTTTGATTCCCGACACAGCCATACCCTTAAAATATTTCTACGACGATTATTTCGATGGAGTGACGAAACTAATATACCTTCTGGTAGTACCTATCATAGGGCATACAAATTAGAAGAATATGAAGAGCCCAAAAAACCAGCAACTGGAATGAAGTCAGTCTCCATTAGAAGGTTCAAGCGCGAGCGAGCTTTATGATGGAGCATTATTTGTGACGGAATTTGAGAAAAATTTCTTAAAAATAAAAAACCGGTGTCCCACCTAGAAAAGTCTGGGATAGACGAAACAAATTTGTTTTCAAAATTTTTCGTCTTCTTATTACTTGTCTTCACATTTCCTTATTTTTAATCACGATCGAAAAATTTATTTTTTTTGCAAATCTCCACGTTTTATAAGATTTTAAATCGTTTGCAATAATTTTTATCCAATGTCTGTCTGTCTACTACATTAGTTGTACGTAGGCATAGATATTTGCTGCTTCTTACCAGGATCTAAGAGAGCATACAGGTCCTGGAGAAGGAAATGGTTTTTTGCTGAAGTAAATTTACAAAAAACTTTTTGAAATCTTACACCAGGATTCAATCCAATGTTTGTCTGTCTGTCTGTCTGTCTGTTACAACAAATGTTGTGATTAACTACGTTCACTCTGAATTTCCATATTCATATAGCTTTCTTTTATAAAGGATTTCGGAAGATAACGTGATTTGAACATACGTATAGAAGTTTCAATAGTGGTTTTGCACTATAGCTTGTTATTTACATGCATTCTCATTGATTTTAATGATTCTTATATAATTTATGATTTTCTACAAATAATAAAAACTTATCGTATTTAATGAAAAACAAGAAATGTCATGTATAGAAAATATTAAAATCGGTTTACCATATAGCCAATTTTTGAATCATGTTGTAGTAGAACAAACGTGCTTTGTGGCGAAAAAGTCCTCTTCTGAGTAAAGTACAAATTTCGATTAAAACGATAGAAAACGATTTCAATTAACATATTCTATAATAAAATTAATATATAAATAGGGGACCAAGCCAAGTATGCATGCTTCGTGTGTCTAATCCCTGAACTATTAAAGGTATGATATCAAAAAATAATGTAAGAAAAAAACCCGTCTATGCCTCTCTTCGGGCCACTATATAAACTGTATTCAGGGTGATACCATTCATGATGACAATCCAAGACACATTCTCCAGGAAACACGAAAATTCTCTATGTGTATATTATAATAACGATACGCCTCTACGTAGAGTGACTAACGTTAGGAATGTGGGAGTGATTTGTGACATTGAACTTAACTTCAAGTTACATATTAACTTACTGGTTCATAGAGTTAACTCAATATTAGGCTAAGGAATTCTCGGACCCTCATATAACTAAAGTACCTATATATATTGGAATACGCCAGTCAAGTATTGTCTCCCTACCATAAAATTAACAAATTAACAGATTGGAGTCTGTTCAACGTAGATTCATACGTTTTGCATTAAGATATCTTCCCTCCTTGGAATGTCCTTTCCTACTACCTCCGTACAGTGATAGGTTAAAATTGATTGACTTGAAATCCTTAGAAAATCGTCGTCAGGTGGCTAATATGGTTTTTGTTATCAAATTCTTAATGGCGCTACTGACGCTCCTTTATTGTTAGAAAATATGGCACTAAATATTAATATACCTTCCTTGAGGTCAGTGGACTTATTTAAAATATTATACCACCGAACGGACTACGGTAAAAACGAACCAGTTTCTTGAATGCTGCACGCAGTTAATATAAATGCTCGTAGTTTGTCTTTGCAAAATCAATTTAAAGAAGTTATTATGTAAGTAATGGGTGATTCACTTAGAGGTACTTTTTTCAAAAGTAAAAAAATTAAATTTTATCAGGTTATCTTTATTATCAAATAAAAGACCCATTCTTGACATTTATTTTTTAAAGATTATTTGTTTGAAATGTTGGCCGTAACTGCGTTTAACATGGTTGATTCTGAAGTTCCAATTTTCGATGACGCGTCCGAGCATTTCGAGTGGTATTTGGCGAATAACGTGATTCGTATTTATCCATGTATACTTTGAACTTTACATAGTCCCTAAAGGTGTGATATTACATGATCTAGGTGGCCAATTCATCGGTCTGAAGCGCGTTATTAACTGTTGACCGCATTGTTCTCATAAGTTGCTCTAAGTGCACGAAACACATTCCTCGTAGAACGCTGATTTTCGTAATAATTTGTAGACGCTGTGCTGGGCTAAGTCTTTCCATGATGAAATGTCAAACAATACTGAACAAAAATACTATGGCAGGTTAACATGACTCACGTGTCATCTGCCAAAAAATCCATAGACAAAAAAGTGCCTCTAAATGAATCACCCTTTATAACGCTTGAATTAAGCAATTGAGAAAAAAACGACCAGAACATGTTTTTCTGGATACCGTAAAATTGCTAAAAACTGGACATTTAATTTTTTGATCTTTTAAAAAAAAAAATGCCAAAACACATCACACAAAAACTATTGATGATATTCCACAGGTTGTAACTTTTGTATCCATGAAGTGTTTTATACGACAGGAAAAAAAAATTATGATTTTTCCATGTTAAATATGACTTCTTCTATTGAACAACAAGAAGAAAAAAACTTTCTCCAATACAAAATATTGAATAATATTTTTAAAAGTACAGGCAAAAATTCGTTGGACAAGAGACGAGGACAACAAAACGATGTAATGTACAAGAAAAAAAATACGTGATAGGATCATGGAAAAAGGTTAAATATTTTCCTCGGGGCTTTTTTCTTTTTCGTAAAATATAATCGATTAATATAGTATTGCATTGTAAAACAAGGAAAATAAAAAAAGAAACTACAAACTATTTGCAGAAAGACATCCTTTAAGAGATAAATTCACTAAAGTTCTAGACTTTTTTTTTGGATTTTAAAAATTTACTTCCCCTTTCCCAAATTATGATATATGGTACAAGATTCTTTTATGTAAACTTTAGATTAAATTTAACGACAATTGAATAATTGTCTGACCAATCCGTGCTGTTTTTCTTATAAACAAATATAGGGTGCAGTATCTTTTGGTAGTTCGGCATCTTTTTGGTTCGTTTTTGAACTACCGGTTATTTCGCCGCTCTTAACTCTAATGTCAGCTGTCAAGTTACAGAAATTCAGTATTGTATTTTTCTACAAACTTTTTCAAGAGATTTATTGATTTCTGAATATTTTTATATTCAAAAACGAACCAAAGGATGCCGAACGACCAAAAGATGCCGCACCATTTACATCCTTCTCAGATTGTATTTCGGTTGTTTGCGAAATTCGGGAAAGAGTTAAACAAAAATCAGTTTTATTCTACACCATAGTTTCCTTCATTTGGATCGAAACATTTAGTCCAGTATTTTTTCTTTTTATTCAATTTCCACACCTTTCATATAATATACGATTTCTGAAAAGATCTGCAAAATACATCTCAGTTTCCTATTTAACCTCTTTATTGAATTGAAATCTTTTTCTCTGAAGCCATCTTTTCAAGTTTGGAAACAGAAAAATAGTCGCTGTGGGCTATATCTGAAGAATATACGGCGGTTGGGTAAGCAATTACCACTTGTGTGAGCTGGTGTATTGTCATGATGAAAAATAACTTTTCTTTGCTAAATGTGGTCGTTTTTTCAAGTATTCTTTCACTCAGTTTTATTGTTTTTCCTTTTCCAAGAAAGTCCATAAATAATATTTCATATGTGTACCCCAAAAAAGTGATGGCCAAAACCTGTCAAGGGTTGAGTTGGACGGCTTTTCCCCGACTGTTGTCTGGACTTTGGAGTATGGTAATTGATCCATGTTCCATTAACAGTTATAAATCCACGCAAAAAATTCTTTGAATTACGTGTAAACTTCTTTTTTGTTTTTGAAGTAACATTTTTGATCAATTGTTAACGAACACACGGCATCCATCTTTCTGCAAGCATTTTAATATGCGGAAATGTTCATGTAAATTAAAATGTTCTCTACACGTTCTTTTAAGATGTTTAACATGTCTACCATATCTTATGTAACTTCATTTTTCGACCATTGAAAATAATATCATGAAGTTTATCAATTCATTTCGTGAGTTGTTGTATCTCGAGGTTTCTCTGCCCATTTAGCGAGGTTTGTCCTTGTACGACCACATTTAAATTCACCAAATTCACTTCTAAACAATTTGTTTCAATGGAGAAAATTCCCCATAACATTTATCAAGCCGCATGGTTTAGCTTGGAGGGTATTTTTCCCAACAAGAAAACAATATGTACTTAAAGTTGCAGAAAGTTTTTACCGGAACGTATATATAATAATTTGGGACTAAGTGAGTATTTAATTTGCAAGAAATAATTTTTTGTTAGGAAATTTCTTTTCAATCAAAAACAAGAAATGCAAAAGAAATTGCAAGTGAAATTTCATTTAAAAATTTTATGTTCAAACAGAAACGCGAAAAAAGAGAAATTTTGAACTAACGAGAGTGAAAAAAGAAAGAACAAATATAAAATTCCGCTAAAAAACCGTTTATAAAAAATAAATACTGCAAAAATTATAAGTTTTCCACAAAAAAAAGGTGCAACAAACATTGCAATTTTTCAGAAAAATTTCGTTGTTAAACAATTGATATATACAGGATGGGCCAAAAGATCATTGCGTTATGTTGGTGATGAAAAAATAAAGCAATTGATCCAATCCACTCGCGGCGTTTAACAAATGGAGATATATTGCTCAGAATATTAATATATTGAAGTCGAGCTGGGGAAAAGCATCAAACATAAACTTCTAGAACAATACTAGATCATTAAGAAGATTTGTTATACTCTTCCAAAAATTAAGAGAGAGCTTGGCTAAAAATTTTTGATGCGTCCATTATATAGTCTTTGCCCAACCATCAGATTACAATTTGTGCCGCGGTCCCTGCACAATTCTTTTAATCATATATCCAGATCCGATCCTTTTATGTATCCAGAGCCATCCAAAACATAAACTTCACTGACTAAAAAGTTTAATGTATGCAGAGTGATCCGAAACTTGAACGTATCCAGAGTAACCCGAAACGTAAACTTATTTACAGTGACTGACCCGAAATTTTATCGTATTCATTTGCCCTTCCAGCTGATTGTTCATAATTTTTCTCTGCGATCCCCACACTTTTGGTTACTGTTGCATCCTGTATAAATATCTTAAAAGGCTAAAATCAAAACCATAAGTAAAATTAGTTCTCGGTAATAGCAAAGTGTAACTATGGTAAAGTGAGGAAAGCTAGCGAAGTAGCTAGAAAAAGCACGTGGCAGACGGGGAAAAGAATACGCAAGAGTACATATATTTTTCATAGGCAAAATCCATTAGCAAGAGAGAGAATGAAATGTTCTTAAAAATCTGATGGAATCTTATGATTTGATCCCGGAATCTTATGTTTGGGCACAAATTTTACATACATACCAAAAAAAGAATTTGCGCCAAATTTTTTTTTTCTGGTATGTGTGTATTTGTATATTAATTTTTGCCTGTGTTTCATTGTTACATTTAAAAATTACCCATTAGTGGTGTTGCCAATATTGCAAATTGTTATTCTTTCAAAAAAAATCGTTGGAGTTAGACGCGGTTTAAAATATGGAAAATTTTAAGTGTTCGAAACAAAATAAATTTAAGTGTTTTGTGCCTGGCTGCTTTTCAACATCTGAAAACAGTCAAGTACGGTTTTTTAAATTGCCGACAAATCCGGAACGGTTAGTGCATTTTGCAATAAAGTGTTGTATTTAATAAAGATGTGTACATTAGGGTGGATCTAATTTGTTTATGCATATTAGGGTGGATCGAATTTGTTTTTTTTCAAAATTGTATAAAAATACCTATAATTCGCATAAATTTTATAGAACATGTTTTAATAGAAATAACAATTAAAGAATACTTCTACTTTTCACAAATTTCAAATTTGTTTTAATGTAAAAGTGAGAGCCACCCTAATACTGCATTAAAACTAAAATAGCAAAGAATGGAGAAATATTAATTTCATTTTTCATTATTAAAAAATTCATTTAAATAATAACTCAATTATTAAAGATTTTCATCATTTTTTAAAAAAGTTAAACAGTCAGTTTAAAAAAAATACATTAATGGCAACACCATAATGGGATCAATTTTTCGAACAAAAAAATGAGGGATGTTTTTCAAAATCATATGACATTATGTTTCTCTTTCACCCATATGTACAATTTTTAGTGCTATCTATTTCAGCAGTGGATAGAAAATTGTTTGAAAAAGAACAGTCAAAATTTGAAAAACGGCGGTACGGTAAGGATAGGAACTTTCGCCACTTTACTATAGTTACACTTTGGTAATAGTTAGAACAATTCACAAGAAGTAATGGCATCGAAAAATCAATTTACCGGGTCCGGCAACTGAAGTGTCAAAGTGTAAAAATGCTGTAATTTTGTTGTTTATTGATCGGTTTTATTAAAATTTATGGAAATTATAGTTTATAAAACAATTGTTAATTTTACAATTATTCGAATGGTATGTAACCGCCTTTCGCTTTAACCACTAGCTTCAATCTCTTTTTAAACGATGCACACGATGTCTTGGCTTAAACGGTTCCAGTCACGAGTCAAATCTTTTTTTAAACTGGCTAAAGTTGTGGGTTTTTTTTGTTTTTTGTATTCCGCTGCTTGTAAAATTCCCCCTAAATAGAATAATCCAACGGATTAAGATCTGGTGAATACTGTGAATTTCGATGTTTGACTTTCCAATCAAACGAAGCGCAACAATTGAATTTCGTTTAAGGTCCATTGTACAAAAGATAAGAACGCGTCTTTTCATCAACAAATCATTTTTACTACTGACAGACAATATTGTCAAGCAACATTCACGTCAAATTTTAGCATTGAAAAATGTGCGGTTTACATTTGACAGCGATTTGAATTAAACGGACACTTCAATTGTCGGACACGGTATATTGCAAAGACAATTTGGCAATTCCATTTTGCCTTTACCAGGTGGGCTGAAAAGTTCGTATCGTTTTACAGAAAAACACATTTTTTTGACAAAACTCGTTTTTTTATTCAACATAGTTGCCATCGAGGGCGATACACCGATTATAGCGATCTTCCAACTTTTCGATACTATTTTTGTAGCACGATTTGTCTATTGCTTGAAAAGAGGCCTCAGTTGCGACGATTACCTCTTCATCGGTGCTACATTTCTTTCCAGCAGGCCTTCTCTTGAGGTCTGAGAACAGGAAAAAGTCGCTGGGGGCCAGATCTGGAGAATACGATGAATGTGGAAGCAATTCGAAACCCAATTCATGCAATTTTGCCATCGTTTTAATTGATTTGTGACACGGTGCATTGTCTTGAAAACAACACTTTCTTCTTCTTCAAAATGGGGTCGTTTTTCTGTGATTTCGTCCTTCAAACGCTCCAAAACCGCTATATAATAGTCGCTGTTGATGGTTTTTCCCTTTTCAAGATAGTCAATGAAAATTATTCCATGCGCACCCCAAAATACAGACGCCAGACCTTTGCCAGCTGACTGTTGCGTCTTTCCACGCTTTGGATTTCATTGGATGGCTGTCGTTTGGACTCAGGAGTGAAATTATGGAGCCATGTTTCATCCATTGTCACATATCGACGCAAAAAATCGGGTTTATTACAATTGAAGAGCTCGAAATACTGCTCAGAATCATCAATTCTTTGTTGTTTTTGGTCGATTGTGAGCTCGCGCGGCAACCACTTTGCACAGAGCTTTCGCATATCCAAACATTCATGAACGATGTGTCCAACACGTTCCTTTGATATCTTTAGAGTGTCAGCTATATCGATCAACTTCACTTTACGGTCATCCAAAATTATTTTGTGGATTTTTTTGATGTTTTCGTTCGTAACAGCCTCTTTTGGACGTCCACTGCCTTCATCGTCTTCGGTGCTCATATGGCCTGTACGGAACTTAACAAACCACTTTCGAATGGTTGCTTCGCCTGGCGCAGAGTCTACGTAACACTCATCAAGCCACTTTTTGGTATCTGCAGCATTTTTTTTTCATCAAAAAACATGTTTCATTAACACACGAAATTCCTTTTTATCCATTTTCTTCAAAATAAGAAAAGTTGCGTCACTCAAAATGCTATATCTCACAAACTAATAGTCCGACAGCTGTCAAATTTATACACGTATCTTTTGAAGGTTGGTACTAACGAAAAATGATATGGATTTAATTCTAGTGGCGCCCTCTCATAGACATGATACGAACTTTTCAGCCCACTTGTTATGTCGTTTGAAATAAGCAAAACTAACAAAACTAAGGATCTATGTCAAAATTTAATTTTCATATCACATCCCAGGTTTTGAAAGTTTCTTTCTGTGCAAGCAACGTGCTTGCTTTTTTTTAATACTATTAGGGAATAAAATCACTTACCTTACGGAATCCAAAATATATCTTTTCTTGATTTTTTCAACATAATTTTAAGCGATTTGAAATGTATCTTATTCGCGAATTTCTTAAAATATGATATCCAGATTTGCTGAATCGAACCACAACTTGATCTTAAGTGAAAGTACCGAAATAAACGTATATTTAAAGTGGGCTGACCTGAAATTTTAACGTATCCACAGAGTTACTGACGCAAAATTTTGAAACGATTCTTAAAATTTTGATAAATTAATTTGTTCGTAAAGCACTGTAAGGATCTGAAAAAGAAATAAATTAAAGGAAGAAATAGAAATAGTAAGGAAAAGAAATAGAAAAAAATTAGTAATAATTAGTAATAAGAAAAAGAAAATGATACAACAATAAATAAAAAAGTCAAAAACAAAAAAGACATCGATTTTTGATGAGATTTGTAAATAAAATGAGTAAATGCTTAATGTTTGTTTGGGTCACGTAAATTTATTGCAAAAAAACTAGGCAAGAAAAAAAGTAGGCTCACGAAAAATCAATTAAAAAAAAGAGGTACACGTTAAACATGTCGGGTCACCTTTTATCTTATATGGAGCCGTCATTAGATTTCAAATGAAAAAAAAGAACATAACATGTATTTACTAATTGTTGAAACAAACGAACTGAATCTCATTCCATCCACTACCCACTGTGTGTCATTTTGGGTTCATAACTTCATAACATAGAAAAAGTGAAAATAGTCACTATTTTGACCAAAATTTTTTTTCTTAGTAAAACAGACCGGCTCTTCACCATGTCATCTCTTTTATTGTCAATCAAGATAAATTTCAAAAAAAAACAAGTACAATGAAAAAGTGAAATTAAGAAATTACATATTCCAAAAGAGTTAAGTTGTTTTTTTTTGGTTTTTTTTTACCTTCGACAAGTATTTATCCATGTGAGAAAACTATTAAAATCTTATACAATCGAATGTTGGTGTGGGTGGATTTAGGTCTAGCCATTCTTAGATCTATATTTAATACTCTGCGTTTATTCATAAATGCAAATATGCGCTAAATTTCGCAAACCATTGCGTTCAAGAAAAAACAATGCGCAAACGTTATGTGTTCACAAAAAATCAAGTTTGCAACGTAAATGATTGCAAATAAGTAACTACTAGTTTTCGAGACTATGGTTACGTTTACACCGACAAATTTTTAGGTCATCTAACTAAAAGTTAGGTTTGGTCACACGTGTTTACACCGTACTAGACCTAAGTCTAAAACAACCGCATATGTCAGCATTTATGGAACTTGGACATCAAGAGATGATGCTGCTTCACCAACTGTTCCCGAACTTTGTTTGAGGTTAACTTAAGCAATAATAACTACTGCAAAAAGTCAAAAAGTTTTAAGGTCGATTTAAATTTAAGGTAGGTCTGCAATTTAAATGACCTAACCCAAGTTACTTTGGACGTGTTTACACCGTCATATTTAGGTCGACCTAACCACTTAGGTCTATTTTTAAGTCTCGGTGTAAACGTAGCCTATGGGCCTTTTTAGTAATGCATAATTTGTGGACTATGGGCATAAAAAATCTACAGAATTCTCGTCTGTTCTAAAAAATCTCTTCAAATTGCAGAAATCTCATGCAGAAATATACTGCATGTTTTGCAGTATAAAATTTGCACATGCGAGTTATATATAAGAAGAAGACACAAATGTTGTGTCCACTCTATTTAGTTCTCTAAATACTGTTATTGTAAATTTATAAGATTTAAAATGGATTTAGATAAGAACGAATTTTTCAGGTAAGTCTAAAATTTGACATGAATTGCACGAATCTGTTCAGTAATGCGGAATGAATATATTGCAGATTTTCATACTTTGCGGTTGAACTACTACATAATTGCGGCATACATGCAATTTCGGCATTACTGAAAAGCTCCTATTATTTTTTTTAGATTTGTCAAAAATGGAAGTATTATAAGCTGATTGCAGTGATTCTTTAAGGTATTTTTATTATTTTATTAAATTATAGAAATGAAAAGCGATGAAGAAATGTGTTCAAAAATGCAAATGGAAATGTATAGTATATGTGTATACGATTATGCTGACATCAATCTGATCGCAAGTTTAACGTCACGCAAGCTCACCTACTTGAAATATTTAGACTTAAGGCAGGTCTGGAAAATTTTGACCCGAATTCTGATGGACGGATGCGAGGCATTCAATGACATTATCGGTAAAGTTCCATTCAGGCCGGAATAAAGAAAAGTGTAAACTCACTGTTTTGCTCATTTCGTTGTTGCTTATGATTAAACTTGTGTACATTTTATTATTTGTATATTCTTGTAATTTCAATATTTTCTATAGAATAAGAAAAATGAGCTGAAATTAATTGGTTGCCATCTTTTAAATTGAACTAAAAATGAAACGACCGACACATAAATTGGAAATAAGATGAATTTTGAACGTCAAAACTTTAAAACGCACTGGTCTTAAGCTCTTTCTATGTCAAACCAAAGTGTAACTAATAATAAAGTCGCGAAACTTCCTATACTTACCGTACCGCCGTTTTTCAAATTTTGCCTCCTCTTTTTCAAACAATTTTCTATCCACTGCTGACATAGATAGCTACATATTGTACGTATGGGTGAAAGAGAAATATAATCTAAGCAAAGAAGCATGTGTTGAAATTTATAAGCAATGCACAAATACTAGAAGAAATATAAGGTTTTTAAGAGTTTTTCATGTGCTTTTATAAGAACATTGCATTCTCTCTCTTCCTGATGGATTTTGCCTATGAAAACTGTATGTACTATTGCCTATTCTTTCGAACTTATTGCCACGTGCTTTTTCTGGTTACTTCGCTAGCTTTCCGGACTTTATTATTAGTTACATTTTGGTCAAACTAACTAATGACGGAGTAATAAGAATACGTCCGATGATCATTATTCATTATATGTATATGCAAATATTCTATGACAGCAATCTTCTCCCAACTTCTACGATCGGAGGAATCTTTTTAGGCTGTTTTTTCTCAAGCCTTGTTTTGTAGAAAATTCTTTCGCATAAACCCATATTGAATATCGCTGTTCTGAAACGTTATTTTCTTCTTCTTTTTCTTGCAATTATCTTTTACACGCCGCACAAGTCAACCTTTGATCTCTTCTAATACGCATCTTGCATATCTTTCTGCATCTTTTTCTATGACTATTTAATGTATTGCGTGCTGAAATGTCAAAGTTTTATTATAACCGCAATACTGTACTTGCGCTATAGCGTGATTTACCAATTTGTCTATTTTTTGTTATAGTTATTTGCCATTATGAGTAACGGTTCAACAAATTTTTAGTATATATTGCCACTGGAACTGTTAAAAATTGAACTATATTATCACAGCTTGAAAGTCATTGCTTTAACTATCTGACAGAACATGTATTTAATTAATTAAATAAATATATCCATTAAACTTGTATCAAAACATATTTTTAGGTTCATACCTTTTTTCTTTGTCAAAAACAAATTTATGAACAACTATTCTAATTTAATTTTTCCCCGCAAACTGAAATCTGTATTATAATTATTTATGCGAAATAATTTTAATATGTGCCTGAAAATATGCAATTCTTTAATTTATTGTTGCATCGGACACGAAGAATCGATATGCTCTAAGAGCTCAAAAAACTACACGCGAATTTGAACATCCATCTTTTGTTTTCGCGTAACTCATTAAACACAATGATCGACGTAATTTATTGTGGTGTGGCGAAAGAAAGTAAAATCGCGAAATATATAAATTAATTGCATAAATAATATTCTTATTAAGAAAAAGAAAAACAGAATTTGAAAACGTGAACAGTTTAAATACAATTTTGGTTTTTTAAGATGCCGCCGCCGCCCAACCTGTTGTGTCTTCTTTTTTATGCCCTATGGTAGCTGCTACCAGAGGGTATATTAGTTTTGTCACTCCGTTTGTAACACATCGATATAATCGTCGTAACCGTCCGTCCGTCGGTTTGTCCGTATACAAGATAACTCAAACACGGGTTAACCGATTTTGTTGAAATTTATAATGTGAGTTGGTTATTCTTTAGCTGGATTTGGTATTGCATTTCAGCAAAATCGACCGAAGGAGAGCGAAGTTATTAAGCAAAAACCAGGGTGACCAGATAGTTCTGTCGTTTTTTTATATGGTTTTCCGGATTTTATTAAAACGTTGTGAATCAATTTTGTTTAAATTAATTGTGTTGATTAAATATGTAAATAGATGAGACCATGTTAAATTTCAGCAAAATCGGTCGAAGGATGGTGGAGAAAGAAATAATCCTAGGAGAAAATAAGTCTGTTCACAAAGTTTTTTTGATGTACTTTAAAAACTACTGCACCGATTTAAATAAAATTTGCAGATTAGACTTGTGCTATCAGGCTCTGGGTTATCACGTACCGGCAAATTAGAGGAAATTTTGAAAAGAGGAAACAAAGTTATGAAAGAAAAAACGTTGAAATATTGTTAGTTTTGACAGTTTTTCTCTCCCATTTCTACCATAAGGGCATCAAATATTTGGCTATAGGCCGATTTTCAGCTACTTATATGTTTCTTTCTTTTTTTCCAGTTTGTATAAAATATAATTCACGCAGCACATCTAATTTATATGCGCCTGCATTTTGCTTTGTCCAATTTATTAACTTATTTAAATATAAGTGCTTGAAAATATAAAATTAAAAAGAAAATTCAATTACTTATGTATTTTTGTTGGTTTTTTCTTTGTTTTGGGCGGTGGTGGTTTTTTTTTTTTTTTACATACTTTCACTTATTTTTAAACCATAATATTTTTATGTCTCTCATTTTATGATAATCATAATTGATTTTAAATTTCTCAATCGATAAAAAAAGGGAAAATTTAATTACATTTTTCCTGTGTTTCGATGATCTATGATCAATTTTATATGCAAAAATATGGAAAAAATAAATTGTCGGATAAATCAAATTGCAATAATCTTTGCCCGAAAACTCTTAAAAGAAAGGTGAGGAGATTCCTTCTTTTTATTCATCATGTTTTGCATTTTGTGTCTTCGTCGTTTCTTCGGTGCAGAGAGGACACACAAAACTCAAAATTATACAATATTCATGGTTTTATTAGCGGGCGTTTTATTAAGAAAAGAAATATGAAATTAGTATTAAAAGAAAAGAAAAAAACATATAGTAACTTAAAATCGGCCTATATCCGATTTTTTGATGCCCTATGGTAGAAATGGGACAGAAAAACTGTTAAAACTAAGAGTATTTCAAAGTTTTTTCTTTATAACTTTGTTCCTTCTTATCACAATTACTTCCAATTTGCAGATAACCTAGACCCTGCTAGCATAAGTCCAATCTGCAAATTTTTTAGTTTTTAAATTAGATCAAAAAAACGTTGTAAAGAGGGTTATGTTCTACTAGGATTAACTCTTTCTCTTTTATCGTTGTACCGATTTGATTGAAATTTAACATGGTGTCGTCTATTTATGTAGTTAACCTATGTAATTAATTTAAACAAAATTGATTTACAAATTTTCCAATTAAACCCGAAAAACCATAGACAAAAAAATGACAAAACTTTCTGGTGACCTTAGTTTTTCCTTTATGACTTTGCTCCCCCTGGATCAATTTTGCTCAAATGCAATATCAAACCAAGTTAAGGAATAAGCTACTCACATTATAAATTTCATCAAAATCCGAAAATGCGTTTTTGAGTTATCTTGTATACGGACGGACGGATGGGCGGACGGACGGACGGATGGACATGCATAAATCGATATAACTTTTGATTCCTGACACAACCATACCATTAAAACCTTTCTGCGGCCATTATTTCGATGTGTTACAAATGGAGTGACAAAATTAATATACCCTCTGGTAGTACCTACCATAGGGCATAAAAAGAAGTGTGAGTACTTATTATATTTATTTATGAACAATAAGTACTTCACATATATGTAAATTAAATAAAACAAAATGTAAACAGAAAACAGAAAAAAACAAATCCAAAAATAGTGAAATTACTTTAAAATGGCCTGGAGAACTTACCCGGTTCCGTCCTGACCATAGGGCGTTCTGGAAATTTCCTCCAGAATTTTAAAATAAGAATAAACAATATTCAGATGAATATTCATACTTTTTCAATACCAGACTTGGCACACTGACCGTGTACACCCTTCGCAATCAATAAATTGAAGGCTTAGTCAACTTAGACCTGGCCAAGTAGCTGGTAAAAATCCGGTACTTCGAACCTAGTAAAGAAGAGGCACTATGAGCCATTATACTCTTGTTGATTTGTTGTAAGCCCCACTCAGTAAAATACCAAACTTATCACACTGACGGCGTACATCCTTCGGAATCAATAAAGTGGAGGCTTAGTCAATTTAGACCTGGCCAATTATGTGGTAGAAATCCAATATTATCAGCTATTTTCTCCCGAAAATTGTCAAACAAGTATCGAACACTATATTAATGGGTTTCCGGAGTGTTGCTTTTTATCCGTGATTCCTTCTATCTGGCTTCCTTGCGATATAAACTGGTATAAAATTTCATTAAAATTAGTTTAACAGTTTTAAAACTTAAGAAATATATGCATTTAAAGCCAAACACGACTAATAAATGAAATTTCAATTAGGCACTAAAGGTCTAAACCGAATTACGGATCAATGGCGGATTCACGACGCATTAAATGTTAAATATATTTTAAATGTATACGTTATCAATAAGATTACACAGAAAGTAACGTATTCACGGCGGATCCACGACGGACTACTTTTAATACAATTTGAAAACTGAAAACCGTGAATCCGTCGTAGATCCGCCATTCTGTTTCCCGGATTAGTCATTCTTTTTAGAGAATTTTGCGGAAATTGTAAGTGTTAGAAAAAAATGTTGCGCAAATTTTGATGCAAAATTTTAAAAATTAGTTTAAATATGATAAATATCATACAAAATAAAAAAGTTAGTACCGCCGGTTACGGATGATAACCATGGTTTCATTGAGAAGACAATTTCCGGTCGCGGTTAACCCGTGTGGCAGTCAATTGTGAAAAATTAAGAGTGCTGATGTCAGAGCTTGGAAACGAAACCAAAACGAAAACCGGAATTAACCGGCGTTTTGTGCAAAACCGGAATAGAACCGAAATGGAGAAAAAAAAGAACCGTAATTAAAACCGAAACTACATTTTATATTTTTTTACTTGGTTAAAAGGAAATTTTTTATTGATTAAAACTTTAGGAAATTCGCGTATAACAATTCTACTCGAAATTAAATTTTTATACAGCGATGTGCAATACAGATATATTTTGTTGGAAGAGATAAAATTCCCTTAATGCAGGACTCACAGTGATCAGTTCTCTATCAGCTTTTGAGCAACTGAGAGAAAACTGACCAGTGTGAATGTAAAAACTTGTGATGGTTTGTTAGTCAAACTCAACGATTATTCAAAATTTTCGTGAACGCCATCAGCTTTTTCTAAAACACAAATACAGAAATATGAATGAATTCGTATTGCCATGAAAAAGCTGTCAGCTTAAACTGGATCAGTGTAGTGAGTGTACAGAAAATGGAAAAAGCTAACGGAAAACTGATGGGCATTCTGTTAAACACGACTGGCAGTCATGACTGATCAATGTGAGACCTATACTTAAGAAACAATGCTGCGGTCACTCGCTTGCTCAAAAACAAGTTTTTAAGTTTGAAAATGTAATAATTCGCATTTAATCAATTCGATAAATTAATTCGACTGCCTTTAACTTAATTTTTCACCGATTTTTTGACACCCTATGGTAGAAATGAGGCAGAAAAACAACCAAAACTATTTCAAGGTTTTTCTGCTTAACTACTTTTCTCCATTTTCAAATTTGCTCTAATTCACAGGTAGCCTAGGCCCTAATAGCATAAATCTATTTTGCAAATTTTGTTCAATTCGGTATACTTGTATTAGATTTTAAAATACATTCAACAAACTTTATGAACAGGCTTATTTTCGCCTATGGCTATTTCTTTCTTCATTATTCTTGAATCGATTTTATTGAAATTTGGCAAAATGCTGCCTATTTATATAGTCAACGTATGGTAGTAATTTTAATCAAATTGATGTAAAAACTTTCCAATATAAACCGAAAACCATAAAAAAACGGCAAAATTTTCTGGTCATCCTGGTTTTAGATTTATACCTTTACTTCCTCTCGGCCGATTTAGCTGAATTCCAATACCAAATCTAGTTAAGGAATAACTAATTTACATTTTCAATTTCATCAAAATCGAATGACGCGTTTTTGAGCTATCTTGTAAATGGACGGACATGCATAAATCCATATAACTTTGGATTCTGTACACATCTATAGTCTTGAAACAGCTCTCCAATGACTATTTCTATGCGTTACATATTTAGTGACAAAACTAATATACCCTCTGGTAGTACCTACAATAGGGCATAATTATCGGACAGACAAGAAAACGTAGTCTTTTACACGATCATAATACTTTACCTCCGGTTTTTTTTTGGAGTCAGGAAAAACGAAAATTTTGTTGTATAATTGAATCTGCACAAACCAAACCAAATCAAGAAACTGAAAAAAATGTCTCATTGGTGTCTCTTCTTCATTTTTTTTTTGTTTTTTTTATGATAAAAAGAAAAGTTTATACATCACCCCGCATGCCCAGCAAAACAAACAATAAATCATGATCTTCATCGAAACATCTTCTTCTCGGTCGATCTCTTTAACAAGAAAATCACGACGACAAAAGTGGAATGGATGCTGGATAGCAACTTCGTTGTTTTTTCCATTTTTGGCTTTTGTTTTCGTTGATGTCAAGATGATGATGCATTTTGAAGAATACCAATTTCCCATATTGTTTATTATAAAGAAGAAGAAAACCCTAATAAAGTGGGGGACCCCAGGCACAGGGCCATTATTTTTACTATTATCATCATCATCATCATCTGACACTGGTGTGGTTTCGGGTAGGTATTTAAAGATACGTTTGAACATGAATTTTGCATAGTCGAACGTTTATCGTCAACACTTTCAGTTCAAAGTTTTCGAAAAAAAAGAAAAACGAAAAACCACAGAGGATATATTTGCACGGAAATTCAAATTGTTTTTATATAAATTTTATAAGCGGACACAAAATGAAAACATTTTTGGTAAAACAATTGAAATTAAAATTCAAAAATTTTCATTCAAAAAAATTGATATATTTTTTAGGTTGTTATTTCAATTTTTGTGATATTTGTTCATGGAAGACCGGAAGTTGGATATAATTATAGGCAACCGGTAACAGGAAATGTCGGTGGCGGTGGTGGTGGTATCATTGGTATAGGAGGAGGAGGCGGAGGAGGAGGAGGAGTAGGACATTTTATTGCTGGTAATAACTACCAACAGACTGGATCCTTTTCATCTGGTGGTTCTTCATCATTTGGTAGCGGCATCGTTGGTGGTGGTGGTGGTGTTAGTAATTTCATTGAAACAGGATTCAGTGGTGGAGGTAGTACCTCAGGAGGAATAATAAATGGTGGTCATGGAACGATTGGATTTGGTGGTATAAATAGTGGCGGTTTTGGTGGAGGCGGGAATTTTATACAAGGACCACCGCTTATACAAAAACATATTTATGTTCATGTACCACCACCAGAACCAGAAGAATTTCAACCACAACGACAAATCTCATCAATTGGTACTGCACAAAAACATTATAAAATTATATTTATTAAGGCACCAACATATGAGACACAATCTCAACAGCAAATCGCTTTGGCAGCACAAAATCAAGAGAAAACAATAGTTTATGTACTTGTCAAGAAACCAGATGATATTGGTGACATTTCGTTACCATCAATTGCTCCAACACAACCAAGTAAACCGGAAGTTTATTTCATTAAATATAAAACACAAGTAATTATTAGTTATTAAAAAAATATATATATTATATTTATTCGAAAAATTTTGACCACTTCCAATAGAAACAAACAACTGGTGTTGGTGGCGGCGGTGGTGTTGTTGTTGATGGCGGAAACAGTATTTTAACTGGTAGTACTGGACACGGAATAAGTAGTGGTAATATAATAACCGGATCAACAGGAGCAAGCGGTATTGGTGGTAGTTTAGTAACTGGCGGAGGAGGAGGAGGATCAGGTATTGGTAGTATTACGACAGGCAGTTCAGGAAGTTCATCAATTGGTGGAAGTGGACAAGGTAAACAAATATATTTCAAGATTCAAGAAAAACATAAAATTTTCGTTCTGGTTTGAAGATTAAATTATCGCAGTGGTGTTTTTTTTTCTATTTATTGTAAAGTAGTGAGATAGACTATATTTCGCCGCCATTTTGTATTTTTTTCGAATTCAAATATCAACACTAAACTCAGAACAAATGAAAATGAATGCGATGAATCGGAATCGGATTCAGATCAGATATCAGAAAATATTTTTAAGGGACAATTTCATTTCATTTCATTTTTGGTCCAATAATTGAATTCTTAGTTTTTTTTCTTCTTTGAATTTGAAATTGAAGAATAAATCATCATTTTTTTAATACCTTTTTTTTGGCAAATTACAGGAATTCCAGCTCCACAATATGGACCCCCAGGAAAATCTGGACCTTATTAAGAAGACGAAGAAGAAGAAGAAAAAAGGAAAGAATATGGAAAAGATTTTATATAGAAAAAAGTCGAGGCAAAGTTTTGGTTTCGAAATTTTCGAAATTGACTTTTTGTGACTTTTTTGTGACTTTTTTGTGACTTTTTTTTTGTAATTTTTAAGTTTTTATTTTTTTTTGTGTTAAGAATGTGATTTTATTGAAATTTTTTAGTAAAAATATATTTTTTTAGATATTATTTTTTATTCTTCTTCAATTTTAAGAGAATTTCCCTTTTTTTTGTAAATAAATGTATTTTTTTAAAAATTTTTAATTTCTCCGTTTTTTTTTCTTGTCACTATGTTCGAATAAATGCTACTAGTAAAAGGTGTCCCAATAAGATGGATATAATCAGCATAAATTGAAGCATATGCTTATCTTGGTTATCCTTAGTTCTACAGATATGACCTACACTTTATTCCATTGACATGCTATGGTAGGTACTACCAGAAGGTATATTAGTTTTGTCATCCATTTGTAACACATCGAAATAATCTTCTTAGAAAGTTTTAAGGGTATGGTTGTGTCAGGAATGAAAAGTTATATCGATTTATGTATGTCTGTCCGTCGGTCCGTCCGTATACAAGATAACTCAAAAATACGTTATCCGATTTTGATGAAATTTATAATATGAGTTGCCTATTCCTTAACTTGGTTTGGTATTGCATTTCAGTAAAATCGATACAGGGGGGTAAAGTCATAAAGGAAAAACCAGGGTAACCAGAAAGTTTTGTCGTTTTTTTGCTTATGGTTTTTCGGATTTAATTGGAAAATTTGTAAATCAATTTTGTTTAAATTAATTATATTGGTTAACTACATAAATAGACGATACCATGTTAAATTTCAGTCAAATCGGTCCAAGGATAGCGGAGACCGAAATAGTCGTAGGGTAAAATAAGACTGTTCATAAAGTTTTTGGATGTGCTTTCAGAACTAATACACCGATTTGAATAACATTTGCAACAGGACATCAAAAAATTACTTTATGTTTTCTTCATAAACTTCATCTTGATTTATGTTTTTTCTTGCTGAATTTAGTGCCAATATTTGTCCAGGATTCCCGCCCTCGAATTCCTCCTGGTGGTCCCGGACGTCCTGGATTTCCAATTTGTCCTTGGGTATATGGAGGTCCTAGCAGTTCCGGTGGTCGCGGTTGATTTTCAGTTACTATATGTTTTTTCCCCCTTTAAATTAAATTTTATAATACATTTAAAGTCGAATATTAGGGTTTTTGTACCATCAATTATTATCATTACTAAATATAATGAAACAGTTTAATTTGAGCAATGCCTTTAATTGCCAAACGCCACCGCCATCTCTTCGTCACAAGGACTTTTTCAATATACATATATATATATATATATGCAATAAAACGACGTCATAAAATGTAAATTAATGTGTCACTAACAAGCCTTTTCTTGATAATGTATCTCTTTTCATTTCCCAAAATGATTCCTCTTTTCAGTCGTATTCAATTGGTTTATTATAAACGTAAGGATTTCTGTTACCGATCCTTCATATATATATGATACCTCCTTCTATTCACTTGTATCTTTTCAATGAAAATACTTCACTACTATATATATATGTAGTTATATGCATTTAACAACACAAAATTTCCATGTAAAATGTCATCCTTTTTGGATAGATATTATTAATATGCGGAAAGTTTATAGCATGTGGTATGTTTGTGGTACGACCACTATTTATATATATATATATATATAACCCTTTTTTGAATAATATCTCTTCTCTATAATAATGTGAGTGTTCCAATTATCGACCTAGAATGGATATATTATTTTATCTTTCCGTTCGGAAAGGTTTTTTCGTATATTTTAGTGGAAAAATGAAACAATTATTTTCATATTTATACTCTATCGTAGGTACTATCAATTTTGATGAAATTTACAATTTGGATTGGTTAATCCTTTCTTTGATTGGGTATTGCATTTCAGCAAAATCGATCGACGGAGAAATGAAGTTATACTATGTTTCCATCTCCTTCAAATCTCGCGATTTTGCGAGATTTCGCCAAATCAACATGCAAATCTACTAGATTTCCCATACAAATAGAGGATTTCAAAATCTTGAGATTTCATCGAGATTTTGTTGAAATCACGTTCAAAATCTCGAAAAATGTTTGTGTCAACCCTGATAACTTATTCCGCGCTTTTCAGCCTGTATCAAAATAGGCAAATGGTCGACCCTTTCCAATAATTTGAACTACACAAAAATATAAATTTTTTCAATATGACCAGCTGATGCTCTCTAAAAGAATTATTTTTTGGGATCTTTCCATACTAAATTTTTTTTTTATAGTTTTCAAAATTGTAAACGTCAAATGAAATCTCGCAAGGAGATTTCAGGGAGATGGAAACATGGTATTATAAAGCAAAAACCATGGAGGCCCAGAAAGTTTTGTCACTCTTCTTTATCGTGTTTCTGATTCAAAAGGAAAATTTGTGAGGAAATTTTTTTAAAAATTATTTGCATATTGTGCTAAATATCGTTCAAATTTGTCAAAGGTTGCTGGGAGAAAAAATAGCTGTTCATAAAGTTTTTTTCGTGTACTTTAAATACTAATATATCGAAGAGATTTATGCTAATAGGGCCCAGCCTACCTTAGAGCGAATTTGAAACAGCAGAAACAAAGTTATGCAGAAAAAGTCTTGAAATATTATTAATTTTGGCTGTTTTTCCATCCCATTCCTGCCATAGGGTATAAAAAAATGGGCTATAGGTTGATTTTTTTTTACTATATGTATCCTTTACATTATGTTTATTAAATCAAATATACTACCTTGATCAAAAACAAAACGGAATAACCACCGTGTGGCGCTCCCACCGTTCCGATTTGAGTTCTGTTTTTTTTGTTAAATTGGTACATCTGTTATTGATAGTCTCTCTAAATCTTAGCGTCATAGCTTGACAGTTGCAAAAGTTACGTAGCCAAGAGTACATCTATCTCTGTGTGTGTTAGCGATTTTTTACAATTTTATGCAAAAAAGAGACCGTGATGACGTCGCAAAAGACATGATTTGCGAGGCTGAATCCGATCCCACATTCATCAAAAGGATCATTACTGGAGACGAGACGTGGGTTTATGAGTACGACACGCAATCCAGACATCAGGCAAGTGAATGGCGTTCACCAAATGAGCCGAGACCAAAAAACCACGTCGTTTTCAGTCAAAAAGGAAGGCAATGCTCACGGTTTCATGGATTTCAACGGTGAAGTGCATCATGAATTTTTGCCAGAGGGCCAGACAGTAAACAAAGAGTATTATTTGGGCGTTATGAGACGTCTGCGTGAAGCAATTCGCCGAAAGAGACCAGAATTGTGGGTAGAAAACTCGTGGATTTTGCACCATGATAACGCACCGTCGCACAGTGCCTTCAATATTCGTAATTTTTTGACGAAAAATGCAACAAATACCATCCAACAGCCACCGAATTCACCTGATTTAGCTCCCTGTGACTTCTTTCTGTTCAATCGAGTTAAAAAACCATTACGGGGAACGCGTTTCAGCAGCCGAGAAGAAGTAATGGAAAAATCGCCAACACACACAGAGATAGATGTACTCTTGGCTACGTAACTTTTGCAAATCTCAAGCTATGACGCTAAGATTTAGAGAGAATATCAATAACAGATGTACCAATATAACAAAAAAAACAGAACTCAAATCGGAACGATGGGAGTGCCACACGGTGGTTATTCCGTTTTGTTTTTGATCAAGGTAGTATACCATTTTGTTCGATCACGTTTTGCCATTTTTCAGGTAAAACCGTAAAATGCCATCACTTCTGGGCAAAAACTGAGACAAGTGGTTTCCATAGATATCTTTTGAACTCACATTGATATAATTAAAGGAGTTCTTCAGAGATTGACAGAAATAGTTGTTTGATGGTGTGAGATCAGGACTATTGGTAGATGCTTTAATCTTATTAGTTACTGAGAGAGTAGAGATTTTAATCAATCGTTCCACCAATCAGGAATTGTTTATGATAAATAATTTCTTTGCTTTCCCACCAAACATTCAGCAGCATTTTCCTCGAACTTAATCCTTTCTTTGCCATCACTCGTAGAGCTTCTTCATATTTAGATTGTGATTTCTTTTTCGACTATTATTTTTATATGTTATCCAATTTTCATTTTTCGAAATCAATCTGTCTAGAAACGGTTGGATTTTGTTCCGTTTGCGCAGAAAATTGCAAATGAAAATTCGATCCATTAAATTTTTTTCTTTAGTGAATTTATGTACATACCATTTAAATATTGTTGTATAGTGCTTTTTATAACTAGCTCTCTGCAAATGGTCTAAAAAAAAGTTCTAATTATGAAAGTTAATTTTTAGCAATGACCATAAGGCTGACCAGAGCGAAGTACATCTTTGACACAAAATTTCCAGATTGTTTGAAATATTTGAAGCAGATTTTGTGCCAGATGATACTGCTCATCATGCGCATAAATATCATAGATTTTTTTTGCAGTCGGAGTCGAATTCTTCCCTTTTTTCTAATAAAATTTTATCGAATTTTTTTTCTACTGTTTCACTTATTTTCAAAATCCAATAACTTTTGACCGAATAAATAAATATATTAAAATTTGTGTTTTAATATTCTGTGAATATCATCTGCCAAATGTACCCAAGTATTGCTAATTCCAATTAATATTACCAGAGTTATACGATCTTAAAGCAATATATACAGAAGAGAATACGACAAAAGATTTTCCATCATTCCAATATATTGTTATACATATCGATAATAGGGACAAGAAAAAGTTTCTTCCATTTTTCTCAGTTCTATCTGTTGTATCAGTAAGAGATCTTTTCTGTACAATATTGTACTTAGGTACGCAGAAAACTTATTTAATAGACTAATAACGAAAATAATATACTTTAACCTGTCGATAATTGGGACATTTACATTATATTATATCTAAATTTTTAAGGGAAATTTGTCATCACCTCTACATATGTACATAGTACCATATAGGATACCCATATAATAAATATGATTAATGTATTCATATTTGCATTTCGGTTTCACTGAGCAACTTCAAAATATGTCATGTATTAATTTTGTATGAAAAACAAAAAATAACGAAGAAGATCTGAAACAGGGGGCACAACGAGAAAAGGGGATGAATAAAATTATTAAATATTTTATGATTAAATATAATAATAATGCGGTTTTCATAATAAACCTACATAAATTTACAAAACTTTGGAGAAAATAAGTAGATAAACATTAAATATAATGATTGGGATCTCATAGGTCCCACATCATATTTCCATAATATATATTGTGTAGATGTCGTCCATATCGTTTAGTAATAAATAACCAATTTGGGAAAGGTGGTGGGAAATTGGTGATGCTGGTCAATATGATTTTCTATACATTGAATTTATTCAATTAAGTGTGCATTTAAAGAAAACAAAGTTTTTCATCATTTATTTTATTACTAGGGTACTCAATAATTTCTCAGCCTCGACAAGAGAACGCACTGCTAACGGGTAAATTTTTTTTGTTTTATGTTGGTACAACCGTCATATGAACACGTGTCAAGTTTCACGTAGATAGGTCAATTCAGTCTTTGTTTAGAAGCT
Source organism: Xylophagus ater (assembly GCA_963422695.1). Taxonomy (NCBI): domain Eukaryota; kingdom Metazoa; phylum Arthropoda; class Insecta; order Diptera; family Xylophagidae; genus Xylophagus; species Xylophagus ater. The sequence goes on from OY730480.1 coordinate 60,817,939, forward strand.
ATTTTAAGTTGTCATTGAATTTTTTTAACATGGAAAAAATTGAATATCGTGCAGTGATAAAATTTGTTGTTTTGGATGGTTTAATACCTATAGAAATTCATCCAAAATTGTTAGGAGTACATAAGGATACATCACCTTCATTTTGTACTGTGAAAAAATGGGCTGCCCTTTTTAAATCTCGTCGTACAAGCCTCGAAGGTGATCCGCTCGAAGGTCATACCTAAAAGTGTATCAACAACACAAAACATACAAAAAAAATATAGGATATTATTTGGAAAGATCAACGAATGACTGTAGATGAGATAGCTGCACTAATAGGCATCACATAGATCAATACATCGCATCTTAGCTGAAGTTTTAGGTTTCAAAAAGCTTTGTGCAAAATGGGTGTCGCATTCGCTAGCAATGGAACAAAAACACTTTTGAATGCGACTTTCTCAACAACATTTAGACCATTTTAAGAAGAATAAAATGTATTTCGTACATCGATTCAATACTATGCATGAGACTTGGATCCACCACTATCGAAAAAAGAAGATAAAAGAGGTTATAGGAGCTGTAGAGGCGTATTTTGGAGGCCTACCGAAATTTCACTTCAGGGATGGAATCCTTAAATTGGAGAATTGTTGAAACAAGTTCAGGGAAATTATACTGAATAATAAAATTTATTTCATTTACAAAAACAGCATTTTTCTTGTCGAGCCTGAGAAATTATTGAGTACCCTAGTATATATTTGGACACATTCTAATAGTATTTTAAGCCTAAAAAATGAGCAAAGCACAAGCCATAGGAGTTAGTTTATACTTTTCTTTATTCCGGTCCGGACCGCTATGGAACTTTACTATGAAGAAAAAACCTTGAAATAATGTTAGTTTTGACAGTTTTTCTGTCCCATTTCTACCATAGGGCATCAAAAAATCGGCTATAGGATTTTAAGTTACTGTATGTTTTATATTTAATGAAATAACTTTTTAGGAAACATAATGCATTCAGTGAATAGTCGCTTAATGATGTCCTTTTTTGGATGAAAATATGGAAGCTTTTGAAAAGACTTTTTCACTCTCAGTTGAAGTAGGTCTTATTGTTTTTAAACAATTAAATAATTTTTTTAAATTTTCAGTCCTTTCGCCAGTTAATTCAAACATTTTTATTTCTTTTTGAAGATTACTGCCATAATCTAAGTTAATCGGCATTTTTTTTAAACAATCATTAACTGCAGTTTGCAAGTTCTTCTTTAATTTCAATTCACTGAAAAATACATATGTTGCCCAGCAAATAATTTGTTATCAAAAATTTTTGTAAATCATAATTTTCCTTAGAATTTTTTTAAATTAAATTTGAAAAAAAAAATCCCGGGATTCGGGAATGAAAAATTGTGTAAATTTCCCGAGAAATCTATCCCGGGATTTCCCGGGATGGAAACTCTATATAACGCATATAAAGCAAATTCTGAGGAAAAATGCAATCGGCTTTAGATAAGTTGAAACATTCCATTTTTGGTTTTCGAAGAGTTCAGACGTGTTTTTGTGTTCCTCTGAATTAAAAAAAAAAAAAAAAATTTTAAACAAAAATCGTTTGTGGTGTTTTTTTTTTGTTACAGTAATATCTGTAAAAGAAAAAAAAATAAAAAAATTATTTTACAATTTCAACGTTTGGTGATATTACCTTGGTCTTCTTTGAACTTTTTTGACCTGTTTGTTTTGTCATTATTTTCATTTATTTGTCGCGATATTCGTTCTTGGTCTCTTGTCAATTTTTCTGTGTTAATCAGTTAATTAATACTTAAATAACTAAATTTCTAGATGACCATGATTTCTTGCATATCATGTGCCAAAGAGTGGAATACTCTCGAAATATACATTTCCTGTAATGGTTGTACAGAAATTTCACACGTCTCGTGTGCGGGTCTTTCTGGCAGGATTACCGATAAATTAAAAGAAAACGATACTGGCCTTCAGTGGTTTTGTAAAAAGTGTCGCCCGCTCTCTAAGAGTGTTTTGATATCAAATATTCAAACACTCAATAAATCATTTGACATTCTTAGGAGTAAATTTCTTGAGATAAATAATCTTTTTGCTTCACAATCCCAGGTGTTTTATGATGCTATGCAGCTCACTAAGCCGATTGAGGTTAATTCAGAAACTCCTATTCCAATTGACTGCCCGATTCTAAGGCGTAACCCAGTGCGTTCTACTAAAACCAAAACTGCTTCACAGTATCGTAGTAGTAGCAAAAATAATACAAGTCCGGGCAATAATATTAATAATAAGACAATAACATCATTAAGAAAAAGAAAAAGAATAAGAATGACGAAAATCACATTATTGATAGTATTTCCGACAGCCGGTCCCCTCTTCCTAGATCAGGCAATTCTTTGGTGGCTGAAATACACCCCCCTCCACTCCTCCAGTTCTAAAAATAGTACCGGCCCCTAAAATAATTTTTCTCTCGCGTCTAGATCCTTTGACAACCGCCAATGAAATTCTTCTTTACTTAAAATCAAAGAATATTGAAACCGCTGTGATTAAATGTGAGAAAATCAGTTAGGTCTTACGCCATGTTTCATCTTTCAAAATTACTGTGCCCTCATACATGTTCTCGACTCTAATTTCTCATGAACTTTGGCCACAGGCGGCCTTTGTCAAGGAATTCCGGCGTAAGAAAGCGGCGGGCGTTTCTAAAATTGTTTCAAAAAACGATTAGATCTGTCCCTCTACTACCAGAATGTAAGGAGACTTAGAACTAAAACGCGCGAGCTTTTGCTCGCTACCCCATTTCTTCGGATTACGATGTCATTATTCTGACCGAAACATGGCTAAATTGCAGTTTCCACAATAATGAGCTGTTCTGCTCCAGCTTTGAGGCTTTTCGTAAGGATCGCTTTACAATTGATTTGAAGACGCTTGGAGGAGGTGTTCTAATAGCTGTCCCTACTAACTTTGAAAGTTCTTTGATTAGTTTTCCAAATTGTGATGATCTGGAATTAATCGGCGTTAAAATAAAATTGGCACAAAAAAGCATTTATGTCGTGAATTGCCATATTCCACCCAATAGTACTGAGGTGAAGTACCAATTACTAGCTAACGCGATTACATCGCTTTCCGATATCATTGAGCCTACAGATTATATCATACTCCTTGGAGATTTTAATCTTCCGGATGTGCATTGGTCTTGCCCGAGTGAAGAAGTGTTTTTCGTTGCTCAGAACGCAAATTCCGAATCCGAGACTTTGCTTCTTGACAACTTGATGGCTTGTGGCCTGCAGCAAGTCAGCGGTGTTCAAAATTCGCTAAACAGACAATTAGACTTAATTTTTACTTCCGACTCCACTAATTGTGTTGTTCAGCAGAGCACTGATAATCTTTGCAGAATTGATGACTATCACCCCCCACTAAAGGTATTATTCTCTCAAGAAGGTGAAATGGATGACACTAACACCGAAGATGCGTTCTATTTCAACTTTCGGAAAACTAATTTTGAGCTGCTCAACAACCTTTTGGAGCAGGTTAATTTTGATAATGTTATTTGCAAGGCGAATATTGAAATGTGCATCGCCGATTTCTACAAAAAAAATTTCGAGATCTTTGTTTTAGCCGTTCCTTATACCTGCCACAAAAATTCATCTTCCCCACCTTGGTTTAATAAGGACCTACGGTCTTTACGCAATAAAAGGAATAAAGCCTGGCACAAATACTTAATATCACGTGAAGATAGAGATTTTTCCACCTACTCTGCCTTGCTCAATGAATTCAAAGTACTTTCTATGGAGCTATATAATTCCCACATTGACAAGATGAGATCCAGTCTTTGCATGGACCCCCACTGCTTCTGGAAATTCGTTAATAGCAAAAAGAAAACAGATAGATATCCGTCTTCGCTAAATTATTTGGCTAGTTCATCCAATGATCCATCAATTATTGCTAATCTCTTTGCTATTTTTTTTGCTGAAGCTTTTAACGAGGACAATTTTGTACCGGATACGAAATACTTTGAGCATTTGAATGAGTACCCCAAGTCTTCCCTTACTAATATTGATATCGACGTATCCTTAGTAGCTGATAACATTAACAGTTTAGACGATGATTACTCACCTGGCCCTGATGGTATTCCTGTCATCATCTTAAAAAAATGCAGTAACATCCTTGCACGTCCTCTTTCGGCTCTTTTCCAGAAATCTCTCGAGACGGGAATATTTCCTAAGCTCTGGAAAGTCTCTTATATTATTCCGACCCACAAGAAAGGCAGTAGAGGTGATATCGGAAATTACAGACCAATTGCTAAATTATCTTGCATTCCAAAACTGTTTGAATGCATCATTCAGCAGTTTGTGTGCTTTGGTTGTAAACCTTTTATTTCCAGGAATCAACACGCTTTTTTGAAGGGTAGGTCTACGATCACTAGCTTAGTTGAACTCGTTTCTTTTTCGACGTGGTCCATGGAAAATGGCAATAATGTTGATTGTATAACTACAGACTTCAGCAAAACGTTTGATAAATTGTCTCATCAAGTGATTTTGTTTAAGCTTAGTGCCCTTGGCTTCCCGGGTTTTTATATCGATTGGATTCAATCCTATCTCTTGGGAAGGAGTTATCAAGTACTTTTCCGTTCTTCCAATTCTGAGCTTTATACTGCAACATCTGGCGTCCCTCAAGGCAGCCATTTGGGACCAATTTTGTTCGTTCTTACAATTAATGATGTGTCTTCCGCAATTAAGTACTCTAAAATTTCTAACTTTGCGGATGATATGACGATCTATAAAGAAATAAGTAACTTAAATGACCCTCTGTATCTCCAGAGCGATTTAGATAATTTTGTAATCTGGTGTTGTAAAAATAATTTGGCGCTCAACGGCGACAAATGTGAGGTTATCACATTCTCCAGAAAACGTGAAAATTGTCCATGTATGTATAATATTGGCGATGTGCCTCTACGTAGAGTGACTAGCATTAGAAATTTGGGAGTGATTTGTGACAGTGAACTTAACTTCAAGCTACATATTAAATCACTTGTTCATAGAGCTAACTCTACTTTAGGCTTTATTAAAAGATGGTCTAAGGAGTTCTCGGATCCTCATATAACTAAAGCACTCTGCATTACCTTGGTTAAACCTATTTTGGAACATGCCAGTCAAGTATGGTCTCTCTACCATAAGAGTCTAATTAATAGATTGTAGTCTGTACAACGTAGATTCATACGTTTTGCATTAAGAGATATTCCTTGGAATGACCCTTCCCAACTACCCCCGTACTGTGATAGGTTAGAACTGATTGACCTGCAATCCCTAGAAAAGCGTCGTCGGGTGGCTGATATTATTTTTGTCCATCAAATTTTCAATGGCACTATTGATGCTCCTACACTATTAGAAAGGATGCCGCTAAATATAAATGTACGTTCTTTAAGATCAGTTGACTTATTTAAAGTTATGTACCACAGAACGGATTACGGGAAAAACGAACCAATTTCTCGAATGCTACGTGCAGTTAATATAAATGCTTGTAATTTCGATTTCTGCCTTAGCAAAATCAATTTAAAGAAACTCTTATATTATTCTAATGCTTCAAGTAAGCAATTTCAAAAAAAAAAAAAACTGTCAGAATTTCATTGGATTCGAGCCAAACATTTTTAAAATAACTACAAATGTTTTTACAAACAGTTTTATGAATTAATGTGACTTAAAAAATTAATCACATATGAGTTCACCTTCAATGCACAAACTGTGAAAATTTCTTTAAAATAGAACATGGAATTTCGGTTGTACGTATTCTTAAGCTAAGATCACACACAGCAACTTTTGCATCAGAGTTTTTTTGGTTGCAGCTGCAAAAGTTGCGAGTCTTGTTCACACATGTATGTAAAAGTGGCGCGCAATCTGAAGTGTTTATGCTGCTGTAATCTAAAATGCTGCAACTTTAAAAAAAAAGTTGCACAGGTGTTCACACATAGCGTTTTTATTGCTTGCAACTTCCTCGCATTTTTTTCGTGTATGTATGTTTTAAAAATTTGCCGTCTTGTTTGAATTTTAAGAGTTAATTAATGCAATAAAATATGTTTCATGGCGAGGAAGAACAACCTGTTGCATGTTTAACACTTATTTTATTAAGAAGAGAAAGATGACGGCGTAAAAAAGTAAAAGAAAATGGATAAAACGACGTGAACAGTACGAATTTGTTCATAATTTATTACGTAAATTACGTGTTATTTTTTAAACATTTTTTGTAAATATCAGCATCTGATTTTAATTATCTTTTGGAAAAACTGAAACCCATAATTAAAAAAGGATATTCTCATGTGAATTTCATTACATTTTAAAAATTTATCAGAAACAATAACACTGAAATGTCAAAAAACTTGCATGCAGCATGCAGCAAAAGTTTCAACCATTTTAATATTTTTTGTTGCATATGCAACTTTGTTTTTTGCTATTCACACGTTGAAACTTTCCAGGTTGCGCGCAATATAAAAATCTTGTCATGCAGCAAAAAAGAATCGCAAGTTTTTGTGTTGCAATGCTGTTCACACTATGCAGCACTCTAGTTTCGCATCTTTTTATGCTGCATTGCAACAAAAGTTGCTGTGTGTGATCTTAGCTTTAGACAGTATTGTCATACTCGAATGTGGTCCAAAAACGAATCAGTTCTAAGCTAGGGCCAAACACATAAACTGTATGCATTTTATCGAAATCCGCCCATTGTCATTTGTTCTGCAACGCTCTTACAAAATTTTGTCGCTTTTTCACAGAAAAAGGGTTACAAAATAGTGTTGCGATATATAAATTTTACCCAAAAGCAATATTGTCCAACATTGGGTGCAGCACACAAATTGTGAAGGTTTCATGAAAATTCGATCAGCCGTTTTGATTTTATTAATGATTTCAAGAACCGGACTGACGGACGGTCGGATTTTGCACTTATTTTCATCTGTCTAGCCCTTCTAGAAAAAAGTTTATATTTTCGCACCAATGTAAATACTTTATCCTAAAAACATTTGTTTTGTCGGTTAAGTAAAAATAAATTAGCTCTTATAGTAGTTGTTTGATTTTAAAATACAATCAAGCTTTTATATAGGCTTATTACTTATTACTTGTAAGTTTAAATTAAATTACGAATTCATAAGACTAATTGTCATTTTAATTACTAATATAGTTGGTATTTAGTTTTAAGAATTAATATATACCAAGTAAACCAAGTTTAATACCGATTCAAGTATTTATGCTAAATAATTTCTAAATCACAGCACATTAATAGCTATTAACTTGCAATAGCATAGACAAGATGAATAGATGTCAAAGCTAAATGGTCAGCATGATGTTCAGTGGTGTAGCTGGAATTTTAGAAGAAGAATACACCAATATAGCTTTAATGTTAAAGAAAGAGAAGAATCAATAATGTTTAGGGATATTAGTACATAAAAAGAATCAATTGAATACACAATTTGTTAGAAATATTTACTATTAATCGATGATGAAAGCGATTTTATGGCTCCTAATATCACCTAATATAAAATAGGTCCGTTTTTCTCATATTGCTCTACTTCGGATCAAAGTGGAATGTGAAAACGATAAGGAGCAAGAGCAACAAAAAACTTAGATATTGGTGGCATATATTCAAACCATATCCTAATTAAACGTCGAACGCAAAAAAAACAATTAGTTGAAAGTAGAAAAAAGTTGGACAAGAAAAGAAATGATCAGAAATTTGTTGGTGCAAGTAAAAGATGGTGTATGTTGTTGTTGTATTCAATATAAAATTTTCTTCTGGTCTGGAGCACAACTTGTGAAACACCTAATGTGTCCGTCAACTCGATTAGAAATCATTTCAGTAACGAAAAAATTAATTGCTACTCGTATAAAGAATTATTTCTGTTGTGTTATTTTTTCTTGCCTAAAGCAAATTTGTTTTGGGTTGATTTAGTTACTATAATCCTGATTGATTATTGTACTAGCTTTTTGAAGTGGAAACTTCTTTAGTCCCGTTGGGAGTGATTTGAAGCTCGATGAAACGCTACAAAACCGACACTAAAAAAAGACATATACATCTATAAGATTTAGCCTGCGTGAAAATGAGATAGAATACAGATATACAGTGTTTTCTATTATCTTCGTCTCATCTTTGTGCACTGGTTCGTAGCCTCCGCACCATAGAGTTATATTAACTGGAGATTTCGTTTACCTCATTTTCATACAAAATTATGGAGGAGAAATGGTCTTTATTTTATCTTCTCGCTCGCTTACTCCAAGCGACAGAAGCCCAAGTTTTCCAAGTTTCGGAGATAACGACTAGCCACTCAACCAATAGATATAATAATTTAACTTGGTTTCCCCTCCGTTAGCATTTTAAATTTGCGTTGCTTTAATTTTCCATACAAATAAACCCAAGTTTCATATTCCCCTCTGTCGGCCCACATGAGACAGCAAATTAATATCTCTAGTTAATGTATTTCTATGCGCCACACTCTTGTCTACAAGAGTGCGCTAAAAGTTGTAGTTACTACACACTTAATTGGATTTGTTTTCGAATAAGTGGTGTAAGTGGTATAAAATGAGTTCAGTCAAGCAAATGGATTGGGATGGATGGTATGATATTATACACGGTATGCGAGCATAAAATATCTCTTTAGGCCGTACCGCAAGTGAACAACAAGATCGAAAACAGTAATTGACGCTGTATTTCAAAGATATATTGATCAAATCCAAACCAAAGCATTCATTTCACACTTTAGTTATCATAAGCCACTTGTGTCATTTATTGAAATTGAAAAAAAAAGAGTGTGCATAATAAAATGTAAAATAACTTTTAAACTTGGTACCAATATTTTAATAAATAAACCCTATAACTATCCCACCCTTGATACTGCATTCGTCTTATTCTCTCGCTGTTTAGTTTTCCGAAGGTTTCACTTCTACCGCGTGTGCACTGCACACATGATTTTTTTTTTATATTAGATACCCACACTAAGCCAGTGAGACCGGAGACGAAAAAACCTTTCGAAACACGAACGTTGGACCCGAAGTCATAAATTCAAACTAATATAAACAAATGAACATTTTTTCTTTCTTTCTTTTTTTAAACTCGGCTGGGATTCGAACAGGTAATCACATACTTCGTAGTTTAATATTGTACAAGTATATTATCGATTGAACCACGACAATCAATTGTCCCGATGGTTACTTAAAATCTAAAACATCTTAAAACAAGCTTTCAAAAGCACACACTGAAAAATTGTGAAGTTAATTGCTTAGTTATAGCAAAGTGTAACTATGGTAAAGTGAGGAAAGCTAGCGAAGTAGCTAGAAAAAGCACGTGGCAGACGGGGAAAAGAATACGCAAGAGTACATATATTTTTCATAGGCAAAATCCATTAGCAAGAGAGAGAATGAAATGTTCTTAAAAATTAGATGGAATCTTATGATTTGATCCCGGAATCTTATGTTTGGGCACAAATTTTACATACATCCCAGAAAAAAAAAATTTGCGCCAAATTTTTTTCTGGTATGTGTGCATTTGTATACAAATTTCTGACTTAGTTTTTTTGTTTAAATTTTAAAATTACCCATTAGTGGTGTTGCCAATATTGCAAAATGTTATTCTTTCAAAAAAAATCGTTGGAGTTAGATGCGGTTTAAAATATGGAAAATTTTAAACGTTTAAAACAAAATAAATTTAAGTGTTTTGTGCCTGGCTGCTTTTCAACATCTGAAAACAGTCAAGTACGGTTTTTTTAAATTGCCGGCAAATGTAATTTTCAATTTTGCAATTATATAAAAAATCAAAGAAAATACTGCATTAAGACTAAAATAGCAAAGAATAAAGAAATATTAATTTCATTTTTCATTATTAAAATATTCATTTAAATAATAACTCTATTATTAAAGATTTTCATCATTTTTTAAAAAAGTTAGACAATCAGTTTAAAAAAATACATTAATGGCAACACCATCATGGGATCAATTTTTCGAACAAAAAAATTAGGGATGTTTTTCAAAATCATATGACATCATGTTTCTCTTTCACCCGTATGTACAATTTTTAATGCTATCTATGTCAGCAGTGGATAGAAAATTGTTTGAAAAAGAGCAGGCAAAATTTGAAAAACGGCGGTACGGTAAGGATAGGAACTTTCGCCACTTTACTATAGTTACACTTTGGTTATAGAAACGGAATTTTCTGTTGTAACAACTGAAATTCACAGATATCACACAGTTGTTAGAACTAGCCAATAAGTTCACAACTTTCCTATGTGCATAGTCTTCTATCTATCTATATATAAGTACAAAAAGTCCATTTATCTGGAGAGGATATTGTTTCTGAGATTTGATAATTCTAATTCTGTAATCGGAAAACTCTTCTTATAATTAATATGAATTGATCATTCATAATATCAAATTTTAACCGCATTCATATGCCAGAATGGATATCATTTGCAAATTAATATATGTATATGTAAGTACCATTGAAAACATTAATATGCCAGAATGAGATACATTTCCAACATTTCATATGCAATAATAGACATATATGTATTAGCACTAATTTAATTGACCATTTATCGATACGTAATCAAAAAGTTCATAATGAAACCCATTTTCTTAATAATTGAGAATATATGTATGTATGTGTTTACTTGAAAAATTTGTTTTTCATCTGTAAAATAGAAATTTGTATGAAAATGATAAAATAATAGTGCCTATTCCAGACTCTGTCGGAATAAGAATTCTCCTACGAAATTGCTATTTTACATTTCTACGATATTTCGAAATTAATTCCGTCGGAATTTTGTTATTCCAAACTTTGTAGGAATCGCAAAAATTCACGTGTTTTTCTCCGACAGAAATACTATATTTTGTCGGAATTTTTGAATTGTGAACATAAATTTTAAAAGTTTACTATTAATTTAGTTAAATTTAAGTAATTAATTAATTAATTAATTAATTAATTAATTTTTTTGAAAAGGGAAAACTATAGTTTTCCCTTTTCAATTTTTGGAAATCCTATATAGTTGAGATATAGTTACTAACGAGCAACAATGAGTCCTCATAAAAAAGTCTGCACTGGTTGGGAAAAGGACCAATAATTGATGAATAAAATATATATATATAACTATTTGTTGTTTTTTTTTTGGTTTAGTTCGACTGTAAGGCTTATCTAAAGAAAGAACTAAGCCATTATAAAAGAGAAAATGCAGGAACAGTTTTTCAGATTTGTGAGAAACTTGAATACGTTAAAGAGCCATGGAACAATGCGTTTCTGGGTACTTAAGAAACACAATGTTTTAGCGTTAGACGAAATATCCCATGTCCACTTATATTGAAGCTAATGAACTAGCAATGATCACGTAAAAATATCAGATTTAGATACTTAAATGTTATCAATTGATGGCGCATTAGAAATAGAACCCACTCCTCTGAAGTGTTGTACACCTGCGAAAACGAAAAACGATGAAATTTAATTAACCATCAATTATAAAAGCAAAAAGAGTTTCAAGAAACTATTTCTATGGAGTTTAATAAACACCAACAAAAAATTCAAGAAATTTCTGAGAACAAAAAAAAATATTCAAAAAAACGACAGAAAATATTTCAAGCTAGCTGTTTTTGGTTCGAAATTCGTTTCGAAATTTTTGTGCACATGGCAACGTTTGTACACATCCCGTCGTTGTTTGGAATAGCTACCACAATTCCGTCGGAATGATTTTGTCCGAATAGTCTCGAATAGGCCAGAATATTGGCAAAAGAATCAAAAATATTATCTTGGAATGACTTGTGGTATTTCATTTTTGACCGAGAATTAGATCTATCGTTATATTAATATACAGATCTTGACATGTAATTCGAATGAAAACTACAACTTCTAATATACAAAATTATTATAAAGTAATATTTAAAAAATTTCAATTACTTATGAAGATGCTTTACCTTAAAGTAATATTTTATTATAATATAATTAATTAATTATAATATAATATTTCTAAGGAACTCCCTAATACTTTTGGAATAACATATTGGATATATCTTTAGTTCCTGGAACTTATAATATTACTTTAAAGTCAAGTATTGATAGTAACAATTATGTTTTTATGTACCATTCTATACAACATATCAAAGTGCATCCGGTTATGTACACGGTTTCCTACAATACGGTTTCGCTCTAACATGAAACAAGAAGATTTTTTCCGTTTACTTTTTTTCCGTAGTAATCTATCTATCGTGTTATAAGTCAGTATATCATTTACTAAATGTAGAAAACTCATTTTCAGTTTCAATTGACGTTTTACAAAATTGAGTACTAATGTTGATATCTGCTAAAACTTTACAAAAACCATCAGTTTTCTTGCGCAATAGTATTTTAGGCAGGTCAGAGAAGCAGCCCGCGGTGTGCACGCACCTACCGAATATTTGCAAGTAAAACATTCTGTTTTTTTTAATCTGTGTAGAGTCTACAGTGCAGACTCTACACTGTGGACAATGAGTATCTCTGTGTATCATTTTTTCTCATTTTGAGATGAAAATACTATATGTAGAGGATTTTCGACAGAAATTATTTTTTCGAATACCCTCGTATATAATTGTTTGCGAATGGTTTTCGAACTCATACCAATTTAATTTCATTTCGAATTCTTTGAATATAATGAACAAATTATAAATTCATTTTCAGGACCGTAAGATAAAGGGATGGGGACTACGGGGAGGTTTGTGGGAAATAATGTAAATCTCATTTAAAAGTTTAAATATTGAAATAAAACAGAAACGACAGATCATTTGATGGTTTCTATGTAGTAAAAAAAAATTATGAGGAAAAACTTACCAACAGCAACATGAAAATTCACTTTACTGCCATTTTCATAAACAAACAGAACTACAGATTTGAAAATGGGAAAGTTAGTTGAATATTTTTCCGATTGATAAAAGAATTTGACAAGGAAATATTTCCGTTTTTTATGTCCTATTGTAGATATTACCAGAGGTTATATTAGTTTGGTCACTAATTGTGTAACGCATAGAAATAATCATAGGAGAGCGGTTTCAAGCCTAAATAGATGTGTAGAGAATCAAAAGTTATATCGATTTATGCATGTCCGTCCGTCCGTCCGTATACAATATAACTCAAAAACGCATTGTTCGATTTTGATGAAATCTACAGCGTAAGTTGGTTATTCCTTATCTCGATTTGATATTGCATTTCAGCAAAGTCGGCTAATGAGGAGCGAACCTATAAAGCAAAAACCAGCGTGCTCAGAAACATTTGTCGTTTTTTTGCTTATGGGATTTTGAAATTTAATTTGAAAATTTGTACATCAATTTTATGGGAAATATTTCGATACGTTAACAATATAAATGTGCGATATTGTGCCAAATTACAATAAAATCGGTATAAGGATAATGGGGAAAGAAATAGTCGTAGGAGAAAATAAGCTGGTTGATAAAGTTTGTTGGATGTATTTTAAAATCTAGTATACCGAATTGAATAAAATTTGCAGAATAGATTTATGCTATTAGGGCCTAGGCTACCTGGTGAATTAGAGCAAAATTAAGAAACGTAGTTATGCAGAGAAACCTTGAAATATTATTAATTTTGGCTGTTTCTTTCTCAGAGTTAACTCATTGATTTGTAAACTACGAGCCCCAATTCTATCGTAGGGCATCACAAAATTGGCTATTAGCAGATTTTACGTTACTATATGTTTTTTCTTTTTGAAATACCCATTCCTTTGGTATACTCTCTAAAATCAGCATCACCTAACGTACTTAATTTTAAATTAAATTTTCCGACAAAAAATGTCACACACGCACACAAAATGCGGTAAAACAAATTTTTCTTGGAAAATTAAATTTTATGAATCTCATCGGAGATATTATTTTCTTTTTTTTTTGTTCCACGTCAAATATAATGATTAACTTGGGGATAGGGAAGAGAGGTTAGTTGGTTGTATATGGGGGCGCATATATATCTTTATTTTTGACATTATTTATCTTTAATATGGCAAAATTTTTAATGGACGCAAAAATAGCATACACATACACACACATGAAATAAAAAGTAAACCATCGGGTTTTTCACCCCTTTAAAGTTTTTCTTGTGTCTTATTCGAGAGGAAAAACCCAAAAACAACCAAACACATTATAAACCAAAGTCATCCAGATTAACAGGGTTACGTTTTTTTTTCTTTTTTTTGGGAGACAAATGGATCTATAGAGTCGCAATGGGACTGCTGTGCGTTTTTTAAACATGTATATACGTAAATACGTTTATCATATTTAAAAGGATCTAAATCGAAAGAGAAGCCGACAAAAACCAACTCATTGGTAAAAAGAAAAAAGAAAAATTAAAGGATTTGACATCTGAAATTTTAGTACAAAAATCGGATCAAAAGTTATCAGGATCAATGGAAAGGAAAATACAAAGACGTTGTACAACATAAGTCACAAAAGGAACATTGGAATGACTCTACCAGTTTAAGATACACACACACAAATAGAAAATAATGAGTAATACAGCGGAGAGAATCTTTAAAGTTCTGATGAAGAAATGATATCATCATCAGAGGTACCAGGATCTCTATATTCGAAACTCGTGAGAAACTTTTCAGTGCTGCGGAAAGAAATATACTAAGCAGTGCATTTTAAGGCCCGCCGCATACTTGAGCTACGCTATGCGGGTGAGCCTCGCCGTAGTTACATAGCTTAGTTGGTCTCGCTCACACGGTTGCACGCTTGAACTAAGCCACGCGGCCATATTTTTGGTAAATTCATTCCATCAGTTCTATTTGAGCCCTCAGAGACATATATAATGTGGGAGAACAGTATCGACATGTTATTACTAGACCTAGATTCCGAATCAGGTTTGTCTGAAGAGGAATTTGAACAAGACATTTTATTATTTTTTGTTAACACATTTATGACGACAAGATGCTACCACAAAATAAAGAAGGCATACTATCATATACTTTTGCAAGCATCGATTCTACGCTGTATAATGCCGAAGTAGTATAAGTTAGTGTCAGTGATGCTCGTTCGCGTAGTTGAGGCGAGCTCAGTTCGTGTCGCTCATAACCAGACCATGTAGTTTCAGAGCTTCGCTGAAGTGCAATGCAAATACTGAATTTTTTACTTTCAGCGGGAAACTTTGCTTACGTAGTTTAGCAGCGGGCATAAGTACGAGTTCTATTGTTCTTTTGTACATACATGTAAACAATTTGGACTCTATTAATTTACATGTTAACTACTTCTTTCTATCGTTCCTTTCTACCTAGCTAATATATTGAGTAACCACTACGTTACTGCTACTTACTTTACTAGTATATTGCCATAACGTCGCAGTTACAATATGTTAGTATTTTTCTGTACACAAAATACAATCTTCTTGTAGTGTGTTATGTTCTGGTAGCAGGAATGTCGTAATAACCTAAAATGATTCAATGAAGCATTATTATCGGTCGTCATTTTTATGGCGTTACTAATTGTAATGATGTGTAACATATGGCGACCTAAAATCTTAACTGAGTAATATTTTAATTATCAGTTTTATTTTTATTTAAATTTAAATATTGAAAATAATGGAAATAAACATAGTTTTTAAAACAAGAATTGTAGAATATTAAAAAGAAAAAAAATTTCCAAAAAGTAGCATAAAAAAAACCACATATTGGACAACAAGCATAAAAAGTGGCAAATAGCAATTTGTTTTTATTATTTTTTTTTTCTTTTTTTTCATTTTTCACAAGAAATCATCAACTCCTCCTGCTCCTACCATTGCTGAAATAACAACAACAACAGAAAAAAAGAAACCAGAATCCAACCCTTCTCCACCCATATAACAATTCTTCTGTTTTGGTCGAGTTTTTTCATTTTAACCATGAAATAGAAAACAACTACAACACTACTTGTCCACCATATCCAAATATCTCAGTGCAAGGATGAAGAAACAAAAAAAAAACAGAAAAAAAATTGGGGAGTATGTGTATATTATTCCACCTTCCTCCCCAAACGGAAAAATCAAAAGTGAACCAGCAAAAAAAAGGAGGAATGCAAAAAGAAATATAACTATACAAAAAGAAAAGACTATAACACAATCTGCTACTCTTGGTACACACACGAGTGCTCCTCTCTCGATGGATATTTTCTAGCTAGGATGGGGGGAAGGGATGGTTTGATATTGATTTTTTGATATTTGCTTTAAAAAAAACTACACTAAAGACTAAGGAAGAAGAAAAAAGCACGAATCACCTACAAATATGGAAACTGGGTTTTGGTTGGGTCCACTTATTCCACTTGTATGCTTTTTTTTCATTGCTGGCGCTTTCAACTATATACCTACTTTCTCTCTTCGAGTTTTTCTTTCCTTTCTAACATATAACATCACAAAGTCGTCACCTAATAATAACAACAACAACAATAACAAAACAAACAAACAAAAAATCTCTCATTCCCACCATATATATATTTGTAGCAATCCTGTTTACGCCATTCCTCTCTTTAAAAAAAATGAAAGAACACAAAAAAACTTCCTTCTGGATTACCCATTTTCACGTAACTTCTTCCTTTTTTTTTGCTTCTTCTAATTCACCTCGCTGCCTGTTCCTAACACAGATTCTTAAATATATGTATAGTATTATTTTTCTGACTCTACAACTAGGTATATAGGATACCGAGAAAAATAGGATACTATCAATTCTTAACGAAACACAAAAAAAAAACGAAAAAAAAGAAAAATATCGAACATAATTTCCATTCTAGTAAAAAAAAAAATGGGAATAAACTGGATATGGGGAATGAGAAAAGGGGAATACATGAAAATTCATGAGAAAACTATTGGATTCAATCATTTTGCCTTCGAAAAAGGCACATGCAAATTCGGTTATATACAAAATATATTCTAAAATATTTCACTGTGTCTTCTATTCTTTCTCCTCTTCCTCCTGCTATTCCTGCTCCTTTTATTCCCTTTTTTTTGCGATTGTGATTTTAACTTTTCAGTCGTAGGATTTTTCTTATATGTTTTGCCATTTTCAATGAAGTTCCATTTTTCTAATAAGGAATCGGTAGAAAAATTGGACTATCATCGTGAAGAAGAGAAAATAATGAAAAAAAATAAAACCATAACCATGACTAAACAAACTAATAAAATATCCTGTATATATACATAAACTCGAGATAAAGAGCCCGGGGGGAGGTGAGTGAGGAGAGAGAGAAAGGGAGAGAGATAGAGGGAGAGAGAGGGAGGGAGAGAGAAAGTATGTACATAACAATACTCTACAAAACTTCTATAAATTTTAAAACTAGGACATATATAAGATTAAATGTGAAAAATATCTGGATAAGTCCATCGTAACAATGTTATTTTCCTTCCCCTTCCCCCCCAAAAATCACATGCCAATGTCAAACAGTAATTAATCTTCTTCCCTTTTTTGTATTGTAAAATATTTTCCTGTAAATTGGAGTTTCTGAATGTAACATTTTTTATGGTCCTTCTTTCTAATATCCTTTATTTGGTCCATGTATTATGATTTCTGATGTAAAATTTCGGAAAAACTGAGAAAAAACGTTCGCCAGCCCAACCGGCTAGATGCTTTTTAATTATTATAGTAGAAAATCTGATACGGCCAATAAACTAATACAAATATCATTAAAAATTCTCATCGATGAAAAGAACGATTTCTTGTAAATCGTAGTTTCTTAATGGAATATTATTTTTGTCTTTCTTTTACAATGTTCTTCGTTCGGTCCATGTATTTTCGGATTTCGTATGTAAAATTTCAGGAAAATTGGTGAAAAATTTTCTCCTGTATTCCTCGCCGAACTCTTCTTCATTATCAGATCTTTACAAGTTTATTGATTATAAACTATCCAAATTTCATTGAAATCGTAGGCATATAATAAAAGCGGACATTTGGAAGAAAAAAGAATATATATGTTTGTGAGACTCAGAGAAACCACCTTAAAGCTGGAGGTTCACGAATCCAAAACGTTATTCTCCGATTACTGGGAAGAAGGAAAAAAAAAATACGAAAAGTATGTCATCACAGAGAAAAGTGAAAACAAAACCCAGAAAAAAAGAATTGAATAACCGAAAAATCAAGAAAATTTCCAGGAAAAATCAGATAAGTATGAAATTGCAAGATAATTCCGAAAATCTAAGAAACTATTGCTTCCTTAAAATGTGGATTTCTACAAAAAATAAAAAACCCTCCCCCAAAGTAGGAAAATTATGGATGAATGTTTAACAAAAAAAATCTGTATCTATGTCTTATTATAATTTTTTTTTGGTTGCCTGTTTTTCTTCGGGTTTTAAACGATTTTCTTTAAATTGTGCCTCACCCAATATTTAAAATCCTGATTCATCCCTTTTTCTTTTTGATTTCAACTGCAATTTTATTTATTTTCCTTTTTGTTTTTTTCTTCTCGCCAGATTTTCATGTGTTTTCTTTTTATGAAGAAAAAAAAAATAATATAAAACCCCAAAAAATTTTCTCCATAAAAAAACCTGTTAAATTTCTGGATAAGAATTTAAATAAAAATCCAGAAAAATAATAAAAACGAAACGAAATAACGAGCAACAAAAATTTTTTTGTTTAGGAATGGTGGTGAGGTGGAGGAGGAGAAGAAGTAGAAGGAGAAGAAGCACTAAAAAATATAAATATGTGTCTTTAAGAAGAATTATTTCAGACTTTTGTGCAAGAATGAATGGAAAAAAAAGAAAATAAATCGATAGAATAAGAAAAAAAAACAATTTTCTTCTCATTTATTGTGAATAATCAAGCCTATAGGCTTCGTCTTCCTTCCCCCTATATCTCTGGGATAGACATTTTCCTGACTGCATCAGCAGGTTCTCTCGCCGGAAATGAACTGATATGAGCTAAGTTTTGATAATAAGACTTGCATATCTTACTTTATATGGTTTTTATTTTATGAAGTCAATAGGTTGGAAAAGATTGGAATAGGATGTACATAAGGTGTTTCAATGGTTTTTCTTTGCCGAGAGAATCGAGATAAGTCATTTTATCATAGGTATCTTTTGAACTCAACGTTACACCATTAAAAGAGTTCTGTAGAGACTGCAAAACAAATGGTAATCTGAACTTGATTGACTATCAAGATCAGGACACATTGACAATTCCCAGCCAAGCTCTTTAATAATATTTAACTAGTAACACCAAACTTGTATGTGCCGTAGTGTTGTTATCATGATGAAACACAAAACAATTCATCATATTCTTGATGCTTCTGTTTGATATGATTTGATAGTTTGCAACGTTTGATTTCGATATAATAAAATCCTGAGCAATCGTTCGTGTCTCGTTGAATGTGGATTGTATTCGATCAATATACCTTCATTTTGTCGTCATGAAGCAAGGCAATTTTTCACCCAATTAGGGTATTAAATTGTATATTTTACATTAGTTTAGATTTTAAAAATTCATCAACAATATGAACTTCCAGCCTCCCAATCGCTATACTCACTCATTCCGTAGACAAACGTTTGCTGGTTTGAAGACTAGTTTACAAGCGCGTTAAATTAGTTAAGTTATAAGTGAATATCATCTCTGGAGTATTTCCGGTTCTCACAGAAATTTACGAAATTTTCCTTTTTAGATTTCTAGTCGCAAAAATGAGTTAAGTGCTCTTACTGGTCATCATATATTTCTTATTGAGAAAATTGTTTCTGTTATTACATAAATGACGTGTATAACTCGTCTAAAATTCTCTATCCGATTCCTAGTTAATATCAAACGTGACCGGCACATTTTTGGTACTAGTGACAATATCACTACTTAGCACCAGCTACCTCTAGTAGAATTGTTGGTCCCTGTCACGTTTCTGCTACTTGTAGTGATATGTAAATAAATAGCTGGTACGTCTCGGATACTGGAAATGTTACTTGAGGACATATTGTTTACTGAAAACCCTCATTCTGTGCACAATGACGAGCTGTACTCGTCATAATTCTTGTAAATGAATTCCAATAAAAGAAGTTAGTTAATAATTTTGAAAACTCACAAACACCCTATGTATATATGTACTAATATACAGAAAGGGTTAAATATCTTGAATTTCCATGATTGTTTCTTTTGCCCGAAACTTTGGGATAGCTTTCTGTACATATATGATCGTATATACACATCCGACCCTTGGAATAAAGAGAAAAACTTTTTCTTTGAAGAAAAAAATGTCTGCACAAAAAAAATGAAATAATTGTACTACGATGACGGCAACAACGATAACTACAACGATGTCGATGATGGCTGCATGATTTACTCCACTGTACTATGTATACGTATATATTTTTTTTTCTCCATTCTAAAGAATATATGGAAATACAATCAAATAAAGTAAAAACATTGTAAAATAGTAAAAACAAAATAACAAAATACAAAAAAAAACAACACAAATGAGTTAAGTTTTAAGAGCAAAAATACTATATACGAGCTTAGGATGGTGCTCCCTTTCCTTGGCCACCGTTAAATACTTATGTCCTTTGATTACTCGAAATGAAAATGTTGTTAACATTTTGTTAGCGTTTTTTCTTCTTCTTCTCATTTTCATCTCACAATCAAGTTACTCTTCTCCTCACGGTTGCCACCCTGACTCGTCGTCCCCCAAAACAACCATTCAAACCCAAATAACACATATAGTATATATAGTTTTAGAGAACCTTTCATTTGATTCCACATTTTTTTTCCATTTCTTCTTATGGAAAATAAAAGAAACGTCAAACAATCTCTTTTGTGTAATAAAAAATTTTCAAAAAAAGGGTTATAATTGGGGTGGTAGAGTTGATGGCTCCTTATTTTTGTAAGGTGAATAGCCTTAACAGGTTTTCAGAAAAAAGAGGGCACATTGTAAAGAAATACAATTTCGAAGAATAGTAAAATGAAAAAGCTTACCGTGTAGTATTTTTGAAATATTAATGAAAATCTAAAATGCTATTCCAACAATACTAGGGTACTCAATAATTTCTCAGCCTGTTTTTGTAAATGAAATATATTTTATTATACAGTATAATTTCCCTGAACTTCAATACACTTGTTCCAACGATTCTCCAATTTAAGTATTCCAAATGAATAAATCATCCAAAACAACGAATTTAATCACTGCACGATATTCAATTTTTTCCATGTTAAAAAAATTCATTGACACGTCAACTTCAAATAGCTTCTAAACAAAGACTGAATTGACTTATCGACGGGAAATTTGACACGTGCTCATATGAAGGTTGTACCAACATAAGACAAAACCTGTTAGCAGCGTGTTCTCTTGTCGAGGCTGAGAAATTATTGAGTACCCTAGTATAGAAGATGTATCTTTTTTAACATTACAGATGGGCTTTTTACAAGCAATATCATTCATAATCACATCGAATAAACGATGAATCGAAAGTATATGCTATCATCTTCATCATTAGTGTCGGGAGGGGGGAGTAGGCTAGAAGAATAATAGTGCGGCAGAGAGGTAAATTAATGAAAAGGAAAAATTACTATCATCAACTTTTACCGACAAAAAATAATATAATACGTACATAAAAATAAATATACTATTCTGGCGCTAATCCCAAGGAAAACAATACATATGGTCAACAACTGATGGAACACCAGCCCAATTACATGACTGATGATGCACCAGATTTAGAGTGAATAACAGTTCCTTTCAGTTTCTGCTTGCTCAGCGCAAAGTCAAAATGTTCGAAGTTAATGTTAACACTCCCTAGCATTCTTGCGATCGGCTCAAATTTATCCCATAATCGGTGTGCGAAGGTTGTCGTCGATCATGAATAAGTCAACTCTTCTTAGAGAGTGTGCATTAACTCTTAGTTTTAGATGATCAAGGAGGCTCGCAGACTCAATAGCACCAACTAAAATTTGATGAATGAACACTGTATCAGCTACCTCACGGCGTGTCTTGATTTTTATGTTGTCTTAGGACGACGAAAAACAGTTCAAGTTGGATTTCCACATCATATTACCAAAGAAGAAGCAATGAAATGATTAAAATTTAGACTGTTCGGTTTGAAAGAGTCGGGAATCAAATCATGTTAAGATGGAAATATTTTTCTTTTCAATTTTCTCTTGTAGGAGTTTTAGGCGTTTGTTTAAATTAGTTTAATACAAATAATTAGTTTTCGATGACTTTAAATACAAAATAGCAATTGTATTGTTTTTCATAAATAATGGAAAGTTTATGATGAGAAATGCAAACAAGAATATCAGTGAATTTGTTTAGTAAACCTAATTTAAGGATTAGAGATTGCTGGCAGTGGGATAGGTCACGAGTTCAACTCCGGGTTTGGACTTCGACAATAGTTTTTTAATTTCCTACAGTCTTTACTTTCTTTATTAGAAATTGTCAATATTATCGTTTATAGGCAACCAAAAACTAGTCTCAACTTCATTAAGTAAGACTGTTAATTTGAAGAGAATTTAAGTTCAAACCCAGATAACAGTGACTCTTAATGAGCTTGTTCGAATAAACTTTGTCTTGAGCAATTAGATTCGGTGCTCTTCATCAGTATCTTAATGAGCATACCGAACCGGTACGATTCAACCATTTTAGTCTACGCATTTACGTGTCTATATTTATTGGGCTTTATTTTGATACGGACGAAATTTAATTGAACTGGTTTGGTTCGCGCATAAAACATGCTGCATTTGATCAATTGATTCGTCAGAACGTAATATTAAAAGGCTTTCTTTTCTTTTCGTAAAATATAAATAACCTGAATGATGTAGATTAAGTTTATTTATATTTTACGTACAAATAAGTCCTGTACCAGCACATTATTGTCGCATGTGATCCACTTTTCATCACCCGTTATCAATCTTTTCAAAAATGGTTCGATTTTGTTTCGTTTCAGCAGCGATTCGCAGATGGAAATTCCGTCCATTAATTTTTTTACTATTAATTCTGATAAAATGAGAACACAAGTTATGTTTTAAACTAAAAATGATTGTATGATTTTATTATATTCAGAACAATTATTTAGTACAAGTAGTCGCTTTTATAGATCGATATGAACTAAAAGTTCTAGAACATTCCAAACAAACGTAAAATAGAAAAGAATATGAAATGATATATTTGTCCTTTTCTTAATTAGATTGCAACGGCTACTATATATTTCAACAAATTCAAATATCGAGCTTCAAAACTTTTTTTTGATCAATCTTTTAGTTCCTCAGCATTATCAGAAGATGAATGATGTGCCGGTCTTCCTCAATTTTTTGGAGAATTTCATCGACTTTTACAATAATTGGTCTACCAGAGCGGGTCGCATCTTTAACATCGAGATTTCCAGAGCGGAAACTAGCAAACCATTTACGTGTTGCTAATTTTGATAGAACATCTTCATTGTAAACACAAGCCTGCGAAGCTTTATCGCCTTGATAGTAGAACTACTAAAGTTATGCTTTAGTTATGGCTTTAGAGATCTATTGGAAAAAAATCCACGAACTTTTTCCTTCACCCAATAGAATAATTAGTATAGTCCATTCAAATCCACATTTGGACTACTAAACGATCATTTGGCGATGGTATCTATAGTGGTGGGTTTTGCGCATCGTTAATGCACGTGTTTTTTGACTGGTAAGAAAGGCTATTGAGGTAAAAACAAGTTTTATCGCGGATTTTAAATGAAAGAAATTTACAAATTTGTCACATCTTTGCTTCAATAAATGTTAAAATACGAATAACAGAAATGCATAGAACCAATAAGGCGTTGAGTCCACCCTGTACATATAATTATCGAATAAAGGCAAAAAAAAACAAAATATATAGATAATTAGTGAGTGGGTGGGGTTGTAAACAAACAGGCACACATATTCTTTTTTTTTTTGTTGTGACATTTGAATATAATTTTCATATAACGGAAAGCTATATATATATATATCACTTTTTAACCGCGTATTTATATACCACCCAATTATTTTGGCCCAACGCCCATTTATTCTTATCATCACCCCCAACACCCCCCCAAAAAAGCAAAACAAAACCGAACCAAACAGACAAACTAGATTTTATTTTTGGGTTTTTCAGTATACTATACACCATTATTATCGCAGGGAAATTTTTATTGCAAAAATTAGCATCGGACTAATTAAATAATGGGTGGCTAATGGATATTTTATGTACTTCAAAGGTTATTAGATTTTGGGGTTTGTATTTTAATTTATACTAGGTATATATATATATATATATATGTATATATATAAACTTTTACCCTGATCTCAGTACAGTACAGTTTTTACAGTACCCCAAAAAAAAACAGATACAAAAGTTTCGAAACGTGTTAAGATACAAAATTGCACAAATGGTTGGTGTAGTTGTTGTCTTTAGAGTTTTTCCTCAGCAAATATATACTGAGAAATCTTTTATTAGTGTTAGAATTTTGTCTTGAAGTATGAGTAATTATAAAGTACCCAAAGTTAACAAAAGCAACCATAAAACCAATCAGAACAAAGTAAAAAAAAAAAATTATCATGTTGCAATATGTGCAAAAGAGAGAGAAATAATGCATTTTTTAAAATTTCGTGTTGAGCATATGTTATAACGTCATTCGCTCTTATGACATTTGCTTCCTGTCACTATACTGTAATGGGAAATTGTCTCATGAATCGATGGTTATTTGCGATGGAGTGTATTTCACCGCTAATGTATGCATGTACCAAGTGACATTAAGAGTTCTATTTGTTCAGAATGTTTTGAAATCAAACCATGCCACATTTTGAAATTTCTTAAAGTATTCAACTGCTCAGACTGATCAATTAAAAGCAAATTTTAATGCCATGCATATTGATTCGGCTTTTATTGCAAGCAAAGTCAAAGCTATGGACGATAGTGGAAGATTTGAGGAATTATGATGAAAAGTTTGACAAATTCACATTCACATGTTCCCTGTTGCAACTTGACATTTCAAGAATAGTTAAAAAGACGATATAAGTTGATTTAAAAGTGACTTCTTCACAAACTGACATTGCTGATTCTGTGTACTCATCCGATTCACTATCATTGTTACCCTTCAATGAATTATAACAAACCAACCATACCATACTAGGGAAATTGAATTCGTTGTATGTTGACATCAATTCTTGCATTTCCCTAGTATCGTCTAGTAATGAGTCAGTTAAAGATATCAAAAATTTGATGGAAGAATTAGTTCAATTATCAAGAAGTAACAAAGAGTTATCCGATGCCCAGATTGCTACTAGGAACGATGTTTTCACTATTATGAAACCTGCTTCTTTTCAGCGCAGAAGACTTATGAGGACTTATGAGGACTCTATAAAATCTGTCTTGAATAGAAGTTTTAGTAAAAAACGACATACTAAAAGAGCTTCAGTCATATAAACTCCGATTTTGAAGACGATACCTGCTGCTTGGAATATTTTCGTCTTACGACTGGAACCCGAGACAACTGTGGATGATATTACGGACTACATTAACTCGAAGGAAATTGATATTTTAAAATTTAAAACTTTAATTAAGTTTTGTGAGAAAATCAAATGCTTCAAATAGGAATAGTATACCCATCCTGCTAGATAATTTTTTGTCTCGTAGGGATCAAAATGGCCCTAATAACGCAGGAACTACTAATGTACGTAATCTAATCCAGAATTGCTACTCACATTTTATCAAAGGGTGTGCAATCAAGAAAGTATGATTATAGTTCAAATGCAGTCAATCCTAAATACCTAATCTCTATAAACGAATAGTTTGGCAATGGAAATGCATCGAAATTGTTGTCCAACATTTCTTTAGAGGCGCACTTTTAAAACGTTAATAGAGACCGGAATACCTTTCAAATTTTGCATCCAAAAAAAGGGGTTGAAACATAAACAAAAAAACGTGAAATCCCTTTTTCATGTATAAATGTTTTCATATTTTATTTATGATGGAAAACAACACCAACAACACCAATTTGGGATTCTCTTTATAGGAAAAAGTACAGGAAAAATTGCTTTAAAAATGTTTATCTCTTTTTTTATAATAAATAATTTTTCTTTTTGAACCGACACAAAAAAAAATGAGGGAAAAAGAAAACACAGATTGTGGCTGGATAAAATGATTTTCCCTGAAATTGAATGACGAACAGATTTCTTAAGTGGATATATATATACAGAGGAGGAGTTACGGTGGTCGATGAAACTCGTCTGGGGAATCTCTTAGTTACCTATTCTATTTTTTTTTTTTGATGAATGAATGAATGAATTGTGAATAATATGCTGCCACTCATCTCTACTCCATGTTTTCTTTTGCCATCGATTAATGTTTTCAATTCAAAAAATAAAGAACTACTCTCTTCCTTTAAGTGATTTTTACAAAATAAACGTTTACTTTATGAATGTTGGATGAAAGTTTGGGGTTTTTCAATCGTTTTCCTTTCTTTGAATTTTTAAATTTTCATTAAAAGAATTGCCGCCACAAAAAATAAAGCCACGATTTTACATTGAAAATGATTTTCATTACTTGAAAATATTACGTGTGTCTTTAGAAAGAGAATGACTCCTTGTTTTTGTGTAATTTGTGAATGAATTGTAACGTGCTGCTAATGTAACATGCTTACTTTTAATTTTAAGCCTACACGGCAACACCATTTAAATAATAGCGTGGTCAGCTTTTATGAAAACCGCATGGTCTTTAAAAAAATTCTTCTAGAAACTTCTTTTCACCCCATATCCGTGGTGGAAATAAGCTGATAAAAGACTCTCCTCCCTTCTCCTTCTCCCCCCCCCCGCGATCGAGAACGAAAGAATGTATCGAAGGAAAATGAGAAAAAATGAACGTGGCGTAATCTGATAGGTGGGATAAAAATGTGAAATTAGGAAAAAACCGGTTTTTTTTATCCAGACAGAAATTTTGGAACAGGAGATAGAGAGATGAGAAAAAAAAGAAGTCAGTATTTAGAGTCTGGTCAAACAAGTCAGTATTTAGAGTCTGGTCAAACAAGTCAGTATTGGAAGTCTGAAAAGTCAGTCGATTTTTTTAAAAAAAAAGTCTGGTCAAAAAATAAAGAAAAAAAAAAAAATGTTTAGTGTCTGGGAAAACAAGTAGATATTAAAGAGTCTGGTTCAAAATGTAAAAAGAAGAAGTCTGGTTTTGAAGCATTGTGGAGGTTAGATGTAATGATGGAAAAAAAAAAGAATTTTTGGGACGATCATCATGGAAGCACATGTAGGAACAGTTTTTCTTTCTTAAACCACGAATTGGGAATTAGAAGTGTAAATAAACAACCAGTGAGTTCGTATCGGAAAAAAAAGAATAGGAATATAAGAAAAAAAAAATTAATTGGTTAATTGAATAAAAGCAGTTATGAAGTTTTGAGAAAAATGTACAAAATATAGTTATTTTAAAGAAAAAAAAAAGGTTAAAACACAATAAAATAGAAACAAAGAATCGGAAACTTTGTACCGGTTCTGTAAAATACAAACGTGGTTCCATTTTTTTTGTTTGTGTGAAGAAAATTTCAAAAATTAAAGAAAAAAAAAAATAGAAAATGGCGGATCGGGAAATTAGTTAAGAAAAAAAAAAAAAAACAAAATCAAGTGTGAAGGTATTATAGAAGAAAAAAAAAAAAAAAACCTTTGAGCGCGTTTCATTATTCCTTTTCGCTTTGCCTCAGGCGCGGCGAACGCAGGTAATTTTTTTTATTATATAATGGCGAATTTTTGGCAACTTACGGAGCTTTGAATTTTGGGATTAATACAAATTGGGTTTTCTCTTGCTCCGAGAAGAAATTTAACAAAAAAAAAAAAAAGAAATGATAAAAAAAATTCGACATGGAAAGTCCCTAATACCAGAGGGGAAAACATCAACAAATGCAAAAGAAACAAAAAATATATAGGATGAATCAATTTGCGTTGAATACACCGACAAATTTTATGGAGAAATATTGTCCCATGGGGAACAATGGACATTAATATCAATCACTCCCAGAGTGGGAAATCTGGAAATTAAAATTATAATAAAAAGGAAAACCAACAGAAATATACAAAAAAAAATATAAAAGAAAAAATATATATTTATATAAATTAGCTGTAAGAAAAGAAATTAAAAATATATTGTGCATTGAACTTAAATAATAAAGGCCAAAAAAAAAAAAAAAAAAGAGAAAAAAAAGAAATTTTTAATAATAATAATAAATATAGGAAACAGATTAGATAGGTTTAGAAGTTTGAATTTTGACAGTCTTGTCAAACTTTGGTATTTTTGAAAAAAAAAAAAAAAATTGGTAAAAAAAGGAAATATTTAATTTTTGTCCTCTACAAAAATATATATGTTCCCCATGAATTACATAATTTGAATTTGGAATATCTAAAGAGAAAATTTTACCTTTACGCTAAAACAAAAAGACCAAGGTTTCATAGGATTGTTAGAATTATAAGAAAAATAAATTTTTATACATTGTTCAAACCAACAAATACAAAGAAAAAAAAAAAAAAAAAGAAGATGAAATAAAAAGAAAAATTAATTCATTTATGGCCTATATAATCAAATTTACCCCAATACTTTAACTCTCGAAATTTTCAGCTTAACAAAGGTTTTTTTTTTTTGCATCTTTCACTCATGGTACAATTTAGACTTGGTATCGCAATTGCGTCTTTAAGAAGGATGATAAAAAAAGAAAAAAAAAAAAAAACTAACACAGAGATAATGTCGGGAAACAAATAGAAAAAGGATTAAAGAGGGAGAGAGAGAGAGATTCGAGTGAGGTGAGGGTTTGAAGGGAACGTAAAACAAATTAAAGGGTCCATGCTCATTTGTAGGGGCGAGCATGCACATACGGGGATCGGCATTCTGCTGTCGATCCATGTGGGAGGGTAGCGCCCCAAAGACCGACTTGGCAGCAACACCTTTGCCAATCGGCCCCGACATGCCTCGCAAGGCTATCGCGGATGGCTGGTCAAGTTCGGTGACCAACAAATTAACGAACATCCCCCTTATTCGGTTTTTATCTCGCGAAAACCGAATTTTCCTTAATTGATAGCTCGCGCTATCACCATAAAGTCTTAACGACGTTTTTATACATCTTGCACGCATATAATTTATGTGTAACGCGATGACAGATGGTGGTGAGCAGCGACCCACCCCTCCGGCGAGCTAGCTAGTGCGATCAGCTAGGCGTGCAGCCTTTTAGCTGCTCACATTGCTGCACCATCTCATATCTTCTCCTCGCAAGGAAGAAGATATGCTATATAGGTCATCAGGGGATTTGCTTCTCGACAGGAAACCCCTAAATATGTGCAACCCCCATGTTACAGAATCTATAGAATACGGTTCTGGAAAATCAACGAACACAATTTAAAAAATTGTAAAATTGTAACGGTGGGTTTTCTTGCCTTACAATTGGTTTTAACGACCACTAAAATAGCGTTTTTTTTATTTTTGCTACTATCATGCAATCTAAGTTTTAACCTTTTTTTTCTACACTAATAACTTTCGAAACTTAGCTCCATTTATATATATCTGTGGTTAAAATATGAGAAGAGAAGCACCCAGAAAAAAAAACCAAGAAAAAAAAACCGCTAGGAATATGGCATGACCAGTTGAGAAAGGAATAAATGGGAGACCCTGTTGTATGGACGAAACAGCGTGACATTAAAATAACGTTCTTATATTGAAAAATTTTGCAAACTGATCGAGAGTCTTGTATGGGACAGAGAACTAGGAGATCATTTTTTTTTGTGAGCAAAGGAATAAAAATAATTCAAAGAAAATAAAATTGGTTTAAATGGAAAAAAAATAAGTTTTTTTTTAAAATTACAAGATAGCTATTATGTAGTGCCTTAAAGTAAAATTAGAAAAAAAAAATTAAATAAGGGTTTGGAATGAAAGAAAAAGTTTTTAAAAATGAAATAATATTTTAAAAGAAAAGTTGCCTAACACTGAGAAACGAATAAAAAAATGTTTTCTTAAATTAATAGTACTTTCAACAAAAGAAAAGCAGTATAAATTTTGCAAAATAATTGTAAAATTTGTTGGTTTTTTTTTTCTTTAAAGAAAAGTAAAAATAGTTATAAAGAATTGAAAATTAATTTTTTTTTTTAAAATGGCGGAAAACAAAAAAAAAACGAAATGAAATGAAATAAAATTCTAAAAATTGGTCTAAAACTGAGAAACGAATGGTTTTCTTAATTTAATATTAATGTCAAAAAAAAGGAGTAAAAAGTACAAATTTTTTAAAATTAATAAAAAATTTTATTGTTCTAAAAATAAAAATAATTATAACAAAATGGTGGATTAATAAAAGACGAAATTAATTTTGCTAGAAAAAAAAGAAAGAAATTTATTTTTTTGTTATCTCCAAAATCATATCATCATAAAAATAAACTAAATTCTACTAAAACTGAAATCCAATTTGTGCGAGAACAAAAAAAAAAAAACAGGTCAAGGTCTCGGGCGTAACACAACTAATTGATGACCTCACGGAAGTCTGCCTTTCATGCGCTGCAGTCGATACAAATATTCTTTGTCAAAATCGCTCACAATGGACAATAACTATGGACCGAGGCGACTACACTTAGTATGAAGGTAACGTTTATTGGTACCAGTATTTCCGTTTCCTCCGCAGGTTTATTTTAAAATGGTCACATATGTTTATTAACATTCACCGAGGATTGGTCACCCGCGTTATTCATGCCATCAGTTTGCTTTAGCATCTCATCAAAGCCGAGTAATTATCGAGAAAATAAGCAACCTCCTGACAATACAGCTTTAAATACAAAATGGATCAACCACGTAACATTTGATTGAAAGTTAGGGATATTTTTTTTTAAAGAAAATCAAACATTTAAAAACAAAAATAAGGAAAAAAAGATAAAAAAACCTAATTTTTTTAAATAAAAAAATTTGAAATTTAGTTAAGTACTTTAGATATGTAAGGAGGGCCTTTTGACAGAAGGCCAAATGTAATTGGAATTGTAAAATCACTACTAAGTAAAATTCCCAAAATGGGGTATACAAAGGAAAGGAAAAGCCATAATTTTTTTTATTGAGAATTAATTGTTTCAAGGTTATAGTTGAAATGCTTTTATTTGGTTGTGGCATATTTAATTGAAGAAAAGATGAAAATAACAATGGAATTTGATCGTTGCTGAAAGGGAATACAAGTCTCTCCAAGTTTTTTTTTTTATTCCAAAAAAACGATGATTCCTTTTGCTGAATAGGGGTATTTGCTGACCATGATAGAGGGGGTCCGAAGTAAGGCATGAAAACAAAAGTTAAAGGGATCATAACCATTTATAGGGTCGCTTATGGTCATGGACACCAGCATTCTGCTGTTGGTCCAATAGGATGGAACGTGCCCCAAATAAGTCCGGTTGGCAACAATACCTCTGCCAATTGGCCCCGACATGCCTCGCGAAGGCTTTCGCGGAAGTTCGGTCAGTTTCGGTGACCAAGAACTAACGAACCCTCCATTATTCAGTTGCTTTCGCCACAACCGAATATTCCTTGCTTGATAGCTTATGCTATCACTATAAAGTCTGAACGACATTAAAAAACTTTTGCACGCATATAATAATTATATGTTAACGCGATGATAGATCGTGGTGAGCAACGACCCACCCCTCCGGCGAGCTAGCAAGCGCAACTCGGCTTGGCGTGCAGCCTTTCAGTTGCTCACATTTGCTGCACCATCTCATATCTTCTCCTCGCAAGGAAGAAAATATGCTGCAAAGGTCATCTGGGGATTTGCTTTTTTCGTAAAACCCTTTTGCAGTGTGACTTTTGAGTCACACTGTAATTATATGTAAACCCCACAGTTACAAAATGAACGTTGTAGTATTCCTTAAAAGAGCCACTGAGTCCCTTGCAGTATGCGCTGTGGCTCCATTTTGTTGAAACCAAAGGGTTGGATAGTTTTCCTAAGCTGATCTTAAACAATTTCCCATAATCGTCCGTTATTGACCACTATTGCGATGAAAACTGCAACACCGTCTTTATTTTTGAAAAAATGATGCTCCCAGATGATACACGGCACCAAACAATATACTTAAGTGGGTCTAATTGTCATTGATGAACTGCTCTTGGCTTTTCCGTAGCCCATAGCCTGCAGTTCTGCTTGTTTACGAAGTCATTTAATTGGAAATGGGCTTTATCACTCATCATTATCAAATTGTGAATATAATCTAGATTTTCTTCAGCTTTTTGCCGGCAATAAAGTTCAATGAATTTGGTTCGTTGTTCGACTGTGTATTGTTTCATTTCAAATTCACCAAGCCGACTTTACAAAATCCTAAAATAAGACAGACAGAAGACAGACTATGCATAACGACTTTGATTTGAGATTATTAAAACGTGTGGAAATGAAAAAAAAACATTACTGATTTTGACGTTCTAATAAACCAACGAAAAAATCGCGAAAATTCAACAAACTTTAAAGTTTATTACCCTCCGATCGGAACGAAAAGTTAATGGGTTAAAACCGAAATAATATTTCGTTTTGCTTTAATAAACATTTAAGAAAAAAAGAAAATAAGAAGGAAAATATGCTAACGTAAAATCGGAGGACTCGTAGATAACAAATCTATAAGTTCTATGAATTAACTCTGAGAAAGAAACACCAAAATTACTAATATTTCATAGTTTTTTCTCTCCATAACTTCGTTTTGTCCTTTTCAAATTCGCTCAAATTCACAGGTATAGGCTGGGGCCTAATAGCATAATTACCTCTAAAAGTTTTATTGAAATCGGTATATAAGTTTTTAAAATAGATCGGAAAAACTTTATGAACAGGCTTACTTTCCCTTACGACTATTTCTTTCTCCACTATCCTTAGACCAAATTTATTGAAATTTATTATGGTATAGTCTATGTTTATGTAGTCAATCCATGTAAATAATTACAACAAAATTGCTTTACAAACTTTCAAATTAAATACGAAAAACCATAATCAAAAAAACTACAAAACTTTCTGCTCACCCTCGTTTTTGCTAGAATAACTTCACTCCCCTTTTACCGATTTTGCTGAAATGCAATACCGAACTAACTTACGGAATAACCAACTCACATTGTAAATTTCATCAAAATTGGATGACGCGCTTTTGAGTTACCTTGTATGCGGACGGACGGACATGCAGAAATCGATATAACTTTTGATTCTCTACACAATCAAACCCTTGAAACTTTTCTATCTTTATTTCAACAAATGTAGTAACAAAACTGATATACCTTCTGGTAGTACCTACCATAGGGCATCAAAATCCAGAGTAACATTTTTAGAAGTCCACACTCGAACCATTGGAGACGGATTTTTTAATTTATTATTATTAGTTTTAATTGAGGAAAATTTCTTTCACGTTCAAAGTCCAGAGTTCACATCAATAAAAGGATTCATTTTCAATTCATGTCATCAAAAATACACTATCACAAATTCAATTTTTTGTTCGGTGTACTGCAATTTTCATTAATTAGTTTTCTTTAATTCTCGTAAATGTTATTACGAAAAGTAATTGAAAACAATTTTAGCGTATTTACATTAATTAAAAGAAACTTGTCACCAAATTCTGAAATTCAAAAGTTTAATTTCATCGGAGCGAATATAATCAAATCGAAAAAGTTTTCAATTCCAAGCACTTTAGCACTTGTTATATTCGCACAGCGGCAGCAGTAGGAAAAAATAAATTAAAAACGTCCAAAGGAAATATTGAACAGGTCCTACAAAATGCAGACTTTTCGATGAGAATCATTACCAAGAAGTTTATGATATATTCCTTAAATATCCATATAAATCTTTGGTTTGGCTGAATTACTGTGGATTCAAAGAAAAAACGTCTCAACCGTTTTTGCTACACCGCCAAACTGGAACATATGAATAGGCATCAGATTAACATATTTTCAATATGCTGAAGGAATTAAACAAGGTTTCTATTCAAAGAATTTTGGTCTAAGGATTGGCAAATGTTTTATGGCATTAAAAAAGAATGAAAAGAGAGAGAGGGGCTGAAAGATTCATTGACAAGGCAGCCAAGTTGGGTGTGCTAACTGTCCAGATTTGAATAAAGATGATAAAAAATGCAAAGAAGAAGCTTCACAAATATTCAAGCAACTTTGAATAATAAAATACATAGTGCCAATTTTTGTTTTTTTATAAAATATAGTGATCCAATTTGTGTTTCCTATGTTGGCAGCACTGTAAATCAAGAAGCTGTCGATAAGCACTTGTTTTTAAAGTGTGAAATGTCATTTTGCAACAACGCAGTTACGAAATGGATCGCTTAACGACCGATAAAGGCCGTTAAAATGGTTAAATTGTTCTACAGATTGGTGATTCTTGATTTTTCAAAGAAAATCCTCTGCTTACATTCACACCTCTCTGCGTGTGTTAATAAGCAAAATTGCCGCATGTGGGGAGATGAAAATCCTCGAGATTTAGGAGACACCATTACATGGCCAAAAAGTGACTGCAGCATCGTGGTTAGGCGACGTAATTAGGAATTATTTTATTGAAAACGGTCAGGGTCAGACTGTAACAGTCAATGACGAGCGACATAGGCGCATAATAACCGATGATTTCTGGCACGAAATCGAAGATATTGATGCGGAAGACATGTAATTCTTACAAAACTGCGCAACTTGCCACCCAGCGGATGTAACGTTGGATGTTTTGCGTGAAAAGTTCCCAGGCCGCATTATTTTACGTTTTGGTTTCGTCAAATAGCCGCCAAGATCATGCGATTTAACGCCAATGGATTTCTTCTTGTGGAGTTACGTTAAAAATCGCGTGTACGCCAACAAACCCGAAACATTAGAGCACCTAAAAAACAACATACGCCGAGTTATTGCCGCGATATCGCCGGAAATTTGCGAAAAAGTCATGGAGTATTACCTCGAAAATATCGGTTGCTACGCAGAAGGTACAGAGGCGGCCATTTAATTGATATTATTTTTCATAATTAATGAAATACATTGACATTTGTGATTAACAAAATAAAATAAGTATATTTCGTTAAATTTGTGTGTGTTTTAAAGTTCGGAAACTGAAGTTGGATCACAAGTAATTTTTTGCATCCAAGATAACAACCCAAAAATGTATTTGAATTAATTGACAGGGTCTTTTTGTGTCAGAAGAATATTTCTTTTTTCTTTTTTGAACATCTTTTCTCTAAAAGAAAATTAATAATTAAAAATTATATTTAATTAATTATGCGTTCTTATTTTTTGCACAATCAAAAGAATTACTTCGTACGCTCGCTCGTGGTGATTTACCAAATTTGGTATTTTCAGATGAGGCAAAACATTCTGCATTGAACAATTTTTCAACAGACAAAACGTTCGTTTTTGGTGAAAGAAACGTTCAGATGATAATATTCTAGAGAGTCACAAGAAAACAAGGTGAAAAAGATTTGACTCGTGAATGGAACCGTTTAAGCCAAGACATCATGCGAGTATCGTTTAAAAAGAGATTGAAGCAAAAGGCGGTTACATACCTTTCGAATAATTGTAAAATTAACTATGTATTATAAACTATCATTTTCATAAATTTTAAAAATCCGAAAAATAAACGAAAAAATTATAGCGTTTTTAAATTCGACAATTCAATTTCCGGACCCGGCATATAAGCTACAATCGATTAATCTGATTTTAATCAAATTGTTACACTTTGTGTTTTGATACTTCAACTTAAACTTGGTGGACTTTAATTTCGATCACGATTTTAATTGGTTCTTCTAGTATTTACTGATTTTTTCTCACTGAATAACGCAGGAAAAACGCTTTGTGATGGTAAAAAATTACCATCCTTAGATTCTAGCTCAAAAAACCTATTTGTTCTACATAATATCTGTTTATCTGTCTGTCTGTTTGTGTCAGTAAATTTAGTCTACACGATATCTTTCGAATGTATTCTTTGATATCATTGAAATTTTTAAAACTGATCGATTAATAGGAGGAATCAAATCGTACTGATTTAAGTATCGATCTGATAATCGGCTCGAGTAAAATTTGAAATTAATTTTAATCTTGGAAATTTCTTAGCCGATTTTAATGAAATCTAATACATTTATTGTTTAGATCATGGGTGGCCAACCATTTCAGCAGGCGGGTCAAATTTCAGAAATAATAGGTCATATGCATAAAAATCAGACTTTACTCTACTTTACTAAATTTTGACATTTTGGAGTAAAGTTTCGCATTCGTATGCTAAAAAATCTCTGAGTAAAGTCAGTGAGTATTGAGTATTCGGACTACCAATTCCGTATGCATAAAAGTTAAATAAGCCGAAGATACTCGCAAAATTTTGAGTTTGGTCTACACCATGCTTAAACAGCTTTACTCATGCTAGAATTCAGTTTTTTCAATTTATTTTCAATTAGTTGTCAATAAAAGTGAACGGATTTCTGTGCGTTAAACAATTAAAATGCATTCGATTGCGTTTTCTTTAACCGTAATTGCTCGAATGAATGTGGAAAATGAATCCAGTAGTAGCTTGATATTGATATACATTTCAAAAAATTTCGATATGCAAGGGTCGCAAATTATATATTTTTATACCGTACTAGCATACGAAGCATACGTGTCCAACATTGGGCACATTGGTCTACGTTGGACTTTGCACAAAAACGTTACATAAAAACATTGCAAATTTGAACTTATCTTCTTGTATTGTAGAGAAGATAATGTAAAATGTCTTAATTCTTAATATTTATCGAAATCGGATCAGTTATTACTTGAACAATTATTTTATACTGACACAGTGGAGGAGGAAAACTGTTTTATTGTATTAGATATAAATTTATCTCGTAATAAAATTTAAATTCCCTTTTAGTAGAGATGCTAGTAAATTCGCAAATCGGTCGGTCCAGTGTTATGATATGAAAACTTTGTCGAGAAAACAATTTTCATAAGAAAAGGCGGAATCATAATTTTTTCTAATTTATAATTATTAAAATCTAATTTGTTTGTTGGATTTTTGAAAATAAATTTTCTTTGTAATCATTTTTATTATGAAATCATTAATTTGAATTTTTAATCCATTTTAATTGACACGTCTAAATCCTAATTAACCGTAATGAATAATAACTGAAATTTCAAATCACATGAAATCACAACTAAATGACAGAATGCTACTCACTCCGAATTTCGGACTAAACGGAGTAAAGTACAGTTTTTAGAATACCATATTGAACAAATACTCAATTACTTTACTCTACTCAAAATTTAGTAAAGTAGAGTAAAGTCTGATTTTTATGCATATGACCTAATATTTGCTGACGGGCCACACACCCAATATATATATTTTTTTGTAATTAAAGTCAACAAGCAAGTGTGCTACAACTTCCACCACATTGCTTGCCAGTAGGTGAGATTTTGGTCAAACGCTTGCCTGGTTCAATGTGAAAATAAAGAAATAGGTATATTTATTTTTTTAAGCGGATAAAGCATAACTGAGAACCTAACATATTATTTATTTAAAAAATTGTAAATATTTAAAAGCGAGACACCTGACTTTGTTTTCCAGAATTAAGTGCATCTAAATTGATCTTTATCAGAAACTCTCAAACATTTTCAGGCGATTCTCGAAGTATTGCCTGAGGTATAAATACGAGACAAGATTTCAAGTATCTATCAATCTGAATTGAAAAGTGTACTTCAAATATAAAGCCTAGTACAGAAAAGTAACTTTGCTCCTAAACATAAAAATTGTGATAATTATTGAAAATAGTAACTGTCCTATTGCAAATAAACTGTGATAAATTATTTTGTATGAAATAATACACAAATATTTTTAAGACTAATTGTTAGCGCAGAAATAATCGTACACCAAATTCACATAAATAAAAAGGTATTATTTTATAACATCGAACCGGGATATTTGAAATAGTTAAAATCTACGCATTTTTCTGAAAATACGATATATTTAAAAGAGCTCATAAGCAATGAATTTCTTCAAAAATGCGAGATATTTCAAATTTCTCTTAGCTATATTTTAAAAATATAGGCTAATCAAAAAGTTCTCGGGGTCGATAACAGAATGCGCTGCTAGTAGCCTAAATTTGTTATGTTGGCATATCCTTCATAAGAACGTGTGTGAAATTTCATTTCGATCTGTCAATTCATTCTTTGTTTACAACCCATTTAGTGTGGATGTGTCACAGAATTTTTTATAATGGAAAAAATTGAATATCGTGCAGTGATTAAATTCTTTGTTTTGGAACGTTTAAAAGTAAAGGAAATTTATGAACGATTATTAAAAGTGTACAAGGACTCTCCACCTGCGAAATCCACCGTTGAAAAATGCGGTGCCCTTTTTAAATCTGGTCGTACAAGCCTTGAAGGCGATCCACGTCAAGGACGTGTAATAAGTGTATCAACAACAGAAAAGATACAAAAAATACTGGATATGGTTTCGGAAGATAGACGAGAGATGGTGGATGAGATAGCTGAGGCCATAGGCATCTCGCTTGGATCAACATATCAGATTTTACATGAACTTTTAGGTTTCAAAAAGCTTTGTACAATGTGGGTGCCGCATTTCCTAACAATGGAACAAAAACACGTGCTAATGCGACTTTCTCAACAACATTTCGAGCGTTTATGCTTTGATTCATCGCTACGACTGACACTTGGGTTTATCACTATGATCGTGAGATGAAAGCAGAATCAAAAGGATGGTGTGAAACCGATAATTCGGCTATAAAACGGGTTAACGTCCAAAGATCGGCGAAAAAAGTTTTAACCTCAGTGTTTTGGGACGCGAAACGAGTTTTGTTGGTGGTTTATCTCCAAACTGGTGAAACAATTAATTCTGAATTACTCGAACTTATTGGACCAGCTCGAAATAAAAATTCGTGAAAAAAGTCCAGCATTAAAGAAGAAAACAATCATTTTCCACCAGGACAATGCACCAGCTCACAAAAGTTAAAAAATTATTGAAAAAATCACGGAATTAAAGTAGAAATTGTTAGAAAATCCACCATATTCACCAGATTTGGCACCTAGTGACTTCCATCTATTTCCAAATCTGAAAAAATTCATGCGGGGAAGGCGTTTTTCGTCAAACAAAAAGGTGGTAGTTGCCGTACTGGGGTATTTTGCAGACCTTGCAGATTCTCACTTCAGGGATGGAATCAATCGATTAGAAAACCATTGAAACAAGTGCATTGAGGTTGAAGGAGATTATATTGAATGATAAAGTATATTTCGAACCATTAAATTGTGTTTTTCTTATCTTATAGCCTAGTATAATGCGAACGACTCATGATGTAATGTTCTTTTGGTGATATGTACAATAAAGTCCAAATTTTTGTTAATTTGACTTAGCTCCGCGGGCCGCAACAAAATTTTCGGCGGGCCGCATGCAGCCCGCGGGCCTCGCGATGGCCACCCATGGTTTAGATAATTCTATTGAAGTAGAATTTAATTTGATTAGGATCGAGAAAAGGACACTGTCAAAAAGAGAATCAAAAAGCACATAACGTTGATTTTCACAGGTTTATAAATTTAAGACAGAAAAATTTTTATCTAAATAGGATAATAAAGGATATCAAAAACTATTTGATCAGTATAATCGGTTTTAATCTTTTTGTCGAATTTAATTGAACTTTAGAAATATAGGTTCAGGATATAAAGGCATTTTGAAACGAGGAGAAAATAATATATCCCAAGGAATTGCTGCAAAATAATTTAAATGAAACAATGTTTCTTCTAGGTGTATGCATTAGCATTTATTACGTTAAGCCTGAATCCACACTGAATCATACAAAACAGCTTAGTACAGTTTTTTTTTAGTACTAAATCAATCATACATAGAAGTATATTCGCAAATCTACATTAAATCAGGCAAAAACATCTTTGGAAAAATAAATAGTCTTCTTGAATATTTGGAGACATAAATACACGCTATAAAATTAGTCAACTCTCACTAAATCGAACAAAAAACCACCTTGGTCAGAATTAGCAATATTTCCTCATCATCCGTTTGGTCTTGACAGATAAATGCATGAAATTAAACGGGGGAACCTATACTGATAAACTAAAACAAAACAGATTCTATATGAGTGTTTCGAAACGACATATGTACTAGATTTATGTTTGGCTGTTTTGTCCGATTCAATGTGGGTTCAGTCTAAATGGGTGTTGTTAAGTGTTTATCGGTTTTCTCATCATTCACTAGAAAAGTCCACAGCTATGCCGGGCTGAAATAGGGCAAAATTTCTTATTAGGATGTGTTTCGTTGATCCAATTCTTTTTGTTTTTGTTTTATCGTTTCAATTTAAAATACCCACGAAAAAAAAAGAATTTTAAGTTAAGGAAATTAAAAAAAAAATAAAAAACTGAACTGAATACGTTTTTTTAGTCCACCGAAATAAAAAAACGAAAAAAAAGGATTTTTTTTCTTTCTCCATCAAAGTATATTTTCCTAAAAGGATATTAAAAAAACAAAACACCAAAGAAAAAAGGAAAATAGGAAAAAAAAGTTAATTTCAACAAAAAAAAAGCTCAACAAAAAATTGTTCACTTAAAAAAATCGCAAAAAAAAGTTCCTCTCCTTGGATAGGAAAAAAGTGCACTCTTTTAACCGTTTTTATGTATTTTTTAATGCGGAAGCTTTTAGGTGGGTGGATGGTGAAATATTTGCAAAAAAAAAACGTAAAAAATTCCATATAATGTATAATACCAACAACATGTGCAATCAATGGCGTATTCAGTATAGAATTCTGAACTGTCACATATAGAATGTTCGCAAAAAAGAAAAAGAACCACCTTCCCAGAAGAGGAAACATTAATACTAATAGTAGATGTGGGATTGGCTTACAGTATTATCAAAAAAATAACCTTTAATTACCCAATCACTGGACTGTGTCTGTAGTGTGAAATCTTTAAAAAATTACAATATATGTGTGGAGTTCACAAATAAAACACTTAGTTTTAATAATTACTGTATTATTTTATTCTATTTTATCATAGATTGTAAATTTAATTTTTATTTTAATCAAGTAAGTTTTGAGTTCCTAAAAAATATATATATAATTTTGTTTAGTTGCTATTAAAAAAAAAAACTAATTTATTGCTCCACCGAAAATTAAAACTATTAAACATTTTTATTTTGTTAAATAATTAATCCTAACCAAATTGGTGACCCCGACGAGCCCAGTATCGGTGCATTTTTACAAAAAAAAAAGAAATACAAAAATCGTAAAAAGTTTTCCTTTTTGTATAAAAATTACGCAACTTTTTAAAGAAAAGAAGAGAAATTACAATATTTCGATTCAGAAATGTTCCAATAAGAACATTTACTGAATAATAACATTAATTAAAATTAATATAAATTTAAAAGTGCCTTTTTACCAAATAAAAATTAAACAACAAAACGAAAGGTGGACCAATTTATTGAAGAAAATTCAAAAGGCCAAAGTAAAGGCTGCGCAAATTAACAACATTAAAAAAGAGCCCACAGAAGAGGTTAAATTTTTTGAAAAGAGCCCACAGAAGAGGTTAAATTGTAGCAAAAAGCAGAACAACAAGAACATCGAAGATCAAGAAACAAAACAAGTAAGCAATAAATAAAGAAATTGGAATCAATCCCTAGAAAAACAAACGAAATTAAGAAAACAATAGAAAGCAAATTTTTATTTTTAACTATAAGATCGTACATACATTTACACCACTATTTAACCTGTAATCACTCTATTCCCCTTTTCCCAAGTGAACGAAGTGACTTTAATTTAAATTTTGGAACATAAATACGTTATCCGATTAAAATGACGGATCCTATCGTGGTTAATAATAGTAGTGGCAATAGTGAGAATTTTCGCGACATCGGAGCTACTTCCGTTAAAATTCCGCAGTTCTGGTCTAACTGTCCAGAAGCTTGGTTTTGCCAAATTGAAGCACAATTTCGTGCAAAAGCAATCGCTACAGAGAACACAAAATTTGAATATGTGGTAACGGCTCTTCCGCAAGAAGTGGTCATAACAGTTCTTGATTTCCTTCAAAACCCACCTCAGGTTAACAAATACACCGAATTAAAAAATATTTTGGTCAAAAGATTCAGTAACAGTGAAGAAAAACGTATAGAAAAATTACTTTCACATTCCGAATTTGGAGATCGCAAACCGTCAGAATTTTTCAGATATATGGAAATACTTGCTGGTAGTTCTTCAACGATCGGTAAAGAGCTTTTAAAAAAACTCTGGCTAAGAAAAGTGCCCGCAAGTATTAACATCGCTCTTATAAGTTCGGGAAAACAAAATATTACCGAATTGCTAGAAATCGCAGATAAAATATGGGAACTCTCGCAAGGCAATTATATTGCCGCAGTGAATTTCCCTAATCCTAATAACAATTCCTTTTTGACATCAAACGATAGTAAATCCCAAGACAATCTTATGTTGTTGTTTAAAAAAATAAATAAACTAGAAAACGATATGGCAGAGCTTAAAACTGCATTCCAAGAATTTTCTTCACAAAATAGAAGTAGAAGTTTTAGCAGAAATTCTAGTTCAACCCGAAACAATAGTAACAAGAAATCACAAAGTACCGGAAAGTTTTGTTGGTACCACTTCAAATTCGGGGCACAAGCAACGAAATGTGTAGAGCCTTGTGCTTTCCCATCAGATCTAAACAAGAAAAAAAACTAAAAGGCACCTCAGTATCAATTATAACAAACACTTCAAAACGATTGTTCATCATGGACAAAGAAAATAAATTAAAGTTTTTAATTGATACTGGGGCAGACCTTTCCGTTATCCCAAATTCAATGTACAAATTTAATCAAAAAGACCCAAATTTAGTATTGTCTGCAGCAAACGGAGCATCAATTAATACATTCGGCTCGAAAATATTTAAAATAGATTTAGGTCTCAGGAGGAATTTCACTTTCCCTTTTATCTTAGCTTCTGTAAACAGGCCAATCATCAGGGCGGATTTCCTCACTAAATTCGACTTAATGGTGGATCTTAAACATCAACGTCTTATTGATAACATTACAGAATTATCTGTTAATGGATTTTCTATCAATAGTAATACACCCACTCCAAAACATTTCATAATGGAAAATGACTACGGCAAATTGTTACGTACCTTTCCAGAATTAACCGCAGCCCCAAATTACAACATACCAGTAGCGCACAATATCGTACACCATATAACTACACAAGGTCAACTTCCTTTTTCGAGACCGAGAAGATTAGATAACAATAAATTGAGAATCGCTAAATTAGAATTTGACGAAATGTTCAAGTTACAACTATGCAGACCATCTGACTCTTCAGCTTCTTCTCCATTACATATGGTACCCAAAAAGAATTGCTCAGATTGGCGCCCCTGTGGCGATTATCGCCGTTTAAACGCCATCACAGTTCCTGACCGTTACCCAATTCCACATATCCAAAACTTCTCGGCACAATTATCTGGTTGTAAAATTTTCTCCAAAATAGACCTGGTGCGCGCCTATCATCACATTCCAGTCGCAACTGATGATATTGGAAAAACTGCAATTACTACTCCTTTCGGTTTATTCGAATTTACTCGAATGCCCTTTGGATTAAGAAACGCGGCGCAAACATTCCAACGTTTCATGGACAAAATTGTCTATGGTTTAAATTTTGTTTTTGTGTATATTGATGATATACTGGTTTTCAGCAAAGATGAAACGGAACATAAAGCTTATTTAAAAGAAATTTTTACCCGATTGAGCAAATTTGGTATCAATATTAACATATCAAAATGTGTTTTTGGTGTCAACTCT
Source organism: Xylophagus ater (assembly GCA_963422695.1). Lineage (NCBI taxonomy): Eukaryota > Metazoa > Arthropoda > Insecta > Diptera > Xylophagidae > Xylophagus > Xylophagus ater. Next base: position 60,861,607 of record OY730480.1, read on the forward strand.
ATCGACTTCCTTAGTCACAAAATTACGAAAGACGGTATTCTGCCTTCCGATCGTATAATAGCAATAAGAAACTTTCCTTTACCTACATCAATCAAACACATTGAAAGGTTTATTGGAATGGTGAATTATTATCATCGTTTTATACAAAATCTGGCAGAAACTCTGTGTCCTATCTATTCACATTTAACTACACTACGTTCAAAAACAAAATCAAACAAAAATTTTTACTGGCCAAACGATTGTAATGACGCTTTGATTAAAATCAAAAACAGTTTAGCAAAGGCAACGCTATTAATGCATCCTATCGAAGATGCCACTCTCTCATTAATGGTGGACGCTTCAAATACAGCCATCGGAGCAGTTTTGCAACAATTCGTAAATGCCACTTGGCAACCGATCGCTTTCCATTCCAAGAAATTAAAAAAGGCCGAAATCAATTACTCCGCTTTTGACAGAGAGCTCTTAGCTATTTTTATCTCTATTAAACATTTTCGATATTTCATTAAAGGTAAGGATTTTTGTATCTTCACAGACCATAAACCCCTTACAACAGCAATTTTCACAAAAACAGCACGAAGCCCTAGACAGGAGCGGCAACTAGATTTTATTACGCAGTTTACAACAGACATCCGACATTTGAAAGGAAAATTTAATGTAGTAGCAGACACGTTATCGCGCATTGCTCAAAAAGAATGTTCCGCGAACGATTGTATCAAGCTAGATTTCGACACAATAAAATCACAACAAAATAGCGACGACGAACTTAAAAACCTTTTCTCAAACCACAATCGACCGTTTGATTCAAAATTTAAGCTATCATATGTTCAACTACCATTTTCGGAATCATTTATTTGGTGCGAAAATTCCACAGGTATAAATAGACCTTATATACCCAAAATTTTGCGCAAAATTATTTTTAATGGTTTACACAATTTAGCTCATCCATGTATGCGAGCCACCAAAAAACTAATAACAAAAAAATACTTTTGGCCCAAAATGAACACAGACATTGGCACTTGGACTAAAACATGCATTAACTGCCAAAAGAACAAGATCAACAAACACACAAAATCACCCGTGGGCCACATTAAAATCCCAGAAGGCAGGTTCGAACATATCCACATGGATATCATTGGTCCTTTCCCTTTCTCAAATGGTTTTACATATATTCTAACCATTATAGATCGTTTCACACGCTGGCCGGAAGCGTATCCGATTAAAGACACTACAGCAGCAACCATAGCAAGAACATTTTTCAATGAGTACATTTCACGTTTTGGTATTCCAGCGCGACTTACGACGGATCAAGGCCCGCAATTTGAATCCAAATTATTCACAGAATTAACAGCACTACTAGGCATACATAAAATACACACCACAGCCTATCACCCTCAATCAAATGGTTTGGTTGAAAGGTTTCACCGAACTTTTAAAACAGCATTAAGGGCTTCTGGAAATTCCCAACACTGGACCGATCAAATCCCCATTATTCTCCTAGGTTTACGAACGACTATTAAAGAAAGCTTACAATGTACACCAGCAGAGTTAGTTTTCGGACAAAATCTGAGAGTTCCAGGAGAATTCATACTACCAACAAACAGAAGTAACAATTTAGACATACCTAGCTTTATAAACATTTTAAGAAATAATTTCAAAAAACTAGTTCCAATGCAAACGAGCAATCATTCAGGAATAAAACCTTACATACCCAAAAAACTTTCTGATTGTGATTTTGTGTTTCTTAGAGTGGATAAAGTTAAAGCCAGTTTGCAATCTCCTTATGATGGACCTTTCAAAGTCCTCGATCGCGGTAAAAAAAATTTTTCGTTGTGCATAAACGGTAAATCGAAAACAGTTTCAATTGACAGGTTAAAACCAGCCTTTGTAGACAATGAGAAAGACGAACCCACTATTGCTGCAAAAGAGAAAAAAAGAAAGAAAGTAACCTTTGTTTTTTAATATATTTTTAAAAAAAAAAAAAAAAAACCGAGCATGTCTCAATGTCGTTTTCACTGAAAGGGGAGAATTGTGGAGTTCACAAATAAAACACTTAGTTTTAATAATTACTGTATTATTTTATTCTATTTTATCATAGATTGTAAATTTAATTTTTATTTTAATCAAGTAAGTTTTGAGTTCCTAAAAAATATATATATAATTTTGTTTAGTTGCTATTAAAAAAAAAACTAATTTATTGCTCCACCGAAAATTAAAACTATTAAACATTTTTATTTTGTTAAATAATTAATCCTAACCAAATATGTACTAAATTCTTCAGAAATAGATGACGCTACCATACCCGACTTGCTAATGAATCATATGCGCTCTTATAACAATTCTTTTATGTCAAACGTCAAGATTTCGAAATACGAAATTTCTCTTATCAAGGTGTAATAGTATAAGGCCCGCCGCACACTTGAGTTAAGCAAGCTAAACTATGTGAGCTAAGTTTCTCGCTGAAAGTGAAAAATTCAGCATTTGCATTGATCGTTGCACACTTCAGCGAAGCTATTAAACTACGTCGCTTGGTCATGAGCGACACGAACTAAGCTTGCTCACGTAGTTCTGGCCTCAACTACGCGAACCAGCTTCGCTGACATCGCTAACACTAACATATATGTACTTTCGGCATTATACAGTGTAGAATTCTAGCTTGCAAAAGTGCTTTTTTCCTTTTCCTTTTTTTTTTTTTGAAATTGCTTACTTCAAGCGTTAGAATTATATAAGAGTTTCTTTAAATTGATTTTACTAAAGTAGAAATCGAAACTAAAAGCATTTATATTAACTGCACGTAGCATTCGAGAAATAGGTTCGTTTTTCCCGTAATCCGTTCTGTGGTACATAACTTTAAATAAGTCAAGTTAGAAACTTTAGAGTACTTAATTACGGAAGACACATCATTAATTGTAAGAACGAACAAAATTGGTCCCAAATGGCTGCCTTGAGGCCAGATGCTGATTCTAAAGCGAAGCTCGCCCGCATAGCTTAGCTCAAGTGTGCGGCGGGTCTAAAGCTCCTTCTAAACCAATTAAGCTGAGTATAAACTGAACCATACAAATGCTTATTATTTGTACAACAGAAAAAAAACAACTCCTTAATCTGTTACGCTGCTGATATATACTACGAGTATAATACGAATATAATATTATAGTTTGTAGTTTTTCATATATTATATATAAAATGTAGAAATTTAGAATCGGCTTTTAGCGGGCTGCTAATCGAAAGTTCTAATTATTAATTTACTTGCTAACTGCTTGAATTAGCTCCTCGACAAGTTGGGCGCTAAAAACGGATTAGTTTATCACTCGATAAGCTGATTCTGTGGAAAACGAAAGTGTTTGACCATCTATTTTAAGGTACTAAACAACGATCTGATAAATGATTTCTGGTAAAACACTGGAGAGATTTTGAAAGAAGGTAAAAGTTTGACTACGGGCGGAAGTGACCACGGAAAAAGGCGAAGAAAAAGAAGAAGAAGAAGAAGAGTATCATATTTGAAAAATTTCAGGCTTTTGCATAAAATTCGAAAAGTAACGACAAAACTTTATGGACATATGATAAATAATAACTTTTGTATTGTCTCCTTGGATCAATTTGGTTGAAATTTAACATTAAATTGTAGATTTATATAAGAAAGTTTGATTTACAATTTTAACACACTAGAAAAACCCCGAACGTTGTTATGTTTATTTTTATTTCTTTTTTTTATTATAACTTTAATTCTGGTTTACTGATTTACTTCTAATTCTATACTAATTTGAATTACGGCATGATTAATTTATATTTTAATTTTCATTAAAATCAGTCATCACATTTTTGAGTTGTCGTCTAACAAAACGTAACAGACATAACAGACAACATGACAGACATCTATAGTATGCTTTAAGAATGTTCTTCGATAACTATTTCGATACTTTAAAAATACAGTGATATAAAACGAATACAGGACAAGTATATATTAAAAACAAAACGCCAGGAGGAAAATCAAGTGTATTTTTGCGGTCTGTTTGATAATCTATTATTTATTTACTTTTTTAACAAAAAAATTGTTAATTTTTTACATTAAAACAAAAATTAACAAAATATATAATATATATATATATATATATATATAGAGAGAGAGGTAGAGAGAACAAAAAAAGGCTTTAAATTATAAATAAAAAGAAAACTTTTTCTCTCACTAATTTTCACTTCAATTCATTTACAAAACTTGTTTTCTGTTTTATAAATTTTTTTTTTTTTTTTTTTTATTATATAAAATAATTTTCCATTTTCCATCGTAAACTTTTCTTTCAATGAAGAGCAAAAAAAAAGAAAGTGTATTTTAATTGAAAATGTAAAAATAACACAAAAGTTAATTTTCAGGAAAATATAAAAAGAAAAAGAAAAAGTACATACATAGTTTCCTTTTTCTACTGGAGTGGGAAATCTGTTTTTCCTAGAAAATTCCTAACAGCAGAGAACAATCAAAGAAAATATTTTTTAATTGTTGATGTGTTTCGGATCTAAATTCATTTAATTATGAAATTATTCAAAGTTATTTATCAATCGAATAAAACATAATCAATTGATTATCTTTTTGAAGTTAATATCGCGGCGCGAAGGTGTAACTATAAATGGCCGGAAAGGAATTTGGTTATATAAAGAAGAAATATGAAATATCCTGTCATAATTAGTGATGGATTAGAAGGTAAACTATGACTTGCACCATTTTTAAGAGATGGCGCTATTTATAAATCTGGACATTTTTTTAAATGACAGCTATTGTGTTTGCAAGAACTTTCGATAAGTTAAAATAATCTGTATAAGTCATTTGACATTCCAGTGTAAATAACACTGTTTTTTATTCGATTGGAAATGGAAGGTTTTGTGTCAAAAAAAACAACATTTACAGGAAGTTTTACTTTTATTGGTTTAACTTGGAGTGAAAATGTAACTGGAGCTCATCGATGGATGAAAAATACTACTATTCTCCATCAATTTCAACTTGTGAATTTTGGTTTCAAAAATGCAAAACCAAATAGCGATGAAAAGAAGGTATTTGGTGGGAACAGAAGAGTGTGATCTACCATGAACTGTAGAGAACGGGTGAAACAGTCACTTCTGATCGTTACAAACAATAACTGATCAAATTGAATCGCGCTTTGAAGAAAAAAACGACCAGAATAGTCTCTCAAAGCAATTAACAAAATACATTAAAAACGGATTAAATTCTTTAAAAGTAAGTGTTTTGATTTGACGATAGTGTACAGCACGCAATAAGCGTTGGAAAAGTCTAAATAAAGTAATTGAAAAGGAGTTTAAATTACTATAATAAGGTACTAATTTCAACTAAATAAAATTTATATAAAAATTTATCGAAAGGACACAAAATCAGTTATATTAAAAGTTATTACAGTTTAAAATAAAACAATTTATGTTGATTGATATTGGTTGCTGGGTGGTTCATTGGTGGCTCACTGCCGTCATCCTAATGTCTTTGTAGAATATTTTAAACTTATTATATTATATGGTAAGAAAAAAGGCAGCATCGGATCGAATTTAAGCTCTTTAAAGAAATATTATGATACATGTTTTTTTTGTTGAATATAAACTTCTTCTTGTGGGACTTACTTATGTGTCGAAAAAAAACAGGTGGGACAGAGAGGTCACGGGTCCCTTAAAGATGTGCTATCCATTTAATGCAGTGCAACAAAGAGGCAGCATTTGAACGGACCTAAACTCTTTGAAAAAATATTATGATACATGTTTTTTTTGTTGAATATAAACTTCTTCTTGTGGGACTTACTTATGTGTCGAAAAGAAACAGGTGGGACAGAAACGTACTATCCATGTAATGTACTGCAATGAGTAACTCTTATATAGAAAAAATTCTCAAAATGATTTCGCTATTTGCCGGATCGAAAGGGTTAATCAATTTGCAATTAATTGTATTGATTGTAGCGCGTTAGTATGGATACGGTGGAGTATCGGAATGGATCTTTAAGACAACAATAGTATTCTGAAAGATTAAATTAGTCATTATATATATATATATATATATATATATATATATATATATATATACTACTTTCCCTTTTTTGTTGAGATATACCGGAAACTAATGTCATGGTACTAAGTAAAATTTAATTAAAATTTGGTTTAGTATTTTTTTTTACTCTCGAAAGTAATTTTCCTCCCATTGAAAAAAAGTGAAATGCGAAAAACAGGAATTTTCTTATACTAAATTAATAAGACAAGAAAATTCCCTGTTTTGTACAATTTTTTTTCTTCTTCTTCTTTCATCTTAGATATAAGATGAAAGTTGATTTAGTTAAAAACTCATATTTTATTAATGAACGGAGATTAAATCAAGATTTTTTTTTTTTTTGATTAGAATTTTATTATTTATTAATAATTGATTTTTGATAAATTCAAAATGCTTTCGAAAATTTTCCTTATACAATTTTATGTGTGTGTGCGTGTTTTTCATTTATACGGTCGTCAGAAATATTGATTCCTGTTACTGACATTCAAGGAAAATGGGAACCCAAAAAGGGAATATCTACATAGACTGTTTTTTTTAATTAAAATAGCTTTGAAGAGGCTCTTTGTATTTTCCAAAAGAGATATAACATTATTTCGTTAGTTTTTCTTCTATATTAGTGTTATCCAAAGTATGTGTCGCACATTATTGTGCTGCGAGATACTTCAATCGTGCCGTGGAATTTTATGAAAGATTATGAAAAAATTATTACATATTTAGATTTCATTCAAAGTATGCTTCATGTGTAGTTATGTACAAACTTCCCCCATCTTTGACGTAATTTACGGATTCCCGGTCTGAAGAAATCCAGGTTTGTAGAGTCGATCCAATTATATATGGTACATAGCCAAATTTTCATATTTCATAAGAATTCCAGCGCTCTCCAGTAAGTGCTGACTGGACCGACCGGAATAAGTGGTAATTTTAAGGAGCTATGACGAGGTAACACTTCTCAGTCCGGTTGAGCAACATGTGGCCTAGTCATGTTGAAAAATTAATTTGTTGTGCCTATTCACCCATTCTGGAAATTTTTCCTCTATAGATCACTCCAAACGCATCAGTTGCCATCCGTAGACAACGCTCGTAATAGTTTCAGGCGGTTTCAGAAACTCATAATAGATCCTTGCACCGATTTTGTTGAAATTTATCATGGAATCGTCTATTTACGTATTTAACCAAGGCAGTTAATTTATACAAAATTGATTCACAAATTTTCTAATTAAATCCGAAAAGCTGTATAAAAAAAAATTTGAAAACTTTGTGGTCACCCTGGTTTTTGCTTAATAAGTTCGCTCCCCCTTAGTCGATTTTGCTCAAATGCAATATCAGTTAAGGAATAACCAATTCACATTTTAAATTTCAAAATAGGATAACGTGTGTTTGAGTTATCTTGTGCACGGACGGACATGCATAAATCGATATAAATTTTGATTCCCTACACAATCATACCTTTGAATATTTTCTACGATGATTATTTCGATGTGTTAGTGGCAAAACTAATATACCCTCTGGTAGTACCTACTATAGGACAGCATAAAAACCCTTTCTTTGTTGTCTTTGAAACAGAATTTCGCAAGTTAGTTTTTCAACGTTCGATGTCTCTTTCTTTTAATTTATATATGGGACCCAATTACATTGTTTTTGAATCATTCCCAGACGATTTGCAACAGTTGATCATTCAAAGATCCTGCCAATTCCGCTTTAGTTTGGACATGGATCTTCATAGATTAAATACTTCCAATTCTTTTTCGATCAACTTTCGTGTGGTGAGTCTTCAACATCTAAATACCATCTCTAAATTGTTTAACTAGAAAAGTTTGGAGAACACTGCTCTTATATATAATAGCAAAATGGAAGGAGATAATTCTATTATAATTTATAGTTGAGAAATTTTCGATTTAATATTATTATTATGCGCCTGGTTTATATGCAAAAGACAAAATAAAGAAAAAAAAATAATAGAAACACAAGAAGAATAATTGGTTTACAAGAGAATACCTAACCGCAAGAAGGAAGTCTTTGATTGCTTGGAATTAAGGTTAAACTAATTTTGATAGTGCCTGCCTTCTATCATAATTTCATCATTTTCTATATATAGTGTCGTTGTTTTTTTTCGTCTGCCTTTGATATAGCTGGTTAGTAAATAGTATCTTTTGAGTTTTTTTTTTAAATCGAATCAATCGAAGCTTTTAGTTTTTACTTCCGGAGCAATTTATTTCTGTTCTTACTATACTAGGTATGAAATAAGTACGAGCGCACATAATAGAATCAGCATTGGAAATTCTGAAGAAACTATGAAAATCATTTATATATGAAATTTATAAAAGAAGGAAATTCAAAAATATACGAAAAGGAAACCTACCCTACCAATAAATCAGAGGCGTAGATGAGTTTTCATATTTTCTTATACATTCGGTCACTATGAAAACCAAAAAGCGACGATGAGTACCAATAACTTCCTTAAATGCCAATACTTAGAGTCTTTTAACTTCATCCCTATTTATATTCCTGGGCGTTCTTTCACTAGTTTCCTATTCTCCTCTCTTTTCGACATCTATCTCCTCTTTCAACTTAATTTTAACCCACTGAGTCCCAGTCAATCATGTTACATGATCATTATGCCGTATGTTAGGTACTACCGGAGGGTATATTAGTTTTGTCACTAACTGTGTAACACATCGAAATAATCATCGTGGAAAGGTTTCAAGGGTATGGTTGTGTAGGAAATCAAAAGTTATATAGATTTATGCATGTCCATCCGTCCGTCCGTATACAAGACAACTCAAAAACCTGTTATCCGATTTTGTTGAAATTTAGATTGTGAATTACTTATTGATTAACTTGATGTGGTATTGCATTTCAGCAAAATCGGTCTAAGAATAGTGGAGAAAGAAATAATCTTAGATATACTTTAAAAACTTATAAGCTGATTTGAATAAAATTTGCAGATTGAATTTATATTACTAAGTTCTAGGTTACCTGGGAACTAGAGTAAATTTTGAAAAGAAGAAACAAAGTTATGAAGAAAAAACCTTGTAATATTCTTAGTTTCGACAGTTTTTCTGTCCTATTTCTACCATAGGGCATCAAAAAATTGGCTATATGCCGATTTTCAGTTACTATATATTTTTATTCCAGTATTCTCCTTCGGGCCAATCATTGCTTATGTTTTCTTCTATATATCATTTGAATATGGTCAAAATGTTCATCTAGCACCATATGAATATACACCACTGCTATATATATATGTATATGAAAGTACATATATAGAATCGAGGAAGATATTAAATTTCAGGTATATAAAGCTGAAGAAGATGAGCGAAAAAAAAACAAAATCGCAAAAAAATGAGATTATCTCTATGAAAGACCTAGTATTATAATTTTTTTTCTTTCTTCATTTTTTACTTCTATACATTTTTTCCATTTATTTTATTTAAATCTGATCGTAAATTCAAATATAAAATCATATGCCAACATCTGAAAGAAAGAACCAAACCACCAACCAAATTATCCCCAAACCAACCACTTCAATACAACCAAAATCTTCCGCCATCTAACTCATCAAACTAAATATATAAGTACATATATATAGTATATCTATACTTGTACTATAAGTATATCAGATTATTCTATTCAGTTATAAAATTTATAAGTAAAAAATCCACCTTCACTGGTACCATCTCGAAAAACCTTTAAAAAAAACCAAATAATAATATCTGGTATGCCAAATCAAATCAACTTTCTTATATAAAATATTTACAGTTTAATACACTCAAAAATTATTACAGATTACGATTTTTAGATTTCCGTTCGAAATTTTGTCAGTGCGTTTCCCATTAAAGGATCTATCGTACTAAACTTCTATCGAATCCAACTAGTAGTTAGAATAGAATTATCATTTAGCTGAACATGAAATAGCTGTGTTTATTCAGGGGAAAATAAGTGTAGATACCATTCATTTTATACGCGCTTATCTAAGGAGGGGTTTGCTAACCTGGACCTAACTACGTTGCTGACCTTCATTAGAAGAACTAACTGGTTCGGCGAAGAGAATTAGTCTCTCAAAAAACCTTTTTAGGAGAAGGTACAATGTGCCAGTAAGGCCTACATGCTAAGGACCGCAATAATGTGGGCCCCTCCAATACAATAGAGTACAATGCAAGGCATGCATAGTATCCGTGTCTAATTTAACGACATTACTTAGTATCTATCTACCAAATGGTAGATGGCGCAAATCAAAACTTTTATTCTGTATTATTGCAGTTTTGAAATTAACAGAAAATTTTGAATCTTACCTGATTTTGGTTTCTTTTTTTACTCAAACGCTATAATTTTTATACAATACTTATTCTTCTTTATGTTATATCTGAGAAAATAAAAAGAAAACAGCAGAGTTCATTCAGTTATCACTTGTGATGCCAATGAAAAATTCCGGATGTTCCCAATTTGTGCTCATTCCAAATCCTAAGACGGATAAATCTTAAATTTGTAGAAGATCTTTACTTTGACGTTGCATATCCATTTTTTTCTTTTTTTCTTTCTTAAACGACAACAGACGACAGAATTCATCATATTTCTCTTTTATACCAGAAAGGAGAGTATGTAATCTCGCATAGATTTCATATTTTCCTTTCTCTCGGTTACTTTTCACTATGGTGAATATTGTGAAAAGTTTCAATTCGAATTTTAAATTAGTTTTTCCATTTTTTTATGATTACTTCGCAGTCTTGCGTCCAATCTTGAAATTCAAATTTATTTCTTCTAATTCTTGTTTCTGATTTGATGGACACACAATTATTGTAATGAAATCTTATTTCTATTTAAGAAAACAGAAAACCAAGCACGATTCACTAGCCTTTATATAGTTATATATGTATATATACATTTTTTTTTAGAAATTAAAATATTTAAATTGAAAATTCTTATAGAGACTAAGGACTCGAACTGGTACAAAGCGATCTCTGTCGATCCTGTACGAATATAGGCGCGCCTCAAGACATGACATATATCTTGTCTGAATGGTCAGCTCTTTCTTAATCTTGCAACAAACATTTTGGGTAGCTAATTTTTTGAAAACGTGGAGAAACTTCAGACAGTCGATATATGCAGTTTATTATTTATATTCTGCGGGAAAATCAAATCGTTCGGAGAGGAACAAAATAGGCATCCAGGTAAATTTTGGTTTGTAGGGATCACAATGGGCTCATAGGTTGCCTGGTGCTGTACACAAGCATCTCTATTCTACCTAACCTAATCTGTAGACTGAAATATGAATAGTATGAAATTGCCGTGATCGTGATTTGAACTCTGGACCGCTCAAACTAAGCATGATTATTGTTCACTTGTATAGCATATTAACTTTGAAATTTTCAATGACATAGGATCAGTCGATTAGGCTGTAGATAAGATACAAATTATCGGACAAATATACGGATTGGGTGTGTTATACAATTGTAGCCCTTAAGAAAGTAGAATCTTTAAGATTATCATAGTACCTTCTTTTAAAATGTTTATTGTAGACAGGAAAGTAAAAAAAAAATTGTTAGACTTAAGATATTCCAACTAGCTTGGTTTGTCTCCATCACATTCCTATGGCAGCTATAGTAGCAATATACTATTAAGTATACCAGCTACGCTATGGCAACTGATAATGTTAGCCAGAATACGAGAAGAAGTTCCTGTGAAATATTCGTTTTTAATAAAACTTTTCCTTAATCCCTTTTTGCTCGTCTTAAAAGGTAATCATTGTGAAATTCTATTTTCCGAGAGTAAGATGGTGTTTGTATTTAATTATGGTCGAGAAATATTTCTTTTCACAATGTTTTTGTAATGGATACAAAATGAAGAAAAAAAATTAAAGAAAATTCTATAATAGATATATTTTATAAATATCTGTTCCCATTTTTATCCTTTATTTTAACAATATCATATTAAGTTATATTCAGAATTTCATTAAAATCAATCATCAAAATTTTCGAGTTAAAATTACTAGAGTTCTGAATCTTCGTTTTATCAACCCAAAAACTTGATCTTCTCAGTACTATATTCGAAGCATTTTTAATCAATTGAATATTAATTTAACTAAATATAAATATAATAAATAATAATAAATAATAATAAATATATTGTGTTGCTTGTTGTCTAAAATGAAAAGCAAATGTTATCTCGTTTGGTCCAATAGTTTAGTAGGAGCTTATATTGCTCAGCAGTTGAGATATCTCTAGTTTAAATCGCCCATTTCATTACCACGAAACTTACGTAACACCCAGTTATACTTCGTTAGCTCAACCATATCTTTTTTCGCTCCTTTTTTTTATTTGTGCCATGCACATCTCCAATCCATTCGTTTTAATCCTACTCAATTATTATCCAAACATACCATTCTTTAGAGATTTTATGTAACACTGGCAACTTAATTACATTTACCATAAACCATTCTAATTTTCCTTCGTTTTAATCCATCTTCAAGACCACCACTACCATCAACCGATTTTGTAGCCTCTCCTCTTCAAAAATAAAAAAAATAAAACCATATACTATGTAGTAGAATCTAAATTTTCTTTAAAAAATTTTTCCTGCATTCTTCCTTTTAGTTGTTTTCTTTTTTCTTTTCGTTTGAGGATTTTCTTCATGGCTCTTTCTAAGTTTAAACGGGCGCGCGATATCACTTTAATTTTTTTTTTTTTTTTGTATAATTTTTTTTAAGTTACATAAGAAAGAATTTTCTTTTCTTTTTCTCAAAAGGACGAAATTGAGATGAAGAGAAAGAAAAACAAGAAGAAAAACCTCCAAAAAGGAAAAATAATTTTCTATATTTGGAATGATTTTGTACTACTTTAAGGATAGACGAAGGGAAAAACGAAAAGATATTCTTCCAGGAAGAATGAAGAAGTATAAAAACAGGAGGTAGGTGGCCCGTTTTTTTTCTTGGGAATGTAACGAAAATCAGTACAAAACGCCTTCTTTGAGAGTGATTTTTTTGAACACGGGGCAAAAAAAAAATTGGATATCCTATAAGAATTTTCTTTGATCAATGGGTGAATATCCATTCTGGATATAATCTACACAGAGAAAAATATGTAAGTACTTTTGATACAAACGATTTTTAAGAAACGAGGAGTATTTGCTTGCTACAACATGAAAAAAATCCTAAGAACGTAGGAAATCTGATTCAAGATTTTCAAGATTTACAGGTAAACCTAATACATTTGATGGTTTACTTTTATTAATTGATACACTTTCTGGAAATTTTTCGACTGGAAACACGTAAAACTATTAGGCTTGATATAGAACGTTCTTTTTCGAAAATGTGAAAATATTCGTGTGGCTTGTGAATGCCTAGCCATACATAAGAAATGTTACAACATATTGATAGGCTGCTTTTCCGATGATTTGGTGTAGCTTCAGTTGAACGGCATTTTAGGCCAATTAATTAAATCTTGGTAGGAAATTAAATGCTTAACAGAGGAATAGAACACGATATTTGTCGACACAAGAACCGTTATAGTAGAGGCAGACATAGGGTATTCATACCTTAGTATCGATACTACAGTATAGCCTTGTACCATGGTATAAAAAGGGGTTGGCACACATCAAACATAGTATTTGTCTGACATTTGAAATTTTGCCATTTCAGCGAGAATATGGGAATTTCTTTTCGCTCCTTTTAAATCCTCTATATGATTCCTACAAAGATGTATAAATTTTGAGGTTTCATCCATCGATAAAATTTTGCGTTTTTTCTTTATTTTTTCCATTTTTTTAAAATAAAATTTTCAAAAAAAAAAGTGGAAACATGTGTCAATTCCTCAGCTTTCCTACAAAATTCCATTCGCTATTTTCCGCTTCAATAAGAAGGCGCGACAATCACTAAAGAATAGATTACAGTGGACGAAAAAATGAAGTAAAAAAGGGAATACCACGTACTTTTTCGATATTAAATACCAGATTTATGCTACGTAGTGTAAATGGTATTCCGCTAGTATTCGACGACACACATATGGTATACCACATGGTATCCTTAAACTATGGTATTAATACCCTATGTGTGCCTCTAGTATTACTCTACCCAACCTAACCTAATTTAACACATTGATTAGAAACATAAAGATGATATAGCAATTTTATATTAATACCTGTGTTTTATTGGGAATTCTATCGGGTGCTATTTCACTTTCTCAAAAAAAAAAATGATTTTTTTAAAATCAATATTCTTATAACATTTAATTCCGGATGCTGGTACTACTGATATTATTATTATTTGAAGGAACAAAAGAGAAAAAAAATTAAAGTTTTGATTTGCGCCATCTACCATCTGATAGATAGTACTTAGTACATGTCTACTATCTATCGTTAATTTCGCGCGGATAATAGCGGACGCCTATAAAGCGCCTATAATATGTATGGTAAGGGCGGATACCATTATCAGAAAAACACAGCTATTAACATATATGATTGTTTCGCAAGTTTTCTCTGTGTGTACTATTTGCTTGGTGTGAAATGAGTATTTTCTTTTGTTTATGGCTATAAAAACATATACATGTTCTTCAAGTATATATAATCATAAAATAATTGTTAACTTACTTATAAAATTCTTCCCAATATAAATTTCATGGTTTTTATATTATGAGAGAAATGGAGAACGGTGCTGCTCCACTCCCATCAAGGATTTAATATGGTGGATAATAAAAATAATTTTGTTCTTTCTGTTATTATAAAATGATAATTAAAGTTTATGAATTTAAGTATATCTATCAAAATGCGTATTAATGAGTATTTACTGTAATCAGGTGTATTAGAAGGGTCCTTTGATAATGTAACTGGCATTATTTCAGGGTAATAGTATGCTCACGTAGTTGATATTTAAAAATCGTACAAATAATTGAAAGCAGCTTATCATATACTATATAGTTGTATCGCAAAGGTCCGCCATTACAGCTATTAATTTATAATTTAGATATTATTTAGAAATAATGCTACTAAATATTCAATCACGATTTCACGAACTCCAATCAAATCAATCAATATTATTCCTTTTGTCGGATTTAAACACGCGAGAGCCTTTTTCTACTTTAATCTTCTTATTAATGTGTTGTAATTTAGAAATTATTTAGCAATAATACATCTAAACATTTCAGTGTTACTATTCTTCGTTCTCGAACTCACGAACTCCAATCAGATCAACCAATATAATTCCTTCTGTCGGATTCAAATGTGTAAACGCCTTTTTCTGCTTTATTTCATTTTTATTTTTCTTAAAAAACTCCTTTACATTTTCACATTTCCCAAAAGTAATTACCTACCTGTCAAGCTTGTTATTACTAGAAAAAGTAAGAAACATTTTAGTTTACTCGCTAAAAGGCGAATATATCATACTCGTGAAAATATGGGCGATAACTGGCTGATTACTACTAACTTTCTTCATTCATTTCTTTATAATATTTCTTAACCAAATCGTAAAAAAAGAAACAGTTGATTTGTAGAAAATCTTCTAATATGAATGAGTTTTCCAATGGATTTAAATAAGATATGATAGCCTAAATTCAATCCTAGATGGCGGACCATTCGACAAACCTACAAGTATGCAATTTATATAGATTTTTCAAATTTTACTATTTTTATTTCTCATTAATTAAATTCATTCAATCAAAACGACCGAACAAAAGAATGTGAAATTAATTTTATTCCGAAAATTATTCGATAAAGTTACGAAGAGATGCCAGTTTATTTTTCTTCGAATTTTGTTTGAAGTTAAACGATTTTTAGATGATTTTTTATTCGTAACACCTTTTTGAAATTAAATATTACTCTATTTTCCTTTTTCCAACATTTAAGAACAGTTTGAGTTTTCTCTTTTAAAAATCATGGTCTTGGAAAATAAAGCTTTTCCGTGTGATGGCACACAAAAAATCTGATTGCAATCACGCGTCTAAAAAACAGAAAAAAAACAAACAAAAAAATAAATAAGGGAAAAAAACAGAAATATCATTTTTCCCTTGTTTATTAGGGCAGTTTTTATGGCAGGGAAAAATTATATCCGACCACAAAAAATTTAGCCTTTCGAGAAAAATCTCTCGTTCCAAGAATCGGCGTGGCTAGAAAAAAAAAAACAAAACAAGAAATAAAACAAGGATCTGGAGAGAAGTTAATCCTTGACAGTTTTTAAACATCCTCCTTTTAAGCCTGATGATAGGCTTGTTCAGGTTTTTATTTTTTTGTCAGATTTTTTTCTTGACACAAGTTTACTCTTTTCATAACATATCTTTGTTTTTTTTTTAACTAAAGCAACCTAAGGGAAGATCTTCCTGACTTTATCCGTTTTTTTTCTTAAAAAAGCTGTTACTGCTTATTTCAGTGGTCGGATTCAGTTCCCTTTAATCACTTTAAACATACCCTAGTAGATTTTGAGCTTATTTAGACTTTAACTAAAAAGTATAGTGAGTATTGACAGGTTTTCCACTAAATCCGAACCGACTATTTTACCAATGATGTCTATATGGCGGTTCGATGCAAGAAACGAGATACAAGATACAAAATACAAGATACAAGATACAAGATACAAGATACAAGATACAAGATACAAGATACAAGATACAAGATACAAGATACAAGATACAAGATACAAGATACAAGATACAAGATACAAGATACAAGATACAAGATCAATTCTGTTTGAAACAATATTGATTATATCAAAAGGTCGTTTATAAAAAAAAAAGAAAAATCATTCCTCTCGAGGTCGTTTATATCGAGAATTCTCTGTATTATGATTTCCAGATGGTGGATTTTGTAAGAGGATGATGATAACGGATGGAGGTATTTTTCCAGAATAAAAACTATGGAAGACATTGGTCAAAGAAAATTTAAAACATTTTCGCATGAAATTGAATTTCCTTTTCGATAGAAAATGGGGCAAAAGAAAACCAAGAAAATGAAAAGCATATGTTGCAGATTTAAACGAACATAATTTCGCGTTCATAGCCACTTGTATTTGTGTGTGCGTGTTAGTTCTTAGGTAATGACATAAATACTAATATACATTAAAGTATGAATAAATAATATTAGAAATAAGAATTTTGAAGCACTGTTCAGACAAATGAAATCATGTTAGAAGAGAATTACGAGAAGGAATAAGAAGTTTTCTACTAACAAACATTGTTAGTAGTAGTACCGACTATTGAGACCAGAGAAATGATGATCATGTTTTATTGAAATTTTCGGCGTTCTCTTTAAACTTAGGACCGAATAACTCATGATCAATCACTGTTCACACGAAAATTTCTCAATTTCAGCTCTCCAAGGCCTCATTTGATTATTTGCTATTACCACCAAGATCTGTACCAATAGCGCAGTTCCATGCAGGCTTCCGCCAAACACTTCTGCGTACACTATTCAACCCTTCCACTCACTAGAACTTCAGAATTGAATAAATTCGTAATTTTTAATAACTTATATGTTTTAGCGGTGACATATAGGTATATAAATTGAGCACCATCCATTTTAAGATTTTAAGGGCTAATTGCTTTGGAAGAATAAGGAAGTAGAAATATCAAAATGATGGGAAAGAAATTTTTATTTTGGCCATAATATTCCATGTTATCAGAAGAGATAGACTAGAAAATCCGTGAGCATTTCTAAACTCTTTATTTTAAAACAGTTAAATTTGTTGCTAATCAAATCACTCCTCTTATAACACTATTCGAAAAAGGAAAAAAAAACGCACAATGATACAGTCCGGAGTATTCTCCAAAGGTTAGTTACTTGAAAGCAGAATATGATGATGTTGCAGGAGGTACAAATCTTCTGAGAATAGTCCATGCCCGTGGTAAAGTACAAGCGAAAAAAAAATGGTAGAGAGATCTGCATTCACCGGGAAAAAGTGATCTCAATCGGAACATACTTTGTAGCCTGTTTCTATGCTGTTTTGATGGAAGTTTTTCCTTTAACATGAACATGAGCTATGAACAGTTCTTCAGAGCCTATGAACCGTTACAAGTTTGTATGTTCCCAGAGCCTGAAAACAGTACCTAGATCCTGCAATCACTTGATATGAAGTTAAGTTCCTGTTCCATATTTTTTTTCGATTTGGACTAGGCTTTATGTTTTATGTAAATACCGGGGAAAATTTCATAGGCTTGCAAATTTATATCCATAAGAACTTGTATACTACCTTGATCAAAAACAAAACGGAATAACGACCGTGTGGCGCTCCCATCGTTCCGATTTGAGTTCTGCTTTTTTTTGTTAAATTGGTACATCTGTTATTGATATTCCCTCTAAATCTTAGCATCATAGCTTGACTTTTGCAAAAGTTACGTAGCCAAGAGTACATCTATCTCTGTGTGTGTTGGCGATTTTTTACAATTTTATGCAAAAAGAAACCGTGTTGACGTCGCAAAAGACATGATTTGCGAGGCTGAATCCGACCCCACATTCATCAAAAGGATCATTACTGGAGACGAGACGTGGGTTTATGAGTACGACACGCAATCCAGACATCAGGCAAGTGAATGGCGTTCACCAAATGAGCCGAGACTAAAAAAACCACGTCGTTTTCAGTCAAAAAAGAAGGCAATGCTCACGGTTTTCATGGATTACAACGGTGTAGTGCATCATGAATTTTTGCCAGAAGGCCAGACAGTAAACAAAGAGTATTATTTGGGCGTTATGAGACGTTTGCGTGAAGCAATTCGCCGAAAGAGACCAGAATTGTGGGCAGAAAACTCATGGATTTTGCACCATGATAACGCACCGTCGCACAGTGCCATCATTATTCGTAATTTTTTGACGAAAAATGCAACAAATACCATCCAACAGCCACCGAATTCACCTGATTTGGCTCCCTGTGACTTCTTTCTGTTCAATCGAGTTAAAAAACGGGGGAACGCGTTTCAGCAGCCGAGCGGAAGTAATGGAAAAATCGCCAACAAACACAGAGATAGATGTACTCTTGGCCACGTAAATTTTGCAAATGTCAAGCTATGGCGCTAAGATTTAGAGGGAATATCAATAACAGATGTACCAATTTAACAAAGAAAACAACTCAAATCGGAACGATGGGAGTGCCACACGGTGGTTATTCCGTTTTGTTTTTGATCAAGGTAGTATGTGTGGTAATGTTTAGTGTGAAAATTATTTAAATTATAAAAGAAGGAAAGGAAAAAAATTACAAAAAAATTATGTTTGAGGATAAAAAGCTTTTATGTACAATTAAAAATACAGGGAATTTTTTTTCTGCAATCTTAATTAGAAATATCTTCTTTTTTTTTGTTGCTAGAAACTAAAAACGAAAAGTTTCTCTTCGTTGGTGCTTTTTTTTGTTTGTTTAGAACTAAATAATGATTGTTTTAAAAGAGCGATAGAGGAAGGCGAAGAAGACAACACGGTAAAGAAAAGTACCATACCTTAAGACTAAACTAAATGCTAGATCAGGTAAACTTTTTCTTTTTACCATAAACACACGAAAATATGTATACATACTATATGTCTTTGTTAACACCCTTTTAAGTGGCTTTTCTCACGGAAAATATGCCATCATAGAGGAAAAATACACTAGCAAAAGTCGGACAGAAGAATACAAGTATATACTTTCTTTCTATAAGCAGCGCCTGACCCAAGCTATTTCAGCGCCGGGTGTAGATTAGGTAAATGGCGCGTTCAATATTAAAAATATCGTATAGAAGGTCAAGTTTCTTTGACGTGGCGTTTTTTCACCAAAATTCAAACACATTTTTATTACATTTTAAATGAATTTTATTAAAACAAATATCTGCCGTTTTGATCGATAATCTTTTGCCATTTTTGTGGTGAAACCATTATGCCATTACTGTTGAATTTCTGGGATTTCTGTGGGAAAAACTGTACCAAGTTATTTTCACAGATCTCTTTTGCAGTCGTAAACCTGACATTAAAGAATTTCTGCAGAGACCGAAAAAATAAGAGTCGGGCGGAGGATGCATCAAAACTTCCTAACCAAGCTCTTTCAATTTTTGCCTTGTCATTAAAGAAGTGTGCTGTCTGGAATTGTCGTGGTGGAAGAAGACGACTTTCCTATTGATCAATTGTGGCCGCTTTACCTCAATTTCGTGCTTTAATCGCATTAGTTGTTGATAGTAGAGAGTGGAATCAGTCGTCTGGCCAGGTTGGAGCAGTTCATGATGCATCATTACTTCCAATCCCACCAAACACAAAGTTTACCTTACGTTATCTTACTTTACCTTGTGTTAGTTCTGGCTTCGCCACTGTTTGTGCAGCTTCATTCTTTTTCGACCACGATCTCTTTCGCACATTATTGTCGTATGTGATCCACTTTTCATCACCCGTCATCAATCTTTTCAAAAATGGCTCGATTTCGTTTTCTTTCAGCAGCGATTCGCAGATGGAAACTCGGTCCATTCAATTTTTCACTGTAAGTTCAAGTGGAACCCAAATATCGGGCTTCTTTTTGTATCACGCAAATAGTTCAAAACTGTTTTTTGATCAATCTTTTAGTTCCTCAGCAATGTCGTAAGATGAAATGTGCCGCTCTTCCTCAATTTTTTGGAGAATTTCATTGAATTGTACAATGATTGATCTATCAGAGCGCGGCGCATCTCAACCATCTACGTGCTGCTGGTTTTGATAGAGCGTCTTTACCATAAACACTACGAATTTTTTCACAAGTCTGAGAAGCTTTATCTTCTTTATCGCGCGAAATAAGTTTAGGACAAGGATTTAGAATAAAAAAAATATTTATTAGTCAAAACTTGCCTTAACTTTATTACTTTGATTACAAAAATGGAATGAATTAATTCTATTTGATTCTTATTTTATATATTTTTAATTTTACAGAATTAGCAAAAAAATAAATTTACAATTGAATATTGGAAATTATAAAAAGAATAAATGCTGATCTAGCGTCTAGCATATTTTGAAATAATTCTTGTTAAAAATGTATTTAATAATTTTAGGTTGAAATTGAATATTTTAATAAATGCTGACCTAATGTCTAGCTTTTTGAAATACTTTAAATTGAAGAAAGTTGGGTCACTAACTTTTTAGAAGGTTTTTTCTAAGTACTTGATGTATGTTCAGGTTTCGTAACTCGCGCGTTTTCAAATAAAAAAACGATCAATTTTGGCGCCTTCTGAACTTTGGCGCTGGGTGCGGCGGCTTCAAAGCACCCATGGTTTGTCCGGCCCTGGCTATAAGGGTCAAATTTGTGCAAAAATATAATATTTTTTATGATATCCTTAATTAAGCTTTTACAATTCGGATTTATGATAAAGATAAAAATTCCTTTTTATTAATATATAATAATTTTTGTCCTTCTCTATATTGCACTTTATTCGGTCGTCATTTCCACGAATCCTTGAATACAAAACACTATAAAAATTCTTCATATTTCGCGGTTCGAATACGAAAAATATGGTTTTTTTTTCAAAATATTTCAACAAAGTGTATATAGGAATGAAAAAAATATGAAAGTGGATGTGATGAGAAGACCTGAAGGTATCTGTACCTACTTCACTGAAATCTGAAAGAGAATCTAAAAACGCATCCGAAAATCATCTTATATCTTCTTAGTTTTATAGAAGTAGAAAGAATGGATCAAAAGAAGAAAGCTAAAAATATCTCTACCAAAGAAAAAGTAGAATTAGATAGTGCTACTTTGTTGGTGTAATATGACAGATTATACAAGCACATACATTTAAGAGGAGTTAAGACGTTTATAATAATGATGAAAATAAGAACTCCTATCATATTGTCATTGACAAAACAATTAAGCAAAATGTAAGCTGATGAAGTGTTCTGTGTGTAAATTTTGTTTGATTTATTGTATTGTATTGTATTGGAGGGGCCTTAGCACGTAGACCATACTGACCCATTGTGCCTCCTCCTAAAAAAGTTGGTTGAGAGGCTAGGTCTCATCCCCGAACCGGTTAGTCCTTCTATTGAAGGTCAGCACCGTAGTTAGGTGTTAGTTAGCTAACTCCTCCTTACTCACAGTGCACGCATCCAGTGTAGTAAGTCTAGTTCTAAAAATGGCCGGGCATTCACCCAAAAAATGTTCTGCTGACTCATCTTCTCCCAGACAGGCTCCACATATCGGCCACCCCTATTTTCTACATGTCTTCATTTAAGGAGCAATGTCCTGTCACAATGCTCACAATGGTTCTAAGGGTTTTACGCTCTCGTCCTTCGACACTCTGGTTATTTGATTTAAGTTGTTTAGAACATTTTTAATAAGACGATAAGTATGATAACCGATGGGCATTGTCACTTTAAAGTGATAATTTTAAAGTGACTACTAATAAAATGTCACTTTTTAAAAATGATGATCTTCTAAGTAATTGGTTAAATGGATTCTATATCGGTTTTGGAAATCATCTAAATGACGAGAATCACTATGTCACTCACAGAATTCTAATGTTGCTGTACAAGTTTCGAATTTGTACTTCTTGACTTCTTCGATGATTTGATGTGAACTAAATGGAAGATAAAATTATCAAGAAAAATGAAAATTCCACGCCTGTTTGGTTTTCCATTTTGTTATCTGGGATAAACTGTAACTAAATAAAATCTTATCCATCGAATATCATATTTTCGAATTCATGTTTCTTTCTTTTCAACAACTTGTTTAAGATTATATTACATTCATGAAAAGTACATTATTTTTAAGATCGGCTATTTATGATTGCGTACCGGTGGAAAAATTCTGTGTTATTTAAAAAGAAAATTTTTTTTTGGTAAACAGTTTTTCTTTTTGATTTTTTTTTTTGTTATTCTTCTTCAACTGGTAAAGTTCTAGATTTTTTTCTTTTGCTACAAAAAAAAAAAAAAATAACCCCAAAAGATCTGGAGATAAGCGAATTTCTTTTGATATTCTTATATGAGTGTGTGTGTGTGTATTTGTTGGTATGCATGCGCGTGGATGGGTTCCAGGATAAAGGAAGAAAATAAACAGAGGCCTGGAAAATAGCTGGTAGTCGTTATGTTCTTTGGTGTAAACTTTTTGAGAGCAAAAAAAAAGCAAAGAAAAACAAAATAAACATAAAAAGGTGCTCGCAACATACTAGAGAAGAAAAAAAGGCCCGTCGTCTTGTTTTTGATATAAGATTATGATAAAGTTTGTTTTTTTCTATATTAAAATTGAATACAATTTACTTGAAAGAAGAAAATTCACGATAAAAATCTTTGTTTCTTTCAATTTTAAACCCTTTTTTTATTTGTTTATTTTTATACAGATATTATCAATCAACAAAAATTCATTTATTATAAATCTAAAGATTGGCTTTTTTAAGTTCAAAATTCTACTTATTTAATTCTTTTTGCAAAAAAAGATTATATTTTCAAAAGAAAAATAACTTAAAGGACTTGAATTGAACAAAAAATCATGTGTGCTGTGCACACACGGTAGAAGTGAAACCTTCGGAAAACTAAACAGCGAGAGAATGAGACGAATGCAGGGGTGGGATAGTTATAGGGTTTATTTATTAAAATATTGGTACCAAGTTTAAAAGTTATTTTACATTTTATTATTCACACTCTCTGTTTTCAATTTCAATAAATGGCACGAGTGGCTTATGATAACTAAATTGTGAAATGAATAATTTGGTTTGGATTTGATCAATATATCTTTGAAATACAGCGTCAATTACTGATTCGATCTTGTTGTCGAATCAATGCGACTGCACTTTTTTGAATTTAATATGGTGTTGAGGAACTCAATCAAAGGGAGCGCTGTATTCAATGCAAAGCCAAAGTGTAACTATGATAAAGTCTGGAAAGCTTCTATCTTTACCGTACCGCCGTTTTTTCAAATTTTGCCTGTTCTTTCTCAAACAATTTTCTATCCACTGCTGACATAGATAGAACTAAAAATTTGACGTATGGGTGAAAGAGACACATTATTTTAAAAAACATGCCATTACTCGCTTTTAGGTAATTTTAAAATGTAAACAATGAAACACAGGCAGAAATTCATATACAAATGCACACATACCAGAAAAAAAAATTGGCGCATATTTTTTTTTCTGGTATGTATGTAAAATTTGTGCCCAAACTTAAGATTCCGGGATCAATTTATAAGATTCCATCTGATTTTTAAGAACATTTCATTCTCTCTCTTGCTGATGCATTTTGCCTATGAAAAATATATGTACTCTTACGTATTCTTTCCCCCGTTTGCCACGTGCTTTTTCTGGCTACTTCGCTAGCTTTCCGGACTTTATTATTAATTACACTTTGGCAAAGCTAACATTAAAATCCCCACTTAAAATCATCGGAATTTTATCGTCATCTTTTTTAAGAATCAGCGATATTTCTGGTGTCTACTTTAGCAAATTCTCGTGGATGAATTCAATAATTGTATAGTGTCTTTTAATAGGGACATATCAATTTTGTATCTTTATATGAACGCACCTTTAAACATTAATAATGACCTGTCAATGTCACAACGTAGATTAAAGTCAACATTTTCATCATGGTAAATTTCACAAACGAGCAACGCTTGGAAATTATTAGAACTTACTACCGAAATTCCGAGTAGGTGGTCGCAACTTTAAGAGCACTTACTCCAATTTTCGGCCGTAATTATCGTCCCACCCGATAGGCTGTGCGTACTACAGTGGATAAATTCGAATCAACATTTTCACTATTGGATGTTCCAGTGCCAACAAGAAATCGTACCGCTCGCAGCAATGAAAATATCGCAGCCGTAAGTGAATCAATTCAAAATGAGCCAAATCAGTCCATTTCACGTCGTTCTCAAGAATTGGGCATATCTCAAACGTCATTGTGGCGTATTTTGCGAAAAGATCTTGGCTTACACCCTTACAAGATCAAATTGAGTCAAGAACTGAATCCACTTGACCATTTGAAGCGCCGAAACTTCTCCGTTTGGGCTCTGGCAAAGCTGGAAGAAAATCCAGAATTTCATCATAAAATCATCTTCAGCGATGAAGCTCATTTCTGGCTGAATGGCTTCATCAACAAGCAAAATATGCGTTATTGGACAGCAACAAAACCACATGTGCTTCAAGAGACACCATTGGATCCACAAAAAATCACTGTGTGGTGCGGTTTACATGCCGGAGGCCTGATTGGGCGGTATTTTTTGGAGAGCTCTACCGTGCCATGTTGGAGGATTATTTTTGCCAGACTTAGATGAAATTGATATCGGCGATATGTGGATTCAACAAGACGGCGCTACAAGCCACACGTTACAATCGATTTATTGAAGGAGAAGTTTGGTTTGTTATGTCCTTAATGAAAGGCCCTTTATTTATCGATTGCTTGAGAGAAATGTAAATTGCCACAATTATAACTGATTTATTATGGTCCAATCTGCTTCGACAAGCAGATATTTCTCCCACTTTAGAAAGCTGAACAGACAATGATTCTAGTTGTTTTACATTGAGATCTATTTGTGGAGTAACTACACGGGCTCCGTCATTTATATTATTATGGTATATTGCAACTCCGCCTGCCCTAGTATATTTTATTTTATAATGAACAACAATATCAAAATTTGGAATGTCTACAATAACTTCATTATTCACCCACTTCTCGGTAAGAATTAGAAAATTCTACGACCATGCTATTCTGTCTAATTGAAGATCCTGTACATGAGCTCGTAAAATTTCTTTTTGCACTAGTTTTCCGCATACTTGGAAAATGTTTTATTAAAATGATAAAATATTCACAAAACGATACACGTGAACAATACACAATGCTAGCTATGAAGCTTATGAATTGAATGCTTTGTTTGTGTTTTTTGTGTTTGATCAATATATCTTTACGAAACAGTGCGCAAAGAAGAGACGAAGATAATAGGAAACACTGTATTCTGTATTCTATGTATCCGGCGTTTAGAAATCAGAAGGCAAAATTTATATTTATCTCCAAAATTTTTTTTATGCAAAATTTTTGTTAGGAATTCTGATCGACTGGTATTTCATCTTGGTCAAAAAGTGTCACTTTTTTAGCGTTTCATCGAGTTTCAAGTCACTTCCAACGCGGCTAAAGAAGTTTTCACTTCAATAAAAAATATGTTTCCTTCGCGAAATTATGTGAAACTTTTGAAGTATGGAGATTTTTTTACACCCTGTTTAATAAATCTATAATGTTCTTGTAGTATTGAAATCTCTATAAGAGCTTAGTGACTATAGAGTAATCCAATTTGAGATTCTTATGTTGGCAGCATTGTAACACAAGCAATTGTTTTCAAAGTGTTAAATATCAGTTTGGAACAACAGATTTACGAAATGGATTGCTTAACCGCCGCTCAACGCGTTAAAATTGTTCAATTATTCTACAGAAGAAAGGAAAAGAAAATCCTCTTCTCTGATGAGGTATATTTCCATCTTTCTGGGTGTGTTAATAGGCAAAATTGCCACATATGGGGAGATAAGAGATTCACGAGACACAATTACATGCCTAAAAAGTGATAGGCGGCGTCATTGGGCCTTACTTATTTGAAAACGGTCAGACCGTAATAGGCAATGGTGAGCAATATAGGTGCATGATAACCGATTACTTCTGGCACGTAATCGAAGATATTGATGTGGAAGTTATGTGGTTCCAACAAGACGGGCGCAACTAGCCACACAGCGGGTGCAACGTTGGATGTTTTGCGTGAAAAGTTCCCAGAGGACGTATTATTTCACATTATGGTGGCGTCGACTGGCCGCCAAGATCAAGCGACTTAACACCCTTGGATTTTTTTGTGGGGTTACTTTAAAAGTCATGTGTACGCCAACAAACCCGAAACGTTAGAGCACCTAAAAAACAACATACGCCAAGTTATTGCCGAGACACCGCCAGAAATTTACGAAAAACTCGTCGAAAATTACCTCGATAGGATCGGCTGCTAGGCAGAAGGTCCAGCGGCCCTTTAATTGATACTATTTTTAATAATTAATGAAATACGTAACAATTGTGATTAATAAAATAAAATTTAATTAAAATCAGTCAAATGAATTTTTCGCGTTATCGTTTGTGTAAACCGGTGGATGTACGAATATGATAGACTTTTGTCCAATGCCTTGATGGTGTTAAGATGTTAAGTATGTCAGGATTTTTAGTGAGTGTTCAAAGTTTATTTTTAAAATATCATTTACTCTATTTTATATTCAGCAAATGTCTACCTAATGCTTTGGCATTTGTTTTGAATGCCCAAATTTCTAGTCTTAACTCTGGCGTTAGTTCTGAATGTAGCTTTAAGGTATTGCCTGATCATACTTTAACCGACTCAGTATTCGTTTACGCATTCATACTTGTATAATGTAAATTTAGTTTATTCTGTTCATAAATGCTTTCTATTTGTTCGCTAATAGAAGGAGTTAGCAACATGAACATATTTGAGTGTGAACATTTATCAATCG
Organism: Xylophagus ater; assembly: GCA_963422695.1. Classification (NCBI taxonomy): domain Eukaryota; kingdom Metazoa; phylum Arthropoda; class Insecta; order Diptera; family Xylophagidae; genus Xylophagus; species Xylophagus ater. The sequence goes on from OY730480.1 coordinate 60,888,997, forward strand.
AAATTGATTTTATATACACTCAGAAACGCTCTTTCGGAATGTGAAAAAATATTTGACAAACTATTTGCCATAAACTTGTCTATAACAAAACGTTTAAATGCATTTCATTTATATATTCTATATTTTATATTCTACTTGTTTCTCGTTTTTAGTAGAAGAGGTTTCGTTTAGGTCAGGCAAAGGAGTTGGTATTTTGTTTTATATATTTCCATTTTTAAAAAATAAACATAAAAATAAAAAAATACTAATAATAATAAAAAAAAACTCAAGAAGACAGTGTTTTGCACACAAAAATACTGCAAAACGTTATAAAAATTGATTACATATAAAATAAAGGCTCGAATGATGGTCCTTAAAAAAAAAAAAGGGAATACATCGTTTTTTGGTTGTTCTTTTGTAAATTCCAAAAAGACAGAAAAAAAAACCCAACAGGAGTACAAGATGATATTTAATATAAAGACGAGAAAAGGATTCATATAAATATATAAAATATATTCTATCAAATACTATGGGCATATAGTTGAGAATACATAGTCCAGAATAATATGGAAGAAAATCAGGATTATACCGTGTCCGCCAATTGAAGTGTCCGTCTAATTCAAGTCGCTGTCAAATGTAAATCGCACATGTTGCAATACTAAATTTTTGATGTGAATGTTGCTGTGGTTTGTAAAATAGTAAAAATTATTTTTTAGTGGAAAGACGCGTTCTTAGTTTTTGTACAATGGACCTTAAACAAAATTCAATTGTTGTCGCTTCGTTTGATTGGAAAGTTAATCATCAAAATTCGGCGAGAGTTAAATCACAAAGTTTGTGTATCGTACCATTAAACGATTCGACGAGACTGGGAGGATAAAAAAACGATATGACGAAGGCTGACCATACACTACAACTACTCGAAAAAACGTAAACAAAGTGCGTAATCGGTTGTATCGTAATCCGGAGCGGAGTTCAGCAACGAAAATCAATGCCGGTGTTTACCAAATATTGATTTTAAATGACCCTTTATTACCATGGACCAGAAAACATTTAAAAAATAATCCGTTTACATTTCAACAGGACTCGCCACCACACCACACCAAGCACGACAAAATCAACAATTGTTACAAAACAATGTTCCGAAGTTTATTTCGACACAACAGTGGCCACCGTATTCGCCAGATCTGAATCCGTTGGATTATCACATTTGGGGAATTTTACAAGTAGCGGCTTGCAAAAAAAACACACAACTTTGCCCGTTTTACAAAAAGATTTGACTCTTGAATGAAACCGTTTAAGCCAAGACATCGTGCGAACATCGTGTGCGTCGTTTCGAAAGAGATTGAAGCTGGTGGTTAAGGCAAAAGGCAGTTACACACCATTCGAATAATTGTAAAATTAACTATGTATTATAGACTATCATTACCATAAATTTTAACAAAATCGGGCAATAAATAAAATAAATCCAGACATTTCAATTGCCGGACCCGATATGTTGTAAATGATAAAATAATTTACAAAATTAAGTATATAACTAACTATAAATAATTTTGAGGCCGTTTACTAAAATTAACGTAAAAATATATATGTATTTAAGTCTCTGACCCATATAGTAACTACTAAGTTGATAAGATATGACCTTCACAAGTGTTCCTTTTCATTAAAATTGGACATCCAAAAAAGGGAAAGTATATATTCTTCTTCTTTCAAAACTTCCGAAAAATTTACAAACTTCTATAAAAGTTTGGACTTCTTCTCTATTATATACATATGTACCTTTAATTTTTTTTGGGGGTAAAATTCAAACGAAATTACTTTTCTTTTTGCTGGTCGAAAGTCAACTTTCTCTTTGAATCAAGCCGAAATATACGCAAAATATTATTCGAAGAACTTTTTTGGTCAATCCCATATATTCATAAATATCCAATTTATCTATAAAAGAACGAAAAGTTCAAGAAGGCAAACTAAAGATGAGTTTATAAAAGGCCACAGAAAAAAGAAAAAAAGATAAAAAAAGAGGGATCTTTTAAGATGATGATGATGATTACGAAGAAGAAGAAGAAGCTTTAGAGGAAAAAAGGATTTTACCATCTTATTTTCTTATTCTTACGATACAAGACCTCTAAGTACACATAAGTATATATGTACATATATATATAGATATTAATCTCTTTCCTTTCTTTTTTTCTTAAGAGGGAAAGGAATGTTGTAACTTAAATCTGAACAAATGGTTCTGTTATTTCGTTAAAATGATTCCGTTTTTTTTATTTTTTTATGATAAATATAATAAAATTGAATATACATATATAGAAGATATATAGTGTCTTTTAATAGGGACATAACAATTTTGTATCTTTATATGAACGCACCCTTAAACATTAATAATGACCTGTCAATGTCAAAACGTAGATTAAAGTCAACATTTTCATCACTTGACCATTTGAAGCGCCGAAACTTCTTCGTTTGGGCTCTGGGAAAGCTGGAAGAAAATCCAGAATTTCATCAAAAAATCATCTTCAGCGATGAAGCTCATTTCTGGCTGAATGGCTTCGTCAACAAGCAAAATATGCGTTATTGGACAGCAACAAACCCACATGTGCTTCAAGAGACACCATTGCATCCACAACAAATCACTGTGTGGTGCGGTTTACATGCCGGAGGCGTGATTGGGCCGTATTTTTTCGTTGATGCGAACGATCGCCATGTTACCGTTAATGGAGAGCGCTACCGTGCCATGTTAGAGGATTATTTTTGGCCAGAATTAGAAGAAATTGATATCGGCGATATATGGTTACAACAAGGCGGCGCTAAAAGCCGCACAGCACACGTTTCAATCAATAAATTACAATACAATACAGAATTGCTATGTCCTTAATGAAAGGCCCTATATAAGAAAAGAGAATATTACAGGAAGGTCTGTGGAACACCGAAAGAAAGACATAATTTGACCTGACCAACAAAATACGAAAAACTTTAGATATAATTTTCATTCAATTGATTAAAATTGATATTTTTTTATGTTTTTTTTTTGGTCTTCTAATATTCAAATTTTCACAAACTTGAATATTCGAAGAATGAAAATATGGAAATTTTGAAAAATATAAGATTTCTATTTGATTATTATTAAAATATAAAATAAAATGAAAAAAAAAAAAAAAAAAAAAAACAGAAAATGATAGGCTATTTTTGAAATTAAACTATTCCTTTTGGGAAATGAAGAAATTCAAAAGGAAACCATAGACAATTCTATGATGTTATATATTTTGAATAGAATTCTAAAATTTACAACAAAAGAAGAAAAAAACGAAAAGAATTTACAAAATTTTATTAATTAATTCTGTTTAATAAATAATCACGTGCAGATTTCACGTGCCGCCCTGAAATCAATAAACGTTCAATCAATTTTCTTATATACTATATGAAATATTTCGAAATTTTAATTTGCTCAAAAATTATGGAAGATGCAAAATTTTCGATATATATGTTAGTACATTCCCTTAAAAAAGTAACCGGAATTGTTCATTTAAAAAGCCTGCGTAAAATGTATTTTACAGTTTTTTTTTTTTTTTTGAAATTGCTTACTTCAAGCGTTAGAATTATATAAGAGTTTCTTTAAATTGATTTTACTAAGGCAGAAATCGAAACTAAAAGCGTTTATATTAACTGCACGTAGCATTCGAGAAATTGGTTCGTTTTTCCCGTAATCCGCCCTGTGGTACATAACTTTAAATAAGTCAACTGATCTTAAGGAACGTACATTTATATTTAGCGGCATCCTTTCTAATAGTATAGGAGTATCAATAGCGCCATTGAAAATTTGATGGACAAAAATAATATCAGCCACCTGACGACGCTTTTCTAAGGATTGCAGGCCAATCAGTTCTAACCTATTACAGTACGGGCGTAGTTGGGAAGGGTCATTCCAAGGAAGATCTCTTAATGCAAAACGTATGAATCTACGTTGTACAGACTCCAATCTATTAATTAGACTTTTATGGTAGAGAGACCATACTTGACTGGCATATTCCAAAATAGGTCTAACCAAGGTAATGAAGAGTGCTTTAGTTATATGAGGGTCCGAGAACTCCTTAGACCATCTTTTAATAAAGCCTAATGTAGAGTTAGCTCTATGAACGAGTGAGTTAATATGTAGCTTGAAGTTAAGTTCACTGTCACAAATCACTCCCAAATTTCTTATTCTCTTCACTCTACGTAGAGGCGCATCGCCAATATTATACATACATGGACAATTTTCACGTTTTCTGGAGAATGTGATAATGTCGCTGTTGAGCGCCAAATTATTTTTACAACACCAGATTACAAAATTATCTAAATCGCTCTGGAGATACAGAGGGTCATTTAAGTTACTTATTTCTTTATAGATCGTCATATCATCCGCAAAGTTAGAAACTTCAGAGTACTTAATTACGGAAGACACATCATTAATTGTAAGAACGAACTAAATTGTTCCCAAATGGCTGCCTTGAGGGACGCCAGATGTTGCAGTATAAAGCTCAGAATTGGAAGAACGGAAAAGTACTTGATAACTCCTTCCCTGGAGATAGGGTTGAATCCAATCGATAAAAAAACCGGGAAGCCAAGGGCACTAAGCTTATACAAAATCACTTGATGAGACAATTTATCAAACGCTTTGCTGAAGTCTGTAGTTATACAATCAACATTATTGCCATTTTCCATGGAGCACGTCCAAAAAGAAACGAGTTCAACTAAGCTAGTGATCGTAGACCTACCCTTCAAAAAAGCGTATTGATTCCTGGAAATAAAAGGTTTACAACCAAAGCACACAAACTGCTGAATGATGCATTCAAACAGTTTTGGAATGCAAGATAATTTAGCAATTGGTCTGTAATTTCCGATATCACCTCTACTGCCTTTCTTGTGGGTCGGAATAATATAAGAGACTTTCCAGAGCTTAGGAAATATTCCCGTCTCGAGAGATTTCTGGAAAAGAGCCGAAAGAGGACGTGCAAGGATGTTACTGCATTTTGTTAAGATGATGGCAGGAATACCGTCAGGGCCAGGTCAGTAATCATCGTCTAAAATGTTAATATTATCAGCTACTAAGGATACGTCGATATCAATATTAGTAAGGGAAGACTTGGGGTACTCATTCAAATGCTCAAAGTATTTCGTATCCGGTTCAAAATTCTCCTCGTTAAATGCTTCCGCAAAAAAATTAGCAAAGAGATTAGCAATAATTGATGGATCATTGGATGACCTATCCAAATAATTTAGCGAAGACGGATATCCATCTGTTTTCTTTTTACTATTAACGAATTTCCAGAAGCAGTTGGTATCAATGTTCCTAATTATCACGCAAAAATTTGGTATCATCTGTCTACCAGTTACTTTACAATTGTTGGTTTGGTTAGTTGAGTTCAAGTGTGCTCTGCGATTTTTCTTAAATTTTCTTGAAAAAGAAGTTGTTAGAGACATCTGTCAACAAGCCGATTTGAATTCTACATTCATGAAACACATCATAATGGGTGACGAGACGTGGGTTTATGAGTTTGATATACAAACTAGCCAAACAGGCTTGGGAATGGCGTTTCGATAACGAGCGGAAACCAAAAAGAACACATAAAAATCACTCGAAAATCATTATGTTGATTGTTTCTTTGATTATCGTAGTGTTATTTACACGAGGGTAAACAGTCAACAAACAATATTATCTGGGCGTTATGAAGCGTTTGAGAGAGAATGTTCACCGCAAAATTCAAGATTTGTGAAAGGACAATTCTTAGATTTTGTACCGATAATGCCGCCGTCATCGATGGTTGTACGCGAGTTTTTGATCTAAAACTTAACGAATGTTATCGACCAAGTATCGTTTTGACTCCACTGAAGTCATAAATCAAAATTCACGGAAGGTGCTGGAGGCTATACCGGAAAATTCCTATAAGAAGTGTTTCGACGACTGGATTATCCGTTAGCATATGTTTATCGCATCAACTGGAACTATTTTAAAGGAGACAAAATTAATTTTGATGATTAATTGACCACAATGTGTCTTATTGATAAATTCCGGATATTTTTCTGAGGGAATGTATATATTTAGAATATTTAATTTTGTAACAAAAATTTGTAATAAACTAGGTGGAAATCTGTCAGTAATAGACGCTCTTCAGAGAAATAAATAAACTGGAAAAAAAAGTTTTGAGAAAAAATTTTATCAATAAATTGTAATTTGCCTATTTTCAGGTGCTCCAGGGAAATGTGATAAACACATAGAAAAATTAAACAATAAACATATATATATATATATATACATATATGATTTACTCTTCATGTTTTATAAAAATTGTAACTGATTTCCAAGTACTCTCATACAATGCCTGTTTGGCTCTGGCTCTATATTGCGATCATATTTATGAAGCGACTTGAAAGAAAATCTTGCCATCTGTTTTCTGTTTTTTTTCTTCTACAATTCCAATTCAATTTCGACAAATTTAAATCAAAAAAATTTAAAACTCATTATTTTAGAAGATTTGATTAGAATTCATTTAGATAACTTTTTTTTTGCTTCACTGGAAAAACGTTCACTCCGGCACTTCAATTCGATGTTGAGAAGAAGATGAATAAAATATCTAACGAAACTAATTTAATAGGTAGTTTTTTTTTCTTTAAAAAAAAAAAAAAATCCAATTTCATGATATCATCATTCTTAGATCCGTATGGAAATGGGGGAAAAAAAACGGAATCCTTCCATTCATTTTATGTAACATCCTGTGTCAACATAGTATCTAAATGCAATCGTATCTTTTTTTTTGTTAAATTTACATAATCATGATATTGCAATCAGACCAATGAGTACATAGTACTAACTTATGTACTAGTAAGTAGTATGTACATAAATGAGAAGGTATACCGGATGTGTTAGACTCAAATGTAATTAGGCTATACAGAACATTTCAAAATCTGATAAAATGTGCATACTCATTCGGTTTTCCCAATTTGAGAAATGCAAATCCATTTCTATTTTAGTATATTTATTTTATTGCTTCTTGTTCTATTTTTAGGGAAGAAGACCCGATGACATTTTACATAGAATTTTATGTAAAATTTTCTAATTATTTTAACATGTAAAATAATTTTGAGATATTATTTAACAAATAAAATCAATTTAAATTTAAGTTCAACAGAAAAAACAAAAAAAAAACAGCTTTCTTAATTAATAAACATATTTTTATGCCCAGTGTAGCAAGTTACAACCCAGTTTCTGGGAGTATGGAGAGTTACTTCATTGCTGTCACGATCTCAGCTTGTACCATGAAATCATTAAAATCGTAGAAATATTAATATACAAGTATTCATTATCTCAGATGAAAGAAAACATTCAAGGGTTAGTCTTCTGCACTAGTATTGTGTGGTCAATCCAAATTAAATCCAACTGCATAGGTACATAAAAGGTCGGTGTTCTACAGTATACTATCTTACATGAAAATTTTCTGCTTATGTTTATAATACAAAACATAACCATACCCATAACATAATTTTCATTTGCACCTCAAAATATACAATTTATAAGCGGTTTTGATGACACATATTTTTGTTTGTAAAACGTTTTAGATAAACTTTAAAGAAAAAACGGATGTGTGCTTTTGACCACACTCTAGAAGTGAAACAGAAGCTTTTTTTTAATACAGCGTCGAAGTGGTGGGAGATAGAACTATATAACTTCTACGGGAATAATCCTCAATGTAACCTACACAATATCGCCGAACATTGCTACCATCTAGGACGTCAATATAATGAGATTTTTTGTAATGGAACTTTTCGTCACAGAAAATCGTGACATAATTTTTACTAGTCGCCCCCATCGAAGTTTCACTTCAATAATATTGTATTTGAAAATTGTACATCATAGATAAAAATAGAGTGTTAAGATTAAAGATTGGTGAAAACTTGATGGACTCTAAAAAGAAATTGGGATTTTTTTTTGTTAAAAATGAAATAAATGATAACTATTGCGAGTGGGTTTTTGGTCTGTTTTGATGATTGGCTAGTGGAATTGTTTTTCCAAAAAATTTTATTTATATAAATTTTTGGTGTTGTTGAAAAATCTCTTCTTCATCTTATTTTATCTTCTTTTGTGACAACATAGAAGTGTGAGATGTGGTATCGAAATACGAATGATATTTAAAAGAATGATGAGCATATAAATAATGATTTGAGTTATATATACCACATACATATGTATAAAGGAATGAATCTTTATATTTAAGAAAATTGTTCAAAAATGTAGATAATAAAATAGACAGTCGTGGGGAGGCTCAAAAATCATGCATGGAATGGTGAAAGGCAAAGTGTAACTATGGTAAAGTGAGGAAAGCTAGCGAAGTAGCTAGAAAAAGCACGTGGCAGACGGGGAAAAGAATACGCAAGAGTACATATATTTTTCATAGGCAAAATCCATTAGCAAGAGAGAGAATGAAATGTTCTTAAAAATCTGATGGAATCTTATGATTTGATCCCGGAATCTTATGTTTGGGCACAAATTTTACATACATACCAAAAAAAGAATTTGCGCCAAATTTTTTTTTTTCTGGTATGTGTGCATTTGTATATTAATTTTTGCCTGTGTTTCATTGTTACATTTAAAAATTACCCATTAGTGGTGTTGCCAATATTGCAAATTGTTATTCTTTCAAAAAAAATCGTTGGAGTTAGACGCGGTTTAAAATATGGAAAATTTTAAGTGTTCGAAACAAAATAAATTTAAGTGTTTTGTGCCTGGCTGCTTTTCAACATCTGAAAACAGTCAAGTACGGTTTTTTCAATTGCCGACAAATCCGGAACGGTTAGTGCATTTTGCAATAAAGTATTGTATTTAATAAAGATGTGTACATTAGGGTGGATCTAATTTGTTTATGCATATTAGGGTGGATCGAATTTGTTTTTTTTCAAAATTGTATAAAAATACCTATAATTCGCATAAATTTTATAGAACATGTTTTAATAGAAATAACAATTAAAGAATACTTCTACTTTTCACAAATTTCAAATTTGTTTTAATGTAAAAGTGAGAGCCACCCTAATGCACATATGTACTTTTTCTATATATTCATTCAATGCATGTTTTGCAATTTGTGCAATAGATTAGAAAAGTGGATGTCTGCAATCAATCGACTGGATTTGTTAGCAGTTGAAAATGATTTCTTCAAGACCTCAATTAGATTTTGCGAAATCCACTTCGAAAAGGATCTGGTTGGTGGGAAATTAAAAAGACGGCGACTTCTAGGAACAGCGATCCCAACATTGCGGTTATGTAATGAAACATCTACATTATTAAAAGAAGCCGAAAACTTCTTACATTTTGTAGATACTGTAAATGTATGTATAATAGTGAAGTAGTAAGTAGTAAGTAGTTTAATATTAACTTCTATCTCGTTTCTTCTTTTTAAATTTCCTTCCTAAACCTTCCCAATCCAATTTCTTCTTCATTCTTTTTAATTTAAACTTTTTTATTTTGTATTTGGTCCTGCTATTTAGAAAAATACCACTAATGACAAGTTTGTAAAATTTTCAGAGACCCTAGATAGTGATTTAGATAGCAATTTAGATTTGGATAAGTCCAATAATATAACCGTGCCAACTGATTTAAGTTTAGACGTTACTTTAGATAGTGATTTAGAATTAGATAGGTCCGCCAATATTACGGTTCCAATTGATTCCGATTTAGACATTACTTGTAACGCTAGCTCCCAAACTGGATTAAATTTGACCAGTAAAACTCCGCGAAAAAAAAAATTAAGAAATCTAATAAAGAGGCTAAGAGAACAAATTAGGCAGCAAGCTAGGAAAATTGAAATTTTAGAAAAAGAAAATAATAGTGTTAGATGATTTATAGAAAATGCACATAGGTTACTTCCTTCAGAAATAGCTTTTTCTCTAGACGATTATTTAAAAAATAAGAACAGAAAATCAGTTGGCTTTAGGTATTCATTAGAAACAAAGCAATTTTCATTAGGAATGTATTTCTTGGCGCCTACCGCGTATAATTATTTGAAAAATATTTTGAATTTGCCTTCATTTAAAACGTTGACAAATTTTACAAAATGTTGGCCTACTGGTCCTGGCTTCCATCAAATTTATTTTGACGCCTTAAAATTGAAAAGCGAGCAGCTTACGGATTTTTCTAAGAAATGTATTTTATGCATAGATGAGATGAGTTTAAAAGTAAATTTAATATATGATAGGAATCGCGGTCATATTATAGGTTTAGCGGATGATGGTGATTCCAGACAAAATTTAGTGGTTACAAGTGCACTTGTTGTAATGGCACGTGGAATAGCCGAAAATTGGAAGCACCCTTTAGGATTTATTTTATTGCATTCAACTTGTCCTGCATTTAAATTAGAAAAAATTATTAAAAATTTGGTTGAAAGACTGCAGAAGATTGATATGGAACCTTTGGCAGTAGTTAGTGACCAAGGATCGAATTTTCGTGCAGTCGCCAAATTATTAAATATTTCAGCAGGAAATCCTACCTTTACGGTAAATAATCAAGAAGTTTGCTATATATTCGACATCCCTCACCTTATAAAAAGTATTAGGAATAATTTATTAAAATATGATTTTAAATTTAATGGCGGAAAAATAGCGTCTTGGCGGGATATACAAAGTTTTTATAAATGGGATGTTCAGCGGCACTTTAGATTAGCTCCTAAATTAACGAACAGCCATATCAATCCTTCAAGTTTCGAAAGAATGAAGGTAAAGTTGGCTACGCAAGTACTCAGCTCATCTGTTGCCAGCGGTATATACACGCAAATAAGTAATAATGAAGCTACAAGTTCTGCTTTATATACTGCTGAATTCCTAGACAAAATTGATAGGTTTTTTGATATGTGTAACTCTTCTAAATTTAAAGAAGCAAAAATAGATAAAGTTCCATTTTGCGGTTCAGAACGTCAACTGACCCTTTTCAATGAGATGTCTGAGTTGATTGGTTCTATCGAAGTAATTAATTCAGTCGGGAAAAATGTTACTTCTTCTATCAAGTGTCTTGATGGTACCCTAATTTCAATCGCCGGATTAAAAAGTCTGTGGACTCAACTTCAAAAGAAAAATTTCAAATTCATGCTTACACGGCGAATAAACCAAGATTGTTTGGAAAATTTCTTCGGGACTATTCGAAAACAAAATGGTAATAACAGACATCCAACTCCCATACAATTCATTAGGAATTTCAAAAAATTGTTTTCCATGAAATATATGGAAATTGTTAAGACTGGCAATTGCGAAGTTCAAAGGGAATTTACTTTCGGTCCAATTGTTACCAGTCAGTTATTATTCATTCCAAATGATTCACTTCCGTTCCAAGAGGCAAATATAACAGTTCCATCTGAATTAAAAAATATGGATTTTGGCCAAGAAAATGCATTCACATATTTCTGTGGATATCTTTTAAGAAAGTGCCAAGAAACACATAATTGCCAGTTAGATGCGCCAGAATTTTCAGATCGTTCGCTCACATTTACCCAATTCAAACAATTCGAAAATTGTAGATTAATAATTGCACCACAAAATTTTGTGGAGTATATAAGACAATTAGAAAATCAATTCCAAAGCACGTTTAATTCCTTCATAATTTCAAAACATCTAAACGATGATCTTTATAATTGTATGATAAAGATAGAACCAACAAAATGCTGCAAGAATTTCGACTTATCTTTTTTGATAAATTTCTTTATTAGAGTGCGCATTTATTTTACCCTTAAATTTTTTAATCAGCGCGAAAAACACCTCGATAGCAGGCAAAAATATTTATCGGTTACGTCTTTGTAAAAAAAAAATAGTAGTAATTTTTTTTATCTATTTATTTATTATTTCTATTAATCTTTAGTTAGTTATGTTTTTTAAGGCAAAAATATTTATCGGTTACGGCTTTGTAAAAAAAAATAGTAGTAGTTTTCTTATCTATTTATTTACTATTTCTATTAATCTTTAGTTAGTTATGTTTTTAATGTATTTATTTCAGAACATTTTTTATTCGTATGATTAACTTGGGGATTAGGGCTACTGGCGAAACCCCAAACAAAAAAAAAACGAGCGGAGGTGATTACCTCTTGGTCGCTTGGAAACATCACTATATTTTATTTGTAATTTTCAATTTGGCAATTATATAAAAAATCAAAGAAAATACTGCATTAAAACTAAAATAGCAAAGAATGGAGAAATATTAATTTCATTTTTCATTATTAAAAAATTCATTTAAATAATAACTCAATTATTAAAGATTTTCATCATTTTTTAAAAAAGTTAAACAGTCAGTTTAAAAAAAATACATTAATGGCAACACCATCATGGGATCAATTTTTCAAACAAAAATATAACGAAAATGTGGGATGTTTTTTAAAATCATTTGACATAATGTTTCTCTTTCACCCGTATGTACAATTTTTAATGCTATCTATGTCAGCAGTGGATAGAAAATTTTTTGAAAAAGAGCAGGCAAAATTTGAAAAACGGCGGTACAGTAAGGATAGGAGCTTTCCAGACTTTATCATAGTTACACTTTGGTGAAAGGCATGTACACGAGTACAATCCTCTCGGAAAAGTAAAAATAAACAAAAAAAAGTTACTTTTACAAAGTTCTGTATATATAACGTAAATTTTATCTTATTGTTTTGTTGTCTTGTATTTTTTTGTATATTTTTAAAGTTAACTCTATAGATAAAAGGAAAATCGAATTTTTTAGGTATATTATTTTGTATTTAATATTCCTTATTTTATTTTAAAAGTTTTTTTTTTAAGTCCTAATCGATTTGAGCATTTTCTTGAAGAAGAATACGAACAGTTTACATGGATATACATATAAACCACAATATAGTGAAAGGAATCATTGTATTATTAAGATCTGTGATCTACATATGAACTAGAGTCAATTCAGTTATGGCGACTAAATGAATATTATTCAAATATAAATATAAATATTTGATTTACTAAATAAACGCCTAGAAACTACTTCACTGGTTTATTTATATACATACATACGCTCCTAATTTAAATTGAAAAGTTGTATCACAACCTGATGCGGGAACAACACTATGACCGTAGTATATATCGTGTTCGGCAAGCGAAGTGTCCGTCTAATTCAAATCGCTGTCAAATGTAAACCGGACATCTTGCAATAGTAAAATTTGTCAGTAATACAAATTATTTGTTGATGGAAAGATGCGTTCTTATTTTTTGTACAATGGACCTTAAACGAAATTTAATTGTTGTGCGTTTCATTTGATTGGAAAGTCAAACATTGAAATTCGGAGAGAGTTAAATCACATGAATTTGAGTGAAAAGTTTGCGTATCGTACCATTAAACGATTCGACGAGACTGGAAGCATAAACTAGTGCAAAAATAGACTATATTTGGACAAAACGTATTCTTAAACAATGTTGCCATGTTCGAATATGAGCCAAAAACTAATCAGTTCTGAGTTAGGGTCCAATAACTGGATAAATTTTGTCGAAATCGGCCCAGCAGTTTAGTTTGCACCGCAGACACAAAATTTTATCGCTTTTAGACAAAAAAAGCGTTACCAAATAATGTTGCCATATATTAATTTCGATCAGAATCTAACACCATCTCGCATTTGACGCAACACCAAAATGGTGAAAGTTTCATTGAAATCAGACCTTCCATTTAGATTTTATTAACGATTTAAAGAAGCGGACGGATGAACGGACGGATATGGGCTAATTATTTTTGATGAAACGGATTTTGCACTTATTTTCATATTTCTAGCCCTTCTAGAACAAAAGTTAGGTTTTCGCACGATTATAGTACTCTCCTACAAACATTCGTTTATCGGGAAAGTAAAAAACCGACGATGTACTGCAACTACTCGCGAAAACGTAAACAAAATGCGAAAATCGGTTGTATTGTAATCCGGAGCAGAGTTTAGCAACGAAAATCAATGCCGGTGTTTACCAAATATTGATTTTAAATGACGCTTTATTACCATGGACCAGAAAACATTTCAAAAATAATCCGTTTACATTTCAACAGGAAAGCACGATAAAATCAACAATTGTTATAAAACAATGTTCCGAAGTTTATTTCGACACAACAGTGGCCACCGTATTTGCCAGATCTGAATCCGTTAGATTATCACATTTAGGGAAGTTTACAAGTAGCGGCTTGCAAAAAAAAACACACAACTTTGCCCGTTTTACAAAAAGATTTGACTCGTGAATAGAACCGTTTAAGCCAAGACATCGTGCGAGCATCGTTCGCATCGTTTAAAAAGAGATTGAAGCTGGTGTTTAAGACAAAAGGCAGTTACATACCATTCGAATAATTGTAAAATTAACTACATATTATAGACTATCATTTCCATACATTTTAATAAAACCGACGAATAAACAAAAAAATTACAGCGGTTTTAAATCCACACACTTCAATTACCGGACCCGATAGGATGTATATTTATTGTATATTTTTTGACTCTTCTAATAAAATAGAAATTCAAGTATGTAAAGGTACGGTTATGAACAATGACAGAATGCATCATTTCTTACAGCAGTAACATAGCCGGTATTTTCATGATGAATCTATGTACTTCATCCAGATTACTTATTTCCCAGAACTCTCCAAAAACCATTTCCTAAAGGAAATAATCTTTTCTAATCAATAGTCTGCTGAGAACACTTTTAAAGAACTACTTATAATTTCAAGTACTTCACAATTTTAATTTCCCTTGGAAAATATTTATCGAATTTTTTTTCTTAAATTTTTAATAACAATTTTCCTATAAATAGCTAAGTTATTGTTATTTAAAATATTGAACAATAATATCCTTTAATTATTTTCGCAATTATAATATAAATGGTAGTAAACAGGATATTAAAAATTACAGACCTCTTGCTAAGATGTCTTGCATTCCCAAAAATTTATATTTTCATTGCAAATTTTAATTTAAATTCTAACTAGTGGCGTCCCGGCTTCGCACGGGTGGGACATTTATTTTTTAAACATTTTGGGATAAACGTAGAGTAAATGTATCTTTTTGCAGGACTTTATTTACATTTTTGTACATTTTTATTTTATGGCTTAATTAATTTAATTTTGTACATATTTACTATTTTACATTTTGAGATAAACGCCAAACAAAGACTTTAATCTTTAAGCTAATTTTCATTGAAGTCGAAATAGCAACATAACATTTTTTTGTTTATATTTTTTACAATGTTTCGAAGAATGGAAAATCTTAGGTCGGAGAGAGGGTTGTGGAAATTTACGGAGATAGAGAGAGGGGGAAGTCCGGGGTCCCACCGGCGAGTCCGCTGAGGGCCTGAGCGCCTGGCGCCAGTCTGGAGACTATAGAGGCCCTACAATGGATCAATGGGATTCCAGCCGTCGCTAATGACACTGAATATCGGGTGATTGGAAGCAATAGTCGTAAAATCTCAATTAGGGTCTTTGTGCATGAAGTTGGACTACAGAGAATATTAGACGCGACAGACATGAATGTGAGGATTTTTGGATACAGATGTATGCGGAATTACATTATTTAAGTTTTATTAGGGATCACTAATTTTGTTTTCTAGTAATAAATATAGCCTGTGTTACTCAGGGATAATGTAGCATTCTAATGGTGAAAGAATTTTTGAAATCGATCCAGTATTTTTTGAGTTTATTCGTTACAAACATACAAAAATACAAATCTTTCAAGTTTTAGTAGGGATCCTTAATTTTTTCTAGTAATAAATATAGCCTGTGTTACTCAGGGATAATGTAGCATTCTAATGGTGAAAGAATTTTTGAAATCGATCCAGTATTTTTTGAGTTTATTCGTTACAAACATACAAAAATACAAATCTTTCAAGTTTTAGTAGGGATCCTTAAT
Organism: Xylophagus ater; assembly: GCA_963422695.1. Taxonomy (NCBI): domain Eukaryota; kingdom Metazoa; phylum Arthropoda; class Insecta; order Diptera; family Xylophagidae; genus Xylophagus; species Xylophagus ater. The sequence goes on from OY730480.1 coordinate 60,904,848, forward strand.
TTTTTCTAGTAATAAATATAGCCTATGTTATTCAGGGATAATGTAGCATTCTAATGGTGAAAGAATTTTTGAAATCGATCCAGTAGGTTTTGAGTTTATTCGTTACAAACATACAAAAATACAAATCTTTCAAGTTTTAGTAGGGATCCCTAATTTTTTCTAGTAATAAATATAGCCTATGTTACTCAGGGATAATGTAGCATTCTAATGGTGAAAGAATTTTTGAAATCGGTCCAGTAGTTTTTGAGTTTATTCGTTACAAACAAAAATACAAATCTTTCCTCTTTATAATATTAGGTTAGATTACCAACATGGGTTTTTGTAGGGTAGAACTACGACTACTAGCCTAGCTGAACTTGTTTTTTCTTGAGCTTGTGCCATGATAACAAGGAATAGTGTTGATTGTATTACTACGGACTTTGGTAAAGCTTATGATAAACTTTCTCATCGCCTTATTTTATTTACAGCTTAAGGCCATTGGCTTTCCTGATCACTTTATTAATTGGATTAGGTCTTTTGCGATCTATCAAATTTCACCCATATGTAGCAACCTCAGGTGTTCCACAAGCTAGCTATTTGGGACCAATTCTTTTTGTCTTATCTGTTAATGATGTCGCTTCTGTGATTAAATATTAAAAATTTCTAACTTTAACGACTATCAACTTCTTCAGGTGGATGTAAACATTTTTGTTACGTGGCGTACTAATAATAACCTTATTCTTAACTGTGACAAATGTGAGGTTATCAGTTTTCCAGAAAACGGGATGAATCTCTTTGCTTATATTCAGTTATATGTGTGCCTCTAAGAAGAGTGAGTAGTATAAAAAATTTAGAGGTGATTCTTGATAGTCAACTAGATTTCAAATAACATATTAACACATTGGTACAAAGAATTTTCAGACCCTCATATTAGAAAAACCCTTTTTACTACATTCGTTAGACCCTGTACTTGAATATGCGAATCAGGTTTGGTCCTCCCTGTTATATAGTCCAAATTAATAGAGTGAAGCCTGTTCAACGCGGATTCGTACGGTTTGCTTTAAGAAACCTTCCATTCCTTCTATGCCTCTATACGAGGATAAATTAAATTTGTTTGTGCTTGATTCTCTGGAAATGAGGCGTCAAGTGGCGGATGTTATATTTGTTCATCAAATTGTTAATGGTGCTATTGACGCCCCCTTTTATTGGACAAGATGCATCTTTATGTTAATACGCGTTCTTTAAGGTCTGTGGAACTTTATAAGTTAAGGGATCATTGGACTGTGTATGGTGGAACTGAACCAATTTTTCAAATGTTGTGGAGATTGTTAATATTAATGTCAAAAATTTTAATTTTTGCCCTAGCCAAATAAATTTAAAAAGTTTTTATTTCAAAAAATATAATTTCTTTTATTAATTAATTAATAACAGATTCAATGACTGACGCTTGATTTAGGCGAAAAAAAAATGTCTGATATGTCTGTCAAATTTTTCTAACGCCTGAAAATAGATAATTTTCGCCTTAAAACAAAAAAAAAAACTAAATCCATATTTAGAACCCTAAACATAATCATCGTAAGGAAGATGATGTAGGTCTATCCTTGAATTAAATATCCAACTAACTAGAATAAAAGGAGTTTGAGTTTTGTGAAAGAAATCAATAACATTTCGACCAACTACCTAATTTAAGAATGTTGATTTTCCTACAGATTTTTTGGATCATTTCTGAACCCCATCATCATAATTTCGCTTCAGAAAGTGTTTGTGGCCTTTTTTTTCCTCTTATTTATTTTGTTTTTTATTATTCATATTCATGTATATATGTAAGTATTCCGAGAATGATACTAAATGCTTATCGGCGAATTTCAGTTATGTCACATAAAATTATATATTCTCGCCAAAAAAGGCCTGAACCTAAACGACCTGTCTCCTAGTTAAGATACTTATATATATATTAAAAAATAATCAGCTTAGTAAATATATGTGTGTATATATATATATATGTATAGATATGTATGTGTTAGTCGGTTTATTGTATTTTTAGAAGGACATATTTAATACCCACATTCAGATGATGACGTCACTGCGAAATTTAAATAATGTAAACCTTTTATAAATATATTTAAATTAGTTTTTGTTTGTATATTAAAATCCCATGACCAAACCTCCATCTCTCTCCCAAAATAAAGAAAACACAAAATTATTATTAATAATTCGTTGAATAAGTTCGTATCGGTTCGTTAGAGATGTATGGCGAATTTTCATTATTATGCATTCGAAACTATGCCAAGGGAGACAGACAGAAAGACTGTCAGACATAGTTAGAGGCAAGAGAGGTGGGTGACAGACGAAGTGAGTGACAGTCAGAGTGAGTGACGGACAGAATGAGTGACAGACAGAGTTAGTGACAGGTTGTTGTGTCAAACAGAGTGAAAAGAAAAGAGTGATTAAGAAACAGAAATGGAAAGAAAGAAACAGAGAGAGAGGAAGAGAAAAATACAAGATTTCTGATGAGAGTAAATATGTGCATAAAACCAAAAAATAACAAATTAAATCGAATTTTTGAAGTGCAGACTACAATTACCCCCCTCCCCCCATACGGATGAAAATATCTCTTATATAAATACATTAGTTTCGTTATCAGAGAATGTTCTCATGCCCCCCAAATCCATTTGCCACTGTACACGATGCTAACTCAAAAATGTATTGATTGATTTTAATAAAAAAAAAAGTTTTGAACAAATATTGGGTCCGTCTAATTCAAATCGCTGTCAAATGTAACATCTTGCAGTACTAAATTTGATCTGAATGTTGCTTTACATATTGTCTGTCAGTTCGTTGGTGAAAAGACGCATTCTTTTTCTTCTCCATTGGATTATTCCATTTGGGCAAAATTACAAGCAGCGGCTTGCAAAAAAAACACACAACTTTGGTCGGTTTAGAAAAATATTTGACTCGTGAATGGAATCGTTTAAGCCAAGACATCGTGTGTATCGTTTACAAAGAGATTAAAGCTGGTGGTTAAGGCAAAAGGCGATTACATACCATTGGAAAAATTATAAAATTAACTGTGGATTATAACATATCATTTCGGTAAATTTTAATAAAACCGACCAATAAAGAAAAACAATTACAGCATTTTTTAACCAGGACACTTCAATCGCTGGACCCGGTATTGATCATTTTGTAACTTGATTTGAGAAATGAAATTATAAAGAAACAAGCTATAGTGCGCAAACCACTATGGGAACTTCTATACATCTCGATCATATTATTTCATACAACAATTTATGATTTATTTTGTAAAAAAATTTCGAAGTTTTGTCTGAGCACCCAAAGTTATGCTCCAAATTTCATACAAAAAATCCGAATTTTGTTCGGCAGCTACCCGAAGTTGTGATCGGATTCAATTGATTTTTGGACACAATTGTTCTTTCATTCAAAAAGTGTCTCATGCCAAATTTCATTTAAATCGGTCCATAAATGACGTTACAATACCCTGTAATGTAAAAACGCAAAAACCGAACTTTTGTTCGGCGGCTACCCGAAGTTTTAGTCCGATCAAACCAAACTTCTGATAGAATGGTTCTCATGAGGAAAAAACTACTCTTATATTTTCATGGAAATTGCTTCAAAAATACGGCCGCAATCTTGTACACGACAGACGGACAGACAGACGATAGACAGCCATTGGATAATGGGACAATTTTCATTATTACATTGAAACATTGAACAAGAAATGACACTGAAATTTTTTTTCTGTACAAATTTTGCAGACGTTTTTGCAATAAATTTTACTATAGATTTTTAACAGGTTATTCATCATAAAAATCATCCATATCCTTAGAAGTACATACACTAGGGTACTCAATAATTTCTCAGCCTCGACAAGAAAAACACTGTTTTTTTAATTGAAATATATTTTATTATTCAGTATAATTTCCCTGAACTTCAATACACTTGTTCCAATGATTCTCCAATTTAAGGAAATGAAAATCCGGTAGGCCTCCAAAATACACCTCTACAGCTGCTATGTGACCTCTTTTAGCTTCTTTTTTCGAGTCAGGATTATGGTGGTGGATCCAAGTTTGATCCATAGTGATGAATCGACGTGCGAAATACATTTTATCCTTTTTAAAACAGTTCAAATGTTGTTCTATTGTTAATGAATGCGGCACCAATTTTGCACAAAGCTTTTTGAAACCTAAAACTTCAGCTAAGATGTGATGTACTGATCTATGTGAGATGCCTATGGTGTCAGCTATTTCATCTACAGTCACTCGTCGATCTTCCGTCGACCTTCGAGTGGATCATCTTCGGGGCTTATACGACCAGATTTGAAAAGGATAGACCATTTTTTCACAGTGAAAAATGAAGTTGATGCATCCTTATATACTTCTAACAATTTTGGATAAATTTCTGTAGGTGGTAATCCATCCGAAACAACGAATTTAATCACTGCACGATATTCAATTTATTCCATGTTAAAAAAATTCAATGAGACGCCAACTTTAAATAGCTTCTAAATAAAGACTGAATTGACTTATCGACGTGAAACTTGACACGTGTTCATATGAAGGTTGTAGCAACATAAGACAAAAGAATTGACCTGTTAGCAGCGCGTTCTCTTGTCAGGGCTGAGAAATTATTGAGCACCCTAGTATTTTTGTTACTTTTTTTCCAATAATAATTCATTTTCCATATCCTTACCAGTCTTACCAGTTGCACAAAGATAAATAGTTAGGCTGACCATCCGTACTGATTTTGTTAGTACAGTACTGATTTTTCAGCTTCTGTATTGAATAACACAGTTGTACTGAAATTGTACTGATTTGTTTTTCCAAGTACTGAATGTACTGATTATTTGATAATACTGTGAAATTTCGTTCATTTCGTTCAACGGAAATTCCAATAAAATAGTAATTTTTAATTAATTATGAACTCGGGTTCAAATTCAATGAAAAGTGGACACCAGAATTTCCATTCATCAAAAAAAACTAAAATTGATTCCGAAGTGAAATGTATTCTGTGTATTAGGGGCTTTTCAAGAAGCGATATTTTGAACCATGTTCGGACGAACACGCATAAAACTTTTAAGACTTCGGTTATCGAATCAGACAAGGTAAAACATGAAGTTGGAATGCCTTGCGGAGAATATTATGATTCGATTAAGGATTGTTTTCCACTACTCAAAGAAATTCATTCCACTGCCAAATATTAATAACATGCAATTGCTTTAATTATTTATATTTTTGTTAAAATGAAATGTGATTAGTTTTTCTATTGATTTCTAAAGAAAATGTGATTTTTTTAAAATAAATAAAATGTTTTTGTTACTAGTTTATCAAGGTTTTTTTTGTTTCACTAATAAAGGTTTAAGCCTTTACAGCAAGGGTGTCCAACCTTTTTGTTTCCCTGGGCCGTATTGTGGAAGAAGACATGGTGTTTTGGGCCACAAGTATATTACTATGTACAAATCCATATCATAAAATGAATGTGATATTTGGCATTGAAGTTGTGAAACTAAATCGCCAATATCTGGTTCGATTGACGTGCTTGCAATTCTCAGGCAGTTCTCAAAGTGTTTATCCAACATGTTGGTTCTAATTTTACACTTATGTTAGTATGTTTCATTCTTCACTTAAGCCATCAGGTGACAAACAACAGAAGAGTGTAGCTAAGCGAGCAACGCAAACAGAAAGAGAATTTACTACATAGCGAAAGAGCTTTCTGTTCTGGTCCTGTTTCTGTTGTTTGTCACTTGGCAGCAAACACAAAAAACATTCCTCAGAAAAATGGACATGCTTCAGTAATTTTGAATATTTTCGGGCCGCATTGATACTTGCCTTGAGCCGCATGCGGCCCGCGGGCCGCGGGTTGAACAGCCTTGCTTTACGGTTTATTTGAAAAGTTACAAAATTTTTTGTACTGCATTCACCGCGGAAATAAATGGTCACCCTATATATAGTAAAAGATTTTCGAAAATAAATATTGAAAAACTAAGAAGAAATCAAAATGCCAATGAAGAGAAAATTTAAAACAAAGGAAACAAGGGATGTTTTAACAAAACAAAATTACTTAAAAATGAAAAAAAAAAACAAGAAGAAGAAAACGTAGGAATCTCTCTTTCCCTTATTCTCAAATATCCACAAATCGACAATATTTCTGCTTTTCCTATTCATTTACCTGACCACTCTTTTTTTGCTTTATTCTTTTTTCTTGTTCTCATTTCGATTTGGTAGGTATTTTTTTCTCTCATTTCTTTTGATAATTCCATCTTAAGCATAAACAATTTTCTCATACAATATATATATATATATAGGGTGTTCAAATTTGAGATATCTTTTTAAATTTGCTGCCATTTTTTTTACAGATACTAGATTACACCGATGTTTTTTTCATGTATGAAGTAAATAATTGCAGTTATTAAAAATGGATCGCTACACGAGTGAACAACGTATTTTCATTATTAAAACTTATTTTAATTATGGTAAAAGTTATTCAGAAGTTGTTATTAAACATATTGTTGATCAATTTGAAGAAACTGGTTCAGTTAAAGATCAGAGAAGCAGAATTTATCATCGTAGTGGTCGTCGTTCAAGTGAAAATATTGCAGCTGTTAAGACAAATGTTGCTGAAGAGCCAACGGCTTCAATTCGTCGTCGTTCACAGCAGTTAAACCTTAAACCTTAAAAAAAAGTTATTCAAAATTTTGGTAAAAGATTGACAGACTACCAAGCTAGCTGAGGAGGTCACTTGAACAACATTCTTTTTCATTATTAAACGGAACCAATGTACTTTAATTTCCAATAAATTTAAATATAAAGATTTCACACAATTTATGCATTTTATTTAAAATTTAAAAAGATATCTCAAATTTGAACACCCTATATATGTATATATATGTATCCAATACATCACCCCATCTCGTTTAACAACCAACAAATCAACCCCTTCAGAACCATTCACAAAAGTAAATAAAAACAGAAGAAAAAAAAAGAAAAATAAAAAATAAAAATGGAAAAAACACAGTCATTAAATTTGTCTGCACGAATAAACTTTAGAATGTTTAGTTTGGTAGCACTGATGAGGTTTTTCTTGAGATATATTTCTTGTTTCTCTTTTGTTTTTATTGGAATTTTCCTTAAAACTTTTCTCTACATTTTTCTCGTTTTTTCTGTTTTTTTATTTTTTTGTTTTCAACATTTTCCATGTTTCGTTGTTATTTTATTTCCCAAAAAATTTCCACCTTGTTTACCTCTTTTTCTCATCGTTCTTCTTTTTCACAATAGTAAAACAAAACCTCTTCAACCCCATTCCTAATTAAAAAAAAAAAAAAAAACTGGGAAAGTTCGTTTTTTTCTACTTCTTCATGAAAACATTTTTGAGGAAAAACATTCCTCCTCCTCGAAAAAAAAAACTCATAAACACAGTGTGAGAAAGGAAAGTTCTTATAGTAGAGGAAAAATCTAACCGCACTGACAGTGAAAATAAGAAGAAGATGAAGAAAAAAAACCTACAAAACTGCGTGAAAATGATTTTTTTCCACCTCTTTAAAGAAAGACTATACACGACACAACAACAACAACAAAAACAACAACACCCCTAATATAGAATATAGAAAATTCACGTGGTGAAAACATTGGTGTAGATGATTTCTTTTGGTGGAAGGGGTTGTTGGGGCTGTTTGATTTGATGTTCTCTCTCTGATGCGCTATTATATTATTATTTTGGAATGTGGACACAACCGGAGAATACAGCGAAAGAAAGAAAATACAGTAGCAAAAAAAAAGAAGGAAGAAAAAATAACAGGGAATTTTCAAAGGGATTATATGTCGGCAGTCAGTTGGAGAAAAAAAATGGAATGGGTTAGGATGAAATGTGGATGAATGGGTGTGGATGGAGAAAAGCTACTAGTAGAAAATTTAGTTCAAAATAGAAGAAAAACGACAACCAATGATGAAGTCATGTGATGTGTGATAGAAAATATGGAGGCAAAAAAACTGAACTTTTTTATACGCAAAAAAAACTTTAAATTTAATTTAGAAAATATATATATGAAAAATGTTCCGATTTTTTATGGTTTGCCAGCGAGAAACGGCTACGATATCAAAATTCCGTATATGAAAATGGTCCTAGATTCCGAAAACAAACGAAAATACAATATGAAGAGAGAAAAAAACTTTGGTAGAGTGAAGTTGGATACTTTCGACATTCAGTCATTCAAGTAATTACATAAATTTTATGTGTCAAAAAAAACTATACAGAAATGCGAATGAAGTATAGTAGTTTCCGTAGTTTTGATAAAATTACTTCGATGCCACTTTACACTAATGTTAACGAAAAAAAATTGTCATCACTGTTTTTGATTGAGTTTCAACAATTGCCATATGCAACAATCCAGCAAATACCAATTTCTACATATGAAATAATTTCGGTGATAAGAATTCAATTTCAGAAACACATTAATTTCTAAAAAATATTTCAAAGAATTCTAAGTCGGCAAGAATATTTATTGCTGCACATACCATAATCTCCAATTTTTTCGCCCTGCCGCTAAAAAAAGACTCAAAATCATCGGCTAAATAGCCACAAAAACACGAAAAAATAAGGAAGGATCCGATGATCATATATTCAAAAAGACGATATGGTCCAAGCGAAAATTTTGTGACAAGTTGAACACTCAAAGTTTCGTTTGAAAAGGTAACTTATGAAAAATTTTATAAAGAGATTACCGCAATATAAATTGATCATTCTACCAGTTTTATCAGAAATATTTGAAGATTCGTAGTACTCTGGCAAAAACGAACTTTAGTTGAATTACCTGAAAAGTTCTGATCAAAGACGTTGTTCAGCCATAATTTATGTCGCTTACATGATCCGCTTAGTGTAGTCTTCAATCCAAAAAATTGTCCGGATTCAAATTGACTTGAAAATTTAAAATAGAGTATTAACACAGGCAAAACCTAACCTAGAAACTGAAAATTTCCCTGCAATCATTTGTCAAACTGAATCTGATTTGAAGTCGATTTCATGTTAATCTTTCAATCTGGTAAAGCTAAAAAAACCCGGTTTGAGTTTTAATTTGATCTTAAGTCAATTTTGAAGTCGCCATGTAAAAGCCAGAATTCACAAGTAATATAAATCAGAGCCACAAACAGTGAAGATGCATAAAAGCCAAACAATTGAATTTAGCATCTTGAAAAATTAAGACGGAGAGAAAAAGAAAAAGATAAAGTTATTCTATCGCTAAAGAAAATAAAAAAAGCTAAAAACAAAAGCTTATCGAAAAGTGCGCTTGATAAATTTTTTTAATTGGTTTAGTATTTGGGTAAGTAAGTCTTTAAAAAAATGTTATGATAATGACGGCATGTTATGACTGAGCTTAGAATAAGCATATTAATCTCTTTACTCTACCCTATTTTGTTTAAAAAAAAGTTCCGTTAAAATATTAGAAAGTTCTTCGAAAAAAAACAGCATCGACCAAACCAAACGGACGTACAAAATTATTTTTTCACATTTCCCTGTTTGGTTGGTTTAACTTCTATTTCGTTAACTTTTATTTTTCGTATAGTATGTATTTTTTGCTCCTTCTCTGTTTATATTCCACTTAATTTTTTTCTCGTCATATGCATTTTCTCATATATAGTATATTTTTTTATTCTCCCTTATTTCCTGTGGCTAGTTTCAGTTTCTCACGTCGCTTTTCATATATAAATTACAATGTAATATATGCACACCCTTTTTTCGCATCCCATTTCTCTCCTATTTTCAAAAATTTCCATCGTTCCTTTTGTTATGTGTGTAGTTAGTTCTTTTCTTATAGTATATAGTTATTTACCCTATTACATATAAACATTTAGAAAATTACACACAGAATTCTGTCAAAAAATGGGGTTATGAACATTGCCACATATGCTATTAGGTGATGGTTGGGTATAATGGGGTTGAAATGGTTTTTTTCTTTGTTCAAATTCAAGAAAGGTTGGCAAAACGGTACACAGATTGTTTCCTGTACAGACTTAAAATGTGCAAAAAAAACAAAAAAAAAAATATAGAAAGTGGAAATATTATGCAATACAAGTATAAGAGGTCGCATAATATATACATATATCAAGTCCGGCAATTGAAGTGTCAAAGTGTTAAAAAGTTGTAAAAACCACCAGTTTCAATCTCGTTTTTAAACGATGCACACGATGCCGTATGATGTTTTGGCTTAAACGGTTCCATTCACGAGTCAAATATTTTTCTAAACCGACCAAAGTTGTGTGTTTTTTTTTGCAAGCCGCTGCTTGTACCATAGAATTCTCCCCAAACGGAATAATCTAACGGATTAAGATCTGATGAATATGGTGAATGTTTGACTTTCCATTCAAATGAAGCGTAACAATTGAATTTCATTTAAGGTCCATTGTCCAAAAAAAAAGAACACGTCTTTTCATCAACAAATAATTTTTACTACTGACAGACAATATGTCAAGCAACATTCATGTCAAATTTTTGTGTTGCAAGATGTGCGAATTACATTTGACAGCGATTTGAATTAGACGAACACTTCAATTGTCGGACCCGGTATATATACCTATATGTAATTAATTTGAATTGGTTTTATGACGGAAGAAGAATGAATTTGATGAAAATGAAAATGTTCGGGCAACCAAGAAGAACAAAAGAATTCTTTTCTTCGAGGGGTAAGGAAGAATAGGAAAAGAAAATTTTGTTATAATATATTCTCCTCAAAAGGGAAAGGATATTCTTCATCTGTTTTCAGTGTTGCTTTTTTATATTCTTAGAGCCTGGTCGGATATTAATTTCCGTCCAATTTGTAATTATCGTGTTCATTTTTTTTTGGTTTTTTTCTTCTTTCGTTTTCTTCCCACATATTAATTTGTCTCATAGGGTCAAGCAGTGTGTCTTAATGTCTCTCACTGTCTGTCATTGTCTGTCATTGTCTGTATCCAAATTTTGTATTCACGATAATTAGAAAAAAACCCATTGCCTGTTTTAAAATTATGTACTTTTAGTTATATATTAAAATAAATATCAGTTTATCTGTGAATGGTGTCTGTCTCTGTCTGTCACTGTCAGCCTATCTCTGACTGTATCAGAATTTTCATGTGTTCATTATAATTCATTCAATTTGAATCAAATTTTGATAGTAAAGGAATGAATCCTTTTATTTTTAATATGATGATCATTAATTCAGAAAGGTCCTGCAGAGATGACCGACGATATTTTAATAACTTAAATTTTCACAAACTATTTTTATAATTCCTATAAGATGAGGACCGAATAAAGGAAATATTTAAGAAAAGGACCCAAAAAGGGTGTCTAGTTGTCCAATATATTTTGTATATATATATATATTTTTTTTTTTGTAAACCCAATTGCAAAAGGATAATTAGGGTTTTTTGAAGAAAACTTTTATTCCTTGTACAAAAAGGCTATACATATATTTACACTAGTATATGATACTGGCTACGTTTACACCGATACTTAAAAAGTGTAAACATGTCCGAAGTAACTTAGGTTAGGTCACCAAAATTGCAGACCTATCTTAAATTTAAATCGACTAAAATCTTTTTGACAGCTGATTAGATGGCAGTAGTTCTTATTGTTTAGGTTAACCTCAAACAAAGTTCACTGAAAGCTTTAACAGATGACAGCTCATCTCTTGATATCCATGTTCCATAAATGATCACATATGCCGTTGTTTTAGACTTAGATCTAGTACGGTGTAAACACGTGTGACCAAACCTAACTTTTAGTTAGGTGACCTAAAAATTTGTCAGTGTAAACGTAGCCACTGACAGTGTACTTTCCCATTCCATGTTGGATGTTGGTTGATATCTAAAAATAAGAAGACTATACCTCGCCATTCGGCCGCTCTTTATACGGCATTTCGCTATAACGGACTTTTTTAGTTATGGCACTTTTTCGATTTACGGGCCACAATGTATCGTTATATGGCAAAAAAAAAATACCCTACATATTCTTAGCGACCTTCTGTTTAGTTTCAGTTTCTCTCTTTAGGCAGCATTGCTACAAAAAATAATGGATTCGTTATACGGCTTTTCGTTTTACGGCCAACTTGTCCGGAACATATTTAGGATGTAAATCGAGGTATGGGTGTATCTATTTTTTTGCGTGATGTATTTTTCTGATATTTTTCTCGAAAGTGTGAAGGACAATTTGTTTTTTTTTGAGAACTTTCCTAAGAAAAATGTTTTAAAGTTTTCCCGGTTATTCAAATCAACTCTGGTATTAAGGGGAGTAAGCAAAAAAAACAAAAATACCAATTATCGAGAATTAAACAAGAAAAAGGGATAGAAAACTTTATGTAGAACAGAATTCTAAATTGGAAATATTTCCCAAATATATAGTATTTCAAATATTGGTTTTATTTTGGAGGGTGAGTTTTTTTTCCCTTGTTTTAGTGTTTCTTTTTTTTGGAGTTTTTGTGTCGAGAGTTGAAAGTACTCATCGCTCATATATGGTATATTATATATTTTCAATAATAGGAAAGAAGCAAAGGAAAGAAACGTGGGAGGGATGGGGTGGTTGGGAGTTGGGGGTTGGTTGTTGGGTAAATGACTGGTTAAATTAACAATTCAGTGAACACATTTCCATCGGATATGTCGGACAGTTTATCGAATTGGATAAAAAATTTAAAAAAAAGGAAACCAAAAACACATAAAACGAAGAAAGCCATACAAAAAATTGACCTGATTTTTAGTTAGTCATGACTTCCAATCGGTAACTGCAATAATCTATAAAATATACTATATTATGTATGTACATAGATATGGAGGATAAACTTCTATCCTTTGATCTTCGGTCATTTGAATATTCGTCCCATATCAAAAAATTCTATGTTATGTTGTCACAGTTTACATATAGTATCTTTTTTTCTGTTGGCTTTCGTTCTTTTTTTTTTAGATAGGAAGAAGAATATGATTGTGGATACAGTGCCGGATTATAGGTTCTGAGCTAGTATTAATTAAAAGACTTGAAAAATTTGTTCGGTTATAAGAAAAATATGGAAGAATATTTAATAATATGGGCAAGAAATTGAAGAATATGTGAAGAAGATGGGAAAAAGTCAGGGGACGTGAGAAAAGATGAGGGAATATGGGAACTTATGGGATACTATCAAAGATTATCAGTGACTATGCGAGACTATAACATAATATCGGAGAATATATAACAATATGGTGCAGTAATTGGAGAATATGGGAAAATGTAAAGAATCATGAGAAAATATAGAAGCCTTAGGGAGACTTTTGGAGACTATAAAAGGCTGTGAGTAACTATGGGAGATTATAAGAAAATATTGTAGAATATGTAATAATATGGGAAAGTAATCGAAGGATATGTGAGAAACTGAGGTAAATATGTGAGAATATAGGAGCCGCTCTCTGTCTCTAGACTATAGTAGACTATGGGAGACTATATGGAAGAAACGTGGGAAAATATGAGAAACATTTTATACAGTCTGAACTTTAACTTTATTTTGAATTGCGTTTGAAATATGTGGTTCCTCTGTTACCATGGACTCTAGGGCTCTCTCTGATACCACGTGCCCAATCTGATGATCCAGCACTGATATTATGAAATACTATAGTATATATTGGAAGTTTTATATTTTTCATCCTTTTTAGGATGAAAAATAGTTTTAACAGCCAAGAATAAGAAAAAAAGACCCAAAACCTAAACACAATGAACGGATCTGTTGGTTGTTCGTTTCACATCTTGTGTTTTTTTTCTATTTTTTTTGAATAGAACAAAAATCCTACACAGTTTCAGAATTTCAGAATTTCCACAATAATCAGCAGAAAATTTTTTTTTTTACTTTGCTTTTGTTACCCTTTTAAATTTTTGAAAAGAAGAGAGAGAGAATTAAAAGAAAAAAAAACAACAACAGATTTAACGATGAGAAAAGAAGCACCAAACAAAATTTTTTTATAATAGCAACAGCAGGAACCACCGCCATCATCATCATCATAAAAAATCAACATTATTGTCATCGTCATCATCTCGTCATTTTATAGATTACAAAATTTTTACCATCATCAATTTGTGTTTTTATTCTTTGGATACGTTTTGTATGTCAAAGGGTTTGGGCGTATAATGTTTGGAATACGTCTACTATATTCATGGGTGTCATATAAGTATACTTGAAATAAAATACGGATATGTTAAAATGGCTAAAATTTTATATAAAACTATGGGACTCTATACAATTTACTGATGATCTTGATACAGGACGGGTAAGACACTTCATCTCAGGTGCTATAAAAGATGACATGACGTAAATGTGCTACATTTAGGCAGTTGTCCAACTATATGTGATCTGATGTCACAGAATTGTTTTAATTGTATTCTCAGATTTTCCTTATTTTTATCAAGATGACATTTTAATGGACAGAATCCATTTGTTTGGTCTGTCCTCGTAGTATGACCCCTGGTAACTGTAAACTTTTTGAGTTTTCTCAGAATGGATAAGATGGCGATATATTTTGAATCTTGTAGTAAATACATCGCCACTCATCAATTGTTTTAAACCCTACAAATAACATATTCCGAGTAAAATTTTGAATTAAATTTATAAGAGTTAAGAGCTGGTTAGTGGTACGGATAAGTTATAGATTGCTGGTATACAAATAGCATTGATAAATGATACGTCATTAATATCTAAAAAAATTTTAAAGTACCTTTATTGTTTAAAAATACTTGAGGAATTAGTCGTTTAGTATATTCTTCTGTATTCCTGGCCCGGCAATTGAAGTGTCAAAGTTTAAAAACTCTGTAATTTCTTTATTTATTGGTCGGTTTTATTAAAATTTATGGAAATGATAGTTTATAATACATAGTTAAATTTATAATTATTCGAATGGTATGTAACCGCCTTTTGCCTTAACCCTTTTTAAACGATGCACATGATGTTCGAACGATGTCTTGGCATAAACGTGGAACCGTTTATGCCAAGACAGGAGTCAAATCTTTTTCTAAAGTTGTGTGTTTTTTTTTGCAAACTTTTTTTTTGTAAAATTCCCCAAAATGGAAGGATCCAACTGATTCAGAGATCTGGTGAATACAGTGAATTTCGATGTTTGAATTTCCAATCAAATGAAGCGCAACAATCGAATTCCATTTAAGGTCCATTGTATACAAAATAAGAACACGTGTTTTCATCAACAAATAATTTTTACTACTGACAGACAATATTATCAAGCAATATTCATTTTAAATTTTAGCATTGCAAAATGTGTGGTTTACATTTGACAGAGATTTGAATTAGACGGACACTTCAATTCTCGGACACGGTAGTATAAATTGAAGTAGGAAACAAATTTCTGACTTAGTTTCATCCAATATCTAATAGTTTTCCTTTATAAAATCTTTTTCTCCTGAAAGAACTTTTATTCCATCCTGTCATACATACAATATATATAGATATAAATTCGGGAACATGGAAAATTGTGTATAAATCCAGGAACCGAATATACATATATGAATGGTGGTCGTGTTACTTGTTTTTCTACGAATCACATGAATGATTTTAGAAAATGGGGAAAAATGAAATGTGAAATGTTAACAACAAGAAATATCCAGTTTTTCCTACCACACTATTCAATCATATATATTCATAAATATACTATATATGCTTATATTAAACATCAGAATTTTATATGAGAACCAAATATCGCTATTCCTGAACATATACATAGTATACCTAGTTTTGTTTTTATGTGTTTATCAAACCATATTATATCATTCAAAATAGTTAGTCAGTCCAGTTCTATTGAATTTAATTAATTTTCACCAAAATAAAAGGAAAACATACTCTTTCCATTGTGAAAATTTTCAAGTTTACTCTCAAGTTGAAAGCAATTTTTAATCATACATCTGCCAGCATATGAACTGCTTTTCGCCCCTTCTCTGTCTTTCTTTTGGTTGTTCAATTTGTAGTTTTCTCTCTCCCCCAACATCACAAGTCCATGTGCATGGGATTTCAATTATATAGTAACTTAAGACTAAAGGCAAATGTATTTATTTTCGAATGTAAACAAAGTAATTTTTAAATATTAACATATTTAAATTAAATTTACTATTAAGTTGGAGCGTTTAAAAATTCGGTAGATTTTTGTTATCCTATAAGCAAGCCGGATAGGGAAAAGAATCACAATATTGCTAATAAAGTGAAACAGTCTATTGATTCTCTCAATTTTGAGGAAGATTTTTAAAACCTAAAACTCAATATAGACAAGTATAAAACCGACCACCTTCTCTACGAAAATGGCAATTACTTTGTCAATCATGCCTCTCTTCAAAGAGTGAGTAGCATTACTGACTTAGCAGTTATTTGCGATAGTGAGCTCAACTTTAAGCTACATTTTGACTCCGTGGTTCATAGAGCCAATTCGACTTTGAAATATATAAAGCGGTGGTCTAAAGAGTTTCCTCATTCATATGTCCTAGTGGCATGTCACTTTTGTTAGACCAGTATTTGAATATGCCAGTCAGGTGCGATCACCACACCATAAAGTTCATGTAAATAGGGCTCCAGGAATCCGTTCAACGTAGATTTTTACGTTTCGCGTTGGGATGACATTTTTTCGTTTCCTCCTTACAATGACAGGCTTAAATAATTATGCTTACATTCCTTTGAAAAGAGGCGTGAAGTGGCTGATCTGGTGTTTGTTCATCAAATTTTTAGTAGTGCCATCGATTCTTCCACTATTTTAGACAAAATGCATCTTAATTCAAAGATTTGTTCCTTAAGATTCGAGGAGTTGTTTGAAATCAATTTTCACCGAACTGACTACGGGAGGAATGAACCAATTTCCGGAATGTTACGCGAGGTAAATTTGAATGTACAAGGTTTTGATTTTTTTCCTCAGCAAGTACAAGCTGAAAAAGCTCTTATACAATTATTAGCTTCTTTCGGGTGTATTTTTTGTACGAACTTACTTTGTATACTCCCTTTCCCTCCTTCCCCAACACTAATGATGATAGTATCAGTTTCTACTACATTCCATGCTTCGTTTATTCGTTGCCTTATGAATGATAATATGTGATACTTGCTTTAAGCATACCATATATCTGAAGTGTTAAAATATAATCGACACACCGTCTTTTATAACCCAAGTTATTGTACATTGAAATGTTGAGAAACATTAATGCTAAATAATTGCTAAATCATAGCTGATTAATGGCTACTAAGACGTAAAACAGACAAATGAGCAGAAAAACGCATGACATATGGAAAGTCAATCGGACGGACAATTCTATAGAGAACCAGATGGACTAATGGAGAGACAAATGAACAGAAAAATGAACGAGAAAGAAGCGGGCATGCTTTAAAATCGTATTGTTATTATTATTTCGACGACAAGTTGTCTGGTAATTCTGTTCAAAGAATAGAATCCTGTACTAATTAAGGCGTGATCTGTAATAATGAGCATAATTTTCCATTCCACATTTATTCCTTAGTCAATATAGCAAATTCTATG
This sequence comes from Xylophagus ater, assembly GCA_963422695.1. NCBI lineage: Eukaryota > Metazoa > Arthropoda > Insecta > Diptera > Xylophagidae > Xylophagus > Xylophagus ater. The sequence goes on from OY730480.1 coordinate 60,922,343, forward strand.
CTAGCCTCTATAAAATGTTGGTCGAAAGAGTTTTCCGATCCATGCATTACTAAATGTATTTAGACCTATGCTAGAGTATCTAGTCAGGTCTGGTCATCTCATCTTTCTTTCATTTCTGTCTGTTCTATTGTTGACTAAAAAAAAGCAATGATTTTTGATATGTTGTACAGAATCAGTTAAAACGTGGAGAAATTTTGTTTCCGGAGGTGTTACAAAAGGGAAGGAGGTTTGAAAGTCCATTTTGGAAAACATAATTTATTATCTCACATCAACATCGGGCATAATTATGATTTTAGGTAATGTTATTGAGATTTTCATTGCGGATATCTAGGAGCAATGACAAAGCTGTATCTTCTATCGTTTTGACACTGCAGGCCATAGAAATTTTAGAACTTTTTATACAAAGGTCATATATGATTACAATGTTTAGAAAGAGGTTTTAATGGGGGTTATTTCCGTCCAAGACCAAATAGTTCTATCTCTCACTTTAGCGGTGGTATACAGAGGTCGCACGCGATAGCAATTTTCACCAAAATTGAAAATATTTAAAAATTGAAATAATATCTCCAAATATAATAAAATTACCAAGGAGGATCAAGGAGTAATGGGCTCAGTGATGGAGATGTTAGAGTGCTATGGTTCAAGGTTTTTTTTTTAAATACTTAATATGGCGAGTTAATATACTACGCTTCAATTAATTTTGTTAATTTTCAGTGATTTGTGAACTGAAATTACTAGCATCCCATCTTAGGGCGGGTAACCCTCTAGTATCAAATATGATCCCAGAGAATATAAATTTAAAGAATTATTTTTAATTCTATAAAACTTTTCTTGGAAAACTTTCAATGAATAAAATTAAAAACAAAACAAAAAAAATGAATATTATAAGATTTTAATCATTTGAGAAAAATATAGATTTTCAAAAACAATTTCATCAACATTAACAATTTTCATGATTTTCATCTTTTTCTGATGTAATTTCCAACTTCTACTTATTTTTCTTCAAAAGGGAGATGAAGATTTTTCAGTTCAAATTTATTAACAGCTGTTGATTTTCTCAACATAGAATTCCATAAATGGAAAACCTCCAAAATCTGGAGATTATATTGTATATAACCAAAATAATGAGTCGCAATTTAAAAAAAAAAGAAAAAAGACAAATATAAGATAAAAATTTTGAGGTTTTCTTTTAATAAAAAAAAAGGAAAACGTTTCATGGGAAAATTTAGAATGTCCTTTATTTTTTCATTAAGAAATAATAAGACATTATATTTTCAATCGAAAGCGAGGGCAGCTAAAACCACAACTGTATCGGGTAATGGTAAATTTTTTCATTTTCCTAATTGGAAAATAACGAAACACAATTTACTTAACTTATAAAAAATAAATCGATAAAATTTCCAAACTTAATTATATAATTTTTGTAAATAAATTACAAACGACCAAAAAGGATTTCTACGGAAATCCTTAAAGAAAAACCAAACATTCTTAAATAATAGTTAAAATATAAAAAAAAAACACATCAAAAACTGAAACTAATCACTTTATCTTTTATTTTACAATACTCCTTCCCAGCACGCGGAAAAAACAAATCGATTTTTAAGATTTTATACTTAAGAAAAAACTAATGTTTTCGTGTTTACAAAATTCGTGCCCACACATTTCCTGAACATCCTTAGAAGAAAAAAACAAAAAACAAAAAACAAAACACTTCTTCATTTTATAAGAAAAATTTCAGTTAAGCCCTAAAACGCTTCTTCTCACACCAAGAAAAGCAAAACATGCTACACAATTACATAATCGAAAAGGATAATGAAAGGTCTTACTGTCATAGTCGCGCCTTTATCATATGAAAAATTTAGGTAAATAAGTGATTTTCGGCTTTCTAGACGATCGGACAATACGAATCGTTTTCCCCAATGAATTTTTGGTAAATATTTTATTATCTGAAACGCATCCGAAACGTTCGGTTCCAACTTGGAGTACGTCTATTTTTGTTTTTTAATATTTTGTCTTCAAATTCACCTTGCAAAAACAAACAATAACAACACAATAAATTTCGTAAAGATACAATTTCAGGTCCATACTTCCCTTACTTCTAAATTTTATAAGGATTATGAACCTGTGGTACTAAGACCTTCAAATATAGTCCCATTTCTGTGGAAAAAATTGTAAATATTCATTAGATCCAAAAAAAAGGTTGAAAATTTTAAAGATTTAAAATCTGTGTCCTAAGCAATTTTCCATACATTTTCTAAAAAAGGAAAATATACACATCTATATATGAGAACTGAGTATATATGAACGTATTTTGAAAATCGTAAATTTTTGTAGTTTGATGTTGGTGTGTTATAATATGCGAAATGAAAGGATTTATGTGTACATATATTGTTATATATATATATATATATACCATAGATATGTATATAAGTAATGTTCCATTTATTCTATTAGATATACTATATATTGGATGAGCCAAAAAATCATTGTGTTTTATGTATTAAACTAAATATTGTCTATTTTATTCGAAGTTCTTTCTCCATTTTCCTTGTAGTGCCTTCCGTTCTTGTGTAGTAGAATTTCTGGGCTTCATGATCGAAAAACTGAGACAAGTAATTCTCACACCGTTCATTTCGGGCGGGACTCAACGTTACACCATCAAGGTAGTATCATGGAATAGCACGATCAATACTTTACGTTATATACATCACAATTTCTCAGGCAAGCTCTATGAATCTTTTAAGAATGATAAAAATTTTAGTTGATCTAGCATGATGAAGGACAACAATTTCATCATTTCTTTATTGCATCAGTTTGACAAATTCATGAGTTGTCAATGTTCGATTTTGATATATGAATATTTTGATCAAATTCTTCTTGGATTCGATCAATACCTTTATTTTGTACTCTTCAACAACTAAATGAGAGACATTTTGACCTAACCAATATATAATTCTATTTTGTCATGGAATAGTTACATACTATCTATGTATTATATTTGTAATTTCCTACAGTTTGATTGCACATACGTTATTTGCATGATATTATATTAGAGTCTATGTACTTTTGGTATATATTATGTTATATAGATACAAGAAAGGACCATTTAAAGTCTACAACACGAGAAATTTGAGAGAAAAAGGAAAGGATTTGATAAATAAAATACTATATATAGTATATATAGAAAGGGAAGATATTGTCGATATGTATATTTATATATATGGGTATAGAAACAATTAGGAAGGATGGCTATCGTAGGACGTAAATGAATGGAACAGCAAAAAAAAAAAGAATATCTGAAAACAAACACCCCAAAAATTCATCGTTTTATGATTTTAAACCGCACATGCAAAGTTTTATTTGTCCTTTACAGAATATTGGGAAGGCAATAGTATACTACTATATATATACCATATACTATAGTTGAAAACAATATTTGAAGTTGTACAGTTTGTACCAACAGATCGATTGATCTGAAATCATTGTTGGCTCTCTTATAAAACCAATATTGTATATAAACTTCCAAGTTTTTTATAATATTAAAACCATATACCTCAAAGTATTCAGACAAACAATTCTTCCCTCTTCTTTTGATACCCTGTAATAGTAGAAAACTTCGTCTTACTAAACACAAATCCAAAAGATATTAGCATTTTGGTTTTTTTCAAACATAAACTTTATCTCATCGTGTTCGGTTAATTTATGGATATAACGTGAGTAGTAATATAAATCTATTTCCGAGAAATTTCTTTAAAATACGTCAACTAATTTTTGAATTGAATCTTAGAAAAGAATAAAAAAAAAATAACGACGACAAAACTTTCTGAACATACCAATTTAGTTAGTATTTCTTTTCAATCGATTTTATTGAAATTAAAAATGACATTTTTTATGATATACTGGGTGGGCCAAAATTCACCATGGCGTGGGGTTTAAAAATTTAATAACTTTTTCGTTTATATATTTTTTTTATTTTTTTTTCGGATTATAAAATCTACAAAATGGAAAGTATGGAAAATAATGTCCCTTAAATGACCTCCGTTTTCAGCTTCGCAATGATGGGCTCGTTTTACAGCATTTTCCATAACATCTTTCAAAATATGTGGCTGTAGCGCTCGAATTTCTGTAACAATGTTGGCCTTGAGTTCAAGGATTGTCTCGGGCTTGTTCGTATATACTCGCTCCTTCAAATAACCCCAAAGAAAATAGTCGGGTGCTGACAAATCTGGCAAACGCGCTGGCTAATTAATTTCCATATTTCTGGAAATTATTCGCTCTCGCTGTCATTTAAGTGACATTATTTTCCATACTTAGTTTAAAAAAATTTCCATTTTGTATATTTTATAATCCGAAAAAAAAAAATAAAAAAAATATATAAACGAAAAAGTTATTAAATATTTAAACCCCATGGTGAATTTTGGCCCACCCTGTATAAAGGACAAATAACTTCCGATTCTAAATATGTTCACCGATGATTATTTCTATACTCTACAAATGCTATAGCTTTGCAATATACAGAAGCTAAGTATGTTAAGATCTATAAAGTTCTATTGCAACTTTGTCCTTATTCTGTTTAGAGAGCACACACTAAGTATTTGCAAATCTGATTCTGGCTATTTATCAATTTTCAAAATACCGGCTGCGCCACTTTTATATTTTATTGGTTCAAAATTCAATGAGCTTTCATGGAGAGTCAATACTGCACTCGAACATGTCTCTCTATGAAAACTGTGAAATATGATACACTCGGTATACAAAAATATATGAGCATAAAACAACTAATATATAATTGTTTCAACTATTTTGAAATTTAAACAGTATTTGGTTTTTCTCATATGTTCTTTTATATTTTATTATGTATTTGTATTTTTTTTGGAAAATATGTATTTATAAAAAAAAAAAGAAGAAAAACTTTTTCTCAAATATGAGTACACATCGCATATAATGGAAAGCTTTCGAGGAACTACTAACTTTCCTATATACATGCGTATTTATATATGTATATATAGTTTCTATCATTTAAATGTACATATATAAGTCTATATTACATAAAATGTTGGTACATGAAGCTTTATTTGACTATCCAAAAACAACACATTGTGCGTTTTATTCATAAATATGTTTAAAGCATTCGAATTTATATTAAAATGCCAACAACAAACGTATATATCCAACCAAAACAAACATATATATTTAAACTAGAAATTTTTCACGTATATATATATATTTTCCACTCACTCTAGGTTCTCATTTCTATCTAACTCCCCCATCCCCTCTCAAATAAAAGTGAAGGACAAACGAACAACAACACTATGATCCTCACATACTATATTTATATATGTTTTGTGAGAATTTCCAGTTTAACTCTGTTAACCAAAAATACACCCAATATAAATATATTTTTGGATAAAATATACAGATAGGGTCACAATGTTTATTAGTTTATACTAAGAGCTCATTTATTTCTCCATTAAAACGATAACATGCTACTCCATCTATCGGTAAGATACTAAAATTTGATATCTAGATAAAAAGGAAATTATTTGAATATCAAGAAAAATAACTGACATAGTTTCAAACTATTAAGAAATTAAATTTTTGGTGAGGAAATTAAATACTTCACAGGGGATTGAGAATGGCTAAACTACTATATTTTAATCTTGTAGATTGAATAATGGGCCGGCAGGGGGCTGTAGATGCTGACTACTCCATCTAACCTAAATTAATCCATAAACTATCACAAAAATTGCTAATGGTGTTGGAAAATATAAGGCTGATAATGAAGAATCATAGCAAAATCAAAAATTGTTCTTCCAAAGCAATGATTGATGTTATAGCCACAGTTAGGATAGACTACGGTTGTTCAATATCGCACTATAGTTGTACAAATAAAGACTACTTCAAAGGGATGTTCAACTTAAGTGGGTGTAATGTAGTTAAACAAGATAAAAGATATATCATATGGCTTCAATCCAATGATGCAAAAAGTCATGGAAGTTTTAATAAAATCTTGGAATAATCTAGTATGCATCGTACGTTAGACATTATAACTTGAAATTGTTCATATTAATATAACTTCTGGAAGTTTAAATGGGCTGTAACACCTTATTAATGAACTAAAGATATCTAGTTAACAATTTCAGATACCGCTACGTGATTGCCATATATTTACTAGTTAAATTCCAATTCAATTGCCGGAACATTACAGTAATGCAAATATAGAATATATTAGAGTTGCGTTTAAATGTTTGGTATAACTACAACATTCCTTCCTCATTTATCAATTATTCCCTCGTTTTTTCAATCTTCCGTTTGTGCTAAAGAACTCCTTCAAAAGCTTGCTTCCTAATAAGGCTTCTAATGACGGCAAAGTATATTGTGGACCAAATTGTTGAATGAATATAGAACATGGTAATGCATTGGGGCGGTATCTAACGCGGTACCAAACATTTTTCTCACCTTAATTTTTCATTTCATATTTCCTTATATTAAATAATATTGTAGATTTTCCGGTTCATATTAGTTCCTTTTCTTTTTCATATATCAACAATTAGTAACAATTTTAGTTAATTTTCGTTTATCCTGTATTTCTTGAAATTTATATTTTAGAATTTGGAACAAGATAAAATGAGATAGATATAAACAAATCTATATATTTATATATATATATATATAAATATAGCAACGTTGTTTTGCACATTTTAAACTTTGTTCCAAAATTCTATATTTAGTTAGTACTGTTGTTGTTGTTTTTTTTTCTTATTACTGTCATTGTAACCACCTACAACTTTTGACTGTACATAATATATTCTCTATTTCTCTCTCCTCCTTTGTCTCCCTCTCTCTATATCTCTCCCTCTCCCTTTCTCCGTTTTAGTAATGAGGGTGAGTCTAACTATATATCGTTATTTGATCTCAACCCATTGTTGGAGTAAGGAGTCTCTGTTATATTCATATTCAGTGGCGTACCCTAATTCGAAGCTAAAGAATGTGTATAGTATTGCATTCTTTCAGATCTAAACTTTATTTATTTATTTATTTATTTATATACAATTTATAATCAAGTGAGAGTGCCTCTTACGACTGCACACTGTACAGGTTCAAAAAGAAAAACAAACATAGCAAAAAAAAAATAATAATAATATAAAATGGAAAAGGAAATAAAATTAATAATAATAATAGTGATAATAAAGAAAAATAAAGAAGTAAGGCCAATCTCCGCACAGCCGACACCCTATTCTGACGGGAAAAATCAGAAAACTAGAAAGAGATAGATCGAAGAAAAACAAAAGAGTTTCTTCACACAATTTAGAAAAATTGGTAGTGTGCGACGGTATCGTGTGTGATTATTGTGAGAGTATGCACCCGCAGATGAAGTGCTATATAAATCAGATAAACATGTTCATCTGTTTTTCAGGGGAATCATCTGATGATCGAAAATCAGTTGGGGAAATCAGAAATGCAGAAGCCTACAACATTTGAAGGACGATTGTTTTCTCCCTTTTGGTTTAACCAATCTTTGTATAGTGTTATCCCATACTTGCATCAGAAGTAGTATGTCGGCTGTGTGGAGATTGCCCTGAGAACTTACTACCCAGCTCAGCAAATAATACAAATAATAAACATGAAGCAACAACAACCTTACACCAAGTCTCGTGTGGTTAAAGCGAGACAAGTTCAAGCATCTCCGAATTATAATTGGAAAAGAGTTCCACAAACGGGCTCGCGAAGTAAAATGATTTGGTATTCTACGATATTAAACAGATAGATTAGAAAAGGAGCACAAAATAACTTTAAATAAGCAAAAATAAAATTCTACCCTCAAATAGAATATCAAGACAACAATCAAGTAACAAAAATACAAACCTAGAGACAGTACTAACTCTGCAAATGTAATAAAAAGGTTTAACTTACGATTGATAGGTAGGTTCCTAGACATCGGTCGTAGGTCGAGTAGGTCTTAAGTCTAATTTCATAAAAATGCAGTTGACCCCCCAATAACATGAGTTCATAAAAGACGTATTCGTATAACAGGGGGGAAAAATTGCGATCGTGTTCATACAATACGCTAAAAAAGGCTACTATTACACGATAAATGAATGAGACAGATGTTACGATTTTATTACATTTTTGCACCAACAATTAATATAAGTTTTGACTGGTAACACTAAATGTCATTGTGCTTCTCATACTTCGGGGAAAACCCCCAAAAAAGTAGAAAATATTGATAAATTTGTATAACATTTCTTGTGAAAAAAAAGAAACATTTATTATTCAACAGTCGTAAAAATTATTGTCATGTAGTAAGCCTAACTTATTAAAAAAAGTTATAACAACTAAGCTAATCGCTTTAGGATGTGAACGGGTCATGTATTTGTATAATCTAAGTGACTCGTAAAATACACGGATTCATATAAGACGGAACGTATCTATCGTGTTAAATTTTAGGAAAATCGGTCGTATAAGTACGAACCGGCATAACGCAAACCATCATAAGTCAAGGACTACCTGTATAGAAAAAGATAATTTAGATACATCCAACAAATAAAATTCACTTCAAAGTTAATTTTCTTTTGTTGGCATAAAATTTAAAGAATGAATTGATTGAAATATATCATCTCTAATTCTCTTGCAATTAGAAAATTAATACTTTCGATGTTAATTGAGTCAAATTTGAATGAGAAATGGAGAACTGGAGAACTGGAAGTAATAATTAAATTGCTTCAATTTCATATTTAAGGAGATATGTGCATTTTATTCTATCTATATTTTTCTTTTATAATAATCAAACCATCAAAAAAGATATGGAATTTGATTGAAGAAAATTTTTTCCTGACATATAATTATTTAAAAAGGACGAAGGATTTAATTGAAATACAAATACAAAATTTTCAATTTAACTAACTGCTCGCTTCGCCCACTAAACCCCGTGTGTATAAACAACAACCAAAATACTAGATCAATTAAAAACAATATAGCAAGGACACTATTCTTTTGTTTTTTGTTTCTTTTTTATTTTCTTCAGCGATAGAGTAAGGTTCTCTTTTTCTTTTTCTCGGAGAAAAACTTTTTTATTAAACAATTTATAAATAAGTTTAATTTAGTTAGCCTTATTTACCCCTCTATTCTGACCGCAGTCATAACATAACGTCATTGCCATAACTTTTTTTTTTAAGACTATTTGGTATTCTGACCCGGTCATAACTAATAACTGTCATAAAAAAGAACATAAGTTCTGACCGAAAATATTTGACATCATAATGTGTTCTCTCTGAGTGATTTAATCGTTAAAAATGGAATAACTTCCACCATTTTCTTTTAAAACACACACAAATAATTTTACACATGCACAAACATTTTCGAGAGAGTATTTCTCAAATAACCATAACAACTCGCTCGAATTATAACAGTTTAAAAACTGTTACAAATTCATATTTGGACATAATTATGATCCGGTTCGCTAGAATACGAATTTTCGCAGCGGTCATAATTTCAGTCAGAATATTATTATCATAAATGTTTATGACAGCAAAACTGTCACAATGCCACAATAATGGGGTTAGTCTTGTTTAACTTATAATGGAGGTCAATCAGTTTTTAATGTATTTTCTTTTAAATTTTTGTTTTTTTTGTTTTGATTTGATAAAATAATGTACACCATGAAATAAGACTTGAAAAAGTCGAAATATATTAGACGAAACGTTGGCAGTAATTGAAAAAGGTATTTTAATTACTAATAATAAGGTCTTATGCTCTTCTAGACAGATCTCCGATTTTAATTACAATAATTAGTTTTTAATGATACTTCTAGATGGCCCATGACATATCTTCTTTTTTCACAACAATCATTATTCTTGTCATTCCAAAAGGTTCATAAATGTTTTTATTTTTATTAAACAATGTTTATTAATTATTATTCAATGAAGTTCATTGTTTTTTTTATTGTTTTTAACATAATTTCAAGATATTTTTGGACTAAAAAGAATTTTCTCTCGTTTTAAGGTTATGTGAAAGAAGAAAACATGTAAAAACTAGATGGAATTTTTAAAATATTCAAATGCAGATAATCCTGTAAACATTGTGGGGAAACAATTTAGGACCACTTCACAATTTCATTTGATAATTAAAACAATAATGAAATAGATGCTTTAAATTGATCATTATTACGTATGGTAAATAAAGGCCATTATCGAGTTTTAATGACCGATTGGGCAATAATGATCACTAAAATCGGAGATCTGTCTACGATGCTAGGTAAATAAAGGTCATTATCGAGTTTTAATGAACGATTGGGCAATAATGATCATTAAAATCGGAGATCTGTCTAGGATATCGAAGGCGAACCTTTTTGAGAAGTGGGTCAAATTTTCTTCATTATTTTTTTAGTACTAGCTCACTAAATCAGCGGTGTCACTTGGAAAGGGGGAGCGAAGGATGGTTAAAAACTACTTTTTTTGGTTCTCACTTTTACAACCATCTAAAAAGTTTACGCTTCCTTTTTATTTTATAACTTTTACTTTTGCAAGTGAAAAACAAAAATAAAGGAATAAAGAAAATCATATATATACTATGAAATATTATTTGTGATAAAAAATAAGTTTATAAAAATCAACGCGTGGATCCGTGAAAATGCCTGGTTGGGTTACTGTTTGAACCGCGGGTCATAGGCTCGCCATCGCTGGTCTAAGACATTATGTAAATAAAGGTCCTTTTTGAGTTTTAATGACCAATTTGGCAATAATGATCATTAAAATCGGAGATCTGTCTAGGATATTAAATCTAACTAAATTTTAAACTTATTTATAAATAGAAATACAAATTTCATATTCTTTTGTAAAATATCTTCGGCCCCTGCCTCTACGCCACTGAATTTTAGTTAGTGAATATTTTGTAAATTTTTGTAACAGAGACTTTATATATTACTAGATATATATATATATATATGTTATATATATAAATATTTTGGCAATACAATACATTTCACATATGGTAAATACTTTATGTATGAACTTTTGTTAAATGAAAATGAATTTAGTATAGTATATATATTTTTTTTTCGAAAATGAGAATATTTTCTAGGAATGGGCTTTTCGATGATATGTGATGGGAAATGATTGTGAGAAGAGAAAAAAAAAATTTTAATATATGAAATAATAATGTGAGAAAATGAAATACGAAATCTATATTAGGTGAGTTTTTTGGTCTTCATATTACTCTGATTCGGATCAAAACAGCATGTGAGAAAAAAAACGACAAGGAGCAAGAGAAATCAAAAACATATAGTAACTGGAAAACTATCAAAACTAACAATATTTCAACGTTTTTTTCTTCATTACTTTGTTTCCTCTTTTAAAAATTTCCTCTAATTTGCAGCTTACCTAGATCCTAATAGCATAAATCTAATCAAGCTTATTTTTTCCTAGGATTATTTCTTTCTCCACTGTCCTTGAACCGATATTACTGAATTTTACCACGCTATCGTCTATTCATGCCAGTTAACCAATATAATTAATTTCAGCAACAGTCCTTTAAAAATTTTCGATTTACATCCGAAAAACCATATAAAAAAGCGACAAAACTTTCTGGTAACTCTGGTTTTTGCTTAATAACTTCGATTTCCCCCCCTTCCTCGGTCGAATTTTTCTGAAATGCAATTCCAAATCCAATTAACGAATAACTAAATCACATTCTAAATTTTAAAAAATCGGATCAGTTACTAGTTTTGGGTGCATTGGCTTCTCAATTGTCACGTGTGGATTTTCTGTGCCCCAAATATGGCAATTTTGCTTCTTCACATAACTACCGAGGTGAGAAGGAGCTTCGTCGGAAAAGATGATTTTTTGGTAAAAATGCTCATCTTCTTCTTCTTCTTCAGTTTTTAACATTTCCCAACATTGATCAAGGATATATTGACTCATTTCGTTCACCGGGAATATAATACTGAATTTCTGTCACTTGACAGATAACATTAGAGTTATGAGCGGCGAAATAATCGCTAGTTCAAAAACCAACCCAAAGATGTCGCACAATTTATATGTTTAAATATGTACCATCATTGATTGACAGCTTACAATGTCTTGTTGGAACATGCTACATATATGTACCAAATTCTTATACGGTCTACAAAATAAAACAATTAGTTAGAAGCAGTCACAAACACATTATAAAATTGTTTAAATATACTGCAGTAATTCCAATACTATGGACCTAATTAAAGCTAGACACGTCTTTGGTGTCACTTGCCACTTTCGTCGAAAACATTACATCGGTATCTCGGCAATAATTTGGCGGATGTTGTTTTTTATGCGCTCCAACGTTTTTGGTTTCTTAACGTAGATACGACTTTTAATGTAACCCCACAAAAAGAAATCCAATGGCATTAAGTTGCATGATCTTGACGACACTAAAACGTGAAATAAAGGCGATCTGGGAACTTTTCACACAAAACATCCAACGTTACACCCGCTGTGTGACAAATTGCACTTTCTTCCACATATCCAATATCTTCGATTCCATGCCAGAAGTAATCGGCTATCATGCGCCTATATCGCTCACACCATTGACTGTTACAGTCTGATTGCTTTCAAAAAAGTAAGTTCCAATGACGCCGCCTGACCAGAATGTGCACCACACAGTCACTGTTTGGGTATGGTAATGGTGTCTCGCGGATCTCATAAGGATTTTGATCCCCCTATATGCGGTAATTTTGCTTATTAGAACACCCAAAGAGGTGGAAATGGTGCTCATCAATAAAGAGAATTTCCTTTGGAAAATTGAACAATTTTAACGCATTGAGCCGTGGTTAAGCTCTCCATTTTGTAAATGTACTTGTATTGTTACAAACTGACATTTGACACTTATCGATAGCTGCTTAATTATTAGTGCTGCAAACATACGAAACTCAAATTGGATTACCCTATATATCATATATATCACATATTTCTGAAAGCCATATTATAATTTCAATGGATAATTTGAAATTGTTAGAAATGTATTTTGCCAGTATTAGAGAAATATATCTTATCGAGATAATAATTTAGCTCTATAGATTGAAATGAAGAAAACTAACCAACTAACCCAACTCGGGAATATTATTAGGCTTTATTTTTTTTTAAATATTTTCTGTGTGATATGAAAATGAATATACATATTTACAGTCTTTTTTTACAAATACTATTAAAGCCTAAAGCCCTGAGTCCAATGAGAAGCACGCGTTTTTTTTGTGGCGCGCTACTTTATGGCATCCGAGATACAATGAGCGCCACGCGATTATTTTGACATTTATCGTCGAAAGTCTGAAGTTGGTAGATGATTTTATTTTCTGAAATAAAAGTGATTCAAAATGGTTTTATAAAAGGATACTTACGGTAATTAAAGCAAGTGTTATTGCTCTGAAAGCGTATAAAATGAGGAAAATTTTATCAAGTAAGGCAGAATTTGGAACAGCGTGTCACAAAGTTTTAAGTTTCATCAAACTTTAACGGCGCTACAAAGTGGTGCTGTTATCTTTGTATTTAGAGCTTCAAAAACGAGTGCAGGTCATTGGACACACTGCTTAAGTTTGTTTTGCAGTACTGCAATGGTTCAGTATATCTATACACAAAAAATTGCGTACAAAGGAATACGTACACAGAAATTTTAGTATATATAATATTTCGAAAAATTTGTTTCAAGAAACTAAAAAAATTTCATATTTTCAGGGGATATTATGCATTTAAAATTTAAATGCTGTACTTACTCAGAGTCTGAATGCTATTTTGGACAAACTTTAAATATATGAGATTATGTACTAATGTTTCACTATAGAAAATCAATAATCCGGTTAGGACAGAATAGGATAAAATTCAAAAAATCTCTATTATCGTATATGTTTTCGGTAATTTTTTTCTCGTATTTTATTTCATTTGATATATGTTATATCCCCGAAAATATTTGGGTCGGTACCCTTTTTTAAACTCGACACAATCAATCAATTTGAACTAAAATACTATTTTCGGTTCGGTTTCCCTATTCCCCATATGGAATACATATAGGTAGAGTATGTATATAGTTTTTATAAATATGGCAAAACTATCTTCTTATACACTAGGGTACTCAATAATTTCTCAGCCTTGACAAGAGAACGCGCTGCTAACAGGTCATTTTTTTGTATTACCTTCATATGAAGACGTGTCAATTTTCATGTCGATAAGTCAATTCAGTCTTTGTTTAGAAACTATTTGAAGTTGACGTGTCATTGAATTTTTTTAACATGGAAAAAATTGAATATCGTGCAGTGATTAAATTCGTTGTTTTGGATGGTTTACCAACTGTAGAAATTCATTCAAAATTGTTAGAAGTATATAAGGATGCATCGCTTTCACTTTCCACTGTGAAAAAATGGGCTGCTCTTTTTAAATCTGGTCGTACAAGCCTTGAATATGATACACTCGAACCATGTCCAAAAAGTATATCAACAACAGAAAACATACAAAAAATACAAGATATTGTTTTGGAAGATCGACGAGTGACTGTAGATAAGATAGGTCACACCATAGGAATCTCACATAGATCATCACATCTTAGCTGAAGTTTTAGGTTTCAAAAAGCTTTGTGCAAAATGGGTGCCGCATTCGCTAACAATTGAACAAAAACAACTTCGAATGCAACTTTCTCAATAATATTTGGATCGTTTTAAGAAGGATTGATTTGGTACGTCGATTCTTCATTATTGATGAGACTTGGGTCCACCACCATGATTCTGAATCGAAACAGTAAGCTAAAAGATGTCATAGCAGCTGTAGGGGCGTTGTTTTGGAGGTCTACCAGATTTTCATTTCAGGAATGGAATACTTAAATTGGAGAATCGTTGGAACAAGTGTATTGAAGTTCACGGATATTATACTGAATAATGAAATATATTTCATTTATAAAAACAGTGGTTTTCTTGTCGAGGCTAAGAAATTATTGAGTACCTTAGGATATTCACCTAAATAGAAAAAGAAAGGGGTATAAAATAATTACATGTAATTCATTAAAAACAAATTAATATTGCGGGTTTGGTTGGAAATTTTTTTTAAATTCGAAAGAAAATTAAGAGAATCCATCTATCTAGAAACGATTTTATTTTTAATAAAATAATATTTGACACTTAAAGCCAATCTCCAAACTGTTGATATCCTATTTCTGATGCAAGTATGGGATGACACTATACAAAGATTGGTTACACAGGAAAGGAGAAAACAATCATCCTACAAATATTGTCGGCTTCTGCATTTCTCATTTCCCTAACTGATTTTCGATTTGCAGATGATTCCCCTCAAAAACAGATGAACATGTTTATCTGATTTATATGGCACTTCATCTGCGGGTGCATACTCTCACAATAGTCACACATGATACCGTCGCACACTACCAATTTCTCTAATTTGTGTGGGAAGACTCTGAGATGTTTTTATTCGGTCAATCCTAGCGAAAATTGCAAAAGGTATAATGCCAAAAGTACGTATAAGTTAGTGTCAGCGATGCCAGCGAAGTTCGTTCGCATAGTTGAGGCCTAAACTACATACGTTAACGAGCTTAGTTCGTGTCGCTCATGATCAGGTGACGTAGTTTCAAAGCTTCACTGAAGTGTGCAACGACCAATGCAAATGCCGAATTTTTCACTTTCATCGAGAAACTTAGTTTACGTAGTTTAGCTCGCTCAGCTCAAGTGTGCGGCGGGCATTATCCATTTTGACCTTTTCAACCGTTGCAAATAGTTTCATTCTAAAGATTAAAAATGAATCAAATGACCTTCACACAACATTCCTTCTCACCTCATAAAAAGAAAATAAACGATTTCGAGCGAAATAACTTTGAATACTTTTTTTATTCTTTGGTTTCTTCTTCTACAAAATAATACAAAAGCTTTTACTAAAATTTAATTTGATAATAGAATTATTAAAAAATTTTCAAAATAGTTTTTTTTTCTAAAATTTTTAATCTTTTTAAAAAGGTTCTAAACAAATTTCCGTTCAAACAAAAGAAAAAACAACTAAATCGAAAGCTTTTTTAAGAAGACCATTTTCTCTCTCTCTCTCTCTTTCTCTCCGAGTTAAAGCTTTCAGCATAATAACATAGAATTGCGTAATGAATGTACGTACCGTAAAGTGGGTGGTTGTGATATTTTGTTTGTCGAAGGATGGCTGGTTTGAATATACATATATATATATAGGTTTTTTTTTTTTGGGGGAAAAAAGCTTTTGGTATCATAAAAACCAGAAGCATCCTGAATCAATCAGGATCCAAATGAAACAGTAGCCGGTAATAGTTCGCGATTGGCAACCAACAGTCACAGACTGAATTTTCTCGTGTCGTTTTCACTTTAGTTATTTTTGTGTGATTTAAACAGAAAAAGAAATATATCGTATGTGTTTTTTCGTTTTTTGTGGACCGATTTTGTAAAAATTTTTTCTTCTTAATTTATTTCGTTTTTTTCTAGACTTCTTAATATATTTTTTAAGTTGTTTTGAAAAAAAAAAGTGTAATTTTTTGGTGAAAAAAACCAAAACAAAAACAGTTTAAAATCAGTTCAAAAAGAGTTTAACAACATTTTTTGTTTATTTTTCTCTTTTTTGTGATCTAAGAAATTCAACTATTATTAAAAAAAAAAAAAAGAAAAGAAAAACGTTCTAAAATGCCAGAAACTTGAAAGATTATTTTTTTCGGTTTTCTCTCCTTGCTGCTTGTTTTTAATTTGGTTTCTTTTCTTTTAATTTAAAAAATATAATTAAGAAAATTCAAATTTTTTTAATATCCACAAAAAAAAAAAAAACGGAAAAAACATGCAAAAAGAAAATTATTTAAGAAAAACTTTGGAGTTAGTTTGTGTTAAAAATATTTGATTAAAATAATTTTGCGCGGTTCTGCAAAAAAAAGGAAAAAAATAAGTAGGAAAATTTAATGTTTATTTAATATTATTAAAAAGACCTTAAATTTTTTTTTGATGGATTTTGTGTGGAGTTTTTCGGTCAATTCCTTAGAAAACTAAAATCTATTTGAAATATATCAAAAGAAACATGTGTTCGAATGGTGATACTAAAGCGACTTTGTTACAACAGCAAAACATATTGCTACAACTCCATATAAGACTATTTTGTACAACAATTTTGTATATAGTTTTTTATTCATTCGTAACTAAACAAGGTAAAAAAGGAAAACTTAAATATTACTCTATTATTTTCTTTTGCAGTTTGCATCATTGGGAAAATTATTTTTGAAATTTAATTTTTTTGAGACTCTTGATGCGCAAATAATGTTCGAATTTTCTAAAAAAAAGAAAGAAATAATCCTAGAAGAAAATGACCCTCTTTATAAAGTCTTTTTTATGATGTACTTTAAAAACTAATAAACTTGTTTGAATAAAAGTTTTAGATTAGACTTATGCTATCAGGGTCTAGGTTACCGGCAAATTACTTGTAGAAGGAATTTTGAAAAGATGAAACAAAGTTATGACAAAAAAATCTTTGAAAAATGTTAGTTTTGACAGTTTTTATGTCCCATTTCTACCATAGGTCGATTTTCAGTTACTATGTGTTTTTTTAATCTATATTCTATTCTATAAACCTATTCTAATAAATTGTGTTCCTGATATGGAAATATGGAAAAAGAATCTTATTTTATTAAAGTTCGAATTTTAAGTATGTTACACCTAGTTCTGTTTTTATGCGACGTTTTTTTTACGCAAATTTGATTTAACACGATTCCAAAAAAGAAAAATTTCATAATAATAATTTTTAGAAACAAAATAACATGTATGTGTGATCTCTTATCACGTTTCGTTGTGCAAAAAGGTAATTCCCCGAAAATATGGTGATTTCCCTAATTTTATACAATGTTGGAAACTGGTTTGGCCAGAATGCGTTATAAATGGAAATGCGGTACCTTCTAATACAGTTGAGTATTCCAAAATTATATCATTAGCTCATGTGAAGTAGGTGGATGGAGAAGGGTTTGATGATCTTTTGCCTCAAGATGTAGGAGAATTACTACAGGATAAGGAAGTCACTAACGACGAAATTATAGGTTGTAATACTTGAGACATTCAAGAAGTTAGTGAGGAAGAAGAATGTCCTTCCCTCAATGCAAACATAATTAAAAAGGCACTGGCAGCCTGGCTGCGAAATTGAGTGATCATTTTGAAAAACATGATTCTATTGAAGAAAGAGGTAATAAATTTCAATATGACTTGAAATTACTAATGAGCAATTATCGTGAATTGCATAAAGAACTTGTAAGATCAGGAACACAACGATTTATTACGGATTTCATCACCAAAACCGCTGAAACAGCAGTAGTAAGATAATGAAAATTAAGTGGAAATTTTAAGTGATGAAACTGCCACCTAATAAGGAATCTGTCTTGCTATGAATTTTTCCAGCTTTTGGTTTATTAAAATGATTTTTTGGGTTATTTTTTGTGTTGTTTGATGAATAAAATATAATTTCTTTGTTCAATTAGTTAATTTTCAAATAAAAGACGGTGTAATTTACCTAAAATCGATAAACTCCTCTATTTTAATGACATTATTTTAGTTTATTTTCAAGTGTAGAACCAATCCCTCACTTTTTTTACGCGAGTTTTCGAGGAACGTATCTATAGCGAAAAAACAGAATTAAGTGTATGCCTAAAATTAGGCAATTTATGATTTCTTTTTTTTCACTGTAGAAAAATCTTGAGATGCTTTGATGAGAACAGTTTCCTAAAAATTAACCTACAAGGTGTAGTCCAAAGTAAACAGAACTTTAAAAAAAAAAAACAGAACAAATGGTTTTTTCGGCAAAATCAATTGATTTTATTCAAAATAGTCTCCTTCTGCTTCAATACAGCTTTTTGCACGGTCCAAAAGCATGTCGAACGAGTGTTTTAGCTCGTTGGCCTGTATGGCCGCCAGTATGCCGGTGCAAGCCTTTTGAATGGCCTCTACGTCTGCATAACGCTTTCCTTTCATCGGCAAATGCATTTTTCCGAAAAAGTAGAAGTCGCACTGTGCCATATCCGGTGAATACGGGGAGTGGTTGATGGTTAAAATGTGCTTTTTGGTGAGATAATCGGTCACAAGCGTCGATCGATGAGACGGCGCATTATCGTGCAACAAACGCCAACTTCCATCTTCGCGATATTCGGGCCGAACACGTCGAATACGGCGCACCAAACGCTTCAAAACTCCTAGGTAGAATACCGCATTAACGTTTTGACCG
This sequence comes from Xylophagus ater, assembly GCA_963422695.1. NCBI lineage: Eukaryota > Metazoa > Arthropoda > Insecta > Diptera > Xylophagidae > Xylophagus > Xylophagus ater. The sequence goes on from OY730480.1 coordinate 60,941,563, forward strand.
GGTGGAACAAATTCTTTGTGGACAATACCCTTGGAATCATAAAAACAAATCAGCATTGTCTTCACTTTTGACTTCAGGCGCGATTTTTTGGGTTTCGGCTCGTCCGGCGCCTTCCATTCAGCACTCTGGCGTTTCGTTTCGGGATCATATTGAAAACACCACGTTTCGTCACCAGTCACAATGTTATAAAGGAAGTTTTTGTCCTTTTTGACCTCTTTAATGATGTCCTTCGAATGTTGAATTCTGAGCAATTTTTGGTCGTCAGTCAATTTGTGCGGAACAAACCGTGCACACACCTTTTGTAAACCCAAATGTTGGGTCAAAATGCGATAAATCGATGTTTTGGAGATGTTCAATTCCAGTTCCATGAATTTCAATGATGATTTCGGCTGATTTTTGATGAATTCACGCACAGTTTCGATGGAATTTTCGGTGATCACGGATTTTGGTTGGCCCACATGTTGATCGTCATTTATGTCCTCACGACCACTTTGAAAACGTTGAAACCACTCGTGCACTCTGCTACGGGATAGGAAATCATCGCCATAAACTTGTTTCATCAATTGAAACGTTTCGGTAAAAGTTTTACCAATTTTAAAACAAAATTTAATGTTGGCTCTTTGTTCGAAGCTCATTTTCGCACCGATGACACAAACATACTGACACTTAAAACGCAATAACTTCACTTTCAATAGATGAAATGTCATGAAATTCTCACAGGAAGTCGATAAAGGATAGCAGATTCTAACGCACCAGTCGACATACAAGTATAGACGGCGCCACTAGGGGCGCTAGATTCAAAAAGTCCTGTTTACTTTGGAAAGGACCTTGTATTTTAAAGATTACTTCTGTAAAACCACAAAAAAGAAAATAATTGATAGTAGATTCTATAACTATGACACTAATATATAAAGTTTTGCACATTTGATATTTGCAATCGTTAGATATTTGGAACCTAGCTTCTTAAATATATTTAGAAGAAAGTGCACGTGCTAAGAACCATAACTGTGCAACACCATACCATTATAATGCAATACGATAGATATTCACTAATTTTTACCTATGGGGCTCAATAATTTTTCAGCCTCGACAAGAGACTACGCTGGTAACAAGTCCATTTTGTTTTATGTTGGTACAACTTTCATACGAACACGTGTCAAGTTTCATGTCGATAAGTTAATACAGTCTTTATTTAGAAGCTATTTGAAGTTGATGTGTCACTGAATTTTTTTTTACATCGAACAATGATTAAATTAGTTGTTTTGCATTGTTTACCACCTACAGAAATTCATCCAAAAAAGTATATAAGGATGCATCTACTTCACTTTCCATTGTGCAAAAAGGGCTGCCTTTTTTAAATCTGGTCGTACAAGCCTCGAAGTTTTATCACTCTAAGGTCGTCCAAAAAATGTATCAACAACAGAAAACATACAAAAAATTCGGGATATTGTTTTGGAAGATGGACGAGTGACTGTAGATGAGATAGCTGACACCAGAGAGACCAGAGGTATCTAACATATATCAGTACATCACATCTTAGCTGAAGTTTTAGGTTTCAAAAGGCTTTGTGCAATGCGACTTTCTTAACAACATTTGGACTGTTTTAAGAAGGATAAAATGGGTTTTGTACATTGATTTATCACTATGGAGGAGACTTGGGTCCACCACCATGATCCTGAATCGAAATAAGAAGCTAAAGCAGATCATTGGAGCTGTAGAGGCGTATTTTGGAGGCCTACCCTATTTTCATTTCAGGGATGGAATCCTTAAATTGGAGAATCGTTGGAACAAGTGTGTTGAAGTTCAGGGAAATTATACTGAATAATAAAATATATTTCATTTACAAAAACAGTGTTTTTTTTGTCGAAGCTAAGAAATTATTGAGTGCCCTAGTATTCTAATCGATTTTGGCAAGAAGAACAAATTTTCATCTTCATAGATTTGAAGTAGATATAGACTTGGGATTTTGATGCTGATTTGATTCCTAATAAAAAATTAAAAACTGGGCATAAATATAAATTCTGTTCTGTTTTTTTTTGTTCTTTTATATTATTAAAAAATAATTTCTTTCATCAACAGTGAAGTAGGCAATTTATAATTTTTTAATCGAAATTTATGATAAATAACGAATTTTTTGTCTCAATTTGAATTTTTGAACCTTTCAGACTTCTCAAATCGTGTTATTTTGGTGTATTTTTTTCGATACAACATATTGTACTATATTTTGAGATGTTTAAATCAATTTCGATGATATTTAATGGAAAATAGGAAAGATAAAAGGTTTCGTCGTTCATCGAATCAAACTATAATCTTTCATTTCTAATATTCATTGCTATATTATAAACGAATTGGATTGTATTTTGTTTGATTTCTGTTTTATGCATGATTTCTGGAAACTTGGGTTTCTAGGACTCGCCGAGTACGAGTCCCAAAGTTTGAAAACTCGTCGAGTCCGAATCGAGTCCGGATCTAAATCTACACTCAAATCAATAAGAGAAAACGTTTAGTATTTTGGAGTTCAATAACGAAATATTTAAGAAATACTAAAGAATTAAGAGACTTGTCTCGATCGGATTGTAGTACAGAAACAGCTACTTATCGAAAATATTCTTTCATTAGAGATTGAAGTTGGTTTTATGAAGGAAAGTGCGTTGTTACAGGTCATCAAGATTACTTTGAAAATGCGAATCTGTTCTGTATAGAAATTCATTTCATATATTCTAAAGAAATTGAAAAAAAAATTACAATTTTCATAATATAAATTCACCCACGCATATATAATAAAAAAAAAAGAAGAAGAAAAATACAATAAACCCCCTTAAGAAAATTTTTTGTATTGTTTATGTGCATTTTCATTGTTTCAAGCTTTTCATTAGAGTACAAGAAAAAAATTTATTAGGCAGACATAATTTTCCAAAGAAAACAATTTTTTTCGGATTAGTTTTAAGCCATTGCACTCATTTTTTTTCACAAAATGTTTTTTACTATCTTACACATACAACATAATTAGTTAGTATGATTATTTATGTTCTAAATAGAAAACTTACCCTCTCGATACTGTTACCTTTTAATATCCTATACCATCATCATTATTACTGGCACTAAAACCCGAGTCCAAACTTCCTCAAGCTAACTTTCCCGTGGTCCCGGTCTCGAGCTGCTAAATTCCAGTTATGGACTCCTATTTTCCTCGACTCTGTAGTACACACCGGTGGGTGTCTATATAGGATACGTATCTATTTAGTGTTTTATGTAGATATATGCAGAGCACTATGATTTGTATACTGGCAACTATTCACTATTGACCTTTCACCAGTTTTAACTCTATATTTTTTGTTTATTTCGGGAAGCTTTTTGAACGGATGCTGGGGTTTTCACTATTGGAAGATAAAAGATTTTAGATAGGTATCAGATAAACTATCACATAATATCTCATGCTAACTGACTAGCATGATTAGTTGTAGCATTAGGAATGTATCGCAGTTCAGGACATACAAGTACAACTGAAATTAGCTTTCAAATTCTATAAATGACACGAAAGAGGCTGCCGTCGAAAACCTATGCGGTATTATAATAATCGCAAATTTCCTAAGACACTAAAAAAATATATATATATATATATTATGTGCCTTCTTCCTGTAAAATCAAATTAGGATTTATGGAAAATGTGTTCATAAAATTCTTAATTTAATCACGACATACAATACTTCTGCTATATGGCATGGTTAGACCAATAGTTGAATATGCCAGTCAGGTATGTCTCCCTACCAAAAAGCCAAAATTAACCGATTGGAATCTGTTCAACGTATAGGCTCGTACGAATTACATTGCGTAACCCTTCATGGAATGACCCCTTTCCACTACCACCATACCTTGATAGATTAAACTTGATAGGTTTAGAGTCCTTAGAAAGGCGACGCCTAGTAGCGGTTGTGGTTCTCGTGAGCCAAACCATTAATGGTGCCATTGACTTCGCCTTTCTGTTGTACAAAATTCATCTTAACATTAATACACGGTTCTTAAAAAAAAAGAAAATGCGATATTACTGTGAATGAAATTTAAACACCAGACAACTTGATATGAAGCTTTAGATTCGAACCACTAAACTAGTCAGTTTCGTTTAAATATTTCTTCACCAAAATATCATCGATCAATGCCATGACCTTTCTTCACTATTAAATCCTAACCAAAGACTATACTAATAGGAATTTATTTTCTTCAAATTTCATTGAAATTGGATATTACATTTCCGAATTATTGTATCCAATAGAAAATCCTGACAGGCCATTTAATGTTCTTTAAAAATGTATGTATATATATTTTTTTAAAATTTTTTTTAGTATCCCCCCCCAAAAAAAAAACATATTGTTTTTGTATTTAATTTATGTGTATGTTTTTTGAGGACATAAAGACACTATAAACCAAATTCTGAGTATTATTACCAAAATACAGAAACAAAAAAATGGAGGAAGAAAAGAACAAAGTCCTTGTAATTGATGAGTACAGGAATTCTTGTCTTGTCCCTTTTCTTTTTTGATGATTGTCCATGACAATAAAATCATCCCGTATATATACAACATCCCTTTCCTTGCTCACAAAAAAAAAACGAAAAAAAGAAAAAAGATTGATCCCATATAAAATAGTCTTGAAAAATAAAAAAAAATATAAAACACAGGATTTTAAATGTTTAAATTTTATTACAAGAAGTTGGTTAATAAAAAAAAAAAGAAGAAAAAAACGACAAAATGGTTACCACACTGAAATGGCTCACAAAAAAATAAAACCCAATTTTGAAAAAGGTCGTTTCATATGTCCCAAATGTTTTTTCTGCGTTATTTACTTTTTTTTTTTTGGTTCAGGAAGAACCTCTCTCTCTCTATCTCAATTAAGTCTCTTTCAATGGACATGTTGTTTTCTGTGAATGTTTTTTATTGTACATACTTCTGATATGACCTTTTTCCAGTTTTGTTTTATTTTTGTTGCGCTTTTTGGCGTAGACTGTCATAAATTGATTTAAAATATATATATATATATTGTATATATAGGGTAGTTCAAATGGGACACTACAATACGGACGGCGAACCACGAAATATTTTTTTTTATTCTTTTAACATTTATGCTCGTGAATAGTTGCGATTTCATCATGGAGCAGTACACACTTGAACAACGTTTACAAATTATTTAAATTTATTACCGAAATTCTGAATCGGTCGCCGCAATTTTAAGAGCCAATTTTCATAGAAAAATCATTTCCAGTGACGAGGCCCATTTTAGGCTAAACGGATTTGTTAACAAGCAAAATATGCATTATTGGGCAGGCCGCAACCCACACATTCTTCAAGAGACACCATTGTATCCCCAAAAAATAACTGTGTTATGTGGATTACATGCTGGAGGTGTCATTGGGCCATATTTTTTCGTTGATGCTGAAAACCGCCACGTTACAGTTAATGGAAATCGCTATCGAACCATGCTAACTGATTATTTTTGGAATGAATTGCGTGATATGTACTTGGAAAGATATGTAGTTTCAACAGGACGGTGCCATTTGCTACACAACAAATGTTACAATCAATTTATTGAAAAGTAAGTTTGGTGAGCGTGTTATGTCCAGAAATGGACCCATCAATTGGCCGCCCCGTTCGTGCGATTTGACACCTCTCAACTATTTTCTTTGGGGTCACGTGAAGTCATTGATCTATACCAATAAGGCGGCGACGTTAGAAGAGCTTAGAGCAAATATTGAACTCGAAATTGCTGCAATATCGGCCAATTTATGCGGAAAAGTGGTCGAAAATTGGGTTCAACGACTGGACTTTTGCAAACGTGCTCGTGGTGTTCACACGAAGGAAATTGAATTCCATACATAATGGCATAGAATGTGCTTTAACATGAAATAAATAATTCATTCATATCTCAAATCGTTTTTGTTTTATTTGAAAAAATATTTGTAGTGCCCCATTTGAACTACCCTATGCATATATATTTCAAATTTACAGTGAACACTCTTTTAAGCGAACACAAACGAAATCATTGTGAAATTATGAGTATGGCCGTGTAAACTAGTAAGTGCTTTTTATTAGTTGTACGTTCCAAAACAAATGATTCCTAAGTTGTCTAAGCAAATTGGATTTTCCATTTAACGAATAAGAATACCTATACTTTTTGCACTTAAAGAGCGCTATTGCAGTTTATTAGCTATTATTGTGCTGCGATTTAGCAATTATTTAGTAAATATTTCTTTAAAGCCTTTCCATTTTACTTGGATATCTAAAACTTGACTTAATTTAACTACTGCCTATTATTTTATAGCAAGTTATAAGTTTTTATGTACTAAATTTCATCAAAATCATAAAACCATCGAAATGTTTTAGCTGCTAGATCCGTGAAAGTATTCAATTCCTATACTTAGTAGATTGTAAAATATTTTCTTATATATTGGGTGAAGGAAAAAGTTCGTGCCGTTTTTTCATCAAACACACATTTTATTAAACCAAATATGTGCCGTTTTGATCAATAATATTTTGCTATTTTTCTGGTGATGGTTTTACTGTAGAATTTCTGGGATTTCTGGGCGAAAAACTGAACCAAGTGATTTTCACAGGCCTCTTTTGAAGTCAGCTTTACACCATTAGAAGGAATTCTGCAGAGACCGAAACAAATGGTAGTCGGACGGAACAAGATCCGGACTATACAGTGTCTGCATCAAAACTTCCCAGCCAAGCTCTCTCATTTTTTGCCTAGCCATTAAAGATGTGTGTGTGGTCTGGCATTGTCATGATGGAAGACGACATTTGATCAACCTTGTAGTTCCTCAGCAATGTCATAAAATGCATGATTTGCCGGTCTTCTTCAATTTTTTTCACGAATTTCATAGAGTTTTACAATGATTGGTCTACCAGACTGGGCCGCATCTTTAACATCGAAATTTCTAGAGCAGAAAACCGGTTTACATGCTGCTGATTTTGATAGAGCGCGCCAAGTTTTATTCCCTTGGTCGAAGTGATATTGTAAAATATAGCGATTTTTTTTTGTGATAATTTTGACACATTTTCAAAACACAATTACCACAATTACTTCTGACTGAATTTTCCAATTCTATGAAATGTCACCTTTCAAGCGCGCTATACTACAACTTGATAGGGTTAGAACTGCTAAAGTTATGCGACCCTAAAGTCATCTATTGGAAAAAAACGCCACGAACTTTTTCCTTCACCCAATCAAACGGTATAAGAAAGTATAAACTACGATTTTCACTATTGTCTGTAAATGGCCGGTTTTACACTGGTCTTACATGCGCCTAAGTAACTCGGGTATATCCATGCTGATAATGCTACACTGGTCTTCCATGCGCCTTTCTTCACTGTGAATTTATATACGTCACATCAATGTGCGTGTGTCAGGTGGGGGAATTTTCCTAGTTGATTTGACCAGAAAACCAGTGGGAAGTGTTTATATGTGCGTTTCTTCAATTTTGCACTCAAGCTAAAGCTGGCGCATTTCCCCGGCATTCGCGCACCCTTCTGGCGTATCAATTTTTGAAGAATGCGCCCGTTTGAAGACCAGTGTAAAACCAGCTAATGCAGCTTCTTGTAACTATATCGGTTTGTTATAGAGAGGACAAACACACAGAGATGATATCAAATGCAAGGTTCTAAAGTGAAAACTCTCCGCGTTAATATAGAGAATTTCTTTTTCAAAAAGGAAAACTTCTTCAGTCGTTATAAACAAGTTTCTTTATACACCGTATATACTCCCGTTCATATTGTTGCGTGCTACCCCTCTGGTTCGGATGTTATAGAATGATAACACTTTTTATTTATGTGAATTTAGTGTATAAACTTTATTTCACAATTATTTCTGCGTTAACAATTAGTCTTAAAAATAATTGCCTTGCAATAATTAATTATTACAAAATTAACTTATCACAGATTATTTAAAAATACACAATCATTATTTCCAATAATTTATCACAATTTTTACTTTTTAATGCAAAGTTACTGCTCTGTGCTAGACTTTAATAAATCTTTGAAACACAATCTGACTTTCGGATTTTAACTGAAGACACACTTGATTATCGGCGGATATTTATACAAGTTAGTGTGTCTCGAGAAAAGGCTAGACCTGTCTTATTGTTTTGACAGAATCATTTCGTGGAACTGTCGAAATTGTGTCGGACGTGTAAAAATAAATAAATGTGGTGTTTTCTGGAAATATTCTGATTTCTTTTTATTTAGTAAAAGGAATAGAATATTTCCAGAAATTTACAGTGCAATATTAACTCACGTAGTTCACAAAACAATAACACTTGCTTGTTTTTTCTTTTTCCATTAAGATAGAAAACATAGAAAGAAAAACGCAAAAAATTGGGGTTGATTTAGTGTTAAATGAAAATAGGTGCATTCTTTGGTGCACAACCAAATTGCCATTGTCTTCAGATGGATCGACATTTTAATGAATGTGATATTATATTTCTTAAAAACTAAATTTAATAATATTTCCACAAATATTTAGTATCATAAGATTTTCTTTTTTTTTCTCGAAAAAATATTATATACTAGGCCAGTGAAAAAGTTCTCGAGCTTGATAAGAAAAACATAATTTTAGGGTTCGAAATATACTTTATTATTCAATATAGTCTCCCTGAACCTCAATACACTTGTTCCAACGGTTTTCTAATAGATTGATTCCATCCCTGAAGTGAGAATCTGGAAGGTCTGCAAAATACCCCTTTACGGCAGCTATCACCTCTCATTGATGAAAAACGCCTTCCAAGCATGAATTTTTTCAGGTTTGGAAATAGATAGAAGTCACTAGGAGCCAAATCTGATTGATTTTTGCTATGGTTTTTTAACTTTTGTGAGCTGGTGCATTGTCTTGGTGGGTAATGATTTTTTCTTCTTTAAACCGGACCTTTTTTCACGAATTTTTGTTTCGAGCTGGTCCAATAAGTTCGAGTAATATTTAGAATTAATTGTTTTACCGGTTTGGAGATAATCCACCAACAAAATCCCTTTCGCATCCCAAAAATCTGAGGCTAAAACTTTTTTGGCCGATCTTTGAGCCTTAACCCGTTTTGGAGCCAAATTATCAATTTCACAACACTCTTTTGATTCTGCTTTCGACTCAGGATCATAGTGGTAGACCCAAGTCTCATCCATAGTGATGGATCGGCGCACAAAATTCACTTTATTCTTTCGAAAGCGCTCCAAGTGTTTTTGTTCCATTGTTAGGAAATGCGGCATCCACTTTGTACAAAGCTTTTTTAAACCTAAAACTTCATGTAAAATCTGATATGTTGATCCACGCGAGATACCTATGGCCTCAGCTATTTCATCCACAGTTCTATCTTCCGAAACAATATCCCGTATTTTTTGTATGTTTTCTGTTGTTGATACACTCTTTGGACGTCTGTGATGTGAATCGTCTTCAAAGCTCGTACGACCACGCTTAAATTCAGCAGCCCATTTTCCAACGGTGGATTTCGAAGGTAAAGAGTCCTTAAACACTTTTAATAATCGTTCATAAATTTCCTTCGCTTTTAAACCTTCCAAAACAAAGAATTTAATCACTGCACGATATTCAATTTTTTCCATTTTAAAAAATACTGTGACACATCCACACTAAATGGATTGTAAACAAAGAATGAATTGACTGATCGAAATGAAACTTCATACACGTTCTTATGGAGGATGTACCAATATAGCAAAAAATTTGGGCTACTAGCAACGCATTCTGTTATCGAGCCCGAGAACTTTTTGACTAGCCTAATATTAAATTTTATTAATCAATTACTTATCTTGATTTAATGATAATTTGTTTCAAAATTCAAATAGAAACGCAATAATAATTTATGATTAAGTAATATTGTAACCATCTTTCGCACACTCAATATTATTACAAACATAATGAAATTCTATTCATTTTTCATTCATTCATTTAGACGCCTATAAATAGGCAATATAAAAAACCTAACCAAATTTATATAGAGAGAAAAATTATAAGTGAGTTGATATCTCAAAACGAAGATTATAATTTATTTCGAGTGGTTATTCAGTATGGGCGTGTGACTGTGTGATGTGGACATATGTGATATATATTATATATGCTATATATATATCCAACACTTCTTGAGAACAACTAGTGGTTGAATAAAAAAATAACTTGAAACAATCAATATTAAAACTAATTTAGTAATAGTAGCAGCTCATATGCGAGCCTAAAGGTACAAATTAATACATAATAAAGTCATTGATTATTATAGGAATTATATAAAAGTTTTCTCAGTTGATATTTACTAAGGCAAAAGTCAAAAACTTGTGCATTTGTATTTACCACACACGCAACATTTGGGAGACTGGTTCATTCCTCCCGTAGTCCGTCCGATGGAAACTAATTTTAAACAAGACCACGGATCTCAGTGAACTAATGTTGAATTTGGGTACATTTTGCATAAAATGTTGGGGCGTCAATGGCCCCATTAAAAATTTGATGAACGAAAATCACATTTGCCACTTGTCGCCGCTTTTCCAGAGAATGCAAATTTAACAATTTCAACCTATAACTGTAAGGTGGCAAAAATGAAGGATCATTCCATGGTAAGTTCCGCAAAGTAAAACGTAAAAATCTACGTTAAACGGATTCCAGCCTGTTTATATGAACTTTGTGGTGCGGTCACCACACCTGGCTAGCATACTCCATAATTGGTCTAACGAAAGCGGGTCGGAAAATTCCTTGCACCACCACTTAATATAGCCCAGTCAAAGTGAAGTCTATTTTTCTAAAGTTTTTTTTTTGGAGTTATTCGAAAGATCTAAAACATTAACCATTTAAAATCTGAAATTGTATTTAAAAATCAACTCCAAAACAAAGCAAAGGTTTTAGTTAACCGAGAATTTCAATAAATAGAATTTTTTTGTATCCATTATTGAGGGACTTCAATCATTATTATTTTTACTTTTAAAAATATTTTTTCTACATATATGCTTCAAACTATATACCAGAAATCGTTCCCCAAGAGAAATTACAAATGTTTCTAGGAACTGGTTTTCTTTTATGAATTTAATATGGAAATTGGCCGGACATCCAGAAACATAATACACCACCTATTAATGACTAAAAATCCTATCAAAAATCGTACCCCGATATAAAGGGTGTCCCAATAAGAAGTGCAAAATTTAATTTACGTAACAAAGTTTGTGTATATCTCGGGTATTCTGCATCCTATAGATACGATCCATACGTCATTCGACGACCAATTTAATAAGGAATTAAATGCCATTCGCGGTTTCCAAAAATATTCCTTCTAGGGCAGGAAATCTAAAAATTCTCTAGCATCAAGGTATACGTATATCTCAGGTATTCCGGGTCCTACAGGTGTGATCCATACCTCATTCGACGGGAAATTTAATAATTTATTAAATAAAGAATGCTCCGAAAGAAACGTACCATTTTAAATTTGTGGAATTGTCTTTTTCATTACAGTAGGCGCTCAAAACTTGACAAAGTGTCAATAATAATGTCGTTCCTTCGTGCAGAGTTCCATGGGTATTAACCGCAACAATGGCAGATGACAGGTGTCAAGATTTTATTACTGTAAACTGAATGAAACGAAAATAGCGCGAAATTTAAATTTGCACCTACTATGGAGACACATTATATATTGGTTATACTACGGTACTCAATAATTTATCAGCCTCGACAAGAGAACGCACTGCTATCAAGTCATTTTTTTTGTCTTATGTTGGTAAAACCTTCATATGAACACGTGTCAAGTTTCACGTCTATAAGTCAATTCAGTCTTTGTTTAGAAACTATTTGAAGTTGACGTGTCATTGACTTTTTTTAACATGGAAAAAATTGATATCGTGCAGTGCTTAAATTCGTTGTTTGGGATGGTTTACCACCTAAAGAAATTCATTCCAAATTGTTAGAAGTATATAAGGATGCATCACCTTCAATTGACACTGTGAAAAAAAGGGCTGTTCTTTTTAAACCTGGTCGTATAAGCCTTGAATATGATACCTTCGACGCTTGTCCAAAAAGTGTATCAACAACAGAAAACTTACAAAAAATACAGGATATTATTTTGCAAGATCGACAAGTGACTGTAGATGAGATAATTGACACCATAGGCATCTCACATAGATCACATGGTACATCACATCTTAGCAGAAATTTTATAGTTTTCAAAAAGCGTTGTGCAAAATGGGTGCCGCATTCGCTAACAGTGGAACAAAACCACGTTGGAATGGGACTTTTTCAACAACATTTGTACCATTTTAAGAAGGATAAAATGGATTTCGTACGTCGACTCATGACTATGGGGGAGACTTGGGTCCACCACCATAATCCTGAATCGAAACAAGGAGCTAAAAGAGGTCACATAGCAGCTGTAAACGCGTTGTTTTGTAGGCCTACGGGATTCTCATTTCAGGGATGGAATCCTTAAATTGGAGAATCGTTGGACCAAGTGTATTGAAGTTCAGGGAAATTATACTAAATAATAAAATATATTTCATTTACAAAAACAGTGTGTTTCTTGTCGAGGCTGAGAGAAATTATTGACTATCCTACTACATAACAAAGGAAAGAAAAATAGCAGTTGTATTAGCATTGATACTTCTTTAAATACGATTCAAACCGAATATATTCATATATTTGCAATAATTGAGAAGAAAAAAATGAAATTTGTTTTTACTTCCTTTTTATGTACTTTTGTTATGTTTCCGTTTTGCCATTCTTCAATTAGAATTGATTGTTTGCACAAAAGGGAAGTACTTGTGTAAGAAAAGTAATTTCATTTCAAGTGTCCTTTACGAAAATGATTTTTTTAAATAAATTTCTAAAATGGAGATAAATTTCCCCAAATATAATCATTTTTTTGGAGACCTGATCTTGAGGGGGGGGCGACCAAAAGAAATCCTATATGTATGCTATATTACATAAAAAAGTTTTCTCCGTAAATCATTTATAATTTATAATTATTTGCATACTGATAGGCGAATCCCTTTATATAATAAAATAGTTTTTAATTAAAGTATGCTTACTTTTAGGCGAATGTATTCAAGGAAATACTTTTAAAAAATGAATTTAAATACAACTTACAAATTCAAAATGCAGAATAGAAAATTTAGCATCTTGAAAAATTGAGACGGAGAGAAAAAGAAAAAAAATCTTATTCTACCGCTAAAGAAAATAAAAAGAACAAAAAACAAAAGCTTACTGAATACTTTTTTAGTTGGTTTAGTATTTTGGTTGTTGTTTATACACACGGTGGTTGATGAGCGAAGCGAGCGGAGCAGTATAATATATTTTTATTTTTTTCTCGTTTTCGTTTCCTCAAACGAGAAGATCAGAAGCGGGATACGGTATTAAAAAATTCAAATCCTCAGCAATTATCTTTAATTTCATTTGAAAATCAACCCTTTCTATCGTTGTTTTTTGATATATTTTTTAAACGAAATCATGATCATTTCAAAATGTACTTTCAAGTTCTATTATTATTTTCCTTTTTTTTCACAAATCTACTACTACTAATTGCTCTCACAGCTCAAAACGAGAAAAAGGGTACTTCAATTTTTAATGAATTGGAATTATTTAAGAGGATTCTTTTCCCTACTCTCTGTGTTCACAAGGAGTTGCAAGGTGTGGGTACGTATGCGTGTGTGTGTGTGTGTTTGTGCCCACTTGGATCCTTTGAAGGGGAGAAAAAAAATAGTAATTGAAAGAATGTGTACACTCTTAATAATAAATATAATTGTAATATCCTAATATCAAAATGTAAATGACACAAAACAAAATAATAATGATTATAATATTATGGAAATTTTTAATTGCGGCGACTTTAATAATAATAATGCTTATATACATATGAAAACGACAGCGTTTTAAAAATAAACGAAATTTTTGTCATTGTTAATGGACTTACCAATAAGGTTTTTTTTTTTAGAAAATCAATGTCCACAAAAAATTTCTATAGCAGTCCACCGTTGTATACCGGATCCGGTATTTGAAGTGTCTGGATTTAAAAACGCCGTAATTTTTTTGTTTATTGTTCGGTTTTATTAAAATTTATGGAAATGATAGTTTACAATATATTCTGTTAATTTTGTATTTATTCGATGGGTATGTAACCGCCGTTCGTCTTAATTTCCAGCTTCAATCTCTTTTTAAACGATGCGCACACGATGCTCACATGATGTCTTGGCTTCAACGGTTCCATTCACAACTCAAATATTTTTCTAAACCAGCCAAAATTGTGTGTTTTTTAGCAACTCTTTGCTTGTAAAATTCCCTAAATGATACAATCCAACGGATTCAGATCTGGTGAATATGGTGGCCACTGATGTGTCGAAATAAACTTCGGAACATTGTTTTGTAGCCATTGTTGATTTTGTTGTTGTGTAATATTTTGTCGGAATGCCTCTGGCAACGTCAACTCCCGAATCACTATTAATATGGCTGGTTTTGAAACAAAAACACTTCCTTTCGCTTAATTATTTTCACCAATATTTATTAATTTCAAATCTTAACTTTAATTCTTAACTTTCTACAATACTTTTTAAATTAAACTTTTTTCAACAATACTTTCTTTTATTCAACTCGTTTCAACAATACCTTTTATATTCAACTTTTTTCAACAATACTTTCTTTTTAATTCAATTCGTTTCAACAATACTTTTTATATTCAACTTTTTTCAACAATACTTTCTTTTTAATTCAATTCGTTTCAACAATACTTTTTATATTCAACTTTTTTCAACAATACTTTCTTTTATTCAACTCGTTTCAACAATACTTTTTAAATTAAACTTTTTTCAACAATACTTTCTTTTATTCAACTCGTTTCAACAAAACTTTTTATATTCAACTTTTTTCAACAATACTTTCTTTTTAATTCAATTGGTTTTAATAATACTTTTTAAATTAAACTTTTTTCAACAATACTTTCTTTTATTCAACTCGTTTCAACAATACTTTTTAGCAATACTTTTTATTTGGACTTTCTAGTCGAGCTTGACTCTGTTGTTGAACTGATTTGTCGAACTGATCTGATGAACTGATTTGATGAACTGATTTGATGAACTGATTACTTATCTCACTACGTTGCTTGGCTTTTATAGGAACAAAATCCTTACGGGTGCAGAATGCATTCGGGATATTCAAATTTCAAAATGGTTTGCTTTGAATTTGATACTTTTGTTTGTCCATTTTCGAATTCGCGCTAATTAAGCATTTTGTCCATGCTATTTTCCCGTGGGACAATTTTCATTGTACTCGGATTTCCATGAAGACGAATTTTGTCTTAGGAATGTTCTCGAGTTTCTTTGAATACCTTCGAATTTGACACCGTTGTTTTTCCGAAATCGCGATTAAGCACTTTATCTACAATATTTTCCCGTGAGAATTGTTCCGACGAAAAGCCATTTTTGCCTACTTAGCTTAAAACCTACTTATATCTAGGGGGCGATCGGCATGACATTACATTACATTCCTTCATACCCCAACAAAAAAAAATTGTATCTGCTTTTCAACAACAAAAAGGATGGTTGTTAAAAAGCATATATAATTTTTTTTTCAATTAATTATTTCTAAATGTCCGTTTTTCATCTTACAATATAATGTTTTTAATATATATCTTATTTTAAAAAAATATATATATATTTATTCATAATTAATACCAACATGCATTAGTTTTATTCAATTAATTAATTTAATTGATTATTTAACTTTTGAATTCAATTTGTATTCAAATTCATTTTCCTATTATGGTTTTTTTTTTTGTTTTTCTTTACTGCATTCGAATTTGGGATAAGTTAAACAAAAATTCTTATTCACGAAAATAAATGTGCGATTGAATTACAATTTAGTAACTTAAATTCGAAAAAAAAATAATAAAGTTGGGCGAAAAATTTTCATAAAGACATTACAATAAGTAAGATTCTTATTACGTTTTCGAAATATGAGATTCAAGTTTTGAAAAATTTACATGAACACTTTTTAGAATTATTGTATATTGTATTTTAATATGGCTAAAAATGTTAAACTATTTTTGCCTCGTCAGCAGAAAATTTCTTATACAAAAAGAAATTTTTAAGCTTTCTTTATGTTCGGGGGTTACTCGCAAAATTTTATTTGCTTATTCTTAATTATTTTGTATCTAGTATGTTTTCTCTTCTTTATTATAGGGAAAGTAAAAATGAAATTATGATAAAAATTTATTGAGAGGAGAAAAAAAAAATTGAAAAAAATGAATGAAAGTAAATTAGTTACTATATGTTCGGGTGATTTTTATATATAGGTAAAAAATTATTATCTATGCAATATATTTTTTTGGTAAATATTGTTTCATCGAGGAATTTTAATCTTTTCTCTATTTCTTTTGTTGTTGTAGTTTAAGTTTTTGCGTAGCAGATTTTCGCGGTGGGTTTTTTGTGTTTTTCTTTTATATTTATAATTTCTTTTTTCCAGTGTTGCGTTTTCGTCTAATTTCAAATATTGTTTAAGTTCTTCTATTCTGTTTTTACCCATTTGATTCTGGTTTATACTGAATAAATATTTTATAGTTTCTTCGGAAGATTCTTCGCTTTTTTGTCTTAAATTTATAACGTCATATTGATCTAAGGGGTGGGTGTTAAAGCTAAATGGTTTAATTCTCTTGTTTGTTAATTGCGTATTGAGGATACAAATGACAATTTTCCCGTCAATAGGCCGGACCAGACAACCTACAAGATAAACTCCTTCGCTTATTTCTTTCGATAAGCAGAGTCTTTCCTGTTTGAATGTCACTTTTATCTGCACCAATCTTCTTGAGCGCGCCGGAATAGAAATTTCTCTCTGAGTCTTCACTTTATACTCCGAGTCGTTCAAGTTGGATTTTGGGTGCAGCAGTGTTTTTCCTATCCATGGGCCACTTACAATTTTAGCTTCAGGTACAGATGATTCAACCTGTGCCTGTGCGACATCTATATGGACCGTCTTCATGGGGTTTTTGGATACACTGTTAAAAAATGGCATTCCGAAGTTGTGTTCGTCAAGTTTTACTTCGGGGAAAACTAATCGTTTATTTGGGCCCTCAATGTTGCAATTTTGAGACAAGAAATCAAAGCCTAGTATACCATCACCGGGAATTGGGGTGGCTTTTTCCACCACATGGAATTTGCAGTTTTGTGATACGGGGGGTGGAAATAGTGTTAAGCATGTACCTAAAGTTTGTCCTTTGCCGAATGCCGTTTGTATTTTGGTTTTTTCGTCTTTATTAATATTTATGTTTTTCTTTAATGATGATTGCTTGATTATGCTTATGTCTGACCCTGTGTCTATTAACAATTCGGCCGGACATTTTGATACTATTGACAATGGTACTTTGATTATACATTTATTTTGTTTGGAATGGAGTGTTTCGGGCTGACACCTTGTCTCAATTGTTTTGGGTCTAGAATGACAGCCCTGCTTTAGTTTTCCGATGGATTAGTGGGGCATGGATTATTTTGCTCCCATTGTTTCTTAGCGAAACACATTTCCATAGAGTGCCCAGGTTGTAGGCAAAAATTACACGTATTTGGCGTTTCTTTCGATTTGCTGTTTTCAATATTTTTATTTGATATCATGTTTATTTGATGAGTAGCATTTGATTGTGGGTGAAAATTGCACGTATTGTTGTTATGTCCATAAACCCGGCATCGGTTGCAATAGGGTGTGTTCATACGAGTTCTACACTCGGCATAAACATGACCTAATCTATTGCAGAAACCGCATTGCGTTCTTTGGTTTGGAGGGGGATTATTATTATATTTATTAGAACTTCTATTATTAAAATTTTGGGTAGAATTGTTATTATTACCATATTGAGTAAACCTATTATTGTTATTATTGTTGTTTTCCCTATTTCTGCTATTGTCATTATAATTATTACTGTAATTTTTGTTAATATGGTTGTCATTGTTATAGTTGTTGTTCCTACTATTATTGTAAAAATTGTTATTTCGATTCCTACTGTTGTTAAAATTATTGTTGTTATTAACTCTGTTATTGTAACTGAAGTTACCATTTTGATTGGTGTAGTTGTTGTTATAATTCCGGTTATTGTTATTCCTATTGTTATTGGGGTGATTGTTTTGGGGTGTTACTTCGGCTGAAAAATTGAACTGTTGGTTTGGTTGTACGTGTGGTATGAGGGTGTTAGGAGTTGCTAAACTGAATTGTTTCTCCGCCTGCTCAAGAAATTCAGCTTTAGAGACCAGGGCATTTAAGTCCCGGTAGTCCTCATGAAGAAAAAATAACCGATGATTTGGATTTAACATACCCGCTTTAAAAGCGAACATAGCGGTTTCCTCCAAATCTTTTGTTACCGATTCATATCCCTGCGGATGTCTTTGAATTGCATTATTTATACACTCTTTTAACAAGGTTTTCATTCGCCCCGCAAATCCTGTGAGTTTTTCTCCAGGCAATTGGCTGGAGTTTTGCAATTCATGGAACATTGTAGCATATGGCCTTCGGGGAACTAGTTTTGCTAATATTGCAGCCAGAATGCTAGTAAAGGTATCGGTAGGTATGTTTGTTAGAGTGCTGGCGGCTCTACCTCGAAACCTGGTGGGAATTAGGGGTAAGAACACTACGCGTTCCTCCTCGGAAAGAATATTATAGACAGCTTTACAACAATCTATGAATACTGTGATTTCTTAATTTAGGACCGATTTCCGCGCTTAGTATAGGGATTGAATTGAATACAAATGGGCTCACTTTATTTATATCTACAGACATATTTGCTTTTGCCATTTTTTCGGTACTTAAATTACTGGGTATGAAAAGTTGCCTTTTTGGGCCGATCTTACCTTCAAATGGTTGTTCTGGTGGTGTACTGGATTCTGATTTGGTGTACTGCCGTCTGCTTCGTAGATGTCCTGGTTTCACGTTTGCTGGTGGTGCGGTTGTTGGCCTAAACGTATTTTGTTCAGGACTGGTGTCGTCAATCGAAGCGTTGTCTAGTTGTTGGAAGGTGCTGTTAAGGATGTCACTTATGATGTCGGAAGTAGATGTTGTTTGATTCATTCGATGACTTATCACACTGTTGTTTTGTAGATTCGATGGATCCAAGTTTTTCAAGTTATAAAAAAAAAATTTTTTGTTGTCCTTTTTTTTTTAACTTCTAGGATCCTACCGGCTGCGCCAATTATGTTGTGTAATATTTTGTCGGAATGCCTCTGGCAACGTCAACTCCCGAATCACTATTAATATGGCTGGTTTTGAAATAAAAACACTTCCTTTCGCTTAATTATTTTCACCAATATTTATTAATTTCAAATCTTAACTTTAATTCTTAACTTTCTACAATACTTTTTAAATTAAACTTTTTTCAACAATACTTTCTTTTATTCAACTCGTTTCAACAATACCTTTTATATTCAACTTTTTTCAACAATACTTTCTTTTTAATTCAATTCGTTTCAACAATACTTTTTATATTCAACTTTTTTCAACAATACTTTCTTTTTAATTCAATTCGTTTCAACAATACTTTTTAAATTAAACTTTTTTCAACAATACTTTCTTTTATTCAACTCGTTTCAACAATACTTTTTATATTCAACTTTTTTCAACAATACTTTCTTTTTAATTCAATTGGTTTTAATAATACTTTTTAAATTAAACTTTTTTCAACAATACTTTCTTTTATTCAACTCGTTTCAACAATACTTTTTAAATTAAACTTTTTTCAACAATACTTTCTTTTATTCAACTCGTTTCAACAAAACTTTTTATATTCAACTTTTTTCAACAATACTTTCTTTTTAATTCAATTGGTTTTAATAATACTTTTTAAATTAAACTTTTTTCAACAATACTTTCTTTTATTCAACTCGTTTCAACAATACTTTTTAGCAATACTTTTTATTTGGACTTTCTAGTCGAGCTTGACTCTGTTGTTGAACTGATTTGTCGAACTGATCTGATGAACTGATTTGATGAACTGATTTGATGAACTGATTACTTATCTCACTACGTTGCTTGGCTTTTATAGGAACAAAATCCTTACGGGTGCAGAATGCATTCGGGATATTCAAATTTCAAAATGGTTTGCTTTGAATTTGATACTTTTGTTTCTCCATTTTCAAATTTGACTAATCAGCATTTTGTCCACTATATTTTCCCGTGGGACAATTTTCATTGTACTCGGATTTCCATGAAGACGAATTTTGTCTTAGGAATGTTCTCGAGTTTCTTTGAATACCTTCGAATTTGACACCGTTGTTTTTCCGAAATCGCGATTAAGCAATTTATCTACAATATTTTCCGGTGAGAATTGTTCCGACGAAAAGCCATTTTTGCCTACTTAGCTTAAAACCTACTTATATCTAGGGGGCGATCGGCATGACATTAAATTACATTGTCATGCTTTGTGTGATGGTGCCGAGTCCTGTTGAAATGTAAACGAATTATTTTTGAAATGTTTTCTGGTCTATGGGAATACAGCGTAATTAAAAACCAATCTTTGATAAACACCAGCATTGATTTTCGTTGTTGAACAACGTTTCGGATTGGGATACAACCGATTACGTACATTGTTTACGTTTTCTCGAGTAGTTGCAGTGCATCGTCGGCATCTGTCATATCATTCTTTATGCTCCCAGTCTCATCGAATCATTAAATGGTACGATACACAAACTTTTCACTCAAATTCATGTCATTTAACTCTCTGCGAATTTCGATGTTTGACTTTCCAATCAAACGAAGCCACATCAATTGAATTCTGTTTAAGATCCAAAAAAATAAGAACACGTCTTTTCACCAACAAATAATTTTTACTACTGGCAGACAATATATTAAGCAACATTCATGTCAAATTTTAGTATTACAAGATGAGTGGTTGACATTTGACAGCGACTTGAATTAGACGAACACTTCAATTGCTGGACCCGATAGTTAGAAAGTAATCCTTTACATTTTCGCTCTTCTATTGGAATCAATGATCTTCATCTTCAACGAATTCTAACTCCCTTCTACTCAATCTTTTCGTCCCATTTATAAATAATTAATACTAATTTGTTTATCCTTTATGGTAATAGAATACACCAATGGTTCTACATTATGTCGGTAGGTTTGTTCTTATCTTTCTACAAGATAAAGACATAAACACATCGATTGATTTTAATGAAATTTATAATATTTATACTATTGCATATCTTCGTATATATATATATATATATAAGCCAAATCGAAAAGAGAAAAGAGTAAAATTGTAATAGCAAAGAAAAATCAGTCTGTCCATAAAGTTTCGTAGTTTTTCTTTTTCAAGTGAAAACTTCTTTAGCCCCGTTGGCAGTGATTTCAAACTTGATGAAACGCTAAAAAAGCGACACTAAAAGGAGACATATACGTCTATAGGATTTAGCCTGCGAGAAAATGACATAGAATACAGATATACAGTGTTTCCCACACATAATTTTTTTTTTTAGTTTTCAGATGTAATTTAAAAACGACTTGATCGATTTGAATGAAATTTGCGGAATAGATTTATTTAATATTAAATCTTAGATTATATCAGCCAAATCGAATAGAGCTAAACAGGACTATGGACTTTTTTCTAGAGTATAGAAACGCAAAAATCTTATTACGATATTAGTTATATTTAATAGCAGGACTTTGTCTAAGGATTGTTGAATTTCTTTTATTTTTCTGGATTATATTTTCTGTAATCATAATCAAAAGTCGTCTACTAAGTAGACGAAAATCCTATTTTCATTTCTAAAATAGTGATTTTCATGGATTTCTTAGAAAAAAAAATAGAATTTCTTTCTTAATTCTATCCAATTATTAGACTTTTCAGGATGATACGAATCCCAGATAAAATAAGTTTTATTTTATATACATTCAAATAAATAGCATTTTTACATGATAATCAAAAGATGAAAAATTTTGTCCTTAAAAAAGAGAAGTAGAAAAAAAAGAAAAAAAGAAAAAATGTCATCTTCCTTTTTCTTTTTGAAGCGTAAAGAAAAAAGGAGCAGAAAAGAATCTGGAAAAAACTGGAAGAAACTCTAACAAACTCTAAGATGAGATAAAATTCATTCTTATAATTTTATCGTATTTTATCTAAGAGAAATAAAAATGAAAAAAAAAAGTAATATAAATAAATAAATATCACAAAAAAATAAGGAAAATCATAGAATGAAAATTTTACTCATCAACAATTTCTTGAAGCAGAAAATTATTTTGCTTTCTTGATGAGAATTTTTTTTCTTTAATAGTATTTTTCTTATTTATTCTAAGATTTTCCAATTTTTATGTTGTATTTTCTCAGTTTTTTGTTTTTTTTTTTTTTTACCTCTTGAAAACAATACTTTCGACTTTTCTTGAGAAAAAAATATTCGGTTTTGTCCTCAAGAAAGAAAAATTAAAGAAAAACCTAAGGTTTTTTTTTATTTTATTCTGAACAAAACCATTTTCTTTAAACTATAAAAATCTAACTAAAAACCACAAAAAGAGGATTCAAATTATGTAAACATTTATTATATATATACAACGAACGTGCATAAACTTATCTATTATATATTAAAATATTATACACAATATTTTCTCTGGGTACAAACTTAGAAGAACTCACAGCCGTTAAGATTAAAAGAAACCCAAAACTAGTAACTATGGCAAAAGAAACAATGTTTTAAAAAAAAAAATTTAAGAAAATTCTTGTTTTATGTCAATTTGAATTAGGAGAGGTCAGGAATTGAATTCGAGTTATCTCAGTTATTAGCTACGAAAGTTCCAAACAAATGGTGTCGTAACTTGGAGTACTATGCTTTTTCAATTGGTTTAACTTACTATTAAATATTATTGTTGTATGCTACCCCTCTGTTTCGAATGTTATAATATACTTTTTATTTATGTGAATTCGGTATATACATTTAATTTACAATTATTTCTCTCTGATTATCACTTGTGAAGTTCTGAATTTTAACTGTGTCTGTTCTAGCGGTGTTTCTACCTTATATATTTCATCTTGCAAAATCCAAAAATAGTCTTCCATGCATTGAAACGTACTTCTAGAAACTTCAACAAACTTATTCTTAAAATTTGCTGGAAATGTCAAAACGACATATCAGTGATCAGTGTTTCTTTTAAGGAAAGTTCCCGACTTCTCAACCAGAAATATAGTGCAATATTTAAAAAGCCAAAAGCAATTAATTTTGTAATTATACTTAATTTAGATTTAGACATTGTGTCAACTGGGTCAACTCTGTATAAACTTAGATATCCACAATGCTAATTATTTGTGACGAAACTTCTAATACTATGCAAAAATTACTATTAATTCGAAAATTAATTACCAATTGTATTGGCGCAGGGCTACTAATTATAATTAGACATTATTCTTATGGCGTTTACATGGCGACATCAAAATTGACTTGAGATCAACTAGAAACTCAACCCGGTTTTTTTAGGCTTAACCAGATTGAAAGATTGACTTGAAATCGACTTAAAATCAACTTGATCAAATTGATAGACGGTTGCAAACAAATTTTGACTTTTTACGTTATATGTCGCCTCAGTTCCATACTCTATTTTAAATTTTCAAGTCGATTTGAAGTAGAGATGTGGGTTTATATGTAAATTTCAAGACGATCAGAGAAATTGTTGTGATCGGATCCACTCAAGTCGGATTGGAAGTCGATCTGAGTTAGGATATGGGCGATTTTTGGATTATGAAGTCAACTTCAAGTAGATCATATAAACGCAATATACTAGGATACTCAATAATTTCTCAGCCTCGACAAGAAAAACACTGTTTTTATAAATCAAATATATTTTATTATTCAGTATAATTTCCCTGAACTTCAATACACTTGTTCCAATGATTCTCCAATTTAAGGATTCCATTTCTGAAATGAAAATGTGGTAGGCCTCCAAAATACGCCTCTACAGCTGTTCTGACCTCGTTTAAATTCTTCTTTCGATTCAGGAACATGTTGGTGGACCAAGTCTCATCCACAGTGATGAATCGATGCATGAAGTCCATTTTATCCTTCTTAAAACGGTCCAAATGTTGTTGAGAAAGTAGCATTCGAAGTTGTTTTTCTCCCATTGTTAGCGAATGCGGCACATATTTTGCACAAAGCTTTTGGAAACCTAAAACGTCAGTTAGGATGTGATGTACTGATCTATGTGAGATGCCTATGGTGTCAGTTATCTCATCTACAGTCACTCTTTGATCTTCCAAAAGAATATCCTGTATTTTTTGTATGTTCTCTGTTGTTGATACATTTTTTGGACGACCAACTAATTTAATCACTGCACGATATTCAATTTTTTCCATGTTAAAAAAATTCAATGACATGTCAACTTCAAATAGCTTCTAAATAAAGACCGACGTGACTTATAGACGTGAAACTTGACAACTGATCATATGAAGGTTGTACCAACCTAAGACAAGAAAAAAATTGACCTATTAGCAGCGCGTTCTCTTGTCGAGGCTGTGAAATTATTGAGTACCCTAGTATGATAGCCATGATATCGAATTAGGAGGTAGAATTTCATAAATCATGACAGAAAATCTCTGTTTTTCTTTCTTAGTGTATATAGTATATTACATAGTTTTGACGGAGTCTGCTATCAAAATTTAATAATTTCATTTGTTTCGTAAATTTTTCCTTCGAAAATTGTATGAATTTTTCGCGAAAAAGAAAACTTGAAGTAATTAAAAGTTAAACTTAATAAAAACCGCAAAAAAAAAGAAAGAAAAAAAAAATTACAATGTTTGTCCACCACCTGTACTCCCTTACATCCCATCTACTTATCATTTTCTAGTGTACACGTATAGTAGAAGAAAAACCTTTACCGTTTTATATTACAGCACATTTTATTTTTTCCCGTCTTTTAGAAAATTCAAAGAATGTAATTTTTCTTCTTTCGTTTCGTTTTTTTTTTCTTGTTAAATGAAATTCAAGAATCTTGAAATTGTATTAAAAAAAAAAGAAAATTTATTTTTCCACCAAGGTTTTCTTCACAAAAAAATAAAAGAAGAACAGCCGAATTTTTCTTTAAAACTTGGGCAACTTTTCTTCGTTTTTTTTTTGCGCGCTTGTTGTGATTTCTCATCATATAAAGTAGAATGTAGATTTTCATGTGGAAAAATGAAACGAAACGAAAGAAAAAAAAAATCGAGGGAAATAATCCACAACTGTATTTGAAAGAAAATTATGCTTGCTTTTTTTAAGGTATTTTGGATTACCTTTATACGTACAAAACAACATCCCCCAATCCTCCACGAAAGGTGCCACCGATACACTCAATATTTTAGTGTATGTTTATCTTTTCTATTTTTTTTTTCTTTTTTTTTTTTAAGAAAACAGAAAATCTATTATATTTTAGCTCAGGGGCTGTAATCCCCACGATACCCTATTTACTAATATTACAAATTTCCTTTCCAGTATACGATGATAGGAGATGGAAAAAATAATGAAGTGTATTAATATCTGACACTTTCCAGAACTAAATTTGGTACACTGAGTGTGTGCCCTATAAAAGAACCGAAGGGGCTAGTCAGAAAGTTAGAAAGTCAAACCGATGTGTACCGATGTGTACCACCTGAAATTGTTCCGGCAACATTGAAACTATTAGCACCGTTCCGAAACAGCTAGACCACAGCCTGTCAGTACCAGCACGATAAGACACAATAAAACACTGGTAAAGATCGTTTACAGCTTACAGATGGAATTCCAGGCAGTGCAGACCAAAAAGGTGATATCAGCCCCGGTATTGGTTATATTGAATTCCGTGATGCATTTTTACGAGAAATAAAAATTGATATAAAAGTATAGAATGTATACAATGAGCCATTATTAGCCCAAATGCTCAGGTTTGCTTAAACTGCAAGTTACTGCACTACATTGAATATTAATATCATAAAATCAGAAGTGGTACTATCCTCGTATGGAGAAATTGTAACAATCTCTAAGTCTTTTCTGCAGAGAAATAGAAAAAAATAAAAAACTCGACATGTTATCCTAATGAAAATTCGCTTTTAAAATGCATTCATCTCCATACAATGAAATCATTCAAGCAAAATTAGAAAATCCAACCGATACAGTCATACCTCCTAATTGGGAGATCGACTTATAAAACCACTTTATTAAAATCTGTTAAAGACGGCTGTACTCGTGGTTGTTAAAAAGTTGTATTGATGCTGTTAAAAAATGTTAAAAATCTGTAAAACGGTAATCATTCTCAATCACCCGGAGACCTACTCTCATTTATTGGTTTATTCAATTTTCTTCTTATACTTTAAAATGTTTTCATATATATTTATATGTAAAAGAAAATAATTTAAGAAATCCTTAGATAATATTTTCCCAGTCACACACTCGAGAATTGGTCCAATTAGCAAGTTTGACTGTATCTTATTCACCTATCGGCAACATCCTGAGAAAAAGAAAATCTTCATATATATGACAATTTCCAGAGAAAAACTGACAAGTAAGGCAGAAAGAATAAAATAACAAAAAAAAGACGATTACGAACTGGGAAAATCTTTTTTTAAAAAAATATTTCCACGTGAAAAACGTTCAGTCTTTATATACTCAAATTGGATCAAGAAAAATCCACACAATGCGTAAATGTGAATTTCGTTCTCATGATAAGGATTTGTTAAAAAAAAAAACGTTTGATGGGTCTACTTGCCCATCTCATCCTTTTGGATTTACGGAAAAAGGAACATTTGAAATATATATATATATATATAGGTATATTATATGATTAAAATAGGGTGGTGGATGGATATGAAGGATGGAATAGTCAAGATATAAAGGGTGTCCCAAAATGCACACAAGATTTGAATTTGTGCCATTTGTACGGTTCACCGTGTTACCAACGAGAAACTGTAAGATAGTGTGACAGCTGACAGTTCAGGGTTATTAGAAATGGAACGCTACACGCGAAAGAACAATGCGTTTTCATTGATGAGCAATATTTTTAAAATAATGCTTAACGACATTGAATAAAATCATCTTCAGCGAGGAGGTGGCTAATTTTCTTCTTGATGGTTTGGTTTATCGATAAAATTGTCGCATTTGGGGTTCAGAAAATCTACGAGTGATTGCCCTAGAAACAAATGCATCCACAATGTGTCACTGTTTGGTACGGATTTTAGGCTGGATGCATCACCGGACTATTCTTCTTCGAAAATGTGGCCAGCTCAGGCAATAACAGTTAATTGTGCTTGCTACCGCTACATGATAATCCAAGATATAAATGTGGATGACATGTGGTTCCAACAAGACGCTGCCACATACTATACAGCCCGAGAAACAATTCAATTACTCCATAAGTCATGTAATTTCCTTTTTGGTGATCAGAATTTGCCGCCCAGATTATGCGATTTAACGTCGTTGGAACTTTTTCTTTGGGGTTTTTTGAAGTCTAAAGTTTATGCCAACAAGCCCACGATCGCTCACATTTTTGAAGGGGAAATTGACCACTGTATCAATGAAATTCAGCCAAATTTATGCAAAACGATCCTGGAAAATTTCAATAAATAACCATATACTGTATACTTTATGAATCAATAAAAAATTACAATTTTTAATTATAAATCTGTATTTTCTATCAAAATTACTTCATGCATGAATTTTGGGACATCCTTAATATAGGGAATCATGTGGGCAAAAGAAAAAAAAATATTTTATTTTCCTGATTTTCGTCGACCCAATATAGGATAACGAGGTTGATTTTTAGACATAAGAAGATTTGTTTCATGAAATTATATGTTTTCCTTATATATATATATATCGAGTGTCTCCATAATAGCGCCAGATTTAAATGTCGTGCTATTTTCGTTTCATTAAGTTTACAGTACTGAAATCTTCACATCTGTCATCTACCATTGTTGCTATTAATAGTCATGGAACTTTGCAGGAAGGAACGACATTATTATTGACAGTTTGTCAAGTTTCGAGTGCCTACTGTTGTCAAAAAGACAATTCCACAAAATTCAAATTGTGCGTTTCTTTCGGAGCATTCTTTATTCAATTAATTATTAAAGTCCCTATCGAATGAGGTATAATTCATACCTGTAGGACCCAGAATACCTGACATATACGTATATGGCATTTAATTCCTTATTAAATTGATCGTCGAATGAGGTATGGGTCGTCTTTATAAGATGCAGAATACCCGAGATATACACAAACTTCAGTTACGGAAATCAAATCTTGCACTTTTATTTGGGACACCCTTTATATATAAATGAAAAATGTGTATTTTTTTGTTTGATTTCAGATGTTGAAGCTTCAAATTCATTCGATACCCAAGGACCAACGTTCGCAATTGAACCAATTAATCGTTTAGAATTTACAAATTCTGGTGGTAGTCGTGCCGATTGTACATGCCGTGGTAATCCCATACCAAATGTTGAATGGCTTGATCAAGATAATAATCCTGTAACAACAATTTCAAAGGTAAGAAATGATCTCAGAGATTTTAATTTTTCCAAGTAGCATTACTTTCTCATATTTTTTCTTCTTTACCATAAAAATGCTATTAACTTACTCCTTAGCATAGTTTTAGTAATATGTTATGATTTAGCAATTATTTAGCATAAATATTTCTAATCAATGTTTTAATATTACTTGATAGTTTTGTTAGATATTTTTAATTGATTTGTATTTTTTTAAATAATAGGTTCGTCATATTTTAGCAAATGGCTCATTATATTTTCCACCATTTGAAGCTGAAGCATTTCGACAGGATGTACATTGGTCGATTTATCGTTGTGTCGGAACAAATACGGTTGGAACGATTGTATCAAGAGATGTTGTTGTTAAAGTTGGTGAGTTATTTTAAATAGAGAATAAAATTAATATTTGGGATGGGGGAGGTAGGGACGCTTGCAGTTGGGTTAACTAAGATATAAAGGAGACTTTCATTCTTGGAGAAAATCTTAAATGAAATACAGAGCAAAACGCATGCTCAATTAGGCCTACTACTCGTACACACTAATTTCAGTTTTACTCTAAAATTATGGATATATTTGGTCTGTTTTATTTGCCATACCCTACACCGGAGCAGGGTAAGTGGCAAATAAAACGGGCAGGAGTAAAAGAAAGCTTTCATTCAAATGTTTGTAGCGCTGCTTAGCAACCGTATTGTAATAAAATGGGAAATTTTTAGCTAATACACTTTTTATGGTAGAAAACTGAACTAATTTCGGTGTGAGAGCTGCCCCTGGTCTGAAAGTAGTGTAGGATTTGCACTTTTGTTGTTTTTGTTTTCAATGTAAAAATTTGCTCTACCACAGAGCAAGTGGCAAATAAAACAGACCTATTATTTTAAAATGGTTTAAAGCCTAAAGGAGCCTACACAAGTTCAATGTTACTTGTCAATGTCACTTGAATGACTCATGTTTCAAGTAACATTAATCATTTGGATTCTCTTCAATGCTCCTGTGTGGAGGCTATTTCCGTCATTATTACTTTCAAGTAACATTGAACGTGTGTAGGCTCCTTAAAGATTTATGTACTCTCTTCCCAGATATATACCGTGCCCGGTAATTGAAGTGTCCGGATTTAAAAACGCTGTATTTTTTTTTATTTATTAGTGGATTTTATTAAAATTGATGGAAATGATAGTTCATAATACATAGTTAATTTCACAATTTATTTATTTATTCGATGGGTATGTAACCGCCTTTTGCCTGAACCACCAGCTTCAATCTTCTTTTAAACGATGCACACGATGCTCGCACGATGTCTTGGCTTAAACTGTTCCAATTCACGTTTTAAATCTTTTTCTAAACCGGCCAAAGTCGTGTGTTTTTTTTCTTTTGCAAATCGCTGCTTGTAAAATTCCTCAAATGGAATAATCCAACTGATTCACAGATCTCGTGAATACGGCTTGACTTTCCAATCAAATGAAGCATAACAGTTTCATTTCGTTTAACGTCTATTATACAAAAATAAGAACGCGTCCTTTCACCAACAAATAATTTTTACTACTGACAAACAATATGTTAAGCAACATTCATGTCAAATTTTAGTATTGAAAAATGTGCGGTTTACATTTGACAGCGATTTGAATTAAACGAACACTTCAATTGCCGGACCCGGTATATACATATATATATTTATAAAATATACAGTGTGTTTCACAATAAACCTCGTGAACAATGAACGACTTTTGATTTGGTTTTTTTTTTGTTTTGGTTCACTCTGTTCATTTTGAGAAAAAGGAAATCTGGTAACAAATTTGTAAGATTAAGGAATTTTCATTGTCTTATATACAGCTCATAAAAATAAGATTAATATAATAACTAAAAACATATGATAATAACAAATGAAGACACAATGAAAAATGGTTTATAGAATCCTTTTTGTGGGTGTCTGGAAACTGGAATTTGAATAAGAAATTTAAAGACGAAGAAGAAGAAGGCAGATCCTCCAGAAACACATTTTACGTTTTCTTCTTTTGAATAAATAAGGACATAAATTAGAATATACGAATTCTTTTTCTTCGAAAATATTCATCATTTTCATTTTTTTATTTTTTTTATTCTGGGCTCCTTTCAGTACTATTAGTGTTATTTTTTACAACAGATCTTCTTGTGTAGGGTTTTTCAATAAGAACTTTTTTTCAATCGTATTGTATTTGATTATGATGACAGTTTTCGCATTTCGTTGTTCAGCATAATTGCAGTAGAAGATCTACATCTTATTATAATGAATTCAATTTCGCCCAAAAAACTCCATAAAAATAAGTCAAATTCATTATGAAAATGGGTGGATCTGTAAAAATCATATTTTCAGAGGAAGCTCATTTTCATTTGAATCTCAACGTTCGTAAGCAAAATTGTTGCATTTCGCCTTCTGAAAATCCAAAAGCAATTGTTGAACAATCATTATATTCATCTCGTGTCACTGTTTAGCATCATGATTGGACCATAATTCATGAGATAGCGGACCGCGCGAAACATTAGTAGTGTATTTGGCTCTAGTGTTACTACGGAAGAGACAGTATCAAATTGGGTCGCTAAATTTCGTACAAGTAACTTCGACCTCGCAAATGAGCCAGCCGGTCGTCCAGAATAATGACGAACTAAAGGTCACCATTAAGTCTGACCTATCTCAGATTGCCTATGAATTATCGTTGAAGTTTAGTGTTAGCAAACAAACAATATTAACTTATTTAGCTTAAATTCGTAAAGTGAAAAAGTTGGATAAATCGGTTCAACATGAACTGAATGAAAAATAGAAACAAAAGCATTTGGAAGCTTGTTTGATGTTGCTTTCTCGTCACAAATCTGATCCATTTTTGAATCGAACTATCACTTGTGATGAGAAATGGATCCAATATGACAATCATAAACGTTCAGCACATTGGTTGGACAACGATGAATTACTAAACCACACTCCAAAGTTCAATATTCATCAAAAGAAGCTGATAGTAAGTATTTGGTGGTCTAGCAGAGGTGTTATCCATTAGTATTTCATGAAACCTGGCTCATCGATCACAGCAGAAATATACTGCAACTAACTGAACGAAATCATGCAAAAACTTAAAGGAAACCAGCCTAGTTTAATTCCGACACGGCTGTAGAACTGGCCTTCCAGGAATTCATTGACTCTCGTCTGCCAGCGTTTTATACCACCGGCCTAAGCAACCTGTCGTTTAAAAGGCAAAAGTGTAGTGACAGGCTGCATACTTTGATCAATAAAATAATTCCTTATATTTCTAGGTTACCAACCAACCTTTGCCTTTTGTTCAACAAATTTCATCCTTGACGACCCAATATCTCAATAACCAAATTCAGAATTTTCACCACAAAAAATTTGTTTAATTTAAAATTTAAAATAGAAGTTCTTATTGAAACACCCAATATATCGAATATACTAGATCTGATACACAATTCTTTTTTTAAATTCGAACGCGAAAAATGTAGTGGTTCTGGTTTGGTGGATTTGGTCGTAATAATGAAGAAAAAAAAATGAATTTCAATTTTTCCTTTTTTTAAAAAGGATATCGTATATCCTAAAATAGTCACGTTACAAATTGAATATATAGGATAGTGAATGTGTGTGTGGTAGGGTAGGAATATTCTATATGAATGTAAATTTTTCGCGTCTAAAGATTTTTCTTTCGTCGATATCCAAAAAAGAACCAAAGAATCCTTATCAGCAATATCATCTACAAATGTGCTATTTCTTTACCAGCTCTCGGTGGCTCTATGTCTCTCCACATATATATGTATATATATATATATATATATATATGTATATAGGTAGGGATATCTAATCCCTGCCTTCATACATGTATTGTAACGAATACTATAGTATAGTAACTTTCAATTTTCTGATTTTTGTCAAGTTAGCATTTTTCTGTTGGTTTTTTTGCATCCCTTTTTTGGGTAGAAATGCTCTTTTAGTTCCATTTTTTTTTTTTTTTAATGGATACTTAATTTTTTCGTCAAGTCATCTTTATCTTTTTTACCACTAACAAAAATCGCATCATCTTGTAGAAGAAAGAAGAAGTAGAAGAATAAGAAAAATTCAATATTCTGTGATTTTTTGTGCAATTTATATGGAAATATTCTTTGACAAATCAGAAAACATCAAATTTCCTTTTGATATTACCTATGTTACCTAGTTTTCGATGTTATTATTGCCTTCTTAAGATAGTTACTAGGGTTACTAAATAATTTCTCAGCCTCGACAAGAAAAACACTGTTTTTGTAAATGAAATATATTTTATTATTCAGTATAATTTGCCTGAACTTCAATAAACTTGTTCCAATGATTCTCCAATTTAAGGATTCCCTCTCTGAAATGAAAATACGGTAGGCCTCTAAAATACGCCTCTACAGCTGTTATGACCTCTTTTAGTTTCTTATTTCGATTCAGGATCATGGTCGTGGACCGAAGTCTCATCCATAGTGATGAATCGACGTACGAAATCTATTTTATCCTTCTTAAAACGGTCCAAATGTTGTTGAGAAAGTAGTATTCGAAGGTGTTTTTATTACTTTGTTAGCGAATATGGCAGCCATTTTGCACAAAGCTTTTTGAAACCTTTAAAACTTCAATTAAGATGTTATCTACTGATCTATGTCAAATGCCTATGGCGTCAGATATCTCATCTACAGTCACTCGTCGGTCTTCCAAAACAATATCCTGTATTTTTTGTATGTTTTCTGTTGTTGATACACCTTCGAGTGGATCATCTTCGAGCCTTGTACGACGAGATTTAAAAAGGGGAGCTTATTTGTTCACAGTGGAAACTGAACGTGACGCATCCTTATGTACTTCTAATAAAATCATAAGATTTTCAATGCATATAAAATCAGCTGGATTAGAACCGAAATTTCGGTTTTGGATGAGCAAATACTTGAACGTCGTATGTAAATCATTTAATACAAGCCACATGATTTTAAAAACCGTTCAAAATTTATGTATTAAAAGACATGAATTTAATTAATATTAAATCGAGTCCAAAAAAATATCTAATACTAGCTGTACCCGGTCACGCGTGGCTGTGGCTTAGTCTGGTTAAATGGAAAGGAGAAAGCGCACGTTTCTAATATGTTTAATCTCACAATGTTTGTGGGAATACAATATTTTCTGTTTTTCTATTCTCTGTGCAGATATAGAGATTTTCTGGTTTGCCGACTCTAGAACACGCAACATATTGCGACGTGTTACTCTTTCGGTTCGATGTTATTAGAATGATAACACTTTTTATTTATGTTTAGCCCCAATGCTAGAATCACTTCACCCAGAATCGGAGATGATTCCCCTGTAACCGTTTGAAGAACACTGTTACTGCTTCTGCTCATGTGTTTCCTACTAATGAGCTTCCTGTTCACGATGGATTTACTTGCACCCGTATCTACGATGATCCTGCATCGATGACCAGCAATTACTCCTTGCGTCGTTAATCTGTCGTTACTCTGTTGTAGGAGAGAGACTGATACCATAATCGGTGCTTTTGTCTGGTTGGGGCACTGCCGCTCTAAATGTCCTTCTTTACCGCAGCCCCAGCATTTCAGTCTTCTTTTAGTATCGTTCAATTCCAATTCCTGGATAGCTTGTTGCACATTCGCCTTTATCTTTTCGGTTAGTTGGTCTATCGCTAGCTCTGTTGAGTCTTCATCAATCATAGCAGCTCGTACCATTGGAACCGCTCTTGTTGCTCTCTTTGCAGCTTCCAATGTCAACGCTACAGCCAACACATCGTGCAACATGCGCTTTCCACTAATCCGGACCTTGAACTGAATGTCTGCATCCCGAATGGCATTGGTGAATCTTTCTGCAGCCAAGTCATTCTGCAGCTCCAGGGGATAATCGGGGTATGACAAGTATACCAACCGCTCAATATCTGCTGACAACTCCTGAAGTGTCTCTCCAGATTCTTGCATTCTGTTGACGAGCTCCATTCGGTATACGTCCTTCATGTGGTTATCCCCATATCGAATGTCCAATTGCGTTACAATGTAATTGTAATTTTTCTCATTTTCTGGTGAGATTGTCCGCAATAAATCTGCTGGGTTACCCCGTAGAGCCAGAATTAATGCTGTGGCTTTTTCTTTATCGGACCAGTTGTTCGCACCAGCAGCCGCTTCAAACTGTCGTTTATATACAGGCCATGAAGTTTTGCCGTCAAATATTGGTGGCTTCATCCTTTTACCTGATGACTCAATATTTGGTTTATTTTCTTTGATGTCAGCCACTTTTGCTTCTATTTCTGCTACTTTTTGTTCCAATTTCTGGTCCAATTTTTGTTCTACGTTGCTGACCTCCGCACGAACTGTTGTAACTCCCGTGGTAATTTTGTTCTCTAGGTCTGTAGTATTGTTTTTCATTTTATCTTCCAATCTCTGCTCAACTTTGCTTACTTCTGTGCGAACTGTAGAGACTTCTGTAGTAATTTTGTCTTCTAAGTTCGCAACACTGGATTCAACTTGAGATTTTAATTCACCCATACTAGACTCCATTTTGGTTTCTAGTCCAGAAACGCTTGTTTTAATTTTATTTTCAAGACTAGAAACAGTTGATTTCATTTCATTCTCCATATCAGATACATTCGTAATTTTATTTTCAAAACTTGCAGAAGTCGAATCTATTTTACTCTGTAAACTCGAAGCAGTTGAATCCATTTTGTTTTGAAGACTAGAAGCATTTGTTTTCATTTCGCCTTGTAGACTAGAAGCAGTTAAGTCCATTTTAGTCTGAAGACCGATCATCATCGTCATAAGCGTCTTTAAATTATCTTGAACACTTGCTGTTGTTTTAGCCGCGTCTTCGCTGATAATTTCTTCTTGGTTTCCCTCTTCGTTGTTGATTTCTTCTTGTTTTTCCTCTTTCAGAATTTCACTAAAGTCGAATGTGCTAATGT
This sequence comes from Xylophagus ater, assembly GCA_963422695.1. Taxonomy (NCBI): domain Eukaryota; kingdom Metazoa; phylum Arthropoda; class Insecta; order Diptera; family Xylophagidae; genus Xylophagus; species Xylophagus ater. Next base: position 60,976,942 of record OY730480.1, read on the forward strand.
CTCGTTCTCTTATTGCACATTCAGCGATTACTCTTTTCTTCTTTTCTGTTTTAGTTCCCGTGGAAACTGACTTCCACACACGCGGAACTGTGGATAGTTCTGATGTACTCAAGCTGTCTAATAGTTTACTTTCCATTGTTCAAATATTTTTTTAGTTGTTCACGAAATTATGTTCTATAGAAACTTCTCGCACAGTATCTAAATACCACGAAATTTCCCAGTATAATCTTAATTTCTACGAAATTTCTCGTACAATCGAAATTTTCACACGATACACGACGTATAACCTCAAATTTCGCACAATCGAAATTTTTATACAACTCATACAAAATTTCTTGTACGCCCCTGAAATTTTTCACACAGTCGAAATTATTACACTTAAATTTCGAAATTTTTCCCACAGAAGTTTCTAGTTTAACTTCGAATTTTCTTGCAGAAATTTTTAGCACAATTGTCTTTTCCGCACTGATTCACAATAAATAATTTCACTTCTGACACCAATGTGACGTGCTATTCTTTCGGTTCGATGTTATTAGAATGATAACACTTTTTATTTATGTGAATTTAGTGTATAAAGTTTATTCATAATTATTTCTGCGTTACAATTAGTCTTAAAAATATTTGTCTTTCAATAATTTAGTTATTACAATTATTTATCACAGTTTCAGAGCTTCACTATTTTAATTACTTTCACAAAAATAATCACGTTTCCAATCTCTGTTTTGTATAATCTCTGACGAAGCTTTTCACTTCAACTGATCGATTAAGATTGATTTCAGGCTCGACCCTACGGGTGCTTTTATATCAAATTGGTGTATTTCGCGAACTTTCTCGAAAAGACTGGTCGTTTGGCTGTCTAAAACTAGGTGGCATTTTCTCGAAAGCTCTACAAATTTTGAATATTTCCAAGAATTCTTTTTGTCGTGTGGTGTTTTTGTGTTAGTTGTTTTACTTAGAATACTTGTATTGTGACAATGTTTTATTGTTATTGTTTGATGATTTTATGAATCACCAAGTATTCTAAGTAAAATATAGTGCAATATAATTGTCCATGTGAGAAGCAATCCGTGTCTAGATCTAAACCGCACAATTCTAAAGATTGGCCCTGAGCTTTGTTGATGGTGCTTGCAAACACCAATCGAATTGGGAATTGAAATCTCTTAGATTGAAATTGCATTTCCGTTGGAATCATAGGAATGCGAGAAATGAGTACATCTTCACCTTTGAAAGGTCTGCGGTGGCGAATCGAGAGAATTGAAAAATTCGGGTGGATATTGAACCGCTTCATCTGCTTCCAAAACAGCGTCGACTGACTTGTATGTGATTGCCTCGCTTTGAATGTTAGACTGAATAATATTGTTAAGTTCGTAAAAATGATTGGATATTGCAGGGCATCATAGCATCGATGAGTTTCTGAAACTTATGTCAATTGATCGTTTCTTTAATGAAGAACAATATCTCTACGTTGGAATTGATCTCTGACTATAACAATTGCCGCTTCATCTATAGTTGGAGCATTGAATCTTCGTACATGTTCTCCAGCAGGCGTTTTATCAGTATGAATAAAAATCTTGTGTGAATCAGATAGCATCATGTCAAATACTGTTTTGACCTTTTTATGCCGATAGAAATTCCGCAGCGTGCATTCCATTCACCATTGCCATTGGCATGAATTGAGCTGTTACGATTTCTGCGCCAAACGATGTCATTTGAAAGCATGAGTTGTATATCCCGATGTTCGATAGGAAATGCTTTGATTCGGCGGTATATGCGGCCAGCAAAGTTTTTAATGGCTCTGAAAGTTCTGCAAGTTGAGGCAGTCTAATTTTTTCGGCAGCGCAACACATTCCTTTCACTTCTCCATTAAATTTCAAAGCCTTGCAATAAGGATACACTTCAGTTATAGTGCCGATTAAAACATGCGGGCTCAAACTATAATCATCAGTTCGGTAGTACCGAGATGCAAAGCGATTGTAATCGCGTGATTGCAGTGCACGGAGTCTTATTTGACGTTGATCTGCAATTTCTCGTTGATGTCTTTCAGCCACTCTCAGCCTGTCGCATACATTCTGTTGAGAAAGAAGCAGATCTGAAGCTGCAAAACGCGATTACCGTGCTCGCAACCGTGCATCCTCAATTCTGGCTGCACGTCGCCCTCCTGCCTCCTCCGCACGTATTTGAGCTATTCTTTGTCGATTTCGGTCGTTCGCTGATGGCTGTTTTTCTCAGTTTGATTTGCAATCACTCCTCGCACTGCTAGCGCTCGCGAGTATGACGACCTAAGTTTGATCTTCATTATTTATATGAACTAAAGCAGATCGATAGCACTGATACCAATGATGCTACAAAAAATGAAGAAAAAATGTTTTTTTTCAACGATGCTATGAAAAAGGAAGAAAAATGTTATTTTCGATCGATGCTACGAAAAAACAAAGAGAAACGTAAATTTCCCAACCATGCCAGCGAAACGAAGAAAATATGCATGAGCATTCAGCCCATTTACAGTGTTGCCCATCCGAATTGATATTTTTAACGCCGCTAGTACGCCGCTAGTACGCCGAATTAGAATTTCAAAATAGCTTCAATTTCCAAGAGTAATCACTACATACTATAGTGTATACATGGATATTGTCGATGGAAATGCTTGAATTTCATAATGCTCGTGTCATTGTGTTAGTGATGCTTTTTTTTAAAATAAATTTTTACCTGTCTGAGGTGTGATATAGGTGTGAAAATTTCAAGCCAATCGGTCAAGCATTTTCGGAGATTATCGATTTTGTACAAACGTACAGAAACGATTTTATTTATATACAGCCTTGGCCAAAAGTATTAGGCACCCCTTAATTTTTCTTTTTGACCACCAATAAACTGTAATGATGCATAAACGAATTTATGCATTTTTTCCAATGTGCGATCATTGTGCTGTCATTTCTTGATATCGACAGACGCGTGACGAATTTGCTTCCTATTGTTCATAATTGTGAAATTTGTTAATTTTTCTTTTAAAAGGCCAAAAACAAGTGAACTTACTCTGACAAAACGTGTTAAAAAACAGGTTTTTTTCGAGGAAGGCAAAAATCAAACTCAAATAGCAAAAGAATTGGATTGTTCACGTTGCGCAGTTCAAAACGCAATCAAGCGGTACGGGGAGACTGGTTCGTACGTAAATCGCAAAAAATTCGGGATAAAAAAGATTACCACCCGTCGGGAGGACCTATTTTTAATACGACCTGCGCTGAAAAATCGAAAGAAACCTCATCTGATCTTGCTGCTGAGTTGTGGGAGGACCGCCAAAAAAAAATTTCTTCAAGAACCGTTAGAAGAAGACTTGAGGAAGTTGGACATAAAGGATGCAAAGCAAGGAAGAAGTCGTGGCTCCCGGTAGAAAACAAAAAGGCACGCTTGGAGTGGGCAAAAAAATATGTGCATTTCACTGAAGAGGATTGGTCCAATATACTGTGGTCACATGAATCTAACTTTGAGGTACGTTTCACTTATGGATCACTTTTAATTTAGACATCAAAAAATGTAACTCATTTGGATGTTCTCTAGATGAATTTATCTTTTTTAAATACCTTTTTTTTCTTCAATTTTCAAATATTTGCCACCTCTGGTGTGACTTTTGTGAGACGAAGGGTTGGACAAGCGTACACACCAGAATGTGTGGTACCGAGTATTAAGCACGGTGGGGGCAGTATAATGATATGGGGATGCATGGCTGCCAACGGTGTGGGTGAAATGCATGTATGAGATGGTCCCGCAAGTACATAAACGTCTTGAAAAATGTACTTCAACTTTCTTTTTCCAATATTTTCGGTGACACTAACATGGAAAATGTCAAACTCAACCAAGACAATGCACTCTGCCATAAATCCGCATTAACTATGAAGTAGTTTTGAGGAGAACAATATAGACCTGCTTGACTGGCCTACGCAGTCCCCGGATCTCAATCCTATAGAACATCTATGGAGTATTCTAAAGCATAGGATCCAGGAGCACTCCGTTACCACAAAAGAAACACTTTAAAATGTTTTACAGCAAGAGTAGAATGATATTTCTTTAGAAGAGAGTCGCAAGATTATTTAGCACTATGGCGAAAAGAGTCGCTGCAGTCATAAACACCAAAGGCGGCCCAACTAAATATTAATAATCTTAAATAAAAGTGCTTATTTATCATATCTGCTTCCTTTTATTTCACAAAAGGTTAAAACCTTTTGTTTTTTGAAGATATAAGAAATTTTAAAGGGTGCCTAATATATTTGGCCAAGGCTGTAGATATTAACTCATAAATCAACTAACGTGTTTTTGAGTTTTGACGACATGATTGCCAGACATAACAGACATCTAGTATAGTATTTTGAGATCGTTCTACAATGTCTATTTCTAGGCGTAATATGTATAGTAGACAAAACTATGATACAATACAATACAGTATTATACTGTACCACTTGTCAGACGGAATATGAAACTGTTGAATACTAATTTTATTCAACTTGTAGAAAATTAAATTAATTCTAGATGAAAATCGTATACCGTGTAGATGGAAAAATTTACAAAAACCACATTTATTTTTCACACCTAACAAATTTCATATGAGTTACATAAACGTGTGTGTGTGTGTGTGTAGGACGCTTCAGAAGACAATAATAAAATGGATTTTCTTTGAGAATAGAAAATCTATGGAAATTGCGACAATCAAAAAGAGGAACCAGAAATTTTATTCATAAAAATTAATAAGAAAAAGAAAAATGAAGAAAATTGAAAGTTAAATTTAAGTTCTTTTAATCTATAGCGGATATATTTCTGTATACCTTTTCATGTTTTCCTAGAAATCGCATGAACACACATAATGAATTTCACCTTTGGTATTCAAAATCTTATCCAAGATTCTCGTGTGAAAATTCATTCCGCATCTGAACAAATTGTATTATTTGTTGACATATACGAGAATGAAATGAAATCTTCCACGTCCTTATATGAAAAAAAAAAAACAAATATTAAATTTTTATCATATTTAGTTTTCGGATAATTGGTTTTTTCTTACTACCGGGTCCGGCAATTGAAGTGTCTAATTCAAATCGCTGTCAACTGTAAACCGCACATTTTGTAATACTAAAATTTGACATGAATTTTGATTGGCATATTGTTTGTCAGTAGTAAAAATTATTTGTTGACGAAAAGACGTGTTCTTCGTTTTTGGACCTTAAACAAGATTCAATTGTTATCGCTTCGTTTGATTGGAAAGTCAAATATGGAAATTCGGAGAGAGTTAAATAACATGCATTTGAGTGAAGAATTTATGTATCGTACCAGTAAATGATTCGACGAGACTGGGAGCATAAAAAACGCTATGGCGGATGCCGACGATGCGCTGCAACTACTCGAAAAAACGTAAACAAAGTGCGTAATCGATTGTATCGTAATCCGAACCGGCGTTCAGCAACGAAAATCAATGCTGGTGTTTATCAAAGATTGATTTTAAATGACGCTTTATTACCATGGAGCAGAAAACATTTCAAAAATAATCCGTTTACATTTCAACAGGACTCGGTACCACCACACAAAGCACGACAAAATCAACAATGGCTATAAAACAATGTTCCGAAGTTTATTTCGACACAGCAGTGGCCACCATATTCACCAGATCTGAATCCGTTGGATTATTCCATTTAGGGAATTTTACAAGTAGCGGCTTGCAAAAAAAAACACAAGTTTAGAAAAAGATTTGAATCGGGAGTGGAACCGTTTAAGCCAAAACATTGTGCAAGCATCGTGTGCGCATCGTTTAGAAAGAGATTGAAGCTGGTGGTATAGATAAAAGGTGGTTACATACCATTCGAATAACTGTAAAATTAATGGTGTATTATGAACTATTATTTCCATAAATTTCAATGAAACCGACGAATTGCTGCACTCGCAATATCTTTTTTTCTTTATGGTATTCATCTGTTCGAGCGATTTGCATAGAATTTTATATCAGAGTTCATAAAATGAGGACCGAATATAAAGAAGGATAACAAAAATAACATTAACCCCACGACTCCAATGGACTTATTTCAAGACTTCATTTCTGTCTACGGGCGCCATTTTGAAGACATTAAATTTGTAGGTGGGCAATTGATATCCTTCCCGGAATTGTAGTTAGTAGAAACTAGACTCGAGATATCAAAAATTTCTCAGTAAATGCATTACGGTACGTTAATGCAATAAAGATTCTTTCTAAAATCCATCCCATGATCATTACGAATATTTCTAGTACCTACTTTTGTCATAAAATGATACGAATTTTAAACCAAATTTATTTTTAAATGATATTCACTAAATTGTAAACATTTTATTGCTGTCGTATGAAGGTGGCAAATTAATTTTTTCTAAAAAAAATGTCTAGAAATTTAAAATATCTGAAATATCTGGAAAAACCTATTCCAATTACATACATTCGTATGCATGTAAGTCATTGTTACCATTTTTAATTTCAACACGTCAAAAATAAGTTTGGAAAAAGTCTTCCTCAAAAAAGTCTATGTTTATGTCCAATTTTTAGAGTTTCCATTGGACTTTTTTTTCAGTCCGACTGAATATATGTATGTCTTGAAATAAGTCCAATGGAGTTGTGTGGAAAAATAACAAATCCAGCAAAACAAACATGTTTGTTTCAATAATTATTATTATAAATCTTAATCGGCTACAACATATGTAATTGAGAATGTGTGTCAAAGAAAGTTGCCCTAGATTTTGCGGTTTGGGATTAGCAATATATGAAGTCTATAAAGACTTCTGTACCGGAACACGATTGTACGTGTTTTTTTTTTTTTATATATTAAGCTTTTCAAAATCCTTTGAATGTTTTGACTCTTTTTCTTTTCCTCTTCATTTCAAATGTACAGCAAGCCAAATTTGAGCTCGTAAATGCTTTTAAACCTGTTATACGTAAAGACAAATTTCCTTTATGTGAAACGTCATGACAAACTCCAGTTCGCAGCGTTATATGCTGGACAAAATCACCCAGTATTGTGTTGTTAGTTATCAATTATTTAGCAATAATGTTTCTAAGGATTTCAATGATACACGTTTAATAGAACTTAGAAGTTTTTGGTGATTCAATATAAGCCCGCAACATTTTATTCATAATGTTGCGTGCTAACCCAGTTCGGTTCGAATGTTAAAATAATAATAATAATAACACTTTTTATTTATGTGAATTAGATACGCAATGTTTATTTACAATTATTTCTGCGATAAGAATTAGTCTTAAGAATATTTGTCTATCAGTAATTATGGTAATTTTAAACAAACTTAATTTATCACAGTTTATTTACAACGGAAAAACACTATTTCCGGCAATTACTAATGACTTCATTTATTACTATCAAATCGCTTTAATACTTCACAGTGTGAACACACCACAAATAACCACTGTTCAAAACATATTCCCCGGACTGTCAAACGGAAATATGATTATTTGTATTTGTGTGTTCTTAGAATATTTTATGGTTTCTCGAAGCATCAAATATTCCTATTTCTTTTCTTTCAATATAATTAAATTAATATGAGTGTTTTGTGTATTGTGTTTTCTAAGGAAAGTTCCCGATTTTCTTTTATTAAGAAAATCATGGAATCTTTCCTAACAAATAGAGTGCAATAGGCTTTGTACGTACTCTATGCGATTAGTAGGAAAGATCATGTTTATTTACATTTAAGTATTTAGTATAAGAAAGTTCGAACAGAAAAACATAGAAGGATCCCTACACGAAAATGTAATGAGTTCTATGAAAAGGATCCATAATAAAAATGAAAATGATTTTCTTTTTTTTTATATGAAAATTGTGATTGAATAAATTGAAAAATTGATCGATATACACACGCACAAAAAAATCCTTAGCATATATAAAACAGGAAATTTATATTTTTCTTATTTTCTTTTTCTAGGTTTTTTTTTTCTTCTCATCATCATTTTCATGTTCTTTTATAGTCTTACATATATTTTTCTTTTTTCCATTTTGAATACCGACTTTATTATTACATACTAGGGTACTCAATAATTTCTCAGCCTCGACAAAAAAACACTGTTTTTGTAAATGAAATATATTGTAATATTTAGTATAATTTCCCTGAACTTCTATACACTTGTTCCAATGATTCTCCAATATAAGGATTCCCTCTCTGAAATGAAAATACGGTAAGCCTCCAAAATACGCCTCTACAGCTGTTATGACCTCTTTTAGTTTCTTATTTCGATTCAGGATCATGGTCGTGGACCCACGTCTCATCCATAGTGATGAATCGACGTACGGAATCCATTTTATCCTTTTTAAAACGGTCCTAATGTTGTTGAGAAGGTCGCATTCGAAAGTGTTTTTGTTCAATTGTTAGCGAATGCGGCACCCATTTTACACAAAACTTTTCGAAACCTAAAACTTCAGCTAGAATGTGATGTATTGATCTATGTGAGATGCCTATTGGTTCAGCTATCTCATCTACAGTCATTCGTCGATCTTTCCAAATAATATCCTGTATTTTTTTGTATGTTTTGTGTTGTTGATACACTTTTGGGGATTACCTTCGAGCGGGTCATCCTCGAGGCTTGTACGTCGAGATTTAAAAAGGGCAGCCCATTCTTTCACAGTACAAATTGAAGGTGATGTATCCTTACATACTCCTAACAATTTTGGACGAATTTCTGTAAGTGGTAAACCATCCAAAACAACAAATTTAATCACTGCACGATATTCAATTGTTTCAATGTTAAAAAATTCAATGACACGTTGTAATGTAATAAGCATTTTCAAGTAAATTTCCCGGAAGGAGCCACGAGAGTCGTCTCAAGGGCTATATTACACAACAACGTCAACTTCAAATAGGTTCTAAACAAAGACTGAATTGACTTATCGACGTGAAACTTGACACGTGTTCATATGAAGGTTGTACCAACATAAGAGAAAAAAATTTACCTGTTAGCAGCGTGCTCCCTTGTCGAGACTGAGAAATTATTGAGTACTGTCAAAAAAGATGGAATTCATAGAAGATCCAAATCCGATATCAGTATGGGAACAGTTTGCCCCGGTAGTTTCATTAGTCTTGAACGGTCAAAATTGAGAGTGTGTGTGTGATTTATCGCATTACCACCTCTTCAAAATAATTTGAATAAAATGATTAAATCGGACGCCATTTTTATTCTGATATTCTCCCAAAAAATTTCTAAATAATTATGAAGGACGAATCAAAACAGAGATTAAAAAAAAATATTTTACTTATTCAGAAAAGGGCACGGCTGGTTTTCAAAAGGAAAAAAAAATTTATTTATAAAATATGGTCTTATACAGGGTGACACAAAATGAACGTTTTGTATTATTTAGGAGCCATTAAGTCCCTTGCAGTATGCGCTGTTGTTTCATCTTGTTGGAACCAAATCGTGGTTTTCCACAGCTGGCCTAAAAATTTCCCAACATCTTCCGATATTGAGCACTATTAATGGAAACTGCAACACCGTCTTTATTTTCGAAGGAATTTGGACCAGTGATCCTCTCAGACGATACACAGCACCAAACAGTACACATAAGTGGGTGTAACTGTCGTTGATGAAATGCTCTTGGATTCTCTGTAGCCCATATCCTGCAGTTCTGCTTGTTTATGAAACCGTTTAATTGGAAATGGGCTTCAATGCTCATTATCAAATTGTTAAAACAATGGACCGTTCATGTTCAAAATAAAGTTGGATGATTTTGGTTCGTTGCTCGATTATGTATTGTTCCATTTCACATTCCCCATTACAAAATCCTGTAATAACATTTTTAAAAAAATTGAACAAAAAATTATCAATAATTCACTCTACAACATTTTGCGCCACCCTGTCTTTCCTTTTATTTGATCTATATTTCTTTTAAATGCAATCTCAAAGACGAGGGGGACAACGTTTGCGGAGACAGGTGTTTGATTTTTTGGCAATATGAAAATATTTTTGGTGATTTGATTCCATGAAAAATATATTTCAATATAATTTCTGGTAGAGTTTCTGGACAAGTGATGTTTTAAGGCAGAGGGGAACACATTTTTTAGAAATACTCTTTTTGTGTTGTATTATCACAGATTGTGTGGTTTTTTTTAAAGAAATTTTAAAATCAATGTGCCGATCTGTGAATACATTTTCTATAAAACAAAATTATGAAAGGTCAGTTTTTTAAGCGATTTTATGTTTTTTGTTTTTTTTGCTAGCTAAAAATTTTTTTAGGGAATACATATAAATTGCAATATCGGGAAATATATAGTAAATATTTTTCTTAAGGCTTATGAGGAAAATCTCTCTCAAAAATGGATTGATTATGTTTTCAGTTTTTTTAATTTGTTTTGAGAAGATTTACTTGAAGACTTTTTTGAATTATTCATTTTAAAGGAACAGTGCTTTCTGAGGAGAACTAAGATCATGTAACTAAGCACTTTTTTTCTATGATCAAAACACGGGTTTTCTTCACAGAACCAATGCCCGTATAAAGAATTGGTTTCTTCAAAACATTTAGCTTCTATAATTTTTTTTATGTTTTTAACCTCCGGGCTTTCTTCAAAAATGATATTAAAAACATTGAAATGTAGATTAAAAATCTCGGCACACATATCAGTCGGATTAATTAATTTGCCAAAATCAGAATTTTGGCTAAAATTTTTGAAAAAAATTAAGGCTTCGGAAGCTTTTGTCATTGAAGATTCTGACTTAATCATGCATGCGCAACAGTCTAGACATTTCAATTTCGCAAGAACTTTAAATAAAATAAAACCAGAAAAAAAGCGTTGAGCACCTGTGTCATTAGGGCTATCAAAAATTTTAAAATCTTCGTGTTCAATTTCCGGGTCGTCTAACGGAGCAAAGGTGCGAGAAGTTAAATCTGATCCAGTTGTGTCTTGGGTAATATAAGATTCTTCTGAATTCAATATTGCCTTCCAATCCAAATTTAGAAAATCGTCGTCATCTGCTTCGCAATTGGTAGCGTTGGACGAATACACCAATTTCATAGCCATTATTTTGGCAATAATGAAATTAAATTCAAATAAGGATGGGTGTGTATTATTGCCTCCATGCGCCCTTATCTGACCGAATAAGTTTTCTATTATATCTTGGTTAAACCTGGATGTAAACAAGAACTTAATGTCTAAATTATCCACGCACTCGTCTAGCAAACATAAAATGCCGTTAATGGTTTGCAATAAACCTGATTTCCAATGAATGTGACCCGGAATATATACATTGGAAATATAATCCTTCATTTCTTCTAAAAATATACGAGGTGGATTGTCTTTCTGGAGCGCTGAGTTGAAAACATTACGATTAGAAAGAAATTTACTATTTAGACAATCGAAAAGCTTATTCATTTTTCCTATAAATTCAGCTGTAGGGAGGGCCTTTTCTTTAATATCACCGCTAAATTTATTTATATGATAGAAATATCGAATCCCTGCCGATACACTGTGGCTAAAGACTTGCGTAGCCAATTTAACAGACATTTTTTGAAAGCTATTGGGATTCACGTGGGCTTCTGTAAGTTTAGGGCAGGCTTTGACAACCGCAAACTTCTCCTGCAGATATAAATCAGTAATTACTGACCAACTTGCAACGACGGTTCTATCGGGATTTTCTGAGCCGGAATTATAAAAATCTGTATTCATTAGCTCTGTTCGTGCGGATTTGAAAATATGGGGTATGTCATAAAACCCATATATTTTTTCCCCCGAATAGCTAAAGGAAGGATTATTTTCCGAAATTTTTTTATTGACCTATTCCAGTTTTAATTGTTGACTAAGAGAGATTTTCCTCATAAGCCTTAAGAAAAATATTTACTATATATTTCCCGATATTGCAATTTATATGCATTCCCTAAAAAAATTTTTAGCTAGCAAAAAAAACAAAAAACATAAAATCGCTTAAAAAACTGACCTTTCATAATTTTGTTTTATAGAAAATGTATTCACAGATCGGCACATTGATTTTAAAATTTCTTTAAAAAAAACCACACAATCTGTGATAATACAACACAAAAAGAGTATTTCTAAAAAATGTGTTCCCCTCTGCCTTAAAACATCACTTGTCCAGAAACTCTACCAGAAATTATATTGAAATATATTTTTCATGGAATCAAATCACCAAAAATATTTTCATATTGCCAAAAAATCAAACACCTGTCTCCGCAAACGTTGTCCCCCTGGTCTTTGAGATTGCATTTAAAAGAAATATAGATCAAATAAAAGGAAAGACAGGGTGGCGCAAAATGTTGTAGAGTGAATTATTGATAATTTTTTGTTCAATTTTTTTAAAAATGTTATTACAGGATTTTGTAATGGGGAATGTGAAATGGAACAATACATAATCGAGCAACGAACCAAAATCATCCAACTTTATTTTGAACATGAACGGTCCATTGTTTTAACAATTTGATAATGAGCATTGAAGCCCATTTCCAATTAAACGGTTTCATAAACAAGCAGAACTGCAGGATATGGGCTACAGAGAATCCAAGAGCATTTCATCAACGACAGTTACACCCACTTATGTGTACTGTTTGGTGCTGTGTATCGTCTGAGAGGATCACTGGTCCAAATTCCTTCGAAAATAAAGACGGTGTTGCAGTTTCCATTAATAGTGCTCAATATCGGAAGATGTTGGGAAATTTTTAGGCCAGCTGTGGAAAACCACGATTTGGTTCCAACAAGATGAAACAACAGCGCATACTGCAAGGGACTTAATGGCTCCTAAATAATACAAAACGTTCATTTTGTGTCACCCTGTATAAGACCATATTTTTTTTGCTTTTGAAAACCAGCCATGCTCTTTTGTAGTTAATTGGTGCTTCAAAATGTTTCAGAAATTTTTTGGGGGAATAAATCACAATGAAGATCGCGTCCCATTCCTCCAATAAAAATCACGCGTTCTACTATGTTAACTTTAGGGATTTTTTTTACACACGGATAGGAAAACACAGCGTACACAAATTTTATATATAAAAATTCCTCTGTTTATATACTCTGTGGTACTGTTAAAAAGAGAAAAGCGGCATTGTTTCGATTTGTGCTTTCATCTTTATTTCGATTCTCGAACTCATTGTGTTTGTACCTTAGGTTAAGTTTACTTATTATTGTACTGTATGAGCTTCACTCAATAAGACGTGTCATTTTCTTACGTGTTAAAATAAACTATTATTATAAATCCAAATCCACTTTTATTTTGTTAATCCACCAAATTCCAAAAAGTACCCAAGTATATTTTCTTTTCTTTGATGGATATTTTCATATATATATTCTGTAAAAAGAAAGTAGTGTATGTAAATTAGAGAAAATATAGAAAAGTTGAAGAAAAAACCGTATAGTAACTGAAAATTGGCCTATAGCCTTTTCAAATTTCCTATAATATGCAGCTAATCTAGACTCAAATAGCATAAATCTAATCTAATCTGCAAATTTTATTCAAATTAGTGGATTAGTTTTTAAAGTTCATCAAAAAAAACTTTATGAAAGGCTTATTTGCTCCTACGGTTATTTCTTTCTCCACTATCCTTGGACCGATTTTACTGAAATTGCAAATTCTAAGTAGAACCCAATAAAGTCGGCATACAAGGAAACGTTTTACAATAAAATTTCAAATGTAACAATACTTATACCGACCCCCTTGTATAATGATAACTTTTTATCTCGTCATAATAACAATATAACGATTTACTCAATTCTAATGAAATTTGGTACAATAATTGTGTAGTATAAGAAATAGTATAATTTGTTATTTCATTTTGCGTGAAACTTTTTAAAACTGTTATTTTCTTTTCTTCTGTCCGTCCGTCCGCTCGTCTCCAAGATAACTAAAAAACGTGTTCTCCGATTTTGATGAAATTGAAAATGTAAGTTCGTTATTCCTTCGATCAAAATGATATTGTATTTCAACAAAATCGGCCAAGTTAAAGTTCTGTCGTTATTTTTCGATTTTAATTGGAAAGTTTGTACACCAATTTTATTGAAATTATTATTATTTTTTTGGATGTATATTATAAAAACTAATATACCATTTTGAATGAAATTTTGCAGAATAGATTAATGCTCTTAGAGGCCCGCAGGTAGCGTACGAATTAGATCAAATTTAAAAAAGTTATAAATTTTAAAAGTTATGCAGAAAACCTCTTGAAATGGTATTAGTTTTGGCTGTTTTTCTGTCCTATTTCTGCCGTAGGACATCATCAACCAGTTACTATATATTTTATAGTTACAGCAGTTGCCTTCAAAACCGAATATGTATCTATTTAGTCCTCTTCTTAATTTAAAATGAACATCCAATATATATATTTGAATGAAGAAAATTCAAACGATGCAATTATATTTGCATATACATATATATATACACATATATGTGGGAACCTGAAAAATGCGAAATCGCCACCGCTTGGGTTTGAACTCATGCACCCTTGGTTTGCTACTAAATTGGCTTTCTTATTAAGTCGACGATTTCACTTTTTCAAGTATGTAATTCAGATTATCCACTGCTTTTGTACAACTTATTCGTGTATTCCTTCTTTTGCTCCTATACACACATATATATATGAAGAACGAACATACCAATATGGACATTGGGATATTCATTCCTCATCTTATATTTAAATGATTGAATTTTAAAATTTAAAATTCTGTTATATCTATTTGTTGAACATAAATTACTTTCTTATGCAATCGTATAATATTACATTTATGGGCTGCTCCAAATTTTTCTGGAGCGACAACTAACCTAAAACCTAAATATTCACGAATATTAGAAAAGAAAAAAAAACTGGAACAAGGCGAAAGGTATAAAAAGGTAATACCGGAAAGTAAATTCCCAATATCTAATGTGAATATGTGATATAATATGGTTTTATAGAAGGTAAACTCGGATGATACATATACAATTTATCATATATCCTATTTCAAATGCAAGTCATGAAAACACAAAAGGTTATGAAAAACATATAGTAACTGAAAGTCGGCCTATAGCCGGGATATTTGATGCCCTATGCCATAGGAATTGGACAAAGCCGCAGCCAAAAATAATAATATTTCAAAGTATTTTCTACATTACTTCCCTTTCAGATTTGCTGCAATTCACAGGTAGCCTTAAACATAATACCATAAATGTCTTAGGCAAAATTTTATTCAAATTGATAAATTAGTTTTTCAAGTATACTATATACATCTAAAGAAAAACTTTATGAACAGGCTTAATTTCTCTTACGACTATTTCTTTCTCCGCTATCCTTAGTCCGATTTTACTGAAATTTAACATGTTATCGCTTACTTATTTAGTCAATTGGGGTGCAAACTTTCCAATTAAATCAGAATAACCATAACAGAAAAACACCAAAGCTTTCTGGCCACCCTGGTTTTTGTTTTATAACTTCGCTTCTACTCAGCCGATTTTGCTTAAATACAATACCAAATCGAGTTAAGGAAGAAAAAACTCATATTGTAAATTTCATTAAAATCGGATAACATGTTTTCGAATTATCTTGTACACGCAAGGACAGAAGGACGAACGGACGGACATGCATAAATCAGCATTACTTTTGATTCTCTACACGATGATTCTTTCTATGGGTTGCAAATGTTAAAAATGTTATAAAGTGTACTACAAATGAGTCAAACAAAAATTTAAATAAAGTTTGCAGGAACAAAAAAGGAAAGGGTGTCAAACAATATGCCATATCACTTTTTATATAAGAGTTATAAAGTTATTTAAAGTTGTTAGAAAAAGGGAAAAAAATCGTAGCCTATAGAATTGAATGGTTTTCAACTATTCTGACAATATCTAGTGCTAAACAACTTATACTAAACATATTTATTTCGTAAATAAAAATGCGATTTATTGAGGTATACGAAAAATAGTGTTAATTTAAAAATATAAGTGAACAAATTGATATAACCGTAGATGGAATGAATTCAAACCGAGAAAAGAGGTCTAAAAGCAAAAATACGAATTATATAGGTAGATTTCTTTAGAAAATTACTTTTGAGTAGAATACGAATTTAAGGGGAAAGACGAGTTGAAGCTGGAGATTTCTTTAAAATCTGGCGAGCCATTTAAATAGCTTAGGAAATAAAAAGGTTTGACCCGTATATTTCTTGCTATTTCCTATCATAAACTTTCAATTTATTCAAAAAAAAAATTACGATTACAATGCCAAATTATGTTTATTACACAAACGTCTAAAACTCCTACAAAAAGGATATATCCTATGTTTCCTAGTATACCCTATATAGAATTTTCTATATTACAGTATGTAGATTCGAAATAAAGGATTTGTTTTTGGTTGGTGTATAAAAACTATCCGGAAACATCAATAATTTCTGAAGCGAGTCCTTGTTTTTTTTTTTTGAAATGGTTACAAGAAGTTTCTATTCTTCCCGAAAAATGAAAAAAAAATAGGAAAAGTTCGATTGGTTTTCTTATTGTCGTCGGTTTTTCTTTATTTTATGGAAGAATAAAAGGTACTATAAAAATGCGCAAAAAAAAGGAAAAACAACTGGAAAATTGGAAATTTAAATTACTATCCTTTTAGCATATTTTCTGTAGATAATTTATTGAAGAAACCTAACAACTAAAATTGGACATCACTACACTGTGGTGACCCAATTTGGAAGTCACGTTAAATAAACGAATAAATAATTTTTGAAATTCTTGATTATAAAACAAAAACTATGCGATCGATTGTATTTCCGGACATTTGTGACAATCAAATTCACGTAAGTCCGATCTATACTATACTTCCAGTATCTTCTATATATGTATCAGTATAACCAACTAATTGGATCAGTTATTAGAGTGCATGAAAAAAGTTTTTCTCTTGGTATTTACGTGGAAACTTTTTTTTTTAGCAAAGATACAAAAAGAAGAGCATCTTCCAATTAATAAGCTCAGCTGGGTATTTTCTATTCTTTACTATAGTCATAAGCATAATATAGTACAGGAGTTGGCAACCTGTTTTTTTTTACTAGGATTGCATATTTCAGAAATGTGAGAGTTCGACAGGTACCGTGGGATGAAGAGGATGGGGAGCTGGTCGGGGTAATCTTTAAACATGAAAATATTAATGCAAAATTGATAATTAATATGATATTTGATATTGCGGCCAACTCATTGGCATATATGACACATAAGTTGAGTTCTCAGTTCTCAGGCATTGATTTCAATGAGCGCCAGTACTTTAATTTTAAATATTTCATATTGGAAAACAAACATTCACAAGCATATGTCGACTGTTGTTGTTTGCTCTATCTTGTTCAAGAAAGGACATACATAAAACACTAATAACCATACCAACATATCATAGAAGAGATATTAGCTGGATCTTCAAGCAATTCGTATGATGAGACTGTTCCCATAACCTTTCCTGCTGATGGAACTGTCTTTTGGTCTTCTTTGGTACACATCCGTCGGTTTCGTAATCTACTGTTTCGACTGTTATTTTCTAGAATGTTAGTGGTGGATCCAAGTTTCATCAACAGTTATGAAACGATACTTGAAATCCATTTGATTTTGCTGAAGACAATCCAAACACGCGCTTGAGAAATATGCATTCGAGTGCGTTTTTGATCAATTGTTATACGACACCCATTTTATAGTACAAAACTTTTTTATATGTAATTTTTCATGCAAAATATTTCCAATTCATTTTTATGAGATGCCTATGGCCTCAGCTATTTCATACATTTTCACTCGTCTATCACTTACCATATCATAACTTGCTGAATGATTTGTGGTGTTGTAGCAGTTTTTGGATGACCTTCACGTGAATGATCTTCGAGGCTTGCTTGACCAGCTTTAAAAAGAGCTGCCCATTTGCTCTCAGTGGAAAGTATACTTTTAACAATTTTGGATGAATTTCTGCCGACATAGAGGAGGTGATTAAACTCCATTTTGAAGAAATCAATGCTACTACAACTCGAATGACTTAACAGATCAAAAGAAAATTCTAGATGGGTTTCTGTATCAGAGCTGTTCCTCTCTTTAAGACTATTATGGTTTGACAGTCTCTCTACTAACGCCATCTATGTGTTAGGCTGAGACATTTTCTGATTGCGTAAAAATAAAATATGGATCATTTTCTTAACATGAAATTAATATCCTTTTTTTCTCTCTTGTCCTTCCTTTTTTCAGTGGTTAATCAGCGTTACGAACCGGAAGTTCAAAATCCTGGCGGATTTTTGGGTAGCAATGTACTTATTAAATGTAATATACCGTCATTTGTTAAGGAATATGTAACAGTGACATCATGGCTGCAGGAACCATCATTCAATATTTATCCATCACTTGAAAGTGGTAAGTGAATCTTTAAAACTGAATTTATAAAAACAAAATAGAAAATTTTATTAATTTTAATTTCATTTTTATTTTGTTATTTTTTTAATTTTTTTTTTTTGGAACAAAAATTGTATTATTCAATTTATTTGGGTTTTTGTTATTAAAAAAAAACCGGGATGGAAGGAAATATTCTCCCATCTTATTTCTAGAGAAAAAAGATAAAATTCAAATTTCTTCACAGTCTTCTATCTCTTAAATCAACTTAATTTTATCCAACAACAAAAGAAGGGAAAAATGACAACAGCAACAAAAAAGAAATGCTACAACCTTAACCAATTTTTGTATCTTAGAGAAACGAAATTCCCAAGAGAACTTTTATCACAAAGAAATAAATATATACTATATCTAGAGATGTCGAACAAGACATAAATATTTGGATTTGAATTATCCCACAAAGATGGTGATAAAAAAAAACACAGTAACATTTATTTACTACTAGCCTGGTACCCGCGCGACTTTGCACACGCGATATTCCTTACACATCACTTTATTTTATACATAAGTGAAATGCATCCAATGCTAAACGAACTGTTTACAACCTACGAGTTGAATTTGATGGAATTGGTGTTACATCTTCAATTCGTCCAATTTTCATTTGAGAACATGCTAAAGCTCTCAATGTCGGTTGTGCACACTAGGACCAGGAGTTTTCGTTTTATTACCTCCAGTTGCTCTTAGCTTAATATGTAACGCAGTTATTCCGAGAGATTTATATTCCTCAGCTGCATGTTGAGTTGCTAACATAGCAGCATAGGGTGAAGCTTCATCATGATCAGCTTTCACTTTTATTCCACCGGTAACTCGAGCGATAGTGTCACGACGCAACAAATCTGTTACATGAATCAAAGTATCATTTTAGTATTGCAAGATGTGCGATTTACATTTGACAGCAATTTGAATTAGGCGGACACTTCAATTATCGAACACGGTGTGATGGTAACATTCTTTTTACTTATCCTCTATCTATCTTCTATCTATTATATAAAAAAGTTTTCTCCGCAAATCATTTATAAAATTTTGTAGTAGAAAAACTGAATAAATAATTTATAACTGAAAAAAATTTCGCCATCGACGGGATTCGAACTCACTCAGTTGGTTTTACTAAACATCTACCAAGCTCACCACGCCATCGACCTCAATTCTTAAAGTAATTCAGATTCCTTAATATCAAATAAGAACTGAATAACTAATTAAAACTGAAAAAAAAAAATTCGCCATCGATGGGTTTCGAACTCACAGTTGGTTTCACTAAATAACGCGCTTCCTCATCAAGCCATTGACTTGAAAGTTTGAAGTAATGCAGATTCGATAATGTCTAAATAAAGCTTGCATACTTTATTTAGATATTTAAAGAAAAAGGAAAATAGAATCTTATTCTACCGCTAAAGGTAACAAAAAAAAACAAATAGCAAAAGAATAGTGCCCTTGATAATTTTTTTTATTTTCTCGAATCATTGGGAGAAAATATAAAATGTGTATCAGTTCCTAATAAAATTACATTCTCCTCTACCGACTACACACTCACGAGGGTGAGGCGGGGGTTGGTGAGCAAAGCGAGCAGGGGCGGGAGCCCCCTAGTTAGGTATAAAGAAAGTTTGAGAAAAGACGATACATATATTGTATTGTAAAGAAAAATTCAATCATTCGCTTAGTTGCAATTAGTGTTTTCTATTGGAAAACAAACACTTAAGTATTAGGCTTATAGACAAAAAAAAAACTAATTGCATCTTTTTTAAAGTAAAACCAGCTTTTTTACTATGTATATCTATTACCTTCACCGTTATTATACTTTTCATTAATGAAAAGTGAAAATGTTTGCCTTACTATTGTTTCTTCATTTTAAGCAAATCGCTGAGTACTTAATCAATCGGAATAACATAGGACGTAGTATACAAGTATGGCAAAAAATCGACAAGAAAAGGAAACGCTTTCATAAAAAATGAATTGTAAGGATGACTCTTTAAGAATTTACAGTGGCTTCTAATGATTTAAAATTAAACGTGAATTTGAATGAGGCTTTCATTACTGTGGAATTTTAAAAATAATAGAACTGTTAAGAATGATACCGTCGTATTTCTATTGGAACCATTTCATAGCATCTTCTTTGGTAAGACAATGTGGGGATCCAACTTGACCAGTTTTTCGTCGTATGTGGCAACGTTAAATCCTGGTCGTCCTAAGACAACATTAAAGTCAAGACCATAGATACCAATTCAGAGATCATATTTTGATACCTAAATCAATATGTTCTTGAATATCGAAACCGAAATTTCCAGTCGATGAGAAATTACCACATCTCAACTTGTATTCACGGACCTTAAGACCACGCTCCAAGATCTCTTCAGCATTAGTACCACGAACTGTGTAATGTACAGCAATTTTTTCATTACGTCTAATACCAAATGAACAAACTGTATAACGAGAATTTGAAAAATCACGTTGCTGTCCAGTTAATTGTTCGAAAACCTTCGCTGCGCATGTAAGTCTATCATCAGATTCATCAACGCAAATATGATATTTAAACATAATCTTCTAATATGTTGAGTCTCCTACTCAATATTTATGTGACGTAATTGTAATTGTTTATGAGCTGTATACTCATAACCAATTACAACCTAATCACGCTGAAAATTAATGTTGGATAGGTTGATGGTAAAAATAAAAAGATTGAGTTGTTTAAAATTTTGTTTTTTCTTTATTAATTCAATATCTTAATTCTACTTCATGAACTTATTAATATTTTCGTCTTATAACTATATAACTTTATCTGTAATCTTCGTTCGATGTTTCTCCTAATATCAGCAGCTCTACCCCGTTCGACAGTTCTCTCCAAATAAATGCTATTTCTACTCAAAAAAACTATAATCAGACAAATGTTAGTGATTCTAATTGGTACAAATCAGGCAAACGCTGTCCGTGATTTGAATTAAGAAAAAAATCAGGCAAAAAGATGTCCGTGATTTAAGTTGCGAAGAAAATCAGACAAACGATGTCCGTGATTTAATTGGGAGTAAATCAGGCAAATGATGTCCGTGATTTGAATTGAAAAAAAAGAACAAAACAACACTTTATTTCGTTTGAAATTGCTTTTGGCTATTTACGTTATGTTGATTCGGCAACGAATGTCCAAAATCAATCCCGATTGAAATTAATAAGGCAAATATCCGTCACTAATTTTAATGTATTTCAAACAAGGCAACGAATGTCCTTTGTTTGGTAACCCGACATAAAATTGACTGGGCAAATATCCACAATCAATTTTATGTTTTGAAATCAAAAAAATTAATTCCAAACGAAATTAATTTGTTTCTAAAAAAATTTCTTTTTTTTTGTTTGGTCCTGGATTTGGCTTCCTACTTCTTACTCTCACTGATGATTCAAAACGAGTGACTTGTTACTGATATACAAGGTGGCGTCCAAAGTAATCAGGACTTTTTGAATCTAGCGCTCCTAGTGGCGCCATCTATATGTCGACTGGTGCGTTAGAATCTGCTATCCTTTATCGACTTCCTGTGAGAATTTCATGACATTTCATCTATTGAAAGTGAAGTTATTGCGTTTTAAGTGTCAGTATGTTTGTGTCATCGGTGCGAAAATGAGCTTCGACGACCAAAAATTGCTCAGAATTCAACATTCGAAGGACATCATTAAAGAGGTCAAAAAGGACAAAAACTTCCTTTATAACATTGTGACTGGTGACGAAACGTGGTGTTTTCAATATGATCCCGAAACGAAACGCCAGAGTGCTGAATGGAAGGCGCCGGACGAGCCGAAACCCAAAAAATCGCGCCTGGAGAAGTCAAAAGTGAAGACAATGCTGATTTGTTTTTATGATTCCAAGGGTATTGTCCACAAAGAATTTGTTCCACCCGGTCAAAACGTTAATGCGGTATTCTACCTAGGAGTTTTGAAGCGTTTGGTGCGCCGTATTCGACGTGTTCGGCCCGAATATCGCGAAGATGGAAGTTGGCGTTTGTTGCACGATAATGCGCCGTCTCATCGATCGACGCTTGTGACCGATTATCTCACCAAAAATCACATTTTAACCATCAACCACTCCCCGTATTCACCGGATATGGCACCATGCGACTTCTACCTTTTCGGAAAAATGCATTTGCCGATGAAAGGAAAGCGTTATGCAGACGTAGAGGCCATTCAAAAGGCTTGCACCGGCATACTGGCGGCCATACAGGCCAACGAGCTAAAACACTCGTTCGACATGCTTTTGGACCGTGCAAAAAGCTGTATTGAAGCAGAAGGAGACTATTTTGAATAAAATCAATTGATTTTGCCGAAAAAACTATTTGTTCTGTTTTTTTTTTTTTAAAGTCCTGATTACTTTGGACTCCACCTTGTATATACTCCGATCGTAACGCATCCTTGAAAATTTCAGTACTTTTCTGTCGTTGTATAGAAAAAACGGAATTTTGGGAAGTCAAATTTCTGGATTATCTGGTTGTGCGTAGTTTCCCATGATCTAGATTTCGTTTCTTATTGTTGCTTACTTTCGTTGTCATGATTTTTCTCAACTAATTTGTATTTTCCATACTTAATTTTTCTTCAAATTCGAGAAAACTTTTCTTTATACACATGCATGTGTGCATCTGGATTTTATTGTTTGGAATATGATCATGTCGTTGTCCTCGCTAAATTAATGACTGATTTACGTTATGCTATAATTTATGTTGTGATATTTGGTTTAAGAACTATGGACCTATATTGGATAAATTATCCCTTTCATATTAACTTATAATTTATCTTAATTCTTACCAAAAAAATATAATTATTAAATAACAAAAAAAATACATTTTCGTTAAGTTTATATTCGAACCATTTATAATGATATGGATGTCCCGATTCTATCCATTTCATTGACAAATCGTTGATCTAACTGATTATGACAGTTATACTGTCAGCGATGTAGAGGTAAACAATGATTTTTTTGTTTTCAATTTAATTTATTTTATTTTCTTTTAGTTTTGTTAATAATACACAAAAAAAATGTTGAGAGGACTCAACAAATATGTAATTCTCGCATTGGATTTTCAGTAGGATCCCTTATAATCTTTTTCTGGGGATTAGTCCCCGCTGCTGGTTTCTTTTCTACGGCTGGCGACATAGCAGATCGCTGGAAAAACTGTTTGTAGCTACTAGTAAAATGCAGAATTTCCTACTTGGATTCGGTTTTGATCACGTCTGCACCCGCAAATCTCATTAATAGTATAGTTGTTAAAATAACTCTGTATGATATAAAAATGCATGTATTTACAGTCTTTTTTCACAAATCCTATATTAAAAATATATGTGTAGCGCTTCTTGGACATTATCGCTTACAGATTTTAGATTTATTTTATTGAGACTTAGAAATAATATAACATATAGTACAATTTATTTTAAAATTTCAAATTATTGACTAGTTGGCTTTAGCGCCTAACTTAAACTAATCACTTTAAGAGAAAACAAAAAAAAATTCATAAAACTTCAAACATTCAATTCCATTTAACAAAAATCCCATGTATAAGTGCTTGCTCCCGGCACTACAAAAATTACTTAAAACTAAACTTAAAACTAGGTAGCATAACAATACAATATTAAATAATAATAATAATAAAAAAAAAAGTTAACGACAATTCCAAGCCGTTTCAAGCAAGAAGCTAGAGAGATGACCGATTTCACGTCGAATTTTTCTCCATAGAGCTGTTTACCTCGGTAAATGTGGCCTGCATCTTTTTTATATAGATTCATTATTAGAGGGTCATCGTCGGAAGGATTAAAAAACCAAACCGAGTTAACACTGAGGATGCTTCATGGAGATGCATAATATTGAGCACCGAGCGGGGAAGATTCGTTGTTAATAAATAATGACTTAATTAAGTTATTAGAGTGATTCTCCCTTTTCATGAATCTTTTTGTTTGTTAGGTCAATTAGGTATGACGTAAAAGGAATAACTCCTGATGATTCATATATAAATTTATTCGGAAACCATTTACCTCCCGGTCTACGAAATTTACCTAGACATTTTCTGAGAATTGTTCTTTCAAAAGTTTCTAATTCTTTAACAACATTTAGAATAATAAAAAGCCATACACCAAAACCGTAAGTTATAACAGGTCTAATCAATGTTTTATATGCTAACATTTTGGTTCTCGTTTTCAAAGCCGTAGAGTTTAAAAGTGGTTTTAGCAGAGCTGTGGATATTTTTGCTTTATTCAACGCATATGTTACATGTGGGTTAACTTTCAAACGATGGTGCATTTTAATTCCCAAATATTTAATTTCCTCTTTTAGGGGAATGACTTGGCCTAATATAGAAAGTTGTAAGCGTTTACTTTCTCCTACCGCTAGATAATGACCTTTACCGCTAGCATTCCTGAAGCAAATGAGTTCATATTTGTTCAGGTTGATATTAATACCCCATGGTTTGTAATATACTATTAATTTAGTAAGACGAGTCCTAATTTCCTCAAGTGCTTCAGATGACCTTTTACATGAGATCGAAATTATAGTATCATCCGCATAAAGTATTGAGCTTGAATCCCTAATAGGGAAGTCGTGAAGAAAAATGTTAGATAGCCTCGGACCCAATATTGAACCCTGAGGAACTCCGGATTTAACATCTAGATATTTAGACTTGTCATTCTTAATTTGTATAAAAAGTTTTCTGTTCCGAAGAAAGCTGTAAATAATTTTTAATAAAGGACGAGGGCAACCAGCCCTAAGTAATTTAAAAATTAAGCCATTAGACCAAACTGAATTTAAAGCCTTTTCCAAGTCAATAGCACACGCTACCGTACATTCTTGGTTTCGGAGCCCTTTAATTATTAAATCTTGGAATACTAAGAGCACATGCTCTGTTGAGTGAGTTCTCTCAAAACCAAATTGATTATCTGGTATTAAACTAGTCTCTTCACAAAAATCCTCCAGATGATTGAGCCTTTGAGACCTTTCAAGAATTTTACCCAGATTTGATAGCATAGAAATAGGTCGAAAATTCGAAACATCTTGAGATAATTTGTTTTTTGCTATAGGAATAAGTTTTGCCAATTTCCGCTGAGCCGGAAAGTATCCATTATTGAAACAATTGTTGATAATTATAGTGAGTAAAGGCGCAATTTGTTTTTGACACTTAGTCAATACAAAATTAGAGATTTCATCTGGACAGGCAGATTTTTTCCTATTTAGGAGATTGATAATCGATTCAGCTGTACCTTGAGAAACAAATAATTCCCGGGGGGAAGCATTAGAAGATAAGTTTTCAGAATCAAAATTAGTGACATTGCCTTGAGAATCATTACGAAAAGTATTTACTTCGGAATTAACGAGGTTATAAAGATTTGTATGGTAGGAAGGATTTTTTTCCGAAAAAACGTTGAAATAAAACGAGTGAAAAGCACTCAGTTTCTTAGTCATATTTAAACATTCCTGTCCATCATATCGAATCGAGGTGCTAGTTATGTCAATATACGAAGCATTTCTTCCTGTAATTTTTAATATTTCCTTAGATGCCTGAGGAGATGGCCTAATATTATTTAACTTCTTACGAAAATGCTCATTCATCTCCGAAGACAACTTTTCGCTAATCAGTTTACTGAGACAGGAAATTCTTGCAGAAAGAACCTGATATTCGATGTTAACTTGATTCAAGTTATTATGATATATTCTTTTGAATTGTCTTAACCAGATTTTCCTGATTTTGTACATTTTTTTAATTAATCCTGAAACGTTATGGTAATGTTTATAATTTCCAGTTGTCAAATTTTCTGAATGATTAGAGATGCAACGTTTAATAGAGTTTGTGAAAGTTGAGATGCCTTCATTAATTTCCAGGTTTGTTAGGTTTTTGTCTGGAGGTGACTCAAGTTCACCTTTGAAATTTTTCCATTTAGTTCTTTTAAAGGATCGGAATATGCAAGACACACTTAAAAAGGGATCAAACCTTGTAAACATGATATCTAGTATTATTGAGAACTAATCGGATCTCGACGGTTTGGTATAGCATTCAAAATTTGGTTCATCTAGATCCAGACAGTAATTTATTAAGGAAGAAGCAACAATAAGAAAATCTAAAAAAGATGAAGATCTAGGATATGTTGGGTTGTTTCCATTAATAATATCAAGGTTCAGAAACGGACCATCCATAAAACAGGTGTGTAAATGGATGCCATTAACATTTCGCATACTGTCGCCCCAGAATTCATGCTCAGCATTAAAGTCCCCTCCAATGATGCAGTTTGTAAAGTTAAGAGACAGTTGGTATAACTTGTCTAAGTCTCTTCTGATATTAACCCCTTTATTGCAAGGCAAATATATTGCTCCAAGCAACAATTCTCTTTGCATATTATCATGGTCCAGGTATGGCATTGCAATTAAAGTAGCTGATATTAATTCAAAGTTGGACAGTTCCTCTATTGTGATCGTTTCTGGTCAATTCGTAATTACTAAATGACACTTTGTGATTATTTTTTAGGCAGGTTTCCGATAAAAAAGGGGCAATTGGCTTTAAATCCGTATTCTAAAGAAAGTCTCCTCTATGAGAGACAATCGAGTTCACATTAAGGTTGAAAATTTTTAAATCGAACATTGAAATTAATTGGAACATGTCAGAGATGCAACAAAATTTAAGTAAGCAACTGTTTTGTCACCACTACTGTTTAGGGAAAGATAATGAGGCCAAAACGATTTCAATTTATCAATAATTACACCAAGAGGTGCTCCAAAGAGCTTATTGCTTTCATTAATGAAATCATTTAAGGTATTATCTTTTGTTGAAGTATTGTTTTTAGGAGTCGAAGCACCAAGAACGACAGCGTAAGATTTGTTTGGCTGAATGAAATTATTAATCGCGTTTAAGTTAAATGACTTATTTCTTTCTATTGACTCTTTGAGAAGGGTTTTATTCCTTAATCTTTTCTCAGTATACAATTTGTAGGCAGGGCAACCCCTAAAGTTTACAGGATGTCCTTCAGATTGGCAATTCACGCAGAATGCTGGAGAAGGATTTACACCTTCGTTCTTAAGTTCACAGCAATTAATCTCATGATCGAGACCGCATTTCACACATCGTCTTTTATTTGCACAATTAGCTGCGATGTGACCAAAGCTCTGGCACTGACACTGATACTGGGAAGGACCCGTTTTTTTTATCTTTTCCCAACTTACTATCTGGTGCAGTATACTTCTTATGCTAGTTAACTCCAGAATATTTTGGCCCACTTTCAGCTGGACCGCAAACAGTTTCAAAACAATTGACTCTCTTCGTGACCTCGGAGTCGAATACTGATATATCTTTTCAATATTGATTGAAGGATAGTTTTTATTGAAGTGAAAACTTCTTTAGCCGCATTGGAAGTGATTTGAAACTCGATGAAACGCTAAAAAAGCGACACTTTTTTATATTTTTATTAATTTTATGCTTATAAGTTAAAAATTTGTTTTGTTTTTTATTGAATTAAGAATGTCTAATTATGTAGCTACTAAATGAATCATATTTTGTTGAAATCAAACAATTATATCTATGATTTTTCCTTACTTAAAAAATTGTTAATGAGGTGTTCCATTATTCGTTTGAACCACTGTAAATGACGGAGCCCGTGTTGTTACTCCACAAATCGATCTCAATGCACAACAACTAGAATCATTGTCTGTTCAGCTTTCTAAAGTGGAAGAAATATCTGCTTGTCAAAGCAGATTGGACCATAATAAATCAGTTATAATTGTGGCATTTTACATTTCTCCCAACCAATCAATAAATACAAGTATTGAATTCATCCACGAGAATTTGCTAAAGTACACACCAGGAATATCGCGGATTCTTAAAAAAGATTACGATAAAATTCCGATGATTTTAAGTGGGGATTTTAATGTCAGCTTTGCATTGGATACAGCGCTCCCTTTGATTGAGTTCCTCAACACCAAATTAAATTTAAAAATGTGCAGTGGTCGCACTGAATCGACAACAAGATCGAAAACAGTAATTGACGCTGTATATATTGATCAAATCCAAACCAAAGCATTCATTTCGGACTTTAGTTATCATAAGCCACTCGTGTCATTTATTGAAATTGAAAACAAAGAGTGTGAATAATAAAATGTAAAATAACTTTTGAACGTGGTACCAATATTTTAATAAATAAATCCTATAACTATCCCACCCTGATACTCGCCTCATTCTCTCGCTGTTTATTTTTCCGAAGGTTTCACTTCTACCGCGTGTGCACAGCACACATGATTTTTTTTTATATCAGCTAATATATCATCAGCCGGAAAACCTCCCAATATTCCTCTAAGGATAACGGTTGATTTTTTATTTTGCTTTGGGGTGAAAGAGAAAGCATCCAATTAAATTTTTTTTAAATTTTCAATTATCCGACAATGAACCTCTAGCAAGCTCACTCGTTCTCTCATCATGCCTTACTTAGCATTACTTAATTCGAATTTAACAACATTTGAAAGAGTTGTGATAAAATCGGTCATCACTCTCGCATCACTGCAATCTACAAAAATTGGTGAACAAAACCTAACTGTATTACTATCATCTAAAACTGTTATATTATTTTTAATATTGCACTATATTTCAGTTAGAATATTGGGTGATTCATTAAAATCATCAAGTATTCTAAAAAACAAGAAAAAAACACCATACCACAAAACAATGATTAAAACGCATACAGACGATCTTTTCCAGAAAGCTCCAAAATTAAATTGTTTACACGAACCAAAACAATGATTCTCAATGATTAGAGCTTTCGAGAAGAATTCTTTGTGTGTTGAATACAAGAGCTTTCTAGAAACACCAAGAAAAAGCTTTCTAACACATTTGGATGAAGAAATGGAGAAGCTTCTCAATTAAATAATTTCGACACGTTTCGATGAAACTTCTGGAACTTAGACCGATAGGTATATAAGGGCAAAACACCCTTGAAACATCATCAGTTGAAGTCAAAAGCTTCGTCAGAGATTATACAAAACAGAGATTGGAAACGTGATTATTTTTGTGAAAACGATTACAAGGGCGATTTGTGATCAATTATTAAGATAGTGATTGTGGTGTATTTTTATAAACTGTGATAAATTAATTGTAATAATTAAATTATTGAAAGACAAATATTTTTAAGACTAATTGTAACGCAGAAATAATTATAAATAAACTTTATACACTAAATTCACATAAATAAAAAGTGTTATTCTAATAACATCGAACCGAAAGAGTAGCACGTCACAATATTTACAAAATCTGTTTTATTTAAATTTTGCGAATTTGGGATATTTTCTCCCGAATTTACAGAATTACCGTTTCCATTTTGAAAATGTTTCAGTAGATAAAATCTGTTGCTAGATGAAGATAATGTTAGCGTTGCTGGTTCAGTGCAACTAACAGGAAATTTCCGTTTTCTTTCTGGTTCGCCATTAGAAAATTTAAATTTCTTCATTTGAAATATTGATAGTACAAGAGACCAATTGTCAGAAGGAGGAACAACAGGTAAATCAAATTCATCCATCGGGAGCACTGGTGGAATCCACTTGTCAGCAATATCAAATGTATTTATGGCATCTATATGGGCCTCGGAAAACATTTGAGAGGTCTCCAGCAATTTTCCTCCTGCCCTATCCATCCTACCTCACTCAAATAAAGTAGGATGGTGAAAAAATGAATGAGATCTTGAAAATTCTTTTCGTATTCTCATTGTAAGAATACAGATGTCAAAACTTTGTGCTTTCTGTTTTATTTTGCTTATATCGGTGAAAGCAAAATAAAAACGATGTAAATTTAGTATTTTCCAAAACTTTTATTGGGTTTTCGATTAATTAAATTAATCTTTTTTTTTTAATTTAAAATAATTTTAAATTTAAGACAAGAGAAAATATTTACAACCCTTCAATACGACAGCCCCCTTCAATCTTCACATTATCGCTTACAAAGTTTTTCCATCTTGCATGTTGTTATTTAATATAAACTGCATTGGCATCTCTATTAAGAGCCGTCCAAACGCACAGTTTTTTACTCAGTTTTGCATGCGCAAACCAGATTGGCGCAGGCAAAACTGATCGTCTGGACAAGTCACAGGTCGTTTGCGCAGGCAAAAGTGCGGCCTGTGCGATTTCAGATCGTGTCTGAAAAATAACTGTGGTACGTGCATGCAAAACGTAGTTCCAAAGAAAACTGCGTAAAAAACATGGAAAAGACGGTACCGTGTGGACACAAAATTTGCGCAGGCTTTCCCACAGAAAAACTGCGCAAACTACGACTGAGCAAAAAGACTGAGCGTCTGGACCGTACTTTAAATTTGCAATTGATCAGTTCTAAGCGTCTAACGTCTATCACATTTTCCTGAGCGCCTGAAAATATGTAATTTAGATTTTTACAACTTTTTTTTTATGAAGTGCAGGTCACACTATTGCAGGTTATCATTTAAATATAGATATTAAAAGTAATTTAGATTTGAGATACTGCCTTTTGAGCAGCAATATAATACAGGATGATCCAACTTTAGTTTCCGAAATTTAAAACCAAATAGAACACATAAAAATTTAAAGAAATATACTTATTTTATTTTGTTAATCACAAATGTTAATGTATTTCATTAATTACGAAAAATAATATCAATTAAATGGTCACCTCTAGACCTTCTGCGCAGAAGACGATCTTTTCGAGGTAATTTTCGATGAGTTTCTCGTAAATTTCAGACGGTATCTCGGCAATAACTTGGCAGATGTTGTTTTTTAGGTCCTCCAAGGTTTCGGGTTTGTTAAAGTAGACACGACTTTTAACGTAACCCCACAAAAAGAAATCCAACAGCGTTAACTACCATGATTTTGATGGCCAGTTGATGCCATCAAAACGTGAAATAATGCGATCTGAGAACTTTTCACGCAAAACATCCAACGTTACAACTGCTGTGTGGCAAGTTGCGCGGTCTTGTTGGAACCACATGTCTTCCACATCAATATCTTCGATTTCATGCCAGAAATAATCGGTTATCATGCACCTACATCGCTCACACCATTGACTGTTACAGTCTGACCCTGATCGATTTAAAAAAAGTAGGGTCCAATGACGCCGCTAAACAATCACTTGGGGCATGTAATTGTGTCTCGAGAATCTCATGAGGATTTGCATCTCCCCATATGCAGTATTTTTGCTTATTAACACACCCAGAGGGGTGGAAATCTGTCTCATCAGAGAAGAGGATTTTCTTTAAAAATTCAGCATCAACTTCCTGCTGTTGTTGTAACATCCATTGAGCGGTGGTTAAGCGATCCATTTCGTAAACGTGATACACTTTGAAAACAAGTGCTTATCGACAGCTGCTTGATTTACAGTGCTGCCGTTAACATAGGAAACTCAAGTTGTATCACCCTATATTTAACCAACCTAAAGTCTATGTATGTACTTAAACTCTTCAATAAGAAATAGCATAGAATTTGTAATTAAATGAAATTTATCGCGATGTATGAATTTTTGAATACCCTTTAGGACGAGGGAGGGGGTGAGGGAACTTGTAGATATTTACTTGCGCTAATGCAAACAAAACAAAAAAAAAAGAAGAAATTTAACCCCCAAATACCACAACATTTTTCCCATTCATTGATTCGTTCAAGTGAAAAAGGGAAAAAAATGAGTTGTGTAAAACTAAATTACCATTACCATAACTCATTTTAACAAAAAGAAAAGGGCTTTTCTTCGTTTCCTTGCACTGGGACCAAAATCCCCTGTCTTTATACATAATCTTTTAACTTTCGCGTCACGGCATTACTTCATATATGTATACATATGTATAAAGACATATCTAAAAACATGTACCGAGTTCATATCCTTGAGAATTTGTTCACTCTTCCATGGGTTTTTCATTTCATAATAATATTTTTTTTCTGTTTTTTCTGATACTTCAATCTTACAGAGACAGTTCAAAATTCAATGTCTTCATCCTTTAGATTTGTTGTCTCGTATGTTACTTCTATATATATATATATATAAAGCATAATTTTCCGTTTATCTTTTCATTTTTTTCTTTTTGAATTAATTCTATCTGATTTCTCTACTTTTAAATATAAAAATTCATTTTTGGGAAGCCCCTAAATTGCTATCTCTTTAAATTGTATGTTGTTGCTTTTTCACATGTTTATCATTTCTTCTGAATTGATTAAAGGGGTACCATACAATATTTTCTTGCTATAAAGTTAAATTTATATCATCATGAGCATAAATCCAACTATATACTAGGGTACTGAATAACTTCTCAGCCTCGACAATTTTTTTTGTCTTATGTTGGTACAACCTTCATATGAACACTAGTCAAGTTTCACGACGATAAGTCACGTCAGTCTTTATTTAGAAGCTATTTCAAGTTGACGTGTTATTGAATTTTTTTTAACATGGAAAAAATTGAATATCGTGCAATGATTAAATTCGTTGTTTTGGAAGGTTTACCACCTACAGAAATTCATTCAAAATAATTAGGAGTATATAATGATACATCACCTTCATTTTCCACTGTGAAAAAATGAGCTGCCTTTTTTAAATCCGGTCGTACAAGCCTCGAAGATAATCCACTCGAAGGTCGTCCCCAAAAGTGTATCAACAACAGAACATATACAAAAAATACAGGATATTGTTTTGGAAGATCGGCGAATGAATATAGATGAGATAGCTGACACCATAGGCATCTCGCATAGATCAGTACATCAAATCTTAGCTGAAAGTTTTATAGGTTTAAAAAGTTTTGTGCAAAGTAGGTGCCGCATTCGCTAACAATGGAACTATGGATCAGACTTGGCTCCACCACCATGATCCTGAATCGAATCAAGAAGCTAAAAAAGATCACATAGCAGCTTGTAGAGATGAATTTTGGAGGCTTACCGGATTTTCATTTCAGGGATGGAATCCTTAACGTGGAGAATCGTTGAATCGTTGGAACAAGTGTATTGAAGTTCAGGGGAATTATACTGGATAATAAAATATATTTCATTTACAAAAACAATGTTTTTCTTTTCGAGGCTGAGAAATTATCGAACACCCTAGTATATATACACTTTATTGTGTTTACGTTCTAAATAAAGAAATAACGTTCAATGTACAAACATATGCACATATATATCGATATCCTTCATCATTATTATTATTACAAAATTATGGAATTCTGTTGTATATACATTTAAAATACCATCATCATCCGTCGCTTTTGCCATAAAAAAAGAAAACTGACAAAAAATGAACGAACATCAAAAATATTTATCATACATATATACCATTGCCACCATATTCTAATAAACGTACAGAATGATAGAAAATTAACTAAAATTAAATATAGTAACACAATGTCTGAACCACACACACAAATCATCAAACCGATCTAGAAGTAGAGATTATTCATGTAAAGATGTGGAATAGTGCACGTTTTACCTAAAAACTACCATTTTCATTTGACTTTACAAGACCGCCAACCAAGAATTAATGCACTTATATGAATATACTTCGTTTTTTTTCTCTGTTTTTCTGTTTTTTGTCAAGCTAAGCAATAAAAGTCGGTATACGCTTCTTTTCAATATGTGACTCTCGTATACTATGTATACCGCTCTGTATATACCATAGTATTAATATCTACCTAGTTACTTTTTTCTTTTTTTTAGTGTATATAAGAGGCAAAAAAAACGAAGGAAAAGGAAAATATGCTTTTCATAATTTCGAAAATTTTGAATACAGTACGTACTACGCGTCATTGAGTTTTTGAACGTTAAAATGAAAAGAAAATTTCAAGAAGAATATCTATATTATGCTTCATATATGTATATTCACTAGGAAAATACAAAAATTATATATATTTCATCTTGCATAGAGAGGGAGGACACCGGGTTAATCCTGTTATAGAGAAAAGTATATAGTAACTAAAAATCGGCCTGTAGCCGATTTTTTAATACCCTATAAATAGACAGAAAAACAGTCAAAACTCAGGTTATTTCAAGGTTCTTTCTTTAAATCAAAATATCTTCTAATTTGCAGGTAACCTAGAACCTGATAGTATTAGTCTAATCTGCGAATTTTATTCAAATCGGTGTATTCGTTTTTAAAGTACATAAAAAAAAACCTATATTAAGAGGATTATTTCTTTCTCCACTATCCCTAGACCGATTTGACTGAAATTTAAGATGGTATTGTTTATTTGTATAGTTAACTTACATAATTAATTTAAACAAAATTGTTTCACAAATTTTCCAATTACAATATATCCGAAAAACCATAAACAAAAAAAAGACAAAACTTTCTGATCACCCTGGTTGTTCCTTTATAACTTTGCTACCCCTTAATCGATTTTGCTGAAATGCAATATCAAATCAAGTTTTTGAGTTATCTTGTATACGGATGGACGGACGGACATGCATATGGTAAATCGATCTAACTTTTGATTCCCTACACAACCATACACCCCTAAAACCTTTCTACGACGATTATTTCGATGCGTTATAAATGAAGTGAAAAAACTAATATACTATATACTATGGTAGTACCTACTACCATAGGGCATAAACATTTCTCACCATAGAATATATCATTTTGATAAGTGATGAAAAGTTGTTATACTTACATAAGCTAAGTAAAACATATAACATATCCTCAAAATACAATATATACTTTTACTACATAAAAATATATGTAATGAGAAGGGGACAAAGGAATTTATGTCGGCAATAGAGAATTTAAAGACTTGAAAAATGATGATATTAAAATCAAAGTTCACAAACATTTACATATTACATATGTTATATACGAAAACTAAGGGATATGTCATCATAATTTGTATATTTATTATCTTATAGAAAATTAATTCATAAAGATTTTCAAGAAAACCATTTACTACTGGTTTTCTTGAAAATCTCGCCCAAATCTAAGTTAGATAAAATATGTTAATTTCATTAAAATCAGTTAAGTGGTTTCTGCTATATCAAAACCTAGAAAATCCTCATAAGTTTCACGAGACACCATTACATGGCCAAAAAGTGACTGTTTGATGCGCATTGTGGTCAGGCGGCATCATTGGGCCTTATTTTTTTGGAAACGATCAGGGTCAGACTGTAACATTCAATGTTGAGCGATATAGGCGCATGATAACCGATTATTTCTGGCACGAATTCGAATATATTGATGTGGAAGACATGTGGTTCTGTAATAAAAACTATTTATTGAAACATAGAAAATTAAATCACATTAACTGTTCAGAATTCAAAAGTGAACTGCACAGGCATACCAATGCGCGAATGGGCATAGTTCGTCGAAGAATTAATCTCATTTTTGGAAGCAATTTCAAAATGTAGACAAACAAATGCGTGCTGACACTTAGTTAACAACGCGTGCATACCAGAAAAACGATAAAAGGGATTGAAAATTTCATAAAAATGATGACGTTATGCCATATGCTCAAAATTAAAAATTTTCATTCTCCCTCTTCCTTATAGATTTTGCCTTTGAAATTTGAGCGTGCTCTTTTGCATTTATTGTATCGTGTTTTTTTTTTTGTATATACTTTGTTTTCATTTGTGTAATTTTTTATTTGCTATTAGATTTTGCTACTTTATAATTACTCATACTTCGCTGTGTAGTAAGTTTACGATACAATCACATATATATAACTCTCAACAAAAACGGTAGTATGCCTTTGACCACACTGTAGAAGTGAAACAGAAGCTTTTTTTTTAGTACAGCACCGAAGTGGTAGGAGACAGAACTCTTTGGTCTGCGATGGAAATATTCCTCATTATAACCTCCACAATATTGCCGAACATTGTAATCGTCTAGGAGGTCCATATAATGAGATTTTTTGTAATGTAACGTTTCGTCACAAAAAATCGTGACATAATTTTTGCTAGTCTCGCCCCCATATTGATATTTCTTTTGTAACAATTTTGAATTGTGTGTATGTGATTTTTTCGCGGAACACTTGAAGTGGCTTCATGGAACACAGATTGAGAACCAATGGCTTAGGTTATATGCTAGCACATACAGTCGTGTACGAGTTGAATGGCACAAATTTCAACAAATTAAAACTGTTTTATTAAAGGATCTACGCAACATCTATTGTGAAATATTCTATGTTATCCCCTGAACTTAATCTATGAAAATATTCGACAGAACAAGTTAGGTTTCTGGGAATCCCAGTTATACATAAAGGTGGAGATCTTATTGTCTCGTGTGAAAAAATAGCAGTGCATTGTAATTTAATGTAAAGCATGGGTGGCCATCGCGAGGCCCGCGGGCCGCATGCGGCCCGCCGGAAGTTTTGTTGCGGCCCGCGGAGCTAAGTCAAATTAACAGAAATGTTAACTTTATTGTACCTATTACCAAACGAACATTACATCATGAGTCGTTCGAATTATACTAGGCTAGTCAAAAAGTTCTCGGGCTCGATAAGAAAAACACAATTTAATGGTTCAAAATATGCTTTATCATTCAATATAATCTCCCTCAACCTCAATGCACTTGTTTCAATGGTTTTCTAATCGATTGATTCCATCCCTGAAGTGAGAATCTGCAAGGTCTGCAAAATACCCCAGTACGGCAACTAGCACCTCTTTGTTTGACGAAAAACGCCTTCCCCGCATGAATTTTTTCAGGTTCGGAAATAGATGGAAGTCACTAGGCATCAAATCTGGTGAATACGGTGGATGTTCTAACAATGTCTACTTTAATTCCGTGATTTTTGCAATAATTTTTTGACTTTTGTGAGCTGGTACATTGTCTTGGTGGAAAATGATTTTTTTCTTCTTTAATCCGGGTCTTTTTTCACGAATTTTTGTTTCGAGCTGGTCCAATAAGTTCGAGTAATACTTAGAATTAATTGCTTTACCAGTTTGGAGATAAACTACCAACAAAACACGTTTCATGCACCAAAACACTGAGGTTAAAACTTTTTTCGCCGATCTTTGGGCCTTAACCCGTTTTATAGCCGAATTATCGGTTTCACACGATCCTTTTGATTCTGCTTTCGACTCAGGATCATAGTGATAAACCCAAGTCTCAGTCGCAGCGGTGAATCAACGCACAAACGCTCGAAATGTTGTTGAGAAAGTCGCATTAGCGTGTTTTTGTTCCATTGTTAGGAAATGCGGCACCCACATTGTACAAAGCTTTTTGAAACCTAAAAGTTCATGTAAAATCTGATATGTTGAACCAAGCGAGATGCCTATGGCCTCAGCTATCTCATCCACCATCTCTCGTCTATCTTCCGAAACCATATCCAGTATTTTTTGTATCTTTTCTGTTGTTGATACACTTATTGCACGTCCTTGACGTGGATCGCCTTCAAGGCTTGTACGACCAGATTTAAAAAGGGCACCGCATTTTTCAACGGTGGATTTCGCAGGTGGAGAGTCCTTGTACACTTTTAATAATCGTTCATAAATTTCCTTTACTTTTAAACGTTCCAAAACAAAGAATTTAATCACTGCACGATATTCAATTTTTTCCATTATAAAAAATTCTGTGACACATCCACACTAAATGGGTTGTAAACAAAGAATGAATTGACAGATCGAAATGAAATTTCACACACGTTCTTATGAAGGATATGCCAACATAACAAATTTAGGCTACTAGCAGCGCATTCTGTTATCGACCCCGAGAACTTTTTGATTAGCCTATATTTTTAAAATATAGCTAAGAGAAATTTGAAATATCTCGCATTTTTGAAGAAATTCATTGCTTATGAGCTCTTTTAAATATATCGTATTTTCAGAAAAATGCGTAGATTTTAACTATTTCAAATATCCCGGTTCGATGTTATAAAATAATAACTTTTTATTTATGTGAATTTGGTGTACGATTATTTCTGCGCTAACAATTAGTCTTAAAAATATTTGTGTATTATTTCATACAAAATAATTTATCACAGTTTATTTGCAATAGAACAGTTACTATTTTCAATAATTATCACAATTTTTATGTTTAGGAGCAAAGTTACTTTTCTGTACTAGGCTTTATATTTGAAGTACACTTTTCAATTCAGATTGATAGATACTTGAAATCTTGTCTCGTATTTATACCTCAGGCAATACTTCGAGAATCGCCTGAAAATGTTTGAGAGTTTCTGATACAGATCAATTTAGATGCACTTAGTTCTGCAAAACAAAGTCAGATGTCTCGCTTTTAAATATTTGCAATTTTTGAAATAAATAATATGTTAGATTCTCAGTTATGCTTTATCCGCTTCAAAAAAATAAATGTACCTATTTCTTTATTTTCACATTAAACCAGGCAAGCGTTTGACCAAAATCTCACCTACTGGCAAGCGACGATGTGGTGGAAGTTGTAGTACACTTGCTTGTTGACTTTCATTACAGAAAAAAAATATATTGGGTGTGTGGCCCAGCAGGAAATATTATTTCTGTAATTTGGCCCGCCTGCTGAAATGGTTGGCCACCCATGATGTAAAGTCTTTAATAAAATTGGCATATAATTGATTTTTCATAGCTTAAATTGATTGTGAGTTTTTAGTATTTGTATACAATCCAAAATTATGTGCAATTTATTCATTATCGTTTAGAAAAATGAGTCGAGGTAAGCATTGTTCGGAAGAGGAACGAAATTTGATAAACAACATGATCAGACGGGAAGAAGCCTACACAATTATTCAAAAGACGTTGGAATACTCAGCGAAAATGATGTCCAACGCCATTAAATGGAAAAAAACACCCGAAACACGAGGAAGAAAATTAGAAACGAGCCCGTAATTTGATAGAGATATCGTTATTTTAGTTAACGGAAACTTATTCATGGCATCTACAGTCATTAATTAGGAGCTAAATTTAAGAATTCATGATTCCACAATGATTATAAAAGCAAATTTAAAAGCGAGTACCATTTTTTGAAAGCCAGACACAGAAAAAACCGACTTCTGTTCGCAAAACAGCAAGATAAGTGGGCTTCATCAAAATGGCGTAATGTGCTATGGACCGATGAGTCAAAATCAGTTTGTTTGGCTCAACTGGATCTCGTCAATACGTTCGAAGACCTAAGAATACTGAATACAACCCTCGATGCACTCCTAAAACTGTGAAACATGGTGGCAGGGGATTGGGCTTGTATTTCTTATAAAAGAAAAAATGAATGCTGATATTGCAAAATGTCATGTTAAAGTATGCTGTTTTTTGTTCTTTTCACTGCTATTATTTCAATCAGCGAAATTACATAGTTTATGAAGAATTTATTACAAAAATAAATATATGAATTTGACGAACGTTGTCTTATGCATTTTTGAATTCTCATAGCGGGGTAATTCATTCTACAACGTCTGGATTTTAAGTTTAGTCATGGCTAATTTGCCTTTTACTTAAATAAATTTTTAGTGACACCACACTGTTATTAATTCGCACACGACTATGCATATGCATGGTATTAAACTGGATACTTTACGCCTGGAAATATGCAATTTATAATTTTTTGATGAAAATACCAGTCTAGGTGACTTTTATTTATTATTTTTTTTTTTTTGTCAACATTAATTCATGTGACTTTCATATAATTGATCAGAAATCAAATTAATAAAATATATAAAATTAAATTAATTCATTCATTGATAATAATGATAAAAAATAATATTCCATTATATTTCTTAACATTCTTTTCTTTTTTGTATTTTTAAATGTAATAATTAATCACATCATATTTTTTGGTATGTTTTTGTTTCTATAGATGGAAAATATCATATGCTACCGAATGGTGATTTACTGATAATAAATATAACGCGTTCTGATGCACAACGTACATATCGTTGCCGAACCCATCATCAATTAACTCAGGAAGCTGTGGTTAGTGGAAATGTTGGACGTATTCAATTAACAGGTAACAGAAGAAGAACCAAAAAAAGCGAAATGATTTAATTAAAAATAGTTCATATGTAATATGTAATAATATAATAAAACATGAAATATGAGTAATTTTGACAATATTATGTTTCTTTTTTTTTACATATATACATACATAGAAATGCGTGAACCAGTTCCACCAATTATGAATGAAAAAATCATTACTATAATAGCACGATTAGATGATCCAATTGTGATACCATGTGTTGCTTATGCTAGTCCAACCCCAAAATATAGGTAAGTTATGATTAGATAAATTTATAGTGGTCTATAATATAATATTGAGAGGGAAATTTTCATTTTGATATCACCCCAATCCAATTCCGATACAAGATCTTTTAGAAAAAAAAAATGAGTAAAGTAAACCATAGCATTGAATTTACATTTTCTCTATATCGGCCGGACCACTATGGAACTTTCCCGATAATGTCATAAAATATCCATTTCAGTTCGCCTATTCTAAATGTACTTTCCAAGTTTCATGAAAATATGACTACTATTGACCGAATTATTAATGTTTTTCTACTTTTGCTCCCTCAAGCCCATCAAGTGGAGATGCATTCTATCTTTTCAATTCACCTATCCAGAATGTACATATCAAGTTTTAAGAAAATCCGCCCATTATTGAGTGAATTATAGAAGTTTTTCTATTTTAGCCCCGCACAACACCCCAACGAGGGGAGACATATTTTATCTTTTCAGTTGGCCCATCCCAAAAGTTTCATTCAAATCCTACTATTATTGGCCGAATTAGGGAAGTTTCTATATTTCTACCATAAATTTTTGAAGAAAAGTTTTGCGCATTAGTGTTGCCAGAAATGAATTCCGTTGAAAAGTTAATAGGTTCGGATCTCGACCATAATACATAAACTGTGTAAATCTCATCAAAATTGGACATGCAGTTTCATTTTCCAACTAGTGCCAAAATAGACTATATTTGGACAAAACTAATCAGTTCTAAGTTAGGGTCCAATACATGAACTACATAAATTTTGTAGAAGTCAGCTCTGCAGTTTAGTCTGCACCGTGCCCACAAAATTGTGTCGTTTTTAAACAAAAAAAGCGTTACCAAATAATGTTGCTATATATTAATTTCGCTCAGAATCTAACACCATCTCGCATTTAACGCAGCACAAAAACGGTGAAAGTTTCATTTAAATCGAACCTTCCATTTAGATTTTATTAACGATTTAAAGAAGCGGACGGACGGACGGACATGGGGATAATTATTTTTGATGAAACGGATTTTGCACTTATTTTCATCTTCTTCGATTATAGAACTTTCCTATAAACATTCGTTTATCGGGAAAAGACTGAAAAAGCTGAACAACTAAAATGAAATATGAAATTACCGAGGCTGGGATTCGAACTCCAGATCAAACTGAATATTGCAATAATATAAAAGTCTGCAGCGATCTTAAGACACAGCCGACTTCCTATTCTGATTTCTCATTTCCCCATCTGATTCTTCATCTGCCAGATGATTCCCTTCAAAAGCAGAAGAACTTGTTTATCTGATTTAGGGCTTTTCATCTGCGTTTGCATATTCTCACAATAATCTTACACGATACAGTCACACACTACCAATTTTTCTAAATTTTGTGGGGAAACTCTGATGTTTTACTTCGATCAATCCTAGCGAAAATTACAAAAGTCCGTCTTTTTCTAGTTTTCTGATTTTTCCGGTCAGAATAGGATGTCGGCTGTGTGCAGATTGGCCTTTAGTTGTTCAATCAATTCAGTTTCGTCGCCACTATTTAACTTACGTCGGAAACACATACAAAACTAATATTCTTTTACAAAACGTATGTAATTTTGAAGTGACGACGAATATTTTTTCTTCCCAAGCCATGAACAAATTATGTAGCAATAAATGTTCCAGGTTTGTGCAACTTTTGACATGACATAATAATGACAATTTGTCGTATTAAAAGGAAACATACATACGTCTCACCTATAGACAAAATGTTCTTATGATTTGTGAAAATTAACAATTGTGTTACTTCTTATTACACGTATTTAGTTTCTGAACATTTTGTTAGAATGTATATCAGTCCCCATGCCTGTGAATGTCAAGACTTTTATTTTCAGGGGAAAAATAAATAATGGTCCCAGATCCAATTCTGAATAAACTCTTATTGAAGTTTAAGTAGGTTGTTGTTTAAACTGAAAAATGAATTATGAACAGAATAAATTTATATATCAAATATTAATTAATTATGATGTTGAGTCCACAAACAATCAGAACATACTTATTGCTTATTTAAACGAGTGCATGAGCTCCGTCAACGCTTAGTAGCGATTCTGAACGTAAGCAAGTATTCTTAAACATATATCTCTATTTATCGTTCTGATACGTTTGATACCTAATCTTGCCTAAGCAATAAATATGGTCTAGAAGACTCTTGACCAGCGCGTAAAAGAATCTACATATAGCATTTTTATATAGAGATGATTTAACGAGTAAAACATCACCTAAAGATCACTTACAACAAGAAAATGTTTGCCTTATGTAATTTCTTGCAAAATACTGGGGTACTCAATAGTTTCTCAGTCTCGACAAGAAAAACACTTTTTGTAAATGAAATACATTTTATTATTCAATATAATTTCCCTGAACTTCAATACACTCGTTCAAATGATTCCCCAATTTAAGGATTCCATCCCTGAAATGAAAATCCGGTGGAACTCTAAAACAACGCCTCTACAGCTGCTATGACCTGTTTTAGCGTCTTGTTTCGATTCAGGATCATGGTGGTGGTGGACCCAAGTCTTATCCATAGTGATGAATCGACGTACGAAGTCCATTTTATCCTCCTTAAAATGGTCCAAATGATGGTGAGAAAGTCGCATTCTAATGTGTTTTTGTTCCATTGTTAGCGAATGCGGCACCCATTTTGCACAAAGCTTTTTGAAACCTTTAAAACTTCAGCTAAGATGTGATGTACTGATCTATGTGAAATGCCTATGGTATCAGATATCTCATCTATAGTCACTCGTCGATCTTCCAAAGCAATATCCTGAATTTGTATATTTTCTGTTGTTGATACACTTTTGAGTACGACCGTTGAGTGGATTATCTTCGAGGCTTGTACGACCAGATTTAAAAAGGGCACCCTATGTTTTCACAGTGGAAAGTGCAAATGATGCATCTTTATATACTTCTAACCATAAAAAAAAAACGAATTTAATCACTGCACGAAATTCAATGACAATTTCAATTAGCTTCTTAACGAAGACTGACGTGACTTATTGACATAAAACTTGACACGTGTTCATATGAAGGTTGTACCAACATAAGACAAGAAAAAAATTGACCTATTAGCAGCGCATTCTCTTGTCGAGGCTGAGAAATTATTGAGTACCCTAGTATATATAATAAAATGAAAAAATCTCGAGAAATTTCAGCCCTACTATAATTACTACCAATACAAATATTTTCTTTAATCAAATAGTTGATATAGTTTTTCCTTTAACATCATTTATTACCTCACAGCGACCAAATACAATCGAAAGTAATTTACTATGTCACAAACTATTAAATACTATGTTTATCTTCCAATGGATTATGTTTTCTTCTTTTTTGTTTTTTCCCAACCCCACATATCATATTCGCGCATATGTGACTTTATTAATTAAGATATATACTATATATGGAATCATAAAATTTTCATTGAAATTTCGGAAAAATTATGTTTGAAATGAAAAATCATTTGTTACGAAAGAAACCCTTATCATAATTTTAATTTGTCGTATACAAGCTTTAGACAAAATACAAGAAAAAGCCATTAAGAAGTATCATCAGGAAATTATAAATTGCCTATTTCCAGGCGTGCCTTAGAAAAAATTGTGAAAAACGTTCCGACCAAAGGAAATTAAGATAGTATAGTTTTTATAATCAAATCTCAAGAAAACTCTATCATCATTTGCTTGTATGCTATTTCAGCCACCATATTTTCGATATTTTTCACATGTTTTCAATATGTCCATGATGAAAATGGAAATGGAAAGTAGTGCACATTATCTACATATGTGATGGTTTTTTTGGATAATATAAAAGTATATTAAATGTTGAACAAGCAAAATTTGATGA
The DNA here is from genome assembly GCA_963422695.1 of Xylophagus ater. Taxonomy (NCBI): domain Eukaryota; kingdom Metazoa; phylum Arthropoda; class Insecta; order Diptera; family Xylophagidae; genus Xylophagus; species Xylophagus ater. The sequence continues at coordinate 61,021,246 of OY730480.1, forward strand.
CAAATCATTACTGAAGAAAATTTGGAAAATTTGTCTCCTTTGCAGTTTTCTATTTGGCTTTTCTTATCTTAAACTGTGTGAATATAACACAGTTTTTCCTTCTTTTTTTTTGTTTTTCTACGATGAAAATCTAATTTTATTGGAAAAAAGATTGTTGTAGATTTTATTTTCTTCTTTTTTTTCTTTTTTTGCTTTTCTCTATTTCGTTAAAAATTCTTTAACCTTTTGATGATTTCTTTTATGTGATATCGAATCCTTATCACTTCTCTCACGTAAAAGTAATCACACCCCTAAAAATTTGAAATTACTTCTACAACATATATAAATATATATGTTTTTCATTCTAATAAAGGGTCTTTCAATAAGAAATTGTTTTTTTTTCTCAATAGGATTATATTTGCTTATGATAACAGTTGTCGCATTCAGTTTTTTTTTGACATGATTACAGTGTAAAGATCTACAATTTAGTATAATTAATTCAATTTCATTCGAAAATCGTATAAAAATAATTCAAATCCATTATTAAAATAGGCAATCTGTGAAAACTACATTTCGGTTATTATAATCGTTTATCAAAGTCTGCAATTAAGAATTGGTTGGAAAAATTTCAATCTACACTGGTTCAGTACATGATGTACCAAGTAACAACGCGTGCTCGTTCCGGACGTTCGTTCAATTGAAAATATTGCTACTTTAAGTGGAAATGTAGAAAAGTACCGAAATTTATCGATTCCACAATGTTTCCCAACAAATAGGATTGTCCAAAAACTCCACATGCAGGATTTCGCTTTATAGGTTTATAATCTCCAATTACTACAAGAATTAAAAATACCAGATAATATTGAACGTCGACAATTTGCTTATGGGATCATTAAACATGGTGCTGAATTTTCAGAAAACAAATCATCTTTTCTGAAGAAACTCATTTTCATTTGAATGTTTACGTTCGTAAGCTAAATTGTTGGATATCGGCTTCTGAAAATCCAAGAGCAATTGTTGAACATTCATTACATTCATCTCGTGTCACTGTTTGGCACCATCATTAGACTGTTATTGATGAGATAGAATCATAATTATCCAGAAATGTGATCGAAAACTTTGTCAAAAGAATTGATGTTTCCAAACATAGTTGTGGTGGAAATTTATCAGATATTGTTTGTCTATTCATAAATTAGGGAGTGTCGAAAATATCGGGTCACGTACAAAGTTCGCGGCGTTTTTTCACCTTAATTCAAACACATTTTATTACATTTTAAATGAATTTTATTAAACCAGATATCTGCCGTTTTGATCGATAATCTTTTGCCATTTTTCTGGTAAAACCATTATGCCATCACTGTAGAATTTCTGGGTGTTCTGGGCGAAAAATTTCCCAGCCAAGCTCTCTCAATTTTTGCCTGGTAATTAAAGATGTGTGTGGTCGTGATGGTAGATTACGCCTTTCCTAATAATCGATTGTTGCCGGTTTACCTCAATTGCGTGTCTTAATCGCATTAGTTGTTGACAGTAGAGAGTGGAATCAATCGTCTGTCTAGGTTGGGGTAGTTCATGTTTTACAATTCCCTTCCAATCCGAGCAAACATAAAGATTACCTTACGTTGCGTTAGTTCTGACTTCGCCACCGTTTGTGCAGCTCCATTCTTAATGTACCACGATCTTTTTTGCACATTATTGTCGTATGTGATCCACTTTTCATCACCCGTTATCAATCTTTGCAAAAATGGCTCGATTTCGTATCGTTTCAGCAGCGATTCGCAGATAGAAATTCAGTTCATTAAATTTTTAACTGTTAACTCATGTGGAACCCAAATATCGAGCTTCTTTTTGTATCTGGCCTTACACAATTGGTTCAAGACTGTTTTTTGATCAATCTTCACCATAAACACTACAAATTCTTTCACGAGCCTGTGAAGCTTTTTCGCCTTGGTTGAAGTGATATTGTAAAATATAGCGAATTTTTCAGAATTTTGGCTCATTTTCAAAACCCAATTACCGCAATTACTTCTGACTAAATTTCACAATTTTTTACTTGAATATTCTATGAAATGTCATCTTTAAAGCGCGCTATAATATAACTTGATAGGGTTAGAACGACTAAAGTTATGCGACTTTAAAGCAATGTTTTGGAAAAAACGCCGCGAAATTTTTACGTATATCTCCATAAAGAAATTCAGAATTTTCATTCAAAATGTGTGTTTAAATCAAATTAAAAAAAAAAAGATCTTATTAAAAAACCCTGTATGTAATATATAAAAAGTATGCTAAAAATTTAACAACCATCGATTTAATTGCAAATATTTTCATCCTGTTACAATTTCTGGATTTTATTTTTTTATTTTTTTTGTGTGCCTTCAATTTCATCAAGTATACTAAATTACTATACATAAGGACTATGGAGGTACACATATGGAGTCCTCTATATTCCTGTCTTATTGAGGAAACTAACTACACAATGATAGATCTATTTTACTCTATATGCTCTCGACAATTTTCTTGTGTTTCCTTTCCGAGCCAATCTTTTTACTCGTTTAACTTGTTTTATCCTTTTTGTGGGGGTGGAGGCGGGAGGGGATGTCACTATAATTTTCTGAGAATACTCTTATTAGCATATACATGGATAAATACAACGTCTGGATTTATATTAGGTCTGTGAATGAGTTTCTACGATTTTTTAAAACGTTTATTTAACAACTATACAATATTTTGATTTCATTCAAAGTATGCACCATCCGAAGCTACAACTTTCGCCCATCTTTCAGTTATAATTTATGGATTCCCTGTCTGAAGAAATTCAGGTCTTCGGAGGCGATCCAATTATCAGTCCAAATTTTGATATTTTCATAAGAACTAAAGCGCTCTCAAGTAAGGGATGACTGCATCGACTGAAACAAACGGTAAGCGAAAAGAGCAGTGCCTGGTGAATACAGCGGGGTGATCGAATTTCCTAGTCAAGCGCTTTCAACATTTCCTGGACCGATTTAGCAACATGTTGCCTAGCGTTATTATGCTGTAAAATCATTTTAGCGTGTCTGCAAGGCTATTCTGGTAATTTTTTTGTTCAAAGCGCCATTCAATTTGATCAGTTATTGTCCTGTTTCACACGTTTTTAAAAGTTCATAATAGACCACGCATTTCCGGTCCCACCAAATACCTTGTTTTCATGGATATTCAGCTTTGCATTTTTGAATCATCTAAACCGAAATTCACAAGTTGAAATTTATGGAAAATCTTCACCAGAAGCATTTTTCATCCATCGATGAGCTCCAGTTACATTTTCCATCAAGTTCAACCAAAAAAGTAAAGCTTCCCGCAAATGCTGTTTGGCATGTAACCTTCCATTTGAAATCGAATAAAAACAGTGGTGTTTTACAATTTAACCAAATGTCACATAGTATGTTTTGAAGCTGGTCATAAGACCTTTCAAATACATGCAATTCCAGTTCGCACGTATTACATATAGAATGACTTATGTCATCTAATGAAAATCGTAAAAACTCATTCGCAGACCTAATATATAATACTTAGTTTTATTTCAAACCACACATTTTAAACATTTTTCTGTAGTTAGCCCGTCTTGTTTCCTTGTTTTCATGTAAGCGGAGAGGGAAAGGAGAACTTATTCCTCTTTATTGTAACAGGATTTCTCTGTATTCCTTTTTTTCCATAGAATCACAATTTAGTATAAGTTTTTATGCTTTTTTTGTTTCTTCTTCGTTTTGTTTACTATGATGGCATATAGCCAAATAATGTACATACATATATGTATATACTATTGTAGATCAAAATAAGGATTTATATGCATTCCTAGTTTTTATGCTTTCTTCCCTTCTTAATGGGGCAATAAAGCTTTGTTGCAGTAAAAATTTGCAAATTCAGGATATTCACGTTTTTCAATAATGTCTGTTCATCTGTTTCATAGTTTACTTGTTTATTTTTCTGTCTATATGACTGTCTATATGTTTGTCTAGATGCCTCTCTTTATAGTATGTCTATCTAACTGTTTCATTATCTACCATATATGCCTGAGTATTTGTTTATATATAAGACTGTTATCTGAGGGACGGCTCTATGTCTCTCTATATCTGTCTGCCTATCTGTTTGCCTATTGGTTCATCTTTTTTATCCTTGTTTTGATAGGGCAGTAAGGAAATACTATTTACGCCGTATTTTCTATAAATTCTAGAACCTATCTCCCTGACAGGCTCGACCTCGAAACCGTGTTAGAATTACTTCAAGGTGGAACCTATACTGGGCATTAATTGTCGCAAATCACTCATTTAACATTCTCAAACGTACTCTTTATCGCCCTTCTTGCCCTCTGTTTGTCCACGATTTTTGTTATCGCCCTACAAATGCCATCCGAATCCGCTATGGAGCCGTCACCCATAGTGCTAATGAGGTTGGTGGTATTCCTCGCGTCACAGGTTCTCTCAGTAATTGATCTCCTTTCTTCCACAAAACGCGGGCACTCGAATAAGATATGCTCGGAGGTTTTTTCTGTGTTAATGTACTGCGGACATTACGGTGTCAGGTCTTTGTTTATTCTATACAGGTAACTCTGAAACACACGCGATTAGTTTCTGGGTCCATCGGCCATTTCAGCTATTACTCCACTCAACCTGTCATGACTCGATTGAACACATCGGTGCATCTATCTGTCTATCTACCTATTTATCTTTCTGTCTATTTATATGTCTGTATATCTTTCGGTCAAACTGGTCTATCAATCTGTTTGTCTATCTCTCTGTCTATCTGTCAGTCAATCTATATATCTATATATCTTTTATATCTGGCTATCTATCTGCCAATCTATCAATCTGTTTGTTTCTACCACAATTTTGTAGTTTGTAGTTTTTATCTGATTTCAATGAAACTTAGGAAGTTGATGTTGGTGTAAATAAGAATATATCCATAATTTTTTTTGTGGCGGGGGGGGGGGCAGGTATTGATAATAATATAATAATAATAAGACTCTTGCATAATGGGATAACGATATTCTGCTGAAGTAAGTCTTCAAGAAATTTATAAGTTAAATTCTTTAATTAAGATTTATACGATGAGGAACAATTAAATGACTTTTTTAAAAAGAACGCGTACATTTTTTCGTATTGTAAATTCGTAGTTTTTTAGTATCTGTCCATTGGCATTAGATCGGAACGAATAATAACCACGTCCAAAAATGTTATATAGAATTTTCTTGATAAAAATGCAAGATATTCCTTTTAATCGTTTGGTGTGCACTTCAATTAAAAGACAAGATTTATGAAGAATCCTTTGTATTAAAAATAAAATGACATACATATGTACAGTTCATTTTCTTATAAACTATCCTATCATATATGTATATTCATTTATTTACGGATACTATACTCATCATTATTAGAACGTTTTTGATGTGTGATGGATGAAAAATATACTAACGAATATATCTTTTTTCATTTTGAATGGGTTTTAATGTGTTGTGCCGAGCAAAGAAACACAAAAAAAAACTAGAGAAAAATGTAGGCAATCAAATGCCAAGGTAAACATAAGATAAGACTTATTTATTTAGTTTCTATTTTTGTGAAAATTATTAACGACAAGATATTCATCGTATATAACAAATAAGATATTAATCTCTGAATAGATTTTTTCATCCAAAAAAGATATATATATTTATTACATAAAACAGAGATAAAGATTTTTCTTTTTCTAATTAAAATGAATATGGACCATTAAATCGGAAAATTTGATCAACAAATTTTTGATTTTTCTTTTTGTTGTGATCTAATAATGTATACGAATTGTGACTAAATAGACTAACCTCTTATTCTGAACGCAGTCATAACAAGTTCTGACTGGCATAAAATGACGTCATTGTCATAACTTTTTTTTAATAATATTTGGTATTCTGACGCGCTCATAACTAACAACTGTCATAAAAAAATATCATAAATTCTGACCGACAATATTTTACATCATACCGGAATTTTATATGGGTTCTCTGAGTGATTCAATTGATAAATATGGAAAAACTTCCACCATTCTTTTAAACACACAAATAATTTTACACCTATAGAAAAATTTGAAACCTATATAAACATTTTCGAGAGTATTTCTCAAGTAACCACGAAAGCTCGCTCGAATTATACCAGTTTAAAGTGGTATAAATTCATATTTTGGACATAATTATGACCCGTTCGCCAGAATACGAATTTTCACAACAGTCATAATTTCAGTACGAATATTATTATCATAAATATTTATGATAATAAAACTGTCACAGTGCCAGAATAGGGGGGTAACTCGCCTTGTGACAGTTTTGCTGTCATAAATATTTATAATAATAATATTCGTACTGAAATTATGACTGCTGTGAAAATTCGTATTCCGGCAGACGGGTCATAATTATGTCCAAAATATGAATTTATAACAGTTTAAGCCGTTATAATTTGACCGAGTTGTCATGGTTATTTGAGAAATACTCTCGAAAATGTTTGGACCGGGTCCCGCAATTGAAATGTCCGAATTAAAAAACGCTCTAATTTTTTTAAATATTGCTCGGTTTTATTAAAATTTATGGAAATGATAGTTTATAACACATAGTTAATTTTACAATTATTCGAATGGTATGTAACCGCCTTTTGCCTTAACCACCAGCTCGAATCTCCTTTTTAAACGGTGCACACGATGCTCACACGATGTCTTGATTTAAACTGTTCCAATTTACGTGTTAAATCTTTTTCTAAACCGGCCAAAGTCGTGTGTTTTTTTTCTTTTGCAAGTCGCTGCTTGTAAAATTCCTCAAATGGAATAATCCAACGGATTCAGATCTGGTGAATGCAGTGGCCACTGTTGTGTCGAAATAAACTTCGGAACATTGTTTTGTAATCATTGTTGACTTTATCGTGTTTAGTGTGCTACCTATGCTGCACTTTGTTTTCTTGTGACTTTCAAATGCTCAGAATTATCGTCGGAACGTCTCTTTAACGAAACGCGACCGTTTTATTTGTTGAGAAATTGTTCAATGCAGAATCTTTTCTCATTCGAAAACAGCAAATTTGGTAAATCACCACGTACGAGCATACGAAATAATTCTTTTGATCTTCTGAATCGAACCTTTTTTTAGCATCAGTTAATTCTTGACACTTTTGTTTTTTCAAAGACTTTACATGTAGCTTATTTTTCATGATTCGCTGAACACTTCTATCGCTTATGTTCATGTGTTATTCTTGCTGGACTCCGCTCCGGATTACGATAAAACCGGTTACACACTTTGTTTTCGTTTTCTCAAGTCCTTGCAGTGCATCATCAGCCTTCGTCATAGTTTTTTTTATGCTCCCAGTCTAGTCGAATCGTTTAATAGTACCATACACAAACTCTTCAGTCAAATTCATGTGATTTAACGGTCTGCGAATTTCGATGTTTGACTTGCCAATCAAATGAAGCGCAACAATTGAATTTTATTTAAGGAACATTGTACAAAAAATAAGAGCGCATCTTTTCACCAACAAATAATTTTTACTATAGACAGACAATATGTCAAGCAACATTCATGTAAAATTTTAGTATTGCAATATATGTGCAGTTTACATTTGACAGCGATTTGAATTAGACGGACATTTCAATTGCTGGACCCGGTTGAGCTTTATGACTGCGCTCAGAATAAGCATGTATGACATTAAAAGTGGTATTACATATTAATATGCTGTGATTTAGCAATTATTTAGCATTAATACTTCCGAATACTTCAATATTAGTTGAGATGTTAAATTGACTAAAGTAACTGTAAAACGCAATTCAGTTTTAATTTAGATTCAGGCAAGTGCCAGTCGCAGTCGTTGGGACAAAGATAATAAAAACTGGATACAAAGTATACCTATATTTCCCTCAGGTCAGGAAAATAATACTAAGTTATAGAATAACATACATTCTGTCATGAAAATTGTGAACTATAGTCACACGTATTTTTGAACGACATCTGTTGGAAATAAATCGTACTTAACAGTCGATTAGTCGATTTAGTCGCTCTAAATGCTCGCGTCTTTTTTAACATTGCTCTGTTTCGGATCAAAGCAAGATGTGAAAAAAAACGATAAGGAACAAGAGCAACAAAAAAACTTAGATATTGATAGCATATATTCAAGCGACATGGTAATTAAACGTCGAATACATAAATTGTGTAGAAACTAGTTGAAAGTAGAAAAAATAATTTAAAAGAATACTAAATTATAAAAAGTATGAATGGATTTGAAAGGCTTTTCAATTTATACTTTTCATATGTTCAAATAAAAACTGTCATAATCATCAGGAGGACAACATTTAAGTCTCAAAAAATACAGAGCCATCTATTGACAAAAACAGAAAATGTATCAGAAATTTTCTGGGCCAAGTAAAAGGTGGTCTGTTGTTGTTGTATTCATTGTCTGGTCTGGAGCAACTTGTGAAAAAAAAAGCACCTAATATCATTTTAAAAGCTCCAATAACAAGATATACCAATTTTCTAGTTTTTACAAAACTTATGCCTTAATTTTTCTTTTTAAAAATAGTTATAAAAGATGTTTGAAATAGTTTATTTTCATGTCATCAAGGAAAAGCACATTTTCATATATTTTTTTTGCGTAAAAAAAAGCTTATCTTCGAAAACTTGATATTAGAAAATTTTCCTTTGAGCTTTTCGTATATTAATTTAATGAAAACCTTATATCCAAAATGATAGAAAATAATATAATATGGAAATTTTTGTTTGGTAAAATGAAAATTCCATAAATTTCATTGTCATTCGGGAAAAAATAAGTTTCTTTAGTTAGGTGACTTGGGGGTGGTTTGAGGTTTAGTTTTTTTTTTTCTGATGAAGGTTTTGTATCCTAGCAGATTTTATATTATTTTATAAAAAAAACGTTCTTCAAACAAAAAAAAAGCTTCTGGAAAAATTTTCTATTTGAAAAATAAAAGCAACAGAAAAACCAAAACCAAACAAGCTAAGTAATTAAAAGTTTTCGCACAAATAAAATGAAAAAGAAACTTTTTTAAAAAAATATTTCCGCCTTTTTGGGTCGTAGGGTGGGAATGGGAAGGAGCTACGAAGCAAATTGACTCAACTAAATTTCATTAAATTCAATTTTTTATCAAAATCAGGTACGATTCAAAATTTTCTGTTAAATTCAAAAGTACAATAATAGAGAACAAAAGTTTTGATTTGCGCCATCTACCATCTGGTAGATATAGGTACTTAGTAATGTCGTTAAATTAGACACGGATACTATACATTCCTTAAATAAGTGCGTCTAAAATTTATGGTATCCGCGCTTATTTTTCCCTAAAAAGCACCGCTTTTGTTTTGAAAATACTATTTATAAAAATTGGAATGAATGGATGAAGATTAAGATAAAGATTAAGTTTTAGGGTGTTCTAGTACTGCGATCTTTGAGATCTATTGTACCCCTCTTCTTTAGTGCAGTAGTTTGGTTAATTCCCTATTCTATAGCACCACGCCTTTTTTTCTTAGGAATTTTAGTATCCGCTCAAGTCTTTTTTTTTTAAGATATGCTTTGAATCTGCAGTGTTCCTGTCGGTACTCTCGCATGAATTGATGAATATTTGATACGACGTTTTTAATGTGTGCCAATTCTTTTCTATACCATGCATAACAAGCTTTAGTATAACTACAAAAGGTATGAATACGCTATGTGTGCCTCTAGTATTATAGGTACTGATTTTCGTTTTCGACTTAATTCATCGGTCTTAAGTAGATTTCGATGATCCAAAGTAACAAAAAGCACCAGTATTTTTGTTTTTAAACACCATTCAAAAAAATTTGATTAAGTTTTCTTGACACCTTTAATGGTCGTGAAAGTCTTCTGATGATAATGAATATATATATATATGTATAGTAAGGAAACGTTTTAAGTGAATAGAAAGAACGCTTAAATATGATTTGAGATGATATCAATTATAAAGAAGGAAAATGAGAACAGCTTCGTACTTTTAAAACTTCATCTTCATCAGACTGATATTGTAGATCTCTTAACGACACTATGTACACACTTGACTATATTTATTCCAAAAGATAATAATGTCGACGTCTTATAAGTTTTCATCTTCCAAAAGTTATTATAATACTCTTCAAATTTTCTTCTTTTTTTTTATCTTTTGATAAAAAGATTTTAAATCAATTCTTTCGTTTCCTTTTTTTCTTTTCTTTTTTTTTCTCATATTTTTAAGTTAAAAGAAAAACTTCTCTTTTTAGCAATTTTCTTTCGTTTTGTATGTCATTTTGAACAATCAAAATGTGAAAAAACATACTAGCAACGAACAGTACTAGGAAATTTTCCAAAATTTGAATCTGTTATGGCCTGACCACTATAGAATGCTCCCGAGTAAATGTTAGAACAACATTTAATATTTAAAAATTAGAAAAAATACTGATAATGAATTCAACATCAAGATAAGATACAAACTAGAGTGTGGTGCCATCTATCACTGAAATTCTATCAGATCTCACAGTTAACTTGCAAATACATATACACAACTGTAACATTTGATCTAAATTACCCTATTCGGTTTCATTATTAAACTGTTACATTGTAGCGAATTTGTCTGCAAAATTGTGATTAATGATTGCCCGGTTTTAGTAAAAATGAAAACAGAAAAACCGGGTTTGAATTTTACTAAAAAACCATGCAATCACTAATGCCTACTTCTATCCGAACCGGAACCCGAACCAAATCCAAAATTTCAATTCGGGTTCAATTTTTAATGGCAATTATTATCTAAGCGTATCGCTTAGAAATTCAATTTTCGTATTTCGCCGAATTTTTTTTGTTTTAAATAAAGTTATTTTTTGTTGTGGTTGTGATATGTGAACCCTCACCTGAATCCGAACCCGAGCCAACTAATTTGAATGTATTGAACATGAACCCGAACCCGAACCAAAAAATGTACATTGTTCGAAACCCTAATTTATAGAGACACTATTTAATCTCGTTATTATTTTAGTTATGAATTGACCTGACGATGAGAATACCAGGTCCGACTCCACGCTTTTCGATTAAATAGTTAGCAATTAATTGTAACACAACTTCAAAATTGTGCTTTTGGCTCCAATACTTTCAAAATTTGAAAACCGGTTACCGGAAATTTCGGTCGGTTTTCGGGGAAACCGATCCCCGAAACCGGGTTTACAATTGCAAGTATCTTTGTTGTTGTGTCATTTAATTTACACTAGACATAGCCAAAATTATTGGTTGCCATTTAGAACTTCCATCCACAAGTGTATCCAGATTTAACCTAAGTTCGATTACATAAACTATGAAAAATTCATTGAAATCAGTCAAACAGTTTAGGCAATATACGAGATTCAAATTATTGGACACACGAACAGACATACCGAATGTGTCCGGTATTTTGGATTGTGTAAAATGAATTTAGTATCTATTTCCGTCCGTAGATAAAAGAACCTAGTATATTTCACGATCATAATACTTCAGCTTAAGAACATTGTTTTTAATCGGGAGTGTAAAGAAAAAGAATAAAATTTTAAGATAATCAGCCTTATTTCATGATTTCAATAAGATTGATGATGACGAAAATGGTGGCAGTCGTCGGACAATAAATTAACGATTCATATACTATATATATATATATATATAGATATACATATAGTGCTGACTAATTTCGTCCTTTCGAATATTATCCTCTATTTCAGGTTTCATTAAAATGTTGATATAGTTGTGTTTTTTTTTTTTTATTATAATATTACCAATGAAATAGAAGATGAGAAGAATTCTCCAACATTTTTCATTGTTACAATTGTGAAATTATCTTCTATTTGAATTGTTCAGATTCCATTCTTCTTTCGCCATAAATATCCAAAAATAAAAATATGGTAGTATACACCTATATACACATTTACTCAATTCAGTAATTTCTATGGAATGGGTTTCCATTTTTCTCTTTATCTTCATTATCATTGTCGATTTATAGCATCTTCAGACGTCTAAAGAAAAAAATCAGATTATTGCTATAAAATAGCTTAATAATATCACGCAAATGAAGGAAAAATTATATAAGTTCGAACTATTCTTTCTACAGACCGTGGAGGTCCTGTGCCTGATGTAGTATTTTCTTTCAACCCGTCCGGTTCCGGGTAGATTCTCTCCAGTTTGGGAATCCGCAATTTTTTTAAAGTTTGCTAGGATCTCGTCTCTCCAACGGAAGCTTGGTCACCTTCTGCGACGCGTTCCTTCAGATCTAGATTCAAAGATCATTTTAGCTGGAGCATTGTTGTTCATTCACTCCACGTGGGGCATTGAAACATTTTGAGTTTTATTTTCCGAACTAGGTCCACGTCACCGTATACTTGGTACACTTCGACATTATGTCTTCTGCTTTAGGTTCCATCCTCCTGACAAGGACCGAATATACGACGAAGCATCTTCCGATCGAAGGTTCCAAGTTCCTGCTCACTTGCTTTGGGCAGTCTCCAAGATTTTGCTCGGTATGAAAGTACCGGAAGTATGAGCGTTTTGTATAGTTGCACTTTTGACTTTCGCGAGAGGAGTTATGAGCTCAGTTGTTTAGAAAAGGATTATCCTATGCCGAATCTCCACATTGTTGTCTTTGGTGGAGTTAACGTTCGTTCCAAAGTAGACAAACTCCTTAACTACCTCGAAGTTGTATACTCAAACAGTGATTATTATTAAATTTCTTTTATTAAAAATGTTTAAACGAAAACAAATATAAAAATATTCAAAATTCAAACGTTATGTTTGTCAGCGCCTTTCCTTTATAAACGATATTTTGCTGCTCTTAAAATGGGATATTTATCGCCGGTACAAGTACCACGGAAATCATCATATGATAAATTGAATATAACAATACCACCCAAACCTTTGGCACGAACATAGCCAGCTTTATTACCAGCTGTATCGGGATCTTCATAGCCCACCCATAAACCATGTTCACCATTATCGTCTGGTATACGATAAGCATAATTACCGAAACGTTTTGTTGGATCACCGACTTTACGAAGTGTAGCATCTTGACCGCGTAAATTAGCATTTGATGTATTCGGTAATTTTGAACAGACCAGGCCAACTATATAATCCGGTATAACCGATTTGTGAATCAGGTGGTGCTTCATTTTCTGTTTCTGGAATTGGTGGTACACCAGTTATTCCTGAATCACTTGTCATCTTCCAGACATGTCTATATGTCGGTATGCCAACAATAATTTTTGTTCCTGGACAACGATTTGTCAACCAATATGTTATTTGATAGATGATCTTATGTTCATTGTGACGATCATTCAATTCATATAATGGTGCTGGAAAATCGGCATCTTTAGGAACACGATCTGGTGTTTGGAAATCAAATGCAGCTAAATTAATAAAATCTAGATAATCTATAATTCCAAGAATATCGAAGTATAATGATGAATTAACATTTGGCAATACTGTCAATGATAAATGATAATTTTCTGCACGGAATGAATTTTTCAGTTCTCTTACTAGTGCCGTAAATTTCTCTTTATGTTCTTCAGCTTTTTCATCGACCGGTGATGATTTCTAAAGCTAGTATCAGACTACATGGCAAAGTGCCATGTTTATGGCATATTTTCTGACATTTTTCTACCATGTAGTCTGATTGACACATTTTTCACGTCATGCGAATGGCTCGTGCCATGTTCTACCATATAAAAATGGTCGTATTGCCATGTAGTGTGATATGATTAAAAATTGTGCTACCATGTGAAGAAACGGCATATGGCACTATATGGCAGGAGATTTCCGCATGGCAGGTCGGCAAAAACTAGAGTGCCATATAAATACATATGACACAATATTTTTTTACTTATTTTCACACATAATTCGAATTTAAGTTTGTGTTAATGTGAATATATTTGCATTTCATTGTGACGCAGGTAATTATTGCTTTAAAACAATAATATTAATATTTATCATAACTATCGATTTTTTAAATTAATTCTTTCCGTTGGGCAGAATATATTAAATACACTTCAAATATGTTTGTACTGTTTGTCCAAACATTTTGTTTCCCTGGGCCGCATTGGAAGAAGACATGGTGTTTTGGGCAACAAGTATATTACTATGTATAAATCCATATCATAAAATGAGTGTGATACTTGGCATTGAAGTTGAGAAACTAAACCGTCAATATCTGGTTCGATTGACGTGGTTGCAATTCTCAGGCAGTTCTCAGAGTGCTCATCCAACATGTTGGTTCTAATTTTACACTTAGTATGTTTCATTTTTCACTTAAGCCACCGTGATAAACAACAGAACAGTGTAGCTAAGCGAGCAACGCAAACAGAAAGAGAATTTAATACATGACGAAAGAGCTTTCTGTTCTGCTCCTGTTTCTGTTGTTTGTCACTTGGCCGCTTTAGCACGAGAGCGTAAACACACAAATCATTCCTCAAAAAATTTGACATGCCTCAGTAACTTTGTGGGTTGGTCAGCCTGTTCTAAAGCCATCATTCCTGTCATCGTATTCTGCAGGCGGCATTTACCGGGAATCAATTCGTTTTGAGCATTGTATCTAAAGTTTCTGGTGGTGCGTACTTTTGTTTGTTAGTGACAAGCAGGTAGTTGTGCAGTGTGCAACACGCAAGAGTAATTTTTTTTGTTTTTTCGGCGTCCAACGCTATAGGCTTCCACAAGGCGCGAAAACGTGATGACATTATACCGAAAACATTCTCTATAACACGACGTGCGCGACTAAGGCGATAGTTGTATATGCGTTCCGTCATGTGTAATCCACGTTGGTTTCAATACATTCATTCGTAAAGCAAATGCATCATCAGCGATTAAAAAATACGGCACTGGCTGTGTTCGCCCTGCCAGAGGTCCTGGTGCAGGCAAATTTAAGTTTCCACTATCTAGTGCACGTGCAAAACTGCAGTTGTTAAAATAAAATGTTGAAATAGTTGATTGCGGTATGCGAAATAGGTACCGCAATGAATCAAAATTTTCGCCAGTAGCCAAATAACGTAATGTTAAAGTCAACCTCTCCAAAGCTGAAATACTTTTCCTAAAGGGCATGTCCCTTTTTTCAATATGAGGCTTGCCAAGAATTAATAAATTTTGAAACTGTTCATGAGTCATTCTAATACAATTCTTGTACCAATAAGGCTCTTCGTCACATAATTCGCGCATTAATTTAGCACAAAATCCTTCTTTTTCGCGTTTCTCTACCCAATCTTTAACCCACACGCTACGTTTTTTCCGGGGCAATTTCTGGTTTCTTTCAACAATGGAATTACTGGTCTCACAGTTTTCCTTATCTTCTTCAATTGCACATACTGCCAAAATAATGGCCAAACATTTTCTTTTACTCATTATAATTAAATATAGCACTAGGTAAATTATTGTATTATTTTATATTATACAACTTCAAGTTAATTATCGCAAATGCACAAAAAGAAAGAAAATATTACTACATTTGTTTATTGAAACTTTTTAAGCCATGCCATGTTTATTCATGGCAGTAATTTCGCATACAGTGTAATATAGTGTGCCATGTATATGGCACACATTCGCATGACGCACTATGGTCCCATGCACTGTGTCATACGAAAATGGCAAATTTGCCATGTAGTGTGATAGGCTATGTGCCAAATAATTGTATGGCATGAATTTGTGCCATGCAATAGGTGCCATACACATGGCACTTTGTCATGTAGTCTAATACTAGCTTTAAAGATTTTAAGAATTTTCGATAAGAAATTACGGAATTTTTTCGGTTTATTACGTGGAAATTCCCATGCCAAATCCAAACCATCAAAATCATATGATTTCAGAATTGTATGAGCGCTATTTGTGAACGCAATACATGCAGCACTGCTTTCTAATAATCCCAGATATTTATCGGTTGCTTCAATTTCTGCACCACCATCAATACTTAAAAGTATCTTCAAATGCGGATATTTACGTTTAAAACTTGTAACTAAACGATAATGTCCTTTGTCCACTTCTAAGTTTTCATTTAATGAAACCATTTTATGTGCGTCCCCATTTAAACCGGCATAGCCATAAATTAAATGCGTACAAAATGATAATGCCGGTTCTAAATCATTTAAATTTAATTTTCCAAGACCTTCACGAAGAAAACTTCTGGAATCATAATAACAAACGACTTTGCCACCGCTACCAACACTTTGTGCATTCGATAATTTTCCATGGAAAATTGTTCCAATAAATAATAATGTTAAGAAAATCTTAATTTTTTCTCGCCGGCTTTTATGAAATGCATTGGCACTACTTTAAAAGGAAACACGTTAAATGAAAATATTTCTCTAATTTCTGTTACAGAAAAGAATTAGGGATCCATTAAATGAAAATGACCGGAAAAAAATCAAGAAACACTTTCAATCTTGACAAAATCTTGACTTCAACTGATGTTTTGACCGATACGCTGGTTTGCAGTCTTTTTATTTGTTGACACCATATACTTGGTTTTGTTCTCATTTATTAGAAAGCCCAGCCCAACTGCTGATATTGTCTTTTGATAATATTTTTGGATAATGGATGATGTATAAAATAAACGAAAGATTACATATGTCCAATGAACAAATATATGGAAATTTCGGAAATGTGGAAGATATTGCAAGCAAGCAAATGCTTCTAGAATAGATTTCGTAATTAAACAAATTCCACAAAGATTTTTATGTTCTACTTTCTTCAACTTAACAAGATTCCTTCACATCAGGCATCTGAAGATCCCTTTTCATAACTCAAATCATATTTTAAACTTATAAAATACTCTGTACTTTCTTAATGTTAGAATATAATAAAAATATAGTACATTATTAAATCTTGAAGAGCGGTTGTTGCGAGGGGATAAGAAAATCATGAACAATATTATGAGTTAAAATATTATGAATACAATATGCTGTGTATATAACTAAAGTGGGGGTGAGGGGGATGGGGTAGGAGAAGAAAAGTCACCCGCACAAGAAGTAAGACCCACGTTTTTGGGTCTTTCCTGTTTAAAAAAAAAAAAACTTTTTCAAGAAAATTTTCTAGTATAGTACAAAAAGAACGACCAAATCAATATTAACAAAAGGAAAATTCATAAAATGAACTTAACTGCTGCTAAAGAGGGAGTGAGTGAGTCAAAGAAAAAATCGAGAGAGAGAGAGAGAGAGAGAGAGAGAGAGAGAGAGAATTTGAAGATGAATTCTAGAGAATGGGTTGAATGGGAATGGATGATACTATTGTTATAGCACAAATGAATTTTTAAGGATCAAAATCCATAATGAGTATAAGTATCATATAAAATGGGACAAAAAAAAACACAAAAAAGATAACGATGAACAATAAAATTTTAACTAAGAAGAAGAGAGATAAAAGGGCGAAAATATTCTTCTACCCAAGGAATTGTAATACAGAAAGGACAATTCTATTTTCGCCTATAATAAGGATCACTGAATAAAAAAATTGAAAATTTATAACCATTATCGTGAAGGAAAACAATTATATTGAAAAGACAAAAAAGAAGAAAAAATCTAATCAATTGAAAAACAAGCTATTTATGCAAAATCACAATTTAAACTTCTATATATACCATTCACATAAACTATATGGTGAAATATTCTATTTCCGTAAAATTTCGCTCGATACCCGTACCAGCGCAGTTAGGATCAGAATCAAAATAATTATCGGATATAATCATTGAATCATTAAAGATAAAATGTTTGTATACCAAATTTTATTCAAATCAGTTAATAGATAACGTTAGATATCGTTGCCTCGTTTTGCAAAATTTTAAAAACCATATTTTTAGTTCGACATTTATAACCTGAAGATTTAGGTCAAACGAATTCATTGTCTACTAGAATTGTGTCCCAAAATTCATGCAAGAATTGAATTGCCAACGAAAAAAAAAGACACCGTGACAGCTGACAGGGTTTAGGTTTAATTAAAATAGAGCCCTACATGCGAAAGAACAAAGCGCTTTCATTTTTGGACAATATTTTTAAAAAAATCCTGAGTTTTCGAACAAAATCATCTTCAGCGATGAGGCGGCTAATTTTCATCTTGATGGCTTGGTTAATTGAAAAAATTGTCCCAATTCGGAGTTCAGAAAATCCATGAGTGATTGTCGAGAAACAAATGCATCCACAATGTATCACTGTTTGGTGCGGAGGCATCATCGGACCATTCTTCTTCGAAAATGCGAATGGTCAGGCAATAACAGTTAATGCTGCTCGATATCGCGACAGTTTTTTGTGCCTAAATTGCAAGACATGAACGTGGTTGACGTGTGGTTTTAACAAGACGGTGCCGCATACCATATAGCCCGAGAGACAATTTAATTACTGCATGAGTAATTTCCCGTTTTAGTGTTCAGAATTTCCCGCCCAGATCATGCGATTTAACGCCGTTGGACAATTTTCTTTGGGGTTTTTTGAAGTCAAAGGTATATGCCAACAACTCCCCGACCACACATGGCTTGATGGAGGAAATTGAACGCTGTATCAACGAAATTCAGCCACATTTATGCAAAGCAGTCATGAAAAATGTCAGCAAAAGAGTGCCTATATGCCAGCAAGGCTGTGCATGCCATTTACCCGATATAATATTCTATACCCTATATACTTGTAGTACTGCATATTTTGTGAATCAATAAAATATTCACAATTGCTAATTATAAACCTATGTTTTCTCTCAAAATTACTTCTTGCGTGAATTTTCGTATACCCTTTAAAAACTTCTTTTACAAATTTTCTCAAAAACACAACAAGATAGACACATGTGACAAACATCGACAAACATTGAACAAGGATGCGCGTGTAAATGATATTCATGATTTTAGTAATTTACTATAAGTATAGAAGTTAAAAAACTAGTATTTATAATTAGACCTACTTTAAAATGAGTTGCTACTAGGGTACTCGATAATTTCTCAGCCTCGACAGAGAACACGCTGGTAACAGGTCAATTTTTGTCCTATGGTGGTACAACCTTCATATGAACACGTGTCGATAAGCCAATTCAATCTTTGTTTAGAAACTATTTGAAGTTGAAGTGTCATTGAATTTTTTTAAAAATGGAATAAATTGAATATCGTGCAATGATTAAATTCGTTGTTTTCAATGGTTTACCACCTACAGAAATTCATTCAAAATTGTTGTTTCCACCATGAAAAAATGGGCTGCCCTTCTGAAATCTGGTGCTACAAGCCTCGAAGATGATCCACTCGAACGTCGTTCAAAAAGTGTATCAACAACAGAAGACATACAAGAAATCCAAAATATTGTTTTGAAAGATCGACGAGTGACTGTAAATGAGTATGCTGACACCTTACCTATCTCATATAGATCAGTACATCAGACATCTTAGCTGAAGTTTTAGGTTTCAAAATGCGTTGTGCAAAATGGGTGACGCATTTGCTAACAATGGAACAAGAACAGCTTCGAATGCTACTTTCTCAACAACATTTGGACGGTTTTAAGAAGGATGAAATGGATTTAGTACGTCGATTCATCACTATGGATTAGACTTAGTTCGACCACCATAATCCTGAATCGAAACAAGAAGGTAAAAGAGGTCACATAGCAACTGCAGAGGCGTATTTTGGAGGCCTACAGGATTTTTATTTCAGCAATGGAATCCTTAAATTGGAGAATCGTTGGAAGAAGTGTATTAAAGTTCAGGGAAATTATACTGAATATTAAAATATATTTCATTTACAAAAACGGTGTTTTTCTTATCGAGAAGGCTGAGAATTTTTTGAGTACCCTAGTATTCCTTTTTTATTGTCTTGAGAAAGTCTGAGAGTCGTAGATGAAAATATATATGAAGATCTTTTTTTTAAACTTTTTTAATTTCTTTTTGATTAATAAAACGATAAAGATATGTGGAGGAAGGGGAAAAGGATGAAGGAAATTGTATCAATTGTGAAATATAAGAAAGTGAAATATTTAATTAGTTTTTTATAACAATGAAATATCGATTTAAGATAACCTCAAAAAATAGATAATACTACAGATTAGTCCCGGATATAATTTTAAAATTAATGATATGGATGGAAAGATTTCAGGATCTTCTAAGTTAATCATTTCGTATTAGAAACCAAAAAAAACCACTATCAATATTTTAAAGTCTTATATGGTTTTCTTTCTTATAAAATATAGAATTTTGTGAAAAAAATTCATCCTTTTTTTGCAAATATCCTTAATTATTCATTTTCAATTTGGATTTGAAAGGGCCTGAATAAATTTCTTGTAAATTATACCGTGATATATAAGTTACTAGTTTTGCCCTTAGTAATAAAGTACTTTATTCGGTCCTCATATTAAAAATTCATAGTGCATGAAAATTGTTTGAAATTTACCTGCCTATTCTGAGCGCAGTCATAACAAGCTCTGACTGTGACAACATGATGTCACTGTCATAACTTTTTTTTTCAAGACTATTTGGTATTTTGACCCGGTCATAACTAGTAACTGTCATAAAAAGAGATCATAAGTTCTGACCACAAATGTTTTGCTTGGATCATAACGAAATTTTAAATGTGTTCTCTCTGAGTGATTTAATTGATAAATATGGAATAACTTCCACCATTTTTTTAAATACACACAAATAATTTTACACCTATAGAAAAATTTCTAACCTATACAAACATTTTCGAGAGTATTTCTCAAATAACCATGACAACTCGCTCGAATTAAAACAATTTAAAAACTGTTATAAATTCATATTTTGGACATGATTATGACCCGGTTCTCTCTAGAATACGAATTTTCGCAGCAGTCATAATTTCAGTCAGAATATTATTGTCATAAATATTTATGACAGCAAAACTGTCACAATGCCGGAATAAGCTGTGCTATCAGTGAAATATTTCCATAGAAAATTCTTAAACACGCAAACAGACAGACGGAGGGAGAACTGTAGGAGTTTTAACATATTATTAAAAATTGAATTGATTTAGTCAAAATATCAATAAAGTAAAGATAAATGAAAAGAGAGTATACTACACCTTTTCCATTCAAGTTTTTTTTTAATTCACACATGTTTGGGTGTAACGAGATTAGTGCAGCAGTCGCAAGACATGGTAAATCAACTGGCAGATTCCGTGATTTGTTCAGACAACACGCCTTGCAATTCAAGATTGGAAACAAACATTTATGGGACAACATCATCTCTGTTACGGCTAAGACCCCACTCTCCAATGTTAAAGATCCCATTGAGAATATTTAGCCAAAAAATCAAGGTTGAAGGCAAAAACAATATTTGACTTATGGAACAAAGACTTGTCTAGTTAGAAAATAATAGTATAAGTTACGCCAAGGACACCGTAAATGGACGTAATTGTGCTTGTGCCGTGCAGTACTCTACCATACAAACAGGCTTAGCAATAAATGATATGCAAATTAATTGATAATTTATTAAAAATTGAAAATAAATAAATATAAAATGATCTACTATGTAAAATATTCGACCTTTTTTGTGGTTTTTCCAATTTACATAGCGTCAAAAATTTTTTTTGCTGCTTTCTGAATTCCAATTTACGTGATCTAAATTAAAACTGGAAAAGGCTGATTGGTTTAAAGAGTTTATACTCCCCGATATTGATTCAACGGACTCCTAAACTTGAAAGATCCATAAAAATCAATGATTCTCGCAAATTCTTACTGTTGTAACACAGTAAACATTTAAAACGATTGATATGGAAGAAATTTTATGCTTTTCATTTTAAAATCTTATATTGTAAAAGAAAATCTTCTCTTTGAATTTATTTTTGTTATGACACAATTTTCATAAGGAAATCCTTATTTTTTTCAATAATTTCTCAGCCTCGACAAGAAAAACACCGTTTTTGTAAATGAAATACGATATATTAAATTAATCAGTATAATTTCCCTGAACTTCAGTACACTTGGTCAAATGATTCCCCAATTTAAGGATTCCATCCCTAAAATGAAAATCCGGTGGAACTATAAAACAACGCCTCTACAGCTGGTATAACCTCTTTTAACTTCTTGTTTCGATTCAGGATCATGGTGGTGGACCCAAGTCTCATCCATAGTGAAGAATCGACGTTCGAAATCCATGTTATCCTTCTTAAAACGATCCAAATGTTGTTGAGAAAGTTGCATTCGTAGGTGTTTTTGTTCCATTGTTAGCGAATGTCGCACCCATTTGGCACAAAGCTTATTGAAATCTATAAAGCTTCAGTTAAGATGTGATATACTGATCTATGTGAGATGCCTATGGCGTCAGCTATCTTATCTACAGTCACTCGTCGATCTTCCAAAACAATATCCTGAATTTTTTGTATGTTTTCTATTGTTGAAACACTTTTTGGACGACCTTCAAGTAAATCATCTTCGAGGCTTGTACGACCAGATTTGAAGAGGATAGTCCATTTTTCCTCAATGGAAAGTGAAGGTGATACATCCTTATATACTTCTAACAATTTTGTCTGAATTTCTGTAGGTGGTAAACCATCCAAAACAGCGAATTTAATCACTGCGCGATATTAAATTTTTCCCATGTTAAAAAAATTCAATAACACTTTAACTTCAATGAGCTTCTTTTAAACAGAAACTGAATTGAATTATCTACGTGAAACTTGACCAGTGTTCATATGAAAGCTGTACCAACATAAGACAATTAACAATTTACCTCTTAGCAGCACGTTCTCTTGTCGAGGCTGAGAATTTATTGAATACCCTAGTAATTCACACTCTTTGAAAATTTATTGCTATTATTGTCCTATTAAAATGAAAATTATCGGCTTGTTCATCAGCCCAAATACAGCATTTCTGCGTATTGACGTATCCATTTAGCCAGAAATGGGCCTCATCGATAAAAAAAAATTCTGCGATAAAACTCCACAATTTTGAGACGATATGCGGGTGTAAGTTTTTCCATGATGAAATGTCAAACATTACTGAAGCTAGTATTAGACTACATGACAAAGTGCCATGTGTATGGCACCTATTGCATGGCACAAATTCATGCCATACAATTATTTGGCACATAGCCTATCACACTACATGGCAAATTTGCCATTTTCGTATGACACAGTGCATGGGACCATAGTGCGTCATGCGAATGTGTGCCATATACATGGCACACTATATTACACTGTATGCGAAATTACTGCCATGAATAAACATGGCATGGCTTAAAAAGTTTCAATAAACAAATGTAGTAATATTTTCTTTCTTTTTGTGCATTTGCGATAATTAACTTGAAGTTGTATAATATAAAATAATACAATAATTTACCTAGTGCTATATTTAATTATAATGAGTAAAAGAAAATGTTTGGCCATTATTTTGGCAGTATGTGCAATTGAAGAAGATAAGGAAAACTGTGAGACCAGTAATTCCATTGTTGAAAGAAACCAGAAATTGCCCCGGAAAAAACGTAGCGTGTGGGTTAAAGATTGGGTAGAGAAACGCGAAAAAGAAGGATTTTGTGCTAAATTAATGCGCGAATTATGTGACGAAGAGCCTTATTTGTACAAGAATTGTATTAGAATGACTCATGAACAGTTTCAAAATTTATTAATTCTTGGCAAGCCTCATATTGAAAAAAGGGACATGTCCTTTAGGAAAAGTATTTCAGCTTTGGAGAGGTTGACTTTAACATTACGTTATTTGGCTACTGGCGAAAATTTTAATTCATTGCGGTACCTATTTCGCATACCGCAATCAGCTATTTCAACATTTTATTTTAACAACTGCAGTTTTGCACGTGCACTAGATAGTGGAAACTTAAATTTGCCTGCACCAGCACCTCTGGTAGGGCGAACACAGCCAGTGCCGTATTTTTTAATCGCTGATGATGCATTTGCTTTACGAATGAATGTATTGAAACCAACGTGGATTACACATGACGGAACGCATATACAACTATCGCCTTAGTCGCGCACGTCGTGTTATAGAGAATGTTTTCGGTATAATGTCATCACGTTTTCGCGCCTTGTGGAAGCCTATAGCGTTGGACGCCGAAAAAACAAAAAAAATTACTCTTGCGTGTTGCACACTGCACAACTACCTGCTTGTCACTAACAAACAAAAGTACGCACCACCAGAAACTTTAGATACAATGCTCAAAACGAATTGGTTCCCGGTAAATGGCGCCTGCAGAATACGATGACAGGAATGATGGCTTTAGAACAGGCTGTCCAACCCACTGCCCGCGGGCCGCATGCGGCCCAAGGCAAGTATCAATGCGGCCCGAAAATATTCAAAGTTACTGAGGCATGTCCAATTTTTTGAGGAATGATTTGTGTGTTTGCGCTCCCGTGCTAAAGCTGCCAAGTGACAAACAACAGAAACAGGAGCAGAACAGAAAGCTCTTTCGTCATGTATTAAATTCTCTTTCTGTTTGCGTTGCTCGCTTAGCTACACTGTTCTGTTGTTTATCACTTGGTGGCTTAAGTGAAAAATGAAACATACTAAGTGTAAAATTAGAACCAACATGTTGGATGAGTACTCTGAGAACTGCCTGAGAATTGCAACCACGTCAATCGAACCAGATATTGACGGTTTAGTTTCTCAACTTCAATGCCAAGTATCACACTCATTTTATGATATGGATTTATACATAGTAATATACTTGTTGCCCAAAACACCATGTCTTCTTCCAATGCGGCCCAGGGAAACAAAAAGTTTGGACAAACAGTACAAACATATCTGAAGTGTATTTAAAATATTCTGCCCAACGGAAAGAATTAATTTAAAAAATCGATATTTATGATAAATATTAATATTATTGTTTTAAAGCAATAATTACCTGCGCCACAATGAAATGCAAATATATTCACATTAACACAAACTTAAATTCGAATTATGTGTGAAAATAAGTAAAAAAATATTGTGTCATATGTATTTATATGGCAGTCTAGTTTTTGCCGACCTGCCATGGGGAAATCTCCTGCCATATAGTGTCATATGCCGTTTCTTCACATGGTAGCACAATTTTTAATCATATCACACTACATGGCAATACGACCATTTTTATATGGTAGAACATGGCACGAGCCATTCGCATGACGTGAAAAATGTGTCAATCAGACTACATGGTAGAAAAATGTCAGAAAATATGCCATAAACATGGCACTTTGCCATGTAGTCTGATACTAGCTTGAACAAAAATACCATGACAGGTTAACACGAGTCATGTGTTATCGGTCAAAAACTCCATAGACAAAAAAGCACCTCGGAATGAATTAGCCTTTAGAAGATTTTACAGTATTTCTTTAAAAAGGAACTTGAAATACACCCTGTACAATTTTTCATAATATACGTTTCTTTGTATTTGTCGGATCTTATTCATCGTTTTTGTTTTTCAATGCAGACTATTTAATATGTACACAGCGAGAGAAGTGCTTTTCTTCACTTAATTTAAGATAAGCGTTTCCTTGTGCGCTCGGAAATGCACCCATATCGTCACTATACAAAGTTAATAGGTGCGGAATGAATAGGATTTCTTTCTTTTTTTTGATATGATGAATGAGTTTTTGAATCGGCAGTTTTAGAATACAGTGCGAATATAAGGAATGCAAAAAAAAAAAACTTATGTTTAAAATAGGATATGATATGTATTTTTATAAGAAAATATATATGTATATTACATATATATCATCTTCACGACCCAAAACCTCCACCAGCCCCAAAGATTAATCTTTATAATTCAGTTTTCTCTCATTTGATATTTTATCCGTTTCTATATATATATACCATATATATATATAACGGGTGATTCATCGTAAGGTACTTTTTTCAATCGGGATTTTTTACTCATCATGGAAAGATTTACACCGGCACACCATCAGTGAATGGGCTGATCCGCTGTTTTATCGCAAAATTTTGTTTAATGATGAGACTCATTTCTTGCCTAAATGGACACGTTCGTAAGCAAAATTGCTATATTTGGCCTGATGAACAACCCGAAGAGTATAAAGAGCTGCCGTTACATCCAGAGAAATGCACGTTTTGGTATGGTTTATGGGCTGGTGCAATTATTGGTTCATAATTGTTCAAAAATGATGATAGCCGTAACGTAACCGTCAATGGTACCCACTATTGCGCCGTTATAGCGGAGTATTTGCTACCTGAAATTCAAGCTCCTAATGCCGATGATATCTCGTTTTAACAAGACGGTGGTTGAGAAATAATTTCGATGAGCAGCTGATTTCACGTTTTGCACAGGTGATCATGTGGATATCAGATTTCTGGAATTTGAGGTTACGTGAAGTCTAAAGTCTACGCGGATAAGCCAGTTACGCGTGATGTCTTGGAAAAGCAAACATTACTCGCGCTATTGGCCAGATTCCAGTCGTAATGCTCGTGGTTCAAAATTGGACCTTAAGAATGGACCATCTAAACCAGTGTTTCCCAACCTTTTTTGTGCCATGCCCCACCTTAGCCACCTTTTTTGTACCATGCCCCACCTTAGCCACCTTTTTTGTGCAATGTCCCACCTTAGCCTTTCTAAAATTCTTATGCCCCCCCTATGTAACATACATAATTTTTAATATTAAAAAATTGAATTGTTCACTTAAGAAACTAAATTTGGCACCGAAATCTAGCATTGCATTTAAATGGCCCGGAGCGAAAGGGTTAAATTCGTGTCATGTCCATTTTCGAATTGCCCCCCTTAACAATCAAATTGCCCCCCTGTGGGGCGTGGGCCCCACGTTGGGAAACACGGATCTAAACTATAGCTGCGGCCAATATATGAACAGCATAATCAGCAAAAAATATCGATTAGTATCGATAGTTGTTAATCGGTTCTTAATAAAGTTTTCGCCATCACATTCGGTTTTATGTGTTTTTTATTTCAATAAAATATTTTCCTGAACCTCACACGATGAATCACCCGTTATAGATATGTATACTATACATAGAATAACAGACGCCCATTTAACTTCATCCATTTATATAAATACGTATATTATGGAAGAAAACGAAGATTTTGAAATTTTAATGAGGATTTATATTTAACATGAAAAACGGATTGAAATGTGGTTTAAATTTTGCGGAATTCTGATTATATTTACATTTTCATATATAAATAAACATATATGCTGTACTGTACGAGTATGTCGCGTATAAAGAACGTGTAAATATCATTATGTTAAATACATTTGACTTAAAAAAAGAAGGTTCGTTGAAATGGGATTCAATTAATTTTAAGTTTGCAGGGAAATGCAAAAAAAAGAAAAAAAAGGAGAAAAATCAATTTTATATAATTGGATTAATTTGTATTAATGAAAATCTAAAAGAAAAAGCGATAATTTGACCAAATATCAAAAAATACTTTTAGGACGCCCCTAAAAATATGCATTATGTTTAATTTCTTGATGCAAATTTATTCAAATATACTGGAATTTCTTGGAGACTTTTTTTCAGTGATTTTCTTAATCGCGTTGTTTTCAGATTTTCTAACCCATCATGGGATGTGATGAAATACTTGTTAAATTAATAAAACTGGAAAGAAGAAAGCGAATAATCCCTTTTTTCTGTTTATAATAATGGACGATTAATAATGAATAATGGATCCTCCGCATTTTATGGTCCTGTTAAGTTCAATAAACATATTCTTAGCAATATCTCCATCTCATGGGCAAAGAAAAAATATCGAAACTGCTTCGACCAGACCTACGAAGACACTTGTTTACACTTTTCATTTGCTTTTATTAATTTTAAATAAACAATAAAACTGCTAATAACTGCTAATTCGAATTTGAACTATACCGAGGTTAGGTTAGGTAGAGTAGCAGTACTGCGTGCAACACCAGGCACCTTATGGGCCCATTGTGCTCCCTACGAGACCAAGAGTTACCCGTTTGGGGTAACTATTCCTCTTCGAAGCATTTGAATTTCCTACAGAATTTCATTAAATAACCCATGTCAGTCACTTGAAGCTACCCTAGATTTTCTAAGAAATGGCTACCCAAAAAGTTAGTACGACCTCGAGCGAGAGCTGAGCATTACCATAAAATGTGTTTAATGTCTTCAGCCACTCCTATGTCTCCACAGTACCGACAGAGATCTATTTGTACCAATCCCAGTCTTTTAGCGTGCTTTCTTAACAGACAATGTCCCGTTAATATCCCAATGATTGTGCGTAGACGATTCCTGTTCCAGTCTATTATGAGAATCGATTTCTTCTAATTCAGCTTCGGCCGCAAACATTTTGACACATCGCGCCCTCTTCGATTGCACCAGCGTGTGTTTACCTCCATGAGAATTTTATCCTTGATTCATGCTTTATGCGCGGAAAGGGGAGACAGTACGTCAGTGTTTTCGCTTTCTGAACAGTCTCCTCCTTCCTTTGCTAGCCTGTCTGCCGCCTCGTTACCCTCGATTCTGCAATGTGCTGGAACCCAGCATAATCTGACATTATTCTGAATGCATATAGTGTCTTCAACACTTTGCGAGAGCTTTTGACTAATCCCAAATTCACAGCCGCCGAGCTTAGCGTGTTCATGGCTGCCTTGCTCTCTGCGTAGATCGAGATATCTCTAGAGGATATCTTCTCCAGACTAGTTGTTTTTGCAGCCTCTTGAACTGCCAATATTTCTGCCTCGAGGTCGTTGCATTCCAATGGAAGTCTGAAAGATTTCACTATGCGAAAATCTCCGAAAAGATACCCGAGCCTACGCCGTTTTCTGTTTTTTATCCGTCAGTGAAAATAGCAATTTCGTTTTCTATTGGGACCTTGTTGTCATACCATTCTATACCTAACTATACCTAAAACTTCTACAGTTCAACCGATCTGTTTGCTTGTGTCCGGAAGTTTCTATAGCAATTTTTTCTTGATAACAAACCAAAAATAAAAAAATTTAAGAAAATATTTCTATTAATTACGTTTTTTAAATGTTTTTTTATATTGTTTTTCAGATGGTATACACGTAAAAATATTCGTGAAGAATCTCTCGAATATTTAGAAGCAACTGGTCGTGGTTCGACACGTTATGGAACATTAACAATAACTTCAGTTAAAAAACTTGATACAGGTTCATATTTTTGTACAGCAACAAATCCCGAAGGTAGCGAAACATTGGAAGTTCAATTATCAATAATATCACAATTATCAGCTCATATTCAACCGGCTAGACAAACTGTTGACTTAGGAAAATCAGCTGATTTGGTAAATTAAAATAAAACAAAAAAATAAAATACTGAAAAATACATATGAAATATTCACTGTTCGATTGTAAATCGATGTGTATTAGCACTTAATGTACCTACGAAGAGTGAATATCCTTCAATAAAGTTTTTTATCAAGCTGAGTATCCATTAAACTTGCAAAATGTTTTTACTCTACGCGAGCAAAAACATTTTGTACGTTTGGTGGATACGCAGCTTAACAAAACCTTCTACATTTATACTACGCCATACAAAATCATGATGGAACTGTTTCGAATTGACAGAACTAAGTTCATGTAAATCGAGTACCGTGTTAGTTGAGGTACCAGTATGTTAGAGAAACATCAAAATTTTGTTCTAACATATATAAAATCTCATATAACATATAACCAGTCTTTTCGCCTAACATACATATTTCTAATGATTTCTTTTTATTATATTTGTTTTGATCCATTATAGACATGTAGTATTACTGGTTTTCCACAACAAACAATTTGGTGGCTAAAAGATAGTCAACCATTACGTACTGGATCTCGTGTACGTTTATTAACAAAAGAACATATTAAAATCACTTCGATAACAAAAGAAGATAAAGGAATGTATCAGTGTTTTGTTAAAAATGAACAAGATTCAGCCCAGGGAATAGCTGAACTACGGCTTGGAGGTGAGTGGCGTAATCATTGTTTTTATATGTTATTCTGAAGAATCTACATTTTCCTCATTTTCTTCCCGAAAATATACTATATGCATATATGTATATGATATACCGGGTCCTGCAATTGATGTGTCAAAATGTAAAAACGCTGTAATATGAATAATCCAACGGATTCAGAAATCTGGTGAATACAGTGGCCACTGTTGTGTCGAAATAAACTTCGGAACATTGTTTTGTAATCATTGTTGACTTTATCGTGTTTGGTGTGCTACCTGTGCTGTACTTTGTTTTCTTGTGACTTTCAAATACTCAGAATAATCGTCGGAACGTCTCTTTAACCAAAGAGAAATTGAGAAATTGTTCAATGCAGAATCTTTTCTCATTCGAAAACAGCAAATTTGGTAAATCACCACGAACGAGCGTACGAAATAATTCTTTTGATCTTCCGAATCGAACTTTTTTTTTAGCATCAGTTAATTCTTGACACTTTTGTTTTTTCAAAGACTTTACCTGTAAAATAAAACTCTTATTTTCTGTGGTTTACAATATTTATTCTTATTATAAATTTAACACGTCTTTACTGTATGATAATATAATGCAAACTGTCGCGTATCTGTTAGACTGTTATCCCCACTCGTTCTCTCTTTTTAGTGTTACCACAATTCGGCTATTCTGACAAGCTAATCGCCCCGATTACCCCTAACGACATGTGAAATGATTTTTCCTGACCCAAGAGTATTTATCCACGGACGCATATTAGATGCTTCCCATACGCCAGTGTAGGGAGTCTGAGTCAATTGGAAACCTTCGACATCCTGCAATAAGTATCGATCGTTTCGTAATACTTTCATGACTTGATATGGGCCCTTATATTGAGGTAATAATTTCTTGGAAACACCCGGTTGAGAGACAAAATTCTTCACTACTATATAATCACCCGACGAATACTTAATTGGAGTTTTTCTTTTTTCGTCATACTTTGCTTTGTTATAAGCTTGTGATTTCTCCAAATTTGAAACAGCCTTCTGTCGTTCTTCAACTAAATTCCTTATGGGCCCTACAGACCGATCACGTTCCAAATGTTCTTTTACAAAATCAACCACTTCCCCACGTTGATCCACGCCAAACAGCAGCTTACTGGGTGTCGTTCCAATAGACCGATTATAAGTGTTGTTTAAGGCGAACTCAGCCGTTGGCAAAACGTGATACCAATACCGACCCTCTTTGGGATTTACTAACTTTGCCATCATAGGTGTCAAACTTCTGTTCACACGCTCCACCTGCCCATTTGCCTGCGGTGATCCTGTAGCGATCTTAACATGTTGTATATTATGCTCAGACAAAAATTGTTCAAATTCTTTTGATGTGAACGAGCTGCCCCTATCTGAAATAATACGTTCAGGTCTACTATAAGAATTGAAATACGACTTCAAAGAACCAATGGCTTCTTTAGAACTAGTTGTTTTAACGAAATATAGTTTAACAAATTTGGTGAATGCATCAATAACCAAAAATATATGCTTTTTATTCACCTTGGAATTATCGATAGGTCCCAAATGATCAATATGGACCGTTTGAAAAGGAACTTGCCCTTTTGGAATATTGTGAAGGAAACCTTCTTCACGACCAGACTTAGGTGAAAATGTAATACATTTCAAACAATTCTTTATGTGGATTTTGATCTTTTCTTTCATTTTAGGGAACCAATAACTCCTCAGAATCAATTCATAACACTTATCTAAACCTACATGTCCTAATTCATTATGATACTTATGAATAATCTGTTTCTCCATTTCTTCTGGTACATAAAATAATATCTCGGAGTTTCTTTTTCTATATATTAAGCCATTTCGCATTTCATAGAAACTATGCTCAGTCTTTGTGAGAAGTTCCCGTAAATATTTCAATTTACTATCTCGGTTCTGACAAATAGACAAATTTTGTTCAAAAGTATTTTCTTCCAGCACTAAAATATTGGTCAACCTACTAAGGGCATCTACATGCGTCATTTTGTTTCCAGGTCTATGTTCTAAAATGAAATCATAATTTTGTAATTCTAACGCCCAACGTGCAATGCGCGGATTCATATCTTTTTTATTAAGTGTTAAAGTTAACGAGTTGCAATCTGTTACTATTTTGAACTTCAAACCTTGTAAATATATTCTAAATCGTTGTAACGCATTTATAATGGCTAAGGTTTCTAGTTCGAAGCTGTGATATTTGGCTTCGGCATCCGTAGTTCTTTTGGAAAAGTAGAACACAGGATGGAACTTGCCATCATTTTTTCTTTGCAATAACATAGCTCCGTAACCAAGAGAACTTGCATCACAATGCAGCTCTGTTTCATCAAGGTGACTATATATAGCCAAAATAGGTGATTCTAAAAGTTTCTGTTTTAAACTATTAAAAGATTTCAATTCGACGTCACCGAATTTGAAAGGAACATCTTTTCGTGTCAAATCATATAAAGGTTTTGCAATGATTGAGAAATCCTTTACGAATCGCCGAAAATAGGAGCACAAACCCAAAAAGCTTTGAACGCATCGTGCATTCTGCGGAATTGGAAACTTATCAACTGACTCCAGCCCCTTGTTGTTCGGTCGTATACCATCTGCCGAGATCGTATAACCCAGGTATACAATTTCTGACTGTAAAAACTTACACTTATCCAAACGTAATTCTAATTTGTTTTCTACTAATCGACGAAAAACTTTTCCTAATATAGTGGTATGCTCTTGAACTGTAGTCGTAGCTATCATAATATCGTCTAAATAAATGGTAATTTCACCCGTTTTTATTAAATCGTCAAAAACTTTATTTATATACCTCTGAAATGTGGACGGGGCATTTCTTAAGCCAAATGGCATTCGCGTAAATTCGAATTGTCCAAGTGGTGTTATGAAAGATGTGTATTTGATCGACTCTTCATTCATATAAACGTGATAAAACCCGCTTTTTAGATCTAGTAGTGTAAAAATACGTTTATTTGCAAGGCGATCTAACAAATCATCGATCAAAGGTATCGGATAATTATCTCTTAGGGTAACTTTATTGAGTGTTCTAAAATCAACACACATCCTTAAGTCCCCCGTCTTTTTCTTTATGAGAACTATCGGTGACACGAATTCGGAATCACTTGGTCTTATTATATTTTTCGAAAGGAGTTCATCTGATATTGACTGTAATTCATTCTTCTCATAGAATGATAATCTTCTTGGTGGACAATGAAATGGCTTTGGATTATCTCATATTAACTTCATTTCACATTTCGTATACGGTTGCTCAGGTCGTAAGCAACTAAGATATTCCTTTTCGAACAATTTATTAATGTATTTTCTATTTGAATCGCTTATTTTTATACCAATATCTAGCTGTGGAGTTTCTATTTTACTAAAATCTAAATTCATGTCATCAAATTCCTGAATTAAATTTAATTCATCATGAATTTCATTTTTTTGACATAACACTAAATTAGCTTTTTTCAAAAAATCCCTTCCCAAGATCACAGGTATTCTCATAGAGATATCAGCTACTACAAACATTTCTAACTTTATATTCTGATCATTATAAAAAACATTTAATTTGCATTTACCCAAAATTTTCAATCCACTTTTATTAATTCCATAATAATTCGTATAAACATTTTTTTTGCTAAAAACAAAGTTATTTGGTATAAAATTTCGTCGCACTAAACTGATAGGGCTTCCCGAGTCTAACAGACATTCGACTGTAATATGAAAATTATTATGATTATTTTTATCTAAACTTAAATTGAGAAGTTTTACAAACTCGTGTGAATTATCCTCGTCAACTTGGTGGACATCCTTCTGATATTTTGGACCTTGTGTTGCATTATGACCAATTTCGTTACCCGATCTGGCTTCCCGCTTTGGTTTATGACAATCTGACGCATAATGCCCAAATTGATTGCAGTTATAGCACTTAATATACAATTTATTTCCAGGTTGAGTGGTAGTCGAATTAATTCCATATTTGTTTTCTGATTTCTTATTTTTTAGACTTACTTTAGATAAAGCCCTCAATAAAACATCTCTGCTGTCAAAATTCTGCATTCTGGTTTGTGTTTGTATATTTTCATCTGGAATACCGTCGATTATGCAGTCTATAAGTTCTTCTTCATCCAAGTTGACGCGATTACCGAGAATCACCTTTTCGTAAAAGTATTCAGTAAATGTTTCATTCGTTTGCCATACGCGGTTTTCAAATGATTTTCTCAACTTAATTTTACTTTCTCTTTGATGAAACATTTTCCTCATTTGCTCTAATAAATCATCTACGTTCATTTCTAAATACTCGCATTTTGAATAAAACCACTGAAGAGCTTTTCCCTTTAATTTTGTTGCGAGTATTCTTCTCATTTCGTTATCGTTAACTCTGTAGTTTTCTCGCACACTTTTAATTTGGTTTTCCCAAATAATATAGTTTTCATTCCCTCCTGTGAAATCTGGTATCAGGCTTGTCAACTGATAGCATTGCATATTTTGATTTGAGGTTTCAGAACTGTTATCTACATTAATATTTTTAGTCGACACGTGCGAACTTGTTCCCGTATTTTTGGAACGATAAAAACTACATTCTCTTTCCAACAATAATCTTTCTTTCTTTTCTAACTCTTTTTCTTTCTTTTCTAACTCATTTTCTTTTTTCAATAATTCTATTTCTCGTCGAAGTAGGCTTACATTATTCTCATCATCATTTGTTCGTCCCTCTTGTTCCACTGTTTCAGGGGGAATGAAGGCAGCTTCTTGTAATCGCTGAATGAGATCGTTTTTATTTCCAGTCGTTTTTAAGTTTAACGATTGCAGCCATGTTTTTAGCTGAAGAGCGGTGTATGACGATAGTTCTTTTGTGTGTGTAGCGTCTATTTCCCCAGTTTCTTCAGGATCACTCATTTCCGTAAATTTTCACAAATTAATACGGTATAATTAAACTTGATTTCGGAAAAATTAAATATTCTTTTAATTTTTCTATTTACTTTTCTAATCTTGGCCTCGAATCCCACTTCTGAGATTGTAGTCGCTTTAAAATAAAACTCTTATTTTCTGTGGTTTACAATATTTATTCTTATTATAAATTTAACACGTCTTTACTGTATGATAATATAATGCAAACTGTCGCGTATCTGTTAGACTGTTATCCCCACTCGTTCTCTCTTTTTAGTGTTACCACACCTGTAGCATAGATTAGTATACCTAGATGTCCAAGCCAAATGAGCAGTGTGATGTTCAGTGTTGTTGTTGTAGGTAAACTTAAAGAAGAATGAATGAAAAGAAGTTTAATGTGAAAGAAAGAGAAGAATCTATATTGTACCGGGATATCACTGTACAAAAAGAATCAGTTGAATGCACAGTCGTTGGAAATCTTTATTATTAGTCTATGCCTGTAGCTTACTTTTCATGATTCGCTGAACACTTCTATCGCTTATGTTCATTTGTTATTGTTGCTGGACTCCGCTCCGGATTACCATACAACCGTAGCTGATATAGTCTTCATTCATCAAATTTTAGTTGGCGCCATTGTGTCTCCGAGCCTCCTTAAACGCCTTGAACTAAGAGTTAATGCACGCTCTCTAAGAAGAGTTGACTTTTTCATGATCGACAGCCATCGCACCGATTATGGTAAGTTTGAGCCGATCGCAAGAATGCTACGGAGTGGTAACATTAATTCTGAACATTTTGGCTTTTCGCTGGGCAAGCAGAAACTGAAAGACCTGTCGCTTAATTGGGCTGGTATCAGTTGTTGACCATATACATATATTGTATTGTTTTCCCTGAGATTAACTCGGTTATTTACTTGTTTAACACATACATATGTACATATTATTTTATTTTTTGTCGGTGATTGGGTGATGGTGGAGGTCGGTGACGGTGTTTTTTTTCTTTTACCTCGTTTCCACTAATTTCCTCTCTACCGTACTAATATTCCTCTAGCCTACTCCACCCTCCCGACACTACTGATGAGAATAGCATCAACGACATGGATGGGTGTTGGGATGTGTAGGGTTCTGGATGGCTTAGTCTGGCATGGGTGGCATGAGTACGCTGCATTAGATCTTTTGCGAGGAACTTTTATGAGCTCTTACCATGGGACCTAGTGCGGTTTTCTCATGTTGCTAGTGTTGGGTGGGGCAATAAGCAACCTCATCTTATATAATTATTACTTATATAATACGAGGAATGTTTGCACAACGATCTCGAAAACCCGTCTAACGATTTTCACGAAACTTGGGAGTTAAGGGTTTTCGTGGACTAGAAATTGATCTAGATAGGTCTCGTCTCTGAGAAAATTCGTTTTCCCCTCACCTCGATAGCTCTCGCTTGGTATTTTCGAATTGGGTGGTGCGATCTTAATGAAACTTTACAGTATTACTAAGGGGGCTAAGGGCTTTCGACTTTACCACAAAAACCTAACTTTTCCCCTCGTCTGGTGGCTTCGAATTGGGTGGTCCGATCTTAATGAAACTTTACAGTATTACTAAGGGGCCTAAGGGCTTTCTATTTTCCCATTACAAACCACACTACAAACCACACTTTTCCCCTCCCCTCGATACTCCTCGCTTGGTGTCTTCGAATTACTCAGAGGCAGACTGCATTAGGAATTACAATTCATGGCCAATTGTAATTACTATTTCAAACTGTCTCCAGTATAACTTGCCAGTTTCATCGCGACCGGGGCTTTTGCACTCTGACGTATTGCTCGACCCATTACATTTTGATGAGCAGTCGACTACTTCAACTCAACCTAGCCGTGCTGCCAAGACCAGAAGTAAAGAAAGAATATCCGAAATCAAGGTTACCGAAAATTTGGTGAAAAATTGCCGAAAATTGAAACATATGGATATGTAGAAACTTTCACATTTCTATATCTTAAATTTTTCGCAATTTTTCGGCATACTTTAACTTTGCCTTATCGAGCAAAGCTCGGTCCCCCGGTACTTCTTTTCTAATATATGGACCCTTTCTGTCCTGGCAGTCAACGATGAAGGAATCTTTTCTTTGCAAACGATTTACGACATTAAAACAGATACACAGATGCACTGATCTGAAAGCGAACCCCCTTCTAACAGGAATATAGTGTATGGAAAAATGGAAGAAGTCCTGACCAAAATATAAAAAATATTAAAGTAGAATATCTAATTTCTGGAAATTTTTTCATTGATCTCGTTGAATTGATTAAATACTTTTTTAATTGTAAAACGTGTAGTATTAACCCTTGTGCCTATACAAAAATTGACTGATACTCTGTTATATAACCACAATAATGGCTCAGCCTCAAGTAAAATTTTCAGTAACCTCTACATAGTTGCTACTTAATAGTATATTATCAGTAGTGCCAACAATGTAACGGCGACATTCAATGCTAGTTGAGTATCTGTTTTTAAAATAAATTTGAATGATTTATTTTCTTGCCATATTTCATAAGACAGCATTCTTATGGATTATGCCAGTCAGGTGTGATTACCGCACCAAAAAGTTCATGTCAACAGGCTGGAATCCATCCAACGTAGATTTTTACGTTTTACTTTATCATAAAATGATCCATCATTCCCTATTACCATATATGGTACTAATCCAATTTTTTAAGATCGGAAGAGATAATACTATACAATACAAATACTTCATATAATTGTTGCGCATTGCCTGCAACTTTTTCGACAGTTCAGTGTTCTTGTTTTTGGTAAGTTTTTAAAATGTGATTAAATTCTCATCAAAATATCTTTTTATTTTTGTTATGGGTGTCACTATTTACAAAAGATAATCAAAATTAGATGGTGATAATCACATGTAATTCCCGTAATAAATTATGAACAAATCCGTACTGTTCCCATTTTTTTTGTACACAGTATTTTCATTTACTTTTTTGGTGCCATCATCTTTCTCTTCTCAGTAAAGTAAGTGTTTAACAAGGCAACAGCTTGCTCTTCTTCCCCCACATGTTAATTAATTAAATCCAGACTTCAAATTAAAACAAGACATCAAATATCAAAACATACATGAAAGAAGTTGCAAGCAATAAAAGCTGCATGCTGCATCTGTGAGCACCTCTGCAACTTTGTTTCAAATTCGCAGCATTTTAAGTTGCAACAGTGCATAAAAACATCGGATTGTGCGCCACTTTTAACTTTTAACGTGTGTGAGAACAGCACTCGCAACTTTTGCACCTCCGATGCAAAAGTATCAGAGTTTTCGGTTCAAATTTCGAAATTCCCAAAATATTAAAATAAGATTGAGTATTTTGTTGTTGTCTTCTTTTCTACAATACTATGGTACATCGAATCAAAACCAAAAAATTTTCCAGATAAATTTTTCTATGAAATTCGTATAAAAAAAGCGGAAAAAATATGCTATATGGACACAAAACAATCTATTCTCTATCTCTATAGAAAATAAAATATCTAGTTTAGTCACAAATCACTTAAACTAATACAAGATAATATATATCTAAATAATATATATATATATATATGTATATATCTTCATTTGGAATCTTCTTCTTTTCATACACGGAACAAAAATGTTACTATAATCAATCCAATAACGCTATGGAATCAAGAAAATTTAGGAATCATTTTCCGGCAATCTAAAGTTTACATGATTTTGAGCACAATTGGATCATTTAATTTGAATAGTTAACCAATATTTTATTTTTTGTTATTAAGCAATGCTTTACTACATTGATGTATGCTTTTTACTTGATAAGCATTTGTCAGGAAATCTGTTCTACATACATTCCAGTAAATAAAAAACTGAACTCTAGCAAATTTGAAATGAAGACAGTAAAATTTTGTTTGTAACTATAGGAAATCTCTTCTTAATCCCAAAAAGTGAAAGAGTGAATTCTACGAAATTTATTGAAAGTAGGAAAAGTTTGACTATATCTAGGAAATCTCTTCTTAAATCCCAGTTAGTCAAAATTGAATTTCTAGGAACCTAAAGATATAATTTTTCACTAGTTGTTCCACAAAGACAAATTTTAACAATGAATGGAACAACAAAACGGATCTACTTATTCCATTTTATTGCTGTTTTGAATGTTAAAATTTTGCTGTCCTCCGAAACAATTAGTGTAGTTACTGCAAAATAATAACTAATACAAAATACAGTTTAAATACAGTTTTTTATCTTTGCATTATACAAAGAAAACTTTTCTCCAGTAACGCTTTACTAATACTTAATTTCGTACTTATCTAAAATGTACTAGCGGGCTTAATAATTTCTAAGCTTCGACAAGAGAACGCGATGCTAACAGATCAATTTTTTGCCTTACGTTGGTACAACCTTTATATGAACACGTGTCAAGTTTCACGTAGATAAGTCAATTCAGTCTTTGTTTACAAGCTATTTGAAGTTGAAGTGTCATTGAATTTTTTTAACATGGAATAAATTGAATATCG
Organism: Xylophagus ater; assembly: GCA_963422695.1. NCBI lineage: Eukaryota > Metazoa > Arthropoda > Insecta > Diptera > Xylophagidae > Xylophagus > Xylophagus ater. The sequence continues at coordinate 61,060,441 of OY730480.1, forward strand.
TGCAAGGATTAAATTCGTTGCTTTCAATAGTTTACCACCTACAGAAATTCATCCCAAATTGTTAGAAGTATATAAAGATGCATGACCTTCACTTTCCACTGTGAAAAATAGGCTGCCCTTCTCAAATCTGGTCCTACAAGCCTCGAATATTTACCACTCGAAGGTCGTTCAAAAAGTGTATCAACAACAGAAAACGTACAAAAAATCCAAAATATTGTTTTGGGAGATCGACGAGTGACTGTAGATACGATAGCTGATGCCATAGGATTTTCACATAGGTCAGTACATCACATTTTAGCTAAAGTTTTAGGTTTCAAAAAGCTTTGTGCAAAATGGGTGCCGCATTCGCTAACAATAGAACAAAAACAACTTCGAATGCGAGTTTCTCAATAATATTTGGACCGTTTTAAGAAGGATAAAATAGATTTCGTACGTCGATTCATCACTAAGAATGAGACTTGGGTCCACCAGTATAATGCTGAATCGAAACAAGAAGCTGAAAGAGGTCCTAGCAGCTGTAGAGGTGTATTTTGGAGGCCTACGGGATTTTCATTTAAAGAGTGGAATCCTTAAATTGGGGAATCGCTGGAACAAGTGTAAATGAATTGCTTGATTATAGAAAATCATTTTTTTCCGTGTACATACTGTATTTTGTGTATTGTATCTATATTGTGGTATATAGATATAGCACAGTATATAGTATATATATAACTAGTATAAGGTACATGTAAATAAATGACTTTTTGTTAAAAATCTAAATGTCCTTTTTGTTTGTCATTTCATGTTATATATGTCTTTCTCATCCCATTTGTATTTTTCCATATTACATACTTATATATCTTATTCATTTGTGATTGAATACATTTTATTATTACAATATATATACAGTGGCGTGTATGGTTGACATCTGATGGGATTTCAAAGTAACATTTTGATTAAATCTATATACATATATGACAGAGTGGTTCAATATTTTTATCACGATATTTTTTTTTTGAATTAGTAAAATATTCACACTAAACCATGATTGGCATATAGTTACTTAAGCCTATAGAGATACATTAACTGGAGATTCCGTTTCCTTCGCTTTCATACAAAATTATGCGGAAGAAATGGTCACATGTTTTTATCTTCTCGCTCGCTTAGACCAAACGAGCACAAGCACAAGTTTTCCAGCTTTTGGAGATAACGACTCGCCGCTCAATCAACGCGACATAATAATTTAACTTCGTTTTCTCTTAGTTAGGATTTAAGGGTTACTTTGTTTTTATTTTTCATATATAGTATTTAAACCCATGTTTTATTTTATCCCATGCCGGTCCACGTGAGACAGAAAATTAATATCTCTACTAATACATCTCTATGCTTAGCCCATAAAGTAAAGTAATTTGGATTCTTTTAGTAATTTATGTCGCTCAGTTTTTGACGATTTGGATGCCTCTCAAATTTTATTCTAACTAACATGAATAATGAAAAAGACATTGGGTGCTTGACAATTAAAAATTGTATATGAATCTGTTTTTTTATTCCCGAGAAATGGAGAAAATTTTCATTAGACTTCATGTGCTTGGCTTTAGATTTACTAACAGAATAGTAAATTTTAGCAGGATAGAAAGTATGTGTCCTTAAACTAGAACTCACCCCACGGTATAATAAACAGTAAAAAACTGACGAGTGACCTCGCGTTTTTTTTTTTGTAGAATTATGTTCAAATTTGTTTACGCCCCTTTTTTTAAATGTGTGGTTTTTCTAAGTTAAAAAAAAAAAAATATAAGAGAAACGGTTTTTGTTCAAAAAAAATTTGCTTAACAAAATTTCGATTGGTTTTTTTGTATCATTCCTTCTTTAGTCCAAAAATTCATAAGACTATTTATGCTCTCCCTTGCTACAATTATCTTATAGAGGAAGCACATTAGCTGCGTTTTATTCATCGGGGTCATTTGGAGTAAAAAGATCCGGGTCTCGAGAAGAAAAAAAATTTTCTTTTAAAAAAAATTCAACTTTTTCGATAATTTTTTAAATAAATTATGCGTAAATCAAAGAAATACTAGCAAATTCACAAAAATTTTTATTGAATGATATTAAAAAATCATTTTTTTACGAATTTATGAAAGTGATTATGACATTTAAATCCCATAATATAAGGGAAACGATGGCTGCGCCATCTCTTGCAATTTTAGGTAACTTAGGTAATTAGGATCCATCGGGCTCTCAAGCGCTGAACCCGATAAATATTTTGGTTATGTTGTTGTTGCTTTTACATGTTATGAAGCAGACCTTGACGCTGACCCCGATGAATAAAACGCAGCTATTGTAAAATGGAATATATTTGGTTTATAGGTTACTTCTTTCCTTCTAATGAAAAATATTAATTTTCTTTACTTATTTTGACTGAAATTTTTTGTTTCTGTCATTTTCAAAAAGGAGGTATTGGTAAGATCGCATCTAATTTCTCTTCAGTTTGCAGTTTGTATTACCAAAGTATAGGTAATGATAAAGTATGGAAAGCTAGCAAAGTAGACAGAAAAAGGAAAAACACGTGAAAGGATCTTAAAAACCTCATCTTTCTTCTAGAATTTGTGCATTGCCATATGAATTTCAACACGTGCTTCTTTGCTTACATTATATTTCTCTTTCACCCATACGTACAATACGTAGCTCTATCTATGCCAGCAGTGAAGAGAAAATTGTGTGAAAAGGAACAGCCAAAATTTGAAAAACGTCGTCACGGTAAGGATAGGAAGTTTCCATACTTTATCATTACTTACACTTGATTCGAAAGACTAGCTCCTTGTCTTTCATAATTTAAGCTTTAAAATTGTATAAGTTCAACATATGTGGTACTAAGCGATTCAAATATATATGAACACTCTGTATAAGTAATTTGTTATGTGAAACGCTACTGTTTATATATAGTACATATATATTGTATAGAAATGGGAAAAAGGACATTTTTTTATACTTCTTTGTTTTTATTTTGTTATTATTTTTCTTGTTAGGCTATTTTATTTGCGGATTGCATTTTACTATAAACAAAAAAATGCCATAACATAGTCGTAACATTCATATACAATACCATATTATAAATTTTATAAAATGGAAATAAAATGTATCCAGAGAACTCATTTTTTACATAATTTTAAAATGAATCCTGAATTTTCCTACGCGAAAAAGAACGCCAAAGATAAGTTCAAACTTTGAACAAGGCGTATGTTTTCATTCTGATAATAACCGATATTAAAAAATGTAATACCAAAATGCAGGGCCGTATTTAGGACCTGCAGACCCCTAGGCTCAACTTGTAATGCGGGCCCTACCGCAAGGAAACGAATGCTGGCACTTTCTACTATCTGGCGAATATTCTGGTCATTTTTGAACTAATTTGTCGAAAATTATATATTATAATAGAATATGTTTTACATGAAAAATATTGAGAAATACTTGAAAATACTTGCTAATGGTTATAATTAATTGACAATTTAGAAATTTGTTACTTGCGGTCATTTTGTGGTGAATGTTATTTTAATCTATTGAAAATTAAAATTTTTAAACAGTTTTTTTCTGTGATCCGGGCTTCTTTGTGGTGCGGGCCCCTTTGTGGTGCGAGCCCATTTACGGTGCGGGCTCTCTTGTGGTGCGCGCCCCTAGGCTACACCCTAAAGTTGTCTAATGGTAAAAACGGCCCTGCCCAAATGACGAGCAGGCGTTTATCTTAAAGAAAAAGCTACTTTACCTAGTTCCCATACAAGCAGAACTTTAGAGGATGTCAATCTTTATGTGTTTGGCATAAGTTTTTAGAATTTTTTTTTTTTGGATAACCTATATCTCTCACTAGGGATTGAAACATGATCTTCTGATACGATTTGTAGCTCAGAAATAAATAACGTCAATATAATAGATTTTAGAAAACTAAAAAAAAAACGGAGCCAATGTTATTTTGATTAATCTCATTAGTTAAGACCGTTGACTGGAAAAAAATCCGAATTCAGCAGGCGACAGATTTTGTGAAGTCAAATTTTTTTTTTTAACTCAATATTACAATGTTACGCTTTTATTTAATTGGTCTGTCTAATGATCTTCTAACACCTGATTTCAATACGTTAGAATTCTGAGCAACCTCTCGTGCCGTTCAATGCTAATTTGATTCCATCAATGCCTTTATTTGGTCGTCATAAACAACACAATGAATCCTTGGTCCATCTAATACTTGTACGTACTATATAATATTTCTATAGTATAACCAAAAAAGATGGAAGTCATAGAAGATCCAAATCCGATATCAGTATTGGAACAGTTTGCCCCGGGAGTTTCATTAGTATTGAACGGTCAAAATTGAGAGTGTGTGTGTGATTTATCGCATTACCACCTCTTCAAAATAATTTGAATAAAATGATTAAATGGGACGCCATTTTTATTCTGATATTCTCCCAAAAAATTTCTAAATAATTATGAAGGACGAATCAAAACAGATATTAAAAAAAAAAATATTTTACTTATTCAGAAAAGGGCATGGCTTGTTTTCAAAAGGAAAAAAAAATTTATTTATAAAATATGGTCTTATACAGGGTGACACAAAATGAACGTTTTGTATTATTTAGGAGCCATTAAGTCCCTTGCAGTATGCGCTGTTGTTTCATCTTGTTGGAACCAAATCGTGGTTTTCCACAGCTGGCCTAAAAATTTCCCAACATCTTCCGATATTGAGCACTATTAATGGAAACTGCAACACCGTCTTTATTTTCGAAGCAATTTGGACCAGTGATCCTCTCAGACGATACACCGCACCAAACAGTACACATAAGTGGGTGTAACTGTCGTTGATGAAATGCTCTTGGATTCTCTGTAGCCCATATCCTGCAGTTCTGCTAGTTTATGAAACCGTTTAATTGGAAATGGGCTTCAATGCTCATTATCAAATTGTTAAAACAATGGACCGTTCATGTTCGAAATAAAGTTGGATGATTTTGGTTCGTTGCTCGATTATGTATTGTTCCATTTGACATTCCCCATTACAAAATCCTGTAATAACATTTTTAAAAAAATTGAACAAAAAATTATCAATAATTCACTCTACAACATTTTGCGCCACCCTGTCTTTCCTTTTATTTGATCTATATTTCACAACGTTGGCGGAGGCAGGTGTTTGATTTTTTGGCAATATGAAAATATTTTTGGTGATTTGATTCAATGAAAAATATATTTCAATATAATTTCTGGTCGAGTTTCTGGACAAATGTTTTAAGGCAGGGGGGAACACATTTTTTAGAAATACTCTTTTTGTGTTGTATTATCACAGATTGTGTGGTTTTTTTTAAAGAAATTTTAAAATCAATGTGCCGATCTGTGAATACATTTTCTATAAAACAAAATTAGGAAAGGTCAGTTTTTTAAGCGATTTTATGATTTTTGTTTTTTTTGCTAGCTAAAAATTTTTTTAGGGAATGCATATAAATTGCAATATCCATTAATATCCATTAATAGTGTTCAATATCGGAAGATGTTGGGAAATTTTTAGGCCAGCTGTGGAAAACCACGATTTGGTTCCAACAAGATGAAACAACAGCGCATACTGCAAGGGACTTAATGGCTCCTAAATAATACAAAACGTTCATTTTGTGTCACCCTGTATAAGACCATATTTTTTTTGCTTTTGAAAACCAGCCATGCTCTTTTGTAGTTAATTGGTGCTTCAAAATGTTTCAGAAATTTTTTGGGGGAATAAATCACAATGAAGATCGCGTCCCATTCCTCCAATAAAAATCACGCGTTCTACTATGGTAACTTTAGGGATTTTTTTTACACACGGATAGGAAAACACAGCGTACATAAATTTTATATATAAAAATTCCTCTGTTTATATACTCTGTGGTATAACTGAACCCTCACTAAACTCCAAATTTATATACTATATATATACTTATTTTAGTACAATATATGAATAAACGTACTAAATAGATAGACTAATATAAAGATGTTTCTTCTTATATAAATAACAAGAATTGATAGAGTATCATTCATCATTTGTCCTTTTTTTGCCTCTTATATGGAAAGTATACATAATATATACCTGTCAATGTATGTGTATCTAATAAATGACAGGTTAGATTGTTAGAGCCATGGCAAAATGTAATGGATTTTCCTTTGCCTTTTATAAACAATTATAATATGCCTAAAATATCCTTCATTCTAATTTATATATGTAAGTATGTTTTGTAGTCATAAAATATTCCACACTTTCTCTATACATACATATATATAAAACATATTAACAACATGTTTAGTATGATTGTTTGAAATTATCAAACAACCTAGTAAAATTTAACATTTTTAAAGGAAAACTTAAAAATTTATATCGCGAAATATAGTATATTTAACTAGGGCATGTTACCTGTCCTAAGACGGGTTCCTAGAAATTTCTGCTTACAAATCACTGTAAACTAACAAAATTAATTCGAACGTAGCATATTATTTCGTAACTTTATGGATCTTAAAAATAATCACCCTTAACCGTAGCACTCTACTTGGTAACCCCTTCGGTAGTTTTAGTATAGTTACCTGGTAACACCACTCGAAATATATTTCATACATACATATATCCATACATTTCATTCGAGCGAAGACATTAAATTGGTACCATTTCCCCGGCTGGTAAAATAGCTCTCGTCAAATATTTAATTAGGTAAAGACACAAAACCTCGATAGGGTAGGGGCCAAAATAGCCTAGAAATCACCTCAGCGCCAAAATGGTGAGAGACGGAATTATAAGGTGTTAGACAGAAATAGTCCCATGAAAACCTCCACAACTTTGCTGAACATTATAATCCCATGTAACCACTATATAAAAAGTTCAAACAGTTTTATTGACTTCAGCACCAAAACGATGAGAGATAGAACTATATAAACTTCTATATTAGCCCAGTCAATGGGTACTTTTACCTTCCAAAAGTATGGGAAACTTTATATTTGATACGATTCTTCAATTAGGTAAGTTATTGAAAATTGCAAATTTTCGACCTTGGTGGGGTGCCGCTCGTACCCTCATGCTGGTTTAAAGGGGTGGAAATTCGCTTTTTTGCGATTATCTCGTTACTGGTGTGAGAAACGTTGATTGCGGTCCGTATCAAAAATGTAGAGCGTGCGATTCTCTACATTTTTCCCTGAAACTGTTTCTTCTAAAGTTTATAGTCTTGAAGCTACATCGCGTAGAAAGTAAGCGTTTTCATCAATTTCTTGCAAAATTTTAATTTTGAACGAAATTTCCCGATGTTTATGAATTTTTTACCCTTAAATTCTACTCCCTTCCACACCACCTTAGAGGTAGAGTAATATTGCGCGTCTTTTTAATGCGGTATCCCCAGTATTGTATTGTATTGCCTCCACCGCCAAAGCGAGTGCACGCTGCGGAATTTCTATCGGCATAAAAAGGTAAAAACAGTATTTGACATGATGCCATCTGATTCGCACAAGATTTTTATTCATGCTGATAAAACGCCTGCTGGAGAACATGTACGAAGATTCAATGCTCCAACTATAGGTGAAGCGACAATTGTTATATTGTAGTCGGAGATCAATTCCAACGTAGAGATATTCTTCTTCATCGGAGAAACGATCAATTGACAAAAGTTTAAGAAACTTATCGATGCTACGATGCCCTGTAATATCCAATCATTTTATGGGATGGTGCCGATGGATATTACTTCAACGTTAAGATGATAAATCCAGTCAGTGGCGAAGAAACAAATATGAAATGCATCCAATGAACTACAAGGAGGTTTCCAAAGTAAACAGGACTTTAAAAAAAAAAACAGAACAAATGGTTTTTTCGGCAAAATCAATTGATTTTATTCAAGATAGTCTCCTTCTGCTTCAATACAGCTTTTTGCACGGTCCAAAAGCATGTCGAACGAGTGTTTTAGCTCGTTGGCCTGTATGGCCGCCAGTATGCCGGTGCAAGCCTTTTGAATGGCCTCTACGTCTGCATAACGCTTTCCTTTCATCGGCAAATGCATTTTTCCGAAAAGGTAGAAGTCGCACGGTGCCATATCCGGTGAATACGGGGAGTGGTTGATGGTTAAAAAGTGATTTTTGGTGAGATAATCGGTCACAAGCGTCGATCGATGAGACGGCGCATTATCGTGCAACAAACGCCAACTTCCATCTTCGCGATATTCGGGCCGAACACGTCGAATACGGCGCACCAAACGCTTCAAAACTCCTAGGTAGAATACCGCATTAACGTTTTGACCGGGTGGAACATATTCTTTGTGGACAATACCCTTGGAATCATAAAAACAAATCAGCATTGTCTTCACTTTTGACTTCAGGCGCGATTTTTTGGGTTTCGGCTCGTGCGGCGCCTTCCATTCAGCACTCTGGCGTTTCGTTTCGGGATTATATTCAAAACACCACGTTTCGTCACCAGTCACAATGTTATAAAGGAAGTTTTTGTCCTTTTTGACCTCTTTAATGATGTCCTTCGAATGTTGAATTCTGAGCAATTTTTGGTCGTCAGTCAATTTGTGCGGAACAAACCGTGCACACACCTTTTGTAAACCCAAATGTTGGGTCAAAATGCGATAAATCGATGTTTTGGAGATGTTCAATTCCAGTTCCATGAATTTCAATGATGATTTCGGCTGATTTTTGATGAATTCACGCACAGTTTCGATGGAATTTTCGGTGATCACGGATTTTGGTTGGCCCACATGTTGATCGTCATTTATGTCCTCACGACCACTTTCAAAACGTTGAAACCACTCGTGCACTCTGCTACGGGATAGGCAATCATCGCCATAAACTTGTTTCATCAATTGAAACGTTTCGGTAAAAGTTTTACCAATTTTAAAACAAAATTTAATGTTGGCTCTTTGTTCGAAGCTCATTTTCGCACCGATGACACAAACATACTGACACTTAAAACGCAATAACTTCACTTTCAATAGATGAAATGTCATGAAATTCTCACAGGAAGTCGATAAAGGATAGCAGATTCTAACGCACCAGTCGACATATAGACGGCGCCACTAGGGGCACTAGATTCAAAAAGTCCTGTTTACTTTGGAACCAACCTTGTATTATAGAGCCAAACCAATTTTGTGCAGTATTTCCCAATATCCAAAGCAATTACAAGGATCACGATTGGGTGAGTAAATGAGCTATTCTTGCGACCAAGAACAAGGACGTCTACGAACAATATTATTCAGTCTAAGATTCAAAGCGAGGCAGTCACATACAAGTCAGTCGACGCTGTTTTGGAAACAGACGAAGCGCTTCAATATCCCCCGAATTTTTCAATTCTCTCGATTTGCAACCGCAGAGCTTTCAAAGGTGAATATGTCCTCATTCCTCGCATGGCAATTCCCAATTCGATTGGCGTTTGCAATAACCAGAAACGAAGCTCAGGGCCAATCTTTAGAATTGTGCGGTTTAGATCTAGACACGGATTACTTCTAAAATGGACAATAATATGTTGCGTGTTCTAGAGTCGGCACAGTCTGCATAGGGAATGGAACAACAAAAAATATTGTATTCCCACAAACATTGTGAAATTAAACATATTAGAAACGTGCGCTTTCTCTTTTCCATTTAACCAGACTGAGCCACAGCAAAGCGTGGCCGGGTACAGCTAGTATATAATACTGTCTATATGTGTTCATGGTTGCTTGGGATTTAAGCGAGTGGGGGATTTTGGTGAGATTGACAAGAACAATAGCCTGAGCTTGTGGATATGTTGTGCATAGAATAAAATCCATTCAGTATTGTCCGAATTAAGAACGATTTCTATGTTTCCAACCTCCATATTGAATGGAGGCATTAAGTTGGTATTATTCTGTACAGTATTGACTGAATTAGGAATACTTTTGTATTATTCCCCGACACTTCAATATTATTCATATGAATACAATACTTACAGAAAAACCAGATGGAGCGTTGTCTCGGTCTCCTGAGAATTAGTTAGGCAATATTTTAGTAGCACACTTAATTTCTATAACAAAATAAAACAAAAAAAATTATAATATATTTATTTGCGCTAAGTTCCTGTCATTTTTCTTAATTTACAACTGTACCTTTTTCATATTGGATTGTATTTGTCGCCGTCGTCTATTTTTGATGGCTTAAATGATTTTAACGTCCATTTTTTTCTTTTAGTTTAATGAGAAAATAATTTGCAGACACTTAACTGTTACGAAAGTGAAATTTAACAAAATTTTAAACAAATTTAAATCAAATTTTTTACAATCTCAGTAATTAGAATCGCAAAGATTAACCAAAAGCAAAACAAAAAAGAATAGAAAAGAAAACGAACAAAATTTTTTATGTAAATTATATTTCTTTTAAAAATTAATTAGACAAGCAAATCCCACTTCTGACACCAAAATCATGTTTTCTTTGATTGACATTTTTTCGGATAATTTAATTACTTTTTGAAAAGAAAATTTATTTGTTTTTTCTTTTTTAAGGGGGGGGGGGGAAATCTTTGAAAACATCTATTTGAAAACCTAAAACGCTTGAAAATATAAAATTTAAATAAAATGTTTTGGGTTGGTGTTCTTAAATTGGACATTTGTCACAATTAAATAAGTTAAACATCACGGAGTTCTTTTCTCATTCAACGAAGAATCTATTGAACAGACAAGGACAAGCATATGTATAAAAATTTCAATCTTCAAAATGCAGATAAAACCAGAAAAATAGGGAATTACCTCGATTTAATAATTTTAAATTTCTACGTTTCTAAATATTTATTTCACTTCTTTTCATACAGAATTTCACTCTAATAAAAAAAACTCAATAAGATATGATATAACCTAAATATTTGTCTTATGCGCTGCTCAGTCCCCGATTAGGATAGCGCAATAATTTTTAGCAGAAGACCTTTGTCGATAAAAACCCATGAGAAATCGTTTAGGCTGTTCTTGAGATAACGGACTGATATCATATATATGTATGTAAAAAGATTTAAGATATTCACTGCGTATAAAAACTTACTTAAAAAGGATATTACTTAGCTTTTCCAGTCCCTTCGTGTTTGTTTGTTTAAAATAAAACTGGATTTTTCTCATACATCATACGTACACAATCATTGATTCCTTTAATTCGACATATCTAATAAGAGGACAAATCTTTGGGTTCCTTGTTTATCCTTAACTGTAACCAATTGGTTTTAATTTATCTATTATTATTTGGAAATTTTTCAGAAGTTGCACCACAATTAGTTTATAAATTCATTGAACAAACAATGCAACCAGGACCATCAGTTTCTTTAAAATGCAGTGCAACCGGAAATCCAACACCACAAATAATATGGAATTTAGATGGTTTTCCATTACCGAATGTAAAAAAACAGAAAAACTCATTCCTATATTTCTATTAATTCTATTTAATTTGGATGTTTTGTTTTTTTTTCTTCTTCTTTCCCCCCCCCCCCCCCCAAATAATTAGAATGATCGTTTAATGATTGGACAATATGTAACAATGTTTGGTGATGTTATCAGTCATGTCAATATATCAGCAGTTAAATCTGAAGATGGCGGAGAATATGAATGTACAGCAAAATCAAGAGCTGGCCAATTATCACATTCAGCACGACTTAATATATATGGTAAAATTAAGTTATTAAATAAATAAGAAAAATATATATTTTATTCACCACCTGTTAGGTATGCCATATGTTAGAGATATGCCATCAATTTCTGCTGTAGCTGGCAAATCATTAACAATTAAATGTTCAGTTGCTGGATATCCAATCGAAGGTGTTATTTGGGAAAAAGGTAAATTACTTTTAAAATATTTACTATTAAACCAATTCCATTTTTGATCAAAAATTTATACAGTACACAACCCCTTATTATAGTTTAACTTTGTACCAAATTTGAGTAAAATTGGTTATCCCGTTATTAAGGTATCATGCATACCAAAAAAAAAGTGATCGCACAGCCCTTATATACCAGTATCCTTACAAAAATTATGAATTCGGATTCCGTTAAAAAAACTGAATGTCATCCTTATTGAGATCTAAAGCTGTGTATCCACCAAAAACGCGCAAAATATTTTTTGCACGTGTAGCGTAAAAGAGAAATAATAATTAAACCAGAGTATTAAAACGAGAGAAGCATGTACTTACTGCTTTACAGACCACGTTAGTCCTGGGCTTAATGTAGTATTTTCGTCCAACCCGTCCAGTCCCAAATAAATTCTCTCCAGTTGGGGATCAGCAATTTTTTTACGTTTGCTAGGGTTTCGTCTCTCTGTTCCTTCAGGTCTGGATTCAAAGATCATTTTAGCTGGAACATTGTTGTTCATTCGCTCCACGTGGCCTAACCATGGAAGCCTTTTGAGTTTCAATTTCCGAGCTAGGTACACGTCAACATGTAGTTGGTACACTTCGGCATTATATCTTTTCCCACAGACTCTATCCTCCTGACAAGGATCGAACATACGAAGAAATATCTTCCACTCGAAGGTTCCAAGTGCCTGCTCACTTGCCTTGAGCAGTGTCTAGGACTCTGCACCGTATTAATGTACCGAAAGTACAATCGTTTTGTATAGTTGCACTTTTGAATTTCGCGAGAGGAGTTTTGAGCTCAGTTGTTTAGATAAACCGAGATAACAGCAAGTTTTCAAGGATTATCCTACGCCAAATCTCCGTCATTTGAGGTTAACTCCTGAAATGACGTCGATGTGCAGATTCACACAAATGGCATGAAAACCTGATTCTCTCTTTTAATTATTCATGTTTTAGGAGTTCTTTCTCTTTCACATACGCGAGAGCAAAAACATTTTGCCCGTTTGGTAGATACCCAATTTAAGAAATTATGGTAAAAGAACTAAGGTCGGATCGGATTTATTCATAACCACTTTAAACGTCTGCAACGTCAATGTCCGAACGTCTGTATTCAAAAGGTTATGGAATGTGGAATGTGTTCAAAAAGTTATGGAATGGAACTTTCTAATGCCTGTAAAGGGTATATGTTCATATGTTCACAATTATTAGATAGTAATTGCTTATAATAAAATATTAAGAAAAGAGTATTTTATATTTCGTTATTATAATTTTACTGAGTTACAGGGTGTTCCAAAAAGACTAATACTAATTTATGTTAAATATGGGTTCATGCAGAATGACGGATCCACAATGGATTCACGACTCATTAAAATTTTAAATATATACATTTTCAATTAGACTACACATAGAACGTGACGGATCTACGACGGACTATTTTTAATACAATCTGAAAACCTAAACTGTGGAATCCTTTGTAGATACGTCATTCTGTTTCCCACATATAAAAAAATAAAAATTCTGTTTTCTTTTGACATTTTCGAATGTAATATATTATTTAGTTAAAGTTTAGTGTTGCCATATTAATTATAATGTTTGATTTTATTAATTTAGATGGTATTAAATTGCCAACAAATATGTGACAGCGTGTCTATAATGGAACATTATCAATGGAGAATGTTCAAAGAGTTGCAGATCAAGGTACTTATTTATGTACTGCCAAAAATAAACACAATTATACATCACAAAAGGCGGTTGACGTTAAAGTTTTGGGTAAGTTTGTTCGGAATTACTTTATATAGTCTCTTTTTGAAAATCTAAATTTAAATGCCATTAATAATTAATAATTAATAATTAATAATTAATAATTAATAATAAATTTTCTTTTTCGATTTTTTTTTTATCTTGTTTTCCTTTTTATTTCTCACATTTATTGCACCGGCACCGAAAATTAAACCAAAATTAAAATAAAAATAAAAAAATGCACATAAAAATTTTTGCACTAAAATTGCACTAAAATAATGCAAATTAATTGTTTTAATGTTGTCGATTGATTTTTTTTTGTTAAATTAAATAATTAATTAATTTGATTAATTAAAAAAAAATATATTAGTACCACCAAAAATTACGCCATTTGCATTCGCAAGAGATTTAAATGTTGGTGATCGTACAAGTATACAATGTGTTGTTGGAACTGGTGACTTGCCATTGATATTTACATGGTTAAAAGATGGCCAACCGATCGTTACAAATGGCGGTGGTATTAGTATTAATAATAATAATAATAATAATAATAATAATAATAATAATAATAATAATAATAATAATAATGATATTGGTAATAATATATTAATAAATAATTTACGTAATAATAATGGAATTATTGACAGTAATTTGATTAACCATAATAATAATAATAATGTTGGTGACTTTATTAATAATAATAATAATAATAATAATATTCTTGATGGAACAATTACAATACGACAAAATGATGATTTTACCAGTGCTTTAAGTATAACAAGCGTAACACGATCACAGGGTGGCACATATATGTGTCGTGTACAAAATGATGCTGCAACTGTAACACATTCGGCACAACTAAGAGTTAATGGTATATAAAAAAAGAGAAAAACAAAAAAGAAAAGCAAATTTTGTACAACCAAGCATGAATTTTGTATGTGCGTGTTGTAGTTTTCTAAATGATATTATTATTTAAATAATTTTCATTTCAATTTAAAAGAAAATCGGATGCTGTTCTGCTCCAGAACAGGAACAAAAATATACTAAGAAACTCAAAATCGGCCTATTACAGAAATAGGACAGAAAAACTGTCTCAAAACTAACAATATTTCAGAGTTTTTTTTTTATAAACCCTGATAGCAGTAGCGAGTGCTCCATAATGTGCAGGGTGTATACTACACAGTAATTAATAACTGTTAGTAGTACGGATAAACGTATAGATTTTGCTTATAAACAATAAGGAGTTAAAAAAATGTTGTATGTATACTTTTATTGTTTCATTATTATTCTCTGCATACCCTGCTTAATAACCCACCGCACACCATTGCCTAATAGGATAAAACTAATCTGGAAATTTTATTCTAATCGGTGTACAAGTATTAGTTTTTGAAGTACTAGGTGGGGTGAAAAGTAACCTCGTTGGGAATGAAAAAAACTTTTTTTAAAATGTTTTTTTATTTTATTCAATATAGTCTTTTAGCTCGATACACTTATTCCAGCGATTTTCCAACTTCTTGATCCCGTCCGAAAAGTAATTTTCCGGAAGGTTTGCAAAAGACTCCTCCACGGCGTCGATGAGCGTGAGCTGAATTTTTTTTGAGCCATCTTTTGAGGTTTGGGAAGAGATAATAGTCCGAGGGAGCCAAATCGGGCGAATACGGTGGATGCGACAGCAATTGGAGCCGTAAGTCATTGATTTTAGCCGTGCTCTCGCGTTCGTGTTTTTGGTCAGGAGTGAGCATGCGCAGCACCCAGCGGCAGGATAACTTTTTCATATGCAGAATATTGCCCAAAATATGGCGTGTGCGCTCAGTACTAATCTTTGTGATATCTGCTAGCTTGCGCACCTTCACTTTCCGGTCAGCCAACACCATTTCATGTATTTTTTTGACATTGTCCTCTGTAACCGCATCGGAGGGCCTGCCGCTGTAGACTTGATCGGTAGTGGAGTTGCGGCCACCACGAAACTCTCGAAACCAATATTTGACGGTGTAACCTGACGGAGCATTAGCCCCATAATATTTATCCAACTTTTCTTTTGTTTCCTTCGCCGTTTTGCCTCTCAAAAAATAATGTTTTATGAGAGAACGAAAATCGTTTTTGTCCATACTCAACATTATGCCAAACACGTCCACAACAATCGGCTGTCAAAACAAAACTAAAGACAGTATCGCACTGAAATTTGGCATGTCTGCCTAAATATGAACGGACTTCAAGGCACCATAACCTTTTTTGCAGTAGCAGCGCATCCTGGCGGTCAAGGAGGTTACTTTTCAGCACACCTAGTATATCAAAAAAACAGTTTTATGAACAGGCTTATTTTCTCCTAGGATTATTTCTTTCTCCACTATCCCTGGACCGATTTTACTGAAATGTAACATGATACTATATCATCTATTTATATAAGTTAGCCAATATAATTAATTTAAACAAAATTACTTCAGGAATTGTCCAATTAAATCCGAAACACCATATACAAAAAAAACGACAACTTTCCGGGGTCACCCTGGTTTTTGTTTAATAACTTCGCTCCCCCTTAGTCGATTTTGCTGAAATGTAATACCAAATCAAGTTAAGGAATAACTAACTTATACTAGAGGCACACATAGGGTATTCATACCATAGTTTAAGGATACCATGTGGTATACCATATGTGTGTCGTCGAATACTAGCTGAATACCATTTCAACTACGCAGCATAAATCTGGTATTTAAATTCGAAAAAGTACGTGGTATTCCCTTTTTTACTTCATTTTTTCGTCCATTGTAATCTATTCTTTAGTGATTGTCGCGCCTTTTTATTGAAGCGGAAAATAGCGAATGGAATTTTGTAGGCAAGCTGAGCAATTGACATATGTTTTACACTTTTTTTTTAGAAAATTTTATTTTAACCAAATGGAAAAAGTAAAGAAAAAACGCAAAATTTTATCTGTGGATGAAACCTCAAAATTTATAGATATTTGGAGGAATCATATAGAGGATTTAAGAGGAGCGAAAAGAAATTCCCATATTCTCGCTGAAATGGCAGAATTTCAAATGTCAGACAAATACTATGTTTGTTGTGTGCCAACCCCTTTTTATACCACGGTACAAGGCTACACTGTAGTATCGATACTAAGGTATGAATACCCTATATCTGCCTCTACTATTACATTCTAAATTTCAACATGAATCGGATACTACGTTTTTGAGTTATATTGCATATGGCCGGACGGACGGACGAACGGTCATGCATAAATCGATTTAACTTTTGAAACTTTTGAAACTCGACGCTGAGAAATTATTGGACACCCTAGTATATAGTACGTATAATAAATTTGAATAAAATTAGTTTTTCTAACTTTTTCCCCAAAAATTAAATCCGGAAAAACGACAAACTTTTGTGGTTATTCTATGGTTTTCATCATTCCCCTTTTACCCTCGTTTTTTTCCCACCACCCACCACCCAAAATCCCAAATTCCAATTCAGTTAAGAGACACAAATTGACGATATGTATATACATATATATACCCTATTATTGGGTATAAAATGGGCTGACTAAAAGCTTTCCTTTCAAATGAGAAATAACAATATGAAAATTTTCGATAGGCAATTATTTGACTAATTATATAAAGTCTATTCATCTGATTAACTTTATATTAAACTTAATTATTGATTTATTAAATATTAAATATTGTTTTTAAAACAAGAGAAAACCCGCAAAAAAAGAAATAGGACTTTGAAGAGACAAGCAAAAAAAACATATTGGTTTGAAATTCTTTTTAATTGAAATTAAAAATGAATTTCAAACAAAACATGGAAAATGAGAAAATTGGGGGGAAAATATACCATTTCCCATTCGAAATTTATAAAAAAAACCGCAAAATATCTCGAATTTCAAATTCTATAAAGCTATTTTTCATCCTATACCACCCCTCTGGCTCCAAAAAAATCATGATAAAATCAAGAACTCATTCTGCCAAAAAAAAAGTTCATAATGAAAATGTACCAACTTGTTTTCATTTTTTTAACAATTTTCCAATCTCTTTATTATTCAATAATTTATAGAATTTACTGATTCTTGTTTTTGTTTTTTTTTTTTCGTTAATAAACATCGTAATCAATGACTTATATACAAATATATATGTTTATGTACACAGTGAACACTTTGTTGAAAGGTGACAGTCCGCCAAATGATATCCTTTTCAAGAAGATATCAAAGAAACCCAACATCAGGGCAGAGCCTCAGTATAATAAACAGACAGTAATACAATCTGGGAACTGAAGAGAAATTAGACGCGATCCTCACAATACCTCCTCTTTGAAAATGACAGAAACAAAAAATTCCATACAAAATAATGAAGGAAACTTAATATTTTTCATTAGAAGGAAAGAACCAAAATATATTCTATTTTACATTGTGCTTCCTCTATAAGATAATTGAAGCAAGCGAGAGTATAAATACTTATGGGTTTACTCTTATGGGTTTTGGACTAAAGAAGGAATGATACAAAGAAACCAATCGAAATTTTGTTAAGCAAATTTTTTTTGAACAAAAACCACGCGTTTCTCTTATACCATACAATATGATTTTCTCCAACATTTTTTCAAGTATTGGTGCCTGTATGAATAAGCTCTCGCTACCATTTTTGATAAGCACGTGACTTTTTTGTAAGGGTTAGAATTTATTTATTAATGCTAAATTTATATTTATCTCTGTTGCACTAACTTAATGAAATCTAAAAAAAAATTATAAATATAAATTGTATTTTTAATGAGAAAAACCACACATTTAAAAATAGGCGTGAAAATAAAATTGGGCATAATCAAAGTGTAATTAATAATAAAGTCCGGAAAGCTAGCGAAGTAGCCAGAAAAAGCACGTGGCAAAAGGGGGAAAGAATACGCAAGAGTACATATATTTTTCATAGGCAAAATCCATCAGCAAGAGAGAGAATGAAATGTTCTTAAAAATCAGATGGACCAAATTTTATAAATTTCCCACACATGCCAGAAAAAAAAATATGCGCCAAATCTTGTTTTTCTGGTGTGTGTGCATTTGTATATTAATTTCTGCCTGTGTTTCATTGTTTACATTTTAAATTTACTCAAAAGCGAGAAATGGGATGTTTTTTAAAATAATGTGTCTCTTTTACCCATACGTAAAATTTTTAGTTCTATCTATGTCAGCAGTGGATAGAAAATTGTTTGAGAAAGAACAGGCAAAATTTGAAAAACGGCGGTACGGTAAGGATAGGAAGTTTCCAGACTTTATTATAGTTACACTTTGGCATAATTCTACAAAAAAAAACGTAACGTCACTCGTCAGTTTTTACATGCAGATTTTTTACTGTTTCTTATACTGTGGGAGAGCATTTGCTTTCCCAATTCGTAAGAAATCAAAGTGGAATATAAACATATAATAACTTAAAATCGGCCTATAGCCGATTTTTTTAAGCCCTATGGTAGAAATAGAATAGAAAAACAGTCAAATCTAACAGTATTTAACTTTGTTACCACATTTCAAAATTTCCTCTAATTTGCAGGTAACCTAGACCCTAACAGGATAAATCCAATCTGCAAATTTTATTTAAATCAGTACATTAGTTTTTAAAGTACATCAGAAAAACTTTATGGACAAATTTATTTTCTCCTAGGATTATTTCTTTCTCCACTATCCTTGGACCGATTTTGCTGAAATTTAACATGGTATCGTCTATTGACGTATTTAACCAATATAATGAATTTAAACAAAATTGATTCACACAAAACTATATAAAAAAAACGACAAAACTGGTCACCCTGGTTTTTGCTTAATAACTTTCCTCTGCTTCTGTCGATTTTGCTGAAATGCAATACCAAACGCAGTTAAGGAATATCCAACTCACATTCTAAATTTCAACAAAATCGGATGACACGTTTTTGAGTTATCTTGTCCACAGACGGACGGACGGACATGCATAAATCGATATAACTTTTGATTCCCTGCTCAATAATACCCTTCAAATTTCTCGGCGATGCTTATTTCTATGCGTTACACACTTAGTGACAAAACTAATCTACCCTCTGGTAGTACCTACCATAGGGCATAAAAAGCTGAGCAACTTAAGAGTGACTATAGAAAAAGGTTAATTCGTATAGAAAGGGAGAGGTAGTAAGCGAAATGAAATGTTTTGCCAATGAATGTAAAAGAGCAGGTATATTGTTGCCACTGTAATGCGTCAAACGAGCGGCAATTTCAATGAGTTTATTGTCGTATAAAGATTTGACTAACGCACACACACACAAATACAATGCGAACACAAAGAGACAAGGACAAATCGACACACCGATACAATAATGTTCTTGAACCAGAGTAATCTCATTATATCAACAATAATAATTAGTTCCAGAACCGAATTGAATCAAACGAAACCGGACTCCCCCCAAGTAGTACATTTATCGTATAATAAAACTTAACTATTCTTTATTATGTCGTAGTATTCGGTCGCATAGTAGTATAGTTAAGATAGGCTGAAATTAGCTGTGTTTCATTCATCGGGGTCAGCGTCAGGGTCTGCTTCATAACATGTAAAAGCAATAACAACACAACCCAAATATCTATCGGGTTCAGCACCTGAGACCCGATAGATTTTAGTTACCTAAGTTGCCCAAAATTGCAAGAGATGGCGCAGCCATCGTTTCCCATATATTGTGGATTTAAATGTCAGAATCACTTTCATAAATTCGTGAAAAAAATTATTTTTTAATATCATTCAATAAACATTTTTGAGAATTTGCTAGTATTTATTTGATTTACGCATAATTTATTTAAAAAATGATCGAAAAAGTTGAATTTTTTTCAAAAAGAATTTTTTTTTCTTTTCGAGACCTACATCGTTTTTTTCAAAATGGGCGCTGACCCCGATGAATAAAACACAGCTATTGTTAAGTTCGCATTCTTTAGAAATTTTTAAATTTAAATTTAAATTTTTAATGGGACCCATTGATGTTCCCAATATTTTAAGCAAAATGCGCCTTAATTCTAACATTTGTTCGTTGAGTTCCGTGGAGATGGACTTGTTTAAAATCAGTTTCCACCGGATGGACTATGGAAAGAATGAAACCAATCTCCCGAATGCTGTTGCATAGTAAATTCTAATGCGCAAGTTTTTGATTTTTGCCTCAATGTAAATATGAACTGAAAAAACTTTTATATAATTCCAAACAAATAATGATTTTATTATGTATTAATTTCTACCTTTAGGCTCGATTTGAGCTGTTATTATTATTATTTAAATGTGCCGCTTTTAGAGTCTATAATTATTAATGCATTATTTGTTATTAGTTTTACTGAAACAAAACTCAAAAATCTAAGCATTAAGTTTCCGTAACATTTCACGGGAACTCTGGTTCGTTTCTAGCCGTAGTCAATTTTTGTATATGGACCAAAATAACTTCTGGATATTTACGCTGCTTTTCTAAAGAATATATAATCTAACCATCCGTTATAAAGTAGGACAGTTCATTGTATTTTATAATCTGATTAATTGACACACTATAAATCAGTTCATCTAGTGTCGATTTAACGTACATATGTGAAACTCTATCTATATAATCGAATCATCTGGCTAATAGAACCATAAATCAAAATCTACACACATTTCTATAGATTTCATATATGAAAAAGGAAAACAAAAGCCCAGAGACCACCACTTTTTCGCGGTTATCTAGTCCAATTTTTTTTCTTTTTAAGGAGGTGGGTGCTGAAAGGCACCCCGTGCTTAGGCCTTGGGGCCCATTGTACCCTCGAGAAAATCTGGACACAAGTCTTGGGGTCGCACAAGTTTTCCAAGAAGACTAATTACCTGTGTCCTGTTTACAGAGTGACAGGTTATCCCAATTCTGGAAACAATTCTGTTTTCTTCAGGTAATCGATTAAGGATTCCACCTTCAGATTCCGGGCATCCGACAAAGTCAAGAATGGTTTTCCGAAGATCTTCTTTCGCAGGCCCGTTAACGGCCTCACATAAACAGATAACGTGTAATGATGTTTCCTCAACGGCCTCTAGTCCAATTAGTACGTTTCACTGTATTTTGCAAATGAAATTATATTCCATTTTTTACGCATGAATTGAACAAAATTTTTTTGTATACAAATAATTTAATTAAAAATCAAAATATTTATGTTATTTTTGTTTATTCAAAACATTGAAAAAAGTCAATAAATCAATAAATTGAAGTGATCTCATTTCGGCCTCAATTCTTTGATTTGAACATTTTCATTTGGTCAAACAAATTATGTACACCACCACAAAAAAAAGGAACGAGTATCTCCCTTATGTGGAAAAACATGATAGCATTAATATGTCTTTTGTTGGTAGGCTATTGATCTGACTTCTGTCAGTGTAACATAGGAATAAAATACATGGATCTTCAAACAACTTTATTGAAATGAAATCTCACAAAACTAAAACCTCTTAGCAATTGAAAAATTTCAACCAGTAATTTCTTAAAATAGATTTTGCTACCACTCTAGCTTTAATTGACTGGGAAACTTCGAGTAACTTCACAACGTATACTAGACACGATGGACTCACGCTAACAAATTACATACAGTACAGGTATTGATTTTCATGGCTATGTACTGATTTAAAATTTGTACTGAATATTGTACTGATTTTGAAAATATTTCTAAATATGATATTGAAATTCTGTCAATTTAACGCTAAAATTCATGGTGTTGAGTTATGTATGTAAAAAATTCTAATGTAGACACGCTGCTTGAGTGGCGGCGCGGTGTTTCAACACTAATCTAAACATAGACAATATGCGCTACGAAATCTGATCTGTATTTCTTATATCGCAAAATATGGTATTCTCATATAAAATGTTGGTAGGGTAGACTTGCTGATTGGTATTAGAACTTGAAATTTTTTAATTCTTTATGCTATTTTTTTAATTCAATATGGAATAATTACTATAAATAGATTAAATAATTTAATTTTGTTGTTTTATTTCATTAATAGCCCAAAATAAAAAATGTACTGAATTTGTCCTCAAAAAATCTGGTCACTTTATGCATAGCACATATTGATAATGGGTGGAGCGGGTGTAAACACGACCCCGCGCAAACATTCTCACACACAAATGTAAAGTTCATTCTTAATTATTTCAAAGAAAAAACGTGTTTGTGTGCGTGTATTTTAGAAGAAAAAAATTCACCTCACTTTTATAATAAAATTCTTTTAATAAAAAAAAACAAGAAAATTAAGAAATATGAAAAATTTAAGTTTTTCTAAATTAAATAATTATTAATTACTCTGCAAAAAAAATAAATAAATAAAGAAACAGGAAAAATATCCAAAGTTATATTATAGTAGAGGCAGACATAGAGTATTCATACCTTAGTATCGATACTACAGTATAGCCTTGTACCATGGTAGAAAAAGGGGTTGGCACACATCAAACAAAGTATTTGTTTGACATTTGTAATTCTGCCATTTCAGCGAGAATATGGGAATTTCTTTTCGCTCCTCTTAAATCCTCTATATGATTCCTACAAACATCTATAAATTTTGAGGTTTCATCCACCGATAAAATGTTGCGTTTTTCTTTACTTTTTCCATTTTTTTAAAAGAAAATTTTCAAAAAAAAAAAGTGTAAACATGTGTCAATTGCTCAGCTTGCCTACAAAATTCCATTCGCTATTTTCCGCTTCAATAAAAAGGCGCGACAATCACTAAAGAATAGGTTACAGTGGCCGAAAAAATGAAGTAAAAAAGGGAATACCACGTACTTTTTCGAATTTAAATACCAGATTTATGCTACGTAGTTGAAATTGTATTCAGCTAGTATTCGACGACACACATATGGTATACCACATGGTATACTTAAACTATGGTATGAATACCCTATGTGTGCCTCTAGTATTACACACACGCAAAAAAAAATTGTTGCATGCTTTTCATAACGAGTTCTCGTCACCATATTGTAAAAAAAAAAAACAAAAATACGATATAAATATAGAATTTTTGAAAATTATTTAATTAATAATTATATATTTTTTAATTCATTTTGCATGCTGTTTTAGTCAAGATAAGTGATCCAAATTATCGACAAACTAAAAGAAAAGTTTGCGATAAATTAATAGATTTGGCGGATATTGCTTTTTTAGGTGCTCCAACATTTTAGGTTTACTGGCGTAGACACGACTTTTTAAGATAACCCAACAAAAAGAAATCCAACAGCGTTAAGTCGCATGATCTTGGCGGTCAGTTGATGCCACCAAAACGTGATATAATGCAACGTCTGGGAGCTTTTCACGCAAAACATCTAACGTTGCACTCGGTTTGTGGTAAGTTACGCAGTCTTACTGGAACCACACGTCTTCCACATCAATATCTTTGATTTCGTGCCAGAAATAATAGATTATCTCATGTGCCTATATCACTCACAGTCTGACCCTGATCGTTTTCAAAAAATAAGGCCCAATGACGCCGCCGCCTGATCACAATGCCTACCAAACAGTCACTTTTTCCACATCTAATTGTGTCTCATGAATTTCATGAGTTTATTCATCTCCCCCATATGCGGCAATTTTGCTTATTAATACACCCAGAGAGGTGGAAATGTGCCTCATCAGAGAAGAGGATTTTCTTTCAAAAATCAGCATCAACTTCCTGCTGGTGTAACACCCGTTGAGCGGTGGTTAATCGATCCGATTTCGAAAATGTGTTGTTGCAAACTGACATTTAACACTTTGAAAACAAGTGATTATCGACAGCTGCTTGATTTACAGTGCTGCCAACATAGGAAACTCAAAGAACTCAAAAGAAACATCAATTGATTTTCTCAAAATCACCTAAACAAGCGGATCACGCGAAAAAATTCGCTATATTTTACAATATCACTTCGACCAAGGCGATAAAGCTTCGCATACTCTATCAAAATCAGCAGCATATAAATGGTTTGCTCGTGTTTCCGCTCTAGAAATTTCGATGTTAAAGATGCGACGGGCTCTGGTAGACGATTTATTCCACTCTCTACTATCACCAACTAATACGATTAAAGCACACAATTGAAATTAAGCAGTCACAATTGATCAATAGGAAAGGCGTTTTCCACACGACAATGTCAGACCACACAAACATCTTTAAGGACTAGGCAAAAATTGAGAGGGCTTGGCTGGGAAGTTTTAATGCATCCACCGTATAGTCCAGACCTTGCTCCGTCCGACTACCTGTTGTTTCGGTCTCTGCAGAATTCCTTTAATGGTGTAAAACTGACTTCAAGAGAGACCTGTGAAAATCACTTGGTTCAATTTTTCGCCCAGAATTCCCTGAAATTCTACTGTGATGGCATAATAGAAAAATGGCAGAGATTATCGATCGAAACGGCACATATTTGATTTAATAAAATTCATTTAAAATGCAATAAAACTGTTTTTGAATGTTTGTGAAAAACATCACTAATTTTTTCCTTGACCTTATATATGAACGTGCCTGATGCGATCTCAGTGCTGGATGTATAATTAAGGAAATTGTTAATGCAGTCCAAAGAGATAGTAATTTTCTTAATTAGATCCGATAATTTGGGACATCTATCTTATATATTTTATTAATAAATATTATAAAATAAATTTGTTTTTCGTTGGTAGCTAAAATACTTATTATTATTATTATTTTTATGTTTTTATTTAACAGTACCACCTCGTATTTCGCCATTTAATTTTGAAGATGATATAACCGAAGGTATGAGAACACAATTAATGTGCTCAAGTAGTCAAGGTGATCAACCATTCAATATAACATGGTTACGTGATGGTCGACAAATTCTTCATAATAATAATAATCTAAATCTAAATCTAAATGAGAATCTTGATAATTTATCAATCAATATAAATGAGTATACACCATTTTCAAGTATATTAACGATACATAATGTGACGTCACGTCATAATGGCAATTATACATGCCAAATAACAAATCGTGCCGGAACTGTTGACTATACTGCAATGTTATCAGTAGCTGGTTTGTACCAAAAAAAAAAAAAATTTTTTAAATCACAAAAAAAAAGAAAAATCAGCACTATTTTTGATTTTTTTATTTTTCCCACTAAAAAAAAATGAAAGCACAATAACTCCAACTCACTGTATTTTTTTTTTTTGGTATATATAAATTCAGCACATCTTCGCACCATGTTTTAGTCAGGACAAAAACCTTGTTTTCTTTTCTTTCTCTTTTTTTTATTATAAGAAAATAAAGCACAAAAATTTCAAAATGGTTTCCTTTTTTTTGTTTTTTGGCATTACTGTTTTTTTTTTCTTTTAATTATTATTCTTAATTATTATTATTTTGTTATTCTAAATTAATGAAATTTCTTAGAAATTATCGCTGTTGTTTCTTTAAAAAAAAAAAAAACAAAATGGCGTTTTATTTTCGCCTTAAATTAAAACGCCAAAAAAAAAAAAAACAGAAAAAGTAAGTAAATAAAACATTTTTTCAACGAAATAAAAAAGAAATTATATAAACTAAATTCCGTAAAATTGATTAAATGTTTTAATTAATTAATTAATAAAAGAAATAAAATTCAAATTTTGAAAATATAGAACCAAAAAGCTTTCTTTAAAAATTGCATGACTACAACTTTTGGCCATTAAGGAAATGATTATACCGAGTCCGGCAATTGAAGTGTTCGGATTTAAACATGCTATAATTTTTTATTTATTGGTAGATTTTATTGAAATTTATAGAAATGATAGTTTATAACACATAGTTAATTTTACAATTATTCGACGGGTATGTAACCGCCTTTTGCCTTAACCACCAGCTTCAATCTTTTTTTAAACCATGCGCTCATGATTCTCGCCCATGTCTTGGCTTAAACGGTTCCAATTCACGAATCAAATAATTTTCTAAACCGGCCAAAGTTGTGCGTGTGTTTTTTTGCAAGTCGCTGCTTGTAAAATTCCCCCAAATGGAATAATCCACCGGATTCAGAGACCTGATGAATACGGTGAATTTCGATGTTTGACTTTCCAATCAAGTGAAGCGCAACAATTGAATTTCGTTTAAAGTCCATTGTACAAAAAATAAGAACGCATCTTTTCGCCAACAAATAATTTTTACTACTGACAGACAATATTGTTAAGCAACATTCATGTCAAATTTTAGTATTACAAGATGTGCGGTTTACATTTGACAGTGTATTGAATTAGACGGACATTTCAATTCTCGGACCCGGTATATATGGTATAGGAGTTTTGCACGTTGCACGTTAAATTTTCTGTTATCATGAAATATAATAATATAATTTTCTTGTTCTTAAATTAAAAATAGTACCACCACGTTGGATTGTTGAACCGCAAGATCAAAGTGTTGTACTTGGTAATTCAGTTGTAATAACATGTAAAGCAGATGGATTTCCACTACCGGCAGTTCACTGGAAACAGGCAATTGGTAAGTCTCTAAAAAAAAACCAAAAAAAATAACTTCTCTAGACCAGAAAATTGTTCACCACAATAAATTCGAAAAAAAGCTTTCAAGATGGCGTATCTTGTTTTTTTTTTTTGTGGGGGTTATACCCGGTCATACTCGGTCATACTCAACTGTGTTAATTTTATACGTACACTTTAGATATAAACTTATACATCGAATAAACGATAAGTTCTCACCATCGGACCTAATCATCAACACAAAATAAACTGTTGTATTATAGTATCATTGTAATATGGTCAAGAACTGATGGAACGCCAACCTAATTAATATCCGATGATATACAGCAAGATCAGCAAATAACAGACTTTTCAACTTGTCTTTGCTTAGCGAAAAGCGAACATTAACATCTCACAGCATTCTTATAATAGGTTGAAGTCTTTCATAGCTGTCCATGTTAATATTTCAGTTTAGGAGCTCGAGGAGGTTCAATGACACAAACAAAAATTTCACCTAAAACGAAAATTTCAAATTTAGATTCAAATTATGAGGAAACTATTTATGGAGATGTACGCAAAAGGAAAAGTCAATCTGAAGAATCGAATTGAAAACAGTATAGTTTTTATTATGACTGACAGCCGTTATCTAGTGGCAGTCTTTTAAGGTGTGCTTTGAGCATGTAGTGTCCTGTTAGTATTCCTGTCAGTACTCTTCTATTCTTTTTGTTCGTATTAATTAGGGCTTTAATTCTTTTTGCCGCTGGGCGGATTTCGACATACAGTTTATGTATTTGACTAACTATCTTAGAACTGATTTGAGCCACATTCGAGACTATGAAAGCATTGTCTAAGGAAACTTTTTATTAAAATATATAGCCTATTTTTGCACTCGTTGTACAACCGAAACACCGTGTCCAATTTTCATGAAATTTACACATTTTACGTATTAACTCAGATATGATGAATTTTTCAGGAAGCTCATATATGGTAACACTAAATCACAAAACTCTTTCTAAGAACATTTGTTTATATTCAAAATTTATGATCCGAATTCAATGAAACTCTAACAGTTTAAGTGTAAATCTGATTGGATTTTTCCTCAGAATTTGACTATGGTAATAGTTTTTTTTTGTATGTTTCAAGAAGCCAAACTACTGGATTGTACTAGATGAAATTCATACATTTAAAATAATTTGGTGTAAATTTTGCACCAAATTCTGATGGATACGGGACAACGGATGCTAGGTATTCAATGACATTGTCGGTAAAGTACAATAGAGGTCAGGCCCGGAATAGA
This sequence comes from Xylophagus ater, assembly GCA_963422695.1. Lineage (NCBI taxonomy): Eukaryota > Metazoa > Arthropoda > Insecta > Diptera > Xylophagidae > Xylophagus > Xylophagus ater. The sequence goes on from OY730480.1 coordinate 61,088,656, forward strand.
GAAAATATTAAACTCACATGCTATATGGTTTCCTTCGCTAATTGCTTTTCTGTACCTACTTTAGTTTAAAATATATTATCTTGAAAAATCAGTCTATAGAAATTTTCTAGAAAATATCTGACCGAGTATAACCCCCTTTTTGAAAATGTGTCAAACAAATAATAAAAAGCTTTCGAAAATTTAGTATAACATAAAACCAATCCCCTTTATTCATTCTATACAGGACTATGTACATGTTATAAATGTTCTGTAATTCATCATCAAAGTATTCTTGTTTTAAAAAGATTTTCTTCTAAAATATGTAAGACAAAAAAGATTCTTCATTATATAGAAACCAAAACCGAAAGTATATTTATAATATCCATAACCATATTTCTAATTAGGATGGCAGCTATTTCGGATGTACGTAATATATTGACCATATATATATATGTATATACAAAAGGGATACCAATTTTCTTGTTTATTTTATTATTATTATCATTTATTATTATTTAATGCCAACACAAATATGTACCTTCTGCGTAATGAATGTATCCTAGATGTGAAATGGGACTTTAGAACTTTTCCATGTCATATAATAAGTATAATCTTTTATGATTATACCCAAGAGTATGGTTTCTTCTCTTTGTACATTATATTATTTTCATCACTCATCCTGCACCGGACCCGAGATAACCTTATGCTCTCTCTCTCTCTCTACATATATAAGAGTTCAAATTTATATATACCAGATGATGTTCAAGTAATCGGGTCTCATCACATATTAGGATTATTAAGTAGTAATTCATAAACTAAAAAAAGATGAAAAAAATTATCTTTAGAATATCTACGTTTAGAATTGCGTACCCTTCCTTTTGTGAATGGGATGGCAAATATTTATTGTCTTCTAAAAGGACAAGTTGGATAGGTATAATGAATTAAATTGAAAATTATATTATCCTTGGAATTGGAGGCATTGTGAAGAAGATTAGTGTTTTCGCGAAACGAAATAAATGGAAAAACATTTTCTTCAGGTATTGGATCAAAAAATATCGTTTCGTTTTTTCATGGGAAACAAAAACTTTTATTAAACTAAATATTATCAATTTTGGTTGATTATCGTTTACCATTTTCTTGGCAGAACCGTTATTCCAAATGACTGTGTGGAATTTCTAGATTTTATGAACGAAAAATCAGGTTTCTTTGAAATCAACTTTTTCACTATTAATGGAGTTCTGTATAGGCCACACAAAAAATAGAAGTCTGATGACTATACGATGGATGCATTTAAGTTCGCTTAATCTTTGATTGGTCACAAAAATTCTATATGGTCTAGCTATATGAAACAAAAAACTTTTGTGATTATCATCAATTCTGGACGCTTCTGTTTAGTGGTTGAATGATTTTCAGCGGTCGATTTCGATAGCTTGAAATTCTAAGCAATCTCATGTGTCTCAGTAAATTTTGATTGATTATTCGATCAATGCCAATGACTTCCCATGGAAAGAAGCAAAAAAATGGAGGGAAAAAATGTTTGGTAAAGAAATGGCTTTTGCATTTGGTCACCCCGTAGACGTCAAAAAAATGGTGGGAGTGAAATCGTGTTTTTTTAAGAATTTCATAATGGTATTTACCACCGTCCGCCCCCCGTCATCGACGAGTCATAATTTTGTCCAAAATACGGAATTTATAACAGTTTATTATAATTCGAGCCAGTTGTCATGGCTACTTGAGAAGTACTCTCTCTTTTGTATAGGTCTACAATTTTTGAGAAACAATTATGACAGTGACGTCATGTTATGACCGTTATGACTGGGCTCAGAATAAGCCTGTAACGGCCAAACTCCACACAGCCCACATCCTACTTCTGATGCAAGTATGGGATAACACTATATAAAGATTGGTTAAACAGAAAGAAGAAAACAATCATCCTATAAATTCTGTCGGCTTCTGCATTTCTGATTTCCCCAACTGATTTTCGATCTGCAGATGATTCCCCTCAAAAACAGATGAACATGTTTCTCTGCTTTATATGGCACTTCATCTGCGGGTGCATACTCTCACAATAATTACATACGATACTCTCGCACACTACCAATTTTTCTAAATTGTGCGGAGAAACTCTTATGTTTTTATTCGATCAATCTTAGCTAAAATTGCAAAAGTCCATCTCTTTCTAGTTTTCTGATTTTTCCCGTCAGAATAGGATGTCGGCTGTGAGGAGATTGGCCTTAAGTCTTTTGAATTTTAATTTTTTCATATAACAGTAGGGTTCTAGGTTTGATACGTGCGTGTGTTATATTCTGCTATGTTCAAAATAAGTAAACATAAAATACATTTATTGTAGTAACAGCGATTAATCGCTTGCTAAGTTTTTTTCATTCAATTTAGTATAACGATATTTTTGATGACCCCATTCTTCACGCCCACGATCTATACAACTCTGCTGTATACTCCTACTGTAGATTTTTTCATCATATCCTTTTTAATTATATTTGATTTGATTGAAAATAGGTGAACAGTCAGGCGAATATCGTGAATTGAATTATGCTAGTGGTAATTCCGGTATTGAAAGTCTTTCGAATGGTTCATTAATTATTCCGAAAATCATCCGAGAACATGAGGGATACTTTTTGTGTCAAGCAAGTAATGGTATCGGTGCTGGATTAAGTAAACTAATAAAACTTACAGTTCATGGTAATATTTATTTAATTAATTTGTTCAGTTAGTTATGCTATTTTTTTTTTATATTTTGACATATATATACATATATAGTTGGACCGCACGTAACTGTTCGTAACAAACGTGTATCAGTACGTCGTGGTGATCGTGTAACATTACGTTGTGAAGCTGATGGTGATCAACCATTGGAAGTGACATGGCGTGCTAAAGGGAATCGTATCGATCCATCATATGATATAAGATATCATTTAAAAAATTCACCATTAAGTCGTGGTGTTGTATCCGAACTGACTGTGGTTCAAACAACATTAGCTGATCGTGGTGAATATTCATGTGTTGCAACAAATGCATACGGGCACGATCATGCTGCATTACATTTACAAGTACAGGAACCACCAAATTTTCCACGTAATTTACATGTAACTGAAATGGCTAGCCGTTCAGTAACACTATCATGGTCACCAAATGATCAAGATATGTCCGGTATTAATTATCGTGATTCAAAACCGATCTCAAATTATATTCTACAATATAAAGAAGCACAAGGTTAGGATATTAACTCAATATAAATATATATATATGAATGTCTAATCAATTAATTAATTACTTTAGATGTTTGGCATGAACATAATAGCCAAAAATTATTCCCCGGTGATCGTACAACAGCTCAGGTTGGTTCATTGAAACCAGCGAATAGTTATCATTTTCGTTTGTATGCTGAAAATCATCTTGGTACAAGTGCACCAAGTGATATACTACATGTTCAAACCGATTCCGAAATACCAAGTGGACCGCCACAAATGGTGACAATTGAACCATTAGGACCGCAACAACTGTTGATAACATGGCGGCCACCAGAACGTGATTTATGGAATGGTGAATTACTTGGTTATACAATTGGTTATCATAAACAAACATTAGATGATTCAAAATTTAATTATACAAAAGTCGGTATACCCGGTGGTGATGGACCGAATGATTTTCGTTTAACTGGACTCGATAAATTTACACAATATTCGATTACCGTGCAGGCATTCAATATAAAAGGTGATGGACCAGCAAGTGAACCAATTCTAGCACATACCTTAGAAGATGCACCGAGTGCACCACCACAACAAGTCAATTGTATTGCATTAACATCACAAAATATTCAAGTATCATGGCAACAGCCACCAAAAGATCATATTCATGGTATTATACAGGGTTACAAATTATTATATGAACCATCAAATATTGATAATGAATATGGTAATCGTGAAACAAAAATTACATCTTCATTGAATACTGTTCTGCATGGCCTACAACCGTATACAAATTATAGTGTTCAAGTTTTAGCATTTACACGAGCCGGTGAGGGTGTACCAAATGCAATTATATCATGTACAACTGAAGAGGCAGTCCCAGACGCACCGGAACGTGTTAAATCTGTTGTCAATGGTGATACATCGGTTATAATCAGTTGGTTACCACCACGCCGTCCGAATGGTATTGTTACCAAATATAATGTATATATACGGATTTTAGATAAAGGACAAGAATTGAAAATTTCAAAGGTAAACAAATATAGTTTGGTATTCGATGTCTGTATATATATTTTTTTCTTTTTTTTTTTTGTAATAGGAAATCTTACCAGCTCATAATCGACATTATGAAGCAAAAGATTTGACAATACGTGAAACATATGAAGCTTGGGTGACAGCATCAACTCGTGTCGGGCAAGGACCAAGTACACCCGTAATTAAATTAATGCCAAATCTACAAGTCCCTGCTGCCATAATATCATTTGGACAAACATTGAGTGTTAGTTGGCGGGTCGATGTTAAGTTGGCTTGTTTATTTGTTGGTAATCCAAAACCGAATACAGATTGGAAAATTTTGAATTCACGCTCAAAGAAACAGCATCGTTTAGAAATTAATAGTGAAAATACGTTGACATTAAGAAATGTTCAAAGAAATCATGAAGGCAATTATTCATGTTCTGTACGTAATTCATTAGGATCAGATCATATAGTTTTTCAATTATTCGTTCAAGGTATTAAATAGATCTCTGTATTTTTCTTAATATATATATATTATATTCATTTCGTTTCGTTTCGTTTCGCCTTTTTATAGTTCCACCATCAGCACCAGAATTAAATGCGATTTCAACAACAATTAATTCAGTTACATTACAATGGGTTATCAATGATTACGGTGGTACACCATTACGTGGTTATATATTAACATATCGTCGTGAATTTAATGATTGGGAAGAATTGGAATTGGATCGTCGTACGAATTCATATTTATTAGAAAATTTACTATGCGGTACACGATATCAATTCACAATATCTGGTTTCAATAAAATTGGGAGCGGAAGTGCGAGTACTATTAAAACAGCACGTACAAAAGGTATTGTTTATTTTCACTTAAACCCATACACAAATTCTTTTTATATATTTTTTGCTTAATTTATGATATATTACCTTGATCAAAAACTAATCGGAATAACCACCGTGTGGCGCTCCCATCGTTCCGATTTGAGTTCTGTTTTTTTTGTTAAATTGGTACATCTGTTATTGATATTCCCTCTAAATCTTAGCATCATAGCTTGACATTTGCAAAAGTTACGTAGCCAAGAGTACATCTATCTCTGTGTGTGTTGGCGATTTTTCCATTACTTCCTCTCGGCTGCTGAAACGCGTTCCCCGTAATGATTTTTTAACTCGATTGAACAGAAAAAAGTCACAGGGGGCCAAATCAGGTGAATTCGATGGCTGTTGTATGGTATTTGTTGCATTTTTCGTCAAAAAATTACGAATAATGATGGCACTGTGCGACGGTGCGTTATCATAACGTCTCATAACGCCCAAATAATACTCTTTGTTTACTGTCTGGCCCTCTGGCAAAAATTCATGATGCACTACACCGTTGCATTCCATGAAAACCGTGAGCATTGCCTTCTTTTTTGACTGAAAACGACGTGGTTTTTTGGTCTCGGCTCATTTGGTGAACACCATTCACTTGCCTGATGTCTGGATTGCGTGTCGTACTCATAAACCCACGTCTCGTCTCCAGTAATGATCCTTTTGATGAAAGTGGGATCGGATTCAGCCTCGCAAATCATGTCTTTTGCGACGTCAACACGGTCTCTTTTTTCCATAAAATTGTAAAAAATCGCCAACACACACAGAGATAGATGTACTCCTGGCTACGTACCTTTTGCAAATGTCAAGCTATGACGCTAAGATTTAGAGAGAATATCAATAACAGATGTACCAATTTAACAAAAAAAAATAGAACTCAAATCGGGACGATGGGAGCGCCACACGGTGGTTGTTCCGTTTTGTTTTTGATCAAGGTAGTATTGTGTAAGATTAAGATTAAGTTTTAGGTTGTTCCTGTACTGCGACCTTTAAGATCTATTGTACCCCCTTTTCTTTGGTGCAATAGTTAGGTTAACTAGCTACAGCACCTCCTTCAGGCCGATTTCTGTTAAGAATTTTAGTATCCGGAGTGGGTTAAGAGATTGTATCTCACTTGGGGAGAAGCATTATGTCCCCAGATGTTTCCTTCTCCTACGGAGTAGTGCCTCACAATCGGAGAGAATATGCATTGGGGTTTCTTCGTCCCCATCGCAGAATCTGCAGCTGCAATCTAGTTCAAGTTCTAGTTTTGTGTGCTTTGAGTCTGCAGTGCCCTGTTAGTATTCCTGTGTCAGCATTCTTATATTCTTCTTATTGATGTTGATAAAGGCTTTCGATCTTTGGGGATTGTATTCCCCGAGGAGATCCTTGGCCTGCCTTAGTCCTGGTTGTATTTTCCAGTGATTTATGTTATATAAGTTCACCCCTATATATCGAGGTTTTTCTTTTTCTTCTTTACAGGTAACAAACCTATATCACCACTTAAACAGCATTTAATACGACCAAATATAACATCGGTCTTATTGGAATTGGCATCATGGCAAGATGGTGGTTGTCCAATTTTATATTTTACAATTGAATATCGTCGTTATGGTATACAAAATGATTGGCTTATTGTCTCAAGTAATGTACCAGCACAGGGACGTTATACAATTGGTGATTTAGAAATTTTAACAGCATACAATTTACGTATTACCGCTCATAATAATGCTGGTTCAACAATTGCTGAATATTTCTTTGAAACATTAAATTTAATCGGTTTAAATATGGACTTAAATGATATTAACAATAATAATATAAATTTATTAGATAATGCTGATATTAATAATATTCCAGTTGTTAAAACAATATTTATGAATGCACATTTTATGGCTGTGATTGTAATATCAATATTCGGTATTATAATAACAATATTTGGTGTTTGCTATTGTGTTAAAATTTGTAAGTATTAAGATCTTTAACAAAATTATTTATATATACCATATATATTGTATTGTTTTATAGATCCGCGATTATCATTTGGACGTACAGATAATGCACGTCGTCCACATATGATCGATAATAATAAAAATCAAACAGATCAACAGCATCAACGTGAGCATCGTGAACAATTTTATGCGACCGTACGTAAACCATCAACACAACAATCACCAAGAACTTCGGAGACTGGACTAGAACGAATACCCGAATATTCTGAAGATATATATCCATATGCAACATTTCATTTACCAGATAATGAAAATCAATCTAGTAGTAATCAGAATCGAAAAATTTGTATTGGTGGCGCAGCCGGTGCCAGCGGTTCATATGATTCACGTGATAGTACGTTATCAACAAAAGTTATAAGATCTGGTGGTGGTGGTGTTAATGGTAATGGTGGCGGCGGTCTAATTAGTGGTACTGTAACACCAAGTGGTGGTAGTTTGATTGGTAGTGGAATTGGTGTAATACCAAATAGTTCAACAAATGGTAACGGTTTAGGAATTCTTAATACCGGTTGTGTTGGTGTTAATGGTAATAACTCAAATACTGGAACTGAAAAACGTAATCGACGTAAATCGAAAACAATTAAATCCGAATCAGAAGAATATGATAGTTTAAATTCCGATAGCGATATTAGCGGTGAACGTGCTGTCGCCATTAATAGTCGTACAGAATCATCAAATCATTTAGATGAATCCAGTGGACCAATTAGTTTTACAAGTAAAATATATAAATATATATATAGTATAGTTTCTTTTTGTAGGAAATTTATTGAAAATCGTTTTCTTTTTCTTTTTTTCAAATAGGTCATGCTCATAGTCCAGTTTCTAGGACGAATAAAGAACGTCTATCAGTATTCACAAGGCCACCTCTTCATAGTAAGTTAGTATTATTTTATGTTGTTTATTAATTTAAACAGAAATAAGAGAACCCCTTTTAGCCCCTTTTGTCCAATTATTATTTTAGAGATATAAAAAAAATTAGGCAGTTGCCTAGATCGAATACAGAGATCGCCAAATAGATTTTTTTTTTCTTTTTTAATTTTTTTCATTACATTATATCTCAATTATTAATTATATACATAATATTTCCGATGTACGTTTATGCTGAACCAAATGATTTACTGACAATTCTGCAGTTCCCTATTTTTTTCTCGCTCCAACGATATAGGGTTATACGGGGTGATACACGTATAGTTGGGCATTATTTTAATTTTGAGTTCTATTTTTTTTTTTTGTTTTGTGGATGCGAACGAGATGAATTTCAAATGGTGGCAATACTCTGTGTAGTTTGGCTAGGTCCTCGTTGTTTCCTTTTCTCGACAAAATATATGTAATTTCTGTATATTTTGGGTTAAGGAAAAAGTTCGTGGCGTTTTCCCACCAACATTCAAACACATTTTTATTACATTTTAAATGAATTATATTAAAACAGATATGTGCCGTTTTGATCGATAATCTTTTGCTATTTTTCTGGTAAAACCCTTATGCTATCACTGTAGAATTTCTGGGCAAAAAACTGAACCAAGTGATTTTCACAGGCCCCTTTTGAAGTCAGCTTTACATCATTAAAGGAATTCTACAGAGACCGAAACAATAGGTAGTCGAACGAAGCAAGGTCCGGATTATACGGTGGATTCATCAAAACTTCCCAGCCAAGCTCTCTCAATTTTTGCCTAGCCATTAAAGATGTGTGTGTGGTCTGGCATTGCCGTGATGGAAGACGACATTTGTTCAATTATCGACGCTTGATCTCAATTGAGTGCTTTAACACAAAGCATTACCTTACCTGGCGTTAGTCCATGCTTTGTCACCGTTTATGCAGCTCAATTTTTTTCTTGGACCACGATCTTTTACGCACAAGATTGTCGTATGTGACCAACATTTCATTACCCGTTATCATTCTTTACAAAAATTGCTCGATTTCGTTTCGTTTCATCAGCGATTCGTAGATGGAAATTCGGTCAATTAAATTTTTCACTGTTAATTCATGTGGAGCCCGAATATCGAGGTTCTTTTTGTATTAAGCCTTACGTAAATGGTTCAGAACTGTTTGTTGATCAATCTTTTAGTTCCTCAGCAATGTCATAAGATGAATAATGTGCCGGTTTCCGTCAATTTTTTTGGAGAATTTCATCGACTTTTACACTGATTGGTCTACCAGAGTGCGTGGCACCTTTAACATCGAAAATTCTAGAGCAGAAACACGAGCAAACCGATTTGCGTGTTGCTGATTTTGAAAGCATGCGAAGCTTTATCGCTTTGGTCAAAGTAATATTGTAAAATATAGTAGAATTTTGGCTCATTCCAAAACCCAAATACAACAATTACTTCTGGCTGAATTTCCCAATTCTATGAAATGCGACCTTTCAAGCGTACTATAATATAACTTGATAGGGTTAGAACGAACTACAAAAGTTATACGATTCTAATGCCATCCATTGGAAAAAACGCCACAAACTTTCTCCTTAAAATCATCTAATATAAAAAAAAAACACCAACAACAATCAAAAATTAATAAAATATTAAAAAAATCAAAAACTAATTTAATAGAAAACAAATACAGCTGTCTCGAGTCAAGTATACCATCACAGATATTACAAACTTCTGAATTTCGTCACCAACAGCAAATGATCATGTTAACGACTACGAATGGAAATAGTTTACATAAAAGAGCATATAGGCAAGAGAAAACGCACACACACAAAAAAAATTAAATGAAATACAACAAAATTACGTCGAATAACATAAAAAGCATAAATAATCATAATTATTAGATTTTTAAATGTTTAAATGGGAAAAAAAAAGAATTTTTCTAAATGTTTTTTGTTTATAAAATAAATTTCTATTCTTTTTTTAATTTATGAATGTTTTTTAATTTGTTAATTAATACAGGGTGGTTCAAGCAAGATTAAAAAAATGATTCGATTAATTTACTATACATAGGGCTTGTCACGCGTTACTTCGCAAACTTGCGAAATTATTTGCTTAGTTTGACAGTACGTTGAACCAATCAAAATGGTTAAAAGATTTCGCAGATTTGCGAAGCTCATGTCAAAAAAATATACATGCCCTTGAGCTCTGATTATTTTCACAAACTTGCGAATATGAATTTTTCAGTTTTTGACGGATGCAATTTTGAATTTATTTTAATTGGTTTTCTTTTGCAAGTGATGACCAAAAACTATTAAATTGCATAAAATGTCAGGAAAAGGGAATTAGTAGAATTTTTAATTGGAAACTCTTTGTTTGAAAATGGTAAAATGAAAATATGAAAAATTATATTTGCGAACGTTGTCACGGGTGCAGATTATTTTAAGTTTTTCCTGACCAATCAGAATGATCTGTCCAACCTGCGAAAAATCTTCGCAAAAATAATCAAGTCGCGTGACAAACTCTGCTATAATTGTATTGATTTTTCTTGTCGTTATGTAATCTAACTAAAGGGCGTCCTATAAAATTCACATAAGATTTGAATTTTACACTATTTGTGCATTAGTAAAGTGTTGCCAACAAAATAGCTGTGACAGTTCATGGAGTGCTACACGCGAAATAAGAGCGCGTTTTTATTGTTGAGGAATATTTTTAAAAATAATGCTGATTTTTCGAACAAAATAATCTTCAGCGATAAGGCGGCTCATTTTCATCTTGATGGCTTGGTTAATCGATAAAACTGTCGCATTTGTGGTTCACAAAAACCAACGAGTGATTATTGAGAAACCAAATGCATTCACAATATGTCGCTGCTTGGTGCCGATTTTGGGCTGGAAGCATCATCGGACCATTCTTTTTCGAAAATCCGGCTGATCAGGCAATAACAGTTAATGGTGCTCGCTACCATGACATGATAATCCAGTTTGTGCCTAAATTGCAAAATATGGATGTGGATGACATGTGGTCTCAACAAGATGGTGCAAAATACCATACAGTCTGAGAAACAGTCGTGTAAAATCATGCGATTTAACGCCGTTGGACTTTTTTCTTTAGAGTTTTTTTTTAAAGTCTAAGATTTAGGCAAACAAGCTCACGACTACCCACGCCATGAAGGTGGAAATTGAGCGCTGTATCAACGAAACTCAGCCACATTTATGAAAAACGATCATTGAAAATGTCAACAAAAGAGTGCGCATGTGCCAGCAAATCCGTGAACGCCATTTATCCGATATGCTATTCCATACATAACCCGATACTGTATACTTTATGAATCCATGAAAAAATTTACAATTTTTAATGTAATTATATACCTGTGCTTTCTATCAAAACTACTTCTTGCGTGAATTTTGGGACACCCTTTATTTCATGGAATTTATTTTTTGCCTATCCAACCATCTTTTCTATAAATCACTGAGAAAACTCGGCGAATTTTCAAAAATATTTTCCATGATAAAATCAATTATATTACGTATTTTCAATATTCACCATGTTTTGTAATTATATTATATTCTTTATATAATAATCTGGTAAGAATATTATTAATTATACTTTATAATGCTTACACACGATCACATGAAAACGTACGTCTTACCTAAAGTAAACAGGCACTATACACGATTAGTGTGGCAGATGCTTTAATTAAGCAATACGTTTTACTTGATCGTAGGCAGCTTTAAAATTAATTGATATGGAGCCATAAACCATATGAAAAACTGTGCATTCCGTTGCCTTATTCATATATAATTCATATAATTTAGCATTGACTATTAAGTTGTATTGCTACAAAATTAGGAATATCTAAGATCTTTGATATAATTAACTTATTACATCACCAAAAAAAAGAGATGTATGTACTATTTTATCAGTTTTAGGAATTACTATAAAATGTCTTTATACTAAGCTTAATATATACATAACAATAAGAAATTGTGCACCATCATATCTGATGAACAAGGATGACCAAAAACAAAACAAAAAAAAAATTCTGCAATGGAATTCTGTAATTTTAACAATTGATTGTCATTTTTATACATTTTGTAAAGCAATTTGCTGCTTGAAAAGGCAGTAAATTTGAGGTAAAAGCCTTTCGGCTTACACTTTTAAATAAATTTTAGGCATTTTTCTACGTAATAGCATAGAGAAGGGAACAGAGGAACCAACATGTATTAATTCCATGTGCTTCCGCGTGTAATAGAAGCCACCAGTATTATCACAGTTGAATACGTGATTTTTATTGGAGGAAATGTTTAAATGGGAAGCGATTTTCATTGTAATATATTCCCCAAAGAAAGTGTGTATAATTATGAAGCACCAATCAAAACAAAGTCCAAACAAATTAATTTAAAATTATTCAGACATTGTTTCAATTTAGATCGATTAATACTAATGTAACCTAAGCGCCGAACTGGTACCACATTTAAATAGGAAATTCTTTATTTTGTGATAATAATCTTACTTTGAAGACGTCACTTTTAAAAATGGCTCAAAATGATAACCATTATCACAATTACAGAATTCCACTGTTGTATATCTCTTGAAATTAATCGTTCACCAATGATGGTACACATTAGTTCTATCTGTCATATAGTATGTGTCATAGGATTATTCTTTTCTGTGCGGGGTGATCATGTCTATGTAGGCTTTTTTGTTCATTATGAAGATCATAACAAAGAGTACGTCAGGTTCTATCGCCTACAAAGTCTACGGGGATATTGCCCAAAGTATCCATAATAATATTAATAATAATAATAATAGTAATAGTAATAGTAATAGTAATAGTATTAATAATGATAATACAAGTAATAATAATAATATTTAAAAAAAAAATAGAAAATTATTATAAATATTTCAAATTATATTCTGTCTTGCTTGGGTCACCCCTGTATAAATTCCAATCAAATTTCTTTAAATACATTGTGCGAATGAATACATACAAAACATTATTGTTGACAGATCGATAATTTCTTTTCTAATCGTCGTAAAAATAAAACAATATTGCATGTTTAAATAGAATTCCTGTTTTGTCGTCTTTTGTTTTATGTTTCTTAAAATGTTTCTCTTGGAAAATATGTTTTAAAATACAAAAACCACAAAAATTCCACCACCACCAAAGTAAATTTATACAATAATACTTTTAATTCAATTTTTTTCTCTCTCTTCTTGTTCCATTATTGTTTTTTTCTCTCTTTTCTTTCATGTACTTTCTATGTGTTTCTATCTATCTCTCTCTCTCTCTCTCTCACTCTATGTTCCTTTTCTTTTTTATTTTCGCTTTTTTTCTTTTTTCTTTTCCTGTTTTCAATTCATATATATATATAGCAATGGGAGTCACTGCATGGACATGCCCATCAACTACAGAGACTTTGACCCGCCGCCAAAACAACATCAACAACAACAACAACAACACAAACAACAATCTACATTTATTACAGCATCAACAACAACAACAACAGCAACAACAAACAATGCAAATTCATCACCATCATCATCAACAACAACAACAACAACAACAACAACAACAAAATCAGCAACAACAAAAAACTACCTTGAATCAAAACTATCTAGTTGCACCGATCTTAACAAATCGAATTCATATGGGGAAATATTAAAAAATTCATCATATCAAAATATACAGAATCAACAACAACAACAACAATCACAAAATTATTCGTCTCATTTTAATAATTATAATAAATTAAATCAATTAACAACAACAACAACAACAACAACATCAACATCTACATTAACCTCACCAATAACAACAGGAAGAATTTCAACAACATTATCACCATCATCAATAACAACAACAACGACAAAATGTCAAACAACAAAAAATTTAATATTAAATGGATCATCGATAAAGAAAATGATTGAATTACAACAATATCAACAACTAAAACAACAACAACAACAACAACAACAATATACAACAGCATATAATTCAACAGCATCTATTAATCGCATTTATGGTGATTTTTTAACAATGACACCACGTCGTAAAGGCGGTGGTGTACGTTCATTGAAAACAAATAATATAATATGTAATAATATTGATATTGATCGTTATGATAAACAACTACAACAATATCAGCAAAATCAACAGCAATTTCAAGAACAACAATATCAACAACATTATCAATTATACAAATTACAACAACAACAACAACAACAACAACAACAACAACAACAACAACAACAGCAACAATTGCAGCAACACCAAGAACAAAAACTATATAATCATAATTATTATTATCGTAATTATGAACCGCACCAACAAATTGATTATGAACAACAATTACAACAACAACAACAACAATTTTCAAATATAAAACATAATAATTTTTATGATTATCGTTCAACAATGGAGAAATTATGTAATGCGGATACATTAAAATTAGGTTCAGAATTATATTCACGTTATGGTAAATATTCATATTCGAGTGTAACAAATTTAAAAGATTTGATACAAAATACGACAATCCAACAACAACAACAACAACAGCAACAATTATCACCAATTCCCATCAACTATAAAGATTTTGACCCACCACCAAAACAACAATACAAACAACAACAATCTACAATTATTACAACAGCAGCAGCAGCAGCAGCAACAACAACGTCAACAACAACAACAGCAAACAATGCAAATTCATCACCACCAACATTATCAGCAAAACCATCAACTACAACAAAAACGTCAACAACAACTATTTGTATTAATAATATAACAAATTCGAAACAAATTGATCAATTTTATAAATCAACAATATCACCAATAATATTACAAGCACCAATAATAACAAAAGCAACACCATTAGCAACATCATCAATAAACAATTTGACGGGTAAAAATTTTGATATGATCTTACATAATGATAAATTGAATAGTATTATCGGCTATGCGAATTGTATAAATTTAAGTCCACCATCAGCATTCAGTGATAATAATAGTATTGTTGATACAACAACAACCAAAACAACAACCACAGCAACAACAACGAATGGTAAAATGCCATTAATAACGTTAATGAAACATGAAAAACCATTTGGTACAACAGATTTTAATAATAGTAGTAGTAGTGGTAATGGTAGTAATAATGTGAATACTATTACCGGAAATAATGGAACATTAAATAATTCGAATGTTAAATATGGCCGTGCTCAAAGAGACTATACAATTGCAGTTTAAATAAATATTAAGTAAATAAATAAATAAATAAATAAATAAATAAATAAATAAATAAATAAATAAATAAATAAATAAATAAATAATATGAAATCAATAAAAAAACCAATAAAGAATTTCTATCCACATATCGGTATTTATTGAAGAAAACTTTCGAAGAATAATATAAAATAATAAAAATAAAAAGATTCATATCACAAGCAATTAATCTAATAATATGTTTTCCATGTCGTTGGGGCCGTCGCCCAATCAAACGTTTAGAACACACCATCATTATAGTACTTAAAATTAGGATAGAACACAACGACGTCAAACCAACGATCGTTACTTTTGATCATCACGGCATAAATAATATCCCAATTAGAACTTATATCATACTATAGGAGCATTTATATACAACAACTTGTAGCTGCTTGAGACTCTTGATAAGTTGACCAAACAGTTTTACTTTTAAATTGTATATATTGTATATCGTCTGATCTGTTACATCACTAACTACATTTGAATAAAAGAAAAATAATAATAATAAAGCAAATATCGCAAAATAATTCCGATCTAGTTACGATAAAGTCTCAGCTGTATTCGCAACTGTAGCAATGGAATTCAAGACATAAAATCAATTTTCTTTTTTCCGAGATACAACATCAAACATTTTTATATCACAACACAATATACGCGCCTAACAGATGCTATTTAAATATAAACAGGTTCTCATACGACAAAAAAAAAGATAAATATCCCACTTCTGAAAAAAAAAATGTATGAAATTCAAACCCGCGTACTTCGCATTTGTCAGATAACATCTATAATCACCTGAGCCTGCGTAGAATGCTCGTAAAATATTCTTTTTCGTATTTCATATTTGTACAAATACGAATAATTTTTCAAGTCACTTTTTTAGATATATATAACGAATGTAAACTCCGACACTATATATATACAGTCGTATATAGAGTCTCAAATACATAACAAAACATGAGACTTGCTTTGTACGAGCCTAAGTGTAGACTATCCTATATAATAGTAATTTTCCATTTCCGTATGACAAGTACTTAAATAGCAAAAAACAGACAACAAGTAAGTAAAGCCCAATCTCCACACAGTCGACTTTCTATTCTGACGAAAAAAATTAGAAAACTAGAAAGAAATGGACTTTTGCAATTTTAGCTAAGATTGATCGAATAAAAGCATCAGAGTCTCCTCACACAATTCAGAAAAATTGGTAGTGTCCGACGGCATCGTGTGTGATTATTGTGAGAGTATGGCACCCGCAAATGAAGTGCCATATAAATCAGATATACATGTTTATCTGTTTTGAGGGGAATCATCTGCAGATCGAAAATCAGTTGGGGAAATGAGAAATGCAGAAGCTGACGCAATTTGTAGAATGATTGTTTTCTCCCTTTCTGTTTAACCAATCTTTGTATAGTGTTATCCCATACTTGCGTCAGAAGTAGGAAGTCGGCTGCGGGGAGATTGGCCTTTAGATTTACTTTACCAGTATTTAAAACATACAAAAGGTAAGTGATTATTAAAATCATGATAAGCGTTAAACTTGAACTAAACTTAATTTTATATATTAAGTTCCAAGATCCGTAGTAAAGTAAACAATCTATTTCAAAACGGGGGCCCCCCAAAATGGAAATCATTAAATTATTTTTAATTAAAATTCAAATAAAATAAACTTAAAAATAATCAAAAAAAAAAACTAAGTGTTTCTATCCAAATTTTATGTTAGTAAAAAAAATGTTGAACAATTAATTCTTAATTATTAAATTAAAAAAAACAAATACTAATCAAATAAATTCAAACCAAAAAAAAAATGTACTAGTAATATCTAATCACACCCCACTGATTCCCCTTTAAAAGAAAAACCAAAATAAAACAAACAGTAAATATTGTTCTTGATATTGTTTTAGTGTATGTGATTTCCCGAACAGTAATATCAAAAAAAACAAAAACATAACAAAATTTCCCACCAAAAAAAATTAAAAAAATAAATTTAAAAAAAAAAATTTCATTAACAATTAATTTTTAATTAATTATTAAAAGTAAAACTAAAATGACTGATTTTGTTTAATTTGAAATTTTCATTTATCTGTTTTTTAGACTTTGTATTAATTTTTTAGTGTAAATAAAAACGGAAAAAACAAAAAAAAAAAGAAAAAAAATTTAGGACAGTATTCTGAAATTAAAAGCAGCCCACTGATCATTAAATCTTTAAACTTCTTGTAATCGTTAGACGCGGTAACAAATATACAATTCCAAAACAAAAAAACCCCAGTTCTCTTGCAATTTCTCTCTCCTCTGTATTATATAAAAAAGTTTTCTCCGCAAATCATTTATAAATAAAATAAAATAAATACTTTTAGGCGAATTGTATGTATACTTTTAGGCGAATATATTCCAGGAAATACTTTTACAAATGAATTTAAATATAGTATAACTCACAAATTAAAAACGAAGAATAGAAAATTCGTCAAACAGTTTTCTTTTAAACGTTTTTAAAGCGTGTTCATTACGCCGGTCACAACTTTGGCAATTTTACTGGTTTTGCTAAGGAATTTAAATTAATGGACGTTTAAAAAAAACTGTTTAATGAATTCCAGCTAATGACGCCATGCTATGTTAGAATAGTTGAAGACGTCACAATAGTTTCTTATCATCAGTTGCGAATTGTATTAGGTGATGTCATATGACTAGAACAATTTTTAAGACGTGACATTTTTTTTTAAATGACAGCTATTGTGTTTGAAAGAGCTTTCGATAAGTTAAGTCATTTGACATTAAAGTATAAACAATAGTGTTTTTTATTCGATTGAAAATGGAAGGTTACGTGCCAAAAAAAACTACATTTGCGGAAAGTTCTACTTTTTGGGTTTAACTTGAATGCAAATTGGAACACAGAAGCTCATCGATAGACGGAAAAAGCTTATGGCGAAGATTCTCCATCAATTTCAACTTGTGAATTTTGGTTTAGGCGATTCAAAAATGCAAACACGAATATCCATGAAAAGAAGACATATGATGGGACCAGAGGGGTGGTGTGGTCTACCATGAACTTTCAAAAACGGATGAAGCAAACACTTTTGACCGTTACAGACCAGATCAAACTAATCAAATTGAATCGAGCTTTGAAGAAAAAAACGAGAACAATAATAGCCTCGTAGAGATGCTAAAATGATTTGGCAACATGAAGGCAACATCTAGCTAAATCGGTTCAGGAAACGTTGAAAGCGCTTTGCTGGGAAATGCTACCCCATCCGCTTTATTCACCAGACATTACTTTTTCTGATTACCATTTTCGTTTCGATGCAACATGGCCTTGCCGATACACACACATGCTCAATCGTGAAGAACTGCGAAAATGGTTCGATAACTGAATTCCTTCGAAGGACGAACAATTCTTTCAGCGCGGAATCAGGGCCCTGCCTAAAAGATGGACAAAAAACATAGCTAATGATGGTACATATTTTGAATAAAATAAAACAACCGTATTGTTTTCGGCGTTAAAATGGTTCAAGTCATATGACATCACCTAATAACATCTCTAAAATAAAATTAGTTAAGAAATCCAAATAAATCAATTCTCTACAAGTTTGTTTCGATCCTTTGCTTCAATTGCTGAAAATCCTTGTCCAGTTCACAACAATTTCTAGAGTTTTTCTTCATAAATTCTTTATCATTCAAAATTTATATACAAAGTTATTTTATAAATATGTAAGTAATTTACCTATGGTTTTTTTATCCTAAAAACCAAAGATGTAAAATGAATATTAGACCGATTTCACAGTCATCAATCACTTAAGCCCAGCTTAAGTACGATTCTAAGGTTAAGTTCAGCGTTATTAATTTTTTACATTTCACAGTTCAGGCTTAAATGATTTGGACCTTTGGTCGTCTATTGTGAATATTTCTTCGTAACTTGCCAGTATAGGACGAGAATGAAGAAGATTAAGTTAAAAAGTTGGAAGACAATTCAACGTGAGTTTAATACCCGAAAATGCGCGTATAAAAATCCGTCTCATCCCAAATATTAGAATGGTTTTATCGATTCCTTATTATTTTCGGTCATCTCAATAAATACCAAACTAAATGTTAAATGTAACTCTTCATCACTCATATTTTCCTTGTCAGACGACAAAATTTCCAAGACAATAGATGCGACTACTAATTCCCTTTTTCCTGACATTTTCTACAATTTAATAGTTTTTGGTATTCGCTTTCAAAAGAAAAATCCGTTAAAATAAATTCAAATCTATCAAAAACTGAAAAATTCATATTCGCAAGCTTCCGAAACTGATCAGAGCTGCAGAGCATGTATATTTTTTTGACATAAGCTTCGCAAATCTGCGAAATCTTTAAATCATTTTTATTAGTTCGATGAATTGTCAAAACTAATCTAATAATTTCGCAAGTTTGCGAAATAACGTGTGACAATGTTTACAATACAATATATTGAAATGAACTCAGTAAATTTTTTCCAAGAAATGAAAATAAATCTTATAGTGACGTTTCGGTATTTGCTATCAGATTGAGCAAAACTAAATCTTAAGCTCTCGATATGGGTAGCTAAAGCTTTAGTTAAGCTCTGCAGTGTGTGAAATACATTTTGTTAGCTTAAGCATTACTTAAGCACCAAACTAGGCTTTAGCCACAACTATGAAATTGGTCCCTAAAGATTTAACTTTAATGAGCTCGATTTGAGCTGTTATCATTAAATTAAATTAAATTAAATTAAATTAATGATGATTTAACGATCATGCTCCTTTTTTTTCTTTTTCCTAACGACTTGATCTAATCGAATTTTAAATCGAATTTTAAACTTTAAAGACTTAACGACTTATAATGATTTCATTTCAGAATAAAAAAAAGCCCGTATTTAAATTTACAAACTCAAATATCATGAAAAAAAAGTGAATTTAAAAAAGAATTAATTAGAAAATTTAGTCAAAAGAAATAAAATTAAGAAAAAATAATCATTTAGTAAAAAGAAAAGAGATTGTTTTTATTTAAAAAAAAAAATAAAACAAAAAAAAATTAAGAAAATTAAGAAAATTATACAAAAAATACATTAAAATATATCAAAAAATAAAAGCGAATTTTTAAATGTTATTTCAACGTAAATAATTGTATTCCCAGAAAAAAAAAATTAAAAAAAAATAAAATATTAAAAATTAAATAAAAAATTTAAAAGTCGACTTTTGTCAATTCGACTAAAAAAATGAAGACAAATTGAATTAAAATTAAAAATGCTAAAAAAAGAGTATTTATTTTAGAAAATTTAAAAAACATAGAAACTAAAAGAAAAAAATTGGATAAAAAGAATTTATATTTTTGTTGAAAACAAAAAAAAAAGAAGAAAATTATATTAAATTTAAAAATAACCGAAAAAAAATATTCACATATTCAACAACATGAAAGAAAAGCTATCAAACTTCTTTATTTCTTAGTCCTTGGTTTAGGTTAGGCTAGGTAGAGTAGAGGTATTTGCGTTATGATCCCTACGAGAGATCAAGAATTACCTAATTTCCTCTTCGAAACATTTGATTTCCCCCAAAAGACTTAATTAAACTGCCCATATCGACCGATTGAAGCAACCCCCCTAAGTTGTCGAGAAAACAGCTACCGAAAATATTACAAGTTCGATTGAGAGCAGCTGTGAACATTCACACAAGAAGTGTTTTGATATCTTCAGCCGCACCAACATCCTCACAGTATCGGGGCGCAGATCGTTATATAGATTAGATTAGATTATTTGATAGGGTATTCTTGTATCGCGACCTTAAGATCTATTGTACCCCCTTCTTTGGTGCAGTAGTTTTATTTCGACTACCATTCTAAAGCACATCCTCCAGACTTATCGTTCTGTAAGAATACCAATCTTTTAGCGTGTTTCAAATGCAGCGCATAAAGTAAATTTACATTACCGAAACACCAAAATGAACCCTGCCCTAACTGTTTGAGTGAGATGGTTACAATATTAATTTCACATGTGACAGCATGTCATGTGTAGAATTATGATAAATCAGTGTTTGTATGACATATGTGTAGATTACATTATTGTAGATACAGTTCTGTGTAGGCAATATTACGTATTACGAGAAATATGGCTAAAATAAATAAATAAAAAAATATTCTTGTTATTAATTTTTATCTTGGTTGGTACTAAATAATCTTTAATAACGCCATCTACTCTAAAGTGTCTCTTTTTTTGTCTCGTTTTTTCTCTCTTCTTTTTCTTAACTTAAAATATTGTAGGCACGTCTTATTAGTAAGAATAATAAATACTGTTCGCAACAAAAAAAATGGTGAACTAAATGTTTACCACCCTTCAATGTTTGTCGTGTACCGACCAAAGTGTAACTAATAATAAAGTCCGGAAAGGTAGCGAAGTAGCCAGAAAAAGCACGTGGCAATAAGCGCGAAAGAATAAGCAAGAGTACATACAGTTCCATCAGGAAGAGAGAGAATGAAATGTTCTTAAAAAAGCACATGAAAAACTCTTAAAAACCTTATATTTCTTCTAGTAATTGTGCATTGCATATAAATTTCAATAGGTGCTTGTTTGCTTAGATTATACTTCTCTTTTACCCATACGTACAATATGTAGTTATCTATGTCAGCGTGGGATAGAAAATTGTTTGAAAGAGAACAGGCAAAATTTGAAAAACGGCGGTACGGTAAGGATAGGAAGTTTCCCGACTTTGTTATTAGTTACACTTTGATACCAACTATAGAGTTATATCAAAGTGTAATTAATGATAAAGTATGGACGAGGTTTTTCAAATTTGTACTGCTCGTTTTCAAACAATATTCTCTCCACTGCTGGCATAGATAGCTATACATATTGTACGTATGAGTGAAAGAGAAATATAATGTAAGTAAAGAAGCACGTGTGGAAATTTTTGTGGCAATGCAAAAATACTTGAAGAAAACTAAGGTTTTTAAGAGTTATTCACGTGTTTTTGCTTATTCTAGCTACTTCGCTAACTTTTCCATACTTTATCATTACTTATACTTTGGTTATATTAACTAGAGATATTAATTTTCTGTCTCAGGTGGGCAGACAGAGGGGAATATGAAACTTGGGTTTATTTGTATGTAAAATAAAAACAACCCAAATTTTAAATGCTAACTGAGGGGAAACCAAGTTAAATTGTTATATCGTATTGGTTGAGCGGCTAGTCGTTATCTCCGAAACTTGGAAAACTTGGGCTTCTATAGTTTGGAGTAAGTGAGCGAGAAGATAAAACATTGACCATTTCTCCTCCATAATTTTCTATGAAAACGACAGAAATGAAATCTCCAGTTAATGTAACTCTATGGGTCAAAAGCACACTTCCGTTTTTTTTTAATTTGGCCTAATCATATTTAATGATGTTTCAATGTTCACTCATTCTCCATTCAGAACTATTTAGTTTATTCTTAAGTATAGTATGCACTTCGCGCAAATCGAAATTTTAACACATTCAGAAAACCAAACGAAATATTAAATTTATATTGGAAATTTCGTTTCACTTGAAGTGCATACTTACCTTAATCAGGGGAAAATTTTCCCCCAATTATTTTCCAAGTGGAATTCGTATAACCATCTAATCAAAGTGAAACAGAAATAAACGAGTTGCACTAATTTCACTTCAGGTGTACCTGAAGATTCTATAAGAAGAACCTATGGCATTAAAAAACTATTAAGTTATTCTATAAATTGAGAGACGAGTTCTGTTATATGCCATTACAAAGTGAACATTTATATCTTTGTCAAAATCTTTAAATAAACGACTTAAGCATTCACTTTACGTAGGCTGCTATTTATATTTCGGGATTGGATAACTCTAGTGCTGCGATGTGGCAACTGACGTATCTATCGTAAAGTTTGATATTTTTAACGGTAAACGTACTCAGATCGTTTTGACGTACGAGCGCTATTTGTGTCGTTTACAGTAACTTGAAAAATTCATCTCAACAAAAAATGGAATTAGCACGTGAACATTTTCATGCGATTATTTTTTACCACTTTCGACGTGGATTATCTCAACAACAGTACATCGACGAACTTAATTCGACTTTTGGCGATAATGCACCATCAAGCACCAGTGTTTATCGATGGTTTACCCAATTCAATCGTGACCGTAGTTCGCTCAACAACGGATTTCGTGAAGGTCATCCAAAATCGATTGTCGTTCCCGAAAACATTGATGCTATGCGTGAACTGATAGTGCAAGATCATCATGTGATATATCGTGAGATTGAGGCATCCTTGGGCATTAGTATGACGACCGTACATTCAATATTGCATAGACATTTGGCCGTCCAAGATATGTGTTCACGTTGGATCCCACAAAATTGTCACGATTTAATTCCATTTTTTGGCCGAGATGAATTTTTCAAGTTGCTGTAAATAACACAAATAGCGCTCGTACGTCAAAACGTTCTGAGTACGTTTACCGTCAAAAATATCAAACTTTACGATAGATACGTCAGTTGCCACATCGCAGCACTAGAGTTGCCCAATCCCGAAATATAAATAGCAGCCTACGTTATTTCCATTTAAAAAATATTATTATTAAAACAGTTTTTGGAAATTTTCATTTATTAAACTTTATGTTTATCTGGTTATTTATTTGAAAACTCCGACATGAACAGAACAACTTATCGGCACAGCGTATCCAGGGGCCCTATTATAGAATACGATCGTAATCCTATCGTTAACGTAAGGCGTGTTGTTGTTAGTGGAAAACAATAACAACAACACACCTTACGTTAACGTTACGATTACGATCGTATTCCATAATAGGGCCCCAGGAGTTTTTGTTTTTATTATATCGAATTAATTCAATTTAATATTCAATTAAAATTAAGAAAATCGAGTCTGGTGTAAAATCCCGGACTCAATAACAAAGTTATTATCATATATTTGGAACCAGTCAATATAAATCCTTAAGTGGGGGTAGCGAGCAGAGCATAGCGCAGCGAGCATGCATTAAGTTCACTACTAATAAGATCAAAATTAGAAAAATTGAAGAAAACAAAACAATTAATAAATAAATAACAAATGTTGATAGTTGTTGTTGAGTCCGGGAAATTACGCCAGATCCAGAAAATCCAGTCGCACAAATATCTGAAATCATGAATCAATAACAATTGCTAAATCACAGCGAATTAATAGCTACAAACTAATGGTTTTAATGGTACTAGAAAATATGTGAAAATATTGCCTGGTTGCCCTTTAAGTTAGGCAGCCGCAGTTGTCTTGTACTGATAGGACTCCTGAATAGCGGATTAGTATGACCATTTGTCACCATTCGAAGCCACCATACATATGTCATCGATAAAGTTACCAAAATACATCGCTATGGGCGCAAGTAAACATGTGTTTTAGTGATTGTGTTCGAAACACATGTTCCTCGATTCGAAGATTACGCTGTCATTTTTTGTTTGTTTATTTTTTTTTTTCTAAATTTTAAGATGTGGCAATACTTTTTTAAAATTTAGGGGAATTTTAAAAAGAAAAACAAAAAAGAGGTGAGAAAACATAGGTGACAAATGGTCGCACTAATCGCTATCCTGGATGCACACAGCCATAATTTGTCTTTCTGATTCGAATACCAAATCAATTAAAGAAACAATTAAATAAAATATAAAATTTGTCCATCATTTGGAAATTCTTATCAACCGAAAAGTAATTGCGATCCAATACTTTTTTTTTTTATTGTAAACCATTTACGCAATATTTGGCCAGTCCCGTACCCACCCTGTTCTTTCATACAATAAAAAGAAAATAAAAACATAAATTGTTATTAAATTAATTAAATTATATGCAAAAAAAGAAAATAAAGGAAAATAATTAATTGTATAAAAACCAAAAAAAAAAAATAGAAAACAAACACATCAAAATACATGGAAATAAGAAAATGTTAAAATTAAAAATAAAATATAATAAAAAACAAAAAAAAATGGTTTTCATATTTAGAAAAATATTCTTACCCGTCACAGTTTCGGAAAAAGGGAGCATGCGATTTTCGAATAAGTAGTGTCCAGAGTTTCTGGGGGCGGGCCTTTTGTCGAAAATCTCGCGGAATTATCTGTTCCAGATAACATTACTCTCGCTGAACGAATTATTGAAGTTTTTCTATTTTAGCACTCCCACAACCCCTCACCGAAGGGAGACATTCTATCTTTTCTGTTGGCCCATTTGGGTTGGGCCAAGTTTCATTAAAATCCGACTATTATTGACCGAATTATTAAAGTTTTTTTATTTTGCTCTCCCGCAGCCCCCACTGAGGCGAAACGCATCTTTTCAGTTGCCCTATCCAGAATGTACACTACATGTTTTAAGAAAATTCGCCCATTATTGAGTGAATTATTGAAGTTTTTCTATTTTAGCCCCCCACATATTTTGTATTTACAGTTGGTCCATCCGAAATATACATTCCAAGTTTCATTAAAATCAGCCTGTTATTGACCGAATTATTAAGGTTTTTTATTTTGCGCTCCCGCAACCCCCACCGAGGAAAGACGCATTCTATCTTTTCAGTTGCCCTATCCAGAACGTACATTCCAAGTTTCATGAAAAAAATTCGATTACTATTGGCTGATTTAAAAACTTTTTATATTCACCTAATTTCAAATGGTTTGAACATTCGCTAAAATAAATTTTGATTGCTATACTATATAATTCGCTGCCTCTTGATGCTACTTTTTATATAAAAGAAACAGCAAACGACACGTGCATGTTTAAATATCAGGAATATTGCATGCGTGTCGTTTGTATAAATACACAACCAGATATCAGGTTGATTTTGCTAATCTCGCATCCCTTTAAGGGGATCGAGCTGTTGCGAGAATTCGCATTAATTTATTGCAAAATACGAACGACACAGTATAAGATATATAGTATACAAACCTAGGAGCTGAAGCTCAGTATAATAAACAGACAGTAATTTGACTGGGAAATGAAGAAAAATTAGACGCGATATTCCCAATACTTCCTTTGAGAATGACAGAAACAAAAAATTCCGCAGAAAATAAGGAAAGAAAATTAAAATGTGTCATTAGAAAGAAAGAAGTAACCAATAAGGGGCCTACACACGTTCAGTGTTACTTGACAAGTATTGTTGATAAAAATGTTCGTCAAGTAATATTGATGGAAATAACCTCCGCACGTAACAATGAACGTTGACAATGTTTTCGTTAAAATTTTGCCCAGAACGATAGTAAACCTTAGTGAAGATGGTTGATAATACCAAAATACCATATCGATGGCTGGTATACTTCGTCCTGCCCTGATCCTGATTTTTTCGATTCTTCTATTTTTTTTACTTCGGCGCTAAAATTTGTTCTCATACTGTTTATTTTTTCTTGACGATATCAACTGTGGCTTGCGGATTCACTTCTCTTAATTTATCGCAAAGTTCTGCAATATGCTTTTAGTTTCAAATCTTTATTCGTATATACTAAGAATTTTATTTTCCACAAACACTCATTTCTACTATAAATGTCGATAAATTCACTGAGGAATTCCCTCGAACACTCCCGAAGATCGGACATGTTGTTCCTTCGAATATAAGATAGTAACTGCTACATTGACAAGTAACTTTGATGAATGCTCTAACCCTGGAGGCAATCTCGACGGACGCAATGAACTCGTCGGACGCGTGAAGTGTCAAATAAAAGTTAATTTCATATGAATTGTATGGGAGGTGTTAATCTCGACGTAGACGCGACGCATTCAACTTTTTACGTGACGGACGCGTTCAAATGTCATTTTCAAATTTTTGTGTGTGAATTATTTTGTGAAAACTCCATTTAAAAACGGTATTTTTGTTTTTTATTCATTTACACTACTTAAAAAACTATTTTATTTTGTAACACAAAGATTATATCAAATAATAATAAAAATTACAAATTTTATCAACGGCGTTGAGTTTGCCTACACAAAAATATTTATACCGTCACTAACGTTTTTCACAATTCACGCGTTCGTCGCGTCCGTCGAGATTGCCTCCAGGGTAAATGTTGCTGTCAATGAACATTGAAGAATATCTAAATAATTTTGATCTTCATCAATGTAAGCTTTTTACTTGACAAGAGCATTGAAGAGCATCCAAACGATCAGTATTACTTGAATCAGGAGTCATTCAAGTAACATTGACAAGTAACATTGAACGTGTGTAGGTACCTATAAATCAAATATATTCCATTTTACAACGTGCTCCCGTGCTATAATGGTAGCAAGAGAGACCATAAAAAGTCTGAATGAAACAAAGAATGAAATCGAAATTTTTTTTAAGTTGTCAAGTTCCAATGTTTTTCAACAAAAACCATATGTTTTTTAAGCGCCAATTTGAAAGTCCCAAAATTTTTTCAATTATTCGTGCCAGTATAAGTAAGATTTCATCGCCATTTTTGATAAGCACGTGATTTTTTTGTAAGTAGAGGAATTTTTTTTTATATTTCAATAATTGGAAAACACTATTTTGATGTCATAAATTACATTTTAACATTAAAATCGGAAAAAAAATTACGCATAATATCATTATTTTTAAGCTTTTAATTAAACACGCAATTAATTTGAAATATTTCAAACATTTGAACATCTTGCATTAATATAATTATATGTATTCGAAAACAGAAAGCGACATTTATGTTTTGAATACATATTATATGAATGAAGAATCGTGAAATTGCCTTAAATTCTTTACATATACCCTAATAGCACATGACGTATTATAGATATTTCAAAATGTCTAACTTATATCTAGTCTAGATATTACATCTAAAATATGCATATAAGATATCTTAAAAATGTGTATTTTCATACGTATTTTCCAAATATCTGATAGATATCTCTGTAATATCTGAAAAATACCTTGATGGGAAAATATTTGAAGATGTCTATATAATATCTATACAATGTCGATTTTAGACATTAATTATTCTAATCATTTTATGCTATCTTAAAAACGTATATGCGGTATCTAAAAAAGACATGCTGTGAAAAGTATGTTTAACCCATTTCTTGCCACTGGTATGATAAGTATGTGAATTTGGGCGTTTCAAAGGCTTAAAATAAAGTTTGTTCTTTTGTGAACATATTTCCGGGGTCAAAGTAACAAATTTGGATTCGCACCTGTGCGTGGTGAGCAAGTGAAAAAGGATCCAAAAATGGACCCTTTTTGAAATATTTATTAGGAATATTTAAAATAACTTAAAACATTTTTTATGCTCATGAAATTGTTGTTAAAGGACTAAACTAACATAAAACGTAAAAAACCACCACTCAATTTAAATTACCTGTGTGAAATCTACGTTACCTTTCGGGTGGTGCAAAAATGCACCATTGGCGGTTAATGAACATTTTACATTTCACTATCAGATTTGACAGTTTCATATTTATTCGTGTCAGTTTGTTGAGAATTGTGAATTAGTAAGATTTTGATTGATTTATTTTGTGAGTTTTGTTGTGAAATTATGTTATCCTTGGTTATATTTTTAATTTTTTTGTGTTTTTAGAACAATGGCACGAAGAAAAGCATTAACGATGAGTGAAATACCGTATTTATTTGAAGAAAATACTGATGAAGACGAAGAACATATTGACGTGTTTGAAAAAAGTGTTCCTGATGTTGTTTATATTCCGCCACCTACTGTTGATGCTCTAAGCGATGAAGAAATTATTGATGATGACGATATGATTCAAGATAATGACCCAAGACTTGAAATTGCTGGCGAGGTGGAAATTCATTATGAAACAGGATTACCAGAAGATGATCACGCTGCTCCTATGGCTCGCCCTTCGCTTTTAAGCGACATTTCTCTGCTTGAACCGGAAGAACCAGCCAGAAGAGAAAACTACAAAGGTTGAAAGACTTTGGTGACCCGAAGTGGACGCGAAGCAAACGATTTTCGTTTGATCGAAATGGGCCAGATGAATTGGCGATGGAACCAATAAAAAAATCTGTAGTTGAGCAATTAGGTATATTGTCGTTTATATTTTACTATATTTGTCAGACTAATACACTAATTCTACAGTTGGGAAAACACCGTATGAATTATTTTCACTCTTCTTTGACACTGAGTTGATGAAACTATTAGTTGACAACACCAATTTGTATGCAGTTCAGATAAATGCAAGGGAATTTTTTCAGGAACATGAAATGCGAAGATTCATGGGTATCTTGATATTACCTGGGTATCATACAGTTCCAAGGTGGGATCTTTATTGGTCAGTCAAACCTGTCTTCGGCGTAAAAATTGTGAAACAATCACTATCTCGGAATCGTTTTCGGGATTTGAAAAAGTATGTACATTTGGCCAACAATGACTGAATTGATGTTACTGATAGATTCGCTAAAGTCAGGCCTTTATTGGATGCTTTGAATAGAAAGTACATGCAGTTTGGTGTATTCGAAACTCAACTTTCCATCGACGAGCAGATGATTCCATATTTTGGAAGACATTCCTGCAAAATGTTCATTAGAGGGAAACCAATAAGATTTGGTTTTAAATTTTGGTGCCTATGTTCACATAATGGATATTTATTCTCTCTGGTACCATACGCTGGAGCAGCTTCGCCTTACAATAAGACAATTGGCCTCGGAGCTTCCGTTGTTTTGGATCTACTCCAAAATAATGTGTTGAATCCCGAACTGCATGCAGTTTATTTCGACAATTTCTTTACATCCTATTATCTAATGTGTCTCGTGCAAGAACCTTGGGTTTACAAGGGAATCGTACGGGGCTACGACACCCAGTTGGGGTCTGTATTACACAGCACAACTGCGATCAGACCCAGGACATGCATCTACATCTCCAATGATATTGATGCCGTCCTTCTTAAATCCTTTTGTTCTGCAGACCTTACTGCAGTCAAAATAATTTACTCCACAGAACTGGGCGAAAAAGAAGTAGTAGTGTGCTCTTCATATCTGCCCTACGACGCAGTCACCCCTCCCCCTTCAGAGGAGCTGGTCGACTTAGTGTCCTTCTGTGAGACAAATAATCTACCTCTTATAATTGGCTGTGACTCCAACGCCCACCACACAGTGGGGCAGCACGGACATCAACCAAAGAGGTAGAACACTCTTTGAATACCTTGGTGCAACCACCCTGGAAATTGCAAACAAGGGTACGGCACCAACCTTCATCACCTCTACACGTGAAGAAGTGTTGGACATAATGCTGTGCTCACAGGGCATTGCTCAAGATATTCAAGGATGGAAAGTGTCCTCCGAACCTTCATTGTCGGACCATAGGCACATTCTCTTCAGTCTGTTCTCAGAACCGTTGAAACCGGTCTCTTACAGGAATCCTAGATCCACTGACTGGTTCTCCTTTCACGAAGAGCTGTCAGAAAGAATCCGGGGAGTCCCAAAAGCAGCCCGGAATATTCCGGAACTAGAACAAACAGTCGCTTTAACATCGGAAGCCATTTACTCCTCCTATGAGAGTAATTGCGCCTTACGCACTAACAGGCTGCCCAAGAAAACGCCCTGGTGGGATATATCCTTGGAAAGCCTTAGAAAAGAAACGAGAAAAAGTTTCAACCGAGCCAAACAGCATGGTTTGAACAGTGAGTGGGAAGCCTGGAAGGCGGCCCAACGCAAGTACAAATCGGCTGTTCGGAGGAAAAAACGAGAAGCTTGGAAGAGTTACTACGGCCAAATTGAGGAACTCCCTCAGGCTTGCAGACTCCAAAAAGCCCTCTCCAAAGATCCGAGATCTAGATTAACGGTGCTGCGCCAGTCGGATGGGGAATTTACCTCAAGTAATGAGGACACCCTGAAGCTGCTGCTCCACACCCATTTTCCGGAATCTCGCGAATCACCGGCATGCTCGTCTCTACAAGTCGAAAGTTCTCGTCCCCAAAAAACCGACTGGAGAACGGCTTCAGAGATTGTAACATACGATAGAACTAACTGGGCAATCAAAACCTTTGCCCCGTACAAATCAGCAGGGCCTGATGGCATTTTCCCAGCACTTCTTCAGAAAGGAGCTGATTTGCTA
This sequence comes from Xylophagus ater, assembly GCA_963422695.1. NCBI lineage: Eukaryota > Metazoa > Arthropoda > Insecta > Diptera > Xylophagidae > Xylophagus > Xylophagus ater. The sequence goes on from OY730480.1 coordinate 61,119,837, forward strand.
ATCAAACCACTCTGTCAAATCTACCGCACGAGCCTCGCCTATGGCTATATTCCTTCGCCATGGAGGAAGGCACGTGTGATCTTCATACCTAAGCCTGGTCGTACTGACTACACCGAGGCCAAGAGCTTCTGTCCCATCAGCCTCACGTCATTCTTGCTTAAGACACTGGAGAGGCTGGTGGATAGATACCTGAGGGAGAGGATACCAAGTATCCTCCCTCTCCACCCAAACCAACACGCGTATCAAGAGGGCAAATCCACGGATTCTGCACTCCATCAACTAGTGTTCAGAATTGAAAAAACTCTAGACACTAAATTATACGCTCTTGGTGTTTTTCTTGACATAGCAGGGGCATTTGACAATGTCACTTTTGATGCCATGAGAGAGGCAGCCGAAGTGCACGGCGCGGGTCTGACTGCCATTAGATGGATAAGAACCATGCTGTCCACTCGAACTGCTTCGACCAGTCTGGGAAGAGATACAGAATCAATCTCAGTTGTGAGAGGATGCCCGCAGGGAGGTGTACTACCTCCACTGCTGTGGTGTCTGGTTGTAGATGATCTTCTTAGGATTTTAAACACCTCGGACTACTATGCTCAAGCGTATGCGGATGACATAGCTCTGCTTGTATCGGGAAAATTCCCCAGTACATTAGCTGAGTTGTCTCATCAAGCTCTTATCAAGGTTCAAAAATGGGCCCTTTCCAAGGGTCTCTCCGTCAATCCTGACAAAACTGAACTCGTTATGTTCACCAGGAATAGGAATCTCGAAGGTTTTGAGGCTCCTTCCCTAGGTGAAACGAAACTGCAACTCTCCGAGTCAGTGAAATATCTAGGAGTATATCTAGATAAAAAGCTGACCTGGAAAAAGCACGTGGAGGTCAAAGAACAGAAAGCGTCGGCGCTCCTATGGGCCTGTCGCAGAACCTTTGGATCCACCTGGGGACTAAAACCAAAAATGTTGTACTGGATGTACAATGTGGTGGTTAAACCTCTGCTGACATACGCATCAATTGTTTGGTGGCCTCGTACCCTAGTATCCAATGCTGGAGAACTTTTAAACCGTATTCAAAGACTTGCTCTTCTAAGTATCACGGGTGCAATCAGAACCACGCCAACTGTAGCCATGGAAGCCCTCTTGGGAACCCCACCGCTGCACTTGGTGGTTCAAAGTACAGCAATGGCAACGTACTATAGACTGCGAAATGCTGGACTCTGGATTGATCGATCAGATATCAAGGGCCATACCAGGATCCTAGCTAGTCTGATCAAATCATACCCCATACTCTCGATGCCATCGGACGTTATGTCCCCGGCATTTGTTTTCAAACGCAGATTCGAGACTGTCATGCTTCCTAGAGAATCCTGGATAGCGGACGGTGAGAGTCTCGCAAAACCACCCGGCCTCATCTGGTTCACGGATGGGTCTAAATTGGATGCAGGAACGGGGGCAGGTGTCATTGGTACGGTGCCCAAAAAGGCAATATCTATCGCCTTGGGCACTCATTGTTCAGTCTTTCAGGCTGAAATTTTCGCCATAATGACATGCGCCAATGAGAACCTAAACAGGGGCTACAAAAACCTGCATATTAACATCTTCTCGGACAGCCAAGCTGCACTAGAATCTCTGAGTGCAGTCAAGATAACATCTTGCATCGTCCAAGAATGCTTCAACACCCTCAACCAACTAGCTGAGCACAACAGAGTTGTACTCAACTGGATACTGGGACACCTCGGGCTCCCAGGCAATACAATGGCGGATGTACTGGCCAAGATGGGCACCATTAGGAAACCTATCGGGCCGGAACCCATCATTGGTATTCCTAAGAGCACAGCCAAACTCTCCATTAGAGAATGGATTACCGTACAACACAAAATTCAGTGGCGAAATGAGTCCCTACGACAATCCAAAATTTTCATAACGGAACCAGGCCTTGTCAGGGACTCGTTACTGAAGTTGGACCGTAATAAAATCAGAGTGCTGGTGGGCGCCCTCACGGGACATTGCGTCCGCAAGCATTTACATTCCATAGGTATCCTATCTGATCCCACCTGTCGTAAGTGCAGAACCGTTGAGGAAACTTCACTACACGTTATTAGTTTATGTGATGCCTTAACGGGCCTGCGAAAGAAGATCTTCGGAAAACCATTCCTGACCTTGTCGGATGTCCGGAATCTGAAGGTGGAATCTTTAATCGATTACCTGAAGAAAACAGAACTGTTTCCAGAGTTGGGACAAGCTACCACTCCGTAAACGGTATACAGGTAATTAATCTTTTTTTTCCCACAGGTTTTCTTAGAAAACTTGTGCGATCCCAGGACATATGTCCAGATTCTCCCGAGGGTACAATGGGCCGAAAGGCCTAAGTACGGGGTGCTTTGGCACCCACCTCCTTATAAAAAAAAAAAAAAAAAAAAAAAAAATCTAATGTGTCTTCTAACAGAGAGACGACTTTATGCAACTGGCACTATTCGAAAGAATCGAATGTGTGGTGCTGACAAAAAATTGAAAACTGGCCGTGATCTGGCGAAGCACGCTTACGACTATGTGTTCGATAAAACTAACAAAGTCTTGATCACACGGTGGCATGATAATGCTGAAGTTACAATTGCCACTAATCATATTTCGATCGAACCAGTAGCAACAGCAATAAGATCTAATAAGAAAGAAAAGAGGAAAATATCGGTTGCAATGCCGAATGTAATTGGCCAATACAACAAATACATGGGTGGAGTGGATATTCATGACAATGGTGTAGCCAACTACCGAGTGGCAATTCGAGGAAAAAAGTGGTGGTGGCCACTGCGGGTAAATGCGATCAATACCACGGTTGTAAATGCGTGGAAATTGCATGTTTTTACTTGCAAAGAGAAGAAAATTAGACCATTACCACAACTTGATTTTAAAGCCGAAATCGCCCGAAAACTTTTAGTAGCCGAAGAAAACCTCCCAGAAGAGTCCGAGGAAGAAGTTTCCGATGATGATGACGTGCCTGAAAAGAATTTGCAAAATCCAAACATTTCCCATCACATTATTGTTCGAGATACGAAAAAACAAAGGTTAAGATGCAAAATGTGCCATAAACACTCGTATTATCGTTGCCTCAAATGCAATGTGTCTTTACATTCGAAATGTTTTCGATCATATCATTCAGCCTAAATCCATGAAAACTAATTTTTTAATCCAATAAATTCATTCATAATACAATTTTGTATCAAATAGGTTTGGTTTTTTATTTCCCCTCATAAATTCCTGAAATGTTCATTAAGAGCCAATGGTGCATTTTTGCACCAGCATTTTCCGGCAAACCGGAAAATAGGAAAATTTTTTTTTTGCCGAAAAAACCTTATTGGAGGTCCCAATAGCAAACGCTGAAAGGGCATCAAAAACTTCCACAATTTTTTGAGCTCGGCAAGAAATGGGTTAATATGTCTCATCAAATTAAATAATAATAATTACCTTGCCTAGCTGTAACGCTTTCATATGTACCATATACAGTGGTGTTCAATGAAATCCGGACACTTTGAATTCCTGGAAAAAATGCATGGTGCAGGTCAAAATTTCATCCCCCCCCATTTTTTTTTTTCAGTATTTAGTTACTTGATTTATGTAGTAACTGTATATTTCAAAAAATAGTTTAGAAACAATCGATAACTCAAGTAATGAGCATAAACATTAACTAAGTGAAAAAAATGTCGAAATTAAGTTAGTCTGAAAAAAGTGTTATTATCGCATTATGGCACGAAGGATTGTCAGTACGGGAAATTAGTGATAGAGTATCACGGGGGAAGTCCTCTGTTGCTGATTTAATCAAAAAATTTAAAAATAACGGGACTACAGAACGCTCCAAAGGACCTGGAAGGAAACGCAAGACAACCATAGTAGAAGACCAATTTCTGGTCCTTCGTTGCAAACGAGACCGCTTTAAACCTTCCACAAAATTGAAAGCAGAGCTTGCTTTAGCCAGTGGAACTGAAATTTCTGCGATAACTGTGCGGAGGAGGTTACTTGAGGCAAATCTAAGGTCAAGCTGCTCGCTCCAAAAGCCATCTTTAAAGGTTTCATCAAAGATCACTCGGCTTCGGTGGGTCCAGGAACATTCCAGTTGGACCCGAGAGATGTGGAATAGAGTAGTCTTCTCTGACGAAAGCAAATTTAAGCTGCACGTCGGGGATGGGCGGCTACGCGTCCCAAGGAAGCCAGGAGAACGCCCCAGTGATAACTGCATTCAGGAAATTCCCAACAAAGCTGAAGGAGTAATGGTCTGGGGATGTTTCAGTGCAAGTGGTTTAGGTCATCTGGGGTTTATAGATGGAAGAGTAACCGCAGATGTGTATCTAAATGTCCTAGAGAGTCATTTGAAACCGTCAGTTTTGGAGCTGTTTGCTGAAACTGAAAGGTACATCTTTCCGCAAGATGATACGCCAGCACACACTTCAGAAAAGGTATTTATTTATTTTTTTAGAACTATTGGACAATCCTCAAGAAAATCCAGTCCTAACATTTTGTGAAATTTTATTAACTTCCGTTTTTTTTTTCATTTTCAGGTAAAAGACTACCTAAACCACGGTAATCACACTTTGGAGTGGCCTCCGTACAGCCCAGATCTTCATCCCATCGAAAATATCTGGGCTATTATGAAGAAAAAAGTCCGTCAGGGTAATCCCCAAACACAACAAGACTTAAAGCGGCAAATTCAAAGTGCTTGGGATGAAATTAGTGACGACGTCACTGGAAATTTGGTGAATTCCATGAAGCACAGGTGCACAGCGGTAATTAAGGCAAATGGCAGTCATACTAAATATTAAATAGGAGGTGCCAGGAGGTGTGTACAAAATGCAATTGATAAATTTTAATGACTCTATTTATAACATGTTTTTTTTTGTGCCCTAATAAACTTAATATTTACAAAAAATTATCTGAATTCTTATTAATTTCTTTAATTTTCCAATAAAACCATAAATACTGATTGAACCATATAATTTTTTTAGTGAATATTATGTGAGGTAATATAAAAAATTATTTCACCGAATAAGCATCACTACTTTTTTGGAAAAAATCGCTTCAAACCGAAAAAAGGTAAGTGTCCGGATTTCATTGAACACCACTGTATATTGGAAATTTTATGAGACTGCGTTAGTTTTGGTTTGGAGTGATGATATGGCATGAGAGTCATAACATCAGTAGTCCCGGGTTTGAATTTCACTGAGGCCAACTAAAAGTTTTTTTCTAGAAAAAAGAATTTCCGAGAATTTTCAAAAATGAATTGGTTTTTTGCAAAATGGATTTTCTGATTTCCTGTAAAAAATTAATTTTTGAAAAATTTTACAAATTTAAAAAAAAAAAAAATAGTGCAATCGCGGGGAGTCGAACCAAGGTAAAGATGTTTTTATATATCTTGAAAATGCATCCAAAATACATCTGTAAGCCGGTCATAACTACATCTAGGAGATATCTAGAAAACATCTTTAGACGTTATGAAATATGTAATAGATATCTCGTAAATCGTACTTAGATATCTTTTAGACATCTTTGAGATGTAATTGTGCTGTTAGGGATATGTTGTAAAATAAAAATCATTACAGATTTTTCTTATTCTAAGTGGAAAATTACATTAACAATTACAAATTAAACACTTTGAGAGAAAAATTTAAGTTTTTTTGATGCTGGAAAATTCTATTTCTATGAAATTGTTTAAAATATTTTTGTCGCTAGAAAAATTGAAAAGAATATAATTTCAAATAACATATACAAAAAACATATGTTTCCATTTTTAAAAATTTTTGTAACGTCAAAACTCGTGTGTAACGTTAACTTTTCAAAAACTTATTTGGACTAAAAGTGAATTTAATAAATTACACAAAAAAGTTTATTTAATATGTTAAATGAAATAAAACAGTGTATAGTAATAGTTGCGAATGGTCTATTAACAAATTATATTGTACAAGCTAATGTTTTTGACCGTTACTTTATTTATGGCTAAGTACCATCGATAGAATGGGTCTGCTAAGTAAAAGGCATGACGGACACAGAATTTACGAAAAACATTTCCCGGCGGAAATGTTTGGAGTGTCTGGAAGTCGCCTATTGAATACAGCAATCCCATCATTGGAATTAGGATAACATTGTAAAAATGAGGACGTAAAGAACTTTTTGGATTTTATAAAAGCCGTAAACGTATGTTCTTAATATTTTTTTAATTTTCTTAGTTCGATTTTTATTTAATATTAAGACTTTCTCATGTAGATTATTCTATACATATATGTATAGAAAATACATTCAAAATTTTTCAAAATTTTGTACTTAATGGAAAAAAATTATGATTACCTCTTGGGTCATTTGGAAAGTTTATCAAATAAAATTTTTTGAAAATAACGGCCAAAAATACAACGCTGTTGGCAACCCTTAAAAATCGTAAAATAACATTTTGGATAAGTTACATAAGTGTAAGTATTTGTTTATTAATACCAAAGTGTAACTATAGTAAAGTGGCGAAAGTTCCTATCCTTACCGTACCGCCGTTTTTCAAATTTTGCCTGCTCTTTTTCAAAAAATTTTCTATCCACTGCTGACATAGATAGCATTAAAAATTGTACATACGGGTGAAAGTGAAACATGATGTCATATGATTTTGAAAAACATCCCTAATTTTTTTGTTCGAAAAATTGATCCCATGATGGTGTTGCCATTAATGTATTTTTTTAAACTGATTGTTTAACTTTTTTAAAAAATGATGAAAATCTTTAATAATAGAGTTATTATTTAAATGAATATTTTAATAATGAAAAATGAAATTAATATTTCTTTATTCTTTGCTATTTTAGTCTTAATGCAGTATTTTCTTTGATTTTTTATATAATTGCTGTTTGGCCACCTTCCGCATGTCCTAAAAAAGAAAATAACACATTTTTTTTATTAAAGATTTTCAAAACAAAAAAAAATGTTCATGTCAAAAATTACACAAACAACAACATGCAAATTTTAAAAACATACAATTTTAAAGAAAAATTTACAACTTTTCTTTAAAAACACATATAAAACACTAAATACGTAACAAAGAAACGAAACTAAATTATACAACACACATGAACATATCAATTATTTACCCACCAAAAGGAAAACACCACATATGATAGCCGATATCAACAATTATGGTTTTGTTTTTTCTTTTTAATGAGGAATACAAAAAAAATTCACGTCACCGAACATTTATACACATATTTATTACAATTGATTGAATTAATTTTAAAATTAATTAAAATTATTCAATCAATCATAAAAAAAAGGAAGAAAAAACACAAACATTTAACATTTAAATATGGTGCCATTAGAACGAGTTCCACAAATGGAGTTTGTGGAACATAGAGGATCAGCTGTGATCGGCCATATTTATTTGGCCCGGTTCACCATCCACCATATTGGAAATTTTTGTATAAAAGGGCATGCCGAACGAGGAAAATACCACTTGTTCCAGAGCTCTCAAGTTTGCACTTTTTAGTGGTAAAAACTTATAGCATCATCAGCACCAGCGTTTATATTTTGAAAGTCGATACGATCTAAGCCTTCACAGCAATTGTGGTTAAGGTTAGATTTTTCCTTTTAAAATAAAACCATACGGTGAAAGGGGTATTGTCGAGGCAATACATTTGTGGGCAAAACTTTTAAAAGGATTTTGTTTTTTTTCAGATAACAATTTGTTGTTAATATTTTCTATTTTTTTTTATTTTTAATTTTTTTTTAAATTGCCAAATTTCAATTGTTGTTTTAATTTTTAATTTTTCTTTAATATTTTTTTTGATTTTAATTTTTTCTTTTTTTTTTAATTTTAATTTTATATTTTATTTTTGGAATTTTTGAAGAAGGAATTATTTACGTTAAATAAATTTAATTAAACGTGAATCACGCATTTCATTTCTTTTTTTTTATTGTTCCCTGAACAAACATTTTGGTCCTTCGAGCCGGATTTGCGTGAAGCGTTTATTTAAATTACTTAAAGAATAGGAATTTGGCAATCTAAAATTTATCTGTGGTTTCGGTAGGAAATAACAAAATGGAAAATCTGTGTACTGCGTTATCGATTAGGGTTGACAAAATTGAAAAATCAATTATCAACGGCAAAAAGACAGCCTTAGCAAAAAGGACTGTCGGTTTTTTCGAAAATAAAATTCAAGAATTGAAGAAAGCCTGGGCCGAATTCGATCAACTCGACTCACAATTAAGAGAGTTGATTGCAAACTCCAAATTAATTTGTACACACGATTACATGACAAAAGAAAAATATTTGGAGTTAGAAACAAAATATATTGAGTACTTAGCTGATTTAACAGATCAATTAGCAGAAAAAAATGACTCAGGTGATCGTAATACGAGTGTCACAGAACACACTTTTATACATTCAGCAGAAAATCGCATTCCATTACCACGCATAAATCTTCCCAAATTTAGCGGAGATTATGCATCATGGCGATCGTTTCATGATCTTTTCGTATCGATGGTACACAGCAATAAACATTTGCTAGGTGTACAAAAACTACATTATCTAAAAGGATGTTTGTCTGGCGAAGCAGAACAATTATTAAAACATATTCCCATCACAGATCAGGATTACCTTCCAGCTTGGGAGAAATTACAAGAACGATACGAAAACAAAAGATTACTGATCAACACGCAATTAAATATATTGACAAACCAACCGAAACAAACAACTGAAAATAGCAAAAGCATAAAATCCATTTTAGATACCACAACAGAATGCATACACCAATTAAGGGCATTACAAGTCAACGTGGAACATTGGGACACAATATTAATATACTTAATAGTACAAAAACTTCCGTTTGTAACGTTAAAACTTTGGGAAGAAGAGTTGGGTGACACGCAGTCATTACAAACTTTTGATCAATTCCAAAAGTTTTTACAAACGAGATTTAGAGTCCTGGAATCCATGGCATATGCGGTAACGACAAAAACGTCAATACCAACCACAAAGGTACATCTGGCATCCAGTAATCCTTCAAAATGTCCTGCATGCGACAGCGCACATTTTGTTGGACGGTGCCAGAAGTTTATTGGTATGCAAATCTCTAATAGAAGAGATTGCATACAAAAGGCTGGAAGATGCTTCAATTGCTTTTCCAGTAAGCACAGGGCAACGAGTTGTCCATGCAATTATAGGTGTAAACAATGCAAAGGATTGCACCATACACTTTTGCACGTGAAAGAACACGATGCAAACAGTCAGACTAGGCTGACAGAACCAAAAGCAAGTTCATCCAATATACCAGATGGAGTGAAAACTTTTTTGGCAACACAAATGCATAACGCATTATTAGCCACAGCGCTAGTAATAGCAAAGGATCGCAACGGGCGATTAACAACATGGCGATGTCTGATGGATCCAGGATCCCAAACATCATTCATCACAGAAGCCGCGTATAAACGCATGGGTTTACGAGGACAACCTACAAAAATTCAAATTACAAGCTTGAATAAGAAACAAGCTGCATGGTCCTATTTACAAGTGAATGTCGAACTAGGATCATGTCAAGATAGCAGCAAATCAATTAAAACGCAGCTGTTGGTTATCAATGCTATAACTAACAGTCTGCCAACAGTTCCAGTACGTTTGAATCAATGGAGTCATATAAAAGGATTGCAATTGGCCGATTCAACGTATTGGAAACCCGGACCAATTGATATGCTGCTAGGAGCAAAAGTATATGCTGACATCTTACAAGATGGTGTAAAAAGGGGTACAAGGAATGAACCCATAGCAATTAACACTATGTTTGGGTGGATTTTATTAGGAAATACTAATGGAATTCCACAGCAGCGAGTTGAATCGTTTGCAGCTATCAACCAAAACCAAGAAAATTTAGAACAACAATTAAGACAATTTTGGGAAACTGAAGAGGTAGCAACTACACCTCGTCTTAAACCACAAGACGAAGAGTGTGAAGAAAAATTCAAAAATACACACAAAAGATGTGCAAATGGGCAGTACGAAGTAGAACTCCCATTCATAAATGGACATACACCAACTTTTGGACCATCGCGAGCACTAGCAATGAAGAGATATCAATATTTAAGACGAAAATTGAAACAAAACCCAAAATTAGAAAAGGAATACGCAACCTGTTTAAATGAATATATTACAATGGGTCATATGGAAAGAATTGACAAAACAGAAACTAGAAACGAGTATTATATTCCACACCATGCAGTCCTTAAAGAGTCTTCGACTACTAAATTAAAAGTGGCTCCGATAAAACCAACTACAGTTCCAAGATTGGAATTAAATGCGGCAGTTTTACTTGCAAGACTGCTCAATTCTACCATAGTTGATATGCAGTTAATGGATGTTCCTATATTCGCATGGGCTGACTCCATGATCGCCTTACAATGGATTCGAAGTCATCCTACAAGGTGGAAAACATATGTGGCCAATCGTGTAACACAAATACAGGATCTTACAAATCCTGAAAATTGGAAATATGTTTCTACTAAAGACAATCCTGCAGACATCGCATCAAGGGGAATACTAGCGAACAATCTATTGCAACATAAACTATGGTGGCTGGGACCGGACTGGCTTGTGAACAACTGCGGGCAATGGCCAAATTGCGAAATAAAAACAGGGAAATTAGAATTAGAAGCAAAAAAATTAACTCCATTAACATTCTTTGCTAAATTAAATACGGATATTTTAGAAAAATATTCATCATTTATGTCACTTACAAAAACATTGGCATATATAAACAGATTTATTCATAATTGCTCAAATAAAGACAAGAGAAAAACAGGGCAATTATCAGTATCAGAACTTCAAACTACACGAAATCTAATTTATAAATTAGTACAAAAGCAACATTCGGATTGGAATACGAATTATTAAAGAATAACAAATTATTACCAAAAGGAAGTAAACTTACTTCATTAAATCCATTTTTGGACAAGGATGAAGTCATGAGGGTTGGTGGTAGATTGGAAAACGCAGCCATTCCATATAATATCAAGCATCCCATTATTCTACCAAGCGACCACCACATTACACGCATTATTATAGATCAACTACATAAGGATACATTGCATGGCGGATTAAGTTTAATGATCAATACCAGTCGACATCTCTATTGGATATTGAATGCTAAGAGAACCATTGCAAGAAAGATAAACAGCTGCAGAAAATGCATTGCCTTTCGCAAAGAGAAACGCTGCCAACTAATGGGCAACTTACCTGCCGCTAGGGTAAATATGTCAAAACCATTCACGCATGTGGGAATTGATTATGCTGGGCCAATTAGCCTAAAAACTTCACCACACAGGGCAGCAAGAACATATAAAGGATATTTTTGCATTTTTGTATGTATGGCAACCAAAGCTATCCATCTGGAATTAACTTCAGATTTAACATCTGCAGCATTTATTGCGACATTGAAAAGATTCGTGGCACGCAGAGGATTGTGCCAACACATCTATTCAGATTGCGGCACAAATTTCAAAGGGGGTAATACAACACTGCAGAGGGATATACGACTAGCAATAAAAGAGTCAATGTCACCAGCTGCTGAGTATTTTACTGACAAAGGTATCACATGGCACTTTAACCCACCAGCTTCACCTCATTGCGGAGGACTATGGGAAGCTGGCGTTAAATCAGTGAAGTACCATTTACGTCGAGTAGTTGGAAGAACGCTACTCACTTTTGAAGAACATTTGACTTTATTGACACAAATCGAGGCTTGTGTCAACTCGCGCCCACTATGTCGCATAAATAATAATGTCAACGACTTGGAAGTATTAACTCCAGGACACTTTTTAATTGGGCAACCGTTAAATTTGGTTCCAGAACCCGAATTAAAAGAAGCAAGAGCAACATTCAATAACAGGTGGAAACACATTCAATACATGACGCAACAATTCTGGAGCAAATGGTCTATAGACTATTTGCATTCGTTGCAGCAGAGACCAAAATGGCAGAACCTTCAACCTACATTAAAAATCGGAGACATCGTTTTGGTCAAAGAAGACAACCTTCCACCGACGTCATGGGCTTTAGGAAGGATTACAGAAGTATTTCCTGGAGCAGATAATATAATTCGAGTAGTGCAAGTAAAGACGCAGAACAACAATCTGCGACGACACATACGAAAGATATGTTTGTTGCCAGTAGAAAGTGAACAAACCAACTAACGTTACGTCCAGTCACAACAGTGGTGTCTTATGTGGCGTCATGTCCAACCTCTATGTATCCTTTCCATGCTAACTCTGTTTTTTATTCGTAGATAATAGTAAGAAATGCAGCACGAAGAAAGCATTGATTTGGACATCCTAAACATCGATGATTACATCATGTCACCTATGGACGAAGAGGATATCCGTTTTTTCAAACAACCAGGTGTCAACATCCTCACTGGTCAACCGAGTAAACCACCAGTATCAGGAAATGAAAGGAAGGAGGCTCCGAATTACGACTTCTTCGGTGATTTTCAATTAGCACCAATGACACCAGAGGATATCAAAGATTTCGTGCAACCCGGGTACGATATTTTGACTGGATTGCCACGGAAACCACAACAATCAACAATAACAACAGCACCACAACAATCAACAATAACAACAGCACCACAACAACAACAACATCAGCAATCAACTCAGTTGTCATGCAAACCAGTTGCGAACCAAACAATAGAGGTCAACGGTTCACATGTGACCAACTGGAATGTTTTGCGTCTGTCTACATCTATAGCAGACGTCAAAATGCGGATTAAGAATGATGTTCAACGCTTCACTACCAATGAAGGCGAAACCATTTTTATTCCCAGACGCATTTTAGAAAGAATCAATTTTGACAAATTAAAACTGACAAAACATCGGGAACTCCGTGTAAACTTGCCAGACAGATACGAGGTAAAAATGAAGCTCTACGTAAATGGCCAAATCCAGTTTCACCATCATCAAAAACGGAAACGCAATTAAATGTAACGAATAGGCATGAACATAAGTCCTACATCAATTATTATTTTATTGAACGTGACCGTTCAAGGGGCCGGAATATGTTTGGCCACCTTCCGCATGTCCTAAAAAAGAAAATAACACATTTTTTTTATTAAAGATTTTCAAAACAAAAAAAAATGTTCATGTCAAAAATTACACAAACAACAACATGCAAATTTTAAAAACATACAATTTTAAAGAAAAATTTACAACTTTTCTTTAAAAACACATATAAAACACTAAATACGTAACAAAGAAACGAAACTAAATTATACAACACACATGAACATATCAATTATTTACCCACCAAAAGGAAAACACCACATATGATAGCCGATATCAACAATTATGGTTTTGTTTTTTCTTTTTAATGAGGAATACAAAAAAAATTCACGTCACCGAACATTTATACACATATTTATTACAATTGATTGAATTAATTTTAAAATTAATTAAAATTATTCAATCAATCATAAAAAAAAGGAAGAAAAAACACAAACATTTAACATTTAAATATGGTGCCATTAGAACGAGTTCCACAAATGGAGTTTGTGGAACATAGAGGATCAGCTGTGATCGGCCATATTTATTTGGCCCGGTTCACCATCCACCATATTGGAAATTTTTGTATAAAAGGGCATGCCGAACGAGGAAAATACCACTTGTTCCAGAGCTCTCAAGTTTGCACTTTTTAGTGGTAAAAACTTATAGCATCATCAGCACCAGCGTTTATATTTTGAAAGTCGATACGATCTAAGCCTTCACAGCAATTGTGGTTAAGGTTAGATTTTTCCTTTTAAAATAAAACCATACGGTGAAAGGGGTATTGTCGAGGCAATACATTTGTGGGCAAAACTTTTAAAAGGATTTTGTTTTTTTTCAGATAACAATTTGTTGTTAATATTTTCTATTTTTTTTTATTTTTAATTTTTTTTTAAATTGCCAAATTTCAATTGTTGTTTTAATTTTTAATTTTTCTTTAATATTTTTTTTGATTTTAATTTTTTCTTTTTTTTTTAATTTTAATTTTATATTTTATTTTTGGAATTTTTGAAGAAGGAATTATTTACGTTAAATAAATTTAATTAAACGTGAATCACGCATTTCATTTCTTTTTTTTTATTGTTCCCTGAACAAACAATTGCAAAATTGAAAATTACATTTGCCGGCAATTTAAAAAAACCGTACTTGACTGTTTTCAGATGTTGAAAAGCAGCCAGGCACAAAACACTTAAATTTATTTTGTTTTAAACGTTTAAAATTTTCCATATTTTAAACCGCATCTAACTCCAACGATTTTTTTTGAAAGAATAACATTTTGCAATATTGGCAACACCACTAATGGGTAATTTTAAAATTTAAACAAAAAAACTAAGTCAGAAATTTGTATACAAATGCACACATACCAGAAAAAAATTTGGCGCAAATTTTTTTTTTCTGGGATGTATGTAAAATTTGTGCCCAAACATAAGATTCCGGGATCAAATCATAAGATTCCATCTAATTTTTAAGAACATTTCATTCTCTCTCTTGCTAATGGATTTTGCCTATGAAAAATATATGTACTCTTGCGTATTCTTTTCCCCGTCTGCCACGTGCTTTTTCTAGCTACTTCGCTAGCTTTCCTCACTTTACCATAGTTACACTTTGCTATAGTAAAGTGGCGAAAGTTCCTATCCTTACCGTACCGCCGTTTTTCAAATTTTGACTGTTCTTTTTCAAACAATTTTCTATCCACTGCTGAAATAGATAGCACTAAAAATTGTACATATGGGTGAAAGAGAAACATAATGTCATATGATTTTGAAAAACATCCCTCATTTTTTTGTTCGAAAAATTGATCCCATGATGGTGTTGCCATTAATGTATTTTTTTTAAACTGACTGTTTAACTTTTTTAAAAAATGATGAAAATCTTTAATAATTGAGTTATTATTTAAATGAATTTTTTAATAATGAAAAATGAAATTAATATTTCTCCATTCTTTGCTATTTTAGTTTTAATGCAGTATTAGGGTGGCTCTCACTTTTACATTAAAACAAATTTGAAATTTGTGAAAAGTAGAAGTATTCTTTAATTGTTATTTCTATTAAAACATGTTCTATAAAATTTATGCGAATTATAGGTATTTTTATACAATTTTGAAAAAAAACAAATTCGATCCACCCTAATATGCATAAACAAATTAGATGCACCCTAATGTACACATCTTTATTAAATACAACACTTTATTGCAAAATGCACTAACCGTTCCGGATTTGTCGGCAATTTAAAAAACCGTACTTGACTGTTTTCAGATGTTGAAAAGCAGCCAGGCACAAAACACTTAAATTTATTTTGTTTCGAACATTTAAAATTTTCCATATTTTAAACCGCGTCTAACTCCAACGATTTTTTTTGAAAGAATAACAATTTGCAATATTGGCAACACCACTAATGGGTAATTTTTAAATGTAACAATGAAACACAGGCAAAAATTAATATACAAATGCACACATACCAGAAAAAAAAAAATTTGGCGCAAATTCTTTTTCTGGTATGTATGTAAAATTTGTGCCCAAACATAAGATTCCGGGATCAAATCATAAGATTCCATCTAATTTTTAAGAACATTTCATTCTCTCTCTTGCTAATGGATTTTGCCTATGAAAAATATATGTACTCTTGCGTATTCTTTTCCCCGTCTGCCACGTGCTTTTTCTAGCTACTTCGCTAGCTTTCCTCACTTTACCATAGTTACACTTTGTTAATACGTATCTATATTTATCTCTGTTACACTAACATAACGTTATCTAAAAAAAATCATTCCTAGATAAAAAGATTGCGGGTTGAATTTATATACATTTTTTATTGAGAAAAAGCACACATGCATGGAAAATAAAAATAATGGGCGGCAAAAACGGGCGTATAATTTTAAAAATAAACACAAGATTGGCGAGGTCACTCACACACAGACTAAACTGCTAACCCGATTTCGACAAAATTTATGCAGTTCATGTATTGGACCCTAACTTAGGACTGATTAGTTTTTGGCCCATATTCGACTATGGCAACACGGTTTAAGAATACGTTTTGTCCAAATATAGTCTATTTTTGCACTAGTTGTAAAACCGAAACTTCACGTCCAATTTTGATGAGATTTGCACAGTTTACACATGTCGAAACCAGGGTAGGCATTATGTACGGTGACAGGCGATATTACTCAAAAAGAAAGCAAATATTTTTAATGTTTCAAATAATATTATTAAATTAATTTTTTTACATTGAAAAAAAGAAAAGAAATAAGAATAAAGTAAAATAAAAAAATTGACAAAAACATAAACATCGACTTCTAAAATCATATGAAAGCAACGAGCGACAATCGCCTGTCGCCGTACAGAATGCCTACCCAGAACATATTAACTTTTCAACGGAATTCACTTCTGGTAACACTAATGCGCAAAACTTTTTTTTAAAAAATGGTGTGGTGGAAACGTAGAAACTTCCCTAATTCGGTCAATAATAGTCGGATTTTAATGATACTTCGATTGTACATTCTGGATAGGCTAACTGAAGAGATAGAATAAGTATCCACTCGGTAGGGGTTGTGCAGGGACTAAAATATAAAGGAAAACTCTAAAAAATTGTTGGGTTACTGGTGATTCATTCATTATTCCCAAAACATCGGAATTTAATTTTAAAAGTCTTAAGAACATATAAAGGGTGATTCATTTAGAGGTACTTTTTTCAAAAGTAAAAAAAAATAAAAAGAAGTCATTTTTATCAGGTTATCTTTATTATGAAACAAAAGAACCATTCTTGACATTTATTTTTTAATGATTATTTCTTTCAAATATTGGCCATAACTACGTTTAACATGGTCCATTCTAAAGTACCAATTTTCGATGACGCGTCCGAGCATTTCGAGTAAAGTTGGCTGCCAATTCCTCAATCGTACCCGGCTTATCCATGTACCCTTTGGACTTTACTTAGCCTACAGGAAAAAGTCTAAAGGTGTGATATTACACGATCTAGGCGGCCAATTCACCGGTCCGAAGCGTGAAATTAACTCTTCACTGAATTGTTCTCGCAATAAAGCCATGGTTTCACGTGCTGTGTGGCAAGTAACACCGTTTTGTTGGTACCAAATATCCTGGAGATCACGAGCTTGAATTTGAAGCACGTTACCGGCCGCCATTTTGAACAAATATGGATCCATGATTGCACCAGCCCGCATAAACCACATCTCTGGAAGTAAACGGTAGCTCTTGATACTCTTCAGCTTGTTCATCAGCCCAAATATGGTATGGCATTTTCGCCTATTGACATATCTTTTTAGACAGAAATTCTGCGATAAAATAGCGAATCATCACTAAGCTCACAACTCCATAATTTGAAGACGATATGCGGATGTAAGTCTTTCCATGATGAAATATCAAACAATACTGAACAAAAATACTATGACAGATTAACACGACTCATCTGTCAAGCTATCCATAGAGAAAAAAGTACCTCTCTAAATGAAAACTCGTTTTTCTTTCAATATCAATTTATTTATTAGAATTTTTTTTTCTTTTATTAATTATTAATTAATTAATTTATTTATAATTTTTGTTTTTTCTTTCTTTTTTAGTTTGTTTCACAATTTTTACCATTTTCTTCTAATTTTTCCTCTTCTTTCCTTTTAGAATGAAAAATTTGATTTTGGCGATAACTTTTTTTTGTATTTTTTATTAATTTCTTTTTTAATAATTTCTTTTTTATTTTTACACTTGTTTCTTGTTTTTTTGTTTAGTTTTGTTCTTTTGCAATTTTAATTGTAAATTTCATACTAAAAGCGTTTTATGTTTGTTTGTTTTTTTTTAGTTGTTATTTAAATTTATAAGATTTAATTTTAGTTTCTTTCTTTTTTGTTTTTAATATGCGAATAAATAAGTTTTTTTTCTTTAATTTTTAAAATTTTCTTTTACCTTTTTTCTTTTTTTTAGAATTATTTTAGTGTGACTATTTTATTTACTTATTAATTTTTCAAGTTTTAATTTCTTAAAATTTTAATTTAGTGTTTTTTGTTTTTATTTTTCGCTACTTTTATTCAAAAAAAAAATAAGGAAAAAATTAAAAATAAAAAATCTTATTAATAATAATTCTTTCTTAATCGAAAAACATTTTAAATTGATTATTTTTTTCTTTTTCAAAATTATATATTTTTTAAATTTTTTAGTGTGATTGTATGTCTATGTAAGTTTTTTTTTTTTTAATTATTTCTAAATATTTTAAGGCAAAAGGAGAATGGATTTAGCGTGCGCGCGAGCATTTATCGCGCACAAAACAAATTTCAAATTTAATTTAAATTTTTTTTCATTAATAGTCATAGTTTTCTGTTTTTTTTTTTACTTTTTACTAATCCATTGATTTGTTAAACAGTTTTAATCAAAAACATATAGTAACTTAAAATCGGCCTATAGCCGATTTTTTGATACCCTATGGTAGAAATGAGACAGAAAAACTGTCAAAACTAACATTATTTCAAGGTTTTTTCTTTATAACGTTGTTCCTTCTTCTCAAAACTTCTTCCAATTTGCAGGTAACCTAGACCCTGATAGCATTTATTCAAATCGGTATATTAGTTTTCAAAATACATCAAAAAAACTCTATAAAAAGGATTATTTTCTCCTAGGATTATTTCTTTCTCCTTTATCCTTGGACCGATTTGATTGAAATTAAACATGGTATCGTCTATTTATGTACTTAACCTACATAATTAATTTCCACAAAATTGATTTACAACTTTTCCAATTAAATCCGAAAAACCATAAACAAAAAAACGACAAAACTTTCTGGTCACCCTCATTTTTCCTTTATAACTTTGCTCCCCCTGGATCGATTTTGCTCAAATTAATTATGTATACCAAACCAAGTTAAGGAATATCCAACTCATATTCTAAATTTCAACAAAATCGGATAACGCGTTTTTGAGTTATCTTGTCCACAGACGGACGGACGGACATCCATAAATCGATATAACTTTTGATTCCTGACACAATCATACCCTTAAAACCTTTCTACGACGATTATTTCGATGTGTTACAAATGGAGGGACAAAACAAATATACCCTCTGGTAGTACCTACCATAGGGCATAAAGATATATATGAGTAAAGATATGTAAAGATTTCATTTAACTAAATTAGATCTTGTGGAAGGAACTTTTAGGAGCTTTACCCGTATATTCTGAGCGCAATCATAACAAGTTTTGACTGTCATACCATGACATCATTGTCATAACTCTTTTTAGGACTATTTGGGTATTCTGACGCTGCTCATAACTAATAACTGTCATAAAAAAAAGAAACGAGTATCTCCCTTATGGGGAAAAATATGAGATCATTCAAATGTCTTTTGTTGGTAAGCTATTGATCTGATTTTTTTCAGTGTAAGATAGGTATAAAATACATGGAAACTTGGAGTAACTTCACAAAGTATACTAGACACGATCGACAGACACTAACAAATTACATACAATTTATCACTGAGTATATATACTAATGTGTGTGTATGTGCATAGGAGGTATTGATAATGGGGGGGGGGGTGCAAATACGACCGCGCGCACACATTCTCACAAACAAATGTAAAGCTTATTAAATATAATTATTTCAAAGAATAAACGTGCGTTTGTGTGCATGCGTTTTGGAAGAAAAAAATCCGCCACACTTTTGTAATAAAATTCTTTTAATAAAAATAAAACAAGAAAGAAAATTAAGAACTACGAAAAATTATAGTTTTTCTTAACTAAATAATTATTAATTACTTTGCAAAAAAAAGGCAGGAAAAGAAAGCAACAAAAAACTATATCAAAAGTTATACAGGGAAGTACCCTATAACGCGATTATTGGTACCGCCTTATATGGCAACCGTGTTATAAGAAATTCAGAAGTAATACAAATTAAATGAATTCGCACTGCGTTATATGATGGAATCTCAGAAATAAATAAATCAGACCTATATAAATACTGCTGCATTCTCCAACTACCAAGTTGTGATTGATAATTCGGTTAATTTGCTTAATTCCATAAATCCCTCCTCATTTAAACTCTTTTCCCGAAGTAGTTCTTCTATATTTTCATGCTTTATATTTGCAAATCCTTCGCTGCTCAAAGCAGAATCGCAATATTTATTATTTCTGTAAGTGGGGCTGGAATATCGTTTTCCTTTTGAACCATTTTAGGTAAAAGAGACCTCCAGCATGCATTAAGTGTTGACGGATTTTAATTTTTGCACAAACTGATGAGACAGTTCGAATGCAATCCAAAATAGAAAATTCTTTCCAAACTTGAAGAAGAGTTTTACCTTCATCATTGAAAAATTTGGCGTATGTAAGTGCATTTTAAAAGTTTGAATGATTCTTTGGTTCAGCGGCTGTATCAACGCAGCGCAGTTAGGAGGAAGAAAAACAATTTTCATTTGGCTGATTGAGAATAATGTGAACTATGTACATATAAAAATTTAACACACCGAATATGTGCTGCCATATACATATAACATTTTTCAAATTTTTTAGAGTTGTTGGAGTGTTCTTGTATGAAAAACAAGTTATAAGGAGATCGTGTTATAGAAGAGCGGTCGCTTTTTCGCTACGCGTTACATGAAAATCGCGTTCTAAAAACAACGGGTTACAGGAGACTTGGCAGTATTACACACACACACACACACACGTGCATGAAAACGTAAAACTTTCTAAAAGAAAGTGTCTTTAGCCTCAACATACTAATGTCAAAAAGATCATAAGTTCTGACCGAAAATATTTTACATCATAAAGAAGTTTTATATGTGTTCTCTCTGAGTGATTTTTTATATAATAAATATGGAATAATTTCCACCATTTTTCTAAACACCCACAAATAATTTTTAGACCTATACAAACATTTTCCGAGACTATTTCTCAAATAATCATAGCAACTCGCTCGAATTATAACAGTTTTTAAAACTGTTCTAAATTCATATTTTGGACATAATTATGACCCGATTCACTAGAATACGAATTTTCGAAGGCGGACATAATTTCAGTCAGAATATTATTGTCATAAATATTTATGACCGCAAAACTATCACAATACCAGAATAAGCGGGTTAAACTCTATCGGTAAGACCTAATGTAAATTTCTTATGTTCAATAAAAGCTTTTTTGAACTTTTCACATCTTCTCTTTATTCATATCTTTGGTTTTATTTATTCTTGCCTTATTTTTTTTAATTTTCCTTTTTTTGTCATCATAAAGTTAACTGGATAGATATGTATGCACACAAAGAAACGATTGTTACATAATATCTATCCAATGAAACCAGTAACAACAAAAAATGCACATATTTGATACTAATTTAAATTAAAAAACACTTATCGAGTGTATATCAGAAGTAGAGAACGAAACGCGAAATGATTCTTTTTTGATGAGTCACTGATTGGAAAAAGTGGTTTAGAAAAGAATAATTTAAAAGAGCAACTTGTTTATATATAAGGCTGCATATGCACTGAATGAGACAAAACAGCCTAATACAGTTTTTTTTACCAATAAATACACAGAAGTATGTATGCGCAAACTCACATTAAATTTGGATGTTTTTGCCTGATTTAGGGCCGGTTTGTTCACTCTTGGTCAACTTTAATCCATGATTATTCCAGTGATTAACCATAGATTGCGTTTGTTCACCAAAATTTTAATCAGAGAATCCATGGTTTGGTTAGTTAATCCATGATTTCGTTAATCAGCCGATTTTTCGTGATTAACGCCATTTAACCCATGATTTACTGGAATTTCGTTTGTTCATGCTTGGTTTTCAGACTGCGTTTTACTTTTGACATTATATTTTGACATTCATAGAACAACATTCAATGAAAATATTGAGTGATACAAAATTAATAATAATAAAATTATTGTTAAAATACCGATGATATGATTGAACATTTTTTAAGTTAATTTAATTTTTTTTTACTGTTTTAAATAAGTACCATTAAATTCAGAAAATTGAATTCATATTGTCTAATCAATAGGAATATAACCGAAATAAATAAATCAGAAACAATTTCGCGATATTCAACAAATCGCCAATTCTAACAAGTCATTAATCATTCAACACGGATTTTTGGGTTCGAAATCCCTTTTGTATACTTTTCACATATTATCCAGATTTGCTGCCCATGAATGTGTTTAGAGAATGAATATAATGCACTCAATTAAAAAAGATTATTTTGTGTCGCCTTGTGTCCTTTCATTTCATTTTGATGCAAAAGCCATATCACGGACATTTTATGAAATAGGTAAACAATTTTATTACACAAATTCAAATTTATATTAAATTTACTCAAAATAATTAATAAATAATAAAAACATTTTAAATAATTACCGAAATCAATTATTTAAAAATTCAAAAATTTAAATCAACCATGGATTACAATTTGACAGATGCATTGGAAAACCACTGGAAAAATGGAAAAATCTATGGTTTGGTTACCAAGGTGAAAAAAAAGTGAACAAACGCATTTCGTTAACCACAGATTCATAATCATGGATTAAGTAAAATCTGTGGTTACCTAATCACAGATTTGACCAAGAGTGAAGAAACCGGCCCTTAATGTGGGTTTGCGCATATACTTCTGTGTATTTATTGGTAAAAAAAACTGTGTTGGGCTGTTTTGGTTGAATCAGCGTGTTGTTCAGCCAAAGTGGTTAAATATATCAGAACTATTTCTAATCAAAGTCGAACTATCAGCAGATTTATGTGCAGACCGAACCAGTACGTTTGGACCAAAAAAATCCGCCCATAAACTTGGACCAATTTGGTTCATTAGTTTGGTACGAACCAAATGAAACCGAACTGGTATAGTGTTGGCGCATAAACTGCTTTGGACCAAAACAAAGCCGAAACATAACCTGATGTTTAATTGTGAATGAAAAAATCTTACTGATGCGAATTTATGATAAAAAGTGAGGTTGAAAAAGCGCGCATAAACTCAACAGCTGAAAGGGCCGAACCAGTCCACGCGTACCGATTCAGTCTGGACATAAACGGGTGAATGAGTAATTATAAAGCACCCACCACAAAGCAAGCGAGCCATATCAGAATAACATACAAAAAAAAAAACAAAACAAAACACGCTGCAATAAGTGTACGGGTTATCAAAAGCAAAATCTATTAGGAAAAGTGAGAATGAATTTTTTTTTCTACAAAAAAGCACATGGTACGACGTCATTCACTCTCATGAAATTTCAATACCACTCTTACCGTTTTTCAGGTATTTGTGCTGTGCTGTATTCTATATACTTCGCATGGATTTATTTGTTTAAAACAATATGAATTTATGTTAAAATCAAACCCAATTTTTCTGTCACCGATATGAGAAAAATGTAGCTCTATCTTATATGTCAGAAGAGTGGATAAAAAATTGTTGGAGTAAATTTACAGTCGAAATAGGAAAAACGTCGTCACGCCAGAGATTGGATGTTGGAATAATTTATAATTACTCATACTGCTTCTACTTCCTCCTACTTCAACACAAATGATGATATATCACATTCGATGCTTCATTTATTCATGTGACCTTATGAATGTTAATAATATGTGAGATGCTTCCTTTAAGGATATATATCTGAAGTTTTCTAGCCGTTACTTACTAGCATATTGCTGATATAGACATGGAACGTGATTTTATGATGCAATCTCTTTTGCCATTTGACTGCTTCATATTTATTGTTCCTAGCATACGATTCCTAGCTAGCTTTTTCGTTTATATACAATATTATTCCTTTTTTTTTGTCATTCATATTCCATTAGACATTTCATAACCTACTTGATTTCTTAATACTAAAGGCACACATAGGGTATTCATACCTTAGTACCGATACTACAGTATAGCCTTGTACCATGGTATAAAAAGGGGTTGGCACACATAAGACATAGTATTTGTCTGACATTTGAAATTCTGCCATTTCAACGAGAATATGGGAATTTCTTTTCGCTCCTCTTAAATCCTCTATATGATTCCTACAAACATGTATAAATTTTGAGGTTTCATTAACTCATAAAATTTTGGGTATTTAATTACTTTCTCCACTTTTTTAAAATAATATTTTCAAAAAAAAAGTGTAAACATGTGTCAATTGCTTAGCTCACCTACAAAATTCCATTCCCTATTTTCCGCTTCAATAAAAAGGGGCGACAATCACTAAAAAATTAAGTAAAAAAGGAAATACCACGTACTTTTTCGAATTTAAATACCAGATTTATGCTACGTAGTTGAAATTGTATTCAGCTAGTATTCGACGACACACATATGGTATACCACATGGTATCCTTAAACTATGGTATGAATACCCTATGTGTGCCTCTAGTATAAGATGATAAAATATTTACAATATTGTGTGAATACTCCTAATAAGGAGTATGTTTAGAGAATAGATCTTTATGCAAATAAAGAAGCAAAAGAAAGATTATTTTGCTTAAAATGAATGATGATCACGACTCCTTTTGCAGATTACTGATCTAGCTATTTTGGATTAACTAAATCGGTTCAAATGAACTAGTTACGATACACAATATACCACTAGGTGGTGACCAACTTCACTATATATAGGCTCATCCAATTTGAGTTTCTTACGTTGGTGGCAGCACTGTAATTCAAGCAGCTGTCGATAATCACTTGTTTTCAAAATGTCGTCAAATGTCAGTTTGCTATAATATCTACATTTACGAAATCGGATCGCTTAACCACCGCTCAACCATTGTTACCAGTAGAGCAGGTAGTTGATGCTGATTTTTCAAAAAGAATCGACACAAAATACTTTTTTAAAAATTTTTGTCGAGATCATAGAAATTTTTTAATATTTCACAAAATCGAAACGACAAACCAATAATTCTGGGCCCAGATTAAATTTTATTTCCATAAAATATGATCGAGCAAAAAAATTAAGAATCGCTCGACTGGTCGACTTGTTGGTGTAATTTTTACTACTGACAGACAATATAATGTTGTCAAGCAACATTCATGTGGAAAACTGAAAAATGTGAAATCGCGACCGCTTAGGTTCGAACTTAGGCATCCCTGGTTTACTACTAAATTGGCTTTCTCACTAAGCCACTTTTTCATGTAATTCAAATTCTCCACTTCTTTTGTACAACTTATTTGTGTATTACTTCTTTTACTCCTATATTCATGTCAAATTTTAGTGTTGCAAGATGTGCCGTTTACATTTGGCGGTAGCGATTTGAATTAGACGGACACCACTTCAATTGCCGGACCCGGTATTTGTTAAAATAAAAAATAGGGTGTAAGTGTCAATCATTGGATTAGTAATTGTTTTTTTTCCCTTTTTTTAATAACAAATATTTATATACAATAATTTTATAA
The DNA here is from genome assembly GCA_963422695.1 of Xylophagus ater. Taxonomy (NCBI): domain Eukaryota; kingdom Metazoa; phylum Arthropoda; class Insecta; order Diptera; family Xylophagidae; genus Xylophagus; species Xylophagus ater. The sequence continues at coordinate 61,145,211 of OY730480.1, forward strand.
AGATTTGTTTTTAACAAATCTTATCTTCATGGCTTTTTTTTAATGCTTGTTTAATTAGAATTTTGTTGTTTTTTGTTTTTTTTTTTTTGTTTAGAAATTTAAGGGAAAAGCAATTTTCTTTTTTATTATTATTATTTTTATTATTTACATAATTTTTTTCTTCTTTTTTTCTAATTTTTAACATTAATTTTTTTTTAATTAATCATAATTAAATCAAAAATCAGAACGGTAATATTCTTTTGTTTTTCGTGTTTCTGTATTTTTAACAACAATTTTTATTTTTTATTTTTTATTTAAAAAAAAAAAAAAAAAACAATTTTTTGAAAAACAAAAAAAAAACAAACCAAGAAAAAGAAGAAGAAGAACGACTTATTTTATTTATTAATTAAAGTAGTACTTAAAATCCAAAAAAAATAACGAAAAAATACGAAAAAACATTCTAAAAATTGCGTTTTTTTAAAAATATATTTAATTAATTTCTTTTGAAATTTTCTTTTCTTTTATTTTTTAACAATATTTTTTTAAATGTAAATTTTTAAATTTTGAATGTTTTTCTTTTTCAAATTCTTTTTTAAATTTTTTTTTAAATTTTTTTTTTAAATTTTTTTAATTAACACTTCTAAATTTTTTAGTTTTAAGAAAATTTACTTTTTTTTTGTTTTTTTTACAATAAAATATTTTTTATGCGAAAATTTAGTTGCATTTTTTTTTAATTTTTAATTTTTTAATTTTTTAATTTTTTAATTTTTTAATTTTTAAATTTTTTAATTTTTTAATTTTTTTAAGTTTTTTAACTTTAAATTTGTTCCACTTTTAATATTCTAGATACATTTTTTTTTCTTAAATTTTAATCTTTATCTTTTATCTTTTTTTCTTTTCTTCTTTTTCTTCAATTATTTCTTATTATTATTAATTTCTTTTCTTTTCGTTTTTGTTTGTTTTGGTTTTTCTTTCTTTTTTGTTGTTGTTGTTGTTGTTTGGTGTGTATTTTATTGTTAATAAAATATTTTCTTTTTTTTTATTTACATATTTTGTTGTTTCCTTTTTTATGTTTTACACATTTTTTATTTTTATTTTTTTGAATTGCTAATTAATTTGTTTATTTTTTTTTTAATAATATAATAATATATTTTTATTAGTTGGTTTTTTTTTTCATTTATTTTTAATTAATTTATGAGTTCTTAAACGCCCTCATTGTGTGTGTGTGTGTGTGTGTGTTTTTTTCCTTTATCTCTTACATATCCATAAATATATAAATAGGGTAAACTAGTCAGTTTTCTGGTCTTGCCTCTATCAACTAAATAGCAGAGACAGATTTACGTGTATGTCTGTAATAAAATTCTAATGCAACATTCCTTCATCTATCTTCTAAAAAATTAGTATTTCTTTTTTTTGTTGTTGTTGCATTTGTTATGCTCTAATGCTCTTTAACCACCCAGTGATTTTAAACACGGTTTTTCACACGTTTCTCAGATATTCGTGTAAACTAAAAACGTGCTTAAAAAAAGATAAGTTTCCTATAGTAAAATTGGGGTCAAGTTTCATGTCGGAAAGCCGTGAAAGATGAAATAAAGAACTATATTTTAGTTTAAAAACCGTGTAAAAAAATGCTGAACATTATAAATTTAAAGATATATGTAAAAATATATAAAAGGAAAATCCTTCTCTCTCTCCGCCGTCTCTCCGTCCTGTATCGTTGAGCAAAAAAAAATGCAAATCGATTTTTAGATATGTTGTAGAGAATTACTTGAAACTTGGAGAAATTTTGTTTCTGAGGAGATTGCGGTCGGGCGGCGGCTTGAAAGCTAATTTCGGAAAAGTTTATTTATAATCTGAAATATACATTGGACACATGATTTTGACCTGAGACAATGCTATTGAGATTTTTATAGCTCACATTCTAATGTACACGACAAAGTTCTATCTGCGCCACCCGCTTTGGTGTTGAAGGCAATAGAAATTCATGAACTTTTTATACAGCAGTCGAACACGATTACAATGTTCAGCTAAGTTGTAGAGGTTTTCATGGAGACTATTTCTTTCGAAGACCTTATATAGATTCGCCTCTCATCACTTTGGTGCTGCAGTCATTTCTAGGTTGTTTTGCCCTCTAATACCCTATAGACGTTTTTTGCCTTTACTTAATATATTGTATATTTGACGAGAGCTATTTTACCAATCAGGAAAATGAGACCAATTTAATGTCTTCGCTCGGGATGTTGGGAGCTAAATACTGTGCATTCTGAATAGCTCGACATAAGGCATGAAATATATCTTCAGTGATGTTACGAGGTAAATATGTACATATATTAAAATAACCAAAGGGGTGACCAAGGGGAGTTCTACGAATGAGTGTTATTATTTTAAGATTCATAATGTTTCAAATTAATATGCTACGCTGGAATTAATTTTGTTAATTTACAGTGATTTGTAAATTGAAGTTTCTAGGAGCCCGTCTTAGGACGGATATAATAATAACAATGGTAGGTTATTGAGCTGAAAGCAGATATAAACAAACAAACTAATTTATTAGTTGTTTTCCATTCCATTTCATATATAAGTAAATACTTCAACACTAGGTAATTCCTCTAGTATAGTTGAACATACTTATAGGCGCTTTCTATTTACAAACTTTCAAGTATGTACTTAAATATTTACATGTACATAAAGTGTATAATGTGTTATATTAAGACTACACAGAACGCGACAGATCCACGACAGACTATTTTTAATATACAATCTGATCAATGTGAGTCCTATAGTTAACAAGAACGAAATGTATATAATATAATGTGAATCAGAATGTTGATGGGTCTCGAGCGTAAAGCCCTTGTCGCCATTGTCGGTATTGTGAAACTGGGACATTGCTCCTTAAACGAACACATGTGGGGAAAAATAGGGTTGGCCGAGAGTCCGATATGCGATGCCTATGACTGGAAGAAAACAAGTCAGCAAGAACATTTTTTTGTTTTGAATGCCCGGCTTTTTCACACGAACAAGACTTGCCGCACTGGGTGCATGCACTCTGAGTAAGGAGGGGTTAGTTAACTTGGACTTAATTATATAGTTAGAAGGACAAATCGGGTTCGGGGAATAGACCTAGTCTCTCAACAAAATCTTGTAGGAGGAAGCACAATGTGTCAGTAAGCCCTATGTGCTAAGGCCACCAACTGCATGCGCACCTGGCTTCTCCAATACAATACAATAAAAGGCCTTGCAAAATTGCAAGAGCCTTCCACTTACATTTTCGAATGGAAATTATATTTTTGCCGAATAGTTTACCCTATTTTCCGTTTAAATATTTATTGTTGATTATTTATTTTAATTTAATTTAATTATTTTTTATATGTTTTTCTTTTTTCTTTTATTTATTTGTGTTTGCTTTTATTTTATTTTTGTTTTTGGTTATTTTTTTTGTTTTAATAATATTTAATTAATTTATGTTTTTTTTATTTATTTATTTTATATTTTTTTTTCAATAGGCACCTATTTAAAACACTAGGGTTTTTAAGATACAACCCAATATATATATATTTATAATAAAAGGTATTTTTTTTCTTTTAACTCTTAATTAATATTAAATATTGTGTATTTATCTTTTTAAAAGGATATTTTTTTCATTTAAATATTTTGTATTTTATACAATTTTTAGAGAGAAGTGTTTTCTGTTATTTCTAATTTTTTTTTATTTGTTAATTTTCTTTTAAAGTTTTCTTCTTTTTTTTTGATATTTACAATAATTTTGAATTTTCTTTTTTTTTGTTGTTGTTTTATACAATATTAAAAAAAAAAAATTATTTTTTTAATTTTGTTAATTATTTTTCTTTTTTTTTGAAAATTCGCGTATTTTTTATCTTATTTTTTAAAATTTTTATTTGTTTAATTATGTTTTCAACTTTTTTATAAATTTATATAAAAAAGAAATAAAATATAAAAGAAAAATAAATAAAATAAAATTGTCTGGGAAATTCTTTGCGTTGTAACAGCATTCGAGTTTTCCATACCAACAAAAAAAAAACAGAGAGAGAGATAGTTGTATCGAAATTTGAATGTAACAGATAAAACAATTGTCAATCAATTCATTTAAATGTTTATTTACTCTTTAGTTTGTTTGTTGGTGTTTTTCTATGAGATGAGGTAACATACCCTTTCTTTAAAATTATAATGCATCCATTATTTATAGTACATGGCGCTTACATGGGTGAGACTTCAAAACCAACTTGAGATCGACTTGAAACTCAAATCCGGGGTTTTTTTTTTAGCTTTATCAGATTCAAAGATTGACTTGAAATCTCAAATTCAAGCGGAATTCAGTTTGACAGATGCGCTAAAGGTTAGATTTTGCTTTTGTTAATACTTCATTTTAAATTCTCAAGTCGGGTTTGAAGTCGATATGGGTTTACTTGAACGATTTTAGGGATCTTGTAAACCCCATAAATGTCTTTTAAGCTGCATATTCACGAAACGTATAAAAAGGTTTTTGCTTGCGTGCGGTACAAAAAAGAATTAATTATTAAATCAGGAGTATTAAAATGAGAGAGGAAACTAAGATTGCGTTTCTCTCATTTTATTATTCATGTGCCTAAGCAAGCAAAAACATTTTGCGCGTTTAGTGGATACACAGCTTTAGACATTACATCATGCTCAATATCCTAGCTAGATAGTGACGAAGTCTCAGAGTATTCCTGAAAAAAAACATGTTGCTCCCATTTTAATATTCCACAATTTAATTTCTCTCTTTTATATAACATGCTTGGAAATAATATTTTGCACGTTTGATGCACACTCGACATAAAAAAATCTTATCGTGAAGGAAAAACGGAAACTAACTTTTAAGGTGAAGATTAAAAAGAATAAAACGTCTATAAGTGTGAAAATACACCAACCATTTTATCTGCTCATCGTTGCCACACACGTATTGGCATTCTAAGATATCACTTTATAGTATAACTGAAATATGTTTTATATGGATATGCGAACTATGAACGTTCATATGTGCGTGTGTAACGTATGAAAACATCCTAAAAAAATACTTCATTTGCATAAAATTAGCAATGTCCTCGTTTCAGAGTCCAAAAAATTATGATATTGAACATATATGTATGTGTGCAAGCCTTTTCTTAAATGTAGAGAAAGTTTTTACTTCAGAGTGTTCTACAAGAACGTGAAATGAAGCATTAATATGTTTCGAAAGAAATGGAAATGTTGGCTTGTTTGTTTCGTTTGGACGACAACGCACCTTGAAATATTGCTGGTGAAAAACTCGAATCCTTTTACAAAGCATAATGTTCTTGTTCAGTTTTGTGTTTTTTTTTCTGTGTGTAGATATTCTGAATTGTATATTTTTATGTTTCTTATACACATTTTTATGCTGTACTCTTTTTGATTGGAATTTTTATTCTGTTAATCAAAAAAAAAATTAAATTAAATATTAAATTAATAAAATTGAAATTGTTTTGTATTTAATATCTTGAATTAGAGTAGATCATGCCGTATATTAAGATGTGTGTGTGTGTGTGTGTGCCTTCGTTCTATGGTTTTTTCTGCGCATCCACGTCATTCGTGACCCGAAATACATTGTTCGTATGAAATATCATTATTAAATATATATGCTTGAATGAAATGTGGTCGCAAATGTCATAAAAGTACGAAAATATATATTCAAAATGGCCGGTATGCGCACAGCGTAATGTTGTATTCTTTCATTCATTCATTGACTTTAATATAATACACTTATTTTGTAGTATTTTTAAATACACACATATGTATATATATAATATAATTTCTGTCAGGCTTCGAAATAAAACTCGTACAGTCTAAGGATAATATAGAGATTACGAGCGAATATATAGCAGGGCGGCACAAAGCAAGACAAATTTTAAAATGACCGTCGTGTGCGCGCGCTACTGCACTATTGTTGTGATAATTCACTATTGTGTTGGGCAGCGTTAATAAGACACGATAGTGGATTAAGGAAGTGTTTAGGCTCAAATATAATGTGCTCTGCATGGCATAGGAAAAGACAAAAAAACTGATGGAATGCTTACTTATGCATGTCAAATCCGTAGAACTGATTACAATGTGCATAAGCCAGAATAACCATTTGACTCAAAAAATTTTCTTTTTTTAATTGTTTTTTGTCATGTAAAAGTGATTTTGAAAAATTGAAAATCGTTTAGAAAACAATTTTTCAAAAAAAAACCAAATCATCAAATCACGTTTCATGAGAAAAATATTTGCAATTTAACTGTCATTCCGTACGGAATGTACTAACTGATTTGTATTGCTTAAACATAACGAAACAGAAATCGAACTTAACGAATGCACGCGTATGCATAATATAATCTTGGAATAGGATTCATGTATATTAGTACATTTCTGTCAGTTTTGCGCTGCCATGCAGAGCACATTCTATTTGAGCCTTTTGAGTGAACTTTTTCTTCACGAAACTAATGAGGATCGGAACCATAACGCTGCTACCCGAATCAATGATAATGATGCAATTTTTTGTTTTGTAGATATATTAAAATTAATATCAATTGATGTTGATTTTTTTCTTTTCTGTTTGTTTTCTTGTTTGTTTTTTAGTGTGTATTTATCTGAATGAGAGAGAGAGAGAGGCAAAGAGAGAGAGGATTTTTTTTGAGGTGAATTAAAAGAAATCATAATATATATATATATATATATATGTAATATTTAAACAAATAATAATAAATTTTATTTAATTATATACCTTTTTCTTTTTTTTTTAATTTTAATATGTTCTTTTTTTTAATTTAATTTTTTAATAAATTTACTAATTTTTTTTTCTTTTATTTTTATAATAAATGGCAGTGAAGCAATTTTTTTTTTTGTTTTTTTCATATCAAGCAAAAGTTATAAATATAAATAAAATAATTAATAATATTAATAATAAATGTATACTAATAATAATAATTAATTATAATAATAATAATGAAAGAAAAAAAACACATAAGTATTATGACAAGGAAATTTCTTCTTCGACTAAGGAAATTGAAATATAATATATTTACACCTCATATAATGTGGAACGTATATTTATGAGTCTTACACGAGGCCCTGTAGCTGTACATATAAATATATTCGTTTCTTGTTTTTTTTTGTTTTTAATTTAAAGCCGGAACTAGATTCAACCGAAAAAATGGAAATTCAAATTGTTATACCAGCAACTATTGTAGGACATATTATAGCTGTGTATAAGGGTCGATATTTCACAGTGATGGCTTAAGCCTAAGCAAGATTCTAGAGCTCATAAGATCAGCTTTTTTACCTTTACATTTCATAGTACAGGCTTAAATGATTTTTGACAAGGGGGTACTATTGTGAAAATTGAGTTTAAGCTCTCGATATTGCTAGCTTAAGCTCTACTTAAGCTCTGAATAATCCGCGCTGTCAAAAGCAGTTTGTAGCTTAAGGATCAGTTAAGCAACAGACTAGGCACTGTAAAATCGGCCCTATGTAAGATTATACCATTTTATACTCGCTTATTTAAGCAATGTTATTATTTGCCGGGGTTTAATTTTAATATGTTATTTAGTACTATATTCAAGATAATAGGTGGCACAAATCGAAACTCTTGTTTTTTTTTTACTTTTTATTGCAATATTTGAAATTAACAGAAATTTGGTGTTTGGAAGCTTTATCGCACAGATTTTGGTACCGTTTTTTTTTATTATTATTATTTTCAGATTTATTTAGTTCAAGCAATAGCTCAAATATGGCCGTCTCGTAAAATATTATTTATTTTAATTTCATTATTTGCCTAAAAAAAAAAATTAAAAAAAAAACAGGAGAATTTCTAATTTTTTTCGAACGTCCAAAAGACATGCATATATGGCTGAAGTTGGTTACGTGTTCCATCGAAACCAAAGTCAGTAGTACCAACATCCGAAATTACAACAGTATAGAATTGTTTCAGCAAAGATATTAGATAAAGATGATGTGAAAAATTCAACAAATTCGCTTAAGGTGGAGGTACCACACCAACACGACACTGATGTGGCAATTTAGTGCTCTTTTGACTTCAAAAAATCTGCTGAAAAATAATGCATTGATTATTGTTTATGTCACACTTAATAAAAACATCATTATTTAGATTTTGATTGTCAAAAGTAGTGGTCAAAATGGACTTTAACGACGAAGAATTTTTTTTTCTTTTTGAGAAAATTTCTAAAATTAACGTACTCGTCTCTCGTTTGAAATAATCCTAGCATTGAGGAATCTCCATTAACATTAATAACTACATTAATATAACCACCATATCACTTTAGGCGTGGCAGAATGCGTTAGAGATGATATATAATGTCGGTGATAATCATTACATCGCTAGCATCATCACCTTCAGGCCCGGCAAATAATGTGGTATGGTGGGCAGCTCTATACCCACATGCGTTATACATCTTTTTTTTTGCAAAAAAAACGAATGACTAGTAGGGGACTTATTCCATAGTTCGTGCGCTTTGTACATCTGGTGTTGATGATTCCAGTGTCATTCCAGTTCGATAGAACCAAATTTTTCTGTTCTCCGTCGAGTCAAAACATATTTAATAGATCAACAATGTTGTAGGATCGGCTCAATAATATTGCTATCCTACATGTTTATTCTGATATTACACGATAAGCTAGATTTGTGCAGAAACTGTTAAATCAGTTTATTTCGCAGTGCAGCGCAATTGACGTTTTTGTATGTACATATCCGATCAGCTACCCACCGGGCGCCCCGAACATAATCTGCCGGGCCTAAGCATATTGCCAGATCACTTGAGTAAATGACATTAATCTTATATCAAGAGAATTTATTCTTCTGAAAGGCTCGCGTCATTAGATCTTAATGTTATTTACTTAAGTATTTAGTTAAGTAAAGTTAAGAATTAAGACTTGAGTCAATCCGATCACAAAATTTTTTCTGATTGAGTTGAACTTTGCATGTAAACCCAGATCGACTTCAAATCGAATTGAAAATTTAAAATGGAGTATGAAAAGAGGTTAAACATAACCTAAAAAAGAAAATTTTGTTTGGCAGCGTCTATAAAATTGACGTTGATTTGAAGTCGATTTCAAGTCAATCTTTCAATCCGGTAAAGATAAAAAGCTCGGGTTGAATTTCCAGTCGATGTCGTCAATTCTGAAATCACCATGTAAACGAAATAATTGTTATCTTTGGTGAAATGTTGTATGTTGTTAAAAATCTAGTTCCAGCTTAAAGAGACACAATTGTTAAATATCGCACAAAAAATACTATAGAAACTCTTGTCTTTTTTCGCGATTTTTTGTATTTTCTTTTTAAACTTAATGTTTTAAACGAGTTGGCGCGACGGTATGTTTTTCTCTATGATTTTCAGAGTTGTTTTTCTTTTCTTCTCGTCTTTTAATTAATATATATTTTTTAAATTCAATTAGTTCTTTTGTTTATTATTTTTTAAAGGAACTCTAAATATCAGGAACTTTAATTTTGTGTTTTTCTTTGTTTTTTTCTTTTATGTAATTGAGAAAATTATTGGTGTTGTGTGGTTGTAGATTTTCAGAAGAGGGATTTAATCAAAAAAAAGAAATCTAAATATTTGCCAAATTAAAAAAAAATTAATTAAAAATAAAGAAAAAAAATTTAAAAAAATGTTTTTCATGTAGTTTTTTCAATATTTTTTCTTTTCTTTTATTATTCACTTTTTTTCATTATTATTTTTATATTTTTTTTTCCTTTTTTGTGGTTGAAATTTTCATATATTTTCTTTTCGTTTTTCTTTTCCTCTTTTTTTTGTGATTTATTTTGCTTAGTAAATAATTCGTTAAAAAAAATAGAAAATAAAATAAAAAATTTTTTTTTAAACAAGAGCGAAATTCTATTATTTAATTAATATTTGTTGATAAACAAGCGCTTTTTTTTTGTCAGGGGAAGAGGAAGCAGGTTCCTTAATTTCCTGTTAAAAAGAAATACAAATAAGAAATTGTTAAAATACGTTCGTTGCAAAGGAAAAAAAGAAAAAAGAGCCAAAACTTTCAAATCTTCATATGTATATATAAAAAAAACACAGAAACCTGTCTAAGACAGAATATATTTCTCTGGATCAAGATTGAAATCTTTTTAGGTATATTGTGCACTATTCTGTGGTTCCATCTTAAACAGATTTAACTCATGAATTAAAAATTATATAGATTTTACGCTTTCCCATATTTCAAATTGGTTTTTTCTGCGTGCACCTACGTCACGCGAGACATGAAATACATTGTTTCTTTCTCTCTATGAAACATCACGATTATATTTATTTAAAAGAGAATCCACATGTGATACCATAAAAGAATGAAAATAATAATTCAAAATGGCCGACAATTCACAATATCTTTATATTCTTTCATTCATGGATTTGACTTTTTTTACGAGACTATCTCACATCAAAAAAAAACAACGAGGTTAAACACTTGTATTCTCCTCTAAACGAAAATGAGGTGGGATTAAATAATTTTCCACAAAAATATGCTTGAAATTTAGTTCTTGTTTACACAGACACACACACACACAGAAAATGCACACAAAGCTTTTACCTAGTTCTGGCAACTGAATTTTTTTGTTTGTGTGAGAACTGGAGTGGAATCGTGCAACTGGTTTTGACCCAAATCGTATTGGCAAAGCATGGGGATTGCAATGCTTTTTCGATACGATTTAGTCTCAGTCGAATTACACGATTCCACTTATACCTTGAAACTGATATTATGTTTTTTTTTTGTCAATTTCATAGCCTTTCATAGCTATCTCTTTTCCACATTGTTAATTAATATAATTGTCATTTTGATATTTCATTAGGCATTTTAAATTATAAACTAAACTTAAAAAACGTCCAATCGACCTCTAAATTCAGGCAAAATATATCTCCAAAGTAATCGATGACAAAGTATAACGAAATAACAGAAAAAAACTATGAGTTAAAAAGAGAAAAAACATGTTTCAACATAGACACTCGGACAAAAGTTTTAATAAACTTGTTATAAAAGTTGGACCATTTATCAGACTCAAAAAACTCACAAACTGCGATCGGAAAAGATCTACATAAATCTTTTGATTTTTTCAAAGTGTGATTTTAAGTTTAACAAATTTCTTGGCTTTTTCTGAAAGTTACACGTCGATTTTATCGAACGAAGTAATCCATTTTTTATTCGCATATGTCACACTTAATTCGATAAGTGACGCGACTCTCAGAATTGATAACGCTTGCTTAGATGCTTTTCATATACATATAGATTAGGCGTTGATTACCCCCAAACTTTTCTCAACAGTCGCAGACGGTTCGTACATTTACTATGATTGTATGGTGTTGTAAAGTGAACTAGTGACTATCTCTCCATATATATGTATATATACACTAGCGCCAGAGACAGGGTAGATCATAACAAAATAAACAACAACAAAAAAAAATTATAATGATGGACATTACACATACAACATCCACATTGTCCACAGAATATTCTTTCAAAAAAAAAAAGAACTGAAATTACCAAAATAAAGAGATTTCTTTTAGACAAAAAAAAAAAGAAAAAAGAAATGAAAAAGAAAATAGGAAATTGTTTTTGACAAATTAAAAACAAAAAGAAAAATAAAGAAAATGAAATTTATTATTTTATAATGTTTTTTTTTAATTTTTTTTTACTAACAAAATAAGAAGGAATATTTTTTTTTCATGTTTTTAAATTTTTAATATTTTTCTTTTTAATTAAACGAATTTTTAATGTTTTTTTAAATTTTGTTGTAATTATTTTTTAATTATTTTTCGTCGTATTTTTGTTGGGTTGTTTTTCTTTTTGCTTTGTGTAAATTCTTCGATTTTTCTTTCTTTTTTTTTTTAATTAAGTTAGTTTATTTTTAAGTTTTCCCAAGTTTTTAACTGGAAAAACATTTCTTCATTTTTCAAATATACGTTTTTTTTTGTTGTTGTATTATAATTTCTTATGCATTTTTAATGTGTGTATGTGTATTTTGTTTTTTTGAAGAGTTTAAAAAAAACTAATATATAAAAAAAACAAGCGGGTATATATTTTTTGGTGTGGTTTCTCCATTCAAAGATTTGCTTTCTTTTTTTTTCTTCTTTACCCCAGGGCGAAGGCTCTCCCTCTCACGACACATGGGCATGGACACTTAAACGGCATCTAAATTTGTGAGCCCGAAAAAATATTCGATTATTTTTATAAGAAACATAATTAAAAGAAAGAACGTTACAAGAGTGAAGAATTATTCAAAAAAAAATTACACGACTTTTTAAAAAGATAAAGAATATAATTTCCATGCGCCTGAAATTAGGTAATTTGTAATTTCTTGATGAAATTTTATATGTATTCATTTCTCAAGACTTTTGTTTCAGCTTTATAAAATTCTAAACACTCCCTTAACGCGCGCGTTACGTTCTTCCGCCATTATTGGCAAGTTTTTTTTTTTTAAATCTGATAGATAAAACAATAAATGGATAAAATTCTTGTTTATTATGATATTTGTCTTTTAAAAAATATTTGGCTATTTTTAAAAAGCATCTTCCTCTATCATCCAAAGAAGAATAAATGCTTTATGCTGTCATGTCAGCATAGCTGATTTTTTTGTAAACTCCATATATGTATGTATGTATGTGTTTCGCGACAGTCTCAACAGAAATACGATTAGCATGAAATCTCCCACCTTGAACAGCAACGCATTACACTGTCGTAGTAAATACATAAATAAAAAAGAGCCCCTAGAGAGAGCACCCAATTTTATAGGGGGCATCAAATCTGTAAAATAATGTTTACTACCCCACTGGATTTCTGAGAAGAAATAAAACATTCAGTGTAACACCAAATTGTGTCTTATTTGTAAACATTTACATCGGTTTTTTTATAATTTTCCATCAGTTTTTAATTAAAAAAACATCAATTTTAGTCGCTAGACACCATACATCCGGAGAATACCATGGATATGGAAGCAATTGATTCTCAATTCTTGCAAGAGAACTTAAATAACTTTGCTGCTTGGTGCGACAACAATAATTTAGCGCTTAACTGTGGTAAGTGTCAGGTTATTCCTCTTTATACCGGCACGTCATGAAAGGTGCATCTCTCCGTAGAGTAAGCAGCATTACCAACCTGAGCGTGATCTATGATAGTAAATTTGATTTCCGCCAATATATTTACTCGTTATTCCATAGGTCCAACTCGACTCTTGGCTTTATAAAGCGACCCTCACTTTACCAAAGCCCTTTTTATTACCCTGTTTACATCTTGACTGGAGTATGATAGCCAGGTGTGGTCTCCCTATCACAAGACCCACATTGTTATACTGGAATCTGTTCAACGCAGATTCGTACGATTTGCCTTAAAAAAGCTTCCATGGGAAGATCCCCTCCTATTGTCCCCCATATGAGAACAGATTAAAACTCATTGGGCTGCACTGACTTTGGAAAGGAGGCAGGAGGTGGCTGATGTGGTTTTTGTATCTCAAACCTTTACTGATTTCATTGATGCTCTCTCTCTCTCTCTGTTAGAAAAAATATATCTAAATGTCAAATCGCACTCTCCCTTAGATCCGTGGATATATTTAAAATAATCTATTACAGGACTGACTATGGAAGAAACGAGCCGATTTTCCAAATATTTTCGGGCGTTAAACGTTAACGCTAATAATTTCGATTTCGGTGAGATTTCGTTTGAAAGATGTCACATTTTATGGTGGTGCCATCTACTACATCTCTTAATGCCCCCCCCCCCCCCCCCCCCCCCCCGAGACCCTCCGAACCGTTTAGTATACAACGGAGATGTTCTCATTAATGGCGTTTTCTTTAGAAATTCGAAACCAAGCCAGCCAAATATTTTGATTATGGAAAATTCAAGGAGAAAAAAAATAATAAGCAAAGCTTTTTCTTTTTCGCGATGAATGTTTTTTAATGTATTTTTTTTCTTGTTTTTAAGTAAACTTTTGACGTGACTTTATTTTGTTTGGCCCAAAATTTTTGTCGGTTTTTTTCGCCGCATTCGCCTTGTGTTTTCCCCATTTTTTCGGAGTGAAATTTTTACATTGATTCGTTTCAGTTGTTTTTTTCTTTTTTTTGTTTATTTTAAATTTTTTTCTTTTTTTTAAAATTAATTAATTAATTATTATTTATTTTATTATAACTTAAGTAACAAAAATAAATAAATTCTAATTAAGAGTTAACAATTTTTCTTTTTTTTTAATTAATATTAATTTTTTTTTCTTTTTCTTTTTAATTATTTTCAATATATTTTTTATTAGTTTTTTCCTCAATCTTTTTTTTCTTCAAATATAATTTTATCAATTTAAAATGTTTTTCTTTTTTCTCCTTTTTTTGTTCTTTTTTTTTAATTAATATTATTTTTTGTAGTTTAATTTTTTGCTTTTAGTTTTTCTTTTTTTATTTTTCAAATATAACAAACAATATCTTTCTTTTTTTTTTTTCTTCAAATCTTGGCTTTTGACTTTTCTGGGTTTTTAGACATATATATATTTTTTCTTTTCTGGAAAATTAAATTAAATAAATTCGAAAAAAAATTTTTAAAACAAATTTTTTAATTTACTGGCATTGTAAGCTGTGTGTGTGTGTGTGTGTTTTTTTCTGTTATGATATTCGGTATTCGATTAACTAAGAGAGACTAGCAATGTTTAAGAAAGTTAAAAAAAAAAAATAAATAACTGCAAGCACAAGGAAAAAAAATCAAAAATATATGAAACCTAAAAAAATTACCCATGTTCTGCATTTCACTTTTTGTGAAATGGAATAGTAAAAACGAAAATCGGTTTTCTGAAATTCGATCAGATTGAAAAACGAAAATTTTGTGAATTGAAATTTCGAAAATGAAATTTTGGTGTTCTGAAATTCGTTTTACTCGAAATGGTAATCGAAATAAATTCACTGTTAGTTGGTGTTATGAAATTGATGTGAATTGATACAAAACGAAGGAAAACATTCAAAATAAATTTAAGTTTTCTTCACCCAATGACTCCACCATTCGACTTTTTGAATATTTTTTTATAAAATTTCTAAAATTTTCTCTGAAATAAATGTTTAAAATTTTTAAAATATCAATTATTCCCGGAATTGTAATTAGTAGCAACCGGAGTCGAGATATCAAAAATTTCTTAGAAAAATGCATTACGGTAATGTAATACAGGGTTTTTCTAAAATCTACCTCAATAAAATGCCATTAAAATATTTCTAATATTTTTGTCATAAAACGAATTTATTTTTAAATGAAATACTCAATTGAATACATTTTATTGGTGTCGTTATAAAGGCCCCAAATTATTGTTTTCTAAAAAAAATGCCTAGGAAATAAAAATATTTGAAATATTGGAAGATCTAATAAGAAGATCTAATAAATTGAATACACCCAACTCTTTCTTTACACGGTAGAGACGTTCCAACGAAAACCGTGTAAAAAAAACCGTGTAAAAAGACATGCAGCGCATATTAAAATTGAGGATGTGTTCCACAACTTTAAAAAACCGTGTAAGATCAAAAAAAGAGCTATAGTTTGTCCTAAAAAGCATGCAAAAAAAGTATAATATTAAAAAAAAAGACCGTGTAAAAAAAGAGTTGGGTGTAATAAGACAATCAGCTGATACTTTTGACGTTTCGAAAATGGATTTGAAGTGATTTCGAACAAAATGAAATTGAGTGAAATCGAGTGAAATTGAGAACACCAATTTACATTTCGAGTGAATTTTAAATTCATACCGAATTTATTTTCATGTGAATTACAAAACATGGGTGAATATTTTCTCACGAGCTCTGTAAGATGAGAGACAATCTCATCACTTTTATTCGCGGTTCGCTATCTTTTCAGATTATGTTAAAAAGTTTATACATGCTATATCATTTACTTTACACTTGTTTTTGTTTCTCTTAATTAACTTTTAAAATGGACTTGAGATCGACTTGTGAAGAGGATTGAAAGATTAACTTGCAATTGAAAATTCAAATCTGCTTCATCAACACTGCAAAAATGCGGGTTCAAATCGAATTAAAGTCAATCTAAGTTTACATGGACGATTTTGAGGATTGAAGTCGCACTTCAAGTACTAGATCGTCATGTAAACCGCATAAATGTATAACATGTATACGGGCTTGGTCATAAATCCAAATACACATAATATTTGCGCAAAAACATACACAAATGTCATGTGTTTAAAAAATCAAGTTGCAAGTTGCATATGATCGCATAATATAGTTGCTTATTAGGCGATCATATGCAACTTAAGAGACTATGCTTGGCTGACCAATGAAAAGAAGATGAATATTATTATTTTTTCTTTTTTTACAGTTGTCATGAATGAATGACTATGGTGGCAGCAATCTGATGGCAAGTTTAATATTACGCACAGGCAAAATAAGTACGCATTTATGAACAAGCCCTAACATATATATATATATGAAACCACTTGATTAACTTTTACTACGCTATTTTTAGGCAAAAAAAGAGAAAAAACAACAAAAATAAGAAAAAAAATTGATTAACTTATGTATTTGTTATGAATTCATTAAAAAAAATGTTTTATGTGTCAGCGCCAAATCAGTTCGGTTTTCATAAAAATACCAAAATCTAATCGCTACGAGTTTTAATGTCACTGGTTCGATATTCATTCATATAAAAACATGCGCCGTAAATACTTATCTCTTTGGCTATTTGCAAAGTGATCAGCTTCATTTTACTTTAGAATATCACTTCTTAAATTTTGTGTAAAACTAAAGAAATTGCACATAGAATTTATCACTTATCGCGTACGTGTACGAATGTGTCAAATCGATTCTGACTTGTCACCTTCCAGAATTCTAACTAAATTTTGTTTTTGATTCCTTTTATATTCTCTGAACGCTAAAATGTGTCGATTTCTCACATTTCATATTGGGTTCCTATTTCAAAAAAAAAAAAAAAAACATTATTTCGAATATCACTAAAATATTATTATTGCTGTGATCTCAAATTCATGACACTTTCTAGTGATAAATTGTTTTACAATTAAATAAATAACAATCCACTTGTCAGTTCTCAGTTTGCTTTCTTTTTTTTGCTAGTATATAAGTAAGAAGTCTTCATTACAAAACTCAGTTTTGGAAAGAGATAATTACTGTATGAATTGTTTCACATGGGTGACAGACAAAACAGTATATACAAGTAAACCCCTTGAATCCATGTGATAGACACATTAAACTTACAATCAGATTGTTGTAATTAAAATCATATATTTTTCTTTTACACATTATATGAGAGATACATACACACACATATAGTATTAATACTATGGTATCGATACTATAGTATAGCCGACACTTCTTTAATATCATATTCATACTTCACTGAAATTATATAAAGTGATACACATGCGGTATAACTGCATGGCATTCTTAAATCATGGTATCTATACCATATGTGTGTCTCTAGTATTAGGGGATAGTTGTTTTAATTTTAAAAAACGCCCATATCTCATTTACACATCATCGCAATAAGTGAGAACAAAAAAAAATGTCACTTTTTCTTTTTTTGTTGATTCGATGAGATTGTTTGTTTTTTTTTTTTTCTCTTTCTCTTTCTCCCTTCCTCACTCTCATATATCCAGATAAGCATATGAATTAGAATACCATCTTTTCAGTGCTTACATTTTTTTCGGTAGCTTGTAACATATTGTCACATAGTAGTGTCACTGAGTTGGGGTGACAAACAAATGGTAGTTGGAAGAAAAAAAGCTCGAAACGACCAAACACAAACCCGGAAGAAGAAGAAAAAAAACAAACATCTTCATCGTAATTTTTATGTTGTTAGCACTTTTTTTCTATTAAAATAAAAGAAAAAATAAAAAGAACTGAAAAAAAAATTTTTATTTTAAGAAATTGATTTAAAAAATTTTAAAATAATTAAAAAAAAAACAGTTCCCATTTTTAATATATATTTTTTTCTTTTTGTCTTCCTTTCTTTTTTCTTTTCTTTTAATAATTGTTGTTGTTGTTTTTGTTTTTTAATAACTTAAAAATAAAAAGTTTTAAGGGTGGAGCAGAATGTCGCGGAAAACCATCATCGACACCAAAACCAACGCTATTCGAATGTCAAAAATTCTATTCAAATTTTTAGATAAACGCACACACAAAATAGCGTAACCAAGTGATTTTTTTTTCTAACAAAACATGTGATAATTATTATTCTTGTAGCTGGATTTTTTTTTTGTTTTTCTTATATAACACCGAATCAATTAAAGAAAAAACAAACAAAAAATACAAACAATAGACAAACAAATGAGGTTAGAATATTTCGATTTTTGCGTTTCGATTTCGGATTTTAACAAACTTGTTCGGGGTGGTTCCGTCCTTTTAGCCTTAGTTATGTTAACGAAACAGAGACGGAACGGTGACCAGAACGGAATTCGATAGAAAGAGTCTTCACTGTTTTAACATTTGACAAATTTATTGTCAATCAATTTTGTGTTGTTGTGATTGTAATTAAAAGTGTATGAAAAAATTACTAAATAATGGATTCTAGTTTGCCATGGTTTTATGTTTAATTATTGTACTTAAAAAAAAAACAACAAAATTTCCCCGCATTCCCCATTTTTAGAAAATTTTCGAGTTCTTTGACGTTTATAGAAAATTAATTTCCAATATGAGAAAAAAGGAGCACAATCGTTACGATAAAAATTACAAATGTCAAAAAAACGAAACGGACTCAAATTGAATTGAATCAAATTTTAACTAAACCGCGGCCATACAATTTCATGTATTTGTTTCTTTCCATTCCGTCACCGTCCCGTCTCCGTTTCGTTAACACGCTTTTCTTGTCAATATGTGAGTATGTGTGCGCATAGGCAAGTAGAAAATATATATATTTGAATTGATTTGACATTCGAATACGTTGGTTTTCGCGATGGTGGTTTTCTCCGGTATTCTGCTACACACTTTAAATAAGTACTCTTTTTCTTTTGTTGATTTTTATTTAATTTTTTTTTTTTTAATTTATTTTGAACTAAAAACTTCCTTCTTCTCTGTTTTAATGTTTTTTTATTTGTTTTTTTTTCTCTTTTTTGGTTTTTTTTTAAATATAATAATTTAAAATCAATTATTTTTTTTATTTTTTGTTTTAATTTTTTTTTTAATAATAATAACTATAATATAACTGTTTATAATTAATTAGAATACATTTTTTTTGCTTTTGTTTTTAGCTTGATTTATGCAAAGGGCGAAGGGAGGGGGATAAGGATAAGGAGATAACAAAAAAAAGGTGGAGGAGAAAAAAAAATTAATTAATTAAAGCCTATTTTTTGTATGTTTGGAGTTCAATTCACGTTTTTTTTCTGTTCTTGCTGTTGTTGTTGTTGGTGGTGTGTGAGTGTGTATGTGTGTGTGTAATTTTTATTTATTTAAATATATTTAAAAACATAAAAATAAATACTAAAGAAAAAAATAAAAAATAAATAAGAAAGAAACGGAAAGAAACGGAAAGAAGACAAGGACTAATTCTTTAAGAATGTTGGAGAGTACACATTTAACAAAAAAAAAAAAAAAACAAATTTTTACAAAATTTAAAAAAAAAATTAAGTACTTAAAATTAAATTAATATTTATTTTATTTTTTCTTTGATTATTGAAATATTTAACGTTTTTTTTCTGTTTTTTTTTTAAATCAATATTAAATTTTCTTTTTCTTTTTTTTTTTTTACAGAGCCTTAAAACAAAACTAAATTGAAAAAAAATTTCAAATTTTCCCCATTTATTTTTTTTAGAAAATGTTTTTTCCTCTTTTAATTTGTGTTTGTGTCATTCGTAAAAATTTTTGTTGTTTTCTTTTTTCTGCATCATCACTATCATTAAATAATGATATGTTTGCGGGTGTGTTTTTTTTCTTTTACATTGGTTTTTTTTTTCTTTTTCTAGATCGTAAAACACATTATCTGACCTCTCCTAAAATCTTGATTCAAAATACATTAAAACTCGGGATATGATACTCTTCTTGCTCAAAACGAGATGGGCGTACGACGATAGACAATTTATAATCATGCCCTTAGGTATGTTTACAAGTAAACACAAGTACAAGGGGTCCACCCACTCTCTCTCCCTCTCGGGGGACAAAAAAAAATATGATCGGGTTTGAACACAAAATATGTCTAAAATACATACATCTCGAATAGCACACATAGGAATCTCGTGTACAATTTTGTATAAATATATCGTTAAAAGTTTTAAATTTGGATTTAATAAAAAACAACGCCCTAACAATATATCATAGTTTTTTTTTCTAGGTTGGTCCTCAACGCTACTAATTCTTACAATGCAATTTTCTCTTAGATGGCAAATAATTGTCGCATTTATTTCCAAAAAAAAAAAATATCCATAACTTAGTAAAAACTGACCGCATTCCTGCACTTCTTGGTGTAGTAGTGCTTGGAGGTTGTTGGCAAAATTGCTTAGGCGAACAGCGAATTAGAGATTTTTTCTTACCCGCTGTTAAAAAAAAGTGATTCGAGTTTTATGAATAAATTGAAATTTAAATGTTATCATTCCAAATTCAATACAATTTTTGATTTAGTGCAAAAACACTTTTAGTAAAACGCACTCACGAGTACACTCTACTCTCTTAGTTAATAATTTGAAAAAATTTAAATTACTAAGAATTTTTACGCTGCCCTGAGAACTACTGCACACTATTTAAAAGTGACACAATAGCAGTCACTTTCAACAGACAATATTAAGTGACAATAGCAACAAATTTCAAGTAATAATAGCAGTCACTTTTAACAGACAACAGTAATCGATTTTAAGTGACATTAGCAATCATTTACAAGTAATCATAGGTGTCACTTTCAACTGACAATAGTAATCACTTTCAAGTAACAATAGCAATCACTTTTAAGTGACAATAGTAATCACTTCCAACAAATAATAGCACTCACTTTCAACAGATAGTAGCAATCATTTTTAACAGATAACAGCAATCGATTTTAAGTGACAATAGCAATCATTTACAAGTAATCATAGCTTTCTCAAGTGACAATAGTAATCAGTTTCAACACACAATAGCAATCGCCTTTAAGTGACAATAGCAATCACTTACAAATAATCTTAGCAGTCACTTTCAACTGACAATAGTAATCACTTTCAAGTAAAAACAGCAGTCGCTTTCAAGTGACAATAGTAATCACTTCCAACAAATAATAGTAGTAATTTTCAACTGACAATACTATCACAAAAATCAAGTCGAAACTTGGTTAAAATCCATGTGTGTGTGTATGTGTGTGTACACAAGCTGGTCGAATCCAAATCACGGATTGAATGAAGCTGACTACGTTATTTGGATTATGGTTGTGTGTGTTACGGTTTTCTTCATTTGCTTTGTATTCTGTCCCGATTACTTTTAGACTTTTAGACATAAACACGCTAGTTGAACGCGTCTCTCGCAATTCCTCCACTCATCCCATCATGTAAAACATGTAGGTCTCTTTCGACAGTGTAAAGTAAAAACTAAATTTGTACACACTCATTTAGCTTGTTTTTCTTAAAATTGTTTAAACTCATTTTCCTTTTTTCCCATTTTTTCTTTTTTTTGTTTTTCTTGTCAAATTTAGAAAATAATAATTAAATCTAATTGTTCATTTTTGTTTCGTTTCTTTTCTTTTTTTTTGCTTAATTTTCTTAAAAATGTCTAGTTTTGATTTCATATATATATTTTTTATTTTTCTTTTCTTTTCGAAAAAGCTTGTTGTTATATTTCTCATGTTTTTTTTTTTTGGTTTTTTATTTATTTTTAGTTTTATTTTGAATACTTTTCTTTCGTTTATTATTTTTTTTGTTTTGTATAATTTTTAGCAATTTTTATAAATAGTAGATTTTTTTTTTAATTTTGTTTTTTTATTTAAATTTTTTTTTGTTTAATAATTTTTAATAAATTCTTTAATTAATTAATTTTTTTTCTTTTTCTTTTATAATTTTTGTTTGTTTCTTGGGTTTTTTTTTAATTTTTTTTTTGTTTTTTTCATTTTTTTAGTTTCTTCTTTTCTTTTTTTTTATTAAATATTCTAGAAATAATAATAAATATTATTAATTGTTTATTTGTTTTTGTTTAAATGTTTTTTTTCTTTTTTATTGTTGTTTGTTTTGTTTTTTTACTTGTTGGGTTTTTAAATTCTGTAAAATTTTTTTTCGTTTTTAATACATTCTTTCTTTCTTAAATTTTGTTAATTTTTTTCTTTTTCTCTTTTCTTTTTTTAAATATATAATTTTAATTTTTTCTTTTGGTTTTTAATTTTCAAAAATTATACTTTTAATGTGTTTTTCTTTTTTTTGAAATTTAAAAATTTTAGTTTTTATTTTATTTATTTATTTTTTATCTAAACAGCGGTTTCTGTATGACTATGAGAAGATAATCTTTCGACATCGATTTCCGGAATTGTTAGCTCGTCTGGAATATTGTCGGCATACTCAATCGATGATGTTTGTGACAAGCGCTTGCTCAACGATGTTTGTTTGCGCAAAACTTCAGCCAATGAGGTGTTAGTGTGTTCACCATATCGCGCATCTAAACCTTGACGAAATGCGTTTACTACTCGAATCTGTGAAATTTTTGTGGGTTTGGTTCGGGGTTTTCATTTTTTCGTTGGTATTCAGTGGGGGAAAGGGGGGGGGTGGTTGAGAGGGTGGAAATATAAGTAAAGGAAAAGTGGGATTTATGGATGAATGTGTGTATGTGGATGTTATTGGTGTAATAGTTTAGACGGGGAATTTTTATAAAGGATGTGTGTGTGTTGTCGATAAGGATCCATTCACAGTGATGTTGTTGAAGAGTTCATATTTGTTAGATTGTTGTTGATGTTGTTGTTGTTGTTATTATGGTAATATGTATCCCAAATGTTGCAAACAAAATATATATATATTTTTTTTATGATAGAAGTGGTGTTTTTTTTTTAGTTGTGGTTGCGGTTGATGGTGATTTGGTGGCACACGAGAGTAGAAAGTAGATAGAAAGTTGAGATAAAAAAAGAAAAAAAGAAAAACGAGAAAAAAAAACAAGAAAAAAAATCTGGATTAATATAAATATATATTATTTGTTTTGTTTCGTTTTTTTTTTTTTTTATATTAAAACAATTAAAAATTTTTTTTTACTCCTATAAAGAATATATATTTGAAAAAACAATTTTTGAGGGAAAATTAGAGGAAAAAAAACCAAAAACAATATTTTTAAAAAAATGCGGGATATAAATCCCGGCTTTTATCTTTTTTTTTTACTATTAAAATTGTTTTAATTGTTTTTTGATTGGTTTTAATTTTTTTTTTCTCTAAGTATTTCCATTAAATTTTTTTTTTTTAAGATTTTCTAAAATATAAATAAAAAAAAGAAAACAGAAAAAAAACATTTAGGATTTTGTTATAAAAAAAAAGAGAGAGAAAACTCAAAAAGAGATGCTAGGGATTTGGGGCTAGGAAAAAACTCATATATTTTGTTAAAAAAACACAAAAACCAAAAAAAAAAAATTATTAATATTATTTTTTCAAGCATTTTTCTACAACAAAAAAAATTGGAATTTAATTTTATTTTTACTAAAAAAAAAAAAAAACTAGAATGCATTAAAAATTTTCAATTTAGCTTTTAAAATTTTTTTTTTTTAATGCAATATTACACAATAAAAAAAAACGTCATCATTCCAATTTTGCACGAGAAGAAAATACGGAATAATATTAATTATAATTTCTCTAAAGTCTCTAAAAGATTTGAAAATTTAATATATTTAAGAAAGAAAAAAAAATACTAAAAAAAACTTAAAAAATTACAAAAAAAAAACAAAAAAAAAATTATTATTAAGAAAAACATTCATTTAACACACATAGAAAAAAAAAATACTACAATTTTACGAAAAAAAAAAAACGAAAAAGAAAAAACAATATAAATTATTTAGAACTTAAATAAATTTCTACAAAAGAAACTTTTGAGTGCAAGAAAAAATGCAACAATAAGTCTTTTTCTCAAAAAAAGAAAGAAAAAAAAAAGTTTTTGGATTATAATTAATTTAAAAAGCGCGATTAAACTTAAAAACCAAAAAAAAAAAAAACAGCAGTGAAAGTAGGTATCCCGCGTCAGCTATGTGTATTCCGGCGCGTGAGACCGATTCTCGTACAGCTTTTAAAACCATCAGTACAGTATTTAACACCACCAGTACAGCTTTTAACAGGACCAGTACAGTTTTTAACAGCATCAGTACAGTTTTTAATAGCACCAATATACAGCTTTTCAACACCACTAGTACAGCTTCAACACAGAATTTGAACAGGTGTATGAGAATTGGCCTCAAGCACTGGAACACACATAGCTGAGATACCATCTACAAGTGAGATTCTGGTAAGGCGGGAAAGATTATAACTTTGGTTAGTTTCAAAAGTGACGACACGACTACTTGGGAAAACTGCTTAAATGGTTTTATGAAATGTATAAAAAAAAAAAGACAATCCAAAGTGTTAATTGTCATTTTACAGAATTTCATTGCAGATAAACGTACGCCACAACAGGGTGTTTTTAACTACTCAGAAAAAATTGTTTTTACGTCTGGGTTGTTTGAAAATATGATTCTGATCAAAATAATAATAAAACTATTTTATGGCTGTCCAAAGTGAGATTGTTTCTGCTGAATCGTAAAAATTATATTAATATGTATATAACATAACCCGTAACAGTACGACAAAGGCGGACTTGACGACCACCTTGTAAAAAACACAAAATAGCCACTTGCATGTAATATATACAAATTATAGCATATGGTTGTGCGTATTTTTAGTACTAAAAATATTTTTCAAGTTTAGTAGCGTTTAATGTGCGAATATTATTGAGCAACTAATAAATATATCTCGTGCCCTAGCAACGAATAAGAATGAAAAGATAGAAATCTGAAATTCCTATCTCATTATCATAAAAGAACTTCCAAACATTTTTGATATTAGTAGTTTCAATAAATTTGCATCAACAATTTAGAAAAATTGCACATTTTCAGGCGCACATTAAAATTGCTTTTTTGTAAACACACACACACTTTTGCGATTTCTCCATATAAAATTTGAATTTATGTCAAGTGTCCGAAGGAATTTTATTCGCGGGATAAATAAATAAATAAAATAATAAAATAAAAGAAAATATGCAAATAAAATATTTAAAAAAGCAAAGAAAAAAACGAAATTTCCAAATATTTATGGCAAATGTACGTTTTCTTTTAGTGAATTTTTTCATGTTTTTCCATATTTTTGTGTTTTGAAATTTTAAAAACGCTGTATTTCAAAAACCGTATAAATGTTTTTGTGTTTGAAATTTTTTTTTTGAAAATCGGATTTTTTAAATTTACAAACATTTTCGAGTATTTAAAATTGTTTGATTTCTTTCTTTTTTTTTTCTTTTTTTGAGTAAAAAGAAAATGTTGAAAAAATTAAATGAAAATTTTTTTAGAAATTCAAAATAAAAAACTTGAGTTTCTTACGGGAAATAATTCTTTTTTTTAAATACATTTTTTAGATGATTTTTGCTATTCTTTTTTCAAGATTTTTAAAGAACTTTACAAAGGAAAATTTTTTATACATGCATTAAAAAAAAAAAAAACAAGAAAAAGTTTACAGTACTATTTTGTTTCACTAAAATATTTGATATTTAAGAAAACTTTCTCACACAAACAAACAAACAAAAATAAAAAGAATAGATTTTAGACCTATTTTCTATATTTTCTATTTATTTTTCTTTTCCTTTTTATGAGAGAATTTTTTTTTATTATTTTGTGGAGTTTTTTTTGTTTTTTGTGTGTCGGTGTGTTTTTAATCAATAAAAATGAACAAAAAATAAATGAAATAAAATATTAAAAAAAAAAATTTGAAAAATTGAAAATCTGTAGTTTTCAGGAAAATGAAAACGAAAAGAAACACACTCGCGCAGCAAGTATTGAAAGGAAATTTCCTTTTCATTTATAATTTTTTTTTTTGTTTTTAATATATTTTTTAATTCCAACTAAACACATACAAGACGGCATGCAGAATCTAGAAAAACTGTAAGAAAAAAATTCTTTTCTTATTTTTTGTTATTAAAATTTATAATGAAAAAAAAATAGAATACAATAAACATATATAACGGAATAAATGCTACAAATTTTGTGCACGTAGCAAAAGCAGATTTCCATAAGGTGCATCCAAATCTTATTCGTTTGCAATAGTAGCAGGAATTTGTTGCGAATTTGTTGTAGTGAATATTACAGGAACATTTGCCAGATAACGTGTTTTGCTGTTGCTCGTTCGTGCTCACTTGATTTGGACACACTTTCTTTGTAGAGAGGTAGAGAGAGAGAGACAGCGAGCGAGCGAGCATTCACTTTAATTTTGACTAAAAGCATTTTTGTTTCACATCTTATATTAAAGCCAACGATTTCGTTGTTTATATAGTTTTATAAATACTAATAAAAAAAAAATATTTATGAACGAACGAGGAGAAAACAACAGAAACACAAAAGCGCTGGATATAGAGAAACTGTCTTAAGAGGATTTAGCAGAAAAAAAACCCCAGTGCAGTAATGAGTGCCCAAACCCCTTTTTTTAAATCGTGCATATAACATTAAAACTGCAAAGGCGATTTTTAAAATAAATATAACAGAAAAGCTATATAATGACAGGCCAGGGCAGGTTAGGCATTAACATTAAATAAACATGTTGAACGAGTTGACGAGTTCCCATTTATCAAAATTGATATATCAACAAAATTTGTCGGTTTATGATGCCGACATCTAGTGTTCCCTGTTTCAGATCGCCTACGCGTTCAACACGTGTTCAACATAAAATCTATACAATAAAGAATACAATTTCCCTTAGCACTAGAGACAATGTTTAAGGAACATTGTTTTACACAATTCTCCACTTAAGATGGTGCTAAAATTGTGCCAAAAACTTACAAAAGTGCCATAAAAATGTAATCTTTATCAATCAAAAATGAACGAATTATTTTTTTTTTTGGTAATATTAAAAAATTATGTTAATTTATAAAAAAAAAAAACAACAACAACAACAATAACAATAAATGCAAAGAAACAAAAGTTTTGTTTAAAAAATTTAGTAATAGAATAAAAATTAGTGGAAAAAGATTTTCGTTTTGTAAAAAAAAAGAAAAAATAATAGAATAATAGAATAAAAACAAAATAGCATTTAAAAAAGTAAGTAATTAAATTTCGGGTTTTTTTTTTATTTTGGAATTTAAAGAGTTAACAAAAAACAAATTCAAAGATATGAACAACAAAAAAGTAGTTATTGAATTCATTAGAAAAAAAAAGAAAACAATAAACCGAAACACATAAAAATTCAAATTAAAAAAAAAAAGTAATGAAAGAAGACTTTTTTTTGAAAGGAAAGCAGCTTACAGCTTGATCAGTGGAGCTCTTGCTGTAGGGTACCGGAATCAAACGCTCTTGCAACTCACCACCTATCACCTTCAATAGAAAAAAGTAAAAAAATGGGAAATTGTTTTACATTAACAAAAAAATTATAAATAATAAAGAAAAGCTTATCAGAAAGATATAAAAAAAAAAAAAAAAGAAAAGAAAAATAACTAACATTTTTTAAATATTATCAAAAAAAAATTTGACAGTTTTGCTTTCTTTTTTAGTTTTTTATAAAAGGTTTTTTTAAGAAAAAAAAAAAAGTAAAAAATAAGTTTGTTTAAGAGAAAAAAAACAAGCTTTTTTATTCTTTCGTGGGAAATGAAAACGAAAAAAATAATTTAAAAAAAGAGAACTAATTGAAAACTTAATAAACATAAAAAAAAAGAAAAAGAAATTAGAAAACAAAAAAGAAACTAAGTACTTGCACAATACTGATGACAGTTTCTTTTGAATTTAATTTTTTCCCATCATCATGAAGAAAACTAATTTATTATTTAATATTTCAGCGAGAGAGAAAAAAATTAACCAAATTAACCATTAATGAAATTAATTAAGAGAGAAATAAGGTGAGTATGTGAATGTGTGTGTGCTTTTTTTTTCTCTTACAATTCTCTATCCCATTTTACTACCTCAATTTTAAATGAGATTTCACCACCAACTTAAAATAATCAAGAGTTAATTTTGAAACCTTCTGTAGGAAGAAAAAAAAGCACACACACCTATACAAAATAAAATAAAATGGTGAGGGAGGGCTGGGGCGGCTAAAAATAAACTTACTTCTAGTGTTTTTGTAGAAGAGAACAGAACACAAAATAAAGGAGTAACAAAATTTTTAATATTAAAAAATAGTAAATTTTATTTCGAAAACGGGGAAAGGAAAATTGTGTGTATAGTTCTGAAAAAAACTAATTTTTTTTTTTTTTTTTAGTATTTTGTACTAGCAATAAGAAAGAGAAGACTGGACTGGCATTATGTACAGCGACAGGCGATTGCCGCTTCTGACCAATTTGAAAGTGATCATCGCATATTTCGGCATTACGTAGGGCGATCGCTTATCGCCGTACAGAATGCCTACCCTGTTTTGTTTCATAATAAATATAAATCGCAGACACATTATCATAGAAAAATAATTAGTTTAACTACGCTTTTTTTTTATATAAGAGGATATTTTTCTTAATTTATTAAAACTTTAAAACGTGCGCAATGTGTTGATTGTTGATTATTATTTTTTTTTTTTTTATGTAACAAGAGAAAAAAAAATTTTTTTTTTCTTCATTTTGAAACCATTTTTGTTTTCTAAAATTAAAAAAAAAAAACAAAAAAAAAGCTAGTACATAGAAATCTAATGTTTTTTTTATGTACACACAAATAGTCTTTATTCCTAAAAAAAGAAAAAGATTAATTCAAAAATTAAAAAAGTGTATAAAATTTCCATTTGTTTGTTTTTTTGTTTTTAGTAATTTTTTTAAAAATTTGCTTACCATTTTCTAAAATTTATATTATTCAAAAAAAAGAAAAAAATTTATATTTTAATAAAAAATTAAAAAAAAAAAAACATTCCTCCAAAATAATAAGAAAATGTTAGAAAAAAAAATATTAAATATTATTTATTTTTCATTTTTTAATAGTTTTTTTATTATTTAAGAGTAAAGTTATATATTTTTGGGTGGACAGGGGGAGAAAAGGGACAGCTTTCTTTTTATTTTTTTTCTTTTCAATAATTAAATATTCTTTTTTTATTTCATTTCATTTTTATCACACACCTGGATGAATGCATGTCAATTTTTTTTTTAGTTTTAATTAAGATTTGTTTTTTTTTTAAATTTTTTTTTTTTTTATTTTTAATAATAATAAATACTAAGTGTTTTTTTTTTCTTTTTAAAGATATTTTGTAATCGAATAATTTTATTTTGGACCTTTGTTTTCTCACGAAAGCCATTTTTTTCTTTCCTTCTTTTTTTTTTAAATGTCAAAAGATATGATTTTCACTTAACTTTTATGAAAAAAAAAATGATATTTTTCTTATGCGATAAATTTTTAGGTAATAAAATAGAAATAATTTCACATCAATTAAAGCCTTTTTATACTAAATATATTGATTAATTTCTTTTCTTTTTTTCTTTTTTTTAGAATATATATTTTTTAATCTACATTATATAATTTTTGTTCAATGTTTTAGAGCCTTTATTTCGTTTTTGTTTTTTCTTTTATACATTTATAATTTTAGGCAATTACACAAAAGAGTGAGAAAAAAAAGGATGTGTCAATCGAACCCGGTTAATTGAAAAAAAAAATGGAGAAGAGATATCAGGAATAATATCATCGCAATAAAAGTGGGCGCACATCACACAACATTATTTCGAAGACTTGTTGCCGTCCCACTCAAACTCAGGTTCGTTGTATTTATTGTTTCTCTCTTTTTTTGTTTATCTCATATTTTTAATTTAAAAGATTTATATTTTTAAGCATTTTTAAGCAACTAAAATAAATGCTTTTTTAAAAAGAATGCTTTTTCTTTTAGCAGTATAGAAATTCTTATATTTTTTTTGTAAATTCTAAAAATTGTCTTAATTTTTTCATGCAAATATTAATTAGTAATTCGTTTACATTATTATTTTTTTTATCACCCATCACCTATAAAATAAAAACTACAATCTTCTTCTTTTTCTGTTTTTTTTTTCTCTACATTTCTATATTTTTATTTTTATATATGATAGAAATTTCTTCTTTTTTCTTCAGCACACAAAGATATAATAATTATTATAATACGTTTTTTTTTTTGAATTATTTTAAATGCATTTTGTTTTTTCGGTTTTCATATATGTATTTTAATAAAAAAAAAACAAAAGAAAAAAAATTTAATTAATTACAAAAAAAAAAAGAAATATGTTCGTGTTTGACATCCGACAAAAAAAAATGATGGAGTCTTCTTTTTTTTGGTATATAAATCGTGAAATTAAAAAAAAACACGCCATCTATCTCTTGAGACAAGAATTACTTCTAAATACAAATTAAGGGAACAAGGTTTTTTTTCTTTTAAATCGGAAAAGTACAAAAACAATCTGAAGTTCACAATTTCTAGAAAAAAAATTTTTTCTTAGGGCTTACTTAGATTCGAAAGAGATGTATCAAAGCATGCAAAGTTAGTAAGTACTCCTCGCATGCATTCCCCAGCTACACGTTGTAGATTTAGCAGAGAACTCTGAAGAAGTATAATAGTCAAAATAACAGTGGATTGATAGAGATAAAATTTGGGTTAGAAACATGTTCCGCTCTCTCCCACCACTCTTTTAACTCATACAGCTTTTCTCGCTTGTAATTTTTTGCGTATACATTTTTGGTACGATTACGATTCATAGTGTTTGTAGAAAAAAAAGACTGTAAATGCATACATTTTTATATCACACAGAGTTTGTTTGGAAAATACTATTACTGACATGGCGGCTTGTGCAGAGGTGCCCAAATCAGAATTCAACTCTCATTATTGTACGATTTTTGCTTTTATTATGTATTATTTCTCAACATTTTTCATAACATCAGTTTAAAGGATGTTCTGCCTATACTTTTAGGTGGCCATGATATAAAGTTGACATTGATCTGGATGACATAAAAATTGCACAATATCGTATATCGTATATATAGGCAGTTTCTTTTGAAAAAAATAATCATTTTCTTCTCTAATTTTTTTTTTTTTCTGTCAAACACGAGAAAAATATTAAATGCGTCAAGTTTTTCGTTGTTTTTTTGCAGCTTTTAAATTAATTAAATTTTTTCTTTGTATTTATTTCATTATATATATATGTTTTTTTGTTTATTTTCATCAAAACTTACATCTTCACCTACGACGTTTTTTTTTTTTTTCAAAAAACTAAAAATTAAGCAACTTAAAATATAAATTCTTATTTTTAATCCAACAAAAGAAAAAAAAAATTAATTCTTTTTGTAATATAAAAAAAATATAAAAGCTAAGCACAAGAAAAAAAAATTGTTTCTTCATGAAATTAAATTAAGTACGCGTATTTATTTTCTTTTTCTTAATTGAAACAAAAATATTAATTGATAAGAAAAAAAAAATTATATTAAAAAAAAAAAATTTATTCACACACATTTTTTCGAAAAACAATTTTTTTAGATTTTTTAGAACTAAAACTAATTTCCGTTTCGCTTTTTCTTTGTTTCAAAAAATCTGCATTCTTTTTTATATTCCATTCATTCCTTTTTTTCCTTTTTCTCTCTCAAATTTGAATTCAAATATGCGGGTGTGTTCGTGTGTGTATGTGTGCGTGTGTATTTTCATAATTATTTTCAATTTCGAAATTCCGCAAAAAAAATAAAATTAATAAAAAATATACATATTTTTAATGAAATTAATGAGTATGCGTTGGGTTAGTGTGTGTGTGTGTCTGTGGCTACGAGAAAAAATCCGCAAATTTACTTCTTACTAAGTACGTATATGTATATATGTATATGTGTGCGTGTGTGTGAATTTGTGTTAATTCAAAAGTCCAATTCTTTCTTAGATAAAAACAAAACAACAGAAAAAAATACAAAAATTATTTATTAAAATTAGTAGCAAAAAAAGAAAAACACGAAATTAGTTGAAAAAAATTAATTCGGATCTCCAAAAATTAATTTAATTCGTGATAAAAAAAAAATAAACAAGAAAATAAATTTTAGTAAAAAAGAAAAACAAAAAAAAAATAAGAATTAAAAAATACAAATTAAATTAAATTAATTCTAATATTTCAAAAAGTTAATTATTTTGTAAAAGACGAGAGAAAAAAAATAAATTAAATAATTTTTAATTAACGCCGTGCCGCGTCGTCGTCGTCGTCGGTCATCATCGTCTTGTTATTAAATATTCTGTTTTTTTCTTTTTTTCTATTTTTTTTTTTATTATTAAATTTTACAACCAAAAACTAAAAAAAAAAAAAATTATATAAAAAATAATATGCCTTTTATCCACCAGAAAAAAACTCACACGTCACTTGCCTGCGAAGTGACAAATGTGACATGTGGATTCTCTAAGAAGCGAGGCTAACGTTTTTTTTTTTTTTAAATTCGTGTTTCGGTTGTTGATCGATTTGGTGAATCGTTATTATTGAATTGTTGTTGCTGTTGTTGTTGATGATTATTATTACGTTGTTGCTGTTGTTGTTGTGATGGCATTTCTTCATCGATAAAGGATATTTCCGACATATTAGCAGATGTTGTCGGTACTAATGTTGATTGCTGTTGTTGCGGTGGTAGTTGATGTTGTTGATTAACAACTGGTAAATATGCAACAGTTGAACGTGTCGGCTGTAAATAATTACCATAATAACCGCCTGGCGTAGTAAATGATGTTGATGTTTGCGGTTGATGTTGTATACCAGCCGGATGTGAACGTGAACTACGTAAACTATGTAAGCTATGTATTGAACGTCGTTCACTTAAATCTTCCAATGTTGATCGAAATGCTCGTATAACGCGAAGCTGTTTTAAAAAATAAATTAGAAACAAAAAAAACAAACCAAAAAAAAATAAAAAAATAAAAATACAAAAAATGCATCGACAGCCATAAAAAATAAAATAAAAAACGCACAAAAAATGTTCTTTTAAAAAAAAAAAACATAATTAATATTAATTAAATAGAAAAAAAAAAAAATTAAAATACAACATAGGCAAAAAAAAAAAACAGGGTAAACACTGTATTTTGTTTTTAATCGGGGAGTGAGTGAGAGAGAGAGAGAGAGAGATAGAAAGGGTAAAACCTCACAAATTATGACTATTATATGGGGTGGGTGGATAGGGATGTATAAATATAAAAATGTTAAAGCTCTAACTTAAAAATATTCAGGTAAAACTGAAAGGGAGAAAAAAAAACTACAATCACTGATCATTGAATTAGGAACATACTGATTTTTTGCTGTTTATTTCTATTGAATCGAACGATGGTCATCAAAACACACACACACAAACAATTTGTGTGGGCAACCAAAAAAAAAAAAAAATAACTGTGTAAAAATCCAATGAGATTCTAAACGACTGGCAGCAACGCTTTCACCATTAAATATATGAGAGCTGTTTATTAGGTTTGTGGGTTCATTCGATAAGGAAATATTCAATTAAAAGTCATCTGGCTCAGGGATTGAACTCCTCAGTATCATATATAACAGTGAATATTTCCGAAATCAAAGTATAAGTCTGGTATGGGGGCGGCTTGAATTCTACAGTACTCAGATGTAATGATGTTTAGTATATAAGATGTTGCATACCATGGTTAACTTACTACAAGGAGGAGTCCAAAGTAATCAGGACTTTTTGAATCTAGCGCCCCTAGTGGCGCCATCTATATGTCGACTGGTGCGCTAGAATCTGCTATCCTTTATCGACTTCCTGTGAGAATTTCATGACATTTCATCTATTCAAAGTGAAGTTATTGCGTTTTAAGTGCAGTATGTTTGTGTCATCGGTGCGAAAATGAGCTTCGACGACCAAAAATTGCTCAGAATTCAACATTCGAAGGACATCATTAAAGAGGTCAAAAAGGACAAAAACTTCTTTTATAACATTGTGATTGGTGACGAAACGTGGTGTTTTCAATATGATCCCGAAACGAAACGCCAGAGTGCTGAATGGAAGGCGCCGAACGAGCCGAAACCCAAAAAATCGCGCCTGGAGAAGTCAAAAGTGAAGACAATGCTGATTTGTTTTTATGATTCCAAGGGTATTGTCCACAAAGAATTTGTTCCACCCGGTCAAAACGTTAATGCGGTGTTCTACCTAGGAGTTTTGAAGCGTTTGGTGCGCCGTATTCGACGTGTTCGGCCCGAATATCGCGAAGATGGAAGTTGGCGTTTGTTGCACGATAATGCGCCGTCTCATCGATCGACGCTTGTGACCGATTATCTCACCAAAAATCACATTTTAACCATCAACCACTCCCCGTATTCACCGGATATGGCACCGTGCGACTTCTACCTTTTCGGAAAAATGCATTTGCCGATGAAAGGAAAGCGTTATGCAGACGTAGAGGCCATTCAAAAGGCTTGCACCGGCATACTGGCGGCCATACAGGCCAACGAGCTAAAACACTCGTTCGACATGCTTTTGGACCGTGCAAAAAGCTGTATTGAAGCAGAAGGAGACTATTTTGAATAAAATCAATTGATTTTGCCGAAAAAACCATTTCTGTTTTTTTTTTTAAAGTCCTGATTACTTTGGACTCCACCTTGTATACGATGATAAAGCGACATTGTAACTGAAACCATTTTTCAAAAGTATGATAAAAGTTTTAAATCGAGATATATTATTATATTGGATGTACTTCTAATCAAATTTTAGATCAATGGTAAACTTACGAAACTTATGAGAGCTCGTACATGTCGAAAGAACTTGAATGTGTCAATTCGCTTGAATTCGAATATATATAAATAAGAGACAGAACGTCTCCGAAATCAGAGAGAATTACGAAATAACGGCGTTATATAAAGACCAAATAATATATCATAGACGATAGAGAAAAAAATTGTTTAACAGAGATGTGCTCGATTTCTAAATAAAATCTCAACTGAAAATCTGGCAGCCCACACAACAAATTGAAAGAAGACGGTCAGGATCCAACTCAAGACTGTAGTGTGTGATGAAGGAGAAAATTGATCAAAACCAATGATATATCCAATTTTCCAAAAAAACCTTCTTTAATTGTTCGAATATCAAACCGAAATAAAACAAAAAAAAATCATAGTGTTGTAAGAGTGTCCCTAATTTGATGATCATGTACTCTCTGGGGATTTAATTTCGAAATAATTTTTTATTTTAGTATTTTTCGAAATTCAAAAAAAGTAGTAATAATAAATACAAATAAACAAAAAAATTTTTTTCGGAGAGGAGGAAATTCTATAATTCAAAATAATAATTTTAAATTCGAATTTAGATTATTTTTTTTTTGGGGGGGGGTTAGTAATTTCGGATATTTTTGTATATATTTTCTTTTTTGTTGTTGTTTCTTTTTTAAAAGAAAATAATACTAAAACTAAAAAAAAAACACGTACGCAAAAAAGAAATTCCCCTAATTTTCTTTTTCCCAAAAATTAACACAAAATTAAGAAAATTAAAAAAAAAATATTGTGTTATTTTTTTTTCGATTTCGATTTTTTTTTTTTTAGAACACGTAATAAAAACAAAACAAAAAATTTTCTTCTGGATTAAAAACAACTGAGGGAACGGGGCACTTAGGGAAAGGGGATTGTGTTTTCTTTTAGGATCGCAAAGGAGTCTTCCTGTTTTTTACCATCACAAGATTTCTGTTGTTTTTTCTTTATTTTTTGTTTTTTTTTTCAATGGAATTATTGAACTTTATATTCCAAAAAAAAAAATGTTTTTTTGTGATGGTAAAAAAAAACGCGTTCAAATACATAAAAAGCAATGAAAATGAACTTAATCAATTTGTTAAAAAAAAGCGCTTACTTTTGTTAATT
Organism: Xylophagus ater; assembly: GCA_963422695.1. NCBI lineage: Eukaryota > Metazoa > Arthropoda > Insecta > Diptera > Xylophagidae > Xylophagus > Xylophagus ater. Next base: position 61,181,087 of record OY730480.1, read on the forward strand.
AATACTAAAATTTCTTCGTTTTTTTTATCTCAACATTTTTTTTTAAGCATTTGTTTTAATAAATTTGTTTAAAAAAAAAAAAAAGAAAAATTTTCATTAAAAATATTAGAAAGAAAATTTTTTTTTTGAATCAAATTAAAAATAAAAATAAAAAATTAAAAAAAAAATTAAATAAAAAACAAATGTTTGTTTTTGTAATGTGTGTGTGTGTAACCGAATTTTTTCGTTTTTCTTTTTCAACGAAAATCTTTTAATTACTTTTTTCTTATTTTCCTTTTTTTTTCTTAAAAGAAGATAAATGAAGAAGAAGAAGACGAAAATTAAGTAGTAATTTTGAAACTATTGCAGAAAAATTCGGGAAATTTTGTGGGTTTTCAGTTTTTTTCGTTTTCGAAATTTCTGTTTTATTGGAAGAAGAACGAAAAAAATCTATATATAAATAAATAAAAAAGTGTCTTGGCTAAATATATATATATATATACAACATAATTCGCTTCGACGAAGGATATTCAGGAGGTGGTTACGTTTCTCGTGCATTTTTTTTATCTCTGTTTTTATATCTCATATTCAAAATTGTAATTTGTTAAGATAGATTTTTGCAATCTGTAATCAACACACAACACACATTTTGACACCGTCGGCGTGATATCTTAAATCCCATTGAGGACAAAAAAGGATTCACATAAATATTATATCTCGACTAAGCCAATGCCTTCTTAATATATGTACCAATATTTCATTACGACGGTGATGTATTTATTTAATTCTATCATTTCATCAGTGAGTAAAAGAGACATTATTATTCAATGGTAAAATGAAAAGAAACATATTTCTAATACAAATTACATTAAAAATGAGTTTCTCTCTCTTATAATTTTCTCATTTAATAGTTATTTACTTTCCTCAAGTACTTGGATTAAAGACGTGACCGTCATGAATAAAAGAATATACAGATTACGTTTTCCCGCGTCCACTTACGTCATGCGAGACATGAAATACATTGTATTTTGTATGAAACACATCAAGATTATATTTATTTGAAAGGAAATCCACGTGTGATGTCATAAAAGTATGAAAATAAAAACTCAAAATGGTCGACATTCGCAATGCCCAATATTTACATTCTTTCATTCATGCGTCACCGTCATCTGAATATGTTGACCTGATGAGATATCAAAAAGGCATTGTACTAAATATGCCTCTACAACAATGACATGGGTGTACGATATTTCAAAATCCTACAGCATTAGTCAATAAAAATGTATACGATCAACCAAGTGGTACGCATTTTGCTTGATCGTGTGTGTGTGTGAACCCTTATTTAATCTTCAATTTTTTCACGCCCTGTAATTTACGACATCCTCATGTACCATCATTTATATGTTTAACTACTAATTGTAGATTTCCATTTGCACATTTCATGTACTTGCACAAATTGTACTTAAATATTAAGGACAACAACCCGGTAATAACTAAAATCTAACCTAACCTAATAATATGCAAAATTCCTATTTATGAATTTGAGAAATTTTCATACGTTTTTTTTTCAAATTTGTTCAAATATTAGGCTAACAAAAGCTAATATCAAATTTTTTACTTACTTTCTACTTGTGACTCTAAGTGCAAATGGAAAGTGCCTAAGTGATATAATTTATTATTTTCGAAACTATTTATTTTCAGTCAAGCAATACATTTCACATGTCTAGTAATAAATCTTGTGACGCTTTTCTCCTAATATACAACCGATATAAAAAAAAAGTAGCTAAGGGATGGATCACTAGGAAGAAGAAAGTTGTGGAATAAGTGATTTGGCATGAAAGGCGATTATACGAATATGTTAGTGAAATTTAATATTAACTCTCAAATTTGAGATTAACAATGAACGAAAAATGTCCAATGAAAGAAACAAATAGACAACTCTCTTCATTGGAATGAATGGAAATTGAAACACTGTTCGAAAAACAGCTGATATCTTTCAAATCGGTTAATTCCATTCCAATGATCGTCTTAGAACTAGATACTACCTGAAGGTCTATATTCATTAAATATGCTGTTTGGACATAAATGCGATAAATTTCTGAATAGAGAAACAAAGTGTAACAAAAGTGATAATTTCGAAAATTACACATGTAAGCTTATATCCACACTGTGTAACATTCACATAGATGGCGTTAATTTGAAAAGTCTTTTAAATATGCGAATTATTTGTCGAAAGTGACTGAAGATTTACTTCGCTTGAATATTTGCAAAAAATAAGTAATTGTAAAGGACCCCAATCTCTGTCGGGACGACGTTTTCCAAATTTCGACTGCTGTAAATTGCAACATAATTTGCTATCCACTGCTGACATAGATTGAGCGCTACATATTGCACGTATGGGTGAAAGAAAAATATGATGTAAGCAAAGAAGTACGTGCTAAAAGGGCAATGTACGAATACTAGAAAAAAATACGAGTTTTAAATCACTCACGAGCTTTTTTAAAAAAATTTCATTTTCTCTCTTACTAATCGAGATTTTGCCTTTGAAAATCGCATGTGCTCTTTTGCACTTATTGGAACGTTTTTTTTTTTTTTGTACTTATTCTAGCTTTGGGTACTTTATCGTTATTCAGATACTTCGATCTTTGTGTGTTCTCTAAACCACGCTAAACACGCAAAATGTTTTTGCTCGCGTGAATAAAAGAGAAAAGAATATTAAACCATAAATAATATAAAAACATCATGTAATTTTCATGAAATAATATGTTTGTCTCATTCTAATACTCTGGCCTAATAATTATTTCTCTTTTACCCCAGATGCGCGCATGAATAAAAGAATTCGGATTATACGCCTTCCCATATTTCAAATTAGTTTTTTCTGTGCGCACCTACGTCACGCGAGACATGAAATACATTATGGTGTTTTGTATGAAACACATCACGATTATATTTATTTTAAAGGGAATTCAATTGTAATGCAACAAAAGATGGCCGGACATGCGCAGTCTATATACATATATATTTTTTTATTCATGCCACACGCGTGCAAAACGATTTTGTGCGTTTAAATAAAAAACGAAATGTATACATAAAAATATATATGTGGCAAGTACATGACATGTACATGTACATGTATAAGAATATAAATTCTTCGGGCATGTTTACATTTCATATTTCTTCGTCGAATTTCTATCTGATATTCACTAAATTATATATTTACTTTTGCAAATTTCTTCATTTATGTGTAAAGTAGTAGAATTTATGTCTCAAAAATAATGCCAAAGAATGTTCTGTTTGATGGACAAAAGGATGCCAAAAAAAGAAACAAGGCCTGAAAAAAGCTTGTCACGAAAACGAATTTCTCGCTGTATATTTATATATATATATATATAATTCGAATATTAATTTTCTATATTTTGTTCTGTGAAATTTTTTGAAGAGAATTTTGCAAGCACTACTCTAAAATAAAAAAAAAAAACCTTATTAACAAAAAGAAAAAGAGCCCAATAAAAAACATGCATAATTTTTATATACAAAATATTCTAAAAAAAAAAAAAAACAACAAAAAACTAAATATCTGTTTTTGTTAGTTAGTGAGCACAATTATTTTTTAAAAAGAGTTGGAAAAAAAGAAAGAAGATAAAACATGATCTTAAAAATAATCCGTTTTCTTAAAAACTAAAGTTTTATAATACAATATATTACTAATTGGTAATCAAAATCTCTTGTTTTTTCTTTAAGAGGATTTTGTGTCTTCAGGCACACCCTGAAGATGCTGTAATCAGACACTAGGCTACGGAGACGGGAACCTTTTTTCTGTAAGAGCATTTTTCTTTTGTATCTATAACAACACAAATTGAACCTTTTACAAGATACAATAACGATTAAGACCTATGTTTTTGTGGGACCTTTCACAGGTTCTCCGTCTCTGGACAGAATTTGACTGCGTGCGTATAACTAATTTCCATGATACTGAAAAAAGAGCTTCTTTTCAAAGTCCATATATATAAACAATAATATTTTTAGTTTTATTTTCTTTTATACAATTTTACAATATGTAAACAAAAAAAACAGAAGGAAATATTCCTTGTTTTTTTTTTTGTTTTTATAGATTTTTCATTTTTCGGAGACGAGCAATTTTTTTCAATACACCTACAGTGAAACCTCTTTTTACAATGGAATTATTTTATATTAACTCATTTTATGGTAAGTTTTTTCACTGATTTTTTTTTTTTTTTTTTCTTTATACAAAAATTATTTACTTAAAATTTTTTTTCACATATTTCTTTTCTGTTTTACAAAAAAATTGTCCAAAAAAAAGCTTTATTTTAATATTAAACAAGTTCTTTTTTTTCGTTTTTGGGAGAAACATTGATGTGTGTGTACTTACCTTTAAGAAAAAAAATTACAATTTGGGATTTTTTTTTACAATAAAATTAGGAATTTTTTCTGTTTTTTTTTTTTTAATTTTCAATATCTCAAAATTTTTGTTTGTTTTTTTTTTTTTTTTGTTTTAATATTTGTCATTGTGTTTTTACATTCATCCAAGTTTTTCCATTTTTTTTTTTTTGTAATTTTTAATTTTTGATTTTATCAAAAAAAAAAAAAAAAAATTAAATTTTAACCTAACACAGGAAAAAAAATAGTAGTAAAAAGCTTTGGTTTTTAAAATATTTTTTTTTATGTTAAAAACATTTATTTATTTGTTATTATCAAAAAAAAAAATATATTAAATAAAAATATAAACAAAAAAAAAATTATAAAGCAAACAAAAAATTGAGTTTTATAACAGGCCTATTCTAGTGACTTCGGGAAAAATTCTTCAAAATGCTTGTGATTATGTCACGAAATTAATGACTATATTATTGATGGTGGAGGGCTCACTATGGTGAATTTTGGAGAGAGAGAGAGAGAGAGAGAGAGAAATGCCCTTAAACAGCCCTCAAACGAGGAAACATGTTGTTACATCGTCCACGAACGGAAAAATTAAAGCGACTTTGAATACTTAGACCACCGATTCCCAACCGGTTCAACAGACCTGGGCACGTAGCTTGTAGTTTGTCCACTGAGACCTTACTTATTAGAAAATAAGCACACAAAATTTCCAAGCAATCATGTTACTATTTTGTAGCCTATATAATATACCTATGCACTTATACAGTTCATTATACATTATACATACTTACATTATAGATATAAAGACATAATATGCTACCACTGTTCGGCATTCATATACACATGTGTATCATTGTACACTTTAACGAATAAGTTAAAGTTTCAAATAAAGTATATTAAAATATTAATAGTTTATTATTCTTAAAAACTGGTTTTCCCTGCTAAAAACAAAAATATCATAGTGGTCCCTGGTAAAAAAAAGGTTGGAACCAGTGACTTAGACAGACGTGGTCAACAAACAACATGGGTTTGACAATGTGGTTTGAAGACGTTTAAAGCCTACATTATAATCATATACACTCCCAGACACTTGATTAGCAACACTTTTATTTTTAACGTCATTTATGACATAATGGTGCAAATTCTTAGAAACTTTTTCCGTAATATTCCCTGCTTATTATTCTGTTCTACCTGATGACCCAGATGTGGGAATAACCCATGCTTGAGTGGAAATTTCCATTTTTGTCATTTTGGCTACTTGCACCGAGACACTTGATTAGCGCCATCAGTTTTCTTTAAGCTTTCGAGGGGAACGGTGATCTTCTAAAACAATTTATCGTTAAAAAACAGGTGTGTTACTTGTCTGCTTTACCTTAGTGAAGTTTTTGTTCCACCTGGACAGAAATGGGGTGTGGAAAATCACTAACCGAAACGGAAGTTGCAAAAATCACTTCATTGAAAGAAAAAAATTATTCCAATCGCGGTATTGTCAGGCGAATTGGTCGAGATCCTTGGACTACAAGGATTGCAAGGAAGATAAATGTCGGCGGATCACCGCCGACTTCTGGAAATGGAGAAGATATTTTTTGACGAAATGTTCGAGCATCAAACACTCGTTTTCCAGCAAAACCACGCATCCGTCCATACAGCGACATATGTTAACACGTGGTTTACGGACAACAATATGAATGTTTTGAACTGGCCACCTCCGTCAACGGACTTAAATTTAATAAAAAATCTTTGGGGATGGCTATGGCGTAAAACCTATGCGAAAGGGAGGCAGTATGACACCAAATTATTGAAGCTGCGTTTGAAGAAATTCCAGAAAATTACCTTCATTCATTGTACAACTCTTTAGAAAATAGAATTTTTGATGTAATTCGTAATAATGGCGGCAACACTAAATATTTATAAAAAATAAATGATTAAAATCTGGAAACTATAGCCTTTATTTATTCATGGCGCTAATCAAGTGTCTCGGCGCAAGTAGCCGAAAAAGGCAAAAATGGGAATTTCCACTCAAGCATGGGTTTTTCCCACATCTGGGTTATCAGGTAGAACAGAATAATGGGCAACGAATATTACGGAAAAAGTTTCTAAGAATTTGCACCATTATGGCATTAATGACGTTAAAAATAAAAGTGTTGCTAATCAAGTGTCTGGGAGTGTATATATAACGTAAAGCATTCTTCATTAGATTTGAATTTATTGTATCTGAGTATCATAACAAAATGTCAGATATGTTTAACTATTCGGCACATACACAACATTTTTTTTAAAGGTATAGTGATCCTAAACAGGACAATATTTGACATATGTATATCTGAACTGAATATAATATAGTGCACGTTTATGGGCGAATATCGAATCGGGTACAATCGAACCAATTGCGGAGACTAACGCATAAATAAAAACCCGAAAAATTCCAATAAGTATCACTTTTTATATAAGGCTTTATTTTGGTGGTACGCGAACACTAGATCAGGACGAACATAATTTCATACATATACGACTGTATAATATGATATAGGACATCGTTAAGTCCCATATTAAATGTTATCAAATACTCCTTTCGGGGTTTTTGTTATGTCACACAATATACAGGGTTTCATAAGAGAATGAGTTATATATACATACGTCATGCGAGTTTTCTCTACGATATTGGTATAACATATAAAAGGACCTTCAAATCAAAAATCATATCTTTTCATATTGTTTTTGTCAAGGAATCTGTGTAGTCAGCTCTTCTTCTCACTCTTCTCTTCCACTGTGTTTCACATATGTTTTTTATGCCAGCAGTTAAAATAAACAAAGTCACAATACAAAAACAAAAACACTTCAACAGCGTAGCAATTACGATTGTGACTCGTAAATCAATCAGAATTTTGAGAATAGGCCTGTATTGTTAATATTTTATTAATTGGAAAAAAAAATTAAAAATTTGTATTTTAATTAATTTTTATTTGGCTGTGTTGTCAGATATGTTCTTTTTTTTTTAGGAAGAAAATTTTATTTTTTTAAGGAAATCATTAAATGTTTTTTTTTTTTTAGTAGAACCTGAAATTTTGATCTATGTTTTTAAAAATTGAAATAAAAACATTGTAATTTAACTAATTTAATTAAACTAGTGCATAAAAAAAAGTCTATATTAGGGTAGTACAAAAAGTTTCGTACTAAGAGAAAGAAACCAGCAACATTTTCAAAAAAAAAAAAAAAATTAATAAAACATGGCGTGATTTTTGCATTTGAAAATAGTATTTTATAGTTTTCTTAGATCATTTAAATTTAAAAGATACACATGTAATAAACATATATATATATATTTATATATGTGCAAAAGCATGGATCTCATCAGTTGTTTGTAGTAAAAAATGATTTCTAAACAACTGCGCGACGACCCATTTCAGCACTGTGCCATTTTCCCTTTTAATAATGAACTATAAACGTTTCATATTTCATTGAAGTATGTATTCATAACGATAATTAAGAAACTGTAGTTGTAGAGCGCCTCGTCGTGTATGCGCATAGACTACACCCATATGACAAAAAGAGCTATTGCGGCGCAGCTATGTGTCTGAACGTGTGTCACAGCGTGAACTGGTAAAACTAATTTATGGGAAGCAGACAATATTTTAAATTAACGACGAATACAATTAAAGGAAAGTAAATCAACTACCCACAAAGGCTGAACATGATCTGTCGGACCTGGTATTTATATGTATGATAAGATTTTGAATTGGCTATCAAATTTAATTTCCATCATACCGTGGTAGATTACACTTATATAAACTGTGATTTTTTCGAAGAACAGGAATATATTGTTCTTTCAAAAGAACTGTGATTTTTATCTATTTTTTTGCACAGTCAGTTCCAGTTCTCAACTATGCAACTATGCATGTGAATGATGTCAGTTTGCTTAATGAACATTTTTGCTTGACTAATAATAGCTTATTTAGTTAAGACTGCTGAGACTCTGATAGAGAATTTAGGGATTCGAGTCGAGCTACTCTGCGAGTAACAGAGTGGCACACGGGCCTCTAATATATTTATATATATATATATTTAATACACGAAGTTTTTTTCTTGTTTTAAAGAAATAGAATAGTTATAGTCTAATAAAATTTTGTTTCTTAAAATTTATTAAGATGTGGTGAATTTTTTTTAAAATGTGAGAGAGTGGATAGGCAAATACATAATTTTGAAATTATTTTTTTTTTTTGCTAAAAACTAAAGAATTAATATTAAGAAAAAAAAACTGCTAAAAACCAAAGGAACAAATCATAAGGTGTATTTTTTTCCGGGGGGAGGGGGGTGAGCATGAGACTGTAATATATGTACCTTCACTATTCAGAATTAATTGAATAGATATATCCACAGTAATGACTGGTAATATCTATTGCAGTGAAGTGTATTTTTCTTGAATTAAACATTTTGGTATTCCAAACTCGAAGCATATAACTCTTGAGCATTACAAGCATTCGCTAGAGCCAGGGCCCACTCTATAAAGGCCTAAATGATATGCTTTTTCTTATCAGTAGGATGGCAAAAATGTAATGTGCCTTTTCCAATCTGTTTTTTGACTTGTATTTTTCTACATTTCTTATGCCAAGTTGATGACGTTGCCACAGAAAAATTCGAATGAAACCCGCCTTACGGTCTTTAATGGAAAAAACACGTTGTCTAAACGCACATTTCTAATGTATAAAACAATTTTCCGCCAAAATTCCCCATGGATTCATGACACATACTAGAACGGGTATTAGAGATAGATTTTCGCAGAAGTTCTCATGATTTGAATTAAAATATGAGAGATGGATATATATCGTTCGTTTACACCGCAAGATGTAAATATAAACAACGCCATCTTATATTCTGTAGAAAAACGCAGCAACCCCGAAAAGTAAAAAAAAAATAAAAATACACCAAATTTTTGTGTGTTTAACCCCTTAACTAGCACACGCGAGTTAATTCGAGCGCGCAAAATCGGCAAATTTGCGCACACTCGAGATAACTCGAGCGGTCGTATTTCGCTGACAGCGAAAAATTTTGATTGATTTTCTATTTTTTTTTTATTTTTTGCCAAAACAAGGTTCTAGAATGTATTTTCTTAAATAAAAAAAATTGATGTTTTTTTGACGGTATTTTTCAAAAAAAATTGTGCGTTAAGGGGTTAAATAATTAGAACTTAAGCATTTATTTTCTTTTCAACCCTTTTTTTGTTTTTCTTTTATTGTTGTTATTCTCAAAAATGGGAAAAGCAATGGCGTCACACATTTTTTGATCCTTCAACCTTTGAAGAATTTTCGGAAACTTTTAAGGAACTTTCGTGAAATTCGAAATAAAAAATTCTTAATCAAAAAAAAAAAAGAGAAATATATAAAATAAAATGAAATAAAATAGAATAAAAATAAATTAAATTGTTTTGTTAAAGATTCTGTTTTTTTATTGTTGTTATTGTATAAAGTATCCGAAACCTAACAAAATTTCGATTTTCGTCCTGTATTTTTGGGAGGAATTAAAAAAAACAAAAAAAAACTTCATTTTTGATAAGAAATTAAAAAAAAACGAAAAAAAATAATAAAAATTATCAAAAATTAAAAACAAAAAGGTGGAAAAGAAAAAAAACGTATCCAACTTATTATTATTCAGTTGAAAAGAAAAAAATTAAAAAGCATTTAAACAAAAAATAAAAAAAAAACTATATAAAAAGGGCCTAGGGCCCGGGCCCCCTAACAAAATCCAGCACACGTTTTCTAAAACAATGTCACTAATATGGTGTTTTTTTTCTTTTTTTGTTGAGTTTTCAGTCTCCACTCGATATATTTATTTATCCAGTGAATTTTTCGACATTCTCTGACTTAAAACCACAGCGTTCTTAATTTGGATTCTGATTTGGTCTCGACGTTCGCATTTTGCAAACCATGCCACCTCAATTTGTAAAAAAAAAAAAAAGACTGTGCGATATAGAAATACATGTATTTTACAGTCTTTTGTATAAATACCGAATGCCGAATAAGATTTCTTTGCAGCGGAGGGGCTGCAATGCTAAAACTGATTAATCCAGAATTTTATATTTAACATAGTTACACTTTAACAGCTAATATTCTATTGTTGAGAGCTGCTTTAACTTATTTTATAATAAATAATTATTATCACAATATATGTCTGCCACATTTTTCAAACACCTGAAAATAGGCAATTTAGAAATTCTTGTCTATTACGACTTCTACCTAGTCTATCGTTACTACACGAGACTACAGCGAATAAATGATAAAAACACGCAACCTCATCTTTTTTAATACATCGCAAAGAAGTTGAACAATGGTCATGTTGCGTGGAAGCACACACAATATGTGAACTTTTTACACAGTGCAACCCAACAAAAAAAAAAAAAAAAAAACTAAACAAGAAACTAAAAACACACCATTTTTCTTTTCTATTTTTTTCGTCATTTTTGTTTTTTTTTTTTTAAACTTAAAAATTTGGAAATCGATTTTCGCAAACAACAAATATAAATAAAAAGGAAAATCACAAATTTTGATCAGAAAAAAAAAAAAAAAAAATTTCTAATTGAAATTAGTAATTAATCACAAATATATTATGAAGGACCGATATGAAAAGGAAATGATTATATTATCAGCGAGCGAGCGAGCGAGCGAGAGAGAGAGAGAGAGAGAGACAGAGAAATAGTGAGAGAAACAAACAGAGACACAGTGATCAGGAAATGCCAAAAGAAACACAATCAAAATACAGAGATGACAAACACACGACCACAAAAAAAAAGAAAAGAAAAGGGTTTAGATTTCTTTTAATCAAATTAATTTGCACTTTTTTTCTCTTTTTTTAATTGACACTAAAAAAAAACTAACTAATTTCTTCTAATTTTTTTGTTAGTGGGGGGCGAGAGGTGGCGAGGACACACTCTAAACAGTGGTTAAAACAAATTGTCAACTAAAACAGCTAAAAACGTTCTCTCTAAAAACTAACAAAAGCCAAAAATAAAAATTTGAATTAAATTTTTTTTTATACTAATTTTTTCATTTTTTTTTTTAATGAGAGGGAAATTATGCAGGTTTTTCTTTCTAATTTTGAATTATTTAAAAAAGAAAATTCAACAAAGAAGAACCAAAAAACAAAAGTTAAATAAAAGGAGAAGGAATATATTTTAAATTTTTTTCAAATAGGGGGCTGAAGGGGGCTGCGGATCACTGTTAAAGAAATTTTCACAAAAATTAATTCAAATTAAAAAGGGGAAAATAATTTTCAAATATTACCAATTGATTACCAAAAACAACAAGGGTGACGGATTGGGGGCGGGTGGGTGGGTGTAATGTGCAATATCTAGAAAATATTGGAACACAAGGTGTGTATCAAAAAAAAGAAAAGGAAAAAAGAAACTAAAAAGGAAAAAATATAATCTAAAAAAAGGGGAAATAATTATTATTCGCCAACAATTCCGGTACGTACTTGTTTGTTTTGTCATTTTTGGTTTGGTACTATTTTTATTGATTTTCGTTAAATTCACGGCGATTTTTTTAATATAATGAAATTTTTTTTTTTTTTGGTTTTCTGGAACTTATTTTTTAATATTTTTAATACTTTTTATACTGTTTTTTTTTTGTTTTTGCTTTATATATATTTTGTTTTTTTTTTTTTTTTTTGTAGAAGTTATTTTAACTTCTTTCTTCGAAATTTTTACTCTATTTTTCAATTTTTTGTAACTTTTTTTAAAAGTTTACACTTTTTTGTGTTCTTTTCTTTCGAAATCTTCGTCTTTTTTTTAATTTTTGATAATTTTTGCTACTTATATATTTTTTGTTACTTTTTTTTTTCTTTTTTTTAAATATTTTTTTTTTCTATATAGTTGCCCCATTTTTTTTATTTTTTATATATTTTATTTTATTTTTTTTTTTTTTGGTTCATTATACTTCAGTCTCTCGCATTGGTTCCGGCGGCTAATTAAATTATAACACACAGATTTTAATAATAATAATAATAATAATAATAATAATAATAATAATGAAAAAATATATTTTTGTATTAATTGAAAAAAAAAAATAATAAAAAAAAATATTTATTAAATTAAAAAAAAAAAAATGAAAACCTATTTGTTTAGTTCAACGTATTTTCTTTGGGGGAAAAAAAAAATTCAAATTAAAAAAGCCGGTATTTTATTTGCCGTAAAAAAAAAAGTGTGTACATCACATTTCATGTTCTGCTCTAAAAGAGAACACAAGAAATATTTTTTTTGTTTTAAATTTCGAATTGAATTGCGCAAATAAAATACACAGCTATTAAATTTAGGAAAAAAAAATTGTATATCGAAAGGGGATGTGGAGCCGAGTTAGTAGAAATAAAAAAAATTCTTGTTATTCTCAAATAATAATTCGCTAAAAAAAACCAAATTAATTAATGATTAAAAAACAAGAAAAATAAAAAAAAAGCAAAATCATAATTTAATCAAATAATGAAATAATTCTTAAAATATCTGTCTTTTATTCAGTATTATAGGAGTCCCCCCCCGAAATATTTGTCAAAAAAATTATTCAACTTACAAGAGTAATAATATGGGTCTCATTATTATGTAATTTTAATGATAACAATTAACGACAGAGGTTTAGAGATTGCGCAATGACAACGAAAAATGCTATTCTGCAATACAAACTCAATGATTTTTATGAGAAATACTCAACACACAAACATTGTATGTATGCCTCAATCTCTCACGATAAGTCACATGACGATCTTGGAATATCAGTTCGCGCACACCATCAATGTTTTTCAGCACAACAACCAATTTTAAACGACCTTCATGAAATTCGTCCGCGAGCGAACTACGGCCACGATTGAATTTTGTATACCACCGATATACGGAGGTTGTTTTTGATGATGATGCTGCATCGACAAAAGTCGAATTCGAAGTTTATCGATGCACTGTTGTTGAGATAATACATGTCGAAAGTTGTAAAAAAATAATCGCACGAAAATGTTCACGTCTTAATTCCATTTTTTGGCAGAGATAAAATTTTCAAGTAAATAACACAAATATTGCTCGTACGTCAAAACGTTGTGAGTGTACATATACCGTCAAAAATGTCAAACTTTAAATGGCAGATGTCAGATTTGAGATGGCAAAACCAGGGTTGCCCATTCCCGAAATATATTAAATAGCAGCCTACGTATCTTAAGCATAGTGTAAACGACCACAAAAAGTGAACATGCGCGAGATGCGGCTAATCTAAAAAACGAGGATATAGGCGGCGTACGGCTAATTGAAGAAGAAGATATATACTGTCAATCGAGAAAAGAAAAAAACTGAGGAGACGAAATTACTCTTTTGTTTTAATTAAATGTCTTTGTTATTTTCAATTCGAAATAAATAGTAAATTGGAAAGGAAAGATTTTTCATTTTACGGTTCAGGTGTGGGGTGATAAATAATTATCCAAAATACGAGTAATATGTAATGCGATTCTAACGAGTGACGAGAGGAATAAATACAATATATGAAAAGAAAATAATTTAATTATGACTGAACGACAAGAGTTATAACCATTAGCGGGTGTAGAACTAAAAGCGATTTCAAAGGAAAATAATTTACCAATGAGTGGTAATAAGAACGAATTAATTGTTCTACTGATCAACATGATGAAATGGCGTCCAGGCAGTGATGCGCCTATTATTGGTGAAAAGCTTAGTGACCAAGGCGGAAGTCTTGCAGAAAAAAATCGACAACAAAACGAGAACGAGAATGGTAAGAACGTAGAAACCGCAAAACGAAATTTTGAGAATACTTGGTGCTACACGTAGTTTTCGCCACGTGAAGTTGATGTTTTGCCGGATTTCAACCCAGATAATAGAAATGGTATTACGGTGAAACGATGGGTGGCTAAAATTAATAATTTATTGGGAGTATGAATTAGTAATATGCGAATTGTTACTAACTTCATATCTATCAAACCCGCCATTTTTTTTACAGTGACAGCTATTGTATCTTAAAGAGCGTCAAAAAAACTATTAAACTCCATCAGTCAAAGTGAACACAAGTTTGTACACACACGTTTTTTATTGTCTTAAAAATGTCAAAATACGTTCCGACAAAACAACATTTGCGGGAAGCATTGCTTTAGTACTTTAATCAAAAGAAAAATGCTGCAGAAAGTTTCCGGTTGCTGCAAGAAACTTATCCTGAATATGTTCCAACAGAAAAAACGTGTGGGTGGTGGTGGTTTGCGCGGTTTAAAAGTGGTGATTTTGATATCGAAGACAAAGAGCGTCCTGGCCAGCCGAAAAAGTTTGAAGATGAAGAATTGGAGGCATTACTCGATGAAGATCCATGTCAAACGCAAGAAGAGCTTGCAAAATCTTTGGGAGTTGATCAAACAACTATTTCCAAGCGTCTAAAGGCAATGGGAATGATTCAAAAGGAAGGAAATTGGGTGCCATACGAATTGAAGCCAAAAGATGTGGAAAGACGATTTTTCACGTCCGAACAACTGCTCCAACGGCATAAAAGAAAGGGTTTTCTGCATCGTATCGTGACTGGTGATGAAAAATGGATCCATTACGATAACCCTAAACGTAAAAAATCATATGGTTACCCCGGACATGCCTCAACATCAACGGCAAAGCCAAATATCCACGGATCAAAGCTCATGCTCTGTATATGGTGGGATCAGCTGGGTGTGGTGTACTATGAGCTGTTAAATCCTGGTGATCGGTACCAACTACAGTTGATGCGTTTGAGCCGAGCATTGAAGGAAAAACGGCCGCAATACTACGATAGACACGACAAAGTGATATTGTAGCACGACAATGCTCGTCCACATGTTGCAAAACCGGTCAAAACGTACTTGGAAACGCTTAAATGGGAAGTTCTACCGCACTCGCCGTATTCTCCAGACATTGCTCCTACCGATTACTACCTCTTTCGATTCAAGACTCATGGCCTGTCCCAGCAGAAGTTCACTTCGTATGACCAATGCAAAAAATGGCTCGATTCGTGGATAACCTCAAAAGACGAGCCGTTTTTCCGAGCTGGTATCCGAAAATTGCCAGAAAGATGGGAAAAAGTAGTGGCTAGCGATGGACAATATTTCGAATAATCAATTTGTCACTATTATAATAATAAATGCTTATTTTGAACAAAAACGCACATTATCAATTCATACTCTCAATAAAAGAAATCTATAATTGGGGCGATCAATTACTCTTATTTGCAGTATCAACGAAACTCAAGAATTCAGTACGTGTTTGGTACGACAATACGGAAGAAATTTATACTGTTTGGGAAGAATTTAACGAAGCGATAATTAAAAAATTTACCACAGAGTATGTGAAGCCGATGTACACATAAAAATGATGGGACGAAAGCGTTTGAACGATGAAAATCTTTTACAATATTTGGAAGAAATGTGGATTTAGGGTAGGCAAGGTGAAGTGACACAAGAAACAATTGTGAAATACTTCTTAATGGGTATGCGTGATAATGAGCTATTTGCAGTTTTCCAAAACAATAAAATAACGAGCATGGAAGATTTAAAATCGAGAGTAGAATGGTGTTTAAGTTTAAGAACCATCAAACCGTCACCGAAATTTGTAACGCCGAAAGTCAAAGCATCAACTCACACGAATTCGAAAGAAATTGTTTGTTATAATTGCCAAAAGCCGGGTCATGTTGTTGCAAAATGTACTGAGGAACGGAAGATAGTTTGCTACAACTGCCACGAACCAGGCCATTTATCACTCAACCAGCTAAAAAAGAACGTTGTGCCTGTGGCAAGGTACATAAAAAAAGTTATTTGAAATGCAACCAGAATGTATCCGTGGTGCTTGTCAATATCAAACCTGGAGTACGAATGATAAAAGAAAATGATAAGTTGAAATTTGAACGAATGAAAGAAAACACTCAGAAACGATGTCTACGAGTAGCAGCGGCTGAAATAAAAATTGGTAACGTAACGATTGAAGAAAAACAACAGGTTTATGACATTTTGAATAAATATGCAAATGTATTCGCCAGTAATATTAGTGAAATTGGGCTCACTAATCTAGTAGAAATGAGTATTAGTTTGACGTCCGACAAACCAATACAACGACGACCATACAAAATACCAATTCCGAAGCAAGAACGAGTTACAACGATGGTGAAAGATTGATAATGATATTATCAGCGAGTCGAACTCTGACTATTGCAGTCCTGTTTTACTGGTCAAAAAGAAAAATGGAGACAATCGTTTATGTATTGATTTTCAAGAGTTAAATAATTTCACCCGAAAAGATATTTATCCAACACCGAACATAGAAGAAGAATTGCAACGAGCCGGAAATTATAAATATTTTGCGTACTAGATCTAAACAGTGGGTATAAGTATAAGTCCCTATAAGTGTCGAAAGTCGAAAATATACTGCCTTTATTACGCCAGATGGATTGTTCGAGTTTAAACGAATGCCGTTTGGATTGAAAAATGCACCGTCTGTGTTCCAGAAGTTAATGGCCAAAGTAAAATCTCAGCATAAACATGACGATGTTCAAATATATATGGATGATTTATTGATTGGAAGTCAAACCGTAAGCGAGGGGCTAGAAAAACTTGATCGAGTACTTAACGTTCTTGCAGGGACTAATTTAACGTTGAACACGAAAAAATGTGAATTTATGAAAACATCGATAGAATATTTGGGTGATGTGATCACTCCTCAAGGAATACAGCCAGGGAAGGTGAAAACTCAAGCAATTCGTAACTTCAAAATACCAGAGAACATACAGGAAGTACGACAGTTTTTGGAACTTTGCAGCTATTTCCGCAAATTTATTTCCGGATTTGCTCTAATTACTGGTCCATTAAATGACTTATTACGAAAAGATGTTAAATTCGTAAATTCGTGAAACCAGTTGCTTACTTCAGTAGATCAACTACAGACTTAGAACGAAAGTATCATTCATACGAATTAGAAGTTCTCGCGGTGGTAGAGACGTTGGAAAGATTTAGATACTATTTGGCAGGTGAAACGATTACTTGCGTCACAGATTACGCAGCTATAGCGACTACTAAAAGTCAGAAACAATTAATACCGAGAGTTGCCAGATGGTGGTTGCGAATACAAGATTTTGACATCATAACGAAACATCGGAACGAAAAACAAATGAAACATGTAGACGCATTGAGCAGAACACCAGAGGAACCACCGAACGAAATGGAAACAGCCTGTTTGAAGATGTTTAAAATAAACGTAGATGAATCTGATTGGTTGTACACTATGCAACTTCAAGATAACTATTTGCGCGAGATTATTTATAATCTAACTAACGTAAACTGTAGTAACAAACAACAGAAGAATGATTATGTTGGGGGAGAACAATTAGTAAATTGAATTGAAGTAAAAACACTTAATGACTCGATTTGTATATGTTTATTTATTAACTTAATCTATTTGTGACCAAATGTGGTGTCGACTGCTTCCGTTGAGAGGTTTCTTAAGAATGAATACCCGTCCATATCCAAAGTTATTTTTCTTGTCTTTCCTTTGAACACCATTCGCTTCTCTTCGTTCTCTCCAGCTGCGTATGAGATCATGATGCTTAAGTTTCTATATTGCCTTTATGTGTATAAGATCGTGCTACAATCTATTTGTACCTCTGCCCTGTGTCTGTATGCATGAGATCATGACCAAACGTGTTCAGTAGTTCTGAACAGATTATATCATTGAAAAGGGGCGATTATATCGAAAATGCGATGACAAGAAATTATGGGTTGTTCCCAAAGATGTAAAATGGCGAGTTTTTAAGGATTGTCATAATGACGTTGGTCATCTAAGTTTGGACAAAACAGTGGAACGTTTACGAAAAACATTTTGGTTTCCAAAATTGAAAGATTACGTGGCGAAATACATTAAATCCTGTTGCGAATGTGCGTATAATAAACGACCTGGAGGGAAACAAGAAGGGAAATTTCACTTTAGTGATATAGAACCAGTACCGTTTAAAACGCTCCACATCGACCATTTGAGTCCATTCATCAAAAGTAGTAAGGGTAACCAGTACGTTGTCGGAATATCCGACCCTTTCAGTAAATACGTTGTACTGAAAGCTGTAAATAACACAACAACAAATGCAGTCATCAAAGTGCTAGACGAATTAACTGGTTACGTAGGGATGCCAACTCGAATTATCACCGATAGAGGTAGTGCGTTTACATCGAAAGCTTTCAAAACATATTGTCAGGATAACTCAATACATCACATAAAAACAGCAGTACGAACACCACGAGCGAATGGCCAGATAGAAAGAGTTAACCGGACTATTTTGACGATGTTATCAACGATTACGAAAGACGACAGAAAATGAGATCAACAGATGCGAAATATTCAATGGAGTATGAATACGATGAGAAACCAAACAACTCAACGAAGTCCACACGAAATCATTTTTGATTATAATCCGAAAGATATTCTCAAAAATAAATTACTGTCAGCTTTACATGACGAAGAACCGACCACAGCGGAAATCCAGGAAATAAGAGAGGAAGTAACGGATAACATCTATATAGGTCGACATAAATGAAAACAGCGATACGATGCCCAACATAAGGTTCCAAGAAAGAACTTGATCGAGATCGATACGTGATTGAAGATTTACCATATTCCCAGCGAAGTCAACGGCCATATTTTGGTATTCATGCGATGAATATGCAACAGACGATGCGGACAGCGAGGATGCTTTACGTGGTCAGATAGGGCCGACTGTAAACGACCACAAAAGTGAACATGCACGAGATGCGGCTAACCTAAAAAACGAAGATATAGGCTAATTGAAGAAGAAGATATATACTGTCAATCGAGAAAAGAAAAAAACTGAAGAGGCGAGATTATTCTTTTGTTTTAATTAAATGTCTTTGTTATTTTTCAATTCGAAATAAATAGTAAATTGGAAAGGACCGATTTTTCATTTTACAATAGTAAAAGGACGACTTAAGAGTACACCATATTCAATTCAGATACGTGAAAAGAGACATGACGTAATCAACGTCTGCTCATCTTAATTTAGTGCGAAATACTTGTTGAAAATAAAGAGCTCTCACTACAATGTATTACACCCTTTAATCTAATCTTACATGCTTATTCTGAGTCCAGCCAAAACGGTCATAAGATGACGACGTCACTTTTTTTTTTTTTAAAAGACTAATTCGTATTCAGTTTAAACTGTTATAAATTTATATTTTGGACATACATATGACTCATTTGCCAGAATACAAAGTTTCTCAGCTGTCATAATATTTGTAGTTGGCAACGTTGTTATGACTAGAAAATTTGTCACAACGCCAGAATAGGGCCTGTTAATCTAATCTGGGGACTACAAAAAACGATAACGATTTAACGACGAAATGTTATAGTCATTAAATATTTCGAAAATAAAGTTATAAGCCTTTTGTTCTGAAACAAATATTTTGATGATCTCTCGTAAGTTAAAAAGAGAAACCACTAAATATTTGGTATCGCAAAAAGTTTGAGGTGTTTTTTGCAATAGATGGCTTTAGAGCCGCATAACTTTAGTAGTCCTAACCCTATCATGTTATATTATAGCGCGATTGAAAGGCAACATTTCATAGAATATTTTAAAAAAAAAATTGTGAAAATCAGTCAGAAGTAATGGCGGTAATTGGGTTTTGAAAATGAGCCAAAATTCGCTGTATTTTACAATATCACTCCGACCAAGACGATAGAGATTCGCAGGTTTTTGAAAAATTTTGTAGTGTTTATGGAAAACATGCTCTATCAAAATCGGCAGCAAGTAAATGGTTTGCTCATTTCCGCTCTGGAAATTTCGATATTAAAGATGCGCCGCGCTCTGCTAGGCCAATCATTGTAAAAGTCGATGAAATTCTCCAAAAAATTGAGGAACACCGACAGATCTCATCTTAGGACATTGCTGAGGACCTAAAGAATGTTCAAAAAACAGTTTTGAGCCATTTGCGCAAGGCTGGATCCAAAAAGAAGCTCGATATTTGGGTGCCACATGAATTAACAGTGAAAAATTTAATGAACTGAATTTCTATCTGCGAATCGTTTCTGAAACGAAACAATATCGACCGAAATCGACCGATTTTGAAAAGATTGATAACAGGTAATGAAAAGTGGATCACATACGACAATAATGTGTGAAAAAGGTCTAGGACCACGACCTTTTTCAGAAGAATGAAGCTGCACAAAGGGTGGCAAAGCCAGGACTAACCCACGTAAGCAAATGCTTTGTGTTTGGTGGGATTGGAAGGGAATCGTGCACCATGAACTGCTCCAACCTGGCCAGAGGATTGATTCCACTCTCTACTGTCAACAACAAATGCGATTAAAGCATGCAAGTGAGGTAAAGCGGCCACTATCGATCAATAGGAAAGGCGTCACCTACCATCATAACTACACACATCTTTAATGACTAGGCAAGAATTGAGAGAGCTTGGCTGGAAAGTTTTGATGCACCATATAGTGCGGACCTTGCTCCATCTGACTACCATTTGTTTTGGTCTCTGCAGAATTCCTTTAATGGTGTAAAAGTGATTTCAAAAGAGGCCTGTGAAAATCACTTGGTTCAGTTTTTCGCCCAGAAATTCCAGAAATTCTACAGTGATGGCGTAATGGTTATACCAGAAAAATTACAAAAGATTATCGATCAAAACGTCACATATTTGGTTTAAAAGAATTCATTTAAAATGTAATAAAAATGTGTTTGAATGTGTTTGAATGTTGGTGAAAAAACGCTGCGAACTTTTTGCGATACCCAATATAAGGCAGAACAATTTCATTATGTATATAAAAAAACAAAGAAAAAAATACAAACTAAAAATTTGAAAGAAATTAAAAGAAGTATTAAAGAAGTAAAATTCTTATACATATTTCCTTCATATGTGTGTGTGTGTCTGTGGTCTTGGGAGTTAAATGTATCTTTTATTTTCTTTTTAATAATTATTATTTTTATTTTTTGTTTTAATCAAATGAAGTCGCTTTTATCATGTTAAAAAGTTAAATTAAATAAAAAAGAAATAGAACAAAATTTAGTAATAAAAAAAAAGAAAAAAAAGGAAATAAAATTAAAGAAGTCTTTCGTGTTAAGAAAAAAAATTGTGAAAGTTTGTAGCAACATTTTTCTTAGTGAACATTTTTTTTTGAATTTTTTTTTAATTAAAAATTCCAAATAATTAATATTAATATGAAGCGTGTTTTGGTGGTGATATTTTTTTTTATTTGTGATTTAAAAATAACAATAAAAAATATTTAAGTATTTTTGTCTTTTTTCGTGTTTTCATCCCTTTTTTTGATGTAAATTTTTTTAATTTTCTTGTATTTTTGTTTGTGTGTTTTTAAAAAAAACTTAAAATAAAAATTTTGCAAAAATAAAAAATGTTAAATAAAAAATCTACTTTAAAAAAAAAAAAAAAAAAAAAAAATGAAGAAAAAAATTGCGGGTTGAGGAAATGGAATGAAAAAAAAAAAAACAAATGAAATTTTCCCAAAAAATTTCGATGAAAATTAAACTGGAGAAAAAAATAACAACACAGCCAAGTTTTCTATTTTTCTTTTTTTTAGTTAAAATAATCATTTAAAAAATTCAACTAAGTTTTCTGTTTAAATAATTTAACCTAATTTTGTGGCTGAATTTTTTTTTTTGGTTTAAGTAGAAAAAAAAACATTTATTTTTATTTGTTTTTCTTTTTTAATTATAATTAAAAAATTGTTTTATGTTTAAAACAGTTTTTTTTTTCTTTTCTTGTTGGTGGTTTTCTCATACTGTTTTTCCCCCTGATTTTTTTTTTTTACCTCACTAATTTACACTATCCAATATAGTTTGGAAAACATATTTTAATAATTATTTATGAAATGGGGAAAAAAAACTGTAATGAATAAGAAATATTATTGAAAGAAAAGAAATGAAGAAATGAGAAAAAAAAAGAAAAAAAATTGAGTAAAAAATTTTATATAAAAATTATTAAAGATAATTTAATGAAAAAAATGAAAAAAAAAACCAGTGAAAAAGAATTTTTAGCGAAAATCTGTGATATTTTCGCGCGAAATGTAAAGAAAAAAGCTTTTATACAAACAAAACAAAAAAAAAAAAATTACGAGAAAATGTTTTTTTTTGAAAATGATTTAAAGCTGTTTGAAAAGTATTATTTAAAAAAAAGAATTTAAAGAAAAGAATTTAAAAAAGAAGAATTATGAAAAATGAATTTAAGAAAAATAAAAAGAATAAACGAGCATATCCCTTTTTTTTCTAATAATAATAAAAATTAAATTAATTGTAATAAATATAAGTAATAAAAAACAAAAATTAGTTCACTTATTTATTTAGGGGGCTACGTGTTTCAGTCGATTCTTCTAAGACGCAATTTTTGTGAGAAGCAATTTTTAGAGTTTCAAAATTTACGCATAGTCTAACATCAAATAGAGATGATTTCCAACAATTGTACATTTATTTAACTGATTCTTGTTGTTCTGTACTAATATCCCTACAAAAACTTTTTTCATATAAAAAACTATTTTGATGTGTATTCTTCTTCAATTTTACCTACTATAGAAAAAAAAAAATAACATGGCAATGGACATTTAGGTATACCAAAATTCTAGAGATCTTGAAAATTATTTTAAAACTGCAAGAAACCCTGTGCTCAGTAGTAAAAACCTGACATTCCCCCCCCCCCTGCTGAGATGGGATTTTTAATACTTTTTTTTTATCACATTTAAAAAAAAATACAATATTTCCAATATGAAATAAACATTTTCGATCTATATTTGTCCCTTCTATGATCTTATTTGCCAAAAGAACATATTCTTAGGGTTTGAATATATAATAAAAACAAGTTTTCTAAATATTGGCATATTTTTTTATGTTAATTTGTCATTACATCAAAACTAATTTATATAAGAAAATAGTAAAATAACCCATTCTAGTGGACATACATAGATGAGAAAATAGAAATGTGAAAACAGTGTGATTAATCGCTGCTTTTTAATAGTATGATATATGAATTTTCTCGGGCAGAGATAAAAAAAAACATTTTCATGAGAAAATTTAATAACTTGCCTATTTTTAGGCGATTGAACTCGATACTTTTATTCCTTCTAGAGTTCCTTTTAATTTCATGTATTGCACTAATTTCTAAATATCAACTAACTGGTTAAATTTCTAAAAGATGTGTCACAACATAATTGAAGCATTCTGATTGGTTATCCATTTTCTTGTTAGAAGAATCTTAAAAGAATCGACTTAAAAAACAGCCATCATTATTGGCGATGATAATACAGTGAAACATTGTTTATTTATTTATTTTATTTTTTTTCTTGTGCACGAACAAATGAATAAAAGTTTCAATCTCTTTATAACTTTTTAAAACTCATTCAATTAAAATATTTTTTTAAAAGAACATAAAACTACAGATTTCTTTCTAATTAATTAAATAATTTTTTAATATAAAAATATGAGTTCAATATTTTTTTTGGCAACACAAATATTGTTTTGTAAATTAAAAAAAAATGAAGAACTAAAATCGTAGTGAGAGAAAGAAATAGAGGAAGAGAGAGAGAGAGAGAGAGAGAGAGATAAAGAGAGAGAGAGAGATAGAGAGAGAGATAGAGAGAGAGATAGAGAGAGAGATAGAGAGAGAGATAGAGAGAGAGATAGAGAGAGATAGAGAGAGAGATAGAGAGAGATAGAGAGAGATAGAGAGAGAGAAGAGGGGGGAGAGAGATAGAGAGAGAAGAGGGGGGAGAGAGAGAGAGATACACAAATATATACAGATAGAAAAGGGTGGGAGAGTGAGAGTGCGAGAGAGAGAGAGAGAGAGAAAGAAACAAAATAAAAACAAAAAACAAAGATTTAATAAGAATTGAGAAATAATAAAGTTAAAGTAAAAAAAATAAATAAATTTTGAATTAAGATATATCTTGTGTTTGTATCAATAGTTTTCCTTTGTAATGTTTTTTTTTTAGTTTTTCTTTTGGGTTCTTTGATTTTTATACTCAAGAAAAATACACTTGCCATAAAATGTTATTAAAAATTTTTTTCGTATTTTCTTTGGCAAAGAAAAGCCAAAAAAAACGACGGGTTTTTCAATAGTTTTAGCTAAATAGTTTTTTTTTTTTAATACTAAAAAAATTTACAAAACTTAAAAATTCTAAACTTCATTTTTAAAAACGAAAGAAACAAAATTTTCAAATATATTTTTAAATATAGAGAAGAAAATTATATGGAATTGAAGAATATTATTTTTTTTTTTTTTTTAAGAAGAAAATAATTAAAATTTTCTAGAGTTGTTTCTTTATATTGGATTGGGGCGTAGAGTATTGGTCGTATCTGTGTAATTATAAACTTTATAAAAAAAAAAAAATGAAGAAGAAGAAATATCACAAATACCCGTGTGATTTCCAGAGTGTGATATTATATCACAAAACTCTTTTGAAAGTGTCCCAACAATGAAACTAGGACATAAGCGTAAGCAATTGAATGCCTGTCTGTCTGTCCCCCTCAAAAATAATTTTTTATATGTTCCTGAAGGAGGGCAACAATTCATATTTTATTCGAAAACTATTCTCAATAGCCTTGATTGATTTATTTCACAGTATATAACAAGAAACCTTCAAAAATAGGATAATCTCATTTTGTTGAAGATTTTACTATTTAATAAATTAGTTCCATACAATACGTATATCGTATTTTTCGGACTATAAGACGCACCTTTTTACATAGAAAAATAGACTCAAATTTTGGGTGCGTCTTATGATCCGAAAAATACGGTAATACGAGAATACATATGGGTCGGTTAAGAAAATGTTCTAAGAAACGAACCCGGAATGCATTTAATTAATAAAAAAGGGTACGATAAAGTTTTCTGATTTGAAGAAAATATCAAACGCATCCAGTGACAATACATTCTGGAATTTCGTTCCTTAATTTGAGAACCGCGTGTATCAGTGTGGCAGAACAAAAACACAAAAATCGTTTGTAATCGTACTCTTCACAATGAGGCAGCAAACCATTTTTTTCCCTTTTTTTGGAGATCTCGGAAAAGATCATGCAGATACTTCTTATACAAGACACCATGTTTGAAAAATGTTTACATATACCACGATTGATGACAATCTTGATCACATTTTGTTTGAGATTAAGTGCAGAAATATTCTCTGTTGAAATAGAAATTTGAGAAATTTAAATATTCCTTTGATACTGCCTTGGTGAGGCTGATAAAAACATTCGTGGAGTATCCAATTCAAATACATAAAATGATCGAATACTCAAAATCACAGGTATTTACGATATTTCACTTCAAAAAAATATTATTTTTAATTTTTATTTTTATGAAAATATATAATTACTGGCGACTAAGTAAAAAAAAGTACTGAAAGTATTTCTTTATATTTTTGTGAATGAACTAAAAAAAATGTTTTGTGTTAATTTTCAGTGTGATTTTTTTAAAAATATAAAAATACTTTCAAATTAATGAAAAACAAAACAAAAAAGAAATTAATACATATTCTCTGATATAATCTGGAAAGGTCGTCTTTTTTTTTTTTTTTTTAATAGAAGGGTGATTATTATATTCTCCTCTCAATTTTCTAAGAAATTAACTAAAAAAAACACCAAAAACTAAGAAAAACAAAAATGTAAAATGGATTCAAATTTTATCTAAATCAAACTTCTCTTTAAATATCAGACAATCGCTTTCCTCACATCATGGTAATCAGAAGGTGACTTTTAATTGCGTGTGATAACATTCGTCGTGAGTTTCTCAAAAAAATTCTTAGAATAAAAGAAAGATCCTTTATATGAGAAAATTCATTCAAACCAAAGAAAACTGCGAAGTTATCGAAAATCGAATGTAATTGCCGACGACAGTTTTTTTTTTTTTTTTATCACAAATCTTCTACATAGGAAATAAACATCTATCAAAAGTGTGTCCATATTGATATTAAAATAATAAATATGTTGTTGCGGTAACTATGTATATAGCAATAGAAAAATCACAAAACACAATTGTCTCATGTGTTGTATTGAAATTTCAATTCAACTATCTCTCTCTCTTATAAACTCGAATTCCATCGCAATGAAAAATTCACCCTCAGTTAAATCGGTGTCTAATCGACTATTAATCTTATTTTAATTGTGTCACATCTTTGGAAGGGGTACGATTTCTTTATTGGAAATTAAACTAATTAAATGCCTTTTTTTATTTTGTTGGGAAAAATATAAAAATGTTGGTTCTAAAAGTAGTTGCGATTATTTTTTTTTTTAAAGACGTAAACAATGCTTATTTCTTTAAATATAATATTTAAAAAAAAAAGAAAATATGGTTTTTAATATAATAAAAGTATTATAATTACAAAAAGAAAAAAAAAGGTACCTTAAATATCTTTTTAAAATTAAAAACTAAACTAAAAAAAACTAAAATGTGTCTGCGCGTTCACAAAAATGAAATGTTTAATTCTATATTTTCTATTTATTATAATCATTTGAAAGAAAAAAAAATAAGTATCAAGTCAAATTTATCATATATCGGATTCAGAAATTTGTTCCCCAGCCTCCCTCTATCCCAGAGTTCTATTTCAGTGCACATTGATGTGAAGCTGTCAAGTGTTAAACCAGAGACAACTGAAATGTAGAATAGATATGCAATGCACACGATTAAATTTTTATGAAAAAGAGCTTTTCTTTTAAAAACTCCTTGCTGAATATACTGCACACAAGAAGCTCAGAAGTTTTCAGTTATATCCTTCTATTATTTCTACGCAAGTGAATATAAAATATAATAAAATATAATTAAAGTATACATACTTTTAGGTGGCGAATATCTCTATAATATAAAATAGTTTTTATAATTAAACTATACATACTTTTAGGCGTAAAACTTATTGAATCGTTTTGTTTAGTGTCCTTGATAAGTTTTTTTTAATTGGTTTAGTATTTTGGTTCTTGTTTATACTATATGTATACACATTTTATATTTTCTCGAATCATCGAGAGCGGAGCCCCCTAGTATTTCTTAAAATAAAGCTTATCAATTGAATACTGAGAATAAAGCTTTTATAACTTTTTATATCTAGTTATTATTTGAAATTATTTTCAAGCTAAAATGATGGAATACATAAAAACCTTAGAACCAAATAAAAGAGCTTTTAAAAAGAGAGGAGGCCGGCTTTCTCATTGTATTTCATGTTTTCACAATTAAACAATAAAATATGCTGTGACATTAGGTGCACACATTAGATAATTTTGAACTAAAAAAGCTTTGGTAATTAAACTTGTTAGGCCAAGAAGTTTTAATATCTAAGTATTCCTTTACCTTTAGTTCTAAACAACTTCAATTACCGAGCCAATTTTAATTTATCATTTATATTTTGTCTCGACTTAAATTGATTTTAACCATACAATTGACTAATTTATTTGCAATAAGACAGCATTCTTCCGATTTAAATAGAATTTGACATGATATATATAGTATTTACTGGATAAGAAATTGTTATCCCAAAAATTACGAAATATTTTCATAACTACTCAAAAAAAAAAAAAAAAGATAAAACATAAAAACTAAAATCTAGAAACAATAACAAATGGCATTTTGGTGAATAAAAATGTTAATAATGAAAAATTATGAACGTTATGAAAATGTTAGAAAACCTTTTTTTAATACTTTTTTAATTATTTGTGTATGATATTTTCCCATTTTGTGTACTTTTTTTTTTTTTTTTTTTTTGTATTTACAAAAAAATCTATTTCATGGGACAAATCATTAGGCTGGACATATTTCCGGACATCTTGACTGTTTCGGCTCAAGAGAGAGAAAGAGAGAGAGAGAGAATATTCACTTCAATGCAGTCTCAATGGGCATAGAAAAAGGGTGTCATCATATAAATTCTTTCGGTGATATTAAAAGCCACATATTAAAAGTCAAATCAAAAATATAAACCAACTTATATGCTGACAGCCGTAAATTCAAGCTGATAATATTCAACGACAGATCTACGTAGAAGAAGCTAATAGAATTTAACCTTTAGGAGATCCTCCAAAAGAAAAAGGACTACAAAATTGTATGAAATTCTATTTTTTTCCTAAAGCGTAACACTCAAACGAACTGAGTTACTTAAGTCTCATGTATTATTAGAGCTTACATATCAGTGCATACTTATTGCTATAACTGAATTGAATTATTGAATATCTAGTTTAAGTGTACGGACTCGTATCAAATATTCTGATTCAGCTCATAAAAAGATTTATTTAGATTTATTAACAAATTAATGGAAAAATTGAAAATGATGATCATTAAATAATTTATTCTTGAATGATATTTGTTTAAGTTTTTTTTTTAAAGTAAAAACACACATTTTAGATGTTTTAATTTCCGCCATCTTGTTTCTAGACAAACATCAAGTGGTAAGGAATTTGACATTTCTATTTTAGTTGTGCCCAGAAATGATATGCCTAAATATAAGTTATATGAATTTCTTTTTAGAAATAATACCACAGATAACAAAATCGTTCCATAGATCTTCAGTTTTCTAAGAAATAAAATATATAATTTTTGGACATGTGTTTTTTCGAAAAGTCTTTCTCAGTTTTCAAAATTTAATTATTCAGCTAGATGGAACGTTTATTAAAATCAAGATACCATAATAATATATTACTATAAAAGCTTTATCTATGATTATTGTATCTGGTTTGTATCTTTTTGCCTGTTAGAAACAGTTCGGCATGATTTCTTGTAAGTGTTAAAGAGACAAGAATAAATCAGGTCTAATGGAGTTTTGACATTACTCGACGATGGTGTTGCCATCTTAAAAAGTTTGTTATATTTAACATATATACAAGCAAAACATTAAATTATTACCAACTTCACTCGATTCGCAAGATATACGAAGTATAGAGAAAAGACATTATTTTAGCCATGATTTGCCCCTGATTTCGGTGTTCTCTTTTCTTGTATTTATTACTATTTTTATTATATTACGGAAGGAATTTTTTTTTATTGTTTTTGTTTTGTTTTTATATATTGGTAGATATATTTCTTATTAATTTCTTTGTGTCCCTATCAAAGTGTGTGATGAAGTAATTGATTTTATTTATGTAAACCTAGAAAGTCCTGTATTTTTTGGGTGGGGGAATTTTAAATGTAAAACTTTCCTTTTTTAAAAAAAAAAATGTTAGTAATCACTTTCTTATTATATTCCCTTCCGAAAAAACACCCAGAATTTAAAAAAAAATCAAAATTAACGAACAAAACCTGAAATATTGTATTTAACTTTTTTTTTTTTTTCATTAATTAGTATTTATTTTTAATTTTAGATAATTGTTCTTCGTTTCCTTTTTTTTGTTTTTTTGAGAGGCTCGGCGGGAAGCGAACAACCACCAAAAAAAATTTGGTTTTTTTTTTTTTTACGACGGATGATTGAAATGTCTTTTTATTTTGTGAATTATTTTTTTAATTGAATTTTTAAGAAATGAAAAAAAAATAAAATAAAATAAAATAATATAAAAAAAAAGAAAATTTAGAAAAAAATTGAATTTTTTTTTCATAATTAATAAAGAAAGAGAAATTAAAAACAAAAAACTAAAAAATAAAAATGTTTACGAGCCCAATTTTTCATTAAATTTTAAAAGAAAAATTCTGTTTTGATATCGATGTATAAAAAAAAAGAAAGAAAAAAATTAAAGAAAAAATTTAAATAAAACTAAAAAAAAAAGTAAAAAGTGAATAAATAAATTTGTATAGAATTAAAAGTAATGAAAATAGTAAGTAGTAAATTAAAAAAAAAAAATTTAAATATTTTTTCGTCATTAACTTCTCTAATTTGTAGTTAAACGGTGGTTAAAAAGGGATTCCTTTTCAAAAAAAAAAAAAAAAGAAATTAAAAAAATTCGTGTTAATCAAGAAAAAAAAACGAAATAAAAAAAGAAGTTGAAGAAGTTAATGTCATCCATCTTTTTTTTTTTTGTATTTATATCAGGGCGAAAAAATAATAAAATAATATAATCTATGATAATTTTTTTTTTTTTAATAATAAATAATTTAATATATTTTTTAAAGTAGAAAAAAAAAATAAAAAAATAAAAACAAAAAAAAATTCTCGAAAATTTTTTTTTTTTTCTATTTTAAAAAAATATAATATAATATATGATGATGATGTAAAACGCCACTTACCTGAGTTTGTAAGCGTGTTAAACCACGAATCCATAAGATTTGTCCGGCACGTGGTTTTTTATCAGAATCCATGGAATCGAATCGTTCTTCACCTAAATTAATTGCTTCTGTATATTCTTCAGGGTGTCCTCGACCCCATCTATAGTAGAAAATAGAAGGAGAATAAAATACTAATAATAATAATAATAAGAATAAGAATAATACTAGCTTGGACACATCAGTTTCATGAAGAAAAATAAAAAGGTCTAATCGCTACACACTATAGAAGTAAAATAGATTGAGTAACTTGAAATTGACAAGCGGAACAGGTAGCAATGAAGTCCTTAGTAAAGTATAAAAATAACAAAAAGGTTGGCGAACGCATCGAGCAGAGGCGATGCCCCTAGTAAATTCTATTCTATTCTGTTCGCTAGAACGAGGTAAATTCCATGAAAAATTTTATAATATTCGCCATTATGTTACATTACAATTACCGGCGAACTCTACTTGAAGAGTCATAAAGAGTACAAAAATTGTATTGACTCCAGCACAAAAGTGATGACTTAAAAATGCCACTTCTATTTTTTAGCAGATATAAAAGTACAAAACTGTATATAATTCTAAATTTTGTGAGGTGTAATCCTTTACATTGGCATTTCTATAAATCATTTCTACTCTACCGAAAAGAAAGAAGTTACAAAAATATGAGGGTATATACATCAAGATTTCACTTTATTTCACATAAAAAAATATTTAATAAAATAAAGGAAATCAATATATACATACCACTGTGTTCAAAAAGTAAGGTGAATTTTGTTTTAAAATTAAAATTTTTTGTTTATTCTTCCAAATCGATTTCGTCCCCCTCAAAATAATCCCCCCCAGCTACAATACACTTATACCAACGTTTTTTCCAATCTTTGAAGCATGCTAAAAAGTCGTCCTCAGGTGCCTTCAATGCGCGTAGCGATTCACGTTTGATCTCTTCAATCGACTCAAAACGATTTCCCCGGAGCGGTCTCTTAGAAGTCACACGGTGCTAAATCAGGCGAATACGGTGGTTGTGGAGCGACATGAGTGGAGTTTTTGGCGAAAAACTCACGAAGAACCAGTGCTGTGTGTGATGGTGCATTATCATGATGCAAAATCCAAGTGTTGTCTTTCCATAATTCTGGCCTTTTCTTGCGAATAGCTTCACGCAAACGACGCATAACACTTAAATAATATTCCTTGTTGACAGTTTGGCCAGTGGGAAGGATTTCGTAATGCACCACACCACGATAATCGAAGAAAACTGTCAACATGACCTTGATTTTTGAGCGACTTTGGCGTGGGTTTTTCGGTCTCGGTTCACCTTTGTCACGATATTCGCTCGATTGATCGGTTGCTTCCGGATCATAGGCATAAATCCAAGTCTCATCGCCCGTAATAATTTGTTTGTAGACGTCCTGATAGTCAGAAATCATTGATTCACATGCTTAAACGCGACGCTCTTTTTCGAAAAAATTGAGAAATTTTGGCACCAAACGCGATTTGACTCTTCTGAGGCACAAATGATCCTTCGAAATTGCTTGCACTGATCCAATTGATATTGCAAGCATGTCGGCAAGGTCTCGAATTGTTAATCGACGATTTTCGAGCACCAATTCTTTGATTTTCTTGATGCGTTGCTCATCAATTGACGTCGATGGTCGTCCAAAGCGTTCCAAGTCATCAACACGTTCTCTGTCTTCTTTGAAGTCTTTGTACCACTTGTAAACATTTTTCTGTGACATAGTCTCGTCACCCCAGGCCTTTTGTAACATTCGATACGTTTCAGCGGCGGCGTTTCTTTGTCCAACAAAATTCGACATCGCAAAAATCGTTAAATTCACTTTTCTTTCTTCACAAAACCAAGCGTAAACTAAAAACTAATGATGATATTGACACGTAATTGTCACTAACAGTCCTACCAACTTAAAAAAAAAATTCTTTTGTCCGAGTCGGTTAACGCGGGAAGTTTAAATTAAAAATTCACCTTACTTTTTGAACAAAGTAGTATGCACGATATCCGTTTTCTTCGACAAATGAAGTGATGTCACTCTCCGAATAGGTTTGTGTGATGTTAAAATACAAAACAAAAACTTACGATAAAAGTTTAGGTAATTTTCTTGTAGGCACTGTTGTGATTATTTGACCCCAAAGTAATGTACCGATTCCGAAGAATAGACACCAAAGCCATTGCTCCAAAGTTAGAGCTTTAGTTGCGAAAGCCATTTTACCATATTGAATAATTACAACCTTTAAAAAAAAGAAAAAAAAATAGAACAAGAAAAAACAAATATAGGAATAATCTTTGAGATTATATTTTCGGGGAAGAAAAGAAAAAACTCACTTGCGCAACAATTGTTCCAATCCAAATACTATAGAAAATAGGATTAGTGAAAAGACCTTCGAACACATTCCTTTGTCCATGAATTTTTCTGGCATTCATCTCATTAAATAACGTCATCAAAACAAATGAATTAAAAATGATTGTAAAATGTTGTGTTGGTTTACCAGCTAATCTTTCGTCTTGTCCGGACGGGATATCAAGTAATTTATCACCTAAAAATGGAAAAACAAATTTTAATATTCTAGTAATTAAATTAAATTTTTGGGGGAAAGTAAAAACAAACATACCAACAAATAGTAATGAAAATATAATTCCTAATTGATATATGGCTTGGCCGATAATATTTTTCATCATTGTGCGTGAGATCAATGGTTTCGTACGTCCGTACGGTTTACGCAATAATAAATCGGATGTTGGAAGTTCAGTAGCTAACGCTAACGATGCTAATGTATCCATAATAAGATTCACCCATAACATTTGAACGGCCTATTTAGACAAAATCGAGAAAAAACATCAATCTATATTAAATCCTAATTCATACATTTAATTATTTATTTATTTATATATATATATATATACTTTTAAAGGAGAATCATCAACAGCGCAGGCACCAATAAATGCAACAATGACAGCAACTACATTCACTGTCAATTGAAATTGTAAAAATTTAGCAATTGAATCATATACATTACGACCCCACATAACAGCTTTAACAATACTACTAAAATTATCATCGGTTAAGATAATATCGGATGCTTCTTTAGCAACATCAGTTCCAGCAATGCCCATAGCAAAACCAACATCGGCTTTTTTTAATGCTGGTCCATCGTTTGTACCATCACCGGTTACAGCAACAACTTCACGATTTTCGCTTACCTTACTATCGATGATACCTAAAAATATTATAAAATATTAAATCATGTAAAAAAGACATGCCTATATATATATATATATATATATGTTTATAAATAGGATGGGCTAAACACAACTGAATTTTTTGCAACATGATCAAAGTGTTTTAACTATAGAAGGTGATATATTCCATTTTATATTCGTACACATTATTTAGATGTGTGTCTGTGTTATGTAGACGTCATTGACGCACGGCATTCTAGCTGTCAAATAAACCAAAATTGTTTTGCTTGATTTGTGGCTTTCTTTTTAAACGAAACTTGTGAGTTTAATGATTTAATTAAAGAAAAAAATGGTGAATATAAATTGTGGCGTTCCGAAATGCTTGATTATGAGAAAAAAAAACGTGAAAGAATTGCGGACAATAACATCACATATCATTGACTTCCCAAAGAAGAAACAAGAAAAAAACGGTTGAAATTTTGTAAGACTTCAAAAGATTATTGCCCCCGACATGCTAATATGTTGAATTCATTTTGAAAGGGAAAATGACGTCATCAACGCATTATTTCATTGTAGTGGACCGGAGTAGATCACCTTCTATAGTTGAAACACTTTGCAACATGATCTTGTAGCTTGTATTGGACATATTCTTTTATTCTCTACTCAGCCACGAAATAGTAATAAAAAAAAATCAACCCGAAACTTCAGAAAATGTCCCACATATCTCATACACATATGCAAATGAAATTGTGGCTATTACAAAGTATGGCTATTTCTAAAATATATAGAAATTTCTATAAAGTTTTTAATGTATCAGAGTTAAACTTGCAAAGTTCCCAGCTGAGTGAGTTGAGAGCACAAATGATCTGTTTAACACAATATAAGGGGGAAAAGTAGTTACACGGTTTATGAGATGAGTGTTCACAATCAGCCCACGGTTGTCATTGGCCCAATTACATACAAATATATGCATACTATGATCGTATAAATTCTAGTCTGGGATTTTCTCAACTAATATATCAACGACTGTTGCATTTCAGTTACATTTATTCCAAAACCTTCAATATATATTTAATTAAAACACCTTTAACTAAAGTGTATTTATCTGTTGGAGATGATCTCGCAAGTACTCGTAATTTTGGCCATACTTTATCCAAGAGATGTTGTTGTACCTAAAACATTCCAAAAAAATTTAATTTTATTAATAATAATAAATCAAACAACACCAAAAAAATAAACTTACATCACCATTACTATCACGTATACGTCTATTAAATTCTTTACCCTCCAATATAAGAAAATCTTCATTTGGTCGTATAATACCACATTTAGTTGCAATTGAACGTGCTGTATTTATATTATCACCAGTTACCATACGTACTGTAATGCCAGCCTTTTGACATCGACGTATTGCTTCTGGTACTTCCGGACGGACAGGATCCTCAATACCAACAACACATATACATGTTAAATTATTAACAATATTCTCTTCATCATCCCAATTTGGTTCATTATCGATATGTACTTCATTAATAGCTGCTTTACCGGGTACAAAATCACGATATGCAACCGATATTGTACGTAGGCCATCACATGCCATCGGTTCAATAACTTCACGTATTAAACGATCTTGCATATCACGTGTAAATTTTTCAAGTTCACCATTATGACCATAAATAAAAGCGCATCTATATTAATATATTAAAATATTTTAATTTGATTAAAATAAATATTTCTAAAAAAAAATTATAGAAAATAAACAATTACTTTTTAAGTACAATTTCTGATGCACCTTTTGTATATAAACGAAAACCACCACCTGGTTTTGGTATAACAGTGCTCATTGATTTTCTAACCGAATTAAATGTAAATACACGTGTGAATACTTCTTCTGGATAATCATCACGTATCGTTTGATAGTTCATTCCTAAACCTTGTACAAAACCTAACAGTGAACATTCAGTTTTATTACCAACTTGGATTGGAAGATCACCAGGATTTAGACCAGGCTATATTTTGAATTAAAAGTAATAATAATAAATGGATTTGGTTCAAAAATAATGTTAAATAATAAAATAATATTATTTATTCATTACCAGTATTCTTGTTGTATACGCTGAATTAACTGAAACACCTTGTATTAATA
The DNA here is from genome assembly GCA_963422695.1 of Xylophagus ater. Taxonomy (NCBI): domain Eukaryota; kingdom Metazoa; phylum Arthropoda; class Insecta; order Diptera; family Xylophagidae; genus Xylophagus; species Xylophagus ater. The sequence goes on from OY730480.1 coordinate 61,216,993, forward strand.
GATTACCAACATTTGCTGGTATATCAGAGAATTTCGGTGTTACTTTACATAATTTTTCACATATATATGATTGAACAACGGTCATACGATTTGTAGTTAATGTTCCAGTTTTATCAGAACAAATGGCAGTGGCATTACCCATTGTTTCGCAAGCATCTAAATGTCGTACCAGATTGTTATCTTTCATCATTTTCTATATTAATAATGTCATAAAAAAACACAATATAACTTTATATCATCTTAATTAAAATTGATTCTGATTTCAGAGCCTACAATGAATGCAGATATTCTGATGGCATTGATGGTATTTGGTTACACAAAGACGTCCTCGAAAATTTTTAGTCTGCAATTTTAAGAAGCTAACTAGACACTGACATTGACATACACATAGGAAGTACTTTGCAGCATTTGCAGGAAGGATAATCTGCTAGGTCCAGTAATTCTAATGATATTTAAGCCCGAAGTACTCTGTAAGGACACTTACTAAAGGCTGAATTCTTTCTTTATTCATAGTTATTTTTTTTTCTCTTTAGTTTTCTTGGGTTGGTAGTCGAGAATTATCTTGATTCTACCTTTTGAGATGCAAAGCTCTATTGGCAATTAACCCCATCGTGACTAGAGCGTTCCATAGAGACGCATAATCAGAAGACAATCAAACATAAAACTGATCTATAGTTCTAACAGGATGAAGCTATCACTAAAGAGAGTATACAGATTCTGTACAAACTTTTTGCTGAATAAATTTTTTGGAAAAATGCAGATTTGCCTTGATTGTGGCTCGTTCACTAGATTTGACGGTTTTATTTCTTCAAATTGTCTCTTAAAGGAGCCGGTATATAAGAACGAGCCGAAAACACAATCCATCCTTGAAATTTGAATGCTTTACATCTTTGAAAAAAAAAGACTAAATTTGCGCAACCAAGGCAGACGGCCATATTTTAAGATTGTTATGTAACTAAATGTAAAATAATTTCCTCCCAATTCTTAACCATATCCCTTTTTTTAAACAACATTAAAAATTAAATTATTTTTACCTTAACTGAATAGGCCAAAGATAATGTAACAGCTAATGGTAATCCTTCAGGTACAGCGACAACTAATACCGTAACACCAATAATTAAATGTTTAACTAAAACATTTGCATAGGTATTTTTCCATGGATTCGGTTGCAATACAAACGTGATAATACAGAAACGAATTATTAATATTATAACAGTTAGAACAGCTATCGTTGAACCGGCATAACCGATTTGTATAGCCAATTTTGTTAATTTAGCTTGTAAAACAGATTTCTCTTTTTTATGTCCGCCACCAGATGGCGGAGTTGATTGTTGTACATGATTACCGTCCGGTTCCGGTTTCATATCAACAGCAGCACCACCGACACTGCCGCCAATATCACTTACAGGTACTGCACCACCAACGGCTGGTGTTGGAGAACCCATATGACTGTTACTAATCGGTCCAGCACCATCTTCACCTAATTTGTGTTGTCAAAAATTTTTCGATTTGTAGAAAAAAAAAAAAATTTTAAAAACTAAATATTTTCCATATTTTTTCTTTTTTGTTTTTAATATTATTAAAACTAAATAAAAAACTATAATTTTTTAAAAATATTAAAAATAATATTTTTTGGTTTTTTTTTTTAAAAAAGCTTTTTGAAAATTAATTTAATTTTTTTTTTATGTTTTTTTTTTTTTTAATTATAAAACAATTCTAAAAAAAAAGAAAAGAAAATTAATTGAGGAAAATTCATAAACAATCAGATTTACAAAAAATATTTAAAAAAAACTACTTAAAAAAAAAAGAAAATGAATTTTTCTTTTGCATAACAAAAAAAATCTTTTTTTTTTCAAAATTCGTTAGAACTAAAATATAAAGGGTTATCCAATAGATATGCTAGAACTTCTAATAGGGATTGTAGACATGATTTATTAAAATCCTGACAGCTGCCATTTTTTATCATGAAGTGTTTCACAAATTGGAAAAAATTATTAGAACTTATTATTAAAATCAGTAGTCTTCTCAACGTGCACTTCGTGAATTTTATGGATCGACATAATCGTTAATCTGGAAAAAGCTATTCCTCGAATTGTAGAAAAGCAAAAAAAAAAAAAAAAAAAAAACAACTAATCTTTGTATGATGTGGTCTCCACCGGTAAGACAAAGAAATGCCCGAAGTGAAGCCTATACTGCCGATGTACGCAACAACATTTCGGCTTATCACATGGCACACAACCTGACGTATTTTACATAAACATCTGAGTCTACATTCCTACAAGATCTAACTAGTGAAAGGAATGATAATTTATTGCATCGTAAAATTTGTCGATTGAACTCTTTAACAACTAAAAATGTTCTTCAGTGATGAAGCTTTTTTTGGCAAAAATGTCGTATTTGGAGTGTGAGAAAAATCTGTTAAGTCATTCAACAGAGTTCGTTGCATCCCCCTAGAAGTCAACAGTTGGCTGAAGGGATGGTGTGTCATCGGTCTTTATTTCTTTCAAAATGATGAAAGAGCACACATATTACAGTGAATGAAGCACGTTACAGATCAATGATCATTGATTAATCACAGTGAAATGTCGTTCCAACAGGATACGACTGAAACGATCGAATTATTGAAAACAAAATTCAACAATTCAATCATTGAGATATATACAATAGTATATCATTCTGTTGGATAATTTTCTGTGGGGACGTGTACATACAGTCGCTTCTTTATGCTGATGAATCAACCACAATTGAACCGTTAAAAAGCCACATATAGCTCGTATTATTGAATCAGACTTGTGAAGAATTTGTATTGTGTCCAGCATTATGTCAGTTATGTAGTGATAAACATTTAGGTGTCATACTTGGTTTTTTTCTCTTCCATTAAAGTTATATCACGCTTGTTGGATAACCCTTTTTTTTAAAACTTCATTCGGAATAAAGTAGAAAAAAAAAATAATATATAAAAATTCATGCAAAAAAATGCAAATCACAAAAATTGTTTCTTTTCATCTCAAATTTAATTCGCTTTTTTTTTATTTAATCTAGATTTATTGAGGCCTACGTTTTTCTTTCTTTTTTTTTTCCTTTTTTAGCAGCAAATTAAATACAAAATTTTCCAAAAAAATAAAAGAAAACCTATTTTAAATCCTTTTTCAAAAAAAATAATTAAAAGCTTTGTGTCAATTTGATACTACCCCAAATAAAAAGAATAAAAAAACCGAAATGTGAGAGATCACATTGGGACCTCTGTTCTATTGTTTTGGGAGTCCAACTTTGGTGAAACACCACTCTCTTGAGACGTGACACTTGGACAGACAGACAACATTTGGTCAACGCCTATTATGGAAGAGGCATCAATGCAACACCATCGATTTAACACAAAACTGTAGAGAAGTAATCATAAAGGCAATTTGTTTAGTTTTAAAGAGCCACACAAAACACATAGATTTTATCATTAAATTCTCTACAAATTTCGTCATCATTGTAGACAGGACTTAAATGTAGAATGACGACGATGTTAACCCGACCCCCCGATGTGTTTCGTTTATGTTGGCCTTCTAAATCGAAAGAAGACGTTACACAAAACAAGCTTTTAAACTTCTACTAACTAAACCGATGTTAGAATACGTTAATTGTTTCTCGGCCATATTAAAAATCCGAACTGAACGAATCGAAAAGTGTGGAACACAACTTATGTGGCTTATAATTAACTAATACTAAATTTTAGTATCAAATCAACACATTTATAGCTGCTAAAGATTATTTTTACCTGTTTTTTATTAATACAAAAATAATAAATTTAAAACTTAAAAAGAAAACAGAAAACCAAAAATTCACCTGTTAAACTCTTGTTCTTCCTCTGCTTTTTAGCTTCTGCCAATGCACAAAATCACACATGCAACAAAATTTAAAAGAAAGAAAAATAATAATATATAAATATTATATGAAAATTGACTTATTAATTAACAGAAAAAGAGGGGGGAGGGGGGGAAGGGAGGAGGAAATAAAAAAAAATTGGTGGACAAATAACGTTTAAGTTAATCCTAAGAACGGCCACGAAACGTCAACACTTGCCATGATACATAAGTGACAGAGGTTACCTTAATGGCTTTTCTTTTATAATATTTTCTACTCATTAGAGAATTCCGCATGTCTCCACTAATGTCAGCACACGCTTCAGGGTTAATGTAAACGGCTTTTTTAGATAAAGTCCTTAAGGGTATACCATCACCAATTTATACAAAAAATAAGAAGAAAATGAATAGATTGAACGACAGATGTGCTTTTTTCCTGCCATTTTACGCCCATTTAATAAAGAAGGCGTCGGTTATTAAGTCAATAAAATTGCAGTTTTATAACAGTTTTTATATATCCATAAACTATGACAAAATATAAATGTTATAAGATTTCACTTGTTGGCAAATTCGGTAATTTTCCAAAGAAGAAAACTGTCATAAAATGTTTATTTCGCAAATTCGGAAATTCTCCAAAGAAGAAAACTGTTATAAAATAAAATTACACAATTTCGGAAATTCTCCAAATAAGAAAACTGTTATAAAATGCAATTTCGCAAATTTGAAAAATCTCTTAACAAGAAAACTGTCATAAAATTGAATTTTGCCAATTCGAATATTTTCCAAAGAAAACTGTTATAAAAGCATTATTTCACAAATTCGCAAATTTCTCCAAAGAAGAAAACTGTTATAAAATTGAAATTCGCAAATTCGCAAAATTCTTCGAAAAAGAAAACTTTAGAATGAATTTTTTTCTTCTATTTTGAAAAAAAAAAAAACTCTTTGAGATATTATTTTTCCACTGTCAGTTTCCCGATTTCAATTTTCTTTTTAGGAGTAAATCAAGTAGAAATCGAAGGAAAAATTACAAAATCGATGTTCACAAATGTTCAAAAAACAAGAAAACAAATGAAAATTTCAAATTTTTTTTTACAGAATTTCCATTTTAGGGCGCAGTTTAAGTTCGCAAAAATTTTCCAGTGAACTTGTCTGTAATTAATCAATTATCTGGAGGCATGAGGGAAAGAGGGAAAAAAATATTATGGAAAAACTAACGAAAAATAACAACAACAAAACAGAGCTTGTTTTACGAGATAAGTGGGGGTGGTTGGGTGGGGGGGGGTGTTAGGGTAGGGCAGCAGCAAGGTTGTGAAAGAATAATTTTACTGAGCGTTTTTTTTAAAAACATTAACGAAAATGAAAACACTATTACACATGACATCCCAATTAAGGGTGAGGGGCGGTTATGTGAGGGGTAAAAATAACAGAAAAAAACAAAGAAAAAATAAAATTTATTTAAAAATATTTTTACCTGCTTTTTTTTCTTTCTTTCTTTCTTTTAACTAAGTTTTTTGGAAACTTACTAAATATTTTTCTTTTTAGTTACTTATGAGAAAATATTATGTGTTACTCAAAAAAAAAAAAAACAAACAGACAATTTCCCAAGCATATATCATGAAAAAAAATAAAAAATTTAGTAACTGATTATCAAATTAGGATCTCATTGGAGTAATTTACTACCGTAATCGAAAAGTATCAGGAAAGTCTCACAACTGTATATACAAAATTCGTTAGATCTGGTTAAGAGTAGGGGGTTGGACACAGTAACTTTTGTCTATCACTAGTTATTTATTTGATTACATCTACAAAAGTTGCAAATCTTGTTCACACACACACACGCATCAATAAAAATAGCATGCAACCTAAAGTTGCTGCTGCAACCAAAATTGTTGCGTTTTTAAAAAAAAAAAAAAAAAAAAAACAAATTTTGGGGAACTTAGAGCCTTTAATGTTTGTGTATCTTTTGGGAAAAAATTGCACCTTTTAAATAAACAAAAAAAGAGGATATGAGAAAAGAAAAAACAATAAAATTGAAATGTCAAAAAAGTTGACAGGACAATACACGCCGCAAAAGTTTCAATTTCGTTTTAATATGCTGCAACTTTATTTTTCGCTATTCTCACACGTTGGGTAGATATGATTTTACTATAAGTTGCGCGCATACATAGTACACAAATTTAGTAGCACAATAAAAACTCACGCAATTTTCTATAGGTTGGTGGAAAGCTGTTCACATACTACTATCCAGTATTTTAGTTGCGCAACTAGATTGTTGCATTTCAATAAAACTAACTTATATCTGTGATCCTACCTTTACCTAGAGTTTATTATACGAGGTTTTTTTGTGCAGTTGTTCATGATTTTTACAATAATTATCAAAATTTTAATTTCGAAAATGATGCACATACAACTTTTCTGAAAGAAACAACAGAAAAACAATAGAAACTGGTGTCACGAAGAGATGATATATGTATTTTATTTTTTTTCAACACATTTTCTCCTTTATTTTGTGTACTTGAGGTGTCAACGAAATTCATTAGAAAATTTAAAAAAAAAAAACAAATTAGGCTTATTTCCTGGAATTCAAATTCAACTAATATCGTGCCACGAGCCATATTCATATCTTATCAAGCATTATATATGCCTTTGTTTTATCTTGTGTAGTAAACGAAATTACCATTGAGTGGACATAATTTTAAGTTCATAGAAATATTATGAAAGAAAAAAAATCATAGAAAGAGCCAAGCTGCTTTCAAGATGGGACGGGGAAAAATGTTGATACAAGTTTATTGTATCTTCAGGAGATTGAAGAATAAATAGTTATCTTTTTTACTCAAACTTTCGCGAAACTTTTTTATCAGAGTAATATTAGTAAAAAAAAAAAAAAAAACCTTAGCATTTTATGTAAAATGCGTTGAAAACTCTTAAACTTCAACTTCCTTAATTTCATGGAAAAGGAGCAAACTAAGTAGTCCTAATTCGATAATCACTGTTTGATGTTGTAATTATGTTTGTTGTAAATTGATTTTTTTTGTTTTAGAAAAAATATAAAACATATTAAATTTGGAAAACAAAACATTTCTAATTAGCCTTGCTTGGTCGACTAGGTGGGTTGAGGGTATAAATACGCAGGCGGGTCAAAAAAGTATGAAAGAAAAAGAAAAAAGAAAAAAAAAACAAAATAAAACAACAGGACAAAAACTATATAAATATTTAAAAATTCTGTATTATTTTTTTGTTTATTTAATTTAGGAGGGTGGCGGCCACCACCATTTGGAGCCATTTTCATGGAGAGGAAGGATGTTGATTTGTTGACGCGGGCCATTTGATATAAAAAACACAGGGGTTTTTTTGCACAATTTTGTGTAAATATTATTAACTGATTAAAAAAAAATATATCCATATTATTTTTCACATGGGTTTCCATGGTCCTCCCAGGCGCACTCTGAAAAATTTTGATATTTTTTTTGTTTTTGTCTATTTTCCTTTTCATTTTCATCTCTTCATTGTTGTTTTCTCTCGGAATCAAATGGCGAATTTAATTGATAAGTGGGTGGGTGGGTGGATGGGGTGTTAAACAAAAGTGGGAATATAATTAAATGGAAATTTTATTGAAAAACAAATTCCTGGCTTTTTGGTAAACATTTTTTTTTGTTTTTTTTTTCTTGGATGGAAAGAAGAGTCGGAGAAGTATTTTTAAAAGGGTTTTGTTTATTATATTTTTTTAAAAGTTTATATTTTAATTATTTTGTTTTTAATTTAGTTTTTATATAAAAATATATTTTTTAAAAAAAAAAAGTTTGAAAACGAAAAATTTAACAAACAAAAGAAAAAATGAAAACTGTTATACTATCATTTTTTTTTTTTTTGTTTCGGTTTTCTTAAAAAAAAGAAAAGAAAAAATCAAACAAACAACAAACAAACAAACTTACCCTTTTTCATTTTTCTAATTTCGGCTTCCTGTTGATCGACGGCTGCTCCCAATAATGTAAAGATGATACCAGCCTGAGAGTTAACACCGACAGCAGTAACAAGCATTTTTCCGCTACCCTCCATAACATGAGTTCCGGATAAAACCATGGGATCAAAATTCTCACCTTTTTTAACATGGTCTGATTCACCTGTTAACGAGGATTCATCGACCTATTCAGAGAAATATGTAGATGTGGTGTAAAAGAGAGAGAAGAAAATTTATTAAACCAATCCAAAAAAAACTGTTCTAATAATAATCATAATAATAATATATTACCTTTAAATCATTACTTTGTATTATAATACCATCAGCTGGAAGTAAATCACCATATTTTATTTGGCAAATATCACCGACAACAATATCACCAACTGATATTTGTTTAACTTCGCTACCGCGTATAACGGAAAATTTATGTTCACCCTCGATACGACTTTGTAGACCACGAAATTGTCGCTCTTTTGAATAATCATTAAATGCTGTAACAAGAACAACAACTATGACCGAAATAAGAATAGCAAGACCTTCGATCCAGCCATGATGATCTTCTTCTGTGGCAATAACTTCTAAGCAATTCGAAATAAAACACAAAAATTAAATTCGAATTCGAAAAGAAATTCAATCAAAGAACAAAAGTTTATTCTCCTTACGAGTTTCTTCATCGGCGGGTTTATAAAACGATAGACCAAGTGATACTAATGCAGCTACTTCTAATATAATAAGTGTAACATCTTGAAGCGCCTCCCAGACAAGCGTCAAAAATGTTTTTGGTGGTTTCGGTGGTATTACATTCGAACCAAATGTTTCACGTCTATGTTCAATATCAGCCCTAGATCCGCTCAAACCTAGATAACAAATAGAAAATATTTAATTTTACTCGAAAAAAAACCAAAAAATAAAAGTATTTTTTTTTTAATTATTTCACCTTCGTTTGGTGATGTGTACAATTTTTTACATATTTCCTGTACGCTTCCAAATTCACTAACTTTCGCTATACCCTCCCGACCCCGGTGCTCCATGAGCTCTCGTAATTGCTTAAGAGAAATCCCATATTGCGCCGGTCTTCCATCTATTGTGGCCATTTGTTATGAGTATATCTGGAAAAAAATGCAAAAAAGTAGAACATTAAGTATAAAAATAAGAACTTCATTAAGTTATAACAGTTACAACAGTTTTTATATGACATATATTTATATCTAGAAGATGTCACATGTAGAAATATATATGAAAACTTTCAGAAATATGAGTTTCTTAAATTTCTAATATTATTATAACAGTTATAACAGTTTAACATTGCTTCACTAAAACTCGAATAAAATCGTGCAATTTTAACGTAAAATAATAAATTTAGATTTAAATAAAAGCTAAAAGAATTCTCTTTTCAATTATATTAATTTTAAAAACGTTAAATAAAAAATAACGTACTTAATTTTTAAAAAAAGAAAAAAAATCTCTCTAGTTTTATTCTGACATTAAATAAAAACTAAAAATTCGTTTCACATTTTATATAATAAACAAGAAAAAAAAACGAAACATTAAATATTTTTATTTTTAAAATTTTAATTGTTAACAAAATTAATTCGATAAGAATTCCTAAGATTGAGGAGCGAGCAAAAGTACTTGGCTTTTTGGTTCGTGAATTAATAAATATGAAAATAATTATAAACTTGAAACATATTTGTATTTTATTTTTGCGGGCAAAATTGTGGGCTATTTGCCATTAGAGCCCGTAACTTTTATTCAATACAAAAAAAAATGTATCAAGAAAAAATAAAATAAACCATTTTCTATGAAAATGAAGAACGAAAAATGAAAAACGAAAAACGAAAATTCAACGGTTTTTTTTCAAGAGATTTATTGTCTCAACCAAAACCAAAATAAAACAAATATTTCATTTTGAAGACCTAAGAGTTAGTTTTGTTTATACATATACAGGGTGGGTCGTGGCCCCCTTCCACCTCCCCACATTTGAAGATTTACCTATATCACAGATAATAAGTAATTGTAAAAATAGGGAGGGAAAAAAAGTACTCGAGTTTAAAAAAAAAAAAAAAAAATATCACCGAAACAGGAATCATGCTATGACGTATTTCTTTTTGGAGAACAAAAAATATCTCACCAAAAAGAAAACCGTATCTCACCGTACGATCTGTACAAGAGATCATATTCAACCAATGTTTTTGCGACTGCCAGAGGAACAAACAATCCAAATACAATTTAATAAAACGGCATACACGATGATAATACTATCGTGATTCGATAAAAAGTGATATTTTTATTTAAATGTCACAAAATATCGACAATTGTCACCATCAGTGACACATATATGAAAGTATATATATAAAATAATGAAAATGTCTTCCTACATATATTTGGGGAATTCAAGGAAGGGAGCAAGTCAACAAAGTCTGGTGGCATGCATTGTTTTTAGTTGAATGATAAATTTCAAGAAATGCAGGAAAGGGTGGAATCGTGTAATTCGAATTGAATATGGATTACGATTGCTATATGTTTTAGATACGATTTTTGAATCCAAATTGAATTGAATGATTTCATTTCAGATTTCTACTCGCTCAACAGCAGGTTTAGACAGAAGTCATAGACTATTACTTAAAATGATTAGATTTATTTTGAACAATCTCCAATTCATAATAGACTAGACACGAAACATTTTTCCGGAGTTTCTTTTTTTCTTAGGGATCACCCTATATTCTCATGTGCGTATGCACGTGTGTGTATGTGTGTCTTCCTTAACATTTTAAAGCATATGGCAGCATGTTCGGGGCAAAAAAAAAAGAATATTTTTTCTAAAAATAATACAAATTTTATAAAACAAGACAAAAAACATCGCAAAGAATCGCGGCCAAAAAAAAAAAAAAAATAAACTGCACTCGCGAGCTCGCGAGTTGTGAGATTGAGAATATTGTTGTGCTTATAAGAAAAGAATATTTCGAGGTGAATAATAATAATAAAAAAGAAGAAAACAAATTTTTTGCAAAAAATCTATTTTTAAATTTTTTTTCAAAGAAAATATAACTTATAAAAATTTTCCCCGTGTATTTTCAAGAGATTTTCTATTGTCATGGAAATTTACCATAAAATATGAATGAATGTTTGATAAAAGATTTGCAGAAAAAAAACAAAAAAAAAAAACACGCCCTGTACTCAAAAAACAAACATCTTGAAATTGTTCGTCATACAAACCAACTACGTTAAAAATCTAATTAAAAAAAAATATATCCTCCGAAACTGAATTCCAATAACGATAACAGATCGATTATTTTTTTCTTCATTTTGCTGTGAGTGCAAACAGTTTTATGGCCTATTATCCAAATCTCCAACAGTTTATCTTCATTGCCATATAATGAAAAACGCAAAAATATTTATAATCCCAAAAATATGCGGGATGTGAGCGCTCACCCCCCCCCTCCCTTTCCAACCCTAGTATTTAATAATAATAATAATAATAATAATAATAATATAATGATTTCGGGATAGTCAGTGTTTCTCAACCTTTTCTAGTTGGACGACACACGAAAACTATCTGGAATTCCTTGGGGGCACACCTGAATATAAAAAAAAATGGAAAAGTTAAATATTAGAACTTGTCACACGACTTGATTACTTTTGCGAAGATTTTTCGCAAGTTTTCGCAGATCATTCTAATTGGTCGGGGGAAAATTTATAATAATTTGCACTTGTGACAACGTTTTGCAAATATAGTTTTTTAATTTTTACATTTTAGCATTTTCAAACAAAACATTTTCAATTAAAAATTCTATTAATTCCCTTTTTCTTGACATTTTATGCAATTTAATACTTTTTGGTATTCACTTTGAAAAGAAAAACCCATTAAAATAAATTCAAAAATTCATCTTCGCATGTTTACGAAAATAATCAGAGCTCGAGGGCATGTATTTCTTTTTGTCATAAGCTTCGCAAATCTAAGAAATCTTTTACCATTTTGATTGGTGCAACGAATTGTCAAAAATAATAAAATAATTTCGAAAGTTTGCAAAGTAACGGGTGACACAAGCCCTAATATAAAAACAAAACAAATTATTTTTTTGCGAAATTTATTCAATAGTAAAGGATGAGCCTGTTTTCTTGAACAAATTAAATCAAAATTAGGTTCCAAAGTCGACAGAAAAGTTCGCATTTCAGCGTCAAGTTTTAAAAGTCTTTCTCGCTTTTTGGACTTGTTTTCTGACTTGCTGATTCACAGAACCATGAAGATGTAAAAGGCAGAAGAATTTTAATGGCTTTTAAGCTGGATGATTACACAGGGTACAAATTTTTGCGAGAAAACCAAAACTCATCCAAATTTTTCTCGGGATGGTGAAACTTATCGTTTCTCAAATCAATGAGCAGCTGTACTTTTTCTGTTGTTGTCAAATTTGGTGTCTTGCAAATTACAAATGGGATGATTAACCATTCGGAGTTAAAAAAAAACCCCATGCTATTTTAATTACTTGTCGAAAAATCTCACGGCACATTTGACAACCTCTCGTGGCACACAGGTTGAGAAACGCTAGTATACATATTTATGTACTTCGACAAGCGGCGCATATATTTACTGATCTGTCTTATAATCAAAAAGTATCAGACTTTATTTTTCTACGAAAAGAAAAAATAAACAACAGAAATAAACTAAAACTGGACTTGGTCAAGAATTTCTACATCTCTAAAATAAGGTAAGGATTAAATGAAGCATCGAAGTATCATTAGTGTTAGGGAAGGAGGGTAAGGGAAGGAAGAAGGTATTAGTATGCATGCAAAGAAAGTTAGTAAAAAAAATTCCCCCACTCCCCTTAACCAACAAATAAATACAGGCATCCCTCGAATAGCACGGTACTTGAATAGCACGAAGTCACGAATAACACGAACAAAAATTGTGACAACTCTTGAATAACACGGCATTTGAATTACACGAATTTGCAAATGTGTACAACCATATTACTGTTAACGATCACACAGTGCATATGTACTTAACGGATTTGCAGATAGCAAGCAAAGTTGTAAATCTCAGATCTTATCATAAATAGATTTCCTCTTTTCTTTGTGCTCAGAATGGTTTTAGTATCATTGCATAAAGTGTTGAGTGCTTACTTCTCTTTGGAACCAAATGTACAAATTAGTATAGATATCGACTTTTGAATTGCACGGTTTTGAATAGCACGGAACGATATTTTCAAAATTGTATGAATTATTAGTATCGAATAACACGAATTTCAATAACACGGTACCAATTACCCGGGTAATTCGCGGGATGCCTGTATAAATATAAATTGACCACTCCATTGGCGGTCACATAAAAGTTAGTTTAAAAAAAAGCTCTAATAACTATATAGGGTCTTTCATTAAGGACATAACATAACGATTGTAACGTGTGCTGTGTGGCTTGTAGCGCCGTCTTGTTGAAACCACATATCGCCGATATCAATTTCATCTAATTCTGGCCAAAAATAATCCTTCAACATGACACGGTAGCGCTCTCCATTGACGATAACATGGCGATCGTTCGCATCAACGAAAAAATACGGCCCAATCACGCCTCCGGCATGTAAACCGCATCATACAGTGATTTTTTGTGGATGCAATGGTATCTCTTGAAGCACATGTGGGTTTGTTGCTGTCCAATAACGCATATTTTGCTTGATGACAAATCCGTATAGCCAAAAATGAGCCCATCGCTGAGGATGACTTTTCGCTCTTAAAGTTGCGGCGACCGACTCGGAATTTCGGTAGTAATTTTTAATAATTTCCAAGCGTTGCTCGATCGTGAACTTTACCATGATGAAAATGTTGACCTTAATCTACGTTTTGACATTGACAGGTCATTATTAATGTTTAAGGGTGCGTTCATATAAAGATACAAAATTGTTATGTCCCTATTAAAAGACACTATATAAGAGCTTGTCCTTGACAAAGGAAAAAGTCAAAAACTTGTAGATTTAAAGCTGTCACTTTTGACGAAAATGGCCAAAGTGATAATCACTGTCACATGTACCGAAATTCCACTGCTGATTTTTATTGTTTACTAAAAATCGCTGTACATATAACAACTATACGGATAATTACACTGCCCATATGGCTATGGATGCCTAGCTCTACAAGTCTACACAAACAGAACACAGTCCTTTATTAAGTCAATATAATTATTTTTTATTGAATGAAACAAAATTTAGGATCAAGCTCAACTACGAGCTATATTGGCAGATGCAATTGTACATAGTTGAATTAGGTTTGACTTGAATCTCTCTCTCTCTCTATAATATAATTTCCATTTTATCACAAAACACTAAAGAAATATCCATCTATCGGTGAGATACTGAATTTATAAATTATATTATAAATATGAAAGTAACGAGTATTTGAATATTACATAATAATATTTGTTAGCTTTTTTTGCTTGAACTGTTCAGATTCGAATTTGTATTCATTATTCTTAACTATTCTATTTCTAAAATGAATTGAATACGAATCTGAGTAGAGAGAATTACAATATAATAAAAATGAGTTTGACTAATTAAGTTCTTATTTAGCCTATGTGGCCTAACTAGTAAAAACTAACGACATAACTAGAATACCGGGTTCGGCAATTGAAGTGTCAAAGTGTAAAAAATTCTGTAATTTTTTTGTTAATTACTCAGCTTTATTAAAATGTATGGAAACGATAGTTTACAATACATTGTTTTAATTTTACAATTATTCGAATGGTATGTAACTACCGCCTTTTGCCTTAACCACCACAGCTTCAATCTCTTTTTAAACGATACACACGATGCTCGGACGATGTCTTGGCTTAAACGGTTCCAATTCACGAGTCAAATCTTTTTCACCTTGTTTTCTTGTGACTCTCAAATTTGCTCTGAATTATCATCGGAACGTCTCTTTAATCAAACACGATCGTTTTGTTTGTTGAGAAATTGTTCAATGCAGAATGTTTTCTCATCCGAAAATACCAAATTTGATAAATCACGACGAGCGACGAGCTTACGAAGTAATTCTTTTGATTGTAAACAAAAAGTAAGAACACGTCTTTTCACCAACTAATAATTTTTACTACTAGCAAACAATGTTGTCAAGCAACATTCATGTTCGATTTTAGTATTGCAAGATGTGCAGTTTACATTTGACAGCGACTTGAATAAGACGGACACTTCAATTGTCGGATTCGGCAGGCAAAAAAAAAGTAGCGATTAGATACTTGTCACCCAAAAAGTAACACAAATTGTTTGCACATTTTTAGAAAATATTGTTAAAAAAGTAGGTATTATTTCTGAAGTAACAAGTAAAATACGAGTACTCAAAAGTAACGAGTAGGATAATTGTCACACGAAAGTGGCGAGTTGTATGCACACATTTTAGGAGATATTGTTAAAAAAGTAAGTACTATTTCTTAAGTAATGAATAAATACGAATACTCAAATGTAACGAGTATATACTTGTCACCCAAAAAGTAACCGAATTGTATCCACACTTTTAGGAAATATATTTTCAAAACCGAACAACTATTTCTTAAGTAACGAGTAAAATACGAATACTCAAAAATAACGAGTATACACATACCTTTACGAGATACATTCATAAAAAAAAAAGTAACTAGTAGATATTCGTCACCCAGCCAGTAACGAGTACCTATTTCACACATCATCTCCGACTATAGTTAGACGGTCTTAAAAGAAGATAACATTTTAAGGGTATTCTATACCTTAGGATATTTTTGAAAATTGACCAAAAAAAAACATTATATTCCTTCCAAGAGAGATAATTTTTTTTTTTTTTATATATATCTTTAAATAATCAATAATACAAATAAAAACAAAAACAAAATATATATAATTCAAATTCAAGATAAAAACAAAAATCTATTTAAAAATAATTATGTTTTATTTGATTTTCATTATTTTTTTTTCTTTTCTTGTATTTTTCACAATTTTTCTTTTGTTTCTATTTTTGTCCTTAAAAATCCCAGAGAAAAACGTGGAATTATTTTATTCTTCCTCGTAATAAATACATATCTATACACACGCGCACACACGCATACACACATCTTTTCTGTTTAATCTTAAGAAAAAAAAAAAGAAAATTCTTCGAACTTCGAAGAATAGACGAAAATGTTTTGTCTTCTAAAGAAAAATTATTATACAACATTAAATATAGACAGGTCTTTCTCTCTTCTCATCCTTCGGGGACCTTTTTCTTGTTTTTTTTTTTTTAAGAAAAGAAACACACAACAAATTGCAAGACATTTTTTCCTCTTCTGATATATCAAAAAAGAAATACGAAAACTTTTCCTCCTTATGGCTGACAGAATTTCCTCTATCCTAATAAAAATGTTATTAATTTTATTTTTTTTCTTCTTTTTTTTCCTTTTTTTTTCTTCTTTTTTACTTAATTAAATCAAATTCATCTTTTTCTTTTTTTCTGTTTTCATATCTTTTCGTCTTTTTTGGCTTATGATAGCTATTTGGAGTTTCCATAGAAATTAATTCCAAAGAAAAACTTCAGATACCGCGCGCGATGATACAAAAAATCAGAGACCTATAAAACGAAATATTTCTGTTTTCTTTTATTCCGCCAATGTCAGACAAAAAGGCTTTGGAATTATTTATAAAAATATACCTTTTTTTTGGTATATAATATATTTAAAGAATTCATTTTAAAATAATTATCATATTATGAAAAAAACTAAGCGGCTAGACTTGATTCCAAATAATAATAATAATAATAAAAATAATGTAAATGTAAATAATAAATTATCGTTAGAAGAAAAAGGGTTATCCAATAGGAGAGGGATTGTTAAACAGGTTTATTAAAATTTTGACAGCTGCCATTTTTTAACATGGATCCGCGCTTCAAAATTGGAAGAAATTATTAAAACTTATTATCGAAACAAGTCTTCTCCGTACACCTGGCATACATTACATGATGTGGCCTCCACCGGTAAGATAAATACTCTCGCGCTGCGTGTAAATGAGTACTCCAAAATTTATCGAGATTCCTCGAGATTTGTAACAACATTTTTATACTAGACATATTAGCAGCGATAATCTCGATTATCTCACAATCCTCAATTAAAATTCGATAATGGGCTAGATTTTCTCAATTATTGAGGATATTTAACCGAGTATTTTCAATTCAATTATTGAATAATTGAGAACTTTTCGCTCTCTGATTGTGAAAAGCTTTAAAGCTTTAGCTTTTAAATCTCATAATACCGCTCATGTTTATAGATATAAACTTTCAAAAAAGAAAAAGTAAGAAGAAGAAGGTAGAACGAAATAACAGATTTGAATTTGGCGGGTCCAAATTATTTGTATTTTGAAGTAAATGATTCTTTTTTTTTAAAAAAATATATTTTTAAATTTTTTCTTTTAGATTTTAGATTTTTGCAGGTTCACAAATAATTTTTTTTAGCTTTCAAAATTTTTTTTTTTTTTTTTTACTCTAGAGCCAATTTTTTCAGAAAAAGGGCTAGAGCCTTACTTGGCCAAAGCACTGCTTTATAACGCCAACTTTTTATCCTTAATTTTGTATTTTCCCAATTATAAGATAATTTTTCCTTCTCGTACAAATTGTATTATTTCTTCTAAATTTTGGCCAAAGCAACGCTTTAATTCGCCATTTTACTAAGATTTTCTTTTTTTTACGCAGTTTTTTCGTTTTGTTTTCACACGATTTTTCTTGTTTTACGATACGAGTTTGCAGCCCTTCCCCCCACCTACTGACTTGCAGTTTCCCCAAGAGGTTTGACTGCAAACTCTGAGTTTACAACCTTTCCCCTCACTAATTGCAAAAATTTCTTTACAACCTCCAAATGTGTGTGTCCAATTGCAAACTGCTTCCAAAATTTTCTAACCAAAAAAAAAAATTTTAGAAACTTTTGAGAAATGTCAAAAAATAATTGAGAATGGCTTTTAATCCAGAAAAACAGAATGTGTCGCAATTTTCGATTAAATCATGTAGTATGTCTAGGGCATTAGGCTTATCATATGGTACACAACATGACGTATTTTGCGTAAAGATTTGGACCTACATCCCTATACGAGATGTCTAGCTAGTGGAAGGAATGAACATTTATTGCATAGTAAACTTGCCGATTGGGCTCGTGAGCAACTAAAAAATGGCCGACATTTTTATTTGAAAAATTTTCTTCAGTGATAAAGTTTATTTTTTTTTACAAAGTTCTCATATTTGGATTGTGAGAAAAATCTGGAAATTATTCAACAGCAGAATATAACAGTTTGCTGATAGTGTGTCATTCTTTATTTCTCTCAAAATTATGAAAGAGCACACATTAGAGTCAATGAAGCACGTTACAGATCAATGATCATTGATTAATCTCAATGAAATGCCATTCCAACAGGATGTATTCAAGACAATCGATTTTTTATATACCATCATTAATGGTATTGAAATGATCTACCAAATTTCCATTTTAAACTTATATCCGCACTTGTTGGATAACCCTATTTACTTTCCTACTAGTTTTACTCTATTACAATTTTTATGCCCTATAGTAGGTACCTACTACTACCATTTATTAGTCACAAAGTGTGTAACGCATCGAATTAGTCATCGTAGAAAGGTTTGAACGGTATGGTTGTATAGAGTATCAAATGTTATATCGATTTATGCATGTCCGCCCATTATGTCCGTCCATGTTATCCGATTTTTTCGAAACTTAGAATGCAGAATGCTTATTTCTTAACTGGACTTTGATATTGCATTTCAGCAAAATTGATCAAGAGGAAGAGAAGTTATTAAGCAAAAACCAGGGTGACCCCGGAAAGTTTTTCGTTTTTTTTTTTTTTTTTTTTTTTGTATATAGTTTTTCGGATTTAATTGGAAAATTTGTGAACCAATTTTATTTAAATTAATTATATTGTTTAACTAACACATAAATAGACGATATCATGTTAAATTTTAGTAAAATCGGTCCAAGGATAATACAGAAAAAAATAATCCTAGGAGAAAATAAGTCTGTTCATAAAGTTTTTTCATGTACTTTAAAAACTAATACACTGATCTGAATAAAATTTGCAGATCATATATTTATGCTATTAGGGAGTCTGGGTTGCCTGCAAATTAGATGAAATTTTGAAAAGAAAAAAACAAAGTTATAAATGAAAAACCTTGAAATATTGTCCTATTTCTACCATAGGGGTGCAGCATCAAAAACATCGGCTATAGGCCGATTTTTAGTTACTATTACTATTTATGTTTAGAATTCGAATAGAAAATGCAGAACCATTTTGATAGTATTACATTTGATGAAATATCGCGATTTAGTTAGGTCGCGTCGGGTTTAGTCACTATACAACGACGACGACCTTAAAACAATTATTGTGCAACAACACATGATTGCAATATATGCAAACTTTAAATAAATTCGTCATCATTTTTTTATTTTTTATCGTTAAATCAAGAAATTCAAATATTTATGAGAAAATTCATTTAAGTCGTGCATCACACATAAATGACGACAATAATTCAGAAAATGTATGACACAATAATTTAAGAATAGCCAATAGTAATGATGATGCTAATAAGAAAAATGTTCAAATGATTAATGTTCATTAAGTTTTGGCAAATGTTCTTCGCGAAAAAAGAGACTATATAACATCATAAATTTTGTAATATTTATAAAAATACACAAACACACACACACATAAATTTATGAATTATAAAAATTAGGCAATTGAATACCGAAAACAATAAAACCTATTTCTTGGTATAATTATTTGATTATTAAACAATATAATTATGTAATTGCAATTTTAAGTACACCTATAACTCGCTATACGGCCGCTCTTTATACGGCATTTCGCCTTTTCCATATGGCACTTTTTCGATTTACGGCCCGCCCCCCCAATGTTTCGTTATATGGCCGTAAAAAATGTTGTACATACACTGTTAGAGATCTTCTGTGTTTAGTTTCAGGTTCTGCCTTTAGGCAATAGTACTGCTGCAAAAAGAATAATTGATTCGTTATACGGTGCGGCTTTTCCCTTTGCGGCCAACGTTTCCGGAACTTATCTAGGCCGTAAAGCGATGTAGTATTCGCATAAATTAGTTCAAAATTTAAGCAGATATATCATGCAAGTGACGGAACGTGAGTTTTTAATGAAAGAAAGTGCTTCTGACTAGCCATTATAAAGAACTAGGGTTAATATCCTCAGTGCTTGGACACGGATATGAGAAAATACATATCTGAAATTAAGAAAGAAACCACGATTCTTTTTAAAAATCAAAAACTTTTCATAAATTCTTGTACTTCCGTAAATTTGGTAAAAATTACATATTTTCAGGTGTGTCAAATTCTATTTCTTCGTATCTGGAATTATGGGAACAGATTCAGAATGTGTTGCAAATTCATTCATTCAAAATAGGAATTTTTTGAAAAGTGAATTTTTTGTTTTATTCTCAATTTGAACCTTAAAATGATATAGTAACTGACGGTACCTATGGTTGAAATGGAACAGAAAAACTGTCAAAACTAACAATATTTCAAGGTTTTTCCTTTATAACTTTGTTTCCTCTTTTCAAAATGTTCTCTAATTGGCAGCTAATCTAGATCCTATAATAGCATAAATCTAATCTGGAAGTTTTATTCAAATCGGTGTATTAGCTTTAAAAGTACAAAAAAATCTTTATGGATAGACTTATTTTCTCCTGGGGTTATTTTTCTCCATTATCCTTTGACCGATTTTGCTCAAATTTAACATGTCATCGTCTTTTACGTCTATTTAACCAACATAATTAACTTAAACAAAATGGTAGTACCTACCATAGGACATAATGAGAAGTTACAATTAACTTGCGATATGTCATTCGTGTATAAAACATATTTCAGGGGAAATCAGGAGAGAGAAAAAAAGATTCAATTTTCATTTTGTTCCAATATTTTCTTTACCCACCTGATTATTATCCTATTATAATTCGACGCTAGAATTTGCGCCAAACCATGTCATAACATTTGTAAGGAAATATTAAGTTGTTACACAAGACACGTGATCAATCCTAACAAACTTCGTAGTGATTTTAACATTATTAGCGAATGGATATCGACTGATTGACCAGTTGGAGAATCTAACAGGTGACACCTTTTACCATTTATCAAGGAATAATCTCTTAGGCTTTGTTTACAGATTATTGAACATTTATTTACCACCGAATTTCTGTGTGATAATAAAATCTAAATGAGCTCTTATTTTTCCTTTTTATCAAAATTAAGAATTTACTATATAAAATGTCAGAGTGAATTTAATTCAATAATTAAATATCAGATGTAGACATATTATTTTCGAAATCTCATCAAATTCGAATATAAAAATATATAAATATATAATTTTCTTTAACCTGGAAATTATATTCCTTGATACATTCCACTTAAGGCCTAAGTTATACAACGATCATTGTAATGAAGGAAATTGTGGAAGTAGTGAAACCGAACGTTTTTCTTTGATTTTCAATGAAAGGTGGTTATACCTATTTTACGAATGTCAGAAAAACTTACAGTCAGATTTTCGTTCACAGCTGATGGTTTCTTATAAGAAGAAGGCTTTTTTCATCGAATCCAATAAGATTATTTCATTTTTTTTCAAATATTATTATTTTCTTATTGGGACGCTGAAGTTTGAGGTTAGAATATCGACGAAAAATTCCTGATGATGGAATCAACTTGGCAGTTCTCCAGTGAAAGAATGAAATTCAAACGCAGTCCACAAAACAGCTGATCGATTAAAACATGTTACCGTCATTCAAATTATAAAAATCATTATAAAAAACAAATTACGCGATATACCTAAGATTTTTATTTAAAATCTATTTACTAAACTTTTTCCCATGTTTTGCATTATTTGTTTTTAAAGAAATAATCTTTGTAATAGGTTAATTTTCCATTGTAAAATAATTTCCTTCATTACAATGATCGTCGTATAACTTAGGCCTAACTTACTATGTTCTAATATTTTTTTTACCAACAATTTATATAACAATTTTTTCTTTTAATTTGATTAACTAATTCGAATTTAATTACAACTACAAAAAAAACTAAAACTATTTCGAATAGAATTTAATTGAATAAAATTTTTTTTTGTAAACTTTTGAATTTAAACCGCAGGTCGTGTGTCTGAAGTAACGAAATTTTAAGAGGATATACACTCTTGATTAACCGCACTCAGCCATTTCTGGCATAATGGTGCAAATTCTTAGAAACTTCTCCCGTAATATTAGTTGTCCATTATTCTGTTCTACCTGATGACCCTGATGTGGAACTGACTCATGCTTAAGTGGAAATGCTCATTTTTGTCTTTTTAGGCTATTTGCACCGGAGCACTTGATCATCACTTTACTTCAAGCTTGCAAGGCGAATGGTGATCTTCTCAAAACAATTTATCGTTAAAAAAACAAGTATGTTATTTGTCTACTTTTCCTTAATGAAGTTTTTGTTCCATCTTGACAAAAATGGCGCGTGGTAAATCACTAACCGAAACAGAAAATGGCAAAATTACTGCATTGAAAGAAAAAAATTATTCCAATTGCGATATTGCCAGGCGAATTGGCCGATATCCTAAATAATCTTGTCAAAAACAAGCAAAATTACAGAAAAACTCAAAGAGGACGCACGTGCAAAGCAACTACCGAACGAGAACGTAGGGCCATTTTACGGGAAGCATCGAATTCTGTAGCAACTGCTCGAAAATTAAGGAGAAAGTGGGAACTACGGGGAGTGTCCATACAGTTCTCAGGGTAATCAAGCAGTATCCACACCTCCGACGTCAAAAAACAAAAAAAATACACTTGCTTCAACCTCATAAGAATGCTAGATTCGAGTTTTTCCGAGAACATTTACAGCGGAAGAATAGCAGCAAGTAATTTTTTCTGAAGAGAAAAAATTTAATTTGGATGGTCCGGATGGTTTTCGACATTATTTCCACGATTTGAAAGAATCCAAGTTGTTTTTCTGCGTCGTCACATATCTGTTGGTTCTGTCATTTCATGGAGCAATCAATTTGGTCGTTTTGGAAGGAAGACGAACATCTGCGGATTACATAGGACTTCTGGAAATGGAGAAGATCTTTTTTGACGAAATGCTCGAGCATCAACCAATTCCAGCAAAACAACGCATCCGTCCATACAGCGAAATGTGTTAACACGTGGTTTTCGGACAACAATATAAATGTTTTGAACTGGTCGCCTCTGTCACCGGACTTAAATTTAATAGAAAATGTTTGGGGATGGCTATCGCGTAAATTTTATGCGGAAGGAAGGCAGTAAGACACCAAATTAGAACTTATTGAGGCCATTGAAGCTGCGTTTGAAGAAATTCCAGAAAATTATCTTCATTCATTGTACAACTCCTTAGAAAATAGAATTTTTGATGTAATTCGCAATAATGTTGGCAGCACTAATTACTTGTATTAGTAAAAAATAAATGATTCAAATCTGGAAACTACATCCTTTAATTATTTATCAGGCTAATCAAGTGCCCCGGTGCAAATAGCCGAGAAAGGCTAAGATGGGAATTTTCACTTAAGCATGAGTCATTCCTACATCTGGGTCATCAGAATAATGGGCAACTAATATTACAGAAAAAGTTTCTAAGAATTTGCACCAGTATGTCATAAATGACGTTAAAAATTTGTGAGGCTAATCAAGAGTGTATGTTACTTTTGGCCCAAACAATATATAATATTAAAAAATCTGTTCAGACTTAACCTTTAAACACAATAAAATATCATACCTAAATCGTGGCGCAGCCGGGATCATTGACATACTAGGGCACTCAATATTTTCTCAGCCTCGGCAAGAGAACATGCTGCTAACAGTCAATTTTTTTGTCCTATATTGGTACATAGGAACACGTGTCAGGATTCACGTAGATAAGTCAATTCAGTATTTGTTTAGAAGCTATTTGAAGTTGACGTGTTATTGAATTTTTTTAACATGGAAAAAATCTGGTCGTACAAGCCTAATACCAAATGTACCAACAACAGAAAACATACAAAAAATACAGGCTATTGTTTTGGAAGCTCGATGAGTGACTGTAGATAAGATAACTGACACCACAGGCATCTTACATATGTAGATCAGTACATCACATCTTAGCTGAAGTTTTATAGGTTTCAAAAAGCTTTGTGCAAAACGAGTGCCGCATTCGCTTACAATGCAACAAAAACCACCTTCGAATGCGACTTTCTCAACAACATTTGGACCGTTTTAAGAAGGATAAAATGGATTTCGTACGTCGATTCATCACTATGGATGAGACTAAAAGAGGTTACATAGCATTGTTTAGAAGGCCTACCGGATTTTCATTTCAGGGATGGAATCCTTAAATTGGAGAATCGATGGAACAAGTGTATTGAAGTTCAGGGAAATTATACTGAATAATAAAATATATTTCATTTACAAAAATAGTGTTTTTCTTATTGAGGAGGCTGAGAAATTATAGAGTACACTAGTAGTTTCAGGCTTATTCTAAGATTAACACATCAGTTATCGAAAGTGTAATACAAGTATGATTACTAAACAGCAAAATGTGGAATTAAATTTGCTCATGAGTCACTTAATTCGACAAATGACGTGATATGTTCATAATCATTTCGTTTCTACAATATTCGTCACATACAAAACTTCATAAGTAATTAGTCAACCAAAAGAAAGACAGTGACTAAAGATTCAGATCACACTTATCGAATAAAATCACTTCCAAACAAAAATTTAATTAAACTTACTTAACAGTCACTTCACATTCGACAAATCAAATGATGATCATCTCTCTGTCATATTTCTGACATACATATATAAAATAACCCCGATAAGTAATTATAGTTAGAGGAAAACGCAAAAGGCCACAATTTTAAATTAAGTAAAATTCAATTATACTTTAAGTAATTTTATTAATGGGTGAGACAAAAGCCAAAAGAAGAAGAAGAAAAAAACGAAATATGAATGAAATATTTTCGATTCAATTTTGTGCAAATTAAATTCTTTTCATAGAAACAAAAACTAAATAACTCTCCATGGTCGATGAAACAAAAAAGAAAAAAAATTACGTTAATTTGTTTTTTATTTATGGATTTCATGTATAAATGGTTGATAAACGTTGACGAATCCAACCGATGACATAACCGTCGTGACGTCACAAATAGCATTCATTCTTGGAAAAAGAAAAAAAAAATAATACAGAAAACAATTTAGTTTCGCCATCGGAATATAAAATTTTTAAGAAAAAGACAGAGGTGGGATATAAGCCGGTTGTACGTACTACTTACTACTACATTTAGAGAAGACGCGGGCCTATTTCCATTCTATTCAAATTAAAGGTGAGTAAAATATGTGGTATTTAAAGGGTGTTTTTTTAGCGTAATGAACTTTAAATTAAAAAAATAGCACAAAAAGTTAACTTTTAATCAAAAATCTTTTTTTATTCGAAAGACCTATTTATGCCATTAATATAATTATATATATATTAAAAATGACTAAAAAATGATTAAAAAAACACAACCTTTGAAACAAGTTATGTACTACCACAACACTCCAGGATTTTGACTCTCGAACTATTTTGTCAAATATATGGAAAGGATGAAAAATAAAAGCGAAATTCTATTATTAAATTTCAGATCGATTGTCGATAAGACATTTCAAGATCGATTAAAGTGATCTTTGTTACCTTTTTTTTTGGGTCTCGTGACTTTAATTTCTATTCGATTTTGATGATTTTTTTTTTGCCAATTTGAATAAATTATTTAATGAGGATTTAGGATTCATAAAAGGCTGTTGAAGAATAAGCAAGCAGACAACAAAACGCTTCCCATAGTAATTTTTTCCTTCATTCCGTATACTTTTTAGTCGTGGATATGTGTGCCGCCCGTATTTACAAGTGGTCATGTGGTCATAGACAAAGAACAGAAGACCCTGAACAATATTAACAATATCAACAACCCCAAACAATTAGATAAAATTAAATTATGAGACAAGAAAAACACAATGGCTACATCCAGCAGTCCTAAGCGCTTTTTTAAAATTCTTAATCTAAGCAATTAGAATTTTTTGTACTCCTGAATGCGTTCGATTGAAATCAAGCGAATTATAGTTATCTGTGCTTTTTTAGAAGAAATAAGTGTCGACAGTAAGTAAAAATTGAAAATAAAATCAAATAAGAATTTTATAGGAAAGTGGAAAATTTTTATCAAACTCATATATATATATATAATTCCTATTAAAATTGGATAATTTATCCTTTCTACAAATCATTTTTTAGCATGTACAACAACCTTAAATGAGCTGTTTTGAGTTAGGAAAAAATGTGTATGCTAGAATTTCACTAAGCGCTTAAAGTTAAAATTATATCCAGTTTTTATTGCTAGATTTAAGCGCTGTAAAGCATTTTAAGCGCTTAGGACTGCTGGATGCGCCCATTATAACTCTGGAATTTTTTCAGTTTTTACTTAAAAAAATACGATTTTTAATTTTGTTAATTTAAAAATCAAATAAACCTGAATGAGGTATATTGAACCTTCAATTTATTTTGGTTATTCTAAGAAAAATGTGCTAAATATTTTGTTTACTGTTAATTACAATTAAAAAGTTAAAGTTTTTAGAAAGCAAAATTTACTTAAAAACTTAAAAAAAAGAAATCATATTCTTGAAGCAGAAAATTCTTCGGAATTTAGATTTCTTTTTTAAAAGACTACGTCAGACGACTTCTCATGAACACACCATCCAAATCTTTTCTCGAGACGTGACAAACAAAGATTATTTATGTGACAAATTAAATCATTTTTAATGAACGAACAAACTTTCTGGTTTACCCTTAATTAATTCATTCAAAATACCAAAAAAAAAAAATATTGATTTTAATAATTGATAGAGGAAGAAAAAAAAAACCAACAAACCCCCTAAGACTTTAATTACTATGCCTATTATTTTTGTGCCCGTCTCAAAATAGTCTAGACACACACATACACAAAATGATGTTGGTGTCCAAGAAGAAGACGACGAAGAAGTGTAATGAAACTGATCTTCATTAATCCAGGTTAAATTATGTCATTAAAATTGGTGATGTTTTCATACTGAGTGTACACATAAACATCCCAATTCTGGAAGTTGTTATGCCCTTTTTTCAATAATCAAGTCCACCTTCAAATACCGTATAACTACAGTGAACTCTCCTCCTTAACTTAAAGAGGTTACACAAGATATTAAATCGATTTTTTTTTTTTTTTTTTAAATAAACTTTTAATAGTTGCATGTCTAAATTAGAAGTAGTTTTCGAAATTATAGCATCATTTGTAAGAGAAAAGAATCTCTACACGACGTTTAAAACTGAGTCTTCGCAAACGATGTTAACACACAAATTTCCAAACCCCTGGCAGCAAAAGGCAGTAATAACAAACAAAAAAAACCGTTCAGATATCGCTTTCTTTTGAACGCGCGCTCACTTCGTAACGAAAGTGAGAATCTTAACGAAGCGAGCTGGTTTTTTGTTCGCTCGCATAATTTGGATACGCCCTTAAAGATATGAATCAATTTGAAATTTTGAAACAAAATCTGTTCAAGCGAAATTGAAATTCCGGTATACCATAAATTTGACTGATGCATTTTTATTGATAACTGATTGCCGTGTGTGTTTATTTACTCACTTTTGCTCCAAAGAAAAAGCGAAGTAAAATTTTACCACAAAAAAACCAAAAACAAAAGAAGAACTGCGCTACTACATGCGTGTTTTTATTGTTGGCCTGAACTCTTTGGAAAGAGTCACTGCACCGCGACTGTGATGTAAAATTTTTGTCGGAAATATGTATTGATGGTCCTCGCGTTCTTGCGGAGTTGTGTTGCCTCTACACGTCCGTCATTCACGGTCTTTACGTTCTGTGTTGAACTTTTTAAAATTAATTTTCAACGTACCAACACACTATGGGTGTAGTATTATAAGCCAATTTCTCGTATGCTACGCGTGAAGTTAATGCCAACGTGGCGCTCCTGTTTTTGATTTTTGCACTAGGTAAAACTGAATGCAATAAAAAAGGCTTTTTTTTATATCAATTCCACATGATTAATTCACCTTAACTCCGATGTGTGTAAACTAATCTCGCTCCTGTCGAACTCTACTAATATTTGTTCCATGCCCACATATTCATTTTTAGTTCGTTCGCACTAAGCAGTAAGTAAATAAGTAAATAAATAAATTTGTTGTTTTCAATGTTAAAATTTTGTTCTGCTCCGGAATAAGAGTGCCATAACTAAATAAATGTATATTTCTGGGCCAGATTTTAACAAAACCCCGATGATATACTCTGACTCGAGCCAAACAGTTAGGAGGTTAACAGATAAACTTCTTAAATATATGAATGAAAATTTTTAACTCAAAAAATAATAAGAAGCTTAAGAAATATACTAAATTAATACAAAAGAAAGTTTTGTAGAACTGAATTTTCAGTTCTCACCAACTTCAAACTTTTCAGAGTTTTGTCACACACAATTTGGCCATAATAAACTTGACAATTTTTCTGAGTGTATGTGTGTGTGTGTAAAATCACATTTATAGGGTTTTGGTCGGAATTAATTCCTAACAAAATGTTTATTTTTATTCTTTCACCTATTTTTAATCGGCACAGAAATTAATTAATTAATAATAATAAAATAATAATTTACTTTTTTGTTTTGTTTTTGACACTTTATAAGTATATTAGGCGAACAAATCTTTAGGATTCCTTGACCTGAGTTTCGCCCGCCGCCTTTTAAAAAACAGTATTTAGGCAATTTTCCCAACAACAGCACAACAAATTTCTTCAAATTGAGATAACTCACTTTTATTCTTTCCTTTTTTTTTGTTTTTTATTTTAATAGTTTTTCACACATTTAATTTAATTTTTTTTTTGTTTCACATTTTTTAAATTATTATCTTCTTTTGCCTGAGAGCTGATAAAAGTTGACAACAGAAAATAATTATTTATAGATAAAAAAAAAAAATATACCGAAAGAACCGTGTCTATATTTAAGGCGTGTTGTATATACAATTAATTACTTCATTAAGTAATTGATTAAGAAGAAGAAGCAGCAGGAAAAAATAATGAACAAAATTAGATTAAAAAAAAAACAACAAACAATTGAAAATTCTTAATTTAAGGACATTTTATGTCAAAAAAAAAACTCAACTCAACTCAACTCAAACTCAACCACACACTCGCTCGCTTGAGAACGTCGTCCAACTTGTTTTATTTTTCGGATTTTACTTCTATTTTTTTGACGCTTTAAGAGGCACAGAACAGAACAACACAAAACGATCTAAGAAAATTTTATTTTTGAAAAGTTATTAAATTTAATTATTATAATTTTTTTTTTTTTTTTTCTAAATAAATTTAATTTTAGCAAAATGCCGCCGCGCTTTGTAAATTTTTACACGAGTGATCACAAACAGAAAAAAAAAACAACAAAAAAAAAACCGCGCGCGCGATCACATTTGTCTGATCTGACCTAGCCTGAGTAATACTAGTAGGAATACCGCGGAGCAAAAAAAGAAATAAAACTGAAATTATAATATATTCACTAAAAACTGAACCACAGAAATCGAATATCTTATAACGGGTGATTTTTTAGGCATTTGGTTTTTAATTAAAGAAAAAAAAAAACACAGAAACATATAAAAAGTATATGAAATTTTTATTTAAATTGATAAATCAATTCTTGCCATTTACTTCTTAAAGATTATTTCATGTTAATGTTGACCACGACTACGTTTTAAGTGGTCCATTTGAGAAGTCCAATTTTGAAGCATTTTTCGAGCTTTACGGATGGTATTTCACTAATAACACGAGTAATGTTGTCTTCCAAGGCTTCAATTGAATTTGGTTTATCGGCATAGAGTGACTTCACGTAACCCCACAAAAATAATCTAGGGGCGTTAAATGGCATGATCTAGGCGGCCAACTTACCGGACCGAAACGTGAGATAAATTGCTCATCGAACTCATCTTTCAATATGTCCATTGTTTCTCGTGTTGTGTGGCATGTGTGCTGAAACCACATGTTGTCCAGATTCAGTTCATGCATTTTTGACAAGAAAAAGTTCGTAATCATCGAACGATAGCGGGCACCATTGACGGTAACGTTGTTGCCTTAATCATTTTTGAAGAAATACGGACCGATGATTCCGCCAGCCCATAAACCGCACCAAACAGCGCATTTTGCTGGATGCATTGGCCTTTCTTGCATTGCCTGTGGTTGCTTACCACACCAAATGCGACAGTTTTGTTTATTAACAAACCGATTCAACCAGAAATGAGGGCGATTATGACGACCATAAAATGGTTGAAGTGCACGAAAAACATTTTTCACAGAACACGATTTTTGATAATAAAATTCAATTATTTGTAAGCGCTGTTCGTTTGTAAGTCTATACATGATGAAATGGCAATGCTAACTGAGCATGTTTGACTTTGACACATGTCACGAATCATGGGCGAAATGTCAATAAGGCAACACTGAAAAACCAAACGTCTAAAAAATCACCCAGTATATTTATACTAAAGACAACATTAGCAGAGCAATAATGTACATTAAATATCTCACGATTCTCGATTTAAATTTGATGTTTGGAGAAGAAGATTTTCTCAATTATTGAGTTATAGCAAAAAGCATACAATAATGAGAGTTTCCAACTTAGATTCTGATTTGGGCACGTCTGCCAGAGTGCCATTTCATTATTAGTATTTGTTAAAATGACTCTGTGTGATGTAAAAATGCATGTATTTACAGTCGTCTTTTTTACAAATACTATATTAAAAAGGAGGCGCGCGTGATTATACTAAGGACACATATTAGCAGCAATAATCTAGATTATCTCACGATTCTCAATTCGATAATTTTCTCAATTATTGACAATAGTTAATCGAGTATTTTTATTTCAATTATTGAATAACTGAGAACTTTTCGCGTTTTTCATCTGGTAATACCATTATTATCAATAGATATAAACCTTTATAAAAAAAAAAAACCAAAAGTAAGAAGAAGAACTAGAGCAAGATTTGAATTTGGCGCGGCTCCACCAAATTTTTTCTCTTCTGTAGCAAATGATTTTCTTTTTTTCTAAAAAAAAAATATAATAACATATTTTAAAATTTTTGTTTTATAAATAATTTCTTTTTCACTTCCAAAATTTTTTAACCACCAAAAAGATTTTATAGAAAGTTTTGAGAAATGTCAAAAAATAATTGAGAATGAATTTTAATCCAGAAAAACAAAATATGTCGCATTGTTTTTTACTTAATCTAGATTAAAAAATAATCGACTGGATTCAAGAGTGTAGTATGTATGTCTACACAGTATTATAGAGGCATCAGAAGGATAGCTTATATAGCTTGGTATAGAAAAAACACATTAAACGTAAAATACCAAAGTTTCATTCATCTTGAAAACAAAAATGTACAAGAAAATATGTGTCAAATTCCTCAGCTCGATTCGCTATCAAACAATATATCCAAGTGATTGAAAATATTAAATAAAAAAAAAACCGTAAAACTATGCACATTTTCAAATTTATACTACACGTGTGGGCCGGTAAGGCCCACATGCTAAGCCACGCAACTGTGCTGGCCCCTCCAATACAATACAATACATTGGGTGGGCATTTAAATGGTGTCCCAATAAGAGCGACACGGATTTAATACATACAAAAATTTAAGTATATGTATACATATCTCAGATATTCTGAGTCCTACAGATATAATCCGCACTTTATTTGATGGGGAATTTAATTACAAATTAAATATCACTACCTATTTTTTTAAATATTCCTTTCCTTTAGAAAAAAGAAATCCCCTACAATTTGCGAATATATATTACGAATTTTTTGGAACTTACAAAAATATGACAAATACTTTGTGTTTCAGATGGATAATTTAATTACGAACTAAAAACACACCCGATTTCATGAATTTTGTAGAATTTTTTTCTTTTTTTTTTTATTCAAAAGTAGAAAACATTCGAAACTTGACAGATGTCAATAAAAAATTATATCATTCCCGCGCGTGTAGAAGACTTTCATTATGATGACTAATCGACCAACAATTGGAAATAAGATAATTTCAGTTTTTGGATCATTTTTCGGTGATCATATTATAATTTATGTTTAATAATGTTAAAATTTTATTTCTTTTTTTGTTCTAATATAATTATATAAAGAAATGGTAACGGCTAGTAGAGGGGAAGAGGGGAAATGACATACATATGTATTAACAGAAAAAGAAGAAAAAAGTCGTTCTCTCTCAATAACCAAAAAAAAAATTCTTTTCCCAATTTTCCAACACAAGAAAAAAAAACAAAAGTTTAACATTTTTTTCAAAAAAAACAAAAAGCTAAAAATAAAAAAAAAGAAATTCCATCAAAATTACGCCAAAAAAAAAAAAAATTCTAAGTTCAATCGAACGCGCTTTTTTGCACCTATTTCTCAATTTTGGGGCCATACAGAAATTCCGAAGAAAAAAAAACTTTTATAGTAGCGCAAACCTCATTAAAAGCTTTTCTCTGCTGCTCCACCCCACTCCACACACTCCCCATTCTCCCCCCAGCCAAACCAAGAAAAACTTAAAAACTTAAACAAAATCGATAAGTCGTCGTTGCTGTTGTTGTTGTTGTTCATGCTGCTGATAGAAAGCTTTTTGTTTCAAAAAAAAAAAAAAAAATCCCAGAGAAGCGCGGCGCCGGGAAAAAAGCTTCTAAAAGAAACTTTTTAAATAAGTTAATATTCGAAAAAATACATAAAAAAATGAGCAAAGCAAACCATAGCAGTGAATTTACATTTTCTCTATATCGGCCGGACTACTATGGAACTTTCCCGATAATGTCAGAAAATATTCATTTCAGTTCTCCTATTCTAAATGTACATTCCAAGTTTCATGAAAGTGTTACTACTATTGGCTGAATTATTAAGGTTTGCACTCCCGCAACCCGCACCGAGGGAAGACGCATTCCATCTTTTCAGTTGGCCTATCCAGAATGTACACACCAAGTTTTAAGAAAATCTGCCATTATTGGGTGAACTATTGAAGTTTTTCTATTTTAGCCCCCCACAACCCCCCATCGAGGGGAGACATTTTATCTTTTCAGTTTGATCATCCCAAATGCACATTTCAAGCTTCATTAACATCCGACTATTATTGGCCGAATTACGGAAGTTTCTATATTTCCACCACATTTTTTAAAAAAAAGTTTTGCGTATTAGTGTTAACAGAAGTGGATTCCGTTGAAAAGCTAATATGTTCTGGTTTCGACCTTAGTTCACAAACTGTGCAAATCTCATCAAAATTGGACATGCAGTTTCTGTTTTACAACTAGTTCAAAAATACACTATATTTGGACAAAACGTATTCTTAGACAGTGTTGCCATAGTCGAATATGGCCTAAAAACTAATCAGTTCTAAGTTAGGGTCAAATACATGAACTGTGTAAATTTTATCGAAATTGGCCCAGCAGTTTAGTCTGAACCGTGCGGACAAAATTTTGTCGCTTTTAGAGAAAAAAAGCGTTACCAAATAGTGTTGCCATATATAAATTTCGCCCAGAATCTAACACCATCTGGCATTTGATGCAACACCAAAATGGTGAAAGTTTCATGGAAATCGGACCACCCATTTAGATTTTATTATCGATTTAAAGAAGCGGGCGGACGGACGGACATGGGGCTAATTACTTTTGATCAAACGGATTTTGCACTTATTTTCATCTTCCTAGCCCTTCTAGATCAAAAGTTAGGTTTTCGCACGATTATAGTACTTTCCTATAAACATTCGTTTATCGGGAAAATAAAAATATCCAAGAAGAGTTTGAGAAACAAAAAATAATACAAAAAGCTTTTCTTTCTGTTTTTGCCAAGAAAATGCTTCTCATTACATCATCAACACACACACTCACATACACACATGAAATATTTAATATGTTTTTTATTTTAAGCTTTCATCTCACTTTTATGCTTTTACTTATGCTACATGACTTTATTTTCTTTTTCTTTCGTTCTACTTTAAAAGTCTGAAATTTCTTACCTAAAGAACAAAAAAAAAACAAAACTACAGCTAAGTCAGGAATAATTCAGCTCTAAATGTATTTCGACTAAAGCTGAAAAAAAAAATACCTTCCAGTATAAATCATAAGGCCAATAGGCCATACCCATAGAGTTACATTAACTGGAGATTTCATTTCTCTCGTTTTCATACAAAATTATGGAGAAGAAATGGTCACTATTTTATCTTCCCGCTCACTTACTCCAAGCGATAGAAGCCCAAGTTTTCCAAGTTTCGGAGATAACGACTAGCCGCTCAACCAATACGATATAATATTTTAACTTGGTTCCCCTCAATTAGCATATAAAATTCGCGTTGCTTTTATTTTCCATACAAATAAACCCAAGTTTCATATTCTCCTCTGTCGGCCCACGTGAGACAGAAAATTAATATCTCTAGTTAATATAACCAAAGTATAAGTAATGATAAAGTATGGAAAAGTTAGCGAAGTAGCTAGAATAAGCAAAAACACGTGAATAACTCTTAAAAACCTTAGTTTTCTTCAAGTATTTTTGCATTGCCACAAAAATTTCCACACGTGCTACTTTGCTTACATTATATTTCTCTTTCACCGATACGTACAATATGTAGCTATCTATGCCAGCAGTGGATAGAAAATTGTTTGAGAAAGAACAGGCAAATTTTGAAAAACGGCGGTACGGTAGGGATAGGAAGTTTCGCGACTTTATTATTAGTTACACTTTGTCTCTAGTTAATATAATTCTATGGGCCAGACAGACTGTGACGGCATAAACTCACAATCATTGGTAAAAGGCAAACTAACGATAAAAATGAGTGCAAAGAGTGAAACAACGTCTTTAATGCAAAAATACATTTGAGAGAGACAAGAGTTTTATGTTTTAGGATTTAAGGTATCACAAATACAACATATCATCACCATCGTCTATCGGCCGTATAAAAACCCCTGTAAACGATCAAATTTGTTTTTCAAATACGCCGTCAATCAAAATTTCCAATAAACACGTCAAACACTTAATTGTTTGACAAACGCGTCAAACAAACCTGAATGCTAGGCAAATAATTTGACAAACAATTTGATCGTTTTACAGGGGCCCTTAGGTAGTATAGTCAATTTTATTGGTCTTTCTACATGTTTTATTTGCCATATTCTGTTCCAGAACAGATAACATTTAAAAAATAATTCGACCAGAAGGAAGAATTTTCAATTGAAACTCATATATTGAAAAGAAACGTCAAATATTAAAAATGTATAAAGTAGAACACACAAACTATGTAAATGGAAATATTTTATGCTTCCCCTAGACACGAGTGGCGTCCTACACAACCTTTTGATCTTCACGGCACATCTAACTACTTCTCAGAATTCCGTGATGACAAGAATACATCACATTAGAAGTAAAAATATATAATAATCTAGTATGTTTTAATCATATTCATGTGCGCTGCCCCCCCCCCGCCCCCTAAAACTTTGTGCATTTCTGCGGCACACATCACACACATTATCTAGTACCAAAACACGAATTGTTCAGCTGCTCTGCTCTGTGTGAGAAGAAAAAGAAACACAAATCACGAACAAAATCTACTACGAGAAAAATTAGTTTGAGGATTTGTGTTCTGTTCTGAAACAACTTGTCTTAGACAATATTTAACAAATCTAAATAGTCCAAAATGAGTTAGGTCGGATAGTGTGAAAAAAAACCAATCATAACATAACTTTTGTCACCTTATCATATTTGATCGTAATTTGGAATTAAATCTAATGAATAATAATAATATAAATTTTGTGTGTGGGGAAAATTTCATTTAAATCGGTCGGAATTAAATTTGATACCAAAAAAATAGAAACAAAAATCGACGAAACTTTATAATCATATATCTAACTTTGCTTTATAACTATTTCTTTCTTTCTGAACTATCCTCAGATCGTTATATTGTACTGAAATTCACAACAAGAGATCATCATTGAACTACACTAACCAAATTTAGATCAAATTGATTGAAAAGAAAACTATTTTTTCGTCATTTTCTCGTTTTTTATGCCCTATGGTAGATACTACCAGACGATATATTAGTTTTGTCACTAAGTGTGTAACGCATAGAAATAATCATCGTAGAAAACTTTCAAGGGTATGGTTGTGTAGGGAATCAAAAGTTATATCGATTTATGCATGTCCGTCCGTCCGTTCGTCCGTCCGTAGACAAGATAACTCAAAAACGCGTTATCCGATTTTGATGAAATTTAGAATGTGAGTTGGTTATTCTTTAACTGGATTTGGCATTGCATTTCAGCAAACCGGGGGGAGGGAAGTTAAGCAATCAGTTATTGACCAGAAAGTTTTGTCCTTTTTTTATATGTTTTTTCGGATTTCGTTGGAAAATTTGTGATCCAATTTTGATCAAATTAATTATGTTGGTTAAATACGTAAATAGACGATACCATGTTAAATTTGAGCAAAATCGATCGAAGGATATTGAAGAAAGAAATAATCCTAGGGGAAAATAAATCTGCCCATAAAGTTTTTTTGAGGTACTTTAAAAACTAATTTACCGATTTGGATAAAATTTGCAGATTAGATTTATGCCAGTCGGGCATCAAAAAATCGGCTATAGGCTATAGGAGTTTAAGTTACTATATGTTATTCTTCATAACTTCAGTTTACTCTTCATCCGAGTTTTTACTTAAATAAAATATCAAATAAGAGTTTTCGAGAAGTTAAATCTGATTTGTATTTAAACTAAGTTACTAGTGGTGGTGATACTGAAATGCTTAAATAAATAACGGCGCTGGCTGATATTACGTATGTAAAAACAAGGTTTCAATTGTTCAGTTTTTTCTCCAGTCTCCTTATACAAGAGTTCAAGTTATACACGAAATTATATATTTTAAATTTCATTAAAATTAGTGACAATACATTTTTGAATTAATAAAATTTCTCCCAAGTGAAACAATATTCCTCCGATGATTACAGAAATGTGGTAAAAAACACAATAATAATAATAAGTACCTATACACACTATTCTTATTAGTTTTCCCAAAGCTACTATTAAAGTCGGCCCAAAAAGAACACGTTTTAAAATCAATTTCTTTTATTAATGACGATGAGATACTCAATTCTTTTTTTTTCCTACACATATCCGTCACGCATGCCGCAAATATTTTATAAACATTTCACGCACTCAAACGATGGATGTACATGCAAAAAAATTGTATATACATTCTGTCAAAAAAGTATCCGGAATTCGTCAATAAAACACTATACATGTTCGAATCCTCATTTTTATTTTTCTCCTTCAAAATAGTCCCAGTTCATGCGATACACATATGCCAACGATTGATCGTGGAAACACTATTCTTATAGGCATTTTCCGGTCTAGCCTCCAGCAATTTTTGCGCATTTTGTTTTATGGCTTCAAATGGACTCAAAAATAAGTTGTGTGGGACGGCAGATTATCGTGGTGCAAAATCCAAGAAGTGTCCTTTCACAAATCTGAAATTTTCTCTCTCAAACGCTTCATAACGCCGCCCAGATAATATTGTTTGTACATAATTAACTCCTCTGGGAGGGACAACAACAAAGAAAGCAATCAACATGATGATGGTTTCCGCTCATTATCGAAATGCCATTCCCAAGCATGGTGGGCTAGTTTGCATTTCAAACTCATAAACCGACGTCTCGTCCCCCGTTATGATGCGTGTTTCATGAATGTAGGGTCCAAATCGGCTTGTTGAAGCATGTCTCTAACAACTTCTTTTTCAAGAAAATTAGGAAATTTAGGAAATTTAAGAAAAATCAAAGCAGAGCATACTTGAAGAACTCGACTAACAAAACTAACAATTGTAAAGAAACTGATTGACAGATCACGCCAAATTTTTCATACTTTTTACGTGGACTTTTCAAATGAACAACAATTCCTGATACTTGTTTGACGGGGAATGTATATATGAAAATAATATGATGATCGGTCGTCGCGAGTTTCCTGTTCTCCATTAAGAAATACAATTAATTCGAATTAAATGCATTTCATATACGAATACTTTAAAAAATAAACAAAAATATTTATGTACTCTTCAGAAAAAAAGCTCTCAAGGGAAATTTCGACGATATTTTAATTAGAAAATTTCTAATAAACTTAATTAATAAAATATATATATATATATATATATATATATATATATATGTGCCACACCTTTCTAAATATATATCCTTTTCTTTTTTTGTTACTATAAAAAAAAACATAAAACACAAGAAAATTATTACATTTTCCTGAAAACAAAAAAAAAATTAAATAGAAAAATGTTATATGCAAAGTATTCTTTTTTTTCGCAATTTGACCACCTTTTCCAAAACTTTCAACCACCCAAAATCTAATAGTATATATAATATCATTGTTTTTCTTAGAACAATATTTAGCTTCAGGGTGTCCACAAATATGAATCAAAAAATTTACTACTTCTCTATCGTATTTATAACAGTTTACAATTTTCTTCATTAAAACATGTTTTTTTCCTGAGTCCAATCATAACGCTCATAACATGACGTCAGCAGTGTCATAACTTTTTTTTTCAAGACTAATTCGTATTCTAACACGCTCATAACTCACAATTGTCATGAAAAAAAACGATCAAAAATTCTGATCGAAAATATTTTCCATCACAACGAAATTTTAGATGGTTTTCTAATTGATAAATATGGAATAATTTCCATCATTTTTTTAAACACGCACACACAAATAATTTTAAACTTATACAAACATTTTCCGTGAGTATTTCTCAAATAACCATAGCAACTTGGCTCAAATTATAACAGTTTAAAAACTATTATAAATTCATATTTTGGACAAATAATTATGACCCAGTCTGTCTGCTAGAATACTAATTTATCTCAGCTGTCATAAGATTTTTTAGTTGGAAATTTGTTATGACTAAAAATTTGTCACAACGCCAGATTAGGGCGTGTAAAATAACTCCGAGTATAAAACCGCGACATTTTTATATAAAATTATAAATTTTAAATTTAAATAAAACCCTTTTTTATCGAATTTATAAATCTTATTCACACATAAAGAGCCGTCCAGACGCACAGATTTTTGCGCAGGCAAAACTGAGCGTCTGGACAAGTCACAGGTCGTTTGCGCCAGCGAAAGTGCGGCCTGTGCGAGTTCAGATCGTGTCTGAAGGTGCGTTTCCACCAAGCGACATTATATTAATGTCAGAAATACTTTATTATTTAAAATAAAGGATTTTAAATTTTCATTAAATTAATTATTATCGTACCGAAAAATATGTAAAAAGCTATAAAAATTTTTATTTTTGAAATATTGTTTACGTGGAATATCGGTTTTGAAAATTATTTCCAAAAACTAAAATCAAAACATATGAACACATATATATATATCGAGATTTTTTGATTTTAGTTGCGAAAAAAATAAACATGACTATACCTTTCGATAATTTCCATATGAACACCTTATAAATAGGTACCAGTTGCAATTACCAAAAAAACCCAATCCCATTATATCAAGCAATTATAAAAGATTTTGTCTAGAAATTTTTTTTGCACGTACTATTTTATTACAATGCAATAAATTCCAACCAAATTACATATGAAAAAAAATGTGTGTGAAAATATTTTCCAAATACTAGGAAAAATCCACAATAAAATATATTTCAATACTTTCCAGATTAAAACTGAAAATTTTTAGGTAATTAGCCTTCCGAAAATAAAAAGATTTGCCAACATTGAAGAAAAAATAATTGTTTTATAATTCTAAAGTTATTAAGAAAAATTTCAAAATAACTTGAAAATAGGATCTTTTTTAATAAATACTATATTTTCAAATTTGCGGAAATTACAATGATCCTTAATTTAGTATATGAATTCGTAGAAATTCGAATCATAAATTTTGAATATTTGAAATCTACAATTTTAGAAAAAAATGAGAATGAAAATTTTTCTAAATTTTAATTAAACTAATTAATGAACATTTTAAATTCTTATCCAAAAATAGGCATTATATCGAAGACCATGTACAAAAAAATTCATTATTTCCAAAAAAAAAAAAGATTTTGAAACACGAAAAACATTTTTGCTTCCCATCGGTGACGGGAAGCACAAAAACGCAAAAAAACACGAGAGCAAACTTCGACGCAAAAATTTTCGGTTTCCACCAAGCGCGCAAGCTTCGCGTACAGTTCGCGAATCTCGTTTTGCTTCCACGCGCAACCTTTTTTTTGGTGGGGACGGCGAGGCGAACATTTTCACGTTCAAAATGTACACGCACAAAATTTACGAGTCCAGAAAATGTGCGCTGCTTTTTTGGTGGAAACGAGCGGCGCGAACAGAACGCGCCAAAAACGCACCTTGAAAAATAACTTTGGTACGTACAAGCAAAACGTAGCGTGAGGACGTAAACTCACTATTTTACTCAGTTTTCATGCAATTGCGAAAGGTGATAAATGTCTTCAAGAGACTTTTTAGAGGAGTTTATAAATGTATATAAAGAGTTTCCTTACTTGTGTAGAATTAAAAGCAAGGAATATAGTGATCGGAATTTAAAAAACAATGTTTAATTTTTGGCGATAATAAACGGTGGTACGTTCCTCTATCCATACGCACATAATTTTGCCAATCATTTTCTTCATGTAGCAATTCTTGAAGTAAGGTCACATATGTTTCTTTTTAATAGCCATTGCTTGTACCACTTAGTTCGCCGACCTTTTTTTTTTTACAAGAAATACAAACAGTTAAACACAAAAGTAATAAATCCTCCTCGCTTAAAGTATTCGTTATTAAAAGTTATAAGCACAGTATCTTGACATTAAGAAGTTCCAAACAAAACTGCGTAAAAAATATGTAAAAGACGGTACCTTGTGGACACAACATTTGCGCAGGCTTTCCCATTGAAAACATGCGCAAGCTACGACTGAGCATCTGGATCGCATCAAACCAAGTTTGATGAAAAAAAATCTGGGTAAAATACCTTTCGGTATATATCAGAGATAACCGAAAATTACCGGAAACAATCGCAAACGAAATTACATGTAATATATGTTTATAATAAATCGCGAATCAAATTCAGACGGCTTTTAGAAACGGGTCAAATCTAATAAGGATAATAATTTTGATTAAATTGATTAAAACCACCAATCGCGATACCGGCTTAGTTTTGAAGCGAATCACGAAATTTTTTTCTTTGAAAATTAAAAAAAAAAAAAGAAAAAACATATATTTTTCTATACAATTGAAACACCCTGTAACAATAATAAAAATAGTAAAAAATTTACTTTCGCCTGTCAATCGAAGATAATCTGTTTATTCGGTTTTTTGGGCGAAAATAAATAAACTAGAATGTTTCCAAAAATCCGAAAAAAAGAAAAACATTTTACAAAAAAACAACAAAAAAATCATTTTAAAGTTGTTTTAAAATTATGGGAAAAAAAACAGAAAAAGTAACGTGTTTTTCTTTTCATTTTGTTTGTTTTTGAAAAACAATTTTCTTTAAAAGAAAAAACCAGTACTCACTAATTTTTAAATTTTCTTTTGAAAAAATTTACAAAAAAAAAACTTAAACTTTTTAACAGAAGTAATCGTTTTCCTTTTTTTTGTAAAATAAAAAAAAAACACTTTTACAAATTTTTAACACACAGCTTTAAAATGTTCTTGTTAGTTTTTTTTTTCTTAAAACATCCGAAAATTTTCAAAAACAATTATTTTAGATCACTTTAAAAAAAGAAAAATAAAATAAAATAAATAAAAACAAAAAATCGCGAAAAAAGTCACTTATTTTGGTTAAATTTCGAAAAAAAAA
Source organism: Xylophagus ater (assembly GCA_963422695.1). NCBI lineage: Eukaryota > Metazoa > Arthropoda > Insecta > Diptera > Xylophagidae > Xylophagus > Xylophagus ater. The sequence continues at coordinate 61,258,676 of OY730480.1, forward strand.
CTTTACATAAAAATTGAATTAATTAATTCATAAAAAACCAAAAAAAAAAAAAAAAAGTTTAATTATTAAAAAAAACATAAATATTTAAATATTTAAAAAGTACTCTTTTTTAAAAAACGAAACCAAATAAAAAAAGTGGCAGTTCGACCGACTTCCTTACGATAGCCGAAAAATCAGAATGGATGTTATTTCAATTTGATTACTTCCACTCTCTTTTAAATATACATACTTTTTTTTAGATAGATAGAGACTAAAAAAAAGAAGAATAACTATACACTGGCGACAATTTATAACCACCCGCAACATTATCAATATTATATATACCCAATGATTGTGTTATATACAAGAAATCTTTATACATACCCCTCTTACAACAATCCAACACACAACCCGTACCCTACTACCCTACTCTCCCCCACCACACCCAGTCCTATCGTTCATATCGTTACTTATCGTTTCACATTTTTATCGTTTATTTATAATAAAACAATAAACAAATATTTTTTTTTGCTCATTATTAAAATATTATTACCGTACTACTGGTTTTTTAATTGTGTCTGTTCCACCTTCTAAAAAGTAATATAATATTTTTAATAATCGTTTACATTTATTTAAATAAAAAAAAGAAAAAACTTTCAAAAATAAAATACTATCAATTTTTATGGTCCTTCGAGCCGGATATAATATTTCATATATTTATGGAATATTAAATCAAGAATTTATATAAATTAAACTTAATAAACCAACAAAAAAGAATTATGTAATACTTGGAAATTTGAATAAGCTGAAATCGAAATTATTTCGAATACACCCATACCTCGCTTTACGGCCTAGAGATAAGTTACAGAAAAGTTGGCCGTAAAGCGAAAAGCCCCGTATAACAAATTATTTCTTTGTTTGTAGCAGTGCTGCCTAAAGCAAGAAGCTGAAACTAAACAGAAGCTCGCTAACACAGCATTTTCTTTTTTTTTGGCCGTATAACGAAACATTGGGGACCATAATTAACCAAACCAACACAGAATGTTTATATTAGTAACAATTTTTTAACTGTTATAATTGAACCGGATAAGAATGTTCGAATTAAGAAAACTCCAATGAAAGTAACGAACAAAAAATGGATATCCAGCGATACCTAAAAAATCATTGCTCAGGACAACAGTTAAAAAATATATAATATATCAAACGTAGACCCATCCCGAATGCTGTAGAGCTAATGATGAATAAAACTGTTATAATTTTGATGAGATTTTTTTATCTTGTTCGATGAAGAACGAATAAAAATTGTACTAATAAAAAGCATATTATTTAAAAGACAAAACTTGAGAATCACTTAAGTTATCCTTTTTTTTTGGGGGTGTTTCCGTAAGCATAAGCAAAAAATCAAGAAGAAGAGAGAACATAGGTACTTAAAAAGTCCATATCATTAAACTATATAATATATTATGTGTTAGTTTAGTTTAGTTTTATAGTTAGTTGGATTTAGTTAGTAGTTTATCTATGGGAAGAAGAAGACGGAAAGATATATAATGTTTAAGGATACATAAAAACCTTCTTTACTTGTCCTCGTATCCACAAAACTCTTATCCCAAAACAATTTAAAAAAAAAGATATATATGAATATCTGTGATAAGTTTTTCCATTCTTCTTGTTTTTAAAGAATCTATATTTTCCTTTGAAGATGCATATTTATATTTTCTCTTCAAGGAGTTTATAATGAGAAAAAAAAACAAGATTTCTTATTATCGAAGGAAACAACAACATAAAAAAAATATGTCTAAAAGAAAAATTCTGCTTACACAAGTGTTTTTTTTATGTAATAATTATGACAAAAAAAAGGATAAACTATTATTATTAATATTTTTAAATAATAATAATTTTGTAAAAGCCTTCGAAAAAAAAAAAATAATATATAACCTCTTCTAGAAAAACTTGAAATCCTAGTTTTTTTCCTGTTCACTATTATGGGAAGCTATTATATAGGGTGATTCAATTTGAGTTTCCTATGTTGATGGCATCACTGTAAATCAAGCAGCTGTCGATAAGCACTTGTTTTCAAAGTGTCAAATATCAGTTTGCAACAACACATTTACGCAATCGGAACAATTAACCAGCTCAACTTATTGAAATTGTTCAATTGCTGAATTTTCAAAGAAAATCCTCCTCTCTGATGAAGCACATTTCTACCTCCCTGGGTGTGGTTAATAAGCAAAATTACCGCATATGGGGAAATGAAAATCCTCATGAGATTCACAAGATACCATTACATGCCCCAAGAAGTGACTGTTTGGTGCGCATTGTGGTCAGGCGGCGGCGTTATTGGGCCTTACTTTTTTGAAAACGATCACGATCATAGACTGTAACATTCAATGGTGAGAGATATAGGCGCATGATAACCGATTATTTCTGGCACGAAATCGAAGATATTGATATGAAAGAAATGTGGTTCCAACAAGACAGCGCAACTTGCCACACAGCGAGTGGAACGTTTTGCGTGAAAAGTTTTCAGGTCACATTAATTCATCACGTTTTGGTGGCATCAACTGGCCGCCAAGAACATGTGACTTAACGCCGTTGGATTTCTTTTTTTAGGGTTAAATAACTTTGTTTTTTATTTGATCAAAAATGGAAGGTTACGTGCCAAATAAACAGCGTATGTCAACAATTTCACTTTTTTGTTTTAATTAAAAGAAAAAAGCTGACGGAAAGTTATCGTTTGCTTGTAGAAACTTACGGTGAACATGCTCCCAAGTCAAAGTGTAATTGTGAAAAGTGGTTTAAATAAATTTAAAGAAAATATTTTTGAAGGTTAAAAAGCGCACCACGTGAACGTGGACCGAAAAAGTTTGAAGATGTTAGAATTGAAAGCATTATTCGATGAAGATTCATGTTGTCAAACTCAAGTAGTAAAATTGCCCAACATAATTTAATGTTAATCGATGAAACTGTTGCAAAACATCTTCAAGCTAGTATGGGAATGATTCAGAAAACAAAGAAAGAAACCAACGAACGTCGAGAAAAATCATTTGTGAAATGCTGCTTCAAAAACACAACATTGCATTGAGAGAGCTAACAAATTGGATCTACTTCAGCAAATCCGAATCTAAAAAAAGTAAAAGCCAAACCTGGGTGGATCTCAATACAACTTTTATTAATTGGAAGTATTCAAAATTTCATTATAGCTGGTTTACAAATGAAATTAAAAACGACAAATATGAAAAAATATATCCGGCTCGAGGGACCATACATCATCTATTATTAATCACTCTTCTAGAGTACCAAACCACGTGTAGTAGGTAGTTAAACATATTAAAAATGTTTTATTAATATTTTAAAAATGATATCGTATTTTTTGGTTTTTTTTTGGTTTTCTTTGACGTCACAAATGGACGCAATGCGTACAATTTGCAATTTGAAATTTTATCACAATTTAAAGTTTCATTTTTTTTTTGCTGTTTTATCAACGAATCTCCCATTTCATCACCCAAAAAAATAAAAAAAAATATGAGATATACGCGAGTATAGTGTAATTATTTTAAATATAACAAATGATTAAGTATTTTACGTATTTGTGTCTAGATTCTTTATTTAATTTCTGTGCTCAAAATTTATGATTCGAAATTTATATTAAAACAAAAACAAAAAAACTGTGATAAGTGAACAGAAAACATTTTTCTTTGGTCTTATCTTGCAAAGAAGATAACAATTTTTGGTTTTTAAATAAATGAATTTTTATAACAAAAATTCATTTATTTTATTTTTCTTATTACATAATTCCCTTATATATGAAATATTAATATCATATACACACACACAGGGTGTTCTATAATTCGCGGCGACAAGAATATTTGAAAGAGCAACAATTCTATGCCTCATTCTGGTGTCTGCTAAATAGTCTTTAACTCTACTAAGGTGATACTCAATAATTTCTCTGCCTCGACAAAAGAACGCACTGCTAACGTCTTGTGTTGGTGCAACCTTCATATGAATATGTGTCAAGTTTCAAGTGGATAAGTCAATTCGGTCTTTGTTTAGAAGCTATTTGAAGTTGACGTGTTATTGAATTTTTTTAACATGGAAAAAATATCGTGCAGTGATTAAATTCGTTGTTTTGGATGGTTTAACACCTACAGAAATTCATCCATAAAGTGTTAAAAGTATATAAGGATGCATCACCTTTACGTTCCACTATGAAAAAATGGGCTGCCCTTTTCAAATCTGGTCGTACAAAAAGTGTATCAACAACAGAAAACATACAAAAAAAAATACAGGATATTGTTTTGGAAGATCGATGAGTGACTGTAGATGAGATAGCTGACACCATAGGCATCTCATATATGTAGATCAGTATATCACATCTTAGCTGAAGTTTTGGGTTTTAAAAAGCTTTGTGCAAAATGGGTGCCGCATTCGCTAACAATGGAATCCTTCGAATGCGACTTTCTCAACAACATTTGGATCATTTTAAGAAAGATAATAATTGATTTCGTACGTCGATTCATCACTATGAATGAGACTTGGGTCCACCACCATGATCCTGAATCGAACAAGAAGCTAAAAAAGTACACATAGCAGCATGTAGAGACGTATTTTGGTGGCCTACCGGATTTTCATTTCAGGGATGGAATCCTTAACGTGGAGAATCGTTGGAACAAGTGTATTGAAGTTCAGGGGAATTATACTGGATAATAAAATATATTTCATTTACAAAAACAGGGTCTTTCTTGTCGAGGCTGAGAAATTATTATACACCCTAGTAGTATACGCAAGTAGGGTGAAAAAACTAAACTATTAAGAAAAAAAAAAGTGAAATTTCCATGGCTACTGTGATTTGAACTCCAGATCAGTTTGATATTCCTCCACCTTGCATTTTAATTTGTTCAATCAAATTTAGTTTCATCACCACTTTACTACACAGGACAATAATTCAATTTACTCATGTAATCCTTTTTTATACAAAACTCGGATGTAAAGAAGACGATATTGATTGATGTTTATCTGCGGTTGTGAAGAACTACTACTAATCAGGATTGACAATTAATTCTTTCTACACATAGTAAGAATAAGAATTGATGATCTCAACAAGATAAATAAGTACCACCTTGTATGTATTGTAAAATATCTTTCTTTTATATAACATATTTTAAAACATATTGCAGATATCATAAAAAAAGATAAAAATATGAAAATTCTTTTGTAATAATTATTTTTCCTAAAAAGTAATTATTATTCAATAATTAATCATGACCTAGATTTTATATAAAAAAAAATATATAGTATTATTTCTCCTCAACCGAAACGACAAAATAATGTCCATCTATCGGTGAACTCTTCAAATTCTAGATTATATTACAGAGGACCAACTAGTTTGATTTTGATCTTACATATAAAATAAATTATCCGATTAACATCCACGATCTTAATTAAAAACAAACAGTGTAACTATATTTTACAACCAAAAAAATATACACGATTTCTTGATACTCTCTCTATATTATGTGGGAAACAAAATGACGGATCCACGACGGATTCACGATTTTCTGTTTTCAGATTGTATTAAATTTAGTCTGTCATGGAGCCATCGTGAATCCGTCGCGTTCTGTATAATCTAATTGAAAATATACCATCTGTTGCAAAGTGTCCGTCTAATTCAAATCGTTGTCAAATGTAAAGCGCACATCTTGCAATACTAAAATTTGACGTGAATGTTTGATTGATTGGAAAGTCAACCATCCTCAATTCGGAGAGAGTTAAATCCCATGAATTTGAGTGAAAAGTTTGTGTATCATACCGTTAAACGATTCGACGAGACTGGGAGCATAAAAACACTATGACGGAGGCCCACGATGCATTGCAACTACTCGTAAAAAATCGGTAATCGGTTGTATCGTAATCCGAAGCAGAGTTCAACAACAATAGAAAATAAATTGAACATAAACGATAGAAGTGTTCGGCGAATCATGAAAAATAAGCTAAAGGTAAAGCCTTTGTGAAAGAACAAGTGTTAAGAACTAACTAATGCTCAAAAAAAAGTTCGACTCGAAAGATCATCAAAAGAATTGCTTCGTACCTTCGTAGCTCGTGGTGATTTACCATATTTGATATTTTCGGATGAGAAAACAATTGAACAATTTCTCAACAAACAAAACAATCGTGTTTGGTTAAAGAGACGTTCCGATGATATTTCTGAGATAATTTGAGAGTCACAAGAAAACAAAATGCAGCACAGGTAGCACACAAAGCACGATAAAATCAACAATGATTACAAAACAATGTTCCGAAGTTTATTATTTCGACACAACAGTGGCCACCGTATACGCCAGATTTCGGAATACGTTGGATTATTCCATTTCGGGAATTTTACAAGCAGCGGCTTGCAAAAAAAAAAAAAAACACCCACAACTTTGGCCGGTTTAGAAAAAGATTTGACTCGTGAATTGGAACCGCCGTTTAAGCCAAGACATCGTGCTAGCATCGTGTGCGCATCGTTTAAAATGAGATTGAAGCTGGTGGTTAAGGCAAAAGGCGGTTACATACCATCCGAATAATTGAAAAAATTAACTATGTATTATGAACTATCATTTCCATAAATTTTAATAAAATGGAACAATAAATAAAAACATATAGTAACTTAAAATTGGCCTGTAGCCGATTTTTTGATGCCCTATTGCAGAAATGGGCAGCAAAACTGTCAAAACTGACATTATTTCAAGGTTTTTTTTATAACTTTGTTCCTTCTTCTCAAAACTTCTTCCAATTTGCAGACCCTGATGGCATAAGTCTAATCTCTTAATTTTATTCAAATCGGTGTATTAGTTTTTAAAGTACATTAAAAAAAACTTTATAAAGAGGCTAATTTCTCCTAGGATTATTTCTTTCTCCTTTATCCTTAGACCGATTTGATTGAAATTTAACGTGGTATCGTGTATTTCTGTAGTTAACCTATATAATTAATTTTTCCAATTAAATCCAGAAACCATAAACAAAAAAACGACAAAATTTTCTGGTCACCCTGGTTTTTTCCTTTATAACTTTGCTCCCCCTAGATCGATTTTGCTCAAATGCAATACCAAACCAAATTAAGGAATAAGCAACTCACAGTGTAAATTTCATCAAAATCGGATAACGCGTTTTTGAGTTATCTTATATACGAATGGAATGGAATGGAATGCATAAATCGATATAACTTTTGATTCCTGACTAGGGATGGCAAAAATATTTGATATATCGATATATCGAATCATATGATATATCGTTTATCATATATCGCCACGTTCGATATATCGTTATAGAAATATCGATATTCTCATATATCGATTTATTTAACGTACACATTTTACTGCCAAGAAAAAGGGATAAAATAAACTTTACAGATTGTAAAATTGTTGTAGATTTCAATTTATAATAATAATACAGATAACATTTTAATAATAATTGAAAATTGATAATATAAAAACAAATGAGATTCATAATAATAAAATTATAATAAAATATTTATTAACTAGCTGTACCCGGCCACGCGTTGCTGTGGCTCAGTCTGGTTAAATGGAAAAGACAAAGCACACGTTTCTAATATGTTTAATTTCACAATGTTTGTGGGTATACAATATTTTCTGTTTTTCTATTCTCTGTGCAGATATAGAGATGGTCTGATTTGCCGAATCTAGAACACGCAACATTTAATTGTACATGTGAGAAGCAATCCTTGTCTAGATTTAAACCGCACAATTATAAAGATTGGCCCTGAGCTTTGCTAATGGTGATTGCAAACGCCAATCGAATTGGGAATTGCAATCTCTTAGATTGAAATGGCGTTTCTGTTGGAATCATAGGAATACGAGAAATGGGGACATCTTCACCTTTGAAAGGTCTGCGGTGGCAAATCGAGAGAAATTGAAACATGGAAAAGCAACAACAACATAACCCAAATATTTATCGGGTTCAGCGCCTGAGCCCTGATAGATTTTAGTTATATAAGTTACCTAAAATTGCAAGAGATGGCGCAGCCATCGTTTCCCATATATTGTGGATTTAAATGTCATAATCACTTTCATAAATTCGTGAAAAAAATGATTTTTAATATCATTCAATAAAGATGATAGTATTTATTTGATTAACGCATAATTTATTTCAAAAATGATCAAAAAAGTTGAATTTTTTTCAACTTTTTTTTCTTTTTGAGACCTACATCGTTTTTTCAAAATAGGCGGTGACCCCGATGAATAGCTATTGTTTAGTTCGTAGACGTCCTTGTTCTTGGCCGCAAGAATAGCTCATTTACTCACCCAATCGTGATCTTTGTAATTGGTTTGGATATTGGGAAATACTGCACGAATTTGATTTGCATCTATAACAGTTCATTGGCTGCATTTCATATTCGTTTCTTCGCCACGGACTGGATTTATCATCTTAACGTTGAAGTGATATCCACCGGCACCATCTTAAAAAATAATTGGATATTGCAGGCTATCCTAGCATCGATGAGTTTCTGAAATTTTTGTCAATTGATCGTTTCTCCGATGAAGAACAATATCTCTACATTGGAATTGATCTCCGACTATAACAATTGCCGCTTCATCTATAGTTGGAGCATTGAATCTTCGTACATGTTCTCCAGCAGACGTTTTATCAGCATGAATAAAAATCTTGTGTGAATCAGATGGCATGATGTCAAATACTGTTTTGACCTTTTTATGCCGATAGAAATTCCGCAGCGTGCATTCAATTCATCATTGCCATTACCGATGAAATACATTTGTAAGAATTTATGTCTGGGAATGGAAACAGGGAGCCAGGGAGCCCTATGATAAATTTGCCCTTTCACTTTGAAAGTTGGCATGAATTGAGCTGTTACGATTTCTGCGCCAAACGACGTCATTTGAAAGCACTAGTTGTATTTCCCGATGTTCGATAGGAAATGCTTTGATTCGAAGGTATATCCGGCCAGCAAAGTTTTTAATGGATCTGACAGTTCCACGAGTTGAGACAGTCTAATTTTTCCTGCGGCGCAACATATGCCTTTCGTTTCTCCATTAAATTCCAGAGCCTTGCAATAAGGGCACACTCCAGTCATAGTGCCGATTATAACATGCGGGCTCAAACTATAATCATCAGTTCGGTAGTACCGGAATGCAAAGCGATTGTAATCGCGGGATTGCTGTGCACGGAGTCTTATTTGACGTTGATCTACAGTTCCTCGTTGACCTCTTTCAGCCACTCTCAGCCTGTCGCGTACATTCTGTTGAGAACGAAGCGGATCTGACGCAGTAAAACGCGATTGTCGTTCTCGCACGTCGCTCTCCTGCTTCCTCGGCACGTATTTGAGCCATTCTTTGTCTGTTTTGGTCGTTCGCTGATGGCTGTTCTTCCTCAGTTTGATTTGCAGTTACTCGTCGCACAGTTTCCGCTCGGCGAGTATGACGACCTAAGTTTGATCTTCCGCGAGGCATTATTTATACGAACTAAAGCAGATTGATAGCACTGATTCCAATGATGCTAAAAAAGTGAAGAAAAAATGTTTTTTTAACGATGCTACGAAAAACGAAAAAAAAAGTTATTTTCCAACGATGTTACGAAAAAACAAAGAGAAAACGTAAATTTCCCAACGATGCTACCGAAACGATGAAAATATACATGAGCATTCAGCCCATTTACAGTGTTGCCCCTCCGAATTGATATTTTTAACGCCGCCACTACGCCGCATTCATAAGTAATAGAAAGGCAAGTAAATTTCAAAATAGCTTCAATTTCCCCTTAAAGGGCCCACTGTATTTTCTTTAATCTAATACTAGAGGCACACAAAGGGTATTCATACCATAGTTTAAGGATACCATGTCGTATACCATATGTGTGTCGTCGAATACTAGCCGAATACCATTCCAAATACGTAGCATAAATCTGGTATTTAAATTCGAAAAAGTACGTCGTATTCCCTTTTTTACTTAATTTTTTCGGCCACTGTAATCTATTCTTTAGTGATTGTCGCGCCTTTTTATTGAAGCGGAAAATAGTGAATGGAATTTTGTAGGTAAGCTGAGCAATTGACACATGTTTACACTTTTTTTTTGAAAATTTTATTTTAAAAAAATCGAAAAAGTAAAGAAAAAACGCAAAATTTTATCGGTGGATGAAACCTCAAAATTTATAGATATTTGTAGGAATCATATAGAGGATTTAAGAGGAGCCAAAAGAAATTCCCATATTCTCGCTGAAATGGCAGAATTCACAAATGTCAGACAAATACAATGTTTGATGTGTGTCAACCCCTTTTTATACCATGGTACAAGGCTATACTGTAGTATCGATACTAAGGTATGAATACCCTATGTCTGCCTCTACTATAAGACTACACTCATCGAAGGCATAAAGTCGTTTTTACGATCTTACGATATCTGCATTAAAGAACGGTTTTTAGATGATACTTTTAATTTTGGAGGGGAAAAAATTGTATTTTTTTAATTTCTAATTTGTACTGCGTTTTGAAGGGCAAACAAAATTCTTTTGGATTAAATAATTTAACTTAAAAAATTTGCAATATGAATTGTTTCGTTTCTGTATGTTACAGCAAACACCATCGAAAAATTCCTGGAATTTCCTTTCACACGTAAGTTTGATATATTTTGTATTAAAATGGGCGAATTTTCATTATTGCTGTATAAAAAAAAGTTTTATAATGTGTATTTAATTATAATTAATCAAACATAAATTAAGTTAATTCATAATTGAGAAAAAAATTTGTTTTTTGCGAATCAACTTTGAATCTAGATCGTAGCCCAATATCCCTCGTTTTTTTTTTTAATTAAAACGAAAAGAGTGACAGTCATTTTTTTGGTGAAAATAGGGGCAATTCTTAAAATTCGTCGAAGTTTTTGAGAATGCAGCATTGTCAGTTCTAAATACCTTTTTTTGGTTTTAAGCTTTCCAAAAATGAGGCTCTACGTATGAAATAGCTTTCGGCAATGGGTTTACAAAATTTTACGCCAATTAGTAGAGATATAATTTGCTCGTTACATTTCAATAAAGAGGATCTAAAGCGCATAATTTAATTTTCCACGTTTAAGAAAAACTTGTTTTTTGGAATAAATAACGCAAACATTTTTCGCAATTGTGATGTTCCAGAATACATGAGCATTAAGCCCATTTACAGTGTTGCCCCTCCGAATTGATATTTTTAAGGCCGCCACTACGCCCATCTGTAGTTTTTATAACCTAAGCTTTTTATTTCGTATTATACTTTATTGATGTATGCGTGTGTGAGTAAGAGTAATCACGTATTCTCGTTGGAAGGCGATGAATTATTAGATGCTTGTGGCTATGTGTTAGTGGTTAATTTTTTTAACCTTTTTTTACTAATTACAGGTGTAACATAGGTAAAGAGGTTATCGATTTTGTACAAACGTACAGAAACGATTTTATTTATATAGATAATCTATAATTAATGAATGTATGTATTTGGAAATTATAATTAGAAAATCATTAATAATTAAAATTTTAATCCAGTATTCACTGGGAAGTAAATGCAAAAATAAGAATTTGGGGAGTCTTTTGTCCATTAATCCGTTTCGGGTTTTAGTGGCGTTGGCACCATCTTTAGAAAACAGTCTCTCACACGGCACTAATGTACCGACAATACAAAAATATGTTTGTACTGATTTGTACAAATTTGGAAAAACGCTCTTTTGCTTCATCCCATATCAAAAAAGGATCCTGACTTATATTATGTACCGGTGATTGCAAATATTGAGTAACTTCGTCAGGAGCCCCACTATCACTAACTTTTAGGGGTTTGAAATGATCTAATTGTTTATGGTGCTCCTATAAATCATCACCGTAGTCCATTTCTTCGCTGCTGTCACTACTTACGATGCTAGCTATCTAAATTTACCGTAATATCTCATTTTAAGTTCTTAATTGATAAAGCAGAAGCTATTGGAACACTGAAATGCAATTGCTTAAATCGCAGATCACGTAGAGTTGTGGTGATTAGCAAATGCGACTTTTCGATTTGTCCAAATCGCTTATTAAATCCTAATAATAGGGGTTTTGTCCCAAAGCTGCTGAAGGTTTATTTTGTTGTTGAATTGTGCAGTAACGTACCGTATCATAGGAATGATTTTTACTGTAATAAATTTTGTAGCGCACATCTCGGTACTCATTTTTCAAGAGGATTCAAAACTCAAAAATTTCCTTTAAATTTGCAATATCAATAGCAGTTAACATAGCAGGTGCATTGTCAGAAATTATATTGGAAATGAAATAAAACGTTCCAAAAAAAAATATAAGTAGGTTTCTATATTTTTACTTTCATCTTTCAGTACAATTCAATGTAGTAGTGAAGTGCAAATACATGTCGATATATTCAGAAATATATCGTTATTTTTTCCGATATATGGTTGAGAAACATCGATATAAATATATCGATATATTTCATTAAATATATCGATACATTTTTGCCATCCCTATTCCTGACACAACCATACTCTTAAAACCCTTCTACAACGATTATTTCGATGTGTTACAAATGGAGTGACAAAACTAATATACCCTCTGGTAGTACCTACCATAGGGTATAAAAATTACAGCATTTTTTAATCCGGATACTTCAATTGCCGTTGTGAATCCGTCATTCTGTTTTGGGGACCTTTAGAGTATGCTGAAATAAAACTCGTAGTAGCCAAAGATGATGGAAATATAGTTAAAAATCTAATTTGAAAACAAATTTAATAAATTTATTTTAAAGACACATTAGAGCCAGTAATAATCTACATTATCTTACGATTCTCGATTAAAATGGGTGTGATTATCGAATTTAAATTGAGAATCCATGAAATAATGTACATTATTTCTGCTAATGTGCCCTTTTAAGTCTTACAATCTAATGAATCAATTTTTTCAAGAAAAAAAACAGACCCAAAAGTAATAATATTTCAATGTTTTTTTCTGTATAGATTATTTTCCTAGAATTTTTCCGTAATTTTTTGGATAAACAAGCCTTTGATAGTGTCTGTGTATATATATACATGTGTGTGTGTGCATGTGTGTGTGTGTATGTGTATGTATGTATAGGGGTGTGTGCGTGTGTGTGTGTGTATGCGTGTGTATGTATGTGTGTGTGTGTAGCAACTCTATTCCGTAAAATTTATTCAAAGTAGTCAATTAATTTTTAGAATTAAAATGCAGCTACGTCCACATTTTTTCTATATAAATTAAAGATATGAAATAAGTAAAGATGTGAAAAATTACATTTAGATATTATGGCAAGAGTTTTAAAGCTCCAAGAAGCTCTAGGTAGACATAGGATCTAATGTATATTACTCATGTTGAAGTTCCACATCTTCTCTTTTGTAATATCTTTGAATAAATCTCTTTTTATCTATGAATATTGGATCCTTGAATCGATTTTTAATAAAATTAAATATTATATCATGTAGTTTACATAAACAACGTGTATAAATGAATTTAAATAAAAATAGCTTTTTAATTAAATCTGAACAATGAGAAGTTATTGCTGGTTTTCGTGTTATAAATCCTTCCTTACTTAAGAAATGTGATCAATCTATACAACATTCCGTCAAATTAGTATCAGAGGAATTGTTAAATAAAATACAAAATACTGGTTGAATCGCGTTCAAATTAATATTGTCACCTGCAAAATAGGCTGCCCTCATTTGATGCGATACACATACGCCAATGATTAATCGTCTAAACACTTCTCGTTGGCATTTTCCGATACAGCCTTCAGCACACCTTTTGTATGAATTTTGTTTTATGACCTCAATTGGACTCAAAAAACATGTTCCACGAAGTGATAATTTCAAATGGGGGGGGGGCGAGGGGGTTACAGGAAAAGGTCAGACAGAATCATATCTAGCTTGGTCGATGATATTTGTTTTAGTTTTAGAGATAACAAAAATTCACGTAAAACGATCGATGTGTGAGACGGCGCATTATCGTGGAGCAAAATTCAAGAATTGTTCTTTCACAAATCTAGAATTTTTCGATGAAAATTCTCTCTGAAACGCTTCATAAAGGCCAATCTCCACACAGCCGACATCCTATTCTGACGAGAAAAATCCGAAAAGTAGAGAGATGGAATTTTGCAATTTACGCTAGGATTGATCGAATAAAAACATCAGGGTCTCTCCCCTCACAATTTATAATATTATGGGAAAATTATGAAAACTCCCTTCCATTTTATAGGAAAATGTAGTACCAAATTGTGTTTTCAGACTTTATCATAAGGTTTAAATTCCTATCACATCTAAAAACAAGCTGTAATGCAAAACGACGAGACTTCTATACGTATGTTCAAATCAAGTTACCTTCCGAGAGCCTTTCTAAAAGAAAGCTATATGAATATGGGAATTCAGATTGTACGTAGTCCTTAGTTAATCATAACATTTGTTGTGATATACAGACAGACAGACATTGGATAAAAATGATTGCAAACCATTTAGAATCTTATAAAACGTGAAGATTTGCAAAACAAATTTTTGTATTTTTTATATACATCGTATAGAAGTTAAAAATTCAACTTGCGTATTTCAATACTAAACCATAAAAATCAATTCGTCATAGAAAAACTTCCTATAAGAAAATTTTGTAGTGTGCAACGATATCGTGTATGATTATTGTGAGAGTATGCAAATGCAGATGAAAACCCATAAATCAGATGAACAAGTTTATCTGCGTTTGAGGGGAATCATCTGGCAGATGAAGAATCAGATGGGGAAATTTGAACTGCAGAAGACGACAAAATTTGTAGGATGATTGTTTCGCCCTTTCTGTTTAAATAAATTTTGCATAAGTGCATCCCATACTTTTATCAGAATAGGATGTCGGCAATGCGGAGATTGGCCTTAACACCTCAGATAATATTATTTGTTGACTGTTTACCACTCGGGAAGCAATTTCGTGTGGATAACATCACGAGTCAGTCAAAGAAAACAGTTAATATGACTTTGATTTCTGAGCGACCCTCACGTGATGGTTTTCTCGGCCTTCTTTAATAGCTTTGTACAACTTGTATGCTCGTCTTTTAGATATAAGCAAGCTGACTTACAGTAGGCCTTTTTGATGACATTTTCAATGATCCAGCAGAACAATATATTTCGTTGTCAACATAAAATTTGAGGAAAACTATTTTGTTCGATATTTTTGAGACACGATTTTAAAAATCGCAAAGCACACTTGAACTCAACTAACTAACAAAACCAATATCTGTAAACAAACTAATTAACAGATGACACGCCAATAATCTTTATGTGACAATTAGGTACCTTGATGACTAACTTAATGGCATTTCTTCTAATGAACAACTCCCGGTACTTATTAGACGGAATGTATTTTAAATTTAATTTAAATTAGGCAAGGGAATTTTTAAGTTATAATCGAAATAGTTTTTGATTTAAATCATTTTTGTGAATGACCAGGCAGGTGTGTCGTAATTGTAATGCCTAAATCTAATATATACTCTTCTTAGGGTAAAAACAAGATAAAACTTAATAATGTACTTACCAAACCAATTTTGGGACAAATTTCCGTACGAGATCACCGTTTCATTTACCAGAACTAAATTTGTATATTTTCAGACATAGACAAGATCTGAAATAAAAACATAAAAAAATAACATATATTTAACATATATTAACTTTAAATTGATTTCTATTTAATTAAAGATTTAAATATAATAAGCAAAGAATCAATCAGTGGGGCGTTACGTTTATATTCTGGCTCCCACAACTATGCTTAGATAAGACAGCTAAAAAATCTTGTATTTATTTTTAGTACGTATTTGAACAAAAAACATATAGTAACTGAAAATCGGACTACAGCCGAATTTTTGATACGAAATCCGAAAAACCATATAAAAAAACGACAAAACTGTCCAGTCACTCTGGTTTATACTTAATAACTTCGCTACGCCTCAATCGATTTTTCTGAAATGCAATACCAAATCCTGTTAAGGAATAACCAACTCACATTCTAAATTTTAACAAAACCGGATAAGACGTTTTTCAGTTATACTGTAGACGAACGGACGAACGAATGGACATGCATAAATCGATATAACTTTTGATACTCTACACACAACCATACACTCTTGAAACCTTTCCACGATGATTATTTCGATATGTTACACACTTAGTGATAAAACTAATAATGACCAGCTGAAGGCCACAATCGAGTCGAATCTAGCGCAAAGTTTATGTGAATTATCTTTGATGTTCGATGTAAAAAAACAATATTGACTTATTTAGCTGAAATCGGTAAAACAAAAGTTGGATAAGTGCATACCGTATGAATTGAAAGATGCCACAGAAGGAACGATACCTGGAAGATGGCCTTTCGCATCTTTCTCGCAACAACAAAAGCGAACGATTTTTGCATTGAATTGTTACGTGTTATGAAAAATGGATCCTGTACATGACAATCATAACCTTTCCTAACAATGGTTGGACAGAAATGAAACACCGAAACATTACGTGGAACCAAACATTCATCAGAAAAAGCTGATGGTCTGACTGTATAGCGTGGTCTAGCGGCGGTGTTATTCACCACAATTTCATAACACAACAGGATTACGACTGATGTCTACTGCATACAACTGGACGAAATGACACGAAAGCTTGCGATTAAACAGCCAAGATTGAACAAACGGTCGACTCGATGAATGTCCTGAGTCTGGGTCTGGGTTTTGGCATTACATCTATTCTGCTCAAATAGATAGAAATCGGAAATCAATAAATTATATTAGAAAAAAAGCGTCAGAATTCGCAAGTTGCCAGTATTCAAGAAGAATATATTTCTTTAAAAATGAAATATGTTTTCTTTTATTTTAAATGTTTGTGTGGGGCGAAAAGGTAGCCCTATTTCGTTCCTCAATTAACGATACTTCCACAATTCTGCCGTAATCGTTCATCAGATAAAGAATTTTTATATTGACTAGAAATGAAATAAAATAAAGTCAATATATTTTGTGGAATGTTCGTATATACATTCCATAAAACATATTGACTCCTTCTTAAGCTCATGGTTCATAGAAGCAAGTATTCGAAAAGATTTCGCGAAGTGCTAGACAATCTAAGTTCAGAGTTTGTTGTGCTGTGCTTGGTGATGAAATTTAGAAAAATGAAGATTCTCATCACTAATTGAAGTGGCTGACACTAATCAAAAAGTACACATAGTGAATGAAAAACTTGATTAGAAAATGAAATCAACTTATTGGAAATCTCGTCAATACTGGAAAGAAAAGAAAGATACTAAAGATTTTTATTTTTTAGACAAAAGATCATAGTCGAAGATTGTACAGCAAGAAGTTTGTGTTGGAAAAATGAAAATTTTCTTTAAGAACTGAAATGTTTTCATGGAATTCCATAAAAAAATTTACTCAAATCAACCAAAAAAGACTCTAAACCATGGGTGGCCATCGCGAGGCCCGCGGGTCGCATGCGGCCCACCGGAAGTTTTGTTGCGGCCCGCGAAGCTAAGTCAAATTAACAAAAATGTTAACTTTATTGTACCTATTACCAAACGAACATTACATCATGAGTCGTTCGCATTATACTAGGCTAGTCAAAAAGTTCTCGGGCTCGATAAGAAAAACACAATTTAATGGTTCAAAATATGCTTTATCATTCAATATAATCTCCCTCAACCTCAATGCACTTGTTTCAATGGTTTTCTAATCGATTGATTCCATCCCTGAAGTGAGAATCTGCAAGGTCTGCAAAATACCCCAGTACGGCAACTAGCACCTCTTTGTTTGACGAAAAACGCCTTCCCCGCATGAATTTTTTCAGGTTCGGAAATAGATGGAAGTCACTAGGCATCAAATCTGGT
This sequence comes from Xylophagus ater, assembly GCA_963422695.1. Taxonomy (NCBI): domain Eukaryota; kingdom Metazoa; phylum Arthropoda; class Insecta; order Diptera; family Xylophagidae; genus Xylophagus; species Xylophagus ater. The sequence continues at coordinate 61,276,514 of OY730480.1, forward strand.
GAATACGGTGGATGTTCTAACAATGTCTACTTTAATTCCGTGATTTTTGCAATAATTTTTTGACTTTTGTGAGCTGGTACATTGTCTTGGTGGAAAATGATTTTTTTCTTCTTTAATCCGGGCCTTTTTTCACGAATTTTTGTTTCGAGCTGGTCCAATAAGTTCGAGTAATACTTAGAATTAATTGCTTTACCAGTTTGGACAGCGCATTTTTCAACGGTGGATTTCGCAGGTGAAAGAGTCCTCATAATAATTGTTCATAAATTTCCTTTACTTTTAAACATTCCAAAACAAAGAATTTAATCACTGCACGATATTCAATTTTTTCCATTTTAAAAAATACTGTGACACATCCACACTAAATGGGTTGTAAACAAAGAATGAATTCACAGATCGAAATGAAATTTCACACACGTTCCTATGAAGGATATGCCAACATAACAAATTTGGGCTGCTAGCAGCACATTCTGTTATCGACCCCGAGAACTTTTTGACTAGCCTATATTTTTAAATTATAGCTAAAAGAAATTTGAAATATCTCGAATTTTTGGAGAAATTCATTGCTATGAGATCTTTTAAATATACCGTATTTTCAGAAAAATGCGCAGATTTTAACTATTTCAAATATCCCGGTTCGATGTTATAAAATAATAACTTTTTATTTATGTGAATTTGGTGTACGATTAATTCTGCGCTAACAATTAGTCTTAAAAATATTTGTGTATTATTTCATACAAAATAATTTATCACAGTTTATTTGCAATAGAACAGTTACTATTTTCAATAATTATCACAATTTTTATGTTTAGGAGCAAAGTTACTTTTCTGTACTAGGCTTTATATTTGAAGTACACTTTTCAATTCAGATTGATAGATACTTGAAATCTCGTCTCGTATTTATACCTCAGGCAATACTTCGAGAATCGCCTGAAAATGTTTGAGAGTTTCTGATACAGATCAATTTAGATGCACTTAGTTCTGCAAAACAAAGTCAGATGTCTCGCTTTTAAATATTTGTAATTTTTGAAATAAATAATATGTTAGATTCTCAGTTATGCTTTATCCGCTTCAAAAAAATAAATGTACCTATTTCTTTATTTTCACATTAAACCAGGCAAGCGTTTGACCAAAATCTCACCTACTGGCAAGCGACGATTTGGTGGAAGTTGTAGCACACTTGCTTGTTGACTTTCATTACAGAAAAAAAATATATTGGGTGCGTGGCCCGGCAGGAAATATTATTTCTGAAATTTGGCCCGCCTGCTGAAATGATTGGCCACCCATGCTCTAAACTATCCACTAAAAAAAAAAAAAAAAAAAATACGATTCCAAAAACTAAAATCTAACTTAAGAGCGACTGAAATTGATATGATTTTTCGTGTGTAATAGAAATTTGTTTTCAATTTTCATGTAATTTCCGACAAAGTGCTAATTGCGAGATGGAAAAATCACAGCAGCAACAGGTTGACTTGAAATATTTTAAATTACCAATTATTTTGTTGTCGTCACCTTTTCATTAGTCCCTCATAAAATTAAATACATCTCTTAACATGTTATGTATAAGAACAGAGAACACCACCCAGAAGAGTCATCCTAGTGATTCATGCAACTATTTTGTAGCAATTGCATATGATAAGAGTTCACTTCACTACAGCAGCTCGTCGTTGGAATTGGGCACATTATCCACTTCCATCGAGCATAATTTTACATACAAATTGTATGTGTAATATGAAAAAAGGACTGGCAAGGAGGGTTTGAGAAGTTAGGCTTCTCTCTAGATTCATTCCATTTTATGTCAGAAAGAAATAAGAGACATACTGTTTCTACTTGTAGAAAGCACCCCTAATATATAGGTGTACAGAGTTAAGGGAATATACATATATGCATCTGAAACTAAGAAAATATTTTTAATCAGTAATGCCATTTTACTGACGAAATTGGAAATTAGCTGAATATTGGATTATTAATTTTTTTTTTATATTTTTCAGCCTTTAGAGGCAAACGATTTTGTTATTAAATTCTTAGAAATCGTTTACTGAAAATGGAAGGACGAAATTGGTTCATGTACTATAAATTCGGAATATGTATAGTAACTGCACTCGAATAGCTATACTATATATCTTTGTTGATTAAGAAAATCACACTAAAGGTAAGATCACACACACAGCAAATTTTATTGCAACGCAGCATCAAAAGAAGCGGAACTAGAGTGCTGGAGAATGTGAATAGCATTGCAAACCCAACAAGTTGCGATTATTTTTTTCTGCATGACTAGATTTTTATATTGCACGCAGCCTGAAAAGTTGTAACGTGTGAATATGTAACAAAAAATATTAAAATGGTTGAAACTTTTGCTGCATATTGCGCATGCAAGTTTTATGACAGGTTCAGTGTTATTGTTTGGGATAAGTTTTTAAAATGTGATGCAATTCTCATAAAAATATCCTTTTTTTTATTATGGGTCTCACTTATGCAAAAAGATAATCAAAATCAGATGCTGATAAGCGCAAACAATTCTCGTAATAAATTATGTACTGGTTCACATTGTTTTATCCACTTTTTTACTCAGCATTTTCTTTTACTTTTTTTTACGACAACTGCGAGGAGGAATTTGCAAGCAGTAAAAGATGCATGGCAGTATCTGTGAACACGTCTGCAACTTTTTTTTTAAAGGATGCAACATATTAACATAAAAACTTCAGATTGCACGCCACTTTTAGCCTACAAACAAAAGACTCAAAACTTTTGCAGCTGCAACCAAAAACAGCCCTGATGCGAAAAAGTTGCTGTGTTCGTGACCTTACCTTAAATCACTTGATTTTATTATTAGTACAGGCAAAATAATTACAAAAATTTGTTGAAACTTCACGGACTCAAACCACATACATATGGTACATATATTTACATCAAGAAATTATAAATTGCCTTTTCAGGTGTATATTCATATGATTCTTGATAAGCATAGACAAACACTGCGATTACATTTATATATAATATTCTTTTTTTGGTTTTGGTTTTTTTTGTCTGCACGATTATAATTGGTCACAAGTTAAGGCGGTCTTCTCTCTTAAAGTCATCATAAAAATTATTAATGAATATTTTTATTTGAAAACAAACAAAAAAAAAAAAAAAAAAAATTTAATATCTACTATAGTTTTTCTTTTTTTTTTTTTTTTAAGGAAAAGCAAATATTTACTAAAACTTGGGAAAATATTGCACGACAACTGGTCTCGCCTATTTTATATACATAGTCATGCGCCTTTTTTCGTTTTTTTTTGTGTGTGGTTGTTGGTGTATATGATTAGATCTGATATGTTCTCGAGTGGGTGGGGGGGGTGGGGCGGGAGCTAGATAAATCCAACACAACCAGAAAACCCAACCCAAGACAATTTCCTGACACTGTTTTCAAACTATTTCCTTTTTTTTCCCTCTCTCGTGTTCAATCATTTTATAAGTCAGTTATTTATTTACCCACTCTCATATTTTAGTTTTTCTGTTTTTGCCTTTTTCCATTAAAAAAAAAACATTACGGTAACATGAAAATTTCAAATTAAACATTTTTAAACATTTAAACATTTTCCTATAAAACACGAAGAAGAAAGAAAAGAAAATCATTCGCCATTTTTTATTATGTGGGAAAAGCATGGATGATGATTTCATCGGTTTCATATTTTTCCGTTAAGGATCACGTCATATTCCTCTGTTTTTCCTATTTTTATATTTCCTTTTTTTTTTGATTTTTCTTTAGCAATATTATGAAAATTTCCATTTAATTTTTTCCACTAGCCAAACCCCCGACTCCCCCCACCGTCTCTAAATAAATTACATATTTTTTTTGAATAATATTTCAACACAGAATAATGGTCTTAGAAAATATATCCATTATTCATTTAGTTTTACAATAAATTATAATTTATTTATAATACAAAATCCTACTAAATTATACTGGATTGAATATAAACACAAGTACAAGTATTTATACTATACTACTACTACTACTATTACTACTACTATTACTACTACTACTACTACTACTACTACTACTACTACTACTACTTCTACTACTGCTACTACTACTACTACAGAATCTTTGCTAGTTGCGTTTCCAATTGCATACTACTATTCTTCAAGTATTTACAAGTATACTTAAATATTAAGGACAACAACCATCTGTCAAATAGCATATACATGTTTTAAAAAAAAAAAAAAAAACAAAACCTAGAAATATATTTAAAATGTTCAAAATTTTGTCGTTTAACTATATTGATGAAATCCTATCTCCTATATTTTCTTCTCAGATACGCTGCGTTACCTTAGTTTAGTTGATAGTTACTTGATCAGTATTCGATACTCCATATTCGCTGTTCTTGAATAAGCAACGTTTTAATTGAGTTTTCAACCGGGAACAACGTGTGCCAACGCATTCGATTCTATTCGAAATTTGTTGTTCTGTAATTCGTTGGAATATAATTTTTAAGGTTAAACTACTCTCACTTTAGTTTCGTTGCGTTCGGTTCAAGTGTCATAAAGCCTGATGGTTGAAAACCAACGATCCACAAGCCAATCTCGCAACTGGTTCCGACAACACTGATCACGCTACGATCCGAATCGAATACGTTACGTTTACTCGCCTAACGCTGTATCTATAGAATAGGGGTGAATATATCAAATATTTTTACGCGTTTTACTTCTACATACTTTAAACATTTAAATGGAAATGCCTAGAGCTCCAGAACAGAGCAGTGGCGCAAGAAAAAAAAAAAAAAAGACAAAAAAATTAATAACAAAACGATAAAATTTTACATGTTTTTATTTTTGCAACCACATTCAAAAAATGACACTCTCACACACACACATGAAACATAGCGCCACCTTATATGTTCACCATTGAAAAATGTCAAAAAGAAATGGAAAAAGGCATAAATATGTCAAAAATTCGAATTATATACCATGTGCTCTCTTTCTCGCTCTCTGTCTCTCGAAAAACTAATCCGTGTGTAAACTGTGAAAAAAGGGAAAACATTGAAGTTTTGGTGGAATTTAAAGGCAATTGAAAATGTCCTTAATTTCACTTAAAGAAAAAAAACATACTATTCTATAGAAAAGTAAAACACACACACACACACACGAAATAGACAGATCATAATAATAATCTTCAAAGAAAACGTCGCATTATTATGATTTCCAAGAAAATTTTCCGACTATCCAAGCAAAATATGTCTAGCCATGATGAAAATTTAAAATTCCCACACAAAAATTTTCAACGCAAGATCTTTTTTTATTCTAGTTTTGTTTTCTAGAAGAAAATACCATTGTATTAGAATTCACCAATGCATTTACATAACGGAAATGCTCCAATTTTATCGACAGCAAATCCAAAAGTACAGAAACTTTAATATCAAAATTAGAACCATTGCTTCTTAAACGAACGAACATATGTGGGGAGAATAGGGGTGGCCGAGAGTCCGAAATGCGAAGCCTGTGTCTGGAAGAAAATGAGTTAGCAGAACATTTCTTGTGTGAATGACCGGCCTTTTCTACGAATGAAACTTGCTACACTGGGTCCGTGCACTCTAAGTATGGAGGGTACTAGCTAGCTTGGACGGACGTAACTACTGTGCTGAAAGAGACCTAGTCTCTCAACTAACCTTTTAGCAGGAGGTACAATGGGCCAGCAGTAAGGCTTATGTGCTAAGGCCCGCAATTGCGTGGGGCCCCTACAATACAGTGATTCATGTTTTCGACCAATTTTTTGTGGTTTTTGAATGGCGCAGCCGTTTTTTTATGAATACGTTTTTTCTTTTAGGGAATTTTTGCAAACGAATATAGAAAAATGAAGACTTTTCTTAATTTTTTGAATTTATACATCAATTACATCATTAATATGCTATGCGATAATTGGGATAGTTAGTTTTTATACGTTCTTAGAAGTCTACATCAAAACTCAGGGGAAGAAAAAATCCATCAGATATAAAAAATTCGGAATTCACAATCGGAATTTATAATTATTCCAATCTATAAAGAAAATTCCTATAAAATAATTTTGGATGTTTCTTTTAGACTCTAAATCTAGACTCTATAACCACAAGATTACAGAGTAAACAGAACTCTAAACTTGTATTAATTTCTGCCGCACTCTATGGAAGGTCTCATCTCCAGAAAGACCTGCATTTTCCACAGATATGAGTCCCTTTCGCTCATGGCTGCTCGCACGGCATCTTGGCTTAAACGGTTCCATCCAATTCACGAGTCAAATCTTTTTCTAAACTGGCCAAAGTTGTGTTTTTTTTTGCACGCCGCTGAATTTCGATTTTTGACTTTCCAATCAAATGAAGTTCAACAATTGAATTTCGATTAATATTATGTTAAGCAACAATTTCATGACAAATTTTAGTATTGCAAGATGTGCGGTTCACATTTGACAGCGATTTGAATTAGACGGAATTAGGCGCCTGAAAATATGTTATAACATATAGAAAAAAAAATTACATATTATTTACAATAATTGATTTCTTTTCAAAATAAAATAGAATTCTATTCGGATTTTTATCTATGTGGTACTCAATCAAGATTTTGACCTTCGTCATCATCATCACATATTTGTCAATGCTTTACTATATAACAAAAACGAAGAAAAAAAAACAACATTGTCATCATCATATTGTTACAATAACAAAAAAAAGAAAAGGATGCATCCCCCATCCATCCCATTCCATCCCCAGCCACATTTGAACATATCCATTTTATAAAAAAAGGTTTGTTTTTCTCGGATCCTTTTATATGTAAAACCTCATTCAATTGACGACAATTCAATCATTTGTCTTCAATCTCATTTTATTCAAGTCCCACAGTAGTTTCTTCTCTCCATCTCGCTCTCACTGCCCATTTATAATCCTTACTACTCTTACTACTATTATTACATCATTCTTGATATTACTCTAATTATGAAGACAAAAAAGAAAAATTCAATCAAATGAGGTCATAGATATGAGTATATACACTCCGGGGCTCTTGATTAGCGTCACTTAAATTTTTAACGTCATTAATGCGATAATGGTGCAAATTCTTAGAAACTTCTTCCGTAATATTCTTCGCCCATTATTCTGTTTTACTTGATGACCCAGATGTGGCAATGACTCATGCTTAAGTGGAAATTCCCATTTTTGCCTTTTTCGGCTATTTGCACCGGGCACTTGATTAGCGTCATGAATAAATAATATAGTTTCCAGATTGGAATCATTTATTTTTTACTAATATTTAGTGCTGCCAACATTATTGCTAATTACATAAAAAATTCTATTTTCTAAGGAGTTGTACAATGAATGAAGATAATTTTCTGGAATTTCTTCAAACGCTGCTTCAATGGCCTCAATAAGTTCTAATTTGGTGTCATACTGCGTTCTTTCCGCATAAATCTTACGAGATAGCCATCCCCAAACATTTTCTATTAAATTTAAGTCCAGTGACAGAGGTGACCAATTCAAAACATCCATATTGTTGTCCGAAAACCCCATTTTAATACGTTTCGCTTTATGGACGAATGAGTTGTTTTGCTGGAAATCTAGTGGTTGATGCTCGAGCATTTCGTCAAACAAGATCTTCCACATTTCCAGAAGTCCTATGTAATCCGCCGATGTTCGTCTTCCTTCCAAAACGACCAAATTGATTGCTCCATGAAATGACGGAACCAACAGATATGTGACGGCGCAGAAAAACAACTTGGATTCTTTCAAATCGTGGAAATAATGTCGAAAAACATCAGCACCATCCAAATTAAATTTTTTCTCTTCAGAAAAAATTACTTGCTGCCATTCTGTCTTCCGCTGTAAATGTTCTCGGAAAAACTCGAATCTACCATTCTTCAGAGGTTAAAGCAAGTTTATTTTTTTTTGTTTTTTGACGTCGGAGGTGGGGATACTGCTTGATTACCCTGAGAACTTTATGAACACTCCCCGTAGTTCCCACTTTCTACTCAATTTTACGAGCAATTGCCACAGAATTCGATGCTTCCCGTAAAATGACCCTACGTTCTCGTTCGGTAGTTGCTTTGCATGTGTGTCCTTTTCGATTTTTTCCGTAATTTTGCTTGTTTTTGATAAGATTTTTTATAGTCCAAGGATCTCAACCAATTCGCCTGGCAATATCGCAATTGGAATAATTTTTTTCTTTCAATGAAATAATTTTGACAACTTCTGTTTCGGCTTGTGATTTACCACGCCCCATTTTTGTCAAGCTGGAATAAAAACTTCACTAATGTAAAGCAGGCAAATGACACACTTGTTTTTTAACGATAAATTGTTTTTAAAAGACCACCGTTCGCCTTGCAAGCTTGAAGTAAACTGATGACGCTAATCAAGTGTCCCGGTGCAAATAGCCGAAAAAGACAAAAATGGGAATTTCCACTTAAGCATGAGTCATTCGCACATCTGGATCATCAAGTTGAACAGAATAATGGGCAACGAATATTACGGAGTAAGTTTCTAAGAATTTGCACCATTATGACATTATTAATGACGTTAAAAATTTAAGTGACGCTAATCAAGAGCCCCGGAGTATATATATATGAAAAGAAAAAAGGTATAAAGATTTTCTTCAATATCCAAGAAAAAAAGTCAATTGGTTTACTTCTTTTTTTGCTTTTTAAAGAGGACGGAACACTATAAATAACAACGAAGCGAAAAATCAAGGATGAGTTGTTCGTTTAATAATAATTTCAATATATATTTATGTATATATCTTCCTTGGACCCCCTTGGGTCAGGTCACAATCTATCCTTCGGCTAAAATAACCTAACTTAGGACATATTCTTTTTATAGACAAATTTTTCTGTGTTGTGTATTATGTGCTGTGCTGTATGTCTCTTTGATTTTCAATTTTGATAAGACATGAAAATACATTTGAAAATGTAAATAATGGCCTTTTTGAAAAAAGAAAATTGTTTCAAGGAAAACTCGATTAAAAGTAAAAAAAAAAAAAAAAAATTTGTATTGAGAATTTTGCAATTAAAAAAGATATTGTTTTTTTTATGTGGTTGGTGACTGTAAATATCGAGGTAGACAGTAGAGAAAGGATCATAAGAGATAAGTATTTATGAATTTTTTTTTCTTTTTGTTTCACATCCACACATTCGGAGAATTTCCAACGGATGAAGCCGAAAATCCCATCCCATCTCTCCCCATCCCAAAAAAAGTAATTCAAAAGAAGGAATTAAAAAGAAATTTCAATGACAAGAAGTTAAATGACAGATTTTAGAAAATGATTTCGATTGATTGAGAAAACACACAAAAAGCAATAGAAGGAGAAGGAGAAAAAAGAAAGCAGCAGGCAAAAACAAAAAAACTCTTTGATATTATATTATTTTCCAAATGATTCTCAGTTGTCAAGCAAAACAAAATGTTTCGAAGATTTTAATCTAAACTTATTTTAAGATTAAAAATGAAATATGAAATTTATATAACCAAAAAAAACAAGATTCGGCCAAGTGAGAACTCATCCCAATACGAACGTTCATAGTAGTACACCCAAGGCCGCACGAACACTTCAGAAACTCAAAAAAGGCCAGAAATCAATCTGATTCAACTAAAAAAAAAGTAGAAAAAGATTTCTCTATTCTCAAAAGTAACTTAATGGCTAATGCCAAATTTTCTTCTGTAAATAACTTTTTATAGTCATCTTACCATAAAATTATATATATTCACATAAATTTTGGTAAAGATACTGATTGTTGACTGGCTAAAAATCGTCAGATGTCAACCCATTATTAAAACTAAAGTGAAACAAATAATCAATCTCATCACACTAAACAGAATATTATACCTCGACTTTATTATCACCTAGAATTAATACGATGCATCAGAAAAGATGCAGCTCAATTTTTCAAAATATCTGCAAATTTCGATAACATGTTTCTTGGGATCAATATATCAGTAGTGGGATAATCCCCGAATATTAAAAGCCAGCTCAAAGAGACTAGTCATCATGGTCAAGAACTAATAACTCAAATTGCAAAGCATGTGCAACAAACTCGAAAGAGCTTATAGCTAACATACTATATGCCCAAAACCCGTATCAATTGGTCGTAGCTCAATGTGATTAAGGGTGTTATTCTCAAATCGTAAATTCGCCCTGCAGCCACAAAGATCCGATTAATGTCGAAATTCCTATTCTGTAATCATATGTATGTGTAACTGTACTATAAATTGCTGTCAAATCTGCTGTAACTTTACCAATGAGTTAAAAATATCGGAACTCATTAAAAAGTGACATAAAATTTGAAAATTGAAGTGAAAATTATTTAAATTGTGTGTGGAACAGATAAAAATGAAAGTAAATTAATAATTCAAGGGAATTTGAATTTTTCACTAGTTTTTTTTCAAGTGAAATTTTTAAAATCTTTGGACGTAATTCATCGTTGAAAAGAAAAGAGAGAAAAAAAGAATAGTTTTGATGTAAACAAATAAAAAAAAGTTTTAAAACAATTTTTTAAAAAAAAAAAAATTACGCGCGGAATTATCACAACACTACAACAGGGGAACTGATTACAGCTGATGTTGGTATTGTCACAAATATGTTTTCCAACTGTTCCGTGACATTTTTTGACTATTTTTCTCTTTAAAACCCATTATTATTATACAGATTATTAATTTTTAATAAATAAAAACAGAAATTTAATAAAAAAAACACAAATTTTCAAACTCTTTTTTCCCCTTTCTGACATTTCACGAAACACGGCGAATTGATTTTACAGCAGCGAAATGGAAACTAATTTAGAATAGTAATTTGGTCATTTATGTAAATTGGCTTAAATAATTCTTCGTATGGAAAGTTACAGTTATATGTATAGATATACGATTTGAGAATTACCCACTAAATATACATTTTAAACTACTAATTTTATATGATCGCTGGTTCAAATAAATCTCAGTCGATTTCAAAGAAAAAATATTATTTTTTATCTGTTCTTACGTCTCTTTAGTCTTTGTCTTCTCCTGTTTTCTCGGAGGACAAGGGTTAAAATCAATTGGTCTCTTTTAAATAGTGTGCGCGCATAACTACCAAAGCAGGGTGTGGAACCCTGTAAATTTTTGGATCGGGTTCGGATTCGGGTTCAATACATTAAAATTAGTGGGTTGTGGTTGGTGTTGGGATTCGGGTTCTGGTTCATGTTTATTCCCAGAAACGATACGCTGAATCCGAATCGCGAATTTTTGATTGGGTTCGGGGGTTCGGAACCAAAACGTAAAAAAAAAGTCATACAACGAGATGCAAGATCTTCTTCTGTAAGATCTTCTCGATATTACCACCGATCTTAATATTATTGTTATGAATTGATGCTGGTTGTTGTGTTCAGACAATCGCGACTATACTGTATTATCAATATTGTGATTATTTCGACTGATTGATTTTTTATTTTTAACTTTTTTTCTTTTTTTTTTTCCTTGTTTTTATAGAAATTAGAATTCTTTTACGAGATATAATATATTTCGACAAAATTCTTTTAAGAAAAAGATTTATGAGTTGTATTTCTTTTCTTAGTTTTTAATTACTTGTTGTTTTTCATAAACAAATAAAAAATGAAGAAAACGTGGACCTTAAAGTTCTGTTCAAATCGCGGAAAAAATTGTATAGGAAAATTGTGTGGTTAAAAAATAAGTGTTTTTTCTCGATCAGTTTGGTTTTTTCTTTTTTGAAAATGACGTACATATAATAGTAGTACAGTGTATTTGTTGTTGGGATGATAAAATTGACGTAATTTTTACTTGCAGAAAAAAAAATTAAAATTTTATGATGTACATTATTTTTATTCCTTCCGTCATGTACATACGTGTATCTCACAACACACCCCACGCCACCCCCATCGATCAACCACTCGCGGCGTTGTCTCTCCTACTACCCACCACCCTCTTTCATTTTCTTCGTTACAACACACCAACCCCCCTCAGGAGAAGACAGATCTTTTAAATAGTTTTTCTTGTGTTTTTTTGTTTTCACGTTTTTAATTTAAAATTACATAACATGAACCGATTTTTGCACAAACCATAAGCATTTTTTTTATCGTCGTCTAAACACAAAATTTGTATGAAGATTTATTACAAAAAAAAAAAAAAAAAACTAATTAAAATCAAAATCGAACATAACAGCATAAAAACTGGTGAAAACCAAAAAATTTTTCCATGTGCTCCCCCTGTGTGTGTGTCTGTCTCTCTCTCTCTCTCTCTCTCTCTCTATTTCACTCTAACTCTCTCTTTCTCTCTGCCTCTATATAAGCCTTCCCAAACCGACTAAACCAGAAAAACACATGGTCACATATATTTATAAACACATGCATATGAATTTAGGAAGTGGGGCGGGGAGGGAGAGGGACGGGGGAAAAAAATTAGTGTTTTAAATATTTTTTGGTTGTTGTTAAAAATAGCACAAGCAACAGAGCTCTATTTTAAATACCCTAAAAACAAAACAGCAACAGCACACCACCATCACCAAACAGTTTTTAATAGTTTCATTAAATTCATAATCATAGAAATATCATCTCTGCTTTCTTAAACGTTAAGAAAAACAAAAAAAACAAAAAAATCAGAATCCTTTTATTTTGACAGGATATATATTCATATATACCATATGTATCAAGTATCCATTTATCACACCATACGAACAATTCCTATATTGTCCTTCCCCCTTCTCAGTTTGAGTAAAGCAGCCAGCATTATAAGGGTTCACACAACATACACACCAACCATTATCATACTCTCAATACGAAAGAACCTATTCCAAAGATTAATATGAAAATTATATAACATTATTAAACCTCCGTATTTTTTTGTTGTTGTCCTTTTTCCTTCTCCTCTATCGAATAAAAAAAAACCGTATTATAAAAAAACTTGGTTTGAATCATAGATAAATAGAAAATTAGTGAAAATTCATTACCCAATAACACAAAAACTTCAATATTATATGATTTGGCATCAATTCATATATATCCAGAAATTAGAGAAGCAAAAAAATTGAAAGATTAGACAAACCACTAGAGCACCCAGAAGAGAAAGGTGCAAATAATTTGATACAAGTTTTTTCTTCTCTCCTTTCCTCCAAACACACCCCACCCACCCACCCTCTCCCATAAAAAGGTACAAGTTTCAATCATCTTTTATAATAGTATATCGGATAGCATTTATTGCGAAACTTGCAAACTTCGAAGGATTCTATTCTTTCTGTACCGACACTGAGATGTGTGATTAAAGATTTCATGTAATAATAAAAAAGAAATGATATGTTATGCAATAAAAAGCTTATATATAATCGAGGGTAATTTTGCAAATGTATCAAGAAAATTTCCTTTAGAACATTATCATAGATCAATAATATTAGAGGCTACGCCCCGGGACTCGCGCTCGCTCGCTCACTTAACATAATGTCAAAATTATTTTGAATTCAAATAGTATATGTTGTTGATCGGACATATCCTTTTTTTTTTTTTTTTTTTTTTTTTGAAAAGATGAATAAATAAAAGTTGGAATTTTTTTTCGTCCGCCGGCTAAATATTTTGTAGTTTTCATATAGCTTACATTTTTTTTTTTGCTCTTCAGAAGGTGTATTTTCTATTTTGGCAAATGAATTCATTTTTTTTTTCCAAAGTTAGCTAAGTTGAAATTTTGCCAAAAAAATTTACTTTTTTTTCTATTTCTTTCAAATTCCCTATTTAGGGGGGAGATGGTATAGAGTACTATGTATGTATGTAATTCCAACATGAAATATTGGAAAAAAACAAGAAAATATTGATTTGTTTTTTAGAAAAGAGAAAAAAAATGAATAAAAATTATAACATTGACGGTTTGTGGTTGGGGTTAGTGTGGTGAGAGAGAAACCCTTTAAATGACCATTCCCAATATTACAAAAAAAAGAAGAAAAAACCGATTGATTGACTAAAAAAAAAGGAAGTTCAAAAGTAAAGAAGCTCAAGTTTTTAAAAAAAGCCCATATTTAGTCGCGTGAAATTGTTTATTTCTCTCAACCCTTATTTATGTTTTTAGCTGGTATAGTTGTTGTTGTTTTTGCTCTTATCATCCGCCTGTTCGCAATTTGCCCCCCCCCCCACACACACACACACACAATAAAACCCGCGTTTTCTAATGAAAAAATTCCACCTAAAAAATACATATATTAATCGGTTTTCCATTTTTTTTCTGTGTCAAGGCAAATTCCATTTTTAAATTTTCTTCTTTTTCCTTTTTTTGGTTCTAACTCTAATTTAGAATTTTCTTCTTTATTTTCCGATATTTCTTCTAAATCCTATAATTTTAAATATTTCTTCGATTTTATAGTATAACCACTTCTCACCCTTTTCCGCACTTTGTCTGGTCTGGTTTTAATTCTATATATATAAAGAGATAGAGAGAGAGAGAGAGAACAAGAGAGTAGAGAAGAATTCGAACGAATTTTTCATGTGATAAGCAAAACTATTTTCTTTTTTTTTTTAGTTTGTATTAGGTGCTTTTTGTGAATAAAAATATTATGTGACTTAGGTCTTTTCTTCTTGTTCTTTTTCTTTTTAAATCATCTTCAGGGGGGACAAGAGAATATTAAAATAGAATTTGTACAAGGCTCTTTTTGTTGTTCTTCTTTTTTTTCTATTCAGAGCTAATAGACTGGCTTCCTTCTCACGCGTCGCGTAATCCTCCGTCAAAAAACCCATTTTTACACACATTTGTTTTGTGCAGCATTTTTTTTCTTTAAACTTAAATTTTTTTTTCTTTTCTTTTTTCCTATTAGTAAATTTATTTTTGGCTAGTTCTAGTCCCTCTGTTTTTGTTGTTAATACACACCACCTTCTTCTCCTTCAAAAAAAAAAAAAAAAAAACTACATGAAATGAAAAATTGGAATAAAAAAAAATTGCTTTTCTTGAGAATACGACAAAAAATTAAAAAAAAAAGCCCTTAATAAAATTTTGAAGAAAAACGAGAAACTAACATGGCAACTTGTTATGCAACAAAGTTAGTTTTAGTCTTCCTTCCTACTCCCCCTAACCCCTCTCCTCCCCGAAAAAAATGTATAAATAAAATACACTATACTTTTATTTTGCACCAAAAAAACAGAAAATTTTGTGTGTACACAATCCACCATCATCGTCACCCATGGAACAAAAAAAAATTACTTTAGATTAGCGGAGAGAAATACTAAAAAAAAAAAAAAAGAAAATGAGCGCACCGCCCCCCAAGAAAACTTAATGTTTCCTCTCTTTAATATATTTTCAGCTTCGTAAGAAAAAAAAAAAAAAAAAACAAGGACAAGATCCAACAAAAACCAATATTTTCTAGAAGTGCACACACAACCACACACACACAAGCAGAGGCACATGCACACATAAAAACAATTAGCAAAAAATTAAGAGCTTTCTTTCCTTCTTCTCTGTGTGTACGTGTGCGTGTGTGTATAAATTTCCCTTATATTCTTTTAGAAAAGAAAAAAAACCCACATATACAACTACACACACATGTTCATGATCAAGAAGAAGAAAATAAAGTACAAGAAAAGAGGGGAAAAGCAAGCGCGAATTTCATTAAAATTGGATTACTGCTGCTAACCCTCATTGATACGAGTGCAATAACCCACGCGCAAGCTCATTTCTGAAGGCATGTCACTATAATGGAATAATCGCCATCTTCCTTATTATATCCTATTATTGGTTCGAATCCCAAATATTAAACATTTTTCTTGGTGTAATTGTTATCTTCTTTTGTGTGTGTGTGTGCGTACATGAACGAAAGATAAACGTCAAGACAGTTTTTTTTAGATGTTGTTGTTATTGTGTACTAAAAAAAACGGTCAAATTTTGGAATTAAAATTTTTTAAAGAAAACAGTTGGGGTTTCCCACGCCATTCGCTGACAATACAGCACTGCCACTGAAAATTGAAATAAGAAAAAGCTTACATACTAAAAACCAGAATGAACAATACTATTAACACACACACACACGCAACTTCTCTTGTAAACATTTTTAATATATTAGAAATGACATTTCTCTAAATCTTATGAATGTTAATTTTTTCTTAATTTTTTTTTTCTATACATAGAAGAAAAATAGGACAGCTGTCCTTTCGATCAAAAAATAATTATCAGAGTTAGAGAAAGAGAGAGAGGGAGGAAGATAGAGAGAAAAAGAGAGAGAGAGAGAGAGTTAGGGTACTTCTTCTTTCTGTCAAGCCGAAATCGTAAAGCACCATCAGCAGTCGCAGCAGCAGAGGATGATGCTCTATATAAGTTTGCACAAAAGCTGTCAAATGACAAATTCAAATTAGAAACTGACGACACAAAATACTAACCACCACCAACAGTTTCATTTTATGTCCGCGTTGCATAGGCGTCATAAGATTCTATTGTTTCTAAAACTTTGAAACTTTTCGTTGTGGAATCAATAACTTCGTTTTGCTTTTTTTTGGTTTTTGCTTTTGGTTCAGGAAAAGAATCTTAAGAAATTTCAACAGTCTCTCTCTCTCTCTCTCTCTAACCCATTCCCTCTCTCTCTTGATTTCTTGCAAGAAAAGTCAAGCACAGAAATTGAGTGAGAGAGAATAACGAGAAGAAAATGCTATTTCTATGCTAATTTTTTTGTTGTGTTTAAAAATTTTAATTAATTAATTAATTAATTATTGTACAAACCAAAATATATGTTTTTTGTTGTCGATGACGACGGCGACGACGACGCAGGTCTTTCAGGATGTGTCTAAATATATATATGTGTGTGTGTGTGTGTCTTCTCTATTTTATTACACTCTGTCGCTGGATCGCTCGCTCGCTCTCTCTCTCTCAATCTGTCTGTCTCTCGACGGTCTTTCGTGTGCTCGCGTCGTGTATACTCGTCGCCTTCCGTACAATATTTTTTGTTTTTTTCTTTTTCTTTTATTCCAATTTTAATTTCCAAAATTTAATTTTCTCTTTTTTTATTTTCTTTATTTGCCTTTTATTAAATTTTTAATTTTTCATTATTTTTCTTAATTAATTTTTTTCTTTTTTTTACTTTTTTTACTTTTTCTAATTTTCTTCTTTTAAGTTGATTCGAGAAGCGCGAAAAACATACACAAAAAACACAAGCACTAACAAAATGAAAAACTTAACAAACACAGCCTCAATATTTTGTTGTTTAAAACAAGGAAGAGCTGTTTTTTTTTTGTTCGCGAAAATTTTCCATCGAAAATTCAAATTTTTAGGGTTTTTTTTTGGTTTATTTTTTAATGTTTTTTTGTTGGTGTTGTTATTGTTTTTATGAAAAAAATTCAAGTAAATTTTTTTAATTTTTTTCACAGAAAATTTTACTCATACACTCAAAAACGCACCCAAGTGTGTACACCGAATAAAGTTGAGAAACATACACGGAACAGGCACACACACACACGAAAAGGAAATGTTAAACGTGTAGGAAAGAAAAAAATATTGGGAATTTTCTTTCTTTTTTTTTTAAACACACAACACAAGCTCTTTTTTTTCGCTGGTTTTCTTTATCGAAATTTTCCTTTAAAAACAAAGAATTTATTGAAGAATTTTCCAATTTTCCATTAGGAAGAACCATTTTCTTTTTCTCCTCGTTTCTAGAAAAGAACAAGAAGAAAACAAAACGGCAGAAAATTTTTTGAATTTTTAGGAAAAGAAAAAAAGCTCTGTGCTGCAAAAAAAAAGTTCCCCTGGAAAAACTAGTAGGCTTTTTTTTGAAAATTTTTACACAATCGTAAATTCAAACGTATGTGTGTGTGTGTGTGCACGGGTATTTTTCACATAAGTTTTCTTTTGCTTTTAAAACATATCAAAAAAAAAAAAAAAGGAAAATTTTGTTTTGCGAATTTTACAGAAATTCTTTTTTTGAAGCAAAAAAAGAAAAAAAGTAATTTATGCACTTCAAACGACAAAAAATACAAAAAAAAAACACTTATATGAAAATTATTCCCGAAAAATCACAAGAAATGGAAAAAAGAAAACTCATGGTTTTTTTTCCACGGAAATTTAAAACAAACAAAAAAACGATTTCCTTAAAAAAATTTTCTTTTTTAGTTCAAAATCTCCCCGAAGAAAAAAAGGGTTTTCTTTTCTTGAATCTAAAAATATAAAATTTTCTTCTTTTTTTTTTGCGGTCAGTGGGTGGCGGCAGGATGGAAAAAAAAAACGGTTTTTGCGATGCAACAAAAAAATTTTGATCCTTTATTTGTCTAAAAAAAAAAAAAAAAATTTGGGAAAATCATCCACGAATTTTCTATTAAAAAAACACATTCAAAGGCACTCTCTTCACCAAAAAAAAAAAACAAATTGAAGGTTTTCCCATTTTTATATGGAAAAAAGAAAATCCAGAACAAAAAAACAAAAAACAGGAATATTAAAATTTACAGATTTTTTTTTTGTGAATTTTGTTTTTTTTTTAAGAGGGCAGGCGGCGAAGGGGTGGCGGTTTCGTTAAATTTTTTCTTTTCTATATATATTTTTGTTTTATTTTTTCTTGATTTTTTTAATTTCTTTTTTTTTTTAAGATAATAGCGCCTCTTTCTTACTTCCATCTATTAGCACACAGCACTAACATGCGACGCTCGACGTCTCGTTGCCAGTGCGAGATCTCGGTTTTCCCGTTGTGGCTACACTCTCAACACTGAAAAATTATGATTCTTCCTTTTTGGATGGCGCTTACAAATCGTTCAAGTCAAAAAAAAAGCAACAAAAAAACAACAACAACCAAAAATCCCTCAATTTGAATTTTCTTTTGGCGTATGGTGTAAATTCTTTTTTCTTTATGATGATGAAAAAAAGAGACGATACCACCCGCTCTACTGATGAGTAGAGAGAGTACGTCGTGTTCTCTCTATGTAAATATTTATGAAAATACACAAAGCAAACAAACCCAAAAGAAAAGAGAGAGAGTGAGAGAGAGAGAGAGGAGTAAAAAAAGAGAGTGAAAACTGGAAAAACCACAAAATACAAAAATTTTCCATATGTACAAGAATTTCTAGGCAAAAACCAACCAAAAAGAAAAAAAAACTATCAATAAGAAAAGCGTCAAGTACTTCAAAGCGCGCATGGCACTTTTAAAATCCTGTATATTTGTATAGATTTGGAAGAGAGGGAGAGGAGAGATCTCAGGATAAAAAATTTTGTTAATTTTTTTGCTTGGCAAAAGCATTTATGTAGATTATGTTATATCTTAAGATAGTATGCGCAAATTTGTCAATATTTAAAAAAAAAAATGGAAAAAAAACCAAGATTTTTGCTAATAAAAAAAAAAAACTAATCCTTCAAATATTTTCCATTTAAAGGCAAAAAATAGAAAAAAAAATTCATAATATTTCATTGGTTTTCCCGAAACCAGAAAAAAAACGAAAAATACTTTTCCTTCATATAAAATTTTCCTTACTCTTTAAAGAAGAAAAAAAACCAACAAAAGCTCTTAAATAATTGTCTTTATAGCTTTTCTTATTCATCTCTCATTCTCTTTTGTGTATGTGTGGATGTGTGTGTATGTGTGAATGTGTATATATATATATATATATATATATGTGTGTGTGTGTGTGTGTGTGTGTGTGTGTGTGTGTGTGTGTGTGTGTGTGTGCATGTTTGCTCGATTTTTCTTCTCTGCGTTTTCCTGTTTATAGGAAAATTATGCGGAAAACTGGAGGAGTTTTGATGAGAGTAAATATTTTTCTTCTTCTTCTTGTTCTTCTTCTTCTACTTTTTTTGTTCGTCTTTTTTCTAGAGAAAATTCACTGCAAAAAGACAACACTGAAATACGGGAAACAAGAAGAAAAAATTGAATTTTCTTAAATTCAAATTTTCCAATTCAAAAATATAAAACACCTAAATTTTATTAAAATTAAGCCCCAATTGATGAGGGGTGGAGGGGGGTGGTTTGGCAAGGGGAAACTAAATTACAATAAATAAAAATTAAAAAATTAAGTTTTACCCAATATGATTGTAGCGAGAGAGAGAGAGAGAGAGAGAGAGAGAGAGAGAGAGAGAGAGAGAGAGAGAGAGAGAGATAGAGAGAGAAAGAGAGAGAGATAGAGAGAGAGAGAGAGAGAGCTCACACGAGTGTCATACTATATATATAAATATATATAGTGTTTCAGAAAATGTGCATTCAAATAAAGAGAGCCAAACAGAGCTAAAGAGAGAGAGACATATAAAGAAACAAAGTTATTGATGACATCATTCACTGTTGTAGGTTCTTGGACTGTGTGCCTAATTAATGATATCCTGTAGAAGACGTAGAGAGAGACGCATTGGAATGAAAGAAAACGAGAAAAAGGAAACCGTAATATACACACACGCACACACAGTGATACCATATTTACAATGTTTTTATACCCATTTTAGAATACAGAAAATAGAATTAGGTGATATTCTTTTTTTTCACCTTCTTTCAACAAACGCAAAATCCATGCGTTCCCAAAAAGATTAATAAAAAAAAAAGACTTCTTTAAGCTCCCAGAAAAAAAAAAGGGATTTTCATATTTGAAATATCTTTAATTTTATTACAGACATTTACAGACATTTACAGACTTTTCAGAGAGTATATAAGAAAGACACTTCAAAAAACTTTTACCGTACAATCAATTTCGATGAGCGATCATGATCCCCATTGTGTGACAGAAGTTCAAATGTCAAAAATATTAATATTCTCTATATTAACATATGGGGATGGATTATATATTAACGTAACGGACACACAAAATATATGTTTGTAAATTTATTATATTGAATTACACAACTTATTAACGATTCAGACGCATTGTAATGTCATTTGTGTGCATGTGTTAGTGCGTTTGAGTGTGTATGTGTGTTTGTTAATATTCATGACGCGGTGGGTGACAAATTTACAAATGTCAAAAGTTGAATTCCATTCCACGAACAAACAAAGTAGTGCCGAAGAGAGCAAGGTGGGAGTGGGAGGGGATTACTACATTTTTTTTGATGATATTATAAAAAGAAATGAATTTTAATGCCTGTTACTTGAAATCTATTTAAAAACTATAAGCTAGGGCAAATATTATCAGCAAGCATAATAAAATACATACTCAATAGTAGTATGTAGTAGTATTAATAAATTTAATAAAAATAATACACGAAAACATATGGGAGGAAGAAGATTTAAATTCGGCATTGATATGACAGACACGATGTCATACAATTCAATTTCAAATTTGAGTTTTATTAATTCAGATTATTATTTGTCTAACTAGCGCGTTCGTCAAAAATCACATTATTCATGTTGTCGAGTTGTCTATATTTATTTTCTCTATGCTTTTTGTTGCGTCAAAACGCTGACATTACATAATTTATTTGAACCAGGGAAGCACTAATGAGGTTACGAATCCCATATGCCTTTTTATCGTCACACTACACTACTCCAAATAACGTTATTGAAAAAGTTTTAAAAAATGTCCTATATATACTTGTATTAAAGCGTTACAGCTGAGTGTGCTACCAAATCGAGGGATCTATCTTTGGTTCGCGAAAATTTTGCAAAAATCTATTTCTTCTGAAATATTTCCCGGAAACAACTGGAAAAAATCCAAGCAATTTTATAGAAAATGCATTGTCATTTATTTCAAATTGATTCAAAAAGCCTTCTTTTCTCTCCTTACACCACCGCCACCACCATCTGTGTTTACATTTGACATTTATTCATGTGAATTTCTATCGTAATACATATAAAAAAAAAAAAGTGTTTCGGATTGATTTTTTTTACGGATTTCTTGTACCTATACTCTTTTTTGTTCTTTTTATACGAAAATAGAATTTATGTCAAGTATCAGGAGAATTTTATACGAATGAATAAATGTCATAGAAAATGGTAAGCAACAAGGCGTTTTAAAGAACTGGAAAAATCGAAGAGCTAAAAGAGATATAGCATTCAAAGTTTCATCTGTTTTTTCGACGATGTTAAAAAGCTTTGTATGTAACTATATATATTCTGTTGGAACTCTTTTATATTTGTAGTATATTTATGCCACTTCTTCCCCTTCTAAGGCTCCATATAATTGTCTGTGAAAACTATATATGTAGCTTTTTCTTGACTGCCTCGCAGCCAACCCCTTTCTTCCCTTCATGAGATTTTTTTAGGGAATACGCATGTCCTACAATATTACTATGCTGTGTGTGCCTTCTCACAGCTGTCTCTAATACCCTTTTTTATATAACAAAAAAAAATGGTAATTATTGTAAAATCGTGTTATAGTTGTTTTTAGAAGTTAAAAAATTTAAAACAATACTAATTCGTTGTTACGTTATTGAAAAGCCTGCAAAACACCCATCTTAACATAACAACAAGGTGTAGAAAAGCTACTAATGTTTTAAGGAGTAAGGAGGAGGGTGAGGGTGGCCGGGGGTTGTGCTTTTTTTCTTCCTTTTTTTGCGTAAACGAATGGGTATCCTCCTCCTGCTTTTATGCTTTATGTGTGAAAACTTTAAATCGACAACCTGTACGCGCTCGCGTTTACTCATAAAAGAGGGGCAAGGAAGTCTTGGAAAAAAGAGTTTTCTTATTCAAATAATTTTAAGAAATTAAATATTGAGGTCATTCATAATGTAGCTTTTTTTCATGTTTAGAGAAAAATAGCACACGCTTACTATTTTTTTTTTGTATATAGTATTTTTCTTTTATTAACGATCAAAATCTTCTATCGTAAACCAAAATAAGCTTGTGATCAGCTGTTTACTGCAGAGATGGAAACCAAAACTTTTTTACAGTTGGTTCGGTTTTGGTTTAAGCATAAATCTTCTTTTTAGTTTTTGGTTTGGTTTTGGTTTCTAAATATTTCAAAATTTGGTTTTGGTTTGGTTCTGGTTTAAAGACTGCATAATTTTTTGGTTTTGGTTTTGGTTCAACAAATATGTCTTTCTTAGTTTTTGTGACAGAAACGAAGGAAGCCAATGTAGATTTGCTTGGCAAAATTTTTTTTCAGCTGTCTTATTTGTTCGCTTCTTTTGGGTAATACTAAAAAAATTATTATTAAATATATATTATTAAAAATATACAGACTTGCTTACATTTGTCATTTAGATATGAATTTTATATCTTTTAATTTTAAGTATATTCTTCCTTCTTGTGTTTGTTTCTGTTTTTATTTTAATTATGATTTCACTAAATGAAAAACTATGTCGTGTTTGATTACTCGTTAAAAACAAATTTGAAAACTGGCAAACTGTTGATTGTTGATTAACCATCGTTTTTATAAGAAAATGTAGTAAATTATATGACAAATTTTTTCTGCTGAACCGAACCATGAACCAATAGATAAACTTCGGTTTATGGTTCGATTCAAGTATGAATTTTAAAACTGGTTTGGTCTTGGTTTGGTTCGACCAAATCATTTTAAAAGTGGTTTGGTTTTGGTTCGGAAAATTTCAATGGTTCAGTGGTTTTGGTTCGGTTCAAAGCGGTTCAAAGGAACCGGTTTGCATCTCTGGTTTACTTTCAGATTTTCTTTTAATGGTTATAAAAATATGAAATTTTGTATATGTATTTTCTAGGTTATGTGTTGTAATATGTAAGCTTAAAAATATAACGCGACGATTTTGATGGTGGCTTTAGAGAGGCTCATCGATTCTTAAACTTTTTTCATTCATCCAATTGACCCCAATTTCACCATTATTAGATTTTTAGCGACACGAACTCACAGGTCTTAAAGGTATTAAAAATGAAAAAAAAGTGTTATTATTTATAATGAAGCGAACAAACAATATTGTGCGTTTGAGTGAAAGAGATCATTAGAAACTGAAATTCAAGTGTTCAACTTTAATTTCCGCGAGACCGACCAGCATTTCGCTTCGCGACCCATAGTTTAAGAACCGATATGGCTTAGCTGGTAACCAGGAGGTTCGAAGAACCCCTGTGGTGATGAGGATTTCACATTTTTTAAACAACTGACAACCCCTTAAGGATAATATTGCTAGAGTGTGTTAATATTGGTGAAAAATAAAGACCCAGGTTATGTAAGAATATCATAGAAGAATATCTCCCGCCGCCATCTAAATGAAGCTGTCCGTTTGTAGTAGGATATTGGAACGATACTCTTAATGACATTGAATATATACTATTTACAAAAAAAAACCTGAAATAAAAAAAATTCCACAAAACCTTAAATTGCATCAAAACACAAGCGATCGAGCAGCAGCAGCAAAACATGTTATCCGCAAAGCAAATATTGATGTGAATATGCTTCACTGAACGCACAAACAAGCAAGCACGCATGCTTTTAATTGGTTTCGCTCACTGATAATCTATGATGAGTGAGAACAACACATCAACGAATACAACATACGGTAAATCCCTGATTTTTGCTCACTCGCTTTGTTTGGGCAAATCCTTACATAAAACTTGTTTTAACTAATGATGGAACCCGGATATAGACACGGCTGTCTAAAGTGTGTCACAGTTTTTAATAACACTATTAAATATTCTAAGGTAACAATCTTAAACCTTCAATGACCTGCGAGGTATTCTTCTAGCCTTCTACTTTGCATAGAATTTTTTCACAGAATCAAAAATATAAATAGTATTTTAAATCCCGTGAAGAAGAAGGATGCTTTAATCTAATAAATAAATGGTCATTTAAATACATCTGGTGAATATTTTAGACTGAACTGAATATACATTACATATATTTCAAATTGTAAAAGAACATTTAATTAAAAACATTTCAACTGCTGTAAAAAACCCGATTAAAAATCTATTCACTTCAATTCTATTCAAATGAACAGCTTCGACAGCGCCGCTAGACTGTTTCAAAAGCAGTCGAACGGCAACAGCTAGCTGTTGACAGCCGCCGATGAACTGTCGAACAGCGTGAACGCAACCGCTCACACGATTCTGCCATAAGAAGAGTCATTTTCAAAGGCGGCCGTCGACGGCTGACTACCAGCGGTCGCCGTCAACAGCCCCCACCGAAACCGTACCTTTAAGTAGGATATTTTTCAGGCAGATATTGTAGCAATTATTTCTGGTGTACAACTAATAATCCACAAAACGAATGGTCAAGGCATCTGCTCCGACAACCAGGCTGCCCTCTAGATATTACATTCAAACCTCAATGCTGGCACCAACAGGGTTAACCTTCTTTGCGTTCCCGGGCACTGTGAAGTAAGTGGAAATGAAGCTGTGGATGCTCTAGCAAAGCAGGGCTCAGATTGGCTGCATTTTGGTCCCGAGCCATTTGTGACATTATCCGTGGCGACTGCTAGGAGCCTCATCGATAATAGAGCATGTTAAAACTACATCGTAAGATGGAATCAAGATCATCTGTCGTGAGGCGAAAATTCTCGGCTGCTAACCCAGTAAAACCAGATCTCAGTAAAGCAAAAATTCAGCCAGTTGTAAGTTTCTTAACTGGGCACTGCCGACTTAATACTCATTTAGCGTGCATGACACTGACAGATGATTTTTCCTACGATTTCTGCGATACAGATGAAGAGACAGCCGAGCACTTGCTCTGTCACTGTCCAGCTTTTCAAAACCGCAGACTCAAAACTTTCAGCGACCGATTTGTCGAACCAAATGCCATCAATGGAATTCACGCCAGTCGAATACCCAGCTTCGTTGTAGACACTGGGAGGCTGGCCAATCCCACAACCTAAGGACTCAATCCACAATGTGTACCATGGATTCATGATCTAAGTGCTGGGAGTGCCAACAGGCATTATTCCCAACATCAAAATCATCATCAAGTAACATATTTAGAGTAATGAATAAATAATAATCTAAATCAGAGGTTCCCAAACTTTTTTGTCTCGTGGACCACTTGCCATGTTTTTCGGTTTTGAGTAGATCCCCTGCTTACCTATATTAATTTTTTGCAAATTCATCAACATCAAATGAATCACCAATTTCGAAAAGGGCTCATGTCGGTTTTTTTTAAATGTACTTTTTTGCCGTTTTTTTATCTTCACGTATAGACGCATGTTCCATGAGAAACAGAGACTCATATTGTGTTTTCCAAAGTGGAAAAAAATGCATGTCCTTCTGGAGATGAGACTTTTGGAAACTAATTCAAGATATCTAGCCTATACAAACTATTTCAAGGTCAATTTTAATTTGTCATTTTGGAGACCACAACTTGAAGTGTGCTCAAAATACGAAGAAATAATTAATAGTTAAGAAATTAACTACCAGTTCATAAAGGCGTCCAAATTTTACTAAATCAAAGAAATCACAGAAAACTCTCAAGTGGTTGGTACCACTATCATGGGTTTGGAGTTTGATTATATGCAGAATCTCCCACTGCCCGTTTTGCCCGTCCAGGAAGTATTTTATTTCCGACAACTATGACAGCGGCGAAAAGAACTTTCTACTCCTACCAGAGGTTCAAGCCCTCAAATGACCCAACGAAGTCGTAGTATCATGTTTAAATGATTATATTTGTAAAAACGTCCCTGAAGAAGTTACGGAGTTCCACTTGTTCTGCGACGAATGTTCGGGACAAAGCAAAAACAATTAGTCAGGCGAAAGTTCAAAGTTTTCTTTATTTTCCGCAGAGGCTCGTACAATGATTATGATAATGATGGTTTCTGATTAATAAACTGACTATCTTATGATAAACATTCTTTATTTGCCATTTTATTACTAAAATCACCTGCGTTCTTCAATCAATTTGGAAAAGGGCTCATCTCGGAAAACTCTAACAGCTGTTTTTTTCGGGACTCTTGTAATAAAGAAAACCATTTCAGTATGTTATGACGTAGTCCAATGGTTAGCACTTTCAAAAAAATTTGCCGTCTTAAATTCCATATAGTTTGGTTTGAAAAAAAGAACATGAGCCCTTTTCGAAATTGGTGATTCAAATGCATTTTTGACAGCTGGTATAGTGCTACTCACTTTGAAAGGGCTAAAAGTGAGTATACCACCCCAAGATCATAAATATTATCTAAGATACTATGCGACGTTGTAAATTGTATATTGGAATAGACAAGAATTTCTACTGCGCGTATGTGTGTAACATGATGATAGCGGTATATCACTATGTGCAAGTTTTTACAAGTTCAAATTGTATGGCGACCACAAAGCGGAGGGCAACAACTTACAAAAACGTAGTAGTGTGTAATTCTAAAATAATTTCATATATCACAAAATATACCTAATAACTTAAATTTTAATATAATTCTTCTTCACATTTCAAGAACATTCATGTTTTGAAAATTTTTACTTCATAGGTACTTTTTTAATTTATGAAGAATGTAAATAGTTATATGTCTTTATATTATAAGGTAGTATTATGTAAGTAAATAGGTACTATCTGTGTATGGGGATTATTCCATTCATGGAATGCCAAAATTAATGTCACACGACCTGCTTATATGATATCCCCTAATGTTGACCCCCATTTTCGTTTTATGAACCCCCAAATTTTTTCTCGCTGACATGGACCCCTTGCAGGTCGTAGTCGACCCTTGGGGGTCGATATAGACCACTTTGGGAATCACTGATCTAAATGAAACACAAATGATACTTGAAACTAGTTGCACATGCTACGTCATCAATGGCCAAGTATATATTTGTGTAAGTGTGAAAATAAATTATGACTATTTTCGATTTTTACATGTATGAATCGTGTCCGTCAAGATTAATTATAATATATGAAGATCTATCTCATTAATGAAAGACCCTGTATGAGTAGGTCATATTTCTATTCACAGTTCAGATAGATTAAGAGGCTAGACATTTATTCTAGCTCCATTTACGAGACTAACAAATAAAATAAAAATTTAAAGTGGAAATTGATACATACCTTTTTTTTGTTGTTGTTTTATTTGAATTAAAGCTCCCCGATCTCCTGTCTTTATCCTTTCTCTTGTTTCTGGAATATTAGCTTTAACTTGTTTCTTTTTCTCTTCTTTAGTATATATATTTTTTTTTTATTTCCTTAAATATTTAATCGGGAATTACTAATAGCATTGAATTTCTGAAAACATTGGCTTCAAAAAAAAGAAAAAAAGAAGGGTTATCCAATATTGTGATTTTTAATTAATATTTTAGTATATAATCTGACATTTCATTATGGAAACGTTTCACATTGGAACAACGTATACAAGATATTCAAAAATTATTATCAAAATCAGTTCTCGATTCATCAAACTCAACATACATATAGTATATTCTTGACGTCATGATGTGGCCGACATCGTCCATCTGAGCAAGCTATTGATCGAAAAGTGTTAAAATGTTTGAAAACAATATTATTCTTTACATGATATGGGAAAGCCTGTAACACAAGAAAATGCTCGGTGTGATGCCAATATTGCCGTTTTAAATGAAAATGTAACAAAGGATCCTCCAAAAGTTGCTCGACACTTCCAATAATTGGTCTTATAATTTTTGCGTAAAAATTTGAGTTTTGCCGATTGAGCTCGTTAAACAATTGGAAAATGAACCACATTTTCATCGAAAAATTTCCTTCAATTTCTTTTAACGATGAAAAGCTCATTTCTGGCAAAATAGTCGTATTTGGAATGAGAAAAATTCAGAAGTCATTCAACATAAATCTGTTGCACCCTCAGAAGATAACACAGTTTGGTGTCCATTTTATGCTGGTGATTATCATCGGTCCTTATTACTTTTAAAAATGAAAAAGGAAAGCACGTTGCAATCAACGAAACACTTTATAGAGATCAATGATTATTTCTTTAAAAAAATTTTGGATAACATTAATCTCAGTGCAATGTGTGGTACCAACACGATGAAGTCCCTAACGACTAAATTTATATGAAAAAGTCGCTAAAAATTCGGTTATATCAAACTTAGTTATGGTGCACATTTTTACATGAAATTATATTCCATCATTTTAACAACATAGAAATGTTTGTTCCATTAAAAATGTATATCACACTTGTTGGATAACCCTTTACTATATATATATTTAAGAAACACAAGAAATTAACCATTGAATTTCATGTAAATAGGTTAAAGATTAAATTTAGATAAAAGAACGAAGAAAAAAATACAATAACAAGTTTTTAATTCTGATACGAGACCGATTTTGATAGAGAGGGATGCGTTTTTGGTTGTTTTTTCCATCATCTTGTCAAAAAGGTTTATTTCTTTTACTAATAAGTAATAATCAGAATAAACTCCTTCAAATAATAACGGGTGAATCTTCGTAAAGTAGTTTTTTCAATCGGGATTTTTTTCACACATCAAGCTTGAATAGTGCGAAGCTGTCATTGCAGTTTGACTCAGTAGTATGAATACGATTTCATCATGGAAAGACTTACACCTGCACCACAGCATCTCCAAATGGGCTTAATGATGATCGGCTGTTTTATCGCAGAATTTTGTTTAGCGATTAGACCCATTTCTGGCTAAATGGATACGTCAATAAGCAAAATTTGCTGATCAACAACCCGAAGAGTATCGAGAGCTACCGTTTACATCCAGAGAAATGGAGAATTTGTTGCAGGCTGGCGGAATCATCGGCTCATATTTATTCAAAAATGACTTAACCGTAAATGGCACTCGCTATCACTCCATGATAACGGGGTATTCGCTACCTGAAATTTAAGCCGGTAATGTCGGTGATATCTGGCGCTACTAGCCATACAGTGCGTGAAAAATCGGGGCATGTTGAGAAATCATTTCGGTGAGCAGCTGATTTCATATTTTGGACCGATGAAATAGCCACCTCTAGATCGCGTCATATATCACACACCTCTGGATTATTTTCTTTAGAGTTTCGTGTACCCTAAAGTCTACACGGATAATCCAGCTATGCGTGATGCCTTGGGAAAGCAAACATTACTCGCGCTATTGGCCAGATTTCAGTCGTAATCCTCGAACATGTGGTTCAAAATTAAACCAATAAAACGGACCACATATAAAGCGCAGCTGTGGCCAACATTTAAATAATATAATCTTCAATTCCTAATAAAATGTTCACCATCATCACATTCAGTTTTATGTGTGTTATATTTCAAAATATTTTCCTGAATCTCACACCATGAATCACCCGTTATTACGTCACATTATATTGTATATCATCATCTTACTAACTACAAAAGAGAGATCCATGTACGGGCACGTGCAACAGCGCAACAGTTGCTGTCTATCCCATTTCATTAAAGTTTGCATAAAATATGAATGGTTTTGACAACTACATACCTGCATAATTAATTGTTATACATTTGATTATGTAATTTTCAATACACTCTAATGAATTGATTAAATATTGAGGAACAGAACAAAAGGCACCCAATAAACTTAAAGGTTTATTTAAATACTGTGAAGAAGAATAAGATTTCCGATTTCGCTTTTAGATAAAAACAAAGACGCAGCACAAAAATGCAATTAAAAAATTGTAGAAAAAGTTAATGTTATACCGCCTCGAAAGAAAAAAAATCGATTTTTTTTTCTTTTTTAAGCTAGAAACATTTGAAATAGAAGAGTACCGGATGTCTGTTAAAACTTCCGCGGGCAGATCAAGTCTGAAATGTCTAAAATTCTTCAAAATTTGAGAAAGGATCTGAAATTAATCATTAATGAAGAACCATATATATTATTTTGAATATTTTCATGCGAGGATAAAAAAAATATGAATTCATATATGTAGCTCGAAGGAAAACGTAGCGTCATGCGATTGAAAAACATCAAAAAACAGATCGAAGATTAAGAGCTATAGAAGATTTGGTCTATACAGCAACAAATAGAAAAGAATACGCGAGAATAATCAGTGATGGAAACAGAAAAAAAACGGAAGTGTGCTTTCGACCACACTGTAGAAGTGAAACAGAAGCTGTTTTTTTTAATGCAGCGCCGAAGTGGTAGGAGATAGAACTAGTGGATCTTCGACGGGAATAATCCCCATAAAAACATCCACAACTTTGTCGAACATTTTAATCGTGTACGACCTCTATAGTAAAAGTTCAAAAATTTGTATCGACTACAGCGCTAATACGGTGACACATAAAACTATTTGGTCTTTGACGAAAATATTCCTCATTATAAGCTCCACAATATTGCCGAACATTGTAATCGTCTAGGACGTCCATATACTGAGATTTTTTGTAATGTAACGTTTCTCGTCACAGAAAATCGTTACATAATTTTTGCTAGTCGCGGCCGCATAGAAGTGTTTCACTTCGAAAAAGAAGAAGAAAATTGATTCTTTTCTAAGTATCTCCTTAGGATGGTTGGTGGTGCAACCCCTTAATATACTAATAGAAGTAAGGCACACAAAAACATATTGTTTTTTT
This sequence comes from Xylophagus ater, assembly GCA_963422695.1. Lineage (NCBI taxonomy): Eukaryota > Metazoa > Arthropoda > Insecta > Diptera > Xylophagidae > Xylophagus > Xylophagus ater. Next base: position 61,307,722 of record OY730480.1, read on the forward strand.
TTTGTTTTTTTTAAATGAATTCTTTAAACTTTAACCTTTTGGGGGCCTCATTGATCCATGGCCGCACATGAAAGCTAACTGCTTACATGATTATAGAATTTGTATCATTGTAGAATTTACTTATGCTTTGTGGGAATAGCAATTCTCAATAAGAGGATGGTTACGGCAGGGCCATGGTACATTAGAGCAGTGATTCTTAACCGGTGGGCCGAAACCCCCTGGGGGTCCGTGAGAAGTTTGTCCGGGGTCCGCCAAATTATGCAAAATTTTTTGTGCAAATATAATCGTTATCGATAGCGATTAGATGCCTGCATGGGAATAGCGTTACAGAGAATAGAGCCAAGAATTAACAAATTAGTTGGGAATGTCCAGGAGCGGAAATCTCATTGAAATATTTTCGAATATTTTTTATTTCTATGAATTTTAAAATGTTTTTTATATTATTTTTTGTTAAAGTTTTTGTTTAATTTTTTTTTATGTTAAATTATGAAGTTTGAATTTTATTTTAATAGATAATGAAATAATAAAATTATGTTTTATATTTATTGTATAAAAAAATCAATTTATTATATATAATTTAACAAATATAAATTAAATATATTATTAAAAAAATGTGGGTCTCAAAAAAATTATGAAATATTTGGTGGGCCGCGAGTACAAAAAGGTTAAGAACCACTGCATTAGAGTATGTCCTTAATTAATTTAAAAGGTTGAACTTCTAAGAATAACAACCCAGAGTGAAAAGTCCTAATTAAACAAACTAATTTTTTAAAACTTTGATGCTTGACAATAAGTCAGTCATCAATATTAGAATTAATATATAAACAAACAAGAAGCAATCTGGGTTTGGGTCTTCTTTTATGGCAAACTCTTTTTTAATACTTTTAAGCTCTTACAAATGCTTGCCATAAGATCTAATATAATCTGGGTTTAAATTTTCAATATAAAAGTTTCCTTTATTTATTTATAGATTTACTATTTTCTATTATAGATGGAGCTAAGCCTAAAATATAAAACATCTCAAAAGAAAGTGTAATAAAATTAACAGGTGATAAATAAATGATTGGGAAACAATATATCTGTTCTTTTTTAATTTGAAGCAAAAAAAACATATACTAACTGAAAATCGGCCTACAGTCGATTTTTTGATACCCTATGGTAGAAATGGGAGAGAAAAACTGTCAAAACAAACAATATTTCAAAGTTTTTCCTTTATAACTTTTTCCTTTTTTTTCCTCTAATTTACCGGTAACCCAGACCCTGATAGCATAAATCTATAATCTGAAAATTTTATTCAAATCGGTGTATTAACTTTTAAAGTACATCAAAAAAAACTTTATAATCAGCCTTTTTTCTCTTAGGATTTTTTTCTCCACTATCCTTGGACCGATTTTACTTACATTTAACATGATATCGTCTATTTATGTAATTAACAAACATAATACATTTCAACAAAATTGGTTCGCAAATTTTGAGTTATTTTGTATACGGACGGATGGATATGCATAAATCGATATAATTTTTTATTCGCGACACAATCATACACCACCCTTGAAACCTTTCTGCGACGATTATTTCGATGCGTTACAAATGGAGTGACAAAACTAATATACCCTCTAGTAGTACCTACTATGGGACATAAAAAGAATGCAGAACTGAACCGAAAACGAAAACGCGGATTCTTATCTGTTTTGTCATATGTTTTCGTATCTGTTTTTTTTGGTTGTTGGGTTGTCATATGTTATATTCTGAAAAAAACAAATCATATAGCATTCTTTTGATTGTTTTGTTCACACCTATCTGACAAATCTGTTTCGACTGAAATGTCAAAATTTTAGGTTAAACAAACGAAGTGGCAAACTTAAAATGGACTTTAATAAACAAAAAATTACACTTTCAAATGGTTATTTATCTAGAAAGAAGAAAAAAAAGAAGCGTTACGGAGTAAGGAAGTGGCTTCTAAGAAGAGGTGATATTACTCAGCTTTTGTGATAAAAAGGATCTTCAATTTGAGAACTTAGGTTTCTGATAGATATTTAACTCAGTTTATTTAAAATAATTAATCGTGTTAGCTTTGACTACAATACTTAGTCAGTTGTAATACCTTTTTCATTAAAAAGAACAGAACTTGTCATTTTCCTAATTCTTTCGATAAAGATTTTTATGAGTAAAAGAAGAACAGTCTAATCTTTTAAATATCTAATAGTGGCGACGAGGATGGGATAATTGAATCCCAAAAAGATGGCTAACGTAAATTCGGAAGAGACTTCTGATACAGGAAGTGGTCGTACAAGAAACTATGCAATTAACATCCAGGATTTATTGCTTGCATTACAAAATGTACGGGCTCCTGCTAATAATAATAATTCAAATTTACAATTTGATAGTTTTAAAGAAGGGGAAGAAACTTTTACTGTAGGCAAAGAAAAATAAATACATGAAGAACCGAGCCTGGTATTGAACCCGGGACTCATCAGCTTCTAGAAACGAGGTCTTTACCAACTCGACCATTCAACACTGTGTTTATCGATCTGTTCATTTGCCTTTTCTAACTTAAACATTATTCAAACAATACACAACTGTTATTCGAAATATAACAACTATTCCATAACCTTTCAATTGCTATGCCAATTATTTTGCATTAACAACTATTATGAAACTAATACTCCTACATTACCATATCCCAAGAAAGGCTTGAAAACTTTTTCCAGCCCAAAGGTGTTGTTGATGGGGGAAAGAAAGTTCAGATATTAATAAATTGCATTGGTACTAAACCGTATCAATTACTTTCAAGCTTAACAGCTCCAAATTTGCCAACTACGAAAACTTACGAAGAATTGACCAAATTATTAGGTGATCATTTATGTCCATTGCCGGAGGAAGTTACAGAACAACACAAATTTGCGAATAGAGTTCAACATGAAGGGGAGAGCATTGCCAATTATGTTGCAGAATTGAAGAAATTGTCCACACATTGCAATTTCAAATGTTTGAATTGTGAGGCGTCTACGCTTTATACCCATTTACGTTCCCAATTTATCAGAAATAAGAAAACGTTTACTACAAGAAAAGAAGCAATCCTTTGACGATGTTTTGAAGACTGCTTACGCAATTGAGTCAGCCAGAAATCAAAGCAAATCAATGCAGAATCAAAGCGTAAATCAATTAATATGCTACAAGTTTACCAAAAGAATCGTTTGTGTGATCCTCCGGGTAAAATTTACATAAATTCATTAATTGAAAACAAACCGTTTACGATGGAATTTGATACCGGATCGGCTATTACAACAATTAACCGGGATACTTTTCGAAAGTTATTTCCGAATGATAAAATTAATTTAACAAATGTGTGCATTCGTACTTATAACCAACAAATTTTTCCAGCGTTGGGCGAAAGTAAAGTAAATGTGAAGTATGAAAATATTAAATTTACTGGTAAAGTTTATATTGTTAAAGATGGTTTGGATCCAATTTGTGGCCGTGATTGGTTAGCCAAATTGTGTATTTTCAAATTCGAAAATGTTTTCAATATTGGTGAAAGCAACTTAGGAAGAGAAATTCAACAAAGATCGGAGAGAATATTACATGATTTCACAAGTGCAAGGGAAACTAAAATTACGTGAAGGTGCTACACCAATTTATATTAAACTGAGACCTGTTCCGTATGCGCTGAAAGAATTAATTGAATCTGAAATCGACCGTTTAGAGAAAGATGGTATTTTTGTTAAGCTCATGAATTCTGACTGGGGTACACCAATCGTACCAGTTGTTAAGGAAAATAAAGAAGCACAAGGTGACCTTAAATCAGTCAATAGTTAACGACAAATATCCAACCCCAAAGGTTGACGAATTGTACCAAAAATTGAAATACGGTGAAAATTATTGCGTGTTGGATATTCATAAGGCTTACCTACATTTAAGCATGACAGAAAAGAGCGCATTAATGCAAACAGTTAGTACACACAAAGGATCTTATAAGGTTACTAAATTAATGTTTGATGTGAAAACAGCACCAAGCATTTGGCAACGGTTCATGGATGAAAACATAGTAAATTATTTAATTGGTACAGCTTGTTTCTTCGATAACATCATTGTTACAGGAAGTAATCTCGAAGAAACTGAGAATCGTCTACGAGCACTTTTATGTCGACTGCGTTTGTTTGATCTACATGTGAATATTGCGAAGACTGAATTGTTTAAAAAATCTGTAACTTTTATCTGGGTCATCGTATTGATAAATATGGATTACATAAAACGGAAGAGAAAATTAAATCAATTTCTGAAATGCACCAACAAATGTGAACGAATTAAGACAATTTTTGCCAGATTTATCAAGCAAGCTTTTTAAATTACATAGGCTTCTACAAAAAGATGTGAAATTTGAGTGGTCCGAACAATGTCAATATGCTTTTGAGCAAATTAAAAAGGATGTTGTAAGTGAGAAAGTCTTAATACCATTTGATGAAAAACTTCCTTTAATACTGGCAACGGATGCTTCACCTGTTGGTTTGTCAGCCGTGTTATCACACATAACTCCTGAGGGGGAAAAACCGATCGCATTTGCTTCTTGTAGTTTATCAAAAAGTGAACCGAATTACAGCCAGATTGATAAAGAAGCTACAGCAATATTCTGGGGTTTGCACAAGCTTTTTAATTACTGCTATGGTCGAGAATTTACATTAATTACGAAAAACAAACCACTAATTTCAATTTTTAATCCTGCAAAGAGCCTACCAGTACTTACAGCACAAAGATTATTATATTACGCTCAATTTCTTTAAGGATTTGATTACAAAATAATTTACAGAAATACCAAAGATCATAATAATGCTGATTCTCTTTTAAGACATCCATTACAAGTAGATGACGAAAGGTTGGAACCAAATGAATGCCAAGTGTTTCAACTTCATGAGTTGGTGTTACCAATTAACAGTAGGGCAATAGCAAATGAAACAAGGAAAGATAAAGAATTGTGTGTTCTGTATAACGCCCTTCAATCAGGTTCAAATTTAAATAATGCAAAATTTAAAGGGAAAGAAAAAGAATTAATGATTCAAGATGGTTGCATCTATAGAGGCATACGAGTAATAATACCTCAAAAATTACAAAAACAAATCCTTAACGAATTACATACGGCTCACATTGGTATTGTTAAAATGAAGAATCTAGCGAGAAGCTATTGCTATTGGATCAATATTAATAAAGATATTGAAGAAATCGCTAAAAGTTGTCCTGATTGCGCAAAAGTAGCAAATGAACCTGAAAGGGTTCCACTACATTCTTGGGAAAACCCGTTTTTGCCATGGTCCCGTGTTCACATTGACTTCGCTGGGCCATTTATGCAACATTATTTTTTGATTGTGGTGGACGCTAAAACCAAATGGTTGGAAGTGGTTCCCATTAAGAATATTACAAGTTATCATACAATTCGTGCGTTGCGCGAAATTTTTGCAAGATTCGGTTAACCAATAACAATCGTATCTGATAATTAAATTAAATTAAATTAATTTTATCAGCAGAGTTCCAGGAGTTTTTAAAATCAAACGGCATCACGCTTAAAACAACTGCACCAGCTTATCCAGCTACAAACGGGCAAGCTCAGTGGTACGTTCAAACTTTTAAAAATGGATTAAGGTCAGCTGAAAATGATACGGGTGATTTACATGTGAAATTGCATAGATTATTAATGCAATATCGGAAAATTACAAATTCAACCACCAATAAAAGTCCTGCTGAAGCGATGTTGAGAGACTAGACCTAATTAAATCACCCTGTTTAGGCGATAACCAACATATGACTCATTCGGAAGCACCAATTGTGCGAAGTTATTCCATTGGGGAGAAGTTTCAGTTCCGATATTATATGAACAAATGGAAATTTGGTGAAGTTATTAAGAAGTTAGGTAGTATACATTATTTAATCAAGTCAGATGATCAAACGTATAAACGCCATATCGATCAGATAAGATCAACCCAGGTTACTAATGATGGAGAAGTTAGATTTGTGCCATGGTCACATAAGAAGAATTTAAACCAAAGTCAACCTAAAGTTCCAGTTGAAGCTCCAACTCCAAAACTAACAGATGTTTTGATTGATCCTTCAGCCCTTGCCCGCGAACCTCTAGAAAGCATATCAACACCAAATGTGTCTACAGACATTGATCTGGAAAGGTCTTTAATGAATTCACCAATAAAGGAATCTGGGAGTGCTTCAAATAGCGAAAATAATATTAAAACAACCTCACTCCAGTTCAAACAGTCATCAAGAAACCTACACGCCTGAATTATGGAATTTTAGGGGGAAAGAACTGATAGATATTTAACTCAGTTTATTTAAAATAATTAATCGTGTTAGCTTTGACTACAATACTTAGTCAGTTGTAATACCTTTTTCATTAAAAAGAACAGAACTTGTCATTTTCCTAATTCTTTCAATAAAGATATTTATGAGTAAAAGAAGAACAGTCTAATCTTTTAAATATCTAATAGATTCTTTTCAAAATTACACAAGAATGAAGAAAGAAAAGGTGACATATGATCGTCGTACTAATCGGTATCCATTTCAGTTTTTTTATCTATTTCCGATCATTTTTAGACATTCCCCTATTCTAAAAACTAAACTAGGACGACTCACAGTGATCTGTTTTTCCATCAGCTTTTGCAGCATACTGAAAGAAAACCAGACCAGTTTGAATGTAAAAAAAAAACTGGTAGTTTGTGTTAGTCAAAACTAAAAAACTATTCGAAATTTTCGTGTGAGCGCAATTAGTCTTTCCATCAGCTTTTCCTAAAACACAAAAATTATGAATGAATTCGTATTACCATGAAAAAGCTGTCAGCCAAAACTGGATCAGCGAGTGAGTGAGTGGGCTAACGGAAAACTGATATGGGATTCTCTCAAACACGGCTGATCACAATGTGAGACCTACTTAAATTATATAAAAAAATAAAAGAAAAATCAAACATAGACGAAACTGAAACCGTATGCTGTAATTTATTATTAACTAGCGGCCCGTCCCGGCTTCGCACGGGTGGACATTTATTTTTTAAACATTTTGGGATAAACATAGAGTAAATGTATCTTTTTGCAGGACTTTATTTACATTTTTGTACATTTGTATTTTATGTAATTTAATTTTGTAGAATTTTGTGGAAATTTACGGAGATAGAGAGGGGGAAGTCTGGGGTCCCACCGGCGAGTCCGCTGAGGGTCCGAGCGCCTGGCGCCAGTCTGGAGACTATAGAGGCCCTACAATGGATCAATGACACTGCATATCGGGTGATTGAAAGCAATAATCGTAAAATCTCAATTAGGGTCTTTGTGCATGAAGTTAGACTACAGAGAATATCAGACGCGACAGACATGAATGTGAGGATTATTGGATACAGATGTATGCGGAGTTACATTATTTAAGTTTTAGTAGGGATCCCTAATTTATTCTAGTAATAAATATGGCCTATGTTACTCAGGGATAATGTAGCATTCTAATAATGAAATAATTTTTGAAATCGGTCCAGTAGTTTTTGAGTTTATTCGTTACAAACATACATACAAAAATACAAATCTTTCCTCTTTATAATATTAGGTTAGATATGTGCCTTCGTTAAATTTGATTTTCGTTTCGTGTTGTTATGTTAACGAAAATACCGAATCAATTAGTGTACACATTCCGACAAACTGTCATATGCGATTCGATTGACGTACACATAAGCATGACATTCGTTCAGTTTTTTTCTTTCTCCCTTTCTTTTATGTGTCTTTTTCTATGCTTGTCTCTTCTACCGATTATAATTTCATTTTTTATCGTACTATAATCTGTCATATAAATTTGTGACAGTTCCAAACCTTTTTAGGAAAGAGTTGTTATGGATCGCGGGATTCCATAAACCCAGATGATCAGGTTGGTTTCCTTCAATTCGAAATTAGGGAAAAATGAATAAAGAAACATATATATATGGCGTTTATATGATATACTTTAAGCGCGACTTCAATTAAAAAAATCGTCCTCTAATGTAAACCAAAATCAACTTCAATCCTGCTCTTGAATCGTTGCGGGTTAGCAAACATTTTTTTCTGATCGACTTGGAAGTTTGCATGTAAACCTAAATAGACTTAAAATCGAGTTGAAAATTTAAAATGGATTATGAACGAACAGAGACGAAACATATTCTAAAAAGTACAAAAATTTTGTTGGCAAGCACATCTGTCAATCTGAAGCAGGGACCCGATATTTAATTTCTGGACTCGACTGATATCGGATTGGCCCTTAAAGCCCTTAAAGGCTTTTTGTCGATATAATAGAAATTTGATATTTCACACAACAGAAACCGAGATCGTGGTGTAGAGAAATCAAATACGGGCCCCGATGTCAAATCGATTTTTCAAGTCAATATTTTTTATTTGGTAAAGCTAAAAAAAAAAACGGAAGTGTGCTTTTGACCACACTGTAGAAGTGAAACAAGCTATTTTTTTTAATACAGCGCCGAAGTGGTAGGAGATAGGAACTATTGGGTCTTCGACGAATAATCCCCATAAAAACCTCCACAATTTTCTCGAACATTTCAATCGTGTATAACCTCTATATAAAAAGTTCAAAAATTTTTATTGACTACAGCGCTAATACGGTGGCAGGTAGAACTATTTGGTCTTCGACGTCATTATAAGCTCCACAATATTGCCGAACATTGTAATCGTCTAGGACATCCATATAATGAGATTTTTTTGTAATGTAACGTTTCTCGTCACAGAAAATCGTGACATAATTTTTGCCAGTCGGGCACCCATAGAAGTGTTTCACTTCAAAAACTCGGTTTGAGTTTCTAGTCGGATCATCTCAAGTCTCAATTCTTCATGCCCAATTTACATATTAGGCGGCGCATACAAAAAAAAACTAGCAATGTTAGTGAGTAAGATAAACGATAATTTATATGCAAAATTCAATTAGTATAAAAAGTACGGCGAAACATTGAAGGTAAAAAATTTTGCCAGTTATTTTGTGTGTGTGTGTGTGTTGCGTGTGACGTGTATTAATTTGATCGCACAATAAATTTAAATTAAACTATTCCATTTACTTCGTTGAAGTCAACTTCAATCCGAATATCGTGCATGTATACCCAGATCGACTTGAGTCAATCCGATCACAAACATTTTCTGATCGACTTGAAATTTGCATGTAAGCCCAGTTCGACTTCAAATCGAATTGAAAATTTAAAATGGAATATGAAAAGAGAGGGAACATAACCTAAGAAAGAAAAATTTGTTTGGCAGCGTCTATGAAATTGACGTTGATTTGAAGTCGATTTCAAGTCAATCTTTCAATCCGGTAAAGATGAAAAGCTCGGGTTGAATTTCAAGTCGATCTCAAGTCAATTCTGAAATCGCCATGTAAACGAAGTAATTGTTACCCCGGAGGCAATCGCGACGAACGCGTAAATTGTCAAAAACGTTAGTGACGGTATAAATATTTTTGTCTAGGCAAACTCGACACCGTTGATGAAATTTGTAATTTTTATTATTATTTGATATAATCTTTGTGTTATAAATTAAAATAGTTTTTTAAGTAGTGTAAAGTAATAAAAAGCAAAAATACCGTTTTTAAATGGAGTTTTCACAAAATAATTCACACACAAAAATTTTAAAATGACATTTGAACGCGTCCGCCACGTAAAAAGTTGAATACGAATCAAATTTACAACGTCTGAACCGTGGCGTTCGTCGCGTCTACGTCGAGATTAACACCTCCCATACAATTTATATGAAATTAACTTTTATTTGACACTTCACGCGTCCGTCGCGTTCGTTGCGTCCGTCGAGATTGCCTCCAGGGTTAGGGGAGCTTTTTGCATGCGCTTCGATGACCTGAATTGGGCTTAACCCCTAAATCAAATTGAAGCAGCAACAGCAACAGCGAACGTCGGGAATGCTGCTTTTTGAAACGCATTAAACGACAGCAACAGCAAAATTTGGCAGTTCAAGTTTTGAAAAATAAGTTTGATTTGCGGTTTTTCCCAATATTATTTCCATTTAAAATGTTTTTATTTCCTAGACATTTTTTTTGGAAAAGAATAATTTGGCGCCTTTATAACGACCGCAATAAAATGTATACAATTTAGTAAATTTCATTTTAAAAAATTTTGATTAAAATTCATATCGTTTAATGACAAAAATATTTGAAATATTCTTAAGGACATTTTATTACATTACCGTAATGGATTTTTGTTCTAAGAAATTTTTGAAAATAAACTGAAATAATGTCATTAAATACACGAATTTATCGTTTTGAGGTAAATTATACCATCTTCTATTTTAATAGTAGTTAATTTTATACAATTTTATTTAAAATAAATAAAAAAATGCAATAAAAAATTATAATTTAACAAAGATTTTATTTTTTATTCACCAAGTAAAACCAAAAAACGAAAAAACCCAAAAAAACGGTAATTCATATTTTCAAGGTGCATGCACTGTATTATAAGCATGATCATATTGTGAACTTGCAACAGAAACAGCAAAATTAGAAATAGAAATGAAGTTGCTGTTGCTGTCGGTAATCTAATTCAACCCATTTAAACGCATGGTTTCTAAAATTTTTGTTGTTGCTGCTTCAATCTAATCCAGCCTTAAGTCACCATGTGTAAACGCCAAAATATTGTGATATAAACGATATTGCTCATTCCTTATATCGATCTATCATTTGTAAAACGTCAAAAATCTAATGTGGGAAAACCGAATGACGGATTCACGACAGAGATTGATGATTTTCGAGTTTTCAAATTGTATGAAAAAATAATCCATCATGGTCGTGAATCTGTCGCGTTCTGTGCAACCAAAAAGCATACAATAATGAGAGTTCCCAATTTGGGCACGGCTGCAAGCGTCACCTTATTAATAGTATTTGTTAAAATGAGTCTGTGTGATATAAAATTTCATGTATTTACAGCCTTTTTTGCTATTAAAAACAAGGCGCGCTTTGCAGCGCTGCAAACGTCTCATCGATTTATATAGAAATGATTACCTAATTGTAACCTAATTGAAAACGTATACATTTGACATTTAATGCATCATGAATACGTCGCGGATCCGTCCATCTGTTTGGATCTGTATGTCATGAGAGAGAAACTGTATAGAAAAAGATCAAAATCGATCATCAGAATAAAAAGAAAAGAAAAAAAAAGACAAAACTTGTTGAGAAACTTTGTAAATCAGTAGCGCCGTATAAAATCTTTTAAGATTTTTGACGTTTTGATAAGTTTTTGTTTTTTGACATTTTCAAAATCGAAATTGGGCCACCATCGATGTAATTCCTTTTCTTTTTTTTTTTTTAAAAAACAATGCTTTTTTCTTTCCTCGTTTTTTTTTAACTTAAAAAAAAAGTCTATAAATAAATTCCAAAAACACTGAAAATTTTTATTTAAATACCACTTTTTTTTTGTTGTTGATTTTTTCGGTTTTTCTTTTCTTACAAAAATTTTTTTTATTCGTCGAAAAAGAAAATCTTTCTACTTTTTTGGGTATTTTTTTTTTCTTTTTGAATCACGGAAATTATATTTTCAAAATTTTCACTTAATTTTTTTCGGTATTTTTTTTTTATTTTGATTTATTTTTTTGAATTTTTTTTTTTTTTTTTTGATTTTGAAAGTCGGTGGATTTTTTTTTAATTTTTTTTTTCAAAATTTTTCAAAAAAAAAAAAGTAGATCAACAAAAAAAAAGACGACGGCGACGACGACGGCGACGACAGCACATTGAGAAAAAGGTTCGAAATTGAATTCTGGAGAAAATATGGGATTTCGAGAAAAAAAATTCCAAAAACAGACAAAAAAAAAATGTGTTCCTTAAAAGTTAAAAGAAAAAAAAATTCTAAAATAAAAATTTTTTATTTTTTTTCGGTCGTTTTTCGGTTTTTTTTTAATTTTTCCTTTTCTTTTTTTTGTTCAACAAAATAAGAACAATCACACGAGGCGGACGAACTTTTTAACACACAACACGACGAAAAACTAAACATTCAAGCATTTTCTTGCTGCTGTCGGAATTCTGTTAAAACGAAAAACAAAAAAAAAAAAACAGAAAAACAAAAGTTAAGAAACAAAAAAAAGAAATGATTAATCACACAATTACAAAAAAAAAAATTAAAAAATTTCACTTGTTTTTCTTTTGTTTGCCTACAAATCAATTTTCACTGAAATTTTCTTTTTGCAAATACACACTTTTTTGGGTTTTTTGATTCTAAAAAAATTCGAAAAATTTCTTTTTTTTTGGTTGGCTTTCTCAACTTTTTTGTTTTGTTTTTTTTTTGTGGAATGAAACAAGAATTTTCTTTTTTCCAGTTTTACTTTTCTTTCTGGGCTAAATTAAATTAGAATTTTGATTTTGTTGTTGTTATTATTGTTCTCTTTGGAAAATCGTATATGAAAATTTTGCATTCCTATTCATTATTTTTTTTTTGTTTTTTTTTTTTCTTTTAAGGTTAGAAAAAAGATAAAATTTTTCAACTAAAGTTTTTATTAGCCGGCTTTTAGACGATGCTTTATTTAGCGTATGTGAATTCAAACTCGCGGCGACGATATGATTTACGGCGACATTTATGTATGTATTACTTCGTTTACATGATCGGATTGTAGTCGACTTCAATCCGAATATCGTGCATGTATACCCAGATCTACTTCAAATCGATCGTCAATCCGATCACAAAAATTTTTCTGATCGACTTGAAATTTGCATGTAAACCCATTCGACTTCAAATAGAATTGAAAATTTAAAATGGAATATGAAACATAATCTAAAAAAGAAAAATTTGTTTGGCAGCGTCTATGAAATTGACGTTGATTTGAAGTCGATTTTAAGTCAATCTTTCAATCCGGTAAAGATAAAAAGCTCGGGTTGAATTTCAAGTCGATCTCAAGTGAATTCTGAAATCGTCATGTAAACGAAGTATATGTTTGTGAAGTTTCTGAAGCTAAAAATAATTTCTGAAAACATAAAACAAAAATCAAAAAAACACATTCTATTCATAATTTAATTAATAATTTCTTAAACAATGCTATCGCATTCGATTTTTCTGAAAAAAAATTTATTCTCAGTTATTTTTTTCAACATTTCTCAAAAATTTTCTCGAAAATGTTGAAAAATGTACAAAAAAAAAATTGATTTTTTGTAACTCTTCAGAATTTTTGTTCTCTAAGGGTGAAAATACACCAAACAGTTTGCACACATTCAATATTACAGCTCATTGTGGCCACACACGCGCGCACACCTGTTAGTATGCTGACTTGTCACTTTTTTATATGATTTTAGTGTAAAATTTAAATTTGTTTTTTTAAATGCGTGCGAACCTGAAACACCCAAGAAAAAAAAGCAATGAGCATTCTGAAAAATGAGCAAAGCAAACTAGAGCATAAGAGTTATAATGTCATAAAATATTTATTTCAGTTCGCTTCTTCTAAATGTACATTCTAAGTTTCATGACAATGTGACTACTATTGACCGAATTATTAATGTTTTTATACTTTGGTTCCCTCAACCCCATTAAGTAAAGAGCATTCTATCTTCTCAGTTGGCCTATCTAGAATGTACATACCATGTTTTAGGAAAATCCGCCCATTATTGAAGTTTTTCTTCTTCTGTCTCCCACCAAAGGGGGCCAGTTGGCCCATCCCAAACGTACATCCCAAGTTTCATTAAAATGCGACTATTGGCGAATAACGCAAGTAATGTTGGCTTCCAATTCCTCAATTGTACCCGGCTTATCAATGTAGACTTTGGACTTTACATAGCCCCAAAGGAAAAAGTCTAGAGGTGTGATATCACACGATCCAGGCGGCCAATTCACCGGTTAGAAGCGCGAAATTAACTGTTCACCGAATTGTTCCCGCAATAAAGCCATTGTTTCACGGGCTGTGTGACAAGTAGCATCGTCTTGGCGTCTATTTGAGACAGCAAGTAGTCCGTTATCATGGCACGACAACGGGCACCATTGATGGCCATTCTAATTTTTGAACAAAAATGGAGCCATGATTACGCCACATCAAACCGTGCATTTCTCTGGATATAAGCCAGCCCAAATACGGAATTTTTGCCTACTGACGTATTAATTTAGCCAGAAATGGGCCTAATCGCTAAAACAGCGAATCATTATTAAGCTCAGAACTCCACAATTTGGAGACGATATGCGAGTGTAAGTCTTTCCACGGTGAAATGTCAAACAATACTGAACAAAAATACTATGACAGATTAACACGACTCACGCGTCATCTGTCAAAAAATCCATAGACAAAAAAATACCTCTAAATGAATCACCCTTTATATGTATGTTCTTAAAACTCTTACCCTGGAGGCAATCTCGACGCGTGAATTGTCAAAAACGTTAGTGGCGGTATAAATATTTTTGTGTAGGCAAACTCGACGCCGTTGACGAAATTTGTAATTTTTATTATTATTTGATATAATCTTTTTGTTATAAATTAAAATAGTTTTTTAAGTAGTGTAAAGTAATAAAAAACAAAAATACCGTTTTTAAATGGAGTTTTCACAAAATAATTCACACACAAAAATTTTAAAATGACATTTGAACGCGTGGCGTCCGTCGCGTCTACGTCGAGATTGCCTCCAGGGTTAAAATTAAATTCCGATGTTTTGGGAATAATGAATGAATCATTATTAAGCCAACAAGTTTTTAGAGTTTTCCTTTATGTTTTAGTTCCTGTACAACCCCCACCGACTGGATACTTATTCTATCTTTACAGTTGGCGTATCAAGAATGTACATTTCAAGTTTCATGAAAAAAATTCGATTACTATTGGCTGATTTACGGAACTTTTTATATTCGCCTAATTTGAAATGGTTTGAACATTCGCTAAAGCGAATTTTGATTGCTATATAATTCGCTGCCTCTTGATGCTAATCATACTAATATTATAAAGAGGAAAGGCGTGTATGGATGTTTGACACGAATAAACTCAAAAACTACTAGACCGATTTCAAAAATTCTTTCACCATTAGAATGCTACATTAATCCTGAGTAACATACGCTATATTTATCACTAGAAAAAATTAGGGATCCCTACTTAATTTTAAATAATTTGTATTTTTATATGTCTGTAACGAATAAACTCAAAAACTACTGGACCGATTTCAAAAATTCTTTCACCATTAGAATACTACATTATCCCTGAGTAACATAGGCTATATTTATTACTAGAAAAAATTAGGGATCCCTACTTAAACTTAAATAATATAATCTATAGAAATATTATAAAGAGGAAAGATTTGTTCCGCATACATCTGTATCTAATGATCCTCACATTCATGTCTGTCGCGTCTAATATTCTCTGTAGTCTAACTTCATGCACAAAGACCCTTCTGTTTAAAAAATAAATATCCACCCGTGCGAAGCCGGGACGGGCCGCTAGTTTTATATAGCAACGAAATCAAGGTTTGTGTAAAAGAAACAACAAACGACACGTGTATGGTTAAATATCAGGAATGTTGCATGCGTGTCGTTTGTCTAGATGCACAACCAGATATAAGGTTGATTTCTCGCATCTCTTCTAGGGGATCAAGATGGTTGCGAGAATTCGCATTTATTTATTTTAACATACAAATAAGATATATAGTATACAAACCTAGGAGCTGAAGAGGAATTATACACGATCCACCCGATATTTCCCCTCCTTAAAATAAAAGAAATAAAAAATATGGGATAAAAATTAGGAAAGAAAATTAATATTGTTCGTGTATGTATAGGGTTGCCAACTTTTTCAAAACCCAATAAAGGACGGATTTGGCGACCAAAAAAAAAAAAGTCCACGCAATCAACAAAACAAAAACAAAATTTCCCTTTTAAACCATTCAGTGGGCATTAAATATATTACTTAACAAACTTTGTTTAAATTGGAGTCCATTTGGTGCCCGGGGCATGATAGACCCCCTTGCTACGCCACTGGAAAAATTTAATTAGTTAATTTGAAATTTTACTACTCTACATAATTATTTATGTACCATAATATATGACCCCTTTATTTTGAAAGTGAAGTAAGTCAAAAGAAACATTTTAGAATTGTAATATTCACCAATGTTCTGCAATTCACATGAAAATGACACCAATAAAATGTATTCAATTAAGTATTTCATTTAAAAATAAATTCGTTTTACGACAAAAATATTAGAAACTAGCGGCCCGTCCCGGCTTCGCACGGGTGGAGATTTATTTTTTAAATATTAGAAGGGTCTTTGTGCATGAAGTTAGACTACAGAGAATATTAGACGCGACAGACATGAATGTGAGGATCATTAGATACAGATGTATGCGGAACAAATCTTTCCTCTTTATAATATTTCTATAGATTATATTATTTAAGTTTAAGTAGGGATCCCTAATTTTTTCTAGTAATAAATATAGCCTATGTTACTCAGGGATAATATAGCATTCTAATGGTGAAAGAATTTTTGAAATCGGTCAAGTAGTTTTTGAGTTTATTCGTTACAAACATATAAAAATACAAATTATTTAAGTTTTAGTAGGGATCCCTAATTTTTGCTAGCAGTAAATATAGCCTATGTTACTCAGGGATAATGTAGCATTTTAATGGTGAAAGAATTTTCGAAATCGGTCTAGTAGTTTTTGAGTTTATTCGTGTCAAACATCCATACAAACCTTTCCTCTTTATAATATTAGTATGATATTTTGAATGGCATTTTATTGAGGCAGATTTTAGAAAAACCCTGTATTACATTACCGTAATGCATTTTTCTAAGAAATTTTTGATATCTCGAGTCCGGTTGCTACTAATTACAATTCCGGGAACAATTGATATTTTAAAAATTTTAAACATTCATTTCAGAAAAGATTTTAGAAATTTTAAAAAAAATATTCAAAAAGTCTAATGAAGTCATTGGGTGAAGAACACTTAAATTTATTTTAAATGTTTTCCTTAGTCTTCTATCAATTCACATCAATTCCACAACACCAACTAACAGTGAATTCATTTCGATTACATTTCGAGTAAAACTAATTTCAGAACACCAAAATTTCATTTTCGAAATTTCAATTCACAAAATTTTCGTTTTCCATTCCAATCGAATTCCAGAACAACGATTTTCGTTTTCACCATTCCATTTCACAGAAAGTGAAATGCAGAACATGGGTGATTATCTAAGATTTTAGAATGACGAATGAAACAATTTCGAAAATATTCATACAGCTGAAATTACTACTTTTGAAAATTAAATGCCATTTGCTGCTTCTTGATTTACATCTTGTAAGCAAATTAGACTTTCGAATAGTGTCAAAATTGTTTGTTTTATTTCCTTTCATATAATTAATGCCTAATTAATGGAACGATTTTAAAAATAAAGGACATTTGAGGCTCCGATAAAGGACAAGGACAAAAAAACAAAATAAAGGACTGTCCTTTCCAATAAAGGACGGTTGGCAACCCTATGTATGTATTGAAAGTTTCGTACTTTTTTAGCAAAAGAGAAAAAAAAGGCTTTTATTTAAGTGATAAAATGAAAATGCATATATGGAATATGGCGTTACCACACGACTCCATTGGACTTATTTAAAGATTTAGGGCCCTATTATGGAATACGATCGTAATTGTATCGTGTTAACGTAAGGCGTGTTGTTGTTAGTGGAAAACAATAACAACAACACGCCTTACGTTAACGATACGATTACGATCGTATTCCATAATCTGGCCCTTATTTTCAGTCGGACTCTAAAAATTGGACTTTTTTTCAGTCGGACAAAAACGTAGACTTTTTACGAGACTTATTTTTGACATACTGAAATTAAAAATGGTGGCAATGAATTAAATGCATACGAGTGTATGTAATTGCAACGATATTTCAGATATTTTTAATTTCTAGACCTTTTTTTTAGAAAAAATAAATTTGGCGCCTGCATACGACAGCAATAAAATGTAAACAATTTGTTCATTTCATTTAAAAATAAATTTGGCTTAAAATTCGTATCATTTTATGAAAAAAATACTAGAAATATTCGTAATGATCATGGAATGGATTTTAGAAAGAATCTTTATTGCATTGACGTACCGTAATGCATTTTTCTGAGAAATTTTTGATATCTCGAGTCTGGTTTCTACTAATTACAATTCCGAGAAGGATTGATATTTCAAAAATTTCGAAAATTTTTCTCAAAATAATTTTTTTATGAGAAAATTTTAGAAATAATAATGATTTTAGTTGGATCTTTTTTTTTATAAAAAAAACATTCATTCCTGTCAACCGTAACGCATTTTTAGTTGAAACAACATATATAAAATATTTTTATAATAAATTTATGCAGCAAAAATTTCATTGTTTCTTCGTCAACGGCCTTTTTACAAATAAAATGTCAGGACATCAACTACAAATTTAATGTCTTCAAAATGGCGCCCGTAGACTGAAATTAAATCTTGAAACAAGTCCAATGGAGTTGCTGGGTTAGACGACAGGTTGGTACGTATCGCTCGTTTTGTGATCATTGAATACGTTCAAAGGGAATCGTCAATCCATTCCCTTTTATCATACGAATACGAGCGATTGTGAATGGCCGAACAATTAATTTTTAGCTTCAATGGTACCAAAGGCAAGTGAAAGTGAATTGAATGAGTTAAGAGAATCTCAGTTACGGCGTTTTGCAGGATAGGCACCATTATTCAAAATATTGTCCATCGGGGAAGCTATGGCTTTTTCCCAATTTTTTTGAAAGCAAATCACGAATTCCGTCCCAAAAGATCGGCCCATCTTTTGATGCTATGAACGTGAATCAAGCCAATTTTTGAGTTCTTCAAAAGAAGTGAAGCGTTTTCCAGAAAGGTGATTTATTCTGCATGGATCGAAACAAGTGGTAATCAGAAGGATCAAGATCTAGGGAATACGGTGGGTAGGGTAATGACCTTCAACCGTCTGGAAATAGTTGATTGATCAACATTTAATGATTCTGCAAGTTTTTCTGTCTCCAATTCTTCTACACCCAATATTTTCCATTGGAAGAAAATAAATATAACCCATAAACCAAGTATATTCTTGTTAATCATCTTTTTTCGTATAAAACAATTGTAGCAAGCGAGAGCATAAATATTCTTATGGCACAAAAAATAATTTTTTTCAAATATAAATAAAAATCAGAGCGGCAACAAAATGTATAATTTTAAAAAATAAACCCAAGATCAATCATCAGTTTTCACATCTTGTCGAGATTCATTCTACTGTTTACTTATGTATACTGTGAAAAGAAGTTGACAGGCGATTTGACATTTGTATCGGTCAATTAGAACAGTTCATACAAAGAACGATGATTGACCGACTAATCGCATAGTGTAAGTTTGTGTGTGTGGGTTTCAGTTGTACAACTGAGTCAGCCGATTAATCGTCTTGTATATGGGGCCGTTTTATTTTTTTCCTCTTACGTCTCAGATAAGCATAGTTTTTTTCTAAAAATTGCGACATTTACACATTTTAATTAAACACCAATTGCAATGCTTGAAAATTGCGCGCATAGTTCCTTTAATAAAAATAGTCATTTTTATCATAGTTCATATTTAAAAAAATCATATTATGAATGGTATTTTTTTTTTTTTAGTTTTCCTGAAAATATTTCATAATTGGAAAAGCATTTCAAAGGAAAATTCTCAAAAAGATCCTGTAAAATATCACGCAAAAAAAGGGAATTCTTTTGCTGGAAAACTAAAATTTTATTTTTTTTTATTAAGGAAAACATTTGGTTTTCTTTTACTGAGACCATTAGAAAAAGGAGACCATACATAAGGATTTTATATTGTTCTACAAAAAAAATAGTGAAGGGAAACAAATCATTCACAAAGGACATCTTTTTCATTTTCTTGTAGTAAACTGAAAATTCGACATACATGAAAAAAAAACCAAGGAAACATTCATTTAATTGAATCGTAAACTCGATTTCATCGAAATCATATCGAAATTTCGATTTGATTTAGTTTAAAGCATAGAAGAAATGGCAATGTATTTTCGATACGATTTACTCTCAATCGAATTATAAAATTCAACACCTAGAATATAAAATAGAAATCGAATTGCATAAATCAATTTGATCGAAATCGTATCTAAAAACAAAAAAAAAAAAGTATATAATGATAATCATTTTTCGATTCGATTGAAACTAAATCGAATCGAGTACCACAATTCTACTACTAATACTCATGGAATATATAAAACAGTAGTGGAATTGCGATATATAAAGAAGCAGGGGCCCTATTTTGGAATACAATCGTACAATCGTTGTTCTTATTGTATTCCACTAACAACAACACCCCTTACGTTAACGATACGATTACGGCGATCGTATTCCATAATTGGGCCCCTGTAATGGAATCAGTAAATTCGTTTTGAACAAAAAATCGTATTGAACATAGGAATGAATAGTAAATCCTCGCGTTCGCGTCCATTTAATTTTTGAATATAAAAAAAAAACGATTTGATCAAAATCGTGTTAAAAAAAAATCATATATAAAAGAATATTAGTAATCATTTTCCGATTCGTTTCAGTCTTAATCGAATTATAAAGAAAATTAATTCTTGCAACGGAATAATTATTGTGTAATTCGATTGAAATTAAATCGAATCAAAAAAAAATGTATTTACGATTCTTATGCTTTTTCGATAGATACGTGTAAAACTCGATTCGACCTAAATAGTATCGAAAAAGCATAGAAATTGCAATGCTTTTTCGATAAGATCTATACAGTCTCAATCGTAATATACGATTCCACTCCAGTTTAGAGATATGTAATCAAATCGAGTAATAATAAAACAAATCGATTTCACTCATGGAATCTATAAAGCAGGAATGGAATCGTGTGTAATCCGGTTGAGGGGAGATACTAAATCGAGTCGAAAATGTGTAATTGGCTATTTCGATATGATTTTAGTACAAATTGTGAATTCGATTTAGTGAAAATCGAACTCGAACTCTTTTTCGATTCGATTTATAATCTCAAAATCGTATTATTTTACACACAGGATTCCCATTCTCCATCACGATTTTTTTTTGTATCATAATCTGCAATAAAAAAGAAATAGAATAAAAATATGATAAATTTCACATGATTTTTTTTTTAATTTTTTTTTTAGTCTTACATTTAAATATGTATATATATTTTCTTTCTTTTTTTTCTTAAAGATAGTACGAAATAAGTTTATATATTTCTACATTTTTATTTATAATTTTTTTCTCGTTTTTTAAAATATCTAAATTTATTATCTTTTTTCCTTTTTGTTGAATTTTTTTTTATATTTTCGTACTTTTTTCCTTTTGAAAAAAGAAATTATTTCATAATTTTTTTTTTTCTTCTGTTTTAATACTAAAAACTTAATTTTTCACTAAAAATAAAAAATATTGAGTTTTTTTCTTTCTTTTTTAATAATTATAATAAAAAAAAGACATTTTTTTATTAGTATAATATATAAAGTATAAGAAAAATGTGTTAATTATTTTATTTACGACAATAATTATTATTTTTCTTTGAAATGAATTTTTTAATCTTAAACGCGCGCTCGCTAAGAAAACAAGAAATTATTTTAAGCCGTTTCTAAAGAAAAATATTTCTTTTATACAAAAAAAAAAGAAAAAAAAAATTATTAAATTTAAAATATATTTTGTTTTTTTTTTTTAATATATACAAATCTTATATTTTTCATATATTTATAACTAATTAATAAAAAAAAGGGGACAAAAATTGTTAAAAATACTTTTCTTGCTTGTAGAATTCTTCTGTCATGATCATATATGTATATATATATATATATATTTCTTTTTTCTTATCGCTATCTCTTCTTCCGTCATTGGCTGCACCTTTTGGTCGAGAATCAGTGCAATAGAATTCTGTAAGACGACAATCGATTGTCACACACTTTCATTACTACGTAAGACCAGTTTTGTCACTTAAACAAAAACAGCAAAAATAAGATAAATCTTAAGAAGGTGGTCTAACATTTATCAGTTCATAACTGTCAGTCGTGTTTGACAGCATCCAATCAGTTTACCGTTAGCTTTTTCCATTTTCTTCTCTACACACTGCACCGATCCAGAGTTTTTGGCTGACAGAGCCTTTTCATGGCAATACGACGAATTCATTCATAATTTTGGTGTATTATTTTTGTGTGTTTTGGAAGAAAAATCTGTTGATAGAAAGACTGATGATTGCACTCACATGAAAATTGTTTAGTTTTGACTAACATAAACCATCAGTTTTGTTTCCTTACATTCAAACTGGTCAGTTTTTTCTCAGTTGCTGCAAAATTTGATGGAAAACTGATAAATGTGAGTCCTGCGTTAGATATCGTGTGATATCGTGTTATTACATTGAGATCAAATCGAATCAAAAATTCACATTTTTAAATGCTATGCTAATTTGAATTATTTATAATTCGATTAAGACTAAATATCGAATCGAATACGATACGTTTTTATCCCCATTAAATCGAGTTCACGATTCTATTACTGTTTTAAAATATTCTATAAATGAAATCGTTTTAGTTAATCGCTTTGACCCAAAGTATAGAAAAACCATAGCCATACATTTTCGATTCACGTTAGAGGCTCAATCAATTCCATAAGTAAAACTCATTATTAGTATTTGTAAGAAAAAAAAAGTGTAAATACATTTATTTTTATACATTATACAGTTTTCTTTCTCTCTCTCTCTATCTCTTACAAATACTAATGAGTTAAATTTCTAAAGAAATAAAATGACACCAAAAATTAATATACCAAGAAGTCAGCACACGTAAGTTATTTCACACTTGATACTTTTAAGACTGAAGTGAGCAAAATTGCCTAAAGCCGTGCGGCTTATATTGAAGTCGCTTCTTATTTCGCTTCAAATTTCAAATTAAGCTTACATGCCGATTCTGATGCGTTGTGAAAAAATTTTTATAGTCATAACAAAATTTCTTACTACAAAAATATTCTGATATGAATTTTATAACAGTTTAAATTGTTATAATTCGAGCAAGTTGTTATGGGTATTTAAGAACAAATTTTTTATACTGGTGGAAATTTTTCCATATTTTGATCAATTACCAAAAAAATCACTCGGAAAACACCTAAAATTGCTTTGTGATGCAAAATCGATCAGAACTTGTGATTTTTTTTTTTATAACAGTTGTAAGTTATGAGCGCATTATAGCGGAATTTTATATGTGTTCTCTCTGAGTGATTTAATTGATAAATATGGAATAACTTCCATCATTTTTTGAAACACACACAAAAAATTTTAGACGTATAGAAACATTTCAAACCTATTCAACATTTTTGAGAGTACTTCTCAAATAACTATGACAACTTGCTCGAATTATAACAGGGTAGGCATTATGTACGGTGACAGGCGATTGTCGCTCGTTGCTTTCATATGATTTTAGAAGTTGATGTTTATGTTTTTGTCAATTTTTTATTTTACTTTATTCTTATTTATTTTCTTTTTTTTTAAGGCAAAAAAATTAATTTGAAAATATTATTTGAAACATTAAAAATATTTGCCTTCTTTTTGAGTAATATCGCCTGTCGCCGTACATAATGCCTACCCAGTTTAAAAACTGTTATAATTTCATATTTTGGACATAATTATGACCCGTTCGCTAGAATACGAATTTTCGTAGCAGTCATAATTTCAGTCAGAATATTATTATCATAAATATTTATGACAGCAAAACTGTCACAATGCCAGAATAAGCGGGATAGTCTTAAAAAAATGTATGTCAATGACATTATGACCGGGGGGGGGGGGGTCTTAGGATCAACCGGTTCAACTTATGAGCTGGATTTTTCATGACACATGCTATCAGATTCCAACTATCTCTCTCTATTATATTTAGGGTATTTATTATCTTTCGTAAAAACTATGTCGTAAACTTCGTATTTCTTATACAAAAATTTTCGAAAGACAACGTTTACGATTAATACCGAGGGTTTTATGAACGAATACAATGAATATGGATGAATGAAAAAATATACAGATTACGCTTTCCCATATTCCAAATCGATTTTTTCTGCGCACCTACGACACAGGGGACATGAAATACATTGTTTATGTGAAAAATTACGATTATTTATTTCAAAGAAAATTACACGTGTTGTCAAAAAAGTATCAAAATAAATATTTAAAAGGGCCGACATGCGCATGGCGTAATCTGTATATTCTTTCATTTATGATGAATATACCCTTATTATATATCGATATTTTTGTTAATGGAAAAAAAAGTGACTAAAAATGTCTTTGTCGTCGCCTTATAGAATTTCACTGCCCACACATTTTCTGTTTTTTTTGTTTGTTTTTGTTTGGAACTAGAATTATAATATTTTAAAAATATCCGAAATTAATAAATAAGTTTCTATTATATTTAATATTTCTTTTTTCAAATACGATTAATACCTTTTTTTGTTTTCTTTAAATTCTAAAATCTTTCTCTTTCGTATATCTAAAAACTTTCTTTTTATCAATGATGATTTTGTGCATTCAAGAAGATAAAAAAAATCATAATTTAAAAAAAAAAAAAAAAAACTTAATATTAAATATTAAATGTTTTTTCTTTACATATCAATATATATATAAAAAAAAAAAAATTCATTAAATTGGATGAGGCAGGCAAACTAAAAAAAATACTTTTTTATTTTTGAGTTTTATCATTAGCACGTCGTAAATCTTTATCACGACTACTACTACTATTATTATTATTACCAGTACCACCGCCGCCGCCACCACCACTTCTTGCATCATAATTATTTCTACGATTATTATTATTTGTTCCATTTCGTGATCCATTATTACCGCCACAACCTGCTGGACCCCAACGTTCATTAGCACGTGAATTATTACCACCACCGCCGCCGCCTTGACGGAAATTTCGATTTCCTCCAGAACGATTTGAACGATTATCTTGTATATCATGTCCTCCACCTCCTCCTCCGCGTCCATAAAAATTACCACCTCCACCACTATTATTATTATTACCACCACTTTGCTGCTGTTCAAACATATTATAATTTTGTTGTTGTTGATGATCATCATTATAATTATTCCCTCCCGGACCACCAGATGAAAATCCACCATCTTGTCCAATTCCACTGACCATACCACCACCACTATTACCAGAATTATCAAATGGATTATATTGTATACCAGGTGCTATACCTAATAGACCTGGTCTAGCATCACCAAAACGTGGACCAAATGGTAACATTGTACCCATAAAACGTTGTTGATTCATATTCATTGGTGGTGGTCCACGCATAAAATCTAATCCCATATTGTTTGGTATTGGACCATTAACAATACCACCGCCGGTTGTAACATTTTGTGGGCCACCTAACATACCACCCATACCACCTGTACCATCCATTATACCACCCATCATACCCATACCGCCACCCATTACAACACTACCAGTACCAATTAAACTACCTGGTCCCATTATATTATTACCACCAATCATTGTTGATGAATTATCACCATCCAATTCACCATCTAATTGTAAAATTTGTCCATTCCCATCAATATATATACCTAAATTTGTTAAAATTTGCTGTAAATATTGATTTGACATTATAAATTGCATATCGAAAACTTTTTGTGGCGACTGATCTTGATGGAATTTTTTCAATTCCGTCGATACCAATGCCAATTGTTGATTAACCATTATTTTAAATTTTGAATTCAAATTTTTATACCAATTTGATTTTTGCAATAATATTCGTATATCTAAATTTTGAAATTTATTTGTTGCTGTTAAACCGGAACCAGTTAATTCAGGATTTTCACGTTTACGTCGAGGATCGATTCGTGGACCACTAGTACATATTGTCGATAGTGATGGTGTCACCAATGTTGAAGTATTATTCAATTTCTCACTAGTATTATTATTGATCATCGATAAATCATGAATTTTATTACTTGCTGTTGTATTAATTATGCTATTTGAATTTTCACTATCTGAACCAGTACCATCCTGTTGTTGCGCACCTGCACCACCACTACTACTACTACCACTACTACCAAATATTGATTCTTTTAAACAAAATATTCTTCGTAAACGTGGATCTAATGTTTTATCTGGAACTGGAACACTTCGACGTATTTCACTATAATCTGGTTTCGGTATTTCGACTTCATAAACCTAGAAAATAAAAAAAAAAAATAAAAAAATTTTTTAAATTCATTTTAAATACTAAAAAAAATTATATATATTATATATTGTTCTGTTCTGGAACAAAAAAAGAAAAAGAAATACTAAAAACCCGCCTCTATAAACAAACAAAAAAAATTCCGACAAACTGGTTTATGTTATTGAGATCCTGACTGACGTCATAATGACGTCAAACTGAATTTTAATTATAGTCTGTTATGAACAAGATTTATACTTGAATCCATGAGAATCAGAATCTTCCTAAAATATCCTAATCGATCATCTATTAAGAGTTATATACAAAAATCACATAGCATGTGAGCTGCTGATCGACTGATCAATTTGACAGTTGGATACTAAATCGGATATCGGATCGAATTGTGTGTGCCCTTACCGAAGCATTCTCGATGTGTGCCATTTCAAATGTTGTGTTTGTTGCATTCGAATTATAAGCAACGTTTTTAGATTTCTAAATTTTTTTGTTAAAAATTCTGCCTTTCCCTGGAAAAAATTCAAAAAAGAAATAGAGCCACCTATTTGTTCACCGTTGAAATATAAAAATGCAACTAAAAATTGATGCACAAAATTGTTTGTTATTGTCACGCCCACTTTTAACGTCTACAATTAATAAAAAACGCGATAATTTCCGACATATTTATCGCAAAAAAGCGAAACTTGGCAAGTGAAATTCATGTGGTTACACTGCCAACATCAACTACATCAAAAGCTGACGGGTGTTTTGGGATCTTGCCACGCCTACTATTAATATAAAATTTTCTTAAGGTTTTAATGAGAACAGTATAATAAACTCTTTTTGTTTTTTGATGAATAAAATTCATTTGAAACCCGAGCAGGGTTCGTAATTTTACTAGTATTGTATAAATGTAAAATTTTGTTCTCTGCTCTCTGAGTATACCAAAATTTAAAAAATAAATGTAAAAAGAAAACACAAACCTTATATGGAATAGTAGTATGTGATGAAATTGAACCATCGATTTCTGTAGCTGGTGTATAATTTGATAAACCCGGTTTAAATGGTAATCTTAAATCAATATCACCTTTAAAGAAAAAAATCAAATAATAAAATTATCAACAACAAAAAAAAAAAACAAATAAAATAAAATATTTACAATTTGTTGTATGAAATAATGATGACATTCGCATGTCCTTATCAGCCTTTTTATTTGATAATTGTTCATCATCATCAATATTAATTGGTGAACCATCATAAATACTAGTACGCTGGTATTTTGGAAATGAATCTGATGTTGGTGTTGTTGTTGTTGCTGCTACTCCTGCTGCTGATGTAGCTGTTGCAGCATTATCAGAATTTGATAAAATTTTCTTATCATAATTATCTTTAATTTGATTAAATTTATATCCACCAAGTCTTGGATCACGATAATCATTATTACGTTGATCTTGATCTTGTTTTTTATCATCTTGACTATTATTTGTATTATTATTGATATTATTATTATTATTAGTATTACTATTAATGGAATATAAATTTGATATTGTTGAACTAAAATCAATCATATTTGTTATTGTTGATGTTGAATATAATGATTTTGGATCATATGTTGCTGGTAGAGGCATTTGTTCTTGAATAATAACATCTTTATCACTATCATCATTATCATCATTGATTTGAATATTATCATCTTTTTGTGAAGTTAAATCGATCTATATAAGAAAAATTGAATGAAAAGTAATTATATTAAAAATTGTTTGATGTATAAGAGAGAGTTCTGAGATCTAAAAATTGAAAGAGCTCGTAACTTTTTTTGACTTTGATATATTTGAATAACCAAAGTTGCATGCATAAAATGGGCAAATATAAATGTTGTTTACATTTACGCCACTTTTCAACTAATTAAAGACGAGCGCTGGAACATAAGTTGGTTATTCCTTAACTGGATTTGTTATGTCAATAAAATAGACCGACGAGGACCGGAGTTATTAAGCAAAAACCAGGGTGACCAGAAAGAAAGTTTTGTCGTTTTTTTTTTAATATGTTTTTTTGTGTAAATTAATTATATTGGTTAACTAACATAAAGAGACAGAGATAGCATGTTAAATTTCAGTAAAATCGGTCAAAGGATAGTGTAGAAAGAAATAACCCTAGGAGAAAATAAGTTTGGGTAGGCATTATAATCTACGGCGACAGACGATTGTTGCTTGTTGCCTTTCGGCATTCCATACGGCGATAACGCAGCATATTGATGAATTTGAGGCGACAGCTCAAATCCTTTAAGAATTTTACATTTATTTATGTATTTTGCATTGCCATGTTTCATTCGGCTATAGGCCGATTTTCAATTACTATATCTTATATATTAAGATGTATTAATTGAAAAATAGCCTATGATCGGCCAAAAGTCATACTTCACGATTAACTTCTTGGCCATTCCGTGCTATATATACAAGGAGGAGTCCAAAGTAATCAGGACTTTTTTAATCTAGCGCCCCTAGTGGCGCCATCTATATGTCGACTGGTGCGTTAGAATCTGCTATCCTTTATCGACTTCCTGTGAGAATTTCATGACATTTCATCTATTGAAAGTGAAGTTATTGCGTTTTAACTGTCAGTATGTTTGTGTCATCGGTGCGAAAATGAGCTTCGAACGACCAAAAATTGCTCAGAATTCAACATTCGAAGGACATCATTAAAGAGGTCAAAAAGGACAAAAACTTCCTTTATAACATTGTGACTGGTGACGAAACGTGGTGTTTTCAATATGATCCCGAAACGAAACGCCAGAGTGTTGAATGGAAGGCGCCGGACGAGCCGAAACCCAAAAAATCGCGCCTGGAGAAGTCAAAAGTGAAGACAATGCTGATTTGTTTTTATGATTCCAAGGGTATTGTCCACAAAGAATTTGTTCCACCCGGTCAAAACGTTAATGCGGTATTCTACCTAGGAGTTTTGAAGCGTTTGGTGCGCCGTATTCGACGTGTTCGGCCCGAATATCGCGAAGATGGAAGTTGGCGTTTGTTGCACGATAATGCGCCGTCTCATCGATCGACGCTTGTGACCGATTATCTCACCAAAAATCACATTTTAACCATCAACCACTCCCCGTATTCACCGGATATGGCACCGTGCGACTTCTACCTTTTCGGAAAAATGCATTTGCCGATGAATGGAAAGCGTTATGCAGACGTAGAGGCTTGCACCGGCATACTGGCGGCCATACAGGCCAACGAGCTAAAATACTCGTTCGACATGCTTTTGGACCGTGCAAAAAGCTGTATTGAAGCAGAAGGAGACTATTTTGAATAAAATCAATTGATTTTGCCGAAAAAACCATTTGTTCTGTTTTTTTTTTTAAAGTCCTGATTACTTTGGACTCCACCTTGTATATATAAGAATAATAATAATATACAAACCTTTGAAATTTCATCTTCACTTGCACACCATGTTTCATCAATTAATAATTCTGGTTCATCTTCATTTAATACATCATCATCATCATCATCATCTTCCTTATCATCATCATTATTATCATCAACTGTTGTTGTTCGAATATATAAGAAAAAAGAAAAAGAAAAAATTTTTTCAAATATATTTTTTAAGTTCCAAAACAAAGATAAAAAAAAAAAACTAATTTAAACATACTTAATAAATCATTTAGATCTGTTTTATGCGTATTCAAATTTGAATCTTTTAAATATTGTGAATAATCAACAATTGAAGTTTTTGTGAGTGATGATGTGGATTCATCATCACTTTCATTCTCATTACCAGATCCATTAGCACGTCCACCGCCTACGACGACGACACCACCACCACCACTTTCAGATTTTCCTATTATTCCGGATGATGTTGTATTATTTTGTAATAGAATATCTTTACCAGAATTTGGTGCTGTTGCTTCTGGTGATGCAATACCAACATCAAATAATGTTGGATTTATTATTGATTCCGGTTTTGTATCACATTTTATTATTTTATCATCATCATCAACTATATTTATAATTTGTGATTGTTGGACTGACAACGATGACGACGACGACGGCGATGACAACGCCGATAAAAATCTCATATCAATATCTTGATTATTTATTGATAATGATTTATTATTAATTTCATTATTAAATATTGATGAATTTTGTTGTTGTTGCTGTTGTTGTTGTTGAATTGTTTGATGTGATGATTTCATTATTAAACATGAATCAATACCACCAACACTACCACCAACAGATGATGATGATGATATTAAACCTAATTTTTGTATATTCAATGAATTCAATTGTATCTCATTTATTTGGCTAATACTTAAACCGAAATTATTTAATTGTGCAACAGTTAATTGATTCACTTGTTCCAATGTTTCAATACCAATTTCAGATAATTTTTCAATTTGTTCTGGTGTTATAACACCATTTAAATTTTTTAAACTTAATACATTCATTGTATTTGATGATACAGAAGATAATGCCTGACCAGTTATACCACCACCGATATTTGTATTTAATTGATTTGATTTCATTATTGCATTAGTATTATTATTACAAATACCTAAACCACCAACACCAAGCATAGATGGTGGCGGTATATTAAGTAAATTTGGTAACATTGTAGTTTGTCCAATTGATGTTGATGATGCCGTTGTTGTTCCTGCTGGTACTATTCCTGCACCTTGTTGTATCGTTGTTTGTATTGTATTATCACACCAACGTGATTTACGTGGTTTATTATTATCATTTTTTTGTTGTTCTTTATCCATTTGATTATCTTTACGTGGTGATACAATTGGTGGTTTTATAACCATATCTAATAGCGATGGTATTACAGGATTTTGTTCAATAATTGTATTATTATTAACATTTTTCATTTGTGCTGTTAATAATGTACCACCACCATTATTTGGTAGAACATTTGTCATCATTATTGATGGAATACATGATGATGATGATGATGATAATTGTGATTGTGATTGCGATGATGATGGTAGCAATGTATTTTCAATACCATGTTCAATGCATAATTTTGCATGTGTTTTATCAATTAAACTTGTTGCACTTTCACGACTAATACGTCGAAAATTACCAAGTATCTCCTTTGGTGCAGTTTCAATATGTTTTAATAATATATTACGTAATTGTTCCGTTAATGGTTTACCATGTGAAAATTTACAGCTACCTTTAAAAACACATTCCATACCCAAATAATAATATTTACATGGAAAATCTGAATGCATATATGAACATTTTTCTTTTTTTGCACAACATTCCATTAAATAAAATTTACATAATTCTAATTTACGTTGTGCACGTGCTTCATGTGAACGTTGACAATCATTCTATGGAGAAAAAAAAAAAAATATTAAATAGAAATTTTTTTTTAATATTCTCATAAAAATTCAAATTTTCTTGTTTTTGCTTTGAGAAATGACGGAAAAATATATTATTACATTTGAACATTTTCCCAGCATATTTGGAATACATACATCCATTTCCATATCACGATTTCGACGTTTATCATTATGTCCTCCTCCTCCACCACCGGTACTACCATTACCGCCTCCACCACCACCACTACCACCTTGTGAACTACTCAAACGACCACCATTTTTTTTTTGACGTCGATCTTTATTTCGTCGATTCTGTCGACGTTCTTCATATGACATTTTACGATATTCCATCGAATCATAACTATCATATGATGAGATTGAATCGTCTGTATCATAATATCCAGATTGTTGCATTGATGATAGAATATGATGATCACCACGTAATGGATTCATCATTATTGTTAAAGGTGGTGGACTTCCGCCACGTATACATAACATTTCATAATCATCAATATCATCTGATGGTGGTTGTGGTGATCCTCCTGATGTTATTTTCATATCATCAGAATGTTTAATTTTTTTCTAAAAAAAGAAATGAAATAAAATTTAATGTTTTTCTTACATTTTTCCCCCCGCTTCTAAAAATCAATAACAAATATCTAAATATTTATACCCTTTTCTCTTTTTCCGCATCACGTTTTTTTCGTTTTTTCCCTTTACTACTTCTTGACTGTTGTTGTTCAACATCTTTAATCATAATTGGATAATCTTTATTCAATAAATGTGATTCTTCAATACGTTTTTCAATTTTTGGAAATTGCGGTTCAATACCATCTTTTTTTAATGCAGCTGCAATTGCATTTTCAATATTTCCAGCGAAATCATCTTGAAAGATAGAAATGTTTTTTTTTTTGTGAATTTTTATTATTATTATTGATGCAAGAGAAAATAGCTTACCATCAACAATTTCTGGTCTTTTAAATTTTCCTTTTTTCATCGTTGTACCACCACCAACACCAGCCCCGCCACCACCAATCGTTGTACTAACTGTTGTTGGTGATGATGATATTATTGTTGCTATTGATATTAGATCTGTTATTTCTCCACTATTATCTTGACTTATTGTATTACCACCAATTTCATTGGTATTATTATCGAAATTATATTCTGATAATTGTGTTTTTAATGATGATGGAATATCGATTGCAGCTTTTGTTGTTGTTATACCTCCAGGACGTTCAACACTTACAATTTCAGGTTCTTCATCATCATCATCAGATTCAATTTCACCATCTTCTAAATCATCGTCTGGAGCACCAATTCTAATCTCATTATCATCTTCCATAATTTTTTTTTTCTTGATTTCTTGTGTGTATTTTTTCTTTTCTGTTCCTAGGACTACTGGCTTCTTAGGATTTCTTTTGCCCTCCTATTTTTCTAGAAAATCTTTTATAAATGGAAAAAGAAAAAAAAAATAATTATACATTGTTGTTGTTGTTGTTTGGGGAAAACTGTTTCATTCATAAAAGATTCTTTGTCATAAAAGAATATTTATTCATTTTCTTAGAAAACGTACTTTTTTTTTACTTTGTAAATCGATTGCAAAATTATAATTACAATTTTCTTTTTCAATTTTTATTAATCAAGAAAAAAAGATGAAAAAGTTTCAGAGATATTTATCGAGTCATTTTCTGTAATACACATATATAGAACACACACACTATTATGTTTTTTTCTTTTGTAAGATTTGTTCATTATTTCCCCGCATGGAACGTATAAAAATGGCCGACGAAAAAAAAAATGAAAAAGGAAATATGGCCGCCGATTTTCATCATTCTTACTTCATAGCATTTTTTTTTTTTTGTGTTTGTTTTTTTTTTGGTATGGAATTTTAAATAATGTTTAAGATTGTTGTTTTGGATGTTTTTAAGATTTGTCTATACTAAAAAAAAAAAATCTTATTCTCAATTTTAAGAAAAAGAAAAAAAAAATGGCGGACGTTCGAAGCAGGAATTCTCGTCAGCTTTTTTCTTGTTTTGTTTTGCGCTTATGAAATTAATCTAATTTTGTTCTTTTGACATAAAATGAAAAACACTAAAAAAATTCGTCTAAATTTATAAAATTCTAAATTGTCTTCTTTTTTTTAGGCTAACAAGTTATATAAAAATCCTTTCTTTTTATTTCTTTTGTCTCTCGGTTTGACTTTCGGAATAGCATTGAAATTTATTTTTCTGTTTTTTAAGAAAAAAAAAAAGCATGGAAAATAAATCTCAAAAAAGGTATAAAAATGAAAAAATAAAAAAAAATTTTGCTATTTTCTTTTCTTTTGGTAATTTCAGTTGGAGTCTCAACCACAAACTGAAAATATGTTAACGAAACTTTTCCCCGCAATGACACAAGATATGCCATGAAAAAATAAATAAATAAATACTCTTTTCTCTCTCTCTCTTTCTTTCTTTCTTCATAGAGATTTTGTTGTGAATTTTTTGTTTCACGTTTTATTCGAAGAAAGGGGGAAAAAAATGGCACCCAATATATGTAACACATGCGGCGGCGGCGATAAACAAATATTTTCTTCGAATTACAAAAAAAAAAAATAGTTTTCTAATAAAATTTCATTCTTAATTAAAAATTAGTAACAATTAGTTAAAAAAAAAAAAAAAAAAAAGTTTAATAAAAGCTGAGAACGTTTCTTTATTTTTTTTTTTGTAGTAAAATATATTTTGAGATTTAAATTTGTGCATGTTCAGGAAAACATCTATTAATTTCATAAAAAGAGAACACGTTAAACAGAAAAAAGACAAAGATAGAGATATAAGTACACGAAAAAATATTACACACTTTTTTTTTCTCGGAATCAAAAATGCCTGCCATCGGAATTTTAATAGAAAAAAAAAACCGTAATTTATGACAAAGAAATACAATTAAAGGAACTTGTTTTGCTTTTTTCCGCGTTTTCCCTTCTCCTCTATCTATCAATCCGTCTCTCTCTCTCTCCCTTCGCAACACTCTTTTGTTCGTTTTCCTTTTTTAAGACTTAAAAAAATAATTTCTTTTAATTTTTTGCCCTGGGAAGGAAATATTTTCGTTTTTTTTCTTTTCTCTTGGATCGCTTTTTACACAGCACTTAAAAATTTCATTAAAAATGAACAAATATATTTTTTTTATTGCCGCCTTGGTACACTCATAATTTTCTTTTTAATAAATGCTTTGGGACGAGTTTCTTTTTTTGGAAATCTAATAAAAATGTTCCCTCTCCTTTCGGTTTTCTTTCTCTTAAGAGAAGAAGAAAAAAATCTACACTTTTAAAAATTTATTATATACCAAGAAATGATACATCACATCATTCTGGTGAGAACACAATGATCGCACACCAAATCTCAAACCCAAAACAACGCAACGTAAGAAACGCGTAATGCCCTAGACATACTACAAGATTTAATCCAGTGAATTATTTTTTAATCGAGAATTGCGACAAATTCTGTTTTTCTGGATTAAAATTCATTCTCAATTATTCTTTGACATTTCTCAAAAAGGTTTCTATAAAATCTTTTTTTGGTTAGGAAATTTTGGAAGTAAAAAAGAAACTATTTATGAATATGCAAACATTTAAAATCTTAAAGAAAAAATTTAAAAATATTATATTTTTTTAAAAAAAGAATCATTTCCTTCAAAATACAAAAAATTAGAACCGCCAAATTCAAATCTGTGATTTTGTACTTTGTCTTCTTATTTGTTCCTTTTCAAGATTTATATCTATAAATTTGAGCGGTATTACCAGATTTAAAAGCGAAAACTTTAGTTTTATAACCGAAACGGGTTGTGTCGTGACGACCGAAACAAGACCAGAGTGCTGATATTGGCTCTAAAAAAAGGACCAGCACATCATATCGTATCGTTACTGATCCCACCTGCCGTCAAGTGTAGAGTCGCCGAGGAGGAATTGTCATTACATGTTCTATGTTTATGTGATTCCTTACCAAGCCTGCACAAGGAGGCTTTCGGTAAACCATTTTGAACATTGTCGGATGCCAAAAATTTGAACGTGAAAAAAAAATCTTACTCGATTACTGCATTGTTTCCAGTTGTTGGGACAGCCTGTTTTCGAACTTAAGACAGATCATTAGTTCCACACCCCTACCGTCAATTTGTACCCCTCGAGGGTAGTCGGCCGCAGGGCCTAAGTACAGACATTACCGCGTACGATTGAACGCATAAATGAAGACCGAAAAACCAACCAACCGATTTTCACTTGATTGGGCTTGATTTTGGTAAGAAATGATGCCGAAGGCATATGTACTTGGGTCGTGTTGATAAGAGAGAGACTCGTCGCAATGAGGCAAGTTTCTTATCTATGAAACCAAGTTTATCAATAGAAATCTCAACAAAATTGATTAATAAAAACTTATGTTCCACATTTATGCCAACTGGCAGCAGCTTTGTTCACCCAAAAACTGAGCATATTTAACAACAAACTTTTTTGGTTGTTCTTGTTCGTATGATTTGACTCTCAACGCGTTCGAAACTGATAACAGCTATTGCATGAAATTGTGAAATTAAAGTCGGACTTACTCTAATTCGTTTGTAACTTTTTCCCCTTTCCATGCGTTGTAGCAAAATTAGAAATGTATTTTTTTCTATTTTGACATTCACTTGAACACTTCGTTTGTGTCGTAAACTTTCGCGCTAAATAATTCCAATGGAAATGGAACCGGACAAAATAAAGGAATCGCAAGACTTTACAATTAAAAACCGTCCCGTTAGCTAGAGATTGGGATACACGTGTGCGGGGCGGAGGGTAATTAATACGATTCCCTTGACATGACATTATCGAGCGTGTGGCAAGAAAACTGTGCGAATGGGATACATGCCATGCCAATATATATCTATATAAGACGTACATCGTTGCACGTCGTATAAAATATATTAAGCAGCGTTCGTCTGTCTCACTCCTACACAGGTTTTTTCTTGTATAACTACACGCAGTAATATTTAATATCGAGCTTGACCAACATATTGCGTTTTATTGTTGCTTCCACTGTTTTCAAGAAAAAAAAAATGCCGGCAAAAAAACGCAAAAAAAAACGAATTGAAATGTCAAAATAAAACATTTTGACAGGTAGTGTACTACTTTTTCGTCAAAACCGGACAAAACTTAAATGCATATGAAAATTTTTTGTTGTGTACTTCCCATACCCCAAAAAAAAATTCCTCTAGAAAAAAAGACGCGTTTTTTTTTCTTCCTACTTATACGAAAATTCAAGCTACATTTCCTTTTTTATCATAAATAATTTCAAAAATGCATTTTGAAATTATTTTGGCCTCCAAAAAAAAGTAAAAATTTTTTAAATGAAAAAATATTTCTAGCGTTTTTTGTTTGTCACCACCATGTCCGCCTATTCACCTTTTTTTTGTTTTTTCCTTTTCTGTGCAATTTTAGATTTAGTTTTTAAAAGTAAATTTTTCAAAGCAAAAGCTATATAAATTAGTTTGATTTTTTTAAAATATAGTAAAAAAAAATGTTTTTCCAAATAAACTAATCTTTTTTTTTCAATAATTTAAAAAAAGATTTTTCTTTTTTTCCTATAAATGCCTCTTTTGAGTTTTTTGTGAGAGACTTTTTTCTGGACGTATTTTCTAGCACACTTTTTTTTCGTTTCTATTTTTGTGTTCGACAAGATGTGTTTGGTTATAAAAAGAAAAGGAAAAAATGTATGGAATTTCTTTTAAATCCGTTTCCCCTTCTAATTTATTTCAATCTGGCAAGAATTTCTGCGGGATTTTATTTCAGGCGCGCGACATCTATTCGTGAAAATTTTTAATTGAGATGAAAGGAGTTTTGTCGAAAAATTATTATTTTTTAGAATTTATTTGTAAAGAAAGAAAAGAAACAATTAAAACCATTTATTTGATAAAAAAAAGGAGGAAAATAAATATTTTCGAGGAAATTTACTATATTTTGGGTGAAAGACATGAAAAACGTGTGACAATTGAGAACGAGTAAATTTGAAGGGTTTTGGAAGTTAATAAAATAAAAAATTATTTTATTAACAATATTAATTGAAATCCAGTTTAAAATTTATTTCAAAATACAAATTATTATTGATAATATCTAAAAAAAATCTAATTGGATTTAAATTAATTCATATTTATCGAATACAGTTGAAAAACAAAGCACATATGTTGGTGCACAGAAAGAAGTAACAAAGATTTTATATATATAAAAAAAAAAACTTTCTATCTTGGAAAACAATATAAGTTCATTAAATTTGAAGTCATGTAAACGAAGTTTATGTTTAGAAAAATGAATAAGAACACGTAGAAAATAATTTGAAATTTATATTTCAATAAATTATATATAGCCTTTGGCCGCGAAATGTTTTTAAATGTTTAAAAAAAAAAAAAATTCAAATGTTCCCGCCGGAAATATTGTCAGCATCTTTTCCGAAAATTTCACTATTTGATTTGACATTTGAGTCAATTTCGCAAATTTCATACTGTTTTTGATTTGACATGTCAAACTTGACAAACGCCAAAATGTCATATTCGCATTTAGGCCGTATGATCAGATGAATATTATAAGAAAAATTATAAGGAAAACAAAAAACAAAAATATAGATGTCAACGATATGTAAATATTTCAGTATTAAATTCTTATGGTTTTGTTAGTTAGTTAGTAATAGAATTTGTAAAGACAATCTTGATTAATTTGCTCTTATATATTTATTTTGTCGTATTTTAAAAGAAAATACATTTAAAAATTTGATTATAACATAATTGTTTTCGTTTCAATACTCGGTTTTAATATTGAACTGTGGTTGAAGGCATATCCATACTCCTGTGGTAGACGAAGTACATATTTGGTGTGTAGGATTCAGCATCATTGATTTGACGATCGAATGGATAACCTAATGGTAGATTATCATTGAATCTACCTCCAGCTCCAATACCGCAAATATTATGTTGGCATACCTTCAACCCATCCCTTGGTAATAGAAGACGATCTGGGAAACCGCAATGTGCTTCGGATATGTCTGATGCGAATTGATTATCACCGCCCATCATTATTTTTTTGTATAAATCATTGTAGGTGGTACGATCCTTAACGGTGTAATAGAAATCTTTGGAATCTCTGGTAATTGTGGTTTGTCCAGCTGGTAAATAAATAAATAAATGAATTGATCGATTTCAACGAAATTATCACGATTCTCATTCAAAGTATATAGATTTCCGTATTGATCGAGTTTTGGTGCCATATAGAATCGTACAACAACTTTTTGGGCCTTGTCTGAAATTACATCAACATTAACGGGGAAAGGTTTGTGATTCAAACGTAATTGTTTAGCCATAGTAACATAATCTGTTTGTGATTTATAGTTATAATTGGTGTTATAGTTTTGTGTTTGTGGTTGGGTTCTCTTAAATATTGCGTCTTCATTGGAATGGATATTATCATTATTAATTAATTTCGAACTTTTTTCATAAGAAAAAATATTATTTGAAATTCATATGTAAATAAAATGAATTTAATTTATATTTCAATAAATTATATATAGCCTTTGGCCGCGAAATGTTTTAAATGTTTAATGTTTTATTTAAAACACTCGTTCAAATTTTCAATAGGTATAAATGTAGGACAAGTACCAGCCACATATTTTTGTTTTGCTGTATGTACGGGATCAAAATGTTTTACGCAAATAAACTTATTTTTAACTTCTATACGAAGTAAATAAGTTATTGGAATCATGATCGATTCTAAATCATTTGCAATCATTTTTATCGAATGTCTGTCTGTCGTCTGTCTGTCCGTTCGTCTGTCGTGCACAAGATTGCGGCCGTATTTTTGAAGGAATTTCCATGAAAATTGGTAAGAGCGGTTTTTTCCTCATGAGAACCATTCTATCAGAAGTTGAATTTGACCGGACTAAAACTTCGGGTAGCCGCCGAACAAAAGTTCGGGTTTTTGTATTTTTACATAGTATTGTAACGTTATTTATGGACCGATTTCAATGAAATTTGGCATGAGATACTTGTTCAATGAAAGAACAGTTGTGTCTAAAAATCAATTGAATCCGATTACAACTTCGGGTAGCTGCCGAACAAAATTCAGATTTTTTGTATGAAATGATACGATTTTCAAACTTTGCTTACATATTTTCCTCATAATTTGCAGTTAGAATAACTCATAAACGTATTACCAGATTTTTAGAAGTAACGTGATTTGAACATACGTATAGAAGTTTCAATAGTGGTTTTGCACTATAGCTTGTTTGTATTACAATTTTCTTCTAAACGACAAATACTAATCCATTGTTGCCTTAATTTTGCATTCTTTGGAAACGCAAAAAATTTCCCTTTTCCAAAACTTTTACAGTTTTCCATACAACATTTTCTATACTTTTTTCTTTCTAGCTTGGACTTTAAAAAATTTTTTCATTTTCTCCGTGCCCAAAAAAAGAATACCGAGAAATTGTTTCTCAAAATGACGACTACAAATTCGCAAAAGTTTTTTTGCAGTATTCTGGACTTAGTTGGAAATTATGGCACCATTTTTCAAATAAATTTATATCTTTCGGAAAACGAAAGAAAGTAACATTTGATGAAAAAAGTTTCGAATTAAATCCATATAAAACCATATAAAAAAACCGACAAAACTTTCTGGTCACCCTGGTTTTTGTTTAATAACTTCCCTCCCCCATGTTCGATTTTGCTGAAATGCAATACCAAATCCGGTTAAGGAACAAGTAACTTATATTCTAAATTTCATAAAAATCGGATAACGCGTTTTTGATTTATTTTGGATGGAAATTTAAGCACTGTCACAAAAACAGCTGATCATCATTAAAATTATAAAAATAATATTATAAAAAACAAAATACGTACGATTTTTTATCTGAAAACTATTTATTAAAATATTTCCCATGTTTTGTAGGATTTTCG
Organism: Xylophagus ater; assembly: GCA_963422695.1. NCBI lineage: Eukaryota > Metazoa > Arthropoda > Insecta > Diptera > Xylophagidae > Xylophagus > Xylophagus ater. The sequence goes on from OY730480.1 coordinate 61,348,120, forward strand.
TTTTAAAAAGATTAATTTTTGTTTGCGAAATTATTTTCTTTATTCATTTTCCTTAAAAATTTTCAAATTCAAATAAATTTTCTTTCATTTTGTTAAACGTTCGCCTAAATATATGCAATTCAAATTTAATTCCATCTAGAAGAGTGTTTTTCAACATTTTTTTGTTGACAGCCCACACTTGAATATAAAAAAATGCAAAAGTTTGAATAATATAAAAACAAAAGAAAATATTTTTTTACGAAATTTATTCAATGAGAGGGCTGAGTCTGTGTTTTCTTGAACGCATTAAATCAAAACGAGGTTCCAAAGTTACCAAACAAGTTCACATTTCATCGTCAAGTTTTCAGTCATTCACGCTTTTTGGACTTGATTTCTGTCAATGCTTAAAATCCATATTCACAAAACCATGAATATGCAAAAGGTAGAAGAAGTTTATTGGCTTTCAAGCTGATATTACAAAGGGTACAAATTTGATTGATAGAAAACCAAAATTCAGCCAAATGTATCTCGAAGAATGTTGAAAACTTATCGTTTCTCAAATCAATGAGCTGTTTTTTTTTCTGCTGTTGCCAAATTTGATGTCTTACAAATTACAAATGGGTTGATTAATCATTCATGTTCGTCAACTGAAAGCCACGAAAAGAAGATTTTAAGTGAGTTTTGAACTTCGTCAATTGTGCTTATATTTTCTTCTGCAATTTGTCATTCATTGACACCTTGGAAAGCAATTAAAATTTCCTTTTGATATTTCAGATTTCCACAATGTTAATTTTTCTTCGAATGACGTCAGTTTTGACGTTTATGTGACGATATTCTCGGATGGACCTTGAAGACTTAAATTCAGATGTTTTTTTTAACGTCTAAGAACAAAATCATCTCTGCTTTCAGGTGTATGAGTCATTTCAAAACCATTCCCTTTGAAAGCCTTCGAACTTTGGTGTGATATAAAAGAGTTTTTTAGTTGAAATCTGCTGCGTCGCATAGCTGAGAGCAAATTCGGTATTTAAGAGGTCGGATCTAGCTGAAATTGACCACTTGGATGATTTGGTTCATAACAATCAATATATCTGGAGTTAACGATTTTGAAACAAGAGATTCTCTGTGAATAATTCAATGGAAACTTATAATATTTGGATTTTCTTGGCGCACAAGTAATACTAGAGGCACACATAGGGTATTCATACCATAGTTTAAGGATACTATGTGGTATACCATATGTGTGTCGTCGAATACTAGCTGAATACCATTTCAACTACGTAGCATAAATCTAGTATTTAAATTCGAAGAAGTACGTGGTATTCCCTTTTTTACTTAATTTTTTCGGCCACTGTAATCTATTCTTTAGTGATTGTCGCGCCTTTTTATTGAAGCGGAAAATAGCGAATGGAATTTTGTAGGTAAGCTGAGCAATTGACATATGTTTCACACTTTTTTTTTGAAAATTTTATTTTAAAAAAATGGAAAAAGTAAAGAAAAACGCAAAATTTTATCTGTGGATGAAACCTCAAAATTTATAGATATTTGGAGGAATCATATAGAGCATTTAAGAGTAGCGAAAAGAAATTCCCATATTCTCGCTGAAATGGCAGAATTTCAAATGTCAGACAAATACTATGTTTGTTGTGTGCCAACCCCTTTTTATACCATGGTACAAGGCTATACTGTAGTATCGATACTAAGGTATGAATACCCTATGTCTGCCTCTACTATAAGATAATTGGTAAAAAATAATATAAAATAAAAACGCGAGAAAACTAAATTTAAAAAGTTTTTTTTTTTAGAAACCGTTGGGGTAATTATAAATACTCTTTTAAAATTACAAAACCAACCCATGCAATTTTAAGTATTTTGTCGAAAAATTTTGCAGAACATTTGACAATCTCTCGCGTCGGCACACAGGTTGAGAAACACTGCCCTAGAATTACGAACATAGCCAAATATTTTGACATTTCATATCGATTGTCATTTTTATAGAACGAAAATATTTCGATTTCGATTGCTTTTTTTCTTATTTTAGAAAATACAAAAACCAGACAAAAAAGAAAAAGGAAAATTATAGTAAATTCTATATAATTGAAAATGTCTTCGGTAGCTCGTCGAGATATCGGTCCTTTCTTACAAAGAATCCGAGCTTTTCTATTAGGTGTAAGTGCCCCAAAATACAAGATTATATAAGATTTGTTTTGGTAATTTTCTCATTTTTCTTCCCCCAGAGAGAACATAATGTAGCATTACGTTTTGAAGATGGTTTAGCTGATCGTACACAACCGCATCCAGTTATTCCTGGTGGACCATCACATAAGTTATCGGCAAATTATTATTGTAATCGTGATGGACGACGTGAAGTTGAACCACCAATTGATGTTGTCCATCAACAAAAATTGCTTGAATCAACACCAGAAAAGGATGGAGCGACCGCAGCACCAGCAAAGACATCAAAATTACCAACACCAGGACCGACATTTAGTTGGGATTAATAGAAATATTACTATAAAATGAAAATTTGTAAATAATAGAATGAAATAAAAATAAAAATTACTCAGTGATGGATATTTGAAATTCTGGATAAATTGTGGGGATTAGTTTTATATGAAATTGAAGATAAACTTGATCTTTAGAACAGAATTCATTGTCTAAAAAATAGCAAGAAATTAAAGAGGACAATACCTTAAGCTGGTTAGTGGAATATTCTTCTAATATGAATTATAAATTTGTATGGATAAACGTTTGGACATTATTCGTAAATTTACGCCCGCCGCACACTTAAGCTAACCGAGCTAAACTACGTAAGCTGAGGTTTCCCGCTGCATTTTCAGCATTTGCATTAGTCGTCGTACACTTCAGCAAAGCTTTGAAACTACGTCGCCTGATCATGAGCGACGCGAACTAAGCTCGTTCACGTTGTTCAGGTCTCAAATGGGCGAATGAGCTTCGCGGGCATCGCGACAGTGTAGAATCGATGCTTGCAAAAGTGTAGTATGTCTTCTTTTTATTTTGTGGTAGTATCTTGTCGACACAAATATGTAAAAATGTAAAATGTTAAATATGTCAAGTGGAGAAGGTCTAGTAATAATTCATCGATACTGTACTCGCAATTTTTAATGTCCTTTTTCAAAATTTTCATTTCAAAAATTACGAATTTTTAATACAGTTTTTACTTACCTTAAATTTACTAACTGAAGTAATCGAATACCTTTTTCAGATGATCGTTCTTTTTTAATTTACCGAACAAGAGTTTTGAAAGATGATGTCTGTCTGTCGGTCTGTTCATCCGCTTTTCTTTAAATCGTTAATAAAATCTAAACTCAGCTGATCTGATTTGCATGAAACTCACAGCTTGTGTGTGTTGCAAATTCGTTACAACACATTCGAGTATGGCAACACTATCTAAATATAGTCTATTTTTTTAAATCGCTGTACAACCGCAACTCCATGTCAAATTTTCATGAAATTTCCACAGTTTGTGTATATATATATAAGGCCAAACTTAGATGTGATTATTTGGAAATTCACTTATAGCAATGAAACTTTTTGTAAAAACATTTGTATGTTCAAAAAAATTTGTGCGGTCCCGATAACTCGATCAAATTCAGACTGTTTAATTATTTCAACTCATCTAAAACCGATTATGGATGTTTGTCCTCAGAATTTGTCTATGGCAACATTTTTTTTTGCTTGGTTCATGGAAGTCAGCTGAACTAAATTCGATGAAATTTAGACACACATGAAATACACGGACTTACAGGCTTGGACTGGCAAACCGGGACGCCGGGAAGTCTCCCTATGGGCCGGTCGTATTGCGCGCTAGTGGGCGGGTGAACAATCATCGAGCGTTGCTTTTTTTTTTTGAGAAAATGGGCTGGCATTCCCGGTGCAATTTGCATAGCCAGTCCAACCCTGCGGACTTAAGAGAGGGTCTGACAAATTTTACACTGAATTTTGATGAAGACGGAACGGATGCAAGATGAGAGAAATGAACTGGGGCAAATGAATGTTGAAGTGAAGAACCATAGCCGGACATAGTCGGAGCGGCATGAGAGCTGACCGGGCTTATGAAACCAGAACGCTATGAAGCATTCAATGACATTGTCGCGGTAAAGGAGGATGTAAAGAAAAGTATAAATTATTCACTGCTATGATTTTCTTTGCTCATTAAAAAAAAAAAAAATGGAGGATAAAAATTAAAAAACGAATTTTTTTAAATAATTTTTTTTTTATAAAAATAAAACAAATCTAGTCATTAATATATTATGTACAATAAAAAAAAAAAATCAATAATAATAATAAAATTATATAAAAAAAATGATCCTAAAAATGATATTTAGTTATAAAAAAAAAAAAATTTCGCGGAATATTCTTTCTTTTAAAAATAAAAACTATTTATCCACTACTGTCTTCTGATAATTTCGAATCTTTTGACAATGTCAATTTTTCACGTCTTTTATTCGACCATTCAACAATACAAAAACATGCTGTACCAATTGTTCCGAAAAATATTAATATTGCCATTTGTGGTCTTAAGCCGATATGTGATGAATAGAAAAAACTAGCTGCCGCTGCACATGATTGTGTAAATTTGAATAATGCAAATGCTGCTGTTGAATCTTTCGCGAAAACACCACCCAGCATTGAATAGATTTGTGTGTTAAAACATGCATCACCGAAACCCAATAGGAATGCACATATTAAGGCGATCCATGCTAATGGCGGATCTAAATAGGCGATCTCTTTTGTTTCACCGAATGGTGAATTATTTGGTAAATTAATGAATATCAAAAAATAACCGATAACATGAACGATAAAACCGATTATAACGATCGGATCACGTCCATAACGTTTTGTTGTACGTTGTCCAAGTAAACCGAATAGTACACCGCCACCAACTTCACCGACACCAATACATATACCAGCTAAACCGACAACTTGTTTAACCGATTCACCCATTGCCAATGTGAAACCAATAGATGGTCCATAAACTCCACTGAAAAATGATAATTCCAGACCTTTTTAGGAAAGAAAAAAATAATTTTTATTAATAGAAAATCTAATAAACGAAATTTTGAAAATTAATAATCAAATAAGAAATTTCAGGTATTTATAATGAAATTCAATTTCAGTCGAACATTGATTGATTGATTCGGATGTTGGGCGTTATGCTCATTGCCACTCCCGGCACTTAGACTACAAATTCGGTCCATTGTGCAAACTGTGAATCGAGTCCTTAGATTGTTGGATTTGCTAGCCTCCCAGAGCCTACAATGAAGCTGGATATTCGATTGCGTGGTTTTTTGAATTTTTTAAATATTCTATGAAATGTCATCTTTCAAACGCGCTATAATAGCTGCGTTTTATTCATCGGGGTCAGCGTCAAGGTCTGCTTCTTAACATGTAAAAGCAACAACAACATAACCCAAATATTTATCGGTTTCAGCGCCTGAGACCCTAAAGGATTGTATTTACCTAAGTTACCTAAAATTGCAAGAGATGGCGCAGCCATCGTTTCTTTTATATTGTGGATTTAAATGTCAGAATCAATTTCATAAATTCGTGAAAAAAATGATTTTTTAATATCATTCAATAAAGATTTTCGAGAATTTGCTAGTATTTCTTTGATTTACGCATAATTTATTTAAAAAATGATCGAAAAAGTTGAATTTTTTTTAAAAGAAAAAATTTTTTTTCTTCTCGACACCCGGATCGTTTTATTCAAAATAGGCGCTTGACCCCGATGAATAAAACACAGCCAATATAATTTGAAAGAACTACAAAAGTTATGCGACTCTAAAGCCCCTATCGGCAAAAACGCCACGAACTTTTCCTTTGATCCAATATATTCAAAAATAACGCATTCTAAAGTTCATTTTGTATAACCAAAATACATTGCTGTTCCATAAAGGTCCAAATTTAGGATCGTTTAGAAGCATGGAGCAGTTAATACACCTTCTAAATCCGGGTTTCTCAATAAGGGCACTACAAATATTTTTTTAAACAAAACAAAAACGGTTTGAGATATCAATGAAGTTTATATTTTATATTAAAGTACATTCTATGCCATCATGTATGGAATTCAATTTCCTTCGCATGACCATCACGGGCACGTTTGAAAAAGTTCAGTCGTTGAACCCAATTTTCGACCACTTTTTCGCATAAATCGACCGATATTGCAGCAATTTCGCGTTCAATATTTGCTCTGAGCTCTTCTTACGTCGCCGGCTTATTGGTATAGATCAATGACTTCACGTGACCACAAACAAAATAGTTGAGATGTGTCAAATCGCATGAAAGTGGCGGCCAATTGACGGGTCCATTTCTGGAAATAACACGCTCAACAAACTTACTTTTCAATAAATCGATTACGTTCGCTGTGTGGCAAGTGGCCCCGTCCTGTTGAAACCACATATTGTCCAAGTTCATATCACGCAATTTATTCCAAAAATAATCAGTTAGCATGGTTCGATAGCGATTTCCATTAACTGTAACGTGGCGATTTTCAACATCAACGAAAAAATATGGCCCAATGACACCTCCAGCATGTAATCCACACCACCCAGTTATTTTTTGGGGATGCAATGGTGTCTCTTGAAGAATGTGTGGGTTGCGGTGGTCGGTGGTAGATAAATTTTAATAAGTTGTAAACGTTATTTAAGTGTGTATTGCTCCATGATGAAATGGCAACTATTCGCGAGCAAAAGAACAAAAAAAATATTGCATGGTTCGTCGTTTCTATTGGAAAACATTTGTAGTGTCCCATTTGAAAAACTCTTTTATATCAAGAGAGCCAAAATATAGACGATGGTGAGGCGCCTTAAACGTCATTGAATATATACGTTCAATGTATTGTTGTCCTACGATAAGATTTACAATACACGTCATCATCAACCATATGTTGGCTTGGCACCACATGGAACTGAATTATCTTATTTCATATAGAGTTAATCTTAAGAGATAATTAATTCAAATTATTATTTAGTTCTGATTAAAATATTTACCTGTATAAAGGAATGTCAAACTTAATAATAGCATATCACGTGTTGTAAATAATTTCAATGCCATTTTGAAAGCATTCATAGCACTTCCGAGACCAGTTGGTTGTTGAATTTCATGTTGATCAATATCATCATCACCGGCGACGCCACCATCATTTTTAATTGGTTCCTGTACTGTTGTATCATTCATTTGTCGTAAACTAATTAGAAATATTACACCCAATATAGCGATTGCTATTAGTACAATAAATACTAATGTTCTTGTTCCCGAATCGATTTTTGTTTTATTTTGAAATTGATAATAAACAAATAGATTTCCAAAAAACATGCTCGCCTGTAACATCGCCCAAAATATACCAGAATTACGTGATATCGTTGTTGTATCACTACAGCGTGATAGAAATACACCCTGTCCGGTCCATGTTATCGATGCACCAGCACCTAATATAGCACTTGCCAAATATAATAGCCATGTTTTTGGCCATAAAAATGATAACATGAAAATTCTAGTAGAAAAGAAGCAATAAAATCAATATCATATACGTATATAGAGTTTATAAGTATGAATGAAAGAATACAAGATTACGCCATTAACGCATATTTCGTCATTCGTGACCCGAAATACATTGTTTATGTGGAAAATCATTATTATATATGTATATGAATGAAATGGGAGTCACATATGACGTCATAAAAGTATGAAAATAAATATTCAAAATGGCCGACATTCGAACGGCGTAATCTTGTATTCATTCATTCATTGGTTTATACTAGTGCTTACACATAAGTTGAAGCGCCAGCTAACATGGCACCGCGTGGTCCACTAAATGATAAGAATGATGGTGCTAGCCAATTACAAATTGCCATCATTGAATAAATAACAGCCAAACTTGTATAACCGTCACCAACGAAACTTGGATCATCTTCGTGAATGCTCACCAAAATTGTTTGCTAAAAAAATATATTGAAAAAAAAATAATATAAGTATGGTAGAAATTTAAAATCGGAAAAATTCTGAAATCTTTAAATCTCCTTCTGCGGATTTATGCCTTTTCAATATGCCCAATGGCAGGTTTTCTTACTACCAGAGGTTATATTAGTTTTGTCACTAAGTGTGTCACACATCGAAATAATCATCGTAGAAAGGTTTCAAGGGTATGATTGTGTAGACGTAGAGAATCAAAAGTTATATCGATTTATGCATGGTAGTACACACCATAGGGCATACAAATTTAAAATATTGACCGGGTATAACCCCTTAATGATAAATCGAAATAAAAAATTATTTCAAATCAATTATAATCCTTTCTATCCGGTTTTTTTTGCTTTGTATTTCGTTCGGGGGAATATTATTGTCATTTTCCATTTTCCTTCGTGGAGGTGGTGTTTGGACAAACAACGAGAAATGTGGAGGAAGTAAGAAGATACTACATAACTAGGAGAATAAAGCAAAGAGGGATGGTTTATGAAAAAGATAATTAAGTAACTATAAAACCATGATTAGGAAGAATTCAAATTAAATAATTGGATAAACACTTTCTCTATGTTTGGAGAGCAAGAATCCCGGCGGGAGATATTTACAAAGAAATAATTTCGAACATATTAAAACGAACGCCTAAAAATAAGCTTTACGTAAAAATTGAATTACGAATTAAATTTTCAGTACAGTAGCGCAGTGGTTCTTAACCTTTTTGTACTCGCGGCCCACCAATATTTCATAATTTTTTTGTGACCGACATTTTTTTAAATAAATGAAAAAATCTAAATTAGAAAATTTTATTTTTTTGATTCAGTTTTCATTACAATATTCGGTTGTTTATCACATATTTTTATTATATTCTAAAGGAAATTTTGGATAATTTTGCGGTCCCCAGGCAAACTTCTCACGGACCCCCAGGGAGCCGCGACCCACCGGTTAAGAATCACTGCAGTAGCGGATTGCTGAGATTTTTTTTTGTTTACCATGTAATATCGATACAGAAATCACCAGTATAATTCTAGAAACGCACGGGAAACAACTGATCTGGAACTGATCTTTCCAACTAAAGGTTGTAATAATATTAACTTGATTTAAATAGCTTCATTTTGTTTCGTTTCATTTTTATACCCTATGATAGATACTATCAGAGGGTATATATTAGTTTTGTCATTAAGCTTATAACGCATAGAAATAATCATCGGAGACGGGTTTCAAGCGGTATAGATGTGGCGAGAATCAAAAGTTACATCGATTTATGCATGTCCATCCGACCGTCTGTCCCGTGTACAAGATAACTCAAAAACGTGTTATCTGATTTTGATGAAATTTTAGAATGTGAATTGTTTATTCCTTAGCTCGATTTAGGATTGGATTTCAGCAAAATTGGCGAAGACAGAGCAAAATTATAAACCAAAAACCAGAGTGACCAGAAAGTTTTGTCGTTTTTTGAAGTGACACACAAAATTATGTGACGATTTTCTGTGACGAAACGTTACATTACAAAATATCTCATTATATGGACGTCCTAGACGATTACAATGTTCGGCAAAGTTGTTGAGGTTTTTATGGGGATTATTCCCGTCGAAGATCCAACAGTTTTATCTCCCACCACTTCGGTGCTGTATTTAAAAAAAAGCTTCTGTTTCACTTCTACAGTGTGCTCAAAAGCACACTTCCGTTTTTTTTTCATGGTTTTTCGAATTCCATTGGAAGTTTGTACACCATTTTTACAAATGTTGACCACATAAATAGGCGATATTGTAGTAAATTTCAATAAAACCGATATAAGAGGAATGAGGAAAGAAATAGCCGTCGGAGAAAATAAGCCTGTTCATAAAGTTTTTTTTTGATGTATTTTAAAAAATAAAGAACCGATTTGAATAAAATTTTCAAAATAGATTTATGCTATTTTCTACCTGTAAATTAGTACAAATTTGAAAAATAAGAATCAACGTTAAGCCAAGATCACACACAGCAACTTTTGCGTCAGGGTTTTTTTAGTGGCAGCTGCAAAAGTTGCGAGTCTTGTTCACACATGTATGTGACGCGCAATCTGAAGTTTTTATGCTGCTGCAACCCAAAATGCTGCAACCTTAAAAAAAAGTTGCAGAGGTGTTCACACATAGCGTGCAGCTTTTATTGCTTGCAACTTCCTGGCAGTTTTTTTGTGTATGTATGTGTAAACAATTTTACGTTTTCTTTTAATTTTAACATTTAATTGAAGCAATAAAATATGTTTTATGGCGATGATGACGGCGTAAAAAAGTAAAAGAAAATGCTGGATACAAAAAATGCATAAAATAATGCGAACAGTACTGATTTGTTCATAATTTATTACGTGAATTACGTGTTATTTTTAAAACATTTTTATAATTATCAGCATCTGATTTTGATTATCTTTTGGAAAAACTGAGACCTATAATAAAAAAAAGGATATTCTCATGTGAATTTCATTACATTTTAAAAACTTTTCAGAAACAATAACACTGAACTGTCAAAAAACTTGCATGCGGCATGCAGCAAAAGTTTCAACCATTTAAATATTTTTTGTTGCATATGCAACTTTACTTTTTGCTATTCACGCGTTGAAACTTTCCAGGTTGCGCGCAATATAAAAATCTAGTCATGCAGCAAAAAAGAATCGCAACTTTTTGTGTTGCAATCCTGTTCACACTATGCAGCACTCTAGCTGCATTGCAACAAAAGTTGCAGTGTGTGATCGTAGCTTTATGCAGAAAATATAATATTATTAGTTTTTAGCTGTTTTTCTGTCTCATTTCTTCATATGGGGCATCAAAAAATCGGCTATAATCCGATATTGTGAGTTGAATGCATTCAAATTGCATTCCGAAACTAGTAATTTCGAATTACAATGACTAATCAAGGCATATATATTCCAATCATTCTCTGGTCATTATTGGAATCAATGTCCGACACCAACAGATTAAAATAGAATGTAATTCTAGATGGGTAGATAGATGCCTGCTTTAAAGTCGGTACACACCGATAACAGAGTCCGCGGAAGGAAAACAACAAAAACATAAATATGTACTTTGGAAGAGATAAAAAACGCATTGCGTTTATATTTGTTTTAATGATGCCTTATTGTTTTTGAGATAAAAGAATATGTCGTCGCCGTTTCATAATTTTTATTTGCGTTGAAAATCAAAAACAAAAAAAAAAACTGAGTGATAACAGAATTTTTGCGCGATTTGAAGGCAACAGAAAGACAGTCGAATACTAGAGATCCTATGTCAGTACAACTATGGAGTTTTTTTTAGAGTTAGGGCCGGTTTGTTCACTCTTGATCAAATCTATGATTAGGTAACCACAGATTTTGCTTAATCCATGATTATGAATCTGTGGTTAACGAAATGCGTTTGTTCACTTTTTTTTCACCTTGGTAACCAAACCATAGATTTTTCCATTTTTCCAGTGGTTTTCCAATGTTTTCCAATGCAACTGTCAAATTGTAATCCATGGTTAATTTAAATTTTTGAATTTTTAAATAATTGATTTCGGTAATTATTTAAAATGTTTTTATTATTTATTAATTATTTTGAGTAAATTTAATATAAATTTGAATTTGTGTAATAAAATTGTTTACATATTTCATAAAATGTCCGTGATATGGCTTTTGCATCAAAATGAAATGAAAGGACACAAGGAGACACGAAATAATCTTTTTTAATTGAGTGAGTTATTCATTATATTCATTCTCTAAACACATTCATGGGCAGCAAATCTGGATAATATGTAAAAAGTATACAAAAGGGATTTCGAACCCAAAAATCCGTGTTGAATGATTAATGACTTGTTAGAATTGGCGGTTTGTTGAATATCGCGAAATTGTGTCAGATTTATTTATTTCGGTTATATTCTTATTGATTAGACAATATGAATCCAATTTTATGAATTTAATGGTACTTATTTAAAACAGTATAAAAAAATTAAATTAACTTAAAAAATGTTCAATCATATCATCGGTATTTTAACAATAATTTTATTATTATTAATTTTGTATCACTCAATATTTTCATTGAATGTTGTTCTATGAATGTCAAAATATAATGTCAAAAGTAAAACGCAGTCTGAAAACCAAGCATGAACAAACGAAATTCCAGTAAATCATGGGTTAAATGGCGGTAATCACGGAAAATCGGCTGATTAACGAAATCATGGATTAACTAACCAAACCATGGATTCTCTGATTGAAATTTTGGTGAACAAACGCAATCTATGATTAACTACTGGAATAATCATGGATTAAAGTTGACCAAGAGTGAACAAACCGGCCCTTAAGCTCGTGTATTAATAATTTGGAAAATATATACTCTCTACCATATAATAGGGGTGTAGCCAACTTTATTATATACCGTATTCGGTGATTAAAGTGTCCGGATTTAAAAAGGCTGTAATGTTTTTTGTTTATGTTTCGGTTTTATTAAAATTTATGGAAATGATAGTTTAATTTTTTCAATTATTCGAATGGTATGAAACAGCCTTTTGCCTTAACCACCAGAGCTTCAATCTCTTTTTAAACGATGCACACGATGCTCGCACGATGTCTTGGCGCTTAAATGGTTCCAATTCACGAGTCAAATCTTTTCCTAAACCGGTCAAAGTTGTGTGTGTTTCTTTTTGCAAGCCGCTGCTTGTAAAATTTCCCAAAATGGAGTAATCCAACAGATTCAGAGATCTGGTGAATATGATGAATTTCGGTGTTTGACTTTCCAATCGAATGAACTGCAACAATTGAATTCCATTTAAGGTCCATTGTATAAAAAATAAGAACGCGTCTTTTCATCAACAAATAATTTTTACTACTGACAGACAATATGTCAAGCAATATTCATGTCAAATTTTAGTATTGCAAGATGTGCGATTTAAATTTGACAGCGATTTGAATTAGACGGACACTTCAATTGCCGGACACGGTATATGGTCGATTATTTTTCTTAAAAATACGTCGCGATCTACCTACAAAAATTTAATAAACCAACATTGATATTTTATTAATGATATTAGTTAAAAAAGCCCCTTATACAACAGGACTCCAAAAATCAAAATCGGTGGGAAAATAAGAAATTGGGTATAGAAAAGCTGCCCTTTATATTTTGCTGCTTGCATTAAGCAATATCTGAAGCCATTATTATTAGAGCCAGCCGCTGTCCGTCATGTGTAAAATACTTAAGCTACACTATAGCATTATCGTTTTTTTTTTTTTTAGTTTTCGTATGACGGTGATGTCAGTGAAGTTTAATACCCTTAACAGGGTCTACTGACAAAATTTGTCAGAGCACTGGCAAATGAAAATTAAATGAAAATGGAATTTTCTGATTTGTCAATAATGGCATCACATCCTAAGTAACATTTTCAGTATCCACTATGACACGATGAAGATACAACACCACATGCGGGAAGGCTCATTAATGTTACGTGTATTGAAAAATGATTCCTTTTGGACAATCACAAGCGTTCGACAAAATGGCTGGATAAATATGATGTATGCCAAAAAACATGCAACCGAATATTCATAAAAAAAAATAAAACTAATGGTCTCTGTTTTGTGGTCCAGGGCTGATGTTTTCCACTACAGCTTGATGATCAATCGATTACGGCTGGTGTCTATTGTAATCAATTAGATGAAATGATAAGAGAGCTTAAGATTATCTAGCCGAGATTGGTGAATAGAGACAGGTTATTCCTCTCGCATGACAATGCTCCATCATATGTATGCACGAATAGCGTTGCTCAAACTACATGAGCTGGACTTGGAAACTTTTTGTCATCCGCCGTATTTCCCCCAGACCTCAATTGACTACCATCTTCAGGCATTGAACCACTTCTTGCAAGGCAAAATATTTAATTCCGTTATTTTATCACCACCCCCATTCTCCAGACTATATATCGCTGCCGACAATAACAAACTATACAGTTCAAACGTTAAACGGCAAAACGGCAATCTTCTTTCACTGAGCCTGGCCCGATCTATTCATAGGTTCAACGTAACCAAGGAAAAACGTTGTGTATTTTAATATAGTAAATGAATTGATAAAGAAGTATAAAGAATGTTGACACTGTTTGAGCTCAATTAAAATTGATTTTTTTTGTTGTAATTAGAAATCAACGACGACGCCACGACGCCAATTATTACAAAAAACAGGTTTTTCTAATGTTTCTAGTTTTTGTCTTTTTTTTAAAAAATAAATTTTTCGCGAAATATTTCGCGTAATTACCTTCAAACAAAAATAAATAAATAAAAAATAAAAAATTGCAATGTTTTCCAAAAAAAAAAAAAACAAATTCAAGGAAAATTATTGAATTTTATGCTTTTAACCTCAATTTTCTAATTTCGAATTGGAATAATTATTTTCTTTCTTTTTTTTCGAAATCATGTCTGTATTTCTGTTTTGCGAAAAACAATTGGCGACCAAAAAAGGAAAAAAATCTCGTGGGTGAGGATATAAATTGGAAAATAAAAAATTTTCTTTTTGGGCCCAAAATCTTGTAAGAAAATGTAAAAAAAACATAAATTACGTATGCACAGCGCGCGCACACGACGCAATAAAAATGCACGTTCTTTTGAAGGCGAAAAATAAAATTAAATTTATTTCATAGAATTTTTGACCTTTTTTTGATGTTTTTTTCCTGGTTTCGAGTGCAACACACAGTATTATCGTTTTATTGCAGTGGCGTAAATATATTTCGTGGCCCCCTCCTCACAAATCAATTATTATTACTGAAAATCGAGATTAATATAAAACCACATAGTAACTGAAAATATAGCCAAGTTTTTGATGCCCTATGGTAGAAACGGGACAGAGAAACTGTCAAAACTAACAATATTTCAAGATTTTTTCTTCATAACTTTGGTTCTTCTTTTCAAAATTTCCTGTAATTTGCAGTTAACCAATATAATTAATTTAAACAACATTGCTTCACAAATTATCCAATTAAATGCGAAAAACAAAATAAAAAAAACGACAAAACTTTCTGGTCACTCTAGTTTTTGCTTAATAACTTCGCTCGCCCTCGGTCGATTTTGCTGAAATACAATACCAAATCCGGTTAAAGAATAACCAACTCACATTCTAAATTTTTAAATCGGATAACTCATTTTTGAGTTATCTTTTATACGGACGGACGGACATTCATAAATCGATATAACTTTTGATTCTCTACACAACCGAGCCTTTCTACGATGATAATTTCGATGTGCTACAACATACTTAGTGACAAAACAAATATACCCTCTAGTAATACCTACCATAGGGCATTAGATTCTAGCTGTTGAATGACACTTTATTAAATAAAAATCATATTTTAAATGCATTTAGATCTAATTGCTTTGCTTCTATACTATTTGCTTGAATTGGTAATAAATAATGCCAAATAACTTAAACGATCTTCTATTATATCATTTCTTAAATAAGACTTTTGCTTATTAGTATCAGCCTTTAACTTTAGGCTTGATTTTAAACTTGACGACTTGGTTCATCAAAAACTCGATTTGTATTGTTAATTGGCACCAGAGAAAGACGACGCAATTAAAAATGACACAAATCGTTATATTTAATGAACTTAAGCAAATAGAAATAGAAATATTACAGACGAAACTTGGAAATCACGAAAATTTATGAACGCGACAACTTCGAAAAGGACAGAAATCGGAACAACACAAATCGAATTTTTGATGCACATATTTACTTACAATCCTTTCACAAATACAAATATATACAAAAGATGTCAAACATTGGGGCTTGAGATTCAAAAGTTATCAACAAAATTATTTTTAGTATTTTTAAATTACAAGGTAAGTGGCCGATGTCTGATCGGCAAGGGTTCCAGATGGACTCTGTAGCTTTCTGGACCTTTATAGTTACGCCACTGCTTTTTTTCCCATGCATGATTATTTCGATTAATTATTTGGCAGTTTTTTAAAGATTTTTTAAAAGGTTAAAAAAAACGGAAAAAGAGGCTCGTTTATTTAGAAATATAATATATATATAAGAAACAAGTTTTTTTTACTGCTTAATTTTATATTAAAATGATATTAAAAATAAGAAAAAACGGGTTTTTTAAGCGACAACACGACATTTAAATCGAAATGTTGGATGTTTCCCTGCTGTGCTTTGTTGCGCGTGGATGTATTTCAAATTTACTGACAGAAAATTTGATTTAATTTTGATTGATTTTGTTGTCTTTTGGTTTTATTTGAAAAAGGGAAAAGAAAAAGAAGAAGAAGAAGAGAAAGCGTTTATAAATCTTAAGTCAGAAAGAAATATTACAAAAAAATGCCATCATCTGCGCCAAAAAAAGAAAAGAAAGCCTCGCGTTTCCAAAAAAAAAAAAACTTTGTAAAAATGTAGGAGTTTTAACCATAAATTTTATTCGAAGAAGGGAAATCAAAGAAGAATTATAGTTTTTTACAATTTCTAATTTCGAATTTATATTTTCAACAGAAATTTAACCGAAAAAATTAATATATAGTCCTTCGAACCGGATATATGTTTTTATAATATTTGTGTGTGTGTGTGTCGAATTACACACACATTGATAGAAAAAGAAATTTTTTTTCTGAGATACATACATATGGGTGTGTTTAATGAATGATCTGATACGTAATTCCACTAATTTACCTAACTGCCGCACTAATATTCCTCTAACCTATTCCCCCTCCCGACACTGACTGTTGATGATAGCATCAAAGATATAAATGAGTGTAGGCATGTGTTGGTTTCTGGACGGCTTTCGTTTGGCATGGGTGGCATGAGTGAACTACATTGGATCTTGTGCGAGGAACATGTTGGGCGGGGGCTGTTTGGAGTTTTGCATGCCTTTGTCTCAGTATAATATACAGTAAAAAAATTTGGGAACTCAAGAGAAATTAGACGCGATCCTCCCAATACCTCCTTTGAAAATGACAGGAACAAAAAATTCCGCACAAAATAAGGAAAGAAAATCCAAATTTTTCATTAGAAAGAATGAAGTAACCTATAAATCAAATATATTCTATGTTACAACGTGCTCCCTATAATATAATGGTAGCAAGGGAGACCATAAAAAGGCTTATGCATTTTGGACTAAAGAATGAATGAAACAAAGAAAGCAATCGAAATTTTTTTTAATTTGTCAAGTCCCAATTTTTGTAAACAAAAATCATATGTTTTTAAAGCGCCATTTTGATAGTCCCAAAGTTTTTTCAAGTGTTGTTGCCTGTAAGAATAAGCCTCGACACGATTTTTGATAAGCACGTGGGTTTTTTTAATTAGAAGAAATCCTTTGTTATATATTTTTCAAATATTTTATTATTATTATTTATGTTAGAACTGTTTATTAAAGTTAAATGCATAGTCATCTCTGTTGCACTAATATAATGTAATCTAAAAAAAAATGATAGATAGCCAAAAAGTTGGCGGGTTGAATTTATATACATTTTTTATTGAGAAAAAGCGCACATGCATGGAAAATAAAAAATTATGGGTGGCAAAAACGGGTGTGTAATTCTAAAAATAATCCCAAGATAGACAAGGTCACTCGTCAGTTTTCACATCTTGTTCCCCTGATTTTTTACTTTATATTAATACTGTGCCTTTGTGCGCATTTATATCTTTGATAGCATATAAATGCGATTCATCGTTTATTCGATGTGATTTTGAATGATATCTTGTATTGCTTGCATTAAGCATATCTGAAGTGTTAAGCAGAAACTGAGTTTTTTTTTAGTATACACCCATACCTCGCTTTACGGCCTAGAAACGTTCCGGAAAAGTTGGCCGTAAATCGAAAAGCTGTATAACGAATCAAGTATTTTTTGTAACAGTGTGGCCTAAAGGGAGAAGCTGAAATTAAACAGAAGCGCTCCGCCAACAGTATGTACAGCATTTTGTTTTTGGTTCTATAATGAAAGTGACATACAGTCTTATGGTTGAAAATGTTGGAAATAGAAATTCTGCACAAATACTGCCCAATTCAACATACTAATCAACACAATGAAAGAGCAGCCTGACTTGGTTAAGGGTTACACACGAATACCAATGGGAGAATCTCTGAAAAGAATTCTTTGCTCATGTAGCGAATTTATTTCATCCCATCTTATTAGCAAGTAAATTGGAAGCGTTAAATCCATTTTATTGTTCCAATAGCTTACAACAAAATTGCTAATGAAGAAACAAACATAACCAGCTGATTTTTGTCATGTGATGGTTGTTGTTTCTCTAACTGGAGAACGCAGCCAATTCGCCGAGAACACTGATAGCGTTGCGAATCGAATCGGATGCATTACGTTTAGTCGCCTAACGATGTATCTCAGAACAGGGGTGAATATATTTTCCTAATCGAAATATGAATAATTATAAAGTATCTGAAGTTAGTGAAGCGACAATTACACCAATTAGAATAAATTACATAAAAAAAAAACAAATTGCAATAAGTGCCAAAAAGAGCACGGAAAGATATTGATCCAAAGTGTTTTAACTATAGAAGGTGATATAATCCGCTTTATATTCGTACAGACTATTCAGATGATGTTGACGTCATGGACGCATCTGTCAAATAAACGAAAATTGTTTTGCTTGATTTGTGGCTTCTTTTTAAACGAAAATTGTGAATTTTGTGATTCAATTAAAGAAAAATATGATGAATAGAAATTGTAGTGTTCCGAATTGCTCGAATGTGAGAAAAAAAGCGAAAGAATTTCGGACAATAACATCACATATCATCGATTTCCTAAAAGACGAAAGAACAAGGAAAAAAGAGTTGAAATGTTGTAAGATTTTATAAAAGATTATTGCCCCCGCATGGGAATATGTTGAAAGGGAATGTTTTAAAAAGGATCTAAAAAAGCTGAGTTAAAGTGACATCATCAACGCAATATTTTACTGTAGTGGACCGGAGTAGAACACCTTCTCTAGTTAAAACACTTTGATATCGATCTAAGTTTTTTACATGGACGAATTTTGAATTGAAATCGACTTCAGGTAGATCATGTAAACGTCATGTATGTCAACAGTGGTAAGCACAATTATATGAAAATTTCCAGTCGAAATCGGTAAAAACGTCTTCACGGACAGAAGAGATAGGAAGTTGGGAGAATACTTTATAATTACTCATACTTCGTCGTCTAACCTCTTCTAGTATAAGAAAGTTGTATGGTTTACCATACCCCATATATAGTATATATAGGGTGTTCAAATTTGCGGTATCTTTTTATATTCGCCACCATTTTTTTTACAGGTACTAGATTACACCGATGTTTTTTTTGACGTATGAAGTAAATAATTCCGGTTAGTTAAAGTAGATCGCTACACGAGTGAACAACGTGTTTTCATTATTAAAACCTATTTTAAATATGGTGAAATTTATTCAGAAGTTGGAACAAAATGCCCCGACAAACCGTGTTTATTAAACTTATCATTGATAAATTTGAAGAAACTGGTTCAGTTCAAGATCAGAAAAGCAGAATTTATCATCGGAGTGGTCGTCGTTCAAGTGAAAATATTGCAGCTGTTAGCACAAGTGTTGCTGAAAAGCCAAGGATATCAATTCGTCGTCGTTCAAAGCAATCAAACCTTTAACCTAAAAAAAAATTATTCAAAATTTTGGTAAAAGATTGACAGCCTGCCGAGCTTTCAGAGGAGGTCACTTGAACGACATTCTTTTTCACTATTAACCGGAATCCAGGTACTTTAATTTCCAATAAAAATAAATAAAGATTTCACACAATTTATGTCTTTTATCTAAAACTTAAAAAGATACGTCAAATTTGAACACCCTTTAGTATTGTGTTAAACGCATTTTATTTGTTGTTGTTATTTAGTAACATTTAATTTTTCTCCAATTTCATGGAAATTATTGCAAATTGTTGCATAAGCCGGCGTACACGTTTTTATTGTTTCGCGTTTCGAGATAAATCGAAAAAAACCTGCATTCGAACCGAGAATGTACATATTTTTATAGTTTCCTTATCAAATCAAAAAGAAAAAAAACATAGAGTAATTTAAAATCGGCCTATAGCCGATTTTTTGATGCCCTATGGTAGAAATTGGACAGCAACTGTCAAAACTAATATTATTTCAAGGTTTTTTCTTTTCATAACTTTGTTTCCTCTGTCCAAAATTTCTTCTAATTTACAGGTAACCCAGACCCTAATAAGATAAATCTAGTAGTTCGCATTTCAAAAGTGCAGAACGGAAGCTGCAGCCTCAAAAAAAAGAAAAGAAAAATGAAGACGCAATAATTTTCACAAGATATGGCAGTTTAAAACACATCCATACCTCGCTTCACACGACCTAAATAAACGTAAAATTATGACAGTATTGTGCCAAACGTGCCTTATGTTTTCATGAGGCAAAATATAGCAGTGCCACCTAGAGGGTAGAAGCTGAAACTAAACGGAAGGTCGTCGCTAACAGTATGTACAGCATTTTTCTATGACTGTATAACGATTTACGGGCTACAAGTAAATCGAAAAAGTGATATAATTAAAAAATAAATCTAATCTGCAAATTTTATTCAAATCGGTGTATTTGTTTTTAAAGTACATCAAAAAAACTATATGAAGAGGGTTATTTTTTCCTAGTTTTATTTCTTTCTTCACTATCCTTAGACCGATTTGACTGAAATTGAACATGGTCTCATCTGTTTATGTAGTCAACCAATATAATTAATTTAAACAAGATTGCTTCACAAATTTTCCAATTAAATCCGAAAAACCATAAACAAAAAAACGACAAAATTTTCTGGCCACCCTGGTTTTTCCTTTATAACTTTGCTCCCCCAGGATCAATTTTGCTGAAATACAATACCAAACCAAGTCAAGGAATAAGCAACTCACATTACATCAAATTCGCATAACGCGTTTTTGAGTTATCTTGTATACGGACGGACAGACGGACATGCATAAAACGATATAACTTTTGATTCCCTACACAACCATAATCTGAAAACCTTTCTACGACGATTATTTCGATGTCTTATAGTAGAGGCAGACATAGGGTATTCATACCTTAGTATCGATAATACAGTATAGCCTTGTACCATGGTATAAAAAGGGGTTAGCACACATCAAACATAGTATTTGACTGACATTTGAAATTCTGCCATTTCAGCGAGAATGTGGGAATTCTTTTCGCTCCTCTTAAATCCTCTATAATATGATTCCTACAAAGATCTATAAATTTTGAGGTTTCATCCACCGATAAAATTTTGCGTTTTTTCTTTACTTTTTCCATTTTTTTAAAATAAAATTTTCAAAAAAAAGTGTAAACATGTGTCAATTGCTCAGCTTTCCTACAAAATTCCATTCGCTATTTTCCGCTTCAATAAAAAGGCGCGACAATCACTAAAGAATAGATTACAGTGGCCGAAAAAATGAAGTAAAAAAGGGAATACCACGTACTTTTTCGAATTTAAATACCAGATTTATGCTACGTAGTTGAACTGGTATTCGGCTAGTATTCGACGACACACATATGGTATACGACATGGTATCCTTAAACTATGGTATGAATACTCTATGTGTGCCTCTAGTATTACAAATGGAGTGACAAAACTAATATACCCTCTCTGATAGTACCTACCATAGGGCATAAAAATATACGCCACGATCATTGGCCTTCTCTATCACCCGACCAAAAAAAAAAAAAAAAAATAACCGCGAACTCAAGAATAATTGAATGATTTTAAATAAAATGAAATGAAAAGAAATTTGAGAATTGAGTAAGGCCCTCATGGAGAATTTCAAGGGCACTCTACACGCTCTACACAACTTTAATCAAACATATAAATATGCTGGCCATACCTCCCTTCCCGTGCGTCCAGAAAAAAAACTATTATCAAAACAGCGAAACGAAAACAGTATTAAATTACATACAAATCTTTTTAATATGCATTTTTTTCGGCGTTATTTTAAAAGTGGGTGTGTTGGGGGGGTCAATCGCCCAAAAAACAAAACGGAATTGTTATTTATTTATTTATGGTAAATAATATTGTTTTTTTTTTTTTTAACAAGTTGGAAGGCAAATTTTTTGTTGAACGACAATGTCAGACAAAAGTATGAATTTTATTAAATTTATTAACACCTCTTCTGTTTGTACAGGGTGATCCATCAGTCTTTAGTTGGCATTTCAAAAGTGCAGAACGGAAGCTGCAGAAAAGAAAAATGAAGACGCAATAATTTTCACAAGATATGGCAGTTTAAAATACATCCATACCTCGCTTTACACGACCTAAATACGTTCAGGAAAAGTTGGCCGTAAAGTGAAAAGCCGTATAACGTAAACGTAAAATTATGACAGTATTGTGCCAAACGTGCCTTATATTTTCGTGAGGCAAAATGTAGCAGTGCCGACCGGGAACATTCAAATCTGTCATTCAAGAAAGTGTATTTCAATTATTCAATATTAATAATACTGGTGGGGTAAACATATTTGCGTTCCATATATAATACGTGCTACTTCCCCCTCCCCCGTCCCCTAAACTCCTTATTTATTTCAGGCCATCAAATTTAGACTCGTGTGCGGGAGCTACAACGATGAGTTTAAATTCTCCGATTTGTTATTATAACTTATTTGCTGGGAAATTACGAAAATTGACTTTTGTACATCTATCAATGTCATTTATTAAGCTATTTGATAGAGTGTTATTTTGTTTTAGAGAAATTTACAATAAAATAAACATTTTTCGTATATATCAATATATATTTAATGAATTGCATAGAAATATTTCTTGTCACGATTTTGGACAATTTTTTGGATAACAGATGGAGTATAAAATCATAGGAATACATTATATCCGATACACAATTCTCTGAAATGTATTTTTTGAAAAAATTTCCATACGCTTCTAGAATAAGTTTTATAATTAGATTAGGTTTTAGAGTGTTCCTGTACTGCGACCTTTAAGATCCATTGTAGCCTCTCTTTTTTTAATGCAGTAGTTAGGTTAAATTCCCATTCTAGATCACCTACTCCAGGCCTATTTTCTTTAGGAATTTTTAGTATTTTAGTAGGTTTGAGAGTGTAACGTTAATCGGCTATAGGCCGATTTTCAATTCCTCTATGTTTTTTTATGCGATTCAATGGAATACCTGAATACCAATCATTGTAGAGTATAGGACATATATGATCAGAAAATTATAATCATCCGATTTAACGGTTTTGGGAATTAGTTAGCAGATATTTCATGACATTTATGTAGTTGTGTTTTCAATCTTTTAGTATTTCACGGTTTTACGGATCCCCAATTGAAGAAAATCTGCACGAAACCGGACGAGATGGAAGAAGACACTACATCAGGCAAAGGATCTTCATGATCTTCCTGTAGCGCCATTCAAATTAGTATGTATAAGTATATCTTAGTCTACACCCTGTATATACTGATCATTTTAAATCACATTTTCAATTAGAAATTAGAATATGAAAGATTTTTCTTTTTTTTCACACACATCTATTGCATCCGACCTCGAAGTCTCTAATTTCAAAATTATATACCAGATAGATGATCTGGTTTCAACAATAATAATACCAGAGTAATATCCAGTTTTCACTAGATATATGTATTGTAGTTAAACGTATTGCGGTTGGTTCCGAAGAAAGAACATAAATAGAGCATGGAAGTTAGTAAATTTTTCGACGAATCGAAGTAATTTTTGACGAATCGAACTAATTTTTGTCGAATCGAAGTAATTTTTGGCGAATCGAAGTAGTTTTTGACGAATCGAAGTAGTTTTTGACGAATCGAAGTAATTTTTGGCCAATCGAAAAAATCAATTTCAAGAAAAAAACTTACCTCAATATTTCCCATCGTTTGGAACGATGTAAATAGAAACATGAAACCGAAACCCAAAATTAAAACGTTTACAAATTTTATATCCATTTTGGTTTTTTATTTTTTAAATTATAAAAATAAAAAAATTAAGTTTTTTTTTGCTCGAAATTTTTTTTTTACTTTTAAAAATTATATTTTTGTATATTTTTTAGCATTTTTTTTTAGTTTTTTAGTTTTTCTCTTTTTACGTCAAAAATATTATTTGAATTTTTTGGCGCGCCAATACGTTTTTTTTAAAATTATTTTTATTATTTTTTATTAAAAAAAAAAAACCAAAAAACGTTAATTCAATTTAATTTCCCGGATGTAGCCGCGACGAAAAATTAGTTAAAGTTAAACGAACCGAAAAATAAAAATATTTCAAATATTTAAATATTTACTTAATTAAAAAACAAAAACAAAAAAAACACTTGTTAACATTAACAGGAAAAAAAAATTAAATTAAAAAGTATTAATTTTTTCTCGCGGTTTTTATCAATAAAAACAATTTAATTAAAATGTCGATTTTTTTTCTTTATTTTATAAAAAACATAATAAAAAAGTTTTCGTCGTCCGAAAAAATTAAAATAAATAATAATATTAAAAAGCAAAGAACCGAGTAAAAACAACAAAACAATACGAACGCGACTGTACTCGATGACGGCTATATAACGACTGTCGTGAAATCCGTTTTACAACGTCAACACGTCACATAAACAATACTCTTCATATATATACAATAGATAGATAGAATCAGTTCCAAAAACGTTTTGCGCGAACCCCCCTCCAATGTCAAAAAAACTCAATCACAAGACAGCTGTTTTTCAAAACAGCAAAGGTCTCCATTCTCTGCTACCACGTCTCAGTATAATAAACAGACAGTAATTTGACTAGGAAATGCAGAGAAATTAGACGCGATCTTCCCAATACTTCCTCTGAGAATGACAGAACGAAAAAATTCCGCACAAAATAAGGAAAGAAAATTAAAATTTTTCATTAGAAAGAAAGAAGTAACCTATAAATCAAATATATTAAATTTTAACACGTGCTCCCTATAAGATAATTGTAGCAAGGGAGACAAATAATAGTTTTATTATGGTCTTATGCGTTTTCGGCAAAAGAATGGATGAAACGAAGAAAGCAAAAAACCCCGTGCTTCTTAATCGCCTAATCCATGTCCTGACACTTTTTTCAAATTGTACTAAAGTTTTTTTCAAGTGTTAGTGCCTATTTAACAGCAGTTTTGATAAGCACGTGGGTTTTTTTAAGTAGAAGAAATTTTTTGTTATGTATTTTTCAAATATTTTTGGTGTTAGTGCCTGTATGAATTATTATTTACATAAATGTTAGAACTGTTTATTAAAGCTGAATGCATATTCATCTCTGTTCCACCAACATAGCGTAATCTAAAAAAAATGATAGAACATAAAAAGATAGCGGTTTTTTTTTATATACATTTTTTATTGAGAAAAAGCACACATGCATGGAAAATAACAAGAATGGGTGGCAAAAGCGGGTGTAAAATTCTAAAAATAAACGCAAAATTGGCGAGGTCATTCGTAATTTTTCACATTTTGTTCGCCAGTTTTCTTACTGTTTATTATACTGTGACCACGTCTCGACTTTCTACGAATGGTATATAATCCCATATTCAAGAGAATTTGTGCATTGTGCATAGTTTTTATTATCATCAACTGCAGCCAAAAATGCATAATTCTTGGTTGGGTTTTAGTTGATACATATGTATAGAGAGACACTGGCGTACGTAAATGAACAGGTTTTTTCTTGGTTGGGGGTAATTTATTAAATATGTTTTTAGAAAGAGTTTACACTCGTTGACAAAATGTAATAAATATGTGAGACGATATATGTATGTATGTTCGTTTTATTTGGCACTTGCTAATTGGGGGTAGAGCAAATTTTGACATTGAAAACAAAAGAGCAAACCTTAAAGGCTGTTCCACATTATCATCGCCGCGCATACAAGATCGCTAAAAATTTCGTTAATGTAAAGACATAAGAAGAAGAAGACTCATGTGAGGTTAATGGATTGTGTCCAGACTAGTTATCTGAAAATTTGACACTTTCACTTAATCCGATTCCTCCGTCTCTAATCTTTTTGATTAATTTGGTGTATAATAAATGCAAATAAATTTTAATTAATTGTAAAATATGATTGTAGAAATATAAAACAATGGGCGCATCCAGCAGTTCTAAGCGCTTAAAGAGCTTTACAGCGCTTAAATCTAGCGAGAGAACTGGATGCAATTCTAACTTTAAGCGCTTAGTGAAATTCTAGCATAAAAATTATTTGCTAACCCAAACAGCGCATTTGAGGTTGTTGTTCACGTTAAGAAATGGTATGTGCAATGGATAAATTGAAAGGAATTTTTGAAAATTGTTTCTGGATTATTGAATTTTAATTGCAATCAGTTTGTTAAAATTTTTCCATTTTCCTATAAAATTTTTATTCCACTTTATTCTCAATTTTTATTTACTTTCGGCACTTATTTCGTTAAAAAAAAATATATTTTTAGAATTTTTTCAAATAAAACCAATTTGACGTTTAGCACAGACAATAAAATTATTTTTCGCTTAATTCAAGCAAAAAAACGCATCCAGGAGTTCAAAAAATTCAAACTGCTTAGATTAAGAATTTCGACTAAGCGCTTAGTAGTGCTGGATGCAGCCAATTACTTTAAACATTTTAATACAAAACATTTTATAACTTGAATTTTCTGTTATATCATTTTTTTTCATATCACAGAATATTTTTTCGCTTCAAAAAGCGCAATTAATTTTATAATTTGTTCCTTTGCACACTTTGTGATAATAAAAACTTATTTTCAGGGATTAAGTATTTAAAAATTACATGTTTATAGTGAATATTAACTTCGTTTTATAAAACCAAATAATTTAACAGCTATTCACATATGATTGACTCATAGCAAAATAGAACCGAATCAATTATCATTTAACTTGTGAACCAACATAAATGAGTACACATTAACGAAATTGTCTCGCTTTTTATCTTCACGCATTAACGAATTTGTTAACCATATTGCATGCGCGGCGATGATAATGTGGAACAGTGTTAACACTACTTTCATACTAGATGTAACGCTCGCCGCATATTTGAGCTAAGCGAACTAAATTACGTAAGCTAAGTTTCTCGATGAAAGTGAAAAATTAAGCATTTGCATTGGTCGTCGCACACTTCGGCGACGCTTTAAAACTACGTCGCCTGATTATGAGCGACACGAACAAAGCTCGTTCACGTAGTTCAGATCTCAACTGCGCGAACGAGCTTTGCTGGCATTGCTGACGCTAACTTATATGTACTTTCGGCATTAAAAAATGTAGAATCGATGCTTGCAAAAGTGTAGTATGTATTCTTTTTATTTTGCGGTAGTATCTTGCCAACATAAAGAACTCGGAATCGATTAAATCGGGCAACGAGTATAAAATTCGCCATATTTCATACACGTTTCATCACAAAAGGTGAACACCGAACGCTTCTTTTCCCTTTCCTTTCAATAAGACTCAATAAAATGTCTTGTTCAAATTCCTCTTCAGACAAACTTGATTCGGAATCTGGGTCTAGTAATAATTCATCGATACTTTACTCGCACATTATATCTTTCTGACGGCCGAAATAGAACTGAATTTACCAAAAATATTGCCGCGTAGCTTAGTTCAAGTGTGCAACGGGGTTAGCGAGCCCAGTTAAGTTATGTTACTACAGCTAGGCTCGCCCGCATATCTTAGCTCAAATGTGCGGCGGGCCTGATTTTATTTATTTTTTTTTAAATTCATAAAATATTCTTCGTAAAATTGTTAGACGTTTATTACAGGGCGACTCCTCAATGTTTTGAAGAAATACTCTTCAATTGATATGATATCACTTTTTTTATTAGCTATATACCGGGAGTTGTAATTATTAGGAACTAGAACTCCAAGTAAAAACCTGCTTAAAAAACCATTAAACGATCCTAATAAAATCATTTTAAAATAAATGTTCATCATTTTTAAACGCACTTTCTTTTAAATGCTGTTAATCTAAAGACGACAAATTACTTTATTTCCCAAAAGTTTCTAGGAATTAAAAGTATTTTAAATACAAATAATTTCGGGAAAACCTTATTGTAATTACGTACATTTGTATGCATTTTATTTGTCTCCACATTTTTTTTTGTGGAGTTGCCCTGTCATTTCATTTCAATATGGCTGCTTAACAGTGCTACCAACATTCAAATTAAAACTTACTCCTACTCCTGCTCATTTTATTTAACACTTATTCTGCTCCAGGATAGAGTATAACAAATAAAACGTAGAATATTAATGCATTTTTTTCACACTACTCTGATTAAATTTTTGTGGTTAAAAGAAAATCCGATGATTAAATTTCTAAGTAAATTGTCAAAGTTTAGGATCAAATCCGAGATTTCTGCATTTCTATCGGTTGTAAGCTTTAACTTACCTTAAATTATTTCAATCCGAACTCATGTAACATTTTCAGTTATTTTTCTTAGCATTAAAATTGCTAATACTAGGTGTGGTGAAAAGTAACCTCGTTGACCGCCAGAATGCGCTGCTACTGCAAAAAAAGGTTATGGTGCCTTGAAGCCCGTTCATATTTAGGCAGACATGCCAAATTTCAGTGCGATAGTCTTTAGTTTTATTTTGACAGCCGATTGTTGTTGAGTATGGACAAAAACGATTTTCGTTCTCTCACAAAACATTATTTTTTGAGAGGCAAAACGGCGAAGGAAACAAGAGAAAAGTTGGATAAATATTATGGGGCTAATGCTCCGTCAGATTACATCGTCAAATATTGGTTTCGAGAGTTTTGTGGTGGCCGCAACTCCACTACCGATCAAGTCCGCAGCGGCAGGCCCTCCGATGCGGTTACAGAGGGATTGTCATGGCATACTCTTCGTGGACTACCTCCAAAAGGAAAAACCATCAACAGCGAGTATTACTGTGCATTATTGGAGCGATTGAAGGCCGAAATCGCTGCAAAACAGCCTCGCATGAAGCGAAAAAAAATTTTGTTTTTGGAAGACAATGCACAAGAGCATCGCAACCACGGCTAAAATCAATGACTTACGGCTCCAATTGCTGTCGCATCCACCGTATTCGCCCGATTTGGCTCCCTCGGACTATTATCTCTTCCCAAACCTCAAAGATGGCTCATCAATAAAAAATTCAGCTCACGCGAGGAAATCATCGACGCCGCGGAGGAGTATTTTGCAGACCTTCCGGAAAATTACTTTTCGGGTGGGATCAAGAAGTTGGAAAATCGCTGGAATAAGTGTATCGAGCTAAAAGGAGACTATGTTGAATAAAATAAAAAAACATTTTTAGAAAAAAATTTTTTCATTCCCAAGGAGGTTACTTTTCACCCCAGCTAGTATATGCTGAATAAATACTTAGCAATTGTTGTTGTGCAATTGTTGTTGTTAGCAATTATTTAGCTATTTTTCTTTTTTTTCTTTTTTAGAAATAATTCAGATTTTATTGGTTATTATTCGGCGGGCAGAAATTAGCTTAAAAAAACAAGTATGATAACTGTTGGGGTGTTGAAAAAATCCCAAATTTGTATATGCGAAAAAAATTTTATCGACCAATTTTTAGAAAGGGAAAATTGCGTTTTAAAAAGAAAACTTATTAATAAAATGAATTATTAAAATAAAATGTTGAATTTTTTCTATAGTACATCAAAAATCACTCAAAAATTAATGTTTGTTTTTTTTTCAATTACATACTAGGGTTCTCTACCCCTGCTCGCTTCGCCGTGTGTATAAACAATAACCAAAATACTAAACCAATTAAAAAAATTTATCAAGGACACTATTCAATAAGCTTGTATTTTTTGTTCTTTTCATTTTCTTTAGCGGTAGAATAAGATTCTATTTTTCGTTTTGAATTTGTGAGTTATATTCATTTGTAAAATTATTTCCTTGAATATATTCGCCTAAAAGTAATCATACAATTCGCCTAAAAGTATGCACACAATTAATTCTTTCAATTGCGGAGATAAATTATTTTATATAATAGAAGGATCTGAAAGCAATTAGTTTTTTAGTTTTTTAAGCAATTAAGTATTTTTTGAATTTTTTTTGGAGAGTCCCAGCTAATTGCTTATAACCAGAGATGCAAACCAAAACTTTTTTGGAGTTGGTTCGGTTTTGGTTTAAGCATAAATCTTCTTTCTGGTATTGGTTTGGTTCTGGTTTAAAGACAGCATAATTTTTTGGTTTTGGTTTTGCTTCAGAATAAATATATCTTTTTCTTAGTTGTTGTGACAGAAACGAAGGAAGCCAATGTAGATTTGCTTGGCAAATTTTTTTCAGCTGTTTTATTTGTTCGCTTCGTGTCAATTATATCGTAGGATTCTGAGTGCTTTTTTTTAAAGATGCAGCATTAAATTTTCTGGGTGGTTATTTGTCATAACAATACTGCATTCATTGCACTTACTGCTATTTCTTATTGAGTCTTTGTTGCCTGACATTTTCTCATTAAACTCAAAAATATACAGACTTGCTTAAATTTGTCATTTAGATACGATTTTTATATCTTTTAAGTATATTAGGGGTTGTCACGCGACTTGATTATTTTTGCGAAGAGTTTTCGCAAGTTTGACAGCTCATTCTGATTGATCAGGAAAAACTTAAAATAATCTGCACCCGTGACAACATTTCGAAAATGTAGTTTTTCATTTTAGCAGAAAAGACATTAAGCAGCCAATTATTTTAAATCCAAAATAAAATATAGAATAAAAATTCTACTAATTCCATTTTTCCTGGCCTTGTATACAATTTAATAGGTTTTGGTATTTACTTCCAAAGAAAAACCGTTAAAATAAATTCATAATTGCATCTGTCAAAAATGAAAAATTCATCTTCGCAAGTTTACGAAAATAATCAGCTCCAGGGCATGTATATTTTTAACATAAGCTTCGCAAATCTACGAAATCTTTTAACCATTTTAATTGGTTCAACGAATTGTCAAAAATAATTAAATAATTTCGCAAGTTTGCGAACTAACGCGTGACAAGCCCTATTCTTCCTTCTTATGTTTGTTTCTGTTTTTATTTTAATTATGATTTCACCAAATGAAAAACTGTGTCATGTTTGATTACTCGTTAAAAACAAATTTGAACACTGTCAAACTGACAAACTGTTGAATGTTGATTAGCTATCGTTTTTACAAGAAAATCTAGTAGTCTTTTTCAGTTTTTTTAAAAGAAAAATGTAAATTATAGGACAAATTTTGTCTGCTGAACCGAACCATAAACCAATAGAAAAACTTCGGTTTGTGGTTCGGTTCAAGTATTAATTTTAAAATGGTTTTGGTTCGACCAAATCATTTTAAAAGTGGTTTGGTTTTGGTTTTGGTTTTGGTTCAGCAGACAAAATTTGTCCTATAATTTACATTTTTCTTTTAAAAAAACTGAAAAAGGCTAACTAGCTTCCAAAGAAATCCTTTCGAATTTCACTTGCAAGTAAAAAATAACTTAAAGGATATGCTTTTACATGGGCCTGGCACACCATAGAGCTAGAGGTTATTCGAAGGTAGAAAATTTAAAAAAAGGATGTAACTCATGCAACTACCTTCTGGTTTTCCACATTGTGTAATTTTTGGATGGAATTTTGTAATGGATTGGATTTTTCGGGAACATAATTCGTCACACGTAAAATATTGAAAATATCAGTTTAATCATTTTAATATCAAAAATTTACTTTGATTTGTTTCACGTTTTTCAATTGTTTCTAAGTCCTTCAAATGTGTTTTTTTAACGATTTCATAATTTTAGTTTATTTTGTATTGTCTTTTTTTTCTTTATTTTATTTGTTAAGATAAAAAGTATAGAAAATTTAATGAAATTACAAAAAAAATAGGTCATCACGTTCGATCATCTCTTTTGTATCTGTTTTTTTTTCTTTATAAGAAAGGCAGAGATGTCAACCGGCTAGTTTGAATCATCCAACCAACACCACTGAACCATCGAAATTTACCGAACCAAAACCAACACCAAAACCAAAACCAAAATCAAAACCAAACCACTTTTAAAATGATTCGGCCGAACCAAACCAAAACCAAAATTAATAGTTGAACCGAACCGTAAACCGATGTTCTTCTGTTGACTCATGGTTCGATTCAAATAGAAAAAATTAGCCCTATTATTTATATATTTTTTTAAAAAAATTGAAAACGTCTACTAGATTTTCTTGTAAAAATGATGGTCAATCAACATTCAACAGTTTGTCAGTTTAACAGTTTTCAAATTTGGTTTTAAGGAGTAATCAAACATGACATAATTTTTCATTTAATAAAATCATAATTAAAATAAAAACAGAAACAAACACGAGAGCAAGAGAATGCACTTAAAATTAAAAGGTATAAAAATCATATGTAAGTAACTCTGTGAATTTCCAGTTCAATTCGAGTTTAATAATAATTTTTTTAATATTACACAATTGAAAATGTCCGAAAACAAAGATAAAAAAGACCCGGTTTTCGAAAAAACTTGTTTTTGATTCAATAACAAATAGCAGTAAGTGTAGTATTTTTATGACTAATATTCACCCAGAAAATGTACGCCCGCCGCACACTTGAGCTAAGCGACCTAAACTACGTAAGCTAAGTTTCTCGCCCAAAGTGAAAAATTCAGCATTTGCATTGGTCGTCGCACACTTCGGCGACGCTTTAAAACTACCTCGCCAGATTATGAGCGACACGAACTAAGCTCGTTCACGTAGTTTAGGCACAGTATAATAAACTGTTAGAAAACTGGCGAACAAAATGTGAAAAATGACGGGTGACCTCGCCAATCTTGCGTTTATTTTTAGAATTATACGTCCGTTTTGGTACACATTATTTCTCTTCATTTCCTAGTCACATTACTGTCTGTTTATTATACTGAGGTTTAGGTCTCAAATACGAGAACAAGCTTCGCTGGCATTGCTGACGCTAACTTATATGTACTTTCGGCATTTTACAGTGTAGAATCGATGCTTGCAAAAGTGTACTATGTAGTCTTTTTATTTTGTGGTAGTATCTTGTCAACATAAAGAACTCGGGATCGGTTAAATTGGGCAAATTAGTATGAAATTCGCCATATTTCATATACGTTTCATCACAAAAGGTGAACACCGAACGTTTCTTTTCCCTTTCCTTTCAACAAAACTCAATAAAATGTCTTGTTCAAATTCCTCTTCAGACAAACCTGATTCAGAATCTAGGTCTACTAATTATTCATCGATACTATACTCTGTAACTACTGTAACTGCAGCGAGGCTCGCCCGCATAGCTTAGCTCAAGTATGCGGCGGGATTTAATGCGGGATCTAAAAAGTAAGCGCTCGGAATCCTATGACATTAATTGACTCGAATCGAAGAAATAAAACAGTTGAAAAAATATTGTCAAGCAAATCTAAATTGGATTCCTTCGTTTCTGTCGCAACAACTAAGAAAAAGATATATTTGTTCAGAACCCGAACTAAAACAAAACCAGAACGGAGAAAGTATGCAGTCTTTAAACCAAAACCGAGAACCAAAAAAAAAAATTATGCTTAAACTAAAATCGAACCAGCTGTAAAAAAGTTTTGGTTTCATCTCTGAAGGAAAGCCAATCAAAATCAAATCAAAAACTAATTGTAGGCCCTCCAAAGAAATGAAATAAAAAAATTTTCCGTTCCGACTACTTTTGGACTTTTTTCAGAAAAATTTCATCAAAAATTTCAAATAAAAATGAATCTCGTGAGAAATTCTTCTTTTCGCTATTTTTGTTGTTGTTGTTTGGCGATTTATTAATCTGGAATTTATTTCGAGAGATTAACAAAAAGAAAAAAAAAACGCGACAAATCAAAGACAAATCAAAATCTTAAATCTTTTAAGAACCTTGACGCAATTGAAATTCAATTATTTCTTATCAGAGCTCTTCTTTTTTTTGCTGTTATTCCAATTGGGTCATTAAAAAATTATTTTCGAGATAAATCGAAGAATTTCCAATTCAAATGTCAACCAAACCGCAATATGAAAAAAAAGTAGAAATTTTGCAAAGAAATTGCATTAAGAGTCACATTCTCTATGCCCTGGTAATCAATTTTACAAGCTTTTTCTGAGACCAGTCATAACGGTCATAACATGATGTCAATGTCATGAAAAAATCACTGACGTTAGAGGTTGCTTTGTGGACACGATGTGCCCTATGCGCTCATGTTTGAGAGGGTGTATGAGTGTCTCATACCAAACGGAATTGACTACAGATTGATCCCTACTGGATAGAATAATTGGAACTGGCATCTACGATGCAGACGACAATTTTTCAAGTAAAATTATTTATGTATTTCAACCAATGTGTACCACTATATTGCAAGAGCCTTAAGTCTTAAATCCATTTGCATGTACTCAGATAGTTAGGGGGCTATTTCATGTTTCGTTTCACCGCGGTTAGTAGAAGTACGTCTGTGCCTTGAATAAGTTGGTTAGAAACAATAGGGTAACAATTGCGTGGGTGTGTGGTCACTCGGGTATTCTATACAATGAAGATGCTAATTTACTCGCGAGAAAGTGGTCGGTGATGCCGTTTTATGGTCCCTCAAACTTCAATAAAGTGGTCCTATTCTGATCTCAAACAAAACTTTGAGTAGGCAACTCAGCAGCTGTAACAACAGCTAATTCGGAAGTTAAAATTATAGTAATTTTGGCCAGATTGACAAAAGACAACGAAATATTGCTGAGTCTATTGTAGACAGGACACTGCTCTTTGAATGAACACATGTTGAAAATATGTGTAGCTTATCAGGAGGAAATTGAGTCAGAAGAAAACTTTTTGTGTAAATACCCGGAATTTTCACGAATGAGACTTTCTACACTACTGGGTACGTGCAATCTGAGTAAGAAGTGATTAACTAATTTGAACCTAACTACCGGGATCTTCATTGGAAACTATTTCGGGGAAGGGAGCTTCCTTAATGAAATTTTTTAAGATAAGGTACAATGGTACTCAATATTATATGCGAATAAATTGAAATGAAAATAAAAGAAAATCGATGTACAGATATGATTCCGAAAAGTTACTCTGAAAATATTTTCAAACTATCTTTTTCCTTTTTCCATCTATGATATTTTCTTTATTGCTTCTTCGTATAGATAAAGTTTTCTTTTTTTTTTGTTGTTATCAATCATTTTATGTTATCATAAAAACAACAGGAAAAATATAGTAACTGGAAATTGGTCTATAGCCGATTTTTTGATACCCTAATGAGAGAAATGGGACAGAAAAACTGTCAAAACTTAGATTATTTAAAGGTTTTTTCTTCATAACTTTGTTTCCGCTTTTCAGAATTTCTTCTAATTTGCAGGTAACCTAGACCCTGATAGCATAAGTCTAATTTGAATTTTATTCAAATCCGTGTAGTAGTTTTGAAAATACATCGAAAAACTATATGAAGGGGGGTTATTATCTCTTAGGATTATTTATTTCTCCACTATCCATAGACCGATATGACTTAAATTTACCATGTCTATTTGCGTAGTTAACCTTTATTATTAATTCAAACAAAATTGGTTCACAAATTTTCCAATTAAATCAGAAAAACCATAAATAAAAAAACGACAAAACTTTCTGGTCACCTTGGATTTTCCTTTATAACTTTGCTCCCCCTGGATCGATATTGCTGAAGTGCAATGCCATGTTAAGGAATAAGCAACTCACATTGTAAATGTCATCAAAATCGGATAACGTGTTTTTGAGTTATCTTGTATACGGACGGGCGAATGGACATGCTAGAAATCGATATAACTTTTGATTCCCGACACAACCATACTCTTAAAACCTTTCTACGATTATTTCGATATGTTACAAATGGAGTGACAAAACTAATATACCCTCTGGTAGTACCTACCATAGGGTATAATCAAAGACGTTTTGTGTCGTCACATAAATGCGTTATCTTTTTTGAATTTCACCTCATATTGTTTTGTTTTTTTTTTTCTTAAATAAATCTTTGATTTTAAATTGTTTCAAATACTTTTTTAATTGCATAATAAATCAAAAACACTAAAGATTATAAAATTGATTAAGTATAAATTAAATATATTTAATAAAAATGGAAAATAATGTCAATTTGCGTTGTAATGAAATAAAAAAAAATGAGGCCATTTTGAGAGAGAGAGAGAGAGAGCGAAAAAAAAGAAACGGAAAAATGTCATCATTTTACCTAAACGAGAAAAAGTGTTTTAATAAAAATTAAATTAAATTTTTAAACATTTCTTTTATTATTTTTAACCAAAATATGTAAATAATTTCATTCTGGCGTATTGTTTTTTTTTTAAGGAGATGCTATTTTTAGAATTTTGAATTGATTTCTTTTGACTTTTTAGTAAAAATAACCGTTTTTTTCTTACTCTGAAATGAAATTTAATTAATTTTTTGTTTTTACTTTCTTTTTTCATCATTTTTGGAAATACCATATATTATTTGTGCTGGAAACAGAAAAAGAAATATAAAATCAATTATCATAAAAATTACCTTAAAATATCAGGAATAAGTCTTAAACCTTAGTTATGTTCACGAAACGGCTACGGAACGGCGACGGAACGACGAAAACAAATGCATGAAATTGTATAGCCGCTGTTATGTAGATGGAACGTTCGTAAAATTTGATTCAATTCAATTTGAGCCCGTTTCGTGTTTTGACATTTCTCTTTAGAAAATTAGGAAATGAAACTAATAGTCCATTACACATATTTTTATTATTCCAGTTTTATTTAAAATCAAAGACAAAATGTATTGAAAATGAAATCGTCAAATGTCAAAAAATGAAACGACGCTTTCGTCAACATAACTGCATCGCATATCTTTCCCGTCGCCGTTCCGTAGCCGTTTCGTGAACATAACTAAGGCTTTATGCGAGAAGCAGAATGACAGCGTCACAATGGATTCTATGACAGATCAAATGTCAAATGACAGATTGAAATAAACAGTTGGACAGAATGACATTTATCAGTTTGGGTTGCTTTATTGGGGCTCGTCACGCAGTTTGAATATTTTTGAGAAGATTTTTCCCAAGTTTGACAGATAATTCTGATTGTTTAAGAGGAACTTAAAAGAGTCTGCACCCGTTACAACGTTTCACAAATATAATTTTTCATTTTTTTCAGGTTAGCAAAAATAACATAACGAATGATATTGGGAAGTGAGTTATTTTAAATTCAAAATAAAATATAGAATAACAATTCTACTAATTCCATTTTTCCTTATACAATTTAATAGTACTCATTTCCAAAAGGAAAACTCGTTGAAATAAATTTAAGATTCCATTTGTCAAAAATGAAAAATACATCTTCGCTTGTTTGCGAAAAAATCATCTCCAAGGCATGTAGTATATTTTTGACATAAACTTTGCAAATCTGCGAAATCTTTTAACCATTTCGATTGGTTCAACGTATTGGCAATAAAAATAATAAAATAATTTCGCAAGTTTGTGAACTATGTTAACGTGTGGCAGGCCCTATTATTGAATTAATTTCTTGACTTGTTATTTGTGAAAATTTTTTGTACAAATTGTTGACGAGTTTTGAAAACAAAACAAAATTCACGCTACAATAAATGCAAAAGAGAACGGGCAATTTGCAAAGGCAAAATAAAGAGGAACAATGAATTGGTTTTTAAAACTGCCATGACATCAAAACTATTATAAAGTTTCTTATCATACTTAGTATCAGATTACACCCGGTACAGATTTATCGTAAAGTTTTGGGTAGAAATCTACCAAACCGATTAGACGAGGTATATTTATACCATAGTCTTTTATACAAGCTACACAAGGAGTGTATTAGTGTATGTAAGCACAGCATCACTCGAACTTAAACCGCCAAACTGTTAGGATCTACTATTTTACTATTTACTATGTACTTTTAGATTTAGATTATGATTACCTGTTGATGTCAGTATTCGAATGGCGCGCCTGAACTTTCAATTTTTTTCGAAATCGACACAAATAGTGACTCTTGTTTGTGTGAGTAAAAAATTCCATTGCGCCAGCATTTCTAGAGGTAGATCTTCTGCCTCATCTCCAACCCACCCATACCTATGCCTGCGGTAGAATCCTACTCAAAAAACACCGCGTGTAATCCGGCACTTATTTCTTTCTGGTATGCATGCATTAGTATATGAATTTCAGCATAATTTTGTTTGTTTACAATTTAAAATTGCTTCCAATTTGGCGGTATTTGGTTAATGTTAATCTTTCAAAAAGAAAAAAAGTCATTTCAAAATATGGAAAAATTTAAATATTCGATATTTAACAAATTTAGGTGTTTTGTAGCTGGCTGTTTTTCGACATCTGAAAACAGTTTTTTTAAATTACCAACATATCCGGAACGGTGAGTACATTTTAATATATAAATTAGTCTGACAAATGACAATTGTGATTAATTAATATTTTAAAGCTTATTTTTATGTTTATAATATTGTTTTATAAGCATACTTTACCGTAGTTTACGAAATAATTTCATCTATCAGAAAGTTTTGTATCTAAGATGTGTATATTAGGCTTGATTTGCTTTTCTTTTTTTTTCAGAATCTACCTATTATATAAAATAGTTTTTCTCCGCAAATCATTTATAAATAATTGTATGCATACTTTTAAGTGAATCCCTCTATAATATAAAATAGTTTTTTTTCCGTATATTTATAAATAATTAAAGTATAAATACTTTTAGTCGAATATATTGAAGGAAATACTTTTACAAATGAATATAACTCACAAATTCAAAACGAGGAATAGAAAATTTTGCATCTTGAAAAATTGAGACGGAGAGAAAAGAAAAACGCGAATCTTATTCTACCGTTAAAGAAAATAAAAAAAACAAAAAACAAAAGCTAATTGAATAGTGTCCTTGATACATTTTTCTAATTTGTTTAGTATTTTGGTTGTTGTTTATACACACATGGGTTGGTGAGCGAAGGGAGCAAGGGAGTTTTATGAAAATATCTATAATTCATTACAATTTTATAGAACATGTTTTAAGAGAAACTCAAAACTCGTGTGGATACACCAATTCCTTGTAAAAAGCACATGATAATTTGAAAAGATAATTTCTTTTATTGGAATTAGGGACAGATTGAAAATGAAATTTCATGTATTAACAAAGTCTAAGTAATGATAAACTGTGGAAAGCTAGTGAAGTAACCAGAATAAGCAAAAAAAGAAAAAAGCACGTGACAATAAGTGCGAAAGAATACGCATAGGGTTTCTGTACTCAGTCCGACTCGACTCGGACTCGTCGAGTATTTGGGTAGTTACTCGGATTCACGATTCGACTTCAATACTCGACTAGTATTAGTTTCCTATAAATCTCGGACTCGGCGATAAAACAAGAATTTTTGCTTTTCAGAAATACTGGAAAACGAGTTGCAACTTCTGTACTACAATCAGATCGATACTAAACGTTTTCGCTTATTGATTTCAGTTTAGATTTAGATCCGGACTCGACGACTTATCTAAAATTTGGGACTCGTACTCGCCGAGTCCTAAAAACCCGAGTTTCCAGAAACCCTAAATACGCAAAAGTACGTGCAATTTTCAAAGGCGAAATCTATAAAAAAAAAAATTAAAAAAATCGTTTGAAACAAAATTAATTTAAGTGTTTTGTACCTAGCTGCCAACTATTGTTTCCGAATTTTCCGATCCTTCTTCGCTCACATTTACTCAATTTAAACAATTCGAAAATTGTAGATTAATAATTGTGCCATAAAATTTTGTGGTGCAATATAAAACAATTAGAAAATCAATTCCAGAGAACATTTAATAATTGCTTTATAATTTCAAAACATCTCTAAACGATGATCTTTATAATTGTATAGAACCAACAAAATGCTACAAGAATTTAGACTTACATTTTTTGTTAAACTTATTTATTAAAGTGCGGATTCATAATTACAATGGAATTGTGTCCAAGATCTAAATGCTTATCGAATTTATGAGAAATTTATGTAAATTTTATTCGGCGAATAATTTGCAGATGTAAACATACGCTACTACTAGGTGGGGTGAGTCAATAATTTCTCTGCCTCGACAAGAGAACACGCCGCTAACAGGCCAATTTACGTTGGAACAGCCTTCATATGAACACGTGTCAAGTTTCACGTCGATAAGTCAATTCAGTCTTTGTTTAGAAGCTATTTGAAGTTGATGTGTCATTGAATTTTTTTAACATGGAAAAAATTTAATATCGTGCAGTGATTAAATTCGTTGTTTCAGAAGGTTTACCACCTACAGAAATTCATCCAAAATTGTTAGAAGTATATAAGAATGCTTCACCTTCACTTTTCACTGTGAAAAAATGAGCTGCCCTTTTTAAATATGGTCGTACAAGCCTCGAAGATGATCCACTCGAAGGTCATCCAAAAAGAGTATCAACAACAGAAAAACAACATACAAAAAATATGTTTTATACTGAATAATAAAATATATTTCATTTACAAAAACAGTTGGGCTTGTCACGAGACTTAATTATTTTTGCGAAGATTTTTCGCAAATTTGACAGATAATTCTGATTGGTCAGGGAGAACTTAAAATAATCTGTACCCGTGACAACGCTTCGCAAATAAAATTTTTCATTTTCGCAGAAATGACATTAGGCAGTCAGTTATTTTGAATATAAAATGCATTTTGAATTAAAATGTCGAATAATTCACTTTTTCCGACATTTTATACAATTTAATAGTTTTTGGTGTTCATTTCCAAAAGAAAAACCCGTTAAAATAAATTCAGAAATGCATTTGTCAAAAATGAAAAATTTATCTTCGCAAGTTTGCGAAGATAATCAGCTGCAGAGCATCTTTATTTTTGACATAAGCTTCGCGAAGTCTTTTAAGCATTTCGATTGGTTCAACGAATTGTCAAAAATAAACAAATAATTTCGGAAGTTTGCGAACTAACGCGTGACGAGCCCTAGTGTTTTTCTTGTCGAGGCTGAGAAATTATTGAGTACCCTAGTATTCGTTAACCGGCTGCTCCATATGAGAAATAGAAGATAAAATTCTGAAGTACAGTGATGGACTTAGGGAACGTGAATAATAGAAACAACTATAATTTTTGTTTTTATATTTTTATTATTCATGTTTTGTTTTTTTTTTGGTTTGGCAATACAAATACGTTATATTTACTATATTTTCTTTTTCTTTTGAAATATATATATATATTTTATGTGTAATGTGATTTCTTTTTTTTTTTTTTTTAATATTTTTAATTAATTTTCTTCACACACATTTAAATAATGCAAAAATATTTCTTTCTTGCTCGCGTATTTTTCTTAGTTTTTAATTATTTAATTTATTTATTTTTTTTTTTTTTTTAATAAAAGGAAAATTGGAAATTGCTTTAGTTTTTTAAGTAAAAAAAAAGAAAAAAGAAAAATGCTTTTAATTTTGAAATTTCAGTTTTCTTCTTTTTCTTTTTTTGCTTTCAAAAATTTCGCATGTTTTTCTTCTTTTTTTTCTTTCTTTTTTTTTGTAATCAGACTTTTAAATTTCTTTCATTTTCGTTTTTTTTTAAAATTAATTTTTAATTAATTTTTATTTTCCTTTAATTTAGTTTAGTTCAAATATTTTTTTTTCATAATTGAGATATTAACGGTGTACTGTCTTCTAGGGAGACATGTTAAGTGAATAGAGCACTAGTACAAAGCGATCTCTGTCAGTACTGTCTGTGGGTATATGGGCGCAATTAAAGACATCACACACAGATCCTGTATAAATGATCAGCCCTCTCTCGAGCTTGCAACAACATTCTGGGGAGTTGTTTTTTCGAAAACTTATAGAGGAGACTTCAAGCAATCGATGGGCAGTTTAATGAAATTCTGTGAGAAAATCAAATGTTCCGAAGAGAAACAGAATACCCAGGATCCTGCTAGGTAATTCTTAGTCTCGTAGAGATCACAATTGACACCATAAGGTGCCAGATGATGTTGCATACTCAAGTACCACTACTCTATCTAACCTAATGTTTATATGGTAACAAAAAAGAAATGTATGCTTAACAGCAAAATATCACAAAATCTCACTTAATACTGTCAGGTCGTATGAATAAATATACATAACATGACTGAAGATCGCGAGCTACTAGCGAATGGTCTCCCTACCAAAACGTCCAAATTAACAGGTTCCAGTCTGTTTGATGTAGATTCGTACGATATTTGTCTTAAGAAACGTTCCGTGGGATGATCCCTTTCTACTGCCCACCTTGACAGGTTAAAATTGATAGGTTAAAAACCCTTAGCAGCGAGTATGGTTTTCGTGAGCCAAACTCGTGAATGGGGCTATTGATTTCCACTTCTTGCTGGACAAAATATATCTTGATATTAATAAACGGTCATTAAAGTCCGTGGAAATATTCAA
This sequence comes from Xylophagus ater, assembly GCA_963422695.1. Lineage (NCBI taxonomy): Eukaryota > Metazoa > Arthropoda > Insecta > Diptera > Xylophagidae > Xylophagus > Xylophagus ater. The sequence goes on from OY730480.1 coordinate 61,390,309, forward strand.
AATTATATGCATCATAAAACTGAGTACCGTAGAAACGAACTGTGGTTTCCCGAATGCTGAGGTCGATTATAATGATAATGCCAAGGTCTTTGATTTTTGCTTCAGCAAAAGACATCTAAAAAAAAAACTTCCTATAAAATGACTTTTGCCTGCATTAAGGAGCTAAATTTTTCAAGTATAGTGACTAAAACATGCCAAGGAAAAAGATTAAGATGGAGTAATGATCAGCGGGTATAGATTTTAATAAATTTAATTTTTGAGTATGTTCTTTTTTACGTTCGTTCAAAGGTTTTTATGGGGATTACTTCCGTCGAAAACCCAATTATTCTAGCTCCCACCATTTCAGCGCTGTATTCAATAACAATTTTTAAACTGTGACGAAACGTTACATTACAAAATATCTTATTATATAGACGTATACAATGTTCGCAATATTGTGGAGGTTATAATGAGGATTATTTCCGCCGAAACGGTATTCAGTTACGGATGAACAACGACCCCCACTGAAGCCACTACAAACTCAGGAACTAGTCTCGCGATGCAGTCTTCACGAGATATCTAGGGAACTTTCAAATAAAAATTTTGAACAAAAAAAGCTTCTATTTCACTTCTACAGTGTGGTCGAAAGTACATTTCCGCTTTTTTATTCTATATGGCTATGTGTCTGTATTTTTTTCTCATTTCTATTTTTCTTATGTGGAATTTTATTTTTTTTCGTTAATTTTTTATATCTTTATTACATTTAATTAGAAAAAAAAAAGAAAAAATTATAATTTTATTTATTTTATTTAAATATATTTTATTTAATTTTATAGTAATTTTATTTAATTTTTAAATATTTAATTATAAATTTCTTTCGTGTTGATTCTTTTTTCTTCTTCTTCTTCTTCTTTTTCTTAAAAACTATTATATTTTTTATTCTTAGTTTATTTTATTAATTATTATATTTATTAATATTTATTTATTATATATTTATTTTTTTCTGAAAGACGTGTAAAAAAATGATTTCTGTTGTTTTTTTTTCTTGTTTATAATATTTTTATATTTTTTATTTCTATTTTTTAATTAATAATTAATATATTTTTATATATAATTTTTTTTTCCGAAATATAATATATTTTTTTTCTTTTTTTTAAATACTTTTTCTTTATTGTTTTTGCCTGTCTTTTATATTAAGTATAATTATTTATTTTTATTCTTGTTAGTTTTTCGTTTTTTTTTTATTATAAATGGCGCAGAGTAATTTTCTTTAATTTTCTTCTTAAAATTAAGAAAAAAAATAAAAAAAAACATTCATAAATTTTGTCGTCGTATATATTTTATTTTTGGGAAGTTACAAAATTTTACAAAAAATGAATAATTTTAGGAGAAATTGTAGAATAAAAGTGAAAATTGATTTTGTATCTCAGTGAATATCTGGAGTGGAATCGTGTGTTTTTCGATTCGATTTCATATACGATTAAAATTTTGTTTGGCATCGCGTTAAGGCCAATCTCGACACAGGCGATTATTTCCTTGAATACATTCGCCTAAAAGTATATATACTTTAATTAAAATCAATTTTGCAATATGGTAAAAAATTTCGCCTATCAGTATGCATACAATTATAAATTATATATGATTTGCGGAGAAAACTATTTTATATAATAGGTAGATCAGTGTTTCCCAACCTTTTTTGTGCCATGCCCCACCTTAGCCTTTCTAAAATTCTTATGCCCCCCCCCCCTGTGTAACATACATAATTTTTAATATTAAAAAATTGAATTGTTCACTTAAGAAACTAAATTTGGCACCGAAATCTAGCATTGCATTTAAATGGCCCGGAGCGAAAGGGTTAAATTCGTGTCATGTCCATTTTCGAATTGCCCCCGTTAACAATCAAATTGCCCCCCTGTGGGGCGTGGGCCCCACGTTGGGAAACAAGGAGGTAGATATTTTAAAATTGTTGGTCTCAGTAATGAAACAAAATATCTACAAGTCTTTTCGGTCCCACTTTTTTATTATTTTTTTATAATGATGATTTTCACTTTACTCGTTGATGATTTTATTTGGTTGAAATTTCAATAAAATCTTGATAATTTTTTCAATTTAATGCTTTCAAGATACCTTTTGCAAGGTTGGGATAGTGCTGGCATGGATTCAGTGTAAAATGTTTTCGATCCGGTTTTAGCCGATACCAAATTGATTGGTCGAATCGTATATATTATGCAATTGGTTCAAATCAGAATACAAGATTCCAATTCTGTTCACAACTAAATAATTTTTTAATACGTGCCCGGAAATATGCAAATTTTTTTTTGGTTTTTTTATGCAAATTGCATATTTTAAAGAAATTTTATAATTATTTCGTTTCGATTATATAAAATTGAAATTTTTTTATTATAGTTAAAAGGGTTTTTTTTAGAGACATGTTTGTAGACATTTCTTATTCAACCCGTTCTCTTGCAGATATTCAAATATCAGAGGCTATTTTGTCTTTATTCCCAAGAATAAAATAGAATGAGATTCGCTCTGCTCGATAATTAATCGAAATACTACTTGTATATGATTATATTAGAAGAAGAAAATTTGACTGTTGAAGCTGTTTTAAAACGTTAAATTCATGAATCATGACAGGTATTGTGTTTGTAAGAGCCTTCGTAAAGCTAAAATAATCAGTAAGTGACATTCAAGTGTAAACAACATTGTTTCTTATTCGATTGAAAATGGAAGATGTTACGTGTCACAACAAAAAAACAGCATTCGCGGAAAGTTTTACTTTTTTGGTTTAACTTGAAGGAAAATGCAATTGCAGCTCATCGACGGATGGAAAATGCTTATGGTGAAGATTCTCCATCAACTTCAACTTATGTGATTTTGGTTTAGACGATGCGAAAAATGCAAAACCGAATATCAATGAGAAGAAGGCATATTTCGTGTAACTAGAAGGGTGTAGTCTACCATAAACTTTCGGAAAAACAGGTGCTAAAATGATTTTGCGACATGATAACGCTAAGCAACATTCTAGCTAAATCGGTTCAGGCAAAGTTAGAAGCGCTAGGCTGGGAAATTCTACCCTAGACACTCGCGTTGTATTCACCAGACATTGTTTCAGTTGATGACAACATGGCCTTGATGATGCACACACACATGTTCAATCTTAAAGAATGCGAAAATAACTCTATAGCAGAATTCCTTCGAAGGATGAACAATTCTTTCAGCACGGAATTTTTGCTTTTTTTGAAAGATGGACAAAAGTCATAGCTAATGATGAATGAATAAAATACAGTTTTCATTTAAAATAAATGTGTTGTTTTTTATGGGAAAATGGCTCAAGTCATAGTTTATCTCCTATAATATAAGCATAGGATGGTATCCGTGTAGTTCGGTTTTCGTTTTATAATTAATCTATCATGGAAAACGCCGTTAGACAAGTGAGTGCGCATCGCTCGTTTTCTCATCATTGAATACGTTCGAAGGGAATCGTGAATCATGTGAATCATTCCCCTGATTTTTGAATACGTGCAATTGTGAATCATAGAACAAAATTTGACGTTTCAAATACGAGATAATTTCATCGCGTATTTGAGTAAGAAAAACAGAAGGCAAAATGTAAGTTTTTTACTTTTTGAAAACTTTTCGCTTCAAAACCACAATAAAAATAAATACGAAAATTGAAGTTTGACTTATCATTTTATTCGTCAAAATTTAGCAAAGACACAAAAAGTGCTTAACGAACGATTCGTTAAACGCCGTATTCAATGATACCAGTTTCAAGTTCATGTGAATCGAATGAGTGAAGGGAATCTCAAATACGGCGTTTTTCATGATAGACCTAAATATGTTTTTTGATGATTTATTCATAAAACATTAAACGGAATGACTGAGGTATATGCGATCATAAAACACCCCTGATCTGAAGTTCATTCTAAAACAAATTATACGATCGACCCTGGATACTGTATGTCAGTATATTCTGTCTCGATACAAAGTATTTGATTAAAGTTTGTATTAGCACTTATATAGGTTTCCTATGTTGGCAGCACGGTAAATTAAGCAGCTGTCGATAAGCACTAGTTTTCAAAGTGTTAAATGTCAGTTTGCAACAACAAATTTACGAAATGGATCGCTTAAGCACCGCTCAATGGTGCTGTTGCAACAGCAAGAAGTTAATTCTGATTTTTCAAAGAAAATTCTCTTATCTGATGAGGTACATTTCTACCTCTCTGGGTGTGTTACTAAGCAAAATTACCGCATATGGGGAGATGAAAATCCTCATAAGATTCATGAGACACCATTACATGCCCCAAGAAGCGACTCTTTGGTACGCATTGTGATCAGGCGTCGTCATTGAGCCTTCCTTTTTTTTGAAAACGATCAGGGTCAAAGACTAACACTCAATGGTGTGAGCGATATAGGTGCATGATAACCGATTATTTCTGGTACAAAATCGAAGATATTCATGTGGAAGACAGATGTAGTTCCAACAAGACGACGCAACTTGCCACACAGCCAGGGTGCATTCGTTCACGTTTTGGTGGCGTCAACTGGCCCCAAAGATTATCCGACTTAACGCTGTTGAACTCCTTTTTGTGGGGTTACGTTAAAAGCCGTGTCTACACCAACGAACCCGAAATGTTGGTGCACCTAAAAAACAACATCCGCAAAGTTATTGCCGAGATATCGCCCGAAATTTACGAAAACGTTATCGAAAATTACCTCGAAAAGATCAGCTGCTCCGCAGAAGGTCGAGAGATGGCCATTTCATTAATATTATTTTTCATAATTAATGAAATACATTAACATTTTTGATTAACAAAATAATTGATTTCAGATGTTGAAAATTTTCCGAATTCCCCCTCCCCCGTTTTGTATATAAGATTTTCTCAACCATCATAAAATAGGGTATACGATAGTTTGTTGGATTTTCTTTTTTTTTCTTTGTTCCATGAAACTTTATTTACTTTTATTTTAATTAATTCAAAAAAAAAGAAAATTATAAATTTAAAGACTATTAAAAATTAATAATTCTAATTTTTTTTTGTTTTTATTTTGGATTGCACAAATTTTTATTTTTATTTAAAAACAAAACGTTAAAAACTTTTTATTTTTAAATTTTTTATTTTCTTGTTTTTTTAATTTATTAATTTTAATGTGTGCGTTTTTTTCAGTTCGTTTTTTTCTTTGTTTTTTTTTTTGTAAATCTAATTAATTTATTTTTAAGAAATTGCTTTTGTCGAGTGCAGCGAAAAAAAACGACTAATAAAAATCGAATAAATTAAAAACAAAAGAAAAGCATAATCCAAATATTGCTTTTAATTGTTTTTCTTTTTTTTATTTTTGGTTTTTCTACAATTTGGTGTTTTTACTTTTTGATTTTTTCGTTTCGGGTTTTTTTCTTTTAGTTTTAATTTTTTTAATTTTTTTTTTTATCAGTCTTGGTGCATCACAGAAAGCTTTGATATGATGTTCATTTATTATTTAATTATTATTATTTAAAAAAAAAAAAATTTTTTTCGTTTGGGTTTTTAAAACTTTTAAAAATATTTTTCTCCTTTAGGTTATTTTTAGTTTTTAATTTCAAAATGTTTGATTAAAAAGAAAAATAAAGTTTCAAGTTTAGTACAAAAATATCGTTTTTGAATTGTTTCTTGATGTTTTTTTCGAGGGGAAAGGGGGTAGGGGGAGGTGTTGTATTTTTAACATGCGGGCTTTTCTGGAAATCATGTAACCCGATTTGGATTTAAATCGGGGAGGGTTGGGGTTGTACTTTTCACATGCGGGCTTTTATGGAAATCATGTAACTGAATTTGAATTAAAATCGGGAGGGGAGGGGGTTGTACTTTTCACACGCAGGCTTTCATGGAAATCATGCAACTCGATTTGAATTAAAATCGGGGGGGGAGGAGGGGTTTGTATTTTTAACACGCGTGCTTTTATGGAAATCATGTAACTCGATTTCGAGTTAAATCGGGGGAGGGTTGGGGTTGTACTATTCACACGCAGGCTTTTCTGGAAATCATGAGACTCGATTTGGTTTTAAATCGGGGGAGGGTTGGGGTTGTACTTTTTACACGCGCGCTTTTATGGAAATCATGTAACTCGATATGAATTAAAATCGAATCGAAAAAGTTCTCAATCATGTTATACGATTCCTATTTCATTTTTTGTTTTTTTGAATAAGTAAAGGAAAATGTTATAAGCAAAAAAAAAAACGAGAAACAAAATACACTAAAAGAAAGAACGAGAATGAAGCAGCAAAGTGAGACAAAAAGTGAGTATTATATTTTGTCTTTTTTTATCACATCAAAATCTGGTATCATGTGATTTCATTTTCACTTTTCAAAAGTACAATCTCCGAAAATTAAAAACAATTTTCACTTTCAATTTACTAAAGCTTCACAAGACACACTGAGAACACTTTTCCTAAATTATTTCTCGCATTATTTTGCCTACGCGCGGCGGCGCTCCCTCGTCACTATTGTTGGGGGAGTTTAACTAAAAAAAAAAAAGTATTTTTATTATGAATAAAAGAACATTACAAATTAAATATGATATACACCCAACTCTATTTTTACACGGTAGATATACGTTCGTCAGAAATTCGTGTACAAAAAAAAAAACAAAAAACGTGTAAAAAAAGATAAGTTTTATCATAGTAAAATTGGGAATACCGTGCAACATGAACGTGTAAGAAAAAATGCTGAAAAAACTTTAAATTTGAAGATACAAATACCTTGTTTTCATTTCTCAAGGTCAGAAATCTCCAAATATAATTGATAGCACTATGCATGGGTTGATAAAATGAACAATTGATTAAATACTGTGAGGGCTAATGAACTTAAGCAATTTAATGATTCAATATATTATGTATTTGTTATACGAATAGTTTAGGTAAGAGCTATCGAATAAGGTGGTTCCCCAGTAACTACTATATTATAGCACGGTGTGCAGTGCTACCTAATTTTTAAAGTGTGGTAAAAACGTGCATTTTTTTGATATATTGCGGTACCAAAGATTACAATTTGTAGTAGACCGCTCTCATGGTCACTTCCATAATTATAAAACAATGACTTTGAAATCGTGTTAGATCAAAAAAATTTTTTGAAACGTCTAACTTTAAATTCGTCTAAAAAAAAGCGTGTAAAAAAAAGTCGGATGTATTTTTAAAAAAAAAACGCTTTCATATACACTCAATTCTATTTTTACGCGAACTTGATTTAAAGCGTTTAAAGGAAAATATTTCATCTCTTTTTACGGGAGTTTATTTTTGATCTAATGCGGTTCAAGAAATTTTAATTTAAAATAATTTTTTTAGTAAGAAAAACAGGTTTTTGTAGACATTGTGAATGTTAAAAACACCAAAAATTTCGTGTACGTGCAGCAGCAGGCGAAAGCGTTTGAGACAAAGACGACTGTATGAGAATAGCTATCCAAATATGCATATATATATACAATATGTATAGGGCTACAGAGGATTTTTCTAATTTAATTATCACATCAGTTTTGGTTAAAGTAAGTGCGGGTGTGCAGTTTGGTTTTCATGTTTAAAGTGAGCAGTATTATACTAAGGAAGATATCGAATGACATATTTTCCTCGCAGCTACAACAGAACATAGAGCAACCGCTACCACCGCCTTACTAAAAAGCGTGATCTGGAAAGGCATTTTTTTTCTTTTTACATGAGAAGTATCAAACGGATTGTCTACAAAATAGTGAAAAAATAGAATCAGGAATCTGAAGGCTCAATTAAAAGCCCAACACAATCTTTTTAAAAAAGTCCGTGTTTAAATCATGTGCAATGACTATTGCATATGAAATATTTCAGCAAAAAAAAAGCAAACCATTTTCTGGCGGGGAAGTTTTTAGAAATATCAGATTCACTTTTTAATTGTTTTAATAATAACAAAATTGAAATCATTGCCGCAATTAAAGATCTACAGTTGTCTCGAATTAATACTGTGTCGCGGCGAATTGAGAAAATGAGTGAAAATATAACAGAACAGTTATATAACGATATTAATAGATGCTCTTGTTATTGTCATCAAATTATTATTATTGTTAAAAAAAGCGTATATTTTAAAATAAAGTTTTAAATAAAAGCGCATTAAAAAGGATGAATCCGCATACTTTTATCACATTATTTTAGCTGATCCTTCTAATTTCGAATCAAACCTCTTATATGGATTCCGTATCTTTTATTACGTGATTTATTTTTACGCGAATTTGTTGAGAACATATCTATCACGTTAAGACAGAATTGAATGTATTTCGAAAAAAAAAAAATGTTCATAGATGAACGTTTATTAATGTATAATTTCACGTAGAGATAGCACCAGTCGTATAAATGACTTTCAACTTTCTTCACTTTTTCTACTTTGTATTTCATTGTGGCTACTACAAAAGGATATAAATAAAGAAGATGTGTGAAAGTTCAAAATAGCTTTTATTTATCATAAGTAAATTCTATTAGTTCTTATGGAGAGAGAGAGAGAGAGCTTTAAGCTCATACTATAAGGCCTTTTATAATTTGTTCATGGTAAATAAAAGCATTTTTGAATAATTTTAAATATCTTTATTTCAAGACTTATTTTCAGTCGGACTGACTTTATAACATTGCAAGTAACAGTTATTGTATAGGAGGTCTGTCTTCCAAATGTCTTTTGCTCAAGCAAAAATCAAACACTTTAGCGTTATCATTAGCTGACCTCAGCATTCGGGAAACTGGTTTGTTTCTACCGTACTCAGTTTTATGGTGACTAATTTTTAATATTCCCACGGTCCTTAAGGACCGTGTATTAATGTTAAGATGCATTTTGTCCAACAGAAAGGAGAAGTCAATGGCACCATTAATGGTTTGGCTCACGAAAACCTAGACATTTTTCTTATTAGAAAAAATTTTTATTCAATTCATCTACCGTAATTCATTTTTCTAACGAAATTTTCGCTTCCTTGAGTTCAGGTTTCTACTAAATACGATTCCGGGAAGAATTTTGATAATGTGGAAAAATAGCTGGCGCCTTGAAGTGGATTGAAATATCAAAAAAAAAAAAATTCTACAGCAGTTAAATCGTTTTCGTTTAATTCTAAATATTTAATTGGTGAAATATCACCCATTAGATTAACTCAATACTTGGTCGTTTTATTTCGATACATATTTACTTTTTCATCTTCTAAATTTTCTAATTAAAACTTACGATACCCGGTTGAAGCACAGTTGCTTTTTTGGTTGTTTGTTCTCTTATTGGTATTTTGAAAAAATAAATAGTCCAGACATGAAATGCCCAGCACTAAAAATTTAATATCTTCAAAATGGCGCAGCCCGTCGACTGTTAAGCAAGTCTTGAAATAAGTCCAATTGAGTTGTCGTGTTACTTATTTTAATATTTTTGGTTTATTAATCTTAAGACGAATAAACGACAAAGTTTACGAATGCTTTTCATGGTTTTTTCTTTTTCTTCAAAGAAATTTCTCTTTTTTTTGCTTTTAGTTTATTGAATTTATTTTTTTGTGCTAGTTTTTATTTCGTTTACACAAAAAAAAGCAAAAAACGAAAAACGGAAAACAAATATTTTTAAGAAAATACTTTTTTTCTCGTTTTTATTTTTATATATATATAAATATTCCTTTTTTTAAAAAATAAATAAATCGTATTTTTCCGCTTTTAAATTTTTTTTAAATTTAAATATGTATATTTTCTTTTTCTTTTTAGAATTAATAGAAAATTGTTTTTTTTCTGTCGTGTTTTTATATTTTATTTTTAAATTTAATATTAATCCGCGTTTTTGAGATTACGAAAAAAGAAAAAGAAACAACAAAAAATGACACAGAAAAAAGAAAACGAAAAACATCTAAACAACCTTTCGAGTCATTTTCATTTATTATTTTCTTTACTTATTTTTTACGTTTTTTAACTACTTTTTTTCTTTTTTTTCCAAAATATCGTTTTTATTATTATTTTCGAATATAACATTTATTATTTATTTAATGTTTTTTTTTTCTTTTTTTTTTTTAAATTCAATTAAAATAAATGGTTCGTTTTTTTTCTTCTTTTTTAAAAAATATTCCATGCTTTTATTGCTTACTTTCTTTTTTTTTTAGAATAAAAATGTTTTTTTTTTCGTTCTTTTTCTATTTTTAACTCTAATTTTTAAATATTAAAATAATGAAATATTAATTTCGTTTCTGTTTTATTTTTTTTCTTCTTCTTTTTAATATAATTTTTTTAATTTATTTGAAAAAGTAACTCTGTTTTTTTTTTATTTATTATAAATTTCATTTTTTTTTGTTGTTTTGTGGAATTACGAAGAATTTAAAAAAAATTCAGTTAGAATTCGACTCACAAGAATTCGAAAAAGGAAGAAAAATGTGTGTTTTTAGAGAAGAGAAGCTTTGGTTTGCCAATCAAAGCTTCGAAAAAAAAGAAAAAAAAAATCGGCACTGAATTTTATGATAAATCTTGCGTTTTTAAGTAATTTTTTTTATATTGCATTTTTTTTTGTTTCCTTTTTTTCTTTTTTTATTTAAGATATATTTTATAAAAATATTATTTTTTTTTGATTTTTTTTTTTGGAGAGACAAAAGATAGAAATAGAGAGAGAGAGAGAGTTTTAATATTTAATTATATATGTTTCGTTTGTTTTTTATAGAGAAATAGAAGAGAAAAAATTGTTTCTTTAAAATTGTTTTAAATATTATTTTTAATTTCTTTTTTTTTTAAATGATTTTTAATTGTCTGGCTTTTTGACTAAGAATTTTTTTCTTTTATTTATTCTTATTTTCATTAATTTAAATCGATTTTTCTTTTCTTCTTCTTTTTTTTTTTTGCTTTTAAATAAGGAAAACATCATTTTCGCTTTAAGTCTTACTAACAAATCACAAAAAAAAAAACAAATACGAGACTTTATATTTTTATTTTTAAAAAAAGCAGCAGATCTTGAACAAAACAAAGCAAAATAATTACAAGATAAAAATAAGTATACCACGTTTTTAAATTTTCTGTTGAACCATATAAACCTTGCAGATTTTTTCGGAACTAACTTTCCATACAAAACAAAATTTACTGAAAATGAATTCAATTTTGCTTAAAGATGGCTAAAAGTGTTAAAAGAATGTATTGTCATCGTGTTCTGAACTATTCTAAAAGTTTCAAATGCCTAGCTAGTCGGGAAGTTAGTTAAAAATCGATTGCAAGATTTTTACTTGATAATTTAACGACCAGGAAAGCGAGTTAATAAAAACGTGGTAAAATGACGAAAAATATTGAATTTAAAAATAAGAAACATCAATTAAAATAAATTACAAAAAAAATAAAAATTATATCTTACCTTATTTTTCAACTAAAAAGAAAATAAAAGAAATAAAACTCATGGCTAGTTTCTCAGTCAACGTTTAAATTTAAAGTTACTTAACCCAAGTACTCCGATTAAATTCGTAGGTTAACCCGAATGCGTTTTATAGTTCATTTTTATTGTTTGTTTACCTAATACGAAAATGGCAAGTTATTGTGAATAATTTGCCTTTACTTACTATTGTGATTGGAAATTTTGACGTTCAAAACAAAAACAAACAAAAAAAACCAAATAAAAATTGAATATTTGAATGAATTATGAACTAAAATCAAAGTTAAAAAGGGAAATAATTTATAATCCGAAAAAAAGTAATAAGCATGTTTTCTTCTAATATAAATATTATCGAAAAATTGGTTATTGGAATATTTCGTATTGATGTGTTTTCTTCAACAGGTTGCCATAATTGTTCCACGTTCATTTTAAAATATTAAATTTTTCCCCTAATTTGTTGAATGTTGAATTTAGAAAAAAATCTCGAGATTTGAGGCAGATGGAAACATGGTATAAATTTCAATGCATTTACGTTCAAATAATTTTTGACATTTATTTTATTTTATTTTTCTGAATTTTAATTGGTTTAAGTTGGATTAAGTTAAACTGAATTTTAACCGGGCTACACAGGTTAAACTCGAACTGTAAAACACAAAAATTGTTAATCCTAAAGTTAAACGTTCGTTATAGTTTAAACGTTCACTGAAAAACTAGCTATTACAATAAAAAAAATCAATTTTCCAAAATCAAAACAAAATTTCCAAAAAATTTTTTTCATATTTTTTTTATATATTTTCTTTTTTTTGTATTTTTATTTTTTGCATTAAATTTTAAATAATATAAATTCTTAAAAAAAAAATGTTTAAATAAAATTAATAAAAAGAGAAGAACATTAAAAAATAAATGTAAAAAAAAATTTAATTTTCTATTTTTTATTTTTTTTTTTTTGAATATATTAAATTTTAATCGATGGGATTTTTTTTTTAATATTTAATTTTAAATTTTGGTTTTTTTTTGGTTTTTAAATAATAATACAAAAACTTTTAACCAAAAAAAAAAAAAAAATAAAGTAAACAAATTAATCAAATCAAAAAAGGTAGAAGAAAAAAAAACTACTAAAAAATAATTAAAACAAAAATTTTATAGAAAATAAGTCTTTTTTTCTGAGTTTTTCAAAGTTTTATGAAAGAAAAGCAATTGAATTAATTTCTTTTTTTTGTGTGAACACATTTATGTTTCGTTTTTTTTTTTTTGCAGTCTCTTAAATAAAAAATTAACAAGATTATAAAAATTAATTTTTTAAATTAAATTTTCTTTTACTAAAAATAATAAAAACTGGCTTTTAAAATAAAATAAAAATTACTTCATATGTTGATATATATTTGTTTTTTTATATAATTGGATAGACTTTGCGACGTAATACTAAAGATACATTAGCAGAGCAACAATGTACATTAAATCTGACGATTCTCGGTTTAAATTCGATAATGCGTAAGATTCTCTCAATTATTGAGAATAGCCTCTTAACCAAACTTTTAGAAGGAGGTACAATGGGCCAGTATGCCTTACGTGCTAAGGCCCGCAATTGTACGAGTCCTCCCCAAATACAATACATTTGCCAAATATAACAGTTTCGGTAACCGAAAAAAAAGTCGTATCTAGATATTATATTAGTGTAAAAACTGTAACATAACGCATCGGTTCTTAAACTATGTGCCGTAATTTTAAAAGGGGTCGCGAAGCGAAATGCTGAGGTCGGGAAGATTCAAGTTAAATACTTGAATTTCAGTTTATATATCTATATTTCACTAACGCATAATATTGTTACGTCGCTATTCGTTATAAATAATAACACTTTTTATTTTTGTGAATCAAAATAATTTAAGAACTGAACCCGATAGGGTTAAGAAAATAAACTCGATTATTTTCAATCAGCAATTATACTCCTTATTTCATCTGGGGAATTCTTCATCTTGAATTTAAAATGTTCAATTTGTAGATTTCCCATTGTACCATTTGCACAATATAAAAAATGGCGCAGCCGGAAATTGAAAGACTTCGAGAGATATCCAATTTAATATAGAAATATTATATCAGCGATATATGAAAACTAACAAAATTTCCCCGATTTTAACACGTTCTACCCGGCGCGATTTTTCATATTCTACATAATATGATGATGGGTCAACGCACGTGATTATAAATAATTTATTCTACGGGCAGGTGCACTGGTTTGCTTGTTTTTAGTTTGAATAAAATTTTCCCAAATATATAAATGTAGGAGTAAAAGAAGTAGTACACCAATAAGTTGTGCAAAAGTAGTGGAGAATCTGAATTACTAGTAGAAGTGGAATCGTTGGCTTAGTGAGAAAGTCAATTTAGTAGTAAACCAAGGGTGCTTAGTTCGAACCCATGCCGTGGCGATTTCACATTTTTTTCAGTTTTCCACAATTTGGGGGCTCAACCGTGATAAGGAACACTTTAGTTGATTGTGTTGTTAACCGGTGTATGTTTTAATTGTGTTGTGCTTCTACACTCATGATGGCCTTGTGTTTGTGACGTGCGACGACAGCCGAGGGCGGCTGTATTATCAGGATGGCCGAGTTGTAGGAGTAAAAGAAGTAGTACAAAAGTAGTGGAGAATCTGAATTACTACTTGTAGAAGTGGAATCGTTGGCTTAGTGAGAAAGTCAATTTATTAGTAGTAAACCAAGGGTGCTGAGTTCGAACCAATGCGGTGGCGATTTCACATTTTTCAGTTTTCCACATAAATAAAAAATTGAATAGAATTTTCGGCAAAATTTGTTTTAAATTTTTAAATTCTAGATATTTATAATTATATGGCTGATGAATTTGAATTCTTGAGAATTTTTCGAAAATTAGTTGTGTACATCACTATTGGTGTGGTAAACAACACCGTCCGATAAATAAACCGCATGTTAGTGTCACCAGTGACCGCACGCTGCCTTAGATAAACGAACAGCTTATGGGTGGTGGTTGTCCACCCACCTCCGGTTATAAGAACGTGTTAACACTAACTCCACAAAAAATAAAAAAATGGAAACTAAATATCTTGTGTTTTTTAATTTCTTTTTGTTTTCTCTTTCGGTTTTTTATTTTATATGGGTGGTGGTTGTCCACCCACCTCCGGTTATAGGAACGTGTTAACACTAACTCCACAAAAAATAAAAAAACGGAAACTAAATATCTCGTGTTTTTTAATTTCTTTTTGTTTTCTCTTTTGGTTTTTTATTTTATATAAAAGAAATAGCCGCGATATATTTTTAATTATTTCTTTTTTTTTTTTTAATTTTAAATTTTAATTCATAAAAACTACTTCTATTTACGTTTATTTATTATTATTTTTAAATAATTTAGAAAGGATTTCCTTTTGTTCCGATTTTCGAAAAGGAAAACTTTTTGTTTGAAAAAGTTTAAATATAGTTTTTTTTTTGTTTAAAAATTTGTTTTTAAATATATTTTTTAAAAATTAATTTTTGTTTTCTTGCGTTTTTTGTTTTTAAGTCTTGTATTTTTTTATGTTTTATTTTTTTCTTTTTTAAAAATGAGATCTTAAGTTTTAAGAAATTGCTTAAAATTAAAAATATTCTTTATTTATTTTTTTCTTTAATTCTTGAATATAATATTTACTTTTTTTTTTTAATAATTAATAATATAATATATATATATATATATAGATTTTTTTCTTGTATTTTTTTTTTAATATATATGGGTGTGATTTTTTTATTTTTAATCTTAAATATAAATATATTTTTTTTTCTTGTATTTTTATTTAATTTATTTTAATATTAATGTTGTTTTTTTTGCTTTTAATATAATTTTATTAATTTGAGAATATAATAAATTACAATAATATCATTTTTTTTATTTATTTATATTTAATTTCTTGTATAAATATTTTTTTATTTATTTTAATTTATTTTTTCTTTTCAAAATCAGTTTTCTTCTTTAAGTATTTTTTTTTTTGCATATTTTAGAGTTTTTAAATATAAAAAAATTTTTTTTACGAAGACAATAATTTCTGTTTTTGTTTTTGCTTAAAAAATGAAAAAAAATTAAATATTTTCTTTTTTTTTCTTATAAATTTAAAGAAAAAAAATATGTGAAATTCAAAAAGTAATTAATTTCGTGTGTTGTATTCTTTTTTTTTATTAGTTAATTTTTAATTAAAATTAAAAATTTTCGAGATCAAAAAAAAATTAATTTTTCATGTATTTTTTTATTTCCTTTAAATATTAGTTAGTGTTTTTTTTTTCTCTTTTTTAATATTTACAAAAAAATTATGATTTATTTTTATTTTCATTGTTTTTACGAGATATGTGTTTTTTGTTTGTTTGTATCTGTGTTTTGTTTGTTTTTCGGTGTTTCTGTTTTTCTGTGGTCAAAATTCTTCCGGATGTAAGAAGTCTGTATGTCTGTTTCTTAAAATTTTGATTGTTTTGTTTTTTCTTTCTTGGTTTTTGTTCGAAAATCTACTAATATTTTTTTTTTGTTTTTGTTTTATATATAAATGAAATATGAAAAGAAAAATGCATTTTTTTTCCCAAATATATAGAATTTGAGGGTGGGTTTTTTTTTGGGGGGGGGGGGGGTGAACGTATTGATTGCAAATATAGAAAATCGGATACGAAAAAAAATAAAGTAATTACAAAATTAAATATTTAAAAAAGGGGAAGGAACTTATGAAATTATTATTAAAACAAAAAAAAAAGATTTGTTGGCGGATTTCGGTCATGGTTGCAGAAAAATTTAGTTTCGAAGAAAGAAAAAAAAAAAAACAGGGAGTAGGGCCGCGGTTTTTGTAATTGGTCACAAGATAAATGTTTGTTAAACGCTAAGATGTAATGTATTTTAATAAAAGCCAAGAAAAAATTTAACGATACTGTTTAATAAAATTTCTCTCTTTCTCTTTTCAATTTTCAAAAAATGTTCTTCTCACTCACTGTCACCGATGACGTACAGTCAAGAAGACTATTCTAATAATCGGATAACATTTTATACCAGTGGTTCCCAAAATGTGCGCGACGTCTTTAAAATTTTTGACGTTAATATTAAAAGTCCGCAACATCGTAATACAGCTCTGAAATTTGAAGACGCTGTGCCGTCGTAAACACAGTGTCTTACACACGACGACTTCTGTTCTGTTAGCTAAAACGTTAAAGGAACGAGAATTTTTTTTTTAAGAAGTTTTTTACTGGCACATTAAGTTCTAACATTTTATTTGGAAAGATTTCATTGTGCGAATTGATTAAAACACAATTGATTAAAAAATGTGCCGCGTCAGAGGCTTAAAAATATTTCCGAATTAAAGAAATAATGAGAATTTGATAAAGACAATATTATTGGATTAAATCCTTCATTATTAAAACACGATAAATATTATTTAGCTACAACATATGCGGTCTACACATTTGCCAAACGCTAACAAAAAAAAGTGTCGTGTGTGTGACACAGTATGTAGGTGAATGAAATGGTATTCTCACTACTGAGCGACACAAACTGCAATGACAGCTTTACACTCTTTTAGGCGTGATATGAAAAAAGTACCACACGATGAAATCACCCCGTTATATATGTATATATATTCTCAGCTCGGGTTTTAATTGAATTAATTATTTAAAATTGAACTCGAAAAATTGACCGACGTCCGCCATTAAACGTTTTTTTTTTCTTTTGTCACATCATCAAATATGAGTTTATATTTTGATTGTAAAGAAACGTTTTTTTTTATTTTAGTTTGTAGTGTATTTTGTGTATCGTTGTTGTTTTTTTTTTCTTTGTCGTTTTGTATTACATTTACTCTCATGAATGAAAGAATATATATAGATTACGCTTTCCCATATTTAAAATTGGTTTTTTTCTGCCCACCTACTACGTCACGCGAGACATGAAATACATCGTGTTTTGTGTATGAAACACATCACGATTATATTTATTTATTTATTTGAAAGAAAAAATCACACGTGATATGCCACAAAAGTATGAAAAAATAAAAATTCAAAATGGCCGACATGCGTAATTCTTATATTCTTTAATTCATGATTATTTACAAAATAAATTTCTTCTGCATTTTGTTTATTTTTTTTAAATGACAGAGAAATGTTTTTTATTATATTTTCTTATTGTTTTTTTAAAATATGTCTTTTTTTCCGTTTACTTTTATTTTACATATACAATTACAATTAGTTTTATTTTATTTTATATTTATTTATTTTCTTTTTTTTCTTTCTTCGGTAAAAATGGCAGTTAAATTCACAGCCAATTGCAAATATATATTGTATGATTACTTTACGTTTTTTTTAATCATTTAAATTTTTCTTTTTCTTTTTGTTTTTTAAATTTAATTTAAGAACAAAAACATTTTTCTGTTTTGAGTTTTGTTGTTTAATTTTATGTTTACTTTTTCTTTTCTTTTTATTAATTTTTTCTTTTTTTTATTTTATAATTGATTTTATGTTATTTGATTTTGTTATTTAAATAGTTTTATATTCTTGTTAGAAAAAAAAACTCATACAAAAAACAATATATTTGTTTTAATTGAATTTTTTTGTGTTTTGTTTTTCTTCTTCTTTCAGAAAAATAGAATAAGAAAAGAAATTAATATAAATAAATACAAAAAAAACAGCAAAACTAATATTTGAAAGAAAAGAAACTAAATCAATTAATTTTTAAATATATTAAATTTTTTTTCTTCGCACATTTTCTTCTTTTCGGTCCACATTTTATTTTTTTTTTAAAACGAATTCTTAAGCTTTTTTTTATTTATTTCTATTTCATTAAAACATAAAAAAACTTTCGGTTTTTTTTTTTTACTTTAATTTTTATATTTGAATACTCAGTCATTATTTTTAATATTATTTTATTTATTTATTCTTGTCGACGCCTTTCTTTTTCTTTTTTCTTCTTTATCCCATTCTGACTGTATTGCCTCCTCTTGTTCTTCTGTTTCTTCTTATAATGTTCACTCTCGAAAAGAACAGGAAAAGAAGGAAGAAATCAAGATTATCTTTACCAGACATTTATTCGTTTTTTACATACTCTGTTTTCAGCTGCACCCGCGGCGCCTTTAAATAAGCTAAATTTATATATATATATATATATTTATATATTTGTGTATTTATTTTAAATATTATTTAATATTTATGTTTGTTTGTGTTTTTTCTTGTATGGTTTTTTTTTTATTTTTTTAATTAATTTCATTAGTAGTAGTAGTTACTTTTATTATTTTATTAATATTTGCTTTAATTTAAAATTTATTTTTTTTTTTCGTCATATTTTACTTTTAAATATAAATTTTTTCAGTCTTTCAAAAAATTGTGTTTTTTTATTTTCTTCTAATATTCATTTTATGTTTTTTTCTTTCGCTTATTTAAAAAGCAGGAAAAAAAGATTTATTTAATTTTTTTTAAATAGACCTTTTTTTCTTGGATTCTTTTTAATTTTTGCTTAATTTTAATCTTAAGTCTTTTTTGTTATATTTTGTGTTAAGAAAAAAGAAAAAAAAGGGCATAAATTTCGAGTTTTTTCTTTTTTTCTTTGAGATTTTCACGATTTTTTTTTACTTAAAAATAATTATTACTTTTTGTTTTCTTCCTCACAATATTTTTATTATTTGGATTTTTATTTTCATTTTGTTGTTGTAATTTGAATTTTCTTTTTTTTTATTTAGTATGGATTTTTTTTTCGAGAGAAAAAAGAAATTCAAAAAAACAATTAATTTTTTACGTTTTTTTTTTTTGCTTGATATATAAATGGTTTTTTTTACACATTTTCTTTTTTTAAAAATTAAAATTCCGAAATAATTTTTTTTGCCTTAATTTTCTAATCATTTTGAAAATATTTTTTTTTTTTTTGTATTTAAAATTTTTTTTTGTTTTAATGATTTTTAATAATTTCTAGAAAATCACATAAAAAATGATATATATATATTTTTTTTGTTTTAATTTAAATTTATTTTTTTTATATAAATACCGATTTTTTTTCTTCTTAATTTTAAAAATTTGAAATCTTAAATATTTTCTGGTTGTTTTCTTTTTTTATATTTATTATTAATCTAATTTTTTTTATTTGGAATTTGAGTTTTCTTTTAAATTTAACAAAATACGAAATATTTGAAAATGAAAACGCTACATTTTTCTTAATTTAATTAAAATTTTTTTTTATTCTTCAAGCTTCGTATTTTTTTTCTTTCTTAAATTAAAAAATTTAAACGAAACGACAAATTAAATATTTTACTTTTCTTTTTTTTTGACTAATTTTTTTATTGAATTGTTTTTTGTGCGTCGTTTTTAAAGTTTTTAAGTTTTTTTTTTTTAGCTATTTTTAAAATTAACAACAACAAAAATTTGGAACTGAAAACAATTTTTCTAGGAAAAAGCGCATTTTTTTTGTTTCGTAATTTCTTTTTTTGTTTTTGGAAGTCAAGACATTTTTTAGTCTTATTTGATTTTTTCTTGATCAAAAGTTCATTTATTTTTTAACAAAAAAAAAAAAAAAAAATTAGCGTTTGCGATTTTATCACAAAAAAAAAAAAATAATAAAAAATCACTATTTGACTATTTGTTATGCGTGATGATTGTTTTTTTTTATTACTATCCGAATTTAAAAAATTTTCTCTTCTCTTAATTAAACTAAATTCTTTAATTTCCGTGTTTTCTTTTTTTCAAATTTTTTTTATATTATTCTTATTTTTACTTTATTTTACTTCTTTTTTTCCTATTAAAAAAGACAGAATAAAATTCGTTGTGTGTTTTTCTTACAAATTCTTGGTTTTCTTGTTTTTTTAGGTTTCATTTAGTGTTAAAATTTTTCATTTCTAAGTTTTTCTTTTTTTTAGTAAAAATATTTTTATATTTTTGTTAAATTTTTGAAACTGTTGTTTTTTTTCTCTTTTTTAATAATATTTTATTGAAACCATTTTTATTATATTATTTCTTTTTTTTTCATTATTTTTTAAATATATTTTTCGCTCGATTTCGCTTTTTTGGTTTTTTTTTCTTTTCTCTTTTTAGTAGTAATTTTCTTTTGCGAAATTAATTGTTATATTTTTTAAATATATTATTTTTTTATTATTATTAATTTTAATTTTTCAAAGAATTATTTTATAGGGTTCTCCTTTTTGTTAAAATGAAAAACGAAAAAAAAAGATGTTTCTTTTCTTTTTTTTTGAAAAATAACAAAAACAAACAAAATTTTCGAATTTTTAATTTTTAAAAAAATTTCGATTTTTTTTTTAATATTTTAAAATTTTTTTTTTTAATTTTACATATGAAATAAATTACGTAAATTATTAAGCTTTTTTTTATATATTTTATTCAAATACACGAATGCACTTTTTTTTTTGTTTGTTTTGTGTTTCCAAAATTTTTTAAATATTTTTACTAGAAAATAGGTTTTAAGTTTTAAAAATCTTTAAAAAAAAAAAATCAAAAAAAAATTTGTCAAATACATATATAATTTTTACATAAACATTTTTTCTTGTCTAATAATTTTTCCTTTTTTTTTTAAATTAATTTTTAATTTTCTCTAAAAAAAATAAAAAATTGAAAACGAAAATTAAATTTGTGTTTTATAAAACTAAAAGAAAAAAAAAAAGAAAAATTAATAATTTTATATAAAATTAATCGCAAAAAAACAAAATTACTTTTCTTAAACTCTTTTTTTTTTTTAACATAATTTCCTTTAAATAAATTTCTTGTCTCTAAAATACGTTAAAAAGAAAAAAAAATATGGAAACAATTCATAATAATAATAATAATAATAATAATTGGTTTTTTTTTAAATATAATAAATAATAAAAGAACGTAATAAGACTACTGTGCTTTGCATTTTTTTTTTACTCTAGAGCAGACATGTCAAATACTCGACCCGCGGGACCCTTTCGTCTAAATTCTGTGATATTTTCATTTAAATTCTGCGGGCCCGTCGATTCCATAAACCTACATTGCTACACACTTAATGCCAATTTTATTGGTAATCGAAATTTTTAATAATATTTTTGATCGTTCGGATTTCTGTGAGACATTTCTGCGTTGTTGACACACCCATCTAATTTTTTTTTAGCCTAACACTAGTAGATAGATGTGGATGAATACCTTTACGTACACATCCATGGTTCTAAGCTTAATTGGGATAGTAAATTCTATGTTAATATTATTACTATTGCAGTATATATATCTACGAATAGGAAAAAAGCTTATATACATATAACTTTCGAGCTATATTTTAATGTAAAATTCTATTTTAAAATATATACTAGCCGGGTTAAAAAAAATTAATGGCCAAATAAAAATCACAAAATTCATTATATATTGTTTTGCATCTTTTTATGTGAAAAAATGCGCATTTTCTTCAATCGAACTAGAAAAAGTCCAAAGCAAGATGCAAAAATGAAAGTGATTGAAACTCAATATGATACGAATTTGAAAGAAAAATTTACAGAAGTAGGTAGGCAAATACCAGGGTTTTATTTAATATCTACACTCTGAACGATTTGAAGAAACTTGCAAAATTTACACTTACGAAGTTATTTCTATGTCTGGAAGTACATATCAGTGTCAGCAAATATTCTCTCTCATGAATAGTGGTAATATGTCTGCCTCGGCAGGTCATGATTGTCTAGCAAAACACAATTTTGAAAATTAAGAATGCACAACGAAATTTTCTTGCCGTTATTGCGTAAATTTAGTGAAGAACAAAAAAGATTAAATATTTAGCGCATCCAGCAGTCCTAAGCGCTTAAATCTATCAAGACGACTGGATGCAATTCTAACTGTAAGCGCTTAGTGAATTTCTAGCATAGAAATGTTTTGCTAAGTTAAACAGCTCATTTAAGTTTGTTGTTCACGCTAAAAAATGATTTATGTAAAAGATAAATTGACAGGACTTTTTGAAAATTGTTTCTAGATTATTCAATTTTAATTGGAATTTTAAAAAAATGAGTTTGATAAAAACTTTTCCATTTTCTTATACAATTTTTATTTCATTTTATTTTCAATTTTTATTAAACCTCGTTTAACAAAAAAATATATTTTTAAAAGTTATTCAAATAAAACAAATTTCACGTTTAGTACAGATAACTACCATTCGCTGGATTCAAGCAAACGCATCCAGGAGTACAAAAAATTCGAACTGCTTAGATTAAGAATTTTGACTAAGCGCTTAGGGGGACTGCTGGATGCAGCCATTCAATTCAATAAATACTATTAAATTTTAAATGTATACTGGATTGATTTTTAAGGAAATTTATTTATTGCTTCGAGTAATCTAATTCTATATATCTATACTTCTGGGCCCACACCAACAAATCTTTATTCTTCATTATTTGGCCTAGCTCGCATTTTGAGACCATGCTGTGCTCTAAGAGTAAAGGCTTACTTACGTTCACAAAACGAAGACGAGACGGCGACGGGAACGGAATAAGATACAGTTACATTGACGAAAGTGTCGCTTCACATTGTCAATCAATTTTGTGTTTGATTGTAAATAAAAGTGTATGAGAAAAATAATAAAAAATGGATTACAAGAAGTTCTATATGTCATGAAACATGAAACAAAATTCCCGCCATCCATTTTTATAAAATTTTCAAATTGTTTGACGTTTATAGAAAGTTCGTTAACAATATGAAAGAAAAGGAGTATAATCGTTACAATAAAAATACAAATGTTAAAAAAAAACGGAACGGACTCAAATTGAATTGAATCGAATTTTACGAACGTTTCGTCTACACAACAGCGGCCAAACAATTTCATGTATTTGTTTTCGTCGCCGTCCCGTTTCCGTTTCGTTAACATAACTAAGGCTTAAAAATAAAAACGAAATGATTTGATTCGTTTCTTCATACTGCTGCACCACATTTGTTTCGTCTTTTTTAGGTTTTTAAATTAATAATAAATTTTCTTAAGTCTTTTCAAATTGTGTTTTTTTTTTAAATAATTTTTACTAAGAGGAGAAAAAAAAAGAAAAAAAAAGAAAATTAATAATATTAAAAATAGTAATAATAATAATAATAAAATATATATACTTTTTTTTTGCTTTCTAATAAATAATTATTCAATTTCTTTTAATCTTCAAATATGTCTTTTTAGGGTTTGTTTATTTTATTTGCTTCTTCTTCTTCTTCTTTTCTTATTTCTTCTTTATAAATGGCAAAAGAAAAGAGAAAAAAAATGAATAAATCTCATAAATTCTCATGTTTTCTATTCTCTAAATTTAAATCTCTTAAATTTTCTTATATATCATTTTCTTTTTAATAATAATAATAATAATAATAATAGTAATTAATTAATTATTTAATTAATTAATAATAAAAAATATTTAATATAAATATGTCTGTGTGTGTATGTGTTTGTGTATGTTTTCTTCTCTTATATAATTTTCTTTTCTCTTTTTTTTAAATAGAAAATATTAATAATAATAATAATAATAATAATAATAATAATAATAATAATAATAAAAAATAATATAATAAAGAAAAAAAAACTATGTGAATTTAGTTTCTTTTCTTTTTTCTTTTAATTAATAAGAAATAATCAAAAAAAAAGAAACACAAAAGAAAATTCTATTGAAAATTTCCCTTTTTTTTGCCCTCCTCCCTCCTATCTTTTATTTATGGTATAATACGTATTGCTTGAATAACAGTTTGACTACAAACTGGACATATTCCATCACCGGAACCGCATACACGATTAGCACATTCCATACAAAACATATTATGTCCGCATGGTACTAAAGCGGCTGTCACTTCTTTATCACCACATACTAAACATTCACGACGTAACAATGCGGAATTTAGACCACCAACAATACCAACATTATTATTATTATTATTATTATTATTATTAATATTATTATTATATTGTTGTGATGTTGGTGTTGTTAATAAATTTGAATTTAATAATTGTGCTGTTGTTAAACCGTTCAATTGTTGTTGTAAACCATTTATACTAATACAATTTCCGATACCATTATTAAGATTATTATTTATATTATTATTATTATTGATTAAACCACCAATACTTGAACCAGTTGAACCGGTTGAACCGCAACCACCACCTAATAATGAATCGGTTGGACTAACTGATGTTGTTGATGGTGGTGAACAACGTGATCCTAGTGCACTTGTTTGTAAATTTGTTGGTAATGTCCAAATATTTGGTGATTCACCTAGGCCTTCATCAATATCAATTGAATCACCAACACCAATAATGCCAACACCACCACCAACACAAATATTATTTGTACCAATTCCGATATTTGTTCCAATACCAATATTACCATTACCGCATATTCCAACATTACCGCTCAAACTTTTCCATATATTTATCAATTCAGGACGACTTGTTGTTGCACTTTTTGATGATGTCGATGATGATGATGACGAACATGAACGGCTACCAGTTGATGATATCGATGATTGTTGTTGTAATTGATGTTGTTGCTGTTGTTGTTGATGTTGTTGTTGTAGATGTTGTTGCTGTTGATGTTGTTGTTGTTGATGATGTTGTAAAATTGTTTCATAACCACCACCACCACCACTACCGTTAATATCCATTCCAGATTGATTTATTGTTGATAATTGTCCGCCACAAATTCCATTATTACAACCATTCATAAGATTTGTTGTTGATTGTGATGATTGTAAACAATTTCCACCAATACTATTATTTATTTGTTGTTGTATACTCGTTCCACATATTAAATCATTTGAACAAATTTGTGTCGGTGTCGTTGGTGTTGGTGTTGTCGATTGCGGCTCTAAATAACCCAATAATGAACCGAAACCATTTTTATATAATGATGCTAAAAATTCGGAACTAGCATCATCACCTAGTATTGAACCAATCGTTGTTGTTGTATTTAAATTTCCCAAACAACCATTTGTTAGATTACCACCACTACCATTATTATTACCAAGTCCAACAAGATTACCAAGTGTTGATGATGTCTCGGCTATTGAACCGTTACCAATTGTTTCAGGTACACTAATATTACCAGTACGTAATGCAATATGTGCTTCGATTTGTCGTCTTGCTGCTTGTACATTATCTGGCATACCAGTCACTTCAAATATTGGCTCTTTATCTCGTGATGGTGTCACAATATATGTATGCGTTTGTTGTTGAATATGTTTTATTGTAGCACCTTTTGGTCCAACAACTAAACCGACAACACGATATGGTACACGTACTTGAATTGTTATTTGACCAGGAATATTTGTTGGTGGTCCAGGTGGTGCACCTTTACCACCACCACCACCACAACTACTACCCCCATTAACAGTACCATTTGTACCGTTTGTACAATTATTATTACCGCTACCGTTAATATTGCCATTCAAATTACAACCGTTTAAACCATTTGATCCAAGATTACAACCATTATTACCGGTACCGCCACCGTTACCGTTTGATAATCCAGATAAAGTTGGTTTACGTGATGCACGTATCAAACTGAAATGTTCAGCAGCTGATAAAATTTCACGTTTTGCTTTGCCAACATCCTCTTTACGGCCGGTCACTACGAAAACGGGCTCCTCACCACGTACCGGAGTTTTTATATATGTATTCGTTTTTGCTCTTAACGCTTTTATTTTACATCCTGGTATATTTATTTATTTGTTTATTTTTTTTTTGTGGAAAATAAGAAAAAAGAAAATATTTTATTAAATTTTATTTAATAAGAAAAAAAAAAAAAAACAATTATCAATATATATTCGCAGTCATACTTATATTTTTTTTTTATTTTGTTGGGTTCAAAAAACTAAAAATTTGCTAATAAAATATCCGTGTATACTATCCCGGCCACCCTCAACCCCTACCGTCTCCCCAGCTCACCTACAATAAATCTTTTGTGTCATACGTGAACTACAAAAAGATAATAACAAAAATCACACGCAATGCGTAAAAAAGAAAAATCAATGACATCAACTCATCAATATTTTTTCATTCACAATAAACCACCCAATATTACTACCACCTTCTTTCACACGAACCATCATCTATTACTCTCTTCTTGGTATATAATAATGTATAGGAGTAAAATTGAAGATCGTAGTGGAAAAGGTGGTGGACCCCCGGTTGGGGCTAGCTAGGAAACTCATACAATATGTCGCACGCGCAGTAAAAACAAACAAACACACAAAAAATAAATAAATAGTCCTTCCTCTTTTTTTTTTAGTTTAGTTTAAATAATATTCCAAAAAAGGGGATGAAAAAGGAACAAACCGCCGGCAGAGGGTGTTGGGTAATAACTTTTTTTTTTTATAAATTCGCATCATTAAATAAAACAAGCCAGAAAAACACACACACACATATATATGTGTATTTGTGAGGGCAATGAATTTATAAAAATATTTTGCTTATTTTTGACAAACATCATTTGTTTAATGCGACAAAAAATTAGGAGCAGTAAGGCGATTTGCGATGAATAGAAGAAAAAAAAAAGGGTAGCGTAAGAAAAAAGTAGTAAAGTGAATGAACGATAAAATGCGGTGTAATGTACTATAAACTCGGGTTAAAATCCCTTAAATCTAATACACACACCATTCTCCTCAAATTCTATTCAACAACCAATTCAGAGAGAGAGAGAGAGGTAAAATTACATGCGACTGGCGATAAAAACAGCCTATATGATATTTTGTATATCCGGTCGAATTATACATATTTACGTATGTACATACATATATTATTCCTCGGGTCAATCACCGTTCAATTTTCTTCTAGAAACCGAACCCAACACCCTTCCCGCCTCCTCCTTCCGGATCCTTTTCCTCTCTTTCATTTCTATATTCGCTCCATTGACATGTTTTACGCTATTACGGGGTGTGTGTAAATTATTTTCAATTCGCCTCCAAAATACAAACAGACATGCAGACAAACTCATACATACGTAAAAGCTTAACTATCCCCCCAAATAATAATAATAATAATAATAATAATAATAATAATAATAATAACAAAGGCAACAACCCCGGGGATTGAAAGACAACACCACAAATAAAAGAATATCTACTAGAGTATATAGTATTTACATAAACATATGCAGACTTATTTTCTATGCTCTGGCAAGAAGACAAGAACGAACAGAAAAAAAAACCACCCTTTTCCATACCATTTTTGCTCCCGGTTTTCTAAAAAAATCTCATTTCCTGGTTTTAGTACATGATTTTCAAGAGAGTTCGAATATAATCGCATGGTCGAATAGAGGAGGGTGGATCCCGTACTATGGGTTGGTTTTACAATCGTTGTCGGTGCAATATGGGGAGAAGGAGGGGGGGGGGGGGTATATACGATTGTTAAGTGTGTTCTTTGCTATGGCAACGCGCTCTAAAAGAACGAACTAAAAAAAAAAAACAGACGCATGCGTATAATCCTTATAATCGGGTATTCAACCCTGTTTTTATGCATGCATACGTGCCTATTATACAGAGTCACACCCTTATTTTATGAGAATGTATTTATTCAAAATAACCGGTCTTAGAAAAGCCACCATCATATATATATATTTTTGTTTTGAAAACGACGACAGAAATGTAGCGCGACTAAACATTCATTCGAAATCGTAATAAACAGTGAAGGCACGTGGTTATATTTTATTTGGGGGTTGTTTTCTTTTACACACATATACATATATTGTATAAATTGTACATTTTTGGATTGAGAGGGGGTCGGTTTGGATTTCTTTTTGATGGTGTTGGTGAGTTCATTAAACTATTTTCCTTCCCGACAAGAAGGAAAACGAATAAAATCCCTATATTTTTGCAAAATGTGAAGATTTCCTGAAAAAAAAGAAAATACCGATTTTAAATTAAAGCAAGCAAAAAAATTATGCTCTTATGTGGCGGGCTCACCTCATTTAATTAGTTCCTTGAACTATTATAAATAATAATTAGAAATTGTGTCTGCTCCAAAATGTCTATAAAAATTCATCTGAAGAAGAATATAGTGTTGTCTAATTTTTGTTGTTTTTTAAAATTCCCATTTCGGAATTGAATTTTTGCCCAGACTTTTCGTTAGTATTTTTTTTTTTTTTGGCAAATCCAAACAAAGTAATATAAAACTTTGTAAAAATTGGGCATACTTTTTTTTTACCTTTGAAACTTTCAGACTTCAAAGAACTACCCTTCGGTTCTCGATACGGGAGCACATAACAGAGCAGGACGATGGTGGGGAGGGGGGGATGAAGTTATTAAACGCATAAACTGCTTTTATGCGATATTTTGTATGAAATTGGTTTTGTGGAGTTTTTAATATTTGTTTTGCAAGTATTTAGGAAGGAAGAAGGGGGCGCGAAATTATATAGGAGATAGGAATATATTCGGGAATTCAATTTCAAAAAAAAAACCAAAAAAATAGTCAGTAGACATTTTTCGTTTGTTTCGTTCGCCCCCAATGGAACCAGGAATAAGTCCTACACAAGGCCTTAACAATTCGAAACATTCGCCTAAAAAAGAAAAAGGCAAATCGTCGTCGCCCCCTCCCCCCTTATATATATTTATATATAAATATAAAGAAAAAAAACCTCATTAAAAATAACGAAAAGGCAAGGTGGACTTTTTTCTGCAGTAGTTTCTTTTTTTTAGATGGGCTCTGAGACTTACTAATTCTCTCGCGCTTCGAAGAACAAAGAAATAAGAATATAAAAATTCCAGCAAAACAAGAAATAAAGTAGAAGAAGAATCCAGACTTGGTTGTTGTCTCCACACCAACAACCTTGAAAACGATCAGTCACTTGTGCCAGAGAGCATCAAGTCCGTCGCCCCACGAACTTATAAGTAAAAGAAGATGATGGAAAAAAAGGCCAACCGAAGCGCATATATATATATATGAGATGATCATCAGTGAGAAAAGCAAGGCAAAAAAAAAAAAACAACCAAATAACAAGAAAAATTTACCAACTGAACGGCGCGCGATATAAATGGCTGACAAAAAAAAGAAAAGAAAAAAACGATCGCGTGAGGATCATGTTGTCGGCGGGTTGGAGCGGTGCGAAAGGGATATATATATTTATAAAGGGTTGTTGTGCTTTTTGTTTTTCTTCGCTTCATATTATTTTAATTAAGCCCACAAAAAAAAAAGAGACAAAGATAGAGGAATAGGACACAACGTAGTCTGGTTTCTTCTTCGTCTTTTTCCAAATTTTTTCGTTACGCGAAATTATTGCGTTTGTAATAAAGGAGAATAGTGGGTAATAACAATTTAAACAAATTATAGAAGACGAAAAAAAGAAGAATGATTTTTTTTGGGTGGAATTAAGACTTACAGCAAAAAAAAAAACCAGACACACACACACGCACATATAATCCATACATACATACAAACATAAGCATATATACAAAAAAAAAAAAATTTTTTTCCAACTTACCTTGTCTTCCAACAATTTCGGCAACATGTTCAGAACTCGGTACCGGTACACATTCGGTCATATTTTGTGATTTTTTCGAACGATCCTCGATACCCGGTAATATTGATGCGAACGAATTAATTGTGGTGCCAGGTGGTAAACATTGCTGAACATTTGGTATATCTTGATAATTATTTTGTCCGGAACCGTTACCGCCAACACCACCGCCAATACAATTTGTAACTAGACTTGTACAATCATTCATTACATTACCGAGTCCAATATTAAGATTATTATTATTATTGTTGTTGTTGTTGTTATTATTATTATTATTAATATTATTATTATTAGTATTATTATTAATATTATTATTATTATTATTACAATTTATATTATTACCGTTTATATTACCGGAATTCGTATTATTACAATTACCATTTGTTATTATCGCATCCGATAAACCGACCATTGATAATTCAAATGCCAATTGTAATGCACGTTGATCTTCAACTAAACTATTAACACCGCCGACGACAGCAGTTCCTATTCCGTTACCACTACCGCCACCATTACAATGTCCATTATTATTATTATTACTATTATTATTATTATTAGTATTTAGATTATTGACAATCATTGAAGTTGGTGATGTTGTTCTGCCAATATTAATACAATTATTATTATTGTGTTGTTGTTGTTGTTGTAGTTGTTGTTGCATTTGTTGCGATCCTTGTAATAAATGTTGTTGTTGTTGATTACCGCATGTTCCTGTTAATGATAATGATGATGTCGATGATGATGAAGACGACGATGATGATGATGATGATGATAATGTGGATTGCCCATTATTTGGATACATTGCTGCAGCTGCAGCAGCACAAACAGCTGCTGCTGTTGAACAATTCATATTGGAGGAAGAACGATCCAATTCGGGAAATAATGTTGACATGTTTGTTGTTGTTGTTGGTTTGTTTTGTTTGTTCGTCGTTCTTATTTAGTTAGTTGTTTGTTAGTATTTTATTTTTGTTGTTCTTCTTCTTCTTCTTCAACAATTGTACTCCGATCACACATTTACAGAACGGAACACACAATAAATCCAAATCGTGTGTAGTATATTGTCGTGTGGGGCCGGCTGGCTGGCTGGCTTCCCAATTAAAAGGATTTCTTGTTTGGATGTGGTGAGGAGGGGGATGAATGATGGATGCCGCCTTTTGTTACAACACAGAAGATTTAATTTAATTTTTCTTCGGTTTTTTCGTTTAGGACAAAGAATGCCGCACGAGCAAAAACTAGTTCTTTCTTTGCCGGCTCTTTTTCGTTTCTTTCTTGTGTGCGTGCGTGTTTTAATTTCGTTTTATGCAATTTTTATGCGTTTTTTTTTTAAGCGACTTTTTAAAACGCTTTTTCGCTTCTTTTTTTTGGTGTTCTTACGTTTCTATCCTGTTTTTCTCTTTCGCGGTTTTTGAGTTATTTTTAATTTTAAGTTTTAAGCAAATTTTTTAAGGTATTTATTTCCGAAATGCGTTTCCCCTTCTTTCGTTTTGTTTTTTTTTTCAGTTACGTTCTTAATTATATTCTTTTCTTGTTGTTAGTTTTTTATGAGATTCTTTTTTTTCTGCTTTTATTTTTTAATACTTTAAATTATTTTTTATTTTCTTAAAATTTAAATATTTCAGTCTTTTTTGTTTTTCATTTTATTTTAACGCGAATAAAATATTAAAATTAAAACAAATAAACAAAAAAAAGAAAAAAAAATCACTCACTCAATATTTTTTGAATTATTTTTAATAAATTTCTTCTTTTTTTTTTTAATAAATTTTCTTAATTAATTTTAATTACGATTAAAAATAAAGTTCTATATTTTCTTTGTTTGTTAATGTTCTTTTTTTGCTATAATTAAATTTTTTCTTTTTTATAATTAATTTTTGTTTTTTTGTTTTTATTTTTTTGAAAATTTTTCAAAAAAAAAAACCAAAAAAAAAAACACCAATTTCCAGAAAACTTTAAAAATAAGAAGAATTTTTTGAATTTAATTTTTTTCTCGTTATTTTTGTTTTTCCGGTAAACGTGTATGACACAGGCAGTCACAGTCAGACAGACAGACAGAGAGGCAGAAAGGGAGAGAGAAAAAGTGAGACCCAGGGACTCAAAACATAGCACAAAAGTTGTGAATGTGTAAAAAAAAAAAAAAAAAGGAAAAGAATTATTGTATTTTTTTGTGGGGCTACAAAAATTTTTTTGTCGCTTTTGCCGGTTATTTTCTGTCGTCGTTATCTTCGGGCTGGCTGTGTTTTTGGGTTTTGGTTTCTTGTTGTTGCTGTTTTTTGTTTTTCATTGCAAACACAAGATTTTTGTGTCTCGTCCATCAGCCCTCGTTGCCCTGCCCTCGCCCCCCTTTAAAAAGTTCGGTCGGGTTGTTTCTTGAATTTATTTTAAAGAAGTTTGAACCACAGACAATGCCGTATCCGCGTTGTCTGTCCCTCGCCCCTGCCGCCGAATCCAGGCGATTCTTTTCTTTTTTTTTGTTGTTGTTTTCGAATTTTTCTGTTTGAAATCTGTTTTTTTTGACGTAGTTTGTTATTTAAAAACTAAAACTTCTTTTTTATACCAAAAAAAAAAAAAAAAAACAAAACAAAAAACACGCGGTGTTACCAACAAACACGAAACAACGAAATAATTTTGAAAAAACTAAAAAAGAACTAAAAACTAATTTAAAACTTAAAACAATGAAAAGAAAAAGAATTTCTATAAAAATACTTTTCGTTTTTTTCGGTTTCTTTTTTTTTTGCTGTTGTATAATTTTTTACTATTTAAGTTTTACTTTTTTTTTTTGCGCGCGGTCGTTGTTCTTTTCTCGGGCGCGCTAAGCTTATTATTATTGCTTCGGCGTTACTGTTTTTTGTGCTAGGAGAGGTTCTTTATATTTGAAAGTTTTTTTATTTTCTGTTTTTTTCGCCGCCCCGTGCCGTGGTAAATAGTAGTAAAAACCACAATACTGCTGCTGCTGCTTCAAGAGACCGACAGAGCTTACTGTCTTCTTCGGTATAGGGTTTTTTTTTTAAATGAAATTATATGTTTTTCAAACTGAAGTGAAAAAGGCTTGGTGTATTTGGTTTACTGTCTGCTGCCGTTTTCTTTTCTTCATGCTTTTTTTCCCTATTTACCCTCTCCCCTATAATCGCTTCAGCAACTGCTGCTGCTGCTGTTTTTTTTCTTTCTTTCATTTTTCCGTTCTTCTCATTTATTGTGTGTTGAATTTTATATATTCCTTAATTTTATACTTGTATGCGTAATTCATAATGCATGTATATAGAAATGTAGGAGAAACATGGGGTGATATACTATTGCTGGCTATATTAAGTACCTACTAATACTACTACTATATACAACCAACATTTTTTTCCCTATTATTTCATTTCTTATCCTTTGTGTATGTGTTTAACAATGGCAATACCGTCTTTTTTTAAAATTTATCCAAAACACCGGTGCATCAGACCCTATTCTACGCATATATGATGAGGGAACGTGATGGGAGGGAGAACCAAAAAAAATGTACACGACCAATTTTATGAAGTTTTCCAAATTTTCTTAACCACATCAAATAACAAAGAAAAATCCAAATAGCCGCGAATATTTTCTTTTCCTTGTGCCTTTTATATAAAATCCATGTGCTTTTTCTCCTCCCTACCCTCGTGCAATGCCTTCTACATATTTTCATGATGAAAATATCTAGAAGGCATTGCCTCATGCGACTTTTGAAAAAAAAAAAAAAAATAAAAAAAAAAACAAAACAAATATCAAAAAGAATTCAAAAACCATTTGTCGTGTATTGCTGCTGCTACTGTTTCGCGGTAAATGCATTGCTCGCATACACACATACGCGCTCCATTTCAAATTTGCGTATATATATATATATATATGGTTTAAAAATGCGACCGCTCAAACACAAATTCCACAAACTCACACGCAGACGCACACACACACTATCATACACAATATGAAAAAGCTGCAGCAGTTTTTGTTTGAAAAAGTGCATTTGAGTTCATAATTCTAGGGAAAAAAGAAAAGAATGTTATTAAGGAAAATATACCAAGAAAGAAAGAAAAAAAAAACAACGAAACAGACTGCAGCTGTTTTAGAGTAGATAACAACAACAACAAAAAATAAACAAAAAACACGATAATTTCAATTTCGCTTTTATTTTGCTTGCCTTTTGTTCTTCGTCGTTTCGCATAAAATAGCAGCGCGGCAGCGTATTTCCCATACCGCAAGCGCAAAATCGCGCGTTTTTGTTCGTTTTTAAACAATTGCCGGCGTAAAATGTTACGAAAAGCAAAAAGCAATTGAAAATAAAAACACAAAAAAAAGAGCAAAGTCGCGCCCCTTTTTTTCTTTCTTTCATCGCCGTGCTCCAAGAAGTATAGAAAAAAAACAAACAAACAAAATTCGCTTTCGTTTTAGTTTTGTCGTTTCTATTTTTTTTTCTGCATATTTCTTCTTCTTCTTCTTCGTGAAATAACGAGAATTATTTGAAATTCAAATTTTCTAAATTTGAAATAAAACAAAGTAACTTGCGATTGCAAAAAAAAACAGGTCCCGGAAATACCTTTTGTGGTTTTTCTCAAATTGGCGAGAAAAATTGCACGTTTAAAAAAGTGTCGCGCGCTATTTTATATGCGTTGTTTTCCTTCTTCGCCTACGTTTTTGCGCGAATAGTTCTGGTGTGTTAACTCACACTCTTCTGTGTGTTTGGCTTTGTCCCCTCTTTCCCAAAAAAAACAAAAAAAAAGCAGCTAGCGGCTTTTTGCGGTTTATTAGTTGGCGTTTTCATGCTTTTCCCACCCGTCTATCCCTTTCACACGAATATCCTTTTTAAACCACAAACACATAAAGCCCCTCGTATACATATGTGTGAATGTGTCCCGTTTCGTAATTTAGTCAAAAAAAAAAAAAAAAAATAGAGACGAAGTTATAAATTTCATTCACTGCACACACACGCTCCCATTTTTAAGCGTGTTTTTTTTAAGGACGAATGATGTACAATGTGTTATCATCAAAGTTTTTTCTATGGCTGATGACTTTATTTCCGTTTTATTAGAAAGTTTTTGCAAAAA
The DNA here is from genome assembly GCA_963422695.1 of Xylophagus ater. NCBI lineage: Eukaryota > Metazoa > Arthropoda > Insecta > Diptera > Xylophagidae > Xylophagus > Xylophagus ater. The sequence continues at coordinate 61,425,108 of OY730480.1, forward strand.
TCTTATGAAGTTCTTCTATAATTAACGATAAAAAAAAACTCTTCCGGAAGAACAAAAAAAAGTTTCTTTCTTTATGGTGTACACAATAATTGGGATGCCACACACACACACCATGAATTTTCGGATTCCTAAATTTGTATGCATATGGAGAAGAAGAAAAGGTATTTTATTTTAAATTAACAAAAATTCCTTTGAAATTTTCAATAAAAACATACTGTAACTGAAAAACGGCCTAAAGCCTAAGTTTTTGATGCCCTATGGTAGAAATGGGACAGAAAAACTGTTAAAACTCGCAATATTTCAAAGTTTTTCCTTTCTAACTTTGTTTCCTCATTTCGAAATTTCCTCTAATTTGCAGGTAACCTAAAACCCAATAGCATAAATCTAATCTGCAAATTTTATTGAAATCGGTTTATTAGTTTTTAAAGTACATAAAAAAAAATTATATGAACAGGCTTATTTTCTCCTAGGATTATTTCTTTCTCCATTATACTTGTACTGATTTTATTGAAATTTAACATGCTATCGTCTATTTATGTAGTTAATATGTATTATTAATTTAAATTTGCTTCACAAATTTTCCAATTAAATGCGGAAACCATATAAAAAAACGACAAAACTTTCTGGTCACCCTGGTTTTTGCTTAATAACTTCCCTCTCCCCCGGTCGATTTTGCTGAAATGCAATACCAGTTAAGGAATAACCAACTTAGGACTAAGTTATAGGAAGATCATTGTACTGAAGGAAATTTTGGAACTAGTGAAAAACGAACGTTTTTCTTTGATTTTCAATGAAATGGTAGTTATACCTCTTTTACGAATGCCAGAGAACCTTTCAGTCAGATTTTCGTTCATAGCTAAGTCGTGTAATGGTTTTTTTCATCGAATTCAATTTGATTATTTCTTCCTTTGCCTTTTTTTATCGATGAGCCAAAAATTTTATTTTATTTTTTTTTTAAGAAATAATCTTTGTAATAGGTTAATTTTCCATTGTAAAATTATTTCCTTCATTACAATGATCGTCCTATAACTTAGGCCTAATATTCTAAATTTCATCAAAATCGAATGACGTGTTTTTGAGTTATCTTGTATACGGACGGACGGGCGGACATTCATAAATCGTTGTAACTTTTGATTCCCTACACAACCATACACCCTGGAAACCTTTCTACGGCCATTATTTCGATGTGTTACAAATGGAGTTACAAAACTAGTATACCCTCTCTGGTAGTACCTACCATAGAGCATAACCAAGAAAACAAAAAAAGAAAACCATTAATTCTCATACAAAATTGATGAAAAATATACTTCATACAAATGGTTTTTATTTCAAGAAGAAGGAGGACTTTTTAGGGTACACAGCAGATGGGCAGATGGGCAGCTGCTGCTACTACTCCTCCTTTATTTCTTATATTCTCAAACCCCTTTGTGTTCATGTTTATATGTATTGACTGTCTGTGAATTTATCCTGCGTTGTTTTTTATTTTCTTTTTTTAAGGTGCGCAATTCTTAGTCTTTTTTTTTTTAAATTTAGATCTTTTTACATATCCTTTACATGGATACTAAATATGCCGGAGAAATAAACTAAAAAAACAAAAAAAAACAGTATATGTGAACATACACACACAGAGACAACCACTCTCGCCACACGCTGGAATCTACCAACCAGCCACCCAGTAATAAATGTCCCTGCTTTCCCATTCTCTCCTTTTAGCAAAAGAAAAAAAAATAAAAAATAAATATCGAGCGGGAAAATATTTCTTTTCAAAAAAAAAAAAAAAAGGAAAGGAAATTAAGCCGAATTTTTTTGAGAATGTGTTTGTTTGGAAATATCGAAATTTGTCGTTAAAAGTTGTTCGCTTTTTTTTTGCTGTCCTCAGGCTTCTTATTTCTGCTAATATTTATTGTCCTAATAAAAGATATCCTTAGAAGTCTCATGCGGTGTCTTCATTTTCTTTATTTATTTTCTTTTTTTTCTCTCTCTCCCCTTTACTTAGGAGGAAGAATATGCCGCCCGACTTTTTTCTTTTTTTCGTTTTTTGTTAAAAATGTTGTAAAAGAATTTTCTAGAAAAATTGACAAAAAAACAAAAAACAAACGAACCGGCTTTTCGCAAAAACAACAACAAGCAAGCGATGAAAAAAGGAATGATTTCGAACAAAAAAGAAAAAAAAGTGAAAAGGGCCAAAAATAAATATAGTAGAAACTAACAGAGATTTTTTTTTATGAAATTTGGTGTGTAAAATTCGACAAACGGCACGGCACACAAAGAAAAGGACGACCACCGCCACACAACAACAAAGATCAGCGAAAATTATTCGCGTTCGCCGCAATTTAAGAGTTTGTTTGAGGATTTTTTTGTTTTTTTTTTTGAATTTCCAAAAAGAAAAAGGCAAAAACAAACAAACAAACAAAAAAAAAAACAATAAATATAAATGAACACAATTTTACACAATTTTCTTTTTAATTTTCTTTATAAATTAATTATTTCGTCGCTACGCGATTTTTTTTTTAAATAAAATTTTTATTTTATTTATTTAATTTTTTTTGGTGTGAAACAAGAAAACCGAAAACAAAAAGTACTCACAACACCGACGACGATTTTTCACTAACTGAAGAAGAAGAAGAATAAGATGAAAAGGAAGACGCCATCATCGCAAAAACAAAAACAGAAAAAAAGAAGGAAAAACTACACGAAAGGATTTTAATTTTTTTTTTGGTTTGGGTTAAATGCGTGTATGTACATTCGTGTGAGTGAGTGTGTGGGTATTTAAAATATGGGCTCAAATTCGTCTGCAAAATTTTTTTTGGATTAAATAAATGAAATAATGACACGGATATATACAGGGTGTGTGTGGGATGTTAATTAAAATGGTTTACAATACCTGCACTTGGTTCAGAACAAAGCTAAATTCTGAAAAAAAACATGAGATGAATTATCTAATACTAGACACGGACACATACACACACAAGTTATTCATATCGTTCTATCGATACTATGGCATTAAAAACCTTGGTGCATGTTAAACGTGGTATCATTTGACATTTAGGAAAATAATTGTGGTATAGTGTAGGGGTATTTTCTTTTATCATTGTAATTCGCGGTGTATGTTGTATGTTTTGTAGTATGCTCTATGGTAGGTACTTCCAGAGGGTATATTAGTTTAGTTACTAAGTGTGTAACACATAGAAATAATTATCAAGAGAAGGGTTTGAAGCCTATATACTATTGTGCCCAAAAACTAGTCGGAATTTTTCGATTTAAATTACGCGGGTAAATATTTTCGCTCAATATTTTTTTTCAAGTTGGTAGGACTGTTAGTGACATCTGTGACAAATTACATGTCAATATCGTCATTAGTTTTTAGTTTACGTTTGGTTTTGTGAACATGCTTCAATGCGCATGGTGATTCACGTTTGATCTCTTCAATCGACTCAAAACGATTTCCGCTGAGTGGTCTCTTGAGATTTGGGCACAGCCAGAAGTCACACGGTGCTAAATCAGGCGAATACGGTGGTTGTGGAGCGACATGAGTGGAGTTTTTGGCGAAAAACTCCATTTCGAAAAAATTGAGGAATTTTGGCACCAAACGCGATTTGACTCTTCGGAGGCACAAATGATCCTTCAAAATTGCTTGCACTGATCCAATTGATAATCCAAGCATGTCGGCAAGGTCTCGAATTGTTAATCGACGATTTTCGAGCACCAATTCTGTGATTTTCTTGATGTGTTGCTCATCAATTGACATCGATGGTCGTCCAGAGCGTTCCAAGTCATCAACACGTTCTCTGCCTTCTTTGAAGTCTTTGTACCACTTGTAAACATTTTTCTGTGACATAGTCTCGTCACCGAAGGCCTTTTGTAACATTCGATACGCAAGATTTATTAGCACTTCTTTGCTCAACAAAATTCGACATCGTAAAAATCGCCAAATTCACTTTTCTTTGTTCACAAAACCAAGCGTAAACTAAAAACTAATGATGATATTGACATGTAATTTGTCACAGATGTCACTAACAGTCCTACCAACTTGAAAAAAAAAATATTGAGCGAAAATATTTACCCGCGTAATTTAAATCGAAAAATTCCGACTAGTTTTTGGGCACAATAGTAGATGTGTAGTAGAGAATCAAAAGTTAAATCGATTTATACATGTCCGTCCGTTCGTGTAGAAGATAACTCAAGAATATGTTATCTGATTTTGATGAAATTTTGAAATCTTAATTCATTATTCCTTAACTCGATTTGGTATTTGCATTTCAGCAAAATCGGCCGATAGGGAGCGAAGTTATAAAGTAAAAATCGGTGACCAGAAAATTCTGTCGTTTTTTTTGGGATTTTCAGATTTAATTGGAAAGTTTGTATACCAAATTTTATTGAAATTTTTTCCATACATTCACTAAATAAGTAGCTGATATTGTGCAAAATTTCAATAAAATCGGAACAAAGTTAATGGGGGAATAAAATAATCGAAAATAAACTTGTTCAGAAAGTTGGTCAGGTGTATTTTAATAACTAATGCACCAATTTAAATAAAATTTTAAGATTTAGATTTAAGCTATTAGGGCCTAGGCTAGTAACTTAGGTAGCTAAAATCTATCGGGGTCTCAGGCGCTGAACCCGATAAATATTTGGGTTATGTAATTGTTGCTTTTACATGTCATGAAGCAGACACAGCTATTATTAGTTTTGGCCGTTTTTCTGTCCCATTTCTGCTCATAAGGGCATCAAAACAATCGGCTATAGGCTGAATTTTAGTTACTGGATGTTTTTTTTGCTAACGTTCTTTCTATACTAATAACCACATTTTTCCCGCCTTCCCAAATACCTATATACGATATTTTGAATTCGGTGACAGACACGCAGCATGTTACATGATATTCTAAAATCGTGGCATGAATACACCATATTGTTTGTGTCTCTGGTATTAGGTGGCCTCCTCTTATGGCACATATTATTATTTGACTATTATGCTATTAGTATTATTTTACGACTTTATTTGTAGTAAATCTGATCCTTATTACTTTGAAATTAAATGATTAAAACATATTTGGTTGGTATTAGTTACAACAGCCCAAAAATTGAGCCTTGGTCACAGTATAATAAACAGTAGGAAAACTGGCGAACAAAATGTGAAAAATGACGAGCGATCTCGCCAATCTTGCGTTTATTTTTAGAATTATACGCCCGTTTGTTTTTGCCATCCATTATTTTTATTTTCCATGCATGTGTGCCTTTTTTTAATAAAAAATGTATATAAATTCAATCCGCCATCTTTTTATATATCTATCATTTTTTTTAGATCACATTATATTAGTGCAACAAAGATGAATATGCATTTAACTTTGATAAACAGTTCTAACATTTATGTAAATAATTATTCATACAGGCACTAACCCTTAAAATATTTGAAAAATACATAACAAAAAATTTCTTCTACTTAAAAAAAACCCTCGTGCTTATCAAAAATCATTCTCAAAGGAAGTATTGGGAAGATCGCGTCTAATTGCTCTTCATTTCCCAGTCAAATTACTGTCTGTTTATTATACTGAGCCTTGGTCTCCTCTGTAACCCTGGAGGCAATCTCGACGGACGCGACGGACGCAATGAACGCGTGAATTGTCAAAAACGTTAGTGACGGTATAAATATTTTTGTGTAGGCAAACTCGACGCCGTCGACGCCGTCGATGAAATTTGTAATTTTTATTATTATTTGATATAATCTTTGTGTTATAAATTAAAATAGTTTTATAAGTAGTGTAAATTAATAAAAAAAACTAAAATACCATTTTTAAATGGAATTTTCACAAAATAATTCCCACACAAAAATTTTAAAATGACATTTGAACGCGTCCGTCACGTAAAAGTTGAACACGAATCAACTTTACAACGTCTTAGCTGTCGCGTCCGTCACGTCTACGTCGAGATTGCCACCTCCCATACATTTCATATGAAATTAACTTTTATTTGACACTTCACGCGTCCGTCGCGTTCATTGCGTCGTTCGCGTCCGTCGAGATTGCCTCCAGGGTAAATCCTAAACTAAACACACATATACGCACACACTAAAATAAAGTACGAGCGTATTTTGTATAAAGCTGTGTTTCCACCAAAGTGTAACTAATAATAAAGTCGGGAAACTTCCTATCCTTACCGTACCGCCGTTTTTCAAATTTTGCCTGTTCTTTTTCAAACAATTTTCTATCCACTGCTGACACAGATAGCTACATATTGTACGTATGGGTGAAAGAGAAATATAATCTAAGCAAAGAAGCACGTGTTGAAATTTATATGCAATGCACAAATACTAGAAGAAATATAAGGTTTTAAAGAGTTTTTTATGTGTTTCTATAAGAACATTTCATTCTCTCACATTTCTCTTTTACCTCGCGCGAGCAAAAGTATATTGCGCGTTTGATGAAAAGACAGCTTAAATGTGAATTAATTTCCATAATAAAGGCATTCGTTATTCGGAATTATATCAAAGTTTTCTCAGTTCAAACTTACTGAGGCAAAAGCCAAAAACTTGTGCATTGTCATTTACCATGCCCAACATTCGGGAGACTAATTCATTCTTCCCGCAGTCTCTGTCCGATGTGAACAGATTTTAAACAAGACGACGGATCTCAGCGGACAGATGTTGGAATTTAAGTGCATCTTGCTTAAAATATTTGAGAGCATCAATTGTCCTCATTAATAATTTGATGAACGAAAATTACATCTGCAACTTCTCGCAGCTTTTCCAGAGAACGCAAACTTAACTTAACTTCAGCCTATCATTGTAAGGTGGCAACAATGAAGGATCATTTCATGATAGGTTACGCAAAGCAAAACGTAAAAACCTACGTTGGACAGATTCCCTGTATAGTGCGGGGACCACACCTGACTCGTATATTTCATAATTGTTCTTACGAAAACGATATAAAGTGCTTTAAGTGATATACGGATCAGAAAACTGCTTAGATCAACCGCTTAATATAGCCCAGAGTCGCATTTACTTTATGAATCCAGGAGTCAAAGTGAAATCTGAATCTTACTGTCGCAAGTAACTCCCAAGTCAGTAATATAACTAACTCTATGTAGAGGAATGTTGCGAATAAAATAATTGCGGTAAGAGTTCGGGTGCGTTAAGCAGGGCCGAATTTAGGACCTGTGGACCCCTAGGCTGAACTTGTGGTGCGGGTCCTACCGGTGAGGTTTTTTTTGAATACAAATTTCCATAAAATAAAAAAAGGAATATAACAAACAAACAAATTTTATTTATTAGTAATTCAGATACAATACTTTCCGAAACGAGCAGAGTTGAAATTAGTGTCAAATAAACTTAGTGGCTAATTGGTTTGTACCTACACTTCATACTCATGAAACTTCTTATAATATCTTCATAAGTCAGTTGTTTTAAAATAACACTTTCAATGCTAAGCAAAGCCAAAATATTGTGCCTCTCTTCTAACATGAAAGCACGGGAATGGATTTGTCAGTTTTTGCTTTTTTGAAGCAATCTGTTAAAATTCAGCCAGCACTCGGCAGCAGCCTCCATTGAGCGAATGCCCAGCGAAAAACACCCATATTGCTAAATTATTTTCTGCCAGTACCAACGCTGCAACTTTCTATACAAAAAATTCTTTAAGTAAATTTACATAAATGCCCCAATTGCTATTCTGAATCTGTAATAAAACTATTCTTTTTTCTCTCTAAGTATGTATTACGTCGAAAGATTTTAAAAATTTCTCTTTAAAGAAAACGGAGTTACTTTAATTTTTATCTGCTTCAACATATTTTAAATAATTTTCACTTGAAATTTCCCTTTTATTAACACATATTTTGGAATTTGATGTCACTTTTTAAAAAGTTCCGATATTTCTAACCCTGTCGTAAAGATACAGACGATTTGAAATTAACTAATAGAACAGTTACATATAATTTCAGTATAACAATTTCGCACTGATCGGATCTTTGTCGTTACAGAGCGAATTTACGTTTTGTTGCCTATTTTGTCCCTCTGTTCTCTGGAAATATTCGTTCATAAGATTGAAATTCTTTTAGACATGTGACGTAAAGTGAATAGAGATGGAGTGGAGAGGAGGTTTCTTTTAAGAAATTTTATAAATTTATATCACAAAAACAGAGTATTTTTTGTGGTGTGGGCCCCTTTGTGGCGCGGGCCCCTAGGTTGCAGCCTAAGTTGCCTAATGGGAAATTCGGCCCTGGCGTTAAGCTCTGACGGTTACTAGTTTCTACTTCATATTCTAGTAAAAATTGTGTCCTGAACTTTGTAATACCTATATTTTAACTAACCTAGGCATAAATTATTGAAAAATATTTTAAATAGACACCCGGTATTTATGTATACCTAGAAATTTTTATATTATATATATATATACCATGTATATGTATAGAGAAGGAGATGAGTGTAAGGATACGTAAATATTTAAAATAAAAAATACAAACAAAATAATGAGAATCAAAAGAATCAGCAAAATAACGTGGTTTATTAGTATTCTTGGGATTTTTTCTTTTTTAAAAGGGTAGCAACAAAACCAAAAAAAAACTTGACTAACAATTTTGGGATGAAAAGAAGAAACATTTATTATTTCTAATGCGCCGCTGTTAAAAACGAGACGGAAACGACGGCAACAACAACAACAACAACCAACAGCCGCAATAAAAACTACTCGCAAATATGATAATTTCATATATCCAGTGACGGGTTTAGATTTTTGGTTAGGGTACATTAATTTGCCGCCTAGTAGTATGTAATTTTAGATAAAAAACTTATTCAACCTTAAATAGTGCGTTTATATGCATAACGAATCGGTACGATTGAATAATTTTAGTATGTTTATCTTTATTGGGTTCGCAAATAAATAACGCAATACATTTTTTACGCGATAAAATCGCTATTACAGCTTAATAGAGCTGTTAATGTGGTGGTATGATTTAGTAACCACCAAATTATTAACTCGCAATACAGACGCTCCTTTCCTTTTGGACAAGATATACATTTAAACATTAATATAGGGTGATGCATCGTGAGGTACTTTTTTCAATCCAGATTTTATACACATCACGCGTGAATAGTGTGAAGCTGTCATTGCAGTTTGACTCAGTAGTGGATACCATTTTACAGGAAGACCTTAATTCGTGTCGTGTTTTCAGTGAATGGGCTCTTAAACAGCTTAATGATGATCTGCTGTTTTATCGCAGAATTTTGTTAAGCGATGAGCCACATTTCTGGTTAAATGGATACGTCAATATGCAAAATTGCCATATTTGGGCTGATGAACAACCCGAAAAGTATCAAGAGCTACCGTTTACATCCAGAGAAATGAACAGTTTTGTGTGGTTTATGGGCTGGCGGAATCATCGGTCCATATTTGTTCAAAAATGAAAATGGTTGTAACGTAACCGTTAATGGCGCCATGATACCAGAGTATTTGCGCTACCTGAAATTCAAACCCGTAATGTCGGTGATATCTGGTTTCAACAAGACGGCGCTAGTAGTAATGGACATGTTAAGAAATCATTTGAATTCGCCGCCTAGATCGTCTGAAATCACACCTCTGGATTATTTTCTTTAGAGGTTAGGTGAAGTCTAAAGTTTACGTGGATAAGCCAACTATACGATTGATGCCTTGGAAGCCTTACAACTTATAGGTGCTGTTGGCCAAATTCTAGTCGTAATGCTCGGACAAGTGGTTTAAAATTGGACCTGCAAAATGGTCCACCTAAATCGTAGCTGCGGCAAACATTTGAATGACATAATCTTAAAAAAATAAATGATATCGATTGTTCTTTCGGTTCCTAATAAAGTTTTTACCATTAAATTCAGTTTTATGTGTTTTATTTCAAAATACTTTCCTGAACCTCAAAATGAATTATCCGATATATGTTCTTTGAGGTCCGTGGAACTTTTTAAAATAAAGCACCATAGAACTGACTACAGAACTGACCAAAAAGTACCAGTTTGCTTTGGGACATATACATAACTATTTGTCAGTCAGTTCTTTTCTCCATGTATTCAAATTGTTAAAATAAATATGTATAATTCAGAGTCTTGTTGTTATATATTCATCCTACGGTGAAACACAACATTTTGTTTGATAAAAAGAATTGTGCTCTACGGCACTGGATTCTATGAAACAATGACCCCCAGAGAAAGAAAATAAAAAGTAAATTAGGGGCGTAAAAAAGAGTAAAAAACAATACTAAAAATCAAATTCAGTTTTCCTCTGATGGACGAAACGAAAGAGAATAACTATTTATAAATTTTTTTTTTTGCAATTTTATCAAATTCTAAATAATTTATGTAAAATTTTTCAATCTTCAATGAATTTTAATGATTTGCAAAATGGGTAGAATATTCCAAAATTGGAAAAGATCGCGCAGGCACAATACGAGAGATATCGAAGAGTGTGTAGGTGCGGTATGATGGAGGATGGATATTAAAAATGAAATGAAACGAAATCTGGAAGTTATGTGCTAGTTTTCTTAGCAGATAAGCTTTCGTCATTATTTCAGAAATTCTTACCAAAGAATTCCGAAATTTAAGTGCCTTCGCTAAAAGAAACCCAAGAACAATATTATGGCAAAAAAAAACAGAAGCTTTTTGGCGCAACATTTTAAAGGATTTTTTAAAACAGAAGTTTTCATAGCTTTCAAAAAATCCTTCTATTTTATTTTCCGTTAGAAAATTCAACTTTCTGGCAACTCCTTAATTTGTATTTGCAACAATACAACATAGATGTCATGTCCAAGTATTAAGATATTCTCTTTTCCAAAAGATTGGGCGCATCCAGCAGTGCTTAAAGCGCTTTACAGCACTTAAATCTAGCAGGATGGACTGGATGTAATTTTAACTTTATAAAAATTTTATAGGAAAGTGGAAAAGTTTCATCAACTCATTTTTTAAAAACTAAAATTAAAATTGAATAATCCAGAAACAATTTTCAAAAATACCTCCCAATTTATCCTTTATACAAACCATTTTTTAGCATGAACAACAACCTTAAATACGCTGTTTGAATTTCAATTACAGCGTTTACATCGCTTACAACTTTCTATATTAGGTCAAGTCATTCCGCTAAAAGTGGAAATTAAATTTTTGCGAATTAAAATGCATCATCGTGTGAAAGTTAACACACATGTAAGATATGCTTTGAATAAAGCAAAAAAAGCCACAGCTGTGCTAAAACCGCTTTTAAACTCTACAGCTTTGGAAACGGTAACCAAATTATTAATATATAAAACATTAATTAGACCTGTTATAACTTACGGTTTTGGTGTATGGCTTTTTAATACTCGAAATTGTGATAGAACAATTCTCAGAAAATTTCTAGGTAAATTTCGTAGACAGGGAGGTAAATGGTTTCCGAATAAATTTATATATGTGTAACGTGTGCATCGCGCATGCGTACCTTCGTCCCTGAACGGTGTAACTCCATGTTTGACTTAAGCGTGATTTTTTTTTCTTCGACCTTAATGCTCTCTGTCGCAATTCCAATTTTACCACTTTCATGAGAATTCCACGACAGATGGAAGCATTAAACTTCCGTGGTGAAGAAAAGAATAGAGAAGTAGAGAGAAAAGACGGGAAAAACACAAAAATTCAATATCTGAGAGGTCTAAAATTGCATGATTTTGGGGGAATAAGATGGGGAAATAAAAAATTAATGATGATCAGAAAGGGAAAGAAACAGACAGGTGGCGTGATGTTTTAAATATACACTAAACGAGAAACCGGTTTGTTTTTTTGGCAAAGAAAAAGTCGTGGTCAGATATTAAAATTGGCGAGTCTGAAAAGAATCACGATCGAGGCTGGGTTAATTTTTTTTCTTCCCAAATAATGGGAAAAAAAACGAAAAATTTTGAAAAATTTAAAAGAAAAAGAAAAGAAAACAAAAGATATTTAAAATAAGTGTTCAGTTTCTTTTATAAAAAAGGAGGGGAAAAATTTTGATAAAACTTAAAACTTAAAATTAATTACACGGATTGAAAAAAAACAAGGAAGAAAATGTCGCTCATGGCGAGTCAGAACAGGTGGAATCAAAATTCAATGTCATCAGATGCGTTATAATCGAGGCAAATAAAATCTGTCAAATTCCGTCATTATGATCAATGAATATGGATGGAACGGGCTGCACTTTGCATAAAAGGGTAACATTGTACTATTTTCCACTTAATCTGCAGGTTGGTTCGAATGGTCTCCATCGGATCCATCATGAGCATCTGTCAAAATTTATAAACATATATCAACCATTATTTTGGCGAGGATCCAGAGAATCTACAGACTTAAGTTTAGATGATTCAGCATCCACAATTATTGAAAAATTATGACTCGAGAAAGGTGCCTCAACTGAGAAACATGATCTCAAATTACAAATCCTGTTTTAAATTGCATATGGACACCTTCAAGAACTAGCATTTCATCAACTCATCAATTTACGTAAACAAAGGTGAACTCATGTGATCGTGGTATAATTGGGATGGAATTTATGAAATTCATCTACTTTTGTTTTTCTATTAAGTTATTTGTTATGCAACAAAAAATTTTTCCAATTATGATTTTTTTAAAATTTTAATTCATTAACACACACTTACTTTTTAAAATTATTCAATATCATTAAATTTTTTTTGTTCAAATAAAAAAATGGAAAAACTAAAATGTTTCACAAAAATCGCTGAAGAAAATTCACTGTTTTGCTAAGAATTATTTGTTAAGTTTTGGTGTTTTACAAAAAAGAAAAAAAAAATGAAATGATAAAATTTAAATTAACTTTATTACTGCAAACAAATTTAAACTCGAAGTTTTTTTTTTGTATTTGAAATTTGAAGTTTGAAACCGATTTTTCCATTTTGAGAATTTAATTAATTTTATATAACGTGTGATTCAAACCTTACTTTTTTTTTCAATAGGGTTTTTTTGACAGCTCACGCGTGACTAATGTCATTCTGATTTGCCATTTTTGTTCAATATTGTATGGCAATTCATCATGTCAAGACTTACATCTGAGCAACGTTTACAAATGGGCGCTTGAACGTATCGAAGAAAATCCGGAATTTTCAAGCCAAATTTTGTTCAGTGATAAGGCTCATTTCTGGCTTAATGGCTACGTTAATAAGCAAAATTGCCGTATTTGGGATGATGAGCATCCACAAGAGTTTCAAGAGCTACCATTACATCCATTGAAAACAACAGACAATATTTGGTTTCAACAAGACGGTGCTACGAGCCATACAGCCCGTGTTACAATGGATTTATTGCAAAATCATTTCGGTGAGCAATTAATTTCACGTTTTGGCCCATTAAATTGGCCACCAAGATCGTGCGATATCACACCTTTGGACTTTTTTCTTTGGGGCTATGCAAATTCAAAAGACTTTGCCGATAAACCAGTGACAATTGAAGCATTGGAAGCGAACATTACACGTGTCATTCATGAGATCCCAGTCGAAATGCTTGAGAGAGTGATCGAAAATTGGACCGCCAGACTGGCCGAGCTGAAACGTAGTGCCGGCCAACATTTGAAGAAAATTATTTTCAAACATTAATTGCCATACTATGTGCTTAAAGTTGATAATAAAGATTTGATATTTGCATTCAATTCTAAGTGTTTTATTTTTATTAAAAAAAAAAGTAAAGAATGAATCACGCTATATAAAAATACAAAAGAAAGAAAAAAAGATTAAAACCATAATTTTTTTTTTAAGAATCCAAAGTTAATTATTCGAATTTGTAGTTTAGGGAATCAGATTTTGGTGATGTTCAAACCAAAAGAAAAAGGGAAGAGATCGAAAACAGATTTAACCTGAAAACAGGAATCAAGGTTCGCTACAACTTTATTCTGTTAAAGATGGGCATTTACTCAGAATAGGAGTATCATTGAGAGAGAAAGAGAGTTGGTGATGCGTGGGGGCATTTAAACAAAGAAAAAAGAAAACAAACATCGTTCGGGGCTGATATGGTCGAATGCGGGTCAAAATTCGGATTTGACCCATAGGGCGAGACAAAGAGCCTCAAATAAGACCGGTTGGCATACCATCTTGCCAATCGGCCACGATATGCCTCGCGAGGGCATTTGTGAGTAGTTGGTCAGTTCCGGTGACCGATAAGTTAACGAACCCTCCCTTAATTCGGTTGCTTTCGCCACAACCGAATATTCCTTGCTTGATAGCTTACGCTATCACTATAACGTCTTAACGACATTAAAAATTATATGCACGCATAAAATAATTTATGTGTAATATGATGACAGATGGTGTCGAGCAACGACCCACCCCTCCGGCGAGTTAGCAAGCGCAACTCAGCTTCGCGTGCAGCCTTTCAGTTGCTCACATTTGCTGCACCATCTCATATCTTCTCCTCCCAAGGAAGAAGATATGCTTTTCAGGTCATCAGGGGATTTACCACTTCGTTTATATCTCGCTTGCAGTGTGGTTTCAATTACATTGCAACATATCTAAACCGCTCTGTTACATATGAATCATCAGGAGTTATTCCCTTTACGTCATACTTAATTGACCTAACAAAAAAAAGATTCACGTAAATGGAGAATCACTCTAATAACTTAATTAAGTCATTATTTAATAACAACGAATCTTCCCCGCTCGGTGCACAATATTATGCCTCTCCATTAAGCATCGTCAATATTAACTGGGTTTGGTTTTTTAATCCTTTCGACGATGACCCTCTAACAATCAGCATATACAAAAAAGATGCAGGTCACTGTGGCGATCATATTAAATTCACCACATGGCAGTCTCTCTTAATTTGATGTGATATCTCTTTATCCTCGGCTAGATCGGGATAAAGAGATAAAGAGACCCGTTATTCCCATCTCCAGAAAACAAGTAAATTAAATTATACTAATATTTTATATTGTAGTTTTAAGTTCTCTTTTATATTGAACGTCGACAAAGATAGACGTGTTTCAGAAAATAAAATAGTTTTTATAATATTAAAATTGTTCTGGATTTATAACAACAACAACAAATCACACCAATACAGAACAAAATGGTGACCTCCGACGTGATCAACGTTGTTACATAAAAACTACATTTTTAATTTCTTAAAAATAAAAAATAAAATTTTGTGCATCAAAATATATTTGTTGCTGATTTTTTTTTCGCATCGAGTGTCTATCACACACATCTTAACACATCTATATTCTGATCCAACATACATCGAGTCAACGATTGTATTTTAATCATCATACATCGACATATATACTTATAAAAGAGCGCAGCAAATTATAATAATAATTATAATTTTCCTTCAACGACAACATATTGATATCAACTTTATTAATTCAACTGTAAAAACTGCATCGGATTCACAAAAAATTTATTATTCAACAAAGGAATTCATTTTACAACTATAAAAACGGATCATCATAGCGGTTTTTCAACTTTAACAAAGAAAATTGCAGTAACATCATAAAGTTTTATCATCAAAAAAGATAATTTTTATAATTTAATTTTCAATTTTCATTTTTTTTTTTTTTTTTTTTTTCCAATTAAAACATAAAAAATTACATTTTTAGGTTTGCAATATTTTAAGGCAATTAATTTTTTTTTGTAAATGTGTAAAAAATTTAAATTTTTTTCTCTGTATCACGTTGAACAAAGTGAGTGAATTGAAAGAAGGGCACGTGGTTGCTTAAAAGTTTGGTTAGTTGATCTGGAAGTAAAAAAATTTGTTCTTTTTCTTATTCCTTCAACACTAGTTTCATAATCAATATCTGATAAAAATCACGGGTGACAACACAAATACAAGTGGTCAGACAACTTCGTCAATAATCAACCCTACGGCAGGAAATTCTTCCCAATTGCAAGAATTACTAAATTCACATATTTCAACTCTGAAACTACCTCCATTTTGGAATAGTAAGCCACAGCTTTGGTTTTTGCAAGTCGAAGCTCAATTCAAAGTCAAGGGAATCACTTCTTCCAACATTAAATATGATTATCTTGTATCGGCTTTACCACAAGAAGCCATGGAATTGGTAGCAGATACACTGCTGTCACCTTCAGCAACTGACAGATATGAAAACCTTAAAAATTTTATAATTTCACGTACAACTGACTCAGAAGAAAAGCGTCTTGACATTTTATTGCACAAAGTAGAACTTGGTGATTTAAAGCCATCTGATCTTTTTAGAAAGATGAAGTCTCTATCAGACTCTAACAGTTTGGTTAATCCACTATTATTAAAACGTTTATGGCTCAGCAAACTTCCATCCTCCATTCAAGCGTGTTTAATTACTATAGGAAAAACTCAAACAATAGAGGAATTAGGGGAAATTGGTGATAAAATTCATGCTTCTTTACCTGGTCATACATCAGTAATTCAAAGCAATTCTCCTACGTCTGAACACAATATAGGTAAAACACTTCGTGATATAAGTAAAAGACTATCGAAACTAGAAAGTCAGATTAACATTAATAAATCAAATCACAAGATTCATATTTCGAAAACTCGTCCACAGTCGAAAAGTGAAAATGCCATTTGCTGGTATCACACAAAATTTGGGGAAAAGGCTAAAAAATGTATCTCTCCATGTAGTAAAAACTCAACAGTTAATAATTCAAAAAAACGAGTAAATTCTGCTTCGTTCCCGGCAGCGAAAGCAGAACAATGGTCTCGCCGTCTTTTCGTATATGATAAAAAAACAAAGTTGGATTTCTTAATTGACACAGGTGCTGAAGTTTCAGTATTGCCAAAAAACAAATTTCCAACAAATTTCTTAATTTCTAATTCAAATCTAATCTCAGCCAATGGAAGCCCAATCAGAACATACGGTTACAAACATTTAACTTTAGATTTAGATTTGCGCCGCGATTTCGAACATACGTTTATAATAGCCTGTGTAAATAATCCAATACTAGGCGCGGACTTTCTTTTCAAATATGGTTTAACGGTTGATTTACGTAAAAGAAAGATACAAGATAAAACCACTTCACTTCATACCAACTGCAAAGAAAAGATAGCTGCATTAAGGTCTCCGAGACTTCACTCTTTTGAAGATCGCTTCGGACGGATTCTTGACGAATATCCTTCCTTAAAAGCACCACCTAATTTCAATATGTCTGTCAATCATACTACTGTACATCACATTCAGGTAAGTGGAGCATTGCCGTCAGCACGTCCACAAAGACTGAATGCAGATAAATATAAAATAGCAAAAGAAAATTTCGATACCATGGTATCAATGGGCATATGTCGACTTTCATCGTCATCAGTCGCTTCACCCTTGCACATGGTACCTAAAAACAAATCCTCTTCTTGGCGCCCATGTGGAGATTACCGTGCATTGAATGCATCAACAATATTCGACACGTATCCACTACCTAATATTAATGACTTTAACATGAATTTACATGAGTCAAAAATATTTTCAAAAATAGATCTTTTCAGGGCATATCATCAAATTCCGATTGCCCAGCAAGATATTTTCAAAACAGCTGTTACCACTCCGTTTGGATTATACGAATTCACTCGTCTTCCTTTTGGACTAAAAAATGGTAGCCAAAGTTTTCAACGTTTTATAAATGAAATTCTTCACGAACTTGATTTCATTTTCGTTTATATAGACGACATTTTGGTATTTAGCAAATCAGCTGAAGACCATTCAAAACATCTTCATCTTGTTTTTAAGAAGCTACAACAAAATGGCATTACTGTTAATCCTAACAAATGCGATTTTGGCCTACAAGAAATAGAATTCTTAGGCCACAACATTTCGGAAAAAGGTATTCGACCATCAAAAAATCGAATATCAGCAATACAAAATTTTCCATCACCTAATACCTTAAAAAAGTTACAAAGATTCTTGGGAATGATAAATTTCTATCATCGCTTTATCCCAAAAATATCTTCTTTAGCTTCACCTCTTTACGAACTTATAAAAAAGTATCCAAAGTAAAAAGATAAGTTTGAATTTCAATGGAACGATGTTCATGAAATAGCGTTTCAATCTCTCAAATCAGAGTTAGAAAAATGCACACTTCTATCTCATCCAATCTCTGATGCTAGAATTAGCATTTGTACGGACGCTTTGACAGATGCGGTCGGTGGTGTCTTACAACAACTGAATCAAAATCAGTGGGAACCCATTAGTTTCTTCTCAAAAAGGCTTCAACCAACCGAACAAAAATATTCTACATTCGACAGAGAACTGCTAGCTGTTTACTTATCAATAAAAAAATTTAGATACTTTGTCGAAGGCAAACAGTTCACAGTATATACGGACCACAAACCTCTGACGCATGTTCTTTTCTCCAAGTCGGAAAAATCGCCGCGTCAAACAAATCATTTAGGATACATTTCACAATTCACAAATGACATCAGATATATTAAAGGATCTTTAAACACTGTAGCTGATACATTATCAAGATGTTATATAGATACAGTTGACATGAAAATAAAATTCGATTTTCATTCATTATTCATGGAACAGGAAAACGATCCTGAGCTAAAAGACATTTTAACGAATAGAAACAAATCAAACGTTGTTCTCCAAAAAGTTTTAATTCCTTTGGAAGATGTAAGCATATGGTGCGAAACATCGACAGGTAAAAACAGGCCATTCATACCCGCCACATTACGACGTGAAGTTTTCAACTCTATTCACAATTTAGCACATCCCGGAATAAGATCCACCAGAAAACTCATAACTTGCAAATATTTCTGGCCTAAAATGAATGCGAATATAAATCAATGGTCGCAAACGTGCATACCTTGCCAAAAAGCGAAAGTCAATCGGCATACGATTTCACCTTTTCAAAAGTTTAATTCTCCAACCATGAGATTTGAACACATACACATGGATATTGTGGGTCCTCTTCCTCCATCAAAAGGTTTTTCATACATATTGACCTTTAAAGATCGTTTCTCTCATTGGCCAGCTGCATTTCCAATACGATCTATAAACGCAGAAACAATTGCAGAAACCTTTATTCGCAATTGGATAGCTCCATACGGTGTTCCGAAAACTATAACAACCGATCAAGGTACTCAATTTGAGTCACTTTTATTTAAAGAAGTTCTTTCTATTTTGGGCAACAAGAGAATAAGGACTACTCCTTATCATCCACAATCCAATGGGTCTATAGAAAGATTCCACCGTCAACTCAAAGTTATTATTAGAACCATGGAATCACCCAAAAACTGGTATAATTATTTACCATGGATAATACTAGGTATAAGATCTACACCTATAGATAAATTAGGATTTTCTCCAGCTGAACTACTTTATGGTCAACCTCTTCGATTACCCGGTGAACTAGTAGCATCTGAAACATCTCTTGAATCAAATCTTACAGTTGAATCAGCCAAGTTACTTTTCAAAACCATTTCAAACCTAAAGCCACAAGAAGGATCAAGAAAACAACATAAAATTTTCATACCACAAGCACTTAAAACTTGTTCTCATATTTTTGTAAAAGATCCAATTTATAAGAACAGTTTAAGTCCACCATATATGGGTCCATATAAAGTCATCGCAAAGAATGAAAAATGTTTTACGATAAAGATAAATGATAAGGATGAGCTTATCTCGATCGATAGAATAAAGCCTGCTTTCATTCCAATCACAGATTTCAATTCCAATATGCAAACCAGGTCAGAAACATCAAAAGTCATATTTAAAATGTAAAGAAAAATTTCTTTTCTTTTTCTCGAGGGGGAGTAATGTGGCGATCATATTAAATTCACCACATGGCAGTCTCTCTTAATTTGATGTGATATCTCTTTATCCTCGGCTAGATCGGGATAAAGAGATAAAGAGACCCGTTATTCCCATCTCCAGAAAACAAGTAAATTAAATTATACTAATATTTTATATTGTAGTTTTAAGTTCTCTTTTATATTGAACGTCGACAAAGATAGACGTGTTTCAGAAAATAAAATAGTTTTTATAATATTAAAATTGTTCTGGATTTATAACAACAACAACAAATCACACCAATACAGAGCAGTCACATTTACAAATGTTAACTGCTCTATTGAGAAAAATTCGTTGTGAAATCGGTCATCTCTCTAGCATCTTGCTTCTCTTGAAGCGATTAGTTTAAGTTAGGCGCTAAAGCCAACTAGTCAATAATTTGAAATTTTAAAATAAGTTGTACTATATGTTATATTATTTCTAAGTCTCAATAAAATAAATCTAAAATCTAAATTATAGCGCTTACATGATCTACTTTAAGCCGAGACCTTCAATCGAAAAATCGTTCATATAAAACCAGAAATGGAATTTTGTATTTCGATCCAACTGAATTTTCGATTCGATTTAATATTCGATCTGAATTCTTTTTGGCATCCTGTAAAATTATCGTATCGTAAATTAGTGTGGCTGTTTAGAATTCCACGCAAATGGTATAAATTTTCAAATTGCCCGATGAAATTTTGACAGCTGATAGATTTTCTTTTGAAAAAATTAATTTAAAATTTTCGTGTTTTAGTTTTGAATTATTTTAAAATTATTTAATAATAAATATTGAAATTGTTGGTCTCAGTGAAACAAAATATCTTCAAGTGTCTTCGGTCCTAAATTTTGCGGCGTTTTTTTTATTTTGTTATAATGATAATTTTCACTTCGCACTTCGCATTTTATTTAGTTGTAATTTCATGAAAATCTTGATAATTTTTTTAAATTCAATACTTTCAAGTTAACTTTTGCAAGCTTGGAATTTTTTTGCATGAACTCAAGTGAAAAATAAAATTTTTAAAAATATATTTTATTTTCTTTTTTTTTTTGTGAAAACTACAATAATTTAGTAAAAATTTAAGGAAATAATTGTCAAATTTCTTGTACTTGGGTTTTTCGCATTAAAGAAATTAAAAATATGACAATAAACATAAAAAAACATGTTTTCGACAACTCAGCACTGATTGAATGAATTTTATACGATCACAGTGTAAAATATTTTCGATCCAATTTTAGCCGATACCAAATTGGTTGATCGTATCGTATATGCGATCCAATTGGGTCAAATCGAAATACAAAATTCCATTCTAGATCGACTTTAATTCGACTTGAGTCGATCGGATCTGCACAAAAATTTTTCTGATTGACTTGAATTTTGCATGTAAATCAAGATCGACTTCAAAACGAGTTGAAAATTTAAAATCGAGTACGAACAGAGGCAAAACCTTAACCTAGAAAGTAAAACATTTGTTTTTAAGCGTGTCTGTCAAATTGAATTTGATTTGAAGACGAATTCAACCTGATAAAGCTGAAAACCCGGGTTATTTTTCAAGTTGATCTCAAATTAATTTTTAAGTCGCCATATAAACGCCATAAATGTCATATCACAAAAACACTTTTTCGCTTGTTTAATATGTATAAATAGATGCGGCTTTTCATATTGCTCTGATTCGGATCAAAGCAGCATGTAAAAGAAACGTCAAGGACCAAGAGGAACAAAAAAAAAAAAAAACTTTGATATTGGTAGCATATATTCAAACCACATAAAAATTAAATGTCGAACGCAAAAAAAAATTACAATTTGTTAATAATTTGCGTAGAAAATTGTTGAAGCTAGAAAAAGACAATTTAAGAAAATGCAAATTTATAAAAGAAAGATACAGTAACTGAAAATCGGGCTATAGCTGATTTTTTAATAACCTGTGGTAGAAATGGGAGAGAAAAACTGTCAAAGCTAATAATATTTCAAGGTTTTTCCTTCATAACTTTGTTTTCTCATTTCAAAATTTTCTGCAATTTATAGGTTACCTAGATTCTAATAGTATAAATCTAATCTGCAAATTTTATTCTAATCGATGTATCAGTTTTTAAAGTACATCAAAAAAAGTTTATGAACAGGCTTGTTCTTTAGGATTATTTTTTTTCCGTTCACCCTGGTTTTTGGTTAATAACTTCGCTCCCCCTAAGTCGATTTTGTTGAAATTCAATGCCAAATCCCGTTGAGCAACAACCAACATTCTAAATTTCATAAAAATCGGATGACGCGTTTTTGAGTTATCTTGTATACGGACTGACGGACATGCATAAATCGATATAACTTTTGATTCCCGACACAACCATATCCCTGCAACCTTTCTACGACGATTATTTCGATGTGCTACAAATGGAGTGACAAAACTAATATACCCTCTGGTAGTGCGTACTAAGGGACATAAAAAACATATCGTAAAGAAATAAATGGAAAAAAATGATACAGTGGAACCTAGCTGTTGTTTCTAAAGCCTTAATACCTTAGTTATGTTAACGAAACAGAGACGGGACGGCGACGAAACGAATAAAACAAATACATAAAAAGGTTTTACCATACATTTTATGTGTTCCAAAGAATCCATTGAATACTTCCAAGCAATAAAGTAAAATAAGTAACTCTACATATTGATTACCTCAATAAAAATGAGATAAAGGCCAACAGATCAGACCTTACCTTCATATTTACCTTCGGATTTAATTTGAAAAGTTTTGTTTAAATTAATTATATAGGTTAACTACACAAATAGACGATACCGTGTTAAATTTCAATCAAATCGGTCCAAGGATAATGGAGAAAGAAATAATCCTAGGAGAAAATAGCCCTCTTCATAAAGTTTAAATCGGTTCATAAAGTTTTTTTGATGTACTTTAAAAACTAATACACCAATTTGAATAAAATTTGCAGATTAAATTTATGCTATTAGGTTCTCGGTTATCCGCAAATTAGAGGAAATTTTGAAAAGAGGAAACAAAGTTATGAAGAGAAAACCTTGTAATATTAGTTAGTTTTGACAGTTTTTCGGACGCATCAAAAATCAGCTTTACGCCGATTTTCAGTTACTATATGTTTTAAATTCAATGTTGCTAGTGTAAAAATCAAAAAAACGGAAGCGCTAGTATTAATCTTGCGTATATAGTATACGAGAAATTGGTTCATAAAACCCATATAGTTGGTGGGATGAAAATTAATTTTGAAAAGTTCAATAGAACGTATAAATAACACGAGCGAACGTCGAGGTGCAACTCCACAAGAACTCGGAGAACGTCATTAATGCCGACAAAGAAAAGATGAACAAAAATTACATCAGCGCCCGTGCCCTACGGCTCTTTCCCAAAGATTGCATAGATCATATAGACCTCGGATTCTCAATATCTGCAGGAAGACTTAGTTAACTTTGCTACTTAGTGTGACAATAATAATTTAAAGCTTAACTGTGATAAATGTCAGGTTATTACTTTTAGTAGGAAACAAAATTTCTCCCCATACCTGTATGGTTTGAGATACACGCCACTACGTAGGTTAAGCAATATTACTAATCTGGGCATGATCTATGACAGTGAACAGAATTTCCACCTACCTATTGACTCACTTGTCCGAAAAGCCAATTCGACCCTAGGCTTTATCAAGCGTTGATCAAAGGAATTTGATGATCCTTACATTACCAAAACACTTTTCACTATACTCTGGTTAGGCCTATACTTTAATATGCCAGTCAAGTGTGGTCTGCCTATACTATAAAGGCCAAGTTAATAGACCGAAATCTGTTCAGCGTAGATTCTTATGGTTTGCCTTAAGAACCTTCCATGGGAGGACCCACTCATGTTGCCCTCGTACGAAAAAATACGAAAAATTACTAAAACTTATTGGTCTCCACTCTCTGGAAAAAAGACGACAGGTGGCTGATGTGGTTTTTATCCACCAAACAATAAATGGCTTTATAGACTCCCCCTTTATTCTTGAAAATATGCAGCTAAAAGTTAACATATGTTCCCTGAGGTCCGTAGATATATTTAAAATATTATATCAAAGGACTGATTGTGGGAAAAATGAGCCGACTTCTTGAATGTTGCGGGCGGTAAACAATAACGCTAACGACTTTGATTTCAGCCAGAGTAAGGCGAGTTTAAAGAAATCTTTATATACATATGTGTCTATAAATTAGCTTCTCGTATAATATCTCTAGATGGCTGGTGTTTGTATTAAGCGATAAAAAAAAATTAAGTTCAGCCAGTGCTGCTGGGGCTCACTCCGCAAGGTAAATTCCGTAGCGCGAAGCGTACGAATTCTCGATAATTAATTTTTAAATTAACATTAAAATTCTTAAAGATTAAAATAAAATATAAAAATTAATTGTAAGCTTAAGTTAATGCGCTTTTTGTTACTGCATCTTGGATGAAAAATATTTAATGTCAGGTTCACAATTCGTCACTTTTAACAGAACGCACGCCGAGCTAGATTTATCAGTCATTCTATTTTTCAAACTGTCCTTTATAAAATTCATTTTTGAAAATAATGACTCATACGCATACTACTATGGAAAAGAGTAATGAGACTGTATTTTTAAAAAATACGCGCAATGAATGTGTATATTTATTTGATAGATTGGTATGACTGTGTGAACAGCTAAAAAAATCTCATGGTGTAGGTTCACCAGGTTTTAAGTAAAAAACAATATGTTTCATTAACATATGGTATAAACTTTAATTTTGAAAAAAACGTTAATTATAAAAAAAGTATATTATTAAAAAAAAAAGAAATCAATTATTATATAAAAAAAAGTTCTATTAGACTTTATTAAACTTTATTAAACTTAATTTAACTGTACTTTACTTTGCTTTTCTTTGCTTTTATCTTAACCGCTCGAATAAACTTAGTACGAACGACTGTTGAGAATGTGATAACCTCACATTTGTCGCTGTTGAGCGCCAAATTATTATTACAACACCAGATTACAAAATTATCTAAATCGCTCTGGAGATACAGAGGGTCATTTAAGTTACTTATTTCTTTATAGATCGTCATATCATCCGCAAAGTTAGAAATTTTAGAGTACTTAATTACACATCATTAATTGTAAGAACGAACAAAATAGGTCCCAAATGGCTGCCTTGAGGGACGCCAGATGTTGCAGTATAAAGCTCAGATTTGGAAGAACGAAAAAGTACTTGATGACTCCTTCCCTGGAGGTAGGATTGAATCCAATCGATAAAAAAACCCGGGAAACCAAGGGCACTAAGTTTAAACAAAATCACTTGATGAGACAATTTATCAAACGCTTTGCTGAAGTCTGTAGTTATACAATCAACATTATTGCCATTTTCCATGGAGCACGTCGAAAAAGAGACGAGTTCAACTAAGCTAGTGATCGTAGACCTACCCTTCAAAAAACCGTATTGATTCCAGGAAATAAAAGGTTTACAACCAAAGCACACAAACTGCTGAATGATGCATTCAAACAGTTTTGGAATGCAAGATAATTTAGCAACTGGTCTGTAA
Source organism: Xylophagus ater (assembly GCA_963422695.1). Taxonomy (NCBI): domain Eukaryota; kingdom Metazoa; phylum Arthropoda; class Insecta; order Diptera; family Xylophagidae; genus Xylophagus; species Xylophagus ater. Next base: position 61,450,341 of record OY730480.1, read on the forward strand.
TTTCCGATATCACCTCTACTGCCTTTCTTGTGGGTCGGAATAAAATAAGAGACTTTCCAGAGCTTTGGAAATATTCCCATCTCGAGATTTCTGGAAAAGAGCCGAAAGAGGACGTGCAAGGATGTTACTGCATTTTTTTAAGATGATGGCAGGAATACCGTCAGGGCCAGGTGAGTAATCATCGTCTAAACTATTAATATTATCACCTACTAAGGATACGTCAATATCAATATTAATGACGGAAGTCTTGGGGTACTCATTCAAATGCTCAAAATATTTCGTATCGGGTTTAAAATTGTCCTCGTTAAAAGCTTCAGCAAAAAAATTTGCAAAGAGATTAGCAATAATTGATGGATCATTGGATGACCTATCCAAATAATTTAGCGAAGACGGATATCTATCTGTTTTCTTTTTACTATTAACGAATTTCCTGAAGCAGTGAGGGTCCATGGAGATACTGGATCTCATCTTGTCAATGTGGGAATTATACAGCTCCATAGAAAGTACTTTGAATTCACTGAGCAAGGCAGGGTAGGTGGAAAAGTCTCTATCTTCACGTGATATTACGTATTTGTGCCAGGCTTTATTCCTTCTATTGCGTAAAGACCGCAAGTCCTTATTAAACCAAGGTGGGGAAGATGAATTTTTGTGGCAGGCAAAGGAACGGCTAAAACAAAGATCTCGAAAATTTTTTTGTAGAAATCGGCGATGCACATTTCAATATTCGCCTTACAAATAACACTATCAAAATTAACCTGCTCCAAAAGGCTGTTGAGTAGCTCGAAATTAGTTTTCCGAAAGTTGAAATAGAACGCATCTTCGGTGTTAGAATCATCCATTTCACCTTCTTGAGAGAATAATACCTTTAGTGGGGGGTGATAGTCATCAATTCTGCAAAGATTATCAGTGCTCTGCTGAACAACACAATTAGCGGAGTCGGAAGTAAAAATTAAGTCTAGTTGTCTGTTTAGCGAATTTTGAACACCGCTCATTTGCTGCAGGCCACAAGTCATCAAGTTGTCAAGAAGCAAAGTCTCGGATTCGGGATTTGCATTCTGAGCAACGAAAAACACTTCTTCGCTCGGGCAAGACCAAAGCACACCCGGAAGATTAAAATCTCCAAGGAGTATGATATCATCTGTAGGCTCAATGATATCGGAAATCGATGTAATCGCGTTAGCTAGTAATTGGTACTTCACCTCAGTACTATTGGGTGGAATATAGCAATTCACGACATAAATGCTTTTTTGTGCCAATTTTATTTTAACGCCGATTAACTCCAGATCATCACAATTTGGAAAACTAATAAAAGAACTTTCAAAGTTAATACGGACAGCTATTAGAACACCTCCTCCAAGCGTCTTCAAATCAATTGTAAAGCGATCCTTACGAAAAACCTCATAGCTGGCGGAGAACAGCTCATTATTGTGAAAACTGCAATTTAGCCATGTTTCGGTCAGAATAATGACATCGTAGTCCGAAGAAATGGTAGCGAGCAAAAGCTCGCGCGTTTTAATTCTAAGTCCCCTTACATTCTGGTAGTAAAGGGACAGATCTGATCATTTTTTGAAACATTTCTAGAAACGCCCGCCGCTTTCTTACGCTGGAATTCCTTGACAAAGGCCGCTTGTGGCCAAAGTTCATGGGAAATTAGGGTCGAGAACATATATGAGGGCACAGTAATTTTGAAAGATGAAACATGGCTGGACACCTTACTGATTTTCTCACATTTAATCACAGCGGTTTTAATATTCTTTGATTTTAAGTAAAGAAGAATTTCATTGGCGGTTGTCAAAGGATCCAGACGCGAGAGAAAAATTATTTTAGGGACCGGTACTGTTTTTAGAACTGGAGTAGTGGAGGGTTGTATTTCAGCCACCAAAGAATTGCCTGGTCTAGGAAGAGGGGACCGGCTGTCAGAAATATTATCAATGATGTGATTTTCGTCATTCTTATTCTTTTTCTTATTGATGTTATTGTCATTATTTTTATTATTATTATCATTATTATTACCACTATTAATACTATTGCCCGGACTTGTATTATTTTTGCGACTACTACGATACTGTGAAGCAGTTTTGGTTTTAGTAGAACGCACTGGGTTACGCCTTAAAATCGGACAGTCAATTGGAATAGGAGCTACTGAATTAACCTCAGTTGGCTTAGTGAGCTGCATAGCATCATAAAACAGCTGGGATTGTGAAGCAAAAATATCATTTATCTCAAGAAACTTACTCCTAAGAATGTCAAATGATTTATTGAGTGTTTGCATTTGTTATATCAAAACACTCTTAGAGAGCGGGCGACACTTTTTACAAAACCACTGAAGGCCAGTATCATTTTCTTTTAATTTATCGGCAATCCTGCCAGAAAGACCCGCACACGAGACGTGTGAAATTCCTGTACAACCATTACAGGAAATATATATTTCGAGAGAATTCCACTCTTTGGCACATGATATGCAAGAAGTCATGGTTATCTTGAAATTTAGTTATTTAAGTATTAATTAACTGATTAACACAGAAAAATAAACAAGAGACCAAGAACGAATATCGCGACAAATAAATGAAAATAATGACAAAACAAGCAGGTCAAAAAAGTTAAAAGAAGATCAAGGTAATATCACCAAACGTTGAAATTGTTAAATAAATTTTTTTTTCCTTTTACAGATATCACTGTAACAAAAAAAAGACACCACAATCGATTTTTGTTAAAAAATTTTTTTTTTTTTTTTAATTCAGAGGAAATCAAAAACACGTCTGAACTCTTCGAAAACCAAAAATGGAATGACAGCCACGACTTGTTTGTTTATTTTCAGTCCGTGTTCAAGCGCCCCACTTCTGCTTTCAAAACAATAAGAGCAAATTTTCATGTGCCAGCAAATTCTTTATACGTGTCACCTCAGGCACGCGTGCCATGGGTTCACCAACGCTGATATAGGGTGATCAAACCTGGACAGGCTTATTCCATGAAAAAGTCCATTTCTTATTGTTTTTTTTTGTTTTTTTTAATATATTTTTATATTGTTTAAATTTTCCACAAACTACACATACAATTTTTTTTTCTTAAAATTTATTAATTTTTATAATTGTTTTCATTTTTTTTTTGTTTTTAATGCTTTTGTGTCGACTGTTATTTTTTTTTTAATCATTTTATTTAAATTCCACTTATTTTAATTTAAATTTGTAACATTTTGGTTTTATTTAATTAATTTGCGTTTTTTTTTTCAGTTTGTTGCTTAAATAAATTGAAATATTTTTCTTAATATAAAAAAAAAAAGAAATAAAATCTTAAAATTTAGTTTTTTCCTTTTTAATGAAATAAAAAGAGCAAAAAAATAGCGCATGCCAACCATTTTTATTTTTTCCATGTTTTTTCTTTTTATAAAATGGCGGCACACGCATATAATATTTATTTGTTTCTTCAGGCAACTAACAATTCTTAAGGCTAATCTGCACACAGCCGACTTCCTACTTCTGATGCAAGTATATAGGATCACACTATACAAAGATTGATTAAACAGAAAGGTAGAAAACAATCATCCTACAAATTTTGTCGGCTTCTGTATTTCTCATTTCCCCAAATGATTTTCGATCTGCAGATAATTCCCCTCAAAAACAGATAAACACGTTTATCTGATTTATATGGGGTGCCATACTCTCACAATAATCACACACGATACAGTCGCACACTACCAATTTTTCTAAATTGTGTGGGGACACTCTGAGATGTTTTTATTCGATCCAATCCTAGCGAAAATTGCAAAAGTCCATCTCTTTCTAGTATTTTTTTGATTTTTCCTGTCAGGATAGGAATTCGGCTGTATGGAGATTGACCTTTAAGCCCTGAGTCCAATGAGAGCCAAGCGTTTTCTCTGTGGCGCGGTTCTTTGTGGCATCCGAGATACAATGAGCGCCACACGCACGATTGTTTTGACATTTCTCGTCGAAAGTCTGAAGTTGATAGATGATTTTAATAAAAGTGATTCAAAATGGTTTTATAAAAAGATACTTACAGTAATTAAAGCAAGTGTTATTGCTCTGAACGCGTATGAAAAGAATAAAAGAAAGAAAAGGAAATGTTGGGTGCGAAAATTTTATCTGCGCGCTACAAAGTTTAAAGTTTCATCAAACTTTTAGTGTAAATTGAAGCGAAACGCGTGACATTCATTGGACTCGGGGCTTTATATTAATTCTGACATGTACATATATATATATAGTTTCTTCGATGAGAGAAATAATTCCGTATACAACTATTTAACTAGTTTTAAGAATTTATTTAAATTCTTGAATAATATAAAATATTGCTTCTTATTGATTTTATAATTTTTCCTTTTTCCTTTTTTTTTTAGTGGGCAGTTTTTTTGTTGTTGCTTTTCTTGTCGTAATTATATTAAATATTTTAATTGTAGAGTTCGAGGAATGATTGCGCGCTATACAGTGAATTATCCAGTGATTGATTTTTAAACACATACATATATAAATATAATATCTATATATAGAATAATAGATGGCCGTTATTTGTTTATATATTTTGGTTATGTCTAATGCCCAATTTACATCATATCGAAAGGCATGCATGAAATAAAAAACAGCGATGTGAGTGAGATAAATGATCGCTTATGCAAACATCAATTAGTATGAAAAGTACGACAAATATTGAAGGGAAAATTTTGCCCGAGGTATGTTATGAATGCGTGTGAACATGACGCATGACATACATATATCGTGTATTAATTTGGTCGCATACAAAATTTAAATTAAACTATCTCACTCTCCCATAATGTTAGTAAATTTTTCGCATACGCTTCGGTGATGAAAATTGGGCTTAAATGGGGGGCTAATAACAGGTTTTTCAATAAGGGACACTACAAATGTTTTCCAATAGGGACCACGCAATATTCTTTTTGTTCTTTTGACATTTATGCTCGAGAATAGTTGCCATTTCATCGTGGAGCAGTACACACCTGAATAACGTTTACAAATTATTAAAATTTATTACCGAAATTCTGAGTCGGTCGCCGCAACTTTAAGAGCATTACCATCAATTTATGGACGATATCACCGACCTGCCCGTTATGCCCGTTATGCGTTATTGGGCAGGCCCCAACCCACACATTCTTCAAGAGACACCATTGAATCCCCAAAAAATAACTGTGTGGTGTGGATTACATGCTGGAGGTGTCATTGGGCCATATTTTTTCGTTGATGTTGAAAATCGCCACGGTACAGTTAATGGAAATCGCTATCGAACCATGCTAACTGATTATTTTTGGAATGAATTGCGTGATATGAACTTGGACAATATGTGGTTTCAACAGGACGGTGCCACTTGCCACACAGCGAACGTAATCGATTTATTGAAAAGTAAGGTTCTTGAGCGTGTTATTTCCAGAAATGGACCCGTCAATTGGGCGCCTCTTTCATGCGATTTGACGCCTCTCGACTTTTTTCTTTGGTGTCACGTGAAGTCACTGGTCTATACCAATAAACCGGCGACGTTAGAAGAGCCCGGAGCAAATATTGAACGCGAAATTGTTGCAATATCGGCCGATTTATGCGAAAAGTGGTGGAAAATTGGGTTCAACGACTGCACTTTTGCATGCGAAGGAAATTGAATTCCAAACATAATGGCATGTGCTTTTTTTTATCTCAAACCGTTTTTGTTTTATTTAAAACAATATTTGTAGTGGCCTTTATATAAAAACCAATTAAATAAAAATAAATGAAAAGAAAATTTCAGTTCACCTTTCGTTTAGGTACCAATTTATAAAACTAATATCAAAAAACTGTGGGTCTTTCGGTTTACCGAAAGACAGTGTCAGAAGTGTCAGAAACTTTTATAGTATAAATTTAGATTGAATTCAAATATTAATGAAAACACATTTTGTTGAAACTTTAATATATAATTATACTTTCTTAGATCTTAATAAGATAAGAGAGTATTCCCAAGTATGGTAGTCGAACGTCGCATAACTCAATATGGCTGGCTAACGCGCACAGAAGTCTATGATTTCCGGTTCAAATCCCAGACCGATTAAAAGAATGAACCTGTTCGCAATTGGAATTTGTGATTCTAGTATTCTGTCCCTAATTACGAGGTGGTACAATAAGTTGTCACTCTCCTGATTTAGTGTGTGCATAACTAGCAAAAGACAATATTTATTGCAGGGCCTAGAGTACAAGATTTTATTAATATTTTCATTTGCATTCCAAGAATGCTGTTACAGTTTAGTAACTATTAATAATGCTGTGATTTAGCCATTATTTACCAATAAAATGCTTATAGCATTTTAATATACTTGACATTGTATGGCATGCGAAAATTCAACGGAAATATTTATTTTTTTCCGTCCCCCTTAAAAATTCGAATCTATTATTTTCGTAACAACGATGTCTGTTCATGTGTCTATATGATCACGGGGTTTTTTCACGTTATAGGAAATTTGAGGGCCTTATGTTTGTTCCTTTTTTAAGAAGTTAATTTTTTTATATTAGAAGGTAAACTTTGAGTTGAATCATTTTTAAGAGATGGCGCTATTCATAAATCACGGAATTTTTTTAAATGGCAGCTATTATGTTTGAAAGACCTGTCAATAAGCTAAAATAATCAATAAGTCGTGGTTTGATATTCAAGTGTGAACAACATTGTTTTTTATTCGATTCGAAAATGGGATGTGTTACGTGCCAAACAGGCATCATTCGCGGAAAGTTTTACTTTGTTGATTTAACTTGAAGGAAAATGCAACTGAAACTCATCGATGGATGGAAAATATGCTTACGTGTGAGGATTCTCCATAAATTTCAACTTGTGTGATTTTGGTTTAGTCGATTCAAAAATGCAAAGAACGCATATTTGGTGGGGACCAGAAGGTGTGATCCACCATGTTGATCGTTAAAGATAATAACTAATCAAATTGGTTCACGCTTTGAAGAAAAAACAACCAGAATAGCCCCGTAGACATATTAAAATGATTTTGTAGCATGTTGACGCTAGTCGTAACATTGCTAAATCGATTTAGGAAATGTTAGAAGGGCTTGACTGAGAAATGGAACCCTACCCATCCGCTGTATTTACCAGACATTGCTCTATCCGATTGTTTCGGTCGATGGAAACATGGGCTTGCTGATACACACACACTTGCTTAATCTTGAAGAACTTCGAAAATGGCTCGATAACTGGATTCCCTCGAAGGACGAATAATTCTTTCAGCACGGAATCTGTACACAAAAGTCGTACCTAATGATGGAAAATATTTTGACTAAAATAAAATATAGTTTTCATTTAAAAAAAGGGTTTGGATGAAAAACTACTTCAAGTAATAGTTTATCTCCTAATACACTCAATCCTCTTATAACGCGGTGTTCTTACAACACGGTTTCCATATAATGCGGAGGGAAAATTGCGACACCATCCGCCTGTAATGTAGTACCAAAGATATAAATGAGTAAAGACATGTAAAATTCTAAATACCTTTCATTTAACATGAGTAAAATAAATTAGATCTTATTGAAGGACTTTAAGGTGCTTTAAGCTCTTTCCATAAGACCTAATGTAAATTGGTTATGTTAAATAAAAGCTTTTTTGAACTTTCCACATCTTCTCTTTATTCATATCTTTGGTGGTACTCTTAAACCACACAACGCGGTAGTTTTTTTTTGAGAATTTCTATCGGGCATTTTTAATTTCGGATGTTGGTACTACAACAGTCATCTTTTTTGAGGTTAAAGAGACTAAAAAATTCTTTTTTTCTGTTTTGTTATTCGTATTATATTGGAGGGCACGCATAGTTGCGGGCGTTAGCACGTAGGCCTTACTGGACCATTGTATTTCCTACTAAAAGGGTTGCTTGAGATTCTAGGTCTCTTCCCTGAAACACTTAGTCCTTCTAATGAAGGTGAGCACCGTAATTAGGTCGGTAGTTAGCTAACACCTCTTTACTCAGGGTGCATGTATCCAATGTAGCAAGTTTCGTTCTAGAAAAAGGCCGATCATTCACACAAAAAATGTTCTGCTAATTCATTTTTTTTCCAGACAGGCTCATGCGCATATCGGACTCTCGTGCAACCCTATTTTCCATATCTGTTTCTTTAAGGAGCAATGTCCTGTCACAATACCTACAATGGTCCTAAGGGTTATACGCTCGAGCATCATCAACATTCTCGTCCTTCGGCAGTCCAGCCCAATGAGTATCATTTTAGCTACAGCCTACACTGATTTAGCCCTTTCCACTTCGTTTGGTGGCGGTGCTAATTAGTTAACATTTTTGATATCCGAACTTATCTTTCCCTGCCGCAGAAAAACACAGCTAATTCTGAAGTCTTCTTCTATAGTTTACATATAAAATGCGGTACGAATTAATCGTGTTATAAGAGGATTATGAGTGATGGTATTATGTTTGTTCCTTCTTTTTTAGCAGAAGTTCATTTGTTTGTATGCGTATTTAATTTTTGGTTTGGTTTTTTTTGTAATTAAAGATAAAAAAAAAGAATAATTCAAAAATAAACGTTTGGAATTTATTTGATTTAAACATTTTTTTTCAATATGTCTTCTTCTCTTCTTTTTGTGTGTTTTTGTTTTTTTTTTATTTCTAAATATGAGATCGTTATTTGTGTGTGTGTGTGTGTGTGTGTGTGTGTGTGTGTAACTGCGTGTGTGTGCATATTTCTTTTCTTTTTTAAATATTTTCTTTTTTATTCTTAAAGTAATTTCTTTTATTCTTTTTTTTTGTTAATTTTTTTCTTCTTTTCTTTTCTCTTCTTTTTCTTAAATACTTTTTTTACTTAAATTTTTAATCGTTTGTTTTTCTGTTAATTTTTTTTTTATATATTTTAAAATGATTTTAATTTGTTTGCTTTTCTCTTTCTCTTTCTTTTTAATTAAATTACAATTACTATCAAATTTGTTTGTTTTTTTCTTTTTTTTGTTATTTTTAAATTTTTGTGTGTGTGTGTGTTTTATTTTATTACTAATTTTTTTTTATTTATTTTTTTCTTTTTTAGATTTATTTTTCTTTTTTGGTGGTTTTCTTCTCTTTTTTTGTTTTTCTTTTCTGATTGAACTTTAAAATTGTTTGTTTTTGTTTGATTTTATCTTTTTTTTCAAAAATAACTATTTTCTTGTGTTGTTGCTATTTTTTTCGCTTTATTTTATTAACAAAAAAAAATTGATTATTTTTATTAAATTTCAATAAGTTTTTTGTTGTTTTATTTCTTAATTTTTATTATTTTTTTTTTTAAATAACTCAAAAAAAAAATAAGAAAAAAAATGAAAATTAAAAATATTTTTCTTTTTCTTTTAATTAATTTTTTTTATTTCGTAATTTTTTGTATGATTTTTAACTAATTTCTTTTCTTCTTTTTGCACAGAAAAAAATTGTGTTTAAATTTAATGTTTTCTGAAAAATAAAACATGCCTAAACCAAAAATCAAAATAAATAAAAAAATTTTTGTTTTCTTTTTCGTTTTTTTTTTTTTTTGAATCACCCTGTATTTTTAAAAAGCTCATGTTTTTTTTTTATGTGAAAAATTAATTAAAAAAAATTCTTTAAAATTTAAATATTTTTTTGTGTTGTGTGTGTGTGGTCCTTTTTTTTGGTTTTCTTTCATGAATTTTTGTGATTTTTTTTTTATTTTCATTTAATTAAATTTTTGAAAATTTGAAAATTTATGTCGTGCTTTATATTTTAACACTTTTTCTTTTTTTTGGCTGAGGAAAATAGTAAAACAAAAGAAAATTCAAAAATTTCAAATAAAAAAGTATGGATTATTGGTTTAGAGATGAGAATACGGAGTGTGTGCCTTAGGTCAAATCGGGTTTGTGGAATGGGAAGAACAAAATGGAAACACATTCCACAATGTGGCGTCGAGAAAAAACACAAACAAAAAATGAAAAGTAAAACAAGAATAACAAAAAAAAAGATAAATAAATAAGAAATATTTTTTTTAAAGTTTTAATTAATTTTCGTTTGTTTTTTCTCTTAAAATTAAGGTTTTTTCTTTTTTGTTTGTTTTTTTTAAATACATTAAAATAATTACTATTAAATTTTTTATTTTTTTTGTGTTGGGCCTCCATTTTTGTTTTTGCTTTCATTGTAATTTCGTGATTTTTTTTGGTTCCACAATTAATAAATTATTATTATTATTATTATAAGTAAATATATATATATATTTTTTATTTATTAAAATTTCGATTAATTATTTCATTGCTATTAATATTATTATTAAAACAATTATTATTAATTGTGTAACAATTTTTTGTTGTATCAATTTCTTGTACAGCTATTGTTGCTGCAACCGTCGCTGCTGCATCGAAATATTGTTGTGATTTACATGCTGGTATTGGTCCTGGAAGCCCAAATAATGTTGATCACTGTAAACGTGGCCAATAATTAGCTGGACCCAAATCGGTGCCTTGTGATGGAATTTGAACTGGTACTGAAACTCCGGCCGAAATGACACCTGTTTTTTTTTTTTTTTTAGTGTAAAAGAAAGAGAGGAAGTGGAATAGAATGAGAGAATGAGAGGGAATGAGAGAGCGGGAGAGTGAAAGAGAGGGAGAGAGAGAGAGATAGAAAGAAAAGATTAATTAATTAAAAAAAAATACATTGATTACATGATAATATACTAACCGGTGCTTGTTGCTCCTGTTGCACCACCTCCACTATAATGTTGTGGCGGTGGCTGTTGATGTGCTGCAGCTGGATTACATGGAGTTCGAGCGTGTGCTACATATGGTGAACTTAATGATAACGGATCATGAAACATATATGGATATGCATCACGCTGTTGTAAACATGATGATGTCATCGAACCAAGTGATGATGTCATTGAACTGTAATTTTCTGCCATCGTTGCAATCGGTTGAGGGATCGATGAATACATTGTATTAAAACCCGAATTTAATGGTAAACGTGGTGCTGTCGGTATTGGTGGACTAGCTGAATTTGTTCCGCCATTACCACCACCACCGCTGGGACCATTATTACCACTACCATTACCGCCACCGTTACTAGTACCACCAGGTCCACCATTATTCGGATTTGTATTACTACCATTGTTATTACTATTATTAGTTCCGATATTTCCATTTGTATTATTTGTATTTTGATGTGTTATTGTACCATTATTTGTTGTTGGACCACCACCATTATTACTATTATTTGCACCGCCTGTACTATTTCCGCTGCCGCCGCCGCCACCAGTGTTATTACCACCACCAGCACTACCGCCGCCGCCAGCACTACCACCGCCACTACCAGTGCTACCAATTACATGATCAACGGAACGACGTTGTGTACGCAATTTCTCTTCACGTCGCCATTTCGCACGACGATTTGAAAACCAAACCTGCAGAAAGGTGAAAAAAAAATGGTAACGATTTTTTTGATTTTTGTCTTTATTATGAAATTACAAGTTAATTAAACATATACATGAAAAGAAAGAAAGGAATGAGCAAAAAAATTGGAAAAACAAAACGGGGAAACGAAAGATGTTTACCATAATGGAGAGAGAGCCGATTGTCCAGATTTCTCGATTTTTTTTTTAGAATAAAAAAAGAGAAATCAAAGTGCGATCCTTAGTTTTGTTGTCCATCAGGACAAAAGATTTCTAGTAATTGAGACTATGGGCTCAGTATAATAAACAGACAGTAAATTATCTGGGAACTGAAAAGAAATTAAATGCGATTCTCCTTTGAAAATGTCAGAAACAAAAAAATTCCGCACAAAATAAAGAAAGAAAATTAAAATTTTTCATTAGAAAGAATGAAATAACCTATAAATCAAATATATTCTATTTTACAGCGTGCTTCCTATAAGATAAATGGAGCAAGGGAGACCATAAATAGTCTTATAATATTCTTATGGGTTTTGGACTAAAGAAGGAATAAAACAAAGAAAGTGATCGAAATTTTTTTTAATTCAATTTTTGTCAACAAACACCACGTGCTTTTTAAGCCCCAAATTAATTGTACCAAACTTTGTTGTATTGGTACCTGTAAGAATAAACTTGTACCAAACTTTTTTCTGGCATTGGTAAGCACGTGGCTGCTTTGTATTAGTAGTAACAATTTTGTATACCACGTGACTTATTTATATAAGTGTAAGAAATTGTTTATTAAAGCTAAATTTGTATTTATCTCTGTTGTACTAACTTTAAGAAATCTAGAAAAAATGATATTCAAAACAGCAATTTCGGTATTACTGAAAAGGTCCTAACTTGAATTAAAATCTTGAATTCATACTTCGTTTTCTTTTGCTTTCTTTTGCTATAAAATTCATCACATAAGTACAAGATGATCCAACTTCAGTTTCCGAACTTTAAAACAAAACAAAAACACACAAATTTAACTTATTTTATTTTGTTAATCACAAATGTTAATGTATTTCATTAATTATAAAAAATAATATCAATTAAATGGCTGCCTTTGGATCTTCTGCGCAGCAACCGATCCTTTTGAGGTAATTTTCGATGATTTGTTTCGTAAATTTCGATCGGTATCTCGGCAATAACTTGGTGGATATTTTTTTTTAGGTGCTCCAACGTTTCGGGTTTGTTGACGTAGACACGATTTTTAACGTAACCCTACAAAAAGAAATCCAACAGCGTTAAGTCGCATGATCTTAGGGGCCAGTTGATGCCACCATGTGACCTCTGGTAACTTTTCACGCAAAACATTCAACGTTGTACCCGCTGTGTGACAAGTTTCGCCGTCTTGTTGGAACCACATATCTTCCATATCAATATCTTTGATTTCGTACCAGAAATAATCGGTTATCATGCGCCTATATCGCTCAGCATTGACTGTTACCGTCTGACTCTGATCGTTTTCGAAAAAGTAATGAATAATAACGCCGCCTGATCACAATGCGCACCAAACGGTCACTTCTTGGGGCATGTAATGGTGTCTCGTGAATCTCATGAGGATTTTCATTTCCTTATATGCGGCAATTTTGTTTATTAACACACCCAGAGAGGTGGCAATGTGCCTCATCAGAGAAGAGGATTTTCTATGAAAAATCAGCATAATTGAACAATTTTAACGCGTTGAGCAGTAGTTAAATGAAACATTTCGTAAATTTATTGTTACAGACTGACATTGGTCACTTTGAAAACAAGTGCTTATCGACAGCTGCACGATTTGCAGTGCTGTCAATATTGGAAACTCAAATTCGATCACCCTATATTTCCAGTTGGAAAGTGTATTCCTGATTTATTGAATACCCAATTGATTCATATACGGCTCGAAGGACCAATTAACGTTATTATTTGTCTCTAAAATGTAGTTTTAGAGGTTTGGAAATCAAGCCATATTTGAGAACAGTTAGCACTTTTCCAGTAACAAAAGAAACGTATCTTCTTAGTGGTGATCTTTATTATCGAGACGAAGAATTGTGTGTGTTTGTTTTTTTTTTCATTAATAAGACTTGAGCGAATTTTTTACAAAAAAAAACAATATTTCTTTATTGACTTTTATTCTTAAGTTTTTCTTTCCCCTTTTAACTCTTAATACTCTTAAAAACAAAATTATTACATTTAACTAATTTCTGTTTTGTTTAATTTATTTGTAATGCACTTCAATTGAAGTTTTTCATTCAAAATTATTTTATTAGATTGTTTGCACTGTGCTTTACATTCAAGTGCATGCGTTTCTCTATAAGTCCTATATACCGTATGGTTTTTATCATATTCTGAGACAAACACAAAAATAATGTCAATATTTATTTTCAAGTATATAACATATTAATGGGGTTTTCATTATTTTCGCGTGATGAAACCAACGTCAAGACATTTCAAGAGTATATCAAAAGAAAAGAGGTCCTTCTTTTAGGCCTTCTCTTATTAAAGTAAGGATATTCATTTTTCATATTAGATGAATTTGTATAAATAGAATATCCCAATCTGTTATTATCAAAAATGATTTTAACATGCACCTAGAAATAAGTAATTTTTTAATTTTCTGATGCTGCTGTTTTTTTTTGTGATCCGAAACTTTGATATTCCTAGAAAATTTTATAGAATTCTTTCTCTTTCTATTAATCCAGTGATTTTATTAAACACTATATTTTCAGATTTTAATCTTATCATCCATATATATAGAATAGGATATATTACTAGTTTCTGTAACATCACATTTCTGTTACTTCGTCTGCTAAGATTAAGATTAAGATCAAGATTAGGTTTTTAGGTTGTTCTCGGTCTATTGTAACCCCTCTTCTTTAGTGCAGTAGTTAGATTAACTTCCGATTCTAGAGCACCTCCCCCAGGCTTCTTTCTCTTAGAAATTTTAGTATCCGGAGTGGGTCAAGGAATTGTATCTCAATTGGGGAGAACTAGTATGCCCCCAGATGTATCCTACGGAGTATTGCTTCACAGTCGGAGAGAATCTGCATTGGGGTCTCTTCGTCCCCTTCGCAAAATCTGCGGCTACTAACTAGTTCAAGTCCTAGTTTTGTGTGCTTTCAGTCTGCAGTGTCCCATTAGTATTCCTGTCAGTACTCTTATATTATTTTTATTAGTACTAATGAAGGCTTTGAATCTTTTAGAGTTATACTACCCGAGGAGATCTTTTTGGCCAGCCTTAGTTCGTCTGGTTCTATTTCTCAGTGTTTGGTTCTTTCTAACGTCTCCTAAGCTATTTGCTGTATTAAAAGGGCTCCTCTTCTCATCTACCTCACACACTCGTACATATACATACCCCATCACTTCTTTTCGCATACACCACTTTTATTCTTTGTGTGACAAAACATCATTCTATTGTGTCATCGTTTTGTAATTCATTTTACCATTTTATTTATTCATAATTTTATGAACCATGACATGTTTTTCGTTTCTCACATATATTTTTAGAAAAATTATAGATGATGGCAAATCATCATCATCATCATCACTATACGTACATCTCTTTATCGGTGTGTCAAATAAAATTACGTGACGTCACACTTGAAAATTTTCACATAATGTTAGGAGTTTCTTTTTTTTTCTATTATTGGTTGAACAACGAAAAGGGGTTTTTTTCTCTAGTGGCACAACAACAACAACAAGAAAACATTTTCACATGTTGTTTCTCGTCTCTAACTCACCCTCTCTCCCTCCTCCATATCTGATCTTCCTAGTTCATCATAATCATAATTCGTGCCGTATATGTCAATGTCAAGTTAAATCCTTTTTTTATGCTATTCAAAATTATGTAATTTTCTTGTTTGTTGTTGTTATTATTATTATATTATGCAATTGATACAAACGAAAAGGGGTGACAATAAACATTATAATGAAACGATATGAAAAGTATATTTAGAACTTTCTCTATACCTTGGAATTTGTTATGAAATTTCTTTTTTATTTGGTCCATTCTTGTGTGAATTCAAAAATCTTGTGTTTTATAAAATAATGTTCAAGTGTCTGATATAATCTTTCTATTACATTTTTTTAAACGCCCAAAAATAGGCCATTTTTTCTGAGTTGTGCGACGTTTTGTATGTGCTGTGGGCTGGCAACTTTTTACAATAACGCGCATACTAGGCTGGCTAAAATATATTGATTGCATTTGTTTTTTCCCCAGATATCAGCAATTACCTTTTCCGAAAGAAATATTTTAAACGTGTTCTTACTATGTTTTTATATCTCTAGCCTTACAAGAATCAATTGGATATCTACGTTCATAGCCCAAATTAAATGATTGTGAGAGAACCCATATATGCGTTCATAGCGCCCAAAAAAGGTTTAAAGAGCGCTTGTGTAGATGATATTTTATTAGGTTTTTGTTTTTATAATGAGTAATTTTCGTACTCCTGGTAAGTCCACTTATCAACCAAAAGATGGTTTATACATGGCAAGGTAGCTGGATTTGTTGCCTTCATCAATATTAATGCAGATTTTATTTATTAATTCATATATTGGCTGCTGTGTAATAATGAAAGTATGATAGTCCAATTGAATGAAATATTATAGTGAGTGCCTATAACACTACAAAGGTGTGTACAACTTATAATAAGATAAAAAATTATAGAATATTAAAAAGTCAGATGATAAGTGGAATTATCAAGAATTTAGTATAGCACGAGCAAGAGATGGAGATCTGTTGATTGAGAGTATATTAAAGATGGCCAAAGCTCACTACGTATCAACTCTGGACAGTTCTCCTCAATTTTCAAGTAGAGTAATTCCACAGAGTACACAATAAACATAGTAATCAACTTGGATTCTGATTTGGTCACATTTTTTAGTCTACAAAGTCAGTTTCCTGATTAATAGTATGTGTAAAAAAAGATTCTCTGTAACATAAAAATGTATGTACATTTTTTTTACAAACACTATTGTCCGAATTAGATTTCTTTGCAGTGCTGCAATGATGCCGAAATATTATAAACAAAGAATTCTCGGTTTCTTTTCTCTGTGGTAATCTCAAAAAGCATACAATAAAGAGAGTTCTCAACTTGGATTTTGATTTGGGCACGTCTGCATACGATCAAATCGCTATAAAGTTTTTAACTTTTGTACAACAATTGATAAGATTGCCTTGAAGCAGGCTCGCTCTCCAAATTTACATTTAGTTTGTTTTCATGGGGTCTTCAAAAATTGACTTGGATACGATTTGAAACTCAAACCGGTGTTTTTAGCTTTACCAAACTGAAATATTGACTTGAAAACGAATTCGAACCAACTTCAAATTGATAGAGACACTTGCTAGGAAGTTATGTTTCGCTTCAGTTTATAATTCATTGTAAATTTTCAAGTCGATTCGTAGTCGAGATCTGGATTTACATGCAAAAGTTGAAGTCAATCAAAAGAAATTTTTGTGATCGGATTGATTCAAGTCAGATTAAATGTTGATCCGAGTTTATAAAGGTTGCGGCAACTTTTAGTTTGTTTTAAAAATGCATATTAAATAAAATGGAAATAAGTTTTCCATATTTCCCAACGTTCAATCAAGCGTATATTGACTCATTTCGTACACCGGGAACATATTACTGAATTTCTGTGACTTGAGAGATGACATTAGAGCTATAAGCGAGGCGAAATAATCGCTAGTTTAAAAACGAACCAAAAGAACCCGATCTGATCAAAGATGTCGCACCTTTTACATGAACGTTTTTGTGGATTGAAGTCGACTTTAAAGTACCTCGTAAACGATCAAATTTTTTTCTCAAACATACGCGTTTGTCAAACAATTTGATCGTGTGCGGGTTTGTTTGACGTGTTTGACAAACGATTTTTGTGTTTGACGTGTTTGATGCAAATTTTGATTGGCGGCGTATTTGACAAACAGATTTGATAGTGTGCGGCGGTGTTTGTCCACCACGATCTCAGTCGTCGCTTGTATTGTGCATGATAAGTCGTAAGACGCGAACGTCACCGAAAACCGAAATTACGGGCAAGTTTGACCAATTTCGATTTGATCTTCGGTTTGACCGTTTGCACGTGAAGTTTAACAAACAAATTTGATCGTTTACGTGGTCCTTAAGTAGGGTCGTCTAAACGAAGTAATTTTAGCTTCGACACAAACCAATTGATTTCTTAAAAAGAATACTTTTTATATTGTTTCGAATATAAAGAAAGTTTTGTATTTTTATTGCCTTTTATTATATTATTTATTATTTAGTTTTAAAGTGAAGGAGTTTCTTTTCCTTTTGTATATTTATATTATAATAATGAAGCACACGACAAGGAAAGAAAAAAATCTAAATAAATAATATTTTTTATATGAAAAGATTCGGGATTAGGAGAGAATAACAACAAGAAAAATGTATGATGATGACTCTCTGGTTTTTTTTCTTTCTGTCAATGTTGAAGATGCCATATTTTATTTTCGATAGAATAAGTAACAAAGTGTTTATGATGACGATGACAACTTATTCAAACAAAAATAGGAATGGGAGAAAGAAAAAAAAAACCAGGGGAACGAAACATAGATATTTAAACGGAAGGGAAAGATTTCGTGAGAGGAAACAAAACATATACAATACGAAAAAACGGAGAGGGTTTAACAAATTAACTGTATCTAATTTTGTTCCTTTAATTCTTTCAAGAACTTTAAAAAGACGAGTGTTTAAGCGGCAGAGGATGGGGGATGTAAATTGATATAAATAGGGTTAATATTATTTATATTTATTTATTAAAAAAAAAAAAAAAACGTTTCTTTTTTACTTATATGACTTTTGGGTAACACAAAAGAATTTGTAAAGGTTATGGGGGCTAAATTCTGAGAGTCGAAAAGTCAGAGTTCGAATGTCGCAGGGATGCGAGATATAAGGAATATGAGAGTCGAAATGTCACAGTCATAATGGTATTGAGTCGAATAGTCAGATTTGGAGTGCTTTCGTACAAATCTATCGATTTCCTCTTTATTTTTCTTTTTGACAACTCTTTTTTATTTTGCCATATAGTTATAATAATGGGTGTCATTCAGTATTCTTTAGTGCTTAGTCAAAATTCTTAACCTAAGTAGTTTGAACTTTTTGAACTCCTGGATACGATTGCTTGGAAACGATTTTCAAAAATACCTGTGTCATAGTTTATCCTTTAGAGACAAATCATTTTTTAACGCGAATCACAAAAATGCGCGATATTTGAGTTATAGCAAAAAAAAAAATGTGAAGCTAGAATTTCACGTTCAAGTTCTTAAAGGTAGCGCTAGATTTAAGCGCTTAGAATTGTTGGATGCATCCAAACACATATGCCAACGATTAATCCAGTCGTCGAAACACTTCTCGTGAGCACTTTCCGGTACAGCCTTCAGCACACCTCAGGCGAATTTTGTTTTATGATTTCAATTGGCCTCAAAAAACGTGTTCCACAAAGTGGTAATTTCAACTAGGGGGAACAGGAAAAAGTCAGATGGAATCATATCTAGCTTGGTCGATGATATTTGTTGAGTTTTAGAGATCAAAAATTCACTTACAACGATCGATGTGTGGGACGGCGCATTATTGTGGTGCAAAATCTAAGAATTGTCCTTTCACAAATCTGGAATTTTCCGATGAAAATTTTCTCTCAAACACTTCATAATGCCCTAGATAATATAGTTTGTTGACTGTTTTGTCGAGGGGTTTTTAAATGCACAATTCCCGGTACTGATTAGACGGAATGTACATCATGATTTACAAGCAGATTTGAAGAAGGAATTTCCGTGCCATATAGACTAGCATACCTGGATGAATCGAAAAACCACCATGGGCAGCGTGATGCTCAGTGTTGGTTGTGAAATTGAAGAAGATTGCATGAAAACGAGTGTTAATATGAAAGAAGGATAGGAATCTATAATATGCCTCGATATTAGTACACGAAAGCATAATCTATTCCGGTATACTACAATATAAATATATTCAAAACGATTCGAAGGCTCTAATACAGTGTTTCCCAACGTGGGGCCCACGCCCCACAGGGGGCAATTTGATTGTTAAGGGGGGCAATTCGAAAATGGACATGACACGAGTTTAACCCTTTCGCTCCGGGCCATTTAAATGCAATGCTAGATTTCGGGGCCAAATTTAGTTTCTTAAGTGAACAATTCGATTTTATAATATTAAAAATTATGTATTTTACATAGGGGGGGGGGGCATAAGAATTTTAGAAAGGCTAAGGTGGGCATGGCACAAAAAAGGTGGCTAAGGTGGGGCATGGCACAAAAAAGGTTGGGAAACACTGCTCTAATACTAATTATTGGAGTTGGTGTTGCGAAGAAATTTCAGAAGGCCAGAGTTGGTATTAGTTTCGTCCACTTCGCAGTTGTTTGTAAAATGAACCCATAAATGAATTTGTAATGATTTGTATGCCCTATAGTAGGTACTACCAGTTTTAGTTTTAGTTTGTTACACCATTCGTAACACATCAAAATAATCGTCGCAGAAATGTTTCCAGGGTGTATGGTTGTGTAGACAATCAAAAGTTATATCGATTTATGCACGCCCGCTCGCCCGTCCGTCCGTTCGTATACAAGATAACGCAAAAATGAGTTGTCCGATTTTGATGAAATTTAGAATATGAGTTGGTTATTCCTTAACTGGATTTTAGTATTGCATTTAAGCAAAATCAATTGAGGGAGAGGGAAGTTATTAAACAAAAACTTAGCCACATCATAACCGAGTAACAAGCTAAAAGGTGGATGGTAAAGATCAATTTTAGAAAAAAAGGAGTGGAATCTTGTATTTCGATCCGACTGAATTTTCGATTCGATTTAATATTCGATCTGAATTCTTTTTGGCATCGCGTAACATGATCGTATGGTAATTAGTGTGGCTGTTGAGAATTCCACGCAAATGATATAAATTTTCAAATTGCCCGATGAGATTTTGACAGCTGATAGATTTTCTTTTGAAAAAATTAATTTAAAATTTTCTTGTTTTAGTTTTGAATTATTTTAAAATTATTTAATAATAAATTTTGAAATTGTTGGTCTCAGTGAAACAAAATATCTTCAAGTATTTTCGGTCCTAAATTTATACGGTGGCCCCTTTTTATTACTATATTTTGTTATAATGATAATTTTCACTTGGCTCTTAGAGCATTTTATTTGGTTGTAATTTCATCAAAATCTTTATAATTTTTTTAAATCTAATACTTTCAAGATAACTTTTGCAAGCTTGGGATTTTCCTGCATGAACTCAAGTGGAAAAAAAATTTTTTTTTTGAAAATATTTTGTTTTCTTTTTTTTTTTGTGAAAACTACGCTAATTTAGTAAAAATTTAAGGAAATAATTGTCAATTCAAATTACTTGTACTTGGGTTTTTTGCATTAAAAAAATTAAAAATATGACGATAAATATCAAAAACCATGTTTTCGACACTAATCGAATGAATTTTATACGATCAGAGTTTAAAATGTTTTCGATCCGGTCTTAGCCGATACCAAATTGGTTGGTCGAATCGTATATACGTTGCAATTGGTTCAAAGCGAAATACAAGATTCCACTCCTGTTGTCAGCCTGTTTAACCAAACAGAATTGGAACAAAAAACCAAGTCCAATAAC
Source organism: Xylophagus ater (assembly GCA_963422695.1). Taxonomy (NCBI): domain Eukaryota; kingdom Metazoa; phylum Arthropoda; class Insecta; order Diptera; family Xylophagidae; genus Xylophagus; species Xylophagus ater. The sequence goes on from OY730480.1 coordinate 61,471,309, forward strand.
CCACTTCGACTATTTTTAACGCCGTTTATCTTCTATTTCTAATAGGGCATCAAGAAATCGGCTATAGGCCGATTTTCAAGGCGTATATTTTGTGTTATTTGCATTCAATTGATTTTTAAAACCCTTTCCTTTTAGTTAGTTCACCCCTTTTCATATAAAAATATTACTAATAATTTGATTTATTTTGGATATGAATTTTGTCGTGGTAATTTTAACAAGTGTTCTTCTCGGGTAGTTTATGTATGTCTCTATTTTATGTATTTATATTCTAGAACAATGAAGTTTATGGATACACTGTTTTGTCGTTTTATTCGTGCGCGATAAACCACTCTATTTTGTTATGGGTTTTTCTGCTCGCCTAAAAATAGTTTTGTTCAATTTTTATTATTGTGACACGAATTAGGGTTGCAATTTTTCAGCCCCTTCTCTGATTTCTCTGGACCTTTTTTCAAAGAGTTATGTTTAGAGAGTGTCATTTATGAATTCTTGTAATTTAATTTTATTAGATTTTATTTAATGTTGAATCGAATTAGTTACATTTTAATGATTTCAAATGTTTTTATTTGTTTTTCTTATGTTCCACTGACAATATAGTACACCCATACCTCGCTTTACGGCCTAGTTATGGTACGTTCTGGAAATATTGGCCGTAAGGCGAATATCCGTATAACGACTACTACTACTACTACTTTTTATAACAGCGCTGCCTAAATATACAATATGTACATGTGTACCGGTGTACTTGATTTTCGTTTTTTGTTCTGTTTGATGATAGAAAATCCCAGAAACTTCTTCTTATTTGTATAACTATCAAAGTTAAATTTTTTTCTTAATTTCTTTTAGTATAATAAAAACCCTATTACAGATTATTGTATTGTATTGTATTAGAGGGGCCTTAGCAGGTAGGCCTTACTGGCCCATTGTACCATCTCCTAAAAGGTTGTTTGAGAGTCTAAGTCTCTTCCACAAACCGGTTAGTCCTTCTAATGAACATCAGCACTGTAGTTAGGTCCAAGTTAGTGAACTCCTCCTTACTCAGAGTGTAGCAAGTTTCGTTTTGGAAAAGCCGCGAGCATTCACACAAAAAATGTTCTGCTGACTCATTTTCTTCCAGATAGGCTCCTCATATCAGACTCTCGACCACCCCTACTTTCCACATGTGTTCGTTTAAGAAGCAATTTCACAATACCCAGAATGGTTCTAAGGGTTTTTCGCTCGAGTCCAATCAACATTCTGGTTTTTCGGCAGTCCGGCCAAATCAGTATTATCTTAGCTTGCATGATTTAGCTCTTGTCGCCTCTGTTGGTGGTGGTTTTTTAGTTGCCTACTGAAGTTCTGGTTGAATATCCATCCTACCGCAGGTTGACGACCATAAAACGGTGTCTCTGATTTCTCTTTCGCAAGTGTGTCAGCTTGTTCATTGCACAGAATATCCGAGTGAACAGGTACAACTGTTACCCTGTTTCTTATACCCAACTTGTTAAGCACACAGACGCATTCTTCCACTAATCATGACAAAACGGTAAATGCGTTGAGTTCTCTGATAATCGTCTGACTGCCTGATTAGATGCAAATGGATTTAAGATTTAAGCCTCTTGCAATACAGTGGTAGACAGCAGTTAAAATAGTAAATACTTCAGCTTGAAAAACTGTCGTATTGCCACCGAGTGGTATGTCAATTTTGGCTACTACAACTTTAAAGCTATTAATGTGCTATGATTTAGGTATTATTTATTAATAATGCTTCTAAGATTTTCAATGTTACCTTTGAATAGTTTTGAAAATGACAACAAATTTTCATTATGATATAGAATCCGTGTTTTTTTGGAAATGTCAGATGTCTTATGTATCCGCACGTAACACTTATTCTAAACATTTTACGTACGTATTTTATGTAGCCGCTTATAAAAATTTTCTAATCTAACATACAAGAATATTATAAAAAGGAAAGATTTGTATTTTTGTATGTTTGTAACGAATAAACTCAAAAAATACTGGACCGATTTCCAAAATTCTTTCACCATTAGAATGCTACATTATCCCTGAGTAACATAGGCTATATTTATTGCTAGAAAAAATTAGGGATCCCTATTAAAACTTAAATAATGTAATCTATAGAAATATTATAAAGGGGAAAGATTTTTTCCGCATACATCTGTATCCAATGATCCTCACATTCATGTCTGTCGCGTCTAATATTCTCTGTAGTCTAACTTCATGCACAAATACCCTTCTAATGTTTAAAAAAATAAATGTCCACCCGTGCGAAGCCGGGACGGGCCGCTAGTTCAAAATATTGTGAGAATGTGTGTGTGTGTGTGTGTGTAAACGTAATACCGTGAAAAACCTCAAAGAGAAAATATCTATGCACCTATAAAATTCAAATTCCGTTTGTTTGTTTGCACATATCGATGTTCCCGCTTAGATATAGTTGCGTAGTTATTCTAATGTAGAGCCTACCCAAAAATCATTTCTGATTTAGAAAATCGCAAACTAGAACGTAGTTACTGCAAAATGCTTAGTTCAAGCATCAACCCGAATTGTATAAACATTTCTCTAAACTAACCTTGCTGATATTACCATAAAATCAAACGTTTCAGCATTAACGTTTAGTGTCCTAAGCATTCGGAAGATCGGTTCATTTTTACCATAATCCGTTCTATGGTGAAATCTTCTCCGGCACGAGAAGGATCGTCAATAGCCCCGCCCGACGCCATTCTTCCAAAGATTTCACATCACGTTGAACCGACTCCAATCTGTTGATATGCCCACTTTATGATACGGTAACCAAACTTGGCTGGCATATTCAAGTGCTGCTCTAACCAGTGTAGTAATGTAGTATATTTCTATTAGTGATGTTATACGTGTTTTATTAACTTTTATCCTTTTGGTTATAGGTTGACTTATCTGATCGTGGGAAAAGCTTAATTTAAAAAGGATGCCCGCAAGATGAATTACACGAATTTGCGAATGTACACACATATTACTGTTAACGATCGCACAGTTCATATGTACATAACAGATTTGCAGGAAATACATAGATATCAAAGAAAGTTGTAAATCTCAGTTCTTATTGTAAACAGATTTTCTCTCTTCTTTGCGCTCAGAATAGGTTTAGTATCATTGCATAAAGTTATGAGTGCTAACTTCTCTTTGGAACCAAATGTACAATTTTGTATGGATATCGATTTTGAATTGCATGGTTTTTGAATAGCACGGAACTATATTTTCAAAATTGTATGAATTATTAGTATCGAATAACACGAAATTCAATAACACGGTACCAGTTAACCGTGTTATTCACGGGATGCCTGTATCTCTTTTTATGTTTACTGAAAAATTCCATCACACAATGAAAATTCTTAACTTATCCTTGATTTCAGTGTAAATTATAAATAAAATAAAATAGAAAAAAAAATTAAAAAAACAAAAAAACAATTGAACATAACAAACCTGAATACGTGCCTCTGGTAAGCCAATCTTTTCAGCTAATCGTTCTCTAGCAAACACGTCCGGATAATGTGTTCTTTCAAATTCTAATAAAGTGTAAGAAAAATGAAAACAGAAAAGTTTTTTAAGTTTTTAATTATCAACAAAATGAATACTTATATAGGGTGTCCCAATAAGAAGCGCAAGATTTAATTTGCGTAGCTTAAAGTATGTATATATCTCGGGTATTCTGTGTCGTATAGATACGACCTATACCTCATTCGATGATCAATTTAATAACGAATTAAATGTCATTCGAAGTTGTTAAAAATATTCCTTTTTTGGACAGGAAATACGATAATTCTCTAGGCATGAAGGTATACGTATATCTCAGGTATTCTGCGGGTCCTACTGGTACGATCCATACCTCATTCGACGGGGAATTTAATAATTAAATAAAGAATGCTCCCACGATTTGTGAAATTTTATGGAGTTTTGTGGAATTGTCTTTTTGACAACAGTAGGCGCTCGAAACTTGAAAAACTGTCAATAATAATGAAATTCCTTCGTGCAGAGTTCCATGACTATTAATAGTAGCAATGGCAGATGATAGATGTCAAGGTTTTAATATTGTCAACTTAATGAAATGAAAATAATGCGAAATTTAAATCTGGCACTATTATGGAGACACTTTATATAATATTTTCACATTAATTCAATAAATTACCTTTTTCTAAACTATCAATTTGTTCGTTTGTAAATGATGTACGATTTCGTTGCAATTTTCGTTTTAATCTTAAACGCATTTGTGAATCTTCATCACCAGATGAATTATGATCGGAATTACCATCTGAAGTGCTCTCATGAGAATTCGGATGTGAAACATCACCGGAAAATAAATCTGTAAAAGAAAAGTTTTATATAACAGGCCAATTGACAAGTCCCCGGCCTGACACATAGATGGCGGTACTAGAATTAAATCCTTATGAGTTTTAGTTAGTCCTATCCTTCAAAAGACGCGTGTATAAATTTGACAGCTGTCGGATCACTAGTTTGTGAATTATAGAAATTTGAGTGAAGCAACTTTTGTTATTGTGAAGAAAATGGGTAAAAAGGAATTTCGCGTGTTGATTAAACATTGCTTTATGGCCAAAAAAAATACCGTTGAAACGAAAACTTGGCTTGATAATTATTATGCGGACTCTTCACCTTCGAAATCCACCGTTGGAAAATGGGGTGCCTTTTTAAATCTGGTCGTACAAGCCTTGAAGACGATCCATGTCAAGAACATCCAAAAAGTGTACCAACAACAGAAAAGATACAAAAAATACAGGATGTGGTTTCGGAAGACAGACGAGTGGGTGTGGATAAGGTAGCTGACACCCTAGGCAGACATACAGAGCACTACATCACATCTTAGCTGAAGTTTTAGGTTTCAAAAAGCTCTGTGCAAAGTGGCTGCCGCATTTCCGAAAAATGGAACAAAAACACATGCAAATGCGACTTTCTCAAGAACATTTGGAGCATTTTCGAAAGGATAAAGTGGATTTTGTGCGCGGATTCATCAATATGGATGAGACTTGGGTCTATCACTATGATCCTCAGTCGAAAGCAAAATAAAAAAACCGATAATTCGGCTACAAAACGGGTTAAGGCCTAAAGATCAGTGAAGAATGTCATGGCATCAGTTTTTTGGGATGCAAAAGGAATTTTGTTGGTGAATTACCTCCAAACTGATAAAACAATAAACTCAGATTATTACTGAAACCTTTTGGACTAATTGGATGTAAAAATTCGTGAGAAAAGACCTGGTTTAAAGAAGAAAAAGTCATTTTTCACCAAGACAATGCACCGTGTCACAAGTCGATAAAAACGATGGCAAAAATCCATGAATTGGGCTTCGAATTGCTTCCGCATCCACCGTATTCTCCAGATCTGGCCCCCAGCGACTATTTCCTGTTCTCAGATCTCAAAAGAATGCTTGCTGGGAAGAAATTTTCGTCGAATGAAGAGGTGATCGCCGAAACTGAGGCCTATTTTGAAGCAAAGGACAAATCGTACTACAAAAAGTTGGAGGGTCGCTATAATCAGTGTATCACCCTTGAAGGGAATTATGATGAATAAAAAAAACGAATTTTGCTAAAAAATTGTGTTTTACTATGGTAGGCCGGGGACTTTTCAATTGACCTGTTACGTTAAAAAAATCGTTAGCCTATTCTAAAATTTAAGATTCAAGGATCGCATTTGGCTCTACATCACTTATACTTTATTTAAATGATCTATACTTGAAATTGAGACTTCAATTCAAAAATCTTTCGTGTAAACCCGGATCGACTTCAATCTGCTAAAGCTAAAAAACCCGGTTTGAGTTTCAAGTTGATCTCAAGTCAATTTTGAAGTTGTCATGTAAAGGCCAATCTCCTGACAACCGACTTCCTAGTTCTGATACAAGTATGGGATAACACTATACAAAGGTTGCTTAAACAGAAAGGGAGAAAACCATCATCCTACAAATTTTGTCGGCTTCTGCATTTCTCATTTCCCCAACTGATTTTCGACCTGCAGATGATTCCCCTCAAAAACAGATGAACATGTTTATCTGATTTATAGAGCACTTCATCTGCGGGTGCATACTCTCACAATAATCATACACGATACCGTCGCACACTACCAATTTTTCTAATTTCTGTGGGGAGATTCTGATGTTTTTATTCGATCAATCCTAGCGAAAATTGCAAAACTCCATCTCTTTTTAGTTTTCTGATTTTTCCCATCAGAATAGAAAGTCGGCTGTGTGGAGATTGGCCTTAAACGAACTAACTATATTTGAACTGTTCATTTGTTATCTCAACTTACACATTATATATACTTGAGCTGCTCTATCTTGTACTACTAACCAAATTAGTTGTATCTTTTATTTTGTGGTCACAACAAAAGGTCCTATAGTATTTTAGAAGTAGAAGTAAAATATTTTGGTAACCAATTATATAGAAGTGCAATTAATGGTAGCTAATTTGCTAATTTGGATTCCTAATATGAGGGATAAATCATATAACGCGGAAGATCCCTAGAAAGAAGGTGAACTGTTATGGTATCTGCAGCCTGCAAAGGCAAATCGGTAGCATCGGGATATCTGATTTTCCATATTGATGGTTATCTGGTGTATATGTAAGTCGGAAGAGTCCGGTGTAAGTTCTAGTGAGCGTAATAGTATAGTATTTCTAGTGTCAATACAGGATTACCTGAAAGGGCATGAGTGTATATGGTATTATTACTTCTACCATAACATTGATGAGATAAAATAGATTAAGGATTCGTAGCCGTTTGAAATATTGGCATTTAACCCGTGTATAACACTTTTAAGAAAATACTATATATTGTATTAAAAGATTATTAAGATGAGGACGAGCAAAGAAAAAAAAATGTTATATTTAATATTGCATAAATTTAGGCGGTGGCAATTTAAAGTTGTAAGTTCTCTGTTAAAATTACACAATCAAGAAAATCATTAAGGGGGTTTGTTCATCACACAATAAATTTAATTTAATTAGTTTAATAAAAAAAAATATAATATAATTTTATTCGGGATACAAAAACCGAAGGGATCAAAACATATAATAATAATAGAATTAAAATTAAACATGTTTATTTTACTTCTTTACAGCCCTTATCACCTCCATCCGCGCGGTTCGATTACGTTACAAATATATACGGACTTAATTATGTGATCTGAATAATAAATATGATTATTTGAAATATGGTAACACCGTTTTTATTAGATTAAAAATAATTCCAGTGTTGATATTAATCTTGTTTTTTTTGTTTTTGTCGTTTCTTTTGAGATTGATATATGTATATGTAATATTAGGGTGAAGGAACGAATCACTCTCACCGACCTCTATATGAAATCTTAGAGAACTCTGACCCTTATAAAAAGTTACGTATTTAAGTAGAAGAAAATAAGATTGACACATTTTATGCCGGGATATTATGTATAATAGTCTTGACGTATTTATGCCCTATAGTATAGATACTATCAGAGGGTATATTAGCTTTGTCACAAAGTATGTAACACATCGAAATAATCATTGTATATAGAAAAGTTTCAAGGTGAATGGTTGTGTAGGGAATCAAAAGTTATATCGATTTATAGATGCCCGTCCGTCCGTCTGTGTACAAGATAACTCAAAAACGTGTTATCCGATTTTATTGAAATTTAGAATGTGAGTTGGTTAACTTCCTTAACTGGATTCAGTATTTCATTTCAGCAAAATCGACCAAAGGGAACGAAGTTATTAAGCAAAAACTTGGGTGACTAAAGAGTTTTGTCGTTTTTTATATGGTTTTTCCATAAACTAATATACCTAGATGACCAAACACCTACGCGAAACTGATTCTTCTGTTTTTAAGATTGTACCGTGATATCAAGGTACTGAGCTTTTTTTCTTGTGTTCTCTAATTTCAGAGACATCTTAACTTTCTGTGTAAGAGCTTATAGATATTCGTCGCAAGCTTTCAAATGTGATCTGTTTACGTTACTCGAATTATCAATGAATTCATTTTTCAATATTATTTATATGTTTTATTTTCCCCTGTTGCAATATACAGTTACGCGCACTTAATTACCCTCACTTAAAAAAATTTGCTATAGGCCCATTCCCCACTACTATATGTTTTTTCCTTTCATTGCCTCTCAACATTTGCTACTTATACTTACTACCAAAGTGACAGGAACGTGGCGGCAACATATATACATATAGACTATATGTATATTGCGCTAGCTATCTTATGTTATTGAATAGTTAGAGATCAAAAACTTTTGATTGGTTGCAAATAAAAAGTATATAGACGTGTAAATTTTTAAGGGTTTATTAAGATTCCACCTTCCGTTTTAATTTTTTTTTTCTTTTTTTTTTCTGTGTTTGTCTTGTCTCCCACCCTAATATATCTGCTTCACTGTACACTGATCAAAAGAATTGACAATATAGTCCAATATGAAGTGGAAAAGTAGAGAGAAAAAAAGAAAAAGATTAAAATATTATAGGCGCCAAATGTATGATATCAAGTTTTTTATTCGCTAAAACGGTTTAATCATCCTGGCGAGAATCTTAATTTGGATTAAAACTAATCCAAAATACTTAAGGCCAAAAAAATAACAGAATATATATGAATGGATTAGTGACACATATGAAATGTCAAAAACATAATATTCAAAATCCTGTTAGTTATATACATACGTTGTCTGCATCATAGATTAAACCGGAGTATACCCGGCTGAAACTAATGAATCTAAATACAGGGTGATCCAACTTCGTGTTTCCGAACTTTAAAACAAAATAAAACACACACAAATTTAATAAAATATACTTATTTTATTTTGTTAATCATTAATTATGAAAAATAATATCAATTAAATGGGCGTAGCTGAACCTTCTGCGCCAGCAGCCGATCCTTTCAAGGTAATTTTCGATGATTTTTTCTGTAAATTTCGGCCGATTTCTCGGGATTAACTTGTGTGGATGTTGTTTTTTAGGTGCTCCAAAGTTTCGAGTTTGTTGCCGTAGACACGACTTTTAACGTATCCCAACAAAAAGAAATACAACGGCATTAAGTCGCATGATCTTGGGCCCCAGTTAACGCCACCAAAACATGAACGAATATGATCTCTGGGAACTTTTCACACAAAACCTCCAACGTTGCACCCGCTGTGTGGCAAGTTGCGCCGTCTTGTTGGAACCACATGTCTTCCACATTAATATCTTCGATTTCGTACCAGAAATAATCGGTCATCATGCGCCTATATCGCTCACAATTGACTGTTACAGTCTGATCGTTTTCAAAAAAAAGCCCCAATGAGGCCACCACTTGACAACGATGCGCACCAAATTGTTACTTTTTGGGGCATGTAATGTTGTCTCTTGAATCTAATGAGGATTTTCATCTCCACATATGCAGCAATTTTGAATATAAACACTCTCAGAGAGGTGCAAATTTGCAGAGAAGAGGATTTGATTTGAAAAATCAGCAATTGAACAGTTTTAACGCGTTGAGCGGTTGTTAAGTAATCCATTTCGTAAATGTGTTGTTGCAAACTGACATTTGAAACTTTAAAAACAAACATCGACAGCTGATTGATTTACAGTGCTGCCAACATAGGAAACTTAAATCGGCCGATATAATGAAATCAATGGAATGCCCAAAAAATGACCAGCGTTTCACATCAACAAAAAGCTTATAACTTTGCGATCGTAATATAGTTGTAAGTTGCCTCTGGTCACAGATGTTTGTATGCTATTAAAATAATTATGACAATCAACTCATTTGGATATGGAAGGTGAAAAAAAATGCAGGGTGACGAAGGGATAAAGCTTATTAGAAAATCTAACTTTACTTTAATTAATCAAAAGTGAAAGGTTTTTACAGAATTTTTCGCGGAAAAATTGAAAATCCATTTTTTCTCTGACATATTCATATATGTATGTATATCGAAACGGGTGTACTATAGTGGGTGAGTCTTTTGTATATGCATATGCCAGATAAGATAAATGATTTGTTTTTTTTTTGTATTTTCTGAATCTTAACACATTTGAGGTATATCTAAAGTGAGTGGTGAAAAAAACAAAAAAAAAAAAACACGTCTCCATAAGAGAAGACTTAACCCGTATTTTGTGGCTGGATTTAATTTGATTGATAAATGACAAGTTGAGTGAATTTGTTACGTACACATACAGTTTTTTCTTTTTCTTGTGTCGTTTTACTTGTATACTTCATACAAGAAAAAACCAAATGAAAAAACAAAAATATAATAATAGAAAATGTGAAACCGACTTTTCCGCACGTACATATTATGTACACAGGAAAAAGAAAACAAAAAAAAAAAAACGCTATACGACAGAATTTCCTCAAGGGCAAAACCATCCCAAAATCCAAAATCCAAAAAGAAAATCATCACTAAAAAAAAAAAAGAAAGACCTGCTATAAATGTGATGTCATTTCAGTGCCATGACGAGGAAAAAGAAAACAGAAAAAAAGGATTTTCGTTTTAGTAAATAACCTTCTTGAATACTAAAACAGGTTGCGAAATAAGAAAAAGAAAATGTGTTAAGCTGTTATCATTTATTTTTTCATGAAAAGAAATTTTTTTAGGGCAAAAAACATGATGAAAAAAAAACGTATATATATATATATTTGAGGATGACAGAAACGCACACGGCCGTAACACGGAAAATAAAAGAGATTTCATATGGGAGTCAATTTTTCTTCTTCTTCTTCTTCAGATCATTTTAAGCCCTATTAAAATATATTGGAAGTGACGACAGTGCGGTATTTAAATATCCTTGCACTGGAAGATTTTTAGAGAAAAATGATTGGAAAAAAGTATAGTATAGTAACTGCAAATCGGCCAGAAATGGAACAGAAAAACTGTTAAAGTTAAAAATATTTTAAGGCTTTTTCTTCATAAATTTGTTTTCTCTCTTCAAAATATCCTCTAATTTGCAAATAACCTTAGACCTTTATAGTATAAATCTAATTTGTATATTTCATTCAAATCGGTGTATTTTAAAGTACATCAAAAGAAAACTTTATGAACAAGGTTATTTTCTTTCTCCTAGGATTATTTCTTTCTCCACTATCCTTCGATCGATTTTACTGAAATTTACTATCCTATCATCTATTTGTATATGTAGTTAATCAATATAATTAATTTCAACAAAATTGCTTCACGAATTGTCGAATTAAATCCGAAAAACTTAATGAAAAAAAAAACGACAAAACTTTCTGGACACTCTGCGGTTTTTGCTTAATAAATTCATTCCCCTCGGTCGATTTTGCTGAAATGAAATACTGAATCCAGTTAAGGAAAAACCAACTCACATTCTAAATGTCAACAAAATCGGATAACTCATTTTTGAGTTATCTTGTATACGGACGGACGGACATGCATAAATCGATATAACTTTTGATACTCTACACACAACCATACACTCTTGAAAACTTTCTACGGTGATTATTTAGATGTGTTACATACTTAGTGAGAAAACTTATATACTCTCTAGTGGTAGGTAGGGCATAAAAAACTGAAGGATTCAAAAAAAAACTGGGAAACCTGAAGTAAGGATTTGAACTCCGGGTCACTGATATACCCTTATAAAGATACATTAACACTGGCGATTTCTTTTCCGTCGTTTTCCTATAAAATTATGCAGGAGAAATGGTCACTATTTTATCTTCTCGCTTGCTTACTCCAAACGATAGAAGCCCAAGTTTTCCAAGTTTCGGAGATAACGACTAGTCGCTCAACCAATACGATATAATAATTTAACTTGGTTTCCCCTCTATTAGCAATTAATATTTGCGTTGTTTTTATTTTTCATACAAATATGGTAAGCCCAAGTTTTATATTCCCCTCGATCGGCCCACATGAGATAGAAAATGAATATCTCTAGTTAATATAACTCTATGGCAGGCCTTCTTAAACTATGGGTCGCGACCCCATTTGGGGTCGTGTAGCAAAATTCTGGGGTTTCGATCGAGATTGATCACCTGCCACTTAAAGCTCAAGAGGAATTTGCTGAGCTTTCATGTGACTCGAACACAAAACTACAATTTCAAAAAAAGCCCTTGACTGAATTCTGGATCGGAACTAGAACTGAATTTCCCACAATCGCTGATATGGCGTTAAATGTTCTTCTTCCATTCAACACCACATATTTATGTGAAGTTACTTTCTCAGCTTTAACACATATTAAATCCCAATATCGTTCATCGATAAAAAATGTTCAAGAGGTTTTACGTTTAGCAGTGTCAAATATTCCACCAAGATTTAATTTGTTATGCAATAAAAAACAGGCACATCCATCTCATTAAATTTTTTCCTTTAATTTTAATTTAATACTTACCATTCAACGACTGCGTTCGAATATATTCGAGCGAACTAAGACGGTCAGAATTCCCTTTTATTTATGTTATTGAATTCTAAAACTATTTATTTTTATATGTATATGTATATTGTTACCTAATAAATAAATCATCAAAAAATATTAATTTATCTTTCTTTTATATTTATATCGAATCGTCAGGAAACTCGCAATCTTAAATGGGGTCGTGAATGAAAAAAGTTTAAGAAGCCCTGCTCTATGGTAACACTACTCTACTACTGACACTTAACTTAACCTAGGCTTGTAAAACCAATTATTCAATTACGAAATCGATTGATTTTCTTGCTTTCCCGACTCGAAATTAGCGTTCTTTAGATGGAAATATCTTAAGATAATGACCACAATTTGATATCCAATACCATACACACGATTATAAGAGTTTAAACGTGGTATATTCTTTTTTCTTAGGTTTACGCGTGGATCTTAAACTTAAAATGTTTGAAAGGAAAAACTAAAAAACAAACGATTTAAAGACGGGTAGGTGGTTGGGGGTCACTTCTTATGAATAAACTTATAATTCAAAACGTCTCCCGGTCTCTGATTCCTCCCCCAAAAATAGAATTAAATTCAGGAACAAAATATCATATAGGTGTGGGAATTATGCCACGAACGGTAAGATGTGTAAAAGGCGTTAAAAGGTTGTATCTGAATGCTCCTTTCGTTTTTTGTTGTTGTTGTTTTAGGTGAAAAGAAGATTTCTTCTGGCGCCTAAATAAGAGGTTCAACAAAAAAGGGAGTTGCTATGCAATAAATCCGATACGAATTTTTATGTTAATCCCCTTTTTTTCGTTGTTTTCCGGGATACACAACTAAATAGAAACACAATTTTTTTTTTCTTGAATGGTAAATATAGTTTTATTTTGATTTATATCAAAGAATTAAAAATTATGATTTTCTCGCGCGTGTGTTTGTGAGCGTTGCGATCAAAAGCCTTTTATTTTGTTCTTTTTGTGGAACGATTTAAGGTGTTTGAATACCTTTTCTTTTCTTTCGCTCTCTCTCTCTCTCCCCCTCTTCCTTTATCTTTGATCCTTTAATGATTCTTCCGCATTGAGGGCGTGAAAAATTCTTTTGATTTCAAATCCTTATTTTCTTCTGTTTTTTTTCGCGTATATAAGTGAACATTTTTATTGGTGTGTGTGTGTGTGTGTATCTTTATATATTAAGAAGACAAAAATTTTGAATATAACTAAAATGGCAATTAAAAATGACACATGTCAAAATTAATTAGGATATTTTTCACGTATGGGAAAACATTATATAATATTTAAATATAATTTCATTGTTATATGTCTGTCATCGTTAAAGAACAATTTTAATTTACATCCGAAAGTATGCAATTTCTTAATTTTCTGTTGCAATGATTTCCTTAACAACTCTTCGTTAAAGAGCAATTTTAATTTACATCTGAAAGTATGCAATTTCTTAATTTTCTGTTGCAATGATTTCCTTAACAACTGTTTTCAGTTTTTTTTTTTATCTTACCATCCTGTCTTAGGATCGGATATATTACTATCTAATAAAATAAATATATAGTATATTTATATAAACAAAATCGTGATATCTAATGTGTCTGTCACAATTTTCAATCGCCTGAAAATATGTACTCAAAATTCAAAATTTAGCCTGTTTTTTTGGCAAATATATTGTGAGTGAAGCATGATCGGTCAGTGCGGTAAGGACGGGCGGTGCGTGTGTGTAGAATGAGGGATACATTTTTTTTTGTAAAATAACTTTATGAGCGATTTCAACGGTCATTTACCTGCTCGCTCTTTTCTTTTTAATCTCAGCAGGAACGAAACAAAGTGTGTGTGTTTTTTTTTAAATGCTTTTATTATTTGTTTTTGTTGTATTTCATTTTTTATTTTTATTTAATATTTATTTTACGTGGATATGTTTTCATATATTTCATATTTTTTTTTGTTCTTTTCATTAAAATTTCATAAATTGTGAATTCTAGCATAATACGAACAAATTTAAGGCAAAACAAAACATAATTGTTTTTCTCTTTTCACATTCAATTTTTTCATTTGAATAAATTTTCTTTTATTTCCTTTTTTTCTCTTTTTTTACTCCTTTTTTTTTATATATGTATATATAAAATAAATAAATAAATAAAATACACAACAACAATAAAAAAAAATGTTTCTGCTTTATGAAATGATGATTCTCTAGTAGAATTTATGCTAAAATATAAATGGTGGCTGCACGAGGGATGATGTTTTTTTTTTCTTTTTTACCTTGCTTGCTACTGTTGCTGCTCTTTTATAATATTGAATATGGTGGTGGGTGGCAGGCAGGATTTTTTGCTGTTGTTGTTGTGTCTGTAACTACACACAGTTGTTTCTTTCTTTCTTTCTTTTTTTTTTAGTTATTATTTTTTATCATCATTCCGATTAATTTATTCATCCAACCGTATTTTAACATAAATTTTTTCGAAAAAAAAAATTTAAACTAGAAAAGTTATTGAAACATGACAACAAGCAGAATGAATAAGAGTTCGGCTATAGTAGTTGTATATCATATATATATATTTATATGTATATATAAAAAAGTCTTCTACCTTTTACATCCAGTGTAGACGATGAAGCTTTCCATGAAGGCAAAACTATAATTCTTTTTTTTTTACATTGTTTAATGCAAGCAACAGTCATTTTATAGGAGGTCTTTCAAATGTCTTTTGCTCAAGCAAAAATCAAACACCTTAGCGTTATCATTAGCTGACCTCAGCATTCAGGAAACCGGTCCATTTTTACCGTACTCAGTTTTATGGTGACTAATTTTGAATATTTCCAGGGACCTTAAGGACCGTGTATTAATGTTAAGATGCATTTTGTCCAACAGAAAGGGGAAGTCAATAGCACGATTAATGGTTTGGCTCACGAAAACCACATCCGCTACTAGGCGCCGCTTTTCTAAGGACTATCAAGTTTAATTTATCAAGGTATGGTGGTAGGCGAAAGGTCACGGAAGGTTACGTAATGCAAATCATACGAACCTGCGTTGAACAGACTCCAATCGGTTAATTTGGGCTTTTTAGTAGGGAGACCATACCTGACTGGCAGATTCAACTATTGGTCTAACCAGGGTGATAAGGGGGTCCGAAAATTTATTGGATCAACGTTTAATGAAGCCAAATGTAGAATTGGCTCTATGGACCAACGAATCAATATATAATTTGAAATCAAGATGATTTTCGCAAATTACACCCAAATTAGTTATATTATTCACTCTTCGGAGGAGCACGTCATTTATGGAATATGTGCAAATAGAATTATCACGTTTCCTTGAAAAGGTGATAGTCTCGCTTTTATCACAGTTTAGTATAAGATTATTATTGCGACACCATGTACCAAAATTATTTAAATCCTCCTGGAGATACCGAGAATCATTAGAATTGGATATTTATTTTTAGTAATGTCATCAGCAAAGTTAGAAATTTTCGAGTATTTATTTACAGAGGCAACATCGTTCTTATGGTCGAATCCATTCAATAAAGAGATCCGGGAAACCAAGTGCCCCAAGCTTAAGTAGGATTACACGATGTGATAATTTGTCGAATGCTTTACTGAAGTCATTTCGCGGGGTTTGCTTCAATTTTATGCTTCACATTAATAGGTGAAACATATAAAATAATATATTTAAAAGTTTAAAAAATTAGATAGTTTTAACGAACTACGAACGCATATCCACACAAATATTAGCATTATAGTAAATCGTATATATAGTATTTCAGTTGTTGCGGAAATGCGGCTATATTTATCTAATCAATCATGTAATGCCAATTCTACGGTCTACCCTTTAGTTTTCCCCAATTACAGAACCGCTATTACTTATTCATACAAAATTTTTCCTGAAAAATTTAGGAATTACTTTTCCCATTACCGGATTAAATGATCAATGAAAATATATATCTTTTGTGCGAAAAAGTGGTTTTATGATCAAAAGTGTCTTAGCTAATGGGATTTTTCAGTTACTATACCTTTCTATTTAATTAGACAATTTTAACAGTACTAGCGTATCCGGCAATTGAAGTGGATTTAAAAACGCTGTAATTTTTATGCTTATGGTTCGTTTTTACTAAAATTTATGAAAATGATAGCCTATAATACATAGTGGAATAGTATGTAACCACCTTTTGCCTTAACCACCATAGCTTCAATCTCCTTTCAAACGATGCACACGATACTCGCACTCGTTGGCTTAAACGGTTCCATTCACAAGGCAAATCTTTTTTTAAACCGGCCAAAGATGTGTGTGTTTTTTTTGCAAGCCGCTGCTTGAAAAATTCCCCAAATAGAATAATCCAACGGATTCAGAGATGTGGTGAATATGGTGAATATGGTGAATTTCGAATTTTGACTTTCCAATTAAATGAAGTGCAACAATTAAATTTCATTTAAGGTCCATTGTACAAAAAATAAGAACGTGTCTTTTCATCAACAAATAATTTTTACTACTGACAGACTAATATGTCAAGCAACATTCATGTCAAAGTTTAGTAGTGCAAGATGTGCAGTTTACATTTGATAGCGATTTGAATTAGACGGACACTTCACTTCACTTTCCGGACACGGTATAATATAAATAAAGTTTAACATTTGGCCAATATTCTATTAATTCTTAGTCTTAATTTTAATGCTTGAACCTAATTGTCCGGGTGAAATTGAAATGATTAAGATAAGAAAAGTATTCCACAAAAATCATTTATACTATATATACGTTCGGAAATAGGTGTTTCTTTACCAGAATTGAGTTATATAGATATAAATTAGATATAAAAGTGTTTTGCTAAGGAAACTACTATGTAGAAGTCATTTCTGTTTGGCTCCTATAAATAACAAGCAAGTATCATGAAAATTAGGACTTGTACAGGATATCCGGGTATTTTCACTGCGTGTCCAATTTTATATAAACAAAAAAAAAAGCAATCGAATCCGAAGCAAAAAAAAAAACTGATTCAACTTAGCTGATTCCATTAGCGTAGAGCGAAAAAAAAACCTTTTCTAAACAACTTGAAAATATTGAATAGAAAATATATCTTCTTCTTTATTTCCTTTTGCACAAAAAGAGAAAAACACTTTACAGAAAGGAAAAAAAACGAAAAAAAAGTTGTTACCAACATTCACGAAATAAAAATATATATATATAATGAAAGATTTTTCCAGAGAGCTTGCTTTTTTCCCTTTTTTTTTATTATGAAATGGATGTGGATACAGTTTTTCTTTTTTCTTTTTACCCCGTAAAAAAGTCAAGATGGGTAACATAAAAAAAAATGGAAAAAAATGAATATTTGAATATATATATGGTATATATTTTTTTTGTACTTCAATGCACTAGCTTTTATATTAAATATTTGGACCGTGTACTTTTTTCCATCATGATGAATATTTTTTTTTTTTTTTACCGAGAGGACGTCTATACACCATGTGTAGGTGCTTGTGTCTCTCTGTATATTTCTATGAACGTCAGTTTATCCAACCAAAAAAAAAAAAAAAAATAAATAAATAAAATAAAATAAAGTAAAAAAAAAACATTTCATTTCGTCATTTTTTTTTATGAAAAAGGATTTTTCCAAGGAAAAACAAAGAAAAATCTTTGTTTTTTAAATGCGAATAAAATAAAATCCTTTTTCTTTTTTTCGTATTTTTAGGTTTGTTTGCAAAATAATGAATGTTATGTTTTTTTTCCGTTTTTTTCTTTTATTCTAAAAAAGTTTACTCAATTCAGGGATTTTCCGCACTATTTTTTATTTTTCCTTTTTATTTTCTTTTTTCTTTTTTTCTCTCCATAAGAAATGAAAATTTTCTTATTTAATATGTTTTTTGTTTTAAAATATATAGATGGCAACTTTTAGGCATGTAATTTTTTTTGGGCTACAATAAACGTAAATAATTAGACTTTTTTTACACACATATATATTTTATGTTATGTTATCTTATGTTAAGGCGAATCTCCACACAACCGACATCCTACTTCTGATGCAAGTATATGGGATCACACTATACAAAGATTGGAAAAACAGAAAAGGAGTAAACAATCATCCTACGAATTTTGTCGTCTTCTGCAGTTCTAATTTCCCCATCTGCCAGATGATTCCCCTCAAACGCAGAAGAACTTGTTCTTCTGATTTATGGCTCTTCATCTGCGTTTGCATACTCTCACAATAATCATACACGATATCGTTGTACACTACCAAATTTTCTTATAGGAAGTTTTTCTATGACGAATTGATTTTTATGGTTTACGCAAGTTAAATTTTTAACTTCTATACGAAGTATATAAAAAATAAAAAAATTTGTTTTGCAAATCTTCACGTTTTATAAGATTCTAAATGGTTTGCAATCATTTTTATCCAATGTCTGTCTGTCTGTATATCACAACAAATGTTGTGATTAACTAAGGACTACGTTCACTCTGAATTTCCATATTCATATACCTTTCTTTTAGAAAGGCTTTCGGAAGGTAACGTGATTTGAACATACGTATAGAAGTCGTTTTGCACTACAGCTTGTTTTTAGATGATAAAGTCTGAAAACACAATTTGGTACTACATTTTCCTATAAAATGGAAGGGAGAGTTCTTAATTTTCCCATAATATTATAAATTGTGTGGGGAGAGACGCTGATGTTTTTATTCGATCAATCCTAGCGAAAGTTGCAAAAGTCCATCTCTTTCTACTTTTCTGATTTTTCTCGTCAGAATAGGATGTCGGTTGTGTGGAGATTGGCCTTTACAAATTTTGTCAGATTCTGCCATAGAGTTACATTAACTGGAGATTTCGCTTACCTCATTTTCATACAAAATTATGGAGGAGAAGTGGTCTTTATTTTATCTTCTCGTTCGCTTACTCCAAGCGATAGAAGCCCAAGTTTTGCAAGTTTCGGAGATAACGACAAGCCACTCAACCAATACGATATAATAATTTAACTTGGTTTCCCCTCCGTTAGCATTTAAAATTTGCGTTGTTTTAATTTTCCATACAAATAAACCCAAGTTTCATATTCCCCTCTCGGCCCACATGAGACAGTAAATTAATATCTCTAGTTAATGTATCTCTATGGATTCTGCATTTCTCATTTCCCCAAAAACAGACAGAGATGTAAACCAAAACTTTTTTGCAGTTGGTTCGGTTTTGGTTTAAGCATAAATCTTCTTTCTGGTTCTTGGTTTGATTTTGGTTTCTAAATATTTCAAAATTTGGTTTTGGTTTGGTTTTGGTTTTGGTTCAGAACATATATGGATATCTTTTTTCTTAGTTGTTGTGACAGAAACGAAGGAAGTCAATATAGATTTGCTTCCCAAATTTTTTCAGCTGTTTTATTTGTTCGCTTCGTGTCAATTATGTCGTAGGATTCGGAGTGCTTTCTTTTAAGATGCCGCATTAAAATTGCTGGATGATTATTTGTCATAACAATACTGCATTCATTGCACTTACTGTTATTTGTTATTGGATCATAAACAAATTTTTTAAAAACCGTGTGTTTTTTATCTTTGTTACTTGACATTTTCTTTTGGGTAATACCACATGTAATTCTATATATATTGATGAGACGTTTACAGCGGTGCAAAGCACGCCTCGTTTTTAATAGTATTTGTAAAAAAGACTGTAAATACATGAAATTTTATATCACACAGAGTCATTTTAACAAATACTATTAATACGCTTGCAGACGTGCCCAAATTGGAAACTCTCATTATTGTATGCTTTTTGGTAGTACTAAAAAAATTATTATTAAACTCATTTAGATTTGACTTTTATATCTTTTAATTTTAAGTATATTCTTCCTTTGTGTTTGTTTCTATTTTTATTTTAATTATGATTTCACTAAATGAAAAACTATGTCATTTTTGATTACTCGTTAAAAACAAATTTGAACACTGTCAAACTGACAAACTGTTGAATGTTGATTAGCCATCGTTGTTACAAGAATATGTAGTAGACTTTTTCAGTTTTTTTAGAAGAAAAATGTAATTATAGGAAAAATTTTTCTACCAGATGGTAGATGGTGCAAATCAAAGGATTTTTCTTTTCATTGGAATATTTAAAAATAACAGAAAAATGCTATGAATCTTGAATCATACCTGATTTTCGTCGGCTTTTTTTCCATTATTTTTATTCCTTTTTGTTTTTGTTAGTTAAAATAATACTTTAAATAGCCGTCTCGCGAAATACTATTTGTTTTAATTTCATTATTTGTCTAAAAAAAAGAATTTTTAATTTTTTTAACCTCAAAAAAAAAATTACTCTAGTTGGGTACGCAACGAAATTTTTTCCTTTAAATAATTTCAGTGGTTCGAAAATTCGAAATTAAAACTTTTAAGAATTAATATAAGAAAAATCGTTCTTTTGAGAAAGTAAATTAGTGCCCCATAGAATTTCTAATAAAATACAGCAAATATGTATCAAAATAAGCCCCAAGTATTGAGTTAATCCATTTCTTTTACAACGCGATAAATTTGTTATTGAATTTAATTTATTAAAAACTTCCTTCTCTTCAATTAAATTTATGAATTTATACTTTGTATATGTCCAGTTTCATTCAAATTCAATAACACTTAGTTATGGCAAAATAATTCAATGCCATAATTATTTTGAATAATTAAAAAAACGCCTAAAAACTACAATATTTTGTGAAATTTTATAGATATATTTCATCAGAAAATTATAATTTGCCTATTTTCAGGCGCATATAAAAGAAAGTCTACTTTTGGTTTTTCATATATATATGTATAATTACGAGTGAAGCAAAGTGTTTAAAAAGTAAATATGACATATATGTTAAACCTTACAATTAACAGGCCCACGCAAAGCTTGAATCCTCACTCAAATCTCTTTGTAAAAGATATTTTCGAATCTAAAATTGGTTATTCTGGATGTTTAATCTTAAATGAGAACTCGTCACATTTATTATTACCTTCGGAAGACATTCATAAATTAAAAGTTTTCTTTAAAGTATCTCCTGGAATTTAGAGACCTAAGAAATAGTCTCGTTTTTTTTTATATAAGTCTTCTAAATCTAAAATTCAGTTCAGTTTGTTTTAATTGTTATTTAGTTTCAAGTTCTTAGTTTTAGGTTATACATATATATATTTTTTTTATAAGTTTGTTTCGTCCTTTTCTGTGTTTTAATCAATAAATTTAATTTGATAGTGCCCGAATCAATTATTTTTTAATTACTTAATGTCGCTGTCGCTGTCGCTTTGCAGATTAGGCGGATAGTGACAACCGCAGAATAGACCTGAGCAGAAGAGCTAATAAAGCGAAAAGTAGTAGCAACGTCACTTAAAAAACAATATATCTTGTGGACAAGTCAGATGAAAATGACAAAAATTTTGTGGTATATATTTATTGATGGAAGAAAACCAATGGCGATATGAGAGAGAACTCTTTGTTATAAAAATAAATGGGAAGTGATTTTGGCATATTCTCGTTATATACATATATGCAATATGCTTTAAAGAAAACTTTGCCTCTCCATTCGCTTTTCCCCATCAAGGAATATAAACGAAATTTTCATATTCATTAAAATTTTTTCTTTTTCTGACCGGAAATAGTCAATTTTCCGAACTTTTTCCATTTGAATACACAATCTTTTTTTTCTTCTTATTTTTTTTTGTGTGTTTCCTTCGTCCCTACATACATGATCCCCCTTGATTTTCTTTTTGCAGATACACTTTTTCCTATAGATATCATTCTCTTAAACCCTCTTGAAAACAACATTCGCCCCCAAATCGAAAAAATGAAAAGAAAATAGAAAAAATTCCTTAACATTTCCCTGACTCGTTTTAATGCGTTATTATCCTAATTTTCCTTTTATTGTTGTTGTAGATAAAAAAAAAACAAAAAATGGAAGCAAAAGAAAAGTCCTTTAAAGTTTTCATGCTTTTCCTTCATATCATCGGTTCTTTTCTGTAGTGGAAAAAATCTTCTGAATAAAAAGGCTTTTCCTGCTTTTTTTTTTGTTCTTGAAAACAAAGTGATGCAATTTCCTTTTAATTTTTGTTTTTGGTATTTTTCTTTTTTGTTACACATGCGCGAAAACATGTTAAATATTAGTCCCTTTTTTGTGTTTTTTTTTTTTTTTTAGATACCTAAGCTTTTCCTTGTATTTTTGCGTGAGAAAAATTAAAGCAAAAAAAGACGGTTTGTAAATTTTAATTCTAAGAAAAATTTAATGTTTTCCCTTTGCGGTTTTTATATACACCTATTCCTCGCTATACGGCCGCTCTTTATACGACATTTCGTTAGAACGGCCTTTTTCGATTTACGGCCCTAATTTTTCGTTATACGACCAAAAAAAAATTGCTGTACATACTGTTAGCGACCTTCTGTTTAGTTTCAGTTTCTCCATTTAGGCAGCACTGCTACAAACAATAATTGATTCGTTATATGGCTTTTCGCCTTACGGCTAACTTTTCCGGAACGTATCTAGGCCGTCAAGCGGCATACCTTGCTAAAATAGCCCAGAGAAATGAAAATTATTTTACGAAATATAATGTCTTCTCTTCGTTTTTCGATACAAGAAGTGTCGTATAACAGTTATATAGTAGATTTTTATCTTTTAAGTTACCATAAGAATAGGTGTGTAACTTCGTTAAAGTTTGTAACCTCGGGCTTTTGATCTTATATTTTTATGACTTAAAATGCCTATAGTTAAAAAAAAACAGTTGTTGGAAAATGTCTTTTCGTCTGTTAATCGATTTGTCTGTCCTGTCTGAAAAACACAGAATTTTATATTGATAATATATTTCATGAATGTTTTATCCGATTCCCATTCAAAGTTCATATGATGTGGGGACCAAATAAAGTATACTACAAAAAGGGCCAAAGCTTTTTTTTCTTATTATAATTCAAGCGTAGATATATATATTACTAGATTACTCGAAGCAATAAATTCCTTCAGAAGCGGATGGCAAATTTGCGGACTTCTCTTTCGCACGTCGACCATACCATTCGCCATACTAAACGCTATGCGACTATGGCGACAAAGCCAGATAGTTGTACAATTTGGAACTAACCAAGGATTGTTAAAAGAATAAGAAATTAATAATTTTGTGGTTTTTATATTTTATTTTGCTTTTTTATTAATAATTCATATATAAAAAAAACTTAAAATAATTTTTAATTTTAATTTTTCGGTGTTTAAAAGTTAATGTGAATTTTATTTGGTGTTTTTAAAATTTAGGGTAAAAAAAAGGTTTCTGCGCCCTGAGGAACATTTTAGCCATGAGTGAGTAAGCGAATCCTAGTCCAGTAGTACCATATTTAAGTAATTGAATTCAAGTCAAAACAATATCAGAATAGAACACAGTCCCAGGTAGTATCAAAAAGCATACAATAATTAGAGTTTCCAATTTGGGTACGTCTGCAAGCGTCACCTTATTAATAGTATTTGTTAAAATGACTCTGTGTGATATAAAATTTCATGTATTTACAGTTTTTTTTACAAATCCTATTAAAAACTAGGCGCGCTTTGCAAACGTTTCATCAATGTATATAGACATGATTGCATGCGGTAGTATTAAATATAATCGTTGCAATAACGATAAACTTATATTAATAACAGAAACGTATCGGCTACTGGCAAAAGGTTTTGGCTGAGACCGAATAACCATTATTTATAACTATTTGTATGTATTATGTAAATTTCCTTAAAAACGTATCCGAAATTGTTCATTTAAAAAGCTCACGTAAAAAGTATGCAAAAATGTATTTTGCAGTTAAGTTAGTACAAATGTACGTAATTGTCACGCACAAATTTGGCGTCAACCAGTATCTTTACAATTGTTGCTTTCGTTAGTTCAGTTCAAGTGTGCTCTGTGATTTTTCTGAAATTTTCTTGAAAAAGAGGTTGTTACAGATATGCTTCAACAAGCCGATTTAGATCCTACATTCATGAAACGTATCATAACGGATGACGAGACTTGGGTTTTTGAATTTGGCATACAAACTAGCCAACAAGCTTAAGAATGGCATTTCGATAACAAGCGGAAACCGAAAAAAACACATCAATGCCACTCGAAAATCATCATGTTGGTTGTTTTCTTTGACTGACTCGTGATGTTATCCACACGAAATTACTTCAGGGAGTAGTAAACAGTCAACAAACAATATTATCTGGGCGTTATGAAGGATTTGAGATAGAATGTTTACCGGAAAATTACAGATTTGTGAAAGGGCAATTCTTGGATTTTGCACTGATATTGCAATGTTTGTACACAAATTTTTGATTCGAAACACTTAATAAATGTCATCGATCAAGCACTGCTTTTGTCAGATATGGCTCTCTGTGACTTTTTCCTATTCTCCCAGTTATCATTTCGTGGAACATGAAGCCATCAAACAAAAATTCGCGGAAGTACGCTGGATGCTATACCGGAAAATTCCTATAAGAAGTGTTTCGACGACTGAATTAATCGTGAGCATATGGTATGTGTGTATTGTACACAACTGGGACTATTATTTTTAACGAAACAAAGTAAATTTTGATGATTTATTGAACATATCATGTTTTATCGACAAATTTCGGATACTTTTTTGATAGAATGTATGTTCTAAAGATCACATAAAAATTATTCATTATTGTTCATTATTAAATTGCTTTGAAGTGGTACGATATGGGGTGGAAATCCAATAAAAATAACGATCTTGCCATTATCGAAACTAATTATCGAAAAACAATCTTATTGAGAGCAATCTATACTTATCTCTTGTTCATTTTATGTATTTTAGTTTAATTTGTTTTAGCTTTTTTCTTCTTGGTTTTTCCATATTGTCATTCGTTATTTTTTCGTTCTGGGCTAAAGGGACAGGCGGGTTTTACTATATAAGTTTCTTTAAATAATTTACAAATTGTCTCTCAATTCAATGTCTGACTTGAATCAAAGAAAAAAGGGAGAGGATGAATGTGACAATATTATACGGGATAAATGTTTAACTATAATCATGATGATTTTCTTTTCGTTTTTGTATCGCTTCGTTTTTTTTTTTTTTTTTTTTTAATAAAAAGGGACCGAAACATAAAAACCAGTAACAAATTAGCCCTTAAATAACTTACAAAACATAAAAATTGAAACATTTGTTATAATAAACAAGTTAATTTGTTATTTTTTCAGAAAGAGAAAGATTGAGAAGAACTTACAAATAGGTAAATAGAGAGGAAAAATAAAACTAGGAACAACAAAAAAAGGAATGAAACAGGGTGAAAGGAAAAACAAAAACTATACCAAAACCATATACAAAAGGGGAAAAAAGGGCGAATAATTGTCTGTATGTTGATATGATATTTAAGTAATACATATTTTTGAAACATGCCCAACTTCTTCAGAACTCTTAATTTAAGTTAATTTTTATAGTCCCTTCGATTTTTGCCGTGCCTCTTAAATAGGGAATAAATTGAATTTGAATTGTTGTTGTTCTTGTTAGTTGTATTCCCAGAACAAATGAACGGATAGAAAATAGCTAATAACAATTTGTTATTATTTAGGTTTTTATTAAATATACAAAAAAAAGAGAGAGAAAGAGAGAGAGAGAGAGAGAGATCATTTTACATAAAAATATTTATCGAAATCGAGGAAGATTTTTTGTGTTTGTTATCGGAAAATTGAAATTATTGATTTCGAAAAAAAAAAGAAAAGAAAGATAAAATCAAATAATTTCCTTTTTTTGGGTTAGTCTCATTTATTGAAATTAAATTTTTTTTTTCATATTCAGTGTTGGTATTTTTTTTTCTTCTTTTAAACAATTCAATTTTATAAGAGAATTTTTTTACTTATTTCTTTTTTTTATATATTTACTAGGGGGCTCCGCCCCGTGCTCGCTGCGCTCACCAACCCCCATTACTTATACAAAAGCTAAAAATTATATACTTTCAAAAAAAAACAAAAAAAAACAAAAAAAAACAAAAAAAACAAAAAAAATAAAATATTACGATCACGTCCTCAAATTATTATATATAATAGAGAGATAACAAAAAAAAAAAATAGCCTAAGAAAATCTCGCCTTTGGTATAATAAATTTAAATGTGTTTTGTTTTTGTTGATGTGAACGCGCGCGCGATGATAAAATGAAAGTATAATTATCATTTATGGCCAGGACACAACACAAAAACAGCAATTATAAAATTTAATTGATTTAATTTCGAAAACAAAAAGAACGAACGAACTGGAAATATGGTTTTAGGCTGTTTCATTAAAATCTATTTAAAACGGTTTAGTTTTGAGAGGAACACTCAAGAAATCACAACAAATTGTGGTGTGAAACTATGTATTTTCTTTTTTTCTTCTAAGGCGTCCGTTATAGCTTCATCATAATAATGAAGAAAATTGCAGAAGAAGTGAGAAAATTGACGGATTTTTTTCTGATATTACCATGAAATGCGGTAGGTTATGCGGAATGTCAGTGAAATTCGATATTAATTCCTTATTTTAAGGTTAAAAATGAACGAAAAATTGTCAATGAAAGCACAACAAATAGACAGGCTTTTCAGATATGAATGAATGGAAATTGAAACACTTTTAGAAAACAGGTGATCAAGGGTTAATTGCAATTATTATAAAAAGAATTACAAAAAACAAAAAAACGGTGATATACGTGTAAAAATAGAGTTTTTAATATACAAATAATTGTCGTTAACAATTTAAAGGTTAGAAAAACAGTTGTAATGTTTAAATAATGTTTAGAAAAGGCAAATTGAATTGACTAACATATAGTAGCTTAAAATCGGCCTATAGCCGATTTTTTGATGCCCTATGGTAGAAATGGGGTAGAAAAACTGTCAAAACTAACATTATTTAAAGGTTTTTTCTTTATAACTTTGTTCCTTCCTTTCAAAATTTCTTCTAATTTGCAGGTAACCTAGATCCTGACAGCATGAGTCTAATCTATAAATTTTATTCAAATCGGTGTATTAGTCTTTAAAGTACATCAAAAAACTTTATATAGAGAGTTATTTTCTCCTAGGATTATTTTTTTCTCCTTTATCCTTAGACCGATTTGATTGAAATTTAACCTGGTATCGTCTATTTATGTAGTTAATCTATATAATTAATTTCAACAAAATCGATTCCTAAATATTTCAATTAAATCCGAAAAACCATAAACAAAAAAACGACAAGACTTTCTGGTCACTTTGGTTTTTCCTTTATAACTTTGCTCCCCCTGGATGGATTTTGCTCAAATGCAATACGAAACCAAGTTAAGTTGCATAAAAATTGTGTGGAATGGTCTAGTTGGTTGAGACCGCGGTTCTAGAAACTGATGAGACTCTGGTTCTCAAATACAGTTCTCTCGGTTCTTCACAATTTATTTTCTTTATTTGAAATTTATTTATTAAACTATTTGTGCCATGTTGTTTTGCATTATTATTATTATTTTTTTTTTTTTTAGAGAAATAATCTTTGAAATAGGTTAATTTTTCCTTTACAAAATTATTTCCTTCATTACAATGATGATGCTATAACCAGATGCCGAACCCAGACACTAAAAGCCGCGATAGACTAGAATATTTGATTCAGATTCTGACGATTCTGACTGGATTTAAATTCTGGTCTGTTATGAAGAAGATTGATAAATCCTTGATACCCGGAGTAATTTAACTGGATTTATAAGTCCAGTTCCTAAAGCACGCGATCAGACATAACTTCAGAACCTGGATAAAATATCTTAAGTCTGTCGCAACATTTTCTATATAAAACCATATAGTAATTGAAGCTATAAATGCCTTTACACATGAGACACGAACTGCGAATTGCGAATTGTGAACAATTATTCCAGGTTTAATGAATTTTCGTTGTTTAATTTTCCCTACATACAATTTTTAAAACTAATTAATACACCTAATTGTCATCAAGAATACTTTAATTATTTTGTTAAATTAATTAAAATAACAATTGAAACTTTTTTCCTGTGAATTGGAACCACTGTTCGCAAACAAGTCATTATTCGCATTCCACTGTGGAACCTATTAGTTGCGAATAAAAAATTCGCTAATTTTTAACCGCAATTTTTTTGGTTTTGATTTAAGTAGGTTTATTTTTATTTTGGTTTAATAATTTTTTTAACTAAATTAATCAGAAAAGAAGAAGAACGAATGTTTTCAATAAATGACATTTTTTATTATCTGAATTGTTCACACGGAATTAATAAAATCTTTGCGAATTGGAAAATATGTAAATCGGAATTTCGGAATTTATAATATTATATTTTTTCAAATGATTTCATGCATAAATCATGTGAACTTCAGGACATTTACGAGTATTTAGAAGCTGTTTTCAATCGACAGGTATATTTATAAGAAAGCCAAAAAATTAATAATGATAATAATAATAATAAAATCACTTACCACGTTTTTGTAATTCATCACGTGTTATTTGCCCAGTTAAATTGCTAGCCGCTGTTGGTGTTGGCGGTAATGTTAAATGTGCTGGCGTTGCACCTCCAGGATACCATGCCCAACCGCCTGATTGTCCATTAAACATACGTAATTTATCATAAACCGATTCGTTCTGTTGTTGTGCTTGTTGTTCTTTTTGTGATGCTAAATTACGTAGAACACGATTTATCGATGAGACCTAATGGAAATGGGAGAGAGAGAAATAAAATAAAAATACATTAATAATAAAAAGACAATCAATTTAATCATCAATAATAAAAATATGAAGTTTAATATCAACAAACAGATCATTATATAGTATAATGTCTGTCACACTTTAATTAACATACTATATACTGTATTTGTTAAATTAAAGCGAAATATCGTTTATAGATGGTATAAAAAAATGAAGACAAATATTTTCTTGACTATTCTACCATTGCTATCATTAGTTAAGACTGTTGACTGGAAAGCAGGTCAAGACCAGCCTAGGGCTAACATTTTTTTGCAGCCAAAAATATGGTTATAAAAATTAGGTTCTAGTAACTAAGTTGTTGCTTTGAGTGTCCGTATATAAAGTAGTATACAATTTTGTATAATTATCTGTCTGTTTATCTTATGATCAAAATCTTCTTCAAAATGAAGCAACGACTGCCAAAATACATATATAGATATTGAAAAGAGAGAGGAAAATTGCTTATATACAAAAAAAAGGCGATTTTAAAATGGTTCGTTTTGTCGAATAAAAATATTGTATTCTAAAATAGGGACCCATAACAAATAGCTTTCAACAAATAATAAGAAATAAGTAAATACTTATTATGAAATATCACATATACCTAATTTTATTAGAATCTAATAAACCTGGCACACGGGGAGTGGAAAAAAACCAGGGGAAAAATAAGAAGTGTGTATGAATAGAGGAACTGCAAGAAAAACAAGGGGACCGAAAACGTATTCAGGAAACCAATAAAATAAACCACAACTTATTCTAATTGAAGTATAATATGGGAATACGACCGTTTATGAAGCTAAGTTTATACCATCACAAATATAGGTAATATTATCAGTTATTAACGTAAGTGTTACTATTTAGTACATTGCCACAAGTAGCTGAAACGTGACGGCGACATTTAATTATTTGCTAGGAATGTGAGAGGATATAGAGGAAATCCTCAAAATCATTTTGGCCGAATCCAGATTGAAACTTAGACAAATAACAGAGATGAATACGTACCCCAATATTTTCTTGTTCCTATATGACGGAAGATTCGGACATAAATAACTTAGCTAGCCCTTTTTGGTCGTTGGCACGTTTCTGCCACTATTAGCAATATTGTCATAAGTAACTGTCAAGCAGCGGATACTGAAAATGTTAGTTGGGAATTGATGCTAGAGTTTGAATGAAAAAAACTTGTGCGAATGAATGTTTCACCAGAAAAAGTTTAGAAGGTTTCACAAGCAAAATTTAAACAAACCCACATACAAGTATGGATACTCGTCAAAAATTGAGAGAAGTTGGATAGGAACTTTCGATGTATCTACTGTATACATACTATAATGTGTTCCGATCTCCGGAGAAATCCTTTTATAGTGTAACGGTAGTGACGGTACCTTGTGACAGAAAAATCGCCAAAGATCATAGATCAAAATGGACGAATGTTTTTTTTCCCAAATTCGATTTACATTTATAAAATCAAAAAAAAAGGAAAAAAAACGTAATAACTATCCAATAAAAATGGTATTCTGCAAGTATTCTGCATAAGCAAAGCTTGATTTTTATTATACAATATTATATATTTATTGTCTCTTTCTTTCTGTCTGTCCTATCGTGGAGAAATTTTGTTTCCATGGAGTTTGAAGGTTTCAGGGAGTTGCAATAGAAGCGCTTAAAAGCTTACTTCAAAAAACATCCTTTATAATCTGAAATATATAGCGGGCATGATTGTGACCTGAGACAATGTTATCGAAATTTTCATCGCGACAATGTTGTATCTCTCACCGCTTTGGCGCTTGGAGTCAATGCAAATTTTTGATCTTTTATATAGGGGTCACACACAATTACAATGTTCAGCAAAGTTGTAGGGATTTTGAGGAGGGAGTGGGGGATACTTCTGGCAAAGACGTTATAGTTCCACCTGGAATATACATTCTGAATAGGCATGAAATATACATATCTCCAGTTGGGTTACTGGGCAAATGTAGTAAAATAACCAAAGGAGCGGTCAAGGAAGTAGTTATCACCTGCAGCCCTGATATACATATTAAAGTGCTACAGTTGAAGGTTATTATTTTTAAGATTCATAACAAGGCGAGTTAAAATACTATACTATAATTTTGTTAATTTTCAGTAATTTGTTACCCATTTTAGGACGGGGTAACTCCCTAGTTAGATATATTTTCAAGATCAATGAATACCTAACATTTGTGTCGTACGTTATTTACGCATGCGTAAACCGATCTGGTAAAAATGCGTGTATAGCGAGTTTGTCTATATATGGTTCTTTTCTATTCTAACCAATATAAAAACCTCATCTCTATTTAATATCATATATTTGTATTCTTTCTTTTCACGGTTTTTTTTTTGTTTTGCGGTTTAATATTTAACAAGGCAACACAGAAAAAAGAAACCTAAACCTAAACCTAAATATTGAAAAGAAAACGGGATGGATTTCACATATTATTTCGCCATAATTTTAAGGGTGCAAATATATCTTCACGAGTAGGGTAATTTTTATTTTTGTCTTGTTGTTGTTATTATCATCCCAAAAAAAAAAACATAAAGGAGGGTTTTTATGGGTAAATAAGGTATTAAAATAATATAATATTTATTTCGAAAAAAAAGGTTTTCTTTTTTTAACGCGCATAAATACAACAACAACAAAAAAAGAAAACCACATTTAATAAACAGTTTCTGTTTAAATATAATATTGTATATAAAAGAAAACAAGAAATTATTTAACCAACCATAAATTCGTAAACAATTGCTTGTATATCAATGGAACGCCATTTTGTTCGGGGCAACTTTTTTCTTTTTGGAATATAAATATTTAGAAATCAACCAAAAAAAAAAAACAAAAAAAAAAAGAAGAAGATGATTGAAAATTATTTACGTTTAAGACGGGGGGTAAAGAGAGAGGAGAGCAGAGCGGTTGCACGTTACACCGAAATGTTATCAAACAAATTAATGATCGATCATATATCTATAAGTGAAATACTCTAATGTCCAATCCGCGGCCCAAGGCAAGTATCAATGCGGCCCGAAAATATTCAAAATTATTGAAGCATGTCCATTTTTCTGAGGAATGATTTGTGTGCTCTCATGCTAAAGCTGGCAAGTGACGAATAACAGAAACAGGAACAGAACAGAAAGCTCTTTCGTACTTAAAAAGAGGTCAAATGATAAACTTCAAAACGTATACTATATATGATATTTGGTTAAAGTGTAAACAATATTGTTTTTTATTCGATTGAAAATGGGAAGTTTTACTTTTCTGTTTTAATCAAAAAAGAAAAAAAGCTACGGAAAGTTATCGGAAAAGTTTGAAGATAAAGAATTGGAAACATTACTCGATGAAGATCTATGCAAAACTCAAGCAGAATTGGAATGGCATGTGATGGTCGATCAACTGTTGCAAAACATCTGCAAGCCAGTATGGTAATGATTCAAAAACAATATATTTGGGCCCCATTTGGAATTAAAAGAAAATAAAGAATTTGTTTTTCTGCATCGGATTGTTACTGGAGATGAAAAATGGATCTTCTTCGAAAATTCTAAACGCAGAAAAGCAAAAGTAAAACTTAGTCAACGGCATAACGTACAACATTCTTTCGGATAAGGTTACCCTCTGTATTTGGCGGTATCAAAAAAATATCATCAATTATGAGTTGCTGAAACCGCCTGAAAGTATTACTAACGTTGTCTACCGACGGCAACTATTCTGTTCGAAACGAGCTGTAGAGGAAAAACGACCAGAATGGGTGAATAGACATAACAAAGTAATTTTTCAACATGAAAATGCTAAACCGTACATGTTGTTAAACAGGTTAAAAGCTATACTTAAAAAGGCAGGACTGGGATGCGTAACAGTGGAAATAGAATGACGTACCTACAACGGATTCCACACTTTTGGTTTTCAGATTGTATTAAAAATAGTCCGTCGTGGATCCGTCACGCTCTGTGTAGTTCAAATGAAAACGTATGTATTTAAAATTTTAATGCGTCGTGAATCCGTCGTGGATCTGTCATTCTGTTTCCCGCTTTAGACTGTTAATAAGGACGAACATTTTTTAATTATTCAAGTAATATTACTTATCGCTGTTAATTTTTAACAAACTTATTCTATATTATATTTGAGTTATAGATGGCACTAGAATGACAGCAATTATAAGATTAAATTTAAACTATAGCTTATCCTGACCGTACAATTAGAAAATTGACATAGAGATGGCATACTTTCGGAAAAAAAAACTAAATCGGTTACAAACAGATTAATTGCTACTTTTCTTGTTCTTTTCATATTTGCTTATCGATTGTTTTGTGCGTAATTAATTGCCTTTGCTTTTAATTCCAACAAAAAGAAAAGAAGACTTTTATTTCTTCTTTCTTTTTGTTTTAAATGTCATTCTGTGGTTGTTGTTTTTGTTTTGTTAACAAATGTAATCATGTAACAAATCCAATTGTAAAATGTTTGAGCATTATTGTTATCTGCTTGTGCTTTTTTTTCCTGTTTAAAAACAAAAAGCAAAAACAACGTCTCTAAGGTGCAAATAAGCCCCATGTAAATTATGTTCGAACGAATAGAAACATTAAAACGAAAATGTACAGGACCGTAACATAACATTAATAACTTTTATGATAAACAAAGGAAAATTCATAACATGAAATTCGCGAGAGTATAGAAACAATTTAAAAAGAGCTGCCATATTAGGAGTTTTTTTTGACATTTAAAATGTCAACTTTAATAAAATTGCATATTCTACTTAGATGCTGAGCATCTACGAGCAAGATGCCAACTTTAATTACAAATCAAATGTAATAAGGCTGTTATTTATATTTTAGTGCTGCCATGTGGCATTTTATATAAAAATAAAAACAGTTTAAAAAGATGCCTATCAAAGCGGAACTTGCTTGTGTTTATTCAGCCCTTATCTTAGTTGTTGATGATATTGCTGTTACTGGTGAAAAAATCTCAACAATCTTAAAGGCCGCCAGCATTGAAGTCGAACCTTATTGGCCAAGACTTTTCGCTAAAGCCTTAGAAGGAATAAATGTTAAGGATTTAATCACAAACATTGGTTCCGGAGCTGATGCTGCACCATCTGGGGGTGCTATTGTTGCTCCAGTAGCTGCTGGTGTCCCAGCCTAAGCTGCGAAAAAGAAGGAAGAGAAAAAAGAATCAGAACCAGAGGAATCCGATGACGATATGGGCTTCGGTCTTTTCGATTAAACAATTACACGTTCTTTTTTGGTTTAATGTACAAATAAATCTGTAACAAAAAGTCAAAAACTTAATTCGACTTTTGACGATGAAGCTCCATCAAAGACCAGTGTTTATCGATGGTTTACCGAATTCAATCGTGGGCCAAAATTGGTTGTAATACCGGAAAATATTGATGCTGTGCGTGAAAGTGCAGGGTCGTCATGCGTCATAACATTGAAGTATCCTTGGACATTAGTATGGCAAGCATACATTCAATATGTCGTCAAAAAGATTTATTCGCGTAGGTTGCCACAAAATTTTCATGATTTAATTCCATTGTTTGGCCGAGATGAATTTTTTAAGATACTGTAAACAATAAAAATAACGCTCGCTTGTCAAAACGTTCTGAGTACGTATACCGTCAAAAATATCAGCACTAAAGTTGGCAAATCCCGAAATATAAATAGCAGCCTACGTATTTAGTGTGCTGGATTCATTTATGTTTAGCAAAGTTTTCGCCCCAAAATATTTTCAAGAAACCAGGAAGAGCATATGTATAAAAAGTATTTTTGAATAAAATATATATATATATATATATCACATCCACCCAACATATATGGATCCAATTGGATGTATGCACGGGTGGGAATATTTGAAAAGACACATAATCTGTAATTTATAATAATATTATTGGACCTGCAATAAAAATGTAAGTTCTGAAGGACTTAGGGATCCTAGTCCGGCTAGTCATGGAAAATGATCCAAGCGTGAAAATGAGGAGCGACTTAAGACATTTTCTTTCCTATACCCAAGCAACATATTCGACTATATACACACGACTTAATAATGGTTATATAATAGTCGTATAAAGAGTATAAAAGTTTTTCAACGAATTTTTTACATCCGAATTCCCTACTAAATCAAATTTTTCCGTCTACATGAATTCATCCAAAACGAATACCCTTTATACACCATTATAACGGACTAAATGTAATTAGTTTCTGTCTCTATACGCTCTTTTAATGTTCGTTTGTTGTTGATCTGATTTGTTAAAATGGCAACCCCACAAAAATGTAATTTTGCGATTAAGATCAAACGAAATTATGTACAAATGAAAATTCCAAAAAAAAAAAAAAAAAAAAACTGTATATACATACCTACAACACGGACGGTGGTAAAGAGGGTGACAATTCAGTGAAGTAGAAACAAGAAAAAAATTTAAAAAAAAAGGTAATTTCAAAGAATGTGTGAAATTTTTGTGCAGAGTGCGTGATTTGAACACGTGTAATTTTAAGAATTTAAACAATTCTGTTAAAAAACACACACACACATACACACAAAACTTTTTTAACCCACAGCACCCGCTTTATCGTTCATACAATTGAATTTGCACACAATAATTTTTATGCGGCTCCTGCCCCCTCCCTGAGAAAAATGTTTTTTTCAGTTCACCACTTTAATTTCACATTGAATTTTTTAAGTTTTCAAATAATATATCCACCCTTCTAGTAGATTCATACTCCTTCAACAAGAATTCGGTTTCAACCCCTTTTACACACTTTAAAGTGAGCCTAAAGAATGGAGTTGTTAAAATCAAATTCCACAATTTGGAATGCGTTTTATATAATTCTTCGTGTTTTTTTTGGTTTTTTTTTTGGAGAAAACATGGAATTCATTATTGTGAACCAGTAAATAGCAAGGACGAGAAAACTTCTTAATATTACTTTCATTTCCCTTTAAAAAAAAAAAAAAACTTAAGATAATGATTTTTTTTGGTCAGAAACTGATGTTTCTCCTTTAATATAAGCTTCCCCTCGCCCTCAAACATATCCTAATTTTTATCCAAATGAATGTAGAAATATTTTTTTTTTTAAGCTTATGAAGTTTTATCCATTTTTCGTGGTGCGGAGTGAAGTTTGAAAATATATGTTTTACTTTAAAAACATGATCGAATTCCGATACACTTTTACATATATATCCTATTGTTCTTTGCGATTCTGTTGCAACAAAATAAACATACATATACACCACATCCCCCATTTTCAATTGACTTCTTATCTATGGAGATCAGCAAAGGAGGTGGCGAGAGGTACTATTTGATTTAAAACAAAACTATAGAAAACTTGGTAATTTCTTTTTCTTGTTCTCAAAAAAAAAAATATGGGCCCCAGAGAGATTTTATACTTTAAATTCCTTTGGATCCCACATATTAGTCTCAAAAAAGGTTCAAACATACATACACACACACACACATACATAATTAAAACGAAAGAACTTTGCAATTACATATCTTACCGCCCATTTAATCTTTTCTAGGAAAAGAAAAAAAAAACGAACCTTAAAAAGAATTCCTCCACGCATCAGTTTATTTTATAAGTTGGGGAAGGGAAGTATTACAAGGGATATTTTAAGAGTATTATTAAGGAAGTCTTGGGGATTGATTGTGTTAAACAAGTTCATATTAGAGACATATATATAGACGTTGATAGAATGCAAGTGTATTGATTTGTGTGTACAAAAAAAAAACATAAAAAATTTTAAAATAAAAATTCTGCCCGCAGTTTGAGCCTCAAGTTATCTACCAGTCAACGGTCTTAACTAATAGATGGCAGATAGATATTTTGTCTAATTTAATATAGATCATTGGAATGTATTTTATCGAAGACGTATACGTGGTGCGGTATTATTGAATTTAAGATATCTCTCAAAACTGACCGATAAATAGAACATTTACCATACAATCACATAAATAAACTAAACCTTGCGCAAGAAAGGAATATTAAATCCAACTTTTTGGGGGAGAATTTTTCTTTCTACTATCTTGAATAGCTTTACTGTTTTGTTCGTTTATTGTGAGTGAAGATTTTGAGAGAGAAAAAAGAAAAAAAAAATGGCGACAAAGGAAAAAAGTGGAGAACACCGAAAAATTGTATGATGTGGCGCTCCCCGCATTATAAAGAATATTTTGTATTGATACACGTTTTGTATACTAGTCAATGATTATCTCTATCTATTTTCATCTACGAATATTGTATTCGTGTGTGTGTGTGTGTGTGCGAGTGTGAAAGGCAATAATATAAATGGCGCCTCAGGATGTAGAAAGGACTTTGCGCTAATCCCCCACACCCCCTCCTACCCCTCCCCTGGAAGAAACAATTTTATTGTCATTGTTGTTCCTGCTTTGTGCGTCTGCCATTTTCTTTTTTTTTTTAGACAATATTTAAAATTCTTTTAACTAAATAATATTTTACTCTAAAAGTTCTTGAAGATAGAAAGAAATGAAGAGAGAGAGAGAGAGATAGAGAGAAATTGGATAAAGCTGTAATCAAAACAAATGCAATGGAACTTGTTGCAATCGTTTTGTATTGTTTTACACAGGGTCTACATTGGCCAATATTTCTGGTATACCAATTGGCTTACCAGAAATAAAATACTACCAGGTTTTTTTACGTGGGCCAATACTGGTATACCAATTCAGTATCTGACATGCCGTTGAACCGAGAACAGAAAATAAAAATAGCCAAAATATTGGTTTTAAAGTGTCTAATTCAATTCTGTGGCAATATCTTCCCATGCCCCTGTTTTTAAAATCAATTCTTCTATATTTTTCTTCTTTTTCTCGAACATATTTATCAATTTGATAATTTCACTCCGCAAAAATTTAGTTTCCGCCATTTTATTAAATGCAAATGTCAAAAATTGGTATACCAGCACTGTCTACGAAAATGGTATACCAGAATTGTCATGCCAGAAAAATTGGTATACCAGCAGGGTCTACACTAGCTTTTTAGCAACCAATTTTGCTGGTATACCAGATATATTGGCTAATGTAGACCCTGTGTTAGACACATCTAAAAGTTCGGCGACGAAATGAGAAAATAAAAGCTTCATAAAGTTTAAAAAAACATTGCGGCCACAACTAAACGTTCGACGTTATGACATTACCTTAGGCTGAATTATAAGAAAATAAAATTGAAAACTATTTACTAGCATATCGAGACAGTCAAATTGGTGCAGCTAAGGATATGAACAAGACACATTATATCAGTTCTAAAGATAATAACACATAAAAGTGAATATGAAACATGCCTCCAGAATGAAGAAGGCTCGTCTTTTTCAGATCAAAATTGTGATGGATTAATGGCGTTAATAATCCTGTTATTAAATTAAAACAACGAATTGAAGTAGAGAAATATATGGTAGATATTCATGACCCACACAAGATTGCTGTGCCACCAATTATGATGATTATGGAAATATAGCAGATTTCTTTTAAAAGTAGCGTAGCCAGTGAGCGCACACATTTGATGCACATATAGATCTTTACACTACTCCTAGAACTCGATTTACACGGAAAATTGATTCTCCGAAAATGCCGTGCAAATCGTGTAATTTGAAACTAAAATGCAACATTACAAAAAACATAACAAATAGGAAGAAATGTTCTAAAGTGAAATATAGTATCGTGTAAATAGAAATTTTCCCACTTTTCTTCAAATAAAACTTGTGCAATTCGTGTGCCGTATATATAAATCGAGATCTAGGTGTACTCTTATGTGAGTGCATACTAAATTTTTATACATATTACGTCAAATGTTCTTTTTGGATTGCGATTTTTGTACGGAATTACTATCTCTATACATATGGGGTGTTTCAATAAGAACTTTTTTTTAAAATTTGAAATTAAATGCACATTTTGGATGAAAGTTCGGAATTTCTTTATTGAAATATGTTGTAGAGACTACAATTTACGCATGGAAAATAATATTTGCCCAACCACGACCATGTTTTGTAAACATCGATTCCTTTGACAAAATTTTCGAGCACATTTTTGCTTATTAACGTAGCTATTTAAATGAAAATGAGCTTAGT
Source organism: Xylophagus ater (assembly GCA_963422695.1). Taxonomy (NCBI): domain Eukaryota; kingdom Metazoa; phylum Arthropoda; class Insecta; order Diptera; family Xylophagidae; genus Xylophagus; species Xylophagus ater. The sequence goes on from OY730480.1 coordinate 61,510,348, forward strand.
CAAAAAACATGATTTTTTCTGAAAATTCATCACCATGTTCCAATCAGCAAATAGTTGACGTTGAAATTGATCTGCTGGCTTTAGTTCTGGTATCAACTAGACCTTATAAGGGCTTTACAGCCAAATTCTTTCGCAAACTACACCATGTGGTGTTTGTGAACAAGCATATTTGTTGGGAACATCGTGGAATCGATAAATTTGGGTATTCTTCAATACTTCCACTCGCAGCAGCAATATTTTCAGTTGAACGACAGGAACGAGTACGTGTTGTTGTTGCTATGTTATGCATTGAACCAGTATACTCAAAATTTTGCACAAAATTCTTAACTGCAGACTCTGATGGACGATTATAACGACCGAAAATATCTAGGATTTTACGAAATGTGATTTTCACAGATTACCCATTTTCATAATGGATTTGAATTATTTTCATGCGATTTTTGAACGAGATTAAATTCATTATAATAAAATGTAGACCTTCAACCGCAATTATATCAAAAAACTAATTGAGACAACTGTCATTATAAGCAAATACAAGCCTTGTGAAAAAAAAGTTCATATTGAAAAATCCTATATAAGAAGAACTCAAGATGGCGCAACTTTACACCAAATGCGCGCACAGAGAACCCGATGCGCATCTTTAATAGTTTTCTATGAAAATAATTTTTTCCTATTTTCATTTATTTTATTGGAAAAATCCGATCATATAAATTTCTGAGAAAAACTAATTTTCCCTTACTCACAACCGCCAGCCAAATATTCTCATTCCGCGTGCAAATATGAGAAAAATTCATGTTTTTATTCTTTTTCATTTAATATTTGTTTGTTTAAAAAAAAAAAGAAAATTCTATCACAAATTTCTAAGAAGAAAATACAATTTTCCTTTCACCCACTGAGATTGATGAGGTGGTTTGGTGTATGACGACAAGCTCTCACCCACCACAGCCATCGACAAAGTATATAAAATACAAAGTGTTTCAGAAGAATTCATTTTTTTTGTTCCCTTTTTTTTGGATACATGATTTTATACTACGTGTACACTGAAAAAAGAAGAATATCAAAAACCTAGAAATAAAGATATATGACAAGAATATCATCTTCTAGTTCTTTTAACTCCCTCCATTACCCTCTCGCCCCCTCCCCCCCCCATTCATGCACAATCTACTCTGTGTATCCTCTTCATTCTTCTGATGGGGTTGTGTTTTTTTCCATTACTTTTTTTTATTTACTCATATATATATGTATATAAATATACTTCGAATTATGATTCTCTTCTTGTCGTCTTTAAAGTGGGGTGTACACACGATTTTGTGTTGGTTAAAATTAATGCTAGAATGAACAAATATGAAGAAGAAGAAGAAGAAGAAGAAGAAGAAGAAGGAGAAGAACAACAACAACAACAACAACAACAACAACAAAAACAACCCCCACATATATATATATAGATATATATTACCTTTCTACTCCTCCATTTTTCATAGATAAAACTATATACATATATAGTTATAGTATATGGAAAATATACAGTACGAAAAATAGAAATAGAAAACCATCATTGAATCATCCCCAATTTGTTAACAAAAAAAAAAAAAAACTAACCAACCAACCCCCACAAAAAAAGAAAACTGGAATATATTTTGAAGGAAATTCAAAGAGAAAGAGATAAATATATATAAATAGAGCGAATTCAACTACTATACTATACTTATTTTCATGTTTTTCATGATTTCAGCTCCCCAAAAAAGAAAAACAAAAAAAAGTATATGTAGAAAGAAAGCTTAAACAACAAAAACGCATGAATCTCCGCCATTATGCGATTTATATATCCTCTATCTCACCACTCCAAAGTATGCCTTCATCCAAACCCTGGCCTATCTCCCCCACCACTCCTAATATCGGGAGTAGCAGTAGGCCGGGACAGGAAGACCCCGTTTTTTTTTTTTTTTTGTACGAGAATATTTTCTATATGAATATATATATTTTCTTATGGTTTTTTTTTTTAAATTTATTGTAAATTACTAATTTTAAAGAACAAATATAATTGCTGAATTCGTAAAAATTTACGGGCTGGGCCCTTTATTTTAACGTAATTTTTTTTTTCTTCCTTTTTCAAAATCAATAAGGCTTTCGGTTCTTCTTTTAATCTAAGTGAGCCCAAAAAAAGGTATATATATATAGTTTATAAAAAAAAAAAAAAACTGTATCTTCTCTCCACACAAGGTCTTGAAAGAAAATTAATCTAAATCTAATCTGGATGTTGTTTAAAAAGGAAAAAAAAAAACTAAACTAAACTATATCATACGAGGTGTGCCGACAGCAGCAGCTGAACCAAAAAAAAAAAAAAAAACAAAAACAGAAAAAATATCTTTTCTCTTCTTCAAGATTATAATCCTCTTCAGAAAAGTTTTTTTGAAATTGAGATATTCAAAACCGTACATTAAAACTATTTTAGACAAGCGAAAAAAAAAAGAAAAAGCAGAAGCAGCAACATTATTAAAGTATATATGTATCATCCACAAAGCCGAAAAAAAAAAAAAAATAAATAAACCAAAAAAGTAATATGTGTGTAACCGTATTTAGAAATGAAACCTCTTCAAAAAACGAAAGAAAAAAAAAGAATAGAGTACATTTTTCGAGAGATAATCTTAAGAAGGGTATTAATATCTTTCGGTATTTTTCATTTTTCTATTATTATATTTTTATCTTAGTTTATTTCTTATTCAAAAGAAACAACACACGCACACACACTAAAAAAAAATATAGATCTATCGAAATATGAATATTTAATAAAAAAAATTTAAAAAAAAATTCAAAATTCCCTTTAATTTACAACAAATCAGCTTAATTCAGCGGATTATTAATTTTAATTCAGCATTTTCAAATGTAATTCAGCTCATTTTAAATCTCTAATATTCATAAAACCAAAAATTTCGAATCATATAAAAATATCTGACATTCAAATTTTATTATGAAATTCGTTGAAAAATACATTTTCAAAAAAAAAAAAAACGCACACTAAAATTATGAAATCAACTTATTATGTTGTTGTTATTTTTTTTTGCTCTCCCAGTTATATTATTAACCGTCTCGATTCTTAAAACATTCTTATCGAAACGATTTACATTTGAATTTGAAATTGAAACCTTTTCGGTTTTTTTTTTTGTTGTTGTTCTTGTGAACTGACCTCTTATCGAACAACAATTTAAATATACAACAAAAAGGTATTTCTTATATTATATTCTAAATATCTTCTTTTTTTTTCTTTTTTTTCCTCAAAATTCTTATTCACCCCTCTTTTCCACCAATCGTTTCTCTTTCGGTCAAAAAATAATCTATATTAAAATATAATAACAACAATTTAACAGGCAAAGAAAAAAAAAACCGAAACAAAACAAGAAAAAGAAATCTCTGCCTTTCTTATTGTGACAATAGTTATATGCGGTGTTTTAATCCCATCGAGTGGATTTCTTTCAAAAAAAAAAAAAAAAAAACAACGAAACAACAAGATCCCAGCAACACAGAGAGAACATCTCTACTTAAGGAGATTAAACGTAATATATATGTATGTATAGTCCCCAACATACACTGTAGGTACTTATTCAGCAATGAACAAAAAAAATAATAAAACGACAAAATCCTTTTTTTATTCGCCACATAAAACATATAACATAAAATATATTACAAATTTAAATTGAATTTCTGCGCAACATCAAACCACTGCGTAAATCAGTGGTGTCGAATTTTGTGATAAAGAATATCAATAATAGAAAAGATAGAATAAGAAAGGATTTATCGAAACGAACCTTACCCCACGACTCCACTGGACCTATTTCAAGACATATTTTCAGTCCGACTGAAAATATGTCTTGAAATAAGTCGAATGGAGTCGTGGGGTTACTATATACATATGTTTTCCTTTTCTTTTTTTAATGACGTTTGACATACATACCGCTGTGTTCAAAACGTAAGGTGAATTTTGTTATAAAATTAAAAATTTTTATTTATTCTTCCAAATCGATTTCGCCCCCCTCAAAATAATCCCCCCCAGCTACAATACACTTATGCCAACGTTTTTTCCAATCTTTGAAGCATGCTAAAAAGTCGTCCAAAGGTTTAGTCTTCAATGCGCGTAGCGATTCACGTTTGATCTTTTCAGTCGACTCAAAACGATTTCCCCGGAGTGGTCTTTTGAGCTTTGGGAACAGCCAGAAGTCACACGGTGCTAAATCAGGCGAATACGGCGGTTGTGGTGCGACATGAGTGGAGTTTTTGGCGAAAAACTCACGCTCTTTTTCGAAAAAATTGAGAAATTTTGGCACCAAACGCGATTTGACTCTTCTGAGGCACAAATGATCCTTCAAAATTGCTTGCACTGATCCAATTGATATTGCAAGCATGTCGGCAAGGTGTCGAATTGTTAATCGACTATTTTCGAGCACCAATTCTTTGATTTTCTTGATGTGTTGCTCATCAATTGACGTCGATGGTCGTCCAGAGCGTTCCAAGTCATCAACACATTCTCTGCCTTCTTTGAAGTCTTTGTACCACTTGTAAACATTTTTCTGTGACATAGTCTCGTCACCGAAGGCCGTTTCAGCGGCGCAAATTTCATTCCGCAAGCGAAATTTAATCCGACATCGGAAAAATCGCCAAATTCACTTTTCTTTGTTCACAAAACCAAGCGTAAACTAGAAACTAATGATGATATTGACATGTAATTTGTCACAGATGTCACTAACAGTCCTACCACTTTGTCCGATTCGGTTAACGTGGGAAGTTTAAATTAAAAATTGACCTTACCTTTTGATCATAGTGGTATATATGAACTTCAATTATGTATAGAAATTTAAGCGTTATATTCACAACGTATCAAAAGTAGCATAGCCCGAGCAAAACAATAAAGCGAATACAGATCATCGACAGACTAGTTGAGGAGAAGGAAAGCTGACTAAAAAAGGTTAAAAAACATATAGTAACTTCAAATCGGCCTATAACCGATTTTTTGATGCCCTATGGTAGAAATAGGACAGAAAAACAGTCATAACTAACAGTATTTCAAACTTTTCCTTCATAACTTTGTTTCCTCTTTTCAAATTTACCTCTAATTTACAGGTAACCTAGACCTTAATAGCATAAATCAAATCTTCAAATTTTATTTAAGGCAGTCTATTAGTTTTTAAGGTACATCAAAAAAACTTTATGGACAGACTTATTTTCTCCTAGGATTATTTCTTTCTCCACTATCCTTGAACCGATTTTGCTGAAATTTAACATGGTATCGTCTATTTACGTATTTAATTAACATAATTAATTTAAACAAAATTGATTCACAAATTTTCCACTTAAATCCAAAAAACTATATAAAAAAAACGACAAAACGTTTTGGTCACTCTGGCTTTTGTTCCCTCTCCTTCGGTCGATTCTGCTGAAATGCAATACCAAACCCAATTAAGGAATACCCAACTCACAATCTAAATTTCAACAAAATCGGATAACGCGTTTTTAAGTTATCTTGTCCACAGACGGACGGACGGACATGCACAAATCGATATAACTTTTGATTCCCTGTATAACCATACCCTTGAAATTGTTCTACGATGATTATTTCTAGTGACAAAACTAATATACCCTCTGGTGGTACCTACCATAGGGCATAATTAGTGTAAATAGGAAGTAAGTCCATTAATGTAATCTGGTTAAATATTAGTAGAGTTAGTACGTCCCGCGCTTGCACCATCCAAAATACTGATATTAATATACAAACAGAAGCTTTTTTTTAAATTTATTATTATTTAAAGAAATTCCTTAATCGCCCTATTCGGAAATAGAAGATATATGCATAAGCATTAAGCTCCGTCCTCAGTCGAGTGAGAGACTCGTACATTCCGTAATTACTTGAGTCGTAAAATGATATGGCTAATACATTTGTGGACCTTGAACTATATTGGTTAGTCCAAAAAGGAAAATGTGAACCATTGATATTACCGGAGATAAGCTTTTGAAGAGGACTTTAGTTAAATTTTTCTTTATGAAAAATTATAGGAAATGCTGTAACAACGAATAGTATAGAAATCGTTATAAAGCAAAGATTACTGATTTTTTTTTTATGGTGGTCTACGTCCTTTTTTTTGCAATTTAAAACATCGTTAAGCGTTCAATTACAAACATAATTTCTAACAATATAAATTTTGAATATGATTAGATGGTTTTCACAATCACAATGGTTATATATGCATGCAGATATAAATGGGTTGCGCAAAACCATTTAAATCGCGTCGTGTCTGCTGCTAAGCAGATGGAACACTTTTACTTTAGAGACTGTACCTTCTTTAAGGGTTATCTGTGAGATGTGGCAGTTGACGTGAACACCCATTTCAGACACACAAAATATATAATGTTCGAGCTGCTTAATAGAAAAAATTAAAGCCACGATAGATGTGAAATGTTATATACAAAATTATCATATTCGTATCGGATTACCTGCGTAAATGTATAGTCGGTTGGCGAACATTTAAATGCACAGAAAAATTGTGTACTTATTGGTTATAGTTTTTACAACTTCATTTTAATCGCAACAGTTGAATTTTCTGTTGTTACAACTAAAGTTCAATTGCTATACAACTCACATTCAGTTGTCACAACTGGCCAATAACTTCATATAGTATATGTATATACATTCTGTCAAATAAGTATCGGGAATTGTTCATATAAAAAAACAAGCGTGCAAAGTATGAAGATAAGTTAGTATTAATGTACCTAATTGTCATGCAAAAATTTGGCGTGATTTATCAATCAATATCTTTAGAATTGTTGCTTTTGTTAGTTGAGTTCAAATGTACTCTGCGAGTTTTCTTAAATTTTCTTGAAAAAGAAGTTGTTAGAGACACATTTCAACAAGCCAATTTGTATCCTACATTCATGAGACACATCATATCGGGTGACAAGACATGGATTTATGAGTTTGATATGCAAACTAGCCAACCAGGCTTGAGAATGGCGTTTCGACAACAAGCGGAAACCGATAAAAAAAAATACATCAACGTCACTCGAACCTTCATCAGGTTGATTATTTTCTTTGACTGACTCGTGGTGTTGTTCACACGAAATTCCTCCCAGAGGGATAAGCAATTTACAAACAATATTATCTGGGGTGTTATGAAGTCTTTGAGAGAGAATGTTTGTCGGAAAAGCCCAGATTCATAGAGGAAGTCATGGATTTTGCATCGATAATCTCGCCGTCTTACATATCGATAGTTGTACGCAAATTTTTGACACAAAATTTAACAAATGTCATCGATCAAGCACCGTTTTCGCCAGATTTTGGTTCCCTGTGACTTTTTCACTTCTCCCGGTTAAAATTATCAGTTCGTGGAACAAGTTTTGAGTCACGTTTTGAAGTCTAAAACATAATTCGCGGAAATGCGCTGGAGGCTATACCGGAAAATTCATATAAGAAGTGTTTCGACGATCGGATTAATCTATCGCATCAAGGAGACAAAATAGATTTTAATGATTAATTGAACATATTGTATTTTATTGGCAAGTTACGGGTACTTTTTTGACGGAATGTAAATATATACTAGAATGTGTTCCCTGAAACTTCGTTTTGGGAAATCTGTATAAATTTCAAAAGTTTTTTATGTTAGATGATTTTTCTTCCTTGTATATGATTTTTAAATTACGAAAAAAAAACAAGTCCTACATAAACGTGTGGGTCCCCGCATTTTCGGTGTATATCCCCCCCCCCTCTCCGAAAACATATGTTTTTCAAATTTGATTTAATTCTAAAATAACATAAAATTATTTATGCAACTTTTGGGGAACATGTTTTTCTTTTTTCTCGAAGAAAAACACAACAACATGAAAAAGTTAACCTCAAATTAATAATACAAGCCCTTTTTTGTATTTTTATTTTTGGGTTGTTGTTTACTTTTGGATCCTTTTTTCGTTTTTTCTTCCTGCTACACATAACCAATAAGACCAACAAAAAAAAGGGCCCTTGTATTATTTTAAATATATACATTTTCTTCAAATTAATTTAAATAAACCAACAAAAAAGGCGTGGTAAAATATATAAAATTTATAGAAACCACAACCGAAAAAAAAACACCTTCTTGAAGGAGAGAGGGGCCCTCCAAGGGTCAAAAAAAAGGAAAACACAAAAACATTATTCTAAATTTTTTAAATTAGTTGTAAAATAATTCGTTCGTCTATTTTTCGGCGCTTTTCTTTCGAACGAAGGAAATCCAAGGGACGACTATGTAATATGGGGCGTGTTTGTTTTTGAGAAACATAATTTGTTCAAGTTGCATAAAAACCCATGTTGTAAAAGAAAAACATAAACAAAACAAATATTGTTTCACATATATGTAAAATTTTTGTTATTGTTGTAAATATGATAAAAATATGCGCGAAACTTTTAGAACTGAAATGACGGATAGTGACGGATGGTGAAAATGGAAAAGTTAAAAATATAAGTAATTACTTAAAAATTCTCATTATATATAATGAAACGCGATAATCTTTTGTTTTTCGGACATACTTATAGATAGTATTATATTTTTCTTTGCAAAATCTTCTTGTTCCTTCGCATTTATACTTTCTTTTCTTTTTCTCGGTTTTTGCTCTTTCTTTTATTTATCTCAATCATCATTTTACCACGTTTTCATTAACTCGCTTTCTTGTTTGTTTGTTTGTTTGTTTGTTTGTTTGTCCAGTACAAATCTTGCAATCGATTTCCCGACTAGCTAGACATTTGAATAGTTCGGAACACGATGACAATGCATTCTTTTAATATTCTTTTATCCATCTTTAAGCAAAATTGAATTCATTTTCAGTAAATTATTGGTTTTGTATGGAAAGGTAGTTCGGAAAAAATCCACAAGGCGCTTCAATCGAATTCAATGCTTGCACTTTTACAGAAAATTTAAAAGCATGGTATACAAAAAGTTCTTTTTATCTTGTAATTATGGTATTTGATTATCTTTTCATTCCTAATTTTTATTCCAAATCTTTCTTTTGGCGGGTTCTGCTTGTTTTAGTTTAGTTATTTGCCGCACTAGTTGTAGAAACGTGCCGGTGACCAAGAATATACTAGCTGCGGACGGTTTTCTGTGCTATAATCTAATTTTTTTTTAACTTTTTCATTGCTCTTCTCTATTCTATATATTTGTTTGCAGTTTTTTTTTACTCCACAAATTTTTAGTTACGTTTTTTAAACTTTTGCTTTCGACTTTTTTTAATTTACATCTTATACCTTTTCTTCTTTACTTTCTTTTTCTTTTGCAGAATATAATTTGAAATTTTCCCAAAACGAAAATCTTAAAAAAAAAAAAATTGACAACAAAAAATGCCAGCGAATTGACTCCGAATTTTTTTATGAAAATTCATATGAAGAAAATATATGTATGTATGTCCAACAGGTACGACAGGTACGACTACAATAAAAGAGCAATAACTCACACACAGGGTTGTTGTGCGCAATGAAGTTTGAATTCTTGCATTTGGATTGGTTCAAAAGAATCCACCAATAACGGATAACATTTGGATTTGTATGATATTACTTCAGCTAATATAAAAGAAAACTAGCAAAGTGGGACAATAAAAAACAAAACAAAAACTCCCACAACAAATCAAAATGATAAAACAAAACAGAAGAGAGTAAAATATAAAAGAAAGGTCAAAAAAGAAAAGCCAAAAAAAGAAAAACAAAAATCCAATTCGTTATGAATGAAAATGAAAGGAGAGTGAACCGATTATAGTCTCGTCCAAACTTTATTATTTTGTTATCATTTCTTTCAAATAGGAAACCATGTGTTTTGGTTTGTTTTCGAAATTGGGGAAGAAGCATTTAATAAAAGGGTCTTAAATTCGAGAAAGAAGTATTTCGAGATGGTTTTTAGTATTTTTACATTAGTCTTTCTGGCTTTGTTTTACGAATCTTTCGGAATCCAACTTAGACGTGGGACTTTAATGAGAAAGGTATCTAACTACAAGTATATTATCAGTCAAACGTTCTAGATTTTATGTCAGACTTTACTAAAATGGAGAATGATTGATGATAGCTAACTTCAAAGGATAAACAAAAAAATGTCTGTTCGTATGTCTCAAAGGTTTTTTTTTTTTAAGAATTGTGCAATTTAAGTCAAATTATTAAATTTAAATCAAATTTCGCATTTCTAAGAAATTTATAAACTGTCTGTTTGTTTGTCCTATTTTCCTGTTCTTTCTCCAATTCACCTATATCATCATAATTCGATAAAATTTGATAAGAGTACAAGAAAAAACAAAATAGTTAAAAAAATAGAAAATGTCTGTTCGTCTGTCACATTTTTTTTTGTTTCGCTCAATTTAAGCTAAATAATTATATTTTGACAACAAAAAATATTGTACATAAATTGTATAAAAAAAAGAAAAATCTATTTTCCTTTATGGACACGGGATGAATTTCGTGGAGTCTTTAAAAAAAATTTTCACCGTTTTCTTCATCTCGCATCCGCGGTTTTTTTTGACAAAAAAACCAAAGTTTATATATTTAAGAAAAAAAAATTCAAATACTTACACTTGGAATATTATCCGAATTACAAACAGCTTCTGACAATAATCGATCACGTATTTCCCATGCGAAAATGCTCGGACATTCACGTTTATAATCAGCAATTTTTTGTACAACTGGTGTTGTTGCAACACGTGGTTTTGATCCACCGATTGCACGTGGTTTTATTGATCCCGTTTCATAATATCTTGATTTTTTTTTTTTTGATTTTTTGAATTTGAAGAGAAATAAAAGAAGATTAATTAATTGCAATATGTTATAATTTTTTTTTTTAATTATTTTTGCTAGAGTTGAGGTGTTATATGGTGTATGGGAATGGAGATGATGGGATAATGGGATTGATATTTGCCATATATATATATGTGAAATGTTTACCTTCCTAAAATTTTACTAACACATCCATTTGATACTTGTAGTATCCGTGATATATCACATGGTCGGGCACCGGAATGTGCTAGTTCAACGATTTTTTGTCGGGTCGAATCCGGTAACGGGCGTCCATTAACATAAACGCCACCCAATTGATTGATACCGCTATGGCCAGCTGTTGAACATCCGAATAGGGCACTTTGACTAACTGACGTCGCATGCCCATGCATTATGTGTTCTGTATGATGAACAAGCATTTCTGTTTTTTGTTTTTTTTTTTTGGTGGAATTTTTGTTTTTGTTTGTGTTATATATTTATATATATATATATATAGAAGTAAGTTTTGCTAAAGTCAAAAGGAAAAAAAAAACAACACAACAAAACTACCCAAAAAAAAAAGAAAATGAAAAGAAATTCTTAAAATTGATTTCCCTTTTTTTAGTATTTTTTCGTTTGTTCTAAATTCACTCACTCGAATTTTCCGCGAAAAAAACACAATACACAATAAACAATATTAAAGTCAACAAAAAGAAAGCTTCTCCTACTTCTGCCACCAAATTTTTTTTCCGTGCGAAAAATAAACAAATCCCAATCAAAACTTAAAAATCTATCAAGAATTGCTGAATTGATAGCAAATTAATTCCTTCGCGATATTTTCGTTTCAGTTTTTAAAGTACCTATTTTTTTTCTCTTCTTTAACGTATGAGATATGTGCGTATTGGCAAGATGAGAAAGATTAATTTTTGTAAAAATTTTTCATGCGTATAAAAATACATTTCTGGGGTTTTATTCTTTCTCGGTAGATCTCTCCTCCTTCCCAACAAAAAATAAAATAAAAAATAAACAACAAGAAAATGCATTAATATTAAAAAAAAAGTCCAATCAACCAACCAACCAACATCATCCATTTTTTCTTCTTCTTTTGTCATCGTATGTCTGTTTGTGTGTTTTTTTTTTTGTTGTTGTGTAATTCTGAGAAACAAAAAAAAGAATTTCCATTTTGTTTGACATGCAGCCGAAGAAAAAAGTGCATATGGAAATGCTACACCAACAACAACATAGAGAAAAAAAGGATAATAAATACATATGTATATGAATAGCGCGTTGCTTGTTGAAAAAATGAAACTTCAAAATAGATAAACAACCAAAAAGAAAGACAGAGAGAGAGAGAGCGAGAGAGAGAGGGCAAGGACAAGGGGAAGAATGGATTCCGGAAAAAACGAGATAAAGGAACAATCAGAACCAAGAAAGAAAGAGAACGCAAGAAAACAGGACCTCCTCTTTTTTATTCATTTCCCTTTTGAGAAAATATAAATATTTCCATAATAAAAAAAAACATGTTGTATTACGCGAGCATGCGTTCCACACGCAACAAATTCTACAACATATTAGAACAACACAACACAATAAGAAAAGAAGAGAAACGAAAAAACACGCAGGAATTGAATGTGAAAGAAAGAAATAGAGAACAGAGAGATAGAAGAAGAACAAGTAGAAGAAGATAAAGTGTACAGAATGAAAATTTATCATATACACCTTCCCCCACCCCCCCACCATAATACCACGCAGAACAAGAAAACATTATTTGTTTATTATTTCTGTTTTTTTTTTCTTTTTTTTTCAAAGAACATTTTTTTGATTTCTTAGGAGGCGGGATTTTGTTTTCGACCTTTGACGAGTTTTACAAGTGTTTGCGCGCGAGTCATACCGTTATTATCAGTAGTGTCACATCCCCCTTCACACTGGCCCCCAAACGAAATCCCACGCACGAAGGAAAATCTTTATTTCGGTGTTGTTGGTTTGCTTTTTGTTTTTTTTTCCAGAATAATTTCGGGCGTAACCAGGCGGAAAAATACGCACGCCGGTAGTAACGAATAAAAACGCAAAGAACCCTTTTTTACTGAAGAAGAAGGAAAACAAAAAAGAAGAAGAAGAAGAAGAAGAAGAAGAATAAGAAAAGAAGAAGTTAAATCAATGAAACAAACATTACGCAACAAATACAACAACAAGAAAAAAGGCAGACCAGGATGAGAAATAAAAAAGGGGAGCACAAATCAAAGGAATGGAAGCACCAGAAAGAGAGAATGTAAATTTATTTCATTTTCGACAAAAATACCAAAAAAACTTAAGATTTTCTTCTTTTTTTTTAAACAGAAAAATTTTCGCTTTTCATGGGAGTGGGGCTGAAACCCTTTCGGTTATTTTTCTTTTATTAGAAAAAAAAAAAACAAAAATGAATAAGAAAACACAAAAATGAAGAAGAAAACACAAAAACCTTCTAGTATAATAATTTCAAATAATAATAGAGTTCTTTTGTTTTATGTAATGGGCTTGCATTTGAAAATAATTGATGGTACGAGGTGGGCCTCAGAAAACGCAGTATACGCAAGCAGATTGATTTGCTCTCTCTCTTAGGGATATATATTTCAGATAACTATAAAACTGTTATGAGAGAATTGAACGTGTGTCCAGCGACATGAAGTTCTAAAAAAAATTTAAAGCTACACCAATTTAGGAACTTATATTTCGGGTATTTTTCATTCTCATATAGTCTTGAAATCAATCATTTCATGTAGTATAAAGGTTCCAAAATTCCAGAAGAAGAAATTATCATTTATTTGGAAAACATAAAGCAACAAAAAAATTTAACGTCTGTTCGTTTGTCCTAATTTGAAGAAAAAGCACGGAGAGATGTGTAAGAACATATGTATAAAATAATATGTTTCTAATATTAAACAAGTCGTATAATAGAAACTTTATATATCATTAAACAACTCCACGAATAAATCACGAATTAGATATTGAAAATCATGATAAAGAAGCCAACAGTTTAGAGCAGTGTTTCCCAACGTGGGGCCCACGCCCCACAGGGGGCAATTTGATTGTTAAGGGGGGCAATTCGAAAATGGACATGACACGAGTTTAACCCTTTCGCTCCGGGCCATTTAAATGCAATGCTACATTTCGGTGCCAAATTTAGTTTCTTAAGTGAACAATTCAATTTTTTAATATTAAAAATTATGTATTTTACATAGGGGGGGGGGGCATAAGAATTTTAGAAAGGCTAAGATGGTGCATGGCACAAAAAAGGTTGGGAAACACTGGTTTAGACAGTCTTTTGTATACTCCTTCATTTGCTTAAATAAGTAGAGTACGTAAACTAAATTAATCCATGGGTAGACGAGCTTAAGTCACCGCATACTTATCATACTAATAGCGAAACATCTATGAATCTCGAACTCAAGACAAAAATTCTGGCCATTATAACAGAAGTTTAGATACAATCGATAGTTAAATTCAGGAAGCATATATAATGGTTTCATTTGAAACGGAAAAATACTACTAAAATTAGAAAAACATAGAGAAAATTAATGGTCTCGCTCACTTCCTCGAAGGCCCTGGAGACGAAGCATATAGTCATAGTCAAAGAAGCCAACTCAATAGAAGATTACGAAACCGTTACCATCTTCATTTCCGATTCCTAGAAAAAAAACCAATAAGAGAATTCATGTTATCAGTTTTGAATCTTCGTTGGGAATTCGATCATTATCAAGAGTTAATTTAATTTTAAAATTTGATTATACTGCATGAAAACTAGGGTGAAAATTGTAATTTCACTCCCTCTATGGTAACTACATAAGGAAAGTCATTCCATAACAAGAATATATATATATCAAGTCCAGAGCAAATACTATATTCAAACTAGATGAAAACAAAGCTAGCTGATTGTATCAGCATTCAGTAGTCAAAAGCAGAAGTGTTTAATCACCCAGAAACATGAGTTATTCAGCAGTACGAATATAGATCCCAAGACTTTGGTGTCTTTTCTTGAAAATATTATATACTAAAAAAATCCTAACAGACAATATTTGTTACTGAATTTGTTTGACTGTGATTTGAACTCCACATACCACTCGGAAAACTATAGATCTTATTAAGAGCTAAGAGAGCGAGTGTGCTGGAATATACTTAACAAAAAAGAAAGCAAAAAAGCCGCCAAAATAAAAGAATTTGGATCATATTATAAGCAAAAATAATTTAAAAGAAAAACAAATATATACTATATAAGAAGATCAATTTGGCGAAAGATCCTTCTGCATGGATTATCCTCAAAGAAAATCGAAATGAATATTAAAACTTTTTTTTTGGTTTTATTTAAAGATAGTGTTGTAGAAAAGGTTACCCATAGGAGAAGAAAAAAAAACACTACTTGTATAGAAATAAAAGAATATATATGTATCAACAAAATAATCACACCGTAAAATATGCCGAAGATCTTCCACAATAACAAAAGCAAACGGACAAAAAAAAGGATCAAGGCGGTTTATTTCGATATTTTCTTTTGAAAACAGATTAACCCCGAGAGAACAATGGCGACAAAAGACCGCACAAATGTTTGAAACTATACCAACAGAATTAGTTGCATTTTCGGCATGAAATTGAAATGACTTCCTTGTGTTTTCACTTTTTTTTAAGATCATCTTAAGATCGATTTTCATAGACGCAAACCAGAAAAAAAAAGAAAAAATTTGTGTAACGGATAGACGATCCGTAATATGCCGAAATTTTTAGTATACAAACAGAGAACTCTGAATTCCAAAGTTATTATACATTATTGAAGATCCATAGGGAATTACAATAATGCTATAATAAAGCAATAATAAAGAATAATTGGTCCGTAGTTTTTTCCGAGAAAAAAAAGGTCACACAGAAACTGTTACTACCAGGTTCGGCAATTGAAGTGTCCACCTAATTCAAATCGCTGTCAAATGTAAACCGCACATCTTGTAATACTAAAATTTAACATGAATGTTGCTTGACATATTGTCTGTCAGTAGTAAAAATTATTTGTTAGTGAAAAGAGGCGTTCTTATTTTTTGGTACAATTTACCTTAAATGAAATTCAATTGTTGCACTTCATTTGATTGGAAAGTCAAACATCGTCAATTCGGATCGAGTTAAATCAGATGAATTTGAGTGGGAAGTTTGTGTATCGTACCATTAAACGATTCGACTGGAAGCATAAAAAAACGCTACGACGAAGGCCGACGATACACTGCAACTACTTGAGAAATCGTAAATAAAGTGCGTAATCGGTTGTATCGTAATCCGGAGCGGAGTTCAGCAACAATAGCAAATTAATTGAAAATAAGCGATAGAAGTGTTCGGCGAATCATGAAAAATAAGCTGAGAAAACAAAATTGTCAGGAACTAACTTATGCTGAAAAAAAAATCGATTCGAAATATCGTCGCTCGTGGTGATTTACCCAATTTGATATTTTCAGGTGAGAAAACATTCTGCATTGAACAATTTGTCAACAAACAAAACGATCGTGTTTGGTTAAAGAGACGTTTCGATGATAATTCTGAGCATTTCAGAGTCACAAGACAACAAGGTGAAAAAGATTTGACTCGTGAATTGGAACCGTTTAAGCCAAGACATCGTCCGAGCATCGTGTGCGTCGTTTAAAAGGAGATTGAATCTGTAGTGGTTAAAGCAAAAGGCGTTTACATAGCACATTCGAATAATTGTAAAATTATTTATGTATTATAAATTATCATTTCCATAAATTCTAATAAACAAACAAATTACAGCGTTTTTAAATCACTTAAATTGCCGGACTCGGTAGTGCTGTCTCTACGCTAGAAACTGTTATATCCTGGCACTCGAGAACAGTCTTAGCATGCGATACAGCCATTAAGTAAACAAACGTAATTATGCAATGGCATTTTTCTTAATGATGTCTAAGAGATATAATAAATGTCAGAAAAAGAATTAAAATAGGTTTTATAGGTTTGGAGATCTTCCAATTGAAATGTTTGGAATGTTTTCTATACGTACTTTAGTCGGCGGATTAATGAATTTTAAACGATTATGCACATTATATGACTTCGGCTGGCTAAATTTTAATTAATAAATAAAAAACGAAAAACAAAAAAAGTGTGAATTCGCACATTTTTTTCAAATGACATAAAATTCCGTAACCAATAAAAATATAGTATGGGTATATGTGCATTATTGTGCGCGGAAAATGCAAAAAAAAAAAACGGGTGAACATAAAATTACGCGTCTATCAAAATTAAAGTTTTAACAAACAAAACAAAATAATACAATAATAAAGAAACAAACGATAAACGTGATAAATTTCATGTAATTGAACCATCATCATTATTATTATCGTCAGTTACACCACTCATCCCACTTCTGATAATCTCACACCAAACGCGTGGCACAACTCTTGAATTTGAAATGAAAATAGTTTTCTGTATTAAATGCGAATTTATTTATTCTGTGGGATATTATTTTTCGAGTTTCGAGTTTTCCGATGGAATCAGTTTCTCCATTTTTCTTTGCCCACACGTCGCACCGTTCTTAATTGCTTCATATATGTACATTTCCGAACGTAATTTAAACGTTTAAAAGCACACCAAATTCAAAAATTTTGTTGCAGGACTTTCGTTTTTTTTTAAGAAAGTTTAGTCCCAAACATACGCACACACACACACACGCTGATATTGGTGGTACAACTAGGAAAAAACCCTTTTTGAAAACATTTTTATTATCGTTTTATAGTTCTTCTAAATTTTTATTTTTTTATTGATGTCTCGGGACACTTCTTCCCTATATATATATATAATTGTGTTCTTGATCATTTCGTTCTCTCTCTCTCTCTCTCTCTCTGTCGTCTGTCGCCATCGGTTATTCACCAAACGACCAGCCGCCCAGGAGGAATGTAAGTGACATGCGGTAAGACACGTTTTAGTCACGTTTTAGAGATTTCTCAATTTCGTTCGAAGTTTTTTTTTATTACTTTTTTCTCATTTTGAATTGGGATGAATTCGAATGTGGGTGGTTGGTTATTTGGTTGAATGGTGATTTTGAAACGACGTAATTTAGTTCTTATCCTTTTATTTCTACTATCTCGGTCTCTCTCTCTCTCTCTATATATATATATATATATTATATATTGCTTTACAAAGATCCTGAACGCGTGCACATAAAAAAAAAGTAAATTTGATGATGAAGTTGTTGAGTTTGAAGTCTTTTTTCTTTAGATTTAATGTGCGTGTAAAAGATATGGCTTTAATAGCGCGAAAAACAGCCATTGGGTTAGTAGTTGGGGTGGGTCATTTAGGGGGCAAAAAAGGAAAGAAGAGAAAAGGGATAATATTAAGATTTAACACATTATTGTTTGTTTGTTTGTGTGTGTGTGTGTGTGTGTTGGGGTTTTATTAATTCGTTCAAAAACGACTTGTCAAGTTCAAAAAGAAAGGCGCTGAAATCTCAACTTATTACACACAACAAAAAAAACGAAAAGAGTGAAAATCCAACTTAACTATATATATAATAATATATATAATAATTTGTACCAAAGGGATCAGTTTTTTGTAATTTTATAGAATGTCCCAGAAAATTAATAATTTCGAAGCTTATTTTCATTATCATTTGAATATATGTAAACAAGGATACTGTATAACGTCAATTATACCCCGTAAAACGTAATCTCCAGTATGTTGTTATTTGCCAACAAATTAATCAATCCGTAATTTTTTTTTTTGGGCAAACGGGTTCAGGTAAAATAGAGCCAGCAGCATTAACGGCATTAGCATTACATTTGGTAAACAATTATAATTTTGACTCCATGCCTATCAGATTCGACAACGGTTTCCGTGCTTTTTTTCTGTGTAGAGCTAATTTAAAGAAGCGGTTATACATATATCAACGACCTGAACCCAATCCACCAAAATTCTTCAAAGTAAAAACGTTCTCGAAGTGTTCGATACCAGAAACTTAAACGGAAATTAACTGGAAAGAATCGGTATTTACCATAACTTGAAATTAATATTAAGTTGCATTTCCACCAAATGCGCAAATAGCGCGTACGCATTCTGTGTTCGATTTTGTATGTATGTCGTTCCCACCAAAAATGATTGTCGCGTACAGTTCATGGGCTAGCTCACGCACATGAACGTTTCGTGGAGACTTGCGAAGTTTGAATACTGAAGCAAAATGTGGGTGTGCTCGTCGATGATTTTCATAATTCAGAGTGATAGTCTGAAGAGATATAGAAATTTTTATTTGAAGGTAATGACTGAAAATGACCTCGATGGATTTTAATAAAAAAATTAAAAGAGGAGGAATTAATTGTTTCCTAAAAAAAAGAAAAAGAGATTTTAAAACATGAAAAACCAAAAGAAAAACACCAGAACAAACATCGAAGCAAACAGTTGTAGTTTCCATCGCGTTCGGCTCGCGAATATCGTTTTGCTTCCACGCGCACACCTTTTTCGGTGGGAACTGATCGGCAAACATTTACACGTTCAAATTGTGCGTTGCTTTTTCAGTGGGGACAAACGGCGCGTTCAGAGCACGCTGCAACCACGGGCATCTTTAGAAGTAACAAGTATCGAAATCTTTTTTGGTTTTTTTGGTCTCTTCGGCGGACATGTGTAACGTATGCGAAGAAATATTAAAAGGCTTTTTTTCTTTTTCTAATTTATTATATTTATTACAAAACCTATTAAAAATATATTGACACGTTTTTTTCTTCAACCTATTACAAAACAAAAAAATCAAAATAAATAAAATTTCGACAAAAATTATGATTGATGAGAAAACAGCGGGCCAAAATCAGAATAAGGGGACAGACAAGAATAAAAAAAGAGGATATTTATTCGGTTCATAAATTAGGGAATCTCAAAAGAAAATTAAAAAAAAAAAACAGCGCGAATTTAAATATTTCATATACCGGGTCCGACAATTGAAGTGTCCTTCTAATTCAAATCGTTGTCAAATGTAAATCGCACATCTGGCAATACTAAAATTTGACATGAATGTTGCTTGACATATCTGTCAGTAGTAAAAATTATTCGTTGGTGAAAAGTCGCGTTCTTATTTTTTGTATGATGGACCTTAAATGAAATTCAATTGTTGCGCTTCATGAATTTCGATATTTGACTTTCCAATCAAGTCAAATATCGAAATTTACCGTATTCACCAATCTGAATCCGTTTGGATTATTCCATTTGGGGAATTTTACAAATAGCGTCTTGCAAATAAAAAAACACACACAACTTTGGTCGGTTTAGAAAAAGATTTGACTCGTGAATTGGAATGGTTTAAGCCAACACATCGTGCGAGCATCGTGTGCATCATGAAAAAAGAGATTAAAGCTGTGATGGTTAAGGCAAAAGGCGGTTACATACCACATTCGAATAATTGTAAAATTTTTTATGTATAATAAACTATCATTTCCATAAATTCTAATAAACAAAAAAATTACAAAGTTTTTAAATCCGGACACTTAAATTGCCGGAACCAATAATTTGTTATCGATGGTGCAGGATCTTCCTAGATAGCTTATAGCTTGTCCATTGATTTTCTCATATATTTTCTTATCCAAAAATAGAAATCTCTGATCACTGATTGATATTGCCTTTTTATCTATAGTTATAATAAAAAATTAAACTAATTCGGGTCAATTATCTTAAACTCTGACAGACAGCATTTATAGTTAGCCTTCGAAGAGTCTAACTAAACTCTCTAAAACATATAAAACAGCTACGAACACAGGAACTGACCATATTAGTTTGAAAAATAAAATCCAAAACAGTAAAAAAAAGTGGTGCGATATTAAGCAGCGGATATTTATCATTCTACCCTCGTACAGTTTATTTTATATTTTTTGGCAGAAAAAATTATTAATTCTATTTTTTCAAGATTCGGAAAAAGGATTATTTTCTCTCTTAGAAGAACTCATGTGCTGCACACGGACGAAGGAAATCTTTTATTTCCGTTTTGAAATTGATGTGAGCGCGAATTTCCGGTTTTAAAACAGTTTTGAAAAAAAAAAAAAATTTCATATATATATATTTTTATTTTAAATTGAGTCACGTGCCATATTTATATATTTAAGTAATAGTAATAATAATAATAATAATAATGTTCAATTATTTTCCAGAGTGGGTGGCGTTCAATTGACACGTATAACTTTATTATCATATTAGATAACAGACAATAACAGACACTTTCATTTTCTTTGTTTACCAATCGGGAAGCTGTCAAAATATAGGCATTAATATATTCCACACAAAAGAAAAAAAGAAAAGAAATTGAAACTCAGAAAAATAATTAAGTGACTTTCTTTCCTATCACATGTGATATGATATATTCAAATGCGGATACCGTTCTGGATCATTATTTTTGTTCTGGTGTTTTCGGTTTTTCGTTTTGTTTTCTCTTAAAAACCACACAGGGGTAGAGTAGTAGTTCTTCCTCCCTTGTAACCCCTCTAGAGAAAGAAAAATACCAACCAACGGAATACCTTTGCCATCTTTGGAACATGGTCTAAAGGGGGAAAATTAAATTCCAACAAAAGATTTAATCTATGAAAAAGCATTTTCAGTAAAGATTTTTATCTTATTTTTGGGCAAATATTTTGAAGTCTATCGAAATTGTGGTTAAAGTATCTCTTTCCGCCCTTGTTTGCCTTCTGTTTTTTTTTTTTTTTTTGTTATACAACCTCCTCCCCTAATACATGCGTATTGACCGATATAATATCCATCTTAAGAATGGAATTAACTTCACATTTCGATTAACTATCATTATGTCTTGAATAGAACAAAACAAATAAGATTTGACTAGTGAACAGATGAACCTAGAGGGGAGAAAAAAGGGACAAAGAGTGAGGAGAAGATACATAAACTGATAAAATATACATGAAAAGAAATCCACTTATAAGATTGCTTTAAAAAATCGTTTTTTAAACTCTTTTAAATTGATGTACAAAAAGTAACATCTTTAAATTCAGAATAGTTTTCGAGTTACGTACACAAGCTCTTTAAACTCGATGAAAGAATCTTTAACATGATAGCCGTTTATGACAGAATAATAAGCTAGAAAACCTCGGATTCAAATCTGTCAATCTTTGATCTGGATTTTGAGCTACTTCTTATCTAATTTGGTCCAAGTCTTAAACAATTGAATATACTAAATAACAATGTCTATTATTATACTCTAAAGCCCACCGCAGACTTGAACTAAGCTATGCGGCGATTTTTTTGGTAAATTTATGTCATCAGTTCTATTTGAGCCGTGTCAGAGAGATATAATGTTCGAGTACAATATCGATGAATTATTACTAGACCTAGATTCCGAATCAGGTTTATGTAAAGAGAAATTTGAACAAGACATTTTATTGAGTTTTGTTGAAAGGAGAGGGAAAAGAAGCGTTTGGTGTTCACCATTTGTGATTAAACCTATGAAATATGGCGAATTTTATACTATTTTGCCAAATTTAATGATTCCGAGTTCTTAATGGCGACAAGATACTACCACAAAATAAAGAAGACATATTACACTTTTGCAAGCTTCACTGTATAATGCGGAAAGTACGTATAAGTTAATGTTAGCGATGCTAGCAAAGTTCGTTCGCCTAGTTGAGGCCTGAACTAAGTGAACGAGTTTTGTTCGTGTCGCTCATGACCAGACGACGTAGTTTCATAGCTTCGTTGAAGTGCAAATGCTGAATTTTTCATTTTCAGCAAGAAACTTAGCTTACCTAGTTTAGCTCGGTTTGCTCAAATGTGCGGCGGGCGTAATACCCGACATTTTTTACCTCCATAGACCAGTGCTCATTATTTCGTTTTTTTTTATAAGAAACAGTGGGTAATGCTCAGGACTCACAGTTTTCCATCAGATTTTCAGCAACTGAAAGAAAACTGACCAGTGTGAATGTAAAAAACTGACGGTTTTTCAGTCAAACTCAAATTATTATTTAAAATTTTCGTGAGAGCAATTAGCTATCTATCAGATTTCTCTAAAAACTGATGGGATTCTGTCAATGATGACTGATCAATGTGAGACCTACTTAAAACAAATAATTCTCTTTTTATGTTAATAATAAAACAGTAATAAAAGCGATATTAACCGCAATAATTTTCTTTGTGTTCAATATAGGACTTACGATTTTTTTTGTTGGTCCTTCGAGCCGGATAACATATTCCCAAATTTACGGATTTAATGTGTTCAATTTAAAAACGAATAAAGTGTAAATATGTAAATATCAAAAATAAAAAAAAGCTCATAACTAATAGATTTGGTTTGATTTCTTTCCGATCTGAAAAACATAAATTTATATACGGTTTTTACGTTTTTCCGGTTTCCGTCATTTAAAATGGGCGAAATAGAAAATAGAATGATTATCTCTGATTTTTTGGTCTCGTTTTTAACCACACAAGAACCAAAAATGAAGAAAAATCGTTTTTCTTCAAATTACAACTGTTTTAACATCCGTTTTGTTTTTTTCTGATCGTTTTTCTTTTCCCCCCCTTCATTCTACCCATTTAATTTTCCTCCCGAATTCATAAACTGTTTTTCTAATATAGTAAACTATATGAATATAATATAGTAGTAAAAAAATTACTTAAACTAAACATTGCAATTTTCTTTTCTTTTTCCGGATGTTGGAAATGGTTATTTTCCTTCCGCTCTATAGGATTATTATGGTTTGTGTGGCCCCCTTTTTTTGCGTGAGTTTTAGCTTTCTCATTATTTTGTATACATATACCATATATCCACATCAACGTTATCATCATCCAACCAAAAAATATAATACACTTCGAACTTTAGTATAGAGAAAATCAATCAATATAAAATGTATATATTGAAATTTCGGTTCACCGCAAACCAAAGAGAAAAAAAGGTTCTATTTGAGTTACCACAAAACAAACCATTCCGATAGGTACTACCTTATAGACAGGAATAGGTTAAATATATAACTCACAGATTTTAAATGGTCTGTCATATTCGTTTTTGTTAGTTTGACATTAGAGCTTGTAGAGCGGAGAGTATGTGACGGAATGAGAACTCTGAGGCCATTACATGTTCCAATATAGTTACTCGACATTTTAGTAATAATATGTAGCCGAACAAGAGTTCAATAGAATAATTTCATTGGCTTACTGCGAAAAGCATTTTATCCATATAGTTTTCGAATATGTTTGGGATCCATTACATGCCAGAAGTAGTTATAAAAACTGAGAGTCCACGGTCGAAAAAAAGTTAATCGAAAATAAAGAATTACGAATATAAATGAGAAAAGCGGATAATCTCGGATTCTTGACTATTTGAAAATTGTTCTTGGAAATACTCCAACATTTTTGCTGCCTAGATGGATTTCTTAACCTGCATAATCAGTTCTCAAAATCCCACAAGAATTATTCATGAAGAGTCATCTACATCCTCGCAGAACAACAGTTTTTATGCTGCAGATTTTAGATGTATTTGTAATTGGACTGAACTTCTTTTAAGTATGGTTAATATTACTGGCAACATTATACGCGAGACTTATTTGAATATGAGATGGAAAAATATGAAATGCGAGGAAACATTTGAGGTTTAGCAGCACTTGGCAATTTTGTATGCAGCCATGCATGTTCTCGTTGAATTATCTCCGGTATTGGAAGGATCCTCTGCGTGAGCATGTTATAACGGATCGTATCATAATTAATTAATGTGGTATTGCTAAATACAGAATTTTTGTTTGTTTCAATAATAACGATTTGTTACGTCATTGATTTTTACGGAATTCGAAAAAACGACCTACCTTAAAAATAGTGAAAAGAAAAAAGAATTTCAAAAAAGGGATTAACAGCACAAATTTTTATTGAATCTTATTCTTTTTATTATTATTATTTTTTTCTTCTGAAATTGATTCTTGATCCTTTTTCATTTTTTTTTTTTTTTTGAATTAGATCAGTTTTTTACAAACCTCAAAAAGCAAAGGCAAAAAGAAAAAACCGCTGCAAAAACCCTAATTTTTTGATTCTTAAAGAAAAGGATTTTTACTTGTAATCTATTCTTTTGCTTTTTTATAATCGTTAAATTAAACATTAATACAATAATCGACTCACGCATGCGCGTAATAATTTTTCATCTTAAAGAAAAGGGAACAAAAAATATAGAAAAACGGATTTAATTCTTTTCAAATCCTTCTGAGGGGCAAATTTGTTGGCTGTGGTGGCTTTTAAAATCAAAAATGAAAAAATAAAAAAAACTGAGATGAACCCTTTTTAACGCGTCTAAAAACCAAAAAAAAAAAAGACAAAACAGACAACCTACATTTCTCAGCACGAAGCGTAAATATTTTTGATTTAGAATACACCTATACCTCGCTATACGGCCACTCTTTATATGGCATATTTTGTCTTTTTAAATTATGGCACTTTTTCGATCTATGGCCTCCAATGTTTCGTTATACGGCGACCTTCTGTTTAGTTTCAGTTCCTCTTTAGGCGGCACTGCTACAAAAAATAATTGATTCGTTATAGGGCTTTTTGCTTTACGGCAAACTTTTCCGGAGCGTATCTAGGCCGAGGTATGGGTGTATTTCAATTTTCACTATGAAAAACTCTATTTAAGAGTACTTTCCCAGTTAAAATATTCAACATTTATGTATAGTTGCATATTCCTATAGAGAACAACATCTAAAGAAAAGTATATGAAAATTTCAGAGCGATATTCGCAACAGTATAAACTTTAAAGCCATGTAAACCAGATGTCGAGGTACAAGCGCTAATTCATGTACTATAAATGGTGCGGCATTTTTTGGTTCATTTTTGAATTAACAATTATTTCGCCCCGCTCATAGCTCTAATGTCATCTGTCAAGTGACAGAAATTCAGTAATATATTCCCGGTGAACGAAATGAGTCGATATACGCTTGATTGAACGTTGGGAAATATAGTATTGAAAACTTATTTCCATTTTAGTTAATATGCATTTCTAAAACGAATTAAACGTTGCAGCACCCTATATAAATATGACTAGATTCGACTTCCGTTACCGGTGTATCGGGAGATCATGCTATATTTCAATGCGTCCAAGATGAGAAAATGCGCAGTGCTGATGATGGATATGCGAATATGAAAAAAAAACATGCTGATTTTTGCATATTTTTACTTGTGGTGTTCCATATAGAAGGCAGATATGTTAAGTATTAAGGTATACCGTGAAAGACAAATCAAAATTGCAATAAAAAAGAAAAAAGAACCACGGATGTCACGAAATTGACCGAAATTTATATTCATTCTGGACTTATTTAAAAGGAAGAAAAGTTTTCGACCAATCGCAATGTGACAAGTTCTAATCGTACTCAGAGGTAAGCGATCTTATTTTTCCGTGGAAAAACTTACTAAAAATTTGATAACAAAAATTTTCTTTTATTTATTTATAAAGCTTAAAAAGTTTTTACACCATAGCTAAGTACAGTTTTCATTGGAAAAATTCTGTACGTCAATTGACAGTGATGTACTCTTAAGCGTATTTTAATGGTGTATATATTAGGTTTGTCAGTACATTTGTAACGCATATAAATAATCATCGGAAAAGAGTCTTAAGGGCTATAGATGTGTAGAGAATCAGAAGTTATATCGAAATAATGAATGTCCGTTTGTCCGTCCGTCCGTACAAGATAGCTCGAAAACGCGTCATCCGATTTTGATGAAATTTAGAATATGAATTAATTTATCCTTAACTCGAGTTAATATTGCATTTCAGAAAAACTGGGCGATGGGTAACGAAGTTATAATACAAAAGCCAGGGTGACCAGAAAGTTTTGTCGTTTTTCTTTCTTATACCGTTTGTGCACCAATTTTATTGAAATTGTTTCCACACATTGAATACATAAATAGCCGATGTTGCGGCAAATTTCAATAAAATCGGTATAAAGATAATGGGCGAAAGGAATAATTGTAAGAGAAAATGTAAACCTGTTCATAGTTTTTTGGATAATATTTTTAAAACTAATATATCGATTTGAACAAAATTTGCAGAAATAGTTTATGCTACTAGGGGCCTAGGCTATACCTGTGAGTTACAGCATATTTTTGGAAAAGAAGAAACAAAATTAAGCAGAAAAAACAATGAAATATTATTAGTTTTTTTTTTCTCTCAGAGATATAATTCATTGAACTCTAGATTTGTTACCTACGAATCCCAAATTTTGTCATAGGGCGGTTATAGGCCAGATTTTAAGTTACTATATGGTTTTTTTCTTATACTATTTGGTATTCATGACATGAATATTATTCTATATTTAATTTACATATTACTTATATATATATATATGGTATATAATAGTGTGCCACAATTCACACGTGCAGAAAAATTACCCATCACCACCCAAAATGACAAGAAAAAAGAAAAGCACAAAAAAAAAAACAAAACAGCAATATATGGTTGAATAATTAGATACGGCTTGAAGATGAAATAAGCTGTTATTGATGATGAAGATTCATTTCGGAGTTCGAGTTAACATCATAGACCAAATTTATTCAAATACACTTCACACATTCGAAAAAGAAAATCCTTCCCCCCAACAACAACAAAACTAAAACCGTAGCATTAGTATAGAGATAGTGATACCCCATATACCTATGCCTGACAAATCTTTGATGATAAGAGAAAAAGAAATCAAATTCAAATCCAAGAATGTCACCTCCAAAAAAAAACAAAAAAACAAATTTCATTTTGAACATCACAGTGATTGAGATAGGATGAGGAGATGGTAAAAGGCAGAGAGAGGATGAAAGAGAGAGAGAGAGAGAGAGAGAGAGACGGGGGGGTTTTTTAAAATTTCTGTAATGAAAATTGTGAAAATCTTTTGAACATTTTTTTGATGGTTGGTTAAAAATGGGTGGTTTTAAAGCACATTATTTTTCATCTTTAAGGAAAACATGAAAATTGGGCGGATTGCAACAAAAAAGATGAAGAGAAACAAGAGAATGGCACAAATACTTGGCGGCTTCTTTTTTAAAACAAAATCTATCGCCTTTTTAATTTTTTTTTACTTCTCATTTATTTAGTTTTTTAAATATGTTATGTACAATAAAAAAAAGGCATTTTATGGAAAGTATTCTGCAAGTGCAAACAAAAAAATAGAACTATTTTAAAATATAAAAGAAACGGTGGCACACGTTCTCATTTCGAGTAGATGCAGTTTTTTTTTTATAGAGAGACAAACGTCTAATGGCAAAAACAAATTACATACAATTAAAAAACAGAATGAGATGCTAAAAGAGAGAAAGAGTAACAGAGAAAAGAAGGTGAATACCTTTTTACCTTTTGTTTCATTCATAATGAAAACATTTTAAATATACAAAAAAAAAAAAACAATTTCCCAATATGTAGTATGTACCGTTATTAAAAGGGCATAGAAAAGAACAACAACAAAAAATATCTTTAAAAGTGCAATTTGTGCGGCTCGTTAATTGGATACGAAGTATGAGAGTCACACCCAGGGTACGCTTTCAAAACGAGCACCATGTCTATGGTTTGTTTTTTGAATTCGCATTGTTCTTTTCTTTAACAGAGTTAATTTTTTCCTATTGTTTCCCATTTTCCTCTCTTTTTTCATTTTTTTTTTTGTAAGCTGGCGGTTGCAAAACATACAAACACCCGCACTTCACTTCATTTTTTCTGTGAATTTTACTTGAATTTTCTCTTCTTTTTTTTACGAAGCAATTTTCGTAATTTTCCGTTTTTATAATAATAATAATAATAATAATAATAATAAAACGTTTGCCTTTTGGTTGTGTTTCAGGATAACTTTATTCATTCACGCTGCACCATTAAAGCCCAACTCTCCCATCCCAATCCACAGACACCAACAACTCCCAATCAATTAACATTCGGTAATTATTGCAAGTTAAATTTTTCTTCATATTTTCTTTTCTCTTTTCTTCTCGTTGTTTTGTCTTTATATAACATTTGTATAACATATTTTTTTTTAGAAGGAAAGAAAATCTAAAGAAAAATTAAGTGTGTGCGATTTTCTAAAGGAAAACTCTTAAGAGTTGACGGTGACAAAAATTACGTTTCGGCATAGATTTTAAAGAAAATGTTTGTCTTAAGAGGCGTCCAAACGCACAGTTTTTTACTCCGTTTTGCCTGCGCAAATCAGATTTGCGCATGCAAAACTGAGCGTCTGGACAAGTCATAGTTCGTTTGCGCAGGCAAAAGTGCGGCTTGTGCGATTTCAGATCGTGTCTGAAAAATAACTGTGGTACGTGCATGCAAATCGTAGCGTGTGGACGAAAACTCATTATTTTACACAGTTTTCATGCAATTGCGAAAGACGAAAGGCACGAAAATGTCTTCAAGAGACTTTTTAGAGGAGTTAAGCTTAAACTATTCATTATTAAAAGTCATAAGCACAATATCTTGACATTAAGAAGTTCCAAAGAAAACTGTGTAAAAATATGGAAAAGACGGTATCGTGTGGACACAAAATTTGCGCAGGCTTTCCCACAGAAAAACTGCGCAAACTACGACTGTGCAAAAAGACTGAGCGTTTGGACCGTACTTTAGGCGCGTTTTTTTTTCAGTTTCTCCGGAACAGAACAAAATTTTTTGCTAACAACTTATCTCACTTTGTTGTCATATTTCTTTCCATTCCTTTTTTGTTGCATACACCTACACACCATCATTGTCCTTTGTCTCGGGGGATAAATTTATAACACAAAATTGTCAATTCATTAACAATATAAAAAAAAATTTCCTTGAGGTGGAAACACGGTCTATCATCTTTAAAACACGACGGGTGGTGATTTTTATTTAGCGGTTCAGTTTATCGTATAAAGATTATCACGATAACGAATGCCAGGTCGATTATGAATGATAATTAAGGCCATCAAAGATGAGAAAACAGTAAGGACCCTTTTTAATGAAAATTGTTGCATTTAGCGCGAGCGATTTTTATCTTTCTATCGTATATGATTCGGAGGAGGGGGGTGGTGTATTTCTCAATAGTGTATATCGGGTGGTGTGGAGTGTGTTTTGTAATACATACATATGTGATAAAAGAAGGTGGGTGAAAATCTTCTTCCGTTTTTTTTTTCTTTTTTTTTATGGTATATTTTCTCGAGTGCGGTTTAATTAAGTGGCGATTTTTATTTAAATCTCATGCTGTGCCAATTTTTTGTGCGTTTTGAAAAGACGGGGGTGAACAAAAAAAAAACGAAAATGACCAATTTTCAATCAAATTGAATTTTATTTTGATTTTAGGGAGTTTTTTTTTCTTCTTCTTCTGTTGCTAGAGCATATGCGAAAATATATTTTTTGTCTAAGAGTGTTCAATAACCTTAAGGCTTCTAAAAATTTCTAAAATCAATTTATACACCAAACCTTCTCGATGTCGACCCTTTAGCAAAAAAAAGAAAAAAAAGAAATAACTTGATTTCGATTCGAATATTTTATGCGTGTGTACAATTAACCCCCTTCCCCATCTACTAAACCAGAAAAAAAGAGGAAATTCAATTTTTAATATTTCCGGTTGACTTAACCGCATCATACCACGGAAAATTCTTCAAATTAATGTCATTTTCTCCGAAAAGAAACTAGGAATCTTCAAATTTTTTTTTTTTTATTGCAATTTAGTGTAAAACCCCAGTGAGGCAAGAGGCGACGGGGGACGGGCGGAAGGGAATTAAATTAAACGACGAAAAAACTCGCATCTTTTTATTATTATTATTTATTTTATTATGACAATGACGAAACTTTGAAAAAATTATAGGCATTACCTCAGAAGGCATAAATAACATATACATATATCCTTTATAAATTAATAAAACCAGTATAGTCATATATGAAAAAATACTGAAACTGAAGTGCATCACGAATTTCTTGAAAGATCTAGAGCAGTGTTTCCCAACCTTTTTTGTGCCATGCCCCACCTTAGCCACCTTTTTGTGCCATGCCCCACCTTAGCCTTTCTAAAATTCTTATGCCCCCCTATATAAAATACATAATTTTTAATATTAAAAAATTGAATTGTTCACTTAAGAAACTAAATTTGGCACCGAAATCTAGCATTGCATTTAAATGGCCCGGAGCGAAAGGGGTAAACTCGTGTCATGTCCATTTTCGAATTGCCCCCTTAACAATCAAATTGCCCCCTGTGGGGCGTGGGCCCCACGTTGGGAAACACTGATCTAGAGAGTAAAATACCGACAGCATAATGAGCAAGTTTTCAATCCAACACTAATCAGTGTTTGCCTGTTTCGAAAATACCTTCTACGAACTAGGTTATAGTTTATTGATCAATTATTATAGTAGTCGCATCACTACTACCTTAACTTATCATCTCTGAACTACAGAAAATCAAATAAAAAAGCAATGAAAAAGAGATACTTGAAATGGGCAAACATAAGGATTTTTATGATGTGGACTCTAGAAAACAAGACTCAGAAAAAATGCTTCACAATACATTTTCTTTCGAACCTCCGACCATCCAACACCCCTCCCGGCCACTCTTCCCCGGGATGTCAGTGTACGAAAATGTCTAGAAGAGTGGAAATAGATTTTGCAAAACACATGAACCAGATAAATCAAAACAATATGTTCACACACATTTGAAATAATTAGAAATTAAGGATCGCTCCGATTTTTTTTTCGTTGGAAAATTTTTTGAAGAAGATTCATTAAAAAAAAAAAAAATAATAAAAGTATATTTTCACAGTTGGATGTCTCCTATCGGGAAGAAAAAAATGAGAGTGTAATTCCCTCTCAAGAACAAGAAGAAGAGAAAAAAACGAAATTAAATGAAAAATCAATTTTAAAAATTCATTTCAAGAATCATAAAGATTTTAACGAGATTTGAAGTGAAATGAATGGAAAAAAGGGTTTATGAAGATTTTTACCAACCAATAGATTATATTTTAGTAGCAACCCACCCCTTCCACATTGTGCAGCAATCGTTTTATTCATACGGTAATCATTTCCTCTTTTTGATAAATAATTTTCGGAGTTTTTAATTGCCTACACTTTTTTTATTATACATATCTAATTCGTTTTCAATTAATTCTTTTTTTAATTTCATTCCAAACATTACTGAAATAATATTGGAATAATACCGGAAAAATACCGGGAAATTTCCGGAAAATACCGGAGTATTACCGGAATATTAGAGCAAAAAATGACAAAAAATTGAAATTTAGTAATATTTTTGAGTAGTTTTGTATTGTCGTTTTTTTCTTTCTTTTTTTTTTTATTAATTTCCAAAAAAATGATTACTATCATTGTTTTGTTGTTATGTTTGTGCATCTTTACCTGCATGCGGCATTTTCCAGAACGTGTCAACACCATCCCGTGTTAACGGGTGTTGTAATCCGGCTCCAATCAGTTTGATGTGTTATTTTTTAATATTTTTTTTAAAAATTTTTAATTTTTTTATATTCTCTTTTTTTTATTTTATTTTATTTTTTTTTCTTGCTAGAAGAAAACTACACCAGAAACAAAAAAAATAGAAACAATAACATAAAAACACTTTTTTAAATTATAATAGAAATTTTTTTTTTTTTTGTAAAAATGCTTTTTTTTTTTGCTTTTGAACGCACCAAATTCCACCAAAACAAGTAAACTATTTAATTATTTTTCTTTTATTTAAAATTTTTTTTTTTTTCGCTGTTTTGAATTTACAAATTAATTAAGTGAGACGAGATGAAATCCTTGTATTGTTTTGGCGTTTTGTTGAATTTTTACTGAAAAAAAAAAAAAAAATAAATAAAATAGAAACAGATTAATCAAATTTAATTTTTTAGTTAATTTTCTTAATTCTTGTAAGAAGCCACTCTCCGTTAAACGGAGATGCGGACAAGCAAGAGTAGAATAATTTCTCTAAAAACACGCCATTAACGAACATTCTATATATATATATATATAAATATATACCCTACGACAAATTTTGAAGCAGATAAGAAATAAGCATAAGAGAACACATAGGCCTATGCCTGTTACATCTGCCCATCTATCGCTTCACATTATATTGTATCAGGTTGAAAATTTACTACAGACTCAGGGTTCCGTTCACTCAATCACACCGGTGTAAAAAAAGTCGGTGTAAGTTAATGTCAAAAAAGCCGGTGTCGAAAAATGTAAGTTGTTTGCGAGTGAACGATCGTAGTCGTAGTCAATTAGTGTTATTATATAAATATAAATGCGTATTTTCTCCATGTTAATGTACTATAATTATTAAAATTACTTTCATTAAATTCATTTATTTTTAATACTTAATTTAGTAATTAATATTTATATAAAAAATATATTTTATGGTTCCACTTTTTTAACAATTTTAATTTTTTCCGAATATATTTCAACGAATTAAATATAAACTTATTACTTCAAAATCTAACTGACGAAATAGAAATGACAATAATCAACTATGCCCTATGACATTGGACGAAAAAAGTTACTAAAATCGACACTGGTGTTAACCAGTGAACGATAGAGTGTCGGTGTCATGAAGCCATCGTAGTCAGAAAAAGTTGACCAGTGAACGGAAAAGTGTATAGTCGCTTTTAGTTACATTTAGTTGGTCAGTGAACGCAGCCCTGTTAAAATGATTGCCAAAAATGGTGGATTCAAATCGAAAAATGATGTACTATACTAACCATTTACTCCTTTAACCCGGTCCCACACACTGACAGCTCCAGAGTATAACTGGATTTTTCTTCCTTTTCAAAATTCTCATGACATGATTTTAAAACGGTTTCAAATACTAGATTAAACTTTCTTCAAATCAAAAAAAAAGAAAATAAACTTCCCGAAATTTTATTACATATTAGAGGACGGGAAGGGGAAGAAAATGTTTCAAATACTTTTATACCATATATTCATTTTCTCGCGTACATCTGTTTTTTATTTGGATTTCCATTCAAGACGATAAAAAGAAAAAAAAATTAATTAGAAACCGAAAACCAACAACTTATAAATGCCACAAAAATATTAGGTATAAGCAAGTATAGAGGTCTACCGAAACATTATATGTTGCTTGAACACCTTTAAAACATGTGCCAAAAAAACAAAAAAACAAAAATGCCAGTGCATAAGAAAATCACTTTATCCCGCGGATTTGGCTGTCTTTTTTTTAGTTTTTATTCTTTTAAGCTAATTTATTTAGTTTTTTTCTTTCCGATTCTGATCCGAAAGTATTAGATAACAGAAAAATTACGACGATTAACCACGTCGCTTTTTTCGGTTTGCTTGTTTTAGTTTTTGAAATTCCAAGAAAAAAAACATATGGCAACTGAAAATCGGCCTATAGACCATTTTTTGATGCCCTATGGCAGAAATGGGACAGAAAAACTGTCAAAACTAACAATATTTCAAGGTTTTTTCTTCATAAATTTGTTTCCTCTTTTCAAAATATCCTCTAATTCGCAGATAACCTAGACCCTAATAGCCCAAATCTAATCTACAAATTTTATCCAAATAGGAGTATTAGTTTTTAAAGTATATTAAAAAAAAACTTTCTGAACAGACTTATTTTCTCACAGGATTATTTCTTTTTCCACTATCTTTAGACTGATTTTACCGAAATTTAACATGCTTTCGTCTCCTTATGTAGTTAATCGACATAATTAATTTAAACAAAATTGCATGAGAAGTTTTCAAATTAAATCCGAAAACCATCTAAAAAAAAAACGACAAAACTTTCTGGTCACCCTGATTTTTCCTTAATAACTTCACTGCCCCTTGGTCGATTTAGCTGTAATGCAATATCAAATCCAGTTAAGGAATAACCAACTCACACTCTAAATTTTAATAAAATCGGATAATTTGTTTTTGAGTTATTTTGTATACGGACGGACAGACAGACGGACGGTAGTACCAACCTTGGTTTTAGCATTATTGGTTGCTCCTACATTAATTACTGTTAATAGATCAAATAACGTAGCAGTAACAATTATTAATATCAAAGCCAAAATCATTCAGCTTTGTAAACCGTAAAAAAACGGTTAAAAATGATATAAAATGTAGTTCCGGTTTCGGTTATGATACATTTTTTTTTTCAGTTCGTTTTCGGTTTCGGTTTCGGTTTTGCGTTCTCAAGTTCGGCTGGTGATAAGACTTCCGTTTACAAATTCAGATCTCGTTGCCTCACATACCAAAGGAACTCGCGACAGTTGGATTTTACTATACTTCATATAATAATGAACGTCTATATACGGCTTCGAATACAAATAAAGTATGTGAACTTCTCCGGCGTAAGGTTTATTCTATTCTAGATGTTTGACTCCTTCAGAGTACCGCAATTGTTTCACATCAGTGCATGCAGGACTGTTAGCCGGAAAGTATGCTTTTCCAAAAATAACTCGATGACTATGTATTCTGGAGTGAAATTGTGTAACTCGATTTGAACGAAATCGTATCGAAAAAGCATAAGAATGTCAATATATTTTCGAGACGATTAACTCTCAATCGAATTACACGATTCCGTTCCATTTTTAAAAGCTGCCAAGTTTCCATTCGAATGTGACATCTGCAAAACTCTGTTTTTATTATGCCCTATGGTATATACTATCAGAGGGTATATTAGTTTTCTTTCTCCATTTGTAGCACATCGAAATGATCGTCGTAGAAAGGTTTCAAGGGAAAAGAAACAAAAGTTATCGAATTTTGCATGTCCGTTCGTCTGTCCTTGTACAAAATAACTCAAAAACGTGTCATCCAAATTTGATGAAATTTAGAATGTGAGTTGGTTATTCTTAACTAGATTTGGTATTGCAAAATCGACCAAAGGGCAGTAAAGTTATTAAGGAAAAATCAGGGTGACCAGAAAGTTTTGTTATTTTTTTTTATATTGTTTTTCATATTTAATTGGAAACTTGGTGAAGCAATTTTATTAAAATTATTTATATGGGTTCACTATATAAATAGACGATACTATGCTAAATTTCAGTGAAATCGGTCCAACGATAGTGAACAAAGAAATAGTCGTAGGGGAAAATAAGCCTGTTCATGAAGTTCTCAGGATGTATTTTAAAAACTAATATACCGATTTGAATAAAATTCTGCAGAATAGATTTATACTATTAGGGTCTAGGTTATCTGTGAATTAGAGAAAGAAACAAACCTGGAAAGAATGTTAATTTTGAGTGTTTTTCGGTGCCATTTCTGTCATAAAGCGCATCTAAAAATTTACCTATGAGCCCTGATTTTAAGTTACCATATGTTATATATCAAATTTTTGTTCCAAAAATAAAGATTATTTACTTAACTACTTACATTATTGACTAAAAGTTTTTCGACTAATAAAATCGTTGACAATTTTATAGAAAAACAGAGGGAAAAATGATTTTATTTACAAAACCTCTTCAAAAATTTAATAATTTCAAATCAATTAATAATTTTTTTTGGTTTTATTTCAATCTTGAGTTTTCCCAAAACACAAGTGTTTTTCTTGTTGACTCAAATAATTTGGTTTCCTGTGTAACATGTTTCTAAGCGATTTGATTGACATAATTATTTTCCTCTTCAAAAGAAAAAGAAAAAGAAAATTATTTGTTTTTCCCCGATGTATCGATGTTATATATATAAAAGGCAAATCCGGACCATTTTCTTATATCCTATATGTCCGAATAAATGAAAGGATAAAAACATTTGTTACGGTAATAAAATAGCTATTGTATAGATTTTGTTCCCTGCGCGTTTGTTTTCCTCTTGTTTATTATTGTACTATATTCAGTAAGATTTTCTTGTGCCTTTTTCCCCCTTTTATTCGAATACGGAATACACCAAAGTATACAGTTTTCCCGGCTTTTTTTGTGTTCAAGTCCGTCATCGTCGCACAAAAATACATATCTTCAAACATCAAAATGATGCGAAATCACAAAAGGAAAATTATTAAAATGCAATTAAATTCGATTCAATTTTTGGGAGATCAAAAGATTGGAAACAAAATATCTAAGTCTACAAAAGCACCCAGTTTTCTTCGTAGACAAACTATTTCCGAGTTAATTAATTGCGCTAGAGAATTCTTTAAGTTGCGTGTTTTATTGAGAGTTATTCCATCTCGAAAAAAAATAATTGCACAAAAAAGAACCACTTTCGGTTTAGCATTTTCTTAACATTTATCCACTTTTATAATAGAAATCCGACTTTTTGTATTAATTTTCAACAAATTCGGATAAATCATTCTCAAGTTATCATACCTAAAAAAAAACATATAGTAACGATGATGCCATATGGTAGAAATGGGACTTGTAGTTAACAAATCTATAGTTCAATGAATTAACTCTGAGAAAGAAACACCAAAACTATTAATATTTCAAGGATTTTTATCCATAACTTTGTTTCGTCTTCTTCAAATTTACAGGTAGGCTGGGGCCTAATAACATAAACACACTTTGCAAATTTTATTGAAATCGGTCTATACCACTGTGTTCAAAAAGGAAGGTCAATTTTGTTGTAAAATTAAAAATTTTTATTTATTCTTCCAAATCGATTTCGTCCCCCTCAAAATAATCCCCCCAGCTACAATACACTTATGCCAACGTTTTTTCCAATCTTTGAAGCATGCTAAAAAGTCGTCCTCAGGTATAGCCTTCAATGCGCGTAGCGATTCACGTTTGATCTTTTCAATCGACTCAAAACGATTTCCCCGGAGTGGTCTCTTGAGCCTTGGGAACAGCCAGAAGTCACACGGTGCTAAATCAGGCGAATACGGTGGTTGTGGAGCGACATGAGTGGAGTTTTTGGCGAAAAACTCACGCTCTTTTTCGAAAAAATTGAGAAATTTTGGCACCAAACGCGATTTGACTCTTCTGAGGCACAAATGATCCTTCAAAATTGCTTGCACTGATCCAATTGATATTGCAAGCATGTCGGCAAGGTGTCGAATTGTTAATCGACTATTTTCGAGCACCAATTCTTTGATTTTCTTGATGTGTTGCTCATCAATTGACGTCGATAGTCGTCCAGAGCGTTCCAAGTCATCAACACGTTCTCTGCCTTCTTTGAAGTCTTTGTACCACTTGTAAACATTTTTCTGTGACATAGTCTCGTCACCGAAGGCCGTTTCAGCGGCGCAAATTTCATTCCGCAAGCAAAATTTAATCCGACATCGGAAAAATCGCCAAATTCACTTTTCTTTGTTCACAGAACCAAGCGTAAACTAAAAACTAATGATGATATTGACATGTAATTTGTCACAGATGTCACTAACAGTCCTACCAACTTGAAAGAAAATTCATTTGTCCGATTCGCTTAACGCGGGAAGTTGACCTTACCTTTGATCATAGTAGTAAGTTTTTAAAATACATCGGAAAAACTTTATGAACGGGCTCATTTTCCCATACGATTAATTCTTTCTACACTATCCTTGGAGAGATTTCGGTGAAATTTACCATGGTATCGTTTATTTATATAGTCAACCCATTAAAATAATTTAAACAAAATTGCGCCACAAACTTGGAAATTAAAAACGAAAAACCATAAGCAAAAAAACGACAGAACTTTCTGGTCACTTTCTGGTTTTTGCTTAATAATTTCGTTCTCCCTCGATTGATTTTGCTGAAATGGAATACCAAATCAAGATAAGGAAAAATCAACTCGGGTTGTAAATTTCATCAAAATCGGATGACGTTTTTTTGAGTTATCTTGTATACGGTCGGACGGACAGACGAACGGGCATGTAGAAATTGATATAACTTTTAATTCTCTACGCAACGATACCCTTGAAACCTTTCTACGATGATTATTTCGATGTGTTACAAATGTAGTGATAGTATTTTTTTTTGTAGACTTAAAAGCATGCTATTATTGTGCTGTATATTTGCAGTTATTTAGCATTAATACGCTTCTAGGCATTTCAATGTTACTAGGGAAAGTTTTTATATTTATACGTAAAAAATGACCAGATCGGATATGTAGACCCGAACTAATATTTGTTCATTTTTTTTTTGTAGTACCATTAAAAGCATGATATTAATTTGCTGTGATTTAGTAAAAATTTAGAAAGAATACTTCTAAGGATTTCAATCTGACTAGAAAAATTATCGTACATACACAAAAGTGGCTAGACTGACAGACATTATTGCTAAAATCACCAAATCAGGTTTATAAGATTTTTAAAACGTATTACTAATAATGAAACCAATATAAAGTCAATCGTGATATATGTATATCTGTTCCAGTCCATATGAGCCAAAATATTTTAGAATCAGGAACTACAAGTAGATGATCTCATTGAATAACAAAAATATACTAGGTGGAGTGAAACGTAACCTCCTTGACCGCCAGAATGCGCTGCTACTGCAAAAAAGGCCTTGAAATCCGTTCATATTTAGGCAGACATGCCAAATTTCAGTGCAATACTGTCTTTAGTTTTGTTTTGACAGCCGATTGTTGTTGACGTGTTTGGCATCATGTTGAGTATGGACAAAAACGATTTTCGTTCTCTCATAAAACATTATTTTTTGAGAGCCAAAACGGCGAAGGAAACAAAAGAAAAGTTGGATAAATATTATGGAGCTAATGCTCCGTCAGATTACACCGTCAAATATTGGTTTCGAGAGTTTCGTGGTGACCGTAACTCCACTACCGATCAAGTCCGCAGCGGCAGGCCCTCCGATGCGGTTACAGAGGACAATGTCAAAAAAATACATGAAATGGTGTTGGCTGACCGGAAAGTGAAGGTGCGCGAGCTAGCTGATACCACAAAGATTAGTACTGAGCGCACACGCCATATTTTGGGCGATATTCTGCATATGAAAAAGTTATCCTGCCGCTGGGTGCCGCGCATGCTCACTCCTGACCAAAAACACGAACGCGAGAGCACTTCGAAAGAGTGTTTGGACTTGCTGATGCGTCGATTGGTAACTGTTGATGAAATCTGGATCCACTATTACACACCAGAGAACAGAATGAGTGCCCGGCAATGGACTGAAGCCGGCACGACGCTCGATGGGTCGGAAAGGTTATGGCGTCGGTTTTCTGGGATTGTCATGGCATACTCTTCGTGAACTTCCTCGAAAAAGGAAAAACCATCAACAGCGAGTATTACTGTGCATTATTGGAGCGATTGAAGGCCGAAATCGCTGCAAAACGGCCTTCCAAGGGCGTTCCTTTTCACTCCACCTAGTACATATTTTAGGACACATAATATGCATAATATGAATATATAAAAGAAAATATTTGCATGACAGCAACATATCAGTACGCCATCTATTTGTCAGAATTTTTTGTTTTTGTTTTATTAAACTGAAAAAGTGATATACATATTCATTTTACCTTTCAGTAGAAAACCAAAAAATCGAATCAAATGTTAATATCGAATTAATATTGGCAAAGGCAGTTTAACAGAGGTTGTGTGACAGAAACCGGTCAAAAATTATTGTAAAACAAAAACTGAACACTTTTGGTCGACAATAATTAAAATGTTGTCATTGACATGTGTTTATATCTTTTCCTTAGCTCACAAATGTCTTGTCAGAATTCACGTCTATATGTCTGTTCGTCCTATTAAATTGTCCATCACCGAAAGAGTCAATTTAGGTCGTCTTCTAAATAAACAAAATATTGTGGGTGGATTGTATTTATATGAAAATCTATAGAGGGTCTAAGAAGAAAGTTTATTCTGAATGAAAATAAATTTTACTCTGCGAAAAACAGTAGAAAACCATAAACGTGCGTAAAACGAGGGCAAAATTTGTTTCTTCTTCTTCTTCTTAAATCCTTATCGAATTAATTTCAAATAGAACGCAGAAATATACATTTTCAATGGTATGTTAGTTCTGGGATTAAGATTTTGAATGATGACGTTATTATTTTAGATAAGGGAAAAACTAAAGTGTTGAAGGTGCACGGGCGGCAAGTATGATATGGAATTTTTATCCAGCACGAATCGATTTAATAACATCAAGAATT
Organism: Xylophagus ater; assembly: GCA_963422695.1. NCBI lineage: Eukaryota > Metazoa > Arthropoda > Insecta > Diptera > Xylophagidae > Xylophagus > Xylophagus ater. Next base: position 61,550,979 of record OY730480.1, read on the forward strand.
TTTTCCATAGAAATTTTACATTATCGTTTTGGTTTTTTTTTTTTGGTTTGGCATATACTATATTATATAGGGTGATACAATTTAAGTCTCCTTTATTGGCAACACTGTAAATCAAGCTACTTGTTTTCAAAGTATCCAATATCACAGCTTGTAACAACACATTTACGAAATGGATCGCTTAACCACGCGTTAAAATTGTTCAATTGGTGATTTTTCAAAGAAAATCCTCTTCTCTGATGAGCAACATTTCCAACTCTCTGGGTGTGTTAATAACCAAAATTGTCGCATATGTGATAGTGTCCCTATTACATGCCCAAGCAGTGACTGTTTGGTGCGCATTGTGGTCAGGCGGCGTCATTGGGCCTTACTTTTTTGATAACGATCAGGAAACAGAGACTGTAACAGTCAATGGTGAGAGATATAGATGCATGATAACCGATTATTTCTGGAAAAAATATGGATCCATCAAGACGGCGCAAACTTACCACACAACGGGTGTAACATTGGATGTTTTGTGTACAAAATTCCCAGGTCACATTATTTCACGTTTTGCTGGCGTCATGTGACTTAACGCCGTTGGATTTCTTTTTGTAGGGTTACGTTAAAAGTTGTGTCTACACCAACAAACTCGAAACGTTGGAGCACCTAAAAAACAACATCTGCAAGTTATCGCCGAGATACTGCCCGAAATTTACGAAAAAGTCATCGAAAATTAAGTATATTTCGTTAAATTTGTGTGCGTTTTATTTTGTTTAAAAGTTCGGAAATACGAAGTAGGATCACCCTGTGTAAAAGATTGTTTTAAATGAAGGATATCTCACTTCTGCCACCAAAAAAAAAATTTTTTTCCACAGATTAAAAAAAAAAATCCACTTAAAACACAGCGGATTTTCTAAAAGTCGCACTGAAAATGATATTTCTAGTATTTTAGATTAATATATTAGAATTTATTCTGTTTTTTTTTTTTGGGGCATCCCATTATTCACGAACACCCAAAAAACGCCATTATTTTAATTAGAAAAAAAAAGCGTAAAATGTTTTTTTTATGAATATATTAATTCAATATTAATTTATTTTTTTGATTTGCTAAAAATAAATAATCCATCCATTGTTGGGGAGTAGTAGGAGAAGGATAAAGGAATACCCAGGAACTGGAAGTAGTGACCTACAAAAACGAGTAGAAATATTCAAATTTTATGCGTGAAATTGACGTTCCTCATCATCAAAAAGGAAAGCAAAAAAAAAATAGCTATTTGGAGCCAGTTTTTAGTGGTCTCGAAAATGGAGTCAGAAAAGGAGTGGATTTTAATTTTAACTTATATATATATATAACAACACGCCAAATTTCAATTAACTACTAAATCAAGATCCCAAAATAAAGCCACCCTAAAATTTAAATATCTAAAACAAAAAAACAAAAAAAACTAACTAACTAATACAAAATAGGTGAGAATCGGGTAGTTTTGCCATATAAGAAATTATTGAAAGAAAAAAAGAAAAAGAAGAAAATATTAATAAATTATAAAAATTCAATAACAAGCAGTGTTGGTCAGTAGGATAGGAAGGACATATTTGACTGGGTGGGTCTATAATGGAAAAAAAAAACGAAGAAAAAAATCCCGATAGGAAAGAAAAGCTTAAAAGCAATTTTTTCATGAGATTTTTAAAGCAATTAAAATAGGCAAAAGTAAAAAGAAAAAAAAAGAGTGTAAAACTTTTCCGACCAAAAAAACCATTTTCCCCCTATCCTATCCGGGAAAAATCAAACAAAAAAAAGAAAAAACCGGGAAACAAGGATGAATGATCAAAATCAATTACCAACTGTTAATAAATGAACACAATAAAATAGTTTAGAGCTTGATACTATGGTATATTTGTGTTTTTTGGGATGTGTTGAATATTTTTCTGCATTTTACAGAATATGTACATATATAAAAATCAAACGGTCTCCTGTATTTCTTAAATAGGGGCACGCGGCATGTTTTTATTATTATTATTGTATTGTATTTTTTTTTTCTAGTTAAAATTCACTGATCCGGAAGAAACCGATCCGGTTTGAATGTACATTTTTTTGCACACATTTTATACAATATATATAATAAAAGAAAAAAGCCTTCGCATTATATTCTGTCGTACAGAGGAAAATTGGTAGGTCGGTGGTGGGTGGATGGGTGGTGATAGTAATCTCGCTGTCAGTCTTTTTAGCCTGTCACGTCATATGCAGTAATGGATGCCAACCGAAAAAAAAACGAAACACATACCTACGCCTGGATATATGCAATTTAATTGCAAGTAATTGTAAACGATGATCGCGAGGGTCTTTTATTTTCTTTTTCATCTACTTCTTTTTGGCCACCCCTTTATTTTGTTCTTCTCTCGGTGGTAACGTTTTGTTTGGTAGTTTTGTAATTACGCATATATCTAATTTTTTTTTGTCCAACCAAAAAAAAGGGGGTAGTTTATTATATAGAATTTGGTAAGTTTTGAAAAAAAAAAATATATATTTTTTCAAGCATATTTAATGTCTAATGATCTCTGTCTCCCCTTTCTATATACATATGGATGTTTGTATGTTTCTTTGATGCTGACAAAAAACGACATATAGTACAATAAAAAAAGAGTTTTGTAAATGATTACGCGCCCGTAAATAAAGGATATGTAGGGTAAATGTATCAACGAGCACCACAATTCTATCAAAAAACAGTCCCATAACCTGTTAAGAGCATATCATGATGATGACTATTACCACAGAACTTTTTGATAGAGTGCCCATCGTATGTTGGCACATTTACCCTATTTATATACATATATGTATGTCAATAAATGATGGCGAATACTAAATCAAGGGTGTCCCAAAATTCACGTAACAAATAATTTTTATAGAAAACGGGTTTATAATTAAATCACCAATTTCGAAAAGGACTCATGCCGCTTTTTTTCAAAATGTACTTTTTCGCCGTTTTTTTTATATTCAAATATAGACGCATCTTCCATGAACAAGAGGGACCCATATCTGTTTCCCAAAGTGGAAAAAAATGCATGTGTTTCTGGAGATGAGACTTTTTCGAAACTAATTCAAGACATCTAGTATATGTGAACTATTTCAAAGTCAATTTTAATTTGTCATTTGGGAGACCACAACTCGAAGTGTGCTCAAAATACGAAGCAATTAACTAATCAGTTAAGAAATTAACTAATAGTTCATAAGGGCGTCGAAAATTGCACTCTGAAATCAAAGAAATCACTGAAAAATCTCAAGTGGTTGGTAGCCCTATTATGGGTTTGGAGTTTGATTATATGCAGAATCTCCCACTACCAGTTCTGCCCATCCAGGAAGTATTTTATTTCCGCCAACTATGAATTTTACGTGCATAATATGAAAACGGCGAAAGCAACTTTCTACTCCTACCACGAGGTTCAAGCCCTCAAATGACCCAACGAAGTCGTATCATGTTTAAATGATTATATTCGTAAAAACGTCCCTGAAGAAATAACGGAGTTCCACTTGTTCTGCGATGAATGTTCGGGGCAAAACAAAAACAATCAGTCAGTCGAAAGTTTAAAGTTCTCCTTTATTTTCTGCAAAGAGGTCACTCGTGCAATGATTGTGATGTTTGCTGATAAATAAATTGACTGTTTTATGATAAACATTCATATTATGCCATTTTATTACTAAAACCACCTGAGTTCTTGGATCAATTTCGAAAAGGGCTCATCTCGGGAAACTGTAACAGCTGATTTTTTCGGAACTCTTATAGTAACCAAAACCATTTCAGTATGTTATGATGCAGTCCAATGGTTAGCACTTTCGACAAAAATTCCACTCTTAAATTCCATACAGTTTGGCAGAAATTCAGTTTTTTGTGTCTACTGAACAATTTGAAAAAACCAACATGAGCCCTTTTCGAATTTGGTGATTCAATTAAAAATTGTAATTTTTTTTATTGATTCATAAAGTATATAGTATAGTATTATGTATGGAAGAGCATATTAGGTAAATCGCCTTCACGGCTTCGCTAGCACATACGCACTCTTTTGTTGACATTTTGCATGATCGTTTTGCATAAATTTGGCTGAATTTCATTGATACAGCGCTCAGTTACCTCCTTTAAGTTGTGGGTGGTCATGGGCTTGTTGGCATAAACCTTAGACTTGAAAAAACCCAAAAGAAAAAACTCCAACAGCGTTAAATCGTATGATCTGGGCGGCCAATTCTAATCACCAAAACGTGGAAATTACACACGACCAGGAAATGACTCATGCAGTAATTGAATTGTTTCTCGGGCTATATGGCATGTGGCATCGTCTCGTTGAAACCACATACCGTCCGCAATTTAGGCACAAAAAACTGAATTATCATGTCACGATAGCTAGCCTATTAACTGTTATTGCCTGATAAGCGGCATATTCGAAGAAGAATGTTCCGATGATGCGTCCAGTCTAAAATCCGCACTAAACAGTGACACATTATGGATGGATTTGTTTCTCAAAAATCACTCGTGAATTTTCTGAACCCCAAATGCGACCAAGATGAAAATGAGCCGCCTTATCGCTGATGATTTTATTCAAAATTGTTCAGCAATATTTTTTAAATATTCCTCAACAATGAAAACACATTGTTCTTTCGCCTGTAGCACTCCATTTTTAATACCGGCACGCTGGTTTTGCTTTTCGTTGACAACACTTTTTGCGCACAACTGACACAGCAAAATTTAAATCTTCCATGAATTTTATAAGACACCCTTTATATACAATTTAATTGGGTTTAAGATCAATTCGTCTATTGAATTGGGGGTAAACCAAATTATTGTTAAAACTATCTTCACTATATACTATATCCGTACTGAAACGTTACAAAATACAGGAAATATTCACTTATTTCATATGTATGTGTGTCTGTGACTATTTCCGTAATATTAGTTATTTTTGTTCGTGCTCTTCTGTTTGCTAAGGATGCCTTTTCTTTTTTTTTTGCAAGTCAGTTGTTTCATAATATATAATTTGATTCATATACATATGTATAGAAGTTCTAATCGTAATTTTCTTTAATGACGCGACTAAGAACAGACCTAACAAAACGAGAAAAGAGTTCTCGCTTTAGAAAAACCTAACAGACAGTGGTGTAGAAAATCTTATTATTTTCCATTTGAATGGGTTTTTGGGTAGAAAAAAAAGCACGATTGAACACAGTCTGGGATTTTGAATAAAACGAAAAAGAAGAAGAAGAAAAAAGAACGGACAATTAAATAGGGTGGATGAAAGGGTCCACCACAAAAATATTTTTATCACGTGTGTGCATTTGAATTATTTTTTTTTTTTTTGACTTTAATTTTGAAATTTACGCGCTCGCTTCCATTCTCGTCCTTTAAATCTTCCAGCCCAGCCTGATGAAGGGCGAAAATATTTAATCTGAAGAAAATTTTTATAGTTTTGTGTGCTAAAAATCCTAGACTTATTTCTGGTACTGACATAAAAATATAAAAGAGCTTTTCAAGTCGCACAAAGAACGGATTTGGGGAGCTAGGGTCCCATCTCGACTGCATTTCAAATCTTTTTTTTTTTTAATAAGAGAATCTTTTATTAAATTATTTTCATTTATGATAATTAAATCGGACATTTGTTGACACAATTAAACACTTCTTGTCAAATGTAATATATTATTCGATAATAAGAGAACATCTATCACGTGACTGCAACCGAGATTATCTCGCGCGCTTTTACTCTTTATCTCTTTTTTGTGCGGGTGAATACACATTTCTCCTCCACCCACTGTTTTTGCCTTTGTTTTTCACATTTTCTTTCCGACAAACCCTTATCATTCTAAAAACACAATCATTAACAAATTAATTAGTCATCGCCTTTTTTTTGTTGTGGGGCGGTTTTTTCAATTTTGTTTTTTTTTTTTTTTGTGTTTCGTATATGCGCGCACCCCGCTAAATTATTACGCGCTTCACTAAACCCATTCTTCATCTAATTTCCAAAAATCCTCTTTTTTGTCGTCGTATCAGGATTTCATGTCCACCAGAAAAAAAAAATACAAAAAAAATCAAATTATTAACATTTGAATACACTCGTCATCATCACCACACCGCGTGCGCGCTTATATTCGCGCAATGTGATGATTTTTATCAAAAAAAAAAAAATCAAGATTAAAAAAAAAAACTATTTCATTTAATAATATTCTTTTCTGGGTTGTGCAGCAGCACTCCCTTCGTGTTCGAATTCTCGGAAATTCTTGGCAAACTAGATTATTTTCTATGAGGATTTTTGTGAGAAGGGACGACCTCGCATTCTCGCCTCGAACAAGGGACAAAAACCGGAACGCATGTGACATTTGCAGATTTATATGTTAAAATAAAAGGAAAAATTATGAGAAATCCGAAAATCAAATAAAATAAAATAAAAAAAGGAAAATTTAATTTAAGAAAAATTTCACAAAAAAGAAAAAGAGATTATTTCACATGAGCGAATGCCAAATATTATTTTCACCTCGACTTGTTTGGATTTAAAATACAAATTCAAATTGAATTTGTTGAGAATTTTCGTATTGAAAAGATTTGAAAGTGGTGATGGTCCATTTTGGAGGCCCAAAAAGTTTCTATGTCAGAGGAAAACGATTCAGTGATTTAATGGCTAGCACTTGTTTTCAAAGTGTTAAATATCAGTTTGCAACAACACATTTACGAAATGGATCACTTAACCACCGTCCAACGTGTTAAAATTAATCAATTGTTCTAAGAATTGTTTTCAAAGAAAATCTTCTTCTCCGATGATGCACATTTCCACCTCTCTGGGTGTGTTAAAAAGTAAAATTGCCGCATATGGGGAGATAAAAATCCTCATAAGATTCACGAGACACTATTACATGCTCAAAAAGTGACTATTTGGCGCGGTTTGTGGTCAGGCAGCGTTATTGGGCCTTGCTTTTTTTGAAAACGATCAGGGTCAGGCTGTAACAGTCAATGGTGTGAGCGATATAGGCGCATGATAACCGATTACTTCTGGAAGAAATGTGGTTCCAACAAGATAGCGTAAACTTGCCATACAGCGGGTGCAACATTGGGTGTTTTGCGTGAAAAGTTCCCAGGTCACATTATTTCATGTTTTCGTAGCGTCAACTTGCACCCAAGATCATGCGACTTCACTCCGTTGGATTTCTTTTTAAATAAACTCGAAACGTTGGAGTACCTAAAAAACAACATCTGCCAAGTTATTGCCGAGATATCGCCCGAAATTTACGAAAAATTCATCGAAAATTACCTCGAAAAGATCGGCTGCTGCAGAAAGTTTTAACCAGTTTAAGGCTTCACAGTTATTTAGTAGGTCTCTGAATGAGTTTTTATGATTTTATACATTAGATGGCGTAAGTCATACTATATGTAATACGTGCTAACCGGCATTACATGTATTTGAAAGTTCTTATGGCAAGCTTCAAAATGTTTTTTTTACAACTAGAAAATCCAAACACTTCAGATAAGCTTATTATAAGCAATTTAAGATATCACTCATTATCACATTGAATAGGCGATGAATCGAATCTATATGATATCATCATAATCGTCATTAGTATTAGTGCGGCAGGGAGATAAATTAGTGGAAAGAAAAAGAAAAAAATACCATCACTGACCGCCACCATAAACCTCCACCAAACCTAATCACCTTCAAAAAATAATACAAAATGTACATAGAAATAAATAAACTATTGGCGCTAATCCCATGGAAAACAATACATATGGTGAACAACTGATACCAGCCCAATTACGTGACAGATTATGCAGCAGATTCAGTGAATAACAGATCTTTCAGCTTCTGCTTGCTCAGCGAAAAGTCAAAATGTTCCAGAATTAATGTTAACACTCCGTAGAGCATTCTTGCGATCGGCTCAAACTTTCCATAATCGGTGCACCAATGATTGTCGCCGATCATGAATAAGTCAACTCTTCTTAGAGAGTATACAATAAATCTTAGTTTTTGCTGTGTGTATATCGGGTAAAATCATGTGTTCCTTGGTTTTATTGAGAAATATTTCAAATCGAAATTGTTATATTCGAAATAAAAGATTTGGTCCTTCGGAGCGATTATACCAGATTCGGTCCTTATATTCTTCGAATATAAGAAATGTATACATCCAGAAATGAAATGTCGAATGTAAATGATCGAAATGCTCCTGAAGGGCTTAAGTTATGCATACACAAATACGTATGCCTAATTGATATGCCTGAAAAATAATAATTTTTGATTTAAATACCCAATTTCATGATTTTGTCGACACCAATCTAGCATTTGCTTGTAATTTCAAAGTCCTGGAATCTAATTTTAGTAAACTGCTAGTTTTTACTTTCAGTGCAATGTTCAAACACTATGTAGACTAAAGGCCAATCTCCACACAGCCGACATCCTACTTTTGATGCAAGTATATGGGATAACACTATACAAAGATTGGTTAAACAGAAACAATCATCCTAAAAATTTTGTCGGCTTCTGCATTTCTCATTTCCCCAACTGATTTTCGATCTGCAGATGATTCCCCTCAAAAACAGATGAACATGTTTATCTGATTTATATGGCACTTCATATGCGGATGCATACTCTCACAATAATCACACACGATAGCATCGCACACTATCAATTTTTCTAAATTGTGTGGGGTGACTCTGAGATTGTTTTTATTCGATCAATCCTACCGAAAATTGCAAAAGTCCGTTTCTTTTTAGTTTTCTGATTTTTCCCGTCACAATAGTAAGTCGGCTGTGTGGAGATTGACCTTAACCCTTCATGACTATAATGTGACACGTACCAGAACAGAAGTTGTATATAAAAGGATATCATCATCGACTATGTAGAAAAAATATTTTGCAGTTGACCTTAAAGCTTGATCCTGAAAGGGCTTGTCTAGAATATACAAAAGAAAAAAAAGAACCGAAATATATTCGCCACATTAACTTAATCGACACCTTTTTTTCCATTTATATTTTTTATCATTGTTTAAAGTTCTAAAAAGACTGCGAAAAAAACAAAACAACAAGATTGAAATAAAATTTTCTTGGGTCCCAAAGAAAAATGCAACAACAAAGGTATTTAGGGCCATAATAAAAAATTTTTGTAAAGACACAAAACAAAAACAAGCTATAGTGCGCAAACCACTATGGGAACTTCTATACATATCGATCAAATTATTTCATACAACAATTTATGATTTATTTTGTACAAAAATTTCGAAGTTTTATCCGAGCACGCAAAGTTATGCTCCAAATTTCATACAAAAAATCCGAATTTTGTTCGGCAGCTACCTGAAGTTGTAATCGGATTCAATTGATTTTTGGACACAATTGTTCTTTCATTGAAAAAGTGTCTCAACGTTACAATACCCTGTAATGTAAAAACACAAAAAAACGAACTTTTGTTCGGTGGCTACCCGAAGTTTTAGTCCGATCAAACCCAACTTCTGATAGAATGGCTCTCATGAGGAAAAAACCGCTGTTACCAATTTTCATGGAAATTGCTTCAAAAATACGGCCGCAATCTTGTACACGACAGATAGACTGACAGACAGACATTAGATAAAAATGAATGCAAACGATTTGGAATCTTATAAAACGTGGAGATTTGCAAAAAAAAAAACATTTTTTTTCGATCATGATTCCAGTAACTTATATACTTCGTATAGAAGTTAAAAATCACCGATTTGAAAAATTGTCTCAAATTTCTTAAATTATCATATAGCTAATAGTTCGAAGATGTTTTGAAAATGTGCACAAGACGGTGCGGGACGCGCATATTAAACATGATCTCACGATTTTCAATTTACCAAAAAAAAAAAAATACAAGAAGCCTAAATAAACTCGAAAAATATGTTGTTGTTGTTGGTTGGCTACTTTAAAAAGTCTCTTACGCGCAAAGCCGCAGCAGCAGCAGCAGCAGCATGCAATAGTATGCACACACCTTTTAGTACCAAAAAAAAAACAAAAAAAACCAACAGATTTGTTTTTTTTTTTTTGAAATTCCAAAATGTCAAAAAATAAAAATGATATGTCAAAAAAACAAACAAAAACAACAAGAAAATTGAAATGAGAGAAGCGCCAGCCACAGTAGCACAGACTGTGTGTGTGCGCTGTGAACCAAAAAAAAAGAACTCGTCAAACTCATTCATTAAAAAAAAAGTAGGTTCATGTTTTTCCTTTTTTTTTGGATTTGGGATTTGAATACAACATTTTTCTTTCTTCTCGTTTTCAACTTCTTTTTAACAAGATTTAATCGCTCGAAAGTTAACTAAGGTTTTTTTTTTTTGCTTTAACATACTTGATCGCTTTTTAGGCGAAATAATAAAAATGAAGGTCGCGTCTCCCACCATTTTTAACTTCTATACAAAGTATTAAAGTTACAAGAAGAATCATTTTTATCGAATGTCTGTTTGTTTGTCCGTCTGTGATCAAAATCAAAATTGTGGCCGTATTTGAATAAAAATTGGTTAGTAACAGTTTTTTTCCACATGAGAATCATTCTGGCAGTTTGATTTGGTTCGATCGGATCAAAACTTCAGGTAGCTGCCAAACAATTGGTCGGTTTTTTTCTGTTTTTAAATTACAGTTATTTTTAGGACCCCGAATTCAATCAAATTTGGTGCAGGATGCTTTTATAATTAAAAAATAATTGTGTTCCAAAAACCAATTGAATTCAATTACAACTTCGGGTAGCTGCTGAACAAATGTTCGGATTTTTGATATGAAATGAAATGATTTTCGAAATTTCATTGCATATTATGTTTATTAATTATAGTTAACTGATTTTCGTGAAATTTGGCTAGTTCGTTGGCTGTATACGTATATAGGGATTGTTTCTCGTCAGGATCTAGGGATCGATACTGTTCTTGCGGAAGGAAATCGCTTTCAGTTGGGATACATTTTCAAGCAATTTTTATGAAATCTTGCATCCGGATTCAAATGATGAGGCCCCATTACATAACAATATTAAAAAGGACGAAAAGGATAAAATAGGATATCAAGATAAAGTTTTGTAGGAATTTTCTGAAAATACTGTATCGTATACCAGTTTAAATAACATTATATAAAGAGACGAAAAGGACTGGAACTGAATTCCCATCTTTTTATAGTTCTCTTTAGATAGATTTTTGTCAAGAGCATACTATATGTATAGAAGTTTCAATAGTGGTTTCGCACCATAGCTCGTTTTTCTTTGGTTTTTTGAACGTTTAACGTGATAACGTACAGAGGAGCGAATATAATGTAATCGAAGGTATTCATTGCTTGTTCTAAATCGAGGTTTATTAGGTGTATTAGACGTACTCATCGTTTTATACTCTATTGTTGGTTCGTGCATAATTTTTGCCGTATTTTTTAGCCTCAAGCCCAAGTTAGTAGACTGGATTCTGTCCAACGCAGATTTGTATGTTATACCTTAAGAAATCTTCCTTGAAATGACCCCTTTCTTTTGTCTTTATTCGAGAATAGATTAAAATTGATCAGACTGTATTCACTTGAAAGAAGGTGGCTGTTGGTCCGCCAAATTATAAATGCCGGTATAGACACTCTTCTTCTTCTAGACAAGATATATCTAAACACGTTCCTTCGTGAACATTTTAATATAATGTTTCGCAAATATGATTATGGTGTAAATTAATCAATTAGGGCATGATCGATTAATTGGTTTTCAAGGTAAGTGAATAATTGAATAATTGATGGTCTAAAAACCAATTAATTCCCTCCTATGATAATAGCCAGTAGTAAAAATTTTCAAGCAAAAATTACTGCTGACAAAGAGAAGTAAATTATTAAATGAAAGAAAAAGAAAAAGCGTAATAAAAATAAAAGTGAAAATATTCTCTTAAAAATATACATGTATGATTCTTGAGAAATGCGTTACATAGGTTTTGAAAACTTATTCTGTTTTATTTCTTTTAAATGAAACAATTATTCAGTTTTCGTTTGATTATTATAAATATTGGAATAATTCTGTTCACTTATGTAATCGATTATTCAAACCATGCCCTACAATCAATTTCCCGAATACTGTGAACAGTTAATGATAACGCCAAAACTTTTTGATTTGAAAGAGTTGGGTTTAAACATAATTTGTATCCTGGAGTAAGAAAATACGACGGCAATTATACAACGACCTAATATAATGCATAATGCAATGAAACATCTCGATTATGTCAGTTTTTGCAAGAGAGAAAAGAACACGGTGTAGTATCTGATGATGCTCTGATTTTTTGCTACCTAAAAAGTCGAGGAGATTCATGATTACGAAACATAATTTGACTAAAATAGAAGTAAAATCGAAGTATCTATATGCGTACTCATCTAAGAGGTCAATTTCATGTTTTCATTACCCAAACTAAACTCATTTCAATGATCACTTTGTGGAATCAAATACCATCAATGGGATTCCCGCCAGTCAGATATCTACAGCTTTCATTGTAGGCTCTAGCAAACTATACAATTCCACAATTTAAGGACTACTATTTAACTGGAGCACGTGCAATGGACCAAATTCGTTGTCTAAATGCTGGGAATACCTATAGGATCTACTCTACCCTTATAATTTCATTCAATACCAAGATGAAAAACGATAAAAACTTATAATTCCTTGACGTCTGTCAACTATACAGGAAAGAATTTCTTCTCTTGTTTGGTTTTTCTTCTTCTTTTTTTTTCTTGTAATATTTCCGTCATTGTTTATATAGATATATATATTGAAAATAATGAGGCCCAAAACCCCTGAAAAATTTGACCTATGTCAAAGACCTATGTGAAAGAAATATGAAATTTTTTTCTGTTTCCCGAAGGCGAATGTCACGACGCATGATACTTGTTTAGTTCTTTTTTTTTTTTTTTTTTTGTTTTTTGTTGATGGATAATGAGACGATCTACACTCTGTTATATAACTGACAGACTAACAGACAGACAAATAAATCTGACAACATATTTTAAAGATGAAAAGAAACGAAAAAAACAACAAGCAATTGATATAAAGAATGTTTTTTTTTTTTGTTCTTGGATCTGTGTGTTTGTTGTCTAATTGTGCGCTTCGGGTTTTTAAATGTTACGCGGGCGCGCGCGCGCATAACAAAAACAAAATGATTAATTTTTTTTTGTATTTTATTGATACTTATATATCAATTTCAGAAAAAGAAATGAGAAAATTGATGATCATGGAGGCTTGTGATGATTTCAAAACAAACAAAAAAAACAAGAAAAAAGAAATTATCAGCCAAAAATTGACATTTACTGTTTTGTTTGACAAATTGGATTCAATTGGATTTGGTTTTTGGACTGCTATAAAAAAAAAGAAAAGTAAAGACAAATCTGAGAAATCATCAAGTCAAGGGATTTAAATGTTGTACCGCAATACCTGTTCTAAACAGACGCGACCTACGAAGGCAATATGTAGACTTTTTTCGCGATTTAGCAGTCTTTAACCGAGGAAACATGTTGTCACACCGTTTATGGACTGTCGTCAATTTTGACTAAGTAGTGTTACGTAGTGTAGACGGTTCTGGTTCCTCTTAAAAGGTCTGCTTTTGCCCCATTACATTCATGAAAAGTTATTATCTACATTAACCATAAAATGACTAATTGGACTTCCGTTTCCAGGGGTGTACCCGAAAAATTTACAGTTAAACGTGCTTGTCTTTAGTAATTAATAAATCATATACAAAACTTCAGTTCTTGGCAACTAAAAACAGAAAATAACGTTAACCCCGAAATAAATTACAGGAATTACAGATTATATAATTTTAACTGGTTTAAATGGACTAGCTTTATTGTTATAGTCCGTGAACGAATTCTATCAATCTTAGCCTTAGCACGTACGTTTTACTGGCCCATTATACCTCCTTCTAGAAATGTTGGTTGAGAGGCTAGGTCTTTTCCTCGAACGGGTTAGTCCTTCTAATGAAGGACAACACCGTAGTTAGGTCCAAGATAGCTACCCCTTCTTACTCAGGTTTCACGCACCCAATGTAGCAAGTTTCGTTCTAGAAAAGCTCAGGCATTCACACAAAAAATGTTCTGCTGACTCATTTTCTTCCAGACAGGCTCATGCTAATATCGGACTCGCGGCCACCCTTATTTTCCACATGTGTTCGTTTAAGGAGCAATGTCCTGTCACAATACCCATAATGGTTCTAAGGGTTCTACGCTCGAGTCTCATCAACATTTTCGTCCTTCGGTAGTCCGGCCCAATCAGTATCATTATGGGTAACACATTGAACTACAAAGTTTTGTAATCATATATTCGAATTCCAGTCGCGTTGAAAGAAAGAGAAAAACTCAATTCTTCTGAGTTTGATTTTGTAATTTTAATTGCTGTTGCCCTTATTTTTCGGACAGTATGTTAAGTAGGTAATAATCCTGGTGGGTTAGTTATGTCTTCCCCAATATAGAGAGAATCAATTGAACAGTTCCAAGTGAACTAGTTTCCCCCCCCCCCCTATAGTCTGTCGAGCTTGTTAAGATAGAAATAAAGTTGGTTTCGAAAATGCCAAATTTTCAACAACAACTCAAAAGGATAGAATTTACTGATCGATTATTTTTTTTGTTTGCGTTGCTTGCGAGTATAGAGAAAGTGCAAACAAGGGTAGACCGCAGGTGAACTCTTGTTTTTTTTCTTTTCTTTTTTTTGTATCTTAATTTCAATTTCCATTTCATTAAAAAATGGACACAAAAAACAAAAAAAAAAGATCCCAAAAAATTATGAAAATTAAAATTCATATAGAAACTGTCAAACTGACAAAAGTGTAACAACAGCGGCGACAGAAAAACAAAGCCAAAAAAAAAAAAAAAAAATTAAATTAAAAACAAAATAGTCAAGAGTCCAGTCAGTCAGTCCCCAAAAAGCATAACCAACACAAACCAACGCACATAAATGAAAAACTAAATTTGAAAAATCAAGATTTTATCTGATCGAACACAAAAAGACATTTTTGACGTTTGTTTGTTTTTTTTTCTGTTAAGTTGTTCAACTTGAATTCTCGTCTCTCCGATTTTGAGATACGATTAACTAGATTAGCACATTTATAATATAAATGTAGATTTTGTAGATGAGCGTGGGTATGTGCATGACGCGCACAGTGTGCAGTGTTGCTGTGCTAGGAGAGAAGAACCGGGCGGTGGCGGCAACGGGAAACTTGAGTATTTATTTATTACTAATTATATTTATCTTAGGTAACGTAGACACATGTATTTTTGTGTTTCTTTTTTTTGCCGAGCGCCTCAACCGGGATATTCACATGTCATTTTGTTTTTGGAATTCGTTTTTTTTTGTCTTCTTGATGATGATTTTTCGGTAATTAATTTTTGAAAGACAAACAGTCCAATCCGAGCCTCGATCATAAAAAAAATTAATATGATCATTAAATATGTATGTTGTTTTTTTTTTTTGTTGGTTTTGTTTTCGGGGATTTCTTTTTAAATGTTTAGCTTTTTTTATATTAAATTTGAATTATCATCTAATTACCGTGTAAAATTGTTGTGCGAGGAATAAAAAAACATTTATTTTCATTCATTAAAATCAAATTTTTAACGTAAAATAAATTAAAGATTTAGAAAACGTTTAGAGAGAGAGAAGACTTCTAATTCATAGAAAATCAAAAAAAAAAAACAGAAGAATGTTTCTTTTTTACTCTAAAATTGGACCAAATTACGACCAAACCAATATGGGACCAATTCCAACTTATTCAATAGACTCGAAAAATATCACATTGGAATTTGAAGATGGAACAATGAAGATGCGAACCTTAGAAGAAAAATAGAAATCACGCAAGTCATAGAAGTGGGCCCGAGGGAAAAACGGCAAGCGAATGTAAGGGAATCATTTTCGAAATTTGACAAAGGTAGATTTATAAGCATATATAAAAATGTAAAATCGCCACCCGCTTGGGTTCGAACTCAGGCACCCTTGGTTTACTACTAAATTGTGTTTCTCATTAAGCCAACGATTTCACACTACTTCAAGTAATTGAGATTCTCCACTATTTTTGTACAACTTATTCGTGTATTTCTACTTTTACTGCCACAAATATATAATACCTCACTCCCATCTATATATATATAGTGTATACATATATATAGAGGTATTGAACACAGAAAAATTCTGAAGTTATTGGCTAGAATTGTGATAACTGAATTTTAGTTGTCAAAATTTAACGATTTTTCAGTGCGTAGGAATAAGGAACTATGTAAAGCCGTTATCCTAGAAGGACTAAAATGGTGAGGGGGAAGGTAAAGGAAGAAAAGGTTCACATTGGACTGTAAAAATACAGAAGAAGAAGATATATATTTACATAACTTGGTAGTCCACGACTTACGACCGAGATTCTTTACTGGACATCGTTCGTAGGTTGAGTATAGGCCTTAAGTCGATTATATTACATTTTTAGGGAAATCCCCACAACTGTTTGTTTATTTAATATTCGCATGTATGAAAGACACACGGAAAAGGTCGTGTGAACTGTCGTAAGTAGAGGACTACCTGTAGAGAAATACATAATTGATCTTGAACTGAGATAGGAAAAAAAACTCCTACGGTGAAAATATTTAGGACAGAAGTTAAACTGGATATTACCATCTTTGGATTCATCTTAAACGTGTAGATAGGCCCTGACCTGGGAAATTCGTGGATGAAATAACAAGAACAACACATGTTACAACTTAGTAGATATTAATGTGCTGTAATTTAGTAATTATTTAGCAATTATTCTTCATTCAATGTTTATACAATAAGAAACTTATACGTAAATTATTAATCTTTAGGAAGATTACCTTATAATAAAAAAAAGATCAAGAAGTTTCCCTATTAGAATAAATCGAAGTACAATGATCATATTAATATGTGTTCATATTCTCTCCTAGTACAAAATGAAGGTTGTGGTTTGAATTATTTATAATTTCTGATTAATTTTATTTCATGGTTTTGTAAAACAGGCTTCGGAAATTTGAAATGGAACAATACACAATCGAACAACGAAACAAAATCATTGAACTTTTATTTTAAACATCAACTTTCCATTGTTTCGACTCAACGTGTATATCGGTCGATATTTGAATGTGAGGATTGGACCCTCAGAACTTCGTAAACAATCACAACTGCAAAATATGGGCTACGGAGAATACAAGAGCAGTACATCAACGACAATTACACCCACTTAAGTTTACACTGTTTGATGCGATATATCTGCTCTCGGATGATCATTCGCTCATATTTCTTCGAAAATAAAGACAGTTTTGCAGTTTCCATTAATAGTGCTCAATATCGGACAATGTTGGAAAAGTGTTTAATACCATCTGTGCAAAACCATCCAACCCTTTGGTTCCAACAAGATAAAACCACAGCGCATACTGCAAGGGACTCAATGGCTTTTTTAAGGAATATTTTTAGCGTTTTCAATTGATCATACCTCAACTAAAAAAAAAACATTCACAATGAAATTGAGGTCATAACACCTGAAAGGGTTACGAAAGGTTATAGAAAATGTTCTGGAAAGAGCACGAATGTGCGAAACAGAAAATGGCCACCATTTGAAAGACAGCATTTTTCATAATAGAACCGAAATTACCCAATTATATATGTACTATATTTAACAAAAAAATAATAATAATATTTATCGCTTATAGAATTTATAAAGAACTCAAACCTAAACATTCATTTTGCGTGCCATCCTGTATATCAGTAATAAGGAAAAAAAATTCTATTTCGAGCACAACTAATTAAATTTTTTACTAGCAATAGTCTGGCAATACTCTGACATGATCTATAAGTACGGGTCAATAACAAAATAATTGTTTTTCAATTAAAAAAACGAAAAACATTGACATTTTTTTTTTGTTTCATATTTTTGGTTAGTTTTGTTGGTGTTTGTGGATCTTTATCTTAAAAATATTTCTCAAATGAATTCTTTCTTGATTTGTTTTTTTCGTTATCTTTTTTTTGAAAGAGTCTGTCACTACCGTTGTCAAAATTTTTTCATCTAAATAAAAGACATATCATCAGTCCAGTGAGACCCAAAAGAAGAAGAAAAAAAAAATACAGCACCAAAAATATTTATACCTATCCAAAAGCGGTCAAAATTTTGGTTGAAATTGATTTTTTATTAAGTTTTTTTTTTCTTTCTCATGTATTTATTCCGGTCCATTCACTTTACTTATCAGTGAAAACATAAATTCGACAAAAAAAAAGATATATTAAAATATAACAAAAACCAAAGAAATAACAAACAAATCCTACTTCTGAAAAATTCTTACCTAAAAGTGCCGAATTTCTATTCTCACTAACCAAAATCTTATAACATAAGTACAGCATAGTTGATTAAGTGGTTTTCGAGGTCAGTGAATAATTGAACAATTGATGTTTTTTAAACAATTAATTCGCTCCTATGATAATAGCCAGAAGTAGGGTTGGGAATACCGGACTAAATTATAAATACCGGTATTTCGGTATTGTATATAATAATACCGGTAATACCGGTTTTCCTTGGGAATAAATACGTAATTTCATAACATTACAATATACTTCATTGAAAGCCCAAAATCACCTAAACTTTCATTGACAAGCTCAATATATTTTTCTGCTGGCATTGTTCCAAAAGCAGGAATTAAAACTAAATTCCAAAATTCTTTGTCAAAGGGAACATTAATATTGACATAACGTCTATTCCCGACTCAGAAAGAAAATATATTTCCATTAGCAGTGCAATACGATAATTATTTAGTTATTTGATTTCGTATGTTTTCACTGTAATTAAAAACTATGCTTTGCAATGTTTTGCGGTCTTTCGGAATGTTAGAAAAACCTGTGTCTGTTAAACCTTTTCTTATCATATGCTGTGCAGATAATTTTGAATGATAAACCGTCACACGTATTCATTCTAGCTAAAATAGCTGGTAGCGAATCATCTATTGTGTAAGTTTTAAAAAAGTTCGTTATAGGAGACTTTGTTTTCTGTACAAATTCCGAGGAATCTAACATAGAAGTGGCATTTACATCTCTTTTCAACAAGTTGATTCCATGAATTGTTTTTAGATGAAGCCCGCTTGTTGAACCTCCATGTGTTTTCATTATTTTCTTACACAATTTGCATACTTTCCTTTTTCTTCTCTTAGAAAATAACACCATCCTGAGCAAAACAACCCATTATTTTGGTTAAATGATATTAATACCAAAATGCGATATTTAGGCTTTTTCAATACCTAATGCCTAAATACCGGGATCCCGATATCGAGATCCCGGTATTCCTATACCCCTTGCCAGAAACAAAATTTTTAAGCAAAAATTACTGCTGACAAAGAGAAGTAAATTATTATATGAAAGAAAAAGAAAACACGTAATAAAAACAAAAGAGAAAATATTCTCTTAAAAATATACGTGTATGATTCTTGAGAAATTTCATAAGAGTGCCATGCCTTACATAAATTTTGAATGTGTTTTGCAATGCGTTTTTTTTATACTTATTCTCGTCTTTTTTGCTAGCTTTCCATACTTTGCCATTATAGGATTTCTCTTCCCAAATTTATTCAACTGGCTAAATGATCAGCCATCGCAAGGTTTTAATGTCGGTAATCCGATTAGAGATAAACTAACTTTTTAGTAGAATTGACAAAGTTTGGAAGTAACGAAGCAATTTAATGAGAGAGATATGACAAGTTAAAAAGAATGAAAACAGTCGATTTGTTCCATACTGTCAATTTTTCTAGGATGGGCAGTGCCCACACATGTCCACCCCCCCCCCCCCCACCTACGCCCATGTTTACACTAGAGTTCTATATACAAAACCCGCAATACAAATTATAGTTCTAGATTGAAGAAAAGGTCAGGACTGATACGGTGAATGAGTCAAAAGTTCCCAGCCAAGTTCTTTAAATATTTGACAAGTAACCAAACTTGTATTTACAAACCGAAGTATGTGTAATTATAAAATACCGAAAGCGAACGAATAAATAATTACACCAATCAAAAAAGGAGCGCGGACAGTTTTCTAAGGAAGGTAAAATGTATCAGGAAAAGGGAGAGGCATTAAGCACATGGCATGACGTCGTCATTCACTCTTATGAAATTTCAATCACTCTTATCGTTTTTCTGGTATTTATGTATGTTTTTGTTTCTTTACAATTTAAAGTTTATAAAATTAAATTATATTTCTCTGTCACCCATACACATTCCAATATGTAGCTCTATCTATCTGTCAGCAGTGGACTGAAAATTATGCGTAGTTTTTACAGTCGAAATCGGAAAGACGTCATTACGACAGAGATAGAAAGTTTGGATACTTTATAAATTACTCTTTACTTCGATGTAGGTCTAGCGTCGTTATCATGACTAAACACAATACTTTTGCGATTGGCGATAATTGTGAACGCTTTAATATTTATAATCATTTGCAGCGCTCGATTTTTGATATATTCAAATTCTAAAGGCCCCTGTAAACGATCAAATTGTTTGTCAAATTTTATGCGTTTGTTAAATTTTTTACTAGTATTCAGGTTGGTTTAACGCGTTTGTAAGTGTTTGACGTGTTTGACAAACAGGTTTTATAGTGTGCGACGGTGTTTGTCAAAGAAGATCTCAGTCGTCGTCGCCTGTAGTATTCACATTGTAAGGGCTTTGCACGATAAGTCGTAAGTCACACGAACGTCACGTCACGACAAGAAGAAACCCAAAACTGTGGGCAAGTTTGACAAATTTGTTTAATCTTTATTTTGATCGTATAAACTATTGTTTGGTGATAACGTGAAGTTTGATCAACAAATTTTGTCAAACAAATTCGATCGTTTACAGGGGATCTTAACGAAGATAATTATCTATATTAAATTACACAACATCAACGTAATGGTTTATATAGAGAGTTTAAACTGAAGCAAAAAATTTTCTTGGAATAGTTCTATTGGTTTAATTTAGATCGTTGTCGATTTTGGAAAAGATTGTAGGTTAAAGCCCGTTTTTCGCGCAGAATTTTTCTGTTATTCTTTTCTTTTAATAAAACGTTTTTTTTTTAATAAATATTTTAACAATTGTACTCGACCCTGTTGGGCTTCTAGAAATATTAAAAATTTTTTAAAAAAAACTGAAAATAATGTCTCAAAAACTAAGGAAAATTTCTCATTATTTTCTGTTTTTTTTTTTTTCATTTTCTAATAAATAATTACACACATTTATGCAATACATATGCATGAAGAAGATGTGACACAAGGGGATCTAAGTATATATAAATGAGGGATCCCTAATTTCTTATTGGTTCTTTTTTTATTATTATTGTGCGTCGCTTAAAGCTATACTAACTTTTTGACTGTCCATTCTTTTCATATAGAGATTGAGACATGAAACAAACCAAAAGGGTGGAGAGAGTGGGGGATGGATATATACGAGTATAAGGGAAAAAATTTAATTTTAAAAATTGTTTGTAAAAGAAAATCTATTTTTCTTCTATTTTCTTCTTTTTATTCGCTTTTATTTAAAAGAAAAGCTTTTACGAAATGAATTTTCTAAATTTCAGATTTTATGAAATCTTTAAAATAATATTTTTCTTTTTTCTTTTTGTGTAATTTAAGAATTAAGAAGAAGAAGAAGAAGAACCTCCTTACCTAAAAATGAGTCCATCATAAAAATAATGTAATTATATTCGAATTTTCAAAAGGATTTATTAAAACGGATCTTAAGACAAGTTTTGACCTATATGAAGTATATTGAAGTTATATAGAGCTTCAATAGTTTAGACCGTTCGACTTTAAAAAATCCGAATACGAATCCTGTTGGCGGTAAAAAAAATTTTTCCGACAAAACGAATATTTTTAAATAAAGTGCGAAAACCGAACTTAACTTTCTAGAACGGATAAAAAAATGTAATTAAATGCAAAATCCGCTTCATCAAAATAATTACCTTCATGTCCGTCCGTCCGCTTCTTTAAATCGTTAATAAAATCGAAATGGAATGTCCGATTTGCATGAAACTTTCACCGTTTTGGTTTTGCGACAAATGCGAGATGGGGTTAGATGCTGGGCGAAATTAATATATGGCAACACTATTCGGTAACGCTTTCTTTGTCCTAAAACGACCAAATTTTGTGGGCACGGTGCAAACTAAATTGCTGGCCCGATTTCGACAAAATTTATGCAATTTATGTATTATAACCTAATTAGTTTTTGGCCTATATTCGACTGTGGCAACACTGTCTACGAATACGTTTTTTCCAAATATAGTATATTTTTGCACCAGTTGTAAAACCGAAACTGCATGTCAAATTTTGATGATATTTGCACAGTTTATGTACTAAGGTCGAGATCAGAACGAACATATTAACTTTCCGATGGAATTCACTTCTGGCAATACTAATGCGTAAAACTTTTTTTTAAAAATGTTGTGGTGGAAATATAGGAACTTCCCTAATTCGGCCAATAAAAATAATATTTTAATGAAACTTGGAATGTACATTTGGGATGGGCCAACTCAAAAGATAGAATATGTCTCCCTTCGGTGACGGGTTGTTGGGGGCTAAAATAGTAAAACTTCAATAATTCACTCAATAATGATCGGATTTTCTTAAAACTTGGTATGTACATTCTGGATAGGGCATCTGAAAAGATAGAATGCATCTCTACTTGATGGGGTTGAGGGAGCCAAAGTAGAAAAACATTAATAATTCGGTCAATAGTAGTCACATTTTTATGAAGCTTGGAATGTACACTTAGAATAGGCGAACTGAAATGAATATTTTATGACATTATCGAGAAAGTTCCTTAGTGGTCCGGCCGATATGGAGAAAATGTAAATTCACTGTTGCTATGGTTTGCTTTGCTCATTTTTCTGTATTTAAAGATGCATTTTTTTTTTGTTTTTAAATATTACGAATTGGCACAGAAAACTGTGCTTCTAGTTTTCTTTGTATTCGAATATAGAGAAAGTCATATTTTCTCTATAGTAATTGTATTTTATTTATTTAATTTGTAATGTTTTTTTTTCTTTTTTTTTGTATTTATTTAATGAATTGAAAACGATATAATTTTCTATTTCTACATGATTTTCCATTTCCCTCTATTTTTATTATTTATTTTTTCAAATGTTTTCGGATTGTATATACTTAATGGAGTAAAAATTGTAAAATTGTAATTGTAATATTGTTTGAACGCGCGCGCGAGAGAAAGAGAGAGAGGGGAAAAGTACATGATGATGATGGTTAAAGGAAGGGTATCAGTGGAAGGAAGGGCATATATATGGTACATATAAGAAAGGGATTGGATTTATAAAAATTGAAAATATATAGAAAAACGTGTGTACACGAACGCAACTCCAACGACTGACTGACTGCCTGTCAGTTACTGGCGTTTGTTGTATTTGACAAATTATCATTTAATTAGTTTACTAAACTTTTCAACAATTAATCAAAAGGAGAAATAGTTTTTGTTAAATATTTAATATAAAATGTTAATCGCTGACCCTTTTGACAGTAGTAGGTTACATACTGTCAGAGAGTCAACGATTTGTATATGTGATATTCTCTTTTAAATAACATAGTTTATTATACGATGTATTACGTGGAGATCTTATTTCCCTATCGTCATAGATTAGTATACCTAGATGTCCAAACCAAATGAGCAGTGTGATGTTCAGTATTGTTGTGTTGTAGGTGAAGTTAAAGAAGAATGAATGAAACGAGGTTTAATTTATATTGTGTCGTGATATCACAAAAGAGTCAGTTGAATGCACAGTCGTTGGAAATCTTTATTCTTAGTCTATGCTATCATTTTGTTAAGGAACTGTAGTTGCTGGGTTTTGGGTTTTGGGTTTTCTATCTCATCGGCTCGTTTACTCCGAAACGCTCCACGAACTCAAAGTTCTCCATGTTTCAGAGCTAACCTCTCTCAACCAATTTGATTTTTCTCAATTAAAACATATAAAACGAATTGTTATACTTGTTTTTCCATATATTACACATATAGAAACCAGAAACCTGAAATCGTATAATTCGATTAGGACTAAAATCATAATTTCTATACGATTTCGATAATATTTGGGTACAAAAGTTAAATTCTTCTATTCCGGACTATATTTTCAGACTTAGATAAGTCTGTACTCTGAGTAAAGAGGGTGTTAACTAACTTGGACCTAAAATCTAAGTAATGATAAAGTATGGAAACTTCTTATTCTTACCGTGACGACGTTTTTTAAATTTTGACTGTTCTTTTTCAAAAAATTTTCTCTCTACTGCTGGCATAGATAGCTATATATATTGTACGTATGGGTGAAAGAGAAATATAATGTAAGCAAAGAAGCACGTGTTGAAATTTATATGACAATGTACAAATACTAGAAAAAAGATAAGATTTTTAAGAGTCATTTCCGTGTTTTCCTTATTCTGGCTACTTCGTTAGCTTTCCATACTTTATCATTACTTATACTTTGCTTAGATCTAACTATGATGCTGGCTAACCTTCATTAGAAGAACTAACCAGTTCAGAGAAGCCACATAGCCTCTCAATCAAATTTTTAGGAGGAGGAGGAGAAGTTGGAGGTACAATTGGCCAGTAAGGCTAATACGATACAAATGAGATAGAAAATGAATATCTCGAAAAATCAAAACTCTAAATCTTACAGTATATATAGTTCATCCGCCGGAATAAAATAAAAATACCTTGAATAATATACACTTTTACACAACACTCACAAGATCCAGTTCTTTCATTTTGTTGTTATGTTACGGAACGTACGTCTATTCAGTTCTTCTCTGATAATGAGTTAAGGTTTCTTTCTGTTATATAAAACAAAACTGGTATATTTAATGTTTCTTAAAATGTCCTCACCTAAAACAACTAATATGGTTGGATTTCCTTTTGATCTCTAATCATATAACTCGCTTAAAAAGAACCCCCGCTATAAGCTCTCTCTTGATGACAAGAAACATGAAACAATTTTTACCTTTCTAGGGTTACCATTGTACATCACACACAAATATAATTGTGTATTTATTGTAAATTCAATTAAAAGCAAGAACGATTTCATTTTTTTCATTTTAATGAAAAGAATTTAAAAAATTCAATTCAGTTTAAAAAAATCTTTCTCTATATTTGTTTCAAAAAGAAGAAACTTAACCTCAAAAAATAAAAAGTAAAAAAAAAAGGAACAAAACAACAATCTTTATATTCTTTTTAACTGAAAAGAAAAATCTTAACTTTGTCGCATATTCTTATATATTTATTTAAAAAGAAAAGTGCGGGCGAATATAATTGACGCGTGTATACACTTTAGGAAAAAAGAAAAAAGAAAATGAATACAAAACGTCATATTTGACTTGTCGGTTCGTTTTTTCTTTGCCATTCGAACAAAAATTACAACACAACAGAAAGATGTCTGTCCCCCCGATTGATATATAAAAGTAAGCGCGACAAGTACAGAGAAGTACAATAAAGATAAATCCTTTTGATTTGTCGCGTTATTTGTTCGATGGTAAGTTTTTTTTCTCTTCTAGAACTTGTTTATCAATATAAAGGGGCCCATAAATGACAAACATTGTTGTTAACCTGGTTGTCAGATTTTGCCGACAGACGAATGAAATGTTGGCAAGCAAATCATCAACATCACTTCCGAGGTATTGTCATCGGGAGTAGACAGTCACAGCGGACAATTCAATTCACAACTAATGTTGACAATCATGTTGTCAACTTCTCTAAAGACAATAAAACATGATCGCCAACATCAGACTCCGTCCACCGAATATCTGATGTTTTCTAAATTTTTTTAAAACAACCAACATTGTTGGCAACATGAGACCACCAGCCACCAACATGCCCACAGACGTTCAACATCGACACCAACACGGCAAGTTGACAACAATGTTTGCCGTTTATGTGCCCCTTAAAAACTATACAATAGTACACCTTCAAACCGAAGAAAGGCAAAAAGTTTCGCTGATCACGAAATTATTGTGTCGGCAACCAAATTTTAAGAAAGAATTTTTTAAACATTTACCCCCGCCGCACACTTGAGCTAACCGAGCAAAACTACGTAAGCTAAGTTTCTCGCCAAAAAATGACAAATTCAGTATTTGTATTGGTCGCCGCACACTTCAGCTTTGAAGCTTTGAAACTACGTCGCCTGAGCGACACGAACTAAGCTCGTTCACGTAGTTCAGCCCTAAACTACGCGAACGAGCTTCACTGGATTCGCTGACACTAACATATATTATATACGTACTTTTGGCATTATACAGTGTAGACACGATGCTTGCAAAAGTGTAGTATGGCTTCTTTATTTTTTTGTGGTAGTATCTTGTCGACACAAATGTGTAAGTGTCCTGCGGAAAAGGTCTAGATACTGTACTCGCATATTATATCTCTCTGACGGCTTAAATAGAACTGATGGAATGAATTTACCAAAAATATCGCTGCGTAGCTTAGTTCAAGTGTGTAACGGGGTTAACGATCCCAGCTAAACTATGTAACTTCAGTGAGACTCGCCGCATAACTTAGCTCAAGTGTGTGGTCGGCCTTAAGTACTTTCTATTGTTGCGCTGCAACATTTGAGGCGGCGCGGGGGGGGGGTTCAAGAATATATTTGCTTTTACCAGTGACGGTGATTTATTTAAAAAATAGTATCCCTTTCCTTGAAAGCAAGAAAAAAGAAAATCCAACTGAAACCAGAAGAAAAAGTTTTTCCTTTGTGCGTGTGTGTGTGGTTTTGTTGCTCTTGTATTGTCAACGTTGCTTTTTAATTTTTTCCCAATTTTTTGTATATATATAGAAAAAAGAATTTTTGCTTTTCGACTTTTATTCCTTTTTTTTTGAAGAGGTTTTTCTCATTTTCGTTTGATCCACTTTTCATGTTTTTTTTTTGAATGAAAATGTGAAGAAGAAAAAAAAATCCTTTAATTCGAATTTTCTTTGATATTTTTTAGTATTTTATTTTTCTTTTAATTATTTTTAAATTTGTTTTTTGTTGTTCTTTCATATTCAAATTGTATGTTCTTTTTTTTTGTTTGTGAAAATTTTACTATCCCATAAAATAATGGCCAGAAAAACAGACATAAATTGGATCAATTACGCATAAACCGTATACCCTCAATTAATGTCCAGATTTTCAGGTTTCTTGAATTAACAATAAAAAAAACATGTTTTCATAAAATATGTCTGTTCGTCTGTCACAAAATTTAGTTTATACATTAGTATATCCCACGAACACTCATTATTTGAGGTACATAATGTAATTTTAGGGAACTGATCGCATTTATAAGAAAGAATAGATTCGGTATAATGCTTTTGGTTTCGATCTGAAAAGGATATCAAGGCTAGTAGAGGGCAATTTATCGAAAACGGAAAATTTTAATTCTATTTTGGAAACTATTCTTAATGTCATTTCAATGAAATTTTTGGAATACAAACTCGTCGTTAAGTAATTTATTTGAAGCAGATTTAATATTACAGGAAATGACACCGTTAAAAGGATGAAAATGTACATAAAAGTGTATTCTTTTGCACTATATATGCATATGGATATTCTCTTACCATTGTAAAATGTGATGTATCGCGTTATATGATTCGGTATTTTTCTATATAGAAAAACACAACGAATTACAACGATAAGGAACGATACGCTTTAGATAGGGTGTCCCAATAAGAAGCGCAAGATTTAATTTGCGTAACTTGAAGTATGTGTATACATATTTCAGGTATTCTGCATCCTATAGATACGACCCCTACCTCATTTGACGATCAATTTAATAACGAATTAAATGCCATTCGACGTTTTCAAAAATATTCTTTTTTAGGACAGGAAATACAAAAATTCTCTAGTATAAAGGAATACGTATATTTCAGGTATTTTGCGGTTCCTATAGGTATGATCCATATCTCATTTGACGGGGAATTTAATAATTAAATAAAATAAAGAATTCTCCGAAAGAAATGTACAATTTGAATTGAATTGTCCTTGACCAGGCGTTCGAAACTTGACAAAGTGTCAATAATAATGTTTTTCCTTCGTGCAGAGTTCCATGACTGTTAATAGCAACAATGCTAGATGATAGATGTCAAGATTTTAGTATTGTCAATTTAATGAAACGAAATAGCACGAAATTTTAATCTGGCGCTATTATGGAGACACTCGATCTTTTCTTTCTTCTATGTTCTTTTAAAGAAAATATAAGGAAAATTAGTCGACCAAATCTTTATTAAATGTAATTTTTTAAAAATTTAAATATTTCTTAATTTTAAAAGCTAATTGTTTGATTTTTATCTTCTAAGCGAAAAAACAATTAAGAAAAGTTAAGAAACAAAACAATCGAATTAAGTTGAGCAGAAAAATAAAAGATTTTAACATATTTTTTAATTACTGGTTTTTTTCTTTTCTTTTTTGTGAATATATAAAATATTATTACTTTCGAATTTGAATTTCTAAACAAAATCTGTGTCCGGAAAAACGTTATCAAACATGGATGGTAAAAATTTCAAAAATTATATTTACCTATGCTTACCTGAGCCTTTTTTAGACATTGCGGATTGAGGATTGCAAAAAAACTTTAAAACACCAAAATTGCAGCGAAAATTTAAGATCGCCCACAACTACCCGTCGTTTATGGTAAATTTCCCAATTAATCAATCAAAATTTCGAATTTGATTTTCAATTTGCATTCGAAAATCGTTTTGTACGGACATCTATCTAATCAGCTTTTCTCCAAATTTAACGATTGTGAATGATTCGGGTCGTTAAGTCATGGATTTTTAAGATCTATATACAAAGTATATAAGTTACTGGACCGATTTGCAAATCTCCATGTTTTAGAATCTATTCTAAATCTCTTTTGCAATCATTTTGTACAATGTTTGTCTGTTCTGTTTGTCTGTCTGTCTGTATGTCTGTGGTAGGTAAAATTGCGACTGTATTTTTGAATCGATTTAAACGAAAATTGGTAGGAGCATGCTTTTCCCCATATCGCACCCAAAACTTGGCGTAACTGTTGTATAAAAGTTCGGGTTTTTTGTGTGTTTTAAAAATAACAGGTTATTGTGTAAACATTATTTATTGACCGATTTCAATGAAATTTTGTACAGGATGCCTATTTCAATGAAGATAATTGTGTCCAAAAATCAATGACAAATTACAACTTTGTATACCTGTCGAACAAAAATTTGATTTTTGGGCTGTAACTTAAGGTATTCGGACAAAAGTTCAGAAATTTTCTTAGAAAATAAAACAAATTGTTGTAGAAAATAATTTAATTGATATGTAGAGAAGTTTTTAATAGTGATTTCGCACTGTTTAACTTGTTTTAAGATGATTTTTAATTCTTTATTCTTATTTTTAAGTTTCCGCACGTAAATAAATTGATAGAAAACCAATATTTTTTCGGGAAATTGCCATTTATAAAAGTCTTAACGACATCTTTAAAACAATTGTTATCGAATAAGGCCCATAAGTTGTCATCAAATCAGTTTTTACTTATTATATGTTTCTAATTTTTATTTTTATATGAAGTTCTTTCTTTCTCTCTAACTCAATTTGCCTCCTTACTCAGAATTTTCTACATACTTATATTTTTTTTTTAATAATTTAACATCTCTAAAAGATTTTACACGTATTTGGGCACATAAGTTGTTCATATCCGTTAAAACACGTGACCTTTTCGTTTTATGTAGAAGAAAAAGAAAAGAAAACTGGATAAAAATTCAGAATAATCTTTTTTGAATGTGTTTTTTCCAACTTTTCCCATTTTTAGAGTAATAAGTAATTGAAAAAAGAAAACAAAATAACAATTTCGGTTGGATAGAAGACGGATAATAGGTGACCTGGTTTGGGATTGACAGGGTAACATTCTGACCGCTCGTTGTGATAGGTGCACAACTGTCAATTTGAACTGAACAAGTACTTACGTCTAGCTCCATGCCCGGTGGTCACCGGAAACTATTTTGCTTAGCAACCGCTTGTAAAATTAGGCTAAAATTGTAAGTGCGAAATTATTTCTCCATTTTGGTGGTTGGCGTAAGGCTAACTACCTCAACCGTAAAAAAAAAACTAGTTCTAAAGAATAGGCCCGAGAACCTCCATGGTCTGTAGAGCCATCAAAATTTAAATAACCAGCAGACAAATAAAAAGCGAATCTTCATTATGATGGATTTGTAACAGTTGTTTAATCTGTTACATACAGATTTCAATTCAACTATCTCCTTTTGTCACCTTTTTTTCTTTTTGGTGACACATCGACTAAAAGTTCATCTTGAAGTTCATTTCATTTGTTTGTCAATCGGAGTTTTTTTTTTAAGTGAAACACTTCTATGGGGGCGCGACTAGCATATTCCCGTCAAAGACCCAATAGTTCTATCTCCCACCACTACGGCATTGTATTAAAAAAAAGCTTCTGTTTCACTTCTACAGTGTAGTCAAAAGCACACTTCCGCTTTTTTTTGTTTTTATGTAGTTTAGTTATTTCTTTAAGGACTTTTTCTCCTTCTTAAAAAAAAACAAAAAAAACAAAAGCGTAATTAATAATGTATGTAAGAAAAGAAAAAAGGAATGCCAAGATTTCACGTGTTTCTTTAAATATCTTCTCTTTTGACCGAATTTTCCAATAGTTTCTTTTTTTTCATATTTCAAATAGTGCTCTTTTCTTTACTTTTATTTTATTTTCTTTACTTTTATTTTATTTTTCATTTCTTTTATTTTATTTTGTTTCCTTTTTGTTTCAATGTTGGTACACTTGACTTTTTTTCTTTTTAACAAAATCTTCAAAAGAATTTTAAAAATTACTGAATAGAATTTCACAAACTAAATAAGTACATTTCCCCGGCTTCCTTGTCGTCCTTACTCATTCCGGATCCCTTTTATACTTCACTCTAAGACGACACTCGACAATACATTTCTGTCATTATTATAACTATATATATTTTTCATTTTTTTGTGATTTTAGTAAAGGGTGGGTAATTATTGTTTGGATTTTTTTATATTTTCAAAATTGGCGTCGAATTATTGGTTGTTTTTGTAGCCATAAACAATTAAAAACATAATTTCTTATTAGCTGATTAAAGCTAAAGCTATATGCCCTTGGGTTTCCTGACTTTTTCGTTGAATGGATCAGCTCATACCTTAACGGTAGAAATATCAGGTCTTGTTTCGGTCTGCTAAATCTATTCCCTATTTGGCGACATCTGGTGTCTCTCAGGGTAGTCATTTAGGACCCCTTCTGTTTACATTAGCTATCAATGATGTAGCTTCTGTAATCAAATTCTCGAAGATTTCCAACTACGCCGACGATATGAAATTGTACGTAGAGGTCACAACCAGCCGGTCGATTCCCTCCATCTAGGAAGACTTTACTAATTTTGTTACATGGTGTCGTAAAAGTAACCTGACACTCAACACGGACAAGTGTAGGATTATCACCTTTTCTCGTAATAACGTAATAACTCTTATCGTAATTATTTTATTGACAACATTCCTCTACATAGAGTTAGTTGTATTATTGACTTTGGAGTTACTTGAGACAGTGAGCTTAACTTTAGGCTTCACTTTGACTCCTTGGTTCATAAAGCCAATTCGACTCTGGATTATATTAAGCGGTTGGTCTAAGAAGTTTTTTGACCCGTATATCACTTAAATCACTTTATATGGTTTTCGTAAGACCAATTATGGAATATATGAGTCAGGTGTAATTTCCGCACCATACAGGGTTCATATTCATAGGCTGGAATCTTTTACGTTTTGCTTTGCGTAACCTACCATGGAATGATCTTTCATTGTTGCTACCTTACAATGATAGGTTGAAGCTGTTAAATTTGCATTCTCTGGAAAAGCGTCGAGAAGTGGCAGATGTTGTGTTCGTTCATCAAATTTTTAATGGGGCTATTGATTCTCCTAATATTCTAAGCAAAATGCTCCTTAATTCCAACATTTGTTCGCTCAGACCCGTGATCTTGTTTAAAATTAGTTTCCACTGGACGGACAAAAAAAGCGTTACCAAATAGTGTTGCCATATATTAATTTCGCCCAGGACACCATCTGGCGTTTGATGCAACAACAAAATTATGAAAGTTTCATGGAAATCGGACATTCCATTTAGATTTTATTAACGATTTAAAGAAGCGGACGGACGGACGAACGGACATGGGGCTTATTATTTTTGATGAAACGAATTTTGCACTTATTTTCATCTTCCTAGCCCTTGTAGAACAAAAGTTAGGTTTTCGCACGATTATAGTACTTTCCTATAAACATTCGTTTATCGGGAAAGTAAAAAAAGTTATGACACTGACGTCATGTTATGACCGTTATGCTTGGGCTCAGAATAAACATATTATAACATCGGAACTTTTATAATGAGGTGAGATCTACAAAGTAGATAGATAGAAGTAGGTTTGATCGTATCCTCCTATATCACGAAGGCATAACATGAAGAAATCCATATACCATATATGCAACAGCCTTAGTATATACATAGAACTAAACAAAGAATAGTAGTACTTAAATCAAAGAATATTGACTAAGACACTTATTCTGGCATTGTGACAGTTTTGCTGTCATAAATATTTATGAAAAAAATGTTTTGACTGAAATTATGACAGCTGAGAAAATTCGTATTCCAGCGAACGGATCATAATTATGTACAAAATATGAATTTATAACAATTTTAAACTGTTATAATTCGAACGATTTGTCGTGTCTATTTGAGAAATACTCTCGGAAAATGCTTGTATAAGTGTAAAATTTGTATATAGATGTAAAATTATTTGTGTGTGTTTAAAAAAAATGGTGGAAATTTTTCCATATTTATCAATTAAATCACTCAGAGAGAACACATATAAAATTCCGTTAGGATGTAAAATATTTTCGGTCAGAACTTATGATCGCTTTTTATGACTGGGTCAGAATACCAAATACTATACCTATACCTCGCTATACGGTCGTCATTTTGCTATAACGGCCTTTTTGAATTATGGCACTTTTTCGATTTACGGCCCCCAATGTTTCTTTATACGGCCAAAAGAAAATGCTGTGCGACCTCCTATTTAGTTTCAGTTTCTAGTATTAGGCAGCACTGCTACAAAAAATAATTGATTCGTTATATGGCTTTTTGTTTTACGGCCAACTTTTCCGGAACATATCTAGGCTGTGTAAAGCCAGGTATGGGTGTTGTCTTAAAAAACGAGTTGTGACAATGACGTTATGACTACGCTTAGAATAGATGGGGGTTTCTCTCTCAAAAAATTTAATTAAAATCTATATTCACATCTTTTTACTATGGTAACACTTCATACTTCATCCTTTTTTTGTAAAATCATGTTTTCGGATTTTCATTTGTAACTAACTAAGTTGTATAAAACTTGAATATTTGAACAAAAAAAAACAACAATTAATGTTTAACATCGATTTTAAGTGATTTTAATCATGTTCTGAATTTAATTTTAATTAACGTATTACAATAGTTATCCAATAAATACAAATAAAATAAAACATAATCCGGATCAAATCTACTACTATTCATCATTTTATGTACATATCTACAGATTTCATATATATCTATATAGAAGAGATAGATGAATCAAATGTTAAGATACAGATATACTCCCAAAAACCCCAAACCCCAAAAACACGAAAGATTGAAATTTAATGAGATACGAAAACAGGAGTACATTTTCCAAAAAAAGGTGTGAAAATTATGTTCATATAATAATCTAAAGGAGTTACAATACACTATGATATATATATTTGCATGTATCCTCAAAGTTTCGTAACTTCTTTAATTAGGAATAATTTTGAATATTAGGTGTGTGAATGAGTTTTTATGATTTTATTCATTAGATGGCGGCATAAGTTATACCAAAAACCATACAATGTTACTGAAATATCAACTTACATTGTAAATTTCATGAAATCAGATAAAACACATTTCTGAGTTATCTGAGTTATCCGTCAATGGACGGACGGACATGTAGAACCCGATATACATTTTGATTCTCCCTACCACAACCATACCCTTGACACCTTTCTGTAATGGCAAAACTAATATACCCAGTGGTAGTACCTACCTATAGGGGATAAATATTGATTATCTGAAGAATTTTTAGAATGATGACATCATGTCGTCTGTTCGATAGAAGGTTTTTAAAATATTTCAGTCTCTGTCTTCCTGATACATTATGCTTTGAAAACAAATGACCCTCCTTGCACTTATTGTAAGATATTTTTTTATTTGAGGTTTGTTTTGATTAGCGCATTATAATTATTCAGCCATTATTTGAAAATAGTGTCCAATTTAATCATTTCCTAGAGTACTAAATGCGATAAATCACACAAACACACAGTCTCAATTTAACCCGATGAATACTAATAAGCGCTGAACTGCGTTCCCATACTGGTATTGGAAATGCAAATTATTTTTATTCCTTCTTCTATGATTATACATATATAGAATACATGTGAACCGGTATTACATGTATATTTGATAGGTTTTATATGACAAATTTCAAAATGTATATACTTAAAATGTTCAACAATATTGTTTTTTATTCGATTCAAAATGGAAAGTCACGTATCAAATAAGCAGAATTTGCGATGGAGTTTCATACTTTTCTGTTTTAATCAAAAGAAAAAAGGTGGCGGAAAATTATCGTTTGCTTGTATGCAAAAGTAGTGGTGAAAATGAGTTTTGATTTTTTGAATATTAAAGACACACCACTCGAAGATGAACCGAAAAATTTAAAGATGCAATAATTGAAGACATTTACTCGATGATAAAGATTCATGTTGTCAAACTTAAACAGAATTGGTATAGTATCATTAAATTTTGACCGGATCAAGTGTTGCAAAAGATCTTCAAGCCAAGTATGGAAATGATTCAAAAACAATGTAATTGTAATTTGTATATGCGAAATACTGCTTCAAAGACAACACAACAAAAGAAAGGTGGGTTTTTTTTTGCATCGAATTGTTACTATACAGCTGAAAAGCAGAAAAGCAAAAGTAAACTCTGGTCCACCAGTCCCGTCAACGAGAGAACGAAACATTCATTCAGATAATGATTATATGCTCTATATTTGGTGGGATCAGAAAGGTCCGATCTGTATTATGAGTTACTGAAACCGCATATGAAACTATTACTGGCGTTGTCTACCAATGAAAAGCATTTGAAGCGAGCTGTACGACGAAAAATAATCAGAATGGGTGAAAAGATGCAACAAATTAATTTTTTAATAAGAAAATGCTTGACCATACATGTTGCTTAACCGGTTAAAAACTACTTATAAAGGACAAAGTCTGGAAACCGCCGTATTCATCTAATTACCGCAATTATTCCGGTCGATGCAATTAGACCTTATTGGAGATCGCTTCTTATGAAAATATCAGAATTTTGCCTCCAAAAATGTTGATTTCTTCAGACATGGGAATCCATAAATTATGTTTGTAGCCTTCAGATGTAGTATACTTTGTGATGAAATCCAAATATTCTATAGTTGTTAAATAAACGTGTATTTTTAGCAAAGAAAAAAAAACGTAAGAACTCATTCACAGACCTAATACAATTTGTAATTATTATGAGATACAATATTATTATTTAGTTATACCCGGAAAATGAATATAATCGGATTTGTATAGTTTTTCATGGAATTAATTCCATCAAATTCGCATACGTTTTTTTTTTTTTGGTTTTTTGAGGCTCTCACGTAGAGTATCGTAAATCCTTAATAATTATTTTCGAATTTTTGTGTTCAGAAAATATTTTACTGCATTCTAGATTATGTGTACATATATTTAAATCCGTATTACAAGATAATTATTATTATAGAGCATGGCTATTTTCAATTATTCCCATCAAATCATTCCGCCGGGAAATTATTAAATATAGGATGTTCCAATTTGAGTTTCCCCATGATGTTAGCACTGTAAATCAGGCAGCTATCGATAAGAACTTGTTTTCAAAGTATCAAATGTCAGTTTGCAGCAACACACTTACGAAATGGATCGCTTAACCATCGCTCAACACGTTAAAATTGTTCAATTGGTGATTTTTCAGAGAAAATCCTCTTCTCTGATGAGGCACATTTCCAACTCTCTGGATGTGTATTAATAAGCAAAATTTCCCCATATGGGGGAGATGAAAATCCTCATGAGATTAACGAGACTCCATTACATGCCTTCAGAAGTTTCTGTTTGTTGCGCATTCTGGTCAGGCGGCGTTATTGGGCGTTACTTTTTTGAAAACGATCAGAATCAGAGATTGTAACAGTCAATGGTGAGCGATATAGGCGCATGAAATCGAATATATTCATGTGAAAAAATGTGGTACCAACAAGACGGCACAAATTTGCCATACATCGGGTGCAACGTTAGATGTTTTGCGTGAAAAGTTCCCAAGTCGAATTATTTCACGTTTTGGTGGCATCAATTGGACGCCAAGATCATACGACTTAGCGCCGGTGGATTTCTTTTTCTGGGGTTATATTAAAAGTCGTGTCTACGCCATACCTAAAAATCAACATCCGCCAAGTTATTGCCAAGAGTCCGACCGAAATTTACCATAAACTCATCGAAAATTATCTCGCAAGGATTGGCTGTTGCTCAGAAGGTTCAGAAGTGGTCATTTAATTGATATTATTTTTGATAATTAATGAACTGCATTAACATTTGTGATTAACAAAATAAAATATGTATATTTCGTTAAATTTGTGTGTGTTTTATTTTGTTTTAAAGTTCGAAAACACGAAGTTGGATCACCCTTTATATGATCCATATTTTAAAATTTATATTCGATATCTACTCACTCATTTTTTTGGTTAAATTATCATTTCCGATTATATACAATCTCCGTCCTTCCCATTCCTTCCGTATTTTTATGTTCCCAACCTCTGCTATTTGGGATTTTCATTATTTCACATAAAATAATGGAAATTAATTTAATAATCCTATTTGGGATAAAATATTTCGTAAACACGAGTTCACTTCCTTTTTTTTTGATTTTCATTTTAAATGGGGAAAATTACAACATATCTCCTCCATTTTTTTTTTTTGTCATTCGGAATTTTTATATAATTGTTTTCGATATTTAATTGATACAGAATTGAAGAATAAAACAAAAATGATATACAGGAACTGTTACTCACTGTAACTACAATGTTTTTCGGACGGGTAGCAGATGATTCAACGCGTCTCAAAGCGTCTAGTCATGCATATTTGTTGCAAGTCCAGAACAGTTCACTCGACTGAACTGGAAGAAAAACGAAAAAAAACTAACTAACTAACTAAAAACTAACGAGTTTCATGTTATTAATTTCATCTTCAATTTCTTATTTATTATAAAAAAAAGATGCGACAAGTTAACACATTTCTAATATGCGCGGGAAACAGAATGACGGATCCAGGACGGATTCACAGTTTTCGGTTTTCAGATTGTATTAAAAAAATAGTCTGTCGTGGATATCCGTCGCGTTCTATGTGTAGTCTGATTGAAAAGGTATATATTTAAAAGTTTAATACGTCATGAATTTGTTCTGGTTTAGACCTTAAATGCACAGGGAATGGTGCAGAATTTTCGTCCGTCGGTTTTTTGTTTTGAGTTCAGGAACGAGTATTTTTTTGTAGACTAAAACAAAAAACAAAAGATCTGAAAGTATAGTGTAAAATTACCATTACTACCGTGATTTGAATCACGAAGTACTGGATTATTAAGTAGTTTGGACAGATTATTGGACTTGGTCTGCTGTTCCAACTCTGGTAACTGCTTGGTCAAACCAGCCGATGCTAGTTTTTCTGACATTGATCCTTACCATCCCCCATTGGAATTATTATTCGCCTATGACAAGGTATGTTCTGACGAAGTCTGTAAGTTTAACTTCCGTAAGGCTGATTTCAACTTACTAAACTCTTTGCTTCATGGCATTGACTTTAATGATACTATACTATATATACAGTATAAACCCCATGAAGCCATTATATTCTTAAATAACACTACTATACGCAATTAATTTAAATTTCTTAATGTTTTCAAATAACTTACTAGGCCCAATTTATAAATATGTTGTAATCTATCGCACAGACGTCCAATCGAACGACAAAACTCTAATATAAGGAGGTTATTGAGCTGATTTGTTCAGTTATATATATTTCCATGCTTATTCTGAACCCTGTGATAACGGTCATAACAAGACGTCACTGTCATAACTTTTTTTAAAGACTAATTTGTATTCTAATGCCGCTCATAACTCACAATTGTCATAAAATCCTTATCACAAGTTCTGACCGAAAATATTTTACATCACAACGAAATTTTATATGTTTTCTGAGTGATTTTTTAATTGATAAATATGAAATATTTTTTAAGCACACCAAATAATTTTACACCTATGCAAAGATTTTCCGATTGTATTTCTTAAATAACCACGAGAACTCGCTGGAATTATAACAATTTAAAAACTGTTATAAATTCATATTTTAGATATAATTATGACCCGCGGTCTGCCAGAATACGAATTTTTTCAGCTATCATAATATTTGTAGTTGCAAAATTTGTTATGACTAAAATTTTGTCACATCGCCAAAATAGTTAATACATAACGATGATAAACGTAACGATACAAATTTCGAAGTATAACATTAGAATCCGTACAAGCATTATTACTAAATAATTGCCAAATCACAGCACATTAATAGTTAATAATCTGTTTAATGCCAAAAAAAGAAAAGAAACAAAATATGAGAAAATGTTACTTGGAGAGTAATATAGTAACTCTTGTAGTAGTTACATGTCTAATAGAAAATGTAATATTAATATTACTTTTGTAATGAAACACTTCTTTTTTTGATATTTAATTTGAATTTTCCATGAAAATTAAATATAATAGGAATCTCTGGTATACAAATTCCTGTGTGTTTTTTTTTTTTTTTTTTGTTCGCGACATTCTTTTCCTTTAAATCCATTCATGAGAGACAGACACAATAGAAAATTTGAATACGCGATAACAGACAAAAGTATGAACGTTCATTTTCCGCTGCTTTTTTTTGTTTGTTTCGTCCTTTTGACAACAATTCATAAAATCCAATTAATTGGAAAATTATCGCGATTCTTTTAAGGAATTTACATTCCCTTATTGAAAATTACTCACCGATTCTATATAATAATAGAAAACCATTTAACAATTTAATTTTTTAAAATAAGACCTGATATAGCAGAAATTGCTTCGTTTTGTAGACATTTTATTGTTAAGAGGATAAAAGGTTTTTTTGGGAGATTTTGTGACAGACCTAATGAAGACCAAAATTTTCAAAAAAAAATGAATTATTTTGTAAACACTTTTGTTTTTCCATTATGTATACTTTTTAGTTTGATTCTTTTAAGACAACGTGTCTAGAAAAAGTTCCAACAAATCACAAAATTTTCTTATTGACAGTCAAAAGAGAACAGACTTGGATATAGTTTATATTTGTATTCCAGAATTTCGTTAAAACTTTATAGTTATATAGTACTTTGGGTCACTGATAATAGAGTCTATTCTGCATTCATATTTTATATTATGCTACGCTAAATTTCACATAAAATACTATTTTTCTTTAAACTGGTATTCTACATCGTAATTTTCTGTTATGTTATGTTATTTTCTTACGTTACAACACATGCAATTTTTTTCGTATAAATTTTTGGTACGATAAACAGCGCTGCTAAGCGGCCACTTCTTTTTAATCGTATACATATTTGTAAAAAAAAAGACTATAAATACATGCATTTTTATATCACACAGTCATTTTAACAAATACTATTAATGAGATGGCACTTGCAGACGTGCCCAAATCAGAATTCAAGTTAGAAACTCTCATTATTGTATATGCTTTTTGATTATAACAGAGTAAGCTTAACAGGATCTAAATAGGTACAGGTTACAGTATTTTTATAAACAATTGAAGAACATTTTTCAGAAATTTGACTGAGGATTGACTAAAAAGAGAGACACATTTAAAAATCATCTGTCATTTGAATTTCTTTGAATTCTTGAAATTCGATGTCATTTCAAAATGAAAATAAAAACAAATATTGTGCCAAATGTCTTTAGAATATGTTTTCTTTAAGTTTTTAATAAATATATAAAATTAATTTCTCCAAAAAGTTTCCGAATAAAAACTTTATCCAGACCATGGCATTTTGCTTCTTGCTTTTTGTTTTGTTTTGATTATTAATATTTCTGTTTATAAACAAACTCAATTTAATATAAAATAAAATTTTTAAGGAAAGCTTATACTCGATAACAATTTTATAGTTTTAATCCAACTGCATACTTGAGCTAAGCGAGCTAAACTACGTGAACAAAGTTCCGCGTAGCTTAGTTCAAGTGTGCAACGGGGTAAGCGAGCCGGGCTAAGCTATGTAAATACAGCGAGGCTCAACCGCATAGCTTAGCTCAAGTGTGCGGCGGGCCTGAAATTTTATTACGCGTCTTCGAAATTTAAAATACTCCATTAAAGGATTTTTCCAGAATACGAAGTTTGAAAAAAATAAATGTTATGAAACAATTTTATAACTAACGACAAGGTAACATAACATAAAATAATATAGAAAACCGTATATAATAGACCCCAACTATAGTCCCAACTAATGGGAATACAGTCAATAAGTAGCAGCCACGTAGTAGCAAGCAACATGCTGCATGAGTTGTTATCGTGAATTCATTCATTCTAGTAGCTTTATTGACATTTTTCTCCGCTATAGACCAATTTCCAGTTAGAATGTACCGTCTCCGCCAATTGAAGTGTCCACCTAATTCAAATCGCTGTCAAATGTAAACCGCACATCTTGTAATACTAAGATTTAACATGAATGTTGCTTGACATATTGTCTGTCAGTAGTAAAAATTATTTGTTAGTGAATAGATGCGTTCTTATTTTTTGTACAATCAACCTTAAACGAAATTAAATTGTTGCGCTTCATTTGATTGCAAAGTGAAACATCGAAATTCACCATATTCACCAGATCTCTGAATCCGTTAGATTATTCCATTTGGGCAATTTTACAAGCAATGGCCTGCAAAAACAAAAACACACACACGTCTTTGGCCGGTTTAGAAATAGATTTGGCTCGTGAATTGGAACCGTTTAAGCCAAGACATCGTGCGAGCATTGTGTACATCGTTTAAAGAGAGATTGAAGCATGTGGTTAAGGCGAAGGGCGATTACATACCATTCGAATAATTGTAAAACTAAATATGTATTATAAACTATCATTTCCATAAATTCTAATAAACAAAAAAAATTACAGCGTTTTTAAATCCACACTTCAATTGCCGGACACGGTATATGTTTTCATTTACCTTTCAGATTCCAGACATACTATATACATTGAATGAGGATTGTTCTTCATTGTTTTAATCATTTTTATTAAAAATTTGTAATTTTCTAAATTTCTTATTAAAACCATTTATAGTTATTTGAATTAAATTTCTGATCAGCTGATTATCATATCTTAAATATGTTTCAGTTACCATATTCCCGCATGATATATCGTTCCCTGATCAGGCAAAAATTTTTCCGATGCATATTTTTAACTCTCACAAAAAAAAAAAAAACTTATAAAATTTAATAAATAAATAATATATTTTCGATCTGAAAACGAATCATAAAATATGGAAGGACATTTTTTGGCAAAAATAAACAACAAGAATTCATCAATCTTGAGACAATCTGGGACACCTAAACATCTAAATTTTCACGATTTAAGAAAATGCTACTTGCACACTCCTTTTCTTATTCCTCTATATAATATTTTTGTATAGTTCCTGATATAAACAAAAGTGTGTATACAAAAGGTGCAATATCAGTAGAAGATGTTTGCTAAGACAGAGGGAATATACCCTATATCAAGGCTGTCCAACCCGCGGCCCGTGGGCCGCATGCGGCCCAAGACAAGTATCAATGCGGCCCGAAAATATTTAAATTTACTAAAGCATGCTCATTTTTCTGAGGAAAGATTTGTGTGTTGTGTGCGCTTTCGTGCTAAAGCTGCCAAGTGACAAACAGAAACAGGAACAGAACAAAAAGCTTTTTCGTCCTGTAGTAAATTCTCTTTCTGGTTGCGTTGCTCGCTCAGCTACAGTGTTCTGTTGTTTGTCACCTGGCGGCTTAAGTGATATTAAATGAATTTCATGTTCTGTTTTTATAATGAAAAAATTCATAAACTAATAAATTTTAAATTACCTAAACTTGAAAACTGTATATTTTACATCTTCTTCGCTCGTCCGCTATAGTAATATACTTGCGGCCCAAAACACCATGTTTTCTTCCAATGCGGCCCAGAGAAACAAAAAGGTTGGACACCCTTGCCCTATATGGAGACTCCAAACTATGCTGACACTGATCATACCCAAATTGGAAGTATTGAGTGTTATCTCGGCTATATACACTTAGAATCGACTTAAACTTGATATTTCAATCCTAACGTTTGCCAAGACAGATAGTATATACCCCGAATTGAGAGCCCAAACCACATTGACAGACTATAGATTAGACCTGGTTTACTCCCACGGTAGATAAGTTACTACGGAGAAACTAAGAGTTCCAGCAATCTTACTTATCGTGTTAGCGAGACACCATGTTATAGGAAACCGTGTATTATAGGATGATTTCGACTCGACTTAGACTTGATGGTACATTTCAGTCCTAAGACAGACGACATATATACCACGTATAGGAGACTTCAAATCCACATTGAATGTGAGTGGACCTGGTATTTCTATATTCTCTCGGCTACACATTTGGATTAGACCTAGACTTGATATATGTATTTCAACCCTAAAGAAATGTTTTATGAGCGCACTCACACAAGATATATATTCTTTCATACCAGGGACATTCATTTTTATTTAACTTTTTCTTAAATTACTAAACTTTAAAATGGAAAAGCAACTTACTCGCAAAATATCAATTTTAGGACTCCCCAAAAAAATTAAATAAAACTAATTTTTTTGGTTCTATAATCTTCTTAATTTGATTTCCTTATTTTGTTGCTTATTCAAAATCTCCGCAGCCGGATCCTTTTTTAAAAAACGATTTTTTAATTACCAATTTTATTTTATTTTTAATTTAAAATTAAAAGAAATAAAATTATATGAAAAACAAAAGCAAAATACAAAAAATTTCTTTTCTTTTATTTTATTATTTTATTTTTCTTTCTTTCCTTTTTTTCGTTTGTTTTCTTCGAATTTTTTAACGTCTTTAATTTGTTTTTATCGTTTTCTTTTTTTTCTGTTGTTCTGTTTTTACTTTAATTTTTATTTTTTTTGCAAAACAAAAAAAGCGAGGAAAATCTTCACTAATTTATCTTAAATTTTTATTCTTTTTCTTTTATCTCTTATTTTAAAACCAACAAAAAAAGAAACTACGGAAAAAGAAAACAATATAAGAAATTAAAAAGAAACACTTTTAAAACAAAAAAATTAAGAAAAATGTAAAAACAAAAATGATTTTTTTTTAATTTAATTTTTATTAATTTTTATTTGCTTTTTTTTCTCAATTTTTTTTTTAAGTTTAATAATTTTAATAAATCGCGTTTTCTTATTACCGTGTGTCTCAGAAGAGAGAATTCCAAACTGCTTTTTTTTCTTCCTTAAAATATGTTAATTTAAAAAAAAAAAAACTCAACTGTTGTTCACATAAGTTTGAGGATGGCAGCAGCGAAAAAAAACCACTAAAAAACTCATGTTCACACATATTTTCGAATTTCCGCGTTTTGTTATTTTTGTACACGCAGCAAGAAACCACAACAAGAAAAAAAATAAAAAAAAAATTTAAGAAAAACAACAAAAAATTAGCACTTTTTTCGCTTTTCAAACGAGCACCAACGGACACCAACGAGAAGAACGTAAATTTTCAAAAAATTACGCGCGACTTCTACGTAATAATTTAAGTTTATACACACGGGCGACACGTAACAGTAAAAGTTCTGCGTTCAAAAAATCTTCTCTGAATGTGTTTTTGTGGCCGACGTCGTGTATATGACTTGTTTGCTGGCGGGCTCCCTTTTATTCGTTTTTTTTTCTTTTTTTCTTCTGCTTCTAGGTATGTTCACCAAAAACAAACCAAACTAAACCAAAAAAAAAAAAACAGAAAAATTCCTTCGATTTGTATACGCTTAGAGTATATAAACAACCACAAGAACAAACATATTCCGAAAATTCGAATTCGATTTGGGTTTTTGTTATAATTGTAAGAAAATTAAAAAAGAAAACGAAACCCAACCCCCTTTTTAAGGGAGAGAACGAACAAAACGGAAAAAAACCAAACAATAATAAATATAAACCCAGAACATCAAACAACAGAAAAAAATCATTCGGAGGCGGAGTTATTTTCTGTATTGCCCCCCACTTTATACGAAAGAAAACTCCGCCTTTTTCAAAAGCAAAAAAAAAGAAAAAATTTTTTTCGAAACTCATACAAAATGTATGATTGATGTGTAAACCCAGTATGTACAACAATTTGAATTTATATCGTTTGGTCGATTGGTTGTAAGGTTTTCGAAAATATTAGTGGGGATAAGTTTTCTTTAGTTTGCGTATGTGTGTCACTTTTGTTTGGTTTATTCTTCCCGCTTTTCTTGATTGCCGAACGCTTGTGTCGAAAATAAATGGAAAACGAAACCTGATTTTTTATGAGAGTACCACAAAAAGAGAAGAAACAGAAGTACAAAAAAAAACGGTTTGATTTTTGGTAAAAAACTATGATAAATATATCGCCATTTTTTTTTTCTTTGCTTTAATCGAGAAACTTGTGTCGAAGGAGAGAATATATATTAGAGGGGAAAATAATTGAATTCGAAAAAATCAGTGGTGGCTGATTCAAGTAAGTA
Organism: Xylophagus ater; assembly: GCA_963422695.1. Lineage (NCBI taxonomy): Eukaryota > Metazoa > Arthropoda > Insecta > Diptera > Xylophagidae > Xylophagus > Xylophagus ater. The sequence goes on from OY730480.1 coordinate 61,595,789, forward strand.
ATTACAAGTAATTACAGTTAAATTTCGGTTTGAGTATCAGCTTTTAAATTTAGACAAATCCTGGGCTCCGTTACCTCGATCACACCGGTGTAAAAAAAGTCGGTGTAAGTTAATGTCAAAAAAGCCGGTGTCGAAAAATGTAAGTTGTTTGCGAGTGAACGATCGTAGTCGTAGTCAATTAGTGTTATTATATAAATATAAATGCGTATTTTCTCCATGTTAATGTACTATAATTATTAAAATTACTTTCATGAAATCCATTTATTTTTAATATTTAATTCAGTAATAAATATTTATAGAAGAAACATATTTTAAGGTTTCACTTTTTTTAAATAAATTTAATATTTTAAATTTTTTTCGAATATAATTCAACGAATTGAATATAAACTTATTACTAAAACTATAATTTTTCTATAAATTTGCCAAATAATAAATAAAAATACTGAATTCACAAAAATTTGTTTTGAATTCAAAATCTAACTGACGAAATAGAAATGACAATAATCAACTATGCCCCATGACATTGGTCGAAAAAAGTTATTAAAATTGACCCCGATGTAAACCAGTGAACGACAGAGTGTCGGTGTTATGACGCCATCGTAGTCAGTTGACCAGTGAACGCAAAAGTGTAACTTTTAGTCGCTTTTAGTTATTTTTAGTTGGTGAGTGAACGCAGCCCTGGTGTATCATCTGTAATAGTTATTGAAGAATTAACTCTCTTAGTATAAACACTCAACCCTCCTACAACACAGTTTCCTACAACACGATATGAAAGAATATGGGAACCCGGGCTCTCTACCCTGTATTATAGGAGGGTTACTAGTTTATTTTGAATTCAACGCGCACGCTCAGAAAATATCTTTATTTTCCAACCGTTTAAAGAAGAGAGAGTCTTGGAACATTTTCTGATTTGTTGTTATTAGAGAAAACATAGGGGAAATTTACAAAAGGCGGGAATTAGAAATAAATTATAAATTTGTATAGTAGTTGGTTGGTGTGGGAGGTGGATTTCTTGATTTCATGTAGTTTTCGTGTAAAATCTTAACGGTTTCATAAGTTTTCTTTTCGGTTTTGAAAGAAGATATTTTCAGAGATAAAAAAATTAGATGAAATTGTTTGGGCAAGTTACTACAGGTGCAGAGAAATTTTCGATAACAAAATCTCTGCTATATGATTTCGGGCCATCGTTTTCATGCTTCCAATAGAAGAATTTATTTACTGCAGCACATTGATGAATCAAAAAGCTCCGATATTTTTATTAGTGATTATTGTTGATAAGCTTTTACATCTTAAAGTTTGAGAACACCTTTTATTATATCAAAGAAATAAACTCATACCTCGCTTTACGGCCTAGATTCATTCCGAAAAACTTGGCCGTAAAGCGAAAAGCCGTATAACGAATCAATTATTTTTTGCAGGAGTGATGGGTAAAAGGAGAAGCGAAACTAAAGAGAAGGTTGCTAACAGTATATACAGCTTCTTTTTCTCTTGGCCGTATGACGAAATATTGGGGGTCGTAAATCGAAAAAGTGCAATAATTAAAAACGGCCCTTATAGCAAATTGCCGAGTAAAGAGCGGCCGTATAGCGAGGTATAGGTACATATATATATATACATATATACATACATCATTTATGCTTTGACTTAAACTTTAGTAGAGCTTTTGAATTTTATAAAAATTTTAGTTACGACACAAACCTTAATTGAAATTGTTTAATGCCACCTAAATGCTAATCACTGTTGGCAGGTTGGTAATAATATCAAAGCTATGAATAAAGAAAACATGTAGAAAGTTCAAAAAAGCTTTTATTTAACATAAGTAATTTACATCAGGTCATATGGAAAGAGCTTAAAGGCCAATCTCCACACAGCCGATATCCTATTCTGATGAAAGTATAGGATACACTTATCTAAAGTTTGGTTAAACAGAAAGGGAGAAACAATCATCCTACTAATTTTGGCGGCTTCTGCATTTCTCATTTCCCCATCTGATTCTTCATCTGCCAGATGATTCCCCTCAAAAGAAGAAGAACTTGTTTAACTGATTTATGGCTTTTTATCTGCGTTTGCATACTGTCACAATAATCATACACGATACCGTCGCACACTACTAATTTTTCTAAATTTTGTGGGGAAACTCTGATGTTTTTATTCGATCAATCCTAGCGAAAATTGCAAAAGTCCATCTCTTTCTAGTTTTCTGATTTTTCTCGTCAGAATAGGATGTCGGCTGTGTGGAGATTGGCCTTAAAGCTCCTAAAAGTTCCTTCCACAAGATCTAGTGGGCAATTCTCAAATCGTATGTCCAAAGACAGTAAATAATTATAAGATGTGTAAAATTGGGTTTGCCCACAAATTTCGACTTAAAAAACTAAATGAAATATAAGGAAATAATATACGAGGAGAATTCTTTCTTATTTTTACATTTCGTTTTTGAGCTTTGGTTTTTGTACTGGATTGATAACTTTTTTCAAATCATTTAAAGAAATTAAGCTTTGAATTCATTCATTTTATAAATCCCGTAGATGAGTATATTTTGTTCTTGGTTTTTTTTTCTTTCTCATTTTAGAATTAAAATATTTGGTGTCAGAGAAACTTTTGTTCTATTCATGTGCGCATATAAGGAATTTGTGGCTTTGAATATATCTTATGAATGGCCTCAATTGGTTTATTTTGGTGTGGGTTGTTTGCTATTCTGATTTTAAAATTAAATTGTATTTTTGGAAATATTATAATAATATAATATAATTATAATATTGAATGTATTATATTTTTTCTGCAAGTTTCTCGTGTACTTTTAGATAATGCTATATAAACAATTTGAAATTTTTTGAACTTGGCCAAGAATTGAATTGAATTTTGTTTTAAGTGATGGACATATGCATGTATCTGATTGCTTTTTTAAAAATTATAGATATATTGATATTTTATGGTCAACTAAGGATTATTGGATTTCCGTAAATATTCCGTATATATATAAAGATATGAAGATTATTATATAATATATTTATTTGGAAGAATTTTGTCTAACTCATTTTAAGTACTTTCGACAGTTAATATGTGATGATATTCGGCAACATACATTTCCTACAATTTTAACATCGAATGTTGACATAATTTGTTTCAGGAATGCTTTGAATAACCAAATAATTGATTTCAGTATGACAAATAATTCCGAAACCATGATCGAATATACAATATATCAAAAAATTAAAGAATATTTGAAAAGTCTGAAATGATAAATAATAACTGAATTGAATTTAAATCTTCTAGGAAGTAGGAAAATGATTTTTTTTAATGAATTATAATGTCTAGTTTAGCAAAGAATTTTATTAAATGCAAGTGTCAAAAATTGGTATACCAGCGCTGTCTACGAAAATGGTATACCAGAATTGTCATACCAGAAAAATTGGTATACCAGCAGGGTCTACACTAGCTTTTTAGCAACCAATTTTGCTGGTATACCAGAAATATTGGCTAATGTAGATCCTGTGTTATGATCTCGTAGATAGGTTAGTACATTTAGATGAAAATGATTATTACTAGGAAAACAAATATGCGTTTTTATGATCAGGAGTTTGTTTTCTAACTGAAAATATATAATTAGTTATTTTGTTTCTGAGAACAGCATTGATGGTGCCTTTTTAAAACAAAAATTAGAGGCTAATATGGAAGTATGTTGCGAAATAGGCCTTACGGTTAGTGCTGTAGTGTGCGATCAAGGTATGAATAATCAAAAATGCTATAGGCTGTTAGATATTAATAAAGAGAAGCCATATTTCTATTATAATCAGAAGAAAATAATTGCATTATATGATCGTCCTCATTTATTAAAAATATAAGAAACACACTCAAAGCTAGCACTATTGAGACTCCTGGCGGACCTGCGAGATGGGAAGTTGTAAAAAGTGTTTATAGCATAGACGAAAAATCAAAAATATGTAGGCTGTGTCGAAATATAACAAAAAAACATATTGAACCAGGGGTTTTTGATGAAATGAATGTCAGACTTGCAGTGCAAGTCCTGAGCAATAGTATGGCTGACGCAATAGATGCATTATTAGACAATAACTCCTTTCCACAAACGATTAAATTATATGCAGCAGCGACGAGTAAATTCGCTCGTAGTTTTGACAAAGTTTTTGACTGCTTAAATAGTCGTAATTGTGCGGAAAAAAATCCATATCGGAAGCCATTAACAGAAAATTGTACTCAATTTAATTATTTAAATGAATTCAAAGAATATCTTACAAAATTGGGTCTCCCTGCAAAAAAAAACTATTGTTTTGACGGATTATATCTTACAATTAATGGTATTTTAAATTTAAGTACACATATATTTTCGGACAAATATTTAAAAATTAACTTTATATTAACATCTCGACTAAATCAGGATCCATTAGAGAATATGTTTGCGCAAATTCGGGCAACGGGCGGTAATAACAAAAATCCTAGTGTCCACGAGTTCAATGGAATAGTTGAGCGCCTAATGACAATGAGAATTATAACGTTCTCATATGCAAATAAGAATTGTGAAACTGATGAAGACATTTTACTTAATTGGGATAAACCATTAGAAGATACTTATATTGATAATTCTAATGAAATTACATCCAGATTATTGGCACAAAGTTCTGAAATTGTTTTGGATGATATAGAAAAAGATGCGAAAATAAATGAAACCTTAAACTCCAAGAGTAATTCCGACGTCGCAGACACAGCAAAAAGATAACATATATTGTCGGCTATGGAATTTTAAAAACTATTTTGAAAAAAATAAACTGTCCAAATTGGGCCATGATAATGAATAAAGACGAATGTGATTTTCTTTTACCGTCGGAAAAACTTATTAAACACAAAAATTTCGACAAAACTATTGAAAGGACTTTTCTACAAAATCCTTCTGTTACAATCGTTCGGATTGCCGTGGTGTCAGTCGAGAAAACTTCTATAAACGATTGTGTCATTTCTCTGCCACTGTCAAACAGAGGATTATTCATGTCTCTTCTTGTTTTGGATCTCGTTTAGAACGGATGTATTTTTAAGTTTAAGTTTAAATAAATGTAATATAAGTTTTGATTACGGCAGTCTTTTCATTCAATCTTTACATACAGTTCTTACACGAACCTACATACACTACAGATAGAATTGGCGACGAGGATAATAAAGAAAAAAAAAGAAAAAATGGGCGATAAAGTTAATTTATTTTCAATCGAGCCTTTCGACCCAAAAATTTCAACATGTGCTAGATGGATAAAGAGGTTAGAAAGCGCTTTTGCAGTTTTTGAGGTTAAGACAACTTTAAAGAAGCAATATCTATTACATTATATGGGACCAGAAATTTATAATTTGTTATGCGACAAATTATCCCCAAAGGATCCTTCCGATGAAAATTACACTTACGCACAATTAGTAGAGCAACTAAAATTACATTTCGATCCAAAGACATTGGAAATTGCAGAGATTTTTCGTTTTCAACAAAGAAGACAGGATGCAGGTGAACTTATTTCTGATTATATTATTGATTTACGTAAATTAGCAATAAACTGTAATTTTGGAGGATATTTAGAAAAAGCTTTAAGAAACCAATTCGTTTTCGGTTTAAAATATGAAAAAATACAAAGCAGATTATTAGAAACAAAAGATTTAGACATTGATAAAGCAGTGGAAATCGCTACAGCTATGGAGTTATCCGCTAAAGATGCTTCAAAATTACATAATGTGAAAAATAATTGGGAACATTCCGTACATAAAATACATAAATCCAATTATAAAAACTTCAATAAATCTGAAAATACTGGATCCATAGTACAAAAAAATAAAATCACACCAGGGTTAAATCACGGTAAAAACAACAAAGTGGCTGGTTCTTGCTACCGATGTGGGGGTGACCATTACGCAACTAAATGTAAAATGTCAAAAGACATTGAATGCCGTAATTGTGGAAAAAAAATGTCATTTACAAAAAGTTTGTTTCAAAAAGGATATAAAAGCAGCGGAACAACACAAAATTGAAGAAATAGCTCATATTTGTGAAAATCCAGTTGAACATGATCATTTACGTGATAAATATTTTACAAAATTACAAATTGAAGATAAAGAAATACAATTTGAAGTTGATGGTGGTTCGCCCGTTACAATAATTTCAGAAAAAGATTACAATTATTATTTTCGAAAGAAGAAAATTTTCAAAACCGATTTAAAACTAGTTTCATACTGTGAAAATTGAATTAAGTTACGAGGTTTCATTACAGTATCGGTACGTTACAAAGAAATTTCCAAAAATTTAAATATTTACGTTACAAAGAGTAATAAAAAACCATTAGTTGGTAGAGAATGGTTACGTCAATTACCTATTAATGCAGATTTATTCAATATTAAAAATGTAGATTCTAATACGAAGCTTAAAATATTACTAGAAAGATACAAGTGCTTAAGTGATAAAAATATTGGAAAAATTACAGGTATACAAGCGAAGTTAAATTTAAAGAAAGATGCGAAGCCAGTTTTTATTAAAGCTCGATCATTACCTTTCAAATTAATGCCTTTAGTTGAAAAAGAAATTGAAACTTTAATTGAACAAGGAGTTTTAATCAAAGTTAATACATCAGAATGGGCTACACCGATTGTCCCAGTACTCAAAAATGATAATACAGTTCGATTATGTGGGGATTTTAAAGTGACAATCAACCCACAACTGATTATTGACGATCATCCCTTACCAACAGTGGATGAACTTTTTTCTTCAATGGCAGGGGGTATTACATTTACAAAAATAGATTTACGTCAAGCCTATTTACAGATGGAAGTAAAACCAGAAGACCAACATTTGTTAACTTTAGCAACACACAAAGGTTTATTTCGTTGTACAAGATTGTGTTACGGTATTGCTTCAGCACCAGCAATTTGGCAACGGGAAATCGAAAATATATTACATGGTATTCCGGGAGTTACAGTATTTTTGGACGATATTAAAGTTACAGGTCCATCAGAAGAAATACATGTACAAAGATTAGAAGAGGTTTTCAAAAGATTGGAAAAATTTAATTTAAAAATAAATCTAGAAAAATGCGAATTTTTCAAAAAAGAAATAAATTACTGTGGTTATGAAATTGACAGTAATGGTATTCATAAAAGCAAGAAAAAAACAGAAGCAATCGACGAGATGCCGAGACCTACAAATATTACAGAGTTACGAGCGTTTATTGGTATGATAAATTATTACGGTAGATTCATAAAAGATTTAAGTTCAATCTTATACCCACTGAACCAGCTATTACATAAAAATACAAAATTCGACTGGTCCAGTAAATGCGAACACGCTTTTCAAATTGCAAAGAACAAATTCAAAAGTCCCGAAGTTTTAGTCCATTACAACAATGAATTGCCGCTAATCTTAGCAACAGATGCAAGTGCATACGGGGTAGGTGCAATTTTGTCACATATATATCCCGATGGTTCCGAACGAGTAATTCAATACGCATCGCAAGCATTATCTACAACCCAAAGGAAGTACAGTCAAATTGACAAGGAGGCATACAGTATAATTTTTGGAGTACGAAAGTTCCATCAATATTTATATGGAAATAAATTTATACTATACACCGATCATCGTCCGTTGATTCAGATTTTATCACCTTCGAAAAGTTTACCTCTATATTCAGCAAAGAGAATGCAACATTACGCAATATTTTTACAAGCTTTCAATTACGAAATCAGGTACAAAAATACGAAAACACACAGTAATGCTGACTGTTTATCAAGACTTCCAATAAAAGAAAATAAAATCTCCAATTACGATGTCGTTGATGTTTATCAAATGGAAATACTACAAAATTTTACAGTTGATGTAAAAAAATTAGCAGAGGAAACCAAAAAAGATTCGAAATTAAAAAAATTGTTCAAGGGGTTAAATGATGGTGAAGAAATTAATAAGCAGGACAGATTCAACATAAATCAAGAGGAGTTTTCGATTCAACAAGAGTGTATCTTAAGAGGGGATCGTGTAGTGATTCCAGATAATTTACAAAGATACGTTTTAGAAGAATTACATGTTGGACATTTTGGTATAGTAAAAATGAAAAATCTAGCAAGAGGTTTATGTTGGTGGCCAGGAATTGATAATTCTATTGAAAATTTAGTAAAAAACTGTATACAATGTCAACTCCATAATAATAACCCACCGAAATGTAAAACACATTTTTGGGAACCAGCAAAATATCCATTTCAAAGAGTACACGTGGATTACGCAGGTCCTTTTATGGGACAATATTTATTCATATTGGTCGACGCGTTCAGTAAGTGGCCAGAAGTACGAATCACGAACAATTTAACAGCATATACAACGGTCAACATTTGCAGAGAAATATTTGCTCAATTTGGTATTCCAGAATATATGATTTCTGATAATGGTTCAAATTTCCGTTCAAAAGAATTTGAAACTTTTTTAAATAATAACAACGTTCATCACAAATATACAGCACCATTTAATCCATCTACAAACGGTCAAGCAGAGAGGTACGTGCAAACCATAAAAAAATCTTTGCTGTCTATGAAATGTACAAAATATACAATGCAACATAAATTACAATTACTATTAATGCAATATCGAATTACACCGCATTCAACAACAGGTATTTCACCGTCAGAATTAATGTTTGGTAGAAGAATACGTTCCAGATTGGACTTTCTGAAACCATTAGAAAAGTCAAAAAGCTACGATATAAATACAAATAAAAAGTACAGAGAAATTAAAGTTGGTACAGAAATCGAGTGCAGAAATTACACCGGTAAACTTAAATGGATGTTTGGTACAATAATAAAACAAATCGGAAAATTAACCTACGAAATTAAATTAAGAGATGGCCGTATTTGGAGAAGACATATCAATCAAATTAGGGAAATTGGTAAAGATACACCTTCAATTCAAATTCCTCAATACAATTTGTGGACAAACAATTTGGACACGTCACAAGGGGAAAATAGCGATAATACAATTACTGAAAATATACAAAGTCAAAATAACGATAGCAGTTCACCAAATACAAACGTTACAGAGATGACAAATAATGCTTTACACAGGCCAAGCAGAACTAAAAGGATGCCATCACGTTTCAATGATTACATCATGATTTAAATTACATAAATAATTTTGTACGTTCATTTTCATTTCATTTTTTATTACATGTTTTGTATTTCAAGTGTGAGAGGTGTTACAATCGTTCGGATTGCCGTGGTGTCAGTCGAGAAAACTTCTATAAACGATTGTGTCATTTCTCTGCCACTGTCAAACAGAGGATTATTCATGTCTCTTCTTGTTTTGGATCTCGTTTAGAACGGATGTATTTTTAAGTTTAAGTTTAAATAAATGTAATATAAGTTTTGATTACGGCAGTCTTTTCATTCCATCTTTACATACAGTTCTTACACGAACCTACATACACTACACCTTCCGATCTTTTTTTTCGAAATTTGCAAATTGCATTTTCAAATATATGAAACTTTTTTTGATAATTATTTGCATTTTACCAACTTAGAAGCAAAAATTATCGAGAAATGCATTCAAAGAACTAATGAATTTTACCCCAGTTGGTTTGCTGAGAACCAATGTTTAGAACATCGAAAGGAAGTTCTAAATTTTTTAATTCTGGTTCTATTAAAAAAGAATTGTTCTTGGGTCAAAAAAAATGGAAATATTTTACCCGATAGTTTCACGAAACACCCACGCTTAAAAATTTTAAATGAATAAATAATCCTGATATATATTTTCCAACCTTCTAACACGACATCATGAAATCAGTTATTTGGTTATTCAAAGCATTCCTGAAACAAATTATGTCAACATTCGATGTTAAAATTGTAGGAAATGTATGTTGCCGAATATCATCACATATTAACTGTCGAAAGTACTTAAAATGAGTTAGACAGAATTCTTCCAAATAAATATATTATATAATAATCTTTATATATAATATATATAATTTCAAATTTACGGAAATCCAATAATCCTTAGTTGACCATAAAATATCAATATTCTACTATATAATTTTTAAAAAAGAAATGAATATGTCGATTACTTAAAACAAAATTCAATTCAATTCTTGGCCCAAGTTCGAAAGATTTTAAATTCTTTATTTAGCATTATCTAAAAGTACACGAGAAACTCTCAGAAAAAAATTTTTCCAAAAAATACATGTAATACAATCGACATTATCTTGTTACACACACAATCAAGCATAAAAAATATTTCTAAAAGTACGTTTGAATTCTAAAATCAGGCCAGCAAAAAGCCTACACCAAATATATCAATCCATACCATTAATATTTCTCCATAAGATATATTCAAAGCCACAAATTGCTTGTATGCGCACATGAATAGAACACAAGTTTCTCTGCCATCAAACACTTTAATTCTAAAATTAGAAAGAAAAAAAAAAACCAAGAACAAAATATACTACACTATGAGATTCATAATATGAATGAATTCAAAGCTTAATTTCCTTAAATGATTTGAAAAAAGTTTTCTATACTAATCAATCCAGTACAAAAACCAAAGCTCAAGAACGAAATGTAAAAATAAGAAAGAATTCTCCTCGTATATTTTTTCCTTATATTTCATTTAGTTTTTTAAGTCGAAATTTGTGGGCAAACCCAATTTTACACATCTTATAATTATCTACTGTCTTTGGTGCAATAATTAAAAACGGCCCTTATAGCAAATTGCCGAGTAAAGAGCGGCCGTATAGCGAGGTATAGGTACATATATATATATACATATATACATACATCATTTATGCTTTGACTTAAACTTTAGTAGAGCTTTTGAATTTTATAAAAAATTAGTTAAGACACAAACCTTAATTGAAATTGTTTAATGTCACCTAAATGCTAATCACTGTTGGCAGGTTGGTAATAATATCAAAGCTATGAATAAAAAAAATATGTGGAAAGTTCAAAAAAGCTTTTATTTAACATAAGTAATTTACATCAGGTCATATGGAAAGAGCTTAAAGGCCAATCTCCACACAGCCGATATCCTATTCTGATGAAAGTATGGGATACACTTATCTAAAGTTTGGTTAAACAGAAAGGGAGAAACAATCATACTACGAATTTTGTCGGCTTCTGCATTTCTCATTTCCCCATCTGATTCTTCATCTGCCAGATGATTCCCCTCAAAAGAAGAAGAACTTGTTTAACTGATTTATGGCTTTTCATCTGCGTTTGCATACTGTCACAATAATCATACACGATACCGTCGCACACTACCAATTTTTCTAAATTTTGTGGGGAAACTCTGATGTTTTTATTCGATCAATCCTAGCGAAAATTGCAAAAGTCCATCTCTTTCTAGTTTTCTGATTTTTCTCGTCAGAATAGGATGTCGGCTGTGTGGAGATTGGCCTTAAAGCTCCTAAAAGTTCCTTCCACAAGATCTTGTGGGCAATGTCTATATAATTGTAACTTTCCATACCAAGAATTATTTAAGCCAATTTACATAAATGACCAAATTACTATTCTGAATTTGTTTCCATTTCGCTGCTGTAAAATCAATTCGCCGTGTTTCGTGAAATGTCAAAAGGGGGAAAAAAGAGTTTGAAAATTTGTGTTTTTTTATTAAATTTTTGTTTTTATTTATTAAAAATTAATAATTTGTAGAATAATAATGGGTTTTAAAGAGAAAAATAGTCAAAAAATGTCACGGAACAGTTGGAAAACATATTTGTGACAATACCAACATCAGCTGTAATCAGTAATCTACATCAGGGCCATCTACATATGAACATTTTAAAAATTTCATCTGCTTTTGACATGTTTTCTTCTTTCACATAAACTTAAAAGGAGGAAAAATGGTTATTATTCTAAAAATTCCTTAAAATTTACTAAAAACAATTTTAAAAAATTAAATTGCATCAAAATCAATAAACATAATATTTTGAAAATTATAAACAAAATAGTATTTTTTTGAAACTTTTGGAATGACAAGAATAATGATCATTGTGAAAAAACGAAGATGCGTCATGGGTGTAACACACAATTTAAAATTTCATGCCACTTTTTAATGTGTTCCGATATTTTAAATTCACTGGCAGCAGATTTGACAGCAACTAAAGGCCAATCTCCACACAGCCGACATCCTATTCTGACGAGAAAAATCAGAAAAGTAGAAAGACATGGACTTTTGCAATTTACGCTAGGATTGATCGAACAAAAACATCAGAGTCTCCCCCCACAAAATTTATAATATTGCACTATATTCGACTTAGAATACTTGGTGATTCATAAAATCATCAAACAATAACAATAAAACATTGTCACAACACAAGTATTCTAAGTAAAACAACTAACACAAAAACACCACACGAACAAAAACAATTCTTGGAAATATTCAAGAATTTCTAGAGCTTTCGAGAAAATATCGCCATCTAATGTACAAAAGATCTGTTCCAGAAAGCTCCGAAATGAATCATTGCTTTGTGTATCGAATAAGAATTTTCTAGACGTTGCCATCTAGCTTTAGATAGCCAAACGACCAGTCTTTTCAAGAAAGTTCGCGAAATAGACCAATCTAATATAAAAAGCGCTGTAGGGTCGAGCCTGACATCAATCTTAATCGATCGGTTGAAGTGAAAAGCTTCGTCAGAGATTATACAAGACAGAGATTTAAAACGTGATTATTTTTGTGAAAGTAATTAAAATAGTGAAGCTCTAAAACTGTGATAAATAATTGTAATAATTAAATTATTGAAAGACAAATATTTTTAAGACTAATTGTTAAGCAGAAATAATTACAAATAAAGTTTATACACTAAGTTCACATAAATAAAAAGTGTTATCATTCTAATAACATCGAACCGAAAGACTAACACGTCACAATATTATGGGAAAATTATGAACATTCCCTTCCATTTTATAGGAAAATGTAGTACCAAATTGTGTTTTCAGCATTTATCATAAGGCTTAAATTCCTATCACATCTAAAAACAAGCTAAAGTGCAAAACGACGAAACTTCTATACGTATGTTCAAATCGCGTTACCTTCCGAAAGCCTTTCTAAAAGAAAGCTATAGGAATATGGAATTTCAAAGTGAAGGTAGTCCTTAGTTAATCACAACATTTGTTGTGATATACAGACAGACAGACATTGGATAAAAATGATTGCAAATCATTTAGAATCTTATAAAACGTGAAGATTTGCAAAACAAATTTTTTTATTTTTTATATACTTCGTATAGAAGTTAAAAATTTAACTTGCGTAAACCATAAAAATCAATTCGTCATATAAAAACTTCCTATAAGAAAATTTGGTAGTGTGCAACGATATCGTGTATGATTATTGGGAGAGTATGCAAATGCAGATGAAAACCCATAAATCAGATGAACAAGTTTATCTGCGTTTGAGGGGAATCATCTGGCAGATGAAGAATCAGATGGGGAAATTTGAACTGCAGAAGACGACAAAATTCGTAGGATGATTGTTTCTCCCTTTCTGTTTAACTAAATTTTGCATAAGTGCATCCCATACTTTTATCAGAATAGGATGTTGGCTGTGTGGAGATTGGCCTTTATAGTACAGTTACACACATATGATTTCAGAATAGGAATTTCGACATTAATCGGATCTTTGTGGCTACTGGGCGAATTTACATATCTCTACTCATTTATATCTTTTGAAAATATGGTCGTTACTTTGTCTTTTCTTTTTATGGCTTATGGTAGGTACTACCAGAGGGTATACCTGTTTTGTCACTACATTGTTAACGCATAGAAATAATCAAAGGTTTCAAAGGTATAATTTTGTTGAGAATCAAAAAGTTTTATCCATTTATGCATCTCTAGTATGTCCGTTTGTGTACTATACAAGATAACTCACAAGCGAAATTTTCATTGTGAACTAGTTATTCCTTAACTAGATTTGGTATTGCATTTCAGCACAATCGACCAAGGGGCAGCAAAGCTATCAAGGAAAAACTAGGGTGACCAGAAAGTTTTGTTGTTTTTTCTATAGGGTGTTCAAATTTGAGGTATCTTTTTAAATTTTAAATAAAAGACATAAATTGTTTGAAATCTTTATTTACTTTTATTGTAAATTAAAATACCTTGGTTTCGGTTAATTATAATGAAAGAGAATGTCGTTTAAGTGACCTCCTCTGCTAGCTCGGCAGGCAGTCAATGTTTTACCAAAATTTTGAATAACTTTTTTTTGAGGTTCGAAGTTTAATTGCTGTGAATGACGACGAATTGATGTCCTTGGCTCTTCAGCAACACTTGTGCTAATAGCTGTTATATTTTCACTTGAACGAGCACCTCTACGATGATAAATTCTGCTTCTCTGATCTTTAACTGAACCAGTTTCTTCAAAATTTATCAATGATAAGTTTAATAAGCACGGTTTGTCGGGGCATTTTCATCCAACTTCGGAATAAATTTCACCATATTTAAAATAGGTTTTAATAATAAAAACACGTTTTTCATTCGTGTAGCGATCTATTTTAACTAACCGGAATTATTTACTTCATAAGTGAAAAAAAACATCGGTGTAATCTAGTAGCTGTAAAAAAATTGGCGGCGAATATAAAAGATACACCCTATATATGATTTTCCATATTTAATTTGAAAATTTGTGAAGCAATTTTGTTTAAATTATTTCCATAAGTAGACTTAATAGTAGGTTAAATTATTGGAGAAAAAATAGTCGTCGGAGAAAACAAGCAAAGTTCATAAAGTTAGTTGGATGTACTTACAAAACGAATCTACCGAAACAAAAAACTTAAAGGGAAGTTGTAGATTTTTTGCATACATATGAATGGACTAGAGTTCGTGCACTTTGTTCATCTAGTCCGATCATGATTCCCTGGGTCATGTTTGAATGAACGAAAATTTTCTGTTCTCCGTCGAGTCAAAACATATTTACCATATCAGCAATATTGTAGGGTCACATGATTACGCATGTTTATTCTGATATTGCGCGACAAACTCGATTTTGTGGTGAAACTGTTAAATGAGTTTATTCTGAGAAAATCCATTTACGATAAGAACTGAGATTTAGAACTTTGCTTGCTATAATGTATTTTCTGCAAATCCGTTATGTACATATTCACTGTGTTATCGTTAACATATGGTTGTATACATTTGCAAATTCGTGTAATTCAAATCCCGTGTTATTCAAGGATTGTCGCAATTTTTAACCGTGTTATTCGTGCTATTCAAGTACCGTACTATTCGAGGGATGCCTGTATATATTCAAACTGTTTTCGGTTCAGTCTAAAATATTCACGAAACTTGTCACCAGATGTATTTACATGACCATCTTCACGGGATTTAAAAATACTATTTATAGGCTGCCTTTTATTCAATAGTAATAAATTTACAAATTCTTCTTCTTCCTCCTGTTCAATTAATAATATTTTCAAGAAATCCATTATTATTTTATATTTAATTCCGCACTTAGATTTGACAATAACCAGCTGTTAAACGGCTGCAACCAAAACAGTTAACGGCACTGTTCAACCTCTGCCGTCGACGGCCGCCGTCCGCAGCTCCCAGCGAAACCGCACCTTAAAAAGGACTACTGCGCTGTTTGGAAAAAGTTTGATGAATCTATATAATATTTGCGGAATTTTGTCTGTATGTACCGAGTTGGCTCCTAAACGGCTGGAGCGATTTTGATGAAACATATCTCCACCGATTCTTTGTTCCAGCGCGCTGGTTATAGGCTGCTTTGATTTTTGGGTTTGTTTTAGGTTTGATTCCGGTAGGGGGCTCTGCGGTCAAGCTCAAGAATAGCTAAACGTATTGACACCATCTTTGGACCATATGTTGATTCGGGGCCGAGCTAGGTTTATATTAGGTTTAATTCCGGTAGGTGGCGCTGCAGTCTAACTCAACAACGGCTAGGCGTATTGTCACCATATTCGGACCATATGTTGGTTACGGGCCAAGCTAGGTTTATGTTATGTTGTATCCCGATAGGGGGTGCTGCGGTTAAACTCAAACTGTCCGGGCGAAGCTAGGTTTGTTTTAAGTTTTTTTCCGGTAGCTGTCGCTGCGTTCAAGAAATTTCAATTTTCCTCATTTTTGTTAACAGAAAAAATAGATGTCGAGACGTTTGAGAGGAGGAAACATCGGTAGAAATACTCGAAATGTACGAATTGTCGGGGAGGCTTATGCAAATTTAATGACGGAGCAACGTTTGCATAGTAATCAGAAAATGTTGAATTACTCAACCTCAACGCATGCTCAACAAACTCCTGAAGAAAGCCCGAACAACGTCGGGTATTCTGCTAGTAAAAAATATATCTAAATAATTTTTTCTTTTGATTTGATTCGACAAAGAAGAAATTAAGTCATAAAAGAAAAGAGAAAATGCAGCAACAAGGTGGGGCTGGGGCGAAATAAAATTAAGTTTTTCAGATTTGGAAGAAACTGGAATACGTTTAACACCATGGAACAGCGTTTCTGGTACTTAACACACACAATGTTTTAGCGTTAGACGAAATGTCTAATGTCCCTCAACCCTGCAACTAGCAATGATCACGTAGAAATATCAGATTTAGATACTTCAATGTTATCAATTGATGGTGCATTAGAAATAGAACCCACTCCTCTGAAGTGTTGTTGTACACCTGCCCAAAGTAAAAAACGATGAAATTTAATTAAAAAACCAAAAAGAGTTTTAAGACAAACAATTTGTATGGAGTTTAATAAACACCAACAAAAAATTCAAGAAATTAAATTTTAAACTATTAAAAATTTACTAAAAATTGAAAAAATATTTCAAAGAACAAGGAATTGATTGAACATGAATGAAAGAATATAAAGATTACGCCTTCCCATATTTCAAATTGGTTTTTTCTGCGCACCTACGTCATCCGAGATTTTATATGAAAATTTTTTTGTAAAAAAAAAAAAATTAAAATTACAATAGTATTACAAAATATTTTATTTACCCATTTCAAATTGTAAATTCCTCTTCATATCATATGCTGGAAAATGATCCCTACAAATTCTCGACGTTTTAGTATTGAAACAGTCACTTCTTCTACAAAAATGAACACATTTTTGTAATAATGTTTGTTATTTTGGGAAATAATAAAACTAGGGTTGCCAACCGTCCTTTATTGGAAAGGACAGTCCTTTATTTTGCTTTTTTGTCCTTGTCCTTTATCGGAGCCTCAAATGTCCTTTATTTTTAAAATCGTTCCGTTAATTAGGCATTAATTATATGAAAGGAAATAAAACAAACAATTTTGACACTATTCAAAAGTCTAATTTGTTTACAAGATGTAAATCAACAAGCAGCAAATGGCATTTAATTTTCAAAAGTAGTGACACAGTATAATAAACAGTAAGAAAACTGGCGAACAGAATGTGAAAAATTACGAATGACCTCGCCAATTTTGCGTTTATTTTTAGAATTTTACACCCGCTTTTGCCACCCATTCTTGTTATTTTCCATGCATGTGTGCTTTTTCTCAATAAAAAATGTATATAAAAAAAAACCGCTATCTTTTTATGTTCTATCATTTTTTTTAGATTACGCTATGTTGGTGGAACAGAGATGAATATGCATTCAGCTTTAATAAACAGTTCTAACATTTATGTAAATAATAATTCATACAGGCACTAACACCAAAAATATTTGAAAAATACATAACAAAAAATTTCTTCTACTTAAAAAAACCCACGTGCTTATCAAAACTGCTGTTAAATAGGCACTAACACTTGAAAAAAACTTTAGTACAATTTGAAAAAAGTGTCAGGACATGGATTAGGCGCTTAAGAAGCACGCGGGGTTTTTTGCTTTCTTCGTTTCATCCATTCTTTTGCCGAAAACGCATAAGACCATAATAAAACTATTATTTGTCTCCCTTGCTACAATTATCTTATAGGGAGCACGTGTTAAAATTTAATATATTTGATTTATAGGTTACTTCTTTCTTTCTAATGAAAAATTTTAATTTTCTTTCCTTATTTTGTGCGGAATTTTTTCTTTCTGTCATTCTCAGAGGAAGTATTGGGAAGATCGCGTCTAATTTCTCTGCATTTCCTAGTCAAATTACTGTCTGTTTATTATACTGAGGTAGTGATTTCAGCTGTATGAATATTTTCAAAATTGTTTCATTCGTCATTCTAAAGTCTTAGATAATCACCTATGTTCTGCATTTCACTTTTTGTGAAATGGAATGGTGAAAACGAAAATCGGTGTTCTGGAGTTCGATCGGAATGAAAAACGAAAATTTTGTGAATTGAAATTTCGAAAATGAAATTTTGCTGTTCTGAAATTCGTTTTACTCGAAATGGTAATCGAAATGAATACACTGTTAGTTGATCCGTCCTTTATTGGGTTTTGAAAAAGTTGGCAGCCCTAAATAAAACCAACATTTATTTTGTTTTTCATCATTGTTATTATTGCAAAGAAACACGGCACACCTCAGTTTTTAATTTAAACTTTTTTTTAATTCACAAACTTTTTTAAACGTTTATTATTTATTTTAGTTTTTGACATTTTGGATTTTTATTTTCATACTTTTATGACGTCGAGCGGGATTTATAAAAGTATGAAAATAAAAATTCAAAATGGCCGACATGCGCGTGGCGTAATCTTTATATTCTTTCATTCATGTTGATTGAATGCTCGCAACACCTTGATCCCCCCTCAATGAGATGTGGTTGGCGAAATCAGGATCACGATGTTTTGAGCACATTGAAACTGTGAAATTTGTAGCTATTATTTAGAAGCATTAATTTCGTTCTTATATAAAAACTAGCATCAAGAGACAGCGAATTATACAGCAGTCAAAATTTATTTTAGCAAATGTTCAAACCAATTTAAATTAGGGAAATATAAAAAGTTCCATAAATCAGCCAATAGTAGTCGAACTTTCATGAAACTTGGAATGTACATTCTGGATAGGCCAACTGAAAAGTTAGAACAGGTATCCACTCGGTGGGGGTTGCAGGGACTAAAATATAAAGAAAAACTCGAATAAATTGTTGGGTTGATAATGATTTCATTCCTATTCCCAAAACATCGGAATTTAATTCTCTGTACCAGAAAATAAAATTTGAGGGATTTCATGTTTGTCGATTTATTTGTTTTGTGGAAAGTAAAATGATTTCAACATGTGTGGATAGAAGTAATTAATTGAAAGTTCGATTCTATGTCCCAATTGGGGTTGACAGCGCAAAGCCCCCTTAGTTGAATTTAAAATAAAATTTAAATTCAAAATACAAAAACAATAAATTTGACGAAAAACTTAATTTTTTATAGATTTTTAAGCAGATGTAATTAATCTTCGGTGTATATGTTCTTCGATATCCCTTTTCAAATTCAGTTCTCATACTAAGGTAGTCAAAAACTTCTCGGGCTCGATAACAGAATGCGCTGCTAGTAGCCCAAATTACAACATTTGGAGCGTTTTCGAAAGGATAAAGTGGATTTTGTGCGTCGATTCATCACTTTGGATGAGACTTGGGTCTATCACTATGATCCTGAGTCAAAAGCAGAGTCAAAAGATTGGTGTAAAACGGGTTAAGGCCCAAAGATCGGTTAAAAAAAGTTTTAGCCTCATTTTTTTGGCATGCGATTTTGTTGGTGGATTATCTTCAAACCGATAAAACAATTAATTCTGAATATTACTCAAACTTATTGGAACAACTTGAAACAAAAATTCGTAAAAAAGGCCCGGTTTAAAGAAGAAAAAATCATTTTCCACCAAGACAATGTACCAGCCCACAAAACTCAAAAACCATTGCAAAAATCTCGGAATTAAAGCACGAATTGTTAGAACTTCCACCGTATTTGCCAGATTTGGCTCCTATTTTTTGTTAATCGAGACGTTCTGCCTTAGATTTATACCAATAAAAGCCCGTCTTCGTGAATCTTTACTCAAGCTTCGAACTAAAAGGGGTTTAATAGAAAGCTTATTGGTATATTGTATTATTGAAATTTCTTTACCAGCACGAAATGATTCATTCTTAATGTAGTGTGTTAGAAATAAGGTAGGAAAATGGTCATAGTCCTTTTTTCAAAAAATGGGAAATCATAACTAAATGAGACATCTTACAATAAATTTATCATACTTCCATGGCGAAAGTCATTGGTGACCTTGTAATGGATTGTATCAACATCGAACCCAATTATTTATTTTTTTTTTGTTAAATGAACTTCGAATTAAGCGCCTGTATATAATATTTGATGATATCAAATCGAAGGAAAGCGACTGAAAATTATAAACAGAAAATAAGATAGAAACGATTAATTCGGAAGATTAAAATGAATGGAAAAGGATAGATGATGAAATATTGCTCAAAGAAGTTCGAACATCAATTGTTGATATAGCCAGTGATAATGATGATGATAAAGATGGAAATGATCGAAATATTAAATCAAATCCAGTCGATATTAAGTCAAAATATTCAAAAAAAAAAAAAAACGTGATGACTATAATTGAGGTAGGTATAGATGCAGATTTTGATGATGGATCGTTAACACGTTGAATGCCATGAGGCTTACCGGTGACCGGCACTGAGTTTGTTCGTACCGATGACCAGATAACTCCAGTAAATTTTTAATGTTTTTATATTATTATCGTTACTAAAATGGGGCGAAGAAATTAATGCAAAATAGAACATACAATAAAATATTTTTATTTATATACATTTATAACATTTAACCTGCATGGGAATTAATTCTTTCGCTTGTGTACCAATTATCTGTGCAAATAGTGTGTCCTTTTTCCAATATTTCCTCGCAGAGACATCACAACTGCAGCCGATATGTATCCTGATACTTGACTTGTATTTTCTTCTTTTCCGATATATATTTGAAAGGAATAAGTGTAACCTGCTCCACACCACATAATTTAAATACTTTTAGTCCATATCGATGACGTCGTTTTTGTTTCGAATATTGACGAATTTTTATACGTCCTCGAAAAGACACTAATGATTCATCTACACATAACAATTCTTCTGGGTTGTAATATTTTTAAAGTTACTCTTTAGTATATTCATAATTTCAATAATCGTACATAGTCAGTCGATTATTAGGGTCATTTTCTTTGTTATTGCTAAAATGAACGAAGCTCAAAAGCAATTCAAAACGATTTCTTGACATCACTGTAAGCGAGAATCTCTAGTAATATATCCTTCATCTGTACTCCAATTTAGATGAATTTGAGGTAATCGCACTAGTCCCATCTAAATGATCAAACCAATAACAAATGACTGGACTTTCAGCGCCGTGGGGGTCACCGGTGACCTCAATGAATTAAATGCGTCACAAATGATTTAACGTGTTTAATTGAGGATTTATTCCGATAAAGATACGCTTTTATAATCGACTTTTAAGAGAGAAAAACTGGAGTGGAATCGTGTAATTCGATTGACAGTAAATCGTATGGAAATACGTTGCAATTCCTATGGTTTTCTCATACGATTTGATCGAAATCAAGTTACACGATTCCACTCCTGGTGATATTGAACAAGCGATTGAAATTGATGATAGTAGTTTAAATCGATGCCCCAAGGGCTTGATAATTTTACTCATGGTTGTCTAGTTTATGTATATTAGGGCACGGTTTGAACAATCAATTACTTGAGTAAACAGATTTATTCCAATATTTTGAGTATTAAACGCCAAAATAATTAGTTATTTCATTTAAGAGAAACAAAGCAGAATAAATTTGGAAAGAAGATTTTAGACGCGATCTTCTTAATAGTTACGATTTATCCTTCTGAAATTGATGAATCAAACTGAAGATGAACTTCAGTCCTGGTCCTAATGGTATTCCGAATAGTATTTTAAAAAATACAAGTATGCTCTCAGTACGGCCATTGTTTCACCTCTTCAATATGTCGCTATCTTCCTCAGTCTTTCCCGATTTTTAGAAGACTTCTTTTATAACCTCCGTTCACAAAAATGGAACAAAGAATGATATATCAAATTATAAACCTATTGCCAAGCTGTCCGCTATTCCAAAACTGTTTGAAGCTATCTTATGTGAATATCTGTACTTTCACTGTAGAAGTCTCATCTCATATAATCAACATGGGTTTGTGAAAGGAAGATCCACTGTTACAAACCTAACTGAATTTGTTTCAGGGGCTTCAAATGCAATTGAAGGTAGGCTACAAGTCGATTGTGTTTACACCGACTTCTCAAAAGCCGTCGACAAATTGTCACACAATGGCTGCATCCAGCACTACTAAGCGCTTTTTCAAAATTCTTAATCTAAGCAGTTCGAATTTTTTGAACTCCTGGATGCGTTTTTTTTGGCTTGAATTAAGCGAAAAATAATTCACCACTAGAATTGTCTGTGCTAAACGTCAAATTAGTTTTAATTGAATAAATTCTACAAATATATTTTTTTTAACGAAATAAGTGCCGAAAGTAAATAAAAATTGAGAATAAAGTGAAATAAATATTTTATAGGAAAGTGGAAAAATTTTAACAAACTCATTGCAATTAAAATTCAATAATCCAGAGACAATTTTCAAAGATTCCTGTCAATTTATCCATTGCACATACCATTTCTTAACGTGAACAACAACCTCGAATGCGCTGTTTGGGTTAGCAAAAAATTTGTATGCTTGAATTTCACTAAGCGCTTAAAGTTAGAATTGCATCCAGTCCTCTTGCTAGATTTAAGCGCCTTAAGCGCCTTGAATTGCTGTATGCGCCCAATGAAACAAATAAAGCAATCGAAAATTTTTTAACTCATTTTTTGTTAACAAAAACCACGCGTTTTCTTATACTCTTAAGCGCCAATATGATTTTCCAACACTTTTTCAAGTATTGGTGCATGTACGAATAATAAGTAGAAGAGATTTTTTGTTATGGATATTACAAATATTTTAAGTGTTAGTTCCTGTATAAATAGGGATTTTTTATTTTATATATAAGTGTTAGAATTGTTAAAGCTAGATTTACTTCTATCTCTGTTGCACTAACATAATGTAATCTGAAAAAAAGATAGATAGCTAAAGAAAATCATATATATTTTTAGGAGAATATTTCTTATTTTATTTATTTATTTATAATAATTTACTTCATTCATTTTTGTTTAAAAATTTTGACTTCTGGCTTTTAACATAGGAAGGAATTAATCACTTTAAGACCTTAATTACTCGATTATTCACTAACCTCGAAAAGTAATTAATAAACCATGCCCTAATGTATATACGTCCTATAAATTATGGACATAAAAAATCCATTTATTTTCAATTATAAAATTTAATTTGAATAAAATTATTTTAATTTTTATATTTATTCATCACTAAAGGATTTAATATTTTTCGAATTACAAGGTGCATTCCAAAGTAAACAGGACTTTAAAAAAAAAAACAGAACAAATGGTTTTTTCGGCAAAATCAATTGATTTTATTCAAAATAGTCTCCTTCTGCTTCAATACAGCTTTTTGCACGGTCCAAAAGCATGTCGAACGAGTGTTTTAGCTCGTTGGCCTGTATGGCCGCCAGTATGCCGGTGCAAGCCTTTTGAATGGCCTCTACGTCTGCATAACGCTTTCCTTTCATCGGCAAATGCATTTTTCCGAAAAGGTAGAAGTCGCACGGTGCCATATCCGGTGAATACGGGGAGTGGTTGATGGTTAAAATGTGATTTTTGGTGAGATAATCGGTCACAAGCGTCGATCGATGAGACGGCGCATTATCGTGCAACAAACGCAAACTTCCATCTTCGCGATATTCGGGCCGAACACGTCGAATACGGCGCACCAAACGCTTCGAAACTCCTAGGTAGAATACCGCATTAACGTTTTGACCGGGTGGAACAAATTCTTTGTGGACAATACCCTTGGAATCATAAAAACAAATCAGCATTGTCTTCACTTTTGACTTCTCCAGGCGCGATTTTTTGGGTTTCGGCTCGTCCGGCGCCTTCCATTCAGCACTCTGGCGTTTCGTTTCGGGATCATATTGAAAACTCCACGTTTCGTCACCAGTCACAATGTTATAAAGGAAGTTTTTGTCCTTTTTGACCTCTTTAATGATGTCCTTCGAATGTTGAATTCTGAGCAATTTTTGGTCGTCAGTCAATTTGCGCGGAACAAACCGTGCACACACCTTTTGTAAACCCAAATGTTGGGTCAAAATGCGATAAATCGATGTTTTGGAGATGTTCAATTCCATTTCCATGAATTTCAATGATGATTTCGGCTGATTTTTGATGAATTCACGCACAGTTTCGATGGAATTTTCGGTGATCACGGATTTTGGTTGGCCCACATGTTGATCGTCATTTATGTCCTCACGACCACTTTGAAAACGTTGAAACCACTCGTGCACTCTGCTACGGGATAGGCAATCATCGCCATAAACTTGTTTCATCAATTGAAACGTTTCGGTAAAAGTTTTACCAATTTTAAAACAAAATTTAATGTTGGCTCTTTGTTCGAAGCTCATTTTCGCACCGATGACACAAACATACTGACACTTAAAACGCAATAACTTCACTTTCAATAGATGAAATGTCATGAAATTCTCACAGGAAGTCGATAAAGGATAGCAGATTCTAACGCACCAGTCGACATATAGATGGCGCCACTAGGGGCGCTAGATTCAAAAAGTCCTGTTTACTTTGAAACGCTTCTTGTAGAAATGTGATTTTCAAAAAAAAAAAAACATATTTTCCCAATTGAAGAGATTTGGTTTTAAAACTCTGCAGAAACTCTTAACAAATACGATTACCAATTAGAAATGGTTTCGTAATAATTTCAAAATGTATCCAACTATAAAGAAATTGGTAAACCAAGTTCTGGATCCAACTCTGGACAAATTCACCATAATAATGGAAAACATATTATTGGCAATTAATATTGTTGTTTTAACATTTCTACTTTATGGTAGGTTATGTGTCCATAGTTTCTGATTTCTGTTATTTTCTGCTTACTACATGATTTGTCCGATTTAACACACACGTAGAATCCTCGTATATACTCTACTTTATCAGAAGTTTTGATGATTTCCATACATTTCAGTTATATAAACCAGATGCTAAAACTGGGGTCCTATTATGGAATACTTGTACAATCGTAATCGTAACGTTAACGTAAGGCATGTTGTTGTTATTGTTTTCCACTAACAACAACATGCCTTATGCTCTAGGCAGATCTCCGATTTTAATTACAATAATTATTTTTTAATGATAATTCTGATTGACCTATGACACATCTTCTTTTTTTCACAATGATCATTATTCTTGTCATTCCAAAAAGTTCAAAAAATTACTATTTTGTTTATAATTTTCAAAATAGAATGTTTATTCATTTTAATTCAATAAAATTAATTTTTTTTTATTGTATTTTAGTAAATTTTAAGGAATTTTTAGAATAATAACCATTTTTCCTCCTTTTAAGTTTATGTGAAAGAAGAAAACATGTCAAAAGCAGATGAAATTTTTAAAATGTTCAAATGTAGATGGCCCTGTAAACAGTGTGAAGCGAAAATTTGGGACCTCTTCACAATTTCATTTGATAATTAAAACAATAATGATGCTTGAAATAGATACTTAAATCCGATCATTATTACGTAAATAAAGGTCATTATCGAGTTTTAATGACCGATTGGGCAATAATGATCATTAAAATCGGAGATCTGTCTAGGATATTACGTTAACAATACGATTACGATCGTATTCCATAATAGGGCGCCTGATTTTTCTGGGATCATATTCACTTATTTTAAAATTTTCTTTTAATTTTTTGTGCTTTTCTTCTAAAGTTGCCTTCAGACTATCTGTTTTGTCATATATTTTTGTATCTGCTTTTCGGCTTTGAGTTCTTGTCATATGTTCTGAACAAATCATATAGGTCTCTTAATTGTTTCGTTCACAACTATCTGACAAAGCTGTTTAATATAGTCTATTTTGCACTAGTTGTAAAACTGAAACTGCATGTCAAATTTTGATGAGATTTGCACAGTTTATGTACTAAGGTCGAAATCAGAACATATTAACTTTTCAACAGAATTCACATTTGGCAACACTAATGCGGAAAACTTTTTTTTAAAAAATGTTGTAGTGGAAATATAGAAACTTCCCTAATTCGGTCAATAACAGGGGGATTTAGGATGGGCCAACTGAAAAGATAGAATATGTCTCTTTTCGGTGAGGGATTGTGGGGGGCTAAAATAGAAAAACTTCAATAATTTACTCAATAATGGGCGGATTTTCTTAAAACTTGGTGTGCACATTTTGGATAGACCTACTGAAAAGATAGAATGCGTCTCCACTTGTTGGGATTGATGGAGCCAAAGTAGAAACACATTAGATTAGATTAGATTAGATTAGATTAGATTAGATTAGATTGTAAAGGGTGTCTCCATAATAGCGCCAGATTTGAATGTCGTGCTATTTTCGTTTCATTAAGTTTACAGTACTGAAATCTTCACATCTGTCATCTACTGCGTTTAATAGTCATGGAACTTTGCAGGAAGGAACGACATTATTAGTGACAGTTTGTCAAGTTTCGAGCGCCTACTGTTGTCAAAAAAACAATTCCAAAAAATCCAAATTGTGCGTTTCTTTCGGAGCATTCTTTATTTAATTAATTATTAAATTCCCCGTCAAATGAGGTATAATTCATACCTGTAGGACCCAGAATACCTGACATATACGTATACCTTCATACAAGAGAATTCTTGTGTTTCCTGTCCTAAAAAGGAATATTTTTGAAAACGGTGAATGGCATTTAATTCCTTATTAAATTGATCGTCGAATGAGGTATGCAAATCAAATCTTGCACTTTTATTTGGGACACCCTATATATTAGGGTATTCTTGTACTGCGACCTTAAGATCTATTGTACTCCCTTATCTTTGGTGCAGTCGTTTGGTTAGGCTCCCATTCTAAAGCACCTCCTCCAGACCTATTTCTCTTAGGAATTTTATTATCCGGAGTGGATCAAGAGATTGTATCTCATTTGGGGGAGGTAGTATGCCCCCAAGTATTTCCTTCTTCTGCGGAATAATACTTCGCATTCAGAAAGGATGTGCATTGGAGTCTCTTCCTCACCCTCGCAGCATCTGCAGCTGCTGTCTAGTGAGAAACACATTAATAATTCGGTCAATAGTAGTCACATTTTCATGAAACTTGGAATGTACATTTAGAATAGGCGAGCTGAAATGAATACTTTATGACACTATCGGGAAACTTCCACAGTTGTCCGGCCAATATAGAGAAAATGTAAATATTGTGTATTTTTGTCCAAAATGTTTGTAAAAACATTTGACAAAAGCAATAGTACTGAAGGTACCCCTTAACTAAAGCGTTTCGCCGTGCAGCATTCTATACGCGGAGTTTGAGGTAGTCACAAGATACTTAACTGTTTTAATTGTTTTATTAATAACCGTTTAAATCGAGCCTAAATGTGCATTAATTTCCACAATAAGGTCGTTCGTTATTAGAAATTATATAAAAGTTTTCTCAGTTCAAACTTACTGAAGCAAAAGTCAAAAACTTGTGCATTGGCATTTACCACACACGCAACATTCGGGAGACTGGTTCACTCTTCCCGTAGTTCATCCGGTGGAAACTAATTTTAAACAAGACCACGGATCTCAGCGAAAAATGTTGGAATTAAGGTGCATTTTGCTTAAAATATTAGGAGCATCAAAAATTTGATCAACGAAAATTATATCTGCGACTTCTCGACGCTTTTCTAGAGAATGCAAATTTAACAGCTTAAGCCTATCATTGTATGATGGCAACAGTGAAGGATCATTTCATGGTAGGTTACGCAAAGCAAAACGTAAAAACCTACGTTGGATGGATTCCAGCCTGTTGACTGTTGATATGAACCCTGTATGGTGCGGAGACCACACCTGACACGCAAATTCCATAACTGGTCCAACGAAAACGATATAAAGTGATTTAAGTGATATACGGGTCAGAAAACTTCTTCGACCAACCGATTAATATGAATCAAGGAGTCAAAGTGAAGCCGAAAGTTAAGCTCACTATCACAAATAACTCCAAAGTCAGTAATACACCTAACTCTATGTAGGGGAATGTTGTCAATAAAATAATTACGGTAAGAGTTATTACGTTATTACGAGAAAAGGTGATAATCCAGCACTTGTCCGTGTTGAGTGTCAGGTTATTTTTACATCACGTAACAAAATTAGTAACATAGTCTTCCTGGAGAGAATCGAACGGCTGGTTGTCACCTCTACGTACAATTTCATATCGTCGGCGTAGTTGGAAATCTTCGAAAATTTGATTACAAAAGCTACATCATCGATAGCTAGAATAAACAGACGAGGTCCTAAATGACTACCCTGAGGGACACCAGATGTCGCCAAATAGGGAATAGATTTAGCAGACCGAAACAAGACCTGATATCTTCTACCGTTACCAAGTAACTCCATCTTTTCTCTGAGTTGTAACCTTGCCGTGGTAGAAAAGCTTGCGTACTCCAATGATCCTGATAGCGATGCTAGCGGGAACTTTTAGTTCCCAGCAGGGTCACCCATGCTAGTAAGGTAGGCGGAGAGGGGTCAGACAAATGACAACTCAAGCACACTTAAGCCAAGGTGGAAATGCATCGTGCCGAGGGCTGCATGGCATCTCAGTGTGTAAAACGGGAGATGTCGTTAACGATCTCTTGGGAGAACCAGCCGAAACTCCCTCGTAACCAGGCTACTGCATGTGTAGGGGGCGCCGCGTGCAGGGTCCTTATATCCCCCAGACTCGTGGGAACAGAAATGGACCAATTTAAATTAACAACAACAACAACGACGACGACGACACCGACACTTTTAACTCTGACAACAACCACTACGACGATCACGGACGCCCAGACGAAAGCAACAGTAGTCACGACCATGACGACTGACACTACTGTTGTGTTCTCAACGAGAACAACGTCAACAGTACACACCGGGGCCAATTCAATGGAACCGGTGTGCGCTGGGAAATCTGGTAGTGGTCCCCCAAAAGGAGGACCGCTCCGAAATGCCGAGAAGTTGGTGAATAAACTCATCAACCATATCGTGCAGCTGAAAACTCCCTCCAGCGACGGCAAAAGCCGCAACGGAGCGAGTAGTAGGCGTCATAGGCGGGCAAGAGATGTGGCATCTGCTAGTAACCCTGCAACAGGGGACGCGGCAAGATCCACATCTCTCCCCCCTAAAATGACAACCCCGGCAGGCAACGAGAGGATGGGCACCCCAAATATACGGAGCCCCCTCCTGAAGCCTGCACAACTCCAATTGGCGTTGACCTCTGAACAGGGACCGCTTGCCAGTTCACTAGAACCGGTGCCAGGGACCAGTTCCGGGTCCGCTGGAGCAAAACCTCGCAAAAAGAGGAAGAGGAAGGGAGCGGGAACAGACAGTGCCGCCGAAAAGGCGCGCACTTCTGAGACCCCCAGGCGAAGAGGGTTAAATCCTCTAACCCCAGGCCCAAAGACACCTCTCACCAAAAAGGACAGAGAGCGACATTTGCGGAGATCCTTAAAACGGACCCAAAAATGAAAGTTTGCCTAACGTGCGAGACCCCTGTGAAGAGAGACATCACTTCAATGGAGGCGGACCGCATAGAGGCTGCAATCATCGGAGCGTTTGAGAGACTTCCCAACGGTGAAGTCCCACGCATACGTGATTGTAGACTGACGCAAGGTTCTCTCATTCTTTTATGCGAGAACCAAGCGACCAAGGATTGGCTAGTTAAACTGGCTGAATCCAAACCCCTGGTAGAAGGAATAGACCTTTCGGTCCATGACTTCATTCTACCCAAGTTGAGGAGGGTGAGGATCTGGTTGCCGGGCCCCGAAAGGAGCGCGACCCAGATACTCACCACTATGAAATTCCTTAACTCAATGAGCACGGAGAACTGGAGGGTCTTCGAATACAAATATAGTCGGGCGCCGGAAGGTAACCAACTAATTGTAGGCGTGGACGCCCCAGGACTCAGAGATCTTGAGAAGGTTAATTTCCGCCCCCTCTCGGGAGTTCGCCTTGCTACCTGCACGGTTCTAGGCAAGCCAGAGAAAGGGGAGAAAGAGGAGGAAAAGACAGGACCGAACTAATGCCAAATTCGGGACTAAATTTTCTCCAAATTAATGCGCACCACTGCAAAGCGGCCACCGACATAATAGGTAGGCAGCTTGCTATTGGACGTGCCAACATATGCCTCGTGCAAGAACCTTGGGTTTACAAGGGAATCGTACGGGGCTATGACACCCAGTTGGGGTCTGTATTATACAGCACAACTGCGAACAGACCCAGGACATGCATCTACATCTCCAATGATATTGATGCCGTCCTCCTTAAATCCTTTTGTTCTGCAGACCTTACTGCAGTCAAAATAATTTACTCCACAGAATTGGGCGAAAAAGAAGTAGTAGTGTGCTCTTCATATCTGCCCTACGACGCAGTCACCCCTCCCCCTTCAGAGGAGCTGGTCGACTTAGTGTCCTTCGGTGAGACAAATAATCTACCTCTTATAATTGGCTGTGACTCCAACGCGCACCACACACAGTGGGGCAGTACGGACATCAACCAAAGAGGTAGAACACTCTTTGAATACCTTGGTGCAACCACCCTGGAAATTGCAAACAAGGGTACGGCACCAACCTTCATCACCTCTACACGTGAAGAAGTGTTGGACATAACCCTGTGCTCACAGGGCATTGCTCAAGATATTCAAGGATGGAAAGTGTCCTCCGAACCTTCATTGTCAGACCATAGGCACATTCTCTTCAGTCTGTTCTCAGAACCGTTGAAACCGGTCTCTTACAGGAATCCTAGATCCACTGACTGGTTCTCCTTTCACGAAGAGCTGTCAGAAAGAATCCGGGAAGTCCCAAAAGCAGCCCGGAATATTCCGGAACTAGAACAAACAGTCGCTTTAACATCGGAA
Source organism: Xylophagus ater (assembly GCA_963422695.1). Taxonomy (NCBI): domain Eukaryota; kingdom Metazoa; phylum Arthropoda; class Insecta; order Diptera; family Xylophagidae; genus Xylophagus; species Xylophagus ater. Next base: position 61,626,676 of record OY730480.1, read on the forward strand.
GCCATTTACTCCTCTTATGAGAGTAATTGCGCCTTACGCACAAACAGGCTCCCCAAGAAAACGCCCTGGTGGGATATATCCTTGGAGAGCCTCAGAAAAGAAACGAGAAAAAGTTTCAACCGAGCCAAACAGCATGGTTTGAACAGTGAGTGGGAAGCCTGGAAGGCGGCCCAACGCAAGTACAAATCGGCTGTTCGGAGGAAAAAACGAGAAGCTTGGAAGAGTTACTGCGGCCAAATTGAGGAACTCCCTCAGGCTTGCAGACTCCAAAAAGCCCTCTCCAAAGATCCGAGATCTAGATTAACGGTGCTGCGCCAGTCGGATGGGGAATTTACCTCAAGTAATGAGGACACCCTGAAGCTGCTGCTCCACACCCATTTTCCGAAATCTCGCGAATCACCGGCATGCTCGTCTCTACAAGTCGAAAGTTCTCGTCCCCAAAAAACCGACTGGAGAACGGCTTCAGAGATTGTAACATACGATAGAACTAACTGGGCAATCAAAACCTTTGCCCCGTACAAATCAGCAGGGCCTGATGGCATTTTCCCAGCACTTCTTCAGAAAGGAGCTGATTTGCTAATCAAACCACTCTGTCAAATCTACCGCACGAGCCTCGCCTATGGCTATATTCCTTCGCCATGGAGGAAGGCACGTGTGATCTTCATACCTAAGCCTGGTCGTACTGACTACACCGAGGCCAAGAGCTTCTGTCCCATCAGCCTCACGTCATTCTTGCTTAAGACACTGGAGAGGCTGGTGGATAGATACCTGAGGGAGAGGATACCAAGTATCCTCCCTCTCCACCCAAACCAACACGCGTATCAAGAGGGCAAATCCACGGATTCTGCACTCAGAATTGAAAAAACTCTAGACACTAAATCATACGCTCTTGGTGTTTTTCTTGACATAGCAGGGGCATTTGACAATGTCACTTTTGATGCCATGAGCGAGGCAGCCGAAGTGCACGGCGCGGGTCTGACTGTCACTAGATGGATAAGAACCATGCTGTCCACTCGAACTGCTTCGACCAGTCTGGGAGGAGATGCAGAATCAATCTCAGTTATGAGAGGATGCCCGCAGGGAGGTGTACTATCTCCACTGCTGTGGTGTCTGATGTAGATGATCTTCTTAGGATTTTAAACACCTCGGGCTACTATGCTCAAGCGTATGCGGATGACATAGCTCTGCTTGTATCGGGAAAATTCCCCAGTACATTAGCTGAGTTGTCTCATCAAGCTCTTATCAAGGTTCAAAAATGGGCCCTTTCCAAAGGTCTCTCCGTCAATCCTGACAAAACTGAACTCGTTATGTTCACCAGGAATAGGAATCTCGAAGGTTTTGAGGCTCCTTGCCTAGGTGAAACGAAACTGCAACTCTCCGAGTCAGTGAAATATCTAGGAGTATATCTAGATAAAAAGCTGACCTGGAAAAAGCACGTGGAGGTCAAAGAACAGAAAGCGTCGGCGCTCCTATGGGCCTGTCGCAGAACCTTTGGACCCACCTGGGGACTAAAACCAAAAATGTTGTACTGGATGTACAATGTGGTGGTTAAACCTCTGCTGACCTACGCATCAATTGTTTGGTGGCCTCGTACCCTAGTATCCAATGCTAGAGAACTTTTAAACCGTATTCAAAGACTTGCTCTTCTAAGTATTACGGGTGCAATCAGAACCACGCCAACTGCAGCCATGGAAGCCCTCTTGGGAACCCCACCGCTGCACTTGGTGGTTCAAAGTACAGCAATGGCAACGTCCTATAGACTGCGAAATGCTGGACTCTGGATTGATCGATCAGATATCAAGGGCCATACCAGGATCCTAGCTAGTCTGATCAAATCATACCCCATACTCTCGATGCCATCGGACGTTATGTCCCCGGCATTTGTTTTCAAACGCAGATTCGAGACTGTCATGCTTCCTAGAGAATCCTGGATAGCGGACGGTGAGAGTCTCGCAAAACCACCCGGCCTCATCTGGTTCACGGATGGGTCTAAATCGGATGCAGGAACGGGGGCAGGTGTCATTGGTACGGTGCCCAAAAAGGCAATATCTATCGCCTTGGGCACTCATTGTTCAGTCTTTCAGGCTGAAATTTTCGCCATAATGACATGCTCCAATGAGAACCTAAACAGGGGCTACAAAAACCTGCATATTAACATCTTCTCGGACAGCCAAGCTGCACTACAATCTCTGAGTGCAGTCAAGATAACATCTTGCATCGTCCAAGAATGCTTCAACACCCTCAACCAACTAGCTGAGCACAACAGAGTTGTACTCAACTGGATACCGGGACACCTTGGGCTCCCAGGCAATACAATGGCGGATGTACTGGCCAAGATGGGCACCATTAGGAAACCTATCGGGCCGGAACCCATCATTGGTATTCCTAAGAGCACAGCCAAACTCTCCATTAGAGAATGGATTACCGTACAACACAAAATTCAGTGGCGAAATGAGTCCCTACGACAATCCAAAATTTTCATAACGGAACCAGGCCTTGTCAGGGACTCGTTACTGAAGTTGGACCGTAATAAAATCAGAGTGCTGGTGGGCGCCCTCACGGGACATTGCCTCCGCAAGCATTTACATACCATAGGTATCCTATCTGATCCCACCTGTCGTAAGTGCAGAACCGTTGAGGAAACTTCACTACACGTTATTAGTTTATGTGATGCCTTAAGGGCCTGCGAAAGAAGATCTTCGGAAAACCATTCTTGACCTTGTCGGATGTCCGGAATCTGAAGGTGGAATCTTTAATCGATTACCTGAAGAAAACAGAACTGTTTCCAGAGTTGGGACAAGCTACCACTCCGTAAACGGTATACAGGTAATTAATCTTTTTTTTCCCACAGGTTTTCTTAGAAAACTTGTGCGATCCCAGGACATATGTCCAGATTCTCCCGAGGGTACAATGGGCCGAAAGGCCTAAGTACGGGGTGCTTTGGCACCCACCTCCTTATAAAAAAAAAAAAAAAAAAAGTAACTCCATTAGACTTTTTTCAGTCGGACTGAAAAAAAGTGTTGTGGAAAAAATTGAACTTTTTTTTCAGACGGACATTTTTGAGGAAGATTTTTTTCTAGACTTATTTTTGACATATGAAATTAAAAATGGTGGCAATGAATTGGATGCATACAAATGTATGTAACTGCAATAGGTTTTTCCTGATATTTCAGATATTTTTAATTTCTAGACTTATTTTAAAAAAATTAATTTGGCGCCTTCATACGACAGCAATAAAATGTAAAATGTATTTCATTTAGAAATAAATTTGGTTTAAAATTCGTATTATTTTATGACTAAAATACTATAAATATTCGTAATGATCATATGATGGATTTTAGAAAGAATCTTTATTGCATTGACCTACCGTAATGCATTTTTCTGACAAATTTCTGATATCTCGTGTCTGGTTTCTACTAATTACAATTCCGGGAAGGATTGGTATTTCATAAATTTTGAACATTTATTTCAAAATAATTTTTTTTTGAGAAAATTTTAGAAATCGTAATGATTTTAGTTAATCCTTTTTTAAAAAAAAAAATATTCACTCATTCCTGTCAACCGTAACGCATTTTTTAGTTGAAACAACATATATAAAATATTTTTATAATAAACTAGGGGACTACGCCCCCTGCTCGCTTCACTCACCAACGAAAGCGACTTTGTATGTCTTATGTATAAGTCGCATGACCAACTTTTATACTGCAGAATATGCCGTATTTTTTGCATGATTTCTGCAATGTGAAGACATTAAAGAGCAGACGACGACTCTGCAAATTTTTGCGGTGAACACACGACATGCGCATAGTGCGCAATTTCTGCATTACTGAAAAGGCCCTTTATTTAGTAGAATCAAAATCAAATGTGTTGAAGTTCGAACTTACCCCGCGCCCGATTATTTCTTCAGTTATGTAAGTTATTTGTTCAGTTTTTTCTGTCTTCTACAAAATTTATAAATGATTTCCGAAGAGAACTTTTTTATATAATAGATGGATAATAGATTTATGCAGCAAAAATGTCATTGTTTCTTCATCAACGGCATTTTAATAACATCAATTATGACATCAACTAGCCACCTAAAAATTTACGGGCTTCTAAATAGCGCCCGTAGACTGAAAATAAGTCTTGAAATATGGTTCGTAGAGTCGTCGGGGTTAAGGTATGAGCGGGATCCATTGAACATTTCTTCTCTCATATTTAAACAAAATATTTTCTTTTCTTTTTCATTCATTTTATTTTCTAATTATATAAATTTACATACAATTATTAATTAATTATTTATATATCGCCGTTTTTTTTTTTATATATATATATATAATTTTTTTTTTTACTATAATACTCTAAAAAAAAAAACAACATAATTTTTTGGGTAATTTTTAAATAAGATAATTTTCTCAAGCACAAAAACAAAATATAATTTATTTATTAAAAAATTAATTAATTGATTATTTTTTTTCTTTTTTTTGTAAAATTTTATTTAATTATTTTTATTTAATTACTTTTTTTTTAATATTTTATTTTAATAATTTTCAAGAAAAATCATTTTTTTTTTAATACTTAAAAAAAAAAAAGAAGAAAAAAAGACGAATTTCTCTTTAAATTTTTTCTTTTCTTTTTTTTCTTCTTCCTTTGAGGTATACACTTTTATTAGTTTTTTCCTTTTTTTTTAGTTGACGTTCAAATTAATTGATATTAAAAAAAAAAATGTGGTGAGTGGTGGGGTGGTGGTTGTTGTTGTGATATTGGTGGTGGTGGTCTTCACAGGTATAGAGGTAATGGTTATGATGAATATATATATATGTATATATATATAATAAGTAATAAAAAGGAACAGGGCGGTGGCGGCTGTGGAGCGTTTTATCAAAACAACACAAAACTATGAACCAATTTGACGTCAATTTAAGTAGTTTTCAGCTTTGTGGTAAATCATTCAATTTCGATGATTTTTCACTACTATTACATATTATTATTTGTTGTTCTGGCAATACTGTTGTTGGCGTTGGTGTTGTTTTAAGAAAATTATCATCTGTCTCAACAATATTTATGACAAATTCATTAGCACTTGTCGACGATGAATTACTATTATCGACTGATTGTCGACGTGTATTATAACTATTCGTTAGCGATGTCTGTGGTGATGATGATGATTGATTTGAGGATGTGATTGATGTTATGTTACTTGTTGTTGTTCCGCAACCATTCATTGTTGATAATGATGATTTTTTTAATTTCTCATTTTCATAATTAATATTTAATGATGAATTATTCAAATTCATAATTCTAGTTTCATCAATCATATTCTTTTTTTGTTGTTGTGATGATTCTTCTCGTGGTATATAATTTTGTAAAGTTTTTAATAATATTGGTTCAACCAATTGATTTTGTTTCATTATTGTTGTCATCGCTGATGATTGTGGTTGTTGTTGTTGTATAGATGTTAGAGCTGGCAACATTTGTTGTTGTCCATTTAATAACATTTCAAAATCAATACCAGAATCATTACGTGATGATTGTAAATTATTATTATTAGTAGTATTATTATTAACATATTGTGTTGTAGCTATTGATGGTGTTATTGTTGATATTGGTGATGATTTATTATCAACAATAAAATTATTATCACCATAATCATCATCATCATTATCAAAATCATCATATGTATCAAGATCATCATCATCGCCATCGCTATCAATATCATGATTTAATTTTGTTGTAAAGAAATTATTTAATACACTTGAATTTTGATCGAATTGTTTATTTATATCGATACCATGTTCAGCACCAATTTCAGCATATGATATTGGTGATGCTGTTATATTATTATTATAGATTGTTTGATGTGTTAAATTTGTTAGAAGCATTTGATTTTGTTGTAGCATATAATCATTTTGAAATTGTACAATTTGTGGCCATTTTAAATTTAAACGTAATGAATTTTCAATTTGTAAATATTTCCGACGGGATTTATCAATATTATGATATCGATAACGTAATTTCTTAATAAATATATAATCAATAATAAATTCTTCAATAAATAATGATATTAGAAAATTTAATAAACCATAAATTAATAAATAAAAACGAAAATCTGTAGCGGGTGGTAATATTAATTCAAAATAATCAGCTATTAATTGTGCTGGAACTATAGCTAAATAAACGACAATAATTGTATTTACTATTATTGTTATTAAAAACCACCAATTCGATGTTATCGACTTACGATATGGTTTACCTTTTGAAAATATAAATGCTAATATAATATATTGAAAACATGATATTATAAATATTGTGTAGTTTTCAGTACAACCCAATTCGAAATCATTAACTAATTCGAATGATCGAAACCATTCTTGTGAATGTAAATGATACCAACCGATTATTTGAAATATTGTTGCAACAAAAATATGTAATAATAATGATGCAATCGGACTAAATGCTATTAATGATGATATTGGTGTTTCTTTACATAATGGACCATCATACGCTTCAGTTTTACCAAAGAAAAATGCAAATACTGATATTAAAAATAAATCAATATATAAAAATTCAATATCTGTTAGATTTGAATCAATCGAATATAATATTAATACAGAGGTAAATTGTACCAATGAATATGCTGCCATATATTTAAATATACCAAATGATGTTACCAATGCAGCACGCCCCTCTTTAATAACATTCGGTACACATGCTATTGTTGGATTTTTCGATGTGAACGGAGATGCAACAGAACTTTCAGCTTCTGATAATGATATACCAGTATGGGCGGCTTTTAACGCACCACAATCATTGGCACCATCACCACACATTGCAACATAATAACCTAAATCTTGTAATTCAATAATTAATGATTGTTTTTGTTCCGGTGACATACGTGCAAATATTGTGCCACGTGTTACAAATTTTGATAGTAAATCTGGAAAATGATCACGTATTATTGACCATGTTTTACCATCCATTGCAAAACGATAATTATTATTTGGTAAATCTGGTAACATTTTTAGTTGATCATAACCACCACCGCCAATACAAGTACCACCATCACCAATATCACCACCACCACCAATACTTTGATCATTCGTAGTACGATTTTTTCTATTGATCACCATTTTTTTATTATCATTTTGTTGTTGATGATTATAATTCATATGCTTACTACCAATTTCAATATCACGATGTGTCCATGTATCAATTGTTTCTAAACTAGCAACACTATTACTATTTGTTGTTATCAATGATGATATATCACCATTACCATTTGGTGTTGTCATTTCAAATATATTATTACAACAACTTGATGTACTATTTAATAATTGCGGTTGTTGATGATGGTGTTGTTGTTGCTGTTGTTGTTGTTGCTGTCCACTATATCCAGTCAAATTATAATATAATTCATATTTTACATCAGTTTCATCTGTTTCATTTTGAATTGTTGTTATTGAACGGGTATTAACTGTTATAACACTTTGTTTTTTACCAATAATACCACAATCTTTGGCAACACTTAATGCTGTCAATATATTATCACCGGTTACCATAATTGTTCGAATATTAGCATTTATTAAAGATTTTATAACATCTGTTGTATCTGGTTTTAAACGATTCTCTAATATAACAAAACCTTGAAATTCTAAATCACATTCAATACGATCACGTCCGATACGTTGTATACGTGGATATGTCATTTTCTTATCTAACGGTTTATAGGCGACAGCGATAATACGATAACCTTGTTGTGCATATATATCTAATTGATTCATATAATTATCTGGTATTGTATCTGGACGACATAAGGTTTGTATCATTTCCGGAGAGCCTTTACAATATACATTAAAATGATTATCACTTAATAAACGTGTTATAACTGACATACGTTGTAATGTACTTGTAAATGAAAATTCACGTACAATACCAATATCATTATTTGATTCTTCATCCATTATTAAATCTGGATCAGTATCATCATCATTATTATCATTATTATTTTTTGGATAATTTTTTTTATATAAATTATCTTGTGAATTATCTATATATAGGGAAGAGGGAAGGGGAAAAAAAGAAAAGAAAATTAATTAATTACATTGATAACGTTGTAGAATAAAATAAAAAAAATAGATAAGTGAAACACACGCCTAACACAGCTATGATAGCGACTAGAAACTACAAAAAATATGTATATTACAAATTATCCATAACTTATACCGGCTGCGCCACTTTTATAAAAATTTAACTCACTTAGTTTCGGTTGACGTACAATTGTTGGAAATAATAAATCATATTTATTATCATCAGCAACATTTGCAGCTTCTTCCAGTATCCAACCAGTTGATTCAAACATTTTTAAATCAAGCGGATCACCTTTTAAATCACCATTCATAATTGTTATCGAATGGCATGTTACCATACCATATAGGAAATGATCAAATGGTAAACGATCAATTTGTCGTAATGGCATTTGAAATTGATTTGTTTTAGTTTTTGGTACAACACCCCACATATCAAGACCATCTTCAGTTAAAGTTCCAGTCTGTATAGGAAAAAAAAATAATGTAATTTTATAATTTCAATAAGTCTCACACATTGGAATGATTTTCTTCGTTTAAAGAAGTTTTTAAAAGTTCAACTTAGATTTTTAGTCGAACTCCTAAAACGAAGAAAGCATAATATTATTATTATATATATTATTATATTTACTTTATCAAAACAAACACAATCAATACTTCCAGATACATTTATCGAACGGGGTGATATACAGTAAATATTTTTCGTTTCTAAACGTTTTTGTGCATAAAATCGACCAACAGTCATAGCAGCTGGTAATGCTGGTGGAACAGCAATTGTTATTAAATCTAACGATTCAATCGCTATTTTAGCAGCTGATACACCACGGACAATCTGAAGAACAAAACAAAATCATTGCGCATGAATATTATTAGACAATAATTATTTATATATTTTTTTTATATACTATACCTTTGTAATAAGCGTATATATAAAACCGACACCAGCTATTAGACCTAATAATGCTATAAATTTATACGAATCTTGTTCAAATTTATAATCAACCGGTGGCGGATATAATATTGAACGTATCAAACCACCTTTAGCTGTTATATTTCCAGTATTAATGACAACGGCTAAAACTTTTTCCGAACCAATATAACGTGTCTGTATAACTTTTGTACCACTATATAGCATATGACGGCTATGCTCTTTTATATCAAATATTAAATCACGTTTATATGGTAATGGAGTTTTAGTAACTGGTACACTTTCACCTAAATTTGGCAAAAAATTTTAAAAAAATAAATAAAAATTGTATATTTTTTCAATATACAAAAAACCCTCGTATATAACAGGTTACAAGAACAAGAAAACATGTGGAGCACCTTTGGTCCCAATTATAAAAACAGGTATTTTAGAAATGCATCCTTACAACATATTGCGAAAGAAATGAATATGGAAAAGATGACTAATATGACAAAAAAAAATTAAAACTTTACGCTCGACGTACAACCAAGAGACACTAATCGCAAGGACAGCTACTATTACTGTGTAAACAACCCGTAAACAGTTGAGTGCAGGCAGCAACTTTCATGCCAGTTGGTTTGATAGTTACTGTCTACTCGCAAGGACAAAACTGTGTAAACAACCTATTACTCGTTTCGTAATCGTTTTGTTCTGTACTAGTACAGAGAGCCATATTAATAGGTCTGTTTTAATTGCCATACACTACCCCGGAGCAGAGTAAGTGGCAAATAAAACGAGCAGGAGTAGCAGAAAGTTTTAATTCAAATGTTTGTAGCGCTGCTTAGCAACCATATTGTAATGAAATGAGAAACTTTTTATGGGAGAAAACTGAACTAATTTCGGGTGTGATAGTTACATCTGGTCTGAGAGTAGTGTAAGATTTGCTCATTTGTTGTTTTTGTTTTCAATGTAAAAATTTGCTCTACCCCAGAGCAAGTGGCAAATAAAACAGACCTAATATGTTAAAAATACGAGGGCTTTGCTGTAGTAGTTTTTTTTTTTTTTAACAAACCTGTTAACATTGATTCATCTAAAATACAATTTCCTGATAATAAAACTGCATCACATTGCATTGTACAACCGGATGTTGGAATTTCTATTAGATCACCGGGTACTAAGCATTTAGTTTCGACATGTTCTGTTTGTCCATCATCATGTATAACAATAGCATAATCACTATTTTGTACAGTACTACGTAAAGCTTGTTGATTCTATTTTTTTTAAGAAGAAAAAGAAAAAAAAAACTGTTAATCTTGATTCACATATTACACAAGACAATTATTAACTAACCTTTTTCGTTTGTATTATTGACATTGTTATACCAAATGCTGACATTAATATAATAACAATTGCATAATAATAATAATTATATGATATCCATAAACATACGGAGAATACTTGAAAACAATAAAATGGATTTAAAACTTCCAAAAATAATAATGTTAGAACTCCTTTAATCGGTATAGCTATTTGATTGGCACCATATACTAAACGTCTTGAATACTCTTCAGATTTTGATAAACCTTTACGTTGATGTAAATAACTACTCGGCACATTGACATCTAAACCTTTTAATTTTTGAAAATTTTGCGTTTGTATATCCCAAATATAACGTAATTGTTTACAACGAAATAAACGTACAATATCCATATCTAAAAAATATATATATTTAAAAAAAAGAACATTAAATTTCCTACAAGAAAAAACAAAATGTATATAGGGTTTGACTGATTAGTGTTATATTCGGTTTCGGAACAAAAACAGATGAGCGCACGAATCACAAATGTGTGTGTAGCCATCCCATTTGAAGATATGTGCTGCATTTTTTTGAGAATGCTATCCGCGTCTATCATACAAATATTTAGCACTGGATAATATCGAGCGCTAATTACCGATGGATAGGAGGCATGGATAGCAGGATGGATAGTACTATCTACCAGATTGTAGATGGTGCAAATCAAAGGTTTTTTTTCATTGGAATATTTAAAAATAACAGAAAATTGGTTTGAATCTTGAATCATACCTGATTTTCGTCAGTTTTTTTTCCCCCCATTATTTGAATTCCTTTTTGTTCTATTTAGTTAAAACAATACTTTAAATAGCCGTCCAGCGAAATATTGTTTAATTTAATTTCATTATTCGTCTAAAAAAAAGAATTTTTAATTTTTTTAACCTCAAAAAAAATTACGCTAGTTGGGTACGCAACCCAATAATTCCTTCAAATAATTTCAGTGGTTCGAATATTCGAAATTAAAACTTTTAATAATTTATATAAGAAAAATCGTTCTTTTGAGAAAGTAAATTAGCGCCCGGTAGAATTGCCAATAAAATACAGCAATATTATTTTTTAACTAGCATAAAATTGTCCGCGGTATGTAGGTAGTACGGTTTAATCATTATTATGGTAAGTAATTTTTTGTAAAGGGTATTGAACTAGCGATTATTTCGCCGCTTATCGCTCTAATGTCATTTTCTATAAAGTGACAGAAATTCAGTATTATTTTTAATAGTTCCAAAACGAACCAAAAAGATGACGAACAACCAAAAGATACCGCACTCTATATGTAAATTTTTGATATCATTGCAACGCTGCAAAACAAGCCTGCTCTTTAATAGTACTTGTAAAAAAAAAAAAAGACTAAATACATTCATTTTTATATCCAGCAGTCTGTTTTAACAAATACTATAAATGACATGACTTGTGACAAAAGTGGCCAAACCAGAATCCAAGTTGGGAACTCCTCTTTGTTGTATGCTTTTTGTTATTATTATCAAGACTTTTTTTTTACTGAAGAGAAATATGAAAGTAGTAGTGATATTTTGGTAATCAAACTGTCTTGCTTTGTTGTGTCCCAGCCCCCTGTACTTTCGGAAAATGTATATTTTAACAAATCTGTCAGCTTGTTCATTTCGATTCAGAACAACGATACAAGAGTCTACCTGAGGAGCAGTAGTCATCGGCGCTTAATTCCAAATTATTCTCCAAAATATTGAAAATTAAGTAGGGTTTTTTGTTTGTTTATAAACAGCTGCTCATAAAGATAATATTTCTTGAGTTAACGAACGATCAGATCATTTCTATTGTAACACTTAAACTCAGCCGAATCCTGTATATCAGAAACGAAAAAAAAAATTCCCTTACGTTTAAAATTTCCCGATGAAAAATGTATTGATAATTGAAATTGATTTTCTTCAAAATTTTCATCTAATGGAAAGAAATATTCCCATTTTTCTTTTTCAGTTTGCATTTTTCTTTAAGAAAAAAGAAAAGAAAAAAGTTAAATTAAATTCTCATATTTTTTTTTGTTTTGATTCCTTCTTACTTTAATGTTTCTGAATTTAATGTGATCACATCTTTAACATAATAAACTGAATGTTTTCCTTCATAATCTTCACGTATCAAAACTTTTTCAGCACAATCTAATGGACATGATGAATGTGTTGCTAATAAATACCAATGACGCCACCAATGCATAAATAAACGTAATAAACCGAACGTTATTATTACAAAAAACCAACAAATCATTGTCCGAAATTTCGATCGACGATAACCAGTTATTTGCATTTCATCATCTTCACCCGAATTTAAGACTCCACTACATGTTGATGATGATGATGAATGAGAATCTAGAATGAAAATAATGACAAAAAATTAGGTCAAATTTATTTTAATTAGAATTTATTATGATTTCAAATCAAAAAAAAATGCTCTCTCAATCAATAAAATTTCGAAAGTCTTTGGCACAAGTTGTCCATCATAGATTTATCAATCTATAAAAAAAAAAAAATAAAAAAATAGTTTCTTAGACAAAACTCCAAATGATTAAAACAGGCTGCTCCCGGTCAAATTTTTGTTGGCAAAAACTCCAAATATTTAAGAAATTATAGGAAAATTGTACAAGCTGAAGGACGCACGTCACCTATTAAGATATTTCCCACAAAACCAAAACAAAAAAAACAAAAAAAACCTTCAGAAAAATTATAGAAATACTATGACATATACAAGGGGAATCAAAGCCATCACGAAATAATGAGATTATCGGAGAGATGAGAGTAAAAATTGGACAAAAATTTAATTCTCTAACTTACCAGGTGTATGCATATGAAATGAGCCTTTGCCGATATGTGCCTGTAGTTTTAGGCAATATTTAGGCTCAAATATAATGTGCTCTGCATGGCATAGGAAAAGACAAAAAAACTGAACGAATGCAACCTTATGCCAGCTTATGCATGTCAAATCCGTAGAACTGATTATAATGTGCATAAGCAAGAATAACCATTTGACTCAAAAAGTTTTGTTTTTTGATTGTTTTTTGTAATGTAAAAGTGATTTCAAAAAATTAAAAATCGTTTAGAAAACAATTTTTCAAAAAAAACCATCATCAAGTTACGTTTCATGAGAAAAATATTTGCAATTCAACTGTCAAAATTTCCGTACGGAATGTACTAACTGATTTGTATTGCTTAAACATAACGAAACAGAAATCGAACTTAACGAATGCACGCGTATGCATAATATAATCTTGGAATAGGATTCATGTAATTAGTACATTTCTGTCAGTTTTGCTATGCCATGCAGAGCACATTATATTTGAGCCTTTTATTGTGAACGAGCCATGACTATTTTTTTTATTGCTTTGATATTTGTCAACCACGTTCAGTGTTGAAAATTTGATTTGTAATAACAACATAAAATTTTTTCGTGTTAAAACTGGAAAATTTTGTACCATCTAAAGAGCATTCGCCGATATCATTACTTTTTTGCTTTCATTTAAAGAAAACTGCTGCTGTTTGATTGAAGAAGCTTATGGTGAATATGCTCTATCGAAAACAACTTGTGGAAACTGATTTCAACGTTTTAAAAGTAGAGATTTTGATGTGAGAGACAAAGAACGATCAGGGCAACCAAAAATGTTTAAAGACACCGAATTGCAAGCATTATTGAATGAAGATGATACACAGACTTCAAGAAGAACTTACTGAAGCATTAAATGTTGATCAAAAAGATTCAGAAGTGTGGAAAATGGGTACCTCATGAATTGACTAAAAGGCAACAAGAAAAACGAAAAACGATCTGTGACTTGTTGCTTGGACGATACAAAAGGAAGTCTTTTTGCATCGAGTCGTGACTAGTGATGAAAAGTGATATATTTTGAAAATCCTAAACGCGAAAAATCATGGGTTGCACCAGGTCAACCATCAACATCGACTGCAAAACCAAATCGATTCGGTAAGAAGAGAATGCTCTGTGTTTGGTGGGATCAGAAGGGTATGGTGTAGCACGAGCTTCTGAAACCTGGTGAAACTGTTAATACCGATCGCTACCCACAACAATTGATCGAATTGAACCGTCCTTTGCTCCAAAAATGACCAGAATATCAAAAAAGACAACACAAAGTTATTTTCCTTCATGACAATGCACCATCACGCAAAGCAAAACCGGTCCAGGAAACGATAGAAGCGATTAACTGGGAAGTTTTACCACATGCGGCTTATTCAACAGACCTGGCTCCTTCTTATTACCATTTGTTTTCATCGATGGGACATGCACTTAAAGAGCAACACTTCAAAACACCTGAAGAACTGGAAAATTGGGTCTCTGAATGGTTTTCATCAAAAAAAGAACTTTTTTGGAGTGGTATCCACAAATTGCCTGAAAGGTGGTCAAAATGTGTAGAAAGCGATGGACTTTGAATAAAATATTTTTACTTTCCCATTAAAAAAAGGCGTTTTATTTTCGTATAACAATGGCTCATTTTATATGCATACTCCTGGTATTATTAATATATGTAACGAAATTCAGTCTAGTTGTTAGTGTTTCAAATCAGATATTGGAGAACAAGAGTTGGGAGTTTTCTTCAGGTTTGGACGTAAACCTGAAGAAAACTCCCAAGTATGGATAAAATTGAAATTTTGAACCATGATAAAGTTCCTCACAAAACAAAACAAGAGATGTTAACAGTTTATGGAGACTTTATTTCCTTAAGAAATCCATAATTTATAAGTAAAACTAAGATCACACACAGCCACTTTTGCATCAGGGTTTTTTTGGTTGCAGCTGCAAAAGTTGGGAGTCTTGTTCACACATGTAAGTAGAAGTAGCGCGCAATCTGAAGTTTTTATGCTGCTGCAACAAAAAATGCTGCAACCATAAAAAAAGTTGCAGAGGTGTTCACATATAGCATCAGCTTTTATTGCTTGCAACTTCCTTGGAGTTTTTTCGTGCATGTATGTGTTAAAAATTTGACGTCTTGTTTTGATTTTAGCATTTAATTTATTGCAATAAAATATGTTTTATGATGAAGAAGAACAAGCTGTTGCCTGTTAGAGCACTTATTTTGTGGAGAAAAGAAAGACGACGGCGTCAAAAAGTAAAAGAAAATGCTGGGTAAAAAAATGGATAAAAGAACGTGAACAGTACGGATTTGTTCACAATTTATTACGCGAATTACGTGTTATTTTGTAAACATGTTTTGTAAATATCAGCATCTGATTTTGATTATCTTTTGGAAAAACTGAAACCCATAATAAAAAAAAAAGATATTCTCATGTGAATTTCATTACATTTTAAAAACTTATCAAAAACAATAACACTGAACTGTCAAAAAACTTGCATGCAACATGCAGCAAAAGTTTCAACCATTTTAATATTTTTTGTAGCATATGCAACTTTGTTTTTTGCTATTCACACGTTGAAACTTTCCAGGTTGCGCGCAATACAAAAATCTAGTCATGCAGCAAAAAAGAATCGCAACTTTTTGTGTTGTAATCCTGTTCACACTATGCAGCACTCTAGTTTCGCATCTTTTTATGCTGCATTGCAACAAAAGCTGCAGTGTGTGATCTTAGCTTTAAACATGCAACAGGTTGTTCTTTCTCGCCATAAAACATATTTTATTGCATTAATTAAATGTTAAAATTAAAACAAGGCGTAAAATTTTTTACACATTCATACACGAAAAAACTGCGAAGAAGTTGCAAGCAATAAAAACTGCATGCCATGTGTAAACATCTTTGCAACTTTTTTTTTAAAGATGCAGCGTTTTAGGTTGCAGCAGCATAAAAACTTCAGATTGCGCGCCACTTTTACCTACATGTGTGAACAAGACTCGCAACTTTTGCAGCTGCAACAAAAAAAACCCTGATGCAAAAGTTGCTGTGTGTGATCTTAGCTTTAGGATGTCGTCGTCTCCAATTATAATCGTTAGTAAATTTTATATGATTTTCGTATAATTATCTAAATTTCATTATAATCGAGTTAAGATTCTGTGATATTCTCGTATCACTAGCGACCCACTTTTTAGACTGATAGCAAAGTCAATGCGGATCTATGGTATATCCATCCCCCCTTCCGCCCCCTAATAACCGCGTATATAGTTTCCCAAATTTCAATCAAATAGATTAACGTTTTCGCGAGTTTTACTATATTGTGTAAATTAAATTTAGTTATACAACAAATCATCATGCAAAACAGACATACAGACATTTTTCTAAAAATATATACGGCGGCAATGAATAATACTAATATTAAATTTGTCGAAAAAAAACACGTCAATTGAACTTAAAGACTTCTTTTTGAAAAATCAATGATACAAAATTTTTCAATCCAAAAATAAAAAAAAAATCGAAGGAATTCAATAAGCGACGACTAAGTATAGAGCCGCCCAATTTTCGTTAAAAATAATATTTTTCTCATCAATCAAAAGAATTCTTTAAATCTTTTTAAGAAAAAGAAAAAAATTATGATTTAAATTTTTACTCGGAATTTTGTCAATTAATAAAGAAAGCAAGACAAAACAAACCAACCAAGTAAAAAAAAAAAAAAAAAAACTCAAGTAAATGACGTAGTTTTATTGCGTCTACAATTAAATCATATTTAAAGACAAGAGAGACCATGACGACAAAGAAAAATCTTCAAAAATTACTATGCACGCGGCCCCGCACACGCAAAAATATTAAAACTTATCAATTTATTATATTTTTAACGCCACTTATGTGCTCGTCATATATACTTTAATTCTAATCATTTTTCTTTTACAACTTCTATACTGTTGTACAATAAAATATTTGGAATTATTGGAACAATCAGGTTATCTCAAAAGCTCATAAGTGTGCGGCCACATAGGCTCTAGAGAAAACTAGAGAAAATGTAAATGTGTTCAACGAGAAGAGTGATATCCGATGCGTACACTTTTCGCTCACCGTTTTTGTTCCTCTCACCGCGTTAATAATTGTCTCACTCCGCGTAGAAAACGAAGAACTCATGTGGCCGTACACTAACGAGAGTTCGATTCATCTGCACATACTATATTAGGCTGATCTTTGACCTTTATTTTACTACATATCAAATGATACAACAGAAATTAACTGTAAATAACAACAGACTAAAGTACACTAATGTCATAATCTCGTTATAGTTGCCATGTTCCATGCTCCGTAAAAGAACAGGTGACAAATAAAACGATCAAGAGAAAGAACATATTTAGATTCATAATCTTTTATCAATACATAAAAGCATTCACATTGTAGGTATTTGGCTACTTTTTTGAATCTATGAATCTATATTATATTTATGTACTTTTTGAGTTGGCTTCTAAACTAAACGGATGGAACATGTCTCAAACTATTCTATGTTCTAGCGCTCTGTTTACAGGCTATATCAAATTTGCTACACGCACTTTTAACGCCTACAATTAATGAAAAACGCGATAATTTCCGACATAAACTTGATAAGTCAGTTCATATGGTCACTGCCGACAACTACATCAAAAGTGGGAGGGATTGTATTCATGCCACGCCCACAATTAAAACATTTTTCTTAGAATTTAAATGAGAACAGAATAAACTCTTTTTTTTTGATGATTAAATTCATTTTCAGCACAAACAGCTAGTATTACATAATCTCAGACTAGAAAAGACAATGAATTTACGAGAGAAAAAAAGAAATACAAATCTAGAACAAATCTTAGGCCCGCCACATACTTGAGCTAAGCGAACTAAACTACGTGAGCTAAGTTTCTCGCTGAAAGTGAAAAATTCAGCATTTAAATTAGTCGTCGCACACTTCAGCTAGGCTATGAAACTACGTCGTCTGATCATGAGCGACACGAACTAAGCTCGCCCACGTAGTTCAGGACTCAACTACGCGAACGATCTTCGCCGGCATCGCTGACACTAACTAATACGTACTTTCGGCATTATACAGTATAGAATCGATGCTAGCTAAAGTGTAAGCCGCAAAAATGTGCTATGTAACTACAGCAAGGCTCGCCCGCATAGCTTAGCTATGAACTAAATGTTGTTGTTTTCAATGGCTGCATCCAGCACTACTAAGCGCTTAGTCAAAATTCTTAATCTAAGCAGTTAGAATTTTTTGTACTCCTGGATGCGTTTTTTTGCTAAACGTCAAATTAGTTTTATTTGAATAAATTTTAAAAATATATGTTTTTTAACGAAATAAGTGTCGAAAGTAAATAAAAATTGAGAATAAAGTGAAATAAAAATTTTATAGGAAAGTGGAAAAGTTTTAACACTCATTCCAATTAAAATTGAATAATCCAGAAACAATTTTCAAAAATTCCTCTCAATTTATGCTTTGCACATATCATTTCTTAGCGTGAACAACAACCTCAAATGCGCTGTTCGAGTTAGCAAAAAATTTTTATGCTGGAATTTTACTAAGTGCTTAAAGTTAGAATTGCGTTGTAAAGCGCGTTAAGCGCTTCGAACTGCTGGATGCGCCCAATGTAAACGATTTATTCTGTGGAACAAATGGTAAATAAAATACGTCTAATGTTTGTCTGTCTGTCTGAAATTTGGATAAATACATTTTTTAGTACACTATCAGGTTAAAAACTTCTTTCATCTTCTGTAAATTGATGTCAATAAAATTGCAAATAGTACCAAATAATGAAAAAATTGATCTATAGTACAAGAGCGGGTATTTGCTGAAATTCCTGCACAAAATTGTAGATTAATTGTTATTTACGAAGTTTTTTATGTAAAAATAATTTCATTCACATTATGTATAGAAGTTGAAATCATAAATTTTGCTCAATAGAGTTTGTGTTTCTAACAGATTTGTTGTATGATCAAAATGATCAAAATAAATTGATTTAAATTTTTTTGTATTAAAAAATTCAATTTAATAAATTATTTAGTTTCTTAAAATTATATATGATCTGTTTCGATTTTGATAGGGGCCGGCCCCTCTCCCCATCATTGCTCGGGGGCAGGCAATGAGAAAGAATGAAGACAAATTGATTAATTCTTGATTAAATAATAAAACCACATCTAACAATCAACCATAATTATTCCTTATTGAGAGAATTGATAAACAATATATTTATATCAGAAAGAACCAAGCACTAGGAAGAACAATCAGGAGTGGACCAAGGATCTCCTCGGAGAGTATATCTTTTAAAGCCAAAAAGAATTTACGAGTACTGACACTGCAGATTCAAAACGCGTCTCTTTAAAAAACTAGGACCGACACTAGATAGCAGCTGCAGATTCTGGGCATGGAACCCCATGGACCCTAATGCATATTCTTTCTGACTCCGAAGCATTGCTTCGTAAGATTTGCGGTATACTGTTTCTCCCCAATTAAGATACAATCTCTTGACCCACTCCAGATACTAAAATTCCTTAGCAAAATAGGCCTAGTCGAGGTGATCTAGAATGGGAATTTAACCAAACTACTACTGCCCTAACGAGGTACGATAGATCTCAAATGTCCGTAGTACAAGAACACTCTTTAACATAATCTTAATCTTATTATTCTCAATAAAGATTTGAATGTGTCAATCAATTACGTTATCATAGAATAACGTGAATAGGATCTATTTTCTGGGGTATCTCCTCTCAGTGAAATTCTATAAGACAGACAAATTCAGTGAATTTCATCACTGTTGTTGATTTTCAAAAGTCATGATGATTTTAAAGCATAGTACAGACACGGCTACATGTCCGTCAAACAAGTAGAGAAAACTGAATTTTAAGCATCTGTAGGCTGGTTGACAAACGGTTGATCGACATGTTGAAATAATCTAAATTTTCTGATTTTCAAGATGCGTGGCTTCAAATCTGTCGACATGTTTAACGTGGGTATGTCGGTTTGCAAACATCATTGTGAAAGACGGAGGTGTAGTGTTCACATCCATATAGTGTCAGTGATTCAAGCAAAATTAAGTCTGAAAAATTATCGACAGAGCACTTTGTCGCACTAGTGATTTTTCTAAAATAATATTTATATACATGTCGATTGATATGTAGTCAGTTTGTGGGTTTCAGGTTGCAGACATGTCGATCGACATGTATCTAGTCTGTAAGGGGCTTAAGAGTCACACGTCACTTGTGAAAAGAATAAAAATAAAGTCCGTTTGTTTATCATTTTCAAGTCACTTCCAGAATATAAAAGACCTAAGAATATTTCAACATAAATATTATTTTAATATCATCCATCCTCAAATTGATCTTACTTATAAATGACATAAAAGTGACAATCGATTGTCACTTTTTTTTTCGTCTAAAATCTATCAATAGAAGCTTTGGAGACGCAGGGGGAAAGGTTTCGATTTTTACCTTCTATACAATTAATACAGTGTATAAGTTACTGAAATCATGATCGGCGATTGCAAATTGTTCCACGTTTTAGAAGATTCTAAATCGTTTCCGCAATCATTTTTATCCAATGTCTGTCCGTTTGTCCGTCTGTGGTAGGCGGCAAGATTGCGGCCATATTTTTCAACAATAATTGGTAGGAGCCGTTTTTTCCACACATGAGAACCATTCTACTATCAGAAGTTAGGGGCGATCGGACTGGTTACTCTTAAAGATCAAAAATCAATGTGGAGTAGGGTTTAAAAAATATCATTTTTTCGGTGTATATACCTTTTAATAGTAATTCAGATACGACAGTTGGACCATCATCAGATCCACAAATGATATCATCTTCATCATTATTGAAACTATTTTGACGATTTGGTGTTATTGCTGCTGCTGTTGTTGCTGCTGCTGTTGTTAATGTTGCTGTTGTTGTTGTACAATATTGTTGCTCCTTTTCTTTTTCTTGTTGCTGTTGTAGTTGTTGTTGTTGTTGACGACCACCACAAATATTAATTTGTGAAAATTGGCCCCGTTGGAAGCCCATCGAATTTGGTGTTGTTGTTGTTGATGACATTATTTCTTTTCTTTTTTTTTTGGCTCGCGCGTAATTGTTTCACCTTTTTTATTTGTTTTTTAAAATTAAGAACTAAATAAAAGTATTAAGTTTTCTTTACTTTTTCCACGAATTTTTAAACAATCTTTTTTCTTTTTATCACATTAACAGAATTTAGTTTTTAATATTTACAAATTTCTTTTTCGTTTTTTTATTAATTAATTACTTATAAATATTTTAACTAGTTTTTTGTTTTTGTATTTATATAAATACTTTTTTTTTATATATATATATTACAAATTTTTTAAGTTATCTTTTTTCCTTTCTTAAAAAGTTTATGTGTGCTTTTTTTTAAAGATTTTAAAAAAAAAATATGC
Source organism: Xylophagus ater (assembly GCA_963422695.1). NCBI lineage: Eukaryota > Metazoa > Arthropoda > Insecta > Diptera > Xylophagidae > Xylophagus > Xylophagus ater. The sequence goes on from OY730480.1 coordinate 61,648,243, forward strand.
TAGTTTTCCGAGAAGAAATTGGTTTTTTAAAAAGAAGCACCCCGTTCGTTCTAAGTTAAGCCGGCATGCTTGCGTGCGCGCACAGCAATATTCTTCTTCTCCTTTTTTTGTTGAGTTTTCCACGCGGATTTTTTGTTTTTTTTTTGTTCACATACAATTTTTGTTCGTTTTGCTGTTGCTGCTTTTTTTCGTCCCTTTTTTCGGTCCTTTTATTTCGTTCTTTCTGTTTCTCGTTGTTGTTTTATTTTTTTTGTGTGTGTGTGTGTGTGTGTCGGGAGAAAGAGTTTTCCCCGATAATAATAACAATATAGGAGAGAGGTGGGTTGGTTTTGGTTGTTGTTGTTGTGTTATTGTAAAAAGCTGCTGCTGCAACTGCGGTTTTTCTTTTGTTGTTATTGATGATTTTCTCTAGTTTAGAAATCTATGCACTTTTTAAAGAAGCCATATTTTTTCTCGGAGAAACTGCACATTTTTTTTGTGTCCCAATAAAAAAATTTAATTTTCTAAACGGTGATTTTTTTTAGTCTTGGTTTTTCTTTTTTTTTCTAAATTCTTTTCGCGATTTTTATAGTTTAAGTTTTTTGTTTTATGCAAAATAAATTACACAAAATTTCGTGATCCTGCGTTTTTTTTTTCGTTTAGTTCATATTTCACTTTCTCTGTTTATTTGTTTGTTTGTTTAGGTTTTTTTAAGTAAGTAATTATATTTAATTAAGAAGGAACTTTTTTTTTGTTTCTAGATCTTTTTTTTTAATACTCAATTTTGCCCTTGTTTAGTGCGTCTTATTCTCGTTCGTTCGTTCGAGAGAGAGAGAAAGAGAGAGACACATATAAAAAATGCTATATATATATATTTTTTTTTCTTTTTAAACTCTGCTAGCTAAACAACATTGCTGCTAACAGTTGTCAGTCCAATTTTATATGAATTTTAATTATAATAAATAATTTTTTAAATATGATCTTTTTTATTAATAATAATAATAATAAATTGTCATCCAACAATAACAATAATATATAGATGAATAATAAATGTCAGTCTCCTGGTTTCGGTTTCATTCTCCAACCGACCGTAATTTGATGATATTTATTGAATTTAATTAATTGCATAATATTTTGTATTTTATTAATTACAATAACAATAATAATAATAATAATATTAATTACAATTAATTTATATAATAATTGATATTGTTTGATGATAGGAGGAGGATTAGTAGAACCGTTTTCTTTTTTAGTATTTATTGAGTTCTTAAAGATTCCTAATTTCGTCGTATCAATTTTCTTATATTGATTTTTCAAGATTATTATTCTTGGTAGTTTTCTTCTTCTTTTTTGATCATCAACAGCATCAACACGACAATTATTATTAACCGAAGATAATAATGATGATGATGATGATCCTATATCACCACCTTCTCCTATTCGTTTTACTCTACCCTTTACTCCTTCTGCTGCTCCTTGTTCTTCTTCTTCTAGTCCTTCTTCTCTTCCTCCTCCACGATCTAAACAGGTGCACAAGAAATTTTCTATAGAATTATCACCAACAACGCCTCGACTGCTACAACTGCTACTACTGCTACCACCGCCACCACCTCCACGATCGATACTTTTTATTATTATTACAATACAGCAACAATTATTCTGATTTTGATTTATATTGATTTGATCCGATTTCAATAATAATTCTTGTATCAAAATTGTTTTATAGGAATTTTGATTTTTGAAAATTAAATTTTTTTTCAATAAATTCGTTTCAACAACAACAATTTCTTCATTTAATAATTTTATAATATTTAAATTGGAATTAACTGAAAACATTACGTTTTGGGAGCAAAAAAAAAAAAGTAGTAAGAAACAGAAGAAAAAAAACACAAATTAAAAAACAAAAATTAATAAATAAAAGTAAAATTAAAAACAAATTTTATTACAAAAAAAAAAAGAAAAAGAAAAAATAACTAAGAATTTTCTTATCTCCTATTTTTCACCGCGGTTTTTCCCCAATTAGAAAATTCTCTTCTTTTGACTTATATTTTGACTTTTTTTTTGTTTTTTAATGTTTATTGCACATTTTTAATTTTATATCGTTTTTTCTTTTTCCGCTTTTTATTATATTTAAAAACAATTAACAGGAATTTTGATTGTTTTTTTTTTGCTGTTGTATTTTATTGCACTTTGTTTATAATTACACGTGGTTTTTTTGGGGGGGAAGGGGTTTTTTTCTTGTTTTTCTTTTCTTTTAATTACAAATCTTTTAAAACCGATTAAAAATAATACTTTTCGATTTGTTAGGACTTCTAAGAGCACAATAAACAAAACATTTTCTAATTAAACTCATTTTTATGCCGCACAGCACAACAACAACAAAATGATATGAAAAACAGGATTCTTTTAAATCCTTCTTTTTTTTAAATTAATTTTCTTTTCAATTTTCTTCACAACTAATATTGTTCGTTTTTTCTTTTTTTGTGGAAATTCTGATGAAACACAATCTAAAAAAAAATCGAAAAATTAAAAAAAAACCGTAAAAAATTAACACAATTTTGATTGTTTTTCTATTTTGTGGAGTATTTTAAAAATTTTCTTTTTCACTTGGAAAATTCATCACAACACGCGCGTATCATATTTCCGCGTATTACGTTTTTTTCTTACTCTTTTCTTTTCCTTTTTTTCTTCTTCTTTCAGTTTTTAATTTTTATGTTTTTTTTTTTTTTGGCAATCTACCCTCTTTTCATATTTCGAAATCAAAAAAAAATCCCACCCCAACTACTACCCATTCTCATCATCCACTCAAACAACATAATATACAACATCTCCTTATGGTAGGTATATTTGTCATTTCCGCTTTATATCAAACAAGGAAGAGTTAGATATAATACAGAGTGTCTCAGATTTGAATGTGTATTCTTCACATCAGCCATAATTTGTTCCCCATCTTCCGACCCATCAGAGACTAGACAAGAGTTATTCTAGGAACGGCGACAAACAAAATACAGACCATTTCTGTAGGTGCGTATTTTTAAGACATTTGCTAGGTAGGTACTACGACCAGAGGGTACATTAGTTTTGTTACTAAGAAGTTTGTAACACATCGAAATAAATCATTTTAGAAAAGTTTCAAGGGTAAATGGTTGTGTAGAGAATCAAAAGTTATAACGATTTATGCATGTCCGTCAGTCCGTATACAAGATAATTCAAAAACGCGTTATGCAATTTTATTGAAATTTTCAATATGAATTAGTTATTCCTTAACTAAACTTGGTATTGCATTTCAGCAAAATCGACCGTGGGGAAGTGAAGTTATTAAGCAAAAACCAAGGTGACCAGAAAGTTTTGTTTTTTATATGGTTTATTGGATTTAATTGGAAAATTTGTAAACCAATTTTGTTTAAATTAATTATGTTGATTAAGTACATAAATAGACGATATCATGGCAAATTTCAGTTAAATGAGTCCAAGGATATTGGAGAAAAAAATAATCCTAGGAGAAAATAAGCTTGTTCAAAGTTTTTTTTCTTTTATGTATTGGGCGTAGGAATTAATAATATGCGAATTGTTACTAACTTCATATCTATCAAACCCGCCATTTTTTTGACAGTGACAGCTATTGTATCTTAAAGAGAGTCAAAAAAACTATTAAACTCCATCAGTCAAAGTGAACACAAGTTTGTACACACACTTTTTCATTGCCTTAAATGTCAAAATACGTTCGGACAAAACAACATTTGCAGGAAGCATTGCTTTTGTACTTTAATCATAAGAAAAGTGCTGCAGAAAGTTTCCGGTTGCTGCAAGAAACTTATCCTGAATATGTTCCAACAGAAAAAACGTGTGGGTGGTGGTTTGCGCGGTTTACAAGTGGTGATTTTGACATCGAAGACAAAGAGCGTCCTGGCAAGCCGAAAAAGTTTGAAGATGAAGAATTGGAGGCATTACTCGATGAAGATCCATGTCAAACGCAAGAAGAGCTTTCAAAATCTTTGGGAGTTGATCAAACAACTATTTCCAAGCATCTAAAGGCAATAGGAATGATTCAAAAGGATGGAAATTGGGTGCCATACGAATTGAAGCCAAGAGATGTGGAAAGACGATTTTTCACGTGCGAACAACTGCTCCAACGGCATAAAAGAAAGGGTTTTCTGCATCATATCGTGACTGGTGATGAAAAATGGATCCACTACGATAACCCTAAACGTAAAAAATCATATGGTTACCCCAAACATGCCTCAGCATCAACGGCAAAGCCAAATATCCATGGATCAAAGCTCATGCTCTGTATATGGTGGAATCAGCTGGGTTGGTGTACTATGAGCTGCTAAATCCTGGTGAAACCATTACTGGTGATCGGTACCAACTACAATTAATGCGTTTGAGCCGAGCATTGAAGGAAAAACGGCCGCAATACTACGATAGACACGACAAAGTGATATTGCAGTACGACAATGCTCGTCCAAATGTTGCAAAACCAGTCAAAACCTACTTGGAAACGCTTAAATGGGAAGTCCTAACGCACCCGCCGTATTCTCCAGACATTGCTCCTTCCGATTACTACCTCTTCCGATCCATGACTCATGGCCGGTCCAAGCAGCTCACTTCGTATGACCAATGCAAAAAATGGGTCGATTCGTGGATAGCCTCAAAGACGAGCCGTTTTTCCGAGCTGGTATCCGAAAATGAGAAAAAGTAGTGGCTAGCGATGGACAATATTTCGAATAATCAATTTGTCACTATTTCTGAATAATAAATGCTTATTTTGAACAAAAAACGCATATTTTTAATTCCTATGCCCAATACTTTAAAAACTAATTCACTGATTTGAATAAAATTTGCAGATTACAGATTTATGCTATTAGGGTCTAGGTTACTTGCAAAAGAGGAAACAAAGTTATGATGAAAAAACCTTGAAATATTATTAGTTTTGACAGTTTTTCGGTCCCATTTCTGCCATAGGGCGCATCAAAAAATCGACTACATGCCGATTTTGAGTTACTATGTATTTCAATTTATACTTTTTTCATATGTTCAAACAAAAATTGTCATAATCATCAGGAGGACAACATTCAAGTATCGAAAAAAAGAAAAACAGTCATCTATTGACAAAAAAATGGAGTAGGAATTTTTTGGTCCCAAGCAAAAGGTGGTGTAGAGTTCTTGTTGTATTCAATGTAAAATTTTACTCTGGGAGCAGTTTGTGCAAAAAAAAAAACACATCTAATATGACTCCAAATATTTCTAGAATAAAAACAGGAGGGCGGCTATAAAGTTCTGTTGTTTTTATTTTAGTTTTCGGTTGCAATTCATAAATTAAAATTTATCAATTTGAATACAATTTATGGAGTGCAGGAGCATCGAAACTCTTCACCTCTTTACTTCGTATTTCCTCTTTAAGTCGTAAACTGTTTATTTCGTATTCAATCTCAAAATAATATTCTAAAGAAATCTATAGTTCGTATTTTTCTTTTTGTTTTTAGACCTCTCCTATCTGAATTCTGAATTCATTCTTTTTCATTTAGGCATTATGGTTTCCTATCATAGTTGCCGCCTTCAATTGACTTTGCTTTAACTTGTATTTCGATTTATAATAAAAAAAGTTCGATTCGGTATCAGATTTAATTCATTAGATTTGTACCAGTTAAGACAAACTGAATCTTTTAGGCCAATTTTAAATCACTCACGACGAGAACCATCGATAGAGAGAGAGACTTGATTCTTTAGTTGAATCATTTTTAAGATGTCGCAGACCTAAATAGACCCGACTTTTATTGATATGTCTTTTTAAACATGCAATTTTTGGAATCGTGTAACTCTATTTGAACCAAATCGTATCGAAAAAGCACAAGAATTACAATGTTTTTGAGGTACAATTTGGTCTCAATTGAATCTTTTAGTTCGTTTTCGAACTAGTGGTTATTTCGCCGCTCATAACTCTAATATCATCTGTCAAGTGACCGAAATTCAATATTATATTCCCGGTGAACGAAATGAGGCCCATATATGCTTGATCAACGTTGGAAATTATTGAAAACTTATTTCCAGAGTATTGAGTCAGTTGCTGAAACTTGCCGAAAATTGCGTACAAAATTCGGTAAAAATGAAGCACCAACTGAGGAATAGGCGACTAGGAGCTGCGATTTGAATTCGTTATTATTTGTGGCGAACCATCAAAGACAGATGTTATGCTAATCACCAAAGAGACGATTGAGACTTTGAAAGACGCAATTAAAGCGGCTATTGGTGAAATAAGAGGCTCAAACGTATGAAAATATACTAAAAAATTGGATCGACAGAATGGGTTATTGCAAATCTAGCCGAGGGTATCATTCCAATGAAATAGTATTCCTTTCTTAAAAGCGGAAGGTGTACAAATCATTTGAAAATATTTGTTGTATTTTTATCTCATATGCATTTTTAAAACGAACTAAAAGTTGCGGCACCCTGTATAATTGCGATCCCGATTGTGCACAAATCACATCACTAACGAGTTTCGCAACGAAGCCGAAATTTTTAAGACTTTCTATTGCACTAGTTTATTTTTGACTGTGATCAGTTAAGCGCATTTCTTTAAACCGGAGTAAAACCATTTTAAAAATTGAACTACCTAAAAAAATTGGTTGTGAACTTTGATAAATTGTTTACGAATTTTACGTGATAAGAGCCTGTACAAATTAAAGCTTGGTCTATGGCTTGAACCAGTTGAACGAGACTAGTCTCCGTCGGACAATTATAAAAGTCGAAAAATGTTTAGAAGTTTCTAAGCCAGCAACTCCATTGGACTTATTTAAAGACTTATTTTCAGCCTGCGGGCGCCATTTTGAAGACATTAAATTTGTAGATGGGCAGTTGATGTCCTGACATTTTATTTGTAAAAATGACGTTGACGAAGAAACAATGAAATTTTTGAAATATCAATCCGTCCCGGAATTGTAATTAGTGAAAACTAAACTCGAGATATCAAAAATTTCTCAGAAAAATGCATTACGGTACGTTAATGCAATAAAGATTCTTTCTAAAATTCATCCCATGATCATTACGAATATTTCTAGTACTTTTGTCATAAAATGATACGAATTTTAAACCAAATTTATTTTTAAATGAAATTCACTAAATTGTAAACATTTTATTGTTGTCGTATGAAGACGCCAAATTAAGTTTTTCTAAAAAAAATGTGTAGAAATTAAAAATATCTGAAATATCGAGAACAACCTATTGCAATTACATACATTCGTATGCATTCAATTCCTTGCCACCATTTTTAATTTCAATACGTCAAAAATAAGTCTGGAAAAAAGTCTTCCTCAAAAAAGTCTATGTTTCTGTCGGACTTTATGTCAGACTGAAATTATATCAAATTTTTAGTCTCCATTGAACTTTTTTTCAGTCCGACTGAATATATATCTTGAAATAAGTCCAATGGAGTCGTGTGGTAAAGTCTACGCGGATAATCCAGCTACGATTGATGCTTTGGAAGCAAACATTATTCGAGCTATTGGCCAGATTCCAGTCGTAATACTTGAACAAGTGGTTCAAAATTCGACCTATAAAGTGTAGCTACGACCAAAATTTGAATGAAATAATCTTTAAAAAAATAAAATAAATGGCATCGCGTGTTCTTTCGGTTCTTAATAAAAGTTTTATGTATTTTGTTATTTCAAAATATTATCCTGAACCTCACACGATGAATCACCCTATATATAAAGTTATCAAAGTTATCTCTTTATTCTGTGTTCAAAGGATTAACTGAAATGATTAACCAATGTGGAATTGTGATAGTGCTCCGATCATATTAAAAATTATTAAATTAGAAAATATGTCCACCAATTGAGACACTCTGTATTATCTTCCTTTGCATTTTTCTTGTCATTCAGGAGAGAGAGAGAGAGATAAAAAAATAGAAAAAATTTACAACCCCGAAATGGAAAAGGATAACGAAATGAAACTAGATATTTTCACGAAATCCTAGTCTTTTTCGTTTCTAAGAAATCAAGATATTTATAAATTAAAAAAGGCGGGAAATTCAAATATTTCTTCTTTTTTTTTCTTCGGGTGGTTTTAAAAAAAAAAAAGATTCAAATTATTGAACTTAAAGAAGAGACATTATTCTTTGTGTGTGTGGGTATGTTTATTGTGGGGGTGTACGTAAGATTGCATATGTAGGCAAATAAATAGGATATTAAAGAATCAAAGCGCTGAAGAAACACGCATTGACGGAAATCATCGATCCGATGACGTAAAATAGGATTTTTATTACAAATTTCTTTTTAGTTTTTTTTCTTTTATAATAAACAAATAATTTTATAATAAACATATTAAATTTCTCAGACATATTCAAATAAACATAAACCCAGAATAATCACTTTGTACAAAAAAAAAAAAAAAAAGAAGAAAATGATTCACAGAAAAAAATTCCGCGAATATCTGCGAAATGAAAATTCTCATTAAAAACGTGAAAGACGGCGATTACAACAAGGGCGACGACAACATCGTTATTGTAGGATTTTCGTTGATTTTTTTTTTTTTAAATCAAATTTTCGCCAAAAAAAAAATTTAAAAAAAAAAAAAACGAAGAGAACGACGTATGTACGGCGGCGGCACAGCAACGCCGGCGCGCGTATTTTTATGACATAAAAATCATAGGATTTAATTAAAAACCAATTCTTTAATTATTTTAAACCAAACAACACAAAATTACATGAAATTACGAAATTAATATAATTTTTTTTTTCGTAAATTCGCGAATTTTTTTGCGTTTTTTTTCTTTTTTGTGAACAATTTTTATCACAACAAAAAAAAAAGGTGAATATTTCATGCGAAAAAATTTGTTTTTTTTTAATTTTCTTTGAAAAATGCAAAAAAGGAAAGCCAAAGAAGAAAATTCTATCAAAAAAAAATCCACACACACGTGATTTTCTTTTTTGGTAATTTTATTGCAATTTCTAGCAGTTTTTTTTGCTTTTTTCGACGATAATTATGAGGGAAAAAAATTTTCTCGAAAAATTTTTTTTTTTTTTATAAAATATAAAAACTGAAAGAAAAATTCACACGGAAATTTTCCAATAAGAAAAAGAATAAAATTCTCCACACACGAACGAAAAAAAAAATACCAAACTATTAATTTTTTTAAACACAATTTTGTTTTATCTTCTTTTCTTTCACTACTAACATGCACACAACAACCGCGATTATGATTATGAAAGAGAGACTCACACGTCTCCACTGTCAACGTTGATATTCTGGACTGCTTTATTAAAAAAAAAAAAAAATGACATCAAATTTTTCCAAAGAAGGGGTTTCAACTACGTTTATATGGCGAGTAGTCGAAAGTAACGAGTTTGATAATCGAATCGAAAAAGAAATGAAAAGTACTACTCATAAAATCAAACATAAAATTGAGCAGTGTATAGAATTGTGAATAGTGACAATCTATTTGTCACTCACATACATTTCGTAGTAAAGGCAATTTGTCACTTGAAGTGAGTGATTTAAATTTGAGACGAGAGCTATTCCTGAATCAAAAAATACATGCCTTGTTGTCAGTGATTATGGACATTTTTTCTTTCTGGTATTTGTTTTATTTAAAAAGTATAAATTATTTCAGAAAAATGAAGTTTTATTTCAAACAATGATAGTTTTTTTTATATTTCAAATATATGTATACCGTGGCACTGATGACGTGCATATCCATTGAAAAAGACGTCATATTTCCTTCTTTTATTTATTAACTTTTAAATCAGTGTTTGAAGGTGATCTACTCCAGTCTACTACAATAAAATAATGCGTTGATGACGTCATTTTAACTCAGCTTTTTTGGATCCCTTTTAAAACATTCCCTTTCAAAATGAATTTAACATATTACCATGCCGGGAAAAATATTCTTCTGAAATCTAACAAAATTTCAACCATTTTTTTCCTTGTTTCGTCTTTTAGAAAATCAATGATATGTCATGTTATTGTCCGCACTTCTTTCACTTTCCTCCTCACATTCGAACAATTCGGAACACTACAATTTCTAACCATTTTTTTTCTTTAATTGAATCATAAAACTCGTGTACGAATACAAAGCGGAATATATCACCTTCTATAGTTAAAACGCTTTGTTTAAGTTATATTCTATTGTAACAGTAGTTTTACGTTAAATCCTAGGCTTTTGATAATGACCAGATGAAATTTTGTAATTGTAACAGTCACAGTACATATACTGTGTACTGTTCATAAATGAAGACTGAGCTGGTCTGATTGTATCTTTATTGTGCTTTATTTTTAGTACGGATCAAATCAAACCAAACTGGTATTTAGTTTGCACATAAACGTGCTGAGTGATTATCAATTTAATCTTCAGCTTTAAAGTAAGAAAACTGCCTAAATATTATTGAAAATGACAATCTAATAGTTCTCAGTTCAAATCTAGAACTTTCAAGTGATAAGTTGCCTTACAAAATATATTTGAAATCGGATAATCAATTGTCGTTTTGTAAAATTTCACTGCTGGATTACCCAATTTCGCAAACTCCATATATACATATATGCTATTATTTGCACTCAAATCAGACAACAAAAATATTTGTACATATAACAAAATTCAGTCAATTCAATTTGATTCAACTGTTTCGGTTTCAAACTATATTTGATTCGGCATATAAACGCGGTTATTGTTGTTGTTGGTTGTCTGTTTGAATTTTTCGAACTACTAATAAATTGTGGATGAGCTTTAGTTTTCGAACTCGAAAATTTTCTTGTATCCTTTTGTTTTTGTACTCTTCTATCGGAGTTTTTCATCCATAAATGGCTTAGATGTAGAAAAATTGTGTCAAAAAAAAAGAAAATGACAAAAATTTTCACATTAAAGAATTTCAATTTTTATCCGAAATTTTTATTTTATTGTAAGTATTCCGAAATAAAAATAACAAAAGTAGATAAGATAATTTTGTGCAACCACTTACTTTGTACCTTTCACCAAAGTGTAACTATGATAAAGTATGGAAGGCAAAGTGTAACTAATAATAAAGTGTGGAAAGCTAGCGAAGTGGCCAGAAAAAGCACGTGGCAATAAGTGCGAAAGAATAGGCAAGAGTACATACAGTTTTCATAGGCAAAATCCATCAGGAAGAGAGGGAATGAAATGTTCTGAAAAAAAAAACGCATGAAATCTTATAAATTACCCTTGGAATCTTAAATATGGGACCAAATCTTATAAATTTCCCACACATACCAGAAAAAAAAATTATCGCCAAATTTTTTTTTCTGGTATGTGTGCATTTGTATATAAATTTCTGCCTGTGTTTCTTTGTTTACATTTTAAAATTACCCAAAAGCAAAGAATGGGATGTTTTTTAAAATAATGTTTCTCTTTCACCCATATGTACAATTTTTAGTGCTATCTGTGTCAGCAGTGGATAAAAAATTGTTTGAAAAAGAGCAGACAAATTTTGAAAAACGGCGGTACGGTAAGGATAGGAAGTTTTCGGACTTTATCATAGTTACACATTGTCTACATTAGCCAATATTTCTGGTATACCAATTCACTTACCAGAAATAAAATACTACCAGTTTTTTACGTGGGCCAATACTGGTATACCAATTCAGTATCTGACATGCCGTTGAACCGAGAACAGGAAATAAAAATAGCCAAAATATTGGTTTTAAAGCGTCGAATTCAATTCTGTGGCAATATCTTCTCATGCCCCTTTTTTTAAAATCAATCTTTCTGTATTTTTCTTCTTTTTCTCGAACATATTTATCAATTTGATAATCTCACTCCGCAAAAATTTAGTTTCCGCCATTTTATTAAATGCAAACGTCAAAAATTGGTATACCAGCGCTGTCTACGAAAATGGTATACCAGAATTGTCATACCAGAAAAATTGGTATACCAGTAGGGTCTATACTAGCGTTTTACTGGTATACCAGAAATACTGGCTAATGTATACCTTTTTAGTTTCAAAATGAGAATAGTAAACTTCAAAGTGGAATAGTAAACTTCAAAATGAGAATAGTAAACTTCAATATGAGAATAGTAAACTTCAAAATGAGAATAGTAAACTTCAATATGAGGTTTTTCATTTTAATTTAATTTAAAACAATTAATATTAATTCAAAATATTTTAAATTAAATTTATTAATATAGCATATTTTTTAAGTTAAGAGCTGCAGTGAATTTTGTTTGAATGCTTGCGATGCAATTGGCATATGTTGTTAGTGTAATTGTCTGCAGACCTTCTTCCATAAGGCTTTCTAAGGCTCTTACTGTTTGTTTTTTGACGGATAACTCGTTTCTGATGTTAAGAATACTTGACAACTTTCTTGAGAGCTCTCTTTTTATTATTCTCGTATCGAAGTTTACTATTCTCATTTTGAAGTTTACTATTCTCATTTTGAAGTTTACTATTCCACTTTGAAGTTTACTATTCTCATATTGAAGTTTACTATTCTCATTTTGAAACTGAAATGGTATAGACTCTGTGTTACACCTTGCTTTCACTTATAACAGCTCGTTTACATGTTGCAGCAACAGATGTTTGCCTAGGATAAAGCCTTTGTTAAGTTAACGAAACGGAGACGGTAAAGAGATGTGATGCAGTTATATTGACGAAAGAGCCGTTTCAATTTTTGACATTTTGACAAATTCATTGTCAATCAATGTTGTCTATGAGAAAAACAATAAAAAATAGATTACGAGTTCTATATGTCATGGTTTTACTTTTAGTTATTGAATTAAAACACAATGGATATTCTTTAATTTTTTCGGTTAGCATATTGCTATCAATTTCAAAATTCCCGCCATCCATTTTTTTTTTTAAATTTTCGAGTTATTTGACGTACGAAGTTCGTTCACAATATGAAAAAAAGGAGCACAATCGTTACGATTAATACAAATGCCAAAAAACGAAACAGAATTGAATTGAATCAAATTTTACGAACGTTCCGTCTACACAACAGCCGCCATACAATTTCATGTATTTGGTTTTTTCGTTCCGTCGCCATCCCGTCTCCGTTTCGGTAACATAATTAAGGACCAATCTCCACACAGCCAACATCCTATTGAGATTGGCCTTAACGCTTTAGTTTCAGATGTTCGACATAAACGTCCAAACAGATTGCCGGATCCATGACGCAGTAAAATTTTAAATGAATACGTTTTCAATTATACTATACAGAACCCTACGAATCCATGACGGACTATTTTTAATACAATCTGAAAAATGAAAACCGCGAATTCGCTGTGGAATTGTCATTCTGTTTCCTGCATAAATGAAAAATTGGTCGAAAAACTCTGAGATAGAGTTCTAGAACAGAAGAAGATGTTCCAATATGTGCAGACACTTGGAATTTCATAGTTTTTTTTGGCCAGAACACCTTTCAGTTAATGATAACTTGTTGTTTTTGTTTAATGTAATTTATTAATCTTTTATACGTTTTGTTTGTTTTTTTTCAGAATGGTAAAAAAACCTATTGCGCTACAAATTTGATTGAAAAATGATTAATCAATTTGTATTTCCTCGTTTGTTTATATTTAAACTAGTTTTAATCTCGCCGTCATAATATTTGCATATTTGGACGACGACGACGACGACATATTGCAATAGATTTAAATGATATGTGAACTTTTAACAATCCTATGGTATAGTGTACAGAGAAGTGACAAAATGTGAGTTTTTGAATCAATTTTGGTTTATTTAACAGCTGTGTTAAATGCTGTGCGACAATGACGTCAAAATAACACACACCCACATCTAAATAATGTGTACGAATATAAAGCGGAATATATCACCTTCTATAGCTAAAACGCTTTGTGAGACTATCCCGTTTTTCATTAATTGTGTGCGTGGCAAATTTGATATAGGCTATAAAGCATAGTACAGACACGGCTACATGTCCGTCAACCAGGTTAAAAAAAACTGAATTTTAAGCGTCTGTAGGCTGGTTGACAAACGGTTGATCGACATGTCAAGAGGCCTGACTTCAAGTCTGTTGACATGTTTAACGTGTGTATGACGGTTTTCAACTTGTTTGCAAACATCATTGTGAAAGATGGAGCTGTAGTGTTCACATCCATATAAAGTGTGAGTGATTCAAGCAACATCAAGTCTGAAAAATCATCGACAGAGCACTTTGTCGCACTGGTGATTTTTCTAAAATGAAGTTTATATGCATGTCAATTGATATCTAGTCAATCTGTGGGTTTCAGATTGCAGACATGTCGATCGACATGTACCTAGTCTGTAAGGGGCTTAAGCAGCGCGCTTGAACAAAGAATCGTTTGATACATGTTTCATCAAAACCGATCCAGTCATTTAGGAGCCAACTCGATGCATACAGATAAAAGTATACACAAATTGAATATAGATAAAAGTTTTACGCCGATTTTAGTTATTTTTTTTTAATCTTTAAATTGTGCATTGTTTAAAATTGCAAGTTTAGATTTACTATCAACCTCCGGAAAATGTCACAGCGACACTATCACCCTTCACAAATCAGAGATTATTATTTTGTTGTTTTTTTTTCTTTCTCGTTAAATTGAAAATGTTATTATGACCTGAATTTTTTACTACTATCTGTCGGTCCCAATCTTACATAAGATAACATGTCGTTTTTTATTTCACAGAATTTTAACACTCCACAAACTATTTAGAGATGTGTTACAAAAAAAAGAGTCCCATTTTTAGCTAGGGAATCAACAAAAACGATTATAAGCCGATTTTATATTTTTGTTATATGATTTTTTAAGAAATCTTAAATTTTTTTCACATATCTTTAGGCGCGCAGATACGAGGCCGGACTGACAATTTGGCCTAACAATAAAAGAACAGTTTTTTTTTTGCCTTGAAATATGTTTTATTTTTCAATATAATCTCTCCTGAAACTTTAATCCATTTATTTCGACGTGTTTCCAATAATTCAATATTCATCATTAAAGTGCGATTCTGGAAGGTCTGTAAAATATTCATCCACGGCTGCAATGGCCTCGTCATTTTGATATAAAACGTTTTTTAGGCAGGCATTTTTTCAGATTGTGAAACAGATAATAGTCAGAGGTAGCCAAATCTGGAAGTTCAAAAAATTCGTACTTTAATTCGTTGAATTTTGCTATTGTCAAAAAAACACTTATCCATTGTCGTGATGGAAAACGATTTTCTTCTTCTTCTTCTTCTTCTTTAAAGCAGTTCTTTCCTCACGGATTTTTGCATCCAATTGATCCAAACAGCTTGAATAATATTCTAAGTTACCAGTTTGGAAATAATCCATCAACAAAATCTCTTTTGTAACCTAAAAAAGTACGACGCCAAATCCTTTTCTGTCGACCTAAACCTGCTTGGCTGCTTTGGTGTTGAAGTGCCGTGCTCCCACCAATGTTTAAGCGCTTGTTTAGACTTAGGACAAAGTGTAACTAATGATAAAGTGTGGAAAGCTAGCGAAGTAGCCAGAAAAAGCACGTGGCAATAAGTGCGAAAGAATAGGCAAAAGTACATACAGTTTTCATAGGCAAAACCCATCAGGAAGAGAGAGAATGAAATGTTCTTAAAAAGCACATGAAAAACTCTTAAAAACCTTATGTTTCTTCTAGTATTTGTGCATTGCCATATAAATTTCAGCACGTGCTTCTTTGCTTAGATTATATTTCTCTTTCACCCATACGTACAATAATTTTTTGAAAAAGAACAGGCAAAATTTGAAAAACGGCGGTAAGGTAAGGATAGGAAGTTTCCGGACTTTAACATATTATTAGTTACACTTTGCTTAGGATCAAAATGCCATAATTTTTTTTAATTTTATTTCAGGCTTGGGGGGAATTTAAAATTAAACAAAATACACAATCGAACAACGAACCAAAATCATTGACCTTTAATTCCGGCAAAAAGCAGAAGAAAATCCAGGTTTTATTCAAAATTTGAAAATGATGAGAGATGAAGCACCAATTTCCAATTAAATGACTTCGTAAAAAAGCAGAACTGCAGGATATGCAGGCTACAGAGAATCCAAGAGCAGTTCATCAACGTCAATTACGTCCACTTAAGTGTACTGTTTGCGGTGCGGTGTATCGTCTGGGAGGATCATTGGCCCATATTTCTTCGAAAATGAGGACGATGTTGGAAAATTTGTTAAAGCCATCTGTCGGAAACTATCCAAATCCTTTAGGTTCCAAGAAGATGGAGCCACAGTGCATACTGCAAGGGACTCAATGGCACTTTTAAAGGTGCGAACAAACAGCGCGCAGATGCGGTGCGGGCTGTTTGCGCGTTTGGTGGAAATAGAGCGCAGTTGCAGCGCGTTCTGTTCGCGCCGCTCGTTTCCACCAAAAAACTTTGTCGCGTACAGTTCGCGGCTACCTCACGCACATGAACGTTTGGTGGAAACGGGTGAAGTTTCTGCTTCATGCTGAAACAACATGTACGCGTGTTCGTCGATGATTTTGACAATTCAAAGACAGTGCGATGGGATAGGAATTTTATTTGAAGGTTCCTACCTTCAAATAAAATTGCTATGGTTTTAATAAAAAAATTTTAAAGATAAAATTTTTGTCATTTATTATTATTATATTAATGTCAGAAATACTTTATTATTTAAAATAAAAAAAAAAAAACTAAAATCAAAACATATGAACACATATATATATATCGAGATTTTTTGATTTTAGTTGTGAAAAAAATAAACATGACTATCCCTTTCGATAATTTCCATATGAACACCTTATAAATAGGTGCCAGTTGCAATTACCAAAAAACCTAATCCCATTATATCAAGCAATTGTAAAAGATTTTGTCTGGAAATTTTGTTTGTACGAACTATTTTATTACAATGCAATAAATTGCAACCAAATTACATATGAAAAAAAATGTGTGTGAAAATATTTCCCAAATACTAGGAAAAAACCTACAATAAAATATATTTCAATACTTTCCAGATTAAAACTGAAAATTCTTAGGTAATTAGCCTTCCGAAAATAAAAAGATTTGCCAACATTGAAGAAAAAATAATTGTTTTATAATTCTAAAGTTATTAAGAAAAATTTCAAAATAACTTGAAAATAGGATCTTTTTTAATAAATACTATATTTTCAAATTTGCGGAAATTACAATGATCTTTAATTTAGTTGAAAATGTACACGCACAAAATTTGCGCGTCCAGAAAATGTGCGCTGCTTTTTTGGTTGAAACGAGCGGCGCGAACAGAACGCGCCGCAACCGCGTGCTGCGCGTTTGGTGGAAACGCACAACAATGTTCATTTGCTTTTGTAGAAACATGAAAGTTATTACCGTACAACTTCGGATTGGTCGCCGTTCAACATTTTAATACAAAATAGCGTATCTCGTCAACATTTAAGAAGCCAAATTATCCCAGTATTGTCATGTATAAAAGTTCCAATCTTATGGTTTTATATGAATACTAGGTTTTATTAATTGTAAATAATTTTAGTGAAATAATGTTTCTTGAAAAAACCCAAAAAAATAAGACGGTACAAGGATTTGATGAAATATCTTATTTACATTTCTGTTTTTTTTTTATATTATTATTTCCTATATTCACTTTTTCTTTGAAAGTAATCATAAAAACAAATTGTTTAATTACATAAAATATTAATCTTTAATAACAAATCTCTTCCAAGACAGACAAAAAAATTAAAAAAAATAAATCGCGGCCAAAATAATAAATGAAATATGATAAAGAACGCATGTTCATCAAGATTAGCAGTTATTGTCTTTTTTTATTCATTTATAAGAGTATTCTTTAAAAAAAATGCCAAGACTAAAAAGTACAAGGTGTTTCCATTTGGATAGAATAATCTTGAGGTAGTAAAAACATTAAGGGCCAACAATCAATCAGACAATCATAAGCACGATTAAAAAGTATCATTTTTGTATCGAAAATAGTTCATGGTAAAATATATTATAATCATTCCGTATGGACCCACTCACCCCGTTGCACACTTGAACTAAGCTACGCGACGATAGTTTGGGTAAATCCATCAAAGGGATATAATGTGCGAAAACAATATCAATGAATTATTACAAGACTTGATTCCGAATCAGGTTTGTCTGAAGAGGAGTTTGAACAAGACATTTTATTGAGTTTGGTTCAAAGGAAAGGGAAAAGAAGCGTTCAGTGTTCACCATTTGTGTTGAAACTATATGTAATATGTCGAATTTCATACTCTTTTGCCCAATTTAATCGATCCCGAGTTCTTTCTGGCGACAACATACAACCACAAAATAAAGAAGACATGCTACACTTTTGCAAGCATCGATTCCACACTGTATAATGCCGAAAGTGCGTATATGTTAGTGTCAGCGATGCGAGCGAAACTCGTTCGCGTTTAGTTCGTGTCGCTCATTACCAGGCGAAGTATTTTCATAGGTTCGTTGAAGTGTGCGACGACCAATGCAAATGCTGAATTTTTCACTTTCAGCGAGAAACTTAGCTCACGTAGTTTAGCTCGCTTAGATCAAGTGTGCGGCTTATCGTCTAGCATTCACAGAGAATCCAACTAAAAAGAAGTTTTTACTCATTATAGTCTAATCTAGTAATTATTATTATGATCTTCTGGGGATATATACTCAAATCACAACAGTTTCTGTCAGGATACTGTTCGTGTTGATACGGTGCAGATTGAATCAAAATATCCTTTAATTCAAATAAATCTGAAATGTCTTTTAAAATTGATGGACAGTTTCTAGATACAGAAAAAAACCTTTGATTCTGTGACAATCGATTTTGATTAATAATTATACCAAAGAATAAATGATTTTGAACACTAATTTTATAGATTTTGTTATTCTTGACTATATAAAGTAGTCTGGAGACAAAGGAACCTGTTGTCACACCGTTTACAAAAGTGTCGTCAATTTTGGCTAAGTTTTATCACCTCTAATCGGTTGTATTCCCATCGCATCCACTCACGGGTTGTCGAAAGATTTTGAATACACTTGGAGGCATGGTCAACAAACACATTTCACAACGTGTTTGAAGACAGGTTTCTGTGTTTAAGGCCTGCCTAAGGCTAAGTTTCATCGTCCTACATTCTAAATGCAAAGAAATAAATAATAACAAGAAAAATATACAATTCGAATGTGCACATTAGTATAATATCCGAAAATAGTTACTATGCAAATACTCGATTGATTCGAGTAAACATATGAATAAAATGAGATATAATCCTTACTTATTAGATTTGCATTTATATCCGCCGCAACTTTATACATATATCAGGATATAACGCACACAAAATATAGTAATGAGTAGATACGAGTCTCGCAAAAGTAACCGTAAGTATATTGATTTCTAAAAGCTTGCCAACAAAATCAAGCGAACACAACCGTAACAACAACACAAAACATATTCTTTACGAATGTTCGATTGATGTAAACACTTCACTGAACTTACGAGCTCATTGATTAGGCATGGTGAGTGAGGTACATTCAACGAATGCTCACAAAATGTACGGTTTTTGGTTGATCGCTTGATTTTTGAACGTGCTTTTAATGACTACTAAATTATCATATTTGTGCCTGCGTTTTTTTTTTTTGAAACACTCTGGTAAATTATATATTTGATAATAAAACACTTAACTTGTTATCAGTTTTAATAAAGAAATAAATAAATAAATAAATAAATAAAAAATATATATTTAATTGTTTGAAAAACGTTTTAGAAATCAGATTTTTTTTATTGCTTCTTAAAGAAACGACGACAACGACTTGTTGGGGAATATAATTTTAAATATTATATTAAATATATAATCATGCTTATTTTGAGCCCAGTCATAATGGTCATAACATAATGTCATTGTCATAACTTTTTTTTTCAAGACTAATTTCGTATTTTTGACGCGCTTATAACTTACCACCGTCATAAAAAAAATATTACAAATTCTGACCGAAAATCTTTTGCCATCAGAACGAAATTTTAGAGATGTTATCTGAATGATTTAATTGATAAATATGGGGAAAAGAAATACTCGCGAAATGTAATTCACGTGTTTTTGTACGAAGTCTTCTTATATTTGGATAGTAAAGAAACATGCACTCGGGTTTTTTAAATCTAATACTATAGAAGTGAGAGAAGTCTCGTTCCGCGTTGAAAAATTGTTTCCTTCCATATCGTTGAAACTCTTTCACAAAAGCCGACGAAGGCCAAAATTCACAAGAACCAAAAAGAAAGAACAACTAACTTGAAGGACGTATACCAATCTAGAGATCTTGTTTATTTTCTCGATTTTGATGTGAGAGTTATCCGTTTCCTTAGATTTTATGTAACAAGTTATATCATCAACTGTTGTCATGGGGTCAAAGTGAGAAATAAAAATGCATTTAGGGAAAGTTACTGTTTACAGAACCAGAGAACACAATCTCGACGGTATAACAGTCTGTTACAGATGATAATTGACGATAGCTCAGATGACGAAATTTCCATCGGAGACAGGTATGATTGGAGTATTTTTAGTATGACTCTTTTTTCGGTAACTACTATTCAAAACAGATTTAGAAGAGTCCTCAATAACATTATCACTAGGAATCGAAGAAGAATTAAAATTTTACACCTATACAAACATTTTCAGGAATATTTCTTAAATAGCCATAACAACTCGCGCTCAAATTATAACAGTTTAAACTGTTATATTGTATATTCCTTATTTTCAACATAATACAAGAAAGTCATAATTTTAATCATATAGTCAAATTTGTCACAATCCCAGAATAGGCCTGAATATCTAAATTTTTTCTTTCAAATACAATCTAAAAAAAAATGAATTACATAACCCAAAATCCAAACAATACGTGATTAGATTTTTCTGCATGTTTTCCAGTTTCAGGCGCACATTTGTTAATAATAAATTTTATAACTTTTAAAACTTTTCCATTTTAGTTCCACCCAATTTTACTGGCCCGAAACCATTTCTATCTACCCTAAGGGAATATTTTTTAAGAAATATTTTGTGTATGCCTTTCCTAATTAGGGTTAGGTATGCGCGCGTAATTTTATAAAATTGCATTTAATACTGCCTATGGTAACGTATACAACATTGAAATCTTTAGAAACATTAATACTATATAATTGCTAAATCATAGCTATATATTTACTTAGCGGATTAAACGGTAGATATACGTTCATGGGACGGGACATAGCGTATGTAAAATCAAATCAAAGAGCATAAAGCCCAATTTACATCACGGAAACATGCAAAATTTACTAACAATGTGAGAGTGAAATAGTTTAATTTAAATCACATATGTTCACACGCACTCACAAAATATCGCGGGTAGAATTTTGTCTTTAATGTTTGCCGTACTTTTCATACTAATTGATTTTTACATAAGCGATCGTTTATCTCACTCACTCACGCTAGTTTATTTTGTATGGCTCGATGATGTAAATTGGTTATAAAGAAATATCGTGGATGCGTTCATATAATAACCGTTGTCAAATGACGTAAGGATTTTATGGGAAAACAGGAGAATTGGTTCCGCACCGTGCAAAAATGATACTATGGATAAACCAAGTACAACCGTGCAAACCGTTACTAATCGAGTACGCAATAACAAGGCAAAAAGTTTAATCAATTTTTAAATGTCGATACTCGTGGCACACTAAAGGTCCAAACAGAATGACGGATCCACGACGGATTCATGATGAATTAAATGTCAAATAAATTTTAAATGAATACGTTTTCAATTAGACTACACAGAACTCAACGAATCCACGACGGACTATTTTTAATACAATCTGAAAACCGAAAACCGTGAATCCGTCGTGGATCCGTCAATCTGTTTCCCCGTATAAGATTGGATCTCTTTTTCTATGTTGTTCTTTTAAAATTACGAAAATTATATCGTTTTCTTTTATAAAATCTTAAAAATTTTGTTCGGCAGCAACTCGAAAATATAATCGAATTTAAATTCATCTTCTGCCATAATTGTTCTTTTATTGAAAAGCATTATTATACCAAATTTTATTGAAATCGATTTTTTAAACAACATTGTGCAGCCTTATTTCAAACTTCAGTACCAAACTTTTGTTCGGCAACTTTCCGAAGTTCATCCAAGCACATCCAATCCATGAATCAAAAAAAAACACAATATTATTACGTATTCCGGTGATTTGTTTCATTACGTATTTGGAGCCTTATTGTCAGTTATTTATTTTACTTATATAACTGCCAGAACTATGTCTCAAATAATCATGATTTACTTGATACTTCAAATGTTGAAAAACGGGGGCCACTGATGACGCATATTCACAGAAAAAAACCAATTTCAAACCCTGGGGCCGGATTCTGCAACTGTGAGTTTCTAAGTGTACACAAAAATCCGTGTACGCTGGATTTTTGGATATTAATTTTAAATCAGTTGCGGGCAAAATTTTGCTTCTCGGATATGACATAATAATTTTTTACATGTGAATTCAAATTAAACTATCTCCACTTAGAAATTTAGGATATTTTTTTTGCATGCCTCTGTCATTGGTCAGCATCGAGACAAGATGGCTGCTCATAAATCATTCAGGATTAAAGTTAAATTAGTTAAGAAGCTAAAACTTAACAGATTGGTATCTCAATGGACTCGCTTTCGTACAGGGAATACAATCAGATACAACGCTAAAAGACGTCACTGGAGACGTACTAAGCTCAAATTGTAAATTGGTACTCGAGAAGAAATAAATATAAATTAGATTTTAAGCTCCTAAACTCACTTGCCATAAGATCTAATGTAACTTACTCATCTTAACATATAAGAAATACTAATCCTTTTCCAATTGTTTAAAAACTATTGATTCGATTTCGATGAATTTTTTTTTTTTTTTGAAATCAGACAATTTATAGTCTGCGACTTACATTTATAACCTATGGAGAAAAAAAATATAACTGTGTGGGGTGCATCCGTTCTTACTATACGATTTTGATTTGTGTGGACACCTCTTTTTTTACATATCTTTACTCATTTATATCATTGATAGATCAAAAATTCATTTAAGTTGCCACCTTGTTTCTGTTTTGACGTATGTTCATTCATCGTGAACACACATAGGAATCAAATTGATACCAAAAATATATGACAAAGTTTGAAGATATCTTTTATATGTAACTAGCGACCCTTCCCGGCTTCGCACGGGTGGACATTTATTTTTTAAACATTAGAAGGGTCTTTGTGCATGAAGTTAGACTACAGAGAATATTAGACGAGACAGACATGAATGTGAGGATCATTGGATACAGATGTATGCGGAACAAATCTTTCCTCTTTATAATATTTCTATAGATTACAATATTTAATTTTTAATAGGGATCCCTAATTTTTTCTAGCAATAAATATAGCCTATGTTACTCAGGGATAATGTAGCATTATAATGGTGAAAGAATTTTTGAAATCGGTCCAGTAGTTTTTGAGTATATTCGTTACAGACATACAAAAATACAAATTATTTAAGTTTTAGTAGGGATCCCTAATTTTTCTAGCAATAAATGTAGCGTATATTACTCAGGGATAATGTAGCATTCTAATGGTGAAAGAATTTTTGAAATCGGTCCAGTAGTTTTTGAGTTTATTCGTTACAAACATACATACATACAAAAATACAAATCTTTCCTCTTTATAATATTAGGTTAGATTTTATGATAGATTTTATGAGAGAAATCATATGATAAACAAAACAGTTAGTCTGAAAGGATCCTTCAAGAGATTTGAATACACCCAAACCCTTCAACAACATCGGTTTCGCTCTAACACGTTATAGGAAAGATTGCGGGAATCCTTGTTCTCGTTTTCTCTTTCTCTCTCTCCGTAGGAACCCTTCTACCGTGTTATCAGACGGTTAGATGTAATTTCATCTTAAGGACCTTGTAAGCGATCAAATTGTTTGTCAAATTATTTGCTAGTATGCAGCTAGTATGTTTGACACGTTTGTCAAACAATGTAAGTTTTTGATTGAAATCTTGATTGACGGCGTGTTTGACAAAGTCAAAGTCAAAAATGCTTTATCTGTATTACTCATTGTAAGGGCTTTTTGCACGATAAGGCATAAGACACGAACGTCACGTCACGTCACGACAAGGAGAAAAAACCCGAAACTACGGGCAAGTTTGACAAAACTGTTCGACCTTTGGTTTTGATCGTTTGTTTGATTAAAACGTGTAGTTTGACCAACTAAATTATCAAACAAATTTGATCGTTTACAGCGGCCTTTACAACAACAAAAAATAAGAAAATTCCAAAAAGACGAAACCCTTTTTTTGTTAGTTTTTTTCTTTTTCTCTCAAAGTTAATTCATTATGAGTACACCCCCACAAACCTCCTATAATACGGTGGTAGATAGGAACACAGAGTTTCGGTAAGCGAAAGCGAAACCGTATTGTAGGAGGATTGTTGATTGTTGAGTGTATTAAATATTTCTTAACTGCGAGTCGTCCCAATTTCTTTACCAAACCAAAAAAAGGGTATCTACACCGATTTTAGGTTTCTATCTGGTTTTCGCGTATATTTAGTAAGTTAAAAAAAAAAAAACAATTCATTGATATTTCTTAATAGTTTTTTCGGACGTCTTAATTTATCACTGTTTTGTTTTTGTTTTTTGATTGATTTACTAATTTTCACGTTTTTAATGATTGAACGACATTTTCTTCTTTTTTTTTTGTTTTTTGTGATAGACATTTTCTATTCTATTCTATTTGTTTTTTTTTTCTTTTGAATTGTTTCAATCCAAAAGATTGTAAATCTGATAAAAAAAAATATTGATTTTATTGATTTTTCGATTTAATTCGGTTTCTTTTTTTTTCTTTTTTTCTTGGAATGGAATTTTTCTTTTTCTTCTTTGAATCGACACCGTTTTTTTTGTTTGTTTATTAATGATATTTGAGAAATTTTAATTTTTGAAAAAATATAACGAAAAAAAAGCAACTTACTCCATTTCAGATTAATACCGAATTTCGTCTTCATTCTTAATTTTGCTATTAAATTTGGCATATCAATCTTTTTTTGTGGGGCTGGCTGGCTGCTTGTTTGTTTGTTTTTTTTTTCTTACTTTTTAAGAAAATTCCAAATAAAAAAACACATTTATACGAAAAACAACCAAAATTTTTAAATCGTTTTTTTTGTAATTTTAAAATTTTTTAAACACTTGTTTAAATAAAAGAAAAAAATTGGGCATTAAAAAAAAAAAAAATATTCAAAGGAATCGCGAAAAAATTGCTGTTTTTTTTTGGTTTATTTTTTTCCCGTATTTAAAAGCCCGCGGAATATCACAAACAACAAAAAACCACGGCAGCAGCAACGCGACACAACACATCCACCACCGACAACCGTCACAACAAAATTGAAACTAAAACAATGTTTTTTTTTTTAAAATCAAATCTCAAACAACAACAACAAGAATAATAACAATGAAAATTAATTTTTTTATTTTTATTTTAATTAAAATTCTTTTTTTTCAGCGTTTTTTTTTATT
The DNA here is from genome assembly GCA_963422695.1 of Xylophagus ater. NCBI lineage: Eukaryota > Metazoa > Arthropoda > Insecta > Diptera > Xylophagidae > Xylophagus > Xylophagus ater. The sequence goes on from OY730480.1 coordinate 61,673,668, forward strand.
AATCACATATGATTTGTTTTTTGTTGTTGAGAGGGATTCGAACATTTTCAAGGGGATTTTTTTTTGCGGTGGTGGTTACTTGTACACCGTTTTTTTGACTTCTTTTTTTTGAAACTACCAAAAAACGAACAAATCGCTTAACTCGTCAGAAGAAAATAAAAACTGAGAAGTGTTGGAACTTCTTTTATATTAAATAAAAAAAAATGAACACGAAAAACAGAAGAAAAAAGGTGCTTTCTGCGCGAATGAGGAGATTATAATTTTTTTCTACTTTTTAAATCGGCAAATAATTTGTTTTTGCTCGTAGAAGAAATACGCTGTATTTTTTTTGTTGTAACAATTAATTTCATAATTATTTTTAAAAAAATAGAAAAAAAAACCGAAAAAAACAATGTCAAAAATTTAGAAATTTTTTCAAAGAAACAAACACAAAAACATTTTTCGTAGATTCGAAAATAACAAATAAAACAAAGAAACAAACGAACAAACAACAACAACAACAAAAACGACAACTCGAATTCGAACAGAAAACTATAAAATAAAAAAAAATGTGGTAAAGAAATAAATGAAAAAAAAACAAAAAAAAAATCATATATTACAGTGGAACCTAGCTGTTGCTTCTAAAGCCTAATGCCTTGATGATGATTGCTAATGTTGGGAGTAATGCCTATTGGCACTCCCGGCACTTAGACCACGAATTGGTCCATTGTGTACAGTAGACTGTAGAATGAGTCCTTAGATTGTGGGATTGGCCAGCCTCCCGGAGCCTACAATGATGCTGGATATCCGACTGGCGTAGATCCCATTGATAGCATTTGTTTCGATAAACCGGTCGCCGAAAGTTTTGAGTCTGCGGTTTTGAAAAGCTGGACAGTGACAGTGAAAGTGCTTCGCTGTCTCTTCCTCTGCATCGCAGGAAGAGTCATCTATCAGAGTCATGGACGCTAAGTGATAATTAAGTCGGTAGTGCCCAGTTAGGACACTTACAACGGGCCTAATGGCTTAGTTATGTTAACGAAATGGAGACGAGACGGCGACGGAACGAAAAAAACAAATACATGAAAAGGTACGACTTTATCATACATTATATGGGTTCCAAAGAATTTATTGAATACTTCCAAGCAATAAAGTATAATAAATAACTACACATATTGATTACCCTAATGAAGATGAGATAAAGGCCAACAGATCAGACCTTACCTTCATAGTATGTTCTTTTAGTAAGAACTCTGCAAGCAGCACGTTTAACATATGTGCAGACCGAACCGGTCTTTTCAGCTGTTGAATTTATGTGCGCTTTTAGTTTAACCTCGCTTTTTATTATAAATTGAGGCACTTTGTTATTAAAAACTTAAAAATCGCATCAGTAAGATTTTTCCATCTATATAAATAAAATCGTAAATGTTCGTTTGTTCCTAACCGGTAATCTCCGAAACTTCTTGACCAATTATGACCATGTTTATATGTACTTTTTATTTACCTATGTTCCACCTGAGCCAGGTAATAATTGATTTAATAAAATCAATCACTAATACAAAGCACGTTGAAAACCATTGCCCTCCATCGAGAAAACGTGATTACTCTTACTCACACGCGCGTACATCAATAAAGTACATATAATACATAATGGAAGCAGAGTTTACACAAAATACAGATGGGCGTAGTGGCGGCGTTAAAAATATTAATTCGGAGGAGCAACACTTTAAATGGACTTAATGCTTATGTATTCTGGAACATCAGAATTTCAAAAAATGATTGCGTTATTTATTCCAAAAAAAAGTTTCTCTTAAGCGTACAAAATTAAATTATTCGCTTTAGATCCTGTTTAATGAAATGTAACGAGCAAATTGTATCTCTACTAATTGGCGTACAATTTTGTAAACCCGTAACCGAAAGCCATTTCATACGTATTTTCTGGAAACCTTAAAACAAAAAAAAATTGCAAACTGAAAATGCTAAATTTTCAAAAACATCGACGAATTTTAAGAGTTGTGCCCATTTTGAGCAAAAAATGACTGTCACTGATAGCTTTCCTGTTTTTTTAAATAAAAAGAAAGTGGAATTTGGCGCTAGGATTTATGATTCAAACTTGATTCAAAAAAACGAATTTTTTACTAATTTATGAATTAACATAATTTTTGTTTTTATAATTATAATTAAATAAAGCCTATAAAAACATTTTTTTTGTACGACAATAATGAAAATTCGCCCATTTTAGTACAAAATATATCAAATTTACGTGTGAAAGGAAAATTTTTTTCCCCCCGAAAATTATAATACGAGCTAAAAAAGGTATCGTAAAAAAAGGGTTTATGCCAAAAATTAAGTTTGTTTAAAACATTCAAAATTAAATTTTACAATTATAATGTACTCTCTACTAATTAGCGTAAAATTTTGAAAACCCAAAGCCGAAAGACATTTAATACGTAGTGTCTCATTTTTTGGAAACCCTAAAACCAATAAAGGCATTTAAAAATGAAAATGCTGAATTCGACAAAATCTTAGTGTTTGGGTCTGTGCGCTGCTGGATATACTCAGTGGAATGGCAAAGAGAGGATGCCCAAACGTACATATACTAATCTGGCTCTATAACAAAATCACTTCAAACGAAATCGACGATGCAATATGCGCTGAAATACCCGATGCCGATGTCGATAAGGATTTGCATGAAGTTGTGACGAAAAATATGATACAAGGCCCCTGCGGTACACTGAATCCAAATTCACCATGCATGATACTATCCAACACAGTTACAGAAAACGATGGATATCCTTTATACAGAAAAGATCAGCAGAAGATGGCGGTAAATTAGCAACCCCTCGCATATTCAATGAAGCTCCGATAGGCAAACTCTACACCGTGCATCCCAATCAAGATGAATGCTTCTTTCTTCGCACATTGTTGATAAATGTGGCCGGTCCAACGTCATTCCACCAATTGAGAATTGTGAACGGTGTTACACATGTCACTTTCTGGAGCGCATGTCAAGCTCTGAATTCATTGCAGAACGACCGACACTGGGATGTATGCATTAATGACGCGTGCAACACGTCACATCCACATCAAATTTGTGCATTGTTTGCAATTATATTGACCGCCTGCTCTCCTTCATCTGCAACAGAGTTATGGTGGAAATTTAAAACCCATATGGCTGGAGATATTTTCCGCCGGATATGCATTGGAAAATTCAAATATGAACATGGATTTCACAGCAGAAATCTACAACGAAGTGTTGATAATGATTGAAGATTTGTGCTTAGAAATTACAAACAAAGTTCTCAATCAATTGGGAATGCCATCACCGAATCGATCTGCTGCTGCTTTGTTTGATGTAGAATTGGGTCGTGAACAAAATTACAACACGGGTGATCGTTTGTCCTATGTGCAATCAAATATTCCTAAGCTAATGTTTGAGCAAAAGTGCTTTTACGATCAAATAATGCAAACTGTCAATAACGGAGTTGGAGAAATATTGTTTTTAGATGCGCCAGGAGGAACTAGTAAAATGTTCCTAATTAGATTGATTCTGGCCACAATTCGACCCCAAAATGACATAGTCTTAGCTGTTACGACATTCGGAATAGCTACGACATTGCTACCAGATGAAAGAACGGCTCATTCCGCTTTGAAATTGCCATTAAACATTCAATTCATTGAATATCCCACATGCACCATTTCCAAAGCTCCCGGCATGGAAAAAGTATTGCAGAAATGCAAAATTATTGTTTGGGATGAATGCACAATGGCCCACAAAAAATCGCTCGAGGCCCTTGATTGATAATTGCAAGACTTACGTGCAAATATCAGACCATTTGCGAACGCATTAATATTGCTTGCAGGAGATTTCAGGCAAACATTACCTGTAATTCCTCGATCGACAACAGCGGACGAAATAAATGCTTGCCTGAAACACTCTACTTTGTGGCGACGCGTAAAGACGTTGAAATTAACTACAAATATGTGAGTCCAGCTGCAAAACGATCGGTCAGCAGAGATATTCTCACATCAATTGCATCAATTGAAAGGTGGCGGTTGATCTGACGTCAGGACGAATTTTATTGCCTCATATCTTCTGCGATTTAGTGACGTCAAAAGAAGAATTGGTTGAAAAAGTATTTCCCAATATTGAAACCAATTATAAGAATCACGATTGGCTAAGTGAACGAGCTATTCTTGCGGCCAAGAACAAATACGTCTACGAACTTAACAATATTATTCAATCTAACATTCAAAGCGAGGTGGTCACATACAAGTCCGTCGACACTGTTGTAGAAGCAGATGAACCTGTTAATTATCCAACAGAATTTTTGAATTCACTCGATCTGCCGGGGATGCCACCGCACGTACTGCAATTGAAAGTCGGTGTGCCAATTATCATGTTGCGAAATATCAACCAGCCAAAGCTTTGCAACGGCACGCGGCTTGCAATAAAAAAATAATGAGCGACATCGTAGAAGCAACAATCTTGACAGGACCTTTTAAAGGTGAAGATGTGCTCATTCCTCGCATTCCTATGATTCCAACGGATATGCCATTTCAATTTAAGAGATTGCAATTCCCGAATCGATTGGCGTTTGCAATCACCATCAACAAGGCTCAGGGCCAATCTTTAAAATTGTGAGGTTTAGATCTAGACACGGATTGCTTCTCACATGGAAAATTATATGTTGCGTGTTCTAGAGTCGGCAAACCAGAAAATCTCTATATCTGCACAGAAAATGGAACAACAAGAAATGTTGTATAACCAAAAGCATTGTGAAATTAAATATACGAGAAACGTGCGCTTTTTCTTTTCTTTTCCATTTAACCAGACTGACCCACAGCAACGCGTGGTCTGGTACAGCTAGTTTATAATAAAACATTAGATTATATTTCGGCTTTGTTTTGTTGGGCCAAAGCAGTTTATGCGTCAACACCATACCAGTTCGCTTTCATTTGGTTCGTACCAAACTAACGGTCCAAGTTTATGCGCGGATTTTTTTGGTCCAAACGTACCGGTTCGGTCGGCACATAACCCTGCTGTAGTAAACAAAGTACTGTACCTAATAAATTTGAAAAGTTTACCGATTTGAATTTGGATGAAAAATAATAGGGCTTGTCACGCGACTTAATTATTTTTGCGAAGATTTTTCGCAAGTTTGTCAGATCATTCTGATTGGTCAGGGAGAAACTTAAAATAATCTGCAGTCGTGACAACGTTTTGCAAATATAATTTTTCATATTTTCATTTAAAAATTCTACTAATTCTCTTTTTCCTGACATTTTATACAATTTAATAGTTTCTGGTATTCACTTCCAAAAGAAAAATCCGTTAAAATAAATTCAAAATTGCATTTGTGATGAAAAATTCATCTTCGCAAGTTTGCGAAAATAATCAGCTCCAAGGCATGTAGTATATTTTTGACATGAACTTCACAAATTTGCGAAATCTTTTAACCACTTTGATTGGTTCAACGAACTGTCAAAAATTAACAAATAATTTCGCAAGTTTGCGAAGTGACGCGTGATAAGCCCTATTCAAAATTTCACTTTGCAAAAAAAAAAGATGCAATTCAAATTTCCAATCAACTCTGAAGGAAATTGCTCGAAAAGTGTCGACAGCATATGATGTATGTATTTTTTATTCGATTTTCTTTTTTTTTTTAAATACTTAATATAAATTTTAAAATGTTCAGTTAGAACGTACATCAGCTTTAGTAGAGCTAATTGAGCTGACCTTAAAAAATGGAGTGAAATCGGGATTTATATCTACATTAATATCTACATTATTTAATTGTATAAATAAAATGATTCGATTCAGTAATTTATAATTTGTATCGAAGATTATTTTGAAAAGAATATCATTCATGAATGTAAGGAAAAACGCGTACGATTTCCCATATTTCAAATTGTGTTTTTCTGCTCACATATACGTCATCAGTGAATTAAATCATGAATATTTAAAAAAAAAATTACCCTTTGAAACACAGGATCTTTTTTAAAATACTTATGTTCCCAACAAATCATAAGTTACCGGAATTATGAAAATCACCATGTTTTGAAAGGTTCTAAGGCCTAAGTTATACGACGATCATTGTAATGAAGGAAATTGTGGAACTAGTGAAAACTGAACGTTTTTCTTTGATTTTCAATGAAAGGTGGTTATACCTCTTTTACGAATGTCAGAGAAACTTACAGTCAGATTTTCGTTCTTAGCTAAGTCGTGTAATGGTTTTTTTCATCGAATCCAATTTGATTATATCTTGCCTTTCCTTATTTTACCGATGAGTCACAAATTTTATCCATTTTTTTCATATATTATTATTTTCTTATTGGGACGCTGAAGTTTGAGGTTAGAATATCCACGAAAAATTCCTAATGAAGGAATCAACTTGGCAGCTATCCAGTGGAATGAAATGAAATTGAAACGCAGTTCGAAAAACAGCTGATCGATTGAAACATGTCTCGTCATTCAAATTATAAAAATAATTATAAAAAACAAATTACGTGATAATCCTAAGATTTTTTATTCAAAATCTATTTACTAAACTATTTCCTATCTTTTGCATTATTTGTTTTTAAAGAAATAATCTTTGTAATAGGTTAATTTTCCATTCTAAAATTATTTCCTTCATTACAATGATCGTCGTATAACTTAGGCCTAAGTTTGTTTAAACGTAATCTCATGCAATCTCGTGTGTGTGTGTGTGTCATATTTTTGAAGCAATTGAAATGAAAATTGGTAAGAAGACTTTATATTCGAATAAATTAGAAGATAAATTTAATCGACATAAAAATTCACGTATTTGCTCTTTTAAAGTTCGGTTTTTTAAGTTTTTAAATGAGAGGATACACTACTGTCGATTCAGGTAAAATTTGCTATCAATGAAATAAATATAGTATATAAATTTTTTCAAAGTAAATCATATGTTCACTGTTCACTTATTTTGTTGACAACCGACATTGAAAATGACTCGTATGGCAGAACCGTGTGGGCAGTTCCGTTCACACTGTTCGACAATTCATCGGCGGCTGTTAACAGCTAGCTTTTACGGTCCGAGGACTGCTTTTGAACCAGTCTAGTGGCACTACCGTTTGAATCTCTCTCTTTACAGCATTTGAAATGTTTTTAATTAAATCGTAACGGTTCTCTCCTTTTTTTATGCTTTCGTTAATATAACTCCATTGCATTCCGTTCCCGTGGCCGTCCCGTCTCCGTTTCGTTAACATAACTAAAGCTTATAATGATCAAATCTCCCCTGGAACGAGACAGATAATCTACCGGCATATAAGATTCGCCTGACTTTACTTGGCCTCAAAAACCTTGAAAGTCGTCGATTATCCTCAGACATAATTTTCCTACAACAACTAATTTCTGGTAATATTGACGTACCGGGATTTCTTTTCGGACTAAACAACATAATTCTAGGTCTACAATTATTTTAGTCATACCTTTTCATCGAACTAATTATGGAATGCAAAAGCCTGTGACTCGGATGGGTAGGGAACTTATCGCTAACTCAAATATAATTGATTTTCACGGGAAAAGGGAACTGAAGAGTTATTTTAAATAATAACTATTTTTTTGTTATATTACTGTTATAATTTTTGGATTGCATATTGGTACGTGTTTCTTTTTCAACACACTAATACACTAATTTTTCCTATTTGTACCCACTCTTACCTTATTAAATTGCTCTCCTTTCCTTACCCCAGGCTGGATGATGATTCGTGTTTGCTTTGTTGTTTGAATCGGGCCATACTGCTGAGAGTGATGTTTATATCACTAGGTGATGTTAAGTTAAGCTGCCGTATGCCAGTATATACATTTTTTTTATATATCTGGTGCTTGCAATTAATATCTGAAGCCTTATTATTATTATTATTTCAAAAGAATTATCCGCAGGTCCTGTAAAGCGAGCCTCACACATTCAATATTATGGCGCCAATATTCAACATTGAGCAATACTATTGATGGTGTAGAGGGCGATGTTGAGGGTTTCAGCAATATATTGCGGAAGGATTAAAATGATTTAATATTTATTGAAGGTACCCAAATATATTGTACGTGTGAGGACTGTATTCCGCAATAGTGTTGAACCGTTGACGGGAACAGATGAATTCATAATTATCTGTGGCACTGTGAACATTTTTTTAAACGCTTCGAAACTGTTTACCTTTGATAAAAAAAACGGAGTGTAATGACCAGCCTTTAATCAGACTCAATAGCTGATCTCATCACAGTGTTTTTTTTCTCTACCAGTTGCTAAACTGGTGTCAGTATCTGGCGGAATAATTCCTCATTCATTCTGAAAAAGTTTCGGTAGTCATCTCCGACTCCACACTAAGTTCACGGAATAGACTGCTGATTAGACAGGCGTTCTACTCATGATGGGTACCATGAGTAGAACGCCTGTCTAATCATTTTATGGACCATACCGTATGAACAGCTGTGAGTCAATTATGTTATATATTTGTTTGTATTTGGTTAAGGGATGCGCTTTTATTTTACCAACTTTCGTTCTATACTAATACTGTGCTTTTCCCTCCCTATCCTCTCTGTTCATACAATACGGACATAGACAATGCGGTTTACAAATTCATATAAAAAGAAATACGCAAGAAGTACATATAATGTATGTAACGTGATATTTAAATCTATGTTCTTATAACTTTTGGCATCGCTGAAATTATTTGATGGAACGCATAAAATGTACACCAAAGATATCATTTGTTAGAGAGGCAATATTGCTTGAGTTGTCTTGAGTTGACGATGTTCTAGTCCGCGGGCCGCATGGAGGTTTCACTGTCACATCAACTTTTTTTTCTGTGTTTGTTATTTTTTTTTAATGACGTATATTATTTTGGCCCTTGGTCCTCTTACATGTTCTCTGTCATCAAGTTTTCCATTTTTCCCATCCATATCACACCGTTTTGTCGTCATCAAATCAAAGAAGCGCGCGCATATTTAAATATAATGTATTTGAAAACTGTTCTTTTTCTATTATTTTATAAATAAAATAAAAAAGAATAAAAAATAATAGTACTAATCATTTTTTTAATGCCCTACGGTAGATACTTCCAGAGGGTATATTAGTTTTGTCACTCCATTTGTAACATATCACAAATAATCATCGTTGTGTAGAGAATCAAAAGTTATATCGATTTGTGTATGTCCGTCCGTCCGCCCATATACAAGATAACTCAAAAACGCGCTATCGGATTTTGTTGAAATTTATAATGTGTTTGTTATTCCTTAACTTGATTAGGTATTGCATTTCAGCAAAATCAAGCGAACGGGAGCGAAATTATTAAGCAAAAACCAGGATGTACAGAAAGTTTTGTCGTTTTTTTTGTTTATGGTTTTCGGAATTAAATTGAAAATTTGTAAAGCAATTTTGCTGAAATTATTTACATGGCTTGACCTAGATAAATAGACGATATAATGTTAAATTTCAGTGAAATCGGTTTAAGGATAGTGCAGAAAGAAATATTCGTCGGGGAAAATAAGCCGGTTTAAAAAGTTTTTCTGATGTATTTTAAAAACGTAGGTACCGATTTCAATAAAATTTGCAAAAGATGTTTATAAATAACCGAGTTAATCCCAGGGAAAACAATACATATGGTCAACAACTGATACCAGCCCAATTACGCGACCGATGATGCAGCATATTCAGCGAATAACAGGCCTTTCAGTTTCCTCTTGCTCAGCGAAAAGTCAAAATGTTCAAAATTAATGTTAACACTCCGTAGAGCATTCTTGCAATCGGTTCAAACTTACTATAATCGGTGATCGGTGCGATGGTTGTCGATCATGAATAAGTCAACTCTTCTTAGAGAGTGTGCATTAACTCTTAGTTTAAGGGGATTAAGGAGGCTCGGAGACAGAATAGCTATTTTATATTATATGTATGCTATTAGGACTCAGCCTGCCTGTGAATTTGAGCGAATTTGAAAAAGAAGAAACAATGTTATGAACAAGAAATCTTGAAATATTAGTATACTTTTGGTGCCTCTTTCTCAGAGTTTTAATTCATTGAACTATTGTTTTGTTAACTAGAGATTCAATGGACCATGTTAATTTTTTTTGGGCAAAACATGGTCATGGGGAGTCCCGTTTTATTAGACTCTATAGGTGGGATAAATATTAGCCCAGGGGTGAACAATATCATCGGTTCACCCCCTCCGATGATAGCACAGGCGTCACACGCAATTTTGACGCCATAGATCGATCCGTCCGTTGTCTGTTGACGGTTTTGTAATCACCTAATTAATTCCTCTCTTTCCTTTATCTGGTAACCCTTGTTTAAACTTTTAGTTCACCTAAATCTACAAGTTTTTATAAAATCAGTTTCTTCTTCTTCTTTTTTTTTATATACTTGCTTATGACATAAAAAGGTGTGGACGTAATAAACCCACTTCTGCAGCCTTTTCGTCAGCCCAAATTATGTTACACATGCAACTTTGTGTAACACCGGGATTAGTGGTAGAAGATAACCGCTCACTTCCCTCCCGTCGAGCTAGGATATTTGTTTGGGCCAGCAAACAAATTCCTAACATACAACCAACACCGGTTGTTACATAAATGGCCCCCATTTCTACCGTAAAACATCAAAAAATCAGCTTTACGCCGATTTTACGTTACTATATGTTTTAATAAAACATTGTTTTTTTTTAAAATGTTTTTTTGCTGTTCTGTCTCTGCACCGTGACATACTAATTTCAGTAGACTTTTCCATACTTGTTTTACTCGTTCAATATCATACAACAAGAACCTGAATTAATAATTGTTATGTTTCTAGTATTATTTTTATTATTATTATTATTTACTATTATTAATTTTTGTTCTTGATTTTCAAACTTTTTTTTTTTTTTGTATTGAAAAAAAAGTAGTACAAGGTTTCCCCGAACAACAAACCAAAATCAAATGGGAACAAAAAAAAACGTATCTCTATTTTTAAATCGGAAAGATTATCGGATTGACGGGTTGTCATTCACCTTCAACAAGGATTTTTTTTCAGTCTTCTATTTTTTCGAAAGGAACGCTAAGAAAAAAATGTCCTTCCTTGAACGTTGGTCGTTGCTGTTTTTTTGCACTTTACTATTTGTATCCAGTGGCGTGTGGTCCATATGTATAGGGTGTGCAGTGCACTGCATAGGCTAAAAAACAATTTTGTTGTGTCAGACAAAGAGTAAACGAATTTTAGAACAATTTCAGCTAACAGTTGTAGAAAAATTAATAATACTACATCGTAGCCTATCTTAAACACATCGCTCTACTATCAACGAACAAGAGATATTATAAGTTACTACAAAAATAGTTTTGAAATTTTAACTTTAAATGTGTCTTACAGAGGTATAGAAATTAACCTGTAAAACCATAAGGCCAGTTTTCTTTTAAAAAAAACACTATAATCGTCAAGATGTGCAGGAAAAATTCTGCTCGTTCGTTTTGTTTTATTATTATTCTCTGCACACCCTACCTGATAACCCACCGCACGCCACTACTCGCATTAATTTTAAATTGATTTCTTTCATGTGACACTCTCAAGTTTTGAGTCTCAATAAATTTAAATCAATTTGAAAATTAACGGACACTTTCTTAAATCAAGGACACAGTGCTGTGCTAAAACAAAAAAAAACAAAAATAAATAAATGTTTAATTAACTTTTGTGCGGCCATTGAACTGGGAAACGATATTCGTATCGTTCGAAAAAAATATGTATGCAAATTTCATTTATGATCTTTGAACAAGTTTTGTACGGTTTTTTTGTTGTTTCATTTCCTTTTCTAGACTTTTGGTTGTTCAAGGTTTTTAATAGAGTCAAGATTTGTATACTCGATTCTTTTGAATACTATTTACCAGAAATATTCATTATTTTCTAATCGTTACTTTCAGATACTAATTCTTATTCGTTATTTTCAAATACTCGTTCGTACTCGTTACTATGAGATACTCATTCCTACTCTTTACTATGAGATTCTCATTCTTATTCGTTCCTATAAGATACACATTCTTACTCATTACTATAAGATAATCATTCTTACTCGTTACTATAAGATACGCGTTCATACTCGTTCCTTTGAGATACTCATTCCTACTCGTTACTATGAGATACTCACTCCTACTCCTTACTATGAGATACTCATGTTTACTCGTTACTCTGAGATATTCAATCCTACTCGTTACTTTAAAATACGCATTTCCAGCCGTTACCTTTTGATACTCGTTACTAAATTAACACGTACTTTTTTACGACTGTATATCCTAGAAGTACTCGTTCCTAACTATAGCTTTTAAATACTCGTTCGTCGCCATTACTTTGAGATACTCGTTACTGCTTAGACATTATTTTTCAAGTTCTATATGTTAGAATTATGCGTACCCGTTACTTTAAGATATTGATTCCTACTCGTTTTTTTCAAATACTCGTTCCTACTCGCTACTTTTAGATACTCGTTATTTCTCACATAAGGTTTTTTCGACTTTATATTTTGGAAGTGTGCGTATTCGTTACTACGAGATACTCATTTTTAATCGTTACTTAAAGATACTCGTTCCCACCCGTTACCGTCTGATACACCTTACTAAATTTACACGAATTTTTACTAGTGCGTATCCTAGATGTACTAGTTCCTAGTTGTTGCTTTAAAATACTCGTTCCTAGGCATTACTTTGAGATACTCTTTACTTCTTATAGACATTATTTTTCGAGTTATATATCTTAGAAATGTGTGTATTTGTTGCTTTGAGATATTCATTCCTACAGGTTACTTTCAAATACTCGTTTCTATTTGTTATTTTATCTTCTCAAAATATTCTTAGAAACATAAACAATTTCTTATTCTTCTTCCTATTTCTACTCATTTATGAAAAACTTGGTGTATTTATTAAAAAGAGAGTGAGTAACGGGTATCTGAATACGAATCGAAATCCGATACTGAACAAAACAAATATTATTTCTACGCAACCATAATAGAGTATTCGAAGACTGACTAGTTGCTATTAGTTAGATTTCTAGAATTCGAAGGATGGCGACTTAGAAACCAGAAAAAAGGAATTATTGTAAGAAAATATTTCAGTTATTGTCAATTATTTAATTTAAATTGAAATTTTTGTAGTAAACACGTTTAACATGTTTACAAAAATTTTTGTTTTTATTTTACAAAAAAAAATTTCGTAAAAATTTATGACGAAACGCGAAACTTGTTTCGATTTAAAATGCGACGTCAAAAAAGTTTTTAAACTGGATTTTTTGAAACTTAAAAATATATTGTATAGTAATTAAAAATCGGCCTATAGCCGATTTTTTGATGCCCTATGGTAGAACTGGGATAGAAAAAACTGTCAAAACTAACATTATTTCAAGGTTTTATTTTCATAACTTTGTTCCCTCATTTCAAAATTTATTCTAATTTGCAGGTAACCTAGACCCTGATAGCATAAGTCTAACCTGCAAATTTTATTCAAATCGGTTTATTAGTTTTTAAAGTACATCAAAAAAACTATATGAAGGGGATTATTTTCTCCTAGGATTATTTCTTTCTCCACTATTCTTAGACCGATTTGACTGAAACTTAATATGGTATCGTTTATTTGTGTAGTTAACCTATATAACAAATTTGAACAAAATTGGTTAACAAATTTTCCAATTAAACCCTGAAAACCATAAACAAAAAAACGACAAAATTTTTGGTCACGCTGGTTTTTTCTTTATAACTTCACTCCCCTTGGATCGATTTTGCTGAAATGCAATACCAAAGCAAGTTAAGGAATAGGCAATTGTAAATTTTATCAAAATCGGATAACGCGTTTTTGAGTTATCTTGTACACGGACGGACCGACGGACATGCAGAAATCGATATAACTTTTGATTCCGTACATAACCCTATACCCTTAAAACCTTTCTACGACGATTAGTTCGATGTATTACAAATGGAGTGACAAAACTAATATACCCTCTCTGGTATTACCTACCATAGGACATTAACAGATAAAAGTTACCCGTTTTCGAATATCAGACAGAAAAAAAATCGCTGGAAATTTACAGAAATGCATTCGAAAAAAAAAGAAAAATAATGATTGTTGCCAACCTTTTAATCTGTATGAAGAAAAAGCGTCTATTTTTTTTATCATAAAATAAATTACCCGAAAAAAGTCCCAAAAATCTAAGTACCCGAACTCTCTCTCACATTACAAGTGGGTACTTAGTTTTATGTCTCATTAAATTTCATTATCTTAAACACTTTGTCTTGGTTTAGTGAACAAAATAAACTTTTTTCTTATCAAATTAATTCAATGCCTCGATAAAGATCGGTTTTATTTTGAATCACTTACCACGTCATCCTAGACTTCAGTTTCTTCCTTTTTTAATGCTTATACCGCACTAACTGATATTTGCACTATAATTTCAATCCTGATTCAATCCTGGGATCTATGCATCAAATCTATGCTTTCAAAAAGTGTTATTATGATTCAAATTCTTGGCAAGAGATGTTTTCTTGTTGAAAATTCAATTTTAGATGCATGAAATGTAAGATTGCGTACGGAAACCGACGTATGATTTCAACTTATCCAAAAAAAAAAGAAGAAGTGTTACCCTGGAGGCAATCTCGACGGACGCAATGAACGCGTGAATTGTCAAAAACGTTAGTGACGGTATAAATATTTTTGTGCAGGCAAACTCGACGCCGTCGATGAAATTTGTAATTTTTAATATTATTTGATATAATCTTTGTGTTATAAATTAAAATAATTTTTTAAGTAGCGTAAATTAATAAAAAAAAACTAAAATACCGTTTTTAAATGGAATTTTCACAAAATAATTCCCACACAAAAATTTTAAAATGACATTTGAACGCGTCCGTCACGTAAAAGTTGAATACAAATCAACTTCACAACGTCTGAACCGTCGCGTCCGTCACGTTTACGTCGAGATTGCCACCTCCCATACATTTCATATGAAATTAACTTTTATTTGACACTTCACGCGTCCGTCGCGTTCATTGCGTCCGTCGAGATTGCCTCCAGGGTTATAATGCATGCATCCCATTTAAATTCAGCCTTAATCCAAAGATTATATATAAGGTGATCCAATTTGCAATTTCTATGTTGGCAGCACTGTAAATCAAGCAGCTGTCAATAAGCACTTGTTTTCAGGTTGCAACAACACAATTACGAAATGGATCACTAAAACATTGCTCAACGGGTGTTACAGCAACAGGAAGTTGATGCTGATTTTTCAAAGAAAATCCTCTTCTCTGATGAGGCACATTTCCATCTCTCTGAATGTGTGTTAATAAGCAAAACTGCCGCATATGAGGAGATGAAAATCCTCATGAGATTCACGAGGCACCATTACATGGTCAAAAAGTGACTATTTGATGCGCAAAATGGTCAGGAGGCGTAATTAGGCCTTACTTTCTTGAAAACGATCAGGATCAACCACTGTAACAGTCAATGGTGGGCGATATAGGCGTATTATAACCCGGTTATTTCTGTCACGAAATCGAAGATATTTATGTGGAAGACATGTGGTTCCAATAACACGGCAAAACTTGTCACATAGCTAATGCAACGTAAGATGTTTCGCGTGAAAAGTTCCCAGGTCGTATTATTTCATTTTTTCATTTATTTTGGTGGGGTCCAAAGCGTTGATACTAGGGCATGGTTTGATTAATTACTTTTCGAGGTTAGTGAATAATCGAGTAATTAATGTCTTAAAGTGATTAATTCCTTCCTATGTTAAAAGCCAGAAGTCAAAATTTTTAAGGAAGAGAAATAAATTATTATATGAAAGAAATAATAAAAATACAAAAGAGGAAATATACTCTTGAAAATACATATGATTCTCTTTAGCTATCTTTAATTTTTTTCAGATTATATTATGTTAGTGTAACAGAGATAAAAGTAAATCTAGCTTTGATAAACAATTCTAACTCGTATGTACAATACATAAGAAGAATGCCTTTTCATACAGGAACTTACACTTAAAATATCTGTAATATGCATAACAAAAAATCTCTTCTACTCGTTTTGCCGCCTAAAAGTATAAAGAAACGCGTGGTTTTGTTTACAAAAATCGAGTTAAAAAACATTTTGATTGCTTTTTTTGTTTCATTCTTTCTTTAGTCCAAAATTCATAAGACTATTATAAGACTATTAATGCTCTCGCTTGCTACAATTATCTTATAGGAAGCACGCAGTATAATAGAATACATTTGATTTATAGGTTATTTCATTCTTTCTAAAGCTAAGATCACACACAGCAACTTTTATTACAACGCAGCATAAAAACATGCGAAACTCGAGTGCTGCATAGTGTGAATAGCATTGCAACCCGCAAAGTTGCGATTCTTTTTTGCTGGATGACTAGATTTTTTTATTGCGCGCAACCTGGAAGGTTTCAACGTGTGAATAGCAAAAAACAAAGTTGCACATGCAACAAAAAATATTAAAATGGTTGAAACTTTTGTTGCATGCAAGTTTTTGGACAGTTCAGTGTTATTGTTCCTGATAAGTTTTTAACATGTAATGAAATTCACATGAGAATATCCTGTTTTTTATTATGGGTTTCAGTTTTTCCAAAAGATAATCAAAATCAGATGCTGATAATTACAAAAAAAATTTTAAAAAACTACATGTAATTCGCGTAATAAATTATGAACAAATACGTACTGTTCACGTTGTTTTATCCATTTTCTTTTACTTTTTTACGCCATCATCTTTCTCTTCTCAATTAAACATGCAACAGGTTGTTCTTCCTCGCCATAAAACATATATTTAGGTCTATTCTGCGATTTTGTATGTTATGTTATGTTATGTTAATTTCCCCTTATTTCTGAAATGATTTCTAAAATATTTTGAGATTTCGTATTCTGCGAAAATTCTTTTACGAGATATTTTTGGTTTAGAAAACCTACAAGATTTTCTTACTTTTCTAGTACATTAGTATTTAAAGTTCAAATATTTTTTTTTAATTTGTATGCTTTTTAAAAGTTTTTGAGGCCCTTTTTAAGAAAATGTTCAAAGAAAGATAAAAATTAGTTAACTAATAGTTAAATAAAAGAAAATATGATGAAAAATTTATCTAATTTTGAAATGTGAGGTTAAATTTTTTTCAAATATTTAGTGATGAAAAAAAAAAATATTTTTGAATGCGGTTATTATGTTAACATGTCTGATTGAATATTTTTTATTTAAACTTTATCCTCATGAAATATTTTTCATATGAAATTACAAAATATGTAAAGAAATATGTACAAATGGTGAACTACAATGCAATTTTTTTCAACTCTAGTTAATCGGCAATGAAGAACAGCGCATGCGCATAATGGAAAATTTTTCTCTTTTTTTAATACTCGCTCAAATTTCTGACAAATGCTCTCAAATTATCCCTAAAATATTCTAACATGACCTATTCAGATCATTTTAGATTCGCTCTATGTGAAACAAGAAAATACTCTAACATAACATAAAATTTGCCTGCAGAATACGAAATTAACGAAAAATATTCTTTTACGTCAAATCTAGCATAACATAACATAAAATGTGTACACAGAATAGAGCTAATTATTACATTAATTAAATGTTAAAAATAAAACAAGACGTCAAATTTTTAACACACACATACACGAAAAAACTGCGAGGAAGTTGCAAGCAATAAAAGCTGCATGCTATGTGTGAACACCTTTGCAACTTTTTTTTTTAAGATGCAACATTTTAGGTTGCAGCAGCATAAAAACTTCAGATTGCGCGCCACTTTTACCTACGTGAGCAAGACTCGCAACTTTTGCAGCTGCAACCAAAAAACCCTGATGCAAAAGTTGCTGTGTGTGACCTTGCATTAATGAAAAATTGTAATTTTCTTTCTTTATTTTGTTTCTGTCATTCTCATAGAAGGTATTGGGAAGATCGGGTCTAAAATCCACTTTTCAAACTTATTCGGCTTTGTTTCTCTTAAATGAAATAATTAATTATTTTGGAGTTGAATACTCAAAATATTGAATTAATTCTGCTTACCCAAGTAATTGATTGTTCAAACTATGCCCTAACGGACAAGGTATTGGCTCGATCAGTTAGAAAAAATACCTTTTTTCTCAAAAAGAAACTTTATTTTGTTCGTTTTTTTTGTTCTTAACATTTCACCAATAATTTTTTTGTTAAATATATTAATTTTTCATATTTCGATTTTTGATGCTTAATCGCAGCTGCTTTTTTTAATTTTTTCCTTTTTTTTGTTGCATAATAAAATTAATAATGATAATAAAAATTTATAAAACAAATAAAGTAAATAATATTAATAATAAGTTTAAAAAAAAAAAATTTAATTAATAAGATTTTATAAACATAAACAAAAAAAACAAAAAAAATAATGAAATAATAATTTTTATAATTAATTTATTTAATTTGTTTGAGATTTTATCTCATTAAGTAGATATCTAATCGCACTTGAGACCGACTATATGTGTATTCTGGCGCTAGAAACCGATTCTTGTACAGCTTTTACCAGCACCAGTACAGGATTGTATCCCCTTTTAACACGACAAGTGCAGCTTTTAAAATCACTAGTATAATTTTTAACAGCACCAGTACAGCTCTTAACATCACACCAGTACACCTTTTAACAGCATCAGTACAAGTTTCGAACAACTGTACGAGAATCGTTCCCTACCGTCAGCAGAATCCACATAGCCGGTTTCAAGTGACGACAAGACTACTTAATTATTTAACAAGAATTTAACAGGAATTTGAATGTATTATTTAGCCCTATTCTGCGATTTTGTATGTTATGTTATGTTATGTTAATTTCCCCTCATTTCTGAAATAATTTCTAAAATATTTTGAAATTTCGTATTCTGCGAAAATTCTTTTACGGGACATTTTAGGTTTAGAAAATATACTAGATTTTCTTACTTTTCTAGTACATTAGTATTTGAAGTTCAAATATATTTTTTAATTTGTGTGCTTTTGTGTGTTTTTGATGCCCTTTTTAAGAAAATTTTCGAAGAAAGATAAAAATTAGTTAATTAATAATTAAATAAAAGTAAATATGACCCAAAATTTATCTAATTTTTAAAAGTTAGGTTAAATTTTTTCCAAATATTTAGTGTTGAAACATAAATATTTTTAAATGCTTTTATCATTTTAACATGTCTGATTGAATTTTTTTTTAAGTTTTATCCTCATGAAATATTTTTTATATGAAATTACAAAATATGTAAAGAAATATGTATGAACTAGATATGGTGAACTACAATTTTTTTAATCGGCAATGCGCATGAGCAGTATGGAAAATATTTCTCTTTTTTTAATAATCGCTCAAATTTCTGGCAAATGCTTTCAAATTATCCCTAAAATATTCTAACATGACCTATTCATATAATTTTACATTCGCTCTATGTGAAATAAGAAAATACTCTAACATAACATAAAATTTGCGTGCAGAATACGAAATTAACCAAAAATATTCTTTTACGTCAAATCTAACATAACATAACATAAAATGTGTACACAGAATAGGGCTAATTATAAAGAATTTCACAGAATATTCTATTGTAATATATTATTCAGACATTATTGACAGCAACACATCAACTCGTCTTCTATATGTCAAAGTTTATATTAAACTTATTCGTTATACCATGTTTCCATCTCCCTGAATTCTCGAGATTTCGAGAAAGATATTTCAAAGTGTTTCCATCTCCCTGCGAGATTTCATTTGACGTTTATAATTTTGAAAACTAGAAATAAAAGGAATTTTGAATGGAAATATTCCAAAAAATAATTCTTTTAGAGCATATTGAAAAAATTTATATATATTTTTGTGTCAAAGGAGACAAAATTCATGTTTGTTAAAATATTACAAAAAAAAAACCAAATTCAAACACAGGAAAAAGGCGCGCACTTCAAATTATTGAAAAGGGGCGACCATTTGCCAATTTTGATACTTGCTAGCGTGAAATAAGTTTGCAGGGTTGACACAAAAATTTTACGAGATTTCGAAGGAGATTTCAACAAAATCTCTATGAAACCTCAAGATTTTGAAATCCTCCTCTATTTGTATGGGAAATCTAGTAGATTTGGATGTAGATTTGGCGAAATCTAGCAAAATCTCGAGATTTGAGGGAGATGGATACATGGTATTACACTTTAACCCTTTGAATATTATAAAATGGAATTCTATAAGCTTGTCGCCTTCATTCATTGGGCGCATCGAGCAATCCTAAGCTTTTTTTCAAAATTCTTAATCTCTAAGCAGTTAGAATTTTTTTGTACTCATGGATGCGTTTACTTGAATTAAGCGAATGGTAGTTATCTAAGCTAAACGTCAAATTGGTTTTATTTGAATAACTTTTAAAAATATATTTCTTGTTAAACGAAATAAGTGTCGAGAGTAAATAAAAATTGAAAATAAAATGAAATAAAAATTTTATAGGGAAGTGGAAAAGTTTTTATCAAACTCAGTTTTTTAAAATTCCAGAAACAATTTTCAAAAATACCTCTCAATTTATGCTTTACACAAAACATCTTTTAGCATGAACAACAACCTTAAATGCGATGTTTGAGTTAGCAAAAAATATTTATGCAAGAATTTCACTAAGCGCTTAAAATTAGAATTGCATCCATCCAGTCATCTTGCTAGATTTAAACGCTTTAAAGAGCTATAAGCGCTTCGAACTGCTGGATGCGCCCATTGTATAAGATTAATTTTATCACCTTAAAGCAGCGTTTCTCAACCTGTGTTCCGCGAGAGATTGTTAAATGTGCCGCGAGATTTTTCGACAAATAATTAAAATTACGTGGGTTTTTGTAACTCCAACGGTTTCTAAAAAAATCTTTTTAAATCTAGTTTTCTAGCGTTTTTATTTCATATTATTTTTTACCAATTATAATTGGCGTTGATTGAAATTAGCTCTTTCTTAAAATAAAAACATATAGTAACTTAAAATCGGCCTATAGCCGATTTTTTGATGCCCTATGGTAGAAATGGGGCAGAAAAACTGTCAAAACTAGCATTATTTCAAGGTTTTATCTTTATAACTTTGTTCCTTCTTATCAAAATTTCTTCCAATTTGCAGATAACCTAGACCCTGCCAGCATAAGTCCAATCTGTAATTTTGTTCAAATCGGTGAATTAGTTTTTAAATTAGATCAAAAAAACGTTGTAAAGAGGGTTGTGTTCTCCTAGGATTAATTCTTTCTCTTTTATCGTTAGACCGATTTGATTGAATTTTAACATGGTATCATCTATTTAACCTATGTAATTAATTTAAGCAAAATTGAGTTACAAATTTTCCAATTAAACTCAAAAAACCATAAACAAAAAAACGACAAAACTTTCTGGTCACCCTAGTTTTTCCTTTCTAACTTTGCTCTCCCTGGATCGATTTTGCTCAAATGCAATACCAAACCAAGTTAAGGAATAAGCAACTCACATTGTAAATTTCATCAAAATCCGATAACGCGTTTTTGAGTTATCTTGTATACGGACGGACGGACGGACGGACATGCATAAATCGATATAACTTTTGATTCCTGACACAACCATACCATTAAAACCTTTCTACGACCATTATTTGGATGTGTTACAAATGGAGTGACAAAATTAATATACCCTCTGGTAGTACCTACCATAGGGCATAAAAGAGAGGTTATTTTGTTCTTATAGACGTCGAAAAAACACCTGTTGGATATTTCCTTTATGACGAGATTTGGTGGCTTAAAGCGCAATTTTTCTCGGACTTGTTTGAAAAGCTAAACTCTCTGAATTTAAGCCTATAAGGCCTATTCGAGACAATCGTCAGCAATGAATGGACAAATCGGATAATTTGTAATTTGCAAGACATCAAATTTGACAACAACAGAAAAAGAATAGCTGCTCATTGATTTGAGCAACGATAAGTTTTACCATTCAACATTCTTCGAGAAAAATTTGAACGAGTTTTGATTTTCTGTCAAAAAATTTGTACCCAATCAGCAATCAGCTTGAAAGCTATAAAAATTCTTCTGCCTTTTGCATCTTCATGGTTCCGTGAATTTGGATTTTCAACATTAAGAGAGAAATTAAGTCTAAAAAACGAGAAAGAATTTTAAAACCTGACAATGAAATGCTAACTTGTCTGGCCGACTTTGAAACCGCATTTTAATTTAATTTGTTCAAGAAAACACACACTCAGCCCTCTCATTGAATAAATTTCCCCAAAAAAAAAAATTTCTTTGATTTTTATATTATATAACTTTTAGATTTTTGATGTGAAACACTTCTATGGGGGCGACTAGCAAAAATTATTACGTTACATGATTACAATGTTCGGCAATATTGTGGAGGTTATAATAACGAATATAGGTCGTACACGATTGAAATGTTAGGCCAAGTTGTGGAGGTTTTTATGGGGATTATTTTCGTCGAAGACCCAATAGTTCTATCTCCCACCACTTCGGCGCTATATTAAAAAAAAGCTTCTGTTTCACTTCTACAGTGTGGCATACTTCCGTTTCTTTCTTTCTTTCTTTCTTCACACCTGAATGTGTGCTGCTAAAGAATTCCAGATATTTTTAGTGCGCTCTGTCAACCGAAAAAGGTTCAGAAACACTACTTTAAAGTGATAAATACTGAGGTGGACTGCTATTTATTAGCTCTAATATGAATGACAGTAATTTTATTTGAAATGAAGGCAAAGAGTTAAGGCGATATTTCCAAAATATATGTATTTTATCAACAATCCGAATGAACATATTACTAAAAAAATACAATAACTAATTTCGAGATCACTAAATATTGCTGTTGTGTGCGTGTGTGATCATCAATTTCTTATTCACAAAAAAAAATAATCTCCTAATTAAAAATAATAATCAATAATAAAAAAATAAACAAAAAAGTAATTAAATATATTAAATCGTTGTTCTGGTTGTTGTTGTTATAATTTCGCTCTCACATTTTTAATCATCCAACGATAATGATTTACTTTTATCATGACTTGAATAACTCACCAATGTTCCAGCATGATTTGGTTTCAATTCTAGCGGATTAACATCGAGCTTTTCATGTTGTATTGTTGTATCTGGTTCAATAACTAATGCACCGTGTGGACCACGTGTTAAATGTCCATGACCAGATACAATATCACCAATATGATGTTGCTGATGATGATGTTGATGCTGATGATGTTGTTGTTGATGATGTTGTTGATGATGATGATAATGTTTTGTATGATGATGTTGTTGTTTAATATTATCATCAATATCAACTAGAACATTATCATTTGTATGATGCTGATGATTATGTGGTGATTGGTGATTACTATCAATATCTAATTTTGTTGTAAATTTTTCATTATTTATAATTGCACTATCATTATTATTTGTTGATGATATTGCTGTTGTTGTCGTTGTTGTTGTTGTTGTTGTCGATGATTGTTGAATATTATCATCAATTTGTTGTTCTTTTAATAAACCCATACCAAAATGATTACCTTTTAAATGTCCATGATTTAAATGTACACCATCTAGCCCATCACCAATTTCATCAATATTATCATCAACATTTTGTTGTTTTTGTTGTTGTTGTTTTGTTGTTTCTTCAAATTTTGTTAACGCCTCACGTAAACGTTGTACATCTAATTCAACATTTTCCGAATTTAAACTTTCAACAAAATCATGAATTATTTTATCATTGATTTTATTATCGATTGTTGTTGTTGTTGATGATGATGTTGGTGAATTTATATTTGTATTTGTTTGTATAACACGTAATAAATCCATTAATTCATTTTTATCCAATTGTGAGTTATTCTCTTGTATATTTTTTAATAGTTTTATTAATTTATGATTCATAATCGTTTTAAAGGTTGTCACATGTTCACTATCAACAATTGAATTTGTTTCATTACGTGTATTTATGATATTCAATAAATCTGGTACATCATCATATGTTGTTGTTAATAGTTCATCATCAATAATATCATCATCATTGCCATCATTATCATCATCATCATCGCCTGTTGCATTATTATTATTTAGATTATAATTATTTAATATATTATTATTATTATTATTATTATTATTATTTAACATGGATGATGTTGTTTCAATACTATTAATACCGCCATTACCAATTATATTATTATTATTATCATTACGATTCTTTTCACATGATGAACATGAACAATTATTGATAATTTGTACACGTTTTATTAATTGCGGTGGTGTTTCATTACAATTTTTGGCACACTCAAGCGTTACCTAAGGTAAAAAAAGAGAATAACATTAAGAGTGATTGTTAGAGGAGAGGCAAAAATAAATTATATTTTGATTTGCGAATGAGTTTTTACGATTTTATTTTGATATAAATCCACGTTTACTAAGGTATTCAATAATTTCTCAGCCTCGACAAGAAAAACACTGTTTTTGTAAATGAAATATATTTTATCATTCAGTATAATTTCCCTGAACTCTTCAATACACTTGTTCCAACGATTCTCCAATTTAAGGATTCCATACTTGAAATGAAAATCCCGTAGGTCTCCAAAATACGCCTCTACAGCTGCTATGTGACCTATTTTAGCTTCTTGTTTCGATTCAGGATCATGATGGTGAACCCAAGTCTCATCCATAATAATGAATCGACGAACGAAATCAATTTTATCCTTCTTAAAACGGTCCAAATATTGTTAAGAAAGTCGCATTCGAATGTGTTTTTGTTCCATTGTTAGCGAATACGGCACCCATTTTGCACAAAGCTTTTTGAAACCTATAAAACTTCACCTACTGTGTGATGTACTGATCTATGTGAGATGCCTATGGTGTTAGCTATCTCATCTACAGTCACTCTTCGATCTTTCAAAACAATATTCTGTATTTTTGTATGTTTTCTGTTGTTGATACACTTTTGGGACTATCTTCGAGTGGATCATCTTCGAGGCTTGTATGACCAGATTTAAAAAGGGCAGCCCATTTTTTCACAATGGAAAGTAAAGGTGATGCATCCTTATATATTTCTGACAATTTTGGATGAATTTCTGTAGGTGGTAAACCACCCAAAACAAAGAATTTAATCAATGCACGATATTAAATTTTTTCCATGTTAAAAAAATTCAATGACACGACAACTTCTAAGCAAAGATTATTTTGTATTTTATTTAACAATATCTGGTACTAATTTGATTGAACGTACAATATTTTCATTTCTTTCAAAGTATCCTCCTATCTGAAGCTATAACTTTCGCCCATTTTTCAGGTTTATTTACGGATTCCCTATCTGAAGAAATCCAGGTCTTGGAAGCAATCCAATAATTAACCCATGATATATTTCCATAAGAATGAAAGTGCTACTCAGAAAGAGTGAATTACATGGACCGGTATAAATTTTAATCTAAAGAAGCTATGTATGTCTGTTGGGGTAACACT
This sequence comes from Xylophagus ater, assembly GCA_963422695.1. Lineage (NCBI taxonomy): Eukaryota > Metazoa > Arthropoda > Insecta > Diptera > Xylophagidae > Xylophagus > Xylophagus ater. The sequence goes on from OY730480.1 coordinate 61,699,055, forward strand.
TCCCAGTTCTGTCCTTCTAAGCAGTTTTTAACCGGTTGAACAACATTCTGGTCTGGAATTGTCATGTTGAAAAATTAATTTGCTGTGTTCATTCATCAATTGTGCTCGTTTTCTTCTGATACAGCTCGTTTCAAATGCATTAATTCATTCTCGGTAGACAACGCCAGTATTAGTTAGTTAGGCGATTTTAGGAACTCATAATAGATTACACCTATCAGACCAAATCAAATACAGAGCATACAACCTTATTGGAATGAATATTTCGTTTTGGCGTTGACGGTACTGATTGGCCAGACTTTACTTATGCTTTTCTGAGTTTAGGATTTTCGACATAGATCCAATTTTCATCTTCAGTAGCAATTCGATGCAAAAAAACCCTTTCTTTGTTGTCTTTGAAGCAATAAAGTAAACCTTCCCGCAAATGCTGTTTATTTGGCATGCAATCTTCCATTTTCAATCGAATAAAAAACAATGTTTTTTACACTTTAACCAAATGTCATAGAGTATACGTTTTGAAGCTTGTCATAAGACTTTTGAAATACATGTAATGCCGGTTCATACGTATTACATATAGCATGACTTACGTCATGTAATATAAAATCGTAAAAACTGATTCGCAAACCCAATAGTTTTTAAAGGAAAAAAAAACTTACATGTTGCCATGTTGTATCTGATGGCTGACAACTATCACAGTATGGTACAATCACCTTCATTTATTTTGTAAAAGAGAGAAAAAAATTTTTACATTAATATATATAAGTCAATCAAGTTCAGTTCGAGATCCATAAACTATGAAATTCGTAATGATAGAACTAAATTTATCTATATTCTATGCAGCATCTTTTGGTTCGTTTTTGAACTAGCGGTTATTTCGCCACTCATAGCTAATATCATCTGTCAAGTGGCAGCAATTCAGTATTACAATTCCCGGTGAACGAAATGAGTCGATATACGTTTGATTGAACGTTGGAAAACTTAATTCCAATTTATTTTAAAACGAACTAAAAGTTGCCGCACCCTATATATAGGAGTAAAAAATCAGTGAATCGATTCAGTTCATTTGATTCATTTTGTTCTTTTAACTTTTTTCGGTATAAATGTATGTTCACGCGAGAGCAATGTTTTCGAGCTACTCTACTTATATGTATATTGGTTTGGAAACATAAAAAAAACCTGTAACGTGAGATAATTTCAACGGTTCTTATATTTGTCTGTGCATTTAAATCTTATCTGTTATACTTAAAGTGACCAGACGTACTGATTCATTCAGTACAGGTACTGATTTTCATGACTATGTACTGATTTAAAATTTGTACTGAATATTGTACTGATTTTGAAAATATTTCTAAATATGATATTAAAATTCTGTCAATTAAGTTGAGTTAAGTATGTAAAAAATTCTAATGTAGACGCGCTGCTTGAGTGGCAGCACCGTGTTTCAACACTAATCTAAACATAGACAATGTGCGTTACGAAATCTGATCTGTATTTCTTTTATCGTAAAATATTCTCATATAAAATGTTTGTAGGAAAGACTTGCTGATTGGTATTAGAACTTGATATCTTTTTAGTTTTTTATGTTATTTTTTTAATTTTATATGTAATAATTAATATAAATATATTAAACAATTTAATTTTGTTGTTCTATTTCATTAGTAGCCCAAAATAAAAAATGTACTCAATTTGTCCTCAAAAAATCTGGTCACTTTAGTTATATTGCTAGAGCGTAGAGTGTGTAGAAATCTAATAAGCAGGGTAGGCATTCTGTATAGTGATAGGAGATTGTCGCTCGTCGCTTGTTGCTTTTTGGCATTCTGTAACGTGATATCGTCGTCAATATCGCCGCATATTGATGAATTTGAAGCGACAGCTCAAACCCTGTCATTTTCATATAATTTTATAAGTTGATGTCTGTGTTTTTGGCAATTTTTTATTTTATTTTATTTTTATATCTTTTCTTTTTAAGTGTAAGTAAATTAATTTAATAATATTACTTAAAACATTAAAAATTTTTGTTTTTTTTTGAATAATATTTTAATTGTTAATGTTCGTTGCATATGCAGGAAAAATTAAAGATTTGTAATGCATCTATTATCATAAGACTTTTATTTTTTAATAAAAAAGAAAGTATTAATAAATACATTTCCATACAACGCAATATTTCTTTTGACGAACAGAAATTTTTTGCTTTTCACAGAACATTTTCGAAAACGAAAGTGATCGCCCTACGTAATGCCGAAATATGCGGTGACCTCTTTCAAATTGGTCATAAACGACAATCACCTGTCACTGTACAGAATGCCAGTCCAGAGTTTTTATACTGCAGTATGAGTAAAGTACCCAAAGCTAGTTAAGCAATCAGAATAAAGAAAAAAAGACAAGTTGCAATAAGTGCAAAAGAGCACGGGCGAATTTCAAAGGCGAAAATCTATCAAGAAGAGGGAGAATGAAATTTTTTTTAAAAAAAGCACATGGCATGACAATTTATTCACTCATTGAGACGCTCTAGTTGGATCTCGTCCCCGAACCAGTTAGTACTTCTAATGAAACTCAGTACCGTAATTAGGTCGAAATTAGCTAAAAACCCCTCCTTAATACAGAGTGCACACACGATCAGTGTAGCAAATCTTATTCTGGAAAAGACCGGACATTCATACAACAAGTGTTTCTGCCAATGCCTTCCAGATATCTCATCAGGCCAGCACATAGAAGATAATGACGTATAACCTTTAAGTGTGTGGAAAAGAGAAACGATTATAAGGCACAAAGTTCAAAAGAGAGAAACAAGCTTCTAATGGAAATTACAATTAGAAATGTGTTACTTTATTTTAACTTTCATGCTTTATCTAGAGAAGGCATTGTGGTTCTGCTGACTGATTTTTAAACTCCACAATTCTTACAATGCTGATGTGGCCTACCAATATGTACTATAAGAGACCTTCTTTATGTACAAAACAAAGTTCAATATGAATTATGAACTCTGAATCGAATCTGTTCGTTTTGAACGCGGAATCATTTGCACAAATCTTTAAACTATCATTTTCTCTGTCTCTTATTCACATTTATAATACTCAGGGCCGAATTTCCCATTAGGCAACTTAGGCTACAGCCTAGGGGCCCGCGCCACAAAAGGGCCCGTACCACAAAAAAAATACTTTATTTCTGTAGTACAAATTTATAAATATTTCTGAAATTATATGGAACTGTTCTATAAGTTAATGTCAAATCGTCGGAATCTTTACGACAGGGTTAGAAATATCGGAACTCTTTAAAAAGTGACATCAAATTCCAAATTATGTGTTAATAAAAGGGGAATTTGAAGTGAAAATTATTTAAAATATGTTGTAAAGAAAAAAGAATAGTTTTGTTACAGATTCCGAATACCAATTTGGGCATTTATATAAATTTGCTTAAATAATTCTTTGTATGGAAAGTTGCAGCGTTGGTACTGGCAGAAAACAATTTAGAAATATAGGTGTTTTGCGCTGGGCATTTACTCAATCTTGTAGTGCAGGCTGCTGCCGAGTGTTGTCTGAATGCTGTAAGCTTTTTGACTTCTTGGAAGAACTTTACTTACATTTTACAGCCTCAACAAACAGATACAAAATTTTAACAGATTGCTTGAAAAAAGCCAAAACTGACGAACCCATTCTCGTGCCTAAAAGAACAACAACTCCATGTTAGAAGACAGCCCAACGTTTTGGCTTTGCTCAGCATGGAAAGTGATATTTTAAAACAACTAATATCCTAGACAGATCTCCGATTTCAATGATCATTATTGCCCAATCGGTCAAGAAAACTGGATAATGACCTTTATTTACGTAATAATGATCAATTTTAAGTATCTATTTCAAGCATCATTATTTTCTTAATTATCAAATGAAATTGTGAAGAGGTCCTAAATATTTGCCTCGCGCTGTTTACAGGGTCATCTACATTTGAACATTTTAAAAATTTCATCCGGTTTTGACATGTTTTCTTCTTTCACATAACCTTAAAATGAGAGAAAATTCTTTTTATTCCAAATATTTCTAGAAATTTTGTTAAAAAAAAAAATTAGCTTCATTGAATAATTAATAAACATGGTGTAATGAAATTTAAAAAATGTATGAAATTTTGGAATGACAAGAATAATGATCATTGTGAAAAAAAGATGATATGTCATCCGAAAGTATCATTAAATAATAATTATTGTAATTAAAATCGGGGATCCATCTAAAGCATAACTTATGAAGATATTATAAGTAGTTTCATGAGTGTGAAGTGTAGGCGCAAACCAATTAGTCAGTAAGATTATTTGACAATAATTTCAAGTCTGCTCGTTTCGGAAAGTATTGTATTTGAGTTACTAATAAAATTTGTGTGTTTGTTAAATTCCTTTTTTGATTTTATGGAGATTTGTATTCAAAAAAACCATCCCCGGTAGGGCCCGCACCACAGGTTCAGCCTAGGGGTCCAGATGTCCTAAATGCTGCCCTGATCATACTATATATATATGTACATCATTTCTTACCTCTCCTGGATCAGATGGTTCAGTATGCGGTATCGAATAGCTGAAACATGTTCCAACACAAACATTATTATCAATTTCTTGTGATTTACATCCGGGATAACTGATCACCTGTTTGATTGGTAACGTTTTACACCAGGAATGTTTATCTGGATATAAAACGATATTGTGAACCTGATTTTGTTGTTGTTTTTTTTTTTTGGTAAAACAAAAAGATATTAATGTTTTAAAATTAAGAACAATTTCAATTTTCTTTTTTTGTGGTTCTTGTACTTACTTTATGTTCACGGTGTGCACCTTGGATTGGATGTGATCCATAATAATTAAATATTATTAAAAATTTTACTAGAAAAATTTGATTCTTCATTTTCCCTTCGTTCTTTTTTCACAAAATTAATTCTTAATTTTTTAGTATTATTAATTTTTGTAAACAAAATATTTCTTTTGGGGAAAACTTTTTCACCGTTTTTCTTCACTTTTTAGCTTTTCTTTTAAGATACTTGTTCTTCTTATGAATTTACTTCTGGTTTTTTTTTCTTTTTTTTGCAAAATATAGTTTTATATTTTAATATTTAAGAAAAATTCACATTAATTTACACACCTCAACACACACACACCTTCATATTTCTACAAATAGGCGCAATATTTATATATAAAAGAAGTTTTTTTTAAGAAGAAGAAAAATAAATTAGTAACAATCAATCGCGATATATAAAAAAACTAATATTTAATAATAATAATAATAAATAATAATAATAAAAAAAAATAATTAGGCAAATACACGACATAAAAAAAACATTGTCACACACACAAATACAACTACAAACAGAGAAAAAAAAAGAATTATATTATTAATAAAAAAACAAAAAAAAAGAAATTATATATATAAAACAAGTTAATGCGGTTGGCGAAAAGCGAAAAAAAAACAAAATCTTGTAACGTTTTTCTTGTTGATTTTGCACACTGTTGTTTTTCTTTTTCTTTTTTTTCTTCTTCATAACTTCGTCGAATCAAGTTCCCCTGCTCAACACACGATATCGCGACGCACCACATTAGAGATTGTGTGTTTCTTAAGATTTTACCATTCAAAAGACGAAGACGAAGACGAAAATGACGAAGAAGAAGAAGAAGAACTGTTGTACCACAAACCAAATAAGAAATTGTTCAAAGTATTTGTAATAATGGGTGATTCATTTAGGAAGTAATTTTTCAAAAGTACAATTCAATTTTATCAGGTTATCTTTATTATCAAATAAAAGAACCATTCTTGACATATATTTTTTAAAGATTATTTCTTTCAAATGTTTCGCCGTAACATGGTTCATTCTGAAGTTCCAATTTTCGATAATGCGTCCGAACATTTCAAGTGGTATTTGGCTAATAACGCGAATAATGTTGGCTTCCCATTCCTAAATCGTACCCACCTTATCCATGTAGACGAAGGTTGTTCAACCCGCGGCCCGCGGGCCGCATGCGGCCCAAGGCAAATATCAATGCGGCCCGAAAATATTTAAAGTTATTGAAGCATGTCCATTTTTCTGAGGAACAATTTGTGTGTTGTGAGCGCTGTCGTGCTAAAGCTGGCAAGTGACAAACAACAGAAACAGGAACAGAACAGAATCCCCTTTCGTTCTGTAGTAAATTCTATTTCTGCTTGCGTTGCTCGCTCAGCCACACTGTTCTGTTGTTTGTCACCTGGCGGCTTCAATGATATTAAATTAATTTCATGTTCTGTTTTTATAATGAAAAAATTTATAAACAAATAAATTTTAAATTAGTTAAACATGAAAACTGTATATTTGACGTTTCTTTTCGCTCGACAGCTATAGTAATATACTTGTGGCCCAAAACACCATATCTTCTTCGAATGTGGCCCAGGGAAACAAAAAGGTTGGACACCCTTGATGTAGACTTTCAGACTTTCACCAAAAAACATACGATAATGAGAGTTTCCAGTTAAGGCACGTCTGCAAGCGTCACCTTATTAATACTATTTGTTAAAATGAATCGGTGTGATATTAAATTTCATGTATTTACAGTCTTTTTTACAAATACTATTAAAAACGAGGCGTGCTTTGTAGTGGTGCAAACGTCTCATCAATTTATATAGAAATGATTACATGTACTTTCACATAGCCCGAAAAGAAAAAGTCTAGAGGTAGATATTACATGATCTAGGCGACCAATTCGTCGATCCGAAAAGCGAAATTAACTGTTCACCGAATTGTTCTCGCAATAATAAAGCCATGGTTTCACGGGCTGTTTGGCAAGTAGCACCGTCTTGTTATTAGTACCAAATTTCCTGGAGATCATGGGATTCAATTTGAGGCAGCAAATAGTCCGGGCGCCATTGACGGTCATTCTAATTTTTGAACAAACATGAACCGATGATTGTACCAGCTCATATAAACCACACCAAACCGTGCGTATCTCTGGATGTAAACGGCAGCTCCTGATACTCTTCGGTTTGTTTATCAACTGAAATACTGTATTTTTGCCTATTGACGTATCTATTTAGCCAGAAATGGACCTCATCGCTAGACAAAATTCTGCGATAAAACAGGGAATCATCATTAAGCTCACAACTTTACAATTCGGAGATGATATGCGGGTGTAAGCCTGTCCATGATGAAATGTCAAACAATACTGAACAAAAATATCATGACAGGTTAACACGACTCACGCGTCATCTGGCTAAAAATCCATAGACAAACAAGTATCCTAAATGAATCACCCTTTATAAAAAAAAAAAAAACAGCCAACAACAGCTAACAAGCAGAAAAGGTGAAAATTAAAATATTACAAATAAAATAAAAAAATTAAAAAAAACTACGCAATAAGAAAAAAAGGAGGGGTCCGCGCGCGCGATCCCGTGATTTGAAATCTTAAGCTTTGTTTATATAAGCTCTCAGTTTTTATCACCTATCTTCCTCCTACAAAAGCACCATTTTCTCATAGTTTTCTATCATTAAAACCGCTATTATATACCTTAGTAGCTATTAATGAGTTCTTATTTAGCTATTATTTAGCATTAATACATGTTTTTTTCGTTGTCTTATTGATTGACCCATGTGATAAGCGGTGGATCTTTTCACTCCTAATGTATAGGGTGTTTTTTTTTAGCAGTCTAGAACTTTCAAATGAAATAAAACATATAAAATCGTGGTAGGTGCCGAATTTGTGCTCCAATTTTTGGAGCAGCTGAGGCTATAACGCGGCCAATGTTGGATTAACAAATTGTTAATCGTCTCTGTTTTATCGGAGAAAATAATCCAAAAGTGTTAAGTCCGTTTCACAGGTCCATTACGTGAAATTATGCGTTCATCGAATGTTTACTTCAATACAGCGATTGAGGCACGCGAACTAAACCATGATTTTCGAAATAAATTTGCACACGTTGCAAGCGTACTTCTCTGACTTAAGTCTATTCATGGTGAAATGGCAAACCAAACCGAGCAGCTGCAAAATAGCTACCGCTGCGAAAAAGTGTTGCCAATTTGAAAAGGAAACCTTTAAAAAAAAACCTCACCCGTTATAAACATTTCAATGTTCTTCCCATAATATATCCTGTATTTAGTCCTTGCGCGGTACACATTGAATCGGGCCCAGCAAATAACGTGTTATGGTGGATAGCTATAACCACACGAGAAATTCCGAGTGAATATTTTTGGAGGCATCAGCACAAAATAGCAAAACGTCGCGATCCCCAGGTATAACCGAAAACTTTAAATTAAAAACACCCCAAGATTTTTTCAGAAAATTTTACTTTGAAGTTTTCAACCAATTAATTGCGTCACTGAAATGTCGATTCGAAAATGATTCCACGCAATTTCTCAAAGCGTTGGAGCGATTCGTTATGGGTTAGCTCGCAAATATCGATGTTATTGTAAAAATTTATAAACATGACTTGGACGGAAAAAGGTTCCTTAGCAATAGGGACATGTTTTTACAACTTTTGAAAAGAAAACGAGCAGGCGAAAAACTTGAGGAAAGTTGTAGATTTTTTGCAAAAAATACGAATGAACTAGAGTTCGTGCGCTTTGTTCATCTGCTGATCATGATTCCAGGGTCATCCTGATCGAACAAATGAAGTTTTTCTATTCTCCGTCGAGTCAAAACGTATTTAAGAGCAACAATGTTGCAGGATCAGCTCAATAATAACATGTTTTTTTCTGATATAACCAACAAACTCAATTTGGACAAACTGTTAAATGAGTTTATTTCGCAAAATGTAAAGCGCAACTCAATTCTTGCAGTGCGCGATTAAGTGTTTATGCCGAATGAGCCCGTTCAACTACCCACTCGGACCAAACATGATCTGTCGGGCCTACATTGAACCTTTTTTTTAATCTCCTTGTTTTTATACTTAATCGCCCGTATTCGACGGTACTGGAGCTGTTTAATGTGGCTTGCACTACTAACTCATGCACAGTGGACTGATAAAATAACAAATTCAAACTAAGAATAAATGAACATTTTTTTCGCTTTTTTTCAATCCGATCTTGGATTCAAACCGACGATCATGGACTACTTCGTAATACTGTCCCCAGACCTAGGTTGCGTGTTCGCACGTACTGGGTATACACGGGCCCTATATGCAAGAATCATTTTAATAACAGATAATATACTCGTAAAATTCGTACTCAGAAAGCGTACAGGTACGTATACTAAGCATCTTGAAACATCATATGTTTAAATGTACAAAACACTATCCGATGGGATTTTATGAAAATTCTGCCTTTAGCGGACACTATCATGAGAGATTAATACGAAAGTATATACTCTTTTTCTTTTTTACTTTACCGACAAAACGAATGGTTAGTGTATGTAAAAGTATTACATTCGTGCGAAAACCTAACTTTTTCTCTAAAAGGGGTAGAAAGATATGAAAATAAGTAGAAAATCCGTTTCATCAAAATAATTAGCTCCATGCCCTTCAGTTCGTCCGTCCGTCCGCTTCTTTAAATCGTTAATAAAATTTAAACGGCCGGTCCGATTGTCATGAAACTTTCACAATTTGTGTATTGCATCGAATGCTAGATGATATTAGTTGATTTTGGGCGAAATTTATATATGGCAACACTAAAACAACAAAATTTTCTAAGTGCCGTACAGAACAAACCACTGAATGCATTTCGACAATTATAATTCATACTGTTTATGTAATTGACCCTAACTTCGAACTGATTAGTTTTGTTGGCCACATTCGCCTGTGGGAGCACTGGCTAAGAACACTTTTTGCCCAAATATAGCCTATTTTTACACTCACTGTACAACCAAAACTACGTGTTCAATTTTGATTAAATTTACACAGTTTGTGTATTAAGGCCCAACTCAGATGTGATTAAATTTTCAACGATATTCACTTATGGTAACACTAATTCAGAAAACTGTTTATAAAAATATTTGTGTATTCAAAATTTGTGTGGTCCTAATTCAATGAAATTCTGACAGTTTATACAACTTATCTAAAACCAGTTGAATTTTTCGTCAGAATTTGATTATGGCAACACTTTTCGTTTGTTTGTATATTTCATGAAAGTCAAACTACTCGACCGAATTCGGTGAAATTCACATAGTTGCCAATAATCTTGCCTTAAGTCCGGCTATTGGCAATTATGCTAATTTATGGGAAATTTTGCATCAAATTCTAATGGAGACGAGGCGAATGCGAAGCATTCAGTGATATTGTCGATAAAGTTCCATAATGGTTAGGCCAGAATAGAGAAAAGTGATTGCTTTCCTGATTTTCGTTTTCTTTATAAAATTGTTTTTGAATGAAATCAGTTTTACTATACATGTTGGCCTGGTCCCGTCTTTAAAGTTATTAATCAACTTAACCAACTGAACACATTTTAATACAAAAAAAAACGTCATAACTATTTAGCCTTCATTATAAAATAAATAAAATTACTGTTTTGGTTTTGTTGTGAATTTCTAACTACACCCATATCCCTCGATTTACACATGATACTTGTTTTACACGATTTCACTTTTACACGGTGGAACCAGTTCTCTTGTTTTCCCATAAACTCTTTACTTCATTTTACACGGTTATTATGAACGTATCCACGATATTTCTTTATGTTCGTTGATTTGATTTACACACGGTAGTCCCGTGAACGTATCCATCGTGTAATACGAGGGATGGGTGTATTTCAAAATAACGTTCTCTATTTCTTATTACTATTATTATTATTATTATTAATATTTTTCTTATAATATATCGTTTATTTAATATATGAAAAAACTATGATCCAAAAAGGAAAAACTGTCACCATTTATGTTGTTTTAATAAAGATTAAAATTTTTAACTGAGATCATATCAATTGAATATCGTTAATTTATTTAATTCAATATGTTTTTTCTTTACTCTCTTGTCTCTTGTCTTCTGTCCAGGCGCGGCTCTACTTTAGGGGCTGATGAAGCTAAGCCCCATCAAAACAAAACTATAAAACTATGGAAATTTTTCCAGTTAAAATTAATTTTAAAAAGCTATTGAAAAATTAAAATATAAACGAAAGATATATTACTATATATATATTACACGAAAAGCTCTGATATATTATACAATTTAAATACAAAAGTAAATTAAATAAAAACCATTTCTTTGCTTTTCTATTTAAGAAGAAACGAATCGAAAACCTCACTAGCTTAAACCACATATAATCATTTCTATATAAATTTACGAGACGTTTGCAGCGCTGCAAAGCTCTCCTCGTTTTTAATAGTATTTGTAAAAAAGACTGTAAACACATGCAATTTTATATCACACAGAGTCATTTTAACAAATACTATTAATAATGAGGCGCTTGTAGCGTGCTTAAACTGGAAACTCTCATTATTGTATGGTTTTTGTTTAAACACACAAAAACCATAAGATCGAATAATTGAAAATCTTGAAGAGAAGAACAAAATCATAAGCAATATGAATGCGAAAGAGGAATTTGTTCGTTTTAGTCCTGAAACAACAAAAAATAATTATACACTACAAACTCTTTTCTTTGTTTTGTTTTTCGGCTTATAAAATTTTGTGCATTTTAGGCTAATTTCAATCACACCCAAAAGAGATGATAAGTGGAGGTATTGGCTGCAGCACTACTAAGCGCTTAGTCAAAATTCTTAATCTAAGCAGTTAGAATTTTTTGAACTCCTGGGCTGCGTTCACTCACCAACTTAATGTAATTAAAAGCGACTAAAAGTTACACTTTTGCGTTCACTGGTCAACATTTTTCGACTACGATGACGTCATGACACCGACACTCTGTCGTTCACTCGATCACACCGGTGTAAAAAAAAGTAACTTTTTTCAACTAATGTCATAGGGTGTAGTTGTTAATTGTCATTTCTATTTCGTCAGTTTGATTTTGAATTCAAAACAATTTTTTGTGAATTCGCTATTTTTTTTTAATTATTTGGCAAAATTATAGAAAAATTATAGTTTTAGTAATAAGTTTATATTCCATTCGTTGAATTATATTCGAAAAAATTTTAAAATATGTTTTTTATATAAAAATTTGTTACTAAATTAAATATTAAAAACAAAAAGATTTCATGAAAGTAATTTTAATAATTACAGTACATTAATTTTCCTGTAAATGCGCATTTTCTCCAATTGACATTTCGAAATGACACTAATTGACTACGACTACGACTACGACCGTTCACTCGCAAACAACTTACATTTTTCGACACCGGCTTTTTTGACATTAACTTACACCGACTTTTTTTTACACCGGTGTGATCGAGTGAACGGAACCCTGGATGCGTTTTTTTTGCTTGAATTAAGCGAAAAATAATTGTAGTGGTGATTGTCTGTGCTAAACGTTAAATTAGTTTTATTTGAATAAATTTTAAAAATATATTTTTTTTAACGAAATAAGTGCCGAAAGTAAATAAAAATTGAAAATAAAGTGAAATACAAATTTTATAGGAAAGTGGAAAAGTTTTAACAAACTCATTCCAATTAAAATTGAATAATCCAGAAACAATTTTCAAAAATTCCTCTCAATTTATGCTTTGCACATATCATTTCTTAGCGTGAACAAAAATCTCAAATGCGCTCTTCGAGTTAGCAAAAAATGTTTATGCTGGAATTTTACTAAGTGCTTAAAGTTAGAATTGCATCCGCTTTAAGCGCTTCGAACTGCTGGATGCGCCCATTGTTTGACCTTTTGAGTGAATATCTCTATTATTATTAATCGCTCTTTATCTCTCAATTTTTACACAGATAATATAATAGTGTTTGAAACAGCATTCTCCAAATTATCAGCCGAGATTTTGCCAGTAAAAGATTTCAGTAAAATCCATCCGGGACTGTGGAGGAAGAAATATAATCGTAGGAGAAAAAGGTTACTCATATGTACTTTTAAATTGAATGTACCGATTAGAATAAAATTTGCAGAATAAATGCATGTCATCAGGGCACAGATTATCTGTGGGCACATTTGAAAAAATTATGCAGAAAAATTTTGAAATATTATTAGTATTGGCTATTTTTCGTCCCATTTCAGCTATAGGGCATAAAAAAACGTTCTATACGTTGCTGTATGTTGCGGTTATTGTTTTCGATGATGTTGGGTCTATACTTTCGTTGAAAAATATTTGTTGAACATTTCGTGTTCGTATAGACAAATATTTTCCATTTTTCGCCATAGAAAACGTAGTAATCGATTATGAACTTCTACCTTAAACTATCATTATAGACTTTTGGGAAACCAATCAGATAAAACTCGGTGACCACTTCGATTGCAGCACAGCACCTTTAGGATGAAGTAGAAACTTCCATAAATTTGTTTTACAATATCTGTGTTTTATTCATCGGGGTCAGCGCCTATTTTGAAAAAAAAACGATGTAGGTCTCGAGAAGAAAAAAAATTTTCTTTGAAAAAAATTAAACTTTTCGATCATTTTTTAAATAAATTATGCGTAAATCAAATAAATACTAGCAAATTCTCAAAAATCTTTATTGAATGATATTAAAAAATCATTTTTTCACGAATTTATGAGTGATTTTGACATTTAAATCCACAATATATGAGAAACGATGGCTGTGCCATCTCTTGCAAATTTAGGTAACTAAAATTTATCGGGGTCTCAAGCGCTGAACCCGATAAATATTTGGGTTATGTTGTTGTTGCTTTTACATGTTATGAAGCAGACCTTGACGCTGATTCCGATGAATAAAACACAGCTAATTTTAGAACATTCAATGACCTTTTTTAGGCTAATATTGAATTAGCCTCACCTCTGCAGATAGTCACGAGCCGCCACTGCGTTCTGTCGTTATAATATATGTTCTTTATGATTTTCATTTTTTTTTGTATTGTCGTCACATAATATGATATCATATCCATCTCACATTTAATCAACACGATCGTTCGTTACACTTCACTCTTCAATTCATTTCATCTTTTTTGTTGTTGTTGTTTTTTCACCTGAATATATAGTTAATGATCATGTCATTATAACTCCAACAACAACACCAACAACAATAACTAGAACTAACTATCTGCATCGCTTCTTTTGTAGATACTATATTTATATCCTATGGTAAGTACTACCAGAGGGTGGCATATTAGTTTTGTCACTACATTTGTAACACATCGAAATAATCATCATAGAAAGGTTTCAAGAGTATGGTTGTGTAGAGAATCAAAAATGATATGGATTTCTATATGTCCGTCCGTCCGTCCGTATATAAGACAACTCAAAAACGCGTTATCCGATTTTGATAAAATTTATAATGTGAGTTGGTTTTTTCTTAACAACTTGTTTTGGTATTGCATTCCAGCAAAATCGGCCCAGGGAGAACAAAGTTATAGAAAACAAACTAGAATGATCAGAAAGTATTGTCGTTATTTTGTTTGTGGTTTTTCGGATTTAATTTGAAAATGCATGAAGCAATTGTATACATTTTTTACATGAGGTGACTGCATAAATAGATGATACTTTGTTAAATCTCAGTGAAATTGGTCCAAAGATAGCGGAGAAAGAAATAGACGTATGGGAAATTAAGCCAGTTCATAAAGTTTTTCCGATGTACTTTAAAAACTAATACGCCGATTTCAATAGAATTTGCAAAAGATATTTATGCTATTAGGTCACAGCCTACCTGTGAATTACAATGAACTTGAAGGAGACGAAACAAAGTTATAGAGAAAAAACCATGAAGTATTAGTAGTTTTGGTGCATCTTTCGCAGAGTTAATTCAAAAAATCGGCTATAGGCCGATTTTACGTTACTAGATTTCTTAACGCCTTTCGGTAATAATAAGATTTACGCTCTTGGTGGTGACGGATTTTGACTTTACTCTCTCCCTCTTTCTCTTGCTTCAGTTTCCAGTTAAAATATTAACATTTCTTTTAAACAATTTAAAAAAGAAGAACGCAAATATGGGGCTTTTTGTTTCATCTTTTTTTTGGGTTATATAAGGGTAATTCATCGTGAAGTTTAAGAAAACATTTTGAAATAAAACACATAAAACTGCAAGGGATGATGAAAACTTTATTAAAAACCGCAATCGATATTTTTAAAGATTATGTCATTCAAATTTTGGCCGTAGCTACGCTTTAGATGTGGTCCATTCTATGCGTCCAATTTTGTACCACTTGTTCGAGCATTACGCCTGGAATCTGTCCAATAGCGTGAGTAATGTTTGCTTCCAAGGCATCAATCGTGAGTGGCTTATCCGCGTAGATTTTAGATTTCACGTAATCCCAAAGAAAATAATCCATATGTGTGATATCACACGATGTAGGCGGCCAATTCACCGATCCAAAACTTGAAATCAGGTGCTCGCCGAAATGATTTCTTAACATCTCCATTGTTTCACTCGCTGTACGGCTAGTAGCGCCGTCTCGTTGCAACCGAATATCACCGACATTACGGGTTGTTCAAGAGCCCATTCAATGAAAACACGCTGGTGTAAGCCTTTCCATGATGAAATGGTATTCACTACTGAGTCAAACTACAATGACAACTTCAGACTATTTGCGCATGATATGTAAAAAAACTCCCGATTGAAAATAGTACTGCACGATGAATCACCTGTTATAAAGAAGTGAAACCCAAAAATTTTAAAATTTTATAAATTCAATAAATCTATTTCTCCCATACTCCCTGTTCACCCAGTTACCTCATCACTACAAAAAATAAACGTATTAGGGTGGATGCAAAAAAAATGCAGGTTTTTAAAACTCAACTTCTTGTCAACTTTCTAGTTTATTATTTGAAGATTGTGAAGGTGGGCCAAGGTTTGACGCTTAGAAGGCGATTGTCCTACAATACCCGACCAAATAGGAGGTGAATTGTCCATACTCCGCAGGTGGTTGACTTGTTTATCAATGATTTAAGAAAACAAGATACGCACTAAAATGTGCCCAATATAAAGAGAAACTCTCACTTTCTCTATTCGACCAACACGGCCAAGTGAAAGTTCACGGCTTTCAAAATTATGGCAAAAGACAGCAAAAGAATTAAATTTTTTATGCCAATATTTATTTATGTATTCAACGTTTTGTTCTACAACATTTCTTCATCTTTCCTTCGAAATTTTTTAGGTTTCTCAGCCAAAAAAAAGATGGTTTTTAATGTCATCCAAAAAATTGAATTTCATGCCATTAGGAAAGTTTTGTAAAGACCTGAATAAGTGATATGATTTAAAGGTGTCAATGCCAGATGAAGCAGCGCATATCTTTTTTGTTGCCTTTCCGTGTAACAGAAAATCATCAAATGTCTAAAATGTACTTTGTTATCTTTCATCTTCAAAAGGATGCAAAAAATGGCAGGAATCAATTTGTCCCTATATTTTTTAAAGATACTTTAAAATGTCTTCTTTCAAAATATGTATACAAGTACGATGTTTTTAACAACATTAATATATATATATTGAGATAAGTTCGAACGTTATTTTCTGGAAATCGGCACTAAGTTTTCAGGCAACCCAATATATTTTGCAAACTAAATACACATACTTAAATTTTGTTTTGGGTGTTGTCATAAAGAATGGTCAATGCCTACTAAATCACACGGCTCATCTGCACAGTAAAGACGTCATTGATTGGGGACAACGAAACGTCAACAAATCGCGTTTGTCGATAAATTTTTTAATTTTGAAAATAAATTACATTTTAGAGTCGATCCTAAAATGGATTTGAATTTTGACAAATTTATTTTACGTTGAGATATAAATATTTCAACATCAAAATTATTGTCTATTGAGAATGAACATTTCACGCGAGGGCAAGGTTCAAAAGACATATTGAAAAAAAATGCTTTTCCAGAGTAGAATCTCAAAATCCAATCTCCGGAATTATACTTATCCATTTAGAAAATATCCTGTAGGACTTCATTGTATCAGCCTTGATTCACTTCTTGTTGATGTCATCGTTCCTCTTCTCCAATTCCCTCCGACGATTTTCCGGATCTTTTCTTTTTGTAACGGTTTTCGTCAAGTATTTGGGAAGATTTGGATAAATAGTTGGGATAGCGTCCAGTTTTAAGGTCCATTTTCGTGGGACAAGAAGGAAAATGTTTGATACCATCAGCCAATTTTAGCATATCAAATTTCACCAGAAAGTCGTCTGCAAAATGCTTTGAGCATATAACAGTGTTCTTAATTACTCTAAAGTTTTTTCGGGGGATATGTTTCAGCCAGGTTTTTCTCATATCTTCATTCCGTGGAAACTGAAACATATGGCATTCTGCTCCTTTCGCGTAAGTAGAAGGACATTCGGGAACACAACATACACGCATCTGCAAGATATTAGTAATTTTAAATATGTTTTTTTTTGTTTGTAGATAGATAATCATGGAAAATTATTTTCTGAAATATTTCATAAAATCTATTACCTTTGGAAATGCACTTCCTTAAACCATGCAAAAAAATTAAAATTACCCCACTTAGGCCGCGAAAAAGTCTATTCAAACTAATCCACATTGTCCAGCACAGATTCCGTTAGGTTTTCCTAAACATTCTTAAAATTTATATTGTGTTTTTACCTTTGGAAATGCATTTTAAGTTCGGTATTTTCAAATATCACCGGCAATAGAAAATTTTCAATTTTCAATTTTATTCTAAAAGCTGAAGTTTTTTACAATTTACAGAAATATCACTCTTACCTTGTTATATTTTCACTTCACTCACGTTAATTTTATCAAAATTAATTAATATTTATATTGACATTAATATGTCTTTAACCTGGGGTCGTGAAAAAAAACGTGTGACGAAAACGCATTATGAAACGCATGCAACACATTTTGAAATTAATATGAAAAAAAACGCATTAAGAAAACGTTGAGTTTTCTTGATGCGTTTTACATTAATATGGCTTTAGCCTGGGCGTGTGAAAAAAACGCATTGGGAAAACGTAATACCATGTTTCCAGCTCCCTAAAATCTCGTGATTTCGACAAAGAGATTTCGAAGTGTTTCCATCTCCCTACGAGATTTCATTTAACGTTTATAATTTTGAAAACTAGAGAAAAAAATGAATTTTGATTGGAAATATTCCAAAAAATAATTCTTTTAGAGCATATTGAAAAATTTATATATGTTTTTGTGTCAAAGGAGACAAAATTCATGTTTGTTAAAATATTCCAAAAAAAAAAAAAACAAATTCAAATACAGGGAAAAGGCGCGCAATTCAAATTATTAAAAAGGGTCGACCATTTGCCAATTTTGATACAGGCTGAATAGCGCGGAATAAGTTTGCAGGGTTGACACAAACATTTTAGGAATCTCGAGATTTTGAAATCCTCTATTTGTATGGGAAATCTAGTAGATTTGGATGTAGATTTGGCGAAATCTAGCAAAATCTCGAGATTTGAGGGAGATGGAAACATGGTATAACTCATTTTTTCTTCTCCTTTGTATGACTTTCTAACACATTTTTTCTTGAATTTGTAAAGTTTAATTTCTCTTCTCTTCTGGCAGAACGATATTTACACAACATTTGTATTTTTTTTAATTCAAGTAAAAATTTCTGAGTCATTTTTTTTCGGAGTAATTAATAATTATTTAATTTAGAAAAACTTAAGTTTTTCATATTTCCTAATTTTCTTTTTTGTTTTTTTTTTATTAAAAAAATTTTCTTACGAAAGTGTGGTGGATTTTCACCAAATAGAGTTGTTTGAAGAACCATGTATTTTATTACTACCTTACACTGAACAAAAACAAATCAATAGCCTACCAACAAAAGACATATTGGTGCCTGTTCTGATATCCGACGTTACGTTAGTTTTATTCGATATTACTCACTTGCTGCTCGATATTACATTTTTGGTGTTCTGGAATACGCAACGTTTCATTTCAGTTCAACGCGTAGCAACGCATTCGATTTTTGATGTTCTGATATTCGCCGGGAACTCGATTTTCAGGTTAAATTACTCACTTCAGTTTTCGCGCGTTCGAATGAATATTTTTGTATGAATTTCCTTTATTTCTAAACCCACCCACACTATGCACCATAATATCAACTTTCAATCCCATTTTGGGCCCGAAATGGCTTTTATGAAGGATATACATGCTCAGTAAATAAAATTCATTCATAAAAAAAATATTTTTTTTTTCATTTTTAAATTTTTTAATGATTAGTGAATGAAACAAATATTTAAAAAATATAATTTATATTTTGAAATAAACATTGCTGAAAGATATATGAAATTTATTTGATTAATGACAAAAGCTTTATTTTGTAAAGCATTCATTGATGAAATGACTTACAAAAAACACAACCAGCTGATTTTTGACATGCGATGATTGCCGTTTTTTAAAATGGGAAACGTAGTTTTCCAGAACACTGATCGCGTTGCGAATCGAATCGAACGCGTTACGTTTATTCACCTAACGCCGTAAAACAGAACAAGGGTGAATATCTCTAGTTAATATAACTCTTTGCTTCTTATGCTCGCGCTTAACTGGGCCCCATTTTTAATACCCCCGTAGCAACAGAAATAGAATTGAAACGTTTTTGTTCAGGAAATTTGGTTTGGGAATTTTAAAATGGTATAAGGAAAAGGAAATTTCCCTAAATATCATTTAGTATCAGGAAAAACAGAGAGAATATTTCCCTATTCTATACTTTTGTGTGGGTTTCTTCACTCTTCAAAATAATTTCTCAAGGCATTTAAAGGAAATTTTACTAGTAGAATTTTTGATTCTCAGGTGAAATAGAGAGCAAACAAGTAGTACTAATTACCCCATCGCTTATCCATACAGCACTGGTACTATACTACTAAATGAGAAAACGTCATTGCCTCGTACATTTAGACCAAGGGTGTCCAACCTTTTTGTTTCCCTGGGCCGTATTGTGGAAGAAGACATGGTGTTTTGGGCCACAAGTATATTACTATGTACAAATCCATATCATAAAATGAATGTGATATCTGGCATTGAAGTTGAGAAACTAAATCGCCAATATCTGGTTCGATTGACGTGCTTGCAATTCTCAGGCAGTTCTCAAAGTGTTTATCCAACATGTTGGTTCTAATTTTACACTTATGTTAGTATGTTTCATTCTTCACTTAAGCCATCAGGTGACAAACAACAGAAGAGTGTAGCTAAGCGAGCAACGCAAACAGAAAGAGAATTTACTACATAGCGAAAGAGCTTTCTGTTCTGGTCCTGTTTCTGTTGTTTGTCACTTGGCAGCAAACACAAAAAACATTCCTCAGAAAAATGGACATGCTTCAGTAATTTTAAATATTTTCGGGCCGCATTGATACTTGCCTTGAGCCACATGCGGCCCGCGGGCCGCGGGTTGAACAGCCTTGATTTAGACCATTCCAATGCCATTCACACTGCCCATCTGTATAAGCTCTTTTTAGTAATGACGTCATTGATTTGTGGATAGATTTTTGACATTTCGCGCCGAAATTTTGTTTCTATTGAACACAATTTGTGTTGATTTGTATCGAAAAAATGGAACGAGTATCTCCCTTATGGGGGAAAAACGTGAGAGCATTAATCACCCTTGTTCTGTTTTACGGCGTTAGGTGAGTAAACGTAACGCGTTCGATTCGATTTCTAACGCGATCAGTGTTCTGGAAAACTACGTTTCCCATTTAAAAAAACGGCAATCATCGCATGTCAAAAATCAGCTGGTTGTGTTTTTTGTAAGTCATTTCATCAATAAATGTTTTACAAAATAAAGTTCTTGTCCTTATTAAAATAAATTTCATATATTTTTCAGCAATGTTTATTTCAAAATATAAATTATATATTTTTGTAACATTTTTTCCATTCACTAATCATTAAAAAATTTAAAAATGAAAAAAAAAAAACATTTTCTTTTATGAATATTTCCTTCATAAAAGCCATTTTCGGGCCCAAAATGAGATTAAAATTGATATTATGGTGCATAGTGTGGGTGGGTTTAGAAATAAAGGAAATTCATACAAAAATATTCATTCGCAAACTGAAGTGAGTAATTTAACCTGAAAATCGAGTTCCCGGCGAATATCAGAACATCAAAAATCGAATGCGTTGCTACGCGTTGAACTGAAATGAAACGTTGCGTATTCCAGAACACCAAAAATGTAATATCGAGCAGCAAGTGAGTAATATCGAATAAAACTAACGTAACGTCGGATATCAGAGCAGGCACCATTAATTTTCCGTCTCACGTGGTTCGACGGAGGGGAATATAAGGCCCGCCGCACACTTGAACTAAACTATGCGGACGAACCTCGCTGTAGTTACATCGCTTAGCTGGACCCGCTCACCCCGTTGCACACGATAGTTTTAGTGAATTCATGCCATCAGTTCTATTTGAGACATCAGAAGCATATAATGTGCGAACACAATATCAATGAATTATTACTAGACCTAGATTCCGAATCAGGTTTGCCTGAAGAGGAATTTGAACAAGACATTTTATTGAGTTTTGTTGAAAGGAAAGGGAAAAGAAGCGTTCGGATTTCACCATTTATGATGAAACTATGGCTGTGTTTGTTTATTCATTCCGAAATAGGAATAGAATAGAGAGAATAATTTGTAGTTTATCCGGAATTATCCGAAATGGAATGAATAAAAAAACAAAAGAGGAATAAATGGAATAAATCATTTTTGACAGGGCGCAAAAAAATAATTTTTAAAATTTTTCAATATTATTTTTGTTTAACTCCATGTCTCCTGGCGACCACTTAACTATTATATCAGAACCTTGCATATTAAAATAAAACAATAAATAGACATTTTTTAACTCTTCTTAATTTAATAACTAATAAAAATATAAAAAACATCTTAACAGCTTTACTTACTCGTACTGCTTTGCTCGGCCATTTTTAAAATTTACAAACAAAAAGAATATGTATGTTTTGTTTATTCCATTTATTCTTTTTATACTACGTCGCGAGGTAGTACATAAAGAATACGTTCGGAATATTCCGGAATGAATAAAAAAACAGAAATCGGATAACTCGGAACGTTCCGAATGAATAAAAAAACAGTTTTTCTTGTATAAAGGAATATTGCGAATGTTCGGAATGTTCGGAATGAATAAACAAACACAGCCTATATGTAATATGTCGAATTTCATACTATTTTGCCCGATTGAACCGATCCCGAGTTCTTTAAATACTTGCGGTTAAGGGAGCAATTTGAGGAAATTCATAACTTAATAAAAAATGATATTGAAGGTCGAAACACTGTATAATGCCGCTGGGAGCTGTTGACGGCCGCCGTTGAAAATTACTCTTCTTATGGCAGAACCGTGTGAGTGGTTTCGTTCACGCTGTTCAACAGCTCATCGGCGACTGTTAACAGCTAGCTGTTGCCATTCGACTGATTTTGAACCAGTCTAACGGCGCTGTCGAAGCTGTTCGTCTGAATAGAATTGAAGTGAATAGATTTTTAATTGGGTTTTTTACAGAATTTGAAATGTTTTTAATTAAATCTTCTTTTTCAATTTGTAATATATGTAATATATATTCAGTTCAGTCTAAAATATTCACCAGATGTATTTAAATGACCATTTATAAGTAGATTAAAGCATCCTTCTTCTTCACGGGATTTAAAATACTATTTATACGCTGCTATTTATACAATAGTAATAAATTTCGAAATTCTTCTTCTTCCTCCTGTTCAATTAATAATATTTTCAAGAAATCCATAATTATTTTATATTTAATTCCACACTTAGATTTGACATTCACCAGCTGTTAAACGGCTGCAACCAAAGCAGTTAATGGCGCTGCTCAACCGCTGCCGACGATAGCCGCTGTCGACATGCACCGTCAACAGCTCCCAGCGAAACCGTACCTTAAGTTAGTTACTTCGTTTACATGATCGGATTGAAGTCGACTTCATATATATATCGTGCATGTATACCCAGATCGACTTCAAATCGACTTGAGTCAATCCGATCACAAACATTTTTCTGATCGACTTGAAATTTGCATGTAAACCCAGATCGACTTCAAATCGAATTGAAAATTTAAAATGGAGTATGAACATAACATAAAAAAGAAAAATTTGTTTGTCAGCATCTATGAAATTGACGTTGGTTTCAAGTCGATTTCAAGTCAATCTTTCAATCCGGTAAAGATAAAAAACTCGGGTTGAATTTCAAGTCGATCTCAAATCAATTTTGAAATCGCCATGTAAACGAAGTAAGTGTCAGCGAAGCTCGTTCGCGTAGTTGAGACCTGAACCACAGTATTAATATACAAAAGCAGGGGAACAAGATGTGAAAACTGACAAAAAAAGCAAAAAAAGCGAGGTCCCTCGCTTTTTTTGCTTTTTTTTGTATAATTATGTTGTATGTTGCATGTTATATTGTTTCCGCCCCTATTTTAAAATACAAAGAATGTGTGGTTTTTCTCAGTAAAAGCCATATAAATTCAACCCGCCATCTTTCTAGCTACCTGTCATTTTTTTTTAGATTACATTATATTAGTGGAACAGAGATGAATATGAATTTAGCTTTAATAAACAGTCCTAACATTTATGTAAATAATAATTCATACAGGCACTAACATTTAAAATATTTGAAAAATGCATAACAAAAAATTTTTTCTACTTAAAAAAAACCCACGTGCTTATCAAAAATCGTGTCGAAGCTTATTCTTACAGGCACCAACGCTTGAAAAAACTTTGGCGCAGCTTCTTTGTGCAGGTAAAAACTTTGGCCAAATCATTTCGCGCTTAAAAAGCACGTGGTGTTTGTTTACAAAATCTGAGTTAAAACATAAAGTAATTTAAAATCGGCCTATAGCCGATTTTTTGAAGCCCTATGGAAGAAATGGGAGAGAAAAATTGTGAAAACTAACAATATATCAAGGTTTTTCTTCATAACTTTGTTTGCCCTTGTCAAAATTTTCTCTAATTTGTAAGTAACTCAGATCCTGGTAGCATAAGTCTAATTTGCAAATTGCATTCAAATCGGTGCATTAGTTCTGAAAATACATTAAAAAAATTTTCTGAACAGGGTTATTTCTTCCTACGACTACTTCTTTCTCAACTATCCTTAGACCGATATCACTGAAATTTACAATGGTATGGTCTATTAATGTACTCAACCAATATAATTAATTTAAACAAAATTGCTTTACCAATTTTCCAATTAAACCCGAAAAACTATATAAAAAGAAACGACAAAACTTTATGGTCGCCCCTGTTTTTCCTTAATAACTTCGCTGCCCCTCAGTCGATTTTGCTGAAATGTAAAACCAAAACCACTATAGCAATAACCAAGTAGCATTCTAAATTTCATCAAAGTTGGATAACGCGTTTTTGAGCTATTTTGTCAACGGACGGACGGTAGTACCAAACATGGAGCATTAATATAGGGAATTTTTTTCAGAATTTTGGCTCATTTCCAAAACCCAATTACCCCAATTTGTTCTGCCAGAATTTCACAATTTTTTTTTCTAAGTATTCTATAAGATGTCACCTTTTCAGCGCGCTATAATATAACTTGATAGGATTAGAACTACTAAAGTTATACGATTCTAAAGCCAACTATTGGAAAAAAAACGCCACGAACTTTCTGCTTAAATGAATATTTTAAGGTTTTTCTCTCCATAACTTCGTTTCTTCATTCTCAAATTGGCCCAAATTCACAGGTAGGCTGGCGCCTAATAGTATAAACATGTTTCGTAAATTTGATTCAAATCCGTATATAACTTTTTAAAATACATTGGAAAAACTTTATGAACAGGCTTATTTTAGGCTACAACTATTTCTTTCTCCACTATCCTTGGACCGATTTGACTGAAAATTAATTCGGTATCGTCTATTTATGCAGTTAACCTACATAATTAATTTGAACAAAATCGATTCACAAATTTTCCAATTACATCCGAAAAACCATAACCAAAAAAACGACAAAACTTTCTGGTCGCCCTGGTTTTTCCTTTATAACTTTGCCCCCCGTGGATCGATTTGGCTCAAATGCAATACCAAACCAAGCTAAGGAACAAGCAACTCAAATTATAAATTTCATCAAAATTGGATAACGCGTTTTTGAGTTATCTTGTCTACGGACGGACGGACGGACGGACGGACGGACATTCATAAATCAATATAACTTTTGATTCCCTCCACAACCATACCCTTGAAATTTTTCTCCGATTATTATTTCTATGTGTTACACACTTAGTGACAAAACTAATATACCCTCTGGTAGTACCTACCATAGGGCATAAAAAGTTTTCGATTGCTTTCTTTGTTTCATTCTTTCTTTAGTCCAAAATTCATAAGATTATTATAAGACTATTTATCTCTCCCTTACTACAATTATCTTATAGGATGCACGATGTAAAATAAAATATATTTGGTTTATAGGTTACTTCTTTCTTTCTAATGAAAAATTTTAATTGTCTTTCCTTATTTTGTGCGGAATTTTTTGTTTCTGTCATTCTCAAAAGAAGTATTGGGAAGATCGCGTCTAATTTCTCTTTAGTTCCCAGTCAAATTACTGTGTGTTTATTATACTGAGCCTGGACTATATGAACGAGCTTTGTTCGTGTCACTCATGATCAGGCGACGTAGTTTCATTGCTTCGGTGAAGTGTGCGATGAGCAATGCAAATGCTGAATTTTTCACTTTCACTGAGGGGAAACTAAGGTAAATTATTATATCGTACTAGCGGCCCGTCTCGGCTTCGCACGGGTGGACATTTATTTTTTAAACATTTTGGTATAAACGTAGAGTAAATGTATCTTTTTGCAGGACTTTATTTACATTTTTGTACATTTTTATTTTATGGCTTAAGTAATTTAATTTTGTAGAATTTTGTGGAAATTTACGGAGATAGAGAGAGGGGGTAGTCTGGGGTCCCACCGGCGAGTCCGCTGAGAGTCTAAGCGCCTGGCGCCAGTCTGGAGACTATAGAGGTCCTACAATGGATCTAGTAATAAATATAGCTTATGTTACTCAGGGATAATGTAGCATTCTAATGGTGAAAGAATTTTTGAAATCGGTCCAGTAGTTTTTGAGTTAATTCGTTACAAACATACAAAAATACAAATCTTTCTTCTTTATAATATTAGGTTAGATCAGAGGTTGCCAAACTTTTTTGTCTCGTGGACCACTTGCCATGTTTTTCGGTTTTGGGTAGACCCCCTACTTACCCATATTAATTTTTTGCAAATTCATCAACATCAAATGAATCACCAATTTCGAAAAGGGCTCATGTCGGTTTTTTTAAAATGTACTTTTTTGCCGTTTTTTATCTTCACGTATAGACGCATGTTCCAGGAGAAACAGGGACTCATATTGTGTTTTCCAAAGTGGAAAAAAAGGCATGTCCTTCTGGAGATGAGACTTTTGGAAACTAATTCAAAACATCTAGCCTATGCGAACTATTTCAAGGTCAATTTTAATTTGTCATTTTGGAGACCGCAAGTTGAAGTGTGCTCAAAATACGAAGAAATTAATTAATAGTTAAGAAATTAATTACCAGTTCATAAAGGCATCCAAATTTTACTAAATCAAAGAAATCACTGAAAACTCTCAAGTGGTTGGTACCACTATTATGGGTTTGGAGTTTCATTATGTGCAGAATCTACCACTGCCAGTTTTGCCCGTCCAGGAAGTATTTTATTTCCGACAACTATGACAGCGGCGAAAAGAACTTTCTACTCCTACCACGAGGTTCAAGCCCTCAAATGACCCAACGAAGTCGTATCATGTTTAAATGATTATATTCGTAAAAACGTCGCTGAAGAAGTAACGGAGTTCCACTTGAACTGCGACGAATGTTTGGGACAAAACAAAACAATTAGTCAGTCGAAAGTTCAAAGTTTTCTTTATTTTCCGCAGAGGCTCGTACAATGATTGTGATAATGATGGTTTCTGATTAATAAACTGACCAGGGGTGGCTCTACTATATAGGCGAACTCGGCGGCCGCCTAGGGCGCTAAACTGTTGAGGGCGCCAAAAATACGGCACTTATAATTTTTTTTGTTCATTCGCATAGAAAATCTAAAAACAATTGATTGATCACAGATTTAACGTAAAACTTTCCAACGGAATTTAAACCAGAATTAATTCGCATTCGATTAAAAAAAAACAATTTTCATATGAAGGCCAAGACAATTTCATTCTGAACCCCCAGCAGAAATTTAAAGTGCATTTTTACTTGACAGTCCTTGATACTGCTATTAACTCCGTAGATTTGAGCAGATGCAAAATCTTGAGTCAATTTTTGGATTTATTTTGGACATTCATAGCCTACAAAATGTAATAACACAGCATCCGTATGCATCATGTACTAAGCTTGAGTCAGCACTAAGTCATTACGGCTCTAAAGACATCGAAGCAGTGGACTTATGAATTAAGTAAATTTACGTATCATTTTGCGCCAGTTGAGAATTTACTTGATTTGAGCACAATTGGATCATTTAATTTGAACAGTTAACCGATACTTTATTTTCTGTTATTAAGCAAAACTTTACTACATATATTGCTACATGCCTTTTACTTGATATAAATAAACATTTATTGTTATTAGTTACATTTTAAGATTAAAATTGGTAAGTATCTAGGAAATCCGTTCTACATTCCATTAAATAAAAGACTGAATCCTAGCGAATTTGGAATGAAGGCAGTAAATTTATAAAATATTGCAAAAATTCATTTTTCCTGAAATTTTTTCCCGGAAACCAAAAATCAGATATTTTCTGGAATTCTTTTTTCTAGAAAAAGAAAAATTCTAGGCTACCGCCCCCAATGAGATTCGAGAACCCGCGACTACTAAAGGTTACGAATCCCTTGCCTTATCCCACTCCAAACACTCGTATTGGAATGACTTTATAAAATGTCCTATATATATATGGTATTATATTACAGTGTTAGGGCTGGGTGCTACCAATGGAGGGATATCTGGTTCGACTCCCCTTGACTGCACCTTTTTTTGCAAAAATTTATTCAATTTTGCAAAAATTCATTTTTCCGGAAATATTTCCCGGAGGAAATCGGAAAAAATTCAGGAAAACATTTTTTAAATTATTTTTCCAGAAAAAACCATTTTGGCCGGCCCGCTCTAATATGCAAACCCTGAACTACCGGGGCTAATGACTCCAACGCTTTACCACCACTCCAAGCACCCTTATAGGCAGCATTTTATAAAATGTCCTGTATATAAATATAAAAGAAATACATACAAGGGAATTATTGTATTATACCATACTCGTATAGTGGATGTTTTTTATACAAGAAAATTCATATGAGGTTTTATAAAATGTATGCAAAGATTTGGAGGAAAGTTTTTTTGAACATTTACTGTTACTTAGTAATTGTGCCTTGAATTAAGTAAAAAAAGCATGGGATTATTACTTTAGGGATTAATCTTTCTTTACTGAAAATCAGTTCGAACATTTTACTTATATATAGAAAAGATTCCTATATTTAATAAAACGAATAATGAATCCGAACATAGTTTACTTGATTGCAGTAAATGACAGTCAGTAAATGGTTTGCTTAATTATAGCAAATTATTTCTTTCCGTGAATCTATTTCAACACGCATTCAACAGAGTTCGAAAGATGTCCTATATTTTATTTGTAAAAAAAAGCTGTTAGATATTTATCCAAATCTTTTTATCACCTTTAGAATATTTTTAACGCTACCTGTTACAGTAGCAAGCAGTGAAAGAAGTTTTTTCAAACTGAAGTTAAGAAAAACTTATCTTCGGTCAACAATGGCTCAAGAACGGCTTGTAGGGAACAATCTCAATCGAAGATGATATAGCCCTAATATACCTACAAAAAAAAATTAAGAATTGGAAAATTTAAGTTTTTTTAATGAATTCTTTTTTCAATTTTTATATACTTTTTTTAATTACAAATAATTATATTTACTTTATTTTTGCTCATGCTTTATAAACTACAACTAATAGAACAATTTCATGGAGCAAGATTTTTTTAAAAATTTGTATTCCTTGTACAGGGAGGGCGCAACAAAAAATTTGCCTAGGGCGCGGGGTTTTAAAAAGCCACCCCTGAAACTGACTATCTTATGATAAACATTCTTTATTTGCCATTTTATTACTAAAACCACCTGCGTTCTTCAATCAATTTGGAAAAGGGCTCATCTCGGAAAATCTAACAGCTGTTTTTTTCGAGACTCTTGTAATAAAGAAAACCTTTTCCGTAAGTTATGACGCAGTCCAATGGTTAGCAGTTTCAAAAAAATTTGCCGTTTTAAATTCCATATAGTTTGACAGAAATTCAGTTTTTTCTGTCTCCTGAACAATTTGAAAAAACCAACATGAGCCCTTTTCGAAATTGGTGATTCAAATGTATTTTTGACAGCTGATATAGTGCTACTCACTTTGAAAGAGCTAAAAGTGAGTATACCACCCCAAGATCATAAATATTATGTAAGATACTATGCAACGTTGTAAATAGTATATTGGAATAGACAAGAATTTCTACTGAACTTATGTGTGTAACATGATGATATCGGTATATCATTATGTGCAAATTTTTACAAGTTCAAATTGTATGGCGACCACAAAGCGGAGGGCAACCACTTACTAAACCGTAGTAGTGTGTAATTCTTAAACAGTTTCATATATCACAAAATATACCTAATAACTTAAATTTTAATATAGCGTGATTCATTCTTTACTTTTTTTTTAAATAAAAATAAAACACTTAGGCCCGGTTTGTTCACTCTTGATCAAATCTGTGATTAGGTAATCACAGATTTTGCTTAATCCATGATTATGAATCTGTGGTTAATAAAATGCGTTTGTTCACTTTTTTTTCACCTTGATTACCAAACCATAGATTCTTCCATTTTTCCAGTGATTTTCCAATGTTTTCCAATGCATCTGTCAAATTTTAATCCATGATCAATTTAAATTTTTGAATTTTTAAATAATTGATTTCGGTAATTATTTAAAATGTTTTTATTATTTATTAATTATTTTGAGTAAACTTAATATAAATTTGAATTTGTGTAATAAAATTGTTTACATATTTCATAAAATGTTCATGATATAGTTTTTGCATGACACAAGGAGACAAAAATCTTTTTTAATTGAGCGCATTATTCTCTAAATTCATTTTCTAAACACATTCATGGGCAGCAAATCTGGATAATATGTGAAAAGTATACAAAAGGGATTTCGAACCCAAAAATCCGTGTTGAATGATTAATGACTTGTTAGAATTGGCGATTTGTTGAATATCGCGAAATTGTTTCTGATTTATTTATTTTGGTTATTCTTATTGATTAGACAATATGAATCTAATTTTATGAATTTAATAGTACTTATTTAAAACAATAAAAAAAAATTAAATTAACTTAAAAAATTTTCAATCATATCATCGGTATTTTAACAATAATTTGTCGAAAATTCAATATCAAGTCGAATTTTCGAGGCTTCGTATAGAAAGGACATAATTAATAATAATAATTGCACTCCATTTCTTGCTATTTTATTATTATTAATTTTGTATCACTCAATATTTACACTGCATGTTGTTATATGAATGTCAAAATGCAATGTCAAAATACAATGTCAAAAGTAAAACGCAGTGTGAAAACCAAGCATGAACAAACGAAATTCCAGTAAATCATGGGTTAAATGGCGTTAATCATGGAAAATCGGCTGATTAACGAAATCATGGATTAACTAACCAAATCATGGATTCTCTGATTAAAATTTTGGTGAACAAACGCAATCTATGATTAACCACTGGAATAATCATGGATTAAAGTTGATCAAGAGTGAACAAACCGGGCCTTAGAATTGAATGCAAATATCAAATCTTTATTATCAACTTTAAGCACATAGTATGGCAATTAATGTTTGAAAATAATTTCCTTCAAATGTTGGAGGGCACTACGTTTCAGCTCGGGCAGTCTGGTGGTCCAATTTTCGATCACTCTTTCAAGCATTTCGACCGGAATCTCATGAATGACACGTGTAATGTTCGCTTCCAATGCTTCAATTGTCACTGGTTTATCGGCAAAGGCTTTTGACTTTACATAGCCCCAAAGAAAAAAGTCCAAAGGTGTGATATCGCACGATCTTGGTGGCCAATTCACTGGGCCAAAACGTGAAATTAATTGCTCACCAAAATGATTTTGCAATAAATCCATTGTAACACGGGCTGTATGGTACCAAAAAGTCCGTTATCGTGGCACGATAGCGCTCACCATTGACGGTAACGTAGCCGCCGGCCGCATTTTTGAAGAAATACGGACCGATGATGCCCCCGGCCCATAAACCACACCAAACTGTTGTTTTCAATGGATGTAATGGTAGCTCTTGAAACTCTTGTGGATGCTCATCATCCAAAATACGGCAATTTTGCTTATTAACGTAGCCATTAAGCCAGAAATGAGCCTCATCACTGAACAAAATTTGGCTTGAAAATTCCGGATTTTCTTCGATGCGTTCAAGCGCCCATTCAGCAAACAAACGACGAATGTAAGTCTTGACATGATGAATTGCCATACAATACTGAACAAAAGTGACAAATCAAAATGACACTAGTCACGCGTGAGCTGTCAAAAAAACCCTATTGAAAAAAAGTAAGTTTTAATCACACGTTATAATTCTTCTTCACATTTCAAGAACATTCATGTTTTGAAAATTTTTACTTCATAGGTACTTTTTTAATTTATGTAGAATGTTATAATGTTATATGGCTTTATATTATAAGATAGTATTACCACACGACTCCATTGGACTTATTTCAAGACATATATTCAGTCGGACTGAAAAAAAGTCCAATGGAAACTCTAAAAATTGGACATAAATTCAGTCGGGCATAAAGTCCGACATAAACATAGACTTTTTTGAGGAAGACTTTTTTCAAGACTTATTTTTGACGTATTGAAATTAAAAATGGTAACAATGAATTGAATGCATACGAAAGTATGTAATTGCAATAGGTTTTTCTCGATATTTAAAATATTTTTAATTTCTAGACTTTTTTTTTATAAAAAATTAATTTGGCGCCTACGACAACAATAAAATGTTTACAATTTAGTGAATTTCATTTAAAAATAAATTTGGTTTAAAATTCGTATCATTTTATGGAAAAAATACGAGAAATATTCATAATGATCATGGGATGAATTTTAGAAAGAATCTTTATGCATTTTTCTGAGAAATTTTGATATCTTGAGTCTACTTTCTACTAATTACAATTCAACAATTTTATTTCAAAATAATTTTTTTATGAAAAAATTTTAGAAATATTAATGATTTTAGTTGGATCCTTGTTTTTATAAAAAAAAAAACATTAATTCCTGTCAACCGTAACGCATTTTTAGTTGAAACAATATATATAAAATATTTTTATAATAAATTTCTACAGCAAAAATTGCATTGTTTCTTCGTCAATGGCATTTTTACAAATAAAATGTCAGGACATTAACTGCCCACCTACAAATTTAATGTCTTCAAAATGGCGCCCGTAGACTGAAATTAAGTCTTGAAATAAGTCCAATGGAGTCGTGGGGTTATGTAAGTAAATAGGTACTATCTGTGTATGGGGATTATTTCATTCATGGAATGCCAAAATTATTGTCACGACCTGCTTATATGAGATCCACTAATGTTGACCCCCATTTTCGTTTTATGGACCCCCAAATTTTTTTATCGCTGACATGGACCCCATGCAGGTCGTAATCGACCCTTGGGGGTCGATATAGACCAGTTGGGAATCACTGGGTTAAATTAAGGCCAATCTCCACACAGCCGACATCCTACTCTGACGAGAAAAATCAGTAAACTAGAAAGAGGTGGACTTTTGCAATTTTCGCTAGGATTGATCGAATAAAAACATTAGAATCTCCCACACAATCTAGAAAAATTGGTAGTGTGCGACGGTATCGTGTGTGATTATTGTGAGAGTATGCACCCGCATATGAAGTGCCATATAAATCAGATAAACATGTTCATCTGTTTTTGAGGGGAATCATCTGCGGATCAAAAATCAGTTGGGTAAATGAGAAATGCAGAAGCCGACAAAATTTGTAAGATGATTGTTTTCTCCCTTTCTGTTAAACCAATGTTTGTATAGTATTATCCCATATACTTGCATCAGAAGTAGGATGTCGGCCATAGAGTTATATTAACTAGAGATATTAATTTTCTGTTTCACGTGGGCCGATGGAGGGAAATATGAAACTTGGGTTTATTTCAAAGTGTAACTATAATAAAGTCTGGAAACTTCCTATCCTCACCGTACCGCCGTTTTTCAAATTTTGCCTGTTCTTTCTCAAACAATTTTCTATCGACTGCTGACATAGATAGAACTAAAAATTGTACGTATGGGTGAAAGAGACACATTATTGGTAATTTTAAAATGTAAACAATGAAACACAGGCAGAAATTAATATACAAATGCACACATACGTATGTATGTAAAATTTGTGCCCAAACTTAAGATTCCGGGATCAATTTACAAGATTCCATCTGATTTTTAAGAACATTTCATTCTCTCTCTTGCTGATGGATTTTGCCTATGAAAAATATATGTACTCTTGCGTATTCTTTCCCCGTTTGTGCTTTTTCTGGCTACTTCGCTAGCTTTCCGGGCTTTATTATTAATTACACTTTGGTTTATTTGTATGGAAAATAAAAACAACGCAAATTTTAAATGCTAATTGAGGGGAAACCAAGTTAAATTATAATATCGTATTGGTTGAGCGGCGAGTCGTTATCTCTGAAACTTGGAAAACTAGGGCTTCTATCGCTTGGAGTAAGCGAGCGAGAAGATAAAATAGTCACCATTTCTCCTCCATAATTTTGTATGAAAACGAGGGAAATGAAATTTCCAGTTAATGTATCTCTATGATAAGAAGCTTTGACAAATCGAAAAAAAAGAGTCCTTTTAAAGCTTGTTTCATTTTGTTTCGAGTGAAGAAAAGAAAATTTGGATTTAATTAAGATAGAAAAAGGAAAACTATCTCGAAGTGAATTAATTTAATAAGAAAAAGAACAGAAAAGATAAATCCAAAAAAAAGAAAATATTAAAAGAAGAAATCAAAAAAAAAAAATTAGTAAAAAAAGAGAATTAAGTGAAAATCTTGTGGAATGTCGAATCAATTAGAACATGTACCCCAATTAATGGAAATAACAGGTTTGTTCCCAAATTAAAATTAAATTATAGAAAAAACCAAAAAATTTAATTTCACTTTTTTCCACCATTTGAAAAAAAACGCAGGACTTAATCGTGCTGAAGCCGAAAGTATTCTTGAATTGAACGATTTCAATTTAGAACAAGCAATTAATTATTATTTAGAAAATGGTCTAGATTATGGCATTTCTGCTGCTGCCACGTCATCATCATCATCAACGCATCATAAAATATCAGAATTAGATGTTTGCGATGGAAGTTCATCATCAACTTTACCACAACATCTTCCGTCATCATCGTCAATTCGAACTTTATCATCTACTACAATCAGTGGTGGTGGCAGCGATAATAGAAATTTAGCTTTTGCTGTTGTTGGTGGAGGTGGCCCTACTACTACTGCTGTGGCTGTTGGTGGTATTGCTGATGTTATTCCTCCATCAAATCAAATAACAACACAAAATACAAATCAAATATCAGAATTTGATGTTTGCGATGGAAGTTCATCAGCAATTTTACCACAACGACTTCAGTCATCATCCTCAATGCGAGCTTTATCATCTACTACAACTAGTGGTGGTGGTGGTGGTGTTGGTGATGTTGGCAGTAGTAATGAAAGTTTAGCTTTTGCTGTTGTTGGTGGCGGTGGCCCTACTACTACTGTTGTGGCTGTTGGTGGTATTGCTGATGTTATTCCTCCATCAAATCAAATAACAACGCAAAATACAAATCAAATATCAGAATTTGATGTTTGCGCTGGAAGTTCATCAGCAACTGTACCACAGCAACTTCAGTCATCATCCTCAATGCGAGCTTTATCATCTACTACAACTAGTGGTGGTGGTGGTGGTGTTGGTGATGTTGGCAGTAGTAATGAAAGTTTAGCTTTTGCTGTTGTTGGTGGCTGTGGCCCTACTACTACTGCTGTTGCTGTTGGTGGTATTGCTGGTGTTATTCCTCCATCAAATCAAGTAGCAACAACAACACAAAATGTTAGCCGACAAAGAACAGCAACAATATCAACAACAACATCAAATCAAATTCTTCAAAGAACAACAAATTCTCATATAAATCCGTATTATAATGATGGATTTAATGGTAGACGAGTTATTGAAATGGCAACAATACCAGATGGTAATTATTATTATAATAACTACAACACCAACAGCAACAGCAACAACAACAACAACAACAACAACAACAATAATAATAATAATAATAATAATAATAATAATAATAATAACAACAATAATAATAACAATAATAGAAATAACAATCAAAATAATAATAGAAATAATGATAATAATAATGATGATAATATTCGTGTACGAATACCATCAAGACGTGAACAACTATTGTTACGGTATCGATTAGCAGGACCATTTGTCACCGTTCGAAGTAACCATACATGGCATCCATAAAACTATCAAAATGCGTCAGTATAGGTGCAAGTAAACATGCATTTACTCATTGAGTTCGAAACACATGTTTTACTTATTCGGAGATTACGCTGTCATTTTTTGTTTATTTATTTATACTTTTTCAACCTAAAACTATTTGTTTATCTTTAAAATTATTTTATTTAGTTTAGTGCTAAATAGTACTAAAGTAAAATATAATTTAATTGAAAATTAATCATTTTAAAAAACAGCGCGGGATAGAAGTGACATTTCTTTGGCAGTCGTATAAAAGAGAGAGCACGAGAAATAGGGAGAATATTCTAGAAGGAATATAGTATGTGAAAGGTTTATATTATAAAAATAAGATTTCGAATTTAAATTCAATATCGGTAAGATATAGAACTATTTTATCTTCGAAGGAAAGAATGTTCATAAAAGCCTACACAACTTCGCTGAACATTGCAATCAACTACAGCACCAACGTGGTGGGAGATAGAACTATTTTACCTTGGGCAGGAATAATCCCCACTTTGCCTAACATTGCAATCGTGTATGACCTCTATATAAAAAGTTCTAAAATTTGTATCGACTACAGCACCATTGCGGTGTGAGGTAGAACTATTTGGTCTTCGACGGAAATAATCCTTATTAAAACTCACAATATAACTGAACATTGCAATCATATATGACGTTCATATAATAATATTTTTGTAACGCAAAGTTTCGTGGCTAAAAACCGTGGTAGAATGTTGCATAAAAAAGTGACGGCCTTGAAAAATCACTCGAATGCGGCCAAAGAAATTTTAATTCAAAAAAAATTTTTTTAATTTCAAATTAACAAAATCTTTCATACAATTTACTAACGGAAAAGTACTGCCTAGGTCGAGAGGACGTCAGGAAATTGCTCACAAAAAAATTCCCGGCTGTAAAAATAACTTCCTTTTCGAAATGAAATTTTGGAAGTTGGGAATACTCTTTTAAAATTTAGGGAAATTTTTCAAAAATGGTGAGAAATGGCAATATAATCGCTATCCAGATGAAGATAATTTTTGTTTTCGTTAACGTCTTATACCAGTATTTATGGTTCGTCCATTAGGAAATTTACCCGTGAAGCTGAATTACAAGAGCAACAATTGAATGTTTATTTAAATATTAATAATAATAATAACAACAATTTATATGTTTATATTATTTCCATGGGTTTGCTACATATATATACCATGTTAAATTTCAGTGAAATCGGTCCAAAGATTGCGGAGAAAGAAATAGCCGTACAGCAAAAAAGCCCGTTCATAAAGTTTTTTCGATGTATTTTCAATAAAGAGTTCGATTTCATTTTGAATATTTTTGACTAAAGAATCTTTCGAAAATTCAGCCATGGAATCGTCTTCTAACGTCCCAAATGCGCGAATAAATTTTCTAATTTTGAAAGTAAATTGCAGTTTAGAGTCGGTCCTAAAATCGGGCGCAGCTCTACCTTAGGGGCTAATGGGGCTAAGCCCCACCTAGCAAATCTACCGAACAACTGAAAGTTTTCAGTTAAAATTTATTTTAAAAATATACAATATTTGAAAATTCAAACATAAACGAAAAGCTATATATTGTATATATATATATTATATTAACTTAAATACAAAAATAAATTAAATGAAAACCTTTGCTTTATTTTCTTATTTAAAAAAAAAACGAAAAAAAAAATCTCGCTAGCGTAAACACAAACAGCAAAACATCATTGAAAATAAACACAAAATCTCACTAGCTTAAACACAAAAACACCAACAGAATCGGATATTTCTATGAGCTTGAACAGAAGAAAAAATCGTACGAAAAAGGGCTACAACAAATAAATGCCGAATGCAACAACAAAATCATTATACACTACACATTTTTTTCTTCTTCTCTTTTTTGTCTATTAAAATTTCATACATTTTGGGCAAATTTAAATCAGCCCCAAAGAGATGATTAGTGGAAGTATTGTTTGCGTAAGAAAGTATTCAGTTCAAGTTTTGACCATTTTAATGCATATCTTCATATTTATATCTCTCTTTATTCTCTCTGTTTGGAAATCTAACTCTCAATTTTTACACAGATGATATGATAATATTTCAAACACCATTATCAAAACTAAGAACCGAGATTTTGCCATTTTTGAATGAAATTGATAATTTTTTTAAATTTTTGAATGCTTTAGATAAAAAATTTGTAATTTATTTTGATACCTTACTTTATAATGAAAGCATAGATATAAAAAAATGTTAATTATTTAATAGATTTCAATGAATTTAATTTAAATTTCTTTGCACAAAATTTTCATATAGAATTAAGATTTTGAAATTTTCAATTATTTATTAAAATTTCCGGTGAAGTATTTTAAATTATTTACTAAAATTATTTGGAAACTCAATATTTAATAAATTTTTTTATTCCTCTGAAAATCCAAATATCAATGTGAGTTTCTTATTCCTCGATTTGGTTTTGCATTGCAACAGAAAATTTCAGTAAAATCTGTAGAGTGCTACACCTTATGTTATTTTTGGTTGGAATTTGGTTAGTAAGTAGGCATTTGAAATTAAAACTACTTAATTGTAAATTTCATATTTTTGATTAAATTAAAATAGTAACCTTTGAAAAATGTAAAAAATAAAAGAATTGTAAAAATGTTTTAGAAAAATATAGAATCTCGGCTAGAGAGGTTAACTTAGTAAAATTCTTTTTATTAATTTCAAGTTGGGAAATATCTTCCCACATTGGTGACCCCGATAAGAATCCGTTAATTTTAAAAAAGCTCTTTCGTGTAAAAGTCTTAATTTTTCTCGATCTTTTTTGTTTTTTTTTTACGGCAAAATTAATCTAGTGAAAAGTGAATTTATATCGGAATAAATCGATTTTCACACTGAAAAAAGAGACTTTGACGCCATTTTTTTTTTTTTTTTTTTTTGAGAAATATATATTTGATTCTTGTATTGCTAGCTAATTTGAAAATTACAAGAATTAGTTTTTAAAGAATTACGCAATATTTTGTTCCCTAAACAGAAATTTTCAACTCTCTATATGTGTTACATTTAATGACATTAGTACGGTTTCGCGTGTGTATTTAAATTTGTGTGAACAAAACTGAAATATAATATTTATATTTATAATATAATATTGGAAAGAAAATTTTTTGTGAACCAAAGTGTGAAAATTTATAGAAACAGAAACATTGAACTTTTTGTGCTAATTTAGTAAAGAAATTAAAAATATGTCAACCGAACCAAGTAAGGAAGCTGTTGAGATTACTCGCATTGCTGTGAAAGTACCACCATTTTGGGAGGAATCTCCTGAGATCTGGTTTGCACAGGTGGAGAGTCAATTTTCAAATTCAGGAATTACAACAGATGTTTCAAAATTTAATACAGTGGTGGCAGCCATTGAGAGTAGGATACTCACTCAGGTTAGTGAAGCAATTTTAACCCCTCCTGTTGAAAATAAGTATCAGAATCTAAAAAGACAGATAATAGAAAGATTTTCGGAATCAGAACAAAGGAAGCTTAAAAGACTGCTTTCTGAAATAGAGTTGGGCGACCGTACACCCACACAATTACTGAATGAAATGAGAAAGTTAGGTGGCAATAAGGTAGGAATGGAGCTATTGAAGGCGATTTGGTTAAAGTGTTTGCCACTCCAAGCAAGAACAATTTTGTCAGTTAGTGATCTCGACTTAAAGGCTTTAGCAACATTAGCTGACAGGATTGTCGAAGTTGCAGACATTTCTAGCATCAGCAATCAACCCATTCCAGCACAATCAACTAATGCTGTTTCAACTGTACAAGATCCTTCAATAGCTGATCTAAAGAAGGATGTTGAATCATTAACAACCTTAGTTCGGGAACTGTCATCTCAAATTCGTGCGAGAAGCAATTCACGACGCCGAACTACAACTCAATTTAATAATCCAACAAACAATGCAACTAATGAAGCAACCAACCGTCCATTATGCTGGTATCACTATAAGTTTGGACAGAATGCCACTAAGTGTAACCAGCCTTGTTCATTTTTACAAGAATCAAAAAACTAAATAACTTGCAGATGGTGAATCGACTTTATATTACCGAGAAAAAATTTGGAAGACGATTCTTAGTCGATACTGGCGCTGACATTTCCGCCATTCCACCATCTGCAAAACAAAAAACACAGCAAATTGCATCACAATTTTCTTTTCCAATAGATTTGTATGCGGCCAATGGTACTCGCATAAAAACCTACGGACAGCAGACAATCAATGTTGATCTGGGATTACGACGAAATTTTCAATGGACTTTCATAGTAGCTGACGTTAATATACCAATTCTGGGTGCAGATTTTCTCCGGAATTATGATTTATTAGTCGACATTAAACGTAATAAGCTAATTGACGCTAAGACGCAGCTTGCATTACAATGTAAAGTAATATCCGTTGCTACCGTCGATGCGTTAAAGATGTATAATTCTCGAAATAAATTCGAAGTATTACTGGCTGAATTTCCAGAAATTACAACATTGAATCCTGATACACTATCAGCTAAATCGTCTAAAATTTCACATTTTATTGAAACGAAAGGCCCACCTGTTTTTGCTAGACCACGAAGATTACCGCCAGATAAGCTAAAAGCAGCCCAAGAGGAATTCCGGCATTTACTTAAGAAGGGTATTTGTCAAGCTTCTAGTTCCTGTTGGGCCAGTCCATTACATTTAGTTACAAAACCTGATGGCTCATTTCGTCCATGTGGTGATTATAGAAGACTGAATGCTATTACAGTGCCGGATAGATACCCTATCCCATTTATACAAGATTTCGCCCATTGCCTACATGGAAAAAGTATATTTTCAAAATTAGACTTAAATAAGGCTTTTCATCAAATACCAGTTAACCCAGATGATATTCCGAAGACGGCTATAATTACACCATTTGGCTTGTATGAATTCAAGTTTATGACATTTGGGCTTCGAAACGCGGCCCAAACATTTCAACGCTTCATCAATGAGGTTTTAGCTGACTTAGATTTTGTTTTTGTTTATATAGATGACATAATTATTGCTTCAAGAGATATTGAAGAACATTTGCATCAGTTGCGAACAGTATTTCAACGTCTTCGAGATCATGCCTTAACAATCAACGTTTCGAAGTGTAAATTCGGTAAACCAGAGCTAGATTTTCTAGGACACCATATTACATCGAGCGGCATCTCTCCACTTGAAACTAAAGTTAAAGCCATTCACAATGTTTCTCAGCCTTCAGTAGCTAAGGAATTAAAGCGTTTTCTAGCAATGATTAACTTTTATCGTCGCTTTATTCCTCATGCAGTTGATAACCAAATGATCCTACAAGATTTAATTCCTGGCAACAAGAAGAATGACAATACGAGGATCGCATGGAATGAAGCAGCAGTTGTAGCTTACGAAAAATGCAAAGCTGATTTAGCTAATGCGACGCTTCTGGCTCACCCTGCAACGAATGCACAATTATCCCTAACAGTTGATGCTTCAAATATAGCTGTTGGTGCTGTTTTACATCAATACGTTGACAACGTTCAGCAGCCACTCGGTTTCTTTTCCAAGAAATTATCTTCTGCTGAAAATAAATACAGTACTTATGATCGTGAATTATTGGCTATTTACCTAGGAATTAAACACTTTCGTCATATGCTGGAAGGCAGAGATTTCTATGTCAATACTGATCACAAGCCACTTACATTCGCTTTTTATCAAAAATCTGACAAAGCATCACCTAGGCAATTAAGACATTTAGATTTTGTGAGTCAATTTACTCATGACATCCGCTATGTAGCGGGAGAAGACAACGTAGTTGCAGATTTTTTGTCTAGGATTAGTACTGTGGGTAAAAACATCATCATTGATTATCCTGGAATATCTATTGAACAACAAAGTGATCCGGAGCTAAGTGACTTACTTAAAAGCGGTAAACACTCTTTAAATTTAAAATTATTTAAAATGTTTGATTCATCTTCAGAGGTTTATTGTGACATTACAAATGACATTATTCGACCTTATATACCAAAAAGATTTCGTGAAGACATAATATTAAAATTTCACGAGCTTTCGCATCCAGGTAGTAGAGCCTCAACTAAATTAATTACACAGCGCTTTGTTTGGCCAGGTATCAACAAAGACTGTATTGAGACTGTTCGCCGATGTATTTCCTGTCAAAAAGTAAAAATTCACAAACATAACAAAACGGCACTTTCTACTTTCTTGCTTCCTAATAAGCGTTTTGAACACATTAATGTGGATATAGTTGGTCCATTACCTGTGTCTAAGGGTTATCGTTATCTACTTACCTGTATTGACCGTTACACAAGATGGCCCGAAGCATTTCCAATGGTCGATATAACGGCAGAAACAGTAGCATCAACACTCATGTCTGGCTGGATAGCCCGTTTTGGCGTACCCTTACGCATAACAACAGATCAAGGAAGACAGTTCGAATCTACACTATTTAAAGAATTGTCGAAGACCCTTGGAACTAAACACATTCACACTACTGCATACCACCCTCAGTCAAATGGGTTAATAGAACGCTGGCATAGAGTATTAAAGGCAGCAATTATGGCATATCAGACTAAGGATTGGTATGACATTTTACCAACTATACTTTTAGGTTTACGAACATCGTTTAAGGAAGATCTTAATTGTTCACCAGCTGAAATGGTCTATGGAACTACAATTATGCTACCAGGTCAATTTTTTACAGAAGACAAAATGGAGATTGTTCAATCTGACTTCGTCAAGACGCTAAGAGATCATATGACATCTATTCGTCCAACAGCTACTTCAAATAATAGTAAAGAAAAAGTTTTTGTGCA
This sequence comes from Xylophagus ater, assembly GCA_963422695.1. Lineage (NCBI taxonomy): Eukaryota > Metazoa > Arthropoda > Insecta > Diptera > Xylophagidae > Xylophagus > Xylophagus ater. The sequence continues at coordinate 61,741,356 of OY730480.1, forward strand.
GAAAGAGTTAGAAACGTGTTCTCATGTATTTCTGCGTAATGACACTGTACGTAGTTCACTTACACCGCCGTTTGATGGTCCATTTCAAATTGTTCACCGAGGCGAAAAATTCTTTAAACTTTTAGTTAATAACAAGGAAGTCACAGTAACTATCGATCGATTAAAAGCAGCTCATTTCACCACTTCACCAACCGAAGTTAAGAATTCTTCGCTACAAAAAGCCAACAGCTTTTCACAGCCATCAGCTTATCCAAATACCAGATCAAGAAAACAAGTCAGATTTCAAGACCAGTGTATATTAAACCCTAATTGAAAAGTACTTTTTAAGAATAAGTTTTTTAATATAAATTTTAATTAAAAATAACATAATGAATATTACGTTGAACTATTTACCCTACCTAGTATCAACTAAAAGGGGAGTACTGTAGAGTGCTACACCTTATGTTATTTTTGGTTGGAATTTGGTTAGTAAGTAGGCATTTGAAATTAAAACTACTTAATTGTAAATTTCATATTTTTGATTAAATTAAAATAGTAACCTTTGAAAAATGTAAAAAATAAAAGAATTGTAAAAATGTTTTAGAAAAATATAGAATCTCGGCTAGAGAGGTTAACTTAGTAAAATTCTTTTTATTAATTTCAAGTTGGGAAATATCTTCCCACAAATCGATCTAGGATTGTGGAGAAAGATATAGTCGTAGGAAAAAAGTGTTAATAAAGATTTTTGATGTTCCTTTAAAACGAATCTACCGATTAGAATAAAATGTTCAGAATAAATTTCTCTTCAGGGGTCAGCCAGGCTGTGATTTAGAGTAAATTTGAAAAAGTTATAAAGAAAATTTTTGAAATATTATAAGTTTTTTGGCTATTTATCCCCTATATGCCGATGTGTTACAATCGGCATACTCATCGTAGAAAGGTTTCAAGGGTATGGTTGTGTAGAGAATCAAAAGTTATATCGATTTATGCATGTCCGTCCTCCAGTCCCTGTACAAGATAACTCAAAAATGCGTTATCCGGTTTCTTTGAAATTTAGAATGTTATTTAGTTACATGTACCTTAAACTAATCAGATAAAACTCGGTGACCACTTCAATTGCAATACCTCTAGGATGAAGTAGAAACTTCCATAAATTTGTTTACAATATTAGAATATGGAATGATCTTTTTTAGGCAAATATTGAATTAGCCCCACCTCCGCAGATAGTCACGAGCCGCCACTGCCTAAAATGCATTTGAATTTTGAAAAATTTATTTTACGTTGAGATATAAATAATTCAACATCAAAATTATTGTCTATTGAGAATGAATAGTTCACGCGAGGACAAGGTTCAAAAGTTATATTGAAAAATATGCTTTTCCAGAGTTGAATCTCAAAATCCAATCCCTGGAATTACACTTATCCATTTTGAAAACATTCTGTAGGGACTCCATTGCATCAGCCACATTGACCATTGACCATTGACCAAAGCAGTCGACTTTAATTTTTGATCTCAAAAAATAAAAATAAAATATTTTAATTGAAAGGATAAAAATTAAATATTGAAAAAATAAAATAACTCTAACGGAGCAATAAAAAAACAAAACCAATAAAAAGGCAATATACAGATAATTTTATTTCAAATAATTTTATTGGTCTATAGCTTTATTACCCCATTTTACTTTTGTTTGATCATTTTGTGTATATTTTTGTTTGTTTTTACGTTGACCTGTTCTTTCTGTTCGACTTCTGTTTTTTATTTATTAATTTTTTATTTTATTGTCTATTTTATAATTTTTTTTTTCTGTTCTTATTATTTATTTTTATTAAATATTTATTTTTCTAATTTATCGATTTTTGTTTCTGTTCTTGTATTTTGTTTAAATGTTTGTTTTTTCGATGTACTTTAAAAACTCCGATTTCAATAAAATTTGGAAAAGATATTTATGCTATTAGGGCACAGCCTACCTGCGAATTGCAAAGAATTTGAAGACGAAACAAAATTATGGAGAAAATACCTTGAAGTATTAGTAGTTTTGGCGCTTCTTTCACAGAGTTAATTCATTGAACTATAGTTTAGTTAACTACGAGTCCCATTTGTACCATAGGGCATCGGCTATAGGCCGATTTTACATTACTATATGTTTTTCTTTTAGAAATATACTAGATTTCGGTAATAATGCAATTTATGCTCTTGGTGGTGACTGTTTTTGATTTTACGCTCTCTCTCACTCTCAACCTGGGCATGAGCGTTAAAAAAAATCGGTTTTCAGTTAACATTTCTTTTTAAAAATTTAAATGAAAACAAAGCAAATATAGGGATTTTTGTTCCATCTTTTTTTTTTTTTTGGTTAAATGCAGAAAATTTCACTTTTTATGAAATGGGATGGTGAAAATGAAAAGTGGTGTCCTGAAATTCGATCGGAATGAAAAAAAAATTATATGAATTGAAATTTCGAAAATGAAATTTTGGTGTTCTGAAATTCGTTTTAATCGGAATGGTAATCGAAATCAATTGACTGTCAGTTGATGTCGTGAAATTGATGTGAAAGCTGCAAAACAAAGGGAAAAATGTAAGTTTTATTAAAAATAATTACAGAATTAATAATAAATAATAATTACAGGGTTAAACATAAAATTTTTAGTCTAGTCAAATGGTAGAAAATAGGGGAAAGTTTTGGTGTAGTTTTGATATTTTAGTTCTATATGTTTTTTGGGCTACTGAACACGAATTTCAGGTTTGCCAACAAGAATTTTGCCTGGAAACCTGTTTTTTAGGCGAAAAACGGCCAAAATTAAGGCCTTTTTTCATTTATCTCAAAATAACTTGAAAATTATCCACTTTTCGTAAACTTTGGTTATACAAGTATATGATATTGGAGAGGATAAAATTTCCTATATTTTATATACATATACATTTTCTTGTATAATCAACGGTATAGCCGTGATAGCGCCATGAAAATAGGGTTATAAAATCTAAACACGGTTTTTTCCAATTATTTTAAGTTTACCTAAAAATTCAAGCACTTTTTGTAACAGTTATCAGTAGTTAATTAGGAGGGATGGGTGGTGGCACTTCTGAGATATCCTTGGTGGATGGGGGGTGTGTGCTTAAAGAAAAGAACGTAATGTAAAAATTCTTATATAAAATTTTATTTCGCGTTTTATATAGGCTTTTACGGGATTAAGTCCCATTTTTTTTATACTAAAACTAAAGTTATTATTTATAAAGCAAGTTTTGTTTCATCTACAGGTATTGCACTGGTTGGGGCTACAGTGTAAATCCCACCCATCACATAAAAAGTGTTGTAACCATCTATTGTTTGAGTGTGAAAGTCGGCGTTATCGTAAACAAACTGAATAAATCCTTCGCGACTGATTTCTTTCTCTGGCTTCATGATGGATGACACTTCAAATCGTACAGCCTCTGAGTACAAACTGCACAATCGCATAGATGATAACACTTCAATTAGCTTCCGAGAACCGGACTTCTTGTAAACGAATGCTGCCAACCCGACTTGTACATTTGACAAGAACGAGTTGGGTCTTACAGCAGTAAAAATACTGTGAGAAATTGTATTACGTTTTTTCTTCCACTTATGAGTGTTCCCTCTTTTCTTCTTCATTATAAGAGTACTTAAAAAATATTTGAGAGTTTCAGGAACAACAGCTTCACTCTCTTCCAGGAAACAGTTTGGTGGAGGGTACTCTGTAGTGGAGTACACTTGTGATCGAATATCTTCGCAAATAAGTTTCGCTGCTGCTTCAGCAACTCGAAGCCTCTCCTCTTGCTCACATTTACAGGCTTGCTGATACCTGGTATCTTCTCTCCAGTATTCTTGAACCACACAACAGTTTTTTGTTTATTGCTTGTGAACAGTATGTCTTCTCCATATTTTTGTAATAATCGAGCCTTCACGATTTTCACTTCAGGTTTATAATTTCCTTTAATCTGCTTCATTAACTGTTCCATGCTGAAATGGCACTAGTCTTCGTTGCTTTTTAAGTTATCGTAAATATGTTGCATTTCACTGTCAATTTCGTCGGCAAATGGACCACGTCTTTTTATTTCTTGGACCTTTCGCCGACCGTACTCGTGTTTATAACAATTTTTGTGGTACTGTGCATCTACTGCCATCATATCTGTCACTGACTCAATGCGGTGAATTATAAACCCTTCATAGTCGTCGTTACGAGCTGTAGCTGCCTTGTGCACTGTGTCTGTCATTCCTATGTGCCGAACACTATACACACTACTACGCTCACGTGCTGGATATCTTGACTGAGTAGCAATGAACTTGTCAGTAATGCACAGTCCACACAAAAACAATGACTTTTAAAATCAAACACAGGAAGTGATGGTCGAAATGCTTGAGATGTGGTACCCCTCCGTACCTTAGCCTTATTCAGGTAGGCAGCACTTATCCGTCCATTCACGTAAGAGCACACACCTTTCGTGCACATTTATCAATGTTTTATCTCTTAAAAAAGAAAACTTTTCTTCTCTACTTTTTCCACTAGCCTCCTTAAACGATGCAATTCCTCGATTTTTAACGGCTGATGGAAGAGTTCTATCTTTCAATGCACAATCACAAATAAAACATTGGGACATTATGTTACACTGTCACAGCCGCGGCTCAATCTAAATAGTAACAGAAATTGACTGCTAAACAAAGAGGATTATAGGTTGGGCTTACACCACAGAGATATGTACATTGACTGAAAATTTTGCTTCTCTCCTTTTGATACAAAATTAGGCTTACATCAAACCATTCAATCCCAAGTTTTCCAGGTTTCGGAATTAACGACTGGATAATCAACCAATGCGATATGATAATGTAACTTGGTTTTCTCTCAGTTAGCATTTTAAATCCGCGTTGTTTTTATTTTTCATACCTTTAAGCACAAGTTTCATATAACCCTCCGTCGACCCTCCTGAGATAGAAAATTTATATCTCTAGTTAAGGCCAATCTCCACACAGCCGACATCCTATTCTGATAAAAGTATGGGATGCACTTACGCAAAATTTAGTTAAAGAGAAAGGGAGAAACAATCATCCTACGAATTTTGTCGTCTTCTGCAGTTCCAATTTCCCCATCTGATTCTTCATCTGCCAGGTGATTCCCCTCAAATGCAGAGGAACTTGTTCATCTGACGTATGGCTCTTCATCTGCGTTTGCATACTCTCACAATAATCATACACGATATCGTTGCACACTACCAAATTTTCTTATAGGAAGTTTTTCTATGACGAATTGATTTTTATGGTTTAGTGATGAAATACGCAAGTTAAATTTTTAACTTCTATACGATGTATATAAAAATAAAATTTTTTTTTTGCAAATCTCCACGTTTTATAAGATTCTAAATGGTTTGCAATCATTTTTATCCAATGTCTGTCTGTCTGTATATCACAACAAATGTTGTGATTAACTAAGGACTACGTACACTCTGAATTCCCATATTCATATAGCTTTCTTTTAGAAAGGCTTTCGGAAGGTAACTTGATTTGAACATACGTATAGAAGTCTCGTCGTTTTGCGTTACAACTTGTTTTTAGATGTGATAGGAATTTAAGCCTTATGATAAAGTCTGCAAACACAATTTGGTACTAAATTTTCCTATAAAATGGAAGGGAATATTCATAATTTTCCCATAATATTATAAATTGTGTGGGGAGAGACCCTGATGTATTTATTCAATCAATCCTAGCGAAAATTGCAAAAGTCCATCTCTTTCTAGTTTTCTGATTTTTCTCTTTCAGAATAGGATGTCGGGAGTGTGGAGATTGGCCTTTAATTTATCTGTATAACTTAGACCGTGTCCGTCCCCTCTTATACTGGACTCGTGGATGGGGAACACCACTCACATTTTACTGAGCAGCCACGAGTAAGACAAAAACTCCATACTACAATAACAAACTGTATACATATATATTACAGCTATCCTTGTATGTATATATTTTTCTGTATGTATATATTTATTTTTTTTATTTTAAACGCGAAATAAAATTTTTTATAAGAATTTTTACATTACGTTATTTTCTTTATAACCCCACCCCCCCACCACACCAAGGATGGCTCAAAAGCGCCAAATCTCATCCCACCTAACCAACTACTGATAACTGTTACAAAATATGCTTGAATTTTCAGGTAAACTTAAACAAAATTTGAAAAACCGTGTTTAGGTTTTGTAACCATGTTTTCACGTCGCTATCACGGCTATACCGTTGATTATACAAAAATATGTATATATATATAAAATATAGGAAATTTTATCCTCTCCAATTTCATATATAACCAAAGTTTACGAAAAGTGGATATTTTTCAAGTTATTTTGAGATAAATGAAAAAAGTCCTTTATTTTGGCCGTTTTTCGCCTAAAAAACAGGTTTCCAGGCGAAATTCTTGTTGGCAAAGCTGAAATTCGTGTTCAGCAGCCCAAAAAACGTATTGAACCAAAATATCAAAACTACACCAAAACTTTCCCCTATTTGCCCTTTTTGAACACCATTTGACTAGACTATTTATGGAGGAGCACGCTGATACTATATAGCAAGGGGATTTGCTAAAGGCGACAAAATATACATATGTGGAGTCATTATGGAATGAGTTAACAAGAACTCTAAATACTCGTGATCCTCTAGAAAAAGATGCTTCTAGGTGGAAAAAAGTATTTAAATTCAATTCATTTTTTCCTAATTAACTTGTGTTTTTTTAGGTTTGGTTTGATTGGAAGTGCAACATAAGAAAAAAACTTGGACACAACAAAAATGAGGCAAAAGCAACCGGAGATGGGCCAAACAACGTATTACCAATATCAACAATAGAAGATTCCATCGCCAAAATAACAGGAATTTATAATGTCGATTGACTTTGATGATCTTCTTTCGGTGTTAGTGCGACCGAACAAAATGAAAATTATTCAGAAATTGACTTTGAAAATATAGAGCAAAAAACTGAAAATGTAAATATTTTAAATGTTGAAGAAGCTTCAACATCTACAGCAACCGAAACACCAATTTGAAATCAACGTATACCGAAAGAAATACGGAAAAATAATATTGTGACGTGCTACCCGTTTGTTCCATGTTATGTTTTATTTATGTGAATTTAGTGTATACGCTTTATTTATAATTATTACTGCGTTAACAATTAGTCTCAAAAATATTTGTCTATCAATAATTTAATTATTACAAATTATTTATCACAGTTTATAAAAATACACAATAACTATTTCAATAATTGATCACAGTTTCACTTTTGTATTCAAAGTCACTTTCCTAATCGCTTCCCACAAATAATCACGTTTCAAATCTCGGACGAAGCTTAGACTTCAACTGTCTGATTTGAACTGATTTTATTGCATCATTTTTCTTCCGTATTTATAGTAAAAATGGCTCATCCTGCACCTGCTAGAAACTTCTCGTTTGAACGTTGTTCTTTCTTACATACTCATTGTTCTAAACTCGAGAAATTTCCTGCATGTAAACGTGTTTTCTATTATTTGACAAGAAGCTTATTCTTGACGTTTCTAAAAGTTGTGTGGTGTTTAATAATAGTCAATTTGTGTAGTGTTTTGCAGGAAAATTCCAGACTTTTCTTTTATCAAGAAAGGTCGTGGAATATTTCCTGAGAATACAGTGCAATATCGAAAAATTTTGTTTTTCCATATAAAAGCAAGTTTTGTTTCATCTACAGGTATTGCACTGGTTGGGGCTACAGTGTAAATCCCACCCATCACATTAAAAGGGTTGTAACCATCTATTGTTTGAGTGTGAAAGTCGGCGTTATCGTAAACAAACTGAATAAATCCTTCGCGACTGATTTCTTTCTCTGGCTTCATGATGGATGACACTTCAAATCGTACAGCCTCTGAGTACAAACTGCACAATCGCATAGATGATAACACTTCAATTAGCTTCCGAGAACCGGACTTCTTGTAAACGAATGCTGCCAACCCGACTTGTACATTTGACAAGAACGAGTTGGGTCTTACAGCAGTAAAAATACTGTGAGAAATTGTATTACGTTTTTTCTTCCACTTATGAGTGTTCCCTCTTTTCTTCTTCATTATAAGAGTACTTAAAAAATATTTGAGAGTTTCAGGAACAACAGCTTCACTCTCTTCCAGGAAACAGTTTGGTGGAGGGTACTCTGTAGTGGAGTACACTTGTGATCGAATATCTTCGCAAATAAGTTTCGCTGCTGCTTCAGCAACTCGAAGCCTCTCCTCTTGCTCACATTTACAGGCTTGCTGATACCTGGTATCTTCTCTCCAGTATTCTTGAACCACACAACAGTTTTTTGTTTATTGCTTGTGAACAGTATGTCTTCTCCATATTTTTGTAATAATCGAGCCTTCACGATTTTCACTTCAGGTTTATAATTTCCTTTAATCTGCTTCATTAACTGTTCCATGCTGAAATGGCACTAGTCTTCGTTGCTTTTTAAGTTATCGTAAATATGTTGCATTTCACTGTCAATTTCGTCGGCAAATGGACCACGTCTTTTTATTTCTTGGACCTTTCGCCGACCGTACTCGTGTTTATAACAATTTTTGTGGTACTGTGCATCTACTGCCATCATATCTGTCACTGACTCAATGCGGTGAATTATAAACCCTTCATAGTCGTCGTTACGAGCTGTAGCTGCCTTGTGCACTGTGTCTGTCATTCCTATGTGCCGAACACTATACACACTACTACGCTCACGTGCTGGATATCTTGACTGAGTAGCAATGAACTTGTCAGTAATGCACAGTCCACACAAAAACAATGACTTTTAAAATCAAACACAGGAAGTGATGGTCGAAATGCTTGAGATGTGGTACCCCTCCGTACCTTAGCCTTATTCAGGTAGGCAGCACTTATCCGTCCATTCACGTAAGAGCACACACCTTTCGTGCACATTTATCAATGTTTTATCTCTTAAAAAAGAAAACTTTTCTTCTCTACTTTTTCCACTAGCCTCCTTAAACGATGCAATTCCTCGATTTTTAACGGCTGATGGAAGAGTTCTATCTTTCAATGCACAATCACAAATAAAACATTGGGACATTATGTTACACTGTCACAGCCGCGGCTCAATCTAAATAGTAACAGAAATTGACTGCTAAACAAAGAGGATTATAGGTTGGGCTTACACCACAGAGATATGTACATTGACTGAAAATTTTGCTTCTCTCCTTTTGATACAAAATTAGGCTTACATCAAACCATTCAATCCCAAGTTTTCCAGGTTTCGGAATTAACGACTGGATAATCAACCAATGCGATATGATAATGTAACTTGGTTTTCTCTCAGTTAGCATTTTAAATCCGCGTTGTTTTTATTTTTCATACCTTTAAGCCCAAGTTTCATATAACCCTCCGTCGACCCTCCTGAGATAGAAAATTTATATCTCTAGTTAAGGCCAATCTCCACACAGCCGACATCCTATTCTGATAAAAGTATGGGATGCACTTACGCAAAATTTAGTTAAAGAGAAAGGGAGAAACAATCATCCTACGAATTTTGTCGTCTTCTGCAGTTCCAATTTCCCCATCTGATTCTTCATCTGCCAGGTGATTCCCCTCAAATGCAGAGGAACTTGTTCATCTGACGTATGGCTCTTCATCTGCGTTTGCATACTCTCACAATAATCATACACGATATCGTTGCACACTACCAAATTTTCTTATAGGAAGTTTTTCTATGACGAATTGATTTTTATGGTTTAGTGATGAAATACGCAAGTTAAATTTTTAACTTCTATACGATGTATATAAAAATAAAATTTTTTTTTTGCAAATCTCCACGTTTTATAAGATTCTAAATGGTTTGCAATCATTTTTATCCAATGTCTGTCTGTCTGTATATCACAACAAATGTTGTGATTAACTAAGGACTACGTACACTCTGAATTCCCATATTCATATAGCTTTCTTTTAGAAAGGCTTTCGGAAGGTAACTTGATTTGAACATACGTATAGAAGTCTCGTCGTTTTGCGTTACAACTTGTTTTTAGATGTGATAGGAATTTAAGCCTTATGATAAAGTCTGCAAACACAATTTGGTACTAAATTTTCCTATAAAATGGAAGGGAATATTCATAATTTTCCCATAATATTATAAATTGTGTGGGGAGAGACCCTGATGTATTTATTCAATCAATCCTAGCGAAAATTGCAAAAGTCCATCTCTTTCTAGTTTTCTGATTTTTCTCTTTCAGAATAGGATGTCGGGAGTGTGGAGATTGGCCTTTAATTTATCTGTATAACTTAGACCGTGTCCGTCCCCTCTTATACTGGACTCGTGGATGGGGAACACCACTCACATTTTACTGAGCAGCCACGAGTAAGACAAAAACTCCATACTACAATAACAAACTGTATACATATATATTACAGCTATCCTTGTATGTATATATTTTTCTGTATGTATATATTTATTTTTTTTATTTTAAACGCGAAATAAAATTTTTTATAAGAATTTTTACATTACGTTATTTTCTTTATAACCCCACCCCCCCACCACACCAAGGATGGCTCAAAAGCGCCAAATCTCATCCCACCTAACCAACTACTGATAACTGTTACAAAATATGCTTGAATTTTCAGGTAAACTTAAACAAAATTTGAAAAACCGTGTTTAGGTTTTGTAACCATGTTTTCACGTCGCTATCACGGCTATACCGTTGATTATACAAAAATATGTATATATATATAAAATATAGGAAATTTTATCCTCTCCAATTTCATATATAACCAAAGTTTACGAAAAGTGGATATTTTTCAAGTTATTTTGAGATAAATGAAAAAAGTCCTTTATTTTGGCCGTTTTTCGCCTAAAAAACAGGTTTCCAGGCGAAATTCTTGTTGGCAAAGCTGAAATTCGTGTTCAGCAGCCCAAAAAACGTATTGAACCAAAATATCAAAACTACACCAAAACTTTCCCCTATTTGCCCTTTTTGAACACCATTTGACTAGACTATTTATGGAGGAGCACGCTGATACTATATAGCAAGGGGATTTGCTAAAGGCGACAAAATATACATATGTGGAGTCATTATGGAATGAGTTAACAAGAACTCTAAATACTCGTGATCCTCTAGAAAAAGATGCTTCTAGGTGGAAAAAAGTATTTAAATTCAATTCATTTTTTCCTAATTAACTTGTGTTTTTTTAGGTTTGGTTTGATTGGAAGTGCAACATAAGAAAAAAACTTGGACACAACAAAAATGAGGCAAAAGCAACCGGAGATGGGCCAAACAACGTATTACCAATATCAACAATAGAAGATTCCATCGCCAAAATAACAGGAATTTATAATGTCGATTGACTTTGATGATCTTCTTTCGGTGTTAGTGCGACCGAACAAAATGAAAATTATTCAGAAATTGACTTTGAAAATATAGAGCAAAAAACTGAAAATGTAAATATTTTAAATGTTGAAGAAGCTTCAACATCTACAGCAACCGAAACACCAATTTGAAATCAACGTATACCGAAAGAAATACGGAAAAATAATATTGTGACGTGCTACCCGTTTGTTCCATGTTATGTTTTATTTATGTGAATTTAGTGTATACGCTTTATTTATAATTATTACTGCGTTAACAATTAGTCTCAAAAATATTTGTCTATCAATAATTTAATTATTACAAATTATTTATCACAGTTTATAAAAATACACAATAACTATTTCAATAATTGATCACAGTTTCACTTTTGTATTCAAAGTCACTTTCCTAATCGCTTCCCACAAATAATCACGTTTCAAATCTCGGACGAAGCTTAGACTTCAACTGTCTGATTTGAACTGATTTTATTGCATCATTTTTCTTCCGTATTTATAGTAAAAATGGCTCATCCTGCACCTGCTAGAAACTTCTCGTTTGAACGTTGTTCTTTCTTACATACTCATTGTTCTAAACTCGAGAAATTTCCTGCATGTAAACGTGTTTTCTATTATTTGACAAGAAGCTTATTCTTGACGTTTCTAAAAGTTGTGTGGTGTTTAATAATAGTCAATTTGTGTAGTGTTTTGCAGGAAAATTCCAGACTTTTCTTTTATCAAGAAAGGTCGTGGAATATTTCCTGAGAATACAGTGCAATATCGAAAAATTTTGTTTTTGATTTTTATTTAGATATGTAAATAAATCTTAACATTTAAAATAAATTTAAGTTTTCTTTATATTTTGCGCAATGTCATATCTTATTCTGGCTCCTTATTCTAAATGGTCTCCGTACTCTTAAATTTCAGCATCATTTTTTATTTGTTCATTTAATTGAATATTATAACATTTGCATTATTACGAACAGCACAAGAAACATTAATGATTTTTACTACTGGGTTCGTAATATAGGTATTAAACAAACATCTAAAACGAATTTTTAAATTACCAATTGTTCTTTCCATAATATTTCTAGCTGCGGAATGTTTTTTTGTTGAACTTTTGTTGGAGTGCATTTTGTGCAAATTTATAAAGTTTTATTACAAATGGTTCGAACGTAAATCCAGAATCTGCAAGAGACCACGAAGCACGTTCAGTCTTCATCAAATGTTTGTAACAAATATCTTCTTCTATCGCCCATATACCATATGAGAACATCGTGGCTAGAGCCTGGGCGAGTTGCATCAACAGCCCTTATTCGCATTTTATGATCGCATACATAAGGAATGGTCTAGTTGTACGAATCAATGACATTTTCTCATGTAGTTTTATAGTACCAGTGCAATATGGTTGCCGTTCTTCCCCATTAATTTAGAGATCTAGCTCTTTAGATCATCAAAAAATCAGTTAAAATTTTCTGATATTTAAATATACACAGGCACATAGATGGCTTGATTTTCCTGTAGCGCTTGAAGATTCGCTAAATTGTGTGTCACGAAACAAAATCGGGTAGGATTTTAATGTGAGAGAAATAATAACATTCAAATAAATTTATTTTAAAAACAAAATTTTTATGCTTTTTCAATATTTTTAATTAATTTTATAATATTTTCGGCTTGTTTAATTGTTGGGGCATCGATCATTTGATTTTCAAAAACGAATGCACCCTGTTAAAATAGAAATAAGAATAAAAAAAAAACAAGCAAAAATCGAATAGTTTCACGTACTTTTCCCAAATTTTTATTTATTTCGTAGGCTTCTAGTACATTTCTTGCCCAAATTTGTTGGTTTTTATTTGGTAAAAATGCATTCTGACAAATTTCAATTTGATTTGGATGAATCAATTGTTTTCCAGTAAAGCCGAAATTAGCACCTTCGATACATTGTTTTTCGAAACCTTCTAAATCTAAATGGCGCGCAAGAGAAGAGAGAAGAAGTACAAGACCAAAAAAAGATGGAATACAAAAAAAATTTCATTTAAAATGCTTTTACATTGGAACGCCTGCTTCCGTTTTGTTTGGACATTTTTGGAAGTTAAGATATTCACAAAGAATAGACAATTGTAAGGTATCGTAAAACATGTGCCACGTTCCATACTGCCGCAACTGAGACGATTGATTTATTGAAAATAACATTTCAATCATTTCCAGAGAAATGACCTTTCAATTGCCCACCTAGATCTTGTGATATCATTCCGTTGGTGTCTTCTTTTATCGTACTTGTATAACCCTTTATGACTATTTGCAAAGCCATGCGTACGACTCGAATTTGTTTAAGAGTGATGACGTAAACAGTTTTTACGTCAATTCAATGTAATTGTTATATTTAGGTATTTTAAAATTACTTATTCTTTAACATTAGTTCAGAATGAATTTTTACACCGCACGCACACACGACCAATATGGGTCTCACGCTTTCGTTAGACTCTTGAAACGGATGAAGATGTTCCAATGTCTTAAGGCGCGTCCAGACGAAGCGAGCGGGCAAGAATAGAACACGTTCTCTGTGAATGCTCTCAGTTAGTAGGACGACTTTACGAACGAGCAAAACTATTTTCGCTAGCGTGTTCACTGATGATCCATGACGAGTGGGAACAGCAATGCGTGTTCTTTTTATAAAGTTATAATAAAAAAGAAGATGCAATTTTTTTGTTGTGTGACGAACACTTGTTGGATCAATAGTAGCGAACGTGAACAGATCCCGAGAGTATATGTTTGCAAACATCAAACGAATGCTCACAACTGATCTTGTTCGCTCGCTTGGGGTCGTCTGGACACGCTTTTTAAATATACATACTTTTAAAATCAATAAAAACCATATCGATTGCTTGTAAATTGAATGCTTTCGCAATTAAAACGCATTTTTGTCGTCCATATAAAATTTCGTAAGAACTTTCTGAACGTCGTACACCTAAACTGGCACAAAAATCATCGCTACCAAATACAATACCGCATAAATTAAATATTATCGATTTTTCATGATGATTACAATATGTTCTACATATTTCCTTCAGATTCATTAAAGATTTACATGATTCCATATAAATTATTAAATTTATACATTTTCCATTTTCATCTTGTCGTCCATCGAACAAATATTTTCTTAATAATTCATTAAAATATTTCAAATCTTCAATTGTTGTAACCTTTGGTAAAAATATTGTCTCCGGTCGTCGGCGAGAACTTTCTTCTTCTTTGGTATTCGAAAATATCAATTTTAAATCATCTTCTAATAAATTTGATTCAATCGAATTAACACGTCCTCCCCAATCAGTTGTTGATTTGAAACAAAATTTATTTTTCTCTTCAAATATATTTTTAACAATTTTTCGTGCTGCACTTTTACGATTTATCGAGACTCCATCTTCTAAATCAAATGCAACACAATCAATTGTTTTATTGAAATTTAAAATTTTCTTAATTTTATGTTCATCATCGCCGGGCACATAAAGTACAGCCCGCCGCGGATTCATATGCAATTTAGAAACCTTTGTTTTTTTTAAATAAAAAAAATAAATAAATTTAGAGAAACAAAAATGAAATTGTTTTTTTCTTTTAAAAATTAAATTACTTTATTTTCATATAAATTCAATTTATTGATTTTATTTAATATCAAAAATTGATTTATTTTTTTAAACATTTTTCTTCTTATTTTTTCCGACTAATTTTTATATACAAAAAATATAAAAACAAATAATAATTAAAAATTAGATGACAACAAAAAAAACAACCTCTTTCAAAAAATATTATTGGGTAATTTTTGACAGTTCTCTCGAAACAAAAATTCCCTATATTATTTCTTTCATAAGGGTGAAAATACATCAAGCAGTTAGAACTGGTCATGAAATAGCAATGAACAAGCTTCGAGTTCCAAAAAATTGTAAATTCGAACACATATGTGTGCAACGTTATTGCTATGGGTACTCATAGAGTTATAAAGGGTCTTTCATTAAGGACATAACAATCCAAACTTCTCCTTCAATAAATGGATTGTAACGTGTGCTATGTGGCGTGTAGCGCCGTCTTGTTGAAACCACATATCGCCGATATCAATTTCATCTAATTCTGGCCAAAAATAATCCTAGAACATGGCACGGTAGCGCTTTCCATTGACGGTAACATAGCGATCGAAAAAATACGGCCCAATCACGCCTCCGGTATGTAAACCGCACCATACAGTGATTTTTTGTGGATGCAATGGTGTCTCTTGAAGCACATGTGGGTTTGTTGCTATCCAATAACGCATATTTTGCTTGCTGAAATTCTGGATTTTCTTCCAGTAGTAATTTTTAATAATTTCCAAGCGTTGCTCGTTCGTGAACTTTACCATGATGAAAATGTTGACTTTAATCTACGTTTTGACATTGGCAGGTCATTATTAATGTTTAAGGGTGCGTTCATATAAAGATACAAAATTGTTATGTCCCATTTGAAAGACCCTATATTAACTAGAGTTATTAACTTTCTATCTCACGTGGGCCGACAGAGGGGAATATGAAACTTGGGTTTATTTGTATGGAAAATAAAAACAACCAATGCCTACTGAATCACGGCCCATCTGTACAGCAACGATGTCATTGATTTGGGACAACAAAATATTAACAAATCTTTGTGTTAATAATCGCGTTTCTCAATAAAAAATTCTTATTTTCGCGTTAAAAGTAAAACACTAATAATAATTGAAATAAATTTTGAAATATTAATTGTTTTAAAGTGTAGTGATGTGAATTTTGTGATTTTTTATTATTTCAATGCCATTTTTATGTCATTTTCGGAAATTTCCGAAATTAGGTTATATCAGACAAAAAATTAGTGAAAAAAATTAATTTTTATGATTAATTATAATGTTAAAGTGATCTAATTATATATAAATTACTTTATCGAGTTTCGATTCAAATATGTGTTGTAAAAATTAAACTTCACCTAAAATTGTACATCGAAACTGATATAGGAATTGTGTATTGGAAGGTAAAGCAAATTTCTTTGTACCTTTATAAAATTTAAAGACTTTATTTTGTGCTGTCATTTGTTTTATTTTCAATAAAGAGTTCGATTTCATTTTGAATATTTTTGACTTCAGAATCTTTCGAAAATTCAGCCATGGAATCGTCTTCTAACGTCTCCAAACGCGCGATTAAATTTTCTAATTTTGAAAATAAATTGCAGTTTAGAGTCGGTCCTAAAATGCATTTGAATTTTGACAAATTTATTTTACGTTGAGATATAAATAATTCAACATCAAAATTATTGTCTATTGAGAATGAATATTTCACGCGAGGGCAAGGTTCAAAAGTTATATTGAAAAAAATGCTTTTCCAGAGTTGAATCTCAAAATCCAATCCCTGGAATTACACTTATCCATTTTGAAAACATTCTGTAGGGACTCCATTGCATCAGCCACATTGACCATTGACCATTGACCAAAGCAGTCGACTTTAATTTTGATCTCAAAAAATAAAAATAAAATATTTTAATTGAAAGGATAAAAATTAAATATTGAAAAAAAAAAAATAACTCTAACGGAGCAATAAAAAAACAAAACCAATAAAAAGGCAATATACAAATAATTTTATTGGTCTATAGCAGGCATGTCAAACACGCGGCCCGCGGGCCGCATGTGGCCCGCCAATACATAAATTGCGGCCCGCGGAGATTTGAAATTTTTTAAATATCAAGCTTTGACACTTGAAGCTGGAAGGTTTGAACTTTTTGGTTGATGCTGGCGCGAGTCGTCAAATGAAAAGCGGCGGCCGAACCCGAACAGAGATTAAACACAAGACGATCAAGACAAAGTCCAGTGTTTGCTCAATCGTTTGTGAATGAAAGTGGATTTTTTTTTATTCATGTAGGATGGCTATCAGATGTAAGAAACATGAATCAAGTGGAGAAAATGCCGACATGATCATTGTTAACTTACGGACTATCGAGAATGTAAACATGTTGTAAACATGTATGTAAACATTAGTGTGCGGCCGCATAGGCTCTACGCTTACTACGCGCACTTTCGAAGATGAGAGCAACGATAAATATACGCGTGTAATTAAATGGAAGTGGCCATATAGCCGAGTTCGTTGAAAGCAGGATACGATAGAAAAAAAGAAAAGAATTGAAATTTAATTCTTCGCCTCTTTCGAAAAAGAAGGCCATGATTTCTTTTTTCATTTGTGAAGAAATTTGTATTAATTTGTATTTGTGAATTAACTGGCAAACTAGCGAAAATGTAAATGTGTTCAACGACAAGAGTGATATCCGGTGTGGACACTTTTCGCTCAACGTTTTTGTTCCTCTCACCGCGTTAATATTTTTTTCACTCCGCGTGGAAAGCGCAGAACCTATGTGGCCGTACACTTAGCCATGATTGTAGGATGGCTATCAGCGTTAAGAAAGATAGTTAATGTAGAAAAAATGCTGACAACGATCTTGATTCAACCAGTTTAGTTTGGGCCGTCGTTGAAAAAGTACAAAATAAAAAAGTTGAGTTCATTAAAATAAAAGTGTTTTTAATCATTCTAAAAATCGTATTTTATTAATTTTTTGAACATTGAAAACATGCGGCCCCCAACTTAATACAAAATAGATCATGTGGCCCGTAATATTATATGAGTTTGACATGCCTGGTCTATAGCTTTATTGCCCCATTTTACTTTTGTTTGATCATTTTGTGTATATTTTTGTTTGTTTTTACGTTGACCTGTTCTTTCTGTTCGACTTCTGTTTTTTATTTATTAATTTTTTTATTGTCTATTTTATAATTTTTTTTTCTGTTGTTATTATTTATTTTTATTAAATATTTATTTTTCTAATTTATCGATTTTTGTTTCTGTTCTTGTCTTTTGTTTAAATTTATTACAGTTGCTAGCGGTATCATGGCTCCCCTTTGCTAAATTAAGAACTGTGTAGAAAAATCGTCTTCCACGGTAATTACATGTTCTGGAATTTGCGAAAATTATTTTCATCCAAAATGCGTTGGATTGAATAATTCTATTGGTGATAGGATTATTTCCGCTTCTTCAGGTTTGCAGTGGTACTGCCCTGAATGTCGTAAATTCTCCGCTAGTGTATTGGCATCTAAAATAATGAATATTGGTCAGGAATTCACTGCCCTGTCTTCAAAACGTGGCAGATGTAATTTTCGTTCATCAAATTTTCAATGGGGCTATTGACGCTCCCAATATTTTATAAAAAATGTACCTTAATTCTGACATGTATTCCTTGAGATCCGTGGACTTATTTAAAATCAAATTCCACCGGACGGACTATGGAAAGAATGAACCGGTCTCCCGAATGTTGAGCGTGGTCAATGCCAATGCACAAATTTTTGACTTTTGCCTCAGTAAACATGAACTGAAGATACCCTTATATAATTCCTAATAATCAATGATTTTTTTATGTATTAATTTTTTTTTAGGCTCGGTTTGAGCTGTTACTGTTACTATTATAATCCACTTCTCGTTGATGTCATCGTTCCTCTTTTCCAATTTCCTCTGATGTTTTTCCAGATCTTTTCTTTTTGTGACGGTTTTCGTCAAATATTTTGGAAGATTTGGGTAAATAGTTGGCAACGCGTCCAGTCTTAAGGTCTATTTTCGTGGGACCGGAACTTCAGATCCTAAAATACATAGTGTTCAAAACAATTTTACATAAAAATGAAAATTTTTGATACCATCAGCCAATTTCAGTATATCAAATTTCACCAGAAAGTGGTCTGCAAAATGCTTTGAGCATATAACAGTGTTCTTAATTGCTCTAAAGTTTTTTCGGGGGATATGTTTCAGCCAGGTTTTTCTCATATCTTCATTCCGTGGAAACTAAAACATATGGCATTCTGCCCCTTTCGCGTAAGTAGAAGGACATTCGGGAACACAACATACACGCATCTGCAAGATATTAGTAATTTTAAATATGTTTTTTTTGTTTATAGATTGAATATTTGCCTAATCATGGAAAACTATTTTCTGAAATATTTCATAAAAATTCTTACCTTTGGAAATGTACTTCCTTAAAACATGCCGCGAAAAAGTATATTCAAAATAATCCACATTGTCCAGCACAGAGTCCGTTAGATTTTCCTAAACATTCTTGAAATTTATATTGTCTTTTTACCTTTGGAAATGCATTTTAAGTTCGGCATTTCCAAATATCACCGGCAATAGAAAATTTTTAATTTTCAATTTTATTGATTACTAGCTGTACCCGGCCACGCATTGCTGTGGCTTAGTCTGGTTAAATGGAAAAGAGAAAGAGTTTCTAATATGTTTAATTTCACAATGTTTGTGGGTATACAATATTTACTGTTTATCTATTCTCTGTGCAGATATAGAGATTATCTGGTTCGCCGACTCTAGAACACGCAACATATAATTGTCCATGAGAGAAGCAATTCGTGTCTAGATCTAAACCGCACAATTCTAAAGATTGGCCCTGAGCTTTGTTGATGGTGATTGCAAACACCAATCGAATTGGGAATTGCAATCTCTTAGATTGAAATGGCATTTCCGTTGGAATCATAGGAATGCGAGAAATGAGTACATCTTCACCTTTGAAAGGTCAGCGGTGGCAACTCGAGAGAATAGAAAAATTCGGGTGGATATTGAACCGCCTCATTTGCTTCCAAAATAGCGTCGACGGACTTGTATGTGACTGCCTCGCTTAGAATGTTAGACTGAATAATACTGTTAAGTTCGTAGACGTCCTTGTTCTTGGCCGCAAGAATAGTTCATTTACTCACCCAATCGTGATCCTTGTAATTGGTTTGGAAATTGGGAAATACTGCACGAATTTGTTTGGATCTATAATAGTTCATTGGCTGCATTTCATATTTATTTCTTCGTCACTGACTGGATTTATCATCTTAACGTGGAAGTGATATCCATCGGCACCATCCCAACAAAATGATTGGATATTGCAGGGCATCGTAGCATCGATGAGTTTCTGAAACTTTTGTCAATTGATCGTTTCTCCGATGAAGAACAATATCTCTACGTTTGAATTGATCTCCGACTATAACAATTGCCGCTTCATCTATAGTTGGAGCATTGAATCTTCGTATATGTTCTCCAGCAGGCGTTTTGTCAGCATGAATAAAAATCTTGTGTGAATCAGATGGCATCATGTCAATTACTATTTTGACCTTTTTATGCCGGTAGAAATTCCGCAGCGTGCATTTAATTCATCATTGTAATCACCGATGAAATACATTTGTAAGAAGTATGTTGACCATCTGGGAACGGAGCAGGGAGCCAGCCCTATGATAAATTTGTAGTTTCACTTTGAAAGTTGGCATGAATTGAGCTGTTACGATTTCTGCGCCAAACGATGTCATTTGGAAGCATAAGTTGTATTTCCTGATGTTCGATAGAAAATGCTTTGATTCGGCGGTATATCAGGACAGCAAAGTTTTTAATGGCTCTGACAGTCCTGCAAGCTGATGCAGTCTAATTTTTCCGGCGGCGCAACAGATTTCTTTCGTTTCTCCATTAAATTTCAAAGCCTTGCAATAAGGACACACTTCAGTCATAGTGCCGATTAAAACATGCGGGCTCAAACTATAACCATCAGCTCGGTAGTACCGGAATGCAAGGCGATTGTAATCACGTGATTGCTGTGCACGGAGTCTTATTTGACGTTGATCTGCAATTTCTCGTTGACGTCTTTCAGCCACTCTCAGCCTGTCGCATGCATTCGGTTGAGAACGAACCGGATCTAAAGCTGCAAAACCCGATTGTCGTGCTCGCAACCGTGCATCCTCAATTCTTGCTGCACGTCGCTCTCCTGCTTCCTCGGAACGTATTTGACCCATTCTTTGTCTGTTTCGGTCGTTCGCTGATGGCTGTTCTTCCTCAGTTTGATTTGCGTCGCACTGCTTGCGCTCGGCGAGTATGACGACCTAAGTTTGACCTTCATTATTTATATGAACTAAAGCGGATCGATAACACTCATTCCAATGATGAAGAAAAAATTTTTTTTTTCAACGATGCTATGAAAAACGAGGAAAAATGTTATTTGGAATCAATGCTACGAAAAAACGAAGAGAAACATAAATTTCCCAACGATGCTACCGAAACGAAGAAAATATATATGAGCATTCAACCCATTTACAGTGTTGCCGCTCCGAATTGATATTTTTAACGCCGCTACTACGCCGCATACATAAGCAATAGAAAAGCAAGTGAATTTCAAAATAGCTTCAATTTCCCCTGCAAGGGGCCCATCCGTATTTTCTATAATCTAAGCTTATTATTCTGTATTATACTTTATTGATGTATGCGCGTGTGAGTAAGAGTAATCACTGCACACCACTGCATTTTACAAAATTAAAAAAACAATAGCGAGAAGTTTTTTTTTCAAAGTCAAAGGGTCGAACTGGGCTTACTTTTAGAATTGTGGGTGGAAAAATTTTTGGCGAAAAAGAAGAACTTGGATTTTGGTTTAAGAAGGGAACGGACGAAAAATTTGATTAGACTTTGTTTTTTTTTTTTTCTTGAGTTTTTTCTTAAATGTTTTGTTTTCGTTTTTTGGTTTCTTTGAGTTTAGAAAAATTGAAGTTTCTTCACAGTTTCAAGTTAATTTGTTTTAATTGAAGTTTTTTTGTTTAAGATTTGGTGAATAAACGTGAAAGAAAATACCCAATCTAAAATAAAATAAAACATAAAACACATAAGTTAATTTAAAATGTAAAAACATGCATGCTCTAAAATGAAAAAACCTAATAACATATAAAATATAATTTAAAAACTAAAATACCACATATAATAAATATAACATAAATCATATAGTCTAAAATAAAAATGAAACATATAGATTAAACTAAAACATAAAATACATTTAATTTAAATTAAAAAAAAAGAAACATAGAATTTTAAAATAAAACCTGGAAATTTAAATAAAACATTAAAAATACAATTTAAAAACATAAGAACATATGAAATACAATTTAAAATCTTAAAAACTACCTAAAATAAAAACGTATACACAAATAATGAAAGAAGAAATTTCAACCATATTACAACATATTATACATAATCCAGTAAGCCGGACATAAGAAGACATCGGATAACATTTACAAAAATAAAAACTAGCAAAAAACCACATAATTTTTTTTTTATTATTTTTTTTCAATTAAAATTTTTTTTCTGCCAATTTAGTTTTTTTTAGTTAATCAATGTTTGTTCGTTTTCCTCAATAAAGGATGTGAGTTAATACGTAAAACGTGTGGTTTTGGTTTTTTTGTTATTTTTTTGTGCAGTTTCCGTTTTAGGTTGTGCAGTTTCCGTTTTAGGTTGTGCACCCCTGGAATTGTTTTTTTTATTACGTTGAAATGAGGTGCTAAATTATAAAGTGAGCAGTGACGGCCGAGGATGATGGGGGCGTAGGATTTTCTTCTTTTTCAACTTCAATTTTTTTAGGTTGTGGGGAACGCAATCTTCACGAATGTTTCCAGGGTCGGATGCGATCCACAAAGGGATATTTTGTTGTATGTAGCCCTGTGGGTGGGATAAAGGCCCCGGTGTTGGCAATAACATCTGCCGACACCAAGTGAGCAATTTGCTTCGGATGGACCTAACTTCAGAATCTTCTGTCCATCCGTCTATCATTTTAATTGAATTCCGTTTCACGGGTTTTCAATAGGTCAGGGTCTGCTTCAGAACATGTAAAAGTAACAACATAACCTTAGATTATAGAATATACGGATGGGCCCTTTGCAGGGGAATTTGGAGCATTTTGAAACACACTTGCATTTTTATTGCTTATGTATGCGGCGTAGTGGCGCCGTTAAAAAAGAATTACCCCCATTTTTACCAAAAAAATGAGTTTATGCCTCCGCTTGGTTGCATGAAATAAGTGCCAATGTGAAAGCAATTTTAAGGACTAATTCGTATTCTGATCCGGTCATAACTTACAACTGTCATAAGAAAGATCATAAGTTCTGATCGAAAATAGGTATTTTGCATCATAACGAAATTTCAGGTGTTTTTCTAAATGGTTTAATTGATAAATATGGAATAGCTGCGAAATAATACCAGTTGAAATCATCACATTTTTGGGACATAATATTCAAGTCCATCCAGGTTTTATCAGGCACGATTTTTGGATGCTGGAGTCGGCTTCAAGTAGATCATGTAAACACCGATCAAACTCCAAATACGGACTCAACTCAATTAGAACGCAAATCAATTCGAGTGCCCGGGAGACGGGGAACACGGGGTCGAACGTTGTAAAAAACGTATATTTCGGTTGTCAAACTGTACGCGAACATCATTTTTAATAAATTTTGACAGCGATAAAATAGAAGAAGTTATTTCTTGTTTAATAATTGACAATGTTTTGGAAGATATTCAAAACAAAAACAGAAGAAGAAAGTGCTAAATGAGTTGTATTTAAAAAGGGCGAAATAATCACACGTCGATTTGCTAAGTGAATTAAAAATAGATGCTCCAGAATGGATATAACTTACAAGGAATTATTACTAAAAATGTTATCACTTTTTCAAAAGGATAACATTTTTATGATAGATGCTACGTCGTCCCATAATAGATAATTTTTATATGAAATCCATTTATTTTATTTTTTTTACAGTGTCGATCGTTACTTCTGGGCCCGCATTCCGCAACTGTGGGAAAAATTTGAGTGTACACAAATGAAAAAACTCACTACTTACAGTAGTGTACATTTTTGTATTTGATGCGATTTCGCAAGCAAAATGTACACTGAAGTGCTGAATGAAAATGGCTAGGTGCTGAATTTATTTTGACAAATGAAATTTTTCGAAATAATTGTAATTTGTTAGACACGTTCAATGTTTATTGAAGATTTTGTACAAAAATCTTTAATAATTGTATAAAAATATTTAAAATAATTTAAACAGAATTTCAATGTCTCACAACAGCAAAGAATAAGTAACTAGGAAGCAAACCAACTTCCTATCTCTACCGCCACGATGTTTTTCATATTTTCACTGTAATTTTTCAAATAATTTTCTATCCACTGGTGATATAGATAGCTAGATATTGTACGTATGGGTGAAAGAGAAGTATAATACCTGTAATTTATTGGGAATTCTATCGAACACTATTTCCTTTTCTCAAAAAAAAACATTTTTCCTATACCATGTATGTGCTTAAAACTCTTAGATTCGAATATTCAAACCACTGAAATTATTTGATGGAATTATTTGACTGCGTAACCGACTAGAGTAATTTTTTTTTAGGTTAAAAAAATTAAAAATTCGGTTTTTAGACAAATAACAAAATTAAATGCCATTTCAAAATTACAATTTAAAAAAAATAAATTAATTAATTAAATCACAATTTCACGTATTTGATGAAAAATAATTTTGTAACTTTCAATCCTTATAGCTTATTGCATTTTTGATATAAAATTTCAGGTAAAACTCAACTTTCACAACCCATATTTTAACCAAAACGCGAGCAAATCGCTTTCGATAGTTTACGATTTTAAATTATATCACTTTCTTCTTCAATTTCTTTTTTATGTCACATAACCGAATTTCGGAAGTTACAGAAAATGACAAAAAAGGACATTAAAACAATAAAATTACACAAAATCCACATCACTACACTTTAAAACAATTAACATTTCAATATTTATGTTAATTATTATTAGTATTTTCTTTTTAACGACAAAATTTTCATTACAAAACGTGCTTACCAACATAAAGTTTCGTAGTCACAAGTCACTGAAGTCTTTACTTTTAAATGTGGCCTAGATGGAGTAGGCATTGATACAACCCATTGGACGATAAAACTTATACCATGTTTCCATCTCCCTGAAATCTCGTGATTTCTACAAAGAGGTTTCAAAGTGTTTCCATCTCCCTGTGAGATTTCATTTGACGTTTACAATTTTGAAAACTAGAAAAAAAAAAAATTTAGAATGGAAAGATCCCAAAAAATAATTCTTTTAGAGCAACAGCTGGTCATATTGAAAAAAATTATATTTTTGTGTGAAAGTAGACGAAATTCATGCTTGTTAAAATATTACTAAAAGCAAATTCAAACGCCGGAAAAGGCGCGCATTTCGAATTATTGAAAAGGGTAGTCCATTTGCCAATTTTGATCCAAGCTGAATAGCGCGGAATAAGTTTTCAGGGTTGACACAAAAATTTTATACCATGTTTCCATCTCCCTCAAATCTCGAGATTTTGCTAGATTTCGCCAAATCTACATCCAAATCTACTAGATTTCCCATACAAATAGAGTATTTCAAAATCTCGAGATTTCAACGAGATTTTGTTGAAATCTCCTTCGTAATCTCGTAATACCATTTTAATCAATTCTAATCTCATTTTGGACCTGAAAATGGCTTTTATGAAAGATATATTCATAAAAAAAAATGCTTTTTTTTTTTCATTTTTAAATTTTTTAATGATTAGTGAATGGAAAAAATGTTACAAAAATATATAATTTATATTTTGAAATAAACATTGCTGAAAAATATATGAAATTTATTTTAATAAGGACAAGAACTTTATTTTGTAAAACATTTATTGATGAAATGACTTACAAAAAACACAACCAGCTGATTTTTGACATGCGATGATTGCCGTTTTTTTAAATGGGAAACGTAGTTTTCCAGAACACTGATCGCGTTAGAAATCGAATCGAACGCGTTACGTTTACTCACCTAACGCCGTAAAACAGAACATGGGTGATTGTCTAATCAATAAGAATATAACCGAAATAAATAAATCAGAAACAATTTCGCGATATTCAACAAATCGCCAATTCTAACAAGTCATTAATTCAACACGGATTTTTGGGTTCGAAATCCCTTTGGTATACTTTTCACATATTATCCAGATTTGCTGCCCATGAATGTGTTTAGAGAATGAATTTAATGAATAATGCGCTCAATTAAAAAAGATTATTTTGTCTCCTTGTGTCCTTTCATTTCATTTTAATGCAAAAACCATATCATGAGCATTTTATAAAATATGTAAACAATTTTATTACACAAATTCAAATTTATATTAAATTTACTCAACATAATTAATAAATAATAAAAACATTTTAAATCAATTACTTAAAAATTCAAAAATTTAAATTAACCATGGATTACAATTTGACAGTTGTATTGGAAAATATTGGAAAACCATTGGAAAAATGAAAAAATCTATGGTTTGGTTACCAAAAACTGAACAAACGCATTTCGTTAACCACAGATTCATAATCATGGATTAAGCAAAATCTGTGATTACCTAATCACAGATTTGACCAAGAGTGAACCAACCGGCCCTTAATGGTAATTTTGGTAATTTTATTTTAATTTAATTTAAAATTTCAAATAAACTTATTAATTTATTTATTGTATGGTAGAAGCAACGTACGTCAGTGGATTGTTTAAAAGCAAAGTTGACAAGTTTGCTGAGAGCTTATAAAGCTGGTCGGGACAACAACAGAAGTACTGGCGCTTCTCCGAGTTGAGCACCATTCCACGGAATTATGGATGAGATTTTTGGAAGCAATCGGGCTATGAGCGCGGCGCCAACATTGTGTATGGGCGATATTGCTACACAAGCGTTGGAAATGGACACTGGCGTGGAACTCTCATCAAAATCCGAAAAGGCTACCGTTACCAACACTGCAAAGAAGACGCGAACAAGATTGACGCCGAAGACGGCTTATTACAAAGGAAAGTTGGCGTTGAGAAGAGTTTATGGAAAAAAACTTAGAAGAAAAAAACAGGCCCGAGCGGAAAAATGGAAGAAAGGCGGAAAATGCAAGCTGAAAAAATGAATATTTTGGCAAATTTAATAAATAAGTAAAGTAAAATAAATTTTGTTTTGAGTTTATATTTCTAAAACATTTGAAACTTCTAATTTTTTATAAAATATTTACAATATTTGGTTCTTTACAAAACATTTCTTCGGATTAGTTCATTCATTAATAATTGTCATTGAGTAAATAATAACTTGAGTCGAGAAGTAGAAGAAATTTTTTTTCAGATTTTTCTGATTTCTAGGTGGATAAAACTACGCCATCTCTTATCAAAAATATTAGTCAAAAGTTTTTGGTGTTTGGATAAATTCTTTAAATCTTTTGAATCTTCTTATTCATACTGGCATTTGCCAATTCGATAGTTTTCTCTTTTTCTTGCGAAAATGTATTTATTATTTTTTTCATTCATGTTGCTATAGAAAACGTAAATTGTGTGTATTTTCAACTTAGAAGAATGGAACTGAATTTTTTTTTGTTTTTATGAAATTCCGAGTGGTGTGTATGTGTATAATATTTTTCAATATTTATTATCACGATTCTCTGCTGTGTGGAATTGGGTTTAATAGCTATGATTTTAACAAATTCAATTTCAATATTAACTTCTATACGAAGTATGCATTATTATCGGCAAAGGAAAAAACTTTTTTCTTTCACAATTTAGAAAGTTTTCAATTTAGATACAAGGAAAATAAATTTTCCGCGATATCAGTGAAATGATACATTTTATACATAAATTCTTTTTTAACATTTTATTATGAAGATTGTTTTTAAAATAACTCTCGAATCACGCTTCACTTACATTTGGCCGTCATCATAAATGAAGTCATATGCTGGTTCACAATTAGAAGATTCTGCAACCATTTCAGCTCGAATATACTTTTGTTAAATGAGATTCTTTACATGTATTGAAAAATCTTTAGCTGAAGGGTATCTAATAAATCCACCCATGGATCTTATAACAGAAAACATATGTTCTAAAACGTCTTATTGTAGCTTAGCTGTTAATAGAAATTTGAATCTTCCAAGCTCAGAAATAGTGTCGATCAACAACAAAACCCCATTTGCATACTGCACCAAACCATCAAGGGCATAAACTTTCGCTGCGGTTTTTGATCTTAATGAAATATCCTGAAAATATTTTAACATTTCTTTTAGCATAATAGACCGGACATTACCTTTGCTCAATGGGTTTTTTATAAGGATTATTCGAGCCAATAAATTTTAAATTAGCGACATCAAAAAAATTATTTATTTTTACACAACAAGTAGCTGTCGATTCCGATATCAAAGAACTCTTTTCGCTCAACTTTTTTAATGAATTTATTGTTCGAATTCCTGCAGCCACAGACCAGCTTAAGACTTGTACAGCAAGTTTAACATTCATTTCTTGGAAATTATTTGGCTGTATATGCTCTTCCTTAAGTTTACAGCACAATTTCGTGGTTTTGTTTTTATCAAAATCGTATAATTAATGAGAATGACGATTTCTAATTGGGTATCTTCTTTCTTGTATGGGTTGAGATAGTACAGGTGGTATTTGTGTGCTTGCTTGACTTATATCCGAAGGTATAGGTTGCATTGACTCAAGTGTATTTTGACTCAACTGTTCAGGTGGATCTTGGTTCTCTAACGACTTGAATTCGTCTAATAATATGCTGGACGGTAATTGTATATTGTCTTCAGTGTCAACATATCGCTTACGCAATTGGTCAGCATGAGATCTGATAAGACGATCTTTGATAAGAACGTTGTACATTACGTTCCCAATTCTTTCGATGATTTCACCATCTTTCCAATATGTTTTGCCATTGCGATAAATCTTTGCATAGACTTTGTCATCAACTTGGAAATTTTTCTGTTTAGCACCATGCTTTTTATTGTATTGTTTCTCTTGTTGAATATTTCGATCATCATCATGTACTTGATTTGGAATTTCTCTCATCATACTAAGTGCAGTACGCATTGGTCGTCCCAACATTAGCTCTGCTGGTGATTTTTGATTTGGCGCTGCAAGGTTTGGTGTAGATCTGTAAGTTTTCAAAAATACTTGAATGTTTTCCTTTACCGATCCCTCTCCTTGTAGTTTTTTTAACGCTCTTTTGAATGTATCGACAAACCTTTCTGCCTGCCCATTTGATTTTGGTTGATATGGAGCAGTTCGCTTTTGATGTTATTGATAACTTGATTCAGTATTACGTCTTTTTGAGTTTCGTATGTTAACATTTTATGCGTAACTGGTAATGCATCAATTGTTTCATGAATGACTTGATTAACTTCCGTTTCCAACAATATTGATGAGATTACAAAGTCTTGATCCTCTGGAATATTTTGACCAATGAGTCTGGATAAAACATCCGCGTATCCAAATGAATTTGTGTTGATGTATTCAATATCGAAGTCATAAGCAAGTAATGTAATTGCCCATTTTTGCAATCTATTTGCTGAATGTACAGGAATGCCGCTTTTCTTTCCGAAGATTGCTAAAAGAGGTTTATGATCTGTGTGGATTTTTATTTTGCGTCCAAAAATCATTTTATGAAATTTTGTGACGGCAAAAATAAGTGCTAGTGCCTCTTTTTCAATTTGACTATACGACTTTTCTGCAAGTTGTAGAGATCTTGATGCATGGCATACAGCCTTGATACTGTTATCTGGCATTTTATGTAAAATGCATGCGCCTAATCCATAATTTGAAGCATCACCTGCCACGATGATTTCGAGATTTGGATTGTAATGTGTCAAAAGAAGGTCTGATGACAGTAAATTCTTGAGTTTGATAAATGATGTTTGACATTGTTGACTCCAATTCCATTTCACGTCTGATCTCAATAATACATCTAGAGGACCTCGCATTGAACGCATTTCCTTGATGAATTTCCCATAGAAATTTACAGCTCCAAGAAATGACCGAAGCTCTGCTATATTTGTTGGTACTGGCATATTGATAATAGCTTCAACGCGTTTTGGTTCGGGTTGAAGTCCATCTTTGTTGATAACATAGCCGAGATAATTTATTTGTGTTAGTGCAAATTGACTTTTTTCGATTTTGATATGAAATCCAAAATCTTCAATTCGTTGGAATAACTTGAATAAATTCTCATCATGCTCCTTTTTGTCTTTACCGGAAACAAAAATATCGTCGATAAATCCGGCTACGCCAGATAAACCTGCTATAAGTTGGTCAATAATTTGTTGAAATGTTCCTGGTGCCGTTTTCACTCCAAATGGTAATCGGTTGAATTTGAAAAGACCCAAATGTGTATTGATAACGAGCAAATATTTTGAATTTTCATCGACTTCAATTTGAAAAAATGACTCTGAAAAATCAATATGACTGTAAATTGTAGCGCCCGCTAATTTAGCAAAAATATCTTCGGGTAATGGTAATGGATATTGGTGTGATTCCAATGCCTCGTTCAATCCAGTTGAGAAA
Organism: Xylophagus ater; assembly: GCA_963422695.1. NCBI lineage: Eukaryota > Metazoa > Arthropoda > Insecta > Diptera > Xylophagidae > Xylophagus > Xylophagus ater. Next base: position 61,771,881 of record OY730480.1, read on the forward strand.
TCAGCACAGGTACGAACGGTGCCATTAGGTTTCTTTACCACGACAATTGGTGTAGCCCAATCAGAATGAGTTATGTGTGTAATTACACCAACTGATTGTAAACGCAATAGTTCCTGTTCGACAATAGGTTGCATAGCATATGCAACAGGTCGTTTTGCTTTAAAAATGGGTTGCCTATTCTGTTTTAATGTTAAGTGCGCTTTGGCTTTAGTGCAGAGTCCCAATTTGTCATTGAAAGTGTTTGGAAATCTCCCCTTGAGCAATTGAACGTAATCATTCCGATGATTGTTTGATTCAACTGTGACATTGTTGCAAATTTGGTTAATCGGAATGTCCCAAAACTTAAACTTTTCAATGAAATCATTACCAAAAATATTTAAATTACTGATTTTTGCCACAAAACATCTCCCATAAATGATATTTCCTCTAAATGAAATGCTACAACTAAATTGTCCAATTAAATCCAACTTGTTACCTGATGCATTTTTCGCCTCCACATAAGTTGGTGCTAAATTTGAAATTCCGAGTTTGTTGAAATTGTCCTCAGAGATTATGGTAATATCAGCTGCTGAATCGAATTGTAATTTGATTGGTATTTCATTTATATCGACAATGATGTATTTTCGACGATTTTCCGTATTAATTTGTTTTACTGTTATACTGGTTACTGTTTTATCGTGTTGATCTTTTGGCTTTGATTTTGCTGAAGCATTTTGTTTTGCTTTTGGTGTATTGCAGTAACCCTCTTTATGTCCAATGGCATTGCATTTACTACATTTGTGATTTGCGAAAGTGCAATTACGAATGAAATGCATTTGTCCACAATTCCAGCAAGGAGTTTTTGGTTCTGCGTCCTTGTTTTGTTTGCTTTTCTTCAAGAATTTCTTGTTCTGAAATTGTTTTGATTTGTGTTGATTGAAAACTTTTTGAACTGATGCCGATGAAGTGAAAGATTTTGAATTTTCTATCATGGCTGTATCCTTTTTTAAGTTAATCAATCGTTGACATTCTGTTGATATTGTTTCTAAATTAATTGTGTCTGCTTTTGATTCTATGTTTGCTAATAATCTAGTACGAATGTCTAAATCAGTCGATGATTTGAGACCAATGATGAAAATCAAACATTTAAATTGGTCAAGTGTCATGCTGCTTAATTTGAAATATTCGCATTGTTTGTTCACTAGACCTGTATATGTTACAAAATCTGTTGTTATATCTTTTGTATTTTGTAAGCATTTATAACGAATACTGAATAAGGATGATTGCACACCTAATAGCTTTTTCAGTTTTGTGATAGTTTCCAGAAATTTAAATTCACTCGTTTTTTTCGGCAAAATAAAATTTACGTACTTACTATGAGCGTCCGTATTAAGTTTTCTTAATAATAATCTCACTTTTGCATCATCGGTGAGTTGTACTGCGTCTTTCTCAAACAAATCTTCATACCGAGCATACCAGTTGTCAAATGTTGAATTATTTTCCGGGTCGTACACAAATTCAGTAATGTTTGTAGCCAATGTTTCAATCAAAAATTCTGTTCCTTGTCGTCCTGAATTTCCAGTATGATTAGGAGTAATTTTTTCAATTAAATCACGCATTAATTTTTGATCCGATTCATGTTGAATTTGCATTTGTCGTATTAATGCGACTAATTCTGCTCGCTCCATTTTTTTTCCAATGATTTTGAATAATGAAAAAAAAATATGAAATTAGTAATGAAAATTAGAAAAAATTATATTTCAAATGAAAATGTAATTTTTTCAATTTATTCCGTTATCCTCGTCGCCACTGTTGTGATTGGAAGAACTGCAATTCCGAAGGAGAAGATTTTGATGAAAGAAAATACATCTACTTATTCCAGTTCTATTATATCATCTGACATATATTTTATTATTTTTATTTTATACATTTACAATTTACATGGTTTACTTGATTAAATATTATAATTTTGTTAGTGTTTACAACACATCCTGGGTTGATAAATTTTTATTATAAAGAATGGTTCTAAATGATTTTATTAGATGAACGATATTAAATGACGCAAAAATACATTTTCTTTGGAAAATAAAAAACTGGTTTTCTGAAGAAATCCCTAGCAATTTATAGCATTTTCTGTTGTTAGATCCTTGATCACAAACAAGAACTGATGTTTCTATATTGGAATGTTCGCATTCTTTTAAAATTTCCAGAATCAATGTTTTCAAATCCGGTTCATGGATTGGGCCTGCCGATAATACATGTCCTATTATATAGGTCCAATTAGACAATAAGCCTCTGATTAGATTGCCTTACTTTTGGATCACTATCTTTGAAAACTTCTTTCAGCTGATGCAAAACATCGTAATAAATACCTGGCGTTATTACTTTTACCATTAAATATTTATTTAATTTATTAGGACATGGTAAATTAAAGCCCATATTACGGAAAAAGGAATAGGCCGTTGCAGATTTATAGTATATGCTATGTGCCAGCAAACGTTGCTTCTCGGGGAAAGGATTAGTTTTACCTATTGTAATTTGGGCATTTATGTAACTTAGTTGGTAATTCTCAAATCGTATGTCTATATAACTGTAACTTTCCATACGAAGAATTATTTAAGCCAATTTAATAAATAACCAAATTACTATTCTGAATTTGTTTCCATTTCGCTGCTGTAAAATCAATTCACACTGTTTCGTGAAAAGTCAAAAAGGGGAAAAAAAAGATTGAAAATTTGTGTTTTTTTATTAAATTTTTGTTTTAATTTATTAAAAGTTAATAATCTATATAATAATAATAGGTTTTAAAAAGAAAAATAGCCAAAAAATGTCACGGAACAGTTGGAAAACATTTTTGTGACAATACCAACATCAGCTGTTATCAGTTCCCCTGTAGTAGTGTCGAGATCATTCCGCGCGTAATTTTTTTTTAAATAAAATTATTTTAAAACTTTTTTTTATTTGTTTACATAAAAACTATTCATTTTTTCTCTCTTTTCTTTTCAACGATGAACTACGTCGAAAGATTTTAAAAATTTCACTATAAAAAAAATTAGTAAAAAATTAAAATTTTCTTGGAATTATTAATTTACTTTCATTTGTATCTGTTCCACACACAATTTAAAAAATTTTCACTTCGATTTTCCTTTTATTAAAACAAAATTTCAAATTTTATGTCACTTTTAATGGATTTGACAGCAACTTATAGAACAGTTACATATACATATAGCCTCATTTTTCGGAAACTTTAAAACCAAAAAAAAAAAAACAATTAAAACTGAAAATTATGAATTATCAAAAATTTCGACGAATTTTAAGAATTGCCCCCATTTTAACCAAAAAATGTCTGTCACTGGTAGATTTCGTTAAAATCAAAATAAAAAAAAGTAAGATTTGACGTTGCGGCGTGGATTAAAAAAAAAACGAATTTTTTACTAATTTATGAATTAACATTTTCTCTATTTGATTACCAATAAATAAATAAACACCATAAAAACTTTTTTTTATATGGCAAGAACGAAAATTCGCACATTTTAATAAAAAATATGTCAAACTTAGTTGTGAAAGAAAATTCCACGAATTTTTGGATGTTGTTTGTTATTACACCCAGAAATTAAACACTTTATATAGGAAATTTATTAACTTTCATTATTTAATTCAAAAGAATTTGGTTTGGAATCCGAAACGCACTAAAAATTATAAATTAGAAAAATGCAATTTTTTCCCCTTCAAAATTTGACAGTGCGGCTTGAAAATCGTTGCTTCAGACACAGATATCGTAAAAACGAGTTAATGCATACGCTTGAAAGAAACTCGCACAAAAGTATGCAGGGAAATATTCTCCGTGTAATATTCGTTTTCCACTCTGCTATCTATACTAAATGACATTTGAAGAATTTCTTTTCCTATCACCATTTTAAAATGCCCCAAACAAAATTTCCTGAACACAAATGACCGGCAATCTTGCCGTACCAGAAACCTGGTTGGAACTCTTGTTTTATCGCTGTCAATGGATCGTTCTTTTCGCGCCAGCGCTGTCAAACTCTGGAATTGTTAGCCGAATCCTGTCAAGTTTTGTACGTCTTTGGTTTCAAATCCATGTGCAGCAATTTTCTTAAAATTATCTAATTCATCTTCGAATGCTCCTTTTTCTCATTTTATTCTTTCATCTTTTTCTCCTGCCTGTTGTTCGATGTTCGGTTTTGGTTTCAGAGAAGGAGTTTTCGGATCCGGATAGCGATTATAATTGCCATTTCTCACCATTTGAACTAACGTACGAAGTCACCGTACATGGCATCAATAAAGATACCAAAATGCGTCAGTGTGGGTGCAAGTATACGTGTATTTAGTCATTGAGTTCGAAGCATATGTTTTTATTATTCGGAGATCACGCTGTCATTTTTTTTTAAAGATTTTAAATGCTGTTAATAATGCAATTTTGCCGATACTTAATTACCAGAGTCATATGCAAGCGCGATTGTATCGAAAACGTTTATGGGATACTATGAATCCATATGACATTCCAGAGGATCAGTAAGTGTAATTTGCATAAATATATGTAATTTAATTTAATTTTATATTTTGTAGATTTCGGCAAATTTATAGATTAACCCCACAATTAGCGAAGGAGTTTTGTGATGAAGTTATTCCTTTTATGCCGGAAGCTAATCGTTCCGGAGCAAGTAATCACATCAAGGTACAAAATTTAAAATAATTTTTCCTATATTCTAAAAATGCGTATGCCATAAAATATAGTTTTTGGTAGCTTTGAATTTCTATGCCAGTGGAAGCTACCAAAGGCGAGTGGGAATGGACGACATGGCATACGTCAGTCAAACTTGCGTTTCACATTCTGTAACAGCAATTTCTTGAAATTTGGACAAGAAATATATAACCTTCCCTAACCATCCATCAACCTTAGAAAATTCAGCGCAACTGTTGTAAGTAAATAAAACATATAAATAAAGAACAATTTTCATATATTTTATTTCTTCTATAGGTTCGAAGCGGATACTGGATTCCCTGGATACCGATTACAATTGCCATTTCTCACCTTTTTTGAAAAATTTCCTTATTTTTAAAAGAGTACTGCCACTTCACAAAATTTAATTTCGAATAATTTCTACCGTCGGGAAATTTTTTGTCACCAATTTTTCTGACATCCTCTCGAGCTAGTCAATATTTTTCCGTTAGTAAATTGTATGAAAGATTTCGTTAATTTGGAATAAAAATTTTTTTTTCTGTTTAACGATTAATTCTTAATTAAATTAATTTTTACTTTAGTACTATTTAGCACTAAAATAAGTAAAATAATAATTTTACCAAAAAAAGAAAAATTTTTAAATAAAAAAAAAAATCAACAAAAAATGACAGCGTAATCTCCGAATAGGAAAAACATGTGTTTCGAACTCACTGACTAAATACACGTATTCTTGCACACACATTGGCGCATTTTGGTAGCTTTATGGATGCCATGTATGGTGACTTCGAACGTCAGTTCGAATGGTGAGAAATGGCAATTATAATTGCTATCCGGTGTGATCGGTTTGATCGAATGCACGCATATTGCCCTGAGCGGACTCAAGAAAAACGTTGAATACGCCTATGTCAACCGGAAAGCTTTTCATTCATTAAACGTTCAAATCGTAAAACATAATTCATACTATCATATTTTGAATTGAGTTTCATATTATGTTTGTTTTTGTAGATTTGTGACCAAAAAACAAAATCGGATTCGGGATATCCACTTCAGCTTTGGCTTATGACACCCATTAGAAACCTATCTAATGAAGACGAAAGAAAATATAACGCTGTGCACAAGAAAACAAGAAATCAAGTTGAAAGGTGCATTGGTCATTTAAAAGGAAGATTTAAGTATGTTTACTTTATAGTATCATTTCAAATCTAGGAAAAATGTTAACACAATTTCATTATTTTGCAGGTGTTCGCTATCGGAGAGGAAGCTGAGATATGATCCAGATACTGCCCAAGATATTATCATATCGTGCGCGGTACTGCACAACTTTTTAATCGAAAAAAAATTCCAATAGAGGAGAATTATCCCGAAGAAACCGCAGCACGGATGGGCCACTCTTCGACCGCTATTTTCGAAGTGGAGTCATTCATCAGAGAAGGGAGGATAGTTCAAAATTCTTTAGTTCAACACTTTTCCATTGTCGATTTATAATTGTCTAATATATTGTATAATTGTAATAAAAAACAGACTTTAAAGAAATTAAATTTATTATTTATTTTGAACACTGTTGTCAGCTCATTAATGCACGCTATCATGTGTTGCTGTTGGGTTATAATTGTTTCATTTTGTTGTTGTGGCTTTATTTGCTTCGCCAACAGCTGCTGCAGCAGACGATTGGAGCTTTATTGCAATTGAAGCGATCGCTCTGCTTTTGATGAGTATACACTCTAGAAATAAATAGAAGATATATAATAAATGCATGTATTTTTTTAAGTTATTTATCTTTCTTATTCTTGTCCTTCGACGTAATGGATGAGAAGGCGTTTCCATACCTCCTCCAGCTGAAGTTGCAGGGATGCTACAAACCCTCTCTATATTCGCCGCAACTGGAGATATTGGAACATTGGCTTCGTAGCCATTTAAGACTTATACATCTTCAAATAGCTCTTCATTTGGCTCCTAAGAATTAATACAAATTTTCAATAATTAAACCAATGAAAAAAAGATATACTACATTTTCCAAGGTAAAGCTTTCGTGCTTCCTAGTTCCATTTAAACTTTCCATGCCGGAAATGGAAACCACCCTCTCATCTGTAGCTCTGAGGTTAAAATTGGTGTTGGCTGACCCATCACCAGTCAAATTGGCATCCAGCCTATGCTTGGCCAATTTATCTTTTACGACGGCTCTCATTTCCTTCCAGCACTAAAATTATAATGAATTATTTAAACCCACATTTAGGAACAATTTAACTTACTTTTTTTCACTGCGTAACACTTTTTGAAGGAGCAATTTCATTTAATTCGCTTTCCTCTTCTTCCAATTTTTGTTTTCTCGATTTGTCGGTACTACTATTTGATAAGCCTCCGTAAAGAAATAAAAAATTGTTTGACATGTAGTCTAACAATCTTTCCTTTTGGCCTTTTGTTATTCGACTTGACTAAATAAAAAGAAATATTTTTAATTAATTAATTTTTTTAGTCTTTACACTTACCACAAATTAAATTTCAGTAATTAAATTAAATAAAAACTTACCATTCTAAATATTTTTTAAATTTCCACCTTTTTTTTATTTCAAATTAACGAAGTCTTTCACACAATTTGCTAACGGCAGAATACTGACTAGCTCGAGAGGACGCCAGAAAAATTAGTGAGAAAAAATTTCCCGACGGTAGAAATAATTTCCTTTTCGAAATTAAATTTTGTGCAGTACTCTTTTAAAATTTAGGGATATTTTTCAAAAAAGGAGAGAAATAAAGGTAAGAAATGGCAGTATAATCGCTATCCCGGCCATAAATTACCTGGATTTTTATCTTTACTAAAGTTTCTATTCCTGAATATTAGCGGGAACGGAGTACATGCGATTTGCGATGTCCTTACACAGGGTCTAAATTAGCTTTTATTTCTGATATTCCAGCTGGTTTACCAGAAATAAAATACTACCAGTTTTTTTTGTGTGGGCCAACACTGATATGCCAATTCAGTATCTGACATGCCGTTGAACAGAAAATAAAAATAGCCAAAATATTGGCTTTAAAGTGTCGAATTGTCGAATGTGGCAATATCTTCCCATGCCCCTTTTTTAAAATCAATTTTTCTATATTTTTCTTCTTTTTCTCGAAACATGTTGATAATTTCACTCCGCAAAAATTTAGTTTCCGCCATTTTATTAAATGCAAATGTCAAAAATTGGTATACCAGCGTTGTCTACGAAAATGGTATACCAGAATTGTCATACCAGAAAAATTGGTATACCAGCGTGGTCTACACTAGCTTTTTAGCAACCAATTTTGCTGATATACCAGAAATAAAAACTTATGTAGACCCTGTGTTAGTTTTAAGTTAGTGTTTTTATTTTTATTTTTTTCTTTATTTATAACTTTTCTTGCTTTTTAATTGTTTGCCTTTGTTCTTTCTTGAATTTTATATAATACAATTTGAATAAGGATTTTAATTCCCTTTTGTATATTTTAAATAATTAAATAATTCATATAAAAGAAAAGCGTATAATGAAATCTTCCTTTCGGTTCAAGCACCCTCCATGAACATTTCCCTTGTAAACAGAGTCAGACTAACAGCTAGCAATGTTTCTCAAACTTTTTGGTTAGGGAATCCTTTAATAATGTATTTGATTTTTAAGTACCCCATTCAAATTTTAAATATGTTAATGTAACTAAAACATTAATTTTGACAACTAACAATATGTTTTTAATAGTTTTTATTATTATTATTAGAAATTCATATTTCGTTTTCAAAATATTGTGCGTAGTCATTGTTTATTTCTCTAGAAGCTTCAAAACTCGATTTAATACTCTTCCACGTGAAAGCCAGCCAATATCCGTATAAAGCAATAATGTGGTGATTTCGGATCCCATATCAAGACAATACCACTTTAAAAAGGTACGAATTCAGTAATCTTGCTTTTAATTGTACACTAATTTGTAAAATAGAGTTCAAATCTTCATTTAATTGCTTTGCAGCTAGTACTTCTCTATGTATAATGCAGTGATTCCACTCTATTAGAGGATTCACACTATGCCAGATTTAAGTCCACTTTTGGGACCTAACATAAATGATGCTCCATCTGTGCAGACTGACACACACCATTTCCATGATAAACCATTTTTTTTTTCAATTTGTTCATTTAATAAATTAAAGATTGCATTCGCTCTCGTTCTCGTATTTAGTTCTTTGCAACAATATATTTGTTCTTTTATTTCTTGTACATCATTATCATCAATATATCTAATAAATACTATCATTTTTGCGCTGTTTGATATATCTGTCGATTCGTCAAGCCGTAATGCAAACGGTTTTCTAAAAATTGGTTTTTCGTTAACTTGCTTTGTGATATCTTCTGCCATATCATTAGTTCTACGTTTATTTGTATCATTCGAACATGGTATCGTTTTATTATATCCACTTCCTTTTTATCGAACATAATTTCTGCAATTTTTACAGCAGCATAGGAATAATAAGATTTTCAGCAATTGTATGTGGTTTCCTTAATTTTGCCACCTTGTGTGCAATTTCGAAAGATGCTTTGTAAACTTGTTTGTGATATTTTAGTAAATGTTTTCTTTGAAATACTGTAATTATTGAAAATTTCTAATAAAAATTTAAATTGACATGAAAATTATGTTATGTTAACACAAAATACCTACTTTTAATAATTATATCAACAAATATTTCTAAAGGAAAATTCACTGCAAAATTTTAAATTCATTTCAATATTTTAAGTTGATTACAAAATTCCAATTAACTGCGGCATCTTTTGGTCCGTTCGTCATCTTTTGGTGCATTTTGGAGCTAGCAGTTATTTTGCCGCTCATTATAGCTCGAATGTCATCTGTCACGAGATTAATTAAATATTTAAAACAAAATATTTATTTTAAATATATCCGTTGCGTATTAAATCACATTCTGCGTAATTTCATTTTATATAATATTTCGCTTCTTCGATAAATTCACAATTTTCTAAAAAAAAAAATATTCCATTAAATATATATTTTATCGAAGTAGCCTTAATATTTCCTACTCCACTTTGAGAAACACTGAGCTAGATAAAATTTTGATCAACCATTCTCTGCTTTCTTCTTCTTCTTTTATGCTGGAAACAAATGTGCGTATATTCTGCATGCAGCGCTGCACGAATATCTGCACGTATCGGCTTCTTTTATTGTACAAAAAATTACTATTTTTCACAAATTCTATTAAATGTTCCTCCATGAAGTTGTTGTCAAATGTCAACTTTTTTTCTAGAACAAATTTATGCTTTCATAAGTTTTTCTTTTTCTGCACAGGAAAAGTTAAAATCGAGACACCTTGCAGCGCCGTGCTGCATGCAGAATTTACATGTGTTCGGCCTCATATAAGCCTGTGTATTATAATTTCGCTGCAGGCAAAATTCTGCACAAGTGTTTCCAGCATTATTCATTTGTTTTTGTTGCTGCTGAAAACATTAAAAATGGCGTCAAGTTAAGAGCGAGCATAGAAGAAGTTTTGACAAATCAAAAAAATAAAATAAGACTATTCTTTTAAAGTTTGTTGCATTTTGTTTCGAGTGAATAAAAAAAGGAAAAGTTCAATTTAAATTAAGATCGAAAAAGAAGAACTATCTCGAAATGAATTAATTTAATGCAAAAAAGAAGATAAATACAAAAAAAAAAGAAAATATTAAAAAAAAGGAAAATCAAAGAAAAAAAATAAGTTTTGAAAAAAAGAAAAAAAACAAGTGAAAAATCTTTTAAACTGGAAAATGTCGAATCAATTAGAAAATTTATCCCAATTAATGGAAATAACAGGTTTGTTCCCAAATTAAAATTAAATTTAAAAAAATAAGAAAAATTTTTTTCATTTTACTTTTTCCCACCATTTGGAAAAAAAAAAACAAAACACAACAGGACTTAGTCGTGCTGAAGCTGAAACTATTCTAGAATTGAACGATTTCAATTTAGAACAAGCAATTAATTATCATCTAGAAAATGGTTTAGATTATGGCGTTTCTACTGCTGCTGCTTCATCATCATCATCAACGCATCACCATCAGCTTCATCGTCAACATCATCAAATATCAGAATTTGATGTTTGCGATGGAAGTTCATCATCAACTTTACCACAACATCTTCAATCATCATCATCAATTCGAGCTTTATCATCAACAACAATCAGTGGTGGTGGTGGTAGTGGTGGCAATGGTAATGGAGGAAATTTAGCTGTTATTGATGGTAGTGCTACTACTACTGCTGTTGGTGTTGGTGGTATTGTTGCTGTTCTACCTTTATCAAATCAAATAACAGCAACACAACAAAATACTAGTCGACAAAGAACAACAACAACAACAATAACATCAACAATCTCAACAACAACAAATCAAATTCTTCAACGTACAACAAATTCACGTACAAATTCGAATAATAATGATCCATTTAATAGTACACGAGTTAGTGAAATGGCAACAATACCAGATGATAATAATTATAATAATAATAATAATAATAATAATAATAATAAAAATAATAACAGAAATAATAATAATAATAATAATAAAAATAATAATAGAAATAATAACAGAAATAATAACAACAATAATAATCGAAATAATAATCAAAATAATAATCGAAATAATGATAATAATAATAATGATGCTGATGATAATAATATTCGTGCCCCAATACCATCGAGACGTGAACAACTCTTGTTACCAGATGAAGATAATTTTCGTTTTCGTAAACGTCGTGCACCAGTATTTACCGTTTGCCCATTAAGAAATTTCGCCCGTGAAGCTGAATTACAAGAGCAACAATTGAATGGCTATTTAAATATTAACAATAATAATAATAATAACAATAATAATAATAATAATGACAATGACTTGATACGAAATACTATCAATATTGGAGCATCATCAAATTCATCATCATTATCAGGATACTCATCATCATATTCATCATCTTACTCGTCATCGTACTCATCGTCATCATCATTCTCATATGGTATTGATGGAAATAGTCATCATCAACAATATTTAAATAATAAATCTAATAAAATCAATTTTAATAATAATAATAATAATAATAATAATAATAATAATAACAACAACAATAATAACAACAATAATAACAACAATAATAACAATAACAATAATAATAACAATAATAATAACAATAATAATAACAATAATAATAATAATAATTATCATTATAATAATATAAAACGTTCACGTTTAGAAGATCTATTTCGTCCACCAGTTGATCTATTATTTTGGGGTACATTCCAATCGGCACGTGATTATTCAACAATACAAAATCGTTGGTTAATTGTTAATTTACAAGATAATTCGGAATTTAAATCACAAATATTAAATCGTGATATTTGGACAGATATTAATTTGAAAAATTTAATACAAAAATATTTTATATTTTGGCAGGTAAATATGAAAAATAACTAGATGAAACTAGAGACACAGACACATCCTTTTCGGTTGATATTTGTCTCTCTAGTTATAGGATCTTTTACACATCTTAAAGATCTCAATTTACTAAAAACACTAGGGTATGGTTTGATTAATTGCTTTGATTTGAGTAATCAAAATTTGTTCAATATTTTTGATTATTAACAAAACTGAAAACTGATTAATTGTTTCATTTAAGGGTGAGCAGTTTATTACGTTTTAATAAAATACAACTAACTTTTCATGAACATTTTAAGATATAAAACGTAAAATTTGGATAAGTCTAAGAGACTCCCATGTTCTGAAATTCACATGAAAATGAATTGACTATGAATTTCAAATTCACTCGAAATGTAAATTGGTGTTCTCAATTTCACTCGATTTCACTCAATTTTATTTTTTTTCGAAGTTATTTCAAATCCATTTTCGAAATGTCAAAAGTATCAGCTGATTGTCTTATTATTTAATTTACTTCAAAACATGTTGCGAAAATTTTATAATTGCAATGGAAAATGAAAAAAGAGAATAAAATAGAAAAGAAAGAATTAGAAAAGAAAAAATCTTAAGAGACAAATCGAATGTATTAGATCTTCAACTGTTTTTTTTTCTCCTAGACATTTTTTTTTGGAAAAGAATTTGGCGCCTTTATAATGACACCAACAAAATGTATACAATTTAGTGTATTTCATTTAAAAATGTATCGTTTTATGACAAAAATATTAGAAATATTCTTAATATTTTATTGAGGTAGATTTTAGAAAAACCCTGTATTACATTACCGTAATGCATTTTTCTAAGAAATTTTTTATATCTCGAGTCTGGTTGCTACTAATTACAATTCTGGGAAGAATTGATATTTTAAAAATTTTGAACATTTATTTCAAAATAATTTTTTTTATGAGAAAATTTTAGAGATATTATAAAAAAATGTTCAAAAAGTCTAATGGAGTCTGGGTGAAGGAAACTTAAATTTATTTTAAATGTTTTCCTACGTTTTGTAAAAATTCATATCAATTTCACGGCATCAACTGATAGTGAATTCATTTCGATTACTATTACGAGTAAAACAAATTTCAGAACACCAAAATTTCATTTTCGAAATTTCAATTCACAGGAATTTCGTTTTTCAATCCGATCGAATTTCAGAACACCGCTTTTCATTTTCACCATTCCATTTCATAAAAAGTGAAATACAGAACATGGGTGATTATAAAAAAAATACTCGATCAAATTAAACTTAATAATATGATAAATAAGTTGAAAAAAAATCGAACCAAAAAGCTAATGAAGGCAGAAGTTATGTGTACCTAAAGATGAGAAGATTAACATGTAAAACTTATGGAGCGCCAGTAACTGATCCCTCCTCATTAAGAGAAACAAAACAGAATAATAAATTTGAAGAGAGAAATTCTATGATAGTTATCAAAGATATAAATGAGTATAAAGATATGTTAAATTCTAAACAGCTTTCATTTAAACATGAGTAAACTACACTAGATCTTATGGAAGTAACTTTTAGGAGTTTTAAGCTCTTCTCTTTCTAAATTGTTATTTTTACAACAAAAATTTTAACACTTGACTATTATAATAGTAGTCAATTAATCACTTACCTCGGAAATCAATTAATCAACCTTGCCCTACTAAACACACTTAGAGCTTATGTTTATGTTAAGCACTTTCTCATATCTCGAAAGCCATACACAGATATTACGTGTATTTGCAAAACTTGTTTTCTTGTAGTAATGGGGGTGCAACAAAATTACTTCATTTACATGCCGACTTCAAAAAATTGACTTGAGATCGACTTGTGAAATTCAAATCGGTTTTTTTTTTAGCTTTACCAGATTGAAAGATTAACTTGAAATTAGCTTCAAATTAACAGCACAAACAAATTTTTGGTTTAAGTTTGATCTCTGTTTATAGTCCATTTTTAAAATTGATATGCGTTTACATGGGAAATTTTAAGTCGATAAAAAAAAATTTCGTGGTCGGATCGCGACTTAAGTCGATCCTGGGTATCTATTCTAAAACGCAATAGAGTTTTTTCGTATTACGGGCATATGCTAAATCAATTCTAATTTTACCAAATTTGGTATTCTAATCATCCGTATGTGAATCAATTTGTATCATTACGATACGGAAACTACTCGACTAGTTTTAATCAGTCAAAAATTAATTCTTGGCCATGGAAATGTGTTTTTTTCCAATCTTTTTGACAAGCTAAAAATTTCTTATATTTTAATGAATTTTTTACTTTTAGCTGACTAAAAAAATGGTTTGAATTTATTACAATGATTGCAGGAAAGGCGGCTGTGTGTTTTTTGGTGACGTTTCATGATAACCATTTCTGTTTACGTTTATTCGTGCATAAAAACTTAAAACTTCAACGATTTACAAGCGCTAATGTAACAAATTTGCAATAAAATATTTACCATAGTCGAATTTCATGATTTTATACTTACCACTGTCGTATACGAAACTTGAGATACGAGAATACGACATATTTGTTTATTCAAAACTCATTCGAATAAGAAGAATATGAATCGGCTCATATACGAGTGAACTCGATTAAGCTTGAGAATATGTTTTCTGGGCCCGTTTTTGATTTCTCAACTCGATCTTTATATACCAAATTTCTATTATATCGACAAAGACTTTTTATCGATCCGATCAATCGAGTCGAGAAACCAAATACGGGACTGGGTTTATATGCATGATTTTTGGATTGAAGTCGACTTCAAGTAGATGATGTAAACGAAGTATATGTTACACATTTCGTTCTAATCCCCAAAAATCCTACGCGGATATTACGTGTATGGAAAACTTGTTTTTTTTGTAGTAGTAATATTGGGAGTGCAACAAAATGCTACACATTTTGTTGCTAAAGCTCGGAAACAAACTACTATATATGACAAAAAGGTATGCATAATTTTTTAGACTCTTAATAGAAAACATTCCTATTCATTTCAAGGGATTTGCATTGTTATTTTCCTTAAAATTTGTAAATTTATGAGCTGTTACCTAATACAATATCCAAACATATTTGTGGAAATCATTGGCTGGTTTTAGATTGGTCTTACATGCGCTTAAGTAACTCGGGCATATCCATGCTGAGATGTCTACACTGCTCTTTCATGCGCCTTTCTTCACTGAATTTATACACGTCACATCAATGTCTGCTTTTCACGTGGGGGAATATTTCTAGTTGATTTGAGCAGAAAACCAATGGGAAGTGTTTATGTGTGCGTGTCTTCAATTTTGCACTCAAGCTAGAGATGGCAGATTTCCCCGGCATTTGCCGAACCCTTCTGGTGTATTAATTTTTGAAGAATGCGCACGTTTGAAGACCAATGTAAAACAGGCTATTAAGAGTGATTCTAAATTTAATAAAGAGTGATGACGTAGTTTGCACGTGCTTAAATCATTGTATAGGGTTGCTCTAATTGGTGGACGTATTTCTTTGCTTTTTTTGGTATCATTAAAAACGTTTAACGAAGATGTTCTTCAATCATAAAAGATTGTAAAAGTTTTTGGAATCATTTATATTCGTTGTTAACAAGATGGGAGTGCTTAATCTAAACACATCATTATAAAAACAATACACAAATATACTTTTTTGTATGTATATGAATTTCATTTTCTTAATTTAGGTATCTGTTGATAATGCTGAAGGGCTACGTTTTAAAACATTCTATCATGTTAATCGTATGCCATATATATGTATTATTGATCCACGTACTGGTGAAGAAAAGATGACATGTGATGTTGTAACAGCTCATACATTTACAATTGATTTAAATGATTTTTTAATTGCAAATAATTATACACTTGAAGATGTTACACCGACTGTTGTACAGACTGCTTCAGTTCCAAGTACATCATCATCATTATCTATGATAAAATCAGAAACAACAGAAACAATAATAAAAAAATCAACAGCGACGACATCATCATCATCATCATCTGGAACAGCATCAAAATTGGGAACAGAAGCAGAAGCAGAAGCATCTTCATCGGAAAAATTAAATAGTTCAAATTTTAATTATAATCAAACATCAGAATTATCTGAAGAAGATCAATTGGCATTAGCTATACAGAATTCTTTAAAAGAAACGCAATCGAATAAGGCAATGTTCGCAGTAACAACAACTGGAAAAATTACAACTACAAAAAAATCAATTATCGATGATGATGAAGATGAAGATGATGATGAAGGAATCAATGATGAAGGAATTAATGATGAATTAATTGATGATGATGAATCAATGAATCATGATAATAATGAATTAAGTGATTCGGATAATGATCAAACAGCTACAGCAGCAGTGACAATTAAAAAAGAAAATCCTGATGAAAATTCAGAATGTACTCATAAGAAATATTTAGGAAATGAAAATGGTAAGACTATAAATATTATATTAAGAAACATTTAATCTTTAAACGAACACTTCTGGGCAAACTTGTGGGAATAGGTATCTTTGCACAGCAACATATATTTTCGTTCAAGTTTTATCGACTTCTTTCAAAATCGTTTTACTTGAAGTTTTTTACTGAGTCGTTCACAGTTTTTTGCAGAAATCTTGAGGATTTTACTCTAGTTCTAGTTCTCGAAGTATGTCTCATTGAATTCAAACGCCAACTCTGTATTGTCTTCTAACGTAATATCTAAAATATATTTACTTAATACAACTCTCTCTATCTTTCTCTTTTTCGCTCTATCTTTATCTCTCTCGCTCTCTTTTTCGCTCTATCTTTCCCTCTCTCTCCCACTGTACCTCTCGGTCAATTGCAATTGCTCTCTTCTTTTTTTTTAAGTTATATAATAGATGAATGCAATGAGAGTTGATTTTCATTGATTGTATCAAATAGCATACAATAAAGAGAGTTCTCAACTTGGATTCTGATTTGGGCACGTTGTTACAAATTCATACTATTAAAGACTAGGCTTGCTTTGCAGCGCTGCAATGCTACCAAAAATGTATACACAAAAAATTACGTACAATTATATTCAATTTGCTGAACATTGCTGGTCACATTTTTACTTACCCAAGTCTGTTAAAGATATTGTCGGTTATTCCAGTGTCTGATATGTCGTAAGTAACAAAAATTGAACACTTCAAGTTTGACACAGTTTAGGGTCATAAACCAAATACAAGTACTGAATGAAAATCAATATTCAGGGATTTCTTGGGTCAGGCAGAGTATTAATGTAGATCAATTTTCAAAGGGGTGAGGGTGGGTTTGGCGCGCGCGTAGACTCTTGTCATATATAAAGGGTGTCCCAAAATTCACGCAAGTAGTAATTTTGATAGAAAACACAGGTTTATACTTAAAAATTGTACATTTTTTATTGATTCCTAAAAAAAACAGTATAGAGTTATATATGGAATAGCATATCGGGTAAATGGCCTCCACGGCTTTGTTGGCACATACGCACTCTTCTTGAAATTTTTCCATGATCGTTTTTCATAAATGTGGCTAAATTTCGTTGATACAGCGCTCAATTTCTTCCTTCAAGGCGTGGGTGGCCGTGGGTTTGTTGGCATAAACCTTAGACTTAAAAAAAACCAAAGAAAAAAGTCCAACGGCGTTAAATCGCATGATCTGGGCGGCCAATTCTGATCATCAAAACGGGAAATTACACGACCAAGAAATGGTTCATGCAGTAATTAAATTGTTTCTCAGGCTGTATAGTATGTGGCACCGTCTTATTGAAATCACATTTCGGCCACATCCATATCTTGCAATTTAAGCGCAAAAAACTGCGCTATCATGTCGCTATAGCGAGCACCATTAACCTGTTATTACCTGACCAACGACATTTTCGAAGAAGAAAGGTTCAATGATGCCTCCAGCCCAAAATAAACACCAAACAGTGATACGTTTTCGACTCATTTGTTTCTTGACAATCACTCGTGGATTTCCTGAACTCCCAATTGAGACAATTTTGTCGATTAACTAAGCCATCAAGATGAAAATGACCCGCCTCATCGGCCTGTGTTTTTTTGAGCTTTACCGTAAAATATGATAGATTTGTTATTCTGGAATCATTCTCGAGTATGTTATGTGTAATTTACATAAGATCATTAAAAATAAAAAATTGTAACGGGGTACTTTTTATCTGATAAACGGAAACTGGTCGATTTCTTGTGTATTTTTTGAATTCTTACCATATGATATAATGAGAAAAAACAATTCAAACAAGAATTTTTTTTAAAAAAAAGCATTTCTTCATATTTAGCATTGATTTTAAACAAAATTAACTAAAATCACTAATAATTTATGTGGCCTCCTTTTGCTCTTATTACTGCTTTCAATCCTTCTGGCACTGATTATACCAATGTCTTCAAATAATCAGCGGAAATTTCAGTTTCCCATACTTTTTTAACTACCTCCTTCATTTCTTCTTTAGGGGAAGGTCGTGCCTTTACAATTCTGACCTTAATCCGTTGCCAAGCGTTTTCTATTGGATTAAGATCCGGGCTGTTTCCGGCAAATCCACCTCAAAAATTCCGTTGTCTATAAAATATTGTCTCACCTGAGGTAGAAACTTTTTTTTTAGAAATTCCAAAAAAATTGGGAAAGATCAAAAATGGATTAGATTTGCAAAATATTTAAGCAATAGTTGGATACTTGCTTTTTTTGCAGTTTGGCAAGCTGCATGGTCTTGTTGGAAAATGTGTTCTTCGTTTGCCGCAAAAAGGCTTCGAATTGTGGATAGTAAACACTTCTGGGGATGCATTGCAGATGACGACTTAGGCAATTTGGAATGTTTAGATGGTACAGTGAATACTACCAAGTACATTGAGGTACTTGACAAATGTTTACTGTCCACAATTCAACACAATTCAAATCCTTTTTAATGATATTATTTAAATTACACATAACATACTCGAGAATGATTCCAGAATAACAAATCTATCATATTTTACGGTAAAGCGCAAAAAAACACAGGCTAAAGTTAAAAAAATATCCAAAAATTGCTTGTTTCGATTCAATTGGCCAGGAGTGTATAGTACACAAATTTTTTTTTTTTGTTATACAATTTCATGTTTTTTGTTTCTACTTTTTCCCATATAGAATCAATTACAAAAATTCAATTACGTCTGCCAGCCGGTGAACGTGTACAATTGGAATGGCCTGGTACAACAATATTGAAAGCTATCAAATTATATATAAATGAGAATTTTCCAAATATCATAAAAACACCATACAAATTAATAACAGCATTTCCGCGACAAAATATTTTAGAATTAAATGAAAATATAACATTGATCGATGCAAAATTATATCCGACTGCAATTTTGCATTTACATTCGGATGATTAATTCGCAATAATATGAAGTTTGGGGCTAGTCGCGATGGGTGGGTGGGTAGTCGCGAAAAACAGAAGATCATAGACGAAAACGGAGGAAAACGGGAAAGGCGGACAAATTCTCAAGAACATCCAAAAATATTACTTTCTTTGATGTGTTTTGCAAGTCTTGTATATTTTTTTGTTTTCGAGAAATTCAAATCGATCGAAAAAGGTTCAACAAGACTTCAACTTTTAAGTTTAATTTAAATTTTTATTTGTATTTATTTTTTATTTTCTTTTTTTAATTAAAAAAACTATTTGTTTTTATGTGTATTTCACCAATGTCTAAAACAAAAAAAAAAAAAAATGAAGTGTAAGAAATTGGGAAAAATTAAAATGAATTATAAACGTAAAATTTTTGGTTTTTAATTAAAATGAAGAAACAAGACTTTACCTCATATGCCCCCAAATAGTTACCATAGAAATCCCCACCGAAAAAAATGGTGGCAAATAACTGGAGTCGAATCGTATTAAGGACAATCTCCACACATTGATCGAATAAAAACACCAGTCTCCCCACACAATTTAGGAAAATTGGTAGCGTGCGACGGTATCGTGTGTGATTATTGTGAGAGTATCCACTCGCAGATGAGATAAATATGTTCATCAGTTTTTGAGGGGAATCATCTGCAAATAGAAAACTGCAGGATATATGGACTACGGAGAATTCGAGAGTAGTTCATCAACGTCAATTACACCCAGTTAAGTGTACAGTTTGGTACGGTGTATCGTCTGGAAGGATCATTGGTCCATATATTCCTTCGAAAATGAAGACAATGTTGCAGTTTCCATCGCAATATTTCTCAATATCGGAGGATGTTGGAAAATTTTTTAAGGCCAGCTATGGTAAACTATCCAACCCTTTAGGTTCCAACAAGATGTAGCCACAGCATATACTGTGCAAGGGACTCAAAGGCTCTTTTAACGAATGCCACAACGTTCATTGGGCGGAAGGGATCCTAAATGAACACCCTGAGGGACACCAGATGTCGAAAAGGGAACAGATTTACCAGACGGAAACAAGCCCTCATACTTTCTTCCTTTAAGGTATGAGCGAACTGAAGAAGATATATTTAAAATAAATATATTTTTGATGTCTTCGTTATAAAATCCTTTTAATTAATGAAAATATTATTAAAATAACGTGCTCGATATAATTATTTTAATAAAATTAAAAACTAACAAGTGCAAACAAACTTAGATGCTAAAATAAAATTATAACTAAATTGGGTTTTAAGTACGCCATATATAAAATTTAGAAGTAATAAATCAATTAATCGAATTAGTGATGCCTTATGGCAGAAATGGGGCAGAAAAGTTGTCAAAACTGACAATATCTCAAGGCTTTTTCTGCATAACTTTGTTTGCTTTTTTCGAAATATCTTTTAATTTATAGTTAACCTAGACCCTAACAGCATACATCAAATCTGCAAATTTTGTGCAAATCGGTGTACGAGTTTTTAAAGTACATCAAATTAACTTTATGAACAGGCCTATTTTCTCCTAAGATTATTTCTTTCTCCACTATCCTTCGACCGATTTAAATGAAATTTATCATGGTATCGTCCATTTATGTAGTTAACCAATATAATTAATATAAACGAAATTGCTTTACAAATTTTCCAATTAAATCCGAAAAACCATATAAAAAAATGCATGTCAAATCCGTAGAACTGATTATAATGTGCATAAGCAAGAATAACCATTTGACTCAAAAAATTTTGTTTTTTAATTGTTTTTTGTAATGTAAAAGTGATTTAAAAAAATTGAAAATCGTTTAGAAAACAATTTTTCGAAAAAAAACCAAATAGTCCAGTCATCAGAAAAATATTTGCAATTCAACTGTCAAAATTTCCGTACGGAATGTACTAACTAATTTGTATTGCTTAAACATAACGAAACAGAAATCGAACTTAACGAATGCACGCGTGTGCATAATATAATCTTGGAATAGGATTCATGTATATTAGTACATTTCTGTTAGTTTTGCTCTGCCATGCATAGCACATTATATTTGAGCCTTTAGATTTCCAAACAGAGAGAATAAAGAGAGATATAAATATGAAGATATGCATTCAAATGGTCAAAGTTTGAACTATATACTTTCTTACGCGAACAATATTTCCACTAATCCTCTCTTTGGGGCTGCTTTAAATTAGCCCAAAATGTATGAAATTTTAATACACAGAAACAAGAAGAAGGAGAAAAAAATGTGTGGTGAGTAATGATTTTGTTGTTGCATTGGGCCTTTATTTGTTGTAGCCCTTTTCTGATGATTTTTTATCTTATTTAATTTGTGAAGTAAATATTTTTAAATATTGGTGTAGCCGCTTCACTTTCTTCTGATTTTAGCCTCTTCTTTGGGCTCAATTTTGAAGTTAATGTTGATTATTCTTTTCTTTTGATTCCAGCCTCTTCTTTGGGCTCAATTTTGAGGTTAATGTTGCTTATATTTTGATACAACCTCTTCTCTTTCTGTCTTCAGAATTAGTAGTCGAGGTCTTGTCCCCACTAAATTTTAATAATTTTTAGCACTAACTCTTTTAATTTATTTTATTTATTTATTTTTATGAAATCCTTGATGTACAATTTCTAAATTCAATTATTTATACATAACTATCAAGTAATTAGTGGCTGGTGCAGCCTCACACCAGTAATTAAGGCTTTATCCCCACTAATTCTTTAATAATATAAATAATTTTTATTATTTTTTTATATTTGATTTTTTATATTTTATTTTATTTTATTTTTTTATTAATTGTGATTCTAAAAATTTTTATTTTGTTCCAAAATTTTATTTGAAATATTATTTTATAAGAGAAAAAAAAATAATTTTCTTTTCTTAGTCGGGGTCACCAATGAAGAAGATATATTTAAAATAAATATATTGTTGATGTCTTCGTTATAAAATTCTTTTAATTAATGAAAATATTATTAAAATAATTACTAATAACGTACTCGATATAATTATTTTAATAAAATTAAAAACTAACAAGTGCAAGCAAACTTACTATAGATGCTAAAATAAAATTATAACTAAAGTGGGTTTTGAGTACGCCACACGAACCCATTCAACGAAAAACTCTGGAAATCCAAGGGCATATAGCTTTAGTGCAAATAAGCATCTAATAAGATTGTTTTACCAAAAGCCTTACTAAAATTAGTATTTAGTATTTAAAGAACATCCTGTGCTTCAAAGGGTAAATATTCATGATTTAATTCACTGATGACGTATATGTGAGCAGAAAAAACCAATTTGAAACATGGGAAATCGTAACCATTTTTCCTTTCATTCATGAATGATATTCTTTTCAAAATAATCTTCAATACAAATTACAAATTATTGAATCGAATCATACAATTAAATAATGTAGATATTAAATATAGTATACAAACTAATATAAATTATACTTGAAATTTTCTTTTAACTACTGTTACAACTTAAAGGGGAGTCAAAAAAACGATCGTTTATTTGTACATAAATATTTTATTTAATTGTTATTAAGTATTTTATAACGTTTTATGAGTTTTGTTGTATTTATTATTAGAGCATGCTTATGCTATTCTTATGTTATTTCGCTTGCCAGATCTTTGTCTTAGTTCTAAAGCTTCTAACGCAGCCTCACGTTAGGAAATTTATGGGTTGCTCCAGTTTTAGAAGCTAAGGTAAGATCAGCTCGCGTGTAAATTATCCACTGTCCCTGCCTCTATCTTCTTTATAGTAAATTTTTGGTGTTTAAATTCGGGCGTTAGTTCCCACCAAAAATTCTATAAACCGTAAAGAAATTCCTTCTCAATCGTTCTTGGAACTGAATGATAATTACCTGCTTTACTTTTATTACCTAATGCATTTTGCTAGACGAAAATGCATAGCGACGACTCAGAGAACACTTGTGTAAATCCTTTTAACGATAGGAAAACACTTAAGAAGAAAATGTCTTTGGCGAGGTCAAGAAAAGGATTCTAATACGAATTTAGGACCCGCCAAAGATTCCTTTCGGCAATTACAAACGTAATTGCGTTGTTAGTGTAAAAACATGTTCATCCGCTTTCGTCGGTAATAAAAATCTGTCAGGATATGATATAAGAAATACCGCCGACAGAGAAATATGTAGTAAAAGAATATTGGAATAGGTCGTGATAATGAGTTGGGTTTATTGGGTTCCATTTCTTTCATTATTCGGGGATGCCAATTCATATTTGTTTTTCCGTTTGATAATGAATCCCGCTTTCACTCCATTTTTTAAGGTCAACTCGATTAGCTCTTCTAAAGCTGGTGTACGCTCTAACTGAACATTTTAAAATTTATATTAAGTATTTAAAAAAGAAAAAAGAAAATCGAATAAAAAATACATACATCATATGCTGTCGACACTCTTCGAGCTATTTTTTTAAAAGTGTTGATAAATCTCCTAAATTTCTCAACGCCATCACTTAAATCCCGGTTTTTACATCAAATAATTCCACCGCCATTATTCCAAAGCTTTAATTTTATTCAATAATATTTTAATCAGTAATAAATAAACAATAAACAGAAAATACATAAATTTTCTCAACATGGCACTAAGCGATGTGAAGTTTTCCAAAGGAATGAATAAAAAACAAACGATTTTTATTATTAGGATTACTAGGATTGGAAATTTGAATTGCATCTTTTTTTTTGCAAAGTGAACTTTTGAATAGGACTTATCACGCGTTACTTCGCAAACTTGCGAAATTATTTGATTATTTTTGACAGTTCGTTGAACCAATCAAAATGATTAAAAGATTTCGCAAATTTACGAAGTTTATGTCAAAAATATACTACATGCCTTGGAGATGATTATTTTCGCAAACTTGCGAAGATAAGTTTTTCATTTTTGACAAATCCAATTTTGAATTTATTTTAACGGATTTTTCTTTTGGAAGGGAATACTAAAAACTATTAAATTGTATAAAATGTCAGGAAAAAGGGAATTAGTAGAATTTTTAAATGAAAATGTTTTGTTTGAAAATACTAAAATGAAAAAAATTAAAAATTATATTTGCGAAACATTGTCACGGGTACAGATTATTTTAAGTTTTCCCCCTGACCAATCAGAATGATCTGTCAAACTTGTGACAAATCTTCGCAAAAATAATCAGGTCGCGTGACAAGCCCTAATGATTTATTACCAAAACATTTCAAATTCGAAAAAAAAAATAATCTTAATTATTTCTTAATTATGTTAATTTTTTTTTTTATTTATTAATTTATCTTGATTTTTTTTTACATTTAATTTTTGAGATATTTTTTTTTAAACATTAAATGATTGCGTTCTTTTTTGTCTATTTTTTAACACATATTTATTTAGAATTTTAATTTTGGTGATTTTTTTTTGTTTATAAATTTAATTTTGGATTGTCGAAAAAAAAAATTAATATTGCTTTTCTCTTTTAAAACAAAAAAAACGCCAAATTATTTTATTTATAGCGAATTTAATAACACAAAGAGCAGAATTTTAGGACCGCTCAGGACCTTAGCGCGCGGTAAATTCAATTTTATTTACATTTCCTCTTTTTCTTTTTTTGATCTTTTTTCTTTTAACTTTTGATTTATTTACATTTATTTAACTATTTTTCTACATGAATTAAAGAATATACAGATTGCGCCATGCGAATGTCGACCATTTTAAATATTTTTTTTCATACTTCCATGACATCACAGGGGTAGCGCTATCAAAAACAAAATAAAATAAATAAATGCATTTTTGTAAAAGAAGTGACTGTTTTAATACCAAAACGTCGATGTTAAATTGAAAAAACTGTTTTTTCGGGCAAGGATGTATTTTCATATTAAGAAACTAAATCTAAATCGAGAAATTATTGAAAATTTAAAATTAAAAAAAAAGAAAATTTAGAAATCTTATAATAATAAATGAAAATAAAGATTAAATTTATATTAATTTTGGTTCATTTATTTATACTATTTAAAAAAATATAATTAGAAGAAAAAACTTCCTTAAGAACCACTTTTTGGTAAATAATTGTGATTTTTCATATAAAAATCCACCTCTCTGTGACGTAGGTGCGCAGAAAAAACTAATTTGAAAAACGGGAAGGCGTAATCTGTATATTCTTTGATTCATGATTTTTCTATTCTACTGATTTTTTTTTTGTAATTTTTTTGTAATTTTTTCTTATTTTTAATAATTATTTTAAGTTTTTTTTTTGTTTAAGAAACATCAATTTTTTTTTTCTTTTTTGCTTTTACTTCCCTAAATATGTACTTTTTTAATCAGTTTTATTTTTCTATTCTTTTTTTCTTTTAACAATGATTATGAACGATTTTTTTTTGATTAATTTAATTTTTTTGGATTTTTTTTTGGTGTTTTTAAAAAATAAAACAGAAAATTTCATAGAAAAAGAATTTTTAATAAATTTGTTAAAAGTCGTTGGGATATTTTTTCTTTTATATTTTTGTTATTTTCAAAAAAAGAAAAAAAAATTTTTTTTTATTAAAAATAAATTTTAGTATAAAATATTATTTAGTAAAAAAAATTTGAGCTTAAAAATTAAATTGTTCAACAAAAAAAAGACAAATCTTGTTATTCTTATTGTTAACACAAACACACACACACACACACAGAAAAAAAAGGATATCAGTACGTAAATCGTTTCACACACTTTTTGAATCAATCAAAAAAGAGAGACCACTCTTTGACGGTAGGACCCACAAGAATCTCTCACTTACACATCTCGAACACTCAAATAATCTCTCTCTCCTCAGGGTTTCATACTTTTTAAAAAGACCTCACATAATGTTCCATTTCGTTTCGGTCACGTTTGCGCTTCCCAAAAGTTAAATATATTATATATCAAAATGTATGGATAAACGGTAAAGTAGAGACACGATGTACCCTTGCGGGCCTACTATGGAATTCCAAATTGTTAGGCATTCGTTACAATCATACGTTTCGATTACGTGTCATTTTGGTATTATTGAGTGCGATCGTGAGTTGAATATGTAGTGCCATATGTATTTACTTTTGTGATCGCATTTGTGTTAATAAAACGATAATAATCGTATTCCATAATAGACCCACCCCCTGGTATGTGTCCTAATCGAAATGAAAGAGTTAAGAAAATTTCAATTTTTTACAAAAATGTTAACTTCAAAATAGTATGATGAAATTTTACCAAAATTTTTTAAGTAAATCTAAGTTCAATAAGTCGTAAAATATAAACTTATACTAAAAAAGAAACAATTTATTGGAAGAAATATAAAATCTTTTTGAATTATATTACGAAAATGAAACGAAACTATATGTCTACTTATTCGAATGAATACATAAACACAGACTGTTGAAACGGGGCGAACCGAAAGGGTACGAAACAAACCAAAAAATTCTGACTCGGCCTTTAGTTTGGCTTTTTATATAGCTGGAACAATTTCGAATGAACACGTAAACACAGGATGTTGAAGCGAGGCGGACCGAAACGGTACGAAAACATTCTGTCTCGACCTTTAATTTGGCTTTTCATATAGCTGAAATAATTTAACTTACGTCCTGACACATACCAGAAACAATCATTTGTTGTTTTTTTTTACCTTTCATATTTTTACAACACATTTTCCTTTAATTTCCTTTCTTCTTAATCAAAATATAATCGGAACAGGAGAGTTAAAAAGGCGGGGAATCGGAGATGAGTTGTGCAAGTACGAACTCTATTTTTTGTTTGTGATCTTTATAATAAATCTAGTAAATCCCCTCCGGTTTTTCTTTTCTAATATCTAAAATTTTTTGGATTGCATCCGGAGGTGGATGATGATTGGATTCAAAAAAAAACAGGACATTTGAATTTGTCAAAACATACTCGATCGTGCGCAATGCATTATATCGGCAAAAATTTGGTTTGTTTTCCTTTTTTTCTCTTACGGCGGGAACAAACTAGATATATACGAATATATATGTATATTTATCACACTTGTCCCACAACCAGATATTTATGAAGTCAAGAACAACGAACTTTAAACATGAAAAAAAAGAAACACAATTCCTTCTTAGATATTAGGTTTTTACGTTTTAAACGAGTCTAAACTATATTATATGTATTTCTATATAGAAATAAACTACAATAGAATTCTGTAAAGGCGACAAGTGACAATTGATTTTCAGTCGGACTGAAAAAAAGGTCCAATTTCTAGAGTCTCCACAATTCTTTTTTTCCGTCCGACTGAAAATAAGTCTTTTAAATAAGTCGTATGGAGTCGTGTGATTATAAGTAATAACCTAATTTTGAAATGATCACACTTTTGAAAGTGTGAATACTGGACTATGTTCGCCTTACAGAATAAAACAAAAAAAAATACAGACCCACGGAAAAAAAAAACAAAAAAATACTTTATATAGTAACAAAAATATTAAAAAAAAAAAAAAAAAATTTTTTTTTAATTTTCATATTTTCATTTAAAAAATAAAAAAAAAAATTAATAATATTAAACAAAAGTTAATAATTTAAATTAAATAATTAAAATTTCCTTTCTTTTCTTTTCTTTTTTTTTTGTTGCGTTTTCTTGTCTTACTCTTTGATAATATAGAGATGGTGTTTTTTTTGTTTTTGTTCTTATATTGTTTGAACATTTGGCGATAATGAACCGCCAGGACCATTACCACCGCCCATCGATGGTACACCACCGCCACCAGATGCTGATGTTTGTTGCCTACCTTGGAACCATATCGTTTCTTTATATAAAAACCATAAATCTGATGCCCATAAGAAGAAATTTAAAAATCCAAGTATCTAAAAAGAAAAAAAAATCAATTTAAATCAATCAAGAAAAATGAATAGAGAGTTTTAAAGTGTCTTCGCATAAAGTTAAGGTCAGACACAAAAACTTTTATTGCAAACGCAGCATAAAAAGATGCGTAACTAGAGAGTGCTGCTGCATAGTGTGAATAGCACTGCATGCAACCCAAAAAGTTGCGAGTATTTTCTACTACACAACTAGATTTTTGTATACTGCGCACAGGAACTCAAAAAGTTTCAACGTGTGAATACCAAAAAAACAAAGTTGCAGCAAAAAATATTGATAAAGGTTGAAACCAAAAGTTGCAACTGCGCATTGCATGCAACTTTTTTAACAGTTCAGTTTTATTGTTTTTGAATGAATTTAATAATGACTGTCTCTACCGCTGCCCGCTAACAATTACCACTAACATCGTCTAATAGTGTTCAATTGTTAGATTTGTTGTGACCTTAAGAAATCTTTTGCTTGAAATTTGGAATAATGAATTCGTAGCTATTTCTTAACTCTCTTTAAACTATTTTCAAAAAGAAAATGAATCACAAACAAAATACTTACCAAGGATATATTTAATTTTGAAAAACTTCCAATCCAAAATTCACATTCTGAACATCGTTTTTGTAAACTTGCTGGATCTGTTTCAGTTTTAATAGCACTTGTACCATTTGACCAAGCAGCACTACCCGATAACCAAAAAATTGCCAATATTGTTGTTAACATAAAATCCTATGAAAAAGAAGAAGACGAAGAAAGACATATTAAATCGTTGTGGTTTAAATTTTTAAAAAAATA
The DNA here is from genome assembly GCA_963422695.1 of Xylophagus ater. NCBI lineage: Eukaryota > Metazoa > Arthropoda > Insecta > Diptera > Xylophagidae > Xylophagus > Xylophagus ater. The sequence goes on from OY730480.1 coordinate 61,800,923, forward strand.
CAGTTAAAAATCTGTCTTAAGGTCCCCACCCACCAGTAAATACATACATGCATGACATGCACTGAAGCTTGCGCATGTCAATATGACGGTGATTGGGATATTTACAATTCACAACAAATCGGTACCATTGCGCGTCGTCATGCATTTATGCCGTTGATGCTGAAGGAGGCTTTAAAAACTGTGAAAACTCTTGCTTTTGAAAACTCTTTGGTCTTTTTTTTTCTTAAGACAGATTTTCATAGAGTTACATTAACTGGAGATTTCATTTCTCTCGTTTTCATACAAAATTATGGAGGAGAAATGGTCACTATTTTATCTTCTCGCTCGCTTACTTCAAACGATAGAAGCCCAAGTTTTCCAAGTTTCGGAGATAACGACTCGCCGCTTAACCAATACGATATAATAATTTAACTTGGTTTCCCCTCAATTAGCATATAAAATTCGCGTTGTTTTTATGTTTCATACAAATAAACCCAAGTTTCATATTCTCCTCTGTCGGCCCACATGAGACAGAAAATTAATATCTCTAGTTAATATAACTCTATGCAGATTTTGTTTTGTCCTGTAAACCTGCGTTTCCATCAAACGCGCAAAATGTTTTTGCACGCGTGGAGTAAAAGAGAAATAACTATTAAACCAGAGTATTAAAATGAGGAGAAATATGTATTCCATGGAAATTACATGAAAACGTGTTTCTCTCTTTTTATTATTCATGGTTTAAAACATTTCTTTCTCTTTTACCCTCACGCGAGTTAAAACATGACTGCGGGTTTGGTGGAATCGAGCAGCTAAATATTAATTAATCAAAAAATACTTACAGCTAATGGAATTTCATTTTTACTACGATACAATTCATCTAAAAATGCATATACTGCTATTATAAAAATGCAATACATCAATGATAGGACACCAGTTGCAACAAAAAATTGTGCATCTGATGTTACATTCACTGATACAGTATTTGATTCACAGATTTGTTCACTAAAACGAAATGGATAATCAAAATTATGTACTGTTTGGTTTTTACCGCATTGCGATTGTAGTTCTATTGAGAAATTTGATGTTGTTGCAAATGCACAAATTGCAAAAACCTGATTGTTGTATGAAAAAAAAAAGAAAATGATTAGTAAGCAGCCAAATTGTGACCAAATTGAGTCTCGACTATCACAAAAAAAATCCTTATAAAGGTATGTCTCAAATCTAGAAAACGAGCATATGTTGCGTTACAGATTATCAGTAAGAGAAAGCAGCGAGCAAAAAAATATGCTTACTAGAAATCACGGATATGAAATTGGAACATACTGAACTTTCCGATAGAACAAACGGTAGATACGTTCATACGGAGAGATAAAACGGTAACAAGGATTTCCACAATTTCTTTCTTATTATTGTATTAAAGCGTAACCATCTTTTTGTAGGCGGATTGGGAATAGTTTATAAATATACGATCAGTAAAGCGTTCACGAATGAACGCAAACAAACAAACAAACTGAACATTCGAGAAGAACGTTTTTCTTCTTCTTGCTTGCTTGCTTGTCTAAAGCTGCGTCTCCACCAAACGCGCAAAATCATGTTTTTGCTCGCGTAAAGGGGGTAAAAGGGAAAGAAATGTTGAACCATGAAAAAAGAGAGAAACCGGTTTTCATGTAATTTGCATGAAATACATGTTTATCTCATTTTAATGCACTGGTTTAATAGTTCTTTCTCTTTTATCCCACGCGTGTAAAAACAAGTTGCGAGTTTCTAGGCGAACGCAGCCTAATGAATATGTTACCAAGTAGGAAAACAAGTTCGTAACTTTACAGTCAATCAAGTTTATCAGGCTTCGAATCGTGTATATCGATTGAGATACTAAATCGTATCGACCAAACATTGCCATTTTTATGTTTTTTCGATACGATTTGATTACAAATCATGATTACATGATTCCCACTCCAGTTCTTATAATGTTCTTATGTTTGGTCATTTGATTTGGTGGGCACATATCTTAGGTCTGGTGTAATATCCCGGACCCAATAACAAAGGCATTGTGATATATTTGGAACCAATCAGTATAAATCCTTAAAAGAGGGTAGCCAGCGGAGAAAATATTAAAAAAAAAAACAATTGATAACTAAATGACAAATGTTGATAGTTGTTGTTGGGTCCGGGAAATTACACCAGATCCCCAAATACCTATTATATCGACAAAGACGCCTTTAAAAGTTTTTTTATTGATTCGATCAATCGAGTCGTCAAGAAACCAAATACAAGCCTAGGCTCAAATTTCCAGATGTGCTGTAATTTCCCCGGACCCAACCAACAACTATCAACATTCGTTATTTATTTATCGTTTTTTTTCTTATTTTTATATTAGTAGTGACTCAATGCATACTCGCTGCGCTACTACGCTCCGCTAGCTATCCCCAGTTAAGGATTTATATTGACTGGTTGCAAATATGTGTTGGGTCCGGGATTTTACACCGGACTCAAATGTTCACCCCAATTCACTTAAATAAGAATAATTATTGTTTTCATGATGACAATATTTACAAGAATTTTTTTTTTCTTGGATAGAAGAGCGACGCCGCCGCAGCCACCACAAATTTGATCATCCTGTGCTGTGATTTTTTGATGATGTCGAAAAAAAATTACTTACAAATTGTAAAACTCGCATAACACCTCGCGGCTCTGAAAATGCAGCTAATGAATAAGTCATCATTATTTTTAAAATTGGTTCCTTTTTCTTGGTTGTTTGTTTTTTGGCTTTTCTTAGTTTGTGTGTCTCAAAAAAGTTTTCCTTATAATTTTTCCCGCCCGAAAGAAAAAAAACCCTTTCTCTGCAAATGAAGAAACAAAATTTGGATTTCTTAAAATCAATTTTTTTGGTTAAATTAAAAAATATATAAAAAAAAAAAATGCGCGCGCAAAATTGTAATTTTTTTTGATTTTTTGTTTCATTACAATTGTTTATCTGTTTCTTTTTTTTGGTTCGTTTTTCAAAAAAAAAAAAAAAAACAAGAAAATCGATATTTTACATTTTATTTTTAAATATTTCAAAAAGAAAACAAGTAGCACAACCAAAAAAATTAGAAAAATGGTTTTCGCCTTTTTTTGGTGGGCACGAAACCCAAAAAATTCGGGCCACACCTTGAAAAAAAAATTTTTCCAAAATTATTAAAAACTATTTCCAAAACGAAAATTCATTGATTAGCAAACGAAACACCCTGTCAAAAACTGAAAAGGAAAATTTTTAGAAAAACACTGGTTTTTTTGGTGATTTGTTTTCAGGAAAAAAAAAAACAAAACAAGAAATAAACAAAACGCACCACAACCGAAATTTTCTTATCTTAATCGCGAACGCCGCACACGCACCTCGTCCTCACCGAGATTTCTTTTCTAATCTGAGAAACTCTTGTATCCTTTTTCCTTTCGCTTTTCTTTTACGTTTCCGGTGCTTTTCTTCAGCTCTAAAAAAATGTATTTGTTGTCCTTATCGCGGCCGAAATAAAGCCCACTTCATCTAATCTTCAAAACACTTCAAGATTTTATTCTTAGCCGAAGGAATTCCGAAACTGAAGAAATCTGTTTTTTTTTTTTTTTTTTACTTACTTTTTACTTATTTTTAGTTCTGTCTAGTTTTTTCCTCCTTTCTTTCTTTTCTTGCAATTTTATTTGACGTTTTTCTTTGATACAAAAAAAATATGATGTAATAAAATCGCTAAAAAAAAATCCATACAAAAAAGCAACACATCTAAATAAATATTTCTGTATTTTTTTATTCTTCGTTATCATAAATATTCTCTGTGCTCTTATCAAAAAATTTCCCCTTCTCAATGATACCTGTGACATCTGACGGGATTTCTTCATAATAATAAGTTGATTGAAGAAAATTTTTATGAGAAATAATATATCACTGGAAGACATGCAGCAGGTTTATGTGCAGACCGAACCGGTACGTTTGGACCAAGCGTAGGCATTAACTCGTTTTTACGATATCTGTGTCTGAAGCAACGATTTTCAAGCCGCACTGTCAAATTTTGGAGGGGAAAAAATTGCATTTTTCTAATTTATAATTTTTAGTGCGTTTCGGATTCCAAACCAAATTCTTTTGAATTACATAATCAAAGTTAATAAATTTCCTATATAAAGTGTTTAATTTCTGGGTGTAATAACAAACAACATCCAAAGATTCGTGGAATTTTCTTTCACAACTAAGTTTGACATATTTTTTATTAAAATGTGCGAATTTTCGTTCTTGCCGTATAAAAAAAAGTTTTTATGGTGTTTATTTACTCATTGGTAATCAAATAGAAATTATGTTAATTCATAAATTAGTAAAAAATTCGTTTTTTTTAATCCAGGCCGCCACGTCAAATCCCACTTTGTTTTATTGTGATTTTAACGACATCTACCAGTGACAGTCATTTTTTGGTTAAAATGATGGCAATTCTTAAAATTCGTCGAAATTTTTGAAAATTCAGCATTTTCAGTTTTAAACGTTTTTTTTTTTGGCTTTAAAGTTTCCAGAAAATGAGGCTCTACGTATGAAATGGCTTCCGGCTATTGGTTTACGCAGGAAAGAAATATATAGGCACATAAATGTTTATAATTATTATTTAATAATTTACTTTTGTATGTTTAAGAAAAACTTGATTTTTGTAGCAATCAAACGCAAACATTTTTTTGCAATTCGGATGTTCCAGAATGCATGAGCCTTTGGCCCATTTGCAATGTCGCCCCTCCGAATTCATGTTTTTAACGCCACCACTACGCCGCACACATAAGCAATAAAAATGCAAGTGAATTCCAAAAGTGCTTCAATTTCCCCTGCGAAAGGCCTATCCATATTTTGCCTAATCTAAGGTTTGGACCAAAAAAATTCGCGCATAATGCTATAGACAGATCTCCGATTTAAATACAATAATTATTTTTTAATGATACTTCTGGATGACCCATGACACATCTTCTTTTTTTCACAATGATCATTATTCTTGTCATTTCATATGTGTAATTTTTATTACACAATGTTTATTAATGAAGTTAATGTTTTTTTATTGTTTTTAACAAATTTAAAGAAATTTTTGGAATAAAAATAATTTTCTCTCGTTTTAAATTTATGTGAAAGAAGGAAATATGTTAAAATCACATAAAATTTTTAAAATGTTTAAATGTAGATGGCTCTGTAAACAGTGTGAGGCCAAAATTTGGGACCTCTTCAAAATTTCATTTAATTATTAAAACAATAATGATGCTTGAAATAGATACTTAAAATTGATCATTATTACGTAAATAAATGTCATTAAAGAGTTTTAATGCCCGATTGGGCAATAATGAGCATTAAAATCGGAGATCTGTCTAGGATATAACCTAACTTTTTATTACAAATGACCATTAATAAACGGAACAAACTTGCTGATGCGATTTTTAAGTTTTTAATAACAAAGTGCCTTAATTTATAATATAAAATGAGGTTAAAATAAAAGCGCGCATAAAATCAACTGCTGAAAGGACCGAACCAGTCGACGCGTACCGGTTCGGTCTGCACATAAACGTGATGATGGTATCCTACTTACTACTTGACCAATGCCTACTTCATCTAGCCTACAGGCCACACCAAAGAATACGTGACGTCTTTGATTCCGGACAATAAAATGTCTGGAAACTTGCTGATAATCGAATTTCGAAAAAAAAATTAATATTTTCGCGTAATAAAAATAAATATTGAAATATTAAATTTGTTTTAAAGCGCAATGTTTTGAATTTTCATTGTTTTAATGCCATTTTTTTGTCAGTTTCGGATGTCGTTAAATTGTAATTTTGTTATTATTTTCGGGGGGGCTAAAATGGGAATACGTCAATAATTCGATCAATATTAACCAGATTTTTATGAAGCTTGGAACATACATTTTGTGCAAGCGTGCACAAATTAATAACTTAATTTTCTCACCAAAATATGAAATTAAGAAATTATGATAAGAACTTAATATAGATATAAGAATTCTACAGAAAAACTGAATTCTTATAATCATATTTCGTTCATATTTTTTACAATATATTTTCCCACAAAATGTACATTAATAGACACATTTTTCCCATATGAAAATGCAATAGTAGCAAAATTGTACTTTCTCATAAATATTAAAAATTCAAGTAATTCAATATTAACCAAATTTACTTTGTTAAATGATATTTATGAGAAAGTACAATTTTGCTACTATTATACTACTACTACTATTTATACTATTTTATAAAATGCAATATCTCCATTATTTTTGTATAAATGTGAAAATTTTATAGAATAAAGTTAGTTATCGTTCAGAACTCATCATTTCATTATTAAACACATTTTGAATAGGCTAACTGAACGGATAGGTTCTGTTTCCATTCTTTGGAGAGGTGGAGGGGCGTTCCTGGGTGCCAAAATAGAAAAACATTAATAATTCGGTCAATAATACACGGGTTTTCATGAAGCTTGAAATATACATTCAATTCAGGATAGGTCACCTGAAAAGATAGATTGTATTTCCACTCGTTGCAGAGGGGGTCCATGGGCGCCAAAATAGAAAAATATCAATAATTCGATCAAATTGAAATTAAATTTACTTTCATATTCAAAGAATAATGCGATCAAAGCCGTTGGCACCAGCTAGTCGTTAAATAAATTTATCATTATGGTTGCTGAAAAAGGCAGAATAAATAAATTATGAGGTCATGAAAAAAAACGTGTTACGAAAACGGGTTCGGATAATGCGTTACGAAAAGCTTGCAACACTTCTTTTTATCGAGTTTTACACGTCATAGACAATTACAATGTTTGGCAATATTGTGGAGGTTATAATGAGGATTATTTCCGTCGAAGGTCCTATAGTTTTATCCCCCACTGCTTTGGCGCTGTATTCAATAACAATTTTTGAACTCTTTGAACTTTTATACACTATTACAATGTTCGCGTGTGACCTCTATATAAGAAGTTAAAAAGTGTTTATTGACTCCAGCGCCAAAGCGGTCGAAAGAAAACCATGTGAGTTGATGCGTGCTCGCTAACCCTACTTAAGAACTTATATTGGCTGGACACAAATATATGGGATATATTTTTATTATTTCTCACTTTTACCTATACATATATTGTATGTTGGAAAATGTATACATTTACCGGTTAAAGTAGATATAATCAACAAAAGACATATTAATGATCTCATGTTTTTCCTCATAGGGGAGATACTCGTTCCTTTTATTTTGTATTGAAGATTCCAAATAGTAAAGAGGAATGGGAAAATATAGCACAACATTTCGAAAAACTATGTTTTCTTAATTTGTACTTTATATTTTGTTCATTATTCTTTTTCGTTTCTCCTAAATACAGTAGTAGAAGTGAAGGAACAATTTGATTGAATGCTCGCAACATCTAGATCCCCTTTTGATAAGTCGAGATTGGCAAAATCATCAAGATCAAGGATGTTTTAAGCACATTGTGAAATTTGTAGCTATTGGCTATTTAGAAGTATTCATTTCATTCTTATATAAAATGTAGCATCAAGAAGCAGCGAATTATATAGCAGTCAAAATTTATTTTAGCAAATGTTCAAACCATTTCAAGTAATTTTTGGAAATCTTCTTCTATATACACCCAACTCTTTTTTTACACGGTAGATACGTTCCAACGAAAACCGTGAAAAAAAAGACATGCAGCGCATATTAAAATTGAGGATGTGTTCCACAACTTTAAAAAACCGTGTAAGATCAAAAAAAGAGCTATAGGTTGTCCTAAAAAGCGTGCAAAAAAAGTATAATATTAAAAACCAACATTATTCTAATGAAAAACAGAATATAATGAAAAACAAATATATTTATATATATTTATATTCTGACGAGTTTGAATCTAATAAAGAGTCTGGTTCATTATTAACGTTCTCTGATGCTGGTTTTTATTAATTAGGAAATCTGTAATCAGCTGCTGTGTTTTTGGTTCCTCAAGTTGCTTATACAGTTCTTGATACCCAGCTGTACAGATCTGCATGTTACGTTTATGTTACAATTATTTAATGATGTACTTAACACGCAATTTTAAATACATATAAAAATATAAAATGCGACTAAAACAATTCCGGGAATTTCCCCAATTATATTTTATTTTTGTAACTGCGTATGTATACAAAATTTTTTTGGACTTCGTGTTAAAACAAATAATTTGTGTAAAAAAAAAATATTTTTTACTTTTTGTGGACCGTGTTATTTCAAAATCGTGTAAAAAAAAGACCGTGTAAGGCCTAAGTTATACGACGATCATTGTAATGAAGGAAATTGTGGAACTAGTGGAAACCGAGCGTTTTTCTTTGATTTTCAATGAAAGTTGGTTATACCTCTTTTACGAATGTCAGAGAAACTTTCAGTCAGATTTTCGTTCATAGCTAAGTCGTATAATGGTTTTTTTCATCAAATCCAATTAGATTATTTCTTCCCTTTCCTTTTTTACCGATGAGACACAAATTTTCTCCATTTTTTTTATATATTATTATTTTCTTATTGGGACGCTAAAGTTTGAGGTTAGAATGTCGACGAAAAATTCCTAATGAAATTAAATAGAAACGCAATCCACAAAACAGCTGATCGATTAAAACATGTTACCGTCATTCAAATTATAAAAATCATTATAGAAAACAAATTACGTGATAATCCTAAGATTTTTTATTTAAAATCTATTTACTAAACTTTTTCCCATGTTTTGCATTATTTTTTTTTAAAGAAATAACCTTTGTAATACGTTAATTTTCCATTCTAAAATTATTTCCGTCATTACAATGATCGTCGTATAACTTAGGCCTAAAAAAAGAGTTGGGTGTACGTAGAAAACTAAAATTCTGTTTGTTGTTTTATTTGTTCATCCCCTATAGACTCGCAAACTACTGAACCGTTTTTAATAAAATTTGGTATATATATATATATATATAGATATCTTCTCAACTTAGACTACTTGAATTTTCGACGAGGGTTACGAGGGAGGAAGTGGAATATAAAAACTTCCCTAATTCGGCCAATAGTAGTCGAATTTTCATGAAACTAGGAATCTACATTCTGAATAGGCAGGCCAACTGAAAAGATAGAATAGGTATCCACTCGGTGGGTGGTTGCAGGAACTAAAATATAAACAACATGCGTATAGAAGTAATTAATTTTTAAATATTTAACAATTTTTATTAGGAATTACCATATTTTATTTGTTTTTTTTCTGTTATTTTTGAATGTTTTTCATATTAAATATGTTCGTTTTTTTATTTATTTAGAATTTTTAATAATTTAGAATTTTTTATTGTAAAAAAATATTTCTTTTTGTTCTCCTTCGAGATCATCCACCATTTTGTGTTTGTCTTTTGTCTTTAATATGAATTCCTTATCCTCTATTTTTTTTTAAATTTTTTTTCAAATTTTTTTAATTTAAGAACAAAACTAAAACAGCACCAATAAAATTATTATTATTTTTTTTTTTTAGAATAAATACTTTACATAAAATTTAATACTAATTTTGGGAATGTTTTAAAAATTTAAATATATTGAAATTGTTTTACTAAAAAAAATCACAAAAGAGGAAAGTGCATTTTGGAATAATCAAAATTCTTTGAATTTTTGAGCATATTTTAAAAGTTTTCTTTTTCCTTAATACTAAATACTAAAAGCTAATAAAATTACTGAAATACTTAATATCCATTATTGATTTTCAATTTCTTGAAATGACAAAAAAGAAAAGATATCTAAAAATTCCATTATTTTCCATCAGAATGAATTCTTGTGAAAGTACTTGCAAGTATTTTCGTACTTAACTAAAATGTGTTCATATTCAGAGCAAGCAAATACTATATATTCTTATTTTATTTCTGATTAATTTCTATACATTTCTGTATACCTCCTCTAATTGTGTATTCAGAAAGTGTCAATTCAAATTCAGAAAGTATTAAATGTAATTCAGAAATCAACTGGTAGATATGGTGCTTATTTCACATAACACGCCTTCACCCATTCAAGTTTGGAAACAGTCATTAATAAGACGATAGCATCTCTCTGTTGCGGCTAGGACCCTATTGCCCAATATTAAGTCTCATTTGATATATTTGGTCAAAAAAAAGAGGCCCAAAACAAAAACAATACTCGAGTTCCCAACGCTGCAGACCTGATATTATGGAACACAAAAGAGTTGTCCTACTTAGAAGATATTATAAATCACACCGCAAGTCAAATTAACAGATTGGAGTCTGTTCAACGTCTGATTCATACTTTGTGCATTAAGAAATCTTCCTTGGAATGTTCCTTTCCTACTACCCCCTCGTACAGTGATAGATTAAAATTGATTGACTTGCAATCCTTAGAAAAGCATCGTCAGGTTGCTGATATTGTTTTTGTCTATCAAATTACAATTGACGCTTTCTGAATTACAATTAGAAAAAGGTGTAGTAGATTTGATACTAGCTGATATTTTGTTTAAGTCACGCCAACTTAGTACTTACAAGTTCTTCTGACGCATCCCAATGGAAAGTACTAATTGTAAAACATATTTTTACTTTTTGTACGTCCTTATTTTATATACACCCAACTCATTTTTTACACAGTAGATACATTCCTAAGAAATTCGTATAAAGAAGAGAACGTGTAAAAAATATAAGTTTCATATAGCAAAATTAGGGATACGTTCAATGTTATCCGAAAACCGCGTAAGATGAAATAAAGAACAATATTTTAGGTTAAAAACCGTGTAAAAAAAAATGCTGGAAACTATAAATTTGAAGATAAAAATACCTTTTTACACTTCTTAAGGTCAGAAATGTTCAAATATGGCTGTTAATGCAAATTACATAAGATACGTGTTTCTTTATTTTAACCTTCTTGCTTCTTGCTAATTATTTTTATTTTTCACATATTTGAAGTTAAGACGTCATTTTCCTCTACATGCTGGCCTAATGAAATATCAAGAAGACATTGCCTACTCATACAGGAACTAACACTTAAAATATTTTGATAGTTTGATTGGTGTTCGTGTTAAGAAACATTGAGCACATCCAGCAGACCTAAATCTAGCAATACGGTTGAATGTTATTCTAATATTAAGCGCTTAGTAAACTTCTAGCATAAAATTTTGTTGCTAAGCGCATTTGAGCTTGTTGTTCGGGATAAAAACTGATTTATGTAAAGTATAAACTGACAGCTATTTTCGAAAATAATTTTTGGATTATCCAATTTTAATTAGAATTTTTAAAAAATTAGTCCAAAACTAATAAGACTATTATAAGACTATTAACCCTGGAGGCAATCTCGAGGGACGCGACGGACGCAACGAAAGCGACGGACGCGTGAAGTGTCAAATAAAAGTTAATTTCATATGAATTGTAACCTCGACGTAGACGCGACGGACGCGACGGTTCAGACGTTGTAAAGTTGATTCGTATTCAACTTTTTACGTGACGGTCGCGTTCAAATGTCATTTTAAAATTTTTGTGTATGAATTATTTTGTGAAAACTCCATTTAAAAACGGTATTTTCGTTTTTATTAATTTACACTACTTAAAAAACTATTTTAATTTATAACACAAAGATTATATCAAACAATAATAAAAATTACAAATTTCATCAACGGCGTCGAGTTTGCCTACACAAAAATATTTATACCGTTACTAACGTTTTTGACAATTCACGCGTTCGTGCTCTCGCTTGCTACAATTATCTTATAGGAAGCACGTTGTAAAATAGAATGTATTTGATTTATAGGTTACTTCCGTCTTACTCATGGAAAATTTTAAATTTCTTTCCTTCTTTTGTGCGGAATCTTTTGTTTCTGTCATTTTCAAAGGAGGTATTGGGAGGATCGCGTCTAATTTCTCTTCAGTTCCTAGATTTTTTACTGTATATTATACTGAGCTAATGTATAGGCATTTTTTTTATTATCCGCTTAGTATTAAAAATATCTTATTGAAAAAATGCCACTACAAAATTTTTCATGAAACAAACAGAACCTAAGTTGCCGTTGCGGCGCCAACATATACCTCCCCACCCACAGTTGTCAATCTTCTTTCACACTGGCAACAGTCGAATGGCCTATCGTTTATGTGTGTGATCTTAGGAAGCAGCATAAAATCACACAGCAGACGACAAGCCATTCGAATGCGATCAAAGCGAAAGACAATTGACCCCTGCGGGAGAAGGGAAGGCTGGGTGGCTAGCGCAGCGACCACTTAGATTCTGTTAGTTAGTTCGTCGTTTGATTTTCTACTTATATAAAATGTATCATTAACAGGTAGCGAATTATATACCAACCAAAATTTTTTAAGCCAATATTCAAACCATTTCAATAAATTTTTGCGAAGAAAAGATTATACCATGTTTCCATCTCCCTCAAATCTCGAGATTTTGCTAGATTTCGCCAAATCTACATCCAAATCTACTAGATTTCCCATACAAATAGAGGATTTCAAAATCTCGAGATTTCAATGAGATTTTGTTGAAATCAAAATCTCGTAAAATTTTTGTGTCAACCCTGCAAACTTATTCCGCGCTATTCAGCCTGTATCAAAATTGGCAAATGGTCGACCCTTTTCAATAATTTGAATTGCGCGCCTTTTTCCTGTGTTTGAATTTGATTTTTTTTTTTGTAATATTTTAACAAACATGAATTTTGTCTCCTTTGACACAAAAATATATATAAATTTTTCCAATATGCTCTAAAAGAATTATTTTTTGGAATATTTCCATTCAAAATTCCTTTTATTTCTAGTTTTCAAAATTGTAAACGTCAAATGAAATCTCGTAGGGAGATGGAAACACTTTGAAATCTCTTTGTCGAAATCACGAGATTTCAGGGAGATGGAAACATGGTATTATACTTATACTCGTTCAAAATCTTCAAAAATTTTTGCAGCAACCCTGAGAATCTCTTCCGCGCTATTCAGCATGTTTGAAGCAACCCTGAAAATTTGTTCAGCAATAGCAAATTGTTCGTATGATGTGCTCGCTTTTTTTTGTAATATTTTAACGAACATGAATTTCGTTTACTTTAACACAAAAATATAAAAAAAATATAAATAGATGGCCAGCAAATATCATACGAAATGCATAGGTAAGAGCTACCGAATAAGGGATTCCCCAAAAACTACATTATAGCAGTGCGCAGTGCTGCCTAATTTTTGAAGTGTGATAAATTGGTACTAAAAAACTCCAATTTGTACTAGACCGCTCTTTTGATCGCGTACATAATTATAAGACAATGACTTTGAAATCGTGTTAGATCAAATAAATTTTTCAAAAGAGGAAACATTTTTTAAACCGTGTAATTTCAAATTCGTGTAAAAAAAGCGTGTAAAAAAAGAGTTAGGTGTATATATAGACCAAGCGCTTCTCGATTTATGAATATTCATAAACGACATATGTATATACTTTAAGGGTGATTAAAAAATTGGCATGAACGTAAGTTTTATTTTTTTCATTTCTGAAAATATTAAAGCTTACGGCGATAATACTTTATATGATTGCATAGGATTTGAACTATTTTATTGTTCGTGCTTTAGGAAGGTAATATTACTATAAGGAAAAAACCGTTTTTACCTGTATCCAACAAACTCCTTGAAATAATCTAGATAATATCATAAAAGACTACGGACACATATCCGACCCGACTGGCTCATTTCGGTTTAGCTCTTAAACTAGCAGGAAAAAAAACGATTAATGTTAAACTGCCCAAGTAACAGTAACCATTATTTAGCTACTATTTAGTAATAGTAAACATTTTTTAAATTTTACTAATATTGATGGTGTAAAAACGAAAGAACCCGAATGCTTGTTCATAAATCAAGAAGTGCTCAATTTCGTTAATCTTCTTAAAATTTTTAGCACCACATTCATTTCTATTCAATTCTGTTTTTAAATAATTAATTAAGTTTTGTTCTTCTTCTTCTTTTGATTAATAATTGGCTATGTTTTACAAAATCTACCACCACATTTTGATGGTATATTGATTTCAGTCTCTGGATATGGTCCACGTGTAAAAACATCAATTAATTGACAATGCGAACTGTGGAAAAAAAAATAGAAAAAAAAGTTAATGACCTTAAATTTACAAAAATGGAAATCTTTCCATGAAGGCAAAGATCGAGTTAATAGAATCCATTATAACACGTTCCACTGGTATTAGTAGGTCATGGTTTGATTAGTTGATTAATTGAGTAATCAAAAATTTGTTCAATATTTTGATTATTCAACTGAAAACTGATTAATTGTTTCATTTAAGAGAAACAAACCAGAATAAATTTTGGAGAGAGAAATCCTATGAGAGTATGAAAGCGCTTACTGTTCTTTTACTTTTTTTGTTACATTGCTTTGCTAAATTTTTTTCTGTTATTGTCATTGTAAGTGCGAATTGCATACAATTTTAAGAGAATATTTCCACTTTTGTTTTTAATACGCTTTCTCTTTTTCTTTTATATAAAAATTTACTTCTTTTTCTAAATTGTTATTTTGACGTTTGGCTATTATAATAGAAACCAATTAATCAGTTTAAAACCATCAATTAATCAATAAATCACTCACCTCGGAAACCAATTAATCAACCATGCCCAAATCGGAATTGAGTTGAGTGTCGTTGTAAACATCCCAATAGAACATCCTAAAGTTGTTCTATGATAAAGACCTAAACAAAAATGACGGGCTTCACGACGGATTCACAGTTTTTTGGTTTTTCAAATTGCATTAAAAATAGTCCGTCTGGTGTAGTCTAATTGCAAATGTATACATTTAAAATCCATTTTATATTTAATGCGTGAATCCTTCATGGATCCGTCATTCTTTTTGGACCTTAAGAACTTTAAAATACCCTAAACTCCACTCATTTCTATGAGTAAGTTAATTCAACTCAATTCTGGAGTGGAAAGTACGTGATTTATTTCACAGGTTGTGTTTCGACCAAACTCACAACACACAAACAAAATGCATGTGATTGAAACAAGTTACGCTGCCATTTTTATGAAAAGTCGAAACACACGGTCTGAAACAAATTACGTATACTACCACTCCTGATAAATTAAGTTACTATATTAAAATGATTCAAAAAACTCAATGCGAATTCAAGTATTTCTTTTTTTTTTGGTATAGGAAACTCTCTCACCTAACAAGCACATCAGTATCATGTATAACATCACCATCACAATTCCATTGACTAAATTTCCTATCATCATATTCCGTATTGATTGGTTGACAAGAACCATTTATACTATAATTTCCAGAATGTGGAATATTTAAGAAATTCTCATCAAGATCATCAGGCGATGAACATATATGATGTTGCTGCTGATGATGATTTTCAATTCGGATTGAGTTGGTTTCGTCTTCATCATTTTGCTCATCATTATTACCATTAATTTCAGTATCAATTGTAATTTCTTGTTGTGGTTTTAGTGTACGAAAATAAAATTTCCTTGTACGATAAATATCAACAAATGGTAAATCATCCTAGAAAATTTTGAATGAATTAATTCGTTTAAAATTCTTGTATTTGTTTAAAAAAAAGGGTTACACATCTCTATCATCTCATGTCGCTGATTATATACAGTACGTTTATGAGTATACAGAATCGGTCCGATTAAATTGTTTTAGTCTAACAAATAAACAAGGGTCGAACCGGTTCGATTGTATCTTTAATAGCGTTTATTTTATGGTATGGGTCAAATCAGATCGAACTGTGCGATTTGCACATAAACGTGCTAATGGTAATGGAAGAATACTTTAAAATTAATTTAGATGCAAAAATTCAAAAAATTTGTCGAAGAAAAATCCATAGAGCGAATATAGAAGCATATTAAATGCATTTTTGAAGGATAGTCAATACGCAACTGATCTAACTAGATATTCCTATATTCTCCAAGTTATAAATATTTTTATAAATTAGAATATTTCATGGATCTAGATTCTAGAACCATGAAATATTCTACAAAAGCACAACAACAAATAATCATTAACATTTCGGTATGTGACAGTTCTAGAAATGTGTTACAGTTTTGATGCAAGTAAGTTCTAGAAATATTGCCATTTTGATTTTATGTAAGTATTAAAACGGCCGAGACATCACAAAGCAACTGACACAGTTCAGGTTGAATTTCACAAGTGATTGTATCGAAATGATAATCAAAGAGATATTTTGAAAGTGATTATTTATAGTGTGTTTCTACTACCGAATATCAAAGGAATTTGATACAAATAAATGAATTTATTAATAATTGCTGGAAGTAGTGTTTTCCCGTTGTCAATTAACTGTGATTAATTATTTTGCAAAAATTATATTAGATATACCATGTCCGACAATTGAAGTGTCCGTCTAATTCAAATCGCTGTCAAATGTAAATCGCACATCTTGCAATACTAAAATTTGACATGAATGTTGCTTGTCTATCAGTAGTAAAATTATTTGTTGCTGAAAAGACGTGTTCTTATTTTTTGTACAATCAAAATAATTAGTTCGTACGCTCGCTCGTAGTTCGTGGGTCGTGTTTGGTTAAAGAGACGATCCGATAATAATTCTGAGCATATTTGAGAGTCACAAGAAAACAAGTTGAAAAAGGTTTGACTTGTGATTGGAACCGTTTAAGCCAAGACATCGTGCGAACATCGTGTGCGCATCGTTTAAAAAGAGATTGAAACTGTGGTTGTTAAGGCAAAAGACGGTTACATACCATATTCGAATAATTTTAAAATTAGCTATGTATTATAAACTATCATTTCCATAAATTTTAATAAAACCGACCAATAAACAAAAAAAATACATCGTTTTTATGCCCCATGGTAGGTACTACCAGGGGAGCAAAGTTATAAAGGAAAAACCAGGGTGACTAGAAAGTTTTGTCGTTTCTTTGTTTATGGTTTTTCGGATTTAATTGGAAAATTTGTAAATCAATTTGGTTAATATTAATTATGTAGGTTAATAACATAAATATACGATACCATGTTAAATTTCAATCAAATCAGTCCAAAGATAAAGGAGAAAGAAATAATCCTAGGAGAAAATAACCCTCCTTATAATGTTTTTTTGATGTACGGCTATAGGCCGATT
This sequence comes from Xylophagus ater, assembly GCA_963422695.1. Taxonomy (NCBI): domain Eukaryota; kingdom Metazoa; phylum Arthropoda; class Insecta; order Diptera; family Xylophagidae; genus Xylophagus; species Xylophagus ater. The sequence continues at coordinate 61,817,979 of OY730480.1, forward strand.
TTAAGTTACTGTATGTTTTAATACGGACACTTTAAATTGCCGGACCCGATATAACTCACAAAAGGTGTTGTACTTTCGGCAATTTTTAATATTTTTGCATTAAATTTTCCGAAGATAAATAGTTTAAAGTGGTGTATTGTATTGTATTGTTATGGGCACACAGTTGCGGGCATTGGCACGTAAGCCTTATATAAGCCATTATATCTCTTCCTAAGAAGATTGGTTGAGAGGCTAAGTCTCTTACCCGAACCGGTTGTGGCGTATACAGTATACAATATTTAATAATTATATAAAGTGATTTAAGAGTTGTCACATAAAGTAGGTGTAGTGTCCCTTAATACTTCATTTTACTTACAATATCATTATTCCGTTTAATCAAATTCAATAATAAACGAATATTATTATAAACTGTTGTATGATGTATTAATATAATATAAATGTGTCCATCACCTAAATGACAATATGGTGCAAAACCGTTTGGGCTACGAGCACATGCACACGATATATTAGCACCGCTTATCATGAAAAACTTCCCTTTAATCGTTTTCCATTTATGATAGTTTTTCTTTATAGAAATTTGTTGTTGATAATTTGGTGCTAATAAATAATAATCAATTTTATTATTTTCATTTCGATTAGTTTCATCATTATTTTGTTCGTTATTTTGTTGTTGTTGTCGTTGTTCGTTGTCGTTATCGTTATTTTCTAATAATAATATATTCTTTAAAGATTTTGAGCATATCGTACAGTTCATAAAACATTTCTCTTTTACTATCATATTAATACTATTACTATTTTTATTATTATTCGAATTATTACTAATTATTGTAATATCATTATTATCATTATTATGTTTGGGCAATTCATTATTTTCATTATCTGATGTTAACATAATTACTTCACCTTCATATGGACGATTTGCTAGAATTTTTTTAAAACCTAAACAAATAAATATAAAATTTAGTATATGAAAAGTAGATTAGACGCCAGAGTTCGTCAATTTCAGTATTAAAAAAAAAGAAATGAGCAAAGCAAATGATATAACAGTGAGCTTGTACTTTTGTCTATTCCGGCCTGACCGCTATGGAACTTCACAGACAATATCATTGAATACCCCAACCGCACTGTCATTTCAAAACCCTCTCAGTTCTCGTGCCACTCCGCTCCGTCCTGTTCCGTCTCCATTTCGAATTCGGCGCATACAGAAATAAAAAGTGTTGTCATAACTAAATTCTGGCGGAATATCTAATCGGCTTTAGATAAGTTGAAACACCTAAACTGTCAGAATTTCATTGAATTCGGACCATAACTTTTGAATACACAAATGTTTTTACAAACAGTTTTGTGAATTATAAATATGAAAGCGAAAGAATAACAGTGAAGCAAATAAATAACCATGTTTCTTTATGCAAACCGAAGTATGTGGAATTATAAAGTACCCAAAGAAACCGAATAAACAATCACACCAATCAAAACAGAGTGGTATAGAAAAAAACAAACCGAAATTCACGTAGCAATAAGTGTAAAAAAAGGGAGGGAGAATGAATTTTTTTTTTTTAAATTTCACATTGAGCAAATGGCATGACGTTACCAAAGTGTAACCAAAGACAGTAAATTATGATAAGATGTGTAAAATTGGGTTTGCCCACAAATTTCGACTTAAAAAACTAAATGAAATATAAGGAAATAATATACGAGGAGAATTCTTTCTTATTTGTACATTTCGTTTTTGAGCTTTGGTTTTTGTACTGGATTGATAACTTTTTTCAAATCATTTAAAGAAATTAAGCTTTGAATTCATTCATTTATAAATCCTGTATATGAGTATATTTTGTTCTTGGTTTTTTTTTTTTTCTAATTTTAGAATTAAAGCGTTTGATGATATATTTGGTGTAGGTTTTTTGCTGGCCTGATCTTAGAATTCAAATGTACTTTTAGAAATATTTTTTATGCTCGATTGTGTGTGTAACAAGTTAATGTCGATTGTATTATATGTATTTTTTGAACAAATTTTTTTCTCAGAGTTTCTCGTGTACTTTTAGATAATGCTAAATAATAAAATCTTTCGAACTTGGGCCAAAAGTTGAATTGAATTTTGTTTTAAGTAATGGACATATGCATGTATCTGATTGCTTTTTTAAAAATTATAGATATATTGATATTTTATGGTCAACTAAGGATTATTGGATTTCCGTAAATATTCCGTATATATATAAAGATATGAAGATTATTATATAATATATTTATTTGGAAGAATTTTGTCTAACTCATTTTAAGTACTTTCGGCAGTTAATATGTGATGATATTTGGCAACATACCTTTTTCTACAATTTTAACATCGAATGTTGACATAATTTGTTTCAGGAATGCTTTGAATAACCAAATAACTGATTTCATGATGTCGTGTTAGAAGGTTGGAGAATATATATCAGGATTATTTATTCATTTAAAATTTTTAAGCGTGGGTGTTTTGTAAAACTATTGGGTAAACTATTTCCATTTTTTTTGACCCAAGAACAATTCTTTTTTAATAGAACCACAATTAAAAAATTTAGAACTTCCTTTCGATGTTCTAAACATTGGAATATTATAAAAAGAATGCTAAGAGTTTTTCTGAGGAATGCATGCAATTATGGAAAGAAAAGGAAATGTTGTTAGAAAAAACAAAACAATTGAAAGAAAACAAGTCCATTGATGCTCATATCGATTCGTTACCTAGCCTAAACTTAAATAGCAAAGAATTTTTTAAAATGATTTTAGCTGAAAAGAATAGCTATAATGATATCCAAAAATATTTGTCTCAAAATGTCAATTATAAGTCTGCATCTTGTTATAATTTCTTGCGTGATGATTTAGGTCTTCACTTACCTAGTCAGTCAGCTATATATAAGTGGAGTCCTGTGAAACGACTTCAACCAGGTTTTGATGATCTTTTAATAAAAAATTTGGTACAATTAGTTAATAAAATGGACAAGCAGTGTAAGCAGGCAGTGTTATTATTTGATGAAATATCAATCAGAAGAGATTTAGTTTATAATACATCTCATGATCTCGTAGATGGGTTAGTGCATTTAGATGAAAATGGTAGGAAATTATTACTAGGAAAACAAATATGCGTTTTCATGATCAGGGGCTTGTTTTCTAATTGGAAATATATAATTAGTTATTTTGTTTCTGAGAGCAGCATTGATGGTGCCATTTTAAAACAAAAATTGGAGGCTAATATAAAAATATGCTTCGAAATAGGGCTTACGGTTAGAGCTATAGTGTGCGATCAAGGTATGAATAATCAAAAATGCTTTAGGCTGTTAGATATTAATAAAGAGAAGCCATATTTCTATTATAATCAGAATAAAATAATTGCATTATATGATCCTCCTCATTTATTAAAAAATATAAGAAATACACTCAAAGATTGCACTATTGAGACTCCTGACGGACCTACGAGTTGGGAAGTTATAAAAAGTGTTTATAGCATAGACGAAAAATCAAAAAAATATAGGTTGTGTCCAAAGATAACAAAAAAACATATTGAACCAGGGGTTTTTGATAAAATGAATGTCAGACTTGCAGTGCAAGTCCTGAGCAATAGTATGGCTGACGCAATAGATGCATTATTAGAAAATAACTCCTTTCCACAAGCTATTAAATTATATGCAGCAGCGACGAGTAAATTCGCTCGTAGTTTTGACAAAGTTTTTGACTGCCTAAATAGTCGTAATTGTGCGGAAAAAAATCCATATCGGAAGCCATTAACAAAAAATTGTACTCAATTTAATTATTTAAATGAATTCAAAGGATATCTTACAAAATTGGGTCTCCCTGCAAAAAAAAAAACTATTGTTTTGACGGATTATATCTTACAATTAATGGTATTTTAAATTTAAGTACAGATATATTTTCGGACAAATATTTAAAAATTAACTTTATATTAAGATCTCGACTAAATCAGGATCCATTAGAGAATATGTTTGCGCAAATTCGGGCAAAGGGCGGTAATAACAAAAATCCTAGTATCCAACGAGTTCAATGGAATAGTTGCGCGCCTAATGTCAGTGAGAATTATAACGTTCTCATATGCAAATAAGAATTGTGAAACTGATGAAGACATTCTACTTAATTGGGATAACCCATTAGAAGATACTTATATTGATAATTCTAATGAAATTACATCCAGATTATTGGTAAAAAGTTCTGAAATTGTTTTGGATGATATAGAAAAAGATGCGAAAATAAATGAAACCTTAAACTCCAAGAGTAATTCCGACGTCGCAGACCCAGCAAAAAGATATATTGTCGGCTATGGAATTTTAAAAATTATTTTGAAAAAAATAAACTGTCCAAATGGTGCCATGATAATGAATAAAGACGAATGTGATTTTCTTTTACCGTCGGAAAAACTTATTAAACACAAAAATTTCGACAAAACTATTGAAAGGACTTTTCTACAAAATCCTTCCGATCTTTTTTTCGAAATTTGCAAATTGCATTTTCAAATATATGAAACTTTTTTTGATAATTATTTGCATTTTACCAACTTAAAAGCAAAAATTATCGAGGAATGCATTCAAAGAACTAATGAATTTTACCCCAGTTGGTTTGCTGAGAACCAATGTTTAGAACATCGAAAGGAAGTTCTAAATTTTTTAATTGTGGTTCTATTAAAAAATAATTGTTCTTGGGTCAAAAAAAATGGAAATAGTTTACCCAATAGTTTTACAAAACACCCACGCTTAAAAGTTTTAAATGAATAAATAATCCTGATATATATTTTCCAACCTTCTAACACGACATTAATGAAATCAGTTATTTGGTTATTCAAAGCATTCCTGAAACAAATTATGTCAACATTCGATGTTAAAATTGTAGGAAAAGGTATGTTGCCAAATATCATCACATATTAACTGCCGAAAGTACTTAAAATGAGTTAGACAAAATTCTTCCAAATAAATATATTATATAATAATCTTCATATCTTTATATATATACGGAATATTTACGGAAATCCAATAATCCTTAGTTGACCATAAAATATCAATATATCTATAATTTTTAAAAAAGCAATCAGATACATGCATATGTCCATTACTTAAAACAAAATTCAATTCAACTTTTGGCCCAAGTTCGAAAGATTTTATTATTTAGCATTATCAAAAAGTACACGAGAAACTCTGAGAAAAAAATTTGTTCAAAAAATACATATAATACAATCGACATTAACTTGTTACACACACAATCGAGCATAAAAAATATTTCTAAAAGTACATTTGAATTCTAAGATCAGGCCAGCAAAAAACCTACACCAAATATATCATCAAACGCTTTAATTCTAAAATTAGAAAAAAAAAAAACCAAGAACAAAATATACTCATATACAGGATTTATAAATGAATGAATTCAAAGCTTAATTTCTTTAAATGATTTGAAAAAAGTTATCAATCCAGTACAAAAACCAAAGCTCAAAAACGAAATGTAAAAATAAGAAAGAATTCTCCTCGTATATTATTTCCTTATATTTCATTTAGTTTTTTAAGTCGAAATTTGTGGGCAAACCCAATTTTACACATCTTATCATAATTTACTGTCTTTGGTGTAACTATGATAAAGTCTGGAAAGCTCCTATCCTTACCGTACCGCCGTTTTTCAAATTTTGCCTGTTCTTTCTCAAACAATTTTCTATCCACTGCTGACATAGATAGAACTAAAAATTTTACGTATGGGTGAAAGAGACACATTATTTTAAAAAACATCCCATTTCTCGCTTTTGGAACACAGGCAGAAATTCATATACAAATGCACACATAACAGAAAAAAAATTGGCGCATATTTTTTTTTTCTGGTATGTGTGGGAAATTTATAAGATTTGGTCCCATATTTTAGATTCCAAGGGTAATTCATAAGATTCCATCTGATTTTTAAGAACATTTCATTCTCTCTCTTGCTGATGGATTTTGCCTATGAAAAATATATGTACTCTTGCGTATTCTTTGCCGTTTGCCACGTGCTTTTCAAGCTACTTCGCTAGCTTTCTTCACTTTATCATAGTTACACTTTGGACGTTACTCACTCTTATGAAATTTTCATTCTCTCTTACCGTTTCTCTTGTATACATCTAATTCTGTTTTTACTCAACATTTTTTTACGCGAATTTGATTTTACGCGATTCCAACAAATTATTTAGTTCCTTTTATACGCGATTTAACTTGATTTAACGCGCTTTTTTTTATTTATTTTATATGATCATACTTAATATTATAAAGAGGAAAAAAACTACTGGACCGATTTCGAAAATTCTTTCACCATTAGAATGCTACATTATCCCTGAGTAACACAGGCTATATTTATTGCTGTAAAAAATTAGGGATCCCTCCTAAAAACTTAAATAATTTGTATTTTTATATGTTTGTAACGAATAAACTCAAAAACTACTGGAATAATTTCAGAAATTCTTTCACCATTAGAATACTACATTATCCCTGAGTAACATACGCTATATTTATTGCTAGAAAAAATTAGGGATCCCTACTAAAACTTAAATAATTTGTATTTTTATATGTTTGTAACGAATAAACTCAAAAACTACTGGACCGATTTCAAAAATTCTTTCACCATTAGAATGCTACATTATCCCTGAGTAGCATAGGCTATATTTATTGCTAGAAAAAATTAGGGATCCCTACCAAAACTTAAATAATTTGTATTTTTATATGTTTGTAACGAATAAACTCAAAAACTACTGGACCGATTTCAAAAATTCTTTCACCATTAGAATGCTACATTATCCCTGAGTAGCATAGGCTATATTTATTGCTAGAAAAAATTAGGGATCCTTACTAAAACTTAAATAATTTGTATTTTAATATGTTTGTAACGAATAAACTCAAAAACTACTGGACCGATTTCAAAAATTCTTTCACCATTAGAATACTACATTATCCCTGAGTAACATACGCTATATTTATTGCTAGAAAAAATTAGGGATCCCTACTAAAACTTAAATAATTTGTATTTTTATATGTTTGTAACGAATAAACTAAAAAACTACTGGACCGATTTCAAAAATTCTTTCACCATTAGAATGCTACATTATCCCTGAGTAACATAGGCTATATTTATTACTAGAAAAAATTAGGGATCCCTACTTAAACTTAAATAATATAATCTATGGAAATATTATAAAGAGGAAAAATTTGTTCCGCATACATCTGTATCTAATGATCCTCACATTCATGCCTGTCGCGTCTAATATTCTCTGTAGTCTAACTTCATGCACAAAGACCCTTCTAATTTTTAAAAAATAAATCTCCACCCGTGCGAAGCCGGGACGGGCCGCTAGTATTTTATAAAATTAGCTATTTTTCAAATGGAAGATGGGGTAAATTACTTAAAAACGATAAATTCGTATATTTTAATGACATTATTTTAGTTTATTTTCAAATGTAGAACCAATCCCTCACTTTTATATAGATACTGTATATTTTTTACGCGAATTTTTTTTTACGCGACTTTTCGAGGAACGTAAAAACAGAATTAGGTGTATACGCATTGTTATATACATTTCAGCATGTATCTGTTTGTTTACAAATTGAAATTGTAAAATTGAATCATATTTCGCTGTCACCCATACGTTACAATATATAGCTCTATTCTATTATGGAGTTTACATGATCTAACTGAAGTCGTCTTCAATCTAAAAACCGTGCCTGTAAACCCAGATCGACTTCAAATCGATTTGAAAATTGAAAATAGAGTATAAGGCAAAGCTTAATCGCGTTAATCGTTTCAAGTCGATCCGAAGTTGCTATGTAAATGCCATATACATATGCCAGCAGTGGATAGAAAATTGTTTGAAAATTTACCGGCGAAATCGGTAAAACGTCTTTACAGCAGAGATAAGAAGTTGGGTTACTTGTTAATTACTACTACATACTTCGATGCAAACACAAAAATGTGGTTGGTACAAGTGGAACGGGCACTAGTCGAAGTCAATATTCAATACAAAAATTGGTGAACTCTGTAATATAAAGGCCCCCTGTAAACGATCAAATTTGTTTGACAATTTTGTTGGTCAAACTTCACATTTTCATCAAACAATATAGCTAAAAACGATCAAATCAAAAATCAAAGAAATTTGTCAAACTTGCCTATAGCTTCGGCTTTCTCCTTGTCGCGTGACGTGACGTTCATGTCTTACGACTTATCGTGCAAAGCCCTTTCAATGAGCAATACAAGCGACGACAACTGATATCTTGTTTGACGAACACACCGTCGCACACTATCAAACCAGCAGTGAAATCGTGTAATTCGATTTAACCTAAATCGTATCGAAACAGCATAACAAATGGAATACATTTTTGATTCAATTTTGTCTTAATCGAATTACACGATTCCACTCCTGTTTATCAAACACGCCGTCAATCAAGATTTCCATCAAATGCGTCAAACAAACATGCATGCTATTAACTAATTTAACAAATAATTTGCTCGTTTACAGGTGCCTTAAGAACCCAAACAAAAAAATTTAATATTTACCTGAATAATCATAACGTTTTGGTCCCATCCAACGAAATTGTTCACTATCTAATGCAACATCACCTAAATAACCATACGACATAATACTAGCATACAATCGTATTAAACCATTATTATTACAAACACTAGATATATCTAATCCGCGTGTCTGTCCCAATATAATATGTATTACGGATGTTCGAATATCAATAGTACCATGTAAACAATATGCTATCGTATCTGTACTACCACCGGGTATTATACCAATTGGTAATTTCGGTTTTGGTATATAATCTGGTCGTAGTAAGTTCATTTTTAAATCTTTCATTTGACGATATATTAGACCATTAAATACTTCCGAAAATGTACCATCACCACCAATACAACAAATACAATCGTATTGTTGTAATGATTGTTGTAATAGAATATCATGAATTTGATTTGAACGTTGCGATATAATACAATTAACATCACAATTGGCCAATTGAAATAATGGTTTAGCATATTTCTCATAGATTTTCATCGCATTCTTACGTCCACCAAATGGATTTATAAATAATAGAATATGTTTTGGACGTTTGATTTTCAACAATAAATCATTGATTTTATAAAACCATTTATCAATTAATTTTTGATCATTATTAAAAAATTTTATCTTATTACTACACCAACGATTATAATCTGTATGGGATTTTTCAATACGTGTACAATAATATATAATTAAATATTGCTTATTATTTAGAATAATATTATCATTATTATTGGTGATTGGAGTAGTAGTAGTTGTTGTTGTTGTTCTTGACGATTCTTGATGATTTGTATCGGTTATTAATGATATTTGAGCATTATTCGTTGGTGATTTACGGATCTGTTGTTGTGAAGACGTTCTTTTAACAGTTATTATATCAATTATTGGTATTGTTACTTTTTCTAGAATACAAAAAAGTACAGAAAAAAAGGTAAAATTAAATAAAACAAAAATTTTGTAGAGAAATTTCGAAATGCGTGCGTACTCGTTACTTTCAGATACTCGTATCTGCCGGTTCCGACAATTGAAGTGTCCTCTCTAATTCAAATCGCTGTGAAAGGTGCACATCTTGCAATACTAAAATTTGACATGAATGTTACTTGACATATTGTCTGTCAATAGTAAAAATTTTTTGTTAGTGGAAAAGACGCGTTCTTCTTCTATTTTTTTTTCTACAATGGACCTTAAACGAAATTCAATTGTTGCGTTTCATTTGATTGGAAAGTTAAACATCGAAACTCACCGTATTTATCAGATCTCTGCATCCGTTGGATTATTCCATTTGGGGGAATTTTACAAGCAGCAGCTTGCGAAAAAAAACACACAGACAACTTTGGCCGGTTTGGAACAAGATTTGTCTCATGAATGGAACCGTTTAAGTCAAGACATCGTGTGCATCATTTAAAAAGAGATTGAAGCTGTGATCGTTAAGGCAAAGGCGGTTACATACCACATTCGAATAATTGTAAAATTAACAATTCTATTATAAACTATCGTTTCCATAAATTTTAATAAAACCGACGAATAAACAAAAAATTACAGCGTTTTTATACTTTGACACTTCAATTGGCGGACTCGGTAATTGTTAATTTTTTTTAACTAATATTCGTTACTTAATTACATACTCGTTATTTTCTATTCGTTCCTTCTTAGTTTAATACTCGTTACTTATTAACTTTTCACTTTCTACTCATTCCTTTTTTTTTGACTAATATTTTTTACTTAGTACGCGTAATTTTCTTTTCGTTCCTTTGACTCATTAATATCCGTTACTTTTTCAAATACGTTCCTTTTTAGTCTAATACTTATTACTTAATACCAGTTACTTCATACTAGTCCCTCTTTAGACTAGCACTCATTACTTAATTGGGTTACTTTCTACTCGTTCCTTTTTAGACTAGCACTAATCATCAAATACACGTTCCTTTTTAATCTAATACTTGTTACTTAATACGTGCTTCTTTCTACTCATTCCATTTTGAACTAATACTCGTTACTTAATACCCGTTACTTTCTACTCGTTACTTTTAACAAGTTATTTATGTTCATAATCGTATAATCTAATTTCTCATGTTTCTACTCGTTAACATTTCGATGATTTCAACTTACACTTACCCATCATTTCCGGCAAATGTATGGTATACATATACCTAATGATGTTGGTATTTACTAGTGACTTAATTCACACTCGCTGCGCCCCGCTTCGCTCGCAAACCCCACTTAAAGAGCTTACACTGGCTGGTCACAAATATATTTTTCTTTTTTCTTTTTTTTTTAGATAGAACTATATGGTCTGAGAAAGAAATAATCCCCATGAAAACCTCCACAACTTTGTTGAACATTGTAATCACGGGCGACCTCTATATAAAAAGTTCTAAAGTGTTTACAAACTCCAGTGCCAAAGCGGTCGAAAGAAGACCATCTGACTTGATGCATGCTCGCTGCGCTACGCTTCGCTCGCTAACTCCACCTAAGAACTTATACTGGCTGGTGTCACAAATATATGGCATATATTTTAATTATTTCTAACTTTTACCTATATATACGTTGAAAAATGTGTACATTTACCGGTAAAAGTAGATATATGAAGCCAATCTCAGATTTAAACTCACATTTACCTATCATATTGGGAAATGTTTGAATTTACCGGTAAATGTATACATTTACCGATTTGTACATTTCCCGTAGCATATACAACACTAAGTACATATGGTGTCATAATAATAACAAAAAAGAAACGCAGCCACACGCAACCACTATATACTGAACTATGTCATTATTGTGCTCTTGAAATAACACAACTGTAACCAGCAAAACCTAATAGTATCGTTAATCTTAAGTAGTTAAGTTTAATTTAAAATGAATTTATCGCGCAAAATCTAATAGTATCGAGTATCACATCATCATCGTTAAGTCGTTAAGTTTGAAATTGTGAAATATTATTTTTTTAAAAATTACCATTTTTTGTATTCTCCTTTTCCCAAATTAAAACATCGTAATGCATAAGGACCCGATACTTTTTCTTATTTATTAAAAATGTATTTAAAAGAATCTCGTCATTCTGAAATTGTTGCTCATCATTTTCTTGCTCAACAATATTTACTTTAATTTCATCCATTTTTATTTTTTTTTTTAGATTTTTCTTTTAAATATCACTTTTTTATCATTTTTTTTTTATTTAAATGCAATTTTCTTTTCTTTTTTTTTTAAATGCAGATACTTTTCATATTTTTTACGTTAATAACTTTTCATTCGTTAATTTTTATCACAAATTAAATTAAAAATAAAAATCTAACAAAACAGAAATACTGGAAAAACTGGAAAATTGTAATTTTTTGAGAAAAAACAAACCGAAAAACACGCAACTCGAGGGGCCTTAAAAGGCCTTAATGATTAGCATTTCGAACAAAATGTGATTTACAACAGTTCAAAGTCAAAAGTCGTTTAAAAACTTTGTTTTTTTTTTTGTTTAACGAAAATAATAACAAACATATAGTAACTTAAAATCGGCCTATAGCCGATTTTTTATGCCCTATGGCAGAAATGGGCAGAAAAACTGTCAAAACTAACATTATTTCAAGGTTTTTTCTTTATAACTTTGTTCCTTCTTCTCAAAAATTGCAGGTAACCTAGACCCTGATAGCATAAGTCCAATCAGCAAATTCTATTCAAATCGGTGTATTAGTTTTTAAAGTACATCAAAAAACTTTATAAATAGGGTTATTTTCTCCTAGGATTATTTCTTTCTCCTTTAACCTTGGACCGATTTGATTGAAATTTAACATGGTATCGTGCTTTTGTGTAAATTAAATCCGAAAAACCATAAACAAAACACGACAAAACTTTCTGGTCACCCTGGTTTTTCCTTTAAAACTTCGCTCCCCCTGGATCGATTTTGCTCAAATGCAATACCAAACCAAGTTGAGGAATAAACAACTCACATTGTAAATTTCATCAAAATCGGATAACGCGTTTTTGAGTTATCTTGTATACGGACGGACGCACGGACGGATATGCATAAATCGATATAACTTTTGCTTCCTGACACAACCATACCCTTGAAACCTTTCTACGAGGATTATTTCGATGTGTTACAAATGGAGTGACAAAACTAATATACCCTCTGGTAGTACCTACCATAGGGCATCAAAATGTAAAAACTTTTTATTTACATGAAAAAGTTAAGTAAACAAAAAAAGTCTAAAGATAGGTTCACAAAACATTTGTCCGACTTTTGTTTCCTTTAAACTATCTATTCTGCTTCGAGTCAAGTTTAAATCGAGTTCTTAACACTGAGTTTCAAATTTTCTCGTAATCAATTACTTATCAAGCAATCTTCAGCTAGAGGCGACTTCAAAACATTTTCCAGGTCTTAAATGAGTTTTGAATGTTTTACACCAAAAATTATCAAAAAAAGACACCCTTCAAGCATTAACATTGATTCCGGACAATTGTTAAAAGTTGTAACAGACTATTTGATGCAGATTCCAGACGTTAAACTGGGCTGTTAGCACGTAACTTGTTTCACAGTTTTGATGCGACCAAACAGTAAGTCGTTTCAACTTTAGCTTGGATTTTCATATGAGTAAAACAAGTTACGTGCTGCCCTTTTCTATGAAAAGTCGAAACAAGTTACGTACTACCACTTTTGATTCTAAATTCCTAGTCTGTCATGAATAAGAAATTTAAAAAATCTATGATTTTTACATTGAATTTAATTCGATTGCCGCCAACGAATTTAACTAGGTGCGTGTTAGTATGTATCTTGTTTCACAGCTTGTGTTTCGACCACTTGGATTTCGGAATGGAATTCGATTGTGTTTTTAGTATAAATCCAATGCACAGGCAAAATTGTTTTCTGATGTGTTTGAGTCTTTAGAAAAGATTTTAATTTGATTTGTGTATAAATATGTAAAAGTTTAATTTTTTTCATTTTTTTTTTTTGCTTTGCAGTCAAGGCCGACAAGTTTTCTTATATATTATTCTGCATTTATCTTTACATTATTGTATATGTTGTGCCTGGCTGGTCATCTCCCACCCGATAACCCCACCTCTTCAATGGAATTTTCTCTTTCCAGCGAAAAAATTACCTTGAGTTTATTTCTTTCACATCTCATTTTTTTGGGTCCTATTGAAATTATCACATCATAAAATATATTTCTTAGATACGCAGGTCCGAATCTCAAAATTTATTACATAGAATATTTAGTAACTGATCGTTATGAAAAATAAGATGGCCATTATATGGCTGACAGCTCAAAAGTAGAGATGTTTTTTTTTTTTTTTCTTACACAATAGTAATATATCTCGTCGGATGGAGAAGATAAAATTCTGAAAAGCAGTAATTAAAAGCCTTCTTTTTTGAACTAATTTCCTATACCTACTACGATGTCAAAAATTCTAATATATTTCGATAAAATTGCATTACGAAATTAAAGGGTTCCATATTTTTAGGCGCGTATTAAAATTTTTATTGCTCTACAAAAATATGAAATACGTATACTTAATTCGATGGGGGTTTCAGTTACGAAATAAATTCGTTCATCTATTTTCAAATGTTTTTCTTTTTAGGAGTAGGAACTCCGAAAATTTCGTGCGATTTGGAGGTATAAGATTTCAGATAACGCATCAAATATTGTATATAACTTACTGATCACCTAATGATATAAATGTTACTATCATATCCAGAATGGAAAAAGGGAAAGCTGATTAAGAAGGTGAAATAGGTAGGTAGGTTCAAATATACCGTGTGCGACAATGGAGTGTCCGTCTAATTCAAATCGTACAAGCCAAGACATCGTGCGAGCATCGTGTGTATCATTTAAAAAGAGATTGAAGCTGGTGGTTAAAGCAAAAGGCAGTTACATACCACATTCGAATAATTGTAAAATTAACTATGTATTATAAACTATCATTTCCATACATTTTAATAAAACCGACCAATAAACAAAAAAATTACAGCGTTTTTACACTTTGAGACTTCAATTGCCGGAACCGGTACATATATGGATATGCATATACCTTGGGTATTCTATTATATAATAGATCCTGCTTATATGAATCATATCTTTTCGATTAATTACGAATCAAAAACGGGCAATTTAAATTTTGCATCTTTTTAGTTTTTTCCATAGTTAGGCGTTCGAAACTTGATTGGAACTTTTTCTTGACGACTCCACAATTCTAGTTGAAAGGATATCAATTGAAATATGGAAAACAAGTCTGGATTAAAATAATTGAAAGATTCATATTTGAGAGTAAACCTCGTTTTTTTGTCGTTCGACTCTGTGTCTTAAACAACTTATATTTCATAATTTCTTCATCTGGTGGCTGTGTTTCTGTTGTGTCCCTTCTCTTTGCTTTTCAAACAAAAAATTCATAATTTCATAATTTAATTATTAAGAAATGCTCTAATTTTTTCATTTTTGTTAATTTATGAAAATGGTGTTTTTTTTTGCTTTTAATTAGACTGGAAAATAAAAGTAATTGCATTAAAATTACATTGTTCATAATTCTGAAGAGTTGAAACACGGACATTGCCGCCATTAATAATTGCTAGTAATTCATTGTTATGGAAAATTTTGTAATTCCTAATGCTTATCTATTTTATTTATATTCTCTCAGAAAGAATCTATTTAAATCAATTTTTCTTTTAATTAGTTAAAATTACACAATTCTGAAATATAAAGAAATAATCGAATAGGGTAAAATCACCACGAATCGGACACTATTAAAGTTCATCATCGAAAAGATTGTATTTTAGATATATGGGCTTTCAATAAGAGCTTGTTTTTTCAATGTGGTTATACACCTAATTCTGTTTTTACGCGACATTTTTTTTACGCGAATTTGATTTTACACAATTCCAAAAAATTATTTAGTTCCTTTTTTACGCGATTTGACTTGATTTAACGCGATTCCAAAAAATTTCATAAAAATAATTTTTAGAAGGAAGAAAACATGTATATGTAATCTTTTATCTCGTTTCGCGGTATAAAAAAGTATTTCCCCGAAAATATGGTGATTTCCCTAATTTTATAAGATGTTGGAGACCGCTTTGGTCAAAATACGTTATAAATGAAAATGCGGTGCCTTCTAATACGGTTGTGTATTGCAATATTATAGCGTTAGCTCATGTCAAGTAGGTGGATAGAGAAGGATTTGATGATCTTTTGGCTCATTAAAATGTAGAAGAATTACTACAGAATAAGGAACTCACTAACGACTAAATTATAGGTTGTGCACTTCTGGCACTTCAGATTCAAGAAGTAATTGAGGAAGAAGAATGGCCTTCCCCCACTGCAAACATAATTAAAAACGAACTGGCAGCCTGGCTGCGAAATTGAGTGAGCTGTTGAACAATCATTATATTCATCTAGTGTTACTGTTTGGTGTAATTTATGGGCTGGCGGCATCAATTGACCGTGATTCGTGAGATAGAGCCATAATTATGCAGAAATATGATCAAAAATTTTGTCAAAAGAATCGATGTCTGCAAACGTATAGTTCTCGCGGATATTTATCAGATATTATTTTGGATTCATAAATTGTAGAGTCTCTAGAACATATTTCAATAAAGAAATTCAGAAGTTTCATTCAAAATGTGTGTTAATTTAAATTGTTAAGAAAAAGTTCTTATTGAAAAACCCTATATAAGAGAATTTTTCTTTTATTAGATTACAATCTTATCTTTTATATTACTTCGTTCTTATGTATGACTCTTTTTTCACATTGGAAGTATTCTTTAGTTTTCGGAGTCTAGCCTAAAGTGGACTACTAAATCGAAAGAAAACGTACCAGCTATGTTGTTAGATACGTTCACGGGACACCGTTTAAAAATCAAATCAAAGAACATAAAGAAATATCGTGAATCCGTTCATAATAACCGTGTAAAATAAAGTAAAGATTTGATTCAACCATAGGAAAAAATAAAATTGACCAGAATATACATAAGTAAGTACAGTTTTGAATGTAACTTTGAGTGATTTTACCTGATTTTTAGGAACTGATGAAACTCTAGTTTTATATCATGGTCTCGAATTCTTCACAATTATTTACACATTTTTCTTTGCCTACAATTTAAGTGTTCACATATGATCCGCAGAACCACAACAGTATATCACGACTAAAATGAGCAACAGGCAAGGTTTTTAGATAAAAATCATTTATAATTTCATTTTTATGATAGGGAAATTCGTGCTATTACTATTATGTTAATAGACGGTCTGAATTTTTATTTAGTATTTGTATAAAATCTTAGTTATACTGGTTATACTAACGAAACGGAGACGGGACGGCGACGAAACGAAACAAAAAACAAATAAATGAAATTGTATGGCCGCTGTTATGTAGACGAAACGTTCGTAAAATTTGATTCAATTCAATTTGAGTCTGTTCCGTTTTTTGTTAGTTATCGTAACGATTGTGCTCGTTTTTTTCATATTGTGAGCGAACTTTAGACGTCAAACAACTCGAAAATTTTATAAAAATGGATGGCGGGAATTTGATTGTTTCATGTTTCATGACATATAGAACTTATAATCCATTTTTTATTATTTTTCTCATACACTTTTATTTACAATCAAACACAAAATTGGTTGAAAATGAATTTGTCAAATGTCAAAAAGTGCTTTCGTCAATTTAACTGAAATACATTCCGTTCCCGTTCCCGTCGCCGTCCCGTTTTCGTTTCGTTAACATAACTAAGGCTTAAGTCATAATCGATCAGTGTTAAACGAAATAGTTGTATGCAAACTTACTAATTTAGGTCAATAAACATCAAATAAACTTCTTCAAAGTAAAAAAAAGCATACAATAAATAGAGTTCTCCGCTTTAGATTCTGATTTAGTCAAATCTGTTCACGCCAACTCATTAATAGTATTTGATAAAAAATACTCTGTGTGATGTAAAAACGCACTATTAACGACAATGACTGCTTTAGAAGGCCTGCCAAAAATGTATACACCAAAAAAAGAAAATTCGAATAAGTATCCGTCAACTGATACTTCTACCCTATAATTAAAAGAAGTCTGAAGAATTGCATTTGATCTCAGTCTATTAAAATTCCAGACTTTTCATAGTCGTCCACTGATCCACAATGGTTCTTGCACTGTTTTTTTGGTTTTTTGTTTTAGTCTACACAACAATAAAAGAACACACAGCTGTTATCTGTCAAATATTTATGTTCATTGATTTGACAGATGGTATAAACAAAACAAAATATTATCAGATTTTATATCGAAAAGACAATATTTATTACACGCAGTGGGAGAGAGAAAGAGAGAGAGGGAAAGAGAGAGAGAGAGATAGAGATAGAGAGCACACCAGAGGGTGGGGTAGGCTATATAGAAGATGGATTATTTAATTAATCAGTACGAATGTACTTATCAAAATTTAATTCTGTTGTTTTGGAAGTTTTTAAAGATTAGATATATTTTTTTTTTGATTTTAAAATTTTTAAGATAATTTTTTTTTTTTTAAATATTTAATTAATATTTTTTAAATATTCTTGTTTTTTTTATTCATTATTTAAATATTTAAAAATATTTCTTAATGCCGGTATTTTTAAAATTTAATTTTGTCTTAAAAACAATAAAAAAAAATTAAACGACAAGTCTTTATTAATTAATTATTTAAATCACATCGAAATTGTTTCTCACAACAGAACAAAAAAAAAAGCATCAAACAAATTGATTACCAACTGCACTGCACTGGCACTGCACACTAGTCTTATGTCTCGGCGGAGTGTTGTTATGTTTTTTTCTTTTCCAGAACACACGAAAAAACTAAAGAAAGAAAAAAAATGACTGAAAAACCGCGATTGCAACGCGCAATTGAATGAAAAGAATAAATTTCAATAAAAAAAAAGAAATAACATAAAATTATTTACACGAGGAGAAACAAAAATAATTTTTTTTTTTTAGTATAGAGCCGGTTTACCCAGTTTTTTTTTTTTTTTTTAAATTCATAATAAGTCAAGTAAACTTCTTCTTGTACTCCTTATAAGGCCCATCGATTTCATTTGCGGCGCAACAACATAACAGCTCCATGCTTTCTAGTATACGTGCGAGGGTATTTTATTATATTCGCGTATTGGTATAGAAAAAGAGGGATATATTTTATTTTTTAATATAATCAAAAAAGATGGAAGTCATAGAAGATCCAAATCCGATATCAGTATTGGAACAGTTTGCCCCGGGAGTTTCATTAGTATTGAACGGTCAAAATTGAGAGTGTGTGTGTGATTTATCGCATTACCACCTCTTCAAAATAATTTGAATAAAATGATTAAATGGGACGCCATTTTTATTCTGATATTCTCCCAAAAAATTTCTAAATAATTATGAAGGACGAATCAAAACAGATATTAAAAAAAAAAATATTTTACTTATTCAGAAAAGGGCATGGCTTGTTTTCAAAAGGAAAAAAAAATTTATTTATAAAATATGGTCTTATACAGGGTGACACAAAATGAACGTTTTGTATTATTTAGGAGCCATTAAGTCCCTTGCAGTATGCGCTGTTGTTTCATCTTGTTGGAACCAAATCGTGGCTTTCCACAGCTGGCCTAAAAATTTCCCAACATCTTCCGATATTGAGCACTATTAATGGAAACTGCAACACCGTCTTTATTTTCGAAGCAATTTGGACCAGTGATCCTCTCAGACGATACACCGCACCAAACAGTACACATAAGTGGGTGTAACTGTCGTTGATGAAATGCTCTTGGATTCTCTGTAGCCCATATCCTGCAGTTCTGCTAGTTTATGAAACCGTTTAATTGGAAATGGGCTTCAATGCTCATTATCAAATTGTTAAAAGAATGGACCGTTCATGTTCGAAATAAAGTTGGATGATTTTGGTTCGTTGCTCGATTATGTATTGTTCCATTTGACATTCCCCATTACAAAATCCTGTAATAACATTTTTAAAAAAATTGAACAAAAAATTATCAATAATTCACTCTACAACATTTTGCGCCACCCTGTCTTTCCTTTTATTTGATCTATATTTCACAACGTTGGCGGAGGCAGGTGTTTGATTTTTTGGCAATATGAAAATATTTTTGGTGATTTGATTCAATGAAAAATATATTTCAATATAATTTCTGGTCGAGTTTCTGGACAAATGTTTTAAGGCAGGGGGGAACACATTTTTTAGAAATACTCTTTTTGTGTTGTATTATCACAGATTGTGTGGTTTTTTTTAAAGAAATTTTAAAATCAATGTGCCGATCTGTGAATACATTTTCTATAAAACAAAATTATGAAAGGTCAGTTTTTTAAGCGATTTTATGATTTTTGTTTTTTTTGCTAGCTAAAAATTTTTTTAGGGAATGCATATAAATTGCAATATCGGGAAATATATAGTAAATATTTTTCTTAAGGCTTATGAGGAAAATCTCTCTTAGTCAACAATTAAAACTGGAATAGGTCAATAAAAAAATTATTGTACTTCAAACAGATGTAATTGCAGTTCAGCAAGGGCACGTGAAGCCGAGAGAATTCTTGCCAGGAAAGGAAGGGGTAGGATATGTTAGTGGGTTATTTGTGGATTTAGAAAACAGCTAAATAAACTATACGCATACATAAAGCAACAAAAAATAAATAACATAAATAATTCATACTTAGTTTAAAGCAAAATTAAAATTAAAAAATAAATAGTGTGCATTCTATAAAAAAACTGAAACAAGGTATTCTATTAAACATACAAGATTCTAAAAAATAAAAGCAAAGCATTCAATTTCTGCATAAAATATTGCACATTAAAGGTATGGAAAACGCGTACGTGTACAAAAATGGATTGATTATGTTTTCAGTTTTTTTAATTTGTTTTGAGAAGATTTACTTGAAGACTTTTTTGAATTATTCATTTTAAAGGAACAGTGCTTTCTGAGGAGAACTAAGATCATGTAACTAAGCACTTTTTTTCTATGATCAAAACACGGGTTTTCTTCACTGAACCAATGCCCGTATAAAGAATTGGTTTCTTCAAAACATTTAGCTTCTATAATTTTTTTAATGTTTTTAACCTCCGGGCTTTCTTCAAAAATGATATTAAAAACATTGAAATGTAGATTAAAAATCTCGGCACACATATCAGTCGGATTAATTAATTTGCCAAAATCAGAATTTTGGCTAAAATTTTTGAAAAAAATTAAGGCTTCGGAAGCTTTTGTCATTGAAGATTCTGACTTAATCATGCATGCGCAACAGTCTAGACATTTCAATTTCGCAAGAACTTTAAATAAAATAAAACCAGAAAAAAAGCGTTGAGCACCTGTGTCATTAGGGCTATCAAAAATTTTAAAATCTTCGTGTTCAATTTCCGGGTCGTCTAACGGAGAAAAGGTGCGAGAAGTTAAATTTGATCCAGTTGTGTCTTGGGTAATATAAGATTCTTCTGAATTCAATATTGCCTTCCAATCCAAATTTAGAAAATCGTCGTCATCTGCTTCGCAATTGGTAGCGTTGGACGAATACACCAATTTCATAGCCATTATTTTGGCAATAATGAATAATCAATCCATTTTTGAGAGAGATTTTCCTCATAAGCCTTAAGAAAAATATTTACTATATATTTCCCGATATTGCAATTTATATGCATTCCCTAAAAAAATTTTTAGCTAGCAAAAAAAACAAAAATCATAAAATCGCTTAAAAAACTGACCTTTCATAATTTTGTTTTATAGAAAATGTATTCACAGATCGGCACATTGATTTTAAAATTTCTTTAAAAAAAACCACACAATCTGTGATAATACAACACAAAAAGAGTATTTCTAAAAAATGTGTTCCCCCCTGCCTTAAAACATTTGTCCAGAAACTCGACCAGAAATTATATTGAAATATATTTTTCATTGAATCAAATCACCAAAAATATTTTCATATTGCCAAAAAATCAAACACCTGCCTCCGCCAACGTTGTGAAATATAGATCAAATAAAAGGAAAGACAGGGTGGCGCAAAATGTTGTAGAGTGAATTATTGATAATTTTTTGTTCAATTTTTTTAAAAATGTTATTACAGGATTTTGTAATGGGGAATGTCAAATGGAACAATACATAATCGAGCAACGAACCAAAATCATCCAACTTTATTTTGAACATGAACGGTCCATTCTTTTAACAATTTGATAATGAGCATTGAAGCCCATTTCCAATTAAACGGTTTCATAAACAAGCAGAACTGCAGGATATGGGCTACAGAGAATCCAAGAGCATTTCATCAACGACAGTTACACCCACTTATGTGTACTGTTTGGTGCGGTGTATCGTCTGGGAGGATCACTGGTTCAAATTTCTTCGAAAATGAAGACGGTGTTGCAGTTTCCATTAATAGTGCTCAATATCGGAAGATGTTGGGAAATTTTTAGGCCAGCTGTGGAAAACCACGATTTGGTTCCAACAAGATGAAACAACAGCGCATACTGCAAGGGACTTAATGGCTCCTAAATAATACAAAACGTTCATTTTGTGTCACCCTGTATAAGACCATATTTTTTTTGCTTTTGAAAACCAGCCATGCTCTTTTGTAGTTAATTGGTGCTTCAAAATGTTTCAGAAATTTTTTGGGGGAATAAATCACAATGAAGATCGCGTCCCATTCCTCCAATAAAAATCACGCGTTCTACTATGGTAACTTTAGGGATTTTTTTTACACACGGATAGGAAAACACAGCGTACATAAATTTTATATATAAAAATTCCTCTGTTTATATACTCTGTGATATAATCTTCTTGAACATGAATACACCGCCTAAATCTATCGATTAATTTTTCTAAAATCATTGATGAAGAATAGCTTACCGATTTGCCCACAAAATGTTCGTTTTCGGCTACCTTTACTCACTCATCGTCGTCAAAACGCTTTCCACGCAAATTTAGAAACAGGAAATAATCACTTGACTGGACTATAAAGTGGATGATGTAATTCTTGAAAACCCCATAACGTCATAGCAGCTACTGTAATCTGAGCTTAGTGAACACGTGGATTACCGTGAAATTGAAGCACGCCTTTTGTTAATTTTCTTCTTTCCTTTGATTTGATTGGTTCTCTGAAACGGCTTAGAATATTAACGTTAGTATTCTCCTGTGATGTTTGTGCCTTTTGGGGATTCCTTGTGAGCCCTGAAACACTGTTCCCATAATCTTTCCAGCTGACTTTACATTTACCAGGGGCTGGACCACTCTTTTTATGTTACTACATGGACTCCTGCTTTGACTCAGGGTTACCATTTCCATCGGACGGACTATGGAAATATGGAACCAGTCTCCCGAATGCTGAGTGTGTGGTAAATGCCAATGCATAAGTTTTTGAGTTTTGCCTCAGTAAATATGAACTGAGATTACTTTTATATAATTTCTAATAATCAATAACTTTATTATGTATTAATTTTTTTTACCTTTATGCCCGATTTGAGCTGTTACTATTACAGACTTTAACTTATTGTTTTGGCTAATAAAAGCGAACTAATTGAAAAATCAACGTAAAGCTGTATATTTGAAGCTAAAAAGGATTGCATGCCAAGAAAAAAACAATAATTTTACCTCTTTCTAGCTTCTACCTCATTCCGCGAATATAATAAAACGCCCTCGTTCCTACTTTTTTCTGTATTTTTGCTGATACAATTTTTCTTTCCCACGCACGCACAACGTACAAGTACAGGTAAACCTCCTATAATGCGATACA
Source organism: Xylophagus ater (assembly GCA_963422695.1). Taxonomy (NCBI): domain Eukaryota; kingdom Metazoa; phylum Arthropoda; class Insecta; order Diptera; family Xylophagidae; genus Xylophagus; species Xylophagus ater. Next base: position 61,841,209 of record OY730480.1, read on the forward strand.
ATTTAGTTTCGCTACAACGCGGTTAGAAAAATTCAGAAATTTTCCTCCAACACGGTTTAGGAAATACGGAGATTTTTGCTACAATGCCACAATTCTATTCACAAATACGTATTTGTAGTTCTTTTTCGTTTATACTATATCCCCTGCCGTGCCGTAGAGAGCAGAAATATTTAAAAGAAATGTAAGAAGTTTATAAAGATTTGCACAGCAAGAGCAAACAATCTCTAATGCCAGACTTTTTTGAAAACCTAAATCTACAGGAAGTGCAGTCGAACTTGTCAATGCATCAAGTTTAGATTTTGAAATAAGGCCATTCAAACATTCTCCACCAATTATAATAAATTTGTTAGCATAAGATTATGCTTATGTCCTATGATAGGTACTATTAGAGGGTATATTAGTTTTGTCACCAAGTGTGTAACGCATAGAAATAATCATCGTAGACAAATTTCAGGGGTATGGTTGTGTAGGGAATCAAAAGTTATATCTATTTATGCATGTCCGTCCGTCCGTCCGTCTGTGGACAAGATAACTCAAAAACGCGTTATACAATTTTGTTAAAATTTAGAATGTGAGTTGGTTATTCCTTAACTGAGTTTGGTCTTGCATTTCAGCAAAATCAACTGAAGGGAAGTTATTAAGCAAAAACCAGTATGACCAGAAAGTTTAGTCGTTTTTTTATATAGTTTTTCGGATTTAACTGGAAAATTTGTGAATCAATATTGTTTAAATTAATTATATTGGTTAAATACGTAAATAGACGATACTATGTTAATTTTCAGAAAAATCGGTCCAAGGATAGTGGAGAAAGAAATAATCCTAGGAGAAAATAAGTCTGTCCATAAAGTTTTTTTGGTGTACTTTAAAAACTAATATACCGATTTAAATAAAATTTGCAGATTAGATTTATGCTATTATGTTCTAGGTTGTCTGCAAATTAAAGGAAAATAGGAAAATAGGAAACAAAGTTATGAACAAAAAACCTTGAAATATTGTTAATTTTGACTGTTTTTCTGTTCCATTTCTACCATAGGGAATCAAAAACTCGACTATAGACCGATTTTTGGTTACTATACGTTTCTTTTTGATTTCAAAATTTAATTAAGTTACTATAACGCGATTTCTCACAACACGGTATTTTCAAGGAACGTATCTATCGCGTTTGTAGGAGGTTTGCCTGTATGTATATTAAATTTATTTGAATTCTTCCTGCTCTTGTTTATGTTTTGTATAATACTGGAGAATTATGCTGATTGGCAGGAAAAAAATAAGTGCTTCTAAATCAAATAAATTAAGTAAATAAGAACAATAAATTTAATTAAATAAACAACTTCAACTGGAAAAAAAAATGAGTTTAAATGAAATCCCTAGTTAGTGTCTTGTTAGGAATTCCGAAATAGAACCCATAGATCCCCAGTGACGAGGTGTGAGTTTTAAATGGACGAAAGCACTTTTAGCTAGCATTTATAAAGAACTAGTAATATTTTCCGTGTTAGGACGGATTATACGATAAAAATCTGAAAATATAGGGAATAAGAAAATCAATCATTCCTCTTTATAACACAGTAGATACGACGGCGGTTCAGGGCGCCCTTTTATCCAGCGTAAAACAGGTAATATTTCCAGAATACCTTCATCATCATCTTTATCACTATTTATCTTTATTTCACGTTTACTGTCACTAAACTAAAGTGGGAAAATTTTCATTGCACGTCTAATTGGAAGGATTTAACTATCACACTCAGTCATCATCAGAAATATTATTGTCTAAGAACTCCATGTCACTTTCGCACGTGAATTGTTTGATAATGTATCAGCGTATCAGTCACCAAGTAATAGAAAGAAGTTTGGAGTGCTGCATTCTTTTATTCCAATGTTAGAGTGAAATATTTAACAAAATATAGCGACTAATAATTATCTTACTTTGCCAATAATCACCCAGAATAAAAAATTGCAAATTTGCTAAAAAATTACATATTTTCAGGCGTATTCAAATTATTATTTTTCATATCAGTCTCTCTCATTACTATCAAAGTGTAACTAAAAATAAAGCCGGGAAACTTCCTATCCTTACCGTACCGCCGTTTTTCAAATTTTGCCTGTTCTTTTTCTGGCTACTTCGCTAGCTTTCCTCACTTTATCATTAGCTACACTTTGTTACTATGAAGAATTCATTTTAATAGAGCTTCTCATGAGCTTGTCAAATTTAAAGGGAAATTTTTTTTTTGTGGAAATTTCCAATTAGATAGAACTAAACAAGCAAGCAATATTGTTTATTCCCTCTAAAACATTTGAAAACGTCAAAATCTCATCAAAAAAATTTCATTTAAATGTCACGAGAAGCTCCTATGGAAAATATAAGAAATTCTCTTTTTTTAAATAATTCTTCAATATTCTTCGTTCTGTTCTGTGAAATAAAACATTTAGATTCTCCCCGGTCATATAATAGACGCCACGTCCCTGGTGAGTTCGCTGATAGGTAGTAATACCACCCGCCAGATTCCTAATACGAAGAAGGAAAAGGTTACAATGTTAACAAAGATACCTCCTAAGCATAGTTTAAAACAAGAGAGAATTCTTAAATATGTTAAAAAGTTTAAAAATTATTCAACATCAAATTCTAAAAGGCTTTTATTAATTTGCATGGGTTAAGGCCAATCTCCACACAGCCGACATCCTATTCTGATGAAAGTATGGGATACACTTATACAAAGTTTGGTTAAATAGAAAGGGAGAAACAATCATCCTACTAATTTCGTCGGCTTCTGCATTTCTCATTTCCCCACCTGACTCTTCATCAAGGCTGCGTTCACTGACCAACTAAATGTAACCAAAAGCGACTAAAAGTTATACTTTTGCGTGTCCTGGTCAACGTTTTTTTGACTACGATGACGTCATTACACCGACACTCTATCGTTCACTGGTTAACATCGGTGTCGATTTTAGTAACTTTTTTCGACCAATGTCATGGGGCGTAGTTGATTATTGTCATTTCTATTTCGTCAGTTTGATTTTGAATTTAAAACAAATTTTTATGATTTCAGTATTTTTTTTATTATTTGACAAATTTATAGAAAAGTTATAATTTTAGTAATAAGTTTATATTTAATTCGTTGAAATATATTCGGAAAAAATTAAAATTGTTAAAAAAGTGGAACCATAAAATATGTTTTTTATATAAATATTACAATAGTCATACACCATACTGTCGCACACATCTACAAAAAGTCAAACCATTTTAATAATACATTTACAACTAGTTTATAAGATGTTGTCTGACAAACTGGACCCATAGATTTGGCAAATTTGTTTGGACTGTCAATGTCTAGCCTTAGGTTGCTATAAACATTGGACTGTTTATGGACTTGTTTATCAGACCAATTATGATTAAAATGTTGTAATTTTTGTAGACATGGCCTTATGTTTGGACAAATTTGTTGGATAGTCTATGGCTAGCTTTATAAAAAATCAAAACAGACCGGTTTGTTATGCGTATAAACGTGCTGCATCTATGTAAGTAGATGCAATAAAAAAAATTTGTCTTACCTTTTTACTTGATTTGATTCCATCTGGCTTGATAGCTACGATATTTCTCCTTTAACAAAATTGCCCAGTGGGAATGTTGACTCAGATATATAATATTCGAATCAATGCAAATGTAATACAATATAGTTATTGCATAGAGGCAGGTATATAGCCTGCCTGGAATACAATCTTAGAATTATGGAAGACTATATGAGTTGTAGAGGAATGAATGCTATGCATTCAAAGTGTATTTCTGGTAGTTAGAAATGTGTATGGAATATATAAAAGCCTGTATTTGATAAATGGATAATTTATTAGTTACATTTGCAATAGACAGTCATTATTACATATTCTGTATATTCTTTAATACGAGTAAAAAATGATGTTTTTTTCACTATGGTCTCCTTAAAACTATAGTTTAACACTTCAAGTATTGTATATGACATTTTGTTGTCTAATTTCATATGTATGTAGGTACAAAATGTGGTTATGTATTAGGGGGAACAAAACTAGCGTCTCTACCAAAGCGTTTTAACTATAAAAGGCGATATATTCCGCTTTATATTCGTACACATTATTTAGATGTGATTGTTATGTTGGCGTCATTGGCGCACCCCATTCCAGCTGTCAAATAAACCATAAATTGGTTTGCTTGATTTTCCCTCCTTGTTAAACGAAAATTGTGAGTTTTGTGATTCAATTAAAAAAAGAAATGGTTAATAGAAATTGTATATTCCGAACTGCTCGAATGTGAGAAAAAAGTGAAAAAATTGCGGGCAATAATATCACATATCATCGATTTCCCAAAGACGAAACAACAAGGAAAAAGGGGTTGAAATTTTGTAAGATTTCAAAAGATTATTGCCCCAGCATGGTAACATGTTCAATTCATTTTGAAAGGGAATGTTTTAAAAGGGATCTAAACGCTGAGTTACGTCATCAACGCATTATTTCATTGTAGTGGACTGGAGTAGATCACCTTCTGTAGTCAAAACGCTTTACATCTGTACTTATCGAAGTACATTCTTGACGACATATTTCCACAAAATTTTCAACTATAAAATTTATATAAATATGTACTTCTCCATAAAAGATCTTGTATCTTTTTAATATTGCTGATAAATTCGAATGCCATGAATCTAACGTTATGATCACTTTCCCCACTGGGTAAAATCATGTATTAGACATTTCACATAGGTAGATAGATTTTTATAAAGGCACGTCTAAGCCAATCAATCAATTGGTGTTCTATTGCTCCGGTGATGATGGACGCCTTATTAAGCAAATTAATATACATAATCCTTTCAGTATTAATTTTTTGTTTTAAATTCAATAATTCAAAAATATATAACCATTCATAAACACATACTTATATTCATATATGGATACGCGAACACCAGAAACCAATAGGAGTTCAGAAGTGAAAAATCATACTATAGTTTCCATATGATTAAATCAATGGAATTGTTGTTACTTTGCTTTAATTGGTGGATTTTGTTATGGTTACTTTATAATTACTAATCATATTTCAATAATAAAGATTTCCAACGACTGTGAATTCAACTCAAGTCTTCTTGTGGCACTAATATCCCTACGTAGACTGCTATTTATATTTCGGTATTGGGCAAGCCTAGTACTGCCAAGTGGCAACTGACGTTTCTTTCATAAAGTTCGATATTTTTGCCGGTATTCGTACTCATAACGTTTTAATGAGCGAGCGCTATTTGTGTTGTTTACAGTTACTTGAAAAATTCATCTCGGCCAAACAATGTTGCCACATGGCAGCACTAGGGTAAATTTTAAATGCTAACTGAGGGAAAACCAAGTTAAATTATTATATGGTATTAGCTGAACGGCGAATCATTATGTCCGAAACTTGGAAAACTGAATCGTTTGGTGTAATCGAGATAGAAGGTAAAAACAACCTACCATTCCTCCTGTACAATATTGTATGAAAACAAGGGAAATGAAATCTCTAGTTAATGGATCTTTATGTAGTAGCTTATGGCCATAAGCAAGCTTAACTTTGATCCACACTAATAATCCGTTCGGTGCGTGTTTTGTAACATCAACGAGTGCTCACAAATGCCTACAGGCCAATCTCCACACAACCGACATCCCATTCTGATGAAAATATGGGATACACTTATGCAAAGTTTGGTTAAACAGAAAGGGAGAAACAATCATCCTGCTAATTTTGTCGGCTTCTGCATTTCTCATTTCCCCATCTGATTCTTCATCTGCCAGATGATTCCCCTCAAAAGCAGAAGATCTTGTTTATCTGATTTAAGGCTTTTCATCTGTATTTTGCATACTCTCACAATAGTCACACACCATAACGTCGCACACTACCAATTTTTCTAAATTTTGTGGGGAGACTCTGATGTTTTTATTCGATCAATCCTAGCGAAAATTACAAAAGTCCATCTCTTTCTAGTTTTCTGATTTTTCCGGGTAGAATAGGATGTCGGCTGTGTGGAGATTGGCCTACTCCTTGCTGGCACACATCGTTTGGACGCACCTTAAGAAACAACAATAGAGAAGTGGATCAATTCATGCGTACCATAGTACACTCATTGATAAAATATAAGAAAAGCTTTTCTATTATCCAATTCTCTTGTATGTGTTTTGAGAGGGGAAGATCTAGATATTGGTGATCTTGTTTTCTCATTCGGGTTTTCGTTTTTATTGTGACTTCCACGAGATTAAAATTTCAAACACATTTTTTTTTTGTTTTTTCTGAAATTGGATAAATTTTTTGTGGTACGGTGATTTTCTCAAACCTTGAATAAAATTATTATACAATCTCTCTCATCCAGGTGAGATGGAAAATGTTTACGAGAATGACAAAGTGTGACGGCGGGTAGGTAGGTACGTAGCTAGTTGGGGTAGTGTAGAAGTGGCAGAATAGTCACTAGTCGCAAGTTTTCCTTATTTTTTTTTCATTCTCTCTTTCTCTCTCTCTTTCGATCTCTCAACACAATGGAAAATAACACATAAAATTCTTGTTTTTGGATAAATATACATTTTTTATTGTTGTTGTTATTATTATTTGATTTTCGCGGTTTACACCCGGGCGGGCGCGCGCGCACGCTCGGTAAAGAGGGACATAAAAAAAAAGAAAAAGTCAATTAAACATATTCTACAAAAAGTCGGTCGGAATAGAACGTTGTCATCGTCGTCGTCCGTATTTCTTTCTGTGGTGTGTTTTTGTTTGTTTTTTTTTTTTTTTTTTTTTTATGTAATAGAATATTTTTTATTTTAAATTGTTATTTAATCGATTTCGATTTTATTTAACTTCTTTTTTTTTTTTTTTAATTTTTTGCATTTCTAACAAATTTATCCTGTTTTATTGTTGTGGTTTGTTTTTCTTCGTTTCTTCTTCGATAGTTAATGTTGGTGCGCGCGTGAGCACATCATACCCCCAGCATCCCTCCGCTCCACCAAAAAATGAAGGAAAAAAAAGTAAAAGTTCTTTTAATAAAACCTAATTTGACACAAAAGTGCTGGGTTTCGGTTTTATTTTTCTTTATATTTTGGGGAGGAGGAAACAAAACAAAGAAAGGAAAACAAGTAAAACAACCTTGCCTTAAATTTCTTCGCCTCTTTTATTTTTTGCACCTCTTTTTTTTGTCACCTAATTTTTTCATTTTCTTTTCTAATAATTATTAAAAATAGTTTAATTTTTTGTGTGAAAAACAAACAAACCAAAAAAAAGGGTAGAAAAAATTAACCGACCACCGGCTGGTTGCTTATTTATAGTGTGTCAACTTGATGTGGTGTGCTGCCCAAAATATAGAGTTCTGCTCGGGCGCGGGAGAGGCACGTTTTTTGGGCACAGCCAGCAGTATATTCTGGAGGTCATTCATAACAAATCAATCAATTTCGGAATTGTAAAATTCATTTCACCTTGTTCCCATACCGATCTGTTGTTGTCTGTTGCGCTTGTTATTTGTCTGTCACATCATATTTGCTCTATAATAAAAGTGTCTGTCCCCGCTTAGAACGGAGACATATCGTTTGTGTGCTCAAATCGTGTAAAAAATCCTTTTTTTGTTTGTTTGTTTGTTTTTTTTTTTTTGAGTAGTAGTAGTAGTAAAAAAGAAAACAAAGCAACCCCCAAAAAAATTAAGAAAACAACAAAATCATAAAAAAGCCAGTTGCGTAACAGTTGAGTTTTTCGCAAAAACAAAAAAACGAAAAGTTTTCAAAAATTAAGATTTTGTGTGGCTGTTTTTCTGTTAACGAGGAAAAACCAAATTTTTTCAGCAAATCGTAATAATTATTGTTTTTTTTAGTCGTTTCTTATTTTTATTTAAATTTAATTAATTCTAATTAATTTTTCTTTTATATATGTGCGTGTGTGTGTGTTAATTAATTTGTTTTTTCTTTTTTAATTTCGATGGCGCATTGGTCCCCGCCCGAAGCGGACCCTATGTCTTTTCCCGAATATGGATATTTTGCTTTTCTTTTATAAAAATTCATAAATGGGGAAAATGGAAAATTCTATTTTGAAATGATTTGAAATTGTTTTCGACAAAGTTTTCTTTGGGGTTTTTGTCGTCATTGAAAAAAAATCGTGTCGTAAAATTTTTGTTTTTGTCATTAAAGTAATTTTCTTTTGGAAAATTTTGAATATTAAAAAAGAAGAAAAAATAGACCGAAACAACAACAATAAAAATAATAAAAGAGGAAAATTTTGAATTTTTTTTGTTTTTCCGTGGAAAATTTTGCTTTTTCCCCAACCCGCTCAAGCACACACAGTTTTTGTTTTGGCACCTTTCTGGTAGTTTTTTTTCTTTTACTTTCGGTTTTTCTTTTTGCTTTGGAAAACATTTCACTGCTGTCGCCCCACCCCCTCCTTTTTTTCTTTGTCGGTCGTCGTCGTCGTCGTCTTTATTATTTAACTTAAAATCATTTTCCTAATTTTTTTTTTTTTTTTAATACAGTGAGTGTGAGGTGAACAAAAACAACAACAAGAACAAAAAAACGTGGATATTTCGTGTGCCAATCAATTAAAATAGAAAAAACACGAAAGAAAAAGAAAAGAAGCAAAACTGCATAGGAAATTACTAGAAGGAAAAACAACAACAAAAACAGGCAATAAATATGTTCGCTTTGGCACGTAATGCAGTAACAGCCGCAGTCAATGTAATGACACCAACGGCGGTTTCGATTCCGAGGTCAGTAATTTTGCATTCCAATTTGTTACTCCAAAAAAAAAAGAAAAAAAAATCGAAGCCTTCTAATCAAGCGGTTTATACAGGGTGGCTCAAAATGTGGATTTGGAAAATTAAAATTTTCTTTTTACATAACATATTTTTTTCGTTGGTCAATTTGCGATTTTCTCGAGATTTTTCACAAGTTTCTAAAGTTTTGTCAGTCACTAAAGCTTTAAGTCTATGGGTTTAACATGCATTTTTTTTTTACTTTAGGCTTAAACAGCTTCAGCTGTTTGGGGAGGAGAAGCATAAATTTAAATTTTTCATAAAATTTGAATCGTCCCGAACGGAATCTTCTGGACTCGTCCCGTAATACCCCGCTAATCAATTTAAATGAACCACTTTCATTTTTGCCCTTAGAGATCTTCGGATGCGATATACGACGTCAATTATCCTTTTTATGACGGTATATGGACCTTCCCATTTTGGCATGAACTTAGGCGACATTCCTTTCTTTCGTTGTGGATCGTAGAGCCATTCCAAGTCACAAAAACAATTGAAATTAAGATATTTGCTTTACTCTTTTGTTTAACTGTCAAAGCATTTTGATTGCTTGAAATTTTTTTCTAGACGAGTCTGCATCTTAATATATTCAACTAAAACAAACTTCTTATTTTAGTTACGAATTGTTTTTAATATGTTCTCAGAAGAAATCGGAAAGTGTCAAATCTAGTAAACCCAGAACGCCATAAAATAAAAAATTTCCTGAAGTGGGTCACACATTGATCGTGTCATGTTTGACAGAATCCCATATCAGTTTTATGTTACCTTTTTTCATTTTCTGTACACTGACACTGATCCAGTTTTAGCTGACAAATTTTTTCATGGCAATACGAATTCATTCATGACTTTGTGTATTTGTTTTGTTTGCTCACGAAAGTTTTGAATAATTTTTGAGTTTGACTAACAAACAATCCGTTTTTACACTGGGGTCAGTTTTCTTTCAGGTGCTCAAAATCTGATGTAAGAGAACTGATCAATGTGAGTCCTACTTAACAGTTTCAAGCAGATATTTTGATGGTTGCAATTAAAAAATATTTTCTGGGATTGCGTTTTTCTGTGATTATCGTTTCGATCTTAATAAAATACGAGCCTTAAACACACTACTACCTGGACACATCTCAGACCATTGTGATCTTATCCTCAAACTACTAGGCCATTATTATATTTCCGATCAAGTTTTGTTATTTTCTTTCTGTGGAATAATAATTGACTAGTCATTGCCATATAAGAAATCCATGAATTTGTGCATTGGAGGAATCGGATTAACATTAAGATTAAATTTAGGATGTTCCTGTACTGCTTGTTCCTGTACTACCTTGAAGATCTATTGTACCCCTCTTTTTTAGTGGAGTAGTTAGGTTAACTTCCCATTTTAGATCACCTCCTCCAGGCCTATTTCTTTCTAGAATTTTAGTATCCGGAGTGGGTCAAGAGATTGTATCTCAATTGCAAAGAAGCAGTATGCCCCAAGTGTTTCCTCCTCCTGCGGAGTATTGCTTCACAATCGGAGAGAATATGCATTAGGCACTCTTCGTCCCCCTCGCAGAATCTGCAGGTGCTATCTAGTTCAAGTCCTAGTTTTTTAAGGTGTGCTTTGAATCTGTCGTGTCGGGTTAGTTTTCCTGTCAGTAATTGGATAGTATTTAAAAATATAAAAGTTCCACAGTTCATTGGATCACCCTGTTTATATCAGCCAGCGTTTATGTATATGTATATAGCTTGTCGTTTACCCCGTATACATGAAGGTTTGAAAGATTAACTTGAAATTTGAATTTAGTAGTTTTTTTTTCTAGTATTACTTAATTTTCAATTTAAAATTTTGAATTGACTTTTGTGTTGTTTTGAAACTTAATTAGTTTTAGAACTTTTGCCGATTCCTTCTTTGTGTGTGTCCCTTTTGATAAAGCACAAAATTTCCAAAATACAATATACCCAACCCTCCTATAACACGGTTTTCCTTTAAGAAGAAACAAGAAAGATTGCCGGTAACCTTTTCTCTTTTCATAGGGAACCTATCTATCGTCTTATAGTAGAGTTGGGTGGGTGTATATCAAATTTTTGAAGTGCGATATACTTGCCCTTTTTAACGCCTGCTTAATGTGACGTCATCAATTTAAATGAAATGTTATCATCGATTTAGCACAAGAATTAATCAAGTACTGAGTTGATAGATGATGTGTTATTATTTTACATTAACAATGTATGTTTCTCTCTTTTTAACTCATAACGAATTTATTATTATTTCTCAGCACTTTTTCTTCCCATCATTTTAATCAATGTTTTGCCTATATTTAGGCGATGATTTAAGATAGGCGTTGTCTATTTTTACTTCGTCTTAGGCAAGTGAAAGCGGTTTGAAATTGATTTGCGTATACACGTTGCTAACTCAACTTCAAGTCCTCATGCAACATTCCACACAGTATATGGTAATCAAGAGAGTATAGGGTGCGGCAACTTTTAGTTCGTTTTAAAAATGACATTAGAGCTATGAGCGGCGAAATAACCGCTAGTTCAAAAACAAACTAAAAGATGCCGCACCCTAGTCCGCCGATGGAAAACCCTTCTTTTTTTTTTATAATACAGCACGATTATGCGCAAACCAAATCTATTTCGGTCTGATTTGGTCTGTATCAAAGTGAAGCCCATTAAAGATACAATCGAACCGGTTCAGTCAGTTCGTTTATGTGTAGACTAAAATGGTTGAATCGTACATGTTCGGTATTCGAAAAACATACTGAATAGACAACGTTTTAAGTCCCACGGTTGAACTATCTGTATGGTAGATTGCGCAGGATAAATGAATGTTCGAAACTAATGGCAATTCGATACTTTTTCTTTTTGCTTTTTTTTGTAACAGTAACAAATATATGGAAATACATTATTAAATTTTCTATTTCTTAAAAAAAAACATATTTTCCTTTATTTTTTTTAATTTCCAATTTCAAATAAAAGATATGCCAATATCGAATATCGTTGTATTAGTTCAATTGTTCCTGAATGTAAAATAACAGATTTTGGTATACAAAATGAGCCAATCTTAGAATATTGTAAAGATTCAGAAGAATTGAAATTACTAAAGGATGCCTTAAATCAAGTATCATCAGATGTAGAAGATATCCCAATTGTTATTGGTGACAAAGAATATCGTACAAATGATTGTCATTTTCAAGTTATGCCACATGATCATCAACATAAATTGGCGAAATTTTATTATGCTGATAAAAAATTAATAGAGGAAGCTATAAAATGTTCTGTTGTTGAACAAAAGAAATGGGATCGTACACCAATTGTTGAACGTTTAAACATTTGGGAACGTGGTGCTGATTTAATGGCAACAAAATATCGTTCACAATTGAATGCGACAACAATGTTGGGACAAGCTAAAACTGTGATACAAGCTGAAATTGACTCAGCTGCTGAATTAATTGATTTCATACGAATGAATTGTTATTTTTTAAAAGAATGCACAAAATATCAACCGATTAGTGAGAATCCATCGATAACAAAAAATTCGATGCGTTATCGTGGTATCGATGGTTTTATAGCAGCCGTAAGCCCATTCAATTTTACAGCAATTGGTGGCAATTTAGCATATACACCAGCTTTAATGGTAGAAATCTGATATTTTCGAATTTATAGCAACTTATCATTTTCTTTCTCTCTCTCTTCTAATACAGGGTAATTCAGTATTATGGAAACCATCTGATACAGCAGTTTTATCAAATTGGACAATATTCAAAATAATGCGTGAAGCTGGTCTTCCACCGGGTGTTGTTAATTTTATACCAGCTGATGGACCAGTATTCGGTGATACAATCACGGCATCACCGTATTTAGCTGGTATCAATTTTACTGGATCTGTTCCGTAAATAATTGTGATATAATAATAGTTCATTATTTCAATTTTGGCTGTTATCTCATTTTTTTTAGTACTTTTAATCGTTTATGGCGACAAGTTGGTTCAAATATAAATAAATATAAGAATTTTCCACGTTTAATCGGTGAATGCGGTGGTAAAAATTATCATTTTGTTCATCCGACGGCTGATTATGAAAGTGTTGTAACAGCAACTATACGTGCTGCATTTGAATTTTGCGGACAAAAATGTTCAGCATGTTCAAGAATGTATGTTCCTGAATCGTTATGGCCTAAGGTGATATTTTTTTCAGTAATTTTATTAATTTTAACTGTACTAATCTAAGTTAGAAGAGATGTGTGCAAATTTAACTAATTCAAATTATCGTACAAATTTATTCGAGTACTTGTTTACTAGTACGGATTTGTTATCGTAATAATCATTACTATTTCTAATGTCTAGTGCATTGGTCTTCAAACTGTGTCCGCGGAGTCCTATGGTTAAATGAGGTGGCTCAAGGGTTCCGTGAGAAAAAAATTTTGTAAGCGATTTTTTTTCGGTCCAAAATCCTTTTGTCGGGTGCAGTTATGTAGATATACAGCTAATGAAGGAAAGAGCAGCTTATCGATATATATACAGACAATACATTAAAAGCTATATATTGACAGGATGACATTGCCCCATTTTGGATAGAAATAATAAAAGAATATCCGCAAATTTTCAAACGAGCGGTGAAGAAATTGATGCTTTTTGTTACAACCTATCTCTGTGAGAAAGCCTTTTCCACATACATTGCAGCGAAAACAAAATACAAAATAGACTTGATGCCGAGAAGGATATGCGCCTCCAATAAACATCAATCTATCCAGATATTGATAAAATATGTTCAGAAAAACAGGCACAGCCAGTCTTGACATGATGAAGTAAAGTAATGAGTAAAGATATATAAAATTCGAAAAGGTTTTCATTTAACATAAGTAAAACTACATTACTATAGATCGTATGGAAGGAACTTTTACGAGTTATTTTCACAAGACCCAATGTAAATTACTTCTGTTAACTAAAAGCTTATTTTAAACTTCCCATATCTTCTCTTTATTAATATCTTTGGTATGTTAAAAGTAGCGAGTAGAAAATAGTGAGTGGTAAGTGACGAGTACGTAGTAGTAACGAGTATTAAGTAACAAATAAAGAGTTTAAAGTACCGATAAGAAACGAACAAGTATTAAATAAAAAGTGAAAAGAAATGGTACTGAATTACTAGTACTAAGTATTAAGTAACGAGTAGAAAGTAAGAAATTCAGAGAAATTGGTTAGAAGTAACGACTATTAAATAACGAATAGAAATTAATAAGTTGAAAACTATGAGTAGAAAGGCACAAGTATTAAATAAAGAATGGAAATAAATGGGGATTCAGCAACGAGCGGAAAGAAAGAAGTATTTGCTTACGAGTAGAAAGTATTGAGTATTAAGTAACGAGTAGGAAATAAGAAATTGAACGAAATTAGAAGTGTAATGAGTTGAAAGTGAAAAGTGAAAAGAAATAGATATTCAGTAACGAGTAGAAAGAAATGAGTATTAAGAATAAAGTAAGGAATTGAAAGAAATGAGTTTGAAGTAACAAGTATGTGTTAAATAACCAATAGGAGTAATAAGTTTTGAGTAATGAGTTGGAACTAATAAGTATTTAATAACAAGTAGAAAATGATGAGTATTAAGTAACGAACGATTAAAGAATAACGAGTACACACATCTCTAGTATCTATTGCAATACAACAGTTTCGAAATCAACTTTAATACGCTACTATTTTGTTCACATTATTCTACTTAAACTAACTTAATAACTTTTTTTTTTTTTATTTATTTCCAATATTAGATTAAATGCGGTCTTATTGAGAAACGTGATCAATTGAAAATTGGTGATGTTTGTGATATAAAAACATTCACATCAGCTGTTATTGATGATAAAGCATTTAAACGTATTACTGGTTATATTGATTACGCCAAGAAAAATAAATGTATGGAGATTATTGGTGGTGGAGAATATTCAAAAACGAAAGGCTATTTTATTGATCCGACAATAATTGTTACAACTGATCCTAAAGATAAACTAATGACAGAAGAGATATTCGGTCCGGTATTAGCAATTTATGTATATAAAGATTCTGATTTAAAAAAGACAATGGAATTGGTTCATACAACAACACCGTTTGCATTAACTGGTGCCGTATTTGCCCAGGACGAGTGAGTTTTCTTTTTTTTTTTCTTTGACAGTGAATAATGGATCTTATTTAACGACATCATTGTATAGTTTAATGACAATATCTCTTTACAAAAATGTTGAATAAAAGATTTATTGCCATTGTGTGTCGTTAAATTTGAGAAGAATAAAGGTCCAGACCGAATGTTCTGTATCGTTTCGGTTCGGTCCGCTCCGACTCGTAAAAGTTAAATATGTCAAAATGTGTAAGGAAAAACGTAAAAGTAGACACAATGTACTGGTATTTATCCGAATCGGAATAAAATTATTCGCATGAACAAATAGACAGAGCTTGTTGAAGCGGACCTGACGGATACAGGATATGAAAGGAAACGAAAACATTCTGTCTCCTGGCCTTGAAAAAATTCATAAATTCTTCTAAAAATCTCTTCTATTAATTTTTTTACAGAAAATTTTTACATGAAGCTCTGGAAGAATTCAAAATGTCAGCTGGTAATTTTTATGTAAATGATAAATCGACTGGTTCGGTTGTTGGTCAACAACCATTTGGTGGTGGCCGTTTATCTGGTACAAATGATAAAGCTGGTGGGCCACATTATATTTTACGATGGACATCACCGCAATCGATTAAAGAAACATTTGTTCCATTACGTGAAATTGATTATCCTTATATGAGAGATGATTAAAAAGTTGATGTTCTCGTCTCCTCTATTCCCCCCTCTCTTTTCTCCCCTTGGTTTTTTTTTGCTGTTTTTTTTTAAGAGTGCTTACGCACAAACCTTAAGAATCTCTCTTTTATAGTTTTCTTTTTTTCTCTTTTTTTTTGCGCAAAATTTCCTTCAGTTTTCGCGCGATATTTTTCGCGCTTTGTTATATTATTATTATTATTATTATATTTTTTTTCGGTTTGACGAATGTGACATTGTTTCTTCGAAAAAGTTGAGTCAACCACAATTTTTGTTTGTAAAGAGAGGAGGTGTGTTGTAATTGTGCGCAACAGGTAAAAAAAAGGGTAAGTTCCAAAACCTTCAATTTTTTTTTGGTTGTCACATTTTTTGAAGAAACAAATGTGCCACAGACTTTAAACTAAAGAAACTCTAATAGCAGTATTTTTTTCTTTTTTCCTTAGGAAGGGTAATTTTTTTTTTTTTGAAAATTCGAAAATAATTTTTATTGCTTTTGCGAATTGATTTTTCTCTTTTTTCGAAAATATATGGAATCTCGTTTTCCTTCTTTTTTTTGTATTATAAAAATTTAATTATAATTAATTTAAAACAAAAAAAAAATATATATATATATATTGTCTCATTTCTTATTTTTTTTTTTGTTATTTGTCGTTATTAAGTGTAATTAATTTAAAACAAACAAAAAAACTCAATAATTAGAAATTTAAAATATAAAAAAAGAAACAACGCATTTTATTATTTAATTTTGTTTTTTTCTTTTTTTTATTAAAATAAAATTGTTAATTATTTTTTCATTTTGTTTAAGAAACAAAAAACGAAAACGATACAATAAATATTTTTGTGGTTAAATAAAAATTTAGTAGTTTTAAAAAAAGTAAATAAAAGAAAAGAACACGCATTTGTTGAGGAAAAACATAAAAAAAAAAAAATTCTAACAATTTTAGTGCTAAAAATTAAAAGGAATCTCAACAAATAAACAAACAAAAAAAAACATTTAATAATTTATATAAATATTTAGCAATAAATTAATTAATTAAAAGAAAAATTGTATGGCAAGAAATTATTATTGGAAAAGAATTAAAAAAAAAAAACAAAAAAAAGAAAAGAAAAAAGAATATAAAAATAAAATAAAAGAAAAACTGAAAAATAAAGATGTGTTGTAAAAGCATTTTTGTTATTCTTATTTGGCGGTTGGTTTTTTGGGTCTCGGGCTCATCTATTTATGACCTCTCTTATCTTTCTTGCTCACCGTCAGTGTTGACTACACTTCTCTACAAAGAATTATTTGTGTTACTACTGACTAATGGACTATTGGTATCGAGCGAGGGTTGCGAAGAATTCGAAAAACTGGCAAAGCCAGGGGGTAGAAACATCCTTCATAGAAGTAGAACCCTTCTGTGGAATCGAATTACACATAATCAGAAAAATTTTAACAAAAAAAGAGGCAGCAGGAAGAAAGGTTGGGAAATATAACGAGGATAAAGGCAAACCAAGAGGATCTCCTCGGGGAGTACAACTCGAAGAGATTCAGCGCCTCGATCAGCATAAGTAAAAAAATATAAAACTACTGACAGGACACTGCAGACTCAAAACACGTCTTAAAAAACTAGTACTTGAACTGAATAGCAGCTACAGATTCTGCGAGAGAGATGAAGAGATTTCAATGTATATTCTCTCCGACTGTAAAGCACTACTCCGCAGGAGGAGGAAACCTCTGAGAGCTTCTGCTTCTCCCTAATTGAGATACAATTTTTTGTCCCACTCCGCGTAATGAGAGCACTAGATCGCGATTATTAAAGAAGTGTTTATTCGGCTATCTGAACTCTGACTGCGATTCGGACTACACGGGGTCTACTTCAACTAAATTAGTTTTTATCATATGACATATGTGTGGACCGTGTGTCTTGAATGAATGAATAAAATAAACTGATTACAAATCTATATCTTTATTTCTTTATCTCTTTGACTACTATCTTTTTAATACATTAATAAAAGTTTCATGTGGTACATGAACTTTTCCAATGGAACGCATCTTTTTTTTACCTTCAGCTTGTTGATTAAGTAATTTCATACGTCTTGTAACATCACCGCCATACTAAAATTGTAGGAAAAAAATAAATAATTAAGCACATCTGCGTTTTCCATTCGTATTCTTCAAGAACCTGTAAGTACTTGAAAACTAAAACTATTGAAGTACTTCAGTTATGCATATACCGGCCCGGCAATTGAAGTCTCAAAGTGTAAAAACGCTGTAATTTTTTTGTTTATTGGTCGGTTTAATTAAAATTTATGGAAATGATAGTTTATAATACATAGTTAATTTTACAATTATTCGAATGATATGTAACCGCCTTTTGCCTTAACCAGCAGCTTCAATCTCTTTTTAAGCGATGCTCGTACGATGTCTTGAATTAAACGGTTCCATTCACGAGTCAAATCTTTTTCACCTTGTTTTCTTGTGACTCAAATGCTGAGAATTGTCATCGGAACGTCTCTTTAACCAAACACGATCGTAAATCACCACGAGCGAACGTATGAAGTAATTCTTTTGATTGTACAAAAAAAAAAAAACACCTTTCCAGCAACAAATAGTTTTTACTACTGACAGACAATATGTCAAGCAACATTTCGTGTCAAGTTTTAGTATTGCAAGATGTCCAGATTACATTTGACAGCGATTTGAAATAGACAGACATTTCAATCGCCGGACCCGGTAGAAAGCATGTAAATATTTTGAATATTAAGTACTCAAGTATACTTATAAGTTTTTTGAAACGATACAAATGGAAAGCTACAAAACTATTAATATTACCAATTTTGCTGTAACATCTTTACGATATGGTTTAAGAGTTTCACGTGCTAAAATCTTACTACCACAACATGCTTGTATAGCGATTTGTATCATTTGTCTGGGTATCAATTCTTTTAAACGTTGTACCATATTTCTAGCAATTAGATTCACTTTACTAACATGTACAATACGTGCCAATTCTTGTACAATTTTACCATTTAAATGTATATCCAATTTAATAATATTAGTTTCATGATAATCATCATCTTCATAATTAAAACTAGCATAACCGGAACTAATTGATTTAATTAAATCATTAAAATCTAATATAATTTCATTTAATGGTAATAAATATTTCATTAGAATTCTTTCATTATCGATATTTATCGATTTCAATTGTTGGCCACGTCTATCAATACATAAACTTATAATTTGTCCAACATATTCAACTGGTGTTATAATTGTTGCTTTAACAAATGGTTCATAACATTCGGAAATTGCTGACATTTCAGGGAAATTTGCTGCATTCGATATTAATAGAATATCATTATTATAATTTTGTTTAATCATTTTTAATGATTTCAAACGAATTTTATATGGTACCGATGGTGTCGTTATTATCGGTTCAGTATTATATTCTTGTTTTAAACGTTGACAAAATACTTCCATATGTAATAAACCTAAAAAACCAAGACGCCAACCTTGTCCAAGTGCTGGACTCGAATCAATTTGTATTGTTACAACGGAATCATTTAAGATTAATTTCTCAATTGAATTTTTTAATAGTAAATATTTACTTTGATCAATCGGATATATTCCAGCATAGATCATTGGTTTTTGAATTTTAAAACGTTCTAATGGTAAAGATTTTGTATTTGTTTTCAAAAATAACGTATCACCAATTATTGATTCTTTACTATTTCTCATATTACAACCGATTAGACCAACTTGTCCGGCTACTCTGTTTTTGAGAAAAAAAAAAGAAAATAATAAATATATATATATAAAGGAATGAATGAAACAAAACAAAAAATTAGAAGATACCATATGACTCTTCTAAGAGATTGCGCTTTTTATAAATCGTGATATTTTTTTTTAAATGACAGCTATTGTGTTTAATAACCTAAAATAATGTTTAAGTCATTTGACATTCAAGTGTAAACAACATTGTTTTTTGTTCGATTGAAAATGGAAGGTTACATGCCAATAAAACAGCATTCATGGAAAGTTTAACTTTTTTGGTCTAACTTGAAAGAAAATGCAAATTAAGCTCATCGATGGATGGAAAATGCTTATGATGAAGATTCTGCATAAATTTTATTCACCAGATATTGCCCCTTTCGATTACCTTTTGTTTCGGTCCATGCAACATTGTCTTGCTGATACACACATGCTCAATCTTGAAGAAGTGCGAAAATGGCTCGATGACTGGATTGCCTTGAAGGACGAATAATTCTATCAGCGCGAAATGCGTGTCCTATCTGAAAGATGGACAAAAGTCACAGCTAATGATGGAAAATATTTTGATTAAAATAAAATATAGTTTTCTAATAAAATAAACATGTGTTGTTTTTGATGAAAAATCCTTTAAGTCATATGGTATCTCCTAATACAGGGTAGGCCAAAATTCACCAAATTTTGACGTTTAGACGATGATCTGCGGGTTTTAATTCTTGCACCAATTGCACCTTATATGCGAATAACAGTAAATGGTGAATTTTGGACCACCCTGTATTTACAGTCGAATCTACTAATTGGAAAAGAAATTTTTGCATGTTTGACTAAAATCCAAAGTCGTGAATGAAAGAAATTATTTTTTTCTACACATATACGTCATCAGTGCCCTGGTAAACATTTGAAATAGGACAAAATTATGACTAAACCAAATTTATCATTTAACAATCATGTAATACATGACTGACGACAAGGCTTCTAATACGTCACGAAAATCCTTTCAAAATGCCCAAATATATGCAATGTACAATCTTGTATTTTTTATTTCACGGATTGAATACATTTCTCAACGTATTCAGTCAGTGATTTGTTCATTAGTATGTAGTAGTAACGCTCCAAAAACGAGTTCATGGATTATTGTATTACTCTTCGAAAATTACATTAGTTACTCAACCGTTGTGCCGCGGTATACTAGTGTGAATCGCGGTTCAATGGCCCCCTAGCGGAAGAAATGCACAGAGATTATGATGGACACCTGACACCACATTCAGTGCATTTCTTTCATTTAGTTAATTAAAATTACTCTTTTGTAGCAATAAAAATAGAATACAACTGTTGAGAGGTTAAGAGATTGTAATGATTTGAGAATATTAGAGAAAAAGTCAAATGAACAAACTAGTAAGAACAGTGTAAAATAGTTTAGTTGGTCAAGACCTTGACCTCGCCTCTAGAGACTGATGACACACAGGTTCAAATCCAAGTCTCGGTTCTTCACAATTTTACTTTTCTTTGCCCTACACTTTAGAATGCTCATATCAAGACCGTACACAAATTTTGACCGTTCAAGAATGTATTAATAGGTTTTTCGAATGTACAAATGCTTCCAATTAACAAAGTCAACTGTTTTGCTTTTCTTTTCTTTTAAATAATTACAATTTTTCCACTGGCACTTCACTCGGTCGTAATAATGATAATGTTTTTACTTGATATATGTTTTTTGTTTGATACGATTGAATTTCATCGCCCAATTTTATTTCACCATCATTTATGAATAGTAAATTTAATGCACCACGAAAACGATCATACCAACTATCGAATAGTAAACCGCGAAAAGTTTCATTACGATTAACTTTTGGTGGTGGAATTTTTTCAATAACATTTTCTAATAATTTCTCAATATTCGTACCGAATTTAGCAGATATCTAATTGACAAGAAATATTTACTTAGTATTATTAAATTTTGATTTTCTTTCGAAGAATTTCATCGAAAGACAACTTACAAATTATAAACCAAATTAAAATGTGTCCTAAAAATTTGTAAATTGCCTTTGGGTTTTTTTTTGATTTAACTATACTCGAATTATATCTGTCGGTTCTATATTAAATAAGAATTTCATATCTGCACAGATTTGATCCGGTTTAGAATGTTTTATATCGATTTTATTTAATGCCGGAACAATTACTAAATTTTTATCATTTGCCAATTGATAATTTGCAACAGTTTGTGCTTGAATACCATGACAAGCATCAACCAATAGAATGACACCATCACAAGCAGCTAATGATCGTGAAACCTGCAAAAAACGAACTATATCTATTTTAAAATTGGATTAGTAAAGGCCGCCATACATTACGCAGACATGTCTGCGCAAACACATGTTTCTGCAGGCCGTCATAATGTGTATACCATTGTTGTGTGAACAAGACATAGCTGCGTAGTGTATGCCGGCCTTAATATAAATTCGACACTCTCAAGAAATCATGAGTACTCATTACTTTCATATTAAACGAAATCTTCTTAATAAACGAAATAAAAAAACATACAATATCATTCAGAACACAATAAACAAACAAAGCGTCGAATGTAATAACGGGTAATTCATTGTAAGGTACTTTTTCATTCACGCATGAATAATGTGAAGTTGTCTGTGTAGTTTGACTCAGTAGTGAACACCATTTCATCATGGAAAGACTTATACCGGCACAGCGTCTCCAAATGGGCTCTTAAAGAGCTTAATAATAATCCACTGTTTTATTGCAGAATTTTGTTTAGCGATGAGGCCCATTTCTGGTTAAATGGATAAGTCAATAAGCAAAATGGCCGTATTTGGGTTGTATGAACAATTCTAAGAGTATCAAGAGCTACCGTCGCAGAAATGCACGGTTTGGTGTGGTTTATAGGTTGGCGGAATCATCGGCCCATATTTGTTCAAAAATGAGAATGGCCGTAACGCAACCGTCAATTGCATCCGCCCTGAAATTCAAGCCTGTAATGTCGGTAATATCTGATTTTAACGAAACGGCGCTACTAGCCATACAGCGAGTGAAACAATGGAGGAATCATTTCGGTGAGTAGCAGTTTTCACGTTTTCGACCAGTGAATTGGCCGTCTAGCTAGATCGTTTGATATCACACCTCTCGATTATTTTCTTTTGGGGTTACGTAAAGTCTACGCGGACAAACCAGCTATAATTGATGCCTTGGAAGTAAACATTACTCTCACTATTGACCAGATTCCAGTCGTAATGCTCGAACAACTGGTTCAAAATTGGAACTATAGAACGGCCAACATTTTAATAAAACAATCTTCAAAACATAAATGGCATCGATTGTTGTTTCGGTTCTTAATAAAGTTTTCACCACCACTTACAGTTTTATATGTTTCATTTTAAAATATTTTCTTGTACCTCACGATGAATCAGCCTATATAAAGTACGATCGCAGAGTAACTAAACAGAGAAACCAATATATATATAATTTGTGTACACTGTCTTTTCCTATCCGTGTGTAAAAAAAATCCTTAAAGTTATCATAGTAGAACTCGTGATTTTTATTGGAGGAAGTGATAAAATGGGACGCGATCTTCATTGTGATTTATTCCCCCAAAAAATTTCTGAAACATTTTGAAGGAGCAATCAACTACAAAAGAGCATGGCTGATTTTCAAAAGCAAAAAAAAATTTTATTTAAATTTGGTAAGGGGAGTTTTTCACCCAAGAACGATTTCATCAGAAGATGGGTTAGATCGGTTCGATTGATTATATTTATGAAACCGAGTTGGTCAGATACAAAATTCGATTGGCTGATTTAAAATTTTTTCAAGATTATTTGATAAATTCGGCAACATATGAATTTGAAGGGCATCGAATGTTATAACCAAACTAGAACTCTTTACAATAAGGAGATTTGCAAAAAAAAAATGTTCTAATTAATAACCATACACTTGGTATACAAGTTAAAATAGTTTAAAAGGTTTTAGAAGAAGACTTTATTTTAAACCTAATATTTTTATATTGCCAAAAAATCAAACGAATTCCTTCATCCCACCAAATATTCCCCCCTCGTCTATGTAAAAGAAATGTATGGCTCAAATTATAAGGTAAAAAAAGGTTATAAAAATAGTTGTGTTTGAACCTCTCCCCGTTTTCTCCTTGCTTAGAAACTGTCTACTTAGAAATATTCCGCCGATAACTATTTTGTTTTTCTCCATAATTATATGTACATATTTGGAAGAAACACAGGGTGGCACAAAATGTTGTGGAGTGAATTATTTATAATTTTTTGTTCATTTTTTTTTTAAATTTTATTTCAGGATTTTGTAATGGGGGGTGTGAAATGGAACAATACACAATCGAATAACGAACCAAAATCATTGAACTTTATTTTGAACATCAACGGTCCATCGTTTTAACAATTTGATAATGAGCGTTGAAGCCCATTTCAAATTAAATGGCTTCGTAAACAAGCAGAACTGGATATGGGCTACAGAGAATCTAAAAGCAGTTCATAAACGACAATTACACCCACTTATGTGTACTGTTTGGTGCGGTGTATCGTCTGGGAGGATTACTGGTTCATATTTCTTCGAAAATGAAGACGGTGTTGCAGTTTTCATCAATAGTGCTCAATATCGGACGATGTTAGAAATTTTTTTTTTAATGCCAGTTATGAAAAAGCATCAAACTCCAACAAGATGAAGCTACAGCGCATACTGCAAGGGACTTAATGGCTCTTAAGGAGTACCACAACGTGCATTTTGTTTAACCCTGTATAAGAAAATATTTTTTAAATACATTTTTTTTTTGCTTTTGAAAACCAGCCATTCCTTTTTGTAGATATGTAAAATATATTTTTTTTTAATCTCTGTTTTGATTCGTGTTTCATAATTATTTAGAAATTTTTTGGGGGAATATCAGAATAAAAATGGTGTCCCATTTAATCATTTTATTCAAATTATTTTGAAGAAGTGGTAATGCGATAAATCACACACACACTCTCAATTTAGACCGTTGAATACTAATGCAACTTCCGTGGCAGACTGTTCCCATACTGGGATTAGAAATACCAATTCTGTCATTTCCTTATTTTATGGTACTATGCAATCCTAAGTGAAGGAGAGAAAAGGAAGTAACGATAGTAAGGAAAGTAAGTTATTTATCTTTTTATTGCGACACATTCCACAGTGCCAAGACTTCACAATAAGATAGATTGTGTCATTGATATTTCTCAATTGATTTAGCAGGAAACAACTTTGTTAGATCGTTGGACACTCAGATGTCGGAGGAGCACAATTCTTAACAATTTTTTTTAACAACTGTTAAGAAGATTTGTTTCCAGTGGATAACTCAAGAATACAAATGCAAACAATTAGGTAAGAATTTACAGTTACAACTAATCTATTGTTGTGATAAGTCTATTCTGTAAAGGCACGCCTAAACCAAGTGACCACGCAAATGCACTGCTGGTTTGGATGCCTCAGCGAGCACGAAGAAGCATGCTTCTACTCGCTCTCATTTGATAATCAGTGGCCAATAGGAATATCAACGAATAATTTTACACACTTGCTTGATTTGAGGGCGCTTTTAGAGAGTATTAATAATAATAATAACAGCTCAAATCGAGCCGCCCAAAATTGAGTTATCACGTTTACGAGAAAAAGTGATAATTCTACACTTATCGGTGTTGAATATCAGATTATTTTACGACACTATGTAACAAAATTAGTAGTCTTCCTCGAGATGGAGGGAATCAATTGATCAACTCTACGTACAATTTCATGTCATTGGTCTAGTTGGAAATCTTCAAAAATTTGATTACAGAAGCTACATCATTGATAGCTAATATGAACAGAATAAGTCCTAAATAACTACCTTGAGGTACACCAGATGTCGCCAAAAAGGAAATAGTTTTAGCAAACCGAAGCAAGACCTGATACCCTCTACCATTAAGGTATGACCGGATCCACTTAATGATAAACTCTGAAAACCCAATGGCATTAACCTTTAGTAATATAATCTTATAACTTATCAAAAACTTTACTAAAAGCTGTAGTAATACAGTCCACAGTGGTATCCTTTTCTATAAAAGTATCGAGTATTCATGTTTATCCGAAAGAGTATCGGAACTAAAAAAATTTTTTTACTTCATTTGAAAAATCAACATGTCCAGGTGTATCGATTAAATTCAATAAATACGTATTATCTTTATAATTGTATAATAAAGTGCATGTTTGTGCCTTCACGGTAATACCGCGTTCTCGTTCAACTTGTAAATTATCTAAAACTTGTTGATTACCCGAATTCTTTATAAGGATTCCAGTCAATTCGAGTAAACGATCAGCTAATGTACTCTTTCCATGATCGACATGTGCAATTATACTAAAATTTCGGATACGATCGATTGGTATTTCATGGAAATCAATCATTTTCTCGGGCCTCCGTGAAAATTGCCTTGACTTCAGACTTTTTTTAGAAAATAAAATTAAAAAAAAATTATTTTGAATTAAAATATGAAACAGACAAAACCTTACTTTATTAAATGAAATTTTCTTTTAAAACGTTTTATATTAATTCTTAGAAATCGAAACATTTTTCGGTTTCTTTTTAAATTAATATACAAAAACCAAAACAAAACGCCCGGCCTCTTGAAACTTTTGACAGTACTTCTCCTTATTGGATTTTTTTTTTTACTTTTCTTTCGGCTAGCGAGTACGTATAGACAGAATCACAGATTAATGCTGGAAACACATGGGCAGATATTCTGCATGCAGCGCTGCACGAATATCTGCACGTATCGGCTTCTTTTGTTGTACAAAAAATTAATATTTTTCACAAACTCTATTAAATGTTCTTCCATAAAGTTGTTGTCAAATGTCAAACTTTTTTTCAAGAACGAATTTATGCTTTCGTAAGTTGGGAACACTTTTTCTGCACAGCAAAAGTTAAAATCGAGACACCTTGCAGCGCCGTGCTGCATGCAGAATTTACATGTGTTCGGCCTCATATAAGCTTGTGTATTATAATTTCGCTGCAAGCAAAATTCTGCACATGTGTTTCCAGCATAACATATTAAAAACGTATTTGATAGGAATCTTGAAGTGTGGGCAAACATGAAACGGTTTTCCACTTCCTTACACAGGGTCTAAATTAGCTTTTATTTCTGATATACCAGCTGGCTTACCAGAAATAAAATACTACCAGTTTTTTTTTGTGTGGGCCAATACTGATATGCCAATTCAGTATCTGACAACGGCATGTCAGATACTGAACAGAAAATAAAAATAGCCAAAATATTGGCTTTAAAGTATCGAATTCAATTCTGTGGCAATATCTCCCCATGCCCTTTTTTAAAATCAATTTTTCTATATTTTTCTTCTTTTTCTCGTAACATGTTGATAATTTCACTCCGCAAAAATTTAGTTTCCGCCATTTTATTAAATGCAAATGTCAAAAATTGGTGTACCAGCGCTGTCTATGAAAATGGTATACCAGAATTGTTATACCAGAAAAATTGGTATACCAGGGTGGTCTACACCAGCTTTTTAGAACCAATTTTGCTGGTATACCAGAAATAAAAGCTGGTGTAGTCCCTGTGTTATATTCTCTAATCTAAGGTTAATACCATTTTATTTTCTTGAATATGTATAAAATTGCATTACTTTTTAATTTTTTGATTAAAAAATCTGACACTTTTCTGAAGAGTAGAAAATGCTATAAGTTTTTGGAGAAAAGAAAAATAGAAAATTATTTACACAAAAAAGCTTGTTGTCCATTTTGAAAAAATTTAAAGTCGTATTGATGAAAATAATTGATTCCTTTGAGCTCGATTACATGGGTTCAGTGTGGCGCCACAAATTGCCACATTTCTGGCGAGGGACGAGGTGGGACCGATGACAGCAAAAATCTAAGGCCTAAGTTATATGACGATCATTGTAATGAAGGAAATAATATTACAATGGAAAATTAACCTATTACAAAGATTATTTCTTTAAAAAAAAATAATGCAAAACATGGGAAATAGTTTAGTAAATAGATTTTAAATAAAAAATATTAGGTATATCACGTAATTTGTTTTTTTATAATTATTTTTATAATTTGAATGACGAAACATGTTTTAATCGATCAGCTGTTTTGTGGACTGCGTTTCAATTTCTTTTCTTTCCACTGGAGAACTGCCAAGTTGATTCCTTCATCAGGAATTTTTCGTCGATATTCTAACCTCAAAATTCAGCGTCCCAATAAGAAAATAATAATATATAATAAAAAATGGAGAAAATGTGTGACTCATCGGTAAAAAAAGGAAAGGAAAGAAATAATCTAATTGGATTTGATGAAAAAAACCATTACACGACTTAGCTATGAATGAAAATCTGCCTGAAAGTTTCTCTGACATTCGTAAAAGAGGTATAACCACCTTTCATTGAAAATCAAAGAAAAACGTTCGGTTTTCACTAGTTCCACAATTTCCTTCATTGCAATGATCGTCGTATAACTTAGGCCTTACCCAAACAAAAAATTTCACATTTCACTTGTTTCATTCTGGCTGTTTCATTTTCATTTGTTTCAAAAAATCATTTACCCTGTGAACGTCGTAGAGTGCACATCTTGTTTAGCATTACTTTTGGTCAATTACCAGATATCTGACAACGAAATTAAAATAATATAGCCTTAAAAAAATGGCCCAATTTCCATTCGTTTCATTTTCGTTTGGGTTTAGCTGAACACGTGTAATCACAAGAGGTTCAGTGTGGAAGTTCGGTGTGACCGTGTGTAATCACCGTCTTTTGTTAGTATTCATTGGCAAAGAATAAGCATACAGTGAGGCATAAATACATTCGCCCTTGTTATCAGATTACTGACTATACAAACGAATTAAACGGTTCATCGTTTCAGCAACTTTATTATGGCATGATCTGCTTGAAGTCGACTTCAAAAATAATAATGTAAACTCAGATCGACTTCAATCTGACATGAGTCGATACGATCACAAAGATTTTTCTGTTCGACTTGAAATGTGTAATGTGTAATTCGAAGTCGATTTTAAGTTAATCTTTCAATCTGGTAAACCGAGAAAAACAAGCTTAGAGTTTCAAGTGGATCTTAAGTCAATTTTGAAGCCTCCATGTAAACGCCAATGTTTCTGTCCTATGTGATCTATATATGACGTTTTGGATGGAGAAGTATTTGCATCAAAAATAGCTGGTGGTTAAAGCAACCTTTGAATGAGGAAACAGATCTTCCAAATACGTTGCCAAACCTGTTGTTGGACATGGCTTCAAGTATTCCAAGTCGTTTTTATTTTTCCAAAACCGTGCGTGAACGGTGTGACAACATTTTTGCTTATCTAAAGCGCTGTGATCTTTTCGAATTTGACTGTGACAATCAAGCGTAGGCATTAACTCGTTTTTACGATATCTGTGTCTGAAGCAGCGTTATTAGATCGTACTGTCAAATTTTGGAGGGAATAAAATTGCTTTTTTTAATTTCTAACTTTTAGTGCGTTTCGGATTCCAAACCAAATTTTTTCAATTAAATAATCAAACTTAAAAAATTTGCTATATGAAGTGTTTAATTTCTGTGTGTAATAGCAAACAACATCGAAAAATTCCTGGAATTTCCTTTCCCAACTA
The DNA here is from genome assembly GCA_963422695.1 of Xylophagus ater. NCBI lineage: Eukaryota > Metazoa > Arthropoda > Insecta > Diptera > Xylophagidae > Xylophagus > Xylophagus ater. Next base: position 61,870,095 of record OY730480.1, read on the forward strand.
AGTTTGACATATTTTTTATTAAAATGGGCGAATTTTCATTGTTGCTGTATAAAAAAAGTTTTAATGATGTTTATTTATTTATTGGTAATCAAATAGAAATTATGTTAATTCATAAATTAATAAAAAATTCGTTTTTTTTAATCCACGCCGAAACGTCAAATCCCACTTTTTTTTATTTTGGTTCTAACGAAATCTACCAGTGACAGTCATTTTTTGGTTAAAATGGGAGCAATTTTTAAAATGCGTCGTAATTTTTGAAAATTCAGCATTCTCAGTTTTAAATGTTTTTTTTGGTTTTAAAGTTTCCAAAAAATGAGTCTCTACGTATGAAATGGTTTTCCGCTATTGGTTTACGCAGGAAAGGATATATATAGGCACATACGTGTTTATAATTATTATTTAATAATTTAATTTTGTATGTTTAAGAAAAACTTGATTTTTGTAGCAATCAAACGCAAACATTTTTTTGCAATTCGGATGTTCCAGAATGCATGAGCCTTTGGCCCATTTGCAATGTCGCCCCTCCGAATTCATGTTTTTAACGCCACCACTACGCCGCACACATAAGCAATAAAAATGCAAGTGAATTCCAAAAGTGCTTCAATTTCCCCTGCGAAAGGCCTATCCATATTTTCCCTAATCTAAGCATGCACCCAACCCTTCTATGACACGGTAGATATTTTCCTAGGAAATGCCGTGTTACGCGAAGCCATGTTGCACGAGACTAAGAGCCAATACAAATGGGAGGGATACGTTCCGTAAACCTTTTCCTTTAATCAACACTTTTTATTCAAAATATATCAAAAAAAAAAAACGTAATTAAACAATAAAAAATTTCTATTCTCATTTGTTCAGCACAATGTCATCGACTTTTTGAACGGGTTTCTTCGTTAGGATTTTTTTGCATCTTCTGTCTTTACAAGTTCGTAGTAAATCTCATTGTATGGTGAAATTTTTCAGCTCCCTTTTGAATTTTTGGCTTCTTTCAGAACAACTCTCTTCAGTCAATAAAAATGATTCATGATTTTTCATTAAAGTAAATACTTCCTATAACTTTTGTAGAATAAAGACATATAGTAACTAAAAATCGGTCTATAGTCAATTTTTTGATGCCATATGGTAGAAATAGGACAGAAAAATAGCCCAAAACGAATATTATTTTAAGATTTTCTCTTCATAATTCTGTTTGCTCTTTTTCAAATTTGCTCTAATTCCCAGGTAGGCTAGACCCTAACAACAGACAACTGTTCTGCAAATTTTGTTCAAATCGGTATATTAGATTTTAAAGTACATTCAAAAAACTGTATGAAGAGACTTATTTTCTCACACGACTATTTCTTTCTTTCTCCATTATGCTTGTACCGATTTTATTGAAATTTAGAATAATATCACCTATTTATGTAGTCAATGTATGGAAACAATTTCAATAAAATTGGTGTACAAACTTTCCAGTTAAAACCGAAAAACCATAAAAAAAGACAAAAGTTTCTAGGGTTTTTGCTTTTTTTTACTCGAGTTGAAGAATAACGAACTTACATTTTCAATTTCATTAAAATCGGTTCACACACTTTTAAGATACACGGACGAACGGACACGCAAACATGCATAAATCAATATAACTTTTGATTCTCTACACATCTATAGCTTTGGAACTTAGTGGCGGCTCGTGACTATCTGCAGAGGTGTGGCTAATTCAATATTTGTCTAAAAAAGGTCATTCCATATTCTAATATTGTAAACAAATTTATGGAAGTTTCTACTTCATCCTAGAGGTATTGCATTGCAATTGAAGTGGTCACCGAGTTTTATCTGATTGGTTTCCCAAAAGTCTATAATGGCAGTTTAACTTTTGATTCTTTACACAACTATACCCTTGAAACCTATCTACGATGATTATTCCGATGTGTTACACTATAGGGGATAAATAGCCAAAAAACTTATAATAATATTTCAAAATTTTTCTGTATAACTTTTTCAAATTAACTCTAAATCACAGCCTGGCTGGTCCCTGAAGACATAAATTTATTCTGAAAATTTTATTCTAATCGGTAAATTCGTTAAAGGTACATCAAAAACCTTTATGAACATTTTTTTCCTACGATTATATCTTTCTCCACAATCCTAGATGGATTTTACTGAAATTTTCTGTTGCAATGCATTACCAAATCTAGGAATAAGAAACTCACATTGATATTTTAATTTTCAGAGGAATAAAAAAATTTATTAATTATTGAGCTTGCAAATAATTTTAGTAAATAATTTAAAATACTTCACCGGAAATTTTAATAAATAATTGAAAATTTCAAAATCTTAATTCTATATGAAAATTTTGTGCAAAGAAATTTAAATTAAATTCATTAAAATCTATTAAATAATTAACATTTTTTTATATCTACCCTTTCACTGCAAAGTAAGGTATCAAAATAAATTACAAATTTTTTATCTAAAGCATTCAAAAATTTAAAAAAATTATCAATTAATTTCATTCAAAAATGGGAAATCTCGGTTCTTAGTTTTGATAATGGTGTTTGAAATATTATCATATCATCTGTGTAAAAAGTGAGAGTTAGATTTCCAAACAGAGAGAATAAAGAGAGATATAAATATGAAGATATGCATTAAAATGGTCAAAATTTGAACTACATACTTTCTTACGCGAACAATACTTACACTAATCCTCTCTTTGGGGATTATTTAAATTAGCCCAAAATGTATGAAATTTTAATACACAGAAACAAGAAGAAGAAAAAAAAATGTGTGGTGTGTAATGATTTTGTTGTTGGATTGGGACTAAATTTGTTTTTGCCCTTTTTCGTATGATTTTCTTCTGTTCAAGCTCTGATTCTGATGGTTTTTTTGTGTTTAAGCTAGTGAGATTTTGGGTTTCTTTTCAATAATGTTTTGCTGTTTGTGTTTACGCTAGCGAGATTTTTTTCGGTTTTTTTTAAATAAGAAAATAAAGCAAAGGTTTTCATTTAATTTATTTTTGTATTTAAGTTAATATAATATATATATATATATATACAATATAATGCTTTTCGTTAATGTTTGAATTTTCTAATATTATATATTTTTAAAATAAATTTTAACTGAAAACTTTCAGTTGTTCGGTAGATTTGCTAGGTGGGGCTTAGCCCCATTAGCCCCTAAGGTATAGCCGCGCCTGTTGGAACTGCTCCTCTATAATTATTTCTAGGCTTTACAATACTTGACAATACTAATATACCCTCTGGTAATACCAACTTTATACCATGTTTCCATCTCCCTGAAATCTCGTGATTTCGAGAAAGAGATTTCAAAGTGTTTCCATCTCCTTGCGAGATTTCATTTGACGTTAACAATTTTGAAAACTAGCAAAAAATAAATTTAGAATGGAAAGATCCCAAAAAATAATTCTTTTAGAACATCAGCTGGTCATATTGAAAAAATTTATATTTTTGTGTGAAAGTAGACGAAATTCATGTTTGTTAAAATATTACAAAAAAAAGCGAGCACATCATTCGAATAAAAAAAAGCAAATTCAAACACCGGAAAAGACGCGCAATTCAAATTATTGAAAAGGTCGACCATTTGCCAACTTTCATACGGGCTGAATAGCGCGGAATAAGTTTTCAGGGTTGCGCAAACATTTTTCGAGATTTTGAACGAGATTTCAACAAAATCGCGATGAAATCTCAAGATTTTGAAATCCTCTATTTGTATGCGAAATCTAGTAGATTTGTATGTTGATTTGGCGAAATCTTGCAAAATCGCAGATTTGAGGGAGATGGAAACATAGTATTAGGGCATAATAATTTATAATACAATAATAACTTCCGGCGCCATTTCCATTAAATTCGTTTCGTCAATATCTTCTTCCACTAACAATTCTTGGACATCCTCAATAGCAACTATATCTAAAAATCCTCGATCGATGTAGCAAATTCGAATACCATTTTTTTGGAGATTCAAGCAAGCTGTCTAGTTTGACGGTTTAAGTTCAACTGACTTGAGATCGACTTGAAATTCAACCAGAGTTTTTTATCTTCATCGGATTGAAAAATTGACCTGAATTCGACTTCAAATCAACGTCAATTTAGACGCTGCCAATCAATTTATTTTTTTTTAGGTTATGTTTCTCATCTTTTCATACCCCATTTCAAATTTTCAAGTCGATTTGAAGTCGATCTGGGTTTACATGCAAATTTCAAGTCGATCAGAAAAATTTTTGTGATCGGATTGACGCAAGTCGATTTGAAGTCGATCTGGGTATACATGAAAGATATTCAGATTGAAGTCGACTTCAATCCGGTCATGTAAACGAAGTAAATAACATCGTTTTGACGTTTCTCATTCAATAGAATCTCGACTTATCACACATCTACGAATAGATATCTGACTCACTGTATAAATGGATGGAAAAATTCAGATGCCAGAGTCAAGACATTGGACTTTCCTAATTTCGAGTAATTTTCCATTCAGTTTATTCGCGACCCAAATTTTTAATTTTTATTTTCTGGATTTTTCTATTCGATTTGCATTTCATATGTTTTTCGCTTGGGTGAATTTGGTGAAATCTTGATAATGGAATATTTTTTCACATCCAATATGGCGAATGAAATGAGTGGAAATTTTTTCCCACACTTCACCCCTTATGGTAAATAGCTTTTACTCTTTTTCGTTTGGGGCAAATAGATATGAGAAAGAAAGAGATGTGCTATAATTTCTAATGAGATCGTATTTTCTCTTTCGAGTAGTTTATAGGCTTGGATTAATATCGTTTTGAAAAATAGGATTGAGACTAATTTAAAATCGAATTGAAAATCTAGATAAATGAACTTCAGAGAATTGAATTGATAGAGTAAAAATATATGACAAATCTGTGTTACCTTACGAAATAGAATTAATAGTTTAGTTGAAAACTTTAGTAACCGAAAATGTTGAGTTCGAATCCGGTGTAAGGGTGGCGATTTCACTGTTTTTACGATTCTTCAGTATTTTTGCCTCCAACAACTTGTTTGTTTTGAGCTGTACTGTGCTAATTTTAGGTTTGGTTTCTAATTACAATTACAATTACGACTTGCCAAACTGGGTGCGTGCACTCTAAGTAAGGAGGGGTTAATTAACTTGAACCTAACTACGGTGCTGACCTTCATTTGAAGGACTATCCGGTTCAAGGAAGAGACTTAGCCTCTCAACTAAACTTTTAGGAAAAGGTACAATGGGCCAGTAAGGACTACGTGCTAAGGTCTCCCGAATACAATACAATAGAATTACAATTACCACAATGTAAGTGTAGATTTTGTCAAAATATATTTAGCAAATTCTTGTTTGGGGTACAAATTTTTAATGAGAATAAACTGATAAGCTCTTATCCCATTTGAAAAGTAGTAAAAATTTGCTCTTCTAAATATCATTTAGATGTTCTGTTTGTGCCTACGAAATGTGTCTCTATTTTAATCGTCTGTATCAATTATACACAATAGTATTGGATGCAAACAAGTTTCTGACAAGAAAAGATATAACAGTGCTCTGTTTCGAATAAGGTAATATTGTAATTGCATCTATTTTCAAGATTGCGAACCAAGAAAGGTTTATGTAAGGAATTACTATATCCAATTCGAATTTATATATTAAGTTAGTCAACTAGCAGCTAGTCACAGGCAAAAAATGGGACCGATAAAAAATAACAAAATGATTATATTTTTTTTTAATTAGACTACACAGAACGTGACGTATTCACGACGGACTGTTTTTAATACAATCTGAAAACCGAAAATCCATCATTCCGTTTCCTGTAATATGCTTTTTTGATATGATTTGATTCAAATCGAGAATTACCCGGATGGCATTACAGAATACATTTTATTTCAATTCGGTTTGAAAATCACATTTGATATTATCTACTCTCCTATAAACTTATGTTTATGAATGAATCGAATATATGCTTTTTGGCATATCATATTATATGTGAGAAAGAGACAAATCGATATATTTATCGTATATATTTTTCATCTGATTTTTGGGGTTTTTTAGTTTCTTTTCTTTTCTTCATTCCAGCAGAAGTGTGAAGGTACCTCAACACAAGAGTTCGTGTGGTTCTGTTGCCGTCGTGTTCGGGTGACCGCGTGTATATTTTTTTTCTCTCAACAAAAAAAAAACGTCCCAAAACAATAATAACAACAAAAGTTGGTAATCAAATTTGAATTTTGTTTCTCTGTGCGAAAACAACACAGGACAGCCAAGCAGACACACGTCGTGTCTTGTCAAATATATTTTTGCGTTTATAAATAAGAATAAAGATTTGAAGTTTGTTTTTTTTTGTGTTTTTATGTTCGTCGCTGCGTGATTGAGGGTGGACTGTCTAATTCAGACGCAGACACTTTGGAGAGGTCTGTCAATGAGGTTCTATATTTGTATGGCCGTCGGTCGCCGCTGAATGAATGTGTCCCTGATTTTTTTTGTTTATACGTTTTTCTAAAATTCCATTTTCCGCAACCGGATTTTTTCCCGCTTCACCAAAATAATAATAAATAATTATATGTCATTTGAGCTGTCACAAAATTTTTGACATTTTATAGTTTTAGCGGGAAATTTTTTTTTTTTTATTTCGCTGGCGAACAATTTTTTTTTTGTTGAGAAAAATTAGAAATTTTTTTTTCTACAAAAATGTTTAATTCTGTCACGAAAACAATTCGTGCGACAACAGTGCCAACTGCAACAGAAAATCAAAAACAAAGAGGTGTGATTTTTTTCCTTTTTTTTTTTTTTAAATTTAAATTTTTCATTTTGTCGACTAAAAAATCCGCCATTTTCTTTTTCTTTAGCTGCTATTTTTCAGCTTCAACATAATTTACTATGAAATGAGAAAGAGATGGCGTGTTTTTGTCGCCATTTTGAAAAAATTAAAAATCGAATTATTTGCCAAGATGTTGAAATTATTGATTTGCATGCGTCATTTTTCTTGGAAAAATGTCAAAAAAAAAAAATTTTCGTTTTTAAAAATTTCCTAAAATAGGTTTTTAGATATTTTAAATGATTTGAAAATAAAATTTTACGTAACTCCCCTTTCTCTTTAAATACACAAAAATAAAAGAGAAAACTCATGTACATATTTTCCCCGCACAATGAAAGCCACACAGAAGATGGCGGCAATCTCGCATTACGTAGGTAAGGAGATTGTCCCGCGTCGCATTAGTATTAAATTAGTATGTGTGTTCTGCATTGTATAATTCCGGTTTGAGTCATATAAGAAAATACTCTTTTTCCCTGAGTATAGGAAAATTATATAGCAACAAAGCGGTATGAATTCCTGTCGTCGAGCGAGTCTTGCGCTTTCTTCATGTAAAATGATTTTTCACTTTTTTTTTTTTTTCAGAGAAAAATAAAGATGAGGCGACCGATTTCCATTCAATTCTCATTTTCAAATAAAAATGAATTTTTATGAATAGAAAAATAATTGGTGGAATTTTTCAAAGTTTAATTAAAATTATTTTAATTGGATTTTCCTAGTGACACGAAATTCTTCAGAAAATAAAGATGGCGTCGATTTCTGAACGTTACCTATATTGGAACAAGTTAATTTTTTGTTCTTTTTTTTTTTTTTTTTTTTTTTTTTTCACCTCTCGAATTTGTGATGAAATTTATATTTTTTGTACAAATTTTGTCGTTTCGTAGATTCCTGGCGGTTGATATTTGTACTAAAATAAACAAATATATTTATATATTTAAATATCGTAGAGCCTTTGTACATGAGTGCGAGAACTGGGAATTGCGAGTTGCGAATAAGTCAATTGTTTCAGATTTAATGAATTTTTTTTGACTAATTTTCCTACTTACAATATTTAAAATTAATTAATACACCTAATTGTCATCAAAAATACTATAATTATTTTGATAAATTAATTAAAATAGCAATTTAAATTTTTTTCCTGCGAATTGGAACAAATGTTCGCGAACTCTGTCCAGTCATTATTCGCATTTCACTGTGGAATCTATTAGTGGCGAATTAAAAATTCGCTGGTTTTTAACCGCAATTTTTTAATTTTGTTTAAGTAGATTGGTTTTTATTTTGGAAAAATAATTTTTTTTAACTAAAGTGAAAAATAAAAACTTTATTTCTATATTATTTTAATAACTTTTTAAAATTCTAAACATTTTATTCGCATTCACATGTGAAAGAAATGTCAAAATTTGCGAATATTCGCAGTTCGCCTCTCATGTGCAAAGGCTTTTAGGCATGACTTCTTTTATTTAAAATTTAATCTCCTTGCCTCACTTGTATCGTAATATATTCTCCTAAAAATTAAATTCTTAAAATCAATATGCAAGATATTTATGATTAAGTATCTTCTAATTAGCGGGAACTGTTGAGTAACAAAAAAATTCTGTATAACCGAAATAATAAAAAGTCATAAAATTTTAGGTATGTCTGTTAAATCGTAGATTAGACTAAGTTTTAGGGTGTTCTTGTACTGCGACCTTTGAGAAATCTATTGTATCACCTCTTTAGTGCAGTAGTTAGGTTAACTTCCCATTTTAGAACGCCTGGTCCAGGTCTATTTCTCTTAGGAATTTTAGTATCCACAGTGTCAGTTAAGAGATTGTATTTCAATTGGGGAGAAAATGGTATGCCTTCAGATGTTTTCTCCTCCTACGGAGTAATGCTTCGTAGTCAGAGAGAATGTGAATTGAGATCCCTGTTGTGTTCTGGTTGAGGATGAGATATTAGATATCGTATTGTAGATTAGGGTTGCCAGTTATGGCATGATCATAAACTGTCCAACAACCCCTCCCCCTGCATCTAGTTCAAGTCCCTAGTTTTTTAAGCTGCGAGTGCAGTGTCCTATTAGTATTCCTGTCAGTACTCTTATATTCTTTATTATATTTGTGCTGATAAAGGCTCTGAATCTCTTCGAGTTTGTACTCCGCGAGGACATCTTTGGCTTGCCTCTGTTCTGGTTGTGTTTCCTAGTGTTTGATTTTTTCTGCCGTCTCTTCCTTCGTTAAAATTTCTCCGATTCTATGTGATCTGATTCCACAGAAGGGTTCTGGTTCTATGAAGGGTGTTGCTTGATCAGTTAGTCCGGTTTTCCGTTACCCTCCGGTACCCATACTGTTTTATATAGTAACCAAATGATCTCTGTTTTGAATTTCGTTAATGGCAATTTTTTTTGTGATAGGTTAAAATGAAAACAATTTCAACAATATTTCCTTTTCTTGAATTTATTTTAATTTGTTAATTAATTTTTTTTCTCTTAAATTTAGATAAAAATCAAAATGATAATTATTTTCATCAATTTGATTCGATTACAATAGATGAAACATTATTTGATGATACTCAACAACAAAAATATAATCAACAACAACAACAACAACAGCAACACCCGCAAAACAATTCAACAATAAATAATTTCAATTCAAATGATGAATCATCAATAAATGAATTTTTAAATACAAATGAAAATAATGAAAATTTATTATCATCAGCAATGTCAACAATAACAACAACGACACCAACAACAAAATCAACAACAATAGAAGAATCTATTAATAATGTGTTTGTTAAGAAATTAATTCATAATAATAGTCGTCGAAATAATGGTTTTAATTTGGAAACTGATGAAATAATGTTACACCAACAAAATTCCGATTGTTGTAGAACGGAAACGAAAATGTTTATGAATAATACAAATGATGATGATGATGGTGAAATGATTGTGAATACAAACGCTGCTACTGCGACTGATAATTGTCAGATTTATGATGATGAAGATGATAGAAGGAATAATGGTGTTGACAGTAGTGATGATTATGATGATACTACCACAACCAGTACTACTACTACTACTAGTGATGATGATGATGATGATGATAATACAAATTTTTCAAATTTATCCGGTTTATCGGAGCTATCAGGGCAAGAATGGAAACCGTTTAATTGGGTACAAAAACAAATACATTCTGGTGTTAATCCACGTGATATAATATCAAAAATCTTATTAAATCATCGTCGTAGTGATATAAAAAATGATAATGATACAACAGCAACAGTACTATCAACAACAACATCAACAAAATCATCAACATCAACATGTAATGATATATTATTATGGCGTATATTGGGTAGTATGTTTTCAGAACCGCCACGTCGTCAAAAATTACGCAATATTAATACAATAGATGATTGTTGCCAGCTATTACGTGAATCTAAAAATATCATTATATTAACTGGTGCTGGTGTATCAGTATCATGTGGTATACCAGATTTTCGTTCAACAAATGGTATTTATAATCGTTTACGTTTAGATTTTCCAGATTTACCAGATCCTCAAGCAATGTTCGATATAAATTATTTCCTTAAAGATCCACGACCATTTTATAAATTTGCACGGGAAATTTACCCTGGGCAATTTAAACCGTCACCATGTCATAAGTTTATAAAATTATTAGAAACTAAAAAGAAATTATTACGTAATTATACACAAAATATTGATACATTAGAGAAATTGACTGGTATTAAGAATGTTATCGAATGTCATGGATCATTTGCTACAGCGACATGTACAAAATGTAAATATAAAACGACAGCTGAACAAATTCGTGATGATATATTTTCACAACGAATACCATTATGCCCAAAATGTAATATAATAAATATAAATAATAAAAATAATAATAATAATAATAATAATAATAATATTAATAATAATAATAATAATAATAATAATAATAATAATAATAATAATAATAGTACAAATAGTGATAGAATTATTAATTTAATGGAAAATCAAAAATCAACGTCAGCATCAACAGTATTATCATCATCAACAACATCATCGACATCATATCGTGAATTAGTACAAAATGGTATCATGAAACCAGATATCGTATTTTTTGGTGAAGGATTACCAGATGAATTTCATACAGCTATGACAAATGATGAAGATAAATGTGATTTATTAATTGTTATTGGTTCATCATTAAAAGTTCGTCCTGTCGCTCTAATACCATCATCGATACCATCAAATATACCACAAATTTTAATAAATCGTGAACAATTAGGACATTTAGAATTTGATATTGAATTGCTTGGTGATTCTGATATTATTATAAATCAACTTTGTCATTTGTAAGTATTTAAATTTTGGTCTGTTTTTTTATATATATCACAAAGATAAAATAGCAAAGACAAAAGGATGTCACAGAATTTACGCAAGATGTAATTTTGATAGAAAATACAGGTTGCCATATCGCGTAAATGGCCTCCACGGCTTTTCTGCCACATACACACATGTTGAAATTTTCCATAATCGTTTTGCATAAATGTAACTGAATTTCGTGGGTGGTCGTAGGCCTGTTGGCATAAACCTTAGACTTCAAAAACCCTCCCAGAAAATGTCCAACGGCTGGTAAATCGTATGATCTGGGCGGCCAATTCTCACTACCAAAACGGGAAATTACACGACCAAGAGATGACTCATTATTTTTAAAATATTGCTCAGCAATGAAAACTCGCTCCAGTTTTAATAACCCTAAACTGTCAGCTGTCACGCTGTCTTTTTTTCGTTGGCAATACTTGATGGCATAAATGGCGCAAAATTCAAATCTTTCGTGAATTTTGGGACACCCTTTATAAATGAATAAAGATGTGTAAAATTTAGCTTGAGTAAACTATATTAGATCTTGTGGCAAAAGGATTTTGGGTGGCTTTATATGTCCTCTCACCATAAGATCTAATTTATTTATTGCTCGTTTGATAAAAACACGCAGCACGGTTTTCAAGAACGCGAATGCTTACTTCAAAATCATGTATTTAAGTACTTGTACGTTTCGTTTCTTGGAAGGGTTGGGTGCAAATGGAAAGCGGTTAATCCTCTCGTTTGATAGATACACGCCATTTTACCTGGTCCGAGAATTGAAGTCTCAGGATTTAAAAACGCTGTAATTTTTTTGTTTATTGGTCGGTTTTATTAACATTTATGGAAATGATAGTTTATAATACATAGTTAATTTTACAATTATTCGAATGATATGTAACCGCCCTTTGCATTAACCACCAGCTTTAATCTCTTTTTAAACGATGCACACGATGTTTAAACGGTTCCATTCGCGAGTCAAAGCTTTTTCACCTTGTTTGCTTGTGACTCTCACTCAGAATTATCGTCGGAACGTCTCTTTATCCAAACACGATCGTTTTGTTTGTTGAGAAATTTTTCAATGCAGAATGTTTTCTCATCCGAAAATACCGAATTTGGTAAATCATCATCGAGCGAGCGTACGAAATAATTCTTTTGATTGTACAAAAAGTAAGAACGCGTCTTTTCACTAACAAATAATTTTTACTACTGACTGACAATATGTGAAGCAACATTCATGTCAAATTTTAATATTGCAAGATGTGCGGTTTACATTTGACAGCGATTTGAATTAGACGCACACTTCAATTGCCGGACCTGGTATATAGAAGTACTTGATCGTCCCGGGTTCTTACTTATATTAATGAACACCCTTCGTAATCAACAATCTTATGCAAATATGTAGATACTAATTTTTTTTATTTCTCGTTTTCCAATATAGGCTTGGTGATGATTGGAATGAAATTTGTTATAATTCAAGTGTATTAAATGAAACAACACAATTAAAGAATAAATCAACAACACTGAACAATGAACAACATCAAGAAATTATTATTTGTGATGATATTGATTCACAATTAACGAATAGTAATACAAGTTTTATTGATAACAACAATCGTATTGGATATTGTGACAGTGATTTTGATTCAACAACAACCACATCAACATCATCATCATCTATGCAATTACAACAACAGGAAAATATAGATATTCAACAAGAATTGCCTTTAACAATTTCAGTAGAATCTTTATCACAACCGCCGACATCATCATCATCATCATCATCATCATCATCAACAATCAATTTAGGAAATATGTTCATAACAAAATCTAGTGATTATGAAGATGATCATCAACAACAACAATCAACAATATTATTGAATAATGATGACATTTATGACCGTTGTAATAAATTAAATAAACGACATTTATCTATTGATTCATCAAAGGATAGTGGAATATGTGATTCATCATCGAATTCAGTTCCGCCAATATCAAATGATGAAATAATAATTAATGATGATGTTGATGATGAGAGAAGTAATTCTATTAAATTGTCATCAACACGACATAATAATAGAAATAAAAATACAAATAATAATTATGTTTGGTCAAATACAAAAGCTACAAGAAAACCAGCAACAGCAAGTATTGGTGAAAGACTTTTGGAGAATACATATTATAAACCTTCAAAAAATGGAAAATATGTATTTCCTGGTGCACAAGTTTATTGGAGTTCTGATGATGATGATAATGCTAGTGATGAAGATGGTAGTGAGGATGACGATAATGATTTAAACAATAAAATTGTTGAAATAACCAAAAACATTAATAAACCTAATGATCTTCATAGGAAAACAATAAAAATTGACGATGACAATGGCGGCGGCAACATTATTCAAAGTAATTGGCAAAATGATGATGATAGTCCACCACCGTTAAAACGACGACGAAATTCAAATTTGAATTAGTTTTATTTCTATTTTTTTCTGTCTTAAAAAAATTCAACTTAATTTTAAGAATTAATTTAAAAATAATTAAGTCATAAACACACACACACACATCCAGATAAAATTATGAGAGACGAGGTAGTAGAAGGAAATTTTTTTTTTTTTTTTAAATAACCTTTTTAAAATATTAAATATTTCATAGAAGACTTCTCAACAGCAAAGTAATCATACGTTTGTAAGGCAAAGAAAAGTAGAGAAAAAGTGAAGAACCGAGACCTGGATTTGAACCAGGGTCTCATCAGTCCCATGAGGCGAGGTCGAGGTCTTAACCAACTAGACCAGCCGCCCTCGGCTGACCTCACATACACAAATACCAACTGTAAGAATCCAAATCACAAATATTGCAAATACACAAATACACAAATGGTTAACCATACATAAAATCGGTTACACCACCCAAATAAATCCAAATACAATTTGCACATATTCAACTTTAGGAGCCTTTTGTGAATAATAACCCCACATCTGAGTTGTAAGGCAAAGAAAAGTAGAGAAAAAGTGAAGAACCGAGACCTGGATTTGAACCAGGGTCTCATCATTGCCATGAGGCGAGGCCGAGGTCTTAACCAACTAGACCATTCTACACTATTTATCTACTAGTCTGTTCATTTGCCTTTTTCCTCTAATATTTTATATTATCAAATCATTACAACTGTTTTTGTCTTAAACCTCTCAATTGTTTTACCAAACCAAATTCAGTTGTATCCTATTTTTCAACTCTTCCACCTTACAACTTGTTTTTTTTTTTTTATCTAATCGCAATATTACTTTTCAAATAAAGAAATTACTTAAGAAAAAAGCTTCATTTAAATCATTGGGTGCATTCAGCAGTCCTAAGCGCTTAAATTTATCAATGCGGCTGGATGTAATTCTAACTTGAAGCGCTTAGCGAAATTCTAGCATAACATTTTTTTTGCTAACTCAAACAGCGCATTTGAGGTTGTTGTAAACTGAGAGGTATTTTTGAAAATTGTTTCTGGATTCATTTTCTGATAAAATTTATAAGTGTTTTTTTTTTCAATTTTTATTTACTCTCGACACTTATTTCGTTTAACAAAAAATATATTTTTAAAAGTTATTGAAATAAAACTAATATCACGTTTAGCACTGATAACTACCCTTCGCTTGATTCAAGCAAATGTATCAAAGGAGATCAAAAAATTCCAACTGCTTAGATTACGAATTTTGTTTAAGCTTTTAGGAGTGCTGGATCCGCCCATTATTGTCTAGAATTCGAATTTCTATCGTTTTGTTTCAGTATTGTGTGAACTACTTATGAGAATCAAAGAATATCGGCCATTTTGAAATTTTTTTCATGACGTATTAGGAGCCTTTTTTTTGTTTTGTTTCTTTTGTCAGTCATGTTTATGAATTTTTTATTTTATTTAAAAGAATACATTTTTTTTGGGTAAAAATTGAATTTTGTGTTTAAATAATCATTATTTAATTTACTCTACATATCATAAATGTATCTTGTGGACACTGATGACGTATATGCGTATATGGTACTCTTTCGTGTAGTACCTATTATAGGGGATAAACAGAAACGCAGAAGTGTCAGCACACTTAACTTTTGTTTGACTTAAGTCTTAAGCACAATGAAAAACAAAGGGAAAAAAGTTAGAAAAGTGGATAGTCCTCTTAATACGACTGATGCTATTTCTTGAAGTTTTTTTTTTTTTAATATATCAAAGCGTTTTTTGAAATAAATCAAATTTAATTTATAAAATTAATAATAACTTTATAATATGAAAATATTCTTTAATTCGTTTCACTCCAAAAATAGTTGGTTTTCTGAAATTTAAACGTTAAATCAATGTTTTCAATTAAAAATTCTACTAATTTCCTTTTTCCTGACATTTTATGCAATTTAATAGTTTTTGGTATTCACTTCCAAAAGAAAAACCGTTAAAATAAATGAAAAATTGCATTCATCAAAAATGAAAAATTCATTTTCGCAAGTTTGTACAAATAATCAGCTCCAGGGCATGTATATTTTTGACATAAGCTTCGCAAATCTGTGAAATCTTTTAACCATTTTGATTGGTTCAACGAATTGTCAAAAATAATCAAATAATTTCGCAAGTTTGCGAATTAACGCGTGACAAGCCCTACTGACTGACAACCACAACCTCCACAACAATTGTATGTCATACTTGTGTGGGGTGGTTTTTTTTTCAAACTTTACCGTGCCTGAATAAAAGAATATATGTAGATTACGCTTTCCTATATTTCAAATTGGTTTTTTCTGCGCACCTATGTCAGGCGAGACAAGAAATACATTTTTGAGTATGATAAATTATGATTATTTATTTGAAAGAAAATCACACTTGATGCCATAAAAGTAGGAAAATAAAAATTCAAAATAGCCGGCATGCGCAATGCGCAATTTTTATATTTTTTCATTCCTGAGTATCGTGCATTGCACGTGCCGCAGACTTGTTATTAGGAAGTCTTTGTGATTAAGAGCGTGGAAGGAATCGTTTTTTTTGTTTCTCCAAAAATTATTGGAAATGTTTTCTTGCACAACGAAAAGAAAAAAAAAGAAGAAAAATATACAAAAATAACAGGAAATTAATACAAATTTACAAAAAAAATAAACAATTTCTAAAAATCCGTCCGCTTAAAGCAAAAAAAGAAAAAAATTAAAAAGAAAGCAATTCAGTTGCTCGAAGAAATTTATGAAGAATTTATATTTTCGTTTCTTAAAAAACGACGCCATCCATGCTGTTTTTTTACTTTTAATAATAAAAAAAACAAGATCTTCCGTTTTTATTTAGGTTTCTTTTATTATTTTTTTTTTTCGACAAAGGAATTAACATTAAAATTAATATGCAATAAAAAATAAGATTAAAGAAAAATTTGAAGAAAAACAAAGAAAATAATGTTTTAAAAAATAAGTAAACTAAAATTTTTTATTGAAACGAAAAAATTTGTTTGAATATATTTTTTTTCTTTTTTTTGTTTTCCCAAAATTTGAAATTATATTAAATAAAAATAATTTAATAAAAAATTTTGTGAATTTTCAGCGATTGTTTTCTTTTCTTTTGATTTGTCTACCAATCGATTTTATTTCAATCTTATGTGGTATCAAACTGCTTGGTGGCACTCTGTAATTAATACCTCATTTAAATTACCAACATTTTTACAGCTGTAAGCAAATGTGGGTAATTTAAACGCTGGTAATGGCCGCAAAATAACTGTAACCATTACGACTATTTTTTTTACAGTCGTAAGCTGATGTACCCTGGTTGTTTTTTTGACAGACGTTTTTAAAATTATTTTTTTAGGTTAAAATATTTGTTATAAAAAAAAAACATGGGAGATTAGGAAAAACCTTTTACTGACGAAGAGACAGACAACTTCTTAAATATAATAGAAGATCCTGTTATTCAGGCAAAGTTTAAAGAAAATAAAAAGAAACATAAAATGGTGTGGGAGGAAGTATCTGCCTTGCTAGGTGGAAACTTTATATATAAAAGTGCCAATACCGCTTTGAAAATTTAAAGCGGAAATACTATACGTTTAAACGTAACGTAATGTCTTAGTTAGTTACTCCGGATTGGAGATATTGGAAAGTTTTCCAACGAATGTTTGACCACAAGCCAAATGGCAATCCAGAGGAATTAGTCCAGTTTAGCACGCCCGGGCGAACAAGGACACAAATCCTTTGACAACATCGGTTTATGTGAAGATATTTCGGTAGATGTAGAATTGATGTGGAATTATCCACTTCCACTCCAAGAACCTCAAAAAGAACGGCAGCTGAAACTAGTTGCTTATTTGTAATCATTTGCGCTGCAATTTCCTTTTTTTTGAACACATGACGATTGTGCACGGTTTTTCTTCAACACGAAGTTTTCGCGCAACTATGCGCATATTTGTATTTATGAACAGGGCCTATTTTCAATCGGAGTCCGGCCTATTTTTTTAATACACTTGAGTTCGGGCAATCTTCCTATAACAGAAACCTGCGGTCCTAAAATTTAATTCTCTAAAAATATGAATCGAATTCCCAGGTTTTTACTTTAAGTGTTTTCTGGTTGTTCCCATATTTAACCCCAAATGGTTTCCGATGGATTATTTTTATGTTTGTACACGTAACGATTTTGTTCTTCTACTTTTTAACTTTAAACTCGTATATCGATTTTTGCTTCCTTCGCTAGTTGATTTCATGCACTTCTGGAAACTGAAGGCTGGTGTGGAATCGTTAATTCGGTTGAAAATAAATCGTATCGAAAAAGCATTGTCATTCGTGTAGTTTTTCTATACGATTTAGTTCTAATCACATAAATTCACAATTCCATTCCAGACTTTTCTTATGGGTGAAAATTACATGTCTGCATTATATAATTTCATAAAATTGCCAAAGTACGATATATACTTTAATTCTATATTATAAAAATTTTTACATTTTTGTTTACACATGAAAATGTCTTGTTGATAATTACACTAATTTTTATTGAATATACAAAGAAATTAATTAAAATTGAAATGCAAATATTTGAATGATATGAAAAGGTCAGTATTAATTAGTTAACTAAACGTATCAATTTATTGCACGGTACAAATGAAATGAATTGTAATTATACATATTACTGAGATAGCCTTTGAACATGTTTTATCAAAAAAGAAAATTCATTTTTTTTATAATTATAAATGTTCTCAATCTTATTATTATGGAATACGATCGTAATCGTATAACGTAAAGGCCAATCTCCACACAGCCGACATCCTATTCTGATAAAAGTATGGGATGCACTTATGCAAAATTTAGTTAAACAGAAAGGGAGAAACAATCATCTTACGAATTTTGTCGTCTTCTGCAGTTATAATTTCGCCATCTGATTCTTCATCTGCTAGATGATTCCCCTCAAACGCAGATGGACTTGTTCATCTGCATTTGCATACTCTCACAATAATCATACACGATATCGTTGCACACTACCAAATTTCCTTATAGGAAGTTTTTCTATGACGTATTGATTTTTATGGTTTAGTGATGAAATACGCAAGTTAAATTTTTAACTTCTATACGAAGTATATAAAAAATAAAAAAAATTGTTTTGCAAATCTTCACGTTTTATAAGATTCTAAATGGTTTGCAATCATTTTTATTCAATGTCTGTCTGTCTGTATATCACAACAAATGTTGTGATTAACTAGGGACTACGTTCACTCTGAATTTCCATATTCATATAGCTTTCTTTTAGAAAGGCTTTCGGAAGGTAACGTGATTTGAACATACGTATAGAAGTTTCGTCGTTTTGCACTTTAGCTTGTTTTTAGATGTGATAGGAATTTAAGCCTTATGATAAAGTCTGAAAACACAGTTTGGTACTATATTTTCCTATAAAATGGAAGGGAATGTTCTTAAATTTCCCATAATATTATAAATTGTGTGGGGAGAGACCCTGATGTTTTTATTCGGTCAATCCTAGCGTAAATTGCAAAAGTGCATCTCTTTTTACTTTTCTGATTTTTCTCGTCAGAATAGGATGTCGGCTGTGTGGAGATTGGCCTTAAGACGTGTTGTTATTGTTTTCCACTAACAACAACATGCCTTACGTTAACTTTACGATTATGACCGTATTCCATAATAGGGCCCCTGGTTGTATTTCTTGTTTTATTGTTGGCAATGGACCTTTCTTTTCTCGCCATTGTTTGGAATTGTTTGTCGAATTCAATCAAGTTTTGTACCTCTTTAACCAGTTTCAAGTCAATGTGCAGCAATTTTCTTAAAATGATCTAATTTATTTTCTAACGCTTGTTTGGATCTTTTTTCATTTTTATCTTTTCTAAAGTTGTCATTCTTGGGTGTAAGCGGGAGTGGGGTACATGGAATTTTTTGATGTACCAACATAGTGCCCGCACATGACTTTTTTTTGTTAGACAAAACGAGAAACGGGCGGCATTTTAATTAAAAAATCTGCCGTAGGAGTCTTCAAATTTTCCAAATTAAAGAAATAAAAAGAATTTGATGAGAACTATATTATTATAAAGCCTTCTTTATTGAAAAACGATAATTTAGCTAACAACGCATCAAAGTTCTCTTGAATTTCGCCATTTTGAATTCTGAATTAACATATGTTAGACATTTCTGTTAGGACATTTTTCTAACAGAAATTTTAGGACAGAAATTACTGTCTAACATATTCGGTCTACACAGGACATTTCCCAAAACAGAATAGTTTCGCTAACAGAAAAATAGTCGTGTATAGACACTATCTAAAGTTTCCGTTCTTAGCCGTTAGTGTTTTAAATTTAGTTTTTCATAATTTTTATTTTAATTTTTTTTTTCCTCTGTAGATAGTAGAATTATTTTCAATTAAATTCCACCGGAATAATTTTGATAATTTCAAATATTTTTATAATTCGTATTCACACAAGTCCTTAATAGTAAAATGTTAGAACAATGCCTACTGAAACACGGCCCATCTGTATAAGCTCTTTTTAGTAATGATGTTGTTGTGTAGCAAAAGGGACGAAGGGATCTTTTCCAGGATGAATCGGGGAAACTTTTTTATTCTTATAAATTTTCCTTTCCGGAGATCAGAACTCTCGGAAAACTCGATGTCTTTTGGAATAAATAATATAAAATAGAATTAAATCCCTTACCCCTTTATTTTTTATACCCTCTTGTTTCAAATTTTACTAAAACACGTATTTTAATTTAATAAGCAATAATGTTTTTATTGTATTTAAGGTGACGTATTACACTTTCTTAAATCTTTATTAGATCAAAACTTACCGTTTATTACAAAACTTTAATTCAAACTTTCAATATTTCGATTAATTTCTTAACAATTTAAAAATTTAACCAACTCTATGGTTTATTTAATAACTTCAATTCAAACTTTCAATGTTTTGATTAATTTCTCAAGAATTTAAAGATTTAACCAACTCTGTGGTTTATTTAATAACTTCAATTCAAACTTTCGATGTATCGATTAATTTCTTAACAATTTAAAGATTTAACCAACTCTATGGTTTATTAAATAACTTCAATTCAAACTTTCAATATTTCGATTAATTTCTTAACAATTTAAAGATTTAACCAACTCTATGGTTTATTTAATAACTTCAATTCAAACTTTCAATATTTTGATTAATTTCTCAAGAATTTAAAGATTTAACAAAGTCTGGGGTGTATTTAATAACTTCAATTCAAACTTTCAATATTTTGATTAATTTCTCAAGAATTTAAAGATTTAACCAACTCTATGGTTTATTTAATAACTTCAATTCAAACTTTCAATATTTTCATTAATTTCTCAAGAATTTAAAGATTTAACCAACTCTATGGTTTATTTAATAACTTCAATTCAAACTTTCAATATTTCGATTAATTTCTTAACAATTTAAAGATTTAACCAACTCTGTGGTTTATTTAATAACTTCAATTCAAACTTTCAATATTTTGATTAATTTCTCAAGAATTTAAAGATTTAACCAACTCTATGGTTTATTTAATAACTTCAATTCAAACTTTCAATATTTCGATTAATTTCTTAACAATTTAAAAATTTAACCAACTCTATGGTTTATTTAATAACTTCAATTCAAACTTTCAATGTTTTGATTAATTTCTCAAGAATTTAAAGATTTAACCAACTCTGTGGTTTATTTAATAACTTCAATTCAAACTTTCGATGTATCGATTAATTTCTTAACAATTTAAAGATTTAACCAACTCTATGGTTTATTAAATAACTTCAATTCAAACTTTCAATATTTCGATTAATTTCTTAACAATTTAAAGATTTAACCAACTCTATGGTTTATTTAATAACTTCAATTCAAACTTTCAATATTTTGATTAATTTCTCAAGAATTTAAAGATTTAACAAAGTCTGGGGTGTATTTAATAACTTCAATTCAAACTTTCAATATTTTCATTAATTTCTCAAGAATTTAAAGATTTAACCAACTCTATGGTTTATTTAATAACTTCAATTCAAACTTTCAATATTTCGATTAATTTCTTAACAATTTAAAGATTTAACCAACTCTGTGGTTTATTTAATAACTTCAATTCAAACTTTCAATATTTTGATTAATTTCTCAAGAATTTAAAGATTTAACCAACTCTATGGTTTATTTAATAACTTCAATTCAAACTTTCAATATTTTGATTAATTTCTCAAGAATTTAAAGATTTAACCAACTCTATGGTTTATTTAATAACTTCAATTCAAACTTTCAATATTTCGATTAATTTCTTAACAATTTAAAGATTTAACCAACCCTGTGGTTTATTTAATAACTTCAATTCAAACTTTCGATGTATCGATTAATTTCTTAACAATTTAAATATTTAACCAAGTCTATGGTTTATTTAATAACTTCAATTCAAACTTTCAATATTTTGATTAATTTCTCAAGAATTTAAAGATTTAACCAACTCTATGGTTTATTTAATAACTTCAATTCAAACTTTCAATATTTCGATTAATTTCTTAACAATTTAAAGATTTAACCAACCCTGTGGTTTATTTAATAACTTCAATTCAAACTTTCAATATTTTGATTAATTTCTCAAGAATTTAAAGATTTAACCAACTCTATGGTTTATTTAATAACTTCAATTCAAACTATCAATATTTTGATTAATTTCTTTACAATTTAAAGATTTAACCAACTCTATGGTTTATTTAATAACTTCAACTCAATCTTTCAATATTTCGATTAATTTCTTAACAATTTAAAGATTTTGTTGAATATGATGAAAGATAAACACTAATATGAGAACTGATACAAATTATTTATTAAGGCTTCAATAGTTTTATAAACAAGATAAAAAATAAAGATTGTCTATTCAAGACGATGATTCTATTGTGACTGACTAGACAGAAAAAAGACATGCGTGAAGTTGACGGCTGCTCTTGGATATCACAACAAATACCGCCTATCCGAGACAGATGTCAACGAGACGATTAGCTGAATCCAATGGTTTCGTCAGTGGGTCAGCCGGATTACTTTTTGTATCGATGTACTTCAGCTCAATTGCTTTAAACAGCATCATTTCTTGAATAAATTTACATTTGACTGACAAGTACTTAGTACGCAGCTTAGTTTTTTTATTTTCAAGAAGTTGAATTGCCGGTGAATTATCAGTATAAACATTAATTGGAATAATTAATTCATGCTCAATTTCTCTACATAACTCGGTAATCCAATATGATTCAGTCAGACCCAATATAACAGCTGATTGCTCCGCTTCACATGTGCTAAGGGCTACTGTTCTTTGTTTTTGACTAACCCATGATACAATTGCGTCACCAAGTTTGATAGCAACCCCACTATGGGATCGACGATTAACTGTTTCGTTAGCAAAATCGGCATCACAATAGCAATTTAAATCATTTCCCGCCGGTGAAATTAAAAGTTTCTTCGATTTAGTGTCAAACAGGTATTTTAAAACGTGGCAAGCTGCGTGCCAGAGTTCCGAAGTGGGATGATGCAGAAATCGTGGTAGCTGAAAAATACTCGAAGCGATGTCTGGTCTTGTATTGGTTATATACATGAGTGACCCTAGTAATTCCGCTACTGGGTACTTCAAATTAATCGGTTGATCAATAGTATCATATAAATGAGTAATGCCAGATGAAAGCGGTTTAGTTAATTTAGTAGGTTTCACGTTAAATTTTTGAGAAACAGTCTCAATGTAGCTTATTTGATCAATTAGGAAACCATCAGTTGATTCGGATACACCTATGCCAAGAAAATTCGAAATTTTTCCCAGATCTTTAATTTCAACGAATAATTGAAGTTCTGCGATTAAGGTTTCAATGACTTCTGTAGATTTTCCACAAATAAGAAGGTCGTCTACGTAAATCAGGACGATTATATTAACGAAGAAGTAGATTGATGAATCTGCATTTGACTGTTTTAAACCTGCACCAGTTAGTAATGAATTTAATTTATCACTCCAACACTTAGAAGCTTGGCGCAATTCATATAGGGATTTATTTAATTTCCATACCGTATTCAGCTTGTAATAACCGGATGGAGGTAACACATAAATTGATTCCTTTAGATCTGCATATAAAAAGGCTGTTTTAACATCGCAATGATGGATATGCCATTTCCGTTTGGCTGCTATGGCAAGGACTATGCGCACCAATGAGTGGCTTGCAACTGGAGCATAGGTATCACCAAAATCTATACCCGGATCTTGACTATAACCTTTAATTACAAATCTGGCTTTAAATCTGTCGATTGTACCATCTTTCCTGTTTTTAACTTTAAATAGCCATCGAGATTTCAATGCTTTGATATTTTCATTTGGAACATCAATTACTTTGAAGACATTTAATTTGCATAATTGATTAAATTCGTCATTCATGCCCGAATCCAATCTTCCGAATATTCGCTATTAATTGCTTGCTCATATGTGTTTGGTTCAGTAATTGTTTTGTAACAAATGTAATCATTTAGATGTGAAGGCTTATTTACATTTCTCCTGGGGCGATTTGCGTTTTTTTGGTTATTTAAAATAGTTCCGTTAGTATCAAGTATATTATCATCTGAAATATTTAGTAGATTCGTTCTCAGGAACGAACGGTAAAGGATCAATATCGTCTATTGTAGCGATTATGTTGTCTATATAATCATTAATTGTGGTAATACCCATGTCATCGGATAATTCATATAATGTATGATTGAAAACTCTGACGTTTCTAGAATAAATTACTTCGCCTGTTTTCGGATTTAACAGTTTTAATTTATTAGGAAATTGGAATCCTACGAACATCATTTTTGTACCTGGACTTTCAAATTTATTGTCAAATTTGTTTTTCTTCGCGTAAGCGACTGCACCAAATCGAAGTAATTTTCTGAAATTCACATTTCTATTTAAAAATAATTCATAAGGAATTTTACCTTGGACGATATTTTGGGGTAACGAATTTTGTAATATTGTTGCATAGGTAACTGCTAAATGCCAGAATTTGTTTGGGAATCGAGTTTCATTAATTAAACAACGTGACATAGTCACTAATGAACGAATTTTCCTCTCAGCAATTCCATTTGATTGTGGCGTATACGGTGTAGTAGTTAAATGTACGATGCCATGTTCATCAGTAAATTTCTTCATTTGATTATTTATAAATTTACCACCGTTGTCTGTAAAAAGTGTTTTTAATTTTTGATTAGTTTGACCCTCAGCCCAATTTACGTAGAAAACAAAAGAATCGTAGAAATCTGATTTGTTTTTCAAACAGAATGTCGCGACTGAAATCATCAACAAGTACCGCCATATATTGATCTCCATCTTGGCTTGGTGGGAATGGACCACATAAATCGGCATATATCACTTCAAGGGGTTTGCTTGTTGTGGTAGGTCTTTTCTTAAATCGTGGTTTGATTAATTTATTTTCAGCACATATTTCACAATCATTTATTAGTTTTACTTTTAATTCAGGAAAAATTTTCTTTAATAATGAAAGTTTGGTGTTACCTGTGTGTCCTAATCTCAAATGCCAATCATTATTGTTTATTTCTGTTGTTGTTTTACTTAGGTAAGCAACATACAGTCCACTTTTCAGTTCTAGAGATTTCACTTTTAAGATTAAATTATTATTCTTAAAAATTGCCCATCCTGCTTAGTCGATGGTTGGATTATACCTATCCTTGTATAGTTGTGGTATAGAAATGAGATTATCTCCATTAGGAACATAAAATCCATTAAGTGACAATTTCCCATGCGTGCTATTTATATCAAATGTACCGCTAAAATATGCTTTAATTTTGTTGTTACCGAATGTGTGAATTGTAATTGGCGTTTTCAGTTGAACTAGATTAGTAAATAATGATTTTTCGCTGCAATAATGATGAGATGCTGCACTATCCAATATCCAACCACTCAATTTGGAATAGCTTGCCATTAGGGCGCTGCCCTCATCTTTTTTTGATGAATGATGGTTCTTTTTGTCTTTGTGTTTGTCGACCGACATACTTTGTTTATTTTTTAAACGATAACATTCGTTTTTATTATGATTTGTTTTCTTACAGTAGGTGCAAAATTTTGTCATGGATTTTAATGCTACTTTATTTGAAGAATTTGGATTGTTGGAAGTGTTTAATTTGATTGATGCTTCGCGAGAAATTGACGGAAAGACGTTTTCGATGCATAAACAATTATCTGTTGTAGATATTTGGAGCCTTTCAGGAAGTTCCAATTTTGTTTGAGATGAAAGTAAATGAAGAACAATTATAATGAAACAATGCTCAGACATTTTTATATTTTCATTTGTTGTGTTATTGCTTTTATAGTAATGGTTCTTCAAAATTATTAAATTTTCATCTATTTTACTTAAGTCATTTAATTTAATATTAAGTATTTGATTGAGAACTGTCATTTGGTTTGAAACACCGGAGGTTTCATACCTTGTGCATAATTCTTTCCATACATCGAAGACATTTGTATATTCAGAAATGGTACTCGCAATTTGGTTGCTTATTGATTCGATAACTAATCCGTATGCAGTCGCTTGTTGTTCATCGCCATCAGTTAGTTTGAGGATAATTGCCTTTTTGCATTTATTTTTAATTAATGTGGCAATCATTTGAACTTTCCAACCAGTAAAGTTTTCATTTCCAGTTAATTGTTCTAGATTTGACTTACGACCGGCCATCTTGGATTTTGTGAATCACACTTTTTTTGTTTATTATTTTTTTTTTATCTAAAAAAAAGTAATTTATTCAATTTCTAATCAGTGATTCGATTCGTGCTGATAACGTGTTGAATATGATGAAAGATAAACATTGATATGAGAACTGATACAAAGTATTTATTAAGACTTCAATAGTTTTATAAACAAGATAAAAAATAAAAGTTGTCTATTCAAGACGATGATTCTAGTGTGACTGACTAGACAGAAAAAAGACATGCGTGAAGTTGACGGCTGCTCTTGGATATCACAACAGATTTAACCAACTTTATGGTTTATTTAATAACTTCAATTCAAACTTACAAAATGGCATTAAAACAATAAAAATTCACAAAATTCACATCACTACACTTTAAAACAATTAATATTTCAATATTTATTTCAATTATTATTAGTACTTTACTTTTAACGCGAAAATATTAATTTTTTTATCCACAAACGCGATTACTAACACAAAGATTTATTGACATTTTGTTTTCTCTAATCAATGACGTCTTTACTGTACAGATGGGCCGTATGATTTAGTAGGCATTGGTTAGATGCTAAAACCAAAGACAGTAAATAATTATAAGATGTGTAAAATTGGGTTTGCCCACAAATTTCGACTTAAAAAACTAAATTGGGATAACCCATTAGAAGATACTTATATTGATAATTCTAATGAAATTACATCCAGATTACACAAAGTTCTGAAATTGTTTTGGATGATATAGAAAGAGATGCGAAAATAAATGAAACCTTAAACGCCAAGAGTAATTCCGACGTCGCAGACCCAGCAAAAAGATATATTGTCGGCTATGGAATTTTAAAAATTATTTTGAAAAAAATAAACTGTCCAAATTGTGCCATGATAATGAATAAAGACGAATGTGATTTTCTTTTACCGTCGGAAAAACTTATTAAACACAAAAATTTCGACAAAACTATTGAAAGGACTTTTCTACAAAATCCTTCCGATCTTTTTTTCGAAATTTGCAAATTGCATTTTCAAATATATGAAACTTTTTTTGATAATTATTTGCATTTTACCAACTTAAAAGCAAAAATTATCGAGGAATGCATTCAAAGAACTAATGAATTTTACCCCAGTTGGTTTGCTGAGAACCAATGTTTAGAACATCGAAAGGAAGTTCTAAATTTTTTAATTGTGGTTCTATTAAAAAAGAATTGTTCTTGGGTCAAAAAAAATGGAAATAGTTTACCCAATAGTTTTACAAAACACCCACGCTTAA
Organism: Xylophagus ater; assembly: GCA_963422695.1. NCBI lineage: Eukaryota > Metazoa > Arthropoda > Insecta > Diptera > Xylophagidae > Xylophagus > Xylophagus ater. Next base: position 61,897,628 of record OY730480.1, read on the forward strand.
AAGTTTTAAATGAATAAATAATCCTGATATATATTTTCCAACCTTCTAACACGACATCATGAAATCAGTTATTTGGTTATTCAAAGCATTCCTGAAACAAATTATGTCAACATTCGATGTTAAAATTGTAGGAAAAGGTATGTTGCCGAATATCATCACATATTAACTGTCGAAAGTACTTAAAATGAGTTAGACAAAATTCTTCCAAATAAATATATTATATAATAATCTTTATATATAATATATATAATTTCAAATTTACGGAAATCCAATAATCCTTAGTTGACCATAAAATATCAATATTCTACTATATAATTTTTAAAAAAGAAATGAATATGTCGATTACTTAAAACAAAATTCAATTCAATTCTTGGCCCAAGTTCGAAAGATTTTAAATTCTTTATTTAGCATTATCTAACAGTACACGAGAAATTCTGAGAAAAAAATTTGTTCAAAAAATGCATATAATACAATCGACATTATCTTGTTACACACACAATCGAACATACAAAATATTTCTAAAAGTACGTTTGAATTCTAAAATCAGGCTAGGAAAAAACCGACACCAAATATATCAATCCATACCATTCATATTTCTCTATAAGATATATTCAAAGCCACAAATTGCTTGTATGCGCCCACAAATAGAACACAAGTTTCTCTGCCATCAAACACTTTAATTCTAAAATTAGAAGAAAAAATAAAAAAAAAAAAACACCATGGGGTCCATAATATGAATGAATTCAAAGCTTAATTTCCTTAAATGATTTGAAAAAAGTTTTCTATACTAATCAATCCAGTACAAAAACCAAAGCTCAAGAACGAAATGTAAAAATAAGAAAGGATCTCCTCGTATATTTTTTCCTTATATTTCATTTAGTTTTTTAAGTCGAAATTTGTGGGCAAACCCAATTTTACACATCTTATCATTATTTACTGTCTTTGCTAAAACCCTGACTTTTTTTTTTAATATTGTCCAAAATGACATCACAAAATTGTCAAACGTCAGTTCAACGCTGTTTATCAGCGAGTAGGGGTGTGCGGTGTTGTTTAAATTTTAAAAATTAAAATAAAATAAATCTAGTGAAGTTTTTTTTTCTGGATTTTTAATTGTGATTTTATATAATTGAGAATTTTAAAAATATACAAAAACAAGAAAAGGAGGAACGACGTAAATTCAGTAAAGGAAATTAATTCGCGGGAAACCGATTTAGCTGAGGTGAGACGATTTTTTTTGACAGCTATTGTCGGCCAAAAAATTTGAAATTTTAAAATTTTTCATATTTTTTCAGAAAAAAATGGCAGAAATTAATGATAAAATTGTTGTTGATCAAAAAGTGTCGATTCTAAAAGATAAGAAATCGTTAAAAAATGATACAACAACACAAGAGAAGAAATCAAAAAATCTACGGCATCGTAAGAAGAACTTCTATAATTCAATTCGTAAACAAATGGAATTTTATTTTAGTGATGCAAATTTATCAAAAGATCGATATTTAATGAAATTAATAACAAAAAATCCATGTAAGTCCGGTCGAATTTATATTGTCGTTCATTTGAAAAGCTTAGTTTTCAGTCGTATTGTTTTTTAAGCTGAAAAGCCATGTTGATGTTCTTTCAGCTATGCTGGATGTTCAATTATCTGAAGAAACATCTGATGGGGCAAAAGATTGAAATTAGTATAAACACCAAATTTAAATATAGTAAAAGCGATTGTTTTTATATAAGCAGCTGTAAGCTGGTATTTTTTATCCGAAGAAGGCTAAACGCAGATTGATTCTCGTATTCTTTGCCTCAAGCTTCATGTTTTTCAAATTCTGCTTGTGATCTTATTTCTTCCTACTTATCCGATCGTTTTCAGTGTGCAGTAAATGATGAGATCTTTTGGCTTTGGGTAATACCAGTGGGTCCGATTCTGTTCATCATCTATATATGAAATATTCTTTGGTTCATATTTTTGCGGATGATATTTAACTAGTCCTTCCATGTCAGTCCAATGTAGCACTTTGTGGAGCAGCTCTGATTAACCTGATTGTACTTTGGTCATTTAAGAATATGCTTCAGCGTAATCCAAGTAAAACTCAAGCTTTATGCAGATCGTCCTATCTTTCTTGACGGTACTCTAGTACCTTATGTGTTGAACACTTCAAGAGGCTTGATGTCTACAACACGGCGGATCTTTCTTTGAATAAGCATATCATATATATATATTGCTTGCAGGATTTTCCTGATGCTATAAAAGTCTTGCTATACTATACAATATTTTCTTGTTTGTGACGTCAAGCAAAAGTATGTTAGGGCTTTGATACTACTCCATTTGCTCTATTTGTTGCAAAGTCTTCAATAGCTGTAGTTCGAAATGTAAATCAGTTCGCTTTATTTACTTCTTGAAACGCAGGCATCATATATCTTGTTCCAGTCTTTTTGGATTATAACACTCTAAAGGCCAATCTCCACACAGCCGACATCCTATTCTGATAAAAGTATGGGATGCACTTATGCAAAATTTAGTTAAACAGAAAGGGAGAAACAATCATCCTACGATTTTTGTCGTCTTCTGCAGTTCAAATTTCGCCATCTGATTCTTCATCTGCCAGATGATTCCCCTCAAACGCAGATAAACTTGTTCATCTGATTTAAAGGTTTTCATCTGCATTTGCATACTCTCACAATAATCATACACGATATCGTTGCGCATTACCAAATTTTCTTATAGGAAGTTTTTCTATGACGAATTGATTTTCATGGTTTACGCAAGTTAAATTTTTAACTTCTATACGAAGTATGTAAAAAATAAAAAAATTTGTTTTGCAAATCTTCACGTTTTATAAGATTCTAAATGGTTTGCAATCATTTTTATCCAATGCCTGTCTGTCTGTATATCACAACAAATGTTGTGATTAACGTATAGAAGTCTCGTCGTTTTGCATTACAGCTTGTTTTTAGATGTGATAGGAATTTAAGCCTTATGATAAAGTCTGAAAACACAATTTGGTACTACATTTTCCTATAAAATGGAAGGGAATGTTCATAATTTTTCCATAATATTATAAATTGCGTGGGGAGAGACCCTGATGTTTTTATACGATCAATCCTAGCGTAAATTGCAAAAGTCCATCTCTTTCTACTTTTCTGATTTTGCTCGTCAGAATAGGATGTCGGCTGTGTGGAGATTGGCCTTAATTCTCCTCTTTACAATAAAAAAAAGTAACACCTCCTTTTGATTCACTGGTATCGGGTTAATCTTCCCGGTCGAGAAACTTGATTCTTCTTGTTATCTCCTCGTTAGCAATGGATCGATCATTTATACCAAAAACCTAAAATTTTTGGAGATGAGTATGTTAAATAGAAAAGGATACTTTTCAATAAAACGTAAAAAAATTTATTCACTTGAAATATAGCGAATGCGTTTAGTATCAGCTTTTACTTTGAAGCAAATGCTTTTCGCTTTTATAATAAACTTTGGAGGATTTCCTTCGTTTTATTCAACACTGGGCCGTCAAAGTTCGACATTTTTATCAGTTTGAAATTTATTGTTTATTAATTGAAATAAAAATCCAAATTAAAATAACGATTGTTCATTACTGGTTGTGAATATATTATGACGTAGTTGTAGTAATAAGAAGCAAGTGGGCAATTTCATATAGAATTGGTGGCTTCATCTACTAAAAACAATAACAAAAATGATTGAGAACAATGGAAGAATAGCTAGAATTATGCCATCTCATGTAAAGTTTGTTTCATGATCGTTTGTAGAAGAATATGCAGTGTGCTCCGTGACACATGTAAATTATGGTTTTATGCAATGTGTGTCTCTATTAATATTACCCAGAACGATATTCCGCGCAGCTGCCAAAACTGTATACTTACTAAATGAACGTTTCTTAACAAAGTCGCGTCATCTTAAAAGAATCGACTATTTAGTATTTAAAAATATTTATTAATTATTTAGATTTTTCATTTTGTTTCAGATGTTCAATTAGATGAATTCTTAAAATTCAATAAAATCAAAAATCTTATTACAAATTTAGATGATATACGTAAGGCGATACGGAATTCAACAATATTAGAATTAAATGATGATGAAACAAAAATTCATCGTCTAGAAACCGATATCGATAGAAATTATAAAGAAAATATTGATTTACGTACAATATATGTGGAAAATTTACCACCAACAATTGATCATGAACGTTTAAAGAAGATATTCTCGCGTTACGGACAAGTTTTATATGTTTCGTTGCCACGTTATCGTTTAACGAAAAAATTTAAAGAATTCGGTTTTATCGAATTCGATAAAGAAGAATCTGTACAGAAATGTTTAAAAGCATTTCGTCAATTTGATGGTGTATTATGTTGTAATAATCATAATAATAATAATAATAATAATAATATCGATACACCAAATTCAGATACAACAATAAAACCGGCAACAAATTATGATCCATCCGAATTGTTAAGTATTAAAACATTTATTAAAGAGAAAGAATTAGAAGAGAAACAACAACAACAAGAACAAGAGGAATTGATGAAAGAACAGAATCAACAAAATAAAGATGAAGGACTGGAACTGAATGAAATGATTGTAGAAACTGTTAATACAAAAAAACGTTGTAGAATATCATCTGTATCATCATCAACAATATCTGAATTAGGATCTGATAATGAACAACAACAAGAACAGAAGACGAATACGAAAAAGTATAAAAAGATGAAATTCGATGGAAATGATGAACAGAAAGTGGATGGAAATTATGATAATGAAAATCAACAAGATCAAACAGAAATACTTGTAGAAAATCAAAAACAAAATATTGTTGATGAAAAATTGAATACAGTAAAAAAATTGAAAAAGAAAAAATCAACAAAAAAACATCATCAACAACAAGAACAACAACAAAATCGTTCTATACAACAAAAATTATCAATTGATAATGATTTATTTGATTTAAGAATATTACCAAAATTCGAATGGAAACGTTTACGTAATAAATATTTGAATTTACAACGTCAACAATTGAAATTAATTAAAAAGCAATTAATCAACAATAGTAATAATAATAAACAACAACAGCAAAATCGTCAACAACAACACGAATATAAACGTTCGACGAATGTTATCGAACAGCATCATAAAAAACGTGATGATGACAAATATAGTATGAATTTTTATTGTACAACATCAGCGATAACATCCACATCATCATCATCATCAACAACCATATCAGATCATAATAATTTAAATGTTAATAATAATGAAACAATTGAAAATGATGAAAGATTTTGTATTGATGAGAAACTCCAACAACAAAAGGAACATAAAAAACCATTATTTAAATATGAAACTGGTTTAATAATTAATTTAAAATTTCCTGCACCAAATTTTGATATAAAAACTTTGAAAAATTCATTAAAATTAAAATATCCAACAGAAATTAATTATATTGATATAAAAGATGGTGGCCTCGAAACCTATATACGTTGTAATACAATGGAAAATTCTACGAAATTACTTGAACAATTCCAACAACAAACAAAAGATTTCGTAGAATGTCGTATTTTGATGAATGACGATGAGAAATTATATTGGGATAAGATATGGAAAGATCGTGAAATGAAATTGAATAAAAATCATAAAATTAATAAATTAATTAAAATTGAAAATCGTCATCGTGGTCGTGATAAATTGAAAAAGAAAATTCAAACAAATCATATACGTTTCGATGATGACTAAGAAAAGCGTTATGAAGAAGATAATAACCGTGAGAGAGGAATGGATGAAAGGCAAGAACAAACAGAATATCTAAAAAAAAAAAAAAAAATATAACTCAACCTGGGCTGCGTTCACTCACCAACTAAAAGTAACTCAAAGCGACTAAAAGTTACACTTTTGCGTTCACTGGTCAACATTTTTCGACTACGATGACGTCATGACACCGACACTCTGTCGTTCACTCGATCACACCGGTGTAAAAAAAAGTAACTTTTTTCAACTAATATCATAGGGTGTAGTTGTTAATTGTCATTTCTATTTCGTCAGTTTGATTTTGAATTCAAAACAAATTTTTGTGAATTCACTATTTTTTTTTAATTATTTGGCAAATTTATAGATAAATTATAGTTTTAGTAATAAGTTTATATTCAATTCGTTGAATTATATTCGATAAAATTTTAAAATATTAAATTTATAAAAAAAAGTAAAATCATAAAATAGGTTTTTTATTTACAAATTTGCTACTAAATTAAATATTAAACATAAACAGATTTCATGAAAGTAATTTTAATAATTAATTAACCTATAAATGCGCATTTTCTCCAATTGACATTTCGAAATGACACTAATTGACTACGACTACGACTACGACCGTTCACTCGCAAACAACTTACATTTTTCGACACCGGGTTTTTTGACATTAACTTACACCGGTGTGATCGAGTGAACGGAACCCAGAAGTGGTTTCAACGCGTATCGAAAAAACATTGTCATTACATTATTAACGTATTCGTCGTCTTTCGTAAAACCTTCGCATTCATCGTAAACGTCATAAACTTCGTATTTCTCATACAAAAATTTACGAAAGGCGAAGTTTTATGATGGGTTTTACGGAAGACAATAAATAATCCTTTGTTTTTTTTTTCGATTCAATTTAATATTAATCGAATTACACACGATTTCATTCTTATATATCAGAATACCAGAAGTGGGATTGTTGTGTAACTTGATTTAACCTGAAATGGTATCGATTCGATTTGGATTTTAATTGATTTACATAATTCCACTTCATTATTGACTTAAAAACTATGTCTAGGTATTATTATTATTATATTATTATTATATTATTATATTATTATTATCTTATTATTATCGTTGAATCCTTAAGCTCTTGAAGTCTTATAATTCTAGTTATGTGCAAAATCATTCTTTTCTGGGATTTAATTCATCGAATCCGTTTTTTTCTTCAAGATTGATTCTGTTTTCAATCGTTTGTTTCATAATAAGGCACTTTACAGTGCTCCCATTATCTACACCTAACTCGCCTTTTACACGTTAGATATGCTCATCATTATTTCGTGTAAAAACGAGTTTCCTGTTATCGCTAGTTTATTTTGCATGGTTCGGTAATGTAAATTCGGGACTATGTTATGTAAATGTCATACGAAATGATTAGGTAAGAGCTAACGAATAAGGTGGTTCCCCAGTAACTACTACATTTATAGCACATGTAATATTTTGTGTGTACATTTTTGGGAAAGCAAGCCATGTCATTAATAGGATTTGCAAAAAAAAGACTGTAAATACATGCATTTTTATATCACACAGAGCCTATTAATGAGATGGCTTGTGCAGACGTGCCCAAATCAGAAACTAGTTTGGAAACTCTATTCTATACTTTTTGATTATAACAGTGCATAGTGCTACCTAGAAGTTTGGTAAAAAGCGTAAATTGATACATTTCGATACCAAAGATTTCCATTTCTACTAGACCGTTCTTATGGTCACGTTATAAGAAAATTATGGAGTTTACATGGCGATTTTCAAATTTACTTGAGATCGACTTGAAATTGAACCCGTTTTTTTTTTAAAGCGACTCCAAATCAGTTTCAAATTGACAGACGTGCTTGTAAAGAAATTTTTACTTTTTAAGCTATTTTCCGCCTCAGTTCATACACTCCATTTTATATTTACAAGTCGGATTGAAGTCGATCTAGGTTTACATGGATGATTTTTCGATTGAAGTCGACTACAAGTAGATCGTCTAAACGCCATAAATGACTTTGAAATTGTGTTAGATCAAATCAAGGAAGACTTCTTTGAACTGTGTAACTTCAAATTCGTGTAAAAGGAGAGTTGGCTGTATAATTTTTTTTCGCCTGCCTCCCCCCCCTGGAATTTTTTGGTCCTGTCTTATGAAAATGTGGGACATATTAAAGTACAGGGTGATTTATACATAATAGTTTTTAAGAACTTTTCGAAAATATTGTACTATATATTTAAAAAAAAAAAAAAGAAAAACATGAAATTAATTTAATATTTAATGTTTTATTGAAATTATAAAAATAATAAATTGGAAATAGCATATTATAAATTCGTTTTTCTCTTGTTTTTTTGTTGATAAAACTAATTTTTAAGATGGTTTTTTTGGTACAAACCAACGATAAGTTGATACCGAATGTCTCCAAAAAAAGTTGCTCCACGATTCACCACCACCACCACCTCCTCCTGCTCCTCCACCTTGATTTTGATTTTGATTAAATCCAAAGCGTTTTGCAAAACTTTTTTCTAATGAAATAAATTCTTTATGTACGGCTTGTGTTATGTTTTCATTTAATGCTTCTTTCATTTTTTTATTATGATAATAATAACCGGTAATTGTTGTAATCAAAGATAATAAGGCGAAAAATCCAGACGCAAACCAACCTAATAAACGTATAACATTCGAATGAATACGTTCTTTTTCATACGAATTATTTATAGCCATTGTTAATTTGTTAAATAATCTTCTTTCGAGTTCATCATAGTTATCAAAATCAGCTTGTTTTATCCTTTCTAGTTTCATAACCTAGAAAAAAAGAGAAAATACACTTCATAAAATAGCAGAATTGGCACAAATTAAATAATTTTTATGCCCTATTATGGTAGGTGACTACCAGAGGCTACATATATTAGTTTTGTCACTCCATTTGTAACGCATAGAAATAATCTTCGTAGAAAAATTTCAAGGGTATGGTTGTGTAGAGGAAATCAAAAGTTATATCGTTTTATGCATGTCCGTCCGTACGTCCGTCTGTGGACAAGATAACTCAAAAACGGGTTATCCGATTTTGTTGAAATTTAGGATGTGAGCTAAATATTCCTTAACTGGATTTGGTACTGCAGTTCAGCAAAATCGACCGAAGGGGAGGGAAGTTATTAAGCAAAAACCAGGGTGACCAGAAAGTTTTATCGTTTTATATAGTTTTTCGGATTTAACTGGAAAATTTGTGAATCAATTTTGTATAAATTATTTGTATTAGTTAAATACGTAAATAGACGATACCATGTTAAATTTTGAATAAAATCGGTCCAAAGATGATGGAGGAAGAAATAATCCTAGGGAAAAAGACTGTTCATAACTTCTGATGTACTTTAAAAACTAATATACCGATTTGAATAAAATTTGCAGATTAGATTTATGCTGGTAGGGTCTAGGTTACCTGCAAATTAGAGAAAATTTTTAAAACAGGAAACAAAGTTATGAAATACTGTTAGTTTTAACTGTTTTTCTGTCCCCTTTCTATCATAGGGCATCAAAAAATCGGCTATAGATCGATTTTTAGTTACTATGTTTTCTCTTGATAGTTACAGCAATTTGAATTGGTTTAGTCTATGTTAATCTGTTAGTAAATTTTTTTTTTCTAAAAAACAGATGTAACAAATATTTGTAAAGTACGACGACATCCCTAGAATACTTTTATCATGAAGCAGAAGCACTAACATTTCAAAGAAAAACTTAATTTTTTAAACTTTTTACGATTCTTTATTGTTTGTGTTTTATGAGCTCTACCGTGAGCCATACAACCAGCAGGAAGTGTTTAAATTTGAAGAATTAAGAATTAAACATCGAGTCCTACTAGAATTGAGTTAGTAACATTCTAAATTATTTCATAATTCTTAATCAAACAGAGCTAGAAAGTGTCAGTTCAGTCATATCATTCGGAGTAAAGAGACCAACTCAACTGTTTCATGATCCTTTATCGAACATTCGATACTTAATCGAACAGAGCTAGAAGGTATCAATTTGGAAGAAAGAGACCAACTCAACTGTTTCATGATCCTTTATCGAACATTCGATACTCCATCGAACAGAGCTAGAAGGTATGGTTTTTTACGGTATTAAATAACGACTATAGAAATCCTTATACAGTTCTAAGATGCTTTATGCGGCCATCTTTATTAGTGTTTCTGAAAGAAATTAAGCAAATTTTATGACAAAAAAAAACTAAATTTTTCTTTACATCAGTTTCTTTTTGAGCTAAACTCATGAAACGTTCTGTACCACGATTCGTGATACCAATTTCGTTAGTTATTATTTGTAAATCATGTCTTAATGCACGTATTTCTTGTAAAACTTGACGTTTCTGGTCGCCAGCTTGTCTTAAATCGTCCTACAAAAAAAAAAAAAAATACAAAAAAATGTACAAAATAAATATCACGAATTTTAACCAACTTTAATTTCCATGACGTCATTTTGAGCTTTTCGAACTTCATCAATTTTTGAGATTTGTTCAATTGTGTCCGTAATACGTTGAATAAAATTCACAAAAAATCCATTTCTTTTCAATTCATCATATTCTAATTTCTTATCATTTTGTAAATTATTGAAATTTTTATTCTTGGAAAAATTCCCCATAATATCTTTTTTCGACTCATAATTTTTATTTATAATATATTTCTCATTTATTAATTCATTTTGATTTAAAATATTTGCCTTTTTTTCTATTAAATTTGATAATCGATAATTTTGTATTAAAAAAATCTTTTTTTTCGAATTAATTCTGATCAAATTCTTTCCTATTCTTTGTAATAACATTATAAAAAAAAAACTCAAAATTAACCAAAAATTACATTTTCTTTTTGTCAATTTCTTAATAAAAATCACCGGCAAAGATGTCAAAAATCCTAAAAAAGGAAAAGTAGTTAATGATCGAAAAAAGTAAATATTGCATTTTCTTCATATGTCATAAATAAATAAAATTCCCATTATTTCGGACATTTTTGTGTGATTTGATTGAATTTCCCCATATTTTGAATAAAGAAAATAGGATTTTTTTTTCTAAAACGAAATTTGAATTTTGCATGGTTTTTTTTTTCGTTTCTAACATTAAAATATTGTCCTGAAAAATATAAAGTTTTTAGAATTCTGTATTTCATGCCCTATGGTAGGTATATTAGGGTATATTAATTTTGTCGCTGCATTTGTAATACATTGAAACTCAAAACCCCATTATCCGATTTTGATGAAATTTATAATGTCCATTGGTTCTTCCTTAACTTGGTTTTGTATTGAATTTCAGAGCAAAATCCGCCAAGGGGGAGCTAAGTTATAAAGAAAAAACTAGAGTGATCAGAAAGTTTTGTCGTTTCTGTGTTTATGGTTTTTCCGTTTTAATTTAAAAATTTTTGTTGAGCAATTCTGTTAAAATTTTTTACAGGAGTTCATTGCATAAATAGACGATACTATGTTAAATTTCAGTAAAATTGGCCCAAGAATAGTGGAGAAAGCAATAGTCGTAGGAAAAAATTAGCCTGTTTTGAAAGTTTTCCGATGTATTTTAAAAACTAATATGTATACCAATTTCAATAAAATTTGCAAAAGATATTTATGCTATTAGACCACAGCCTACTTGTGAATTAGAGCGAATTTAAAGAAGACGAAACAAAGCTATGTAGAAAAGACCTATTAGTAGTTTCAGTTCTTTTTCTCAGTCTTTATTCATTGAACTATAGATTTGTGATACTACGTGTCCCATTTCTCTACCATAGGGCTATAAGCCGATTTTACGTTACTAAAGGGTGTTTTTTGTAGAGGTTTGTTTTTCGAATTGGCCAGCCTTTTTCCAGCGGTATCCAATTTGACGGCTGATAGATAATTTATGCTCAGTTTGGTTTGCCATTTCACTATGAATAAACTCATGGTTGAGGAACGATCAAGACTTATCCAAATTTACTTTGAAAATCGATCCCGTTATTTTATCGCAAAATTGTGTTAAATGTCGAGGCTCATTTTCGGTTCAATGGGTTTATTAGTAAGGAAAATTGTCGCTTCTGGAGTGGAGCCAACCTAGAAGAGATTCTAGAGATGCCAATACATCCGAAAAAATGAGGTTTACATGCTGGAGGCATAGTTGGTCCTTATTTCTTTAAAAATAAGGCGGGAGCTCTTGTTATGGTCAATCAGAGTGTTACCGGACAGGGTGAATGAATATTGGTTCAAAAATATGGATGACATTGATCCTGCTGACATGTGGTGCTACATGCCATACATTGACAGAAACTATCGATTTATTGAAATCACGATTTAGCGATAATGTGATTTTGAGAAATATCAGTGTAAATTGGGCTCCACGGTGGTGTAGTATGACATCTCTCAAACATTTTCTATGGGTTTTTGTGTAGTCATTGGTTTGGGCTGATAAACCAGCAACAATTGGCCAACATTACTCGTGTTATTAGCGAAATACCAGCCGAAATGCTCGAAAAAGTGCTTCAAAATTGGACTTCTCGAATGGACCACTTAAAACGTAGTCGTGGTCAACATTTACATGAAATAATTTTTAAAAAGTAAATGGCAAGAATTGATTTATCGATTTAAATAAAAATTTCATATACTTTTTACATTTTTCTGTGTTTCTTTTTTAAATTAAAAACAAAACGCCTAAAAAATCACCCTTATATGTTTGTAATCCATTTGATTTTTTAGTTTAGTTTATGATCTTTAAGTTCAGAATTTTGCAATGAATGTGGAATTCGTATCAATTTCGAAAAATCCGAGCTAATTTGCTTTCGTAATGCAATTGGGAAATGTCAGGAGAAAGTAAGAACCGAAGATGAAATATTTGGGGCCATGCCATTCCTCTAAAAGACAGAAATTTAATACTTGCGAGTGAAATTTCATCACAGATTGTAATATAATCCACATGTTAGCTGGAACATAGAACCGAACTTTTAATATATTGTATAAATCTAAACCTATGCATTTGGAATTTGGCTTTATATAAAATCAATTTTTTTTCAATTATAAAATTTAATTTGAATAAAATTCTTTTAATTTTTACATTTATTTATTATTAAATTATCTAATATTTTTCGAATCATTTGAAATCATTTTACTTTCCACAAAACAAATCGAAAAGCATAAAATCCCTCAAATTTTATTTTACAGAAAATTAAATTCCGATGTTTTGGGTATAAAAATGAATTAACCCAACAATTTATTAAAGTTTTTCTTTATAATTTAGGTCCTGCAACCACCACCGAGTGAATACCTATTCTATCTTTTCAACTGGCCTATCCAGAATGTACATTACAAGTTTCCGACTAGTTTTGGCCGAATTAGGGAGTTTTTATATTCCACTTCCCCCCTTGTTAACCTCGTCGAAAATCCCACTACCGTATACTCTAAGTTGGGAAGATATCTACACATGTACCAAATTTTATTAAAATCGGTTTAGTAGTTTTCAAGTCTAGGGATGAACAAATAAACGAACAAACAGGAATGGAATTTTGTATTTCGATCCAACTGAATTTTCGATTCGATTTAATATTCGATCTGAATTCTTTTTGGCATCGCGTACAATTATCGTATCGTAAATTAGTGTGGCTGTTGAGAATTCCGCGTAAATGGTATAAATTTTCGAACTGCCCGATGTAATTTTTCAGAAATGTTGACATTTGGTGTTTTTTTGAAAAAATTTAACATTTTTGCATTTTGAAATTACAAATTTTTAGTTTTGTGGGATTTTTAATTATTATAATAAATATTATTATTATATTTTAGACCAGGTGAGTGATTTGGAATTTTACTATCAACAAAATTAGTGATTTCATTTTTTATTTTTATCAAAATTTTAGTTTCAGGAATATGTTTTTTTTAGACAGCAGTAGCGATGAATATGAAATTAATTTGGAGAGAAACACTAGAAGGATTTTACGGAATTCAAAAAATTTAATGGATTTGTCGGATAAATCGTAAGTAATAAGAAAAATTAGATATCTATAGTTTTAAATTGCTGTGAAGAGTTGTGAATGGATACAGAGTGACGAAGGAAGTATTTCATTACATCCTGGATGAAATTAATTTGAATATTGGACATAGATCCACAGTTCTGCCACCATTTATAAAGTTGAAAATACGCCACGATATTCACCAGGAAAAATGGCAAAGATTATAAATGTAACTGCTGCATTACATAATATTTGCGAATATTATAAAGTACCTCTCACGGAGTCGATAGTTGTTCCTGAGCCTGAGGACAATAATGGTGCAGAAAATCATCCGGTTAATGCCTCTAATAGGAGAACGCTTAAGCAAATAGGAGAACATATTAGAGATCAAATTAGAGATTCGCTTCAATGTTGAATAAAAAAAACTAAAAATTATCATAACAACATTTTTATTCAAATATTACTTTAATAAATATATTTAGTGTATTAGTCTTTTCGTTTATTTCTTCAGTCTTTTATTATTTGGAATAATTAAAAAAAATTTTATAAATGGTTTCAATTATTAAAAATAAGTATTTCGATATTCAAAATTGCAATAACAGAAACAAAATTAAAATGCTTCTTAACAAAAAAAAAAAAAAAACTAACTAAAAATAATCACTTCTTGTGCTTTCTAATACTTCAAGTATTTGGCGATTTAAAAAAATAAATAAGTAAACATAGCATCAAATTCTAATGATATAGGAACTACCTATTATAAATTACTTTCCAACTTGCATTTGAAAAGCATTAAAACCAAATATACATAACTTAAATTGAAAATTGCGTCTGTAGATTAATATGGAATTAGTCCAAATTATATTTTGCTTTCTTTACTTCTAAATGCATTAGTTGCAGTTCTAATTCCTTTGCTTTGAATTTTAGTCGTTCGCGCTCCAACTCTCTTTGTTCAGCCCATTTATCTTTTTTAAATTTAAGGCTATCCTTCTAGCTCTTCCTCTTTAGCGTTTCTTATTGCAGTCACACTTGCACAAAATTCTTTCAACAGTTCCAATTTTTCATTTTGAAAGCCTTTTTTATTTATTCTTTCTTTCTTTGCTTTTTCTTGGTGACTTGGGTGGTGATTCTGGATTTATCTCTTCACCTAAATCCTCCAAAATTGTGTTTTCCAAGAACATGTTTTCATAATTATACCTAGTATCTTGGACGTTATCATAAAAGTCAGCGGATTCATTTGCTTGGTTTGTTTGTTGGCTGCAACCAGGAGTTGGTGGGTAGGCTCCATACAAGTTGGTATTGATACCATCAACAGTATTATCTAGCCTGGTGACTTCAATAATACTTTCCTCTAAATCGGAAAATACTTTTATATTTCTGGGTCCACCTCCTGTCTGCTGCATGCTCTTCTTATTGCAGTTTAGTTTTTTTTTGTATTATATTTTAGGTCGGTCCAAACCTAAAATTATACAATAGTAAATACTACTTCCATGTTATTTCTCATAATAACAATTACCTTCTTCCAGCTTTTTATGTCCTTTATAGGAGGGCCATGAGCATTTAATTTAGTGGAAATTCCCTCCCATAACTTTTGGGAAGAGCTTTTCCCATTAAAATTTTTCAATATGCCTTTTGCAAGGTCCGGATTTTCCTGCATAAATCCCAGCAAAAGGTCCAATTGTCTTCTTGAGGCAGAAATACTATTTGATCTAAAATTACGAACACACAAAAAAAATACTACGTTTAGTTTTTTTTTCTTTTTTAAATAGGCACTTTTTAATACTAAAATTTTATTTAAATATTTGTTGTACTTACGTTTTGGGCATTTTAAAAATAAAAAATGTAACACAAAAAAATGAAAATAACAAACTTTCGACAAGTCAACTCTAATCGGAAAAATTTTATACGATCGCGCTGTCAAACTTTTTCGATCCGGTCCTACCCGATACCAAATTGGTTGGTCGAATCGTATATACGATCCAATTGGGTCAAATCGAAATATAAAATTCTATTCCAGAATTTCAGTTCTCTAACTATATATAGGGTGTTCAAATTTGAGGTATCTTTCTGCCATTTTTTTTACAGGTACTAGATTACACCAATGTTTTTTCATGTATGAAGTAAATAATTCCAGTTATTAAAAATCGATCGCTACACGAGTGAACAACGTGTTTTCATAATTAAAACTTATTTTAAATATGGTGAAATTTATTCAGAAGTTGGAAGAAAATGCTTCGACAAACTTATCATTGATAAATTCGAAGAAGCTGGTTCAGTTCAAGATCAGAGAACCAGAATTTATTATCGTAGTGGTCGTTCAAGTGAAAATATTGTAGCTGTTCGCACAAGTGTTGCTGAATAGCTAAGGACATCAATTTGTCGCCGGTCATAGCAATTAAACCTTGAACTTAAAAAAAAATTATTCAAAATTTTGGTAAAAGATTGACAACTTGCCGAGCTACCAGAGGAGGTCACTTGAACGATGTTTTTTTTCATTATTAATCGGAACCAATGTACTTTAATTTCCAATAGAAATAAATAAAGATTTTACACAATTTATGTCTTTTATTTAAAATTTAAAAAGATACCTCAAATTTGAACACCCTATAGAAGAAGATTTCCAAAAATAATTTGAAATGTTTTAAATATTGGGTGAAAAGAATTTTGATTCGTATATAATTCGCTGCTTCTTGATACTACATTTTATATAAGAACGAAATCAATGTTCGTAAATAACCAATAGCTACAAATTTTATGGCTTGTACGCGCCAGCGCATATTGTCCTTTATTTGGATGGCTTTCGATTGGCAGATAATCACGCTGGTCTGAGTAACCTTGTAATCTGAATTATCTGCATTTGCGGGGGCAGTCGGCCCTCCTTCCAGCCCTCCCCCAAGTTTTTACCAAAGTGTATAGGCTGGATTACCGTGGCAGAGCAAGAGAATAAGGAAAGACAAAAAGGCTAATCTTCCGTTTGTAATTGGGGCTTAAGAAGGGCCGAATTTCCTATTAGGCAATTTAGGCTGCAGCCTAGTGGCTCGCACCACAAAGGAGCCCGTACCTAAAAAAAATACTTTATTTTCGTGGTACAAATTTATAAATATTTCTTAAAAGAAACTTCCTCTCCACTGCATCTCTATTCCCTTTACGTCACATATCTAAAAGAATTTCAATCTTATGCACGAATATTTCCAAAGAACCGAGGGACAAAATAAGAAACAAATCTCATTTAGGCTGCTATTCTCAAAACATAAATTCACTTCGTAACGACAAAGATCCGATCAGTGCTGAAATTGTTATTCTGAAATTATATATATATGTAACTGTTCTATAAGTTACTGTCAAATCGTCTGAATCTTTACGACAGGGTTTGAAATATCGGAACTCTTTAAAAAGTGACATCAAATTCCAAATTATGTGTTAATTAAAGGAAAATTTGAAGTGAAAATTATTTAAAATATGTTGAAGATAAAAATGAAAGTAACTCCGTTTTTTTAAAGAGAAATTTTTAAAATCTTGCGACGTAATACATTCTTGTAAAGAAAAAAGAATAGTTTTGTTACAGATTCCGAATACCAATTTGGGAATTTATATAAATTTGCTTAAAGAATTCTTTGTATGGAAAGTTGCAACGTTGGTACTGGCAGAAAACAATTTAGCAATATAGGTGCCTTGCGCTGGGCATTCACTCAATCTTGTAGTGCAGGCTGCTGCCGAGTGTTGTCTGAGTGCTGTAAGCTTTTTTGACTTCTTGGAAGAACTTTACTTACATTTTACAGCCTCAACAAACAGGTACAAATATTTAACAGATTGCTTGAAAAAAGCAAAAACTGACAAACCCATTCTCGTGCCTAAAAAAACAATCACTCCATGTTAGAAGACAGGCACAACGTTTTGGCTTTGCTCAACATGGAAAGTGATATTTTAAAACAACTAATATCCTAGACAGATCTCCGATTTTAATGATCATTATTGCTCAATCGGCCATTAAAACTGGATAATGACCTTTATTTACGTAATAATGATCATTTTTAAGTACATATTTCAAGCATCATTATTTTCTTAATTATCAAATGAAATTGTGAAGAGGTCCTAAATTTTTGCCTCGCACTGTTTACAGGGCCATCTACATTTGAACATTTTAAAAATTTCATCCGGTTTTGACATGTTTTCTTCTTTCACATAACCTTAAAATGAGAGACAATTCTTTTTAATCCAAATATTTTTGGAAATTTTTTTAAAAACAATAACAAAAAAAATAAGCTTCATTAATTAATAAACATTGTTAAATCAAAATAAAAAAATGTATGAAATTTTGGAATGACAAGAATAATGATCATTGTGAAAAAAAGAAGATGTGTCATGGGTCATCCAGAAGTATCATTAAATAATAATTATTGTAATTAAAATCGGAGATCTGTCTGGAGCATAACTTATGAAGATATTATAAGTAATTTCATGAGTATGAAGTGTAGGTGCAAACCAATTAGTCACTACGATTATTTGATAATACTTTCAAGTCTGCTCGTTTCGGAAATTATTGTATTTGAATTACTAATAAATAAAATTTGTCTGTTTGTTAAGTTCCTTTTTTGATTTTATGGAAATTTGTATTCAAAAAAATCGTCCCTGGTAGGGCCCGCACGCTTCAGCCTAGGGGTCCAGAGGTCCTAAATTCGACCCTGGGCTTAAGTAATGATGAGATAAAGTGTGGAAAGTTCCTATTGACTGTCCTTTTTCAAAAAATGTTCTCTCCATTGCTGGCATAGATAGCTACATACTGTACGTTGTACGTATGGGTCAAAGAGAAATATGATGTAAGCAAAGAAGCAAGCAGGTGTTGAAATTTATATGACAATGTACACATACTAGAAGAAAAATAAGTTTTTAAGAGTCATTCACGTGTTTTGCTTATTCTGGCTACTTTGCTAGCTTTTCCATACTTTCAGGACCGTATTTAGGACCTGTAGACTCCTGAACTTCTGGTGCGGGCCCTACCGCAAGGAAACGAATGCAGCACTTTCTACTATCTTAATATTCTGGTCATTTTTGAACTAATTTGTCCAAAATTATAATAGAATATGTTTTACCACATATGAAAAATCTATATATAAATAGGCCAACACAAAAATTTACCTCCCTTTTATTCGTGATCTAACAAAAGATGTGGCTTAATATATATATCGATGGAAAGCTATTGTTGAGGAGAAGTGTTTAAACACAAAAAGTATGTTGATATATATGGTCGCTGAGTCAGGTTGAACAGGTGAAATTTTCCCATATATTTATGTGGGAACAATAATAAAATATATGGCACACAGATCTGTTGTGTGCTTTACGAATTTGTGTAATGAAAGAGTTGGAAATAACTGAAATGTTTTAGAAGAATTTTGATTCAGAATTATACAGAAAACAGCTGTTTATTTTTCTGGATCAAATTCAAGAAAACAATTGAAAAAAGCATTGATGTTTGGATTTGTAAATAAATAAGTGTGAAAATAGGAATATCAAATTAAAATTCACAAGTTTAACTTTTAATTAATGCAATCGATATTTTAATTTTAATTTTATTTGGTCGAATTTCGACCAATGGACGGTACTAGTATCGATGAATACTTGAAAATACTTGCTAATAGTTATAATTAATTGACAATTTAGAAATTTGTTACTTGTGGTCAAAATTAACATTTTTACACAGTTTTTTTCTGTGGCGCGGGCCCCTAGGCTGTATTCTAGAGTTGCCTAATGGTAAATACGGCCCTGCATACTTTATCATTACTTATACTTTGGTTTTTACTGAAATTAGAGAAATTTTATTTAAATCAATTTCATACTTTGCTTAACATAAATTTTTGTTGTTTTTTTGTTTAGTGGAGAATAGATTTACGATATTAAGCCCCTCCTGGTTATACCGAATAAGACGATTAAAAAGGTGTATAGTAGGAGAAGCAATGAAATATTTTTAAGTTTTGATCAGGGATCAATCATTTTATGGAACTTTTTTTTTGATAAACAAGTTTCTCTTTCTGAAGTATAGCATATATCCGAGTTTATGATGCCATATGGCAGAAATGGGACAGAAAAACAGCGAAAACTAATACTATTTTAAGGGTTTTTTTGCATAACTTTGGTTTTACACTTTCAAATTTGCTCCAATTCGCAGGCAGCCTAGGCGCTAATAACATAAATCTATTCTGTAAAATTAATTCAAATCAGGAAAAATCGTATACATATTAAAACCTATTGAGTTCTATTTTTTAAAATTACGATCAGAGTAGCTATCCGGAAAAATTTTTAGAAATTTACCTCTTTGTTTTTTGAGGGGAAATTTTTTTTCAAGGATCATTTTGCGACAAGGTATGTTTCCTTTGGTTTTTTTTTTTAGGTCAGGTAGAAAAATTTTGGATAGAATTCTTTCATGAACATTTTGAGTTTGTTTTTACTTTTTTATTAGAAACGATATTTTGCGTTCATATGTAAATAAAATATTGGGCGTATAATGTACGTACTATGACTTCAATATTTTTCATTATTTTCTGGTAAATAAAACAATTTGTTTTTTCATTAATTAATTTTCCCTCATAATTTGAGAAATCAAACTACGGCATATATGTGGGATAATTAAAGAATATATTTTAATATAAAGTTAATTTATTTAAAATTACAATTTGAGTTCTTTATTCATCGGCTGACTAAAAAAAAGTGAAGTCTAATATTTTTTCAAAAGCAAAAGCTACTACTATCGTTGGACGAACGAATGACTACTTGATTATATTTTTTGAATTTTAGTTTTTACAGTTCTATTTTACTTCCACACTCGTCCATCCTGATATCATTTGCCTCAAATGAAACTGCTTCTTCCGGCCATCTCTTCATCTTATCTGCACTAGAAGATGTTTTGTTAGGTCCATCATGTTCACCTAACTTCAATACCCCATATCGATCACTACCTCTAACTGAAATCACCTTGTATGGTCCAAAGAATTTTTGTTTTATTTTCAGACCGCTTGCAAATTGTGTTCGTTCTATAGCTACTACGTCATCCACTTTATACTGATGTGAATTTCTTTTGTTTCTATCATACTGGTGCTTATTTTCACTTTGAATGTCTGCTATGGCCTCCTTCGCCCTAGTTCTGCATTGATCCCGACTTTCATTGAATATTCTAATTTTCTCTTCTTCCAAAATTCGTTCAAATTCTATGTCTCCATCTACCCTCATTTTCTTTCCTACCAATAATTCATATGGTGACATCTTAATCGCTCGTTGATAAGTGCTGTTAATGCAATGCTGCACCTGCTGAACATTTTGATACCATTTGTTTGCTTGATTTAATGATAATTTCGTCAGAATGCTTATCACTACTTGATGCAATCTTTCGATTTGCCCATTTCCTCGTGGCGTTCCTGTTGTAACCTGGTGAATCTCAATTTGATGTTCATTGCAATATGATTTGAATTTGTCTGAGATAAAAGCTCCTCCTTTATCCGTGATCATACGTCTAGGATATCCGAAAATATTAGTAATAATCGATAGTTTCTGCAAAACTTCGTCGGTTGACAACGTCTTCGTGGGAAACAACCATGCGAATTTAGTAAACCCGTCAATAATCGTTAACATGTACTTATAATTTTTGCCTGTTGCCGTCATTGGCCCTAGGTGGTCTAAATGAAATGTGTCGAGCGGACATTCTCCTTTCGGTATCGGGTATAACCGTCCTTCAACTTTCCCCCTTTTCCGTTCGGCTAAAATGCATTGGACACAACTCTGGACACGTTTCTCAATTCGAGACTTTAGATCTGGAATATAGAAATTTTGATTAACTATTTCTGACATTTTCTTAACATTAAAATGTCCATTCTCATGAATAAGCTTGATAATCTCATCCTTCATCATTTCTGGTACGACAAATAACAACTCTCCTTCAACGTTTCTACATAAAATATCATTTTCCATCACATAGTCTTTGTATGGTACATCTCTTAATATTTGTCGAATTGCTTCAAGCTGATCGTCGTCTTTCTGTGATCGTCGTAATCTAACTAACATCTCATTCTTGTCAATAATCATTACCATCGCACTTCTGCTCAATGCGTCAACATGTTTCATTCCAGTTGCGGCTCGATGCTCAACTACATAATCGAACTGTTCTAAAAACATGGACCATCTTGCAACTTTAGTCATTAAATCCTTCTTTTTCAACGTTTGCGTAAAAGCCTTGCAATCAGTTACTAACTTAAATTTTTGTCCTAACAGATAAACACGAAATCTTTTAATTGCTTCATAGATAGCCAACGCTTCCAGATCGTAACTTGTATAGCGTTGTTCAATCGGTGTCGTCTTTTTGCTCCAATAATAAACAGGATGTAGTTTATTGTCTGCTGAATCTACTTGAAATAATACCGCTCCATAGCCATATTTCGACGCGTCTGTGTGCAATTCAGTAGTACTTCCGTAATTAAAAATATGTAACACTGGTTGCTTAGTTAGAAATTCTTTTAATTTATGAAATGCAATTTTCTGATCTGAACCAAACTTAAATACTTTGTCTTTTCCAAGTAAGTCATACAATGGTTTTGAATGTAAAGCAAAATCCTTGATAAATTTTCGGAAATATCCAGCTAATCCGAGAAATGATTGAAGCTTCTGCACGTTCTGTGGCTCAGGATAATTTATTACAGCTTGTATCTTAGTGTTAGACGGTGATATCTTTTCAGCTTCTATAACGTATCCTAGGTATTCAATTCGTTTCTGCAGAAATTGACACTTCTTCCACTTGATATTAAGTCCATTTTCGGCAGCTACGCGCAATACCAACTTTAAATTTGTTAAACCCTCTGCCTGAGTTTTTGACGGTATTATAATATCGTCGATGTACACCATCACAATTCCATCGTTTATTTGTTGTCTAAATACGTGATTTATAAATCTTTGAAAAACGCTTGAAGAATTACACAATCCAAAAGGTACTTTTGTGAATTCAAACTGTCCGCTTGGCGTAACAAAAGCTGTGTACTTCCTACTATTTTCATCAACTGAAACGTGAAAAAACCCATTAGTCAAATCAAGTGTTGTAAAATATACCGCATTCCGTAGTTTATCGATTTGGTCTTCGATCCTTGGTAGTGGGTATCTGTCTTTATAGATCTTGCTGTTAATTTTCCGATAATCTACGCATAATCGCTTTGATCCGTCCTTCTTGTTGACTAATACCACTGGACTGGCGTATTCCGATGCACTTGCTTTTATAATTCCATCATTAATCCATTCTTGTATTTGTCTTTCCACTATCTTCTGTTCAGGCCACGGTAATCTTCTGGGTGTTTGGTGAATCGGTATGTCATCAGTTACTACTATCTTCATCTTGATATCAGTCTCCCTAATCTCTTCCGGTTTGTATTTCAAAATTTGTTTTGCTGTTTCATCCGCTATAAACTTATCCGCAATTATTAAATTTTGTAATCGTTCATCTTCATCCTCAGGTGACAACTCAATTTGTGATAAAAAACAATGTGACTCAATGACTTCAGCAGTCATATGCGGCATCTGATTCGCGTCATCATTTGCGTCAATTATTTGAACACCAGCTTTATCAATAATCAACTTAGTTTCTTTCAGGATATTCATTCCAATTATTAATTCGGGCGACATTTGCTCATCAGCTATGATATGAACTTCACAATTTTCAAACTGTTTTTGCTGTACTTTAACACTTGCTTTAAACGTTCCTTTGGTCCACAAATTAGAATTAAGTCCCGAAATCAATGTTGGCAATTTATTTATAAAATTTGGTTTGATCGACATTAAATGTTTTTCTTTCACAACGGTAATGTCTGATCCCGTATCCACAAGTCCAATAAACTTTTGATTATTTATCTCAACCGTAACATTCATGACATTTCTTTTTATAACATTTACTCCACGTCTGTCATCATTATTTTTTACACAATTGAAACTTTTATGTCCATATAAGTTGCATTTGAAACATTTTGGTCCTTTTGATATGTCTGGGCAATCTTTTGAAAGATGACCAAGTATTCCACAGTTGAAACATTTTATCACCTTTGGTTTACCGTCTTCATTCAATGTTCGTTGACACGTCTTATTTTTAAAAATTTTCAAATCCACTTTTTCAAATTTCTTCGTTATCTTACGTCTTGATTTCAATCTTTCATACGATACAAGTTTTTCTTTCAATTCTTTCAACGTCTTGGCTCCTTCCAATATAATTTTATCAGATGAACTGTCGTCTACACCATCTACAATATACCTGATCAAAGAAGAATCTTCAAGATCAATTTGTAATGCTATATTATGCATTGCGTAAACGTAATCACGATAACTTTCGTTCGAATCCTTCACTCGTAATCTTAATTGTTCATGCACCATAGCCGTATCAATTTTAATTGAAAATTCGTCCATTAACAAATCTTTTAGTTTTTTCCAAGTGTTTACATTTCTTTGGGTTCTTATAAATTGTTGTACACTTCCTTTAAGCAATCTTTTGACGAAAATGCATAATTCGATATCATTCCACTTAGAGATCATATTAAAATTTTCAATGTCATCGATCCAATGCTCTACTCGTTCATTTCCAGTGAATTCTTGAACCGCGTTTTCAAAATCACGAAATGTCATAAAACTGTTTTTTTCAGGTTTTTGCCTTCCGTTATCATTTTTGGATACATTGAATGTAATTTCTTCACTCTCACTCTTTTCGCCTGGAATGACATTTTTATTATTAAATACATCACTTTGATACTCACTATGATTTGTCATTGTTGAATGTGCAATTTCTCTTTCATCATTTTCATCTTTGTTTTCATTACGCTTTTGGAGTTGGTTCCAAACTCTTTCTTTCAATACGGATTTCTTTCCACCAGTTGGAAGTTTCCAGCTTTCTAGCAGTTCCCTAAAATCCTTAGCAGTCATTTTCTCAAATTCGTTCAGCGTTATCGAGTCCATATTTCGTTTTTTTTGTAAAACTAAATTCTTCTTTGTTTGAAATGTTCGTCCTTCTCAGCTTGGCTTTTTCCTTTATTACGTAACACTTTTTTATAAAAATAGCTTTCTTTTTTTAAATAAAATCGCCGTTTCTTCTTTTCCTCTTTTTTTTAAAAAATATCGTCTTTCTTTTTTTAAAACAAATTCGTCGATTCTTCTTTTTTTTAAAAAAAAATATCGTCTTCTTAATTTAAAAAAATTCGTCGTTTCTTCTTTTTTTTAAAAACAAATTCGTCGTTTCTTCTTTTCTTTAAAAAAATGTCGTCTTTCTTTTTTTTTAAATTCGTCGTTTCTTCTTTTTTTAAAAAACAAATTCGTCGTTTTTTCTTTTCTTCAAAAAAAAATGTCGTCTTTCTTTTTTTAAAAAAATTCGTCGTTTCTTCTTTTTTTTTAAAAAAATGTCGTCTTTCTTTTTTTAAAAATTCGTCGTTTTTTTTTTAAAAGAAATTCGTCCTTTTCATTTTTATTTATTGCTTACTTTCTTGAGATCTTTGGCTGAGCCCCCATGTGGGATTAATATAAAGTTAATTTATTTAAAATTACAATTTGAGTTCTTTATTCATCGGCTGACTAAAAAAAAGTGAAGTCTAATATTTTTTCAAAAGCAAAAGCTACTACTATCGTTGGACGAACGAATGACTACTTGATTATATTTTTTGAATTTTAGTTTTTACAGTTCTATTTTACTTCCACATATATATGTATAAGTAATAACTATGCCTCTCGATAGTCTCTATTTTTACAGGATCTTTTATAGGATCTTTGAAATCGGTATTTAAGTTTTGATAGTAAATCCGAAAAGCTTTATGAACAGGCTTAATTTCTCCTACGACTATTTCTTACTCCATTATCCTTATATCGATTTTATTGAAATTTAGCACAATATTACCCATTTATGTAGTCAATTTATGGAAACGTTTTCAATAAAATTCGTCAACAAAGTTTCCAATTGAAAACGAAAAACCATAAAAAAAAGTGACAACATTTTCTGCTCAATCTGGTTTTTGCTTCATAACTTCACTTCCCCTTCCGCCGATTTTGCTGAAATGCAATTCCAAATCTAGTTAAGGAATAATGAACTTACATTATCAATTTCATCAAAATCGGATAATGCGTTTTTCAGTTATCTTGTACACGTGTTGTGTAATAACTCGTTGGAATGATTCTGACAACGTCAACTTCGGAATTCTTTCACTTTCTCAAATATAGTCCCGATGCACTACTAAAGGGTGATTCAAACCTTACTTTTTTTCAATAGGGTTTTTTTGACAGATCACGCGTGACTGGTGTCATTCTGATTTGTCATTTTTGTTCAGTATTGTATGGCAATTCATCATGTCACTTTCGTTTTCGTCGTTTGTTTGCTGAATGGGCGCTTGAACGCATCGAAGAAAATCCGGAATTTTCAAGCCAAATTTTGTTCAGTGATGAGGCTCATTACTGGCTTAATGGCTACGTTAATAAGCAAAATTGCCGTATTTGGGATGATGAGCATCCACAAGAGTTTCAAGAGCTACCATTACATCCATTGAAAACAACAGTTTGGTATGGTTTATGGGCCGGGGGCATCATCGGTCCGTATTTCTTAAAAAATGCGGCCGGCGGCCACGTTACCGTCAATGGTGAGCGCTATCGTGCTACGATAACGGACTTTTTGGTACCTGAAATTGAAGCCCGTGGTCTCGACAATATTTGGTTTCAACAAGACGGTGCTACGAGCCATACAGCCCGTGTTACAATGGATTTATTGCAAAATCATTTCGGTGAGCAATTAATTTCACGTTTTGGCCCAGTGAATTGGCCACCAAGATCGTGCGATATCACACCTTTGGACTTTTTTCTTTGGGGCTATGTAAAGTCAAAAGTCTTTGCCGATAAACCAGTGACAATTGAAGCATTGGAAGCGAACATTACACGTGTTATTCATGAGATTCCGGTCGAAATGCTTAAGAGAGTGATCGAAAATTGGACCGCCAGACTGGCCGAGCTGAAACGTAGTGCCGGCCAACATTTGAGGGAAATTATTTTCAAACATTAATTGCCATACTATGTGCTTAAAGTTGATAATAAAGATTTGATATTTGCATTCAATTCTAAGTGTTTTATTTTTATTTAAAAAAAAAAGTAAAGAATGAATCACGCTATACATGTTGTGGGCTGGTCGTAAAGTAAAACAATTCTTTTTATTTTCACTTATTTACTTTTCTTTAAAATTCATCAACATTTTTATTTAACAGGTTTAATTCTTTAATACTTTTATAATTCTCAATTTTTCAATAATTCCTTTTAACAATAATTCTTTTTAATTCTTCAACTTTTCTTTGCAACAATAATTTTTTTAATTCTTCAACTTTTCTTTTCAACAATAATTCTTTTTACTACTTTACGTCTTAAACTTACTGAATTGAACTGTAATCGAACTGTCCCTTTTAATTATCTCGTCGAACTGTCTCTTCGAACTGTGTCTTTGAACTGTGTCTTCGAACTGCCTCTGTTAACCGTCTCGTCGAACTGTCTCGTCGAACTGTCTCTTCGACCTCTGTAATCGAACTGTGCCTTTTAACTAACTTCTATCTCTTTTTCTTTTCTTTTAAATTCGATTTATTCATTATTTATCTTTGACATGTAGTTAAATCTAATGGCAATTCGTATTTATTCTTAACTATAAACCTTAACGTCTAGGACTTAATCTAACTTAACTAAAGGATTTATTGAGTAAAATTTAATTCAATGACTTATATCTAGGATTCTGAGAAATTATCTATTTGAAAAAGTTAAAAAAATAAAAAACAAATATCAATGACATAAATAGGTTAGGGCTTCTAACCACGAAGGGAGGGACACGCTTGCAAAGGACATTGTTGTGAGATCGCAACTGCACCAGTGTTCTTGCTTTTTTATGTCACCACGGCAGCCCAATTGGTTTATGTCTGTAATTTTTGTAGTATAGTCGCATTGTTTCGTCTGTCGGTAATGATTTTAAAATAAGTTCGTTGTTGTGTGTCTTCAGTTTGTCAATGTATTTCTCAGTCAGTTTATTGATGTGTTCCCTAATCGGAGTTATTGCTGCCAGTTCATACAGAACTGTGTTATTGACCGTGTTCTCGAATTTCTCATTAATACTCCGCCTTTTGTACGTGACTTGGAGGCACATTCTCAAGCATTTACGCTCTTGAATTGCAATTTTGTTCCATTGCGTTTCAGATATAGTGTTTGCCCATGTGTGCGCCGCGTATGTGATGCTAGGCCGTATGATCTGTTTATATAACAGGAGTTTGACATGTAGGGGGCTATGGCAGTTTATGAAGGGGAAAAGGATTGCTCGAGCTGCCTTGATCCTGTTAGTAATGTAAGTCATGTGTATCGTTTTGTTTAGGTTTGCTTGGAGGTGTAGTCCTAAATATTTAACTGAGTTGACTTTTTTTATTATGTTTCCGTTAATATGTACTTCAGTAATGGAGTTTTCTTTTTTAAGTTTCCTATTGTATTTACTGTTGGGTCCCGTGAAATGTATAGTCTCACATTTGTCCGTATTTATTTTTAGTTTCCATTTAGTAAGGTAATTATGTATTGTATCTAGTTCGTTCGTCAGTGTGGTCGTTGCTTGATTGATTGACCAGGAGGAGGTAAATACAACTAAGTCGTCGGCGAAGGCTAGTGTGTTACATTTGTTAGTAGGAGTATTAGAAGTGTTGGAAAATATGGGATTGTGCGTTGTAGGGATGTCTGCAATGAAAATATTAAATAGGATCGGGGATATTAAGGCGCCTTGAGGGACTCCTGCCGGCATGGTTAGTAGGTTTGAAAGGGTGTTATTGTTAAGTACTGAAAAGTGCCTGTTTTTTAAGAAATCGGCTGTAATATGCATCAGATATGACGGAAATTTAAAGTGATTTAGTTTCCATATTAGTCCGTTTACCCAGACAGAGTCGAATGCCTTCTCGAGGTCAATCAAGGTCGCAACAGTAATTTTATGTTTAGTCATATTGTGGATTACGTTATTGTGTAAGATCGTTAGTGCGTCGAGTGTAGAGTGTCTTTTTTTGAATCCAAATTGAGTTATTGGTAAAATGTTGTTGTCTTCAATGTGGTTATTGAGTCCAGTAAGTATTATTCGCTCTAGTATTTTACTGAGGCAGCTGAGTAGGGAAATTGGGCGGTAGCTGGATGGGAGAAGAGGGTTTTTCTTTGGTTTCCTGATTGGAATAATTTTGGAGGTTTTCCATGCTGTAGGGAAGTAGCTGATATTTAGGCAGTTATTAAAGATTACGGTTAGCGTGTTCATGATTTTGCTTGGGAGCTTTTTTATCACGATGTTTGGGATCCCATCAAATCCGCATGACTGTGCTTTTTGTAGATTTAATGATGTGACCTAATTCTTTTTCGGTAATGAATATATCTCTGTGTTTTGTGCATTTGTCCGCTGGGTTGTTTATGTCGAATTTTGTTATTATGTGATGCTTGTAATTGTCTAGAATGATTTTAGATTCGTTGTTAATTTTTGTGGTATGGTCGGTAGATCCGAGGTTGATGTTTTGTCGATGATAGTTTAGAAAGTTCGTGGCTATTGCGTTGTTTATTGAGGGTGTGTCATAAGTAATTTTGTTGTCTATGCTTAGTTTGGTAATATTCATGTCACTTTTATTTGACTTCAGTTTGTTTACGTTTTTGAACAGATTATTATCTTTCCGGATGTTTACGAGTTTTGCTTTGAAATCTTTGTTTATGTTTGTCTGGATTTGGATTGCTATTTCGTCCGTAAGTTTCTTCACGTCTGACTGGATTTGGAAGTAGCAATTGTCTTTTACGAATCCTATTTTTATCAATGTTCTGTGGAGTTTACGTCTGAGCCTTTTTTTGGTTTGGAGTAGTTTCGTTAAGCGCTGATCTTTGTATGAATAATGAGTGATAAAAAGCAGATCCAGGTCAATATCTCTCAAATTTTGTTTGCTGCAGTTGAAAGAGTGATATGCGCATGCGCAAGTAATGGTTTTCCCCGATTTCAGTTTAACCGATACCACCACGCAGTCTAAGGTAGTTAAGGACGGTAGTGTCAGTTGGTGGGTTTTAATGGTGGATTTGGTGAGGATGGCCACGCCACCACCTGTATTATTCGTGCGGTCATAGTGGAAAATTCTGTAGTCGGGGAAGTTATTGTAAGGAATCTTTTTTGTTTGTAGAAATCTAGTCTCAGTAATTAGAGCAATATCTGGTTTGTATTTCGCTAGCAGAGTATTGAGTTCAGATTGCTTTGATTTTGAGTGGAGAGAATTAATATTGAGAAGGAATATTTTCATACCTAGTTTATGGGTTCAATAAATGCATGTATGGAGCTAGTTCGAACGCAAATTTGAACATTTGTTGTTTTTTTGTTTTGTCGTTGGTGTCTGATCTTAGTGTGTTAGTCAAAGCATTTATTTTATTTGACAGTTCAAACAGGTTCATGTTGAAATACTGTTTGAACTGTTGTTGAATATAGTTAAGATTATCTAGGTCAGTTACGTTTGTGTTTGAGTTTGGGAACGTTGCGGAAGGGGCCATGTGGCTTTGGGTGTTTAGGTTGTTTTTGCTTACTGTGTCGGCAAATGAGACTGTGGGTCGAACAAAGTTCGAAAACATGTGTTGATTGTAAGTTTAGTCGGGAAGCTTTGTGGATTGGTGGGAACTTGTCTGTCTTTTCTTTGTCGATATGCCTGTGCTGCGGGGCAGTCCCTGTAATTTGCTGGGTGGCCTTCCTTTCTGCAGTTGACGCAGTATGGCTCACCCGTTTCAGTACTTGTGCGTTCGCATTTACCCGGTTCGTGGGTTGCGGCGCACTTAATGCAGCGATATGGCATGTTACAATTGAGTGCAACATGATCATATCACTGACAATTCTTGCATTGCAAGGTGGTGCGAGGGTTTAGTTTTTCCCATGAGATTTTCTGATGGAGTAAAAATGTGATGTTAGTTAACGATTTTATGTCGGATGACTTATCACATTGCACATAGAAGAGTGTATTGTGTGTTTTTACCCTGGTTTTGAGAATGTCTATTTTCTCAAATTTTACTTGTAAGTTGAGAGCCGCTAATGCTTCCGCAATGTCATCTGGAGAGTAGCTTTTATCTATCCCTCGAATGACGTAGCACCAGGATCTATTTTCTTTTGGAGTAAAGGTATAGAGACTAATTTGTTTCGTTTTTAGAATACTCAATGTTTTTGTGTAATCTTCTATGTTTTTTGTTTTTATAGTGGTACAGTTTTTGTTTATTATTTTAAAAATAAAAGTTTTATCTTTCAACACCTGATTTAAAATGGCTATAGTGTTCTTGTGGTTGATATTGTAATACACAATAGGGGGTATATTTTTGGCTGACTTTGGGGCTTGGGTTTGGGTTTTGTTTGGTGGTGGTTTCTTTGGTTTCTCACCGCGAGAATCATTACTTGAGATGGATGAGATTGACGGATTTCGCCTTAGGTTGAGGTCATATATTGAGTGATTAGGGGACACATCCGTTTGAAGTATAGTAAAGTTGCCAGTGTCCATTTGGGTTGCAGATGTGCTTGGTAAGTTTAGTTTAGCCAATCTTGGATCTACTGGAGCCATGGTTTTATAATTTGCGGTTACTTTTTTTTTTAGAGTTTTTTATGTGCTTAAAAGGTGAGCACAGTCTCCTAGTAGGAGTTAGAGGACGTTTGGCTTTAGTATGAGGATTTCCATCAGAGGAGGCCAATGTACGGCCTCGCCTTCTCAACGTGGTTAGATTTGTCCTGCCTAGACCTAGGTCAAGTTCTTCCATGTAATGGACTTGTTAGTAAATTTAATTTCATAAGTTATGTGGTTAGTTTTTAGATTCCAAATATATGTATTTTAATTTCAGATGTATTACTTGCTATATTAAACTCGATAACAGTTGAATAAAGTTGAATGATGAGATGATGCTTAAAATTTCCTATTGTCAGCATACGTCCTGATGGGTGAATTTAAAGTTGCTGTATATGTGTGTTCAAAGATGAGTTTTTTTTTTTTTTTTAATTTTTATTTGGGTTGTGTTTGCGTAATATGGAGTAAAGTGCTGTTTGTTTCTTGTATTGAAGTTCTGTGTTGATGGCCTTGTTGAGTTTTGTGATGTAATGTTAATATTTCTGTGAGTTGAGTGTGTTGGTATTCCAAAACAACTAACTTCTATCTCAACACGTTGCTCGGCTTTTATAGGAACAAAATCCTTACCGGTGCAGATTGCATTTCGGATATTCAAATTTCAAAATGCTTTGCTTTGAATTTGAAACTGTTGTTTCTCCATTTTCAAATTTGATTAATCAGCATTTTTGTCTACAATATTTTCCCGTGGGGCAATTTTCATTGTACTCAGATTTCCATATTTTCGTAGACGAATTTTGTCTTAAGACTGTTCTCGAGTTTCTTTCGTTCTCAACTTTGAATTTGAAACCGTTGTTTTTCCATTTTCGAATTCGCGCTTATTAAACATTTTTGTCCACAATATTTTCCCGTGGGACAATTTTCATTGTACTCGTATTTCCATTTTTTCGTAGACGAATTTTGTCTTTAGAATGTTCTCGAGTTTCTTTGTTATCAACTTTGAATTTGAAACCGTTGTTTTTCCGAAATCGCGATTATTAAGCATTTTGTTTACAATAGTGAGAATTGTTCCAACGAAAAACCATATTTGCCTATTTAGCCTAAACTTAAATATATTTAGGGGGCGGTCGATATGACATTACATTACATTCCTTCATACCCCAACAAAAAAAAATTGTATCTGCTTTTCAACAACAAAAGAGATGGTTGTTAAAAAGCATATATAATTTTTTTTTTTTAATTAATGATTTCTAAATGTCCGTGTTTAATC
This sequence comes from Xylophagus ater, assembly GCA_963422695.1. Taxonomy (NCBI): domain Eukaryota; kingdom Metazoa; phylum Arthropoda; class Insecta; order Diptera; family Xylophagidae; genus Xylophagus; species Xylophagus ater. The sequence continues at coordinate 61,930,185 of OY730480.1, forward strand.
ATCAAATATTGTATATTATAAAACAATTTTTTTTAGTCTTACAATATAAAGTTTTGAATATATATCTTATTTTTAGTTTAAAAATCTATATATATATATTTATAGCTAAATAATACCAATATATAATTTATAACATGTATATATTTAATTTTATTTAATTAATTAATTTAATTAATTATTTAGTTTTTGAATTTGAGTACAAATTTTCAAATTCATTTTCATATTATAAAAAAATTTTGTTTTCTTGTTTTTGTTGCAATAGCGATTTTTTTATTTTGTTAATTTAATTTGTTTATTGCATTCGTTAAAGTTAAACAAAAATTCTTATCCACGGAAATAAATGTATGGTTGAATTACAATTTAGTAACTTAAATCCGAAAAAAATCCAAAAAAAATAAAAGTTGGACGAAAAATCTTAATCCTGGTATAGAAAGAAATTACAATAATTAAGATTTTTATTACGATTTCGAAATATGAGATTTAAGTGTTTAAGTGTTTAAGTTATATGAACATTTTTTAGTATTATATTGTATTTTAATATGTCTAAAAATGTTATTAACTATTAACTATTTTTGTATCGTCTGCAGAAATATTTCTTTATGTTCGGAGGTTACTCGTAAAATTTTATATGCTTATTTTTAATTATTTTGTGTATAATATGTTTTCCCTTCTTTATTATAGGGAAAGTAATAATGAAATTATGTTAAAAGTTATTTAAAAAAAAACGAATGAAAGTAAATTAGTTGCTCTATGCTGGAGCGATTTTTATATATAGGTAAAAAATTATTATTTATACAATAAATTTTTTGGTAAATATTGTTTCATCGAAGAATTTGAATCTTTTGACTATTTCTTTTGCTGTTGTAGTTCAAGTTTTGGGTAGCAAATTTTCGCTGCGGTTTTTTTGTTTCTGTTTTTCTTTTAGAATTGTTTTAATCGGAATGGTGGTATTTAGGTCGTCAACAACTTTCTTGATTTTGTAAGGTCCCATCCACACGAGTGAGAGTTTCTGTTTCTTTGCGACATTTCTTAATAGTACTTTGTCTCCTACGTGAAATCTCGTAAATTTTGAATTTTTGTCGTAGAATTCTTTTGAGTTTTTCTTGGCGGTAATTTCGGTTTTCTTTTATTTTTATAATTTCTTTTTTCCAGTGTTGCGTTTTCGTCTAGTTTCAAATGTTTTTATGAGGCGCGGCTCTACCTTGGGGGCTAATGGGGCTAGCCACACCCAACAAATCTAACGAACTACTGAAATTTTTCAGTTAAAATTTATTTAAAAAAATACAATTAGAAAATTAAAACCTAAACGAAAAGCTATGTCGTCTATATAAATAAAATTGTTTCTGTACGTTTGTACAAAATCGATAATCTCCGAAAATTCTTGACCAATTGACTTGAAATTTTTATAGGACATTCCTTAGGTACATGAGCAGGTTCTTACATAATTTCTATTTACCTATGTTACACCTGTAATTAGTAAAAAAACGTTAAAAAAAATCAATCGCTAACATATAGCCACAAGCAGGTTAAAACCATGAATTTCGAGAGAGAATATACCAATAAATACCTACATCATATATACACAAGATAATGACTATTTATGCATATTAATATTAATGTTAATGACATCATCCCCACACAAAATAATATTGGATCAACCAGTTCATATTGTGATTTCAGCGAGTAAACAGCTGTTTTTCTTCGAGGCCTTTTTTTCAGTGCAAATAAAAAAAAACTTAATATTTGTAAAAAAGCTTACGTTTTGATTTATTCAGTGCAAATAAAAAAAAAACTCAATATTTGTGACAAAGTTATAGTTTCTTCAGTGGAAATAAAAAAAAACTCTGATTTTTGTGAACGTGATTTTGTGTTTTCATTTCATTACCATTGTTGGGAAAAGAAATTTTTTGTTTGTTTAACGCTTTTTCTTAAATTTTGTTGGCATTGTTGATTTCAAAATTCCTTTCATTGTCATCGTTGGAAACTTGGCGCTCAAAGAATTTTCTTTGACAGCGAAAACGCTGGTAAGCTCTTATGACCTGAGAAATCATAAGACTCAGTGGCCCCAACACTTTTCATTTCTTTTCTTTGCCTTTGATAGCGTTGTTGGAAAATAACATTTTTTCTTCGTTTTTCCTAGCATCGTTGGAAAACATTTTTTCTTCGTTTTTCGTAGCATCGTTGGGAAATTATGTTTTCTCTTCGTTTTTTCGTAGCATCGTCGAAAAAGAAATTTTTTGTTCGTTTAACGCTTTTTCTTAAATTTTGTTGGCATTCTTGATTTCAAAATTCCTTTCATTGTCATCGTTGGAAACTTGGCGCTCAAAGAATTTTTTTTGACAGTGACAACGCTGGTAAGCTCTAATGACCTGAGAAATCATAAGACTCAGTGGCCCTAACACTTCATTTCCTTTCTTTGCCTTTGATAGCGTCGTTGAAAGACAACGATTTTTCTTCGTTTTTCATAGCATTATTGGAATCAGTGCTATCGATCTGCTTTAGTTCATTTAAACAAGAAGTAAATTGGATAAAATGTTTTCTTTTTTTTTTTTGTTAATAAAGAAAATAAAAGAATTACGAAAAAAAGGAAAAGTATGGAAAGAGGACACGAATGATATTCTATTTGTATATTTTGTTTTTCTTTCTTTTTATTATTAATAACAATTATTATTATAAAATATTATTCGAATTTCGAAATTCGAAATTAATTGCTAACATATAGTAACTTAAAATCGGCCTATAGCCGATTTTTTGATGCCCTATGGTAGAAATGGGGCAGAAAAACAGTCAAATCTAAAGGTATTTCAAGGTTTTTTCTTTATAATTTTGTTTCCTCTTCTCAAAATTTTCTCTTATTCGCAGGTAACCTAGGTCCTAATAGGATAAATCCAATCCGCAAATTTTATTTAAATCAGTATGTTAGTTTTTAAAGTACATCAAAAAAACTTTATGGACAAACTTACTTTCTCTTAGGATTATTTCCTTCTCCACTATTCTTAGACCGATTTTGCTGAAATTTAGCATGGTATTTGACCAATATAATTAATTTAAACAAAATTGATTTACAACTTTTCCAGTCAAATCCGAAAAACCATATAAAAAAAACGACAAAACTTTCTGGTTACCCTGGTTTTTGCTTAATAACTTCCCTCCCCTTCGGTCGATTTTGCTGAAATGCAATACCAAATGCAGTTAAGGAATAACCAACTTACATTCTAAATTTCAACAAAATCGGATGACGCGTTTTTGAGTTATCTTGTCCACAGACGGACGGACGGACGGACGGACGGACATGCATAAATCGATATAACTTTTGATTCCCTGCACAACCATACCCTTGAAATTTTTCTGCGATGATTATTTCTATGCGTTACACACTTAGTGGCAAAACTAATATACCCTCTGGTAGTACCTACCATAGGGCATAATAATGCCTCGCAGAAGATTAAACTTAAGTTGTCATACTAGCGGAGCGGAAGCAGTTCGACGAGTAATTGTAAATCAAACTGAGGAAAAACAGGCATCAGCGAACCCGAAACAGACAAAGATTGGCTCAAGTACGTGCCGAGGAAGCAGCAGAGCGACGTGCAGCCAGAATTGAGGATGAACGATTGCGAGCACGGCAATTGCGTTTTGCAGCTTCGTTCTCAACAGAATGAGCGCAACAGGCTTAGAGTCGCTGAAAGAGGTCAACCAGAAACTGCAGATCAACGTCAAACAAGACTCCGTGCACAGCAATCACGCGATTACAATCGCCTTGCATTCCGGTACTACCCAGGTGATGATTATAATTTGAGCCCGCATGTTTTAATCGGCACTATGACTGAAGTGTGTCCGCATTGCAAAGCTCTGAAATTTGATGGAGAAATGAAAGGAATGTGTTGCGCCACCGGAAGTAGATAACCGGTGGGTTGTTCCATATTCGCCTTTGCTATCAAAAACATACAAAGCGCACATAAACGTGGAATACTGTAACTCCGTTAAATCGATCAAATATATTTGTAAGTACATGAACAAAAGCAGCGACATGGCAGTTTTTGGCGTGCAACCAGAAAGTAGTGATAGGAATGCGGTCATACATATCGATGAAATAGCACAGTATCTCACTGGAAAATACATAAGCAGCAATGAAGCCGTATGGCGAATTCTTTCATTTCCAATACATGAACGAAAATCAACTGTTGTTCACTTAGCAGTACACCTAGAAAATGGCCAACGCGTTTATTTCACAGCTGCAAATGTGCAACAAATAGCCTTGAATCCACCGTCTTCAACGTTAACTGCTTTCTTCACGTTATGTCAAAATGACGCGTTTGCGAAAACACTGGTGTATTCGGAAGTACCTACGTATTACACATGGAATGCGAGTAGAAAATCATTTGAACGACGCAAATGAGAAGAGTGAGTCGACGGACAACCTGGCATATTCAAAGAAACTACGATAGGCAGACTGTACACCGTGCATCCCAATCAAGGTGAATGCTTCTTTCTTCGCATGATGTTGATAAATGTGCCCGGCCACCAAGTAAGAATTGTCAACGGTGTTACACATGCCACTTTCCGCAGTGCATGTCAAGCTCTGAATTTATTGGAGAACGACCGACACTGGGATGTATGCATTAATGACGCGTGCAACACATCACATCCAAATCAAATTCGCGCATTGTTTGCAATTATATTGACCGTCTGCTGTCCTTCATCTCCAACAGAGTTGTGGCAGAAATATAAATCGCACATGGCTGAAGATATTTTCCGTCGAAAACGCATGGAAAATTCAAATATGAACATTAATTTCACAGCAGAAATCTACAACGAAGTGTTGATAATGATTGAACATATTTGTTTAGAAATCGCGAACAAAGTTCTCAATCAATTGGGAATGCCATCACCGAATCGATCTGCTGCTGCTTTGTTTGATGTAGAATTGAGTCGTGAACAAAATTACAACACGGGTGATCTTTTGTCCTATGTGCAATCAAATATTCCTAAGTTAACGTTTGAGCAAAAGGGCATTTACGATCAAATAATGTAAACTGTCAATAACGGAGTTGGAGAAATATTCTTTTTAGATGCGCCAGGAGGAACTGGTAAAACGTTCCTAATTAGTTTGATTCTGGCCACAATTCGATCCCAAAACGACATAGCCTTAGCTCTTGCATCGTCCGGAATAGCTGCGACATTGCTACCAGGTGGAAGAACGACTCATTCCGCTTTGAAATTGCCATTAAACATTCAATTCATTGAAAATCCCACATGCAACATTTCCAAAGCATCCGGCATGGGAAAAGTATTGCAGAAATGCAAACTTATTATTTGTGATGAATGCACAATGGCGCACAAAAAATCGCTCGAGGCCCTTGATCGATCATTGCAAGACTTACATGGAAATATCAGACCATTGGGGAACTCATTAATATTGCTTGCAGGAGATTTCAGGCAAACATTACCTGTAATTCCTCGATCGACACCAGCGGACGAAATAAATGCTTGCCTGAAATACTCTACTTTGTGGCGACGCGTAAAGGCGTTAAAATTAACTACAAATATGCGACTACAGCTGCAAAACGATCGGTCAGCAGAGATATTCTCACATCAATTGCTGGAAATTGGGAACGGAAAGGTGCCGGTTGATCCGACGTCAGGACGAATTTCATTGCCTCATAACTTCTGCAATTTAGTGACGTCAAAAGAAGAATTGGTTGAAAAAGTATTTCCCAATATTCAAACCAATTATAAGAATCACGATTGGCTGAGTGAACGAGCTATTCTTGCGGCCAAGAACAAAGACGTCTACGAACTTAACAATATTATTCAGTCTAACATTCAAAGCGAGGTTGTCACATACAAGTCCGTCGACACTTTTGTAGAAGCAGATGAAGCGGTAAATTATCCAACAGAATTTTGAATTCACTCGATTTGCCAGGGATGCCACCGCACGTACTGCAATTGAAAGTCGATGTGCCAATTATCATGTTGCGAAATATCAACCATCCAAAGCTTTGCAACGGCACGCGGCTTGCAGTAGAAAAATTAATGAGCAACAATCTCGACAGGACCTTTTAAAGGCGAAGATGCCCTCATTCCTCGCATTCCTATGATTCCAATGGATATGCCATTTCAATTTAAGAGATTGCAATTCCCGATTCGATTGGTGCTTGCAATCACCATCAACTAAGCTCAGGGCCAATCTTTAGAATTGTGCGGTTTAGATCTAGATACGGATTGCTTCTCACATGGAGTATATAAGTTGCATGTTCTAAAGTCGGAAAACCAGAAAATCTCTATATCTGCACAGAAAATGTTGTATACCCATAAGCATTGTGAAATTAAATATACGAGAAACGTGCACTTTTTCTTTCCTTTCTTTTCCATTTAACCAGACTGAGCCACAGCAACGCGTGGCCGGGTACAGCTAGTTATATATATTATATCAATTTAAATACAAAAATTATTTAAGTAAAAACCTTTCTTTTACTTTCTTATTTAAAAGATACCGACACTAAAATCTCGTAAATCTAGCGTAAACAAAAACTGCAAAACACCATTAAAAAAGAACTCATGAGCTTGAACAGAAGAAAAAATCATATGAGAAAGGGCTAGAAGAAAGTTAGTCCCAATCCAACAACAAAATCATTATACACTACACAGTTTCTTTTTTCTTGTTCTCTTTTTTGTCTATTAAAATTTTATACATTTTGGGCTAATTTAAATTAGCCCCAAAGAGATGATTAGTGGAAGTATTGTTTGCGTAAGAAAGTATGCAATACAAATTTTTGTAATTTTAATGAATATGTGGTGTAACGTAACTTTAAAATTTCAAAATATTTATTGTTAGTAGGCTTACCCGATATTCAAAAAATAACTTTTTAATTGTAGTAGGCGATAGTAATGGTAAAAAAACTTTCGAGAAAAGAAAATATCAAAAACATCGCTTTTGATTTTCAAAATTAAATAATAAGAGTTTTTGTGCTATTTTCCTACATTGGTGACCCCAGACTATTAAAAAAACCGCAGTCATTATTAAATTCAATTTGAATTAAATTCAAGTAATTTTCTTTCCTAAAAAAGGAAAAATCACTAATTTTTTTGATTGTCGTGCGGTAAAATTTTTGTTCGCGCGGTATATTCACGAATTCATTTCGAGATCTTTTTCATTTTCTCCCTATAACATCGCATTTATATGTTATATAACATAATTGTCCGGAATAAAACAAAAAAACTAAATTTCATGGTGTTGTGTACATCTGACGATTTCATGTCATTACATCATTAGTGTGTTCTATTTTAATTTTAATTTGAAATTGGAATTCATAAAATATTTCTTTTGAAAAAATAAAGAGTGTTAAACGATCCGCGTTGGTGACAAAAAGTTTCCGCGAAAAGAATTGAAAACTGAAACTATTTAAAATCAATTCAGTGCACTTTAGTTTTCCGATTTAACATGACAGAACCGGCGCCTGAAACAAGTATTATGAGGGTTTCAGCAAAAATTCCTCCTTTCTGGGAGGCACAGCCTGAATTATGGTTCGCGCAGGTAGAAGCCCAATTTGTAACGGCTGGAATAACAGCAGATTACACCAAGTTCTCACACGTCATCGGTAACATGGATGGAAAATTTTTAAGCAAGGTTAGTGACATTGTAATTAATCCACCGACATCTGATAAATATCAAACACTAAAAACAAGTCTACTAGCAGCATTTGCAGAATCAGATCAGAAAAAATCGCATAAATTATTGTCCGAGGTAGAATTGGGCGATAGAAAACCGTCAGGATTGCTAAACGAAATGAAAAAACTGGCAGGGGACAAAGTTAATAATGAATTTATGCGTACATTGTGGTCAAGATGTCTTCCGAACAATGTAAGCGCGATTTTATCCACAAGCGACGCTGATTTGGATGGGCTAGCAAAAATGGCTGACAAAATAATGGAAGTTGGCGATTTTCGTGGCAATATTGCAACTATTTCTTCGGCATCTTCTGCAACTAACGCTACAGATGAAAGGATGAGTAGACTCGAGAAAAAAATTGATGAGTTATCTAAACATATTCGCAACATTTCCACAAAACGTTCCAGATCCCGTTCTAAAACACCAGCAAAAAAAGCAGGTGAACTAGAATCTAAACCTTACTGCTGGTATCATTTCAAATATGCTGACAAGGCTCAGAAGTGCGTTCCGCCGTGCACTTTCTCTAATACAAAAAACTAAATTTGCAGTTTCATAAGGACGATGAAACTGCCAACATCAACCGTCTTTGTGTAGCTGATATAAAATCGTCCAACAAATATTTAATTGACACCGGAGCAGACATTTCTGTACTTCCAGCGTACCTTTTTAATGCTAAAAATCCATTGGAGAAATATTTATCTGCAGCAAATGGCACGCGCATCAAGACTTTTGGGGAACGACGTATGAAACTCGATTTTGGTCTTCGTCGTGACTTCGAATGGACGTTCATCATTGCAGATGTTAAAGTTCCGATTTTGGGTGTTGACTTCTTGAATCATTATGATCTTCTAGTGGACGTAAAAAATAAAAAACTTATTGACAGAAAAACCAAATTTGTGCTCAATGTCGCAGTTGCTTCTATTTCACAACAATCACCTAAAATTTTCACTGTTACGAATATTTTCATGAAGCTGCTTGCTGAGTTTCCTGACCTAACATCCGTGAATAAGGTTCCGCCTACAGTTAACGATTCCAATATTTTCCATCACATTGAAACTAATGGATCACCGGTTTACGCTAAAGCTCGTCGTTTGACACCAGAAAGATTAAAAGCTGCTCAAGAAGAATTTAGATATTTGATTAAAATGGGTATTTGTCAACCATCAAAATCACCATGGGCTAGTCCACTACATCTTGTTAAAAAGGCTAACGGGTTGTATCGACCTTGTGGTGATTTCAGAGCATTAAATGCTAAAACTGTTCCGGATAGGTATCCAATTCCATTTATTCAAGATTTTACTCATGTTCTTGTGGGGAAAATCATTTTCTCCAAAATTGATCTTGAAAAAGCATTTCATCAGATTCCGGTAAATCCAGCTGACATACCAAAAACCGCTATAATTACACCATTTGGTCTATTCGAGTTTAAATTCATGACATTTGGACTAAGAAATGCGTCACAGACATTTCAGAGGTTCATGCAGATGGCACTGGCTGGTTTAGATTTCGTTTTTGTGTACGTCGATGATATTATAATTGCATCACTGAATCTAGAAGAACACTTATGTCATTTAAAAATAGTGTTTCAACGTCTTCGTAAATTTGGCTTAAAAATTAACTTGGCTAAATGCGTATTTGGAAAACAGGAATTAAGATTTCTTGGTCATCTCGTTACATCGAGAGGCATTGAACCACTTCCTGAACGAGTCAAAGCTGTTCAAGACTTTCCATTACCAATACTTGCAAAAGAGCTTAAACGTTTTTTGGCTGCTATCAACTTTTATCGCTGTTTTATACCACATGCTGTAGATAATCAAATGATTCTCCAAGCTCTGGTTCCTGGTAACAAAAAAAATGATACAACGAAGATTATCTGGGATGATGAATCGATTGCTGCATTTGATCGTTGCAAGGCAGATCTAGTGAATGCTTCATTATTGGCTCATCCGAAACCTGATGCACCATTATCGCTTAGTGTCGATGCTTCTGATGTTGCGATTGGTGCTGTTGTTCATCAACTTGTTGAAGATTCACCTGAACCTTTGGGTTTCTTCTCGAAAAAGTTAATGGTAGCTGAGACGAAATATAGTGTTTATGACCGAGAACTGTTGGCTATGTACAGGGGTGTGAGGCATTTTCGTCATATGTTAGATGGAAGACAATTTCACATAAACACGGACCATAAACCTTTAATTTATGCATTGAAAAAAAAGAATAATACTTCATCACCTCGTCAAGAGCGTCATTTGGACCTCGTTGGACAGTTTACAACAGATATCAGGCATATTTCCGGTGATAGCAACGTCGTTGCAGATTTCTTATCCAGAATTTGTCAGATGGATGGCAATTTTATTATTGATTACGCAATCATCGCAAACGAGCAAAAGAATGATCCAGAACTTCGTCAATTATTGGAAAGCGAAGCAAATAATTCTTTGAAACTTAGACCAATTACTTTTTCCGATTCCAAGTCAGAAGTGTATTGCGATATTTCAACTGGCATAGCTCGACCTTACATTCCAAAAAAGTTTCGTGAGGCTGTCATTCAAAAACTTCATAGTCTTGCGCACCCAGGTATCAAAGCTTCGACCAAATTAATTTCGCACCGTTTTATTTGGCCCTGTATCAACAAAGATTGTGCCAAAGTCGTTCGTCGTTGTATTCCATGTCAACGTTCGAAAGTCCACAAGCACAATAAATCGCAAGTTTCAACTTATATTTTACCTGATCGTCGATTCGAACACATCAATTTGGACATAGTTGGTCCATTACCAGTATCAAATGGTCATCGTTACGTTCTTACATGTGTTGATCGTTACACAAGATGGCCTGAAGCCTTGCCATTGACTGATATTACGGCCGAACAAGTCGCATCAACACTTGTCTCGGGTTGGATTTCGCGGTTTGGAGTGCCTCTTCGTATCACGACTGATCAAGGAAAGCAATTCGAATCGACACTTTTCAATGAATTATCAAAAGTACTTGGTATAAAACATCTCAGAACAACTGCTTACCATCCGCAAGCAAATGGAATGATTGAGAGATGGCATCGTACTTTTAAAGCTGCCATCATGAGCTATAGTACCAGAAATTGGTACAACATTTTACCAACTATTCTTCTAGGCTTAAGGTCGACTTATAAAGAAGACTTGAAGTCTTCTCCAGCGGAGATGGTTTATGGCACTACCATTTCCTTGCCTGGTCAATTCTTTGTCCAAAATGACAAGCAAGTCATTCAATCAGATTTTGTTAAGGCACTAAAAGAGCATATGTCATTGTTGCGTCCAGTTCCAGCAGCAAATCATGCTAAACATAAGATTTTCATTGATCCAGAGTTAAAGACTTGTTCACATGCATTCGTCAGAAACGATTCAGTACGTTTATCTTTAGTTCCACCATTTGATGGGCCATTCGAAATTGTCCGTCGGGACGAGAAGTGCTTCGACCTAATCATTAAGGGCAGAACAGTTACCATCACGATTGATCGTTTGAAAGCGGCACACACTACTGAGGATCCTTCTAACCCATTAGAGGAGGTACCGGTGGCAGTTCCTGCATCAATTCCTGTATCAATTCCAGAATCGAAGACTACGGATCCCTTCGGACTGGAGGATATGCCCGTAGCATCATCACCTAAGAAGATATTGAAGAAAGATGATTCGACTCCAAAGTTTACCAGATCCGGAAGAAGAGTTCGTTTCCCCGATCGATACAAACAATTAATTACATCGTAATTTAAATTTAAAATTGTTCAAATTTTCTTTCTAAATTAACATTACTTCAATTTTCATTAGCTTTAAATTATAATTTGACTTTTATAATTATTAAGTTTTGCTTAACTTTTGGAAGTACTATATATAACATTATAATTCAATTAAATTCATTTTTATATTTTTGGAAGGAATTAATCGAATTTTTCCATAATTATTCAATTTTAATTTTTTCTTTTTATCGCTCATTGCTCTCACTAAAGGGGGAGTGATGTGGTGTAACGTAACTTTAAAATTTCAAAATATTTATTGTTAGTAGGCTTACCCGATATTCAAAAAATAACTTTTTAATTGTAGTAGGCGATAGTAATGGTAAAAAAACTTTCGAGAAAAGAAAATATCAAAAACATCGTTTTTGATTTTCAAAATTAAATAATAAGAGTTTTTGTGCTATTTTCCTACAAATATCTCCATATTTATGTATACCTCTGTTTGTTCTCTCTGTTTGGGAATATACTCCCAATTTTTACACAGGTGATATGATAACATTTCAAAGCCATTATCAAAACAGCCGAGATTTTGCCATTTTTGAATGAAATTGATAATTTTTTTTTAAATTTTTCAATACTTTAGATAAAAAAATCGTAATTTATTTTGATACCTTTTCATATAGAATTAAGATTTTGAAATTTTCAATTATTTATTAAAATTTCAGGTGAAGTATTTTCAATTATTTACTAAAATTAATTCGAAGCTCAATAATTAATTAATTGTTTTTATTCCTATGAATATCAAAATGTGAGTTTATTATTCCTCGACTTGGCATTGCATTTCAATAAAAATGGCAGTAAAATCCATAGAGGATTGTGGAGAAAGATATAATCGTAGGAAAATAAGTGTTCATGAAGGTTTTTGTTGTACCATTAAAACGAATGTACCGATTAAAATAAAATTTGCAGAATAAATTTATGTCGTCGGGGGGCCAGCCAGGTAATTTAGAGTAAATTTGAAAAAGTTATGCAGAAAAATTTTGAAATATTATTATAAGTTTTTTGGCTATTTATCCCTTATAGTGTAACACATCGGCATAATCATCGTAGAAAGGTTTCAAGGGTATGGTTGTGTAGAGAATCAAAAGTTATATCGATTTATGCATGTCCGTCCTCCAGTCCCTGTACAAGATAACTCAAAAATGCGTTATCCGGTTTCTTTGAAATTTAGAATGCTATTTAGTTAATCCTTAACTGGATTTGGTATTTCATTTCAGAAAAATTGACCAAGGGGAAAGGAAGTTATTAAGGCAAAATCAGGGTAATCAGAAAGTTTTGTCGTTTTTTTATATGGTTTTTCGGATTTAATTTGAAAATTTGCGAAGCAATTTTGTTTATATTAATTATATTGGTTAACTACATAAATGGACGATACCATGTTAAATTTCAGTTAACTCGGTCCAAGGATAGTAAAGAAAGAAATAATCTATAGGAGAAAATTGGCCTTTTCATACAGTTATTTTGATCTACTTTAAAAACTGATACACGGATTTGCACAAAATTTGCAGATTAGATGCATGCTATTAGGGTCTAGGTAACATGAAAAGAGGAAACAAAGTTATGAGGATAAAACCTTGAAATATTGTTAGTTTTGACAGCCTTTCTGTTCCATTTCTGCCATAGGGCTATAGGTCGATTTTCAGTTACTATTTATATGTGTTTTAGTCGCATTTTGATTACCTGATTTTAAGTTGCTATGAGTGGGATAGTGTTTTCGATAATGTTATGTCGGCTTCATACTTTCGTTGAAAAATATTTCTTGAACATTTCGTGTTCCTAGACAAATATTTTATTAGAATATGGAATGACCTTTTTTTAGGCGAATATTGAATTAGCCCCACCTCCGCAGATATTCAAGAGCCGCCACTGGTTTTTACCCATTAGATTCTGGTTTATACTAAATAAATATTTTATGGCTTCCTCGGAAGATTCTTCGATTTTTTGTCTTCAATTTAAATTGTTATATTGATCTAGGGGGTGTGGTAAAGGTAAATGGTTTAATTCTCTTGTTTGTTGATTGCGTATTGGGGATACAAATGGCAATTATCCCGTCAATAGGCCTGATCAGACAACCTCCAAGATAAACTCCCTCACTTATTTCTTTCGACAAGCAAGTTTATCCTGTTTGAATGCCACTTTTATCCGTACCCATCTTCTTGAGCGCGCTGGAATATAAATTTCTCTCTGAGTCTTCACTTTATACTCCGAATCATTCAAGTTTGATTTTGGGTGCAGCAGTGTCACTTACAATTTTAGCTTCAGGTACAGATGTTTCAACCTGTGCCTGTGCAACATCTACTTGTATATGGTCTTCATGGGGTTTTTGGATACACTGTTAAAAAATAATATTCCGAAATTCATCAAGTTTTACTTCGGGGAAAACTAATCGTTTATTTGGGCCCTCAAAAATGCAATTTTGAGACAAGAAATCAAAATCTATTATGCCATTTCCGAGAATTGGGGTGGCTTTTTCCACCACATGGATTTTGCAGTTTTGTGATACCGGAGGTGGAAATTGTGTTAAACATGTACCTAAAGTTTGTCCTGTGCCGAATGCCGTTTGTATTTCGGTTTTTTCCTCTTTATTAATATTTATGTTTTCTTTTAATGATGATTGCTTGCTCATATGCTTATGTTTGACCAATAATAATTCGGCCGGACAGTTTGATACTATTGACAATGGTACTTTGATTATACATTTATTTCGATTGGAAGGGGGAGTTTCGGGCTGACATCTTGTCGCAATTGTTTTGGGTCTAGAGTGACAGCCCTGCTTTAGCTTTCCGATGGATTAGTGGTGCATGGATTATTTTGCTCCCATTGTTTCTTAGCGAAACACATTGCCATCGAGTGCCCAGGTTGCAGGCAAAAATTACACGTACTTGGCGTTTCATTCGAATTGCTATTTTCGATATTTTTATTTGATATCATGTTTATTTGATGGGTAGTATTAGATTGTGGGTGAAAATTGCACGTGTTGTTGTTATGTCCATAAACTCGCCATTGGTTGCAATAGAGTGTGTTCATACGAGTTCTACAATCGGCGTAAACGGACCTAATCTATTGCAGAAACCGCATTGCGTTCTTTGGTTTGGAGGGGGATTATTGTTATATTTATTAGAGTTCCTATTATTAAAATTTTGGGTAGTATTGTTATTATTACCATACTGAGTACCGCTATTATTGTTGTTTTCCCTATTTCTTCTATTATAATTATATTGTAATTATTACTGTAATTGTTGTTAGTGTGGTTGTCGTTGTTATAGTTGTTGTTCCTATTATTTATGTAAAAATTGTTGTTATTTCGATTCCTACTGTTGTTAAAATTATTGTTGTTATTGTAACTGGGGTTACTATTTTGATTGATGTAGTTGTTATTATTATTTCGGTTATTGTTATTTCTATTGTTATTGGTGTAGTTGCTTTGGAGGGTTACTCCGGCTGAAAAATTTAACTGTTGCTTTGGTTGTAAGTGTGGTATGAATGTGTTAGGAGTTGCTAAACTGAATTGTGTCTCCGCCTGCTCGAGGAATTCAGCTTTAGAGACCAATGCATTAGAGAGCTGCTAGTCCTCATGAAGGAAAAATAACCGATGATTTGGATTTTACATACCCGCTTTAAACGCGAACATAGCGGTTTCCTCTAAATCTTTTGTTACCGATTCATATCCCTGTGGATGTCTTTGGATTGCGTTATTTATACATTCTTTTAACAGGGTTTTCATTCGCCCTTACCTTCAAACGGTTGTTTTGGTAGTGTACTGGATTCTGATTAGGTGTACTGCCGTCCACTTCGAAGATGTCCTGGTTTGACGTTCGCTGGTGGTTCGGTTGTTGGTCTAAAAGTATTTTGTTCAGGACTGGTGTCGTTAATCGAAACGCCGTCTAGTTGTTGGAAGGTGCGGTTAAGGATGTCTCTTATGATGTCGGAAGCAGATGTTGTTTGATTCATTCGTTGACTTATCACACGGTTTTTATGTAGATTCGATGGATCCAAGTTTTTCAAGCTATAAAAAAAAATTTTTTATTGTATTGTATTGTATTGTATTGTATTGTATTGTATTGTATTGTATTGTATTGGCTGCGCCAATTATGTTGTGTAATAACTCGTTGGAATGATTCTGACAACGTTAACTTCGGAATTCTTTCACTTTCTCAAATATAGTCTCACTAGACTCACTAGACTCACTACTAAATGTTGTGGGCTGGTCGTAAAGTAAAACACTTCTTTTTATTTTCACTTATTTACTTTTCTTTAAAATTCGTTAACACAGGTTTAATTCTTTAATACTTTTATAATTCTCAATTTTTCAATAATTCTTTTCAACAATAATTTTTTTAATTCTTCAACTTTTCTTTTCAACAATAATTCTTTTTACTACTTAACGTCTTAAACTTACTTAATTGAACTGTCTAATCGAACTGTGCCTTTTAACTATCTCGTCGAACCGTCTCTTCGACCTCTGTAATCGAACTGTGCGTTTTAACTAAGTGTACGGCCACATAGGTTCTTCGCTTTCTACGCGGAGTGTAAAAAATATTAACACGGTGAGAGGAACGAAAACGGTGAGGTAAAAGTGTCCACATCAGATATCGCTCTTGTCGTTGAACATATTTGCATTTTCTCTAGTTTGTCAGATAATTCACAAATACAAATACAAATCTTCTTCACAATTGAAAAAAGAAATCATGGCCTTCTTTTTCGAAAGAGGCGAAGAATTGAATTTCAATTCTTCTCTTTTTTCCATCGTATCCTGCTTCCCACGAACTCGGCCATATATGGCCACTTCTATTTAATTACAAGCGTATATTTATCCTTGCACTCATCTTCGAAAGCGCGCGCAGAAAGCGTAGAGCCTATGTGGCCGCACACTAACTTTTCTATCTCACCACGTTGCTCGGCTTTTATAGGAACAAAATCCTTACCGGTGCAGAATGCATTCCGGATATTCAAATTTCAAAATGCTTTGCTTTGAATTTGAAACTGTTGTTTCTTCATTTTCAAATTTGATTAATCAGCATTTTTGTCCACAATATTTTCCCGTGGGAAAATTGTTATTGTACTCAGATTTCCATATTTTCGTAGACGAATTTTGTCTTAGGAATGTCCTCGAGTTTCTTTATTATCAACTTTGAATTTGAAACCGTTGTTTTTCCAAAATCGCGATTATTAAGCATTTTGTCTACAATATTTTCCCGCGGGAATTGTTCCAACGAAAAACCATATTTGCCTATTTATCTTAATCTTAATTATATTTAGGGGGCGATCGGTATGACATTACATTACACGCGGACGGACGCACAGACGGATACGCATAGATCGATATAACTTTTGATTCTCTACACATCTTGTTTCATACTATTGTATGAATATTCAAACACTTTTTAATTGTTTCTGTCATTCCTTTATTAATTCACAATTACGACTCCCTGTCCAGTCGTCAATATCTCCTAACATCTGATCCTAACTGTTCATTTATAATACTGAATTGCATTACTGTAATTACAGTCAGAGGCATCTGAACAGCCCACATAATATGATATGTCTCATCTCCCAATTCAAAGATATTATTAATATACATACAATATTTCATTAACTTATTCTAAGTTATATCTTACATTTCATTCGTTTATCTAACTATTTTCCTAACTACATTAGGAAAGAGTGTGCTCATTTCTTCTTCTTATGGTGAGAGAATTCCTTCGTAGGACTTCTCCGTTATCTTCAAGTTGGATCCAGTAAGACCTAGTAGTGGAGAGTTTCTGTACAATAGTCGCCTTGGTCCAATTAGACCCATTCCTATACCATATTTTTGACCTACATGAAAAATTTCTTTTTCTTTTGTCGACCTGTCGTAATACTCTCTTCATTTTCATACTTTTATATTAAAAATTGTTAACTAAGTTGAGTTTATTGAACGGTTGGTAAACTGACATTTTCCCGGATATGCAACTTCGGGTTTTTCTACTCATTATTAATTCATTTGGACTTAACCCTATCTCCTTTATCGGAATATTCCTAAATTCTAACAACATTTCCTATAATTCATTTCCACTTTCTTTCGATTTTTCAATAAGTTTTTTGGCAATTTGTACCATCCGTTCAGCCATTCCATTTTATTGTGGATATTTTGGGCTTGAAGTCAATAGTGTTATGCTATATTTTTTCCAAAACTCTTTAAATTCATATGAGTTCAACGGCATGTTGTCAGCTACCAGTTCTCGAGGTATTCCATGTATGGAGAAAATTGGTTTCAATACTTTGGTTATTGCTTTCGCTGTTTTGTTTTTTAATGGGCATATCTCAATGTATTTTGAGAAATAATCTACAACTATCAAATAATTATTGCCATTTACTTCAAATATGTCAGATAAATCCTCTATTTCCCTCTGCGTTTCTCCAGATACATTAGGGCATAATAACTTACCAGGTAAATATTTTAATTCTAAATTGTATTTCCATAATCTCATTTTCATCCTGTGTAGTCTGGCAGATGGTATTTTATTTATATCTTTTTTCATAATCCCTAAGAGTGGTTTATGGTCAGTTATGACTTTTTTTGTTCTACCATAAATCCAGTTATGGAATTTAGAACAAGCAGAACATATGGCTATAAAAGCCCTTTCTCTACCTGAGCATAATTTTCTTCTGCTTCATTTAAACTTCTCGAAGCAAGACTAATTGGTGATCCGTGTTGCATTATGGAACATCCTAACCTATTTTTACTAGCATCGGCTTGGATAGTGATCTTCTTATTTCCATCAAAAATTTTTAATTTAGGTGCATCCATTATTTTTTTTTTTAGAATATTGACGCAATTTGTGTGTGCTGGTAACCATTTTTTAATAACTCACGAATTGTCTTTGATATATTCGATAATTTTGGTATAACTACCCCATGTAATTTATCATTCCCAGAAGTTTTTGCAGCTCCTTTTATTCCTTGGATCTCTCACTTTTTTAATTGCATTTACCCTTTCGCTGGCAAAGCTTATTCCTTTTGCAAAAATAATGTGGCCTAAAAATTTAATTTCCTCTTGTTTATATTGCATTTTTTCTTTATTGAATCTTATATTGAGTGTTTCAACTCTTTTCATTACCTTTTTTAATATTTTGTCATATTCTTCTTCAGTTTTACCTGCAATTAATATATCGTCTATGTAAATGCTTACTACTTCTATGTCGCCAAAATTCTTTTCATTTTCTTTCTGAAACACTTCTGGTGCTATTTTGATGTCAAATGGCAACCTTGAGAATCTGTAATAGCCCATGGTTGTGGTAAAAGTGCACAACTTACTTGACTTCTCATCAAGTCTTATTTGCCAATAACCTTCTTTGAGATCCAATACGGTGAAAAACTTTTTATTTGCTAGCTTTCCAGCAATTTCCTCAAATGTTGGTATTATTGTATATATGTTAGTTTTCACTCTTTAATGTTTCATTTAGATCTTTCGGGTCTAAACAAATTCGTAATTTTTAGTTTGTTTTCTCTACTATGACCATATTCGAAACCCAATAAATTTTTTTAATTATCCCATTTTTTACTAACCTTTTTAATTCTTCTTTTATTTTTTCTGGAATTCTTCTCGTTTATCTAGAAAACAACCTAGTCCTTCAAATAAATGGGTATACTTGGTAATCACATTGTTTTTCTCATTCGTCGCTATTACTGAAACTAATCTTTTAATGAAATTTAAATTTGTACAACTCTTAAGGCCTAAAATTTGTATTGCTCTAGTTTTAACTATAATAAATGATTGCGTTATAATTATGTTGTTATAATAGCAACAAATTCTACTTTTTCCTAGCACTTCTAGCGACATTCCCCCATAAGCTTCTAATTTTACATTAGTTTTCTGTAACGAACTATTCGCAATTTTCCTAATATTCAGGAATTACGTTTACTTAGGCACTTGTATCCAACTTGAAGTTTATCATTGTATTTTCAACTCTTACTTTTGCAAACTACAATTTATTATCAATGTAGCATTTGACCGATTTATCAAAAATGCTATCAATATACAAATTTTCATTGGACTCACTCTTTATTTCCCGGATTTTTTTACTTGGCATGCGACTGCGTAATGATTTAACTTCTGAAAATTTGCACACTTTTCCCATAGGCAGGACATTTTCTATACTCATGCGTTTGATTACAATATCTACAAATAAAATGTCTATTAATTCTAGTCTCATTTTGATTATAATTATTATTATTATATCTTTCCCTTTTTTCAACTTCAACATCATTATGTCCTCCATTTTTTATGTTCCCACACTGTTTGTTGAACTTGATATTATGTAATGAGCCGAAATCATTACCATTCTTTATGTACAGTCTGTAAAAATTAAAGAAAAACCAAAAGTTTCAAAGAAAAATCGAAATTTAATTCCATTGAATTTTTAAAACAATAAATCCTACGATTTATTGAATTTCACAAAAAAAACCACACCGGAAACTTAATTTCCTTTTAAATTTCTCGCGATAAAAAAAAGCATATTCAATTGATTTCAAAAGGTACTGCAAAATATGATGCGTTAGCATAATTTTAAGTGCATTACCTTATTACCTTGAAAATAAAAAATATAAATTATAATTCGATTTTTCTGCGTGAAAGTGCGAATTCGGCAATTTTTATAATTAATTAAGCTAAAAGAATAAAATGAATAAATTGTTTTAAAGGCAGTCGATCAGAAGCGTTAAAGAAAATAAGTGAACACCGAAATTTAAAAAAGAAAAACTAATTAAAATATTGTCATTACGTTAAGGCATAATAAATAAATTGTTTCAACAAAAAGAAAATAAATTGAATTCAAAATAAAATAAAAAGACAATACTATTTATTTTAGGGCTGGGGATCTTTTATTAAAGCACTCGCAGTCCTTGTAGTACAATTTGCTACAATTACTTGCATCTGACTTTCCTGATCCATATGCTCTTACTTCATCAATGTTACTTGAAGATTTCAAGGCCTTCTGCTCCAATTACTTTTAACAAAATAGCGGTCTGCACCGGTTTATCTTTTTTTTTTTTAATTCAATAGCAATGCTAAACATTTCAAACCTAATTTTTGTTTTAGAAGGGCTAGGAAGATGAAAATCCGTTTTATCAAAATTAATTAAGGCCGAAATACATTGAATGCGGCAATGCAGCAAAAAACGCATGCAGTATTTTATGATTTTCAATTACAGTAATTAATCGCTCTTCCATTATGTCATTTGACGGCATTTCACGTTTCAGAAAATTAACAACAAAGTTTTAACTAAACTTAACCAACTTTAGTTGGTCATTCTGATCATTCATGTTTATGTTGGTTGATCTGATCCAGTAGCAGCGAAATTTGAAATTTCTCAAACTTTTTTGCTGCAAATAAATAACTACAGCAAAACGTGCTCCAATGAGCCATACGAAAACAAGCGTTCAAATTATGCAGCACTACTGCTGAATTTAATGTATTCCAGCCTTTAGCCCCGTCCGTCCGTCCGTCCGCTTCTTTAAATCGTTAATAAAATCGATTTCCATGAAACTTTCTCCATTTTGATGTTGCATCAAATGCCAGATGGTGTTAGATTCTGGGCGAAATTAAACGACAAAATTTTATCTGCACGGTTTAGGCTAAACTGTTAAGCCAATTTCGAGAAAATTTACACAGTTCATGTATTTGACCCTAGCTTAGAACTGATTAGTTTTAGGGCCATATTCGACTATGGCAACACTGTCTAAGAATACGTTTTGTCCAAATATAGTCTATTTTTGCACTAGTTGTAAAACCGAGACCGCATGTCCAATTTTGATGAGATTTGCAGTTTGTGTACTAAGGTCGAAATCAGAACATATTAACTTTCCAACGGAATTCACATCTGGTAACACTAATGCGCAAAACTTTTTTAAAAAAATGTTGCGGTGGTAATATATTGTAGAATCTTCCCTAATTCGGCCAATAATAGTCGGATTTTAATGAAACTTCGAATGTACATTTAGAATAGGCGAACTGAAATGAATATTTTATGACATTATCGGGGAAGTTCCATAGTGGTCCGGCCGATATAGAGAAAATGTAAATTCATTGCTATGGTTTGCTTTGCTCATTTTTATAATTATTATCATTAATTGAATTAAATAAAATAAAATTGTATTTCATTCGCGTTTTTAATTCAATTCTACCTGCACGTGTCGTTTGTGTAAAAGAAACCAAAGTGTTTGTTGTTGAGAAAGGGCATTTTGTAGATTTAAAAAAATAATTGCGCAATGGCACACAATCCAGCAAATGGTCATTTTTTGGTTCTGTATTATCGGTATAATGTTTGTTCTTTTGGGAAAGAATAAAACCGAAATTTCTTTACTTTTTTGTCATTGTTATTTTTTACAATAAAACACGGCACATTTAATTTTTTAATTTAAACCTTTTTTTGAAGTGAAATACTTCTATGGGAGCGATTAGCAAAACTTATGTGACAAAACGTCACAATACAAAAAGTCTCATTATATGAACGTCCTAGACGATTACAATGTTCAGCAATATTGTGGAGGTTATGATTAGAATTATTTCCTTCGAAGAACAAATAGTTCTATTTGTCACCGTATTAGCGCTGTCGATGCAAATTTTTGAAATTTTTTAAACTTTTTATATAGAGGTCGTACATGATTGAAATGTTCGGCAATGTGGAGCATGTGGAGGTTTTTATGGGGATTATTTCCGTCGAAGACACAATGGTTCTATCTCCCACCAATTCGGCACTGTATTCAAAAAAACTTATATTTCGCTTCTACAGTGTGGTCAAAAGCACACTTCCGTTCTTTTTTATTAATTCACACACTTTTTAAACGGTTTTTAGTTTTTGAAAGAAAATCACACTTGATGCCATAAAAGTATGAAAATAAAAATTCAAAATGGCCGACATGCTGCACAATAGACAATTTTTATATACTTCCGTTTTTGAAAAAATTATTTGATCTAACATGATTTCAAAGTCATTTTATTATAATTATGTATGTGACCATGAGAGCGGTCTATTACAAATTGTGCAGTCTTTGGTACCGCAATGTATCAAAAGACTTCACGTTTTTATCACAATTACAATGTAGTAGTAGTTACTGGGGAATCCTCTTATTCGATAGCTCTTACCTAATTATTTAGTATGACATTTACATAACATATTGCCAAAGCATAAGTAATAATAAAGTATGGAAAGCTAGCGAAGTGTAACAAGGGGTTTACATATGTTGGGGTATTGTTATCGAAGAAGCAAATCCCCTGATGACCTTTTTAGCATATCTTCTTCCTTGCGAGGAGAAGATATGAGATGGTGCAGCAAATGTGAGCAACTGAAAGGCTGCACACCTTGCTGAGTTGCACAGACTAACTCGCCGGAGGGGTGGGTCGCTGCTCACCACCATCTGTCATCGCGTTACACATAGTTATTTATGCGTGCATGATGAATGTAAACGTCGTTCAGACTTTAGAGTGATAGCGCGAGCTATCAAGCAAGGAAATTCGGTTTTGCGAGAAAAAAAAAAAACCGAATAAAGGGGGTGTTCGTTAATTCTGGTCACCGAAACTTGACCAACCGTTCGCGAAAGCCTTGCGAGGCATGTCGGGGCCGATTCGCAAAGGTGTTAATGCCAACCGGACTTTGGGGCACTTCCCTCCCACATGGACCGACAGCAGAATGCCGATCCCCGTATGTCCAATGCTCGCCCCTACAAATGAGCATGGACCCTTCACATTTTTCCAGGTTTCCTCACATCGTTTCACACCTCATCCCCCTCTCTCTACCCTTCAATGCCAACTCTAGCTACTTTTCGTCACCATTCTGTGATGAGACTTTCCCGGCACTTCGAATATGCATGGGCACGAACACCGACAAACAAATTTATAAGGAAATCTACGAAACGTTTTTTTTTTCTTTAATTATTGTTTTTTTTTATTTTTTCTTTTTTTTTTATTGGTTCTAACAAAAAGGTTTTCAACATGTTTATTCTTAACACATTTTTTTTTTCTTTGATTCACTTACATGTTCTGTAATTATCAGCGGATTGCAACCCATTCTTATATAAATATGTATATATACATATACACACATATATATATATATATTTATGTCTAATTTTCAATACCATTATATATAGTATTGGATGTACATTTCTTCTTTTCTAATTTTTTTTTCTTACTTTCGGTTAATTTAATGAGACTGTTCAAAAGCAAATAAAATCGTACTGGCTTGGTATGCTACACCCAATTCTAAACAAAATATTACATTAGACCGAAAAGATCGTGGGTTTTGTAAATTCACCCCCCTCCTTTTTTTTCCAGTCTCATTCAATTACGGATACTATGAATATTGTATTTCTTATCAAATGTATATAAAAAAAACAATACTAGAAACTATTATTTACCTATAACCAAAATTTTCTTCCTATTTTGTCTACGAATTTCATCGGTTTTCTGTTTAATTGCTAGTTTCGATAAGGTTTATATAAAAAAAAAAGATTAATAAAGTTGTGTTTCCCTTTCTTAGGTTTTCCAAATTTAAAAATGGTGACCTTCTAATCCCGGTTGTTTGTCAATGGTCAAATAAAGAAGAAAATTTTGCTTATTTCTTAATATTATAAAAATATAACCTAATTTGTAGTGTTTTTATTAATTTCATTTGTAGGTTTTTTTATTTTTTTTTTCTTTTTATTTCTCTTTTTCCCGCTTTTAAAATTTTTTTACTTTTATTCAATTTCGTTTTTTTTTTTTTTTTTTTTTTTTGTTTATAGTTTCATTTGTTTAATAAAAGGCTAGTCTCCATGTTTTCCCATTTTCTCCCGTTTTCATTTTTTAGCTATTTGTTTATATGTATATAAAAAAAAATTCTTGTACGAACCGTTGCGTTTGGCTTCAAAACCCATAGTGAAGTCATATTAACCTTTTTCTCAGCGATAGAATGACGGCAGCTTCATTTTGTGTGATACTATCCATTTCGACGAAGGCACAGTAATAAAATATAGATCTGGATGTTGTAGAACATTGTTTACCACCCTAAGATTGTTCAACAAAAAAAAAAACATAAAAATACAAAAAAAATTTTAAATTTCCTTTTTTTAAATAATTTTTCTTTTGATTTGGTTCCTTTTCCGGTTTGGTTCCTGGTTCTTGCTCCTTTCATCTGCGACTGAATTCCATTCTATCATAAAATACATACAACTGAATGTACCCCTTTTCTATTCTTTTTTTTTTTTTGTTGAATTTCACAAATTAAAATTAAATTTCATTTTCTTCTTTATAAAAAACAATTTTTTTTTTTTTTTGAATTTTAAACAACTATTTACATGTTCTTATTTAGTCTATTTCAATATATTGGTTCTCTTTTTTTTTTTTCAAAAAAAAACAAAACAACAAAAAAAAAAGAAAACGTTTTCAACCAGATAGGCGGTTTTCCCCTAAATTGCGGTGTTTTAAGATATGATTTCCTTTTCAAATCACGTGTTTTCTTCTTTTTTCTTTAAAATTTAGAAAATTCTTAATCACGTCATACACGTGTAAAAAAAAAGGATTTCCTCCTAAGTTGATTTCTAACCACAATATTCCGAATAACTTTTCTAATTTTTTTTCGAGACCAAAAAAAACAAAATACAGAAAAAAAAATCTTTTCCTCTCCAAATTAAAATACACTTTTATTATCAAATTTCCCTTTTTTTTCAAATTTTATTTAGTTCACTCCTGTAATATTAATTCCTTTTTTTTTCTATTTAATCTTTAAAACTTTGATTTAAAAATATTTTCCTTCCTTTTTATATTTTTTTAAAATTTCCTATTTTAACTCATGACCCGTTCACAGCCCAAAGCGATTAACTTACTTGTTATAACTTATTATTATATAATTAGGTTTAAGACGCTACATGACAACAATTTTTATGGCCGTTGTTTAAAAAAAATTTTTTTTTCACAAGAAATGTATACAAATTTATCAATATTTTCTACCTTTTCTGGGATTTTCGCGAAGTATGAGAAGCACAATGACGTTGAGTGTTACCAGCCAAAAGTTATATTAATTATTGGAGCTAAAACGTAATAAAATCGCAACATCTGTCTCATTCTTTTACCATGTTATAAGAAACACAATCGCAATTTTTCGAATCCGTTTCACGAATCCGTCTAATATGAACCCGTGTTAAAGGGGTCTACTGTATTTAACGGGAAATATAAAACAACTAAATGGAAGGATTTTATATGGTTTGGGAAATGGAAAAAAGGAATTGATTAAATCTGGTTTTGTTTGATCGATAAAAATTTCGAAAACTGATGGAAATTTTTGTATTTTTTCTGTGGAAATTTAAATATATTTAAATATTAAGAAGAGAAATGGTAATTAAATTTGTTAATTTTGTTTCAAATGAAATTAAATTTATAATATTCGAATTTTTCAAGGGTCCTAAAAAGAAACTATCAAAAAAAGAAAAGGCTCGTTTAGAAGCTGAACAAGCTGAATTGTTACGTATTGAATTGGAAAAAGAAAAGTAATATTATATTGTTTTTTTTTGCTTTTTTTTTCTAAACATTTTTTTTATTAATTTCAAAAGACATCGAAAATTGGAAGAAGAACGCGAACGTAAACAGCGTGAACGTGAAGAAGCCCAAAAACGACAACAACAAGAAATTATTGAGAATAAAATTCGTCGTAAACAATTAAAAGAAAGTGTTATGTATTTCGATCAAATCAAATACGACATTGATAATATTAAAAAAGAGGATCGAAAACAATCTGAGGTGCAAAAATGAGGAATTAAAAATTTAATTCAGTATTTGAGTATAGATTTTTGTTTGCAGTGGGAACACTATATGCGTTGTAATGGTTTACCAAATGTTCAAAATCCTGGTGATCTACGAAAATATATTCATATGTGGTTGAAATATTCTTCAGATGAGAATTTAAATGAACGTAATTGGTTATTAAAAACTAATGAAAGAACTTTATTAACACAAAATCATTTGATTGAGAATTTATCACGTGAAAATTTACGTAAACAACAAGGAAATTTGGGTGATACATATTCATTACGAATTCGTGAAATATTAGGAGTAAATATTTTTTAATATAAAAATCTTACGATTACATTATGGTCCGTATTCAATTTGTTGATATTTAATGAAAAGATTAAATGAATCACGTCTAGATGGATATTCCATGAACAAGAGGGACTCATATCTGTTTTCCAAAGTGGAAAAATGCATGTCTTCTGGAGATGAGACCTTTTCGAAACTAATTCAAGACATCTAGCCTATGTGAACTATTTCAAGATCAATTTTAATTTGTCATTTGGGAGACCACAACTTGAAGTGTGCTCAAAATACGAAGAAATTAACTAATAGTCAGGAAATTAACTAATAGTTCACAAGGGCGTCCAAATTTTACTCTGAAATCACTGAAAAATCTCAAGTGGTTGGTAGCACTATCATGGGTTAGGAGTTTGATTATATGCAGAATCTCCCACTACCAGTTCTGTCCGTCCAAGACGTATTTTATTTCCGCCAACTATGAATTTTGCGTGCATACTATGAAAACGGAGAAAGCAACTTTCTACTCCTACCACGAGGGTCAAGCCCTCAAGGGAGCCAACGAATCATGTTTAAATGATTATATTAGTGAAAACGTCCCTGAAAAAATAATGTAGTTGCACTTGTTCTGCGATAAATGTGCAGGACAAAACAAAAACAATCAGTCAGTCCAAAGTTTGAAGTTTTCCTTTATTTTCCGCAAAGAGGTCACTCGTGGAATGATTGTGATAATAATTTTTTCTGATAAATAAACTGAGTGTTTTATGATAAACATTCATATTATGCTATTTTATTACTAAAACCACCTGAGTTCTTGGATCCATTTCGAAAAGGGCTCATCTCGTGAAACTGTAACAGCTCTTTTTTCGGAACTCTTATAGTAACCAAAACCATTTCAGTATGTTATGATGCAGTCCAATGGTTAGCACTTTCGACAAAAATTCCAATCTTAAATTCCATATAGTTTGGCAGAAATTCTGTTTTTTGTATCTCCTGAATATTTTGAAAAAACCACATGAGCCCTTTTCGAATTTGGTGATTCAAATCTTCTCTAACAATTTTAGCATATAAGGTTTAACATACTGCTCAGAGTCAAAGTATGAGTAATTATAAAGTATCACAACTTCTTATTTATGCTATGACGACGTTTTTCCAATTTCGACTAAATTTTCAAACAATTTTCTATCCACTGTTACCATAGATAGAGCTACATATCGTTCTTATTTGGGTGGCAGAGAAATATGATTTAATTTAATTATAAACAAACAAATACACCAATACCTCACTTTGCGTCGGGGTTACGTTCCAAAAAAACACGACGCAAATTGAAACGACGCAAAATGAATTAAGATTTTCTATAGCAAACCATGTAAAGATCGAAGATAGGTTCCAGGGTGACGAAAATACTACTTTTTAAAAAGAAAATTGAACAAAGTACACATTAAAAAAACAAAAATAATATAAAATTTTATTATATACGTACATACAAAAAACAAAATAAACTATTCAATTAATTTATGAAAAACAAAATTAAAATTAATCACATTCTGAAGAATCCATAATGGGTGTTGTCGTAAGTCGGCTTTCTTTCACAAAAAATTGGTCCAACGTTTGCTGAACAGCTTTTTTTTCAACCTAAAATAAATTTCTTTGTAGCAATTGATATTCGTAGCTACTGCCTGGGACACTTTAAAACTCCTTCCGCTGTCAGGATCGTTTTTTAAAAAAATCTCCATAGCTTCGTCAATCAAACTCATCGCTTTGGAAATTTGTTTTGAGGTTAAATTTTGTTTTTCGGAGATTTCTATTGAACGGTCACTGTCACCTTCTTCATTAGCAAATTGCAATTCCAGTTGCAATAGTTCTTCATTAGAGAATTCTTGGTTGTGCGAGGTTAGCAATTCGTTTATGTCAGTCTCCTCCATACCTTCAACTCTCTAGCTAAATTAGAAATTTCATGACGAACAGCTGGTGTACTGTCATTTTCTGCAGCGCATATTCGGTGAACACATTCAGGCCATATTTTGCGCCAAACACCATTCATGCAAGATGGTTTAACCTCCTCCCACGAATCAGAAATAATTTCTATGGCTTTCATAATGTTGAACTTTTTCCAAAACTCTAGCATGGTAGTCTTATCTTGTCCATCAGTCTCACTTAAAAGAAGTTTAAATGTTCGTCGAAGGTAATAACTTTTAAAAGTCGATATTATTCCCTGATCCATCGGCTGAATAGCCGGTGTCGTATTAGGCGGCAAAAATACAAATTTCACGTTTTCTGACAACTCATCAACATAAACTGGGTGGGTAGGAGCATTATCTACTAGGACCAAAGCCTTGAAGTTAAAGTTTTCCTTGTTGCAATAAGCTTTAATTTCTGGAATAGCACAAGTTAACACCCAGTTTTGAAATAATGATGTTGTCATCCATGATTTTTTGTTTGCTCGCCAGTGGACAGGAAGCAGATTCTTTGAATAACCTTTCATAGCTCTTGGATTTTCTGAGTGATAAATGAGAAATGGTTTAAATTTAAAATCACCATTTGGATTACCACCAAGAAGAAGAGTCAGTCTATCCTTGCTAGCTTAAAATCCATCTGTTAGAAAACAAGAAAAAAATTAAAGACTCGAATCCAAAACAACGCAACCTCGAAAACCTAACGACGCACAGTGAAAATTAGTACTAATTAAGCAGCGACGCTACTTCGAAAAAACGCAAAACGGAACGACGCAAAGCGAGGTATTGGTGTACATACTGTAATTTACATACAATACCAATGCGCACATACCAGAAAAACGGTAAGAGTGAATGACTTCATGCCATGTGCTCAGCATGAAATTTTTTAAAAAAATTTCATTCTCTCTCTTCCTGATACGTTTAGCTTTTGAACATTGCGCACTTATTGCCACGTGAATTTTATTTATTTTTTTTACTACTTTGTTCTGATTGGCGTAATATTTTTTTCGTTAGCTTTGTTTACTTTATAATTACTCTTACTTCATCAGAGTCAGAATATAAAACCCTTGTTCCTTGAATGAACACATCTAGAGAAAATGGGTGGGAGAGTCTTGAATCTGTCAGGAAAATGAATAGAGCCTGAATGCCTTTGTCTTCTATATTACCAACTAGATTTGTTTCTAAAGACTTGCGTACACCTTTTAAAAAGAACCTGATCAGTGGAATTCTGGTATCGTCCATCCTTTTACTTCAATCTCTAATTTTTTATTTCTAACTATGATTTCATTCATTTCAAACTCAAAAAAATACAATCTTTTCAATACTTTATTCTGTTAATATTATTTATTGGCATTTCCATAAACCATTCCTTCATTCGTAGGACAGATTAGTGATCTGTATCATATGTTGGAAACAAATATCCTTTATAAGAATAAATTCAAATGCAATATTGTAATATATAGATGTCAGTTAAGATGATGTTGTACATACCTATCTAAGGGCTAGCTAGTCGTATATCTTATTTAGAATATGCTACAGTGTATTGTAGTCGTTATTGGATTATTATGATACACTCTTTGGAACACTCAAAAACAGGCGATAATTCCGATACTTTTGTTAGGTGAACTTGTCTGGTTTGATGACACTTTCAAACTACTATAGTACTAGGAAACTGTACTTTTGCATAGTCCGGCTGTGCCAATAATTTTATTTTATTTTTCTTTTAGATATTATCCGAACTAGAATTAACAATTTTCGATGAAAATTTACGAGAAATAATTCGTTATGATTTAATTCATTTAAAATCTGAAATTCGAATATTATTAACTGAATTTATAAATGATTTTACATATCGGATTTTGTCACATATTGAACGTGACATGGAGTAAGTTAAAATTTTCGAATTAATCGATAATAGTAGTTTTATTTATTTGAATAATAATTTAGATTAGATTCACCTGGAACCTCAAAACATATTTATGAATCGGATGTATTTAAAACACAAATATGGGCACTACAGGGAGAAGGAGGAAATATGTAATTGAAACATTTTCTATTATAAAGGATATCCCAATAAGAGTGCTGGATTTAATTTGCGTAAATTGAAGTATATTTACATATATCTCGGATACTCTGGTTCCTATACCCATACCTATACCTTGTTGGACAATTCCCTTTTCAAAAGTATTACTTTTTGTCCAAATTTTAGTACTATCAACTTGTATAATAGTCGGAATAGGTTATTGGACTTGGTTTTTCCTCCAATTCTGCCAACTGTTTGGTTAAACAGACCTCAGTTTTTCTAAAATTGATCCTTACCATCCACCTTTGAACTCGTTACTTGCCTATGTATAGAGTGACGAAGTTTGCCTTGACGTTGTTTGCAAATTTAACTTTCGCAAGGCAGACTTCAATTTACTTAATTCGTTGCTAGTTGACACGAACTTCAATGATATTATCAATGACACAGACATCAATGTATGTATCGCAAATTTTTACTCGACGTTATTTGAATGTTTCGTGTAATCGGTTCCATATTGCTCTCAAAAGAATCTAACTTCGTCTCCCCCTTGGTACACTACCATGCTCAAGGGTTTGCGAAATTAGCGGAACAAAGCATGGCGAAAATATTTGAATTCTGGTAATGCTTCGGATCATAGCGGGTACATATCATTGCTGAAAGAGTTCCATTGCCTAATGGAATTTAAATATAAGTCATATTTGCCTAAGATGCACGATAATTTACTTATTGACCCGAGACAGTTCTGGAAATTTGTTAATAGTAAATGTAAAACGGATGGATATCCTTCCACTATGAAATATATGGATAGTTCGTCAAACAATGCCAGAACTATTACCAATCTTTTCGTCTCCGTTTTTAGCCAAACAGTTATTGGCAGTATTTTCATACCTGACGAGGCCTATTTTTAATAATTATCCAAAATCTACACTTGATTCAATTATTATTGACGAGGGAATGGTGTTTGATCAAATCTTACTGCTAAAGGATGATTTTTCTTCGGGACCTGATGGTTTGCCTGCAATAGTGTTAAAAAAATGCTACCATAGTTTACCTGCACCACTAACGTCCCTTTTTCGTAAATCTTTAACTTCGGTTGTTTTTCCAAATGCTTGGAAAGATTCATTTATCATCCCTGTCCATAAAAAGGGTTCTAGGGCAGATATTAGCAATTATAGGGCTATAGCGAAGTTATCTTGAACGCCTAAGCTTTTTGAAAGTATTGTCTATAACTCCTTTTACTTTCATTGCAAACCATTCATATCCGCGAAACAGCATGGATTCCTTAAAGCTAAATCAACAACTACTAATTTGACTGAGTTTGTCTCTACTGCCATCAACTCGACAGAGCAAGGCAGACAAATAGATGTAATTGCTACCGATTTTAGTCAAGCTTTCGACAAATTGTCTCACAGTATTATTTTACTGAAGTTACGACATCTTGGATTTCATACCCCTTTTATAAAGTTGTTTAATTCCTACCTTTCTGGTAGACGTTATCGGGTTCTTTTCCGTGCTATTGAGTTTGATCCTTTTATTGCCCACTCTAGAGTCCCTCAAGGGAGTCATCTTGGTCCAATTTTATTTATTATCGCCATTAATGATGTTACGTCCATTATCAGAAATTCTGATATTGCAATTTATGCTGACGATATGAAAAATTCTAAAGTAATATCTTCTTTGTAGGACTGTCATTTGCTACAAGCTGATCTTTGCAAATTCTCCTCCTGGTGTATAAATTATGACTTGGCATTTAATATTAAAAAGTGTCAATGAATAACTTTTACGAGGAAATGTAATAATTTCGTAGTCGATTATTCCTTGTCAGAAAACTCTATTTCGAGAGTTGATTTTATAAGGAATTTAGGAGTTAGTTGTGATCACGAGCCTAATTTTCGATGACATATTGACACAATTGTCATCGATGCTGGGGTTTATAAAACGTTGGTCAAAAGAATTTTCTGATCCGTATGTCACCAAATCTCTTTATATTACCTTTGTTAGACCACTACTAGAATACGCTAGCCAAGTTTGGTCTCCGTACCATAAGGTACACATTGAGAGAATTGAGGCTTGACTTATTCATGATCGACAACCATCGCACCGATTATGGTAAGTTCTAACCGATCGCAAGAATGACAGAATCGGTCCCAAGTGGCTACCTTGTGGTACACCTGAAGTTACTATGTATGAGTAAGATTTGGCTGACCGATATATAACCTGATACCTTCACCATACAGATAAGACCGGATCCATTCGATAAAAAATGTCGGGATAGCCAAGGACACCAAGCTTAAATAATATCACAGGATGAGATAGTTTTTCAAAAGCCTTGCTGAAATCTGTAGTAATACAATCTACGTAATTCCCTGTTTCCATGGCACAGCTTGCGAACGAAAATAGTTCAACTAGATTAGTAGTTGTGGATCTACCCTTCAAAAACCCATGTTGGAAATTGGAAATAAAGGGTTTGCAGCTGAAGTAAAAATATTTATGTATAATGCATTCAAAGAGTTTTGGAATGCAGGATAATTTTGCAACAGGTCTGTAATTTTCAATGTCCTCTTTACTACCTTTTTATGAGTCGGGATAATAAAGGACTCTTTACATAAAATCCGGAGAAATTTACCTGTTTTAAGGGATTTCTGGAAAAGAACAGACAAAGGGCGTGCCAAGATATAACCAAATCTTTTCAAAATAACTGCAGGGATTCCATCAGGTCCAGGAGAGAAATCCTCAGTTAAGTCTTTAATATGGTCAAACACTATACCTTCATCAATGATTATGTTGGAAAGGGAGGTTTTAGGATAATTGTTCAGATGCGAAAAGCATTCCGTATTAGGCTCGAAATTATTATTGTCGAACGCTGCAGCAAAAAATGTGGCAAATAAAGTGGCTATAGTTGACGGGTCAATCGAAGACTGATCCTGATATTTCAATAATGGTGGATAGCCATCCGATTTCCTTTTATTAACAAATTTAAAAAAAGCTTCCTCATCTAACTATGACCAATGAAGATTAGGAAAATTAAAGTCCCCAAATAGCAACATATCATCTTATGGCTCCAACATATCATATAAATGGCCAATTGCCTTAACTAGGAGCTGATATTCTGCAATCGAACAGGAATATAAGTGTTCGCTATAAAGATGTTCCCATGCTGAACGGAGATTTTGATGCAAACAATTTCCAAACAACCCAGGTCAGCAATATGGACCAACGAACTTTTATAAACATTACGAACAGCTATGAAGACGACCCTCCCATGGACCTCAAGTCCGTCGAATGCCGATCCCTACGAAAAACTTTAAAGTCAGAAGAAAATAACTCGCTATTGAGAAAGCTGGAATTTAACCAAAAAACAATTACCGATTTAATGCCAATAAATAACGTGAAAATTAAAAATAAAATAAAATACAAAAAAAGAATAAAAAACTAACCATGGTCAGTTATTACTAATAAAATTCAAATTCAAATTGTAAAAATAATAAATAATTTCTTTTTTTTTTGAACGACAAAAACGAAACACAACCGATCAGTTCAATAGTCAAATGGTTTAAATCCGGTACTTTTATTGGGACACTCTTTGTATAGTAATAATATTTAATTGTATTTTAATTTTTTCTTTTTTTAGCAACCAAAAAGATAAATTTAAAGATGAAACTCGTCACACAGAAATTGATTTTCAATTATTAGAATTACAATTATCATTACCACCAATTGTTAAATTAGCGAATTCTGCAATTCGTGGACTATGGTTAAATTATGATCATTTTAGTGATTATTGTAAAAGTTTTCGTATGCCAAATATCAAAAAAAATCATTTAAGTAAGAAATTTTAACATAATTGATGATGGTTAGGTCTAATGGATCTACCATAGTCAATCACATATACGAAAATGCCATCGAAATATAAAGTTTAATTGGAAATTTCATGAATCTTGTAAAGAATTACTTAGAAGATTGACTCTTTCATTGGGCAAACAGAATTACAACTAGCGCCAATACATCTACCATTTTGTTTAAACACTTTGGATTTGTCCTTTTTGGAAGATCATTTTTAAGTGTATTTTTATTGTACTTCTTTAAAAAGGCGACTATTTAATTGTTCATAAGAAAAAGTCACAAATGGAACCATATCAAGCGACTAGGAGGTAGAAGAGATGACAAAAGTCATTTAGTTTTTTCACTAGTATTATTGATGAATCTCTCTCAAAGTTAAGTAAACATTTCTTATTGATAAGATCTTTTCAAATATCTTTGCTCTAGTTAAACTAGAATATTCCAAGATATTATTTATCACTGTAAATTTTTAACAGACTTATTCAATGTAATATTTGAGATATAGATGGCACGAATGAAAGGATTTATTCTGTTTTATTTTGATTTTTGAATTTGTCAAAAAACATCACTAAAGTTGGTTGCGTGTTTCAGTAAATTTCAGTAAAGAAAATATTCCGAATAAAAATTTATAAGGACCCTGTCCGGTAATTGAAGTGTCCGTCTAATTCAAATCGCTGTCAAATGTAAACCGCACATCTTGCAATACATGGATGTTGCTTGACATATTGTCTATCAGTAATAAAAATTGCTTGTTGGTGGAAAAGACGCGTTCTTATTTTTTGTTTACAATTTACCTTAAACGAAATTTAATTGTTGCGCTTCATTTGATTGGAAAGTTGGCCGGTTTAGAAAAATATTTGATTCATGAATGGAACCGTTTAAGTCAAAACATCGTGCGAGCATCGTGTGCATCGTTTAAAAAGAGATTGAAGCTGTGATGGTTAAGGCAAAAGGCGTTTGTTACATATCATTCGAATAATTGTAAAATTAACTATGTATTATAAACTATCATTTCCATAAATTTTAATAAAACCGACAAATAAACAAAAAAAATTATCCGTTTTTAAATTCGGACACTTCAATTGCCGGACCCGGTATATAGATTATACACGTGTTTATTCGTAAACGATACAATAGATGGCTTTTTAGGCTCATATTACATATGGATAATGATTTATTGATTTTTATTGTTTTTTTTTTTTGAAAGATATTTTACAACAAACAAAAAAAGAATGGAAAAAACGTAAAGAAATTTTACAAACAACTCTGGATGAAACAAATTTAGAAATAAATATTGATACATTTAATATTGAACAATTACAACAGCAACAGCAACAACGTAATCAACAACAATCACGTATTATTGATATTGATAAAATTTATACAGAATATGAAGATGAAATGAATAAATTGAAACGTAAAAAATATAATTTAAAATCATTAAATTTAACTGAATTTGATGTAAATTTACGTTCACATCGTGTAATAAGCGGTGTATATTGTATCGATTATTTAGAACAGCCACAGCAAGATAAACGTTTAGATTCACAATCATTTATAAGAACAAGTTAAGTTTTGTTGTATATCATCTGATACTTATTCCATCAGCCGAATAAAATTCTATCTCGATATTTCTGGATACAAAATTCTATTTTCTTATAGAAAAACAATCGCATAGATAGAAATTCAATGAATAAATGTCAGATGTGAACACGACCTCTTTTATAATATATATCTATAGGGCGTTTTTTTTTTTTTTAAAGCGTGATAGAACTTCCGATAGAGAACCATAACTGTCAATACGAGCTATCATTCTCTCGCAAC
This sequence comes from Xylophagus ater, assembly GCA_963422695.1. Taxonomy (NCBI): domain Eukaryota; kingdom Metazoa; phylum Arthropoda; class Insecta; order Diptera; family Xylophagidae; genus Xylophagus; species Xylophagus ater. Next base: position 61,966,296 of record OY730480.1, read on the forward strand.
TGTGCGGCCCCTCCATTACAATACATACATAAATCATTCTCATAGCTCTTTTTGATCTTTATATTCAGTATAGTCTGATAAATCATCATGAAGAGATTTACGCTTGAGGAACGATCGCGGGAATTATCCAAATCTACTTTAAAAATCGGTCGTCACTTCGCGAGACTTATAGACTAATTCTATCACAAAATTGTGTTCAGTGACGAGATTCATTTTTTACTTAATACGCAAAACTGTCGGTTCTGGAGTGAGACCAATTCAGAAGAGACTCTAGATATCCCTATTACATCCAGAAAAATGTGGTATCATTGGTTCTTATTTCTTTAAAAAAATGAGGCAGGAGCTCGCGTTACGGTCAATTAGGTCGTTACTCGATCATGATCAATGAATATTTGTTCGAAAATCTGGAAAACATTGAATGGCGACACAAACCATCGATTTATTGAAATCATGATTTGGGGACAATGTGATTTCGAGAAATAACCTTGTAAATTGGTCTCCAAGGTGGTGTGGTCTGACATCTCTCGGCTATTTTCTATGGGTTTATGTGTAGTCACTGGTTTAAATTGATAAACCAGCAACAATTCTACAACATTGCTCATGCTATTTGTGTCGGCCGACATTGCTCGAAAAAGTGACCCAAAATTAGACTCTTCTTGACGAAACCGTCAAGAACAGTCGCGGCGGCCATATGTCCAAAGTTATTTTTAATTATAATTGCCATGAATTGGTCTGTCGAATAAAAACAAAGATTTTTGATTTAAAGTTCTATCACGCTTCAAAAAACAGCACCCTATAGAATTTTTTTGTTGAAATATTTATATATTTTTCTTCTTTTTGTTGTTCTTAAAGTTGTTTATCCTAATAAATTAACAACAAAAGATTTTTATCAATCGTATAAACCTCCGCCACCACCACAACCTGGTGTACGTCGTTTACCCGAAGAAATTGAAGCCGAAATGAGAATGGTTGAAAGAAATTTAGATAAATTAGCAATGGTAACATTACAGTTAAGTTTTATAAGACGTTCTAAAAGAGATTTAGATATCTCTAAAAATCTCTTTAATTTAAAGAAAATATATACATCATAATTGTTGGTATTATCAACACTCGATGTCCCAATTATTGACATACATAAAAATAAGAAGTATGAGAATTTTTTTTTAACTTCAACAATACTGGTAATCCTCCTATAACATGTTAGATAGGAAAGATTGCCATATATTATACGTTATTTCCTGCAATTTTTAATACCATGTTAGAGTGAAACCGTGTTGTAGGAGCGTAGAGTGTACATGCTCTCTTTAAATTTGCGTGGACACCTTTGAATTTGTCTGTTTTATAAATCTATTTTAATGCAAATTTCAAGATAATATTTGCCTGTTAGTTATCATCAAGAAATAATTTTAATATGCACCTGAAAATATGCAATTTTTCATTTTATAAAGCAAATTTACGCAAAAGTCTTAGATTTTCTGAAAGTTGTTTCCTGTGAGACCGTGGTTCGAGGAAATTTTATAATTCCTTCATGTCTAGTATAAAAAAACGTGACCCAAACGTGGCAATGGATTTAATTAGCCCAACTTGAAGTATGCTCATATCTTGGGTATTCTGGGTCCTACAGATATAAACCGTACTTTATTCGACGGTCAATTTAATAACGAATTAATTGTCATTTGCCATTTTTAAAAATATTCCTTTTTAGTACAGGAAATGCTAGACTTCTCTATAGTATGAAGGTATATGCATATCTCAGGTATTCTGGGTCTTAAATATAGAACTCATACTTTATTCGACAAATAACTTTATTACTAATTAAATAAAGAGTACTCTACTTAAAACGCACGATTTCAGTTTTGTGGAATATTCTTTTTGTTCACTGTAAGTGCTCAAAACTTGACATTTGTCATTAATAATATTGTTCCTTTGGGTAGGGCTTTACGATTAGTAATCGCAACAATGGCAGATGACAGATGTCAACATTTTAGTACTGTCCACTTCATGAGAAAGAAAATGGTGCGCTATTTAAATTCGGCACTCTTACTGGGACGCCCTTTATATAAATAGAAGGACAACTGTTTTGCAGTAATTCTCTTAATCACTGCGACTTTTCAGATTTTTATCTACTCATCGGTTCTAAGATCGAATATATTACAATTTTCTTAAAATAATCCTTATGTTTGAATTAGCACATTAATTATGTCTATAATACGTACTCTTAGTCGATAATTGGGACGCTTATTGCATTGAATTTGATATCTTCGTTTTTGTATCTAATTTTTCCAAAGCGTACATTCAAATGAATTGTATTCGATTTTAGATTACCAGAAAAAGTTTTATGGTTTGAGCCGCCAATTGTATGCCGCTGGGAGACTCTAGATGAAACTTTAGAATCGGAAATAGATGAAAAACCGAATTATCAAATGGAGACAAAAGAGATTGTTCGTAAAAAGAAATTATCTATTAAAAAAATGGAATCACGTAAAAAAAGTCTTTATGAGAATTTTCTTGAAGGAAATTTAAAAGTTAAAGAAATTCACGATTTTAATATGTTTGAAATTACGAAAAATTTAAATATTTATAATTTATTAATTGATTTTATTGTACCACGTTTACCGAACGGTTATATGATACGAATTGAATATGATTTAATTCAAAATGAACGAAAAGATTCATTTGTACGATATTTAAAAAGAAGTATGTTGAATTTTGAGTTTGAACTTCTTCTAAAAAAAAAATTTAATATTTTTTTTTTTTTTTTAAACAGACTCAATTAATGATCAGAAGGAAAAAATTGAAATCATCAATAAATATGGTGTAACAATTAAAGAGAATCTAATTGAAACAAATTCACCACGTGCATTTTATCCAAGAAATTTATTGAAAAAAGTTTTAAAAATTCATCCACAACAACAGAAACAACAGGAATCTCAAGAAATTCATGAGGAGGAAAGAAATAATGAAAATGTTAAAGAAATTTATATGTTCTCACAATTAGTCGAGGTGAGTTTATTGGAATCAAGAAACATTTATCAAAAGCCACTGTTTCTGTGATAACACAAACAAGGCAGACGATCTTTAGTCGACTTGAGTCAAAAATTGGAATATGTACTCTTGGTTGGAATTCATTAAATCATTAAATTAAGATTAAGATTAAGTTTTTAGGGTGTTCTTGTACTGCGACCTTTAAGATCTATTGTACCCCTCTTTTTTAGTGCATTAGTTAGATTAACTTCCCATTTTAGAGTACCTCCTCCAGGTCTATTTTTCTTCGGAATTTTAGTATCCGGAGTGTGTCAAGACATTGTATCTCAATTGGGGAGAAGCAGTATGCCCCAGATGTTTCCTCCTCCTACAGAGTAGTGCTTCACAGTTGGAGAGAATATGCATTAGGATCAATTCGTCCCCCTAGCAGAATCTGCAGGTGCTATCTAGTTCAAGCACCCGTTCAATGATAAATCCTTGCGAAAAGTTTACCATCATGTGTTATCTGAGGAATGGACATTAATCGTGATTCTTCTGGACTAATTAATGACAAAATACTCAAGAGTTTAAAGTTATATTGGCACTGGTCGACTTAAGTTGTTTTTGGCTTTGGTAAACATAAGTTTCCTTAAAAAAAAAAGATATTCTTCCTTGTATTTTTTGTAGGATTTAGATGAAATTTGTAATTCTCAAATACCATATTTTATCGAGGAACGTATTGAAGTGATTAATACGAATTTACAATCATTCGTGAATAAAGAAGAACAACAGATCAATGAAAATATTGATTTGAATAAAAGACGTTTTTCTGGTTTAATAATAATACGTGAAACCGATTTAGAAAAGAATTTAAATTTGAATAGAATTGATCAAGAAATTGATGATGGCAATGATTTAACAAGCGGTTCGGAATTTGAAGATGAAAATGATACAAATTTGGATAAAGATTTGGACTCAAGTGATAATGAAAAGTAAATAAATATATCTAAAAAACGAAAAAATTAAATATTGAATTAAATATTTTGTTTTTTTTTTTTTTTAAGTGAGATACTATCATTTGGTAATGGAAAATGGAGTACAAGGAATGTTCATGATGTTAAGTTCAATGAAGATAAACTTTCAATACAATTTCGAACTGGACGATTGGGTAAGAGTCGTTATTAATTTCAGCTCGTATTATAGATCGTAGGGTGGCACATTCCTGTGATTATTGACAATAGCATATACGTAGCAGAGCTACTGAAAATGTTACCTGGGGATTCAGGATTGCTAATCTATTCAATTTTTAACTTCTATATAAAATATATGGAGTTACTGGATTCATGATCGAAAACCTTTTAGAAGATTTTAAATCGTTTACAATCATTTTTATCCAATGTCTGCCTGTCTTGTCCTGTCTGCAGTAAGCAAGATTGCGGTCGGTATTTTTGAAGCGATTAGGAACAAAAATTGGTAAGAGCGTTCGGTTTTCTCCATATTTAATTTATAGGATAGGCCGTCGCCTTTTTAGCTACAATAATGTGAAGACTTTTTTCAGATATTGAGAAAACTTTTCTTTATGGACGCGATAGCCGCTTCCAAACTCAATTTTGATTTTATTTTTATCATCCCCTTTAAGTGCACTAACGCCTGTTCCGAAATTTCGTACTATTAAGAAGCAGTGAATTATTTACGAATCAAAACAAAATAAATTCTAAATCAATTACCATAGAAACGAATATACAATATAATTTAATAATTTTGGGTAAGGTGTACGAGAATATTGTTTGAAAATTTTAGGGGTGCCGGTAGCTAAAAAGGTTAAGAACCACTCGTTATATACTTAGAAAACTGAAATTCTGTTTGTTCGTTTATTTGTTCATCCCCTATAGACTGGAAAACTATTGAACCGATTTTAATAAAATTGAGTGCATGTAGATATCTTCCCAACTTAGAGTATAAGGTACTTGGATTTTCGACGGGAGCTACGAGGGGGGAAGTGGAATATAAAAACTTCCCTAATTCGGCCAAAACTAGTCGGATTTTCATGAAACCTGGAATGTACATTCTGAATAGGCCAACTGAAAAGATAGAATAGGTCCCTACTCGGTGGATAATAATGATTCATTCCTATTCCCAAAACATCGGAATTTAATTAATAATATAATAAATATGTAATAATATAATAAATTAAATCTTCGGTGGATAAGTTCTTCGATATCCCTTTTCAAATTCAGTTCTCATATTCAGTATTTGACCGCACTTGTGGCCAAATTATTATTTTAGGTAAATCCTAGAGTAATTACCACCTATGCCATCCGAAATAAGTTCGTAATTACAGTATAACTTATGGCTTTCATTTCATGGAATTTGTCGGGACGCTCTGCCTTAGGTATATGTATATGGCAATAAAAATCCGTCTTCGTGAATCCTTACTCAAGCTTCGAACTAGAAAGGATTTACAAGTAATTGAAAGCTTATTGGTATATTGTATTATTGAAATTTCTTTACCAGCACGAAATGATTCATGCTGAATGCAGTGTGTTAGAAATAAGGTAAGGAAATGGTGATCATAGTCTTTTCTTAAAAAAATGCGAAATCATAACTAAATAAGACATAGACAATAGACTTATCATTCCTTCCATGGCGAAAGCCATTGGTGACGTTGTAATGGATTGTATTAATATCGTACCCAATTTTTTTTTGGATTTGCTAAATGAACTTCGAAAAAAGAGCGTATTGTGACGTGCTATTCTTTCGGTTCGATGTTATTAGAATGATAACACTTTTTATTTATGTGAATTTAGTGTATAAACTTTATTTATAATTATTTCTGCTTAACAATTAGTCTTAAAAATATTTGTCTTTCAATAATTTAATTATTACAATTATTTATCACAGTTTTAGAGCTTTACTATTTTAATTACTTTCACAAAAATAATCACGTTTTCAATCTCTGTTTTGTATAATCTCTGACGAAGCTTTTCACTTCAACTGATCGATTAAGATTGATTTCAGGCTCGACCCTACGGCTGTTTTTATATCCAATTGGTGTATTTCGCGAACTTTCTCGCAAAGACTGGTCGTTTGGCTTTCTAAAAATAGATGGCATTTTCTCGAAAGCTCTACAAATTTTGAATATTTCCAAGAATTGTTTTTGTTGTTCGTGTGGTGTTTTTGTGTTAGTTGCTTTATAGAATACTTGATGATTTTATGAATCACCAAGTATTCTAACTGAAATATAGTGCACTACCCCCTTCTTAAATCTGTTCGTCCCGAACAGAATCTTTTGGACTCGTGCCGCGATTCTTCGCTAACTGATTTGAATGAATCACCTTCATTTTTACTTTTGATGATTTTCGCTTTCGCCATACCACGTCCAAAGAGTTCATCTCGTTGGTGCAGTCACTATCTTGTAATTTGTTGTTTGCAGGTTCCTTAAATACTTTGTCCACCGGAACCCGTATATGCTGTCGAGATGATCTTTCTGGTGGAGTCTGTCTGGTGCTATCCTGTTCACTCGTGTCTTGCTTGAGTTCAGCGTGAACATATTGCCCCACTGCAGTTTCAGTTTCCTTTTGATGTCCTACAATTTTTGTGCAGGTGTCTCAATTCCTGCACCAGCTTTTGACATCAGCTCGCCAGTGTACCCAATACAATCGTTCTCGCACCTTCGCTAATGTTCTGTTGACTCCCAAATGTCCCCCTGAAGTTCCCACATGTACTTCACCAAGTACCTCATGTACTTTGGACTTGGGCACGATCAACTGCATTAGTTTGGCTTTTCCATCAGGAGAATCCCATTTTCTCCTCAGAACGCCATTTTATATCTGTAACGACTCCCACTGTGCCCAATAACTTTTTGTCGTGTCACTGCGTGTTACAATATCGCTCCATTTTGGACGCTGACCTCTTTTCTTCCATTTAAGGATTGGTCCAACATCTTCATCCTTCAGCTGCGCGTTTCGGATGCTCGACATGTCATCGCCTCCAATCCTTAATGTACGGATAGCTACTACCTTTTTCACATTCCTGCAGTCCTTACTCGTTTCTCCAAAAGCCCCTTCAGTACCTACGACACTGGATTTGCTCCTTCTCGTTTTGTCCTTACTTTTTGACAACTCCGTAACTCTAGTTGTCATTCCAATGTCGTTCGTCCGTTTCACTTTTACAACAGTATTCGCATCTGACGTAACTTTTGGTCTCGTAGATTTGATTTGGTGTCACTGGAATCTGCTTCCTCCAACGTTAGCGGGAACTCAATATTTCCACATCGCAATAACCTATCTTCAATGTTCACACTCACTCCATTCTGCTTCATGAAGTCCAGGCCCATGATACAATCATCCATTATATCAGCCACCAAAAACGTATGCCGAAACACATACTCATCTAGCCCCAATGCTAGAATCACTTCACCCAGAATCGGAGATGATTCCCCTGTAACCGTTTGAAGAACACTGTTATTGCTTCTGCTCATGTGTTTCCTACTAATGAGCTTCCTGTTCACGATGGATCTACTTGCACCCGTATCTACGATGATCCTGCATCGATGACCAGCAATTACTCCTTGCGTCGTTAATCTGTCGTTACTCTGTTGTAGGAGAGAGACTGATACCATAATCGGTGCTTTTGTCTGGTTGGGGCACTGCCGCTCTAAATGTCCTTCTTTACCGCAGCCCCAGCATTTCAGTCTTCTTTTAGTATCGTTCAATTCGAATTCCTGGATAGCTTGCTGCACATCCGCCTTTATCTTTTCGGTTAGTTGGTCTATCGTTAGCTCTGTTGAGTCTTCATCAATCATAGCAGCTCGTACCATTGGAACCGCCCTTGTTGCTCTCTTTGCAGCTTCCAATGTCAACGCGACAGCCAACACATCGTGCAACATGCGCTTTCCACTAATCCGGACCTTGAACTGAATGTCTGCATCCCGAATGGCATTGGTGAATCTTTCTGCAGCCAAGTCATTCTGCAGCTCCAGGGGATAATCGGGGTATGACAAGTATACCAACCGCTCAATATCTGCTGACAACTCCTGAAGTGTCTCTCCAGATTCTTGCATTCTGTTGACGAGCTCCATTCGGTATACGTCCTTCATGTGGTTATCCCCATATCGAATGTCCAATTGTGTTACAATGTAATTGTAATTCTTCTCATTTTCTGGTGAGATTGTCCGCAATAAATCGGCTGCGTTACCCCGCAGAGCCAGAATTAATGCTGTGGCTTTTTCTTTATCGGACCAGCCGTTCGCACCAGCAGCCGCTTCAAACTGTCGTTTATATACTGGCCATGAAGTTTTGCCGTCAAATATTGGTGGTTTCATCCTTTTACCTGATGACTCAATATTTGGTTTATTTTCTTTGATATCAGCCATTTTTGCTTCTATTTCTGCTACTTTTTGTTCCAATTTCTGGTCCAATTTCTGCTCAACGTTGCTGACTTTGGTAGTTATTTTGTTCTCTAGATCTGTAGTATTGCTTTTCATTTTATCTTCCAATCTCTGCTCAACTTTGCTTACTTCTGTGCGAACTGTAGAGACTTCTGTAGTAATTTTATTTTCAAGGTTCGCAACACTGGATTCAACTTGGGATTTTAATTCACCCATACTAGACTCCATTTTGGTTTCTAGTCCAGAAACGCTTGTTTTAATTTCATTTTCAAGACTAGAAACAGTTGATTTTAAGTCGCCTTGTAAACTGGAAGCATTTGTTTTCATTTCTTCTTGTAAACTGGAAGCATTTGTTTTCATTTCGCCTTGCAGATTAGAAGCAGTTAAGTCCATTTTAGTCTGAAGACTAGAAGCATTTGTTTTCATTTCTTCTTGTAGACTAGAAGCATTTGTTTTCATTTCTTCTTGTAGACTAGAAGCATTTGAGTCCATTTTAGTCTGAAGACCGATCATCATGGCCATAAGCGTTTGTAAATCATCCTGAACACTTGCTGTTGTTTCAGCCGCGTCTTCATTGGTAATTTCTTTTTCGTTTCCCTCTTTCAGAATTTCACTAAAGTCGAATGTGCTACTGTCTAGTTCTCTTGTTGCACATTCAACGATTACTTTTTTCTTCTTTTCTGTTTTAGTTCCCTTGGAAGGTAAATTCCACACACTCAGAACTGTGGATAGTTCTGATGCACTCAAATTGTCTAATAATTTACTTTCCATTGTTCAAATATTTTAATTGTTCACGAAATTCTTATGTTCTATAGAAACTTCTCGCACAGTATCTAAATACCACGAAATTTCCCAGTATAATCTTAATTTCTACGAAATTTCTCGTACAATCGAAATTTTCACACGATACACGACGTATAACCTCAAATTTCGTACAATCGAAATTTTTATACAACTCATACAAAATTTCCCCACAGAAGTTTCTAGTTTAATTTCGAATTTTCTTGCAGAAAATTTTAGCAAACTTGTCTTTTCCGCACTGATTCACAATAAATAATTTCACTTCTGACACCAATGTGACGTGCTATTCTTTCGGTTCGATGTTATTAGAATGATAACACTTTTTATTTATGTGAATTTAGTGTATAAACTTTATTTATAATTATTTCTGCTTAACAATTAGTCTTAAAAATATTTGTCTTTCAATAATTTAATTATTACAATTATTTATCACAGTTTTAGAGCTTCACTATTTTAATTACTTTCACAAAAATAATCACGTTTTCAATCTCTGTTTTGTATAATCTCTGACGAAGCTTTTCACTTCAACTGATCGATTAAGATTGATTTCAGGCTCGACCCTACGGCTGTTTTTATATCCAATTGGTGTATTTCGCGAACTTTCTCGCAAAGACTGGTCGTTTGGCTTTCTAAAAATAGATGGCATTTTCTCGAAAGCTCTACAAATTTTGAATATTTCCAAGAATTGTTTTTGTTGTTCGTGTGGTGTTTTTGTGTTAGTTGCTTTATAGAATACTTGATGATTTTATGAATCACCAAGTATTCTAACTGAAATATAGTGCAGTATATTTAATATTTCATGCTATCGAATCGAAGGAAAGTGACTGAAATTCTAAACATAAAATAACATAGATACGATTAATTCGGAAGATTAAAATGAATGGAAAAGGATAGATGATGAAATAATGCTCAAAGAAGTTCGAACATCAATTATTGATATAACCAATAATGATGATGATGATAAAGATGGAAATGACCGAAATACTAAATTAGATCTAGTCGATATTAAGTCCAAAATATTCAAATAAACGTCAGGAAGAAAATGAAAAGCAAGAAATTCTTGATTCCGAATCGTGATATATCAGATGACGATAATGGAGATAATATAGATGCAGATTTTGATGAGGGATCATTAATTGAGGATTTATTGAGATAAAGATACGCTTTTATAAAAAATGATGATATAGAACAAGCGATTGAAATTGATGATATTAGTTTAAGGGCCGGTTTGTTCACTTTTGATCAAATCTGTGATTAGGTAATCACAGATTTTGCTTAATCCATGATTATGAATCTGTGGTTAACGAAATGCGTTTGTTCACTTTTTTTTCACCTTGATTACCAAACCATAGATTCTTCCATTTTTCCAGTGGTTTTCCAATGCATCTGTCAAATTTTAATCCATGATCAATTTAAATTTTTGAATTTTAAAATAATTGATTTGGGTAATTATTTAAAATGTTTTTATTATTTATTAATTATTTTGAGTAAATTTAATATAAATTTGAATTTGTGTAATAAAATTGTTTACATATTTCATAAAATGTTCATGATATAGTTTTTGCATGAAAATGAAATGAAAGGACACAAGGAGACACGAAATAATCTTTTTTAATTGAGTGCATTATTCATTATATTCATTCTCTAAACACATTCATGGGCAGGAAATCTGGATAATATGTGAAAAGTATACAAAAGGGACTTCGAACCCAAAAATCCGTGTTGACTTGTTAGAATTGGCGATTTGTTGAATATCGCCAAATTGTTTCTGATTTATTTATTTCGTTTATATTCTTATTGATTAGACAATATGAATCCAATTTTATGAATTTAATAGTACTTATTTAAAACAATAAAAAAAAATTAAATTAACTTAAAAAATTTTCAATGTTAAAATACCGATGATATGGTATTTTAACAATAATTCGTCGAAAATTCAATATCAAATCGAATTTTCGAATTTTCGTGTAGAAAGGACATAATTAATAATACTAATTGCACGCCATTTCTTGCTATTTTATTATTATTAATTTTGTATCACTCAATATTTTCACTGAATGTTGTTATATGAATGTCAAAATGCAATGTCAAAATACAATGTCAAAAGTAAAACGCAGTCTGAAAACCAAGCATGAACAAACGAAATTCCAGTAAATCATGGATTAAATGGCGTTAATCACGGAAAATCGGCTGATTAGCGAAATCATGGATTAACTAACCAAATCATGGATTCTCTGATTAAAATTTTGGTGAACAAACGCAATCTATGATTAACCACTGGAATAATCATGGATTAAAGTTGATCAAGAGTGAACAAACCGGGCCTTAATCAATGCCAAGGGTTTGATAATTTTACTCATAGCTGTCCAGTTTATGTATATACGTCCTGTAAATTTTGGACATGATCAAAGTCTCCGTAAATAATAAATCCATTTGTTTTCAATTAAAAAATTTAATTTGAATAAAATTCTTTCAATTCTTACATTTATTTATTACTAAAATATTTAATATTTTGCGAATTAAAGTATGTACCGGTTACCTGTCCGAATCGAAACGAAACTATACGAAAGGTTTGAACAAATTTCAACTTTTTACGAGAACGTTAATCTCAGAATCGAATTATTATATTCTAAGTCGGGTTAATGATGGAATTTTAGAGAAATTTTTTTAGTAAATTGTGGTCAACAAATCGAAAAATATAAACTTATACTAAAAATGGAACAGTTTATTGAAGAAATGTAAAATTTTTTTGAATTATATTACAAAAACGGAAAGAAACTATATTTCTATTTATCCGCATGAACACGTAAACAAAGCGTTTTAGAACGGACTGGATCGAAGCGGTACGGAACGAAACGAAAACGTTTTGTCTTGGCTTTAAATATGTATGTTTCATTTTGGAGTCAAAAAAAAATTATGATATTAAACATACAATGTGTGCAAGCATTTTCTTAGTGTATTAATTTACTTCAGAGTGCTACACAAACGTTTTGATGCACCCAGTAACTACCAGAGGGTATTTTAGTTTTGTCACTAAATGTGTGACAGATCGAAATAATCATCGTAGAAAGTTTTCAAGGTTATACCATGTTTCCATCTCCCTGAAATCTCGAGATTTCGAGAAAGAGATTTCAAAGTGTTTCCATCTCCCTACGAGATTTCATTTGACGTTTACAATTTTGAAAACTAGAAAAAAAAATGAATTTTGAATGGAAATATTCCAAAAAATAATTCTTTTAGAGCATATTGAAAAAATTTATATATAACAGGTCAATTGAAAAGTCCCCGGCCTACCATAGTAAAACACATTTTTTTGGCAAAATTCGTTTTTTTTATTCAACATAATTCCCTTCAAGGGTGATACACTGATTATAGCGACCCTCCAACTTTTCGATACCATTTTTGTAGTACGATTTGTCCTTTGCTTCAAAATAGGCCTCAGTTTCGGCGATCACCTCTTCATTTCTTCCCAGCAAGCATTCTTTTGAGATCTGAGAACTGGAAATAGTCGCTGGGGGCCAGATCTGGAGAATACGGTGGATGCGGAAGTAAATCGAAGCCCAATTCATGGATTTTTGCCATCGTTTTTATCGACTTGTGACACGGTGCATTGTCTTGGTGAAAAATGACTTTTTCTTCTTTAAACCAGGTCTTTTCTCACGAATTTTTACATTCAATTGGTGCAAAAGGTTGCAATAATAATCTGAGTTTATTGTTTTATCAGTTTGGAGGTAATCCACCAACAAAATTCCTTTTGCATCCCAAAAAACTGATGCCATAACATTCTTCACTGATCTTTGGGCCTTAACCCGTTTTGGAGCCGAATTATCGGTTTTTTGATTCTACAGGATCTACAGGATCATAGTGATAGACCCAAGTCTCATCCATAATGATGAATCCGTGCACAAAATCCACTTTATCCTTTCGTAAATGCTCCAAATGTTCTTGAGAAAGTCGCATTTGCATGTGTTTTTGTTCCATTTTTCGGAATCGCGGCAGCCACTTTGCACAGAGCTTTTTGAAACCTAAAACTTCAGCTAAGATGTGATGTACAGGTCTATCTGAGATGCCTAGGGTGTCAGCTACCTTATCCACAGCCACTCGTCTGTCTTCCGATACCATATCCTGTATTTTTTGTATCTTTTCTGTTGTTGGTACACTTTTTGGATGTTCTTGACATGGATCGTCTTCAAGGCTTGTACGACCAGATTTAAAAAGGCACCCCATTTTCCAACGGTGGATTTCGAAGGTGAAGAGTCCGGATAATAATTATCAAGCCAAGTTTTCGTTTCAACGGTATTTTGGCCATAAAGCAATGTTTAATCAACACGCGAAATTCCTTTTTATCCATTTTCTTCACAATAACAAAAGTTGCTTCACTCAAAATGCTATAATTCACAAACTAATGATCCGACAGCTGTCAAATTTATACACGCGTCTTTTGAAGGTTAGGGCTAACTAAAAATCATATGGATTTAATTCTAGTACCGCCATCTATGTGTCAGGCCGGGGACTTGTCAATTGGCCTGTTATTTTTGTGTCAAAGGAGACAAAATTCATGTTTGTTAAATTATTACAAAAAAAAACCAAATTCAAACACAGGGAAAAGACGCGCAATTCAAATTATTGAAAAGGCTCGTCCATTTGCAAATTTTGATACAGGCTGAATAGCGCGGAATAAGTTTGCAGGGTTGACACAAAAATTTTACGAGATTTTGAAGGAGATTTCAACAAAATCTCGTTGAAATCTCAAGATTTTGAAATCCTCTATTTGTATGGGAAATGAAGTAGATTTGGATGTAGATTTGGCGAAATCTAGCAAAATCTCGAGATTTGAGGGGATGGAAACATGGTATTATAGTTATGTAGAGAATCAAAAATTATATCGATTTATGCATCTCCGTCTGTGCGTCCGTCATTGTACAAGATAACTCAAAAACGCGTTATCCGATTATGATGAAATTGAAAATGTAAGTTCATTATTCCTTAGCTAGATTTGGTATTGCATTTCAGCAAAATCGGCCGAAGGGAAAGTGAGTTTATAAAGCAAAAACCAGAGTGAGCAGAAAATTTTGTCGCTTTTTTTTATGGTTTTTCGTTTTCAATTGGAAACTTTGTTAACGAATTTTATTGAAATTGTTTCCATAAATTTACTACATAAATAGGTGATATTGTGCTTAATTTCAATAAAATCGATATAACGATAATGGGGCAAGAAATAGTCGTAGGAGAATATAAGCCTGTTCATAAAGCTTTTTGGATGTACTTCCAAAACTAATACAGTATACTGATTTGAATAAATTTTACAGAATAGATTTATGTTATTAGCGCCTAGGCTGCCTGCGAATTAGAGCAAATTTGAAAGTGTAAAACTAAAGTAATGCAGAAAAACCCTTAAAATAGTATTAGTTTTGGGTGTTTTTCTGTCCCATTTCTGCCATATGGCATCATAAACTCGGATATATGCTATACTTCAGAAAGAGAAACTTGTTTATCAAAAAAAAAGTTCCATAAAATGATTGATCCCTGATCAAAACTTAAAAATATTTCATTGCTTCTCCTACTATACACCTTTTTATTCCTTTTCTTCGGTATAACCAGGAGGGGCTTAATATCGTAAAACTATTCTCCACTAAACAAAAAAACAACAAAAATTTATGTTAAGCAAAGTATGAAATTGATTTAAATAAAATTTCTCTAATTTCAGTAAAAACCAAAGTATAAGTAATGATAAAGTATGCAGGGCCGTATTTACCATTAGGCAACTCTAGACCACAGCCTAGGGGCCCGCACCACAAAGGGGCCCGCGCCACAGAAAAAAACTGTTTAAAAATTTTAATTTTGACCGCAAGTAACAAATTTCTAAATTGTCAATTAATTATAACCATTAGCAAGTATTTTCAAGTATTTATCGATACTAGTACCGTCCACTGGTCGAAATTCGACCTAATAAAATGAAAATTAAAATATCGATTGCATTAATTAAAAGTTAAACTTGTGAATTTTAATTTGATATTCTTATTCTCACACTTATTTATTTACAAATCCAAACATCAATGCTTTTTTCAATTGTTTTCTTGAATTTGATCCAGAAAAATAAACAGCTGTTTTCTATATAATTCTGAATCAAAAACTTTCTAAAACATTTCAGTTATTTCCAATTCTTTCATTACACAAATTCGTAAAGCACACAACAGCTCTGTGTGCCATATATTTTATTGTTGTTCCCAGATAAATATATGGGAAACTTTCACCTGTTCAACCTGGCTCAACGACCATATATAGCGTGATTCATTCTTTACTTTTTTTTTTTAAATAAAAATAAAACACTTAGAATTGAATGCAAATATCAAATCTTTTTTATCAACTTGAAGCACATAGTATGGCAATTAATGTTTGAAAATAATTTCCTTCAAATGTTGGCCGGCACTACGTTTCAGCTCGGCCAGTCTGGCGGTCCAATTTTCGATCACTCTCTCAAGCATTTCGACCGGCATCTCACGAATGACACGTGTAATGTTCGCTTCCAATGCTTTGTCACTGGTTTATCGGCAAAGACTTTTGACTTTACATAGCCGCAAAGAAAAAAGTCCAAATGTGTGATATCGCACGATCTTGGTGGCCAATTCACTGGGCCAAAACGTGAAATTAATTGCTCACCGAAATGATTTTGCAATAAATCCATTGTAACACGGGCTGTATGGCTCGTAGCACCGTCTTGTTGAAACCAAATATTGTCGAGACCACGGGCTTCAATTTCAGGTACCAAAAAGTCCGTTATCGTAGCACGATAGCGCTCACCATTGACGGTAACGTGGCCGCCGGTCGCATTTTTACGGACCGATGATGCCCCCGGCCCATAAACCACACCAAACTGTTGTTTTCAATGGATGTAATGGTAGCTCTTGAAACTCTTGTGGATGCTCATAAACCCAAAACGGCAATTTTGCTTATTAACGTAGCCATTAAGCCAGAAATGAGCCTCATCACTGAACAAAATTTGGTTTGAAAATTCCAGATTTTCTTCGATGCGTTCAAGCGCCCATTCAGCAACGTTGCTCAGATGTAAGTCTTGACATGATGAATTGCCATACAATACTGAACAAAAATGACAAATCAGAATGACACTAGTCACGCGTGGTCTGTCAAAAAAACCCTATTGAAAAAAAAGTAAGATTTGAATCACACGTTATATCAACATACTTTTTGTGTTTAAACACTTCTCCTCAACAATGGCTTTCCATCGATATATATATTAAGCCACATCTTTTGTTAGAACACGAATAAAAGGGAGGTAAATTTTTGTGTTGGCCTAGTTATATATAGATTTTTCATATGTTGTAAAACATATTCTATTATAATTTTGGACAAATTAGTTCAAAAATGACCAGAATATTAAGATAGTAGAAAGTGCTGCATTCGTTTCCTTGCGGTAGGGCCCGCACCAGAAGTTCAGCCTAGGAGTCTACAGGTCCTAAATACGGTCCTGAAAGTATGGAAAAGCTAGCAAAGTAGCCAGAATAAGCAAAAACACGTGAATGACTCCTAAAAACTTATTTTTCTTCTAGTATGTGTACATTGTCATATATATTTCAACACCTGCTTCTTTGCTTACATCATATTTCTCTTTGACCCATACGTACAACGTACAATATGCCAGCAGTGGAGAGAACATTTTTTGAAAAAGGACAGTCAATAGGAACTTTCCACACTTTATCTTATCATTACTTAAGCCCAGGGCCGAATTTAGGACCTCTGGACCCCTAGGCTGAAGCGTGCGGGCCCTACCGAGGAGGATTTTTTTGAATACAAATTTCCATAAAATCAAAAAAGGAATTTAACAAACAGACAAATTTTATTTATTAGTAATTCAAATACAATACTTTCCGAAACGAGCAGACTTGAAATTATTATCAAATAATCTTAGTGACTAATTGGTTTGCGCCTACACTTCATACTCATGAAATTACTTATAATATCTTCATAAGTTATGCTCCAGACAGATCTCCGATTTTAATTACAATAATTATTATTTAATGATACTTCTGGATGACCCATAACACATCTTCTTTTTTTCACAATGATCATTATTCTTATCATTCCAAAATTTCATACATTTTTTTATTTTGATTACACAATGTTTATTAATTATTATTCAATGAAGCTAATTTTTTTTATTGTTTTTAAAAAAATTTCCAAAAATATTTGGAATAAAAAGAATTGTCTCTCATTTTAAGGTTATGTGAAAGAAGAAAACATATCAAAACCGGATGAAATTTTTAAAATGTTCAAATGTAGATGGCCCTGTAAACACTGCGAGGCAAAAATTTAGCACCTCTTCACAATTTCATTTGATAGTTAAGAAAATAATGATGCTTGAAATATGTACTTAAAAATGATCATTATTACGTAAATAAAGGTCATTATCCAGTTTTAATGGCCGATTGGGCAATAATGATCATTAAAATCGGAGATCTGTCTAGGATATTAGTTGTTTTTTTAGGCACGAGAATGGGTTTGTCAGTTTTTGCTTTTTTCAAGCAATCTGTTAAATTTTTGTACCTGTTTGTTGAGGCTGTAAAATGTAAGTAAAGTTCTTCCAAGAAGTCAAAAAAGCTTACAGCACTCAGACAACACTCGGCAGCAGCCTGCACTACAAGACTGAGTGAATGCCCGGCGCAAGGCACCTATATTGCTAAATTGTTTTCTGCCAGTACCAACGCTGCAACTTTCCATACAAAGAATTCTTTGATAAATAATTGAAAAGAAACTAGAATAGTATTTTATAATATATTTATTATATAATCAAAAATAGTTTTCTTTTAACAAATATTAAAACGCGTGTCGTATCGATATAGGTTTTTTCAAGAAGAAGGAATAATAAATTGACATTGGTTGCTTTGGTAATATTGTAATTGTTGCCAGTTCAACACTCTCCCTCAATGATAATATTAAATTGCCTCTAAAATCGAAATTCCCAACATGCGAACAAATTTCTTCATCTTAGTCTCTCCTAGCGGTTTTGTTAGCACATCTACCACCATATCTTCAGTCGGACAATAAACCAAGTTTACAGTGTTGTTTTCTTGTAGTTCTTTAATAAAATCACCTTTTGTATCAATGTGTTTAGAACGCCTGCTAGATCTCGGATTTTGGACAAACTTTAAACAGCTTTGGTTGTCTTCATAAATAACAGTAGCGTCCGACTGTGTGACGTTAAGATCCACAAATAACCTTCTAATCCAAATAGCTTCTTGACAAGCTTCAGCGAGTGAAACATATTCAGCTTCTATTGATGACAATGTAACGTTTTGTTGTTTGCGACTAGCCCAAGATATGGCCCCCTGACCATATAGAAAAACATGGCCAGAATTAGATTTTCTATCAGATTGATCACCAGCCCAATTAGCATCAGCGTATGCAAATAAATTTCCTTTCTCATAATTTTTGAAACCCAATTTCAAACAATAATTCTTGGTTGATTTCAAGTAACGAACAATTCGTTTTGCTGCATTCCAATCTGCGCAAGTAGGACAGCTAACTTTTCTACTCAATAATGATGTACTGATTGCTATATCTGGTCTCGTATTCACAGAAATGTACAACAATGCACCAATTAAACTATGATATTCATCTTTATCATTTAACTGCTGACTTTTATCTATACTTTTCAAATAACCAGGATCCATAGGAATTTTCGACGGTTTAGCATCCTCAAGTCCAAATTTCTTAACTATTTTATCGATGTAATTTTTCAAACTTAAATTGTAGACACCGTCTACTTTTTCGATTTCCATACCCAAAAAATGTTTCACTTCACCCAGTGAAGTAATTTGAAAATGATTTTTCAAACCATCATGAACTTTTGAATTTCAGTTTCATCTTTACATCCAATTAAAATATCATCGACATACACCAAGAGGTATATCCAATTACCATTAACTGTTTTAGTATATAAACATAAGTCAGCACTGCTTTGTTTAAAACGAATCTGTAGAAGAGTATCATTCAGGCGTTGGTTCCAGCATCGTGCTGATTGTTTCAAACCATAAATACTTCTTCTTAAACGACAAACTAAATTCTCCATTTTCTCATAACCTGGTGGCTGCTTCATAAAAATTTCTTCATTGAGCTTACCATACAAATAAGCAGTTTTAACATCCAAATGTCGCAAATGTAAATTATTTTTGCTAGCAATGGCCAACAATGCTCGCAGTGTTGTTTGTTTTACAACGGGCGCAAATACTTCGTCATAATCGATGTCAAACTTCTGGTTGTAGCCTTGAGCAATAATTCTAGCTTTATATTTGACAAGTTTTCCGGACGCATCTTTCTTAACTTTGTACACCCATTTACACCCAACAGCTTTATAACCTTTTGGTAATGGTACCAATTCCCAGGTTTCATTTTCGATTTGAGATTGAATTTCATCATCCATCGCCATTTTCTACTTTTCTTTATCTTTATTTAGTTGAACTTCAGCAAAATTTCTTGGCTCATCTTCACAAACCATATTTGCAGCTATGTTCTCATCGCCCAATCTATTAGGGGGCACACCTTTTGTTTTTCGTTCAGATCTTCTAGGCTCTATCAATTTTTTCGGAACCACAACTTCAGAGTTGGATTCATATTCGATTGTTTGGCCTCCAACTGCTATATTGTCAGTATCAAAATAATCGTCTTCTTCTCCGGTATCTGAATTCATCAAATCTTTATCATCGCAAGTTTGTTCTTCGAATTCAATTATGATGTCATCTTTTGATTCTTCATTTTCGGCCCTACCATGAGCTGAATTTTCCAAGAACTTTGCATTTCGACTAATAGTGATGTGGTTATTAGTTAAATCTAGAAAACGATATGCTTTTCGATCCTCTGCATACCCAACGAAAATTAATTTTTCGGATTTTTTATCAAGTTTCCGACGCCTTTCCTTTGGAATGTGTACGAATGCTGTACACCCAAAAACTTTGATATGTTCATAATTCGGCTTTCTATTGAACCATAATTCATACGGTGTAGACTTTATTGATGAGGATGGTAGACGATTTTGCAAATAATTTGCCGTATTTAAGGCCTCTGCCCAATATTTTTTTTCAATATTTGATTCATTTATTAAACATCTGGTCATTTCAACAAGTGAACGGTTTTTACGTTCTGCGACGCCATTTTGCTGCGGACTATATGGTGCTGTCTGTTGCAAAATAATCCCGTTGTTGCGAAAATAATTTTTTAATGAGGCACAAGAATATTCTCCACCACCATCAGATCGAATAATTTTTGGTTTCCGACCAAATTGATTGTTGACTAAATGCACATAATCTTTAATTTTATCAATTGCTTCAGATTTCTGGTTCAAAAAGTAAACAATTGTATAGCGGCTGTAATCATCAATCATTGTCATTACATAACGAGCTCCACGAGGAGTTTGAATTTCCATGGGACCACATAAATCAGTATGTACAAGATCGAGCACACATTCAGTTTTCGTATTTGACACTTTTGGATAACGTAAACGACTCATCTTTCCCACACAGCAAATATCACAAGTAGATCTAATTTGACAGTCAAATAAATTTAGATTTTGGCCTAAGTTTTCTCGAACAATTCTCTGAACTGCATCAGGATCTCGATGACCTAATCTTCGATGCCATAAATGTTGACAATTTTTATTGTGAATACCTCTAGCTAATAGTGAATGATGCGATTGCTTTAAACGATATAAATTATTAGCTTTTTCCCCAACGACTAACACTTTACTATCCTTCATAATTTTGCATCCATTTTTCTCAAAATAAACAGAAAAACCTTGTTCAGTAATTTTATTCATGGACAATAAATTACCTGCCAACGAAGGAACATAAAAAACATCTTGTAATGTAACTTTAGTGTGTTGACCTTTTCCATCTGTCACAGAAAGTTTCCCATTTCCAATACCGTTTGTAGCTACTTTCTTTCCATCAGCTAAATAAATGTCTTCATGTTCAGTTGAATTTAAAACATGAAAGAAACCTGCATCGTTTGTCATATGAGCCGTTTTTTTTCTTTTGACGCTTGATTTGCCACTTGTGGTTGGTCATTCTCTTTTTTCTTTCGATCACTTAATAATTTTCGGCAATCTTTTCTCAAATGACCCTCCTTTTTGCAATAATGACACTTTTTCTTTGTAAACGTTTTCAATGCTTTTTCTTCTTGATTTGTTTCACCTTCATTTTCAATTCGGCGTCTCCATTCGTCCATCAACTTTCCTTTGACAAATTCTAGTTTAAGATCTGCTTCCGGTCTACTTTCAAGTGCTGTAATAAGTCCACTGTAGGAATCCGGCAAGCTACTCAAGATCGTAGCTACCACTAGATGTTCAGCCAAATTTTCACCCATATCACAGAGTCGATCGACGAGAGAAGTTATTTCACTCAAATAGTTACCCATGCTCCCATTTTCACAAAGTTTTGATGAACAAATCCTTTTTTAACAAATGGATTTTATTTGATAATGAACCTTTTTCGTGATAATTATGTAACGCTACCCATGTTTCCTTTGCTGTCTTAGCTTTACGTACATGAACCAATTGATTATTATCGATACTTAACCCAATAGTTCCACGTGCTTTTCCGTCTTTTATTTTCCGGGCATCTGTTGGTTCTTTTGGTTTATCGTCCATAACAACATTGTATAATTCTTCCTTAATAAGAACCAGTTCCATATATTTCCAATTTTGATAATTCCTGTCATTTAATTTTTCAATGACAAATTTTGATTCCGACATGGCGATGAAAATAAAATTTTGAAAAAAGTTATAATAATATTTGAATGTCTTTAAATTATGGATCTGGGCCCATAACCTGATAAATATTTGAAAAGAAACTAGAATAGTATTTTATAATATATTTATTATATAATCAAAAATAGTTTTCTTTTAACAAATATTAAAACGCGTGTCGTATCGATATAGGTTTTTTCAAGAAGAAGGAGTAATAAATTGACATTGGTTGCTTTGGTAATATTGTAATTGTTACCAGTTCAACATTCTTTAAGCAAATTTATATAAATGCCCAAATTGCTATTCGGAATCTGTAACAAAACTATTCTTTTTTCTTTACAAGAATGTATTACGTCGCAAGATTTTAAAAATTTCTCTTTAAAAAAACGGAGTTACTTTCATTTTTATCTGCTTCAACATATTTTAAATAATTTTCACTTCAAACTTTCCTTTTATTAACACATAATTTGGAATTTGATGTCACTTTTTAAAGAGTTCCGATATTTCAAACCCTATCGTAAAGATTCAGACGATTTGACAGTAACTTATAGAACAGTTACATATATATATAATTTCAGAATAACAATTTCAGCACTGATCGGATCTTTGTCGTTACGAAGTGAATTTATGTTTTGAGAATAGCAGCCTAAATGAGATTTGTTTCTTATTTTGTCCCTCGGTTCTTTGGAAATATTCGTGCATAAGATTGAAATTCTTTTAGATATGTGACGTAATGGGAATAGAGATGCAGTGGAGAGGAAGTTTCTTTTAAGAAATATTTATAAATTTGTACCACGAAAATAAAGTATTTTTTTGAGGTGCGGGCCCCTTTGTGGCGCGGACTCCTAGGCTGCAGCCTAAATTGCCTAATAGGAAATTCTGCCCTGCTTAAGCCCCAATTAAAAAACGGAAGATTAGCTTTTTTGTCTTTCCTTATTCTCTTGCTCTGCCACTGTAATCCAGCCTATACACTTTGGTAAAAACCTGAGGGAGGGCTGGAAGGAGGGCCGACTGCCCCCGCAAATGCAGATAATTCAGATTACAAGGTTACTCAGACACCAGGGTGATTATCTGCCAATCGAAAGCCATCCAAATGAAGGACAATATGCGCTGGCGCGTACAAACCGTAAAATTTGTAGCTATTGGTTATTTACGAACATTGATTTCGTTCTTATATAAAATGTAGTATCAAGAAGCAGCGAATTATATACGAATCAAAATTCTTTTCACCCAATATTTAAAACATTTCAAATTATTTTTGGAAATCTTCTTCTATAGGGTGTTCAAATTTGAGGCATCTTTTTAAATTTTAAATAAAAGACATAAATTGTGTAAAATCTTTATTTATTTCTATTGGAAATTAAAGTACATTGGTTCCGATTAATAATGAAAAAGAAGATCGTTCAAGTGACCTCCTCTGGTAGCTCGGCAAGTTGTCAATCTTTTACCAAAATTTTGAATAATTTTTTTTTAAGTTCAAGGTTTAATTGCTATGAACGGCGACAAATTGATGTCCTTAGCTCTTCAGCAACACTTGTGCTAAGAGCTGCAATATTTTCACTTGAACGACCACTACGATGATAAATTCTGGTTCTCTGATCTTGAACTGAACCAGTTTCTTCAAATTTATCATTGATAAGTTTGTAGAAGCATTTTCTTCCAACTTCTGAATAAATTTCACCATATTTAAAATAAGTTTGAGTTATGAAAACACGTTGTTCACTCGTGTAGCGATCTATTTTTAATAACTGGAATTATTTACTTCATACATGAAAAAACATCGGTGTAATCTAGTACCTGTAAAAAAAATGGCAGAAAGATACCTCAAATTTGAACACCCTATATATAGTTAGAGAACTGAAATTCTGTTTGTTCGTTTATTTGTTCATCCCTATAGACTTGAAAACTACTGAACCGATTTGATCAGATTAGTTAGAATCCCGGTATGGCCCTTGATATCTAATCGATCAACCCAGAGTCCAGCATTTCGCAGTCTATAGGACGTTGCCATTGCTGTACTTTGAACCACCAAGTGCAGCGGTGGGGTTTCCAAGAGGGCCTCCATGGCTGCATGGCGTGGTTCTGATTGCACCCGTAATACTTAAAAGAGCAAGTCTTTGAATACGGCTTAAAAGATCCCTAGCATTGGCTACTAGGGTACGAGGCCACCAAACAATTGATGTGTAAGTCAGCAGAGGTTTAGCCACCACATTATACAACCAGTACAACATTTTAGGTTTTAGTCCCCAGGTGGGTCCAGAGGTTCTGCGACAGGCCCATAGGCGCGCCGGCGCTTTCCGTTCTTTGCCCTGCACGTGCTTTTTCCAAGTCACCTTTTTATCTAGATATACTCTTAGATATTTCACCGACTCAGAGAGTTGCAGTCTCGTTGCCCCGCTGTGTGTAGTGCGCGTTGGAGTCACAGCCAATGATAAGAGGTAGATGGTTCGTCTCACAGAAGGACACTCATCTTGGGTAGAATGAAGTCATGGACCGAAAGGTCTATTCCTTATACCTGGGGTTTGGATTGATCCAGTTTAACTAGCCAATCCTTGGTCGCTTGGTTCTCGCATAAAGGATGAGAGAACCTTGCGTCAATCTGCAATCACGTATGCGTGGGACTTCACCGTTAGGTAGTCTCTCAAACGCTTCGATGATTGCAGCTTCTATGGGATCCGCCTCCGTTGAAGAGATGTCTCGTTTCACAGGGGTCTCGCACGTTAGGCAGACTTTCATTTTTGGGTCCGTTTTAAAGATCTCCGCAAATGTCGCTCTCTGTCCTTTTTGGTGAGAGGTGTCTTTAGCCCCGGGGTTAGAAGGTTTAACCCTCTTCGCCTGGGGGGACTCGCTTCTGGAGTGGAGGAAGCTGAGATAGTCTCAGAAGTGCGCGCCTTTTCGGCGGCACTGTCTGTTCCCGCTCTCTTCCTCTTTTTGCGGGGTTTTGCTCCGGCGGACCCGGAACTGGTCCCTGCCACCGGTTCTAGTGAACTGGCAGGCGGTCCCTGTTTTGAGGTCGACGCCAATTGGAGTTGCGCAGGCTTCAGGAGGGGGCTCAGTATATTTGGGGTGCCCATCCTCCCGTTACCTGCCGGGGTTGGCATTTTAGGGGGAGAGATGTGGATCCCGCCGGGTCCCCTTTTGCAAGGTTACAAGCGGATGCCGCGTCTCTTGCCCACCTTTGACGCCTTCAACTCGCTCCGCTGCGTCTTTTGCCGTCGCTGGAGGGAGTTTTTAGTTTCAAGATACGGTTGGCGAGTTTATTCACCAACTTCTCTCCTTTTGGGGAGCCACTACCAGTTTTCCCAGTACGCACCGGTTCCACTGAACTGGGCCCGGTGCGTGTCGGTGTCGTTGTTGTTGTTGGATTCATGTTTGTTCCTATGAGTGTGGGGGATGTAAGGACACTGCACGCGGCGCACGTGCAGTAGCCTGGTTACGAGGGAGTTTCGGCTGGTTCTCCCAAGAGATCGTTAGCGACATCTCCCGTTTCCCACACTGAGATGCCATGCAGCCCTCGGCACGATGCATTTCCACCTTGGCTTAAGTGTGTTGAGTTGTCATTTGTCTGACCCCTCTCCGTCTGCCTTACTTGCATGAGTGACCCTGCTGGGAACTAATGTCCCCGCTAGCATCGCTATGAGGATCATTGGAGTACGCAAGCTCTTCTACCACGGCAAGGCTACAACTCAGAGAAGAGGAAGGGAGTTTACGAGGGGGAACTGGAATATAAAAGCTTCGCTATTTCGGCCAAAAGTAGTCGGATTTTCATGAAACTTGGAATGTACATTCTGGATAGGCCAACTGAAAAGATAGATAGATAGGTCCCTATTCGGTAGGGAGTTGTAGGGGGCCAAAATAGAAATAGGTAGATAAATAGATAGAAGATATCAATTATATTCCTCATATTCTTTTTTTTAGGATATTTTGGTTTTGCTGCAAATCGTTATAGTAACATTCCATATCAGACGTGGGAGATAAAACCGGATTTTAAAACGTATTATTATTCCTCGTTTCCATGTTTCTCCCTGGCTAAAATATATTTTCTTTATTTGCAGTTCAAATACTGTTAATTTTAGTTTAACAGCCGCTGTCATAAGTTTAGATATTTCAATAACAAAATTTGGTTTTTGTGTTAACACATTTCAAGGTGGACAAACAGATCTATTAACGAATATGATTGGACGAGTTATATTATTGGATGAATTAAAAACAATATTAAAAATTTCATCAGCTGATATATTCCCAGAATTGGATGCATTCTCTTATACGGAAGGTTCATGTGAAAAAAATTATGTAATGGAAATGCATTTATATAATTGTATGTCGTCATTGTCGTTATCACATAATTTCTCATGGTCACGTTGGAATCTGTTGTCGGGCAGTCGTACTGCTGTACTATTAATGAGAGAATTAATTGAAGGGAAGAAAATTGTAAGTATACTATTTTATATATGGACAGAATGTTCGTAAAACTTAGTTCCTTATTTTTCTTAGTTAATTAAAAGCCGCAAGATAACTGCCCAGTGTGCCCTAAGAATTTAAAGACTTTTTATCTTTTAAAATTAGGCTCAATCATATAAATTCAATTCAGATATGTATATTATTATTTTGTATAGACTTTTATCTAATGAAAGCCTATCGAAAAATTTGAACTTTATATAACGGCTTCTCTTTTAGCCAATGAAATCATTGATCACTTTTCACTTCCAAATTAGTGTGATTACAATTAAAACACATTACTATTGCACTTATTTCATGCTATTTCATTGGAGTGAACGAATATTTGAAGAAAACTATTGTGTAGTAGAATTTTTGAACTTTTATGCCGTATATATATAGGATCTTAACGGCACTTATACGACCATATATGTATAATTGTAACGGGTGATTCATCGTGAGTTACTTTCATCAATCGGGATTTTTTTTACACATCACACGTGATTAGTGTGGAGCTATCATTGCAGTTTGACTCAGTATTGAATACCATATCATCATGGAAAGGCTTATCCCGGCACAGTGTCTCCAAATTGGGCTCTTGAACAGCTTAATTTTGATCGCTGTTTTATCGCAGAGTTTTGATTACGGATGAGGTCCATTTGTGGCTAAATTGATACATCAATAAGCAAAATTGCCTTATTTTGGCTGATATGAACAACCCGAAGAGTACCGTTACATACAGTGAAATGCACGGTTTGACGTGGTTTATGGGCTGGCAGTATTTCCATAGTATGTCCATATTTCTTAAAAATGAGGATGACCATAACGTAACCGTCAATGGCACCCGCTATTGCGCCGTGATAACGGAGTATTTGCTACCTGAAATTCATCATCATAATGTCAGTGATATCTGATTTGAACAGGACGGCGTTACTAGCCATACAGCGCATGAAACAATCGACATGTTGAGAAATCATCGCGGTGAGTAGCTGATTTCACGTTTTGGACCGGTGAATTGGTCGCCTAGATCGTGTGATATCACAATTCCGAATTATTTCCTTTGGTGTTACGTGAAGTCTAAAGCATACGCAGATAATCCAGCTACGACTAATGCTTTGAAAGCAAACATTACTCGCGTTATTGGCCAGATTCTAATTGATCTTCAAAAAAATAAATAATATCGATTCTTCTTTCGGTTCTTCGTAAAGATTTCACCATCATATTCAATTTCATGCTTTTT
This sequence comes from Xylophagus ater, assembly GCA_963422695.1. Lineage (NCBI taxonomy): Eukaryota > Metazoa > Arthropoda > Insecta > Diptera > Xylophagidae > Xylophagus > Xylophagus ater. The sequence goes on from OY730480.1 coordinate 61,993,884, forward strand.
GTCAAAATATTTACCTGAACCTCACGATGAATCCACCCTATATAAGCGTTGCTAAGATCAAAAATGCTACTATGGAGGGTATTGAATTTCGAAGTTTCTCTATTATTTTCCTTTTCATTTTCTAGCCAAATCATTCAACACTTTTGGTAACACCATTAAAAGCGTCGGTTGTTGATTGTACCGAAGTTTCGGCTAGTTTTAATACAACTGGTATACCAGGAATGGAATATTATGCAGATTTATATCATTTAACGAAATCACATTCACAACAAATTAGTAAATTAAAACAATCAACAATTGATCCAGTTTTACGTGATAATGTTGGACAGATTTTAATGTCAACACGTCCATTAAGTTTTTGTTAAAAATGCAAAGCTGGTGTTTCTTTTTTTATTTGTTTTTTATTTAATTTATATATTAACAAATTGTATTTCATAATAAAAACTATTATTTTGATAATGTCGAAAGAAAAAAAGGTAAAGCATCAACATGAATGAAAGAATATCTAGATTACGCTTTCCCATATTTCAAATTGGTTTTTTTCTGCGCACCTACTACGTCACGCGAGACATGAAATACATTGTTAGTACGAGAATCATCACATGTGAGGCCATAAAAGTATGAAAATAAAAATTCAAAATTACCGACATAGCGCAGCCTTTATATTCTTTCATTCATGAAGCTTAAATTTTTTTTTTTAAATGTTATTGAAAAAATATTTTCGAACTACTTAAACTATAATAAAGTAAATTGAATTCAATTTGGTATGAATTAATACGTTTTTCGCTTAATGTCAAAGTTTCATTTAATTTATCATTATCATGATAATTATTTTGTTTTGTATTCAATTTCAATTCGGCACGTTGTTGATTGATTAATTCCAATTCTTTTAGGTATTTCAATTTAATCACTTTAAACCAATGTAACGAATTGAATTCATTAATTTGATTCAATAATTTTAATATATATGTTAGACCAATTGAAAAACCATCATCAATAAATAAGGCACCAGTTTTATTTTTCTTATTGATTTTATCTTTTGATTGTAACATATATTCAACATAATTGATCATTAATGGCGGTATTATAAGATAGAAATTTTTTAAATGTAAATTTTTTGGATCACGAAAATATGTTGAAAATGCATCAACTAAAAGCTGTAAAAACAAATACAAAAAAAAAAAAGAAATTAGATATAAAAACTAAAAATCGCATGAATGAAAGAATATCCATAGATTACGCTTTCCCACATTTGGTTTTTGCGCGCATTTACGTCACGCGAGACATTTCATACATTTTTAGTATGAAAAATAACGATTATTTATTTGACGCACATGCTGGCCTAAAAGTTTGAAAATGAAAATTCAAAATGACCGGCATGTGTAATGCGCAATTTATATACTCTTTCATTCATGTAAAAATAGTATATAATACAAAAACATCATATATGAAATGATACAAAAGTTAGGCGATGTGATCGATAGTGACATAAACTATTGTCCTTTTCGCTTTTTAAAAGCGTTTGTCACCTTTCAAATTTATCACTTTTTAAATTAGAAATCATCACGAGAACTTATAAAAGACTCAAATCGAACGATAGACAAAATTGTAATTACATGTGAGTACTCGATTCCGATCGGGATTAACTATCAATTCGGACGCTTTCATTTTAACAGCTCTTTCTGATATTTATATTCAGTATAGTCTGATAAATAATCATAAAATAGACTCACGCTTGAGGAACAATAGGGAATTATCCAAATTTACTTTAAAAATCGGTTGTCTGTTCGCGTGACTTATTTTATCGGAAAATTGTGGCTTCTTTTCGCTTAATAAACAAAATAATCGGTTCTGGAGTGAGACGACCAAACAAGAAGAGACTCCAGAGTCCCCAATACATCCAGAAAAATGGTATCATTGGTCCTTATTTTTTTTTTAAATGAGACAGGAGCTCGTGGGTCGATCAATCAGATCTTAACCAGATCATGGTTAATGAATATTTGTTTTTGAAAATATAGATGGCATTGGCCCTGCTGACAGAGTCTTACCAGTTTTTAATTAAATGACACAACTAACTTTTGTAACACGCAGCACATATGTATATATATATAAATATATGGATTTGATTTTTTTTACCCGAAAATATTCAGTTCCTTCAGTGAAATTTTTTGATAAATTTTTTATATTCATTTCGAAATTTTTCGCTGAATCTTGTGTTGTCCGATTTAGTTCTTGTTCGATTGTTAATTTTGAAAATTCTAAATTATCATCATCATCAAATTGTGGTAAATAAACGCTTGCACTGTAATTTGCATGAATACTACCGGAACGTATAAGTCTTATATAGCCCATTGCGTTACCTTTTTATATTAAAAGAGAAAAAAAATATGTTCTAAATCTGTTAAATAAAAATCTTAATTGATACGAGGATCGGGATGAAATATTCCGTGACCCTTTGATACTTTGTCAGATGTAATAGACAAATACTTTTTTATATTTTGTGGAGGAAGCTCAGTCGAATAGATATGATTTTTGTCAATTTACGAAAACACTGAGCCTGCTGAACTTAAACTTTGTCAGCTATGAAGATAATTCGTTCAGTACCCGTAACCTTTAGGGTTCTCAATCCGTGTTCTGCAAGTGTTCCGCAAAAAAATCACATATACAATTCAAAATTGTTCCAACAGAAAATTCAATACAATTTGTATGGGATTGTAATCAACAAACACGAATGACAAACTGTTTTTTTTATAGTTATACATATATGTGGTATCGTAAAGTTAATACACATCGAATTACGAATAATTATAAAGTACCAAAACTTAATAACGAATAAAAAATTGTACCAATTAAAACAAAATATAAAAAAAATACATTACAATAAGTGCAAAAGAGCACGGTCAGTTTTCAAAGGTAAAATATACTAGGAAGGTGGAGAAAGTTTTTTTTTAAACTTCGCGTTGAGCACATGGCATAATGTCACCATTCTTATGAAATTTTCAATTCCTCTCAACATTTTTCTGGTATGTATGAATTGGTATATAAATTTAAGCATGTGTTTAGTTTGTTTACATTTACAACCTACATATACAACCATACCCTTGAAAACTTTCTACTTTCTATGATAGTACCTAACATAGGGCATAAATAAATATTAGAGTTTAGTATTTTCCCCGACTTAAAAAAAGAGATTGAGAACCATTAGCAGGAAACAACTTAAAAAAAAAATCATCACCAATTAAAATCTACCACCATATATTAATATTTCAACCTTTTCTCCTCGAACTTTTGTATAATACGATTCATTTACCTATATGAGTTATTAATTGACGGAATAAATCTAGATAACTTAGTCCATCCGGTGTTAGACCCAATTTTCGTATACCTTTATTAAAATGATCGGCACGTTCATAATTATACATTTGATTTAATTTATCTTTATTATCACGAAAATATTTTAAATCTTTCATTAAACGAGATTTTATTTGTTCATCGAACATGAATTGTGAAAATGTATAAAATTTCTTACGTAAAAATTGATACGTAAAATTCACCTGAAAAAAGAAGAAACATTTATAATTTATAAAATACGAAATAAAGATGTAATTTAGAGTAAATTCTATGAATTCTTGTCCAACAAAGTTGTGAAAAAGTAAAGATAAATTTTTGTGAAAGATCTTTTATAGAACCCTCTAATACAAGGCTGCCCAACCCGCATGCGGCCCAAGGTAAGTATCAATGCGGAATCCGAAAATATTTAAAGTTACTGAAGCATGTCAATTTTTCTGATGAATGATTTGTGTTGTGCGCGCTCTCGTGCTAAATCTGCCAACTGACAAAAAACAAGAACAGAACAGAAAGCTCTTTCGTTCTGTAGTAAATTCCCTTTCTCTTTGTGTTGCTCGCTCTGTTGTTTGTCACCTGGCGGCTTAAGTGGTATTAAATGAATTTTATGTTCTGTTTTTGTAATGAAAAAATTCATAAATTCATAAAATTTAAATTACTTAAACATGAAAACTGTATATTTTACGTTTCTTTTCGCTCGTCAGCTATAGTAATATACTTGTGGCCCAAAACACCATGTCTTCTTCCAATGTGGCTCAGGGAAACAAAAAGGTTGGACACCCTTGCTCTAATATTTACAAGATCGAATTTTCAATCAGAGAACATAATTTGCTAAGTTATATACATATGTATATATGACATTAGATGGTTTTGAGCACATTTTACATGTTCCCCAAAAGCTTTGTCGTTCATAATTTTGACAAGAAAATTTGTTTAGAGATTATTAATTATGATGATTTTAAGCATCTTATCTTAACTTACTGTTGTATTAATTATACCAGTTCCATGGGTACGTAATGAATTAGCAATATGTTTAATACCGATCGTATTTAAATGTTTATTATTACTTGCAATTTCAATAAATATTTGATTATGCATATTATATAAATATTTCGATACGAAAACATGAATATTACGCATTATTTCTAAAACATCAATTCCCTAAAAAAATTTAATAAATTAATCATTTTATTTTCTAGGTTTTCCTATAAAATGAAAATGAAAATTTACTTGTTCTAATGTTTGTGTTGGTAAATTATCATCAATTGTATCCAAATTAAATGTATAATTAGCTAATTGTCGCATTTCACCATAAGTTTTCCAATCATGTAATGATATTGTTGTTAAATTATAAAACATATTACTTAAATAATTTTCAATATGATCTGGGGGAAAAGAAAAAAAAAGAAATTAATGATTAATCTGATAAGTTCTCTTGTCTGTCCTCTATCTATGTACTCTCTGTTTCAATACCTTTTAACATGATATGATCTTCATTCATTTGTATTGGTCGTATATTAATTAAATCACGATAATCATTTATCACTTCGTTTGCTAATGATTTTATAAGGCTTTTCTCATGTAACGTTGTATGAACTTCAAGACGTAGAAATGTCTCAATTTGTCCACATAATTTTTCAATTATTTCTAATTTTAATTGTTCATAATTTGTCGTTTTAAATAAACTATATAATTTTAATTTATTTAAATTTAATTGATTGAAATTTTTTAAACAATCATTTGATGTTTTTAAAATATACTAAAAAAGAAGAAGAGAACAGAAAAACACATTTGTAGCACAAAAATTAATAGTAATAGTAAGCTATAGCTATGTTTTCGTCACAGTATTCTGTTCTGGAATTGAAATACCTATAATAGCCGATTATATCATGCGCACCCTTCAAAAACATCCAAGAATTTGAATACTTAATATTTAAATATTTACATGTAATTAAAGAGTGCAAATAGAATACTACTAATAGCTGTATCACAAAGATCCAGACAACAGAATGTTCCGAACCATTTCAGACCACTCCGTTTCGTAAAAGTTAAATATATCAAAATGTAAGGGAAAAAAACGGAAAAGTAGACAAAATGCGCCTTAACTCCAACATTTGTTCGCCGAGATCCATGGTCTTGTTTAAAATCAGTTTCCAGCGCGGACAGACTACGAGAAGAATGTACCAGTCTCCCGAATGCTGAGTGTGTGGTAAATGCCAATGCACAAGTTCTTGATTTTTGCCTCAATAAGTTTGTACTGAGAAAACTTTTATATAATTCCTAATAACGAATGATTTTATTATGGAAATTATTCCAAATTTAGGCTTGATTTAAGCTGTTATTATTAAATTTTAAAAAAAATGTACCGATATTTGGCCGAACCTACACAAAACGATACGAAAGAGAGTTGAACAAACTTCAACTTTTTACCAAAACATTAATCTCAAAATAGTATTATTGTATTGTACATCTGAATAATTTTTAAATTTTACAGCATTTTTTGATAAATTAAGGTCTACAAATTGAAAAAGATAAACTTATACTAAAAATGGAAGAACATATTAAAGAAATATAAAATCTTTTTATTTATACTTTAAAAACGAAACAAAACTATCCCGCTTATTCTGGCATTGTGACAGTTATGCTGTCATAAAAATTTATGACTCTAATATTCTGACTGAAATTATGACTTCTGCGAAAATTCGTATTCTGGCAGACGGGTCATAATTATGCCTGAAATATGAATTTATAACAGTTTTTAACTGACAGGGTCAGAATACCAAAAAGTTTTTTAAAAAAAAGTTATGACAATGACGTTATGTTATGACAGTCAGAATTTGTTATGACTGAGCTCAGAATAGACGGATATGTGTCTACTTATCTAAAAAGAACGTGGTGGAGCTGACCGGACCGATACGATACGGAATGAAACGAAAACATGCTGTTGGGGTCTTAACAGGATCACACCACTTGTTTGCATTTTTTGAAGCATAACTATCTACAAATATGTCCTCAAAATTTCAAGTCGATCCGAATAAAATTGAATGAGATATTGGCTTTGAAAGAGAAGCGTGTGTCCTTCGTATAAACTGAAGTTAAAACTTTAAACGCATTTTTTTCAAAACGGCATTTCTCAAGTCGGTGATCAAAATTACTCAAAAACTACTGAACCGATCTTTTTGAAATTTTGCCGGCTTATTCAATACATACAAATTTAGTCTTTAATCGTTCGATTTTTTTTTCGAACAAAACTTTTTTTTATACAGCCAAAAAACGGCTGTTTTTTTGTGAAAATCGAACCATTAGTTTTGACTATCTGCCATTTTGTCAAAAATGCATATTTTTTCGCGCTACAAGTGGGGTGATCCCCTTAAGGATTCCATTTATTTTGACTTACATGAAATGAATTATGTCCAATTTGTTTGTCTATGACACTTTTCAAATAAATTGATAATATCGTTTTTTGATTCCAATAAATTATTGTTGTTTGTTCGATAAATAATTTATCTAAATTTGTTTGTAAATTACTTATTATGAATAAACGTTGTAGGATTCTTTGTAGTTTTTTTAATAAATCTTGTGATATTATTGAACGATTCGAATTTGCAGCATTTATTGATAAATTAATAATTAACAAACGTAGTTTTGTTGCTGGCCCATATAATGATTTTTCAGCAATTTGTAATGATGATAAAATATCTAAATTATGTTCATTATATGTTGTTGTTTCATTTGTAATTTTTTTCTACAAAATACATAAATATTTAAGTTTTCCTTTTTAAGTTTTGCTTTTGAAAATAGAAAAGAAAATAGCACTTACCTTAACTGTATTTATTATAAATAAGGCTTTATATTGTAAATATTGTATAATACATTTAATAACAATTATAATATTATCAAAATCATTTAAAAATTGATTTTGTATAATTTTAAAATATTCAATTAATTTACATAAATTCAATAATACATGTTTTTGTATTGGAATATGTAATAATATATGTAAATTAATTATCGATTTAATTATATATAATAATTGTCCAGCATATTGTATACCATTTAGAAATAAATTGCAAATATTCTTGAATTGTTCTAATTTTAAATCATACGAACATGTTTTTAATGAAACATTCATTTTTAATGACCATAAAGTTATCTGAAAAAAAAAGAAAATTTAAATTTAATTCAAATCTATTCAGAGTTAAGATTGGATCGAGTTTGAGTTAAGAATCATAAAATACCGGATTTTGTATCAGTCAGCTAAATAAAGATCTAAAGGCTGTTCCACATTATCATCGCCGCACATCACACAAGATGGTTAACAAATTCGTTAATGCGTGAAGATAACAGGATGGAAGCGAGACAATTTCGTTAATATGTTGTCATATGTGTTGGTTAACAAGTTAAATGGTAATTGGTCAGGTTCTATTTTGCTGTGAGTCAGTTATAAGGTATGTCTACATTGGTGCGCTTTTGCGTCATAGCGCATGTAGTGGGCAACAAGAGGCATGCGCTGTTGCATGCCTCTTGGATGTTGAAAGATGACAATTCCATGGAGCAAGCCATGACGCAGGCAATATCCAGCCCCTTGAATTTTTCGTTCAAATAGGCTTTCAAATTTTTGCAGTAACAAACCAATGTGGAAACTTTGTCGCATGCATCAAACCTCTGTTCAATAGCACATGCAATGATGAAAATTGAAAACGCAAGTTGTGAGGCATGTTGAATTGAAAGAGGACGACGAAAGCGTACCAATGTAGACGTACCTATAGGTCAATAGCTGTTTTAAATTATTTAGATTTGTAGAAATAAAGTTAATAAAAAAAAGATGTAATTTTAAAAATATTTAATCGCTGAAAATAAGTTTTCAGTATCACAGAGTGAACAAAGGAAGAAATTAGCAAATGAATTGCGCTTTTTGAAGCGAAAAAAATACTGGGTGATACGAAAAAAATTACATATACAAAAGAAAGATCAAGTTATAAATGTGTTTGTATTATTTTCACAATTAATTGAAATTTATTTGCACTCATTATACACGAAATTAATTAAAAATATTAGAAATGGAGAGATCGTATTGAGTAAGTGTCAAATTTTCAGATGACTAGTCTGGACACGATCAATAAACCTCACATGAGTCTCTTTCTTCTTCTTCGTATCTCTTTATATTAATGAAATTTTTAGCGATCTTATACATATGTGCCGCGATGATAATGTGGAACGGCCTTTAGAGAGTTAAAAAAATAAAATTATATGATTAAATGGCGCAGCCGGTAAAAGTCGAACCTACGCTCAATCAATCATATTCATGGAATGTTAAGTTATTACTCGACTCTAACTCAATCCAAATTTAAATGTATATACTTGTAAACAATAGCTTTTCGTATCTTTTAATAAATTATTGATTTTTGTTTGTAAATTGACTTGTCGTAAACGTTTTAATTCGATAAAAATTTTCTCATAATTATTTTTCATTAAAGTTTCAGCATATTTATATAAAAATGTTTCCGGACACCAAATTATATTTCCAATTAATGTTATTCCAACATGCTAGAATAATAAGAATTTTTTTTTTTTTAGTAAATTTAAAAAATTTAATTTTTCTCTCTTCGTTTCCGAGACTTTTACCTTTAAATTACAATCAATTAAATTTTTAAAAGTTTTCTGATCTAATTGTCCAAAATAATTATGGTATAAAATACAAATTAAATTTATATTAATTATTAATTTTGTTTCATTAAATTCCGATAAATCATATTGAAATTTATCAATATTTGAAAATAACATTTTAATATAATCTTGAAAATGTTCTGATAATAAATTTAATCCTTTTGCAGAACTATTCTGTTGTTGTTCCTCTTTTAATTTAAATGTGCTATCAAGAAAACTCTGTTAAGGAAAAATAATTATTAATAAAATTCAGCTAGACATCAGTAGCAGTAGTGGCGTTCTGTAAGAAGACAAGTTATTTTCTTGTAAGATCATAACGACTACATTCGATTAGATTATGTTAAAGGGTATTCTTTTACTGCGACCGTTGAGATCTATTGTACCCCATATTATTTCGTGCAGTAGTTTGGTTAAATTTCCATTCTAGAGTACCTTCTCCAGACCTATTTTCCTAATGAATTTTAGTATCCGGATTGGATCAAGAGATTGTATCTCTTTTGAGAAGAAGATTATGTAACGACTACATATACATAAACTACTTTTAAAATATTTCTCTTATAGAGAACATGTTCTGTTAGTCATTTGTTGTCGATCTTACAGAATTCCAATACATACTTATTTATTCTTTACCTGAAATAAATTCCCCGAAAATAATAATTCCAACTCATTTAGAATATTTATTAAACTTGTTATTTCGAAATCCGAACAGATATCATCGAATTTTTTCTTATCGAAATTTTTCCGCAACGAATTTATCATCTTTTTATATGAAGGCCAATATTTTACAAAATTTGATTTCATAAAAATTTCATCAAATATTATTAATTGAACAATTAAATTTGTTAAACTATCGAAAACTGCCTGAAAATTATATGAAATTATAAGAATTTAGATTGGGAGAGGTGAGGGGGATAGTGTGTGTGCTTGTTTAATAGTGAGAATACAGATAATCTATGCTAGACGTTTGCAACGGGTATGCTACATTTTAATGACGCCAAGAGAAAAAAATACACAAAATCTAGGTCGAACACGTGAAATTATGATTTACTTTATACTTCAATTGTATACCGGGACACTGATGACTTATATGAGAAAGAAAAAACCAATTTCATACATGAGAGTGTGTAATTGCGGAAAACATTGATATATATCTATTCGTAACAAAAACTTAATCTTGGTAAACATCTTACTATTCACTCTTGAACATACACGCACACACACCGGGTACAATTCGGTATGGGAATTAAATGTCATCGTTTTCTAAGAGATGTCGTAAGTAGTACTTTTTGCATGTACGTTAAAAGGACAACATATTTATTTGTAAACTGTCCATGAAAAACAAAATATTAATCTTGAAAGTGAGGTGACTCTTTTGCCTCATATTACCGAGTCGTTCGCGAACTACACATTTTTATAGATTCATATAACTGGAAAAACGTCTCTAGATGCAATGGGAATATTCCAAAAATAGTTCTCTAAACCAGGGGTGGCAAACTTCATTATATATATGATCGACTATTTTCTTAAAAATGTGTAGCGCGATCTATCTACTAAACTATCTATTAAACCATCATTATTTTATTAATAATGCTAGTAAAAAACCCTCGTCACACAAAAATTAAAATCGGTAGGAAAATAAGAAATTGGCTACAGAGCGGCCACCCGCTGTCGGTTATGTGTTTTGTAAAATGTTTAAACTCCACTATTACAGTATCGGCTTTTTTTGTTAGTTTTTCTATGTCATCGAAATCGAATAACCTTGCACAGTGTCTAGTGACAAAAGTTTACCAGTACACAACGAATACCTACGAAAATCAAAAATACGCTCCGCTTGCTACCCCCACTTAAGGATTTATTACCGACTGATTGCAAATATGACAATAACTTTGTTGTTGGGTCCGGGATATTACACCAGACCCTCAATGTCTATGTGATGTGAAATTTTTCGGTAAAACAGTCTTGATTTTGTCGAATGCCCAAAACCTGAAGGTGGAATCCTTACTTGATTACCTGAAGAAGACAGCACTATTCCCAGAGTTGGGATAGTCTGTCATTCGAACTTAGACAGGTCAATAGGTAAATAGTTTTTCCCACTGACAGAATTGATAGATCTGAACCTGTACGAAATTGAAAAGTAGCCACAAAAAAATATAGATTAAATTTTATTTCCGTCGCATATGATCGACCAAAAATCAATTCGCTTGATCGACTCGTTGGCCATTCCTGCTCTCTAAACGATAACTTTTAAATTACCATAACAAAAACAAAATATATTAACCCTTATCGGACGTTAGCAATTGTAGTTAGCTTACCGCTAGGTTGAAATTTTATTTGAGTGTAACTAATACTGCTTGATATAAAAAAAAAGACACTTTATGACTAGTACATTCTTGTACAACCGACCATCAATTCGTTTTTATTTGATCAGTCGGATGTCTCCTTCCATGTCACATAAAACCAATCAAGTAAATTTGCCACGTCAACATACGACCTATAAGGCATAATGATTAACCCTTAGAAATCTAAAGGCGTGTCTAAACCAAGCGAGCGACGAAAAGCAGAACACGTTCTCTGCGAATGCCCAATTGGTGTGGATGCCTTTGCGAGCCATCAAAAGCGTGTTCGCTAGCGTTCAAAAATGATATATGACGAGCGGATACATCAACGAATTCGCGTGTTCTTGCTTTTTTAATTTGGACGAGAATTTATCAAGTTTAGTTCGCTCTAAGATTTTGTTGCGCATATAATTTTTTTGACAGCTACTAAAAATCCTCATTTCTTTCTTTGCAATAATTTTTAAAACACAGCACGTTTCGACATAATCCGCCTTATCACTTTACACGTGCCATATGACCGCTGCAGAAAACTAATTTTGTCACGTCAGAGGTGACTTACGACCGATAAGGGTTAAATTCGATTTTTTTTTTATATTTACTTGAAATTGGATTGTTAAATGCATTCCCAATAAATTCTTATCATTCAAGAATAATGCATTTAATTGTTGTAAAATTGTACTAGCAATAATTATTAAACGTTGTATCAAATATTGTATATTGCAAAGGAATTCTAATGAATTACTAATTTTAATATAAATGTTTTCAGTTTGTTGTTGATATTGTTGTTCTACAGCATCGGAACTCTCTTGATATTCATCATCATTAATTAGTAAATTATCATCGAAATATAAAAATTCTAAATGAAAATTTTCAGCATCCGTACATAGTTTTTCACTTTCTAAACATAATTGAACAAATGTTAATAGAATTTTATTCAATATTTTATTATCCGAATCGATTAATTGAAATATTGTTAGATTTTCATATAAATGATTAGTGAAATCCATTTGAATCGGTTTCATAAATGATTGATTTGTTGTTCGCTTTGATAATTCAGCGAACGTTCCAGCACTATCCGAAAATCCATCGTCATTTATTTGATTATGAAATGTTTTCAATTTTAATAAATTTATTTCGTAATTTTCTAGAAATTGTCCAAATGCTTTTAATTGTCGTTCACCAGAAATTACTGAGGGGAAAAAAAAACAATTTACAATTTTAATTTCTTTGATCTTTGGTCGCAAATTTAAAAAAAAAAAAAAAACATACTTTGAGCATCTTTATCAACTGTTTGATCTGTTGTTGATGAAAACATTTTTATTATTAATTAATTTAAGATTTTAAGATTCTTTTCTCTTAGAAAAAAAATCTATCTTTTCCCTGTGTTGAACGTATTTTGACGTTTCATTTTATGGCTTACCAGATTCGGGGGAAATTACCTTACCTACAACACTAAACTAACCCACACGAAAAAAAATGGATATAAAAATTTCCCAGTAATTTGAATTTTGATTTTTACATTTTTTATTATTTTATCATAGAAATCGTTTTATTAAACAAATAATCTTAAAAAAAACATAGATATCGTTCAATAAATACCGTAAGAAGCTATTTGGTGAACATTCATCTAAAAGAAAAACATAGTGACTGAAAATCGATCTATAGATGATTTTTTGAAGTCCTATGTTAGAAACTGGACTCGTAGTTAAAATTCCTTGAATAAACTAAGAGAAAAAAGAACCAGGACAGCGATTATAGCTGCCATTTCTCACCATTCGAACTGACGTTCGAAGCCACAATACATGCCATCCATAAAGATACCAAAATGCGTCAGTGTGGATGCAAGTAAATGTGCATTTAGTCATTAAGTGCGAAACATATGTTTTTATTATTCGGAGAATACATTGTCATTTTTTGTTAATTTTTTTTTAACTAAAAATTTTTTTTCTGGTAAAATTATTTTTTTTCTAAAATCGAAAAATAATTTTACTTAGTTTAGTATTAAAGTAAAAATTAATTTAATTGAGAATTAATCGTTAAACAGAAAAAAAAATTTTATTTTAAATTAACGAAATCTTTCATACAATTTACTAACGGAAAAATACTGACTAGCTAGAGAGGATGTCAGAAAAATTGGTGACAAAACATTTCCCGACAGTATAAATAATTTCCTTTTCGGAACTAAATTTTGTGAAATGGCAACACTTTTAAAATTTAGGGAAATATTTCAAAAAAGGTGAGAGCGAAAGGTGACAAATGGGAGCTATAATCGCTATCCAGAACTGCTAATATTTTGTATCGCCTTCTTCAAATTCGTTCTAATGCCGGCGCCAGTAGATGCTACGAACACCTTCCAACGTTGGACGCTTGATGGTTGGACGCATCGTGTGGCCGATGCGCGAACTAATTGTGTCCAATGTCATGTGTCCAAAGATCGTGTTGGAACATGTTCGGGCTGTTGCCGGTCTTTTGACACTCGTCAAAGGAATTTTTGAAATCCCACCACAACATTTGGTTCACATTTCATGCATTTGAATTCCACTGCTACACGAATCGTCCAACATTGGATGATTTTATAATTTGACACACTATAGTTTTTATTAAAAGGAGCGAATTTTCATTATTGCTATATAAAAAAAGGTTTTTATAGTGTTTTATAGTGTTTTTTTAATTATAATTAATTAAACAGGAATTATGTTAATTCATAATTTATAAAAAATATTGTTTTTTTTTATTTAAGGTTAATTCTTGTCTATTTAATCAATAGTTTGGTTGTTATTTTTCCTCCAATTTTATTTAACAGACACTCAAAATCTTGTGCTGACATTCGACAAAAATTTTCAAATTTTCCTGAAGGTTCCTTTAGTAAATCCATTAACAAATCTGATCCATTGTACCCACAACATTCAGTTTTACTTCAAATAAGAGTTTCAATATTTTTATATTTAACAGTTTTATATTTAACTTTACCGTTGTCTGCTTTTATTTAAAGACACCATCCACCACCTCCTTTTACGTCTTTTAAATTTATTTTTTGCGGGCAGTAATTTGCAACAAGACAACAAAACTACTGCCGCGGCAGCAGCGACAACATCATTATCATTTTCCATTTTTTTCAAATAATTTTAAATTATTATTAAATATTTTTATTTTTAATAAAAATATTATAATAATAACGTATTTAATTTAAATACACAAATGTCAGAAAAAATTTAACCAACATTTGAACTAACATTTAAATCAAATGTATTGGACCAAGCATTCGTTCCACCGTGTAGCAGGACACTTGCCACGTCAATCGTCCAATATTTGACTCAAACTTTGGAGGCAAACATTTGAATCAAACGTTCACCCCATCGTCTGGCGCCGGCATAATTCATAGATAAGCCGAGGCCTGACAGCATAAATGTCTTCTGTAAATTTTATTGAAATTAGTATATTAAGCCAGCTACACACCTTCAGATAAATCTGTGCGATTTGTCTGAACAGATTTGTCTGTCAGATAAATCGTTCCACGGTACAGCCTACACACCTTCAGATAAATCTATGCGATTTGTCTGTCAGATAAATCGATCTACGGTTCAGCCTACACACCTTCAGATAAATCTGTGCGATTTGTCTGTCAGATAAATCGTTCTGCGGTTCAGCCTACACACTTTCAGACAAATCTCTGCGATTTATCTGTACAGACAAATCTGAACAGACAAATCGTATAGTGTGGAGGCAAAAACTGTACAATTTTTGGTCTGTTCAGACGGTCGGAAATAAAATGAAAGTATCTATTGACAAAATTGTACAGATTTGTCTGAACAGAAAAATCGTTGAATGTGTAGGCAAAAAGTGTATACAGTTTTTATTTTAGTTTTGCTACAGCGTCGCTTGTGTCAACTTCTTTCCAATTCGTGTCACCGTTTATCATATGGCAAACAAACAACGTGAGTGGACGGAAGAATTTATTGAAACTTTATCGTTCCGAACCTTGTCTCTGGAAAACCAAAGAAAAAGATTATCATGATCGTTGCAAAAAATATGCTGCTTATGCAAAATTATATTCCAAATTAGAAGAAATAGAACCTAATGCAAATAAAGTGACTTCTTTCAGAGTACGTTGTAATTCCTTTGTCAGTGTAGTATTTGCTCCGACGAAGTTTGTACCGCAATCACTGTATATATTAGAGCATAGTCCTCTTCGGCTTGTGAATCTTCTGAATGCAGCAAGAAATGCTTCGGATGATAAATCCGAAACTGCCTCTGGATGAATGGCCTTCACTGCTAAACAAATGAAAACTGCTATATATCCTTTATGTGAACGAGAACCTCTCCCCTTTGACATACGTATTTGAAACGGCCCACAGTAGTCAATTCCAGTGTGAGTAAATGGACGAGTTATGTTTACTCTTGGAGTCGGAAGATTGCCAAACAGTTGCTTCATCGTTTGAGTTTTGTATCTATAACACACTGTACATTTGTGAAGTTCTAGTTTGATTGTATTTCGTGCATTAAGAAGCCAGTATTTTCGTCTTACTAATGATAATACCAATTGTGTTCCACCATGTAGGCTTTCTTTATGAGTGTTTCTGATTAGTAATGTGACAAAATGATTTTTATCGGGCAAAATAATCGGATGTATTTCATTATATGGTAGAGCAGAATATTGTAAACGCCCTCCAACTCGAAGTAATCCGTTATTATCAAGCATTGGATTCAAATTGATTATTTTGCTTTTTGTTTTTATATTTTGTTTTAACTTAACTTGATTTATTTCATTTGAAAACTCTCTTTTTTGGATCATTTTTATGATGGTGTCGTGTGCCTGACGTAACTCAGATGGCCGAAGGTTACCCTTGGACTTATTCTTTGATTGACAATTGAAAATGAATCGTTGACCGTTGCTATGACCGAAATTAGTTGTGTCATTGAGGAAAATTTGTTCATAATTTCAATGCCATAGTCTTCATTTAATGCACAGCTAACAACTAACTTTTTCACTTCCACTGTCGTGTCAATAATTTCCTTCTGAATTGGCCAATTTTCTTTAGATTTTTTCAACCAAGTTGGCCCGTTCCACCACATATCAAATGATATCAATTCTTGTGCTAGTCCTCTAGAGGCGCAATCAGCGGGATTATCTTTCGAAGGAATATTGCCCACCAATTCATGTATGTGCGTTACTCTATTTGCTACAAAGGTTTTCCATTTGGTTGGATGACCTTGTAGCCATGAAATTACTATTTCGGAATCAGTCCAAACAAATACGTCTTCTTGTAATGACTGCTTGACTCGTTTTATCAACTTGGCTAAGAGAGTGGCACTACACCATTCTAATCTTGGTATGGAAATGGTCTTAATGGGAGAAACTTTAGTTTTGGCAGTCAGTAAATTAGTATGTGTTCTATTTTGACGATCTATGCTTATCAAATACAACACTGCTGCGTATGCCTTATTTGATGCGTCACAAAATCCGTGTATATAATTTCTAGATTGCGCATCAGCGTGTAGCCATCTTTGTATTTTTATACTTTCGATCACATGTAACTCTTTACGAAATTCTTCCCAGAAATATTTTAAGTTCGATGGTACATTTTCATACCAAGTTAAACCTGCAAGCCACAGTGATTGAAGAAACATCTTTGCCGAAACTATTACAGGTGCAAGCCATCCCAGTGGATCATATAATCGTGCTATGTCGCCAAGTATTTTACGTTTGCTGTAATCGCTTAAATCCGCTTCGATATTCACCTTGTATGTAAAATAATTTGCGTTTGGATACCAGTGAATACCGAGAGTCTTGACAGAACTAGTTTCGAATTCATGGTGCGAATCAATTTCTCGAAATTCTTTTGGTAATGTATTCAGAAGTCTGTTGTCATTTGCTGACCATTTTCTAAGTTGGAATCCTCCTGAATCCAATAGTTTTATCCAAGCGTAGGCTTTAATTCGTTTTTACGATATCTGTGTCTGAAGCATCGATTTTCACGCCGAACTGTCAAATTTGGAGGGGAAAAAATTGCGTTTTTTTAATTTATAATTTTGAGTGCGTTTCGGATTCCAAACCAAATTCTTTTGAATTAAATAATCAAAGTTAATAAATTTCCCATATAAAGCGTTTAATTTCTGGGTGTAATAACAAACAACATCCAAAAATTCGTGGAATTTTCTTTCACAACTAAGTTTGACATATTTTTTATTAAAATGTGCGAATTTTCGTTCTTGCCGTATAAAAAAAAGTTTTTATGGTGTTTATTTACTTATTGGTAAGCAAATAGAAATTATGTTAATTCATAAATTAGTAAAAAATTCGTTTTTTTTGAATCCACGCCGCAACGTCAAATCCCACTTTTTTTTTATTTTGATTCTAACGAAATCTACCAGTGACAGTCGTTTTTTGGTTAAAATGGGGGCAATTCTTAAAATTCGTCGAAATTTTTGAAAATTCAGCATTTTCAGTTTTAAATGTTTTTTTTTTTGGTTTTAAAGTTTCTAAAAAATGAGGCTCTACGTATCAAATGGCTTTCGGCTATTGGTTTACGCAGGAAAGGAAATATATAGGCACATACATATTTATAATTATTATTTAATAATTTAATTTTGTATGTTTAAGAAAAACTTGATTTTTGTAGCAATCAAACGCAAACTTTTTTTTGCAATTCGGATGTTCCAGAATGCATGATATTTTGGCCCATTTGCAATGTTGCCCCTCCGAATTCATGTTTTTAACACCACCACTACGCCGCACACATAAGCAATAAAAATGCAAGAGTATTCCAAAAGTGCTTCAATTTCCCCTGCGAAAGGCCTATTCTAAGGTTTTATCAAATCGTTTTGAAGTTTGAGGCCTTCTTCTAAACTAAAGTATCGCTGCATGATAAGAGATCATCTACTTAAAAGTCGTTCAATATGATGTTTGATGCTGAAGGAAAATTATCGGCTCCATCTCTAGCTAATTGTTGAAGCGTTCGAATAGCTTAATATGGGGCACATGTTACTCCAAATGTTATCGTTGTAAGGTAGTAATCGCGAATTGATTCGTTGTATGAATTTCGCCATACAATTCTTTGATATTCAGAATCTTGTTGTTTGACTTTGATTTGACGGTACATTTTTTCGATGTCTGCAGTGAAAGCAATCTTATGACGTCTCCATCTTAATAGAATTGATGCAAGGTCATCTTGTATCTTGGATCCCGTATAAAGAGTGTCATTTAAACAGACACCGCTTGTAGTTTTTCTGGAAGCATCGAAAACAACTCGAAATTTAGTAGTAGTACTGGTTTCTTTCTTCACTGCATAATGAGGTAAATAGTTGCATGTCAGGAATGAGACTTCATTCGTATTCCTTATGTTGTCATTTTCTATGGTCTTCGCCTCTAGCATATGTCCTAGGTTAATATATTCTGATATGCATTCTTCAGAGAATGTTGCATCCTTTTGAAAACGGCGTTCCATTTGAAGGAGGCTAGAAATTGAAATATCTCGTGATTTTCCCATCCGCGATTTTTAGGTTCATGTATGAATGGTAAATCCACTTGATATCGTCCGTTGGAGTCTCTCATACAACTTTGCTGCAAAATTTGCCTACATATTTCATGTTCAGGTCGTTTTGGAATCGGAATTGATATTTCCTCTATTTCCCAGAATTTCTTCAATTGTTCTTCTAAGTTAAATGCTGCATGAAAACTTACGATACCTCTTTTCGGATTTGCGGTTGTAATGTTCGGAAATTCACCAGATATTATCCAGCCAAAAATAGTCTCTTGAGCTATTGGTTCTCCTTCGTTTCCTCTTCGAAGGCCACCGCAAAGTATTTTGGCATAAAAATCTGCACCTAAGATAAGGTGGATTTTTCCTGGTCGTTTGTAGCATGGATCTGCTAATATCAAACCATCAAGATGACTAAAATCATGACTTTCAACTGAGTTATTGGGTAACCAATTTGTGATAGTCTTCAGTATGAACGCTTCTATCTTAATGTTAGGTGTGTTCGATTGTCTCGTTGTTAAGAAGAAATTTACACAACTATTTATTTTACCTGCATTGCATCCACCTACTCCAGTAACATTAGCATACATTGATTGTCTCTTCAGTTTAAGTTTTTGCACGACAGTTTCTCATACAAATGATGCCTGTGATCCTTGATCTATCAAAGCTCTAAGATATGTTTGATTCCCATCGTCCGAAATATCTTTGATAACTGCTGTGGCCAAAAGAACTTGTTTGTTTCTATTGATTTGACTGCTTGAAGAATTCATTTGAAATGGAGTTGCTTCCGCATGGAGATGATGATTTGATGTCGAAGCTTCATTAGATGTTGCAGATGTCGTATTTTGTGGCGAAAGATTGCTATTATTGTTTTGTTTATGCGATTGTTCAGCGTGTTGAATGTGTAGAAGCGTGTGGTGTCGTTTCTTGCAGTGGAAACAATTCATTTTACTGGGACAGAGTAAAATGATTGCATAAACTTATTTTCGAATTTGTTTCTTGGTGGCATTCTAGATTCTTTAGATGTCGTTTTAGCTTTATCAAGGAATGCCTCTAATAACCTAAACCGAGTTTCAAGAAACTCTTTGAATTGAGAGAGTTTTGGTAATTCAATACTCGCACCTAATGCTGCTTCCCACTGTTGGTGAGTTTCAGTTGGCAATTTTTGAACTATCAAATAAATAATAATGGAGTCCCAAGTACTTGTGTCTATTCCTAGGTTTGTCAGCACATTTAGACTTTCACATGTAGTATCCACAAGTTGTTTTATTCCCTCACATGATTCTATATTAAGAATTGGCTGATTCAATAGGTTTTTTAATTGCGTATTTACGAGTACTCTTTTATTTTCGTATCTCTGCACCAAAAGATTCCAAGCAGGCATATAATTCATTTCGGAAATTGGATATTATTTTCAGGTAATGTAATTTTTGTACCGATGGAATGCGTTTATTATCATGGATTAATGATTTGAATAAATCATGAAATGATGTCCAAGATGAATAATCTTCAGAAAATTTTGGTATTGAAATTCGTGGAAGTTGTACTTCTTCACGTGACTCTGGAGTAGGCATTGCTTTCGTTTCTACTTTAGTAGATACTGCAATAGGAAACTGTTTCGTTTGATCGTCTTTAATACGACACAAAGCATCTACAAGTATAAAGGCTGATTCAAAGACATGGAAGGGCGTCTGAAGTTGTATCTTTACATAGAAGAATTTCATCATGCACCCGTTTGACCTCTTTCCAATATTCATTGAATTGGTTTATGCGAAACTGGTAATACGTTGGACTCTCCTTTCGAGTCTTTCCGTCCTTTTTGTAATTTTCGAATGACTTACACATAGTTTGATATGCATTCTGCTGTTGTTCAATATATGATTCCATTTTGTTCGATAATATATATATTTTTCAATAAAAAACTGTCCTCTAAATTTGTTAAAACCTTTAACTCACACAATAAATAATAAGAAAAAGGGAAATATGAAAGGACTTACCAATCGACTTCGTCTAAAAACACTCCCGACACGTAACCGTAACCGTAAAATTTCACTATATCACTGATAATAAAACCTTGAAATTTTCACTTTTTATTTTTCTTTAAGAAAACTCGTTTTCTTTGATATTTTCTATTGAGATTTGGCTAAATCCGGCTCGAAGGACCAATGTTTTGTTCTGTAAAGGCTTCGAGTTTTCTTCAAGAAAAATTTCTTGATTTATATAAACAAAAAAATAAATTGTTATAAAAAATAATAACACTTATGTTTTATTATTGGTTTTTATTTTAAATCACATACAATTGATAATTCACTCAAAAAAAATGTCTGTGAAATTCAAAAAAAAGTATATATATATATAAAAAAATATGAAATTGAAATAATTCAAACTTTGGTAAATTCTACTTGTAATTATGTTACAATTGCAATTGAAATGATTCTACATTAAAAAACAAAAAAAAATTACATTTTTTTACTTTTGATACGATCTAAGATAAATACGGAACAAATTTTAATATGTTCTCGATTTTGAGGTTTTCTTCCAACTCACTGAAAAAATCCTTTTTTCTTATAAATTATAAATTACCAATGTAAAAAAAGAAAACAGGAAAATTAACGTTCTATTTAAGTTCGTCGACCCATTATATACTAATTTCTTTACAAGGTTGAAAGAATGTTGGAGTCGAGCTTCAAACGATACTTTCGTTTTTTAGTTTTCCTGGGTTCCGTTCACTCGATTACACCGGTGTAAAAAATAGTCGGTGTAAGTTAATGTCAAAAAAGCCGATGTCGTAAAATGTAAGTTGTTTGCGAGTGAACGGTCGTAGTCGTAGTCGTAGTCAATTAGTGTCATTTCGAAATGTCAATTAGAGAAAATGCGCATTTACAGGAAAATTAATGTACTGTAATTATTAAAATTACTTTCATGAAATCTGTTTATTTTTAATATTTAATTTAGTAACAAATTTTTACATAAAAAACATATTTTATGATATTACTTTGTTTTCTAAATTTAATATTTTAAATTTTTTTCGAATATAATTCAACGAATTGAATATAAACTTATTACTAAAACTATAATTTTTCTATAAATTTGCCAAATAATTAAAAAAAAATAGTGAATTCACAAAAATTTGTTTTGAATTCAAAATCAAACTGACGAAATAGAAATGACAATTAACAACTACACCCTATGACATTAGTTGAAAAAAGTTACTTTTTTTACACCGGTGTTAATGAGTGAACGACAGAGTGTCGGTGTCATGACGTCATCGTAGTCGAAAAATGTTGACCAGTGAACGCAAAAGTGTAACTTTTAGTCGCTTTTAGTTACATTTAGTTGTTGAGTGAACGCACCCCTGTTGATCATTGTGAATTTCAATTGACGATCAGTTTTCATATCGATATCGGGTGACAGTTCAAAGGTAAACAAGCATTCTGGTAAGAAAAAAAAAAAAAATTAAATAATTGATGATTAATGTTTTATTTCTTCTAGGTATTATCTGGTGATGTTCATAGGTGTGTATTGTTCAATTGAATATTATTATTAATTCCTTTTTGATGCAATTTTATAATTTCAGGTCAGCATACTAATGAGTCTTCAACAGAATCTGTAACAAAAAAAATAAATAATTTACGATGTGCATTTAAAAGGGAACTAAAAAAGGCGACAGCGTCAAAATCTGGATCAGGTTTGGAAGATATTTACGAACCAAAATTGTGGTATTTTTCCTTAATGTCCAATTTGGACACTGATAATGAGGTAAGTAAATAAGAAATCAATAATAATAGGTTATATTTCATAGTTTATTAATCAAATAAAGTAATTTTGCCACGGAGCACAGCCTTCATTATTAAAATAGTTCATAAATTCTTCTCTGATTATTTTTGGTGTTTTGGCTGCATTTCCCGGATTTTTTCGATCTAAGGGTTCCATGGTAGAATTACTTGAGTCATATCCTCTAATGGTAAATCCACTATCTAGTTGTTCGCGATCAAAACAATCTGTTGGTGCGTAAGAGCTCGGCACTTTTTTGATTAAGTAATTATGCAATACACAACATGTCATGACGATTGATTCAATTCTTTAATGTTAGTGTGAAAAATTCGAAACCGCGTAGCCAAAATTCCAAAAGCGTTCTCCACAATTCTTGCTCGCGAAAGACGATAGTTGTATATTTTTTTCTCAGGAGACGTCAAATCGGCTTGTCTGAACGGTTTCCTAATATCTGATCATAATGGAAATGCGTCATCGGCAATAAAAATGTAAGGTAAACGTCTTGAACTTTTTGTGATAAGTTCTGTATGTGAAATAGAATTGGAGATATATATTTTATTTTCAAATATTTATTTTCCCGGTAAAGTACAATATGATTTGTAAATGGTTGAATAAAGACTAACAAATGAAAATTTATTATACTAAAAACATTAAATTTCATAGCCTTTTTAAAAGAAATTAAAATTAAAAAGGCCTCCTTGAATAAATATAAAAATTACTAAAATTATAGTTGATTTATTTTCAACTGAATATAGACTAAGTCTTCTTGTCGGCAACATTCTCCTCCCCGGTGTGCGAATTTGTTTCCACACCACAGTCCGCAATTTTAGCCAATCTATGCACTGATCTTATATAATATCCTTGCGCTGTTTTAATTTCCACAACTCGAACGATATTATCTTGTCCAGGTAAACACTTTGTTATCAGTCCAATGGGCCACGTTCCTCTCGAAGTTTTCTCACCCGTTAATAATACAACGTCTCCCTTTTTAATATTTTCCTTACTTTTATACCATTTACTGCGTTTAACCAATGTTGGAATATATTCCTTTTGCCATCTTTTCCAGTACATTTCTGCAAGTCTTTGAGATAATCGCCACTGCTTTTTGGTAGTTTCATCGTTTTGATCAAATATGCCCATTTTGGAGATGTTGTTATCGGCTCCGATTAAGAAATGATTTGGAGTAATGCTTTCTAAATCGTCTGGATCTGACGACACAAATGTCAACGGTCTGCTGTTTACCATATATTCCACTTCTATTAGCAATGTGTTCAGAACTTCTTCCTTCGGCGCTACTTCTTTCAGGACGACATTTAAGGATCTTTTCACTGACTGTATTAATCTCTCTCAAACTCCTCCCATATGAGGCGATAATGGTGGTATAAAATTCCATTCAATTCCTTTCTTCCTTGATTCCTCAGCAAAATCATTTTCATTTAATTCAGTTAAAGCATTTTTTAGCTCTTTATTCGCTCCACGAATTTTCAGGTTACTGAGATTATGAAGATCATTTACTCAACTTTTCCATTTCATATACAGATCTGAATCGATTTCGTCATCCCAACCAATTCCGAGTTCCCATACATGTTGTAGTATAATTTTTCCCTTTACTGTTATTGGGCTTACTATACCAAGTGGATCAAATAGAGACATGACTACACTAAGAGCTTCCCGTTTTGTTGGAATTTTGTTGCCTTTTACAATTTCTTCATTTAATTTCGTGGATTTTATTGGGAAAGTGAAAGTATCGCTTGCTGGATTCCAATACATTCCCAATACCTTTTGTGTGTCATCTGATAAGTTCAAATTTATATTTTCTTTGAAAGATGCGTTTTCCAATGATGTTAATATTCTGTTTGAATTTGATATGAAATTTCTTAATTCAAAACCACCATTTTGGTTGACTTTAATTACATCTTTTAGTAATTCTAAAGCTTCTTCTTCAGTGTTTGCCGAACTCAAGTAATCGTCTACATAGAATTGCCTTAATATTTCTTGGCATGCTCTGGGATATTGTTTCATAAATTTATTTGCATTATAATTTTTTGCGAAACTCGCCATGAATGGTGAAGAATTTGCGCCAAAAATCATTGACACCATCTGGTAAATATCAGGTACTTTTTTACGGCACATATCTCGCCATAAGAAGCATTGTGACCAACAGTCTTCTTCATTTATCTTAATTTGATGAAACATCTCTTTTATGTCTCCTACAAAAGCAATAGCATCTTTTCTAAACCTCATTAATACACCAGGTAATGAGGTTAGTAAATCTGGCCCAGCAATTAGACAGTCATTTAAATTTTTCCCATTAACTTTTGCTGCTGCGTCAAAAACCATTCGCAGTTTTCCAGGTTTATTTAGATTTATTATGGGAAAATGAGGTAGAAACCACAGCTTTCTTCGTGATGCTTCAGGCATATCGTCCAAGGTTTTTTTTCTTGCATATCCTTTCGAAACATAATCTTGAATTTGCTGCGAGTATTGTTCAACTTTTTTTAGCTTTATTATTTTCTGCTCAGTACACCACAATCTCCTTACCGCGTTATTGTAACAGTCAGGAGTTTTTGTAAACTCTAATTTGTATGGTAGAGCCATCACGTAATGTTTGTTTTGAAATTTGATACACTCTTCTGCAATTTTTGTAGCGATTCTTTCATCTTCGGATTTTTGAAGTTCGATTTTTGTTATTTCAACACCAACAGCTTCTACGCTCATATGATATTTCACAAGTTCATGAAGCATATCATCTTGATGTTCACAGCAATCATTTATTATTCCTTTTGGTTGATCGTTTGTCTTTTCATTAATAACACCATGAAGAACACATCCAAGTTTCGACCTCGTTATCCTTGGTCCATTATTTTCCACTTGAAATGATTCCTTAACAGCCAGTAAATGAGCATTATCTTGCCCAATTAATATCATTACTTTGTTATTATTAATTTTATTAATGTAGTCTTCAGTTATATAAGGGTATTTTGCCATTTCATTTGGAATTTGTTGTGAAATATTTAAATCTTGCACAGTTCTTACAGATGAAATTTTATGAAATTTGGAACCCTTTGAATACTTAGCCACGTCAACAGTAACAATGGTAGATTCATTATCAATTATCGAAACTGCACCGGCCAAATGATAATAAAGAGGCGAAATTTGACCGTCGAGCCCGAGATAATCTGCAACTGATTTTTTAATTATTGTTGTTGTAGAACCATCGTTTAGAAGTGCTAAAACATCAATTTCTGCTTTCGGTCCCCGAAGTTTTACTGGAGCAATTTTTAAAATTATTCGTTTTTCTTTTTGGATACCATAATTAATTTGAGATGTTGGTGATGGATCTGAATTTGATTCGTATTTGTGCAACAATTTATGATGTGTTCTAGTACACCCATTTATTCCGCACATTTCCTTCTTGCAAATGCGTCCTCGATGCAGTTTCAAACAACAAAAGCAAACTTTATTATCAGTCGCAATTGACCACCTTTTCTTTGTGGCCATTTTCTTAAAATTCTCACAGTCACTTAACTCGCTGTGATCTTTTTTATTACACAATTTACACCACTTTTGTTTAGGATTTTCATCTTTAGTGTTTTTGTTAAAAGCATTTGTTCCTTGAATGTCGCTTTGATAACCAATTGCAGTGATAATTTCACTTCGTTCAAACAGCCACTCACTAAATGTTTTCATAGTTACATATTTGTGTAAACTATATTCTCCCCATTTGATTCGGAGAAAATTAGGCAATTTCCTTACCAATTCACTTATTAACATTGGATTGCTCAAAAATTGCAAGCTATTTACACTTTCTGCCGAAACCACTAAATTTATTGTGGAGTTACATAATCTCATGAAACTTTCTTCGCTTGTCACTTCACTCACGTCTTTAATTTCACTGGTCATTTCGGTCAAAATTTGTTCTGCTCTTCCAAAATTTCTTTGCAGAATTTTTATAATTCTTTTGTAGTCGGAGGACATCTGCAGCATATGTAAAACTGCATCTCGTGTTTTTCCTCGCAGAGCTTTATTTAATCGTTCAACATTTTCGTCGTCACTAAATCGACATAATTCATTCGTTTTGCTAAACTTTGCAATGAACGCAGGCCATTCTTTAGAATTGTCACTGAATGTAGGTAATGCGTTATTGAAAGTTTGTCTTGCAAGTATTATGTCCATTTGTTTTGTTTCGGAATGATGAGCAGGCAAATTTTCTTTCTTTGATCTAGCCATCCAATCGGATACCTTGTCATTAAAATTTATTGAATCGTTATCATCTTCTTCATTTTCATCAATACCGTATTTTTCAATTTCTTCTTGAATTTCCAAGAGCTTTTTCTCATGTTGTAATCGATTTAGTTCGGCCTGTACCTCAATTTTTTTCTTTTCAACTTCAAGAGCTTCTAATTGTTTCCTTTTTATTTCGGAACTTTTTGCACTTATCGAACTTTTAACACTTGTGGAACTTTTTAAGCTTCTGGTACTTCTAAAGTTTGTATTGACTGTTTCTTTATTTGCTTCATTCGAATCTTTTTTTGAGCCTCCATTTTCAATTCCTACATCAGATTTCGAGAAAAATGACATTATGTTAGTTATTAATGTTGCTTTTAGTCCTTCCGTAGGCAATTCGAAAATGGAAGAAATCGACTCTAGATTCTCTTTATTTAATTTCAATAAGTACTTCGCTTTTTTTTCGTATTCTTCTGAATCTTTATCAAATTCAAACCCTTTAAATTGTAAAATTTTCTCTTCCATTTCACTTCTGTTTGCTTCACTTTTAAACAGAACATAAAACACGCTTGAAGAATTGATAAGTCCGATTCTTCCATATTTTTTATCATCAATTTTGATAACATTCTTTGTAAGAATTTGTTTTATTAAATTTTTTAATATTCGTATTATTTTCTCTTTTTTCTGGACTATGCGTACCGCGCGACAATAATCTAGACTCGAAGGACCACAATTGTATGAGAAATAGAATTGGAGATATATATTTTATTTTCAAATATTTATTTTCCCGGTAAAGTACAATATGATTTATAAATGGTTGAATAAAGACTAACAAATGAAAATTTATTATACTAAAAACATTAAATTTCATAGCCTTCTTAAAAGAAATTAAAATTAAAAAGGCCTCCTTGAATAAATATAAATATTACTAAAACTATAGTGGATTTATTTTCAACTGAATATAGACTAAGTCTTCTTGTCGGCAACAAGTTCTTCGTCTGGAATGTTCAGCTCATTGTTTTGTAGCATTTGGAAGAATTTTGTATTTTGCAATACGCGTCCATCCGAAACTCGTCCGTTCGTTCCAAAGTCACACAAAATGAACTGATATTGTGCATCAACTATAGCCATTAAAACCATGCTGTGGTGTTTTTTATAGTTATAGAACTCAGATCCACTTCCCTTTGGTGCAGTAATAGCCACATGTTTCTTATCTAATGCTCCAAGTAGATGTGGAAAGTTCCATTTTTCTTCAAATAATATCGATATTTTTTTCCATTCACTGACTGTTCGTGGAAATTGAAATAAAAAAAATTCTGTTTCAGATTAACATCGAAGGATTATCGGATACAACATTAGAATCACAAACGGATGGAATACATTCTGATGAAGATTCTGAAAATCTACCTATCTCTGCTTTCAGATATTACTGCTGCTACTGACGCTACTTGTACAACATCTCAATCTACAAGACCACGAAAAAGAAAGTCTGAAGTAGATCTAACAAACGATGTTTTGTTATCCGCTCAGAATCACTTTAAACGTCCAGCGCATCGAGATGATCGTTACGACAATTTTGGAAAATGGGTAGCACTCACACCTCGAGACTTGGACAAAACACAACGATTATTGGCTGAAAGACTTATTAACTATAATAGTGGAAAGTGACTGTGGCGATATAATTGTAGAATATTTCAGACATTCATAGGTTCTTCCAGTCGCTAACAATCTTAAAGTCTCTGTCAACCTTTCATGAGGCGATATAGTATTCCTCAGTACAGTTTTTTGTTTTTCGATTAATGGCGTAATTAAAGAAAGGAGATGCAAATAGGTATCTTCGTTCATGAGCAAATAATTATTGAAATCTTTTGGAGTAATGCTCAGTTCTGTAAACAAATTTGTGTGTGAATATTCACTTCCTTTAAGTAACCAGTGTTTACAGCACAAGTTACGTTTTTTATTTTTTAGTACACAAATTAGACCGATAATTGCCAGAGCGTCATCTGTCGACGCGAAACTGAAATAAAAACTGTAGTTTTGCCTACACACTCTACAATTTATGTGCACAGATAAATCGCATAGATTTATCTGAAGGTGTGTAGCGATCTCTACGATTTATCTGACAGACAAATCTGTACAAACAAATCGCATAGATTTATCTGAAGGTGTGTAGCGATCTCTACGATTTATCTGACAGACAAATCTGTACAGACAAATCGCACAGATTTATTTGTGCACTTTTTGCCTCCACACTATAACCAAGTTAAGGAAGAACCAATGCACGTTATAAATTTCATCAAAATCGGATAATGGGGTTTTGAGTTTTGATGTGTTACAAATGCAGCGACAAAATTAATATTAGGGTACCTAAAATTGTTATGGAAGATTTATTGTTTGCATTAAATATTAACAAATTGAATACGGGCTATAATGGAATCGTAATATTGTTATATTAAAAAATATTTACTCCTAATATTTCACGAATTCGTAGTGAATATGTATCACCCAAATTTCCTTGTTATTTACGTAAATTTTCACGTGATAAATTCTCAATGAAATAATTTTGTGTTAATAAAGTTCTTTCATTAGTTTTTAATAACCAATTACTACCAATTAATACTAAATACTGAATTAAATTTTTAATTCCTCATTTTTGCACCTCAGATTGTTTTCGATCCTCTTTTTTAATATTATCAATGTCGTATTTAATTTGATCGAAATACATAACACTTTCTTTTAATTGTTTACGACGAATTTTATTCTCAATAATTTCTTGTTGTTGTCGGTTTTGAGCTTCTTCACGTTCACGCTGTTTACGTTCGCGTTCTTCTTCTAATTTTCGATGTCTTTTGAAATTAATAAAAAAAATGTTTAGAAAAAAAAACCAAAAAAAAACAATATAATATTACTTTTCTTTTTCCAATTCAATACGTAACAATTCAGCTTGTTCAGCTTCTAAACGAGCCTTTTCTTTTTTTGATAGTTTCTTTTTAGGACCCTTGAAAAATTCGAATATCATAAATTTAATTTCATTTGAAAAAAAATTAACAAATTTAATTACCATTTCTCTTCTTAATATTTAAATATATTTAAATTTCCACAGAAAAAATACAAAATTTTCCATCAGTTTTCGAAATTTTTATCGATCAAACAAAACTAGGTTTAATCAATTCCTTTTTTCCATTTCCCAAACCATATAAAATCCTTCCATTTAGTTGTTTTATATTTCCCGTTAAATACAGTAGACCCCCCTTTAACACGGGTTCATATAAGAGGGATTCGTAAAACGGATTCGAAAAATTGTGATTGTGTTTCTTATAACATGGTAAAAGAATGAGACAGATGTTGCGATTTTATTACGTTTTAGCTCCAATTATTAATATAAATTTTGGCTGGTAACACTCAACGTCATACTCTCATACTTCGGGAAAATGCCAGAAAAGGTAGAAAATATTGATAAATTTGTATACATTTAAAAAAATTTTTTTTAATCAACGGCCATAAAAATTGTTGTCATGTAGCGTCTTAAACCTAATTATATAATAATAAGTTATAACAAGTAAGTTAATCGCTTTGGGCTGTGAACGGGTCATGAGTTAAAATAGGAGTGGAGACGAAATGGTAGAACATTGCCGTATATGTGTTTGAAGTACACCCAACTCTTTTTCTACACGGTAGATATGTTCATCAGAAATTCGTATAAAAAAGAAAACCTGTAAAAACAAAGATAGTAAAATTGTGGATACACGGAAAGAATAATTTACTATAATCAATCCAATAACGCTATGAATCAAGTAAATTTAGGAATCATTTTGCGCCAGTCCAAAGTTTACTTGATTTGAGCATAATTGGATCATTTAATTTGAACAGCTAACCGATAATTTATTTTCTGTTATTAAGCAATGCTTTACTTTTACTAGATTGATACATGCCTTTTACTTGATATAAACATTTATTGTTATTAGTTGCGTTTAAATATTAAAATTGGTAAATATTTGTCTATGTGTAGGAAATCTGTTCTACATTCCAGTAAATCAAAGACTGAATTCTAGCAAATTTGGAATGAAGGCAGTAAAATTTTGTTTGTAACAAGGAAATCTTTTCTTAATCTCAATAAGTGAAAAAGTGAATTCTAGAAAATTTGGATTGAAAATAGGAGAAGTTTGGCTATATCTAGGAAATCTCTTCTTCATCCCACTAAGCGAAAACTGAAATCTAAGAAAGCAAAGATGTACTTTGTTACTAATTGTTCCGCAGAGCAAAATTTTAGCATTGAATACAACCACAAAGCGGATCTACTTATT
The DNA here is from genome assembly GCA_963422695.1 of Xylophagus ater. Lineage (NCBI taxonomy): Eukaryota > Metazoa > Arthropoda > Insecta > Diptera > Xylophagidae > Xylophagus > Xylophagus ater. Next base: position 62,025,015 of record OY730480.1, read on the forward strand.
CCACTTTTTCGTTGTTTTCAATGTTGAAATTTTGCTGTGCTCCGGAACAATCAGCGAACAAAACACCATAAGTGTAGTTACTAAAAAAAAACTAATACAAAATACATTTTAAATACCATACATAATTTTGTGTTTCTATTATAAAAAGAAATTTATTCTTACTAATACTTGATTTCGTATTTATATAAAATGTAGTATTAAGAAGCAGCGAATTATATAGCAGTCAAAATTTATTTTAGCAAATGTTCAAAACATTTCAAATTAGGGGAATATAAAAAGTTCCATAAATCAGCCAATAGTAGTCGAATTTTCATAAAACTTGGAATGTACATTCTGGATAGGTCAATTGAAAGGATAGAATAGGTATCTATTTTATGTGTTTTAATCGAAAGAAAAATGACTTTTACATTTTCTTAATTCTTTATTATAATTTTAATGACAAGCTCAATGTTCCTATCTCTGTGTACAGTATTTAATCTCTGACTTCTTAGTGCAAGATTACACGCTATGTTTTTTGGGTAGAATTCTACCGCAGACATAGGTTAGGGTTGGATGGGGGTGAGGCAGAAGATCTACCTCTCGAAATGCTGGCGCAACGGAGTTTTTTACGCACACAAACAAGAGTCACTGTTTGTGGGTTTCGAAAAAAATTTAAAATTCAAGCGCGTCATTCGATTTCTGACCGTCAATGAGTAATCATAACCTAAAAAAAGTGTAATCATGGCAAAGTGGAACAAAAATGAAACATTTAAATTTATTCAATTATGGGAAAACAAGCCATTATTATATGACTGCAACAATCCGTTATATTTAGATCGCGTAAAGCGTGAAAATTGTTTTCTGGAATTATTGGAAGATGTAAAATTATTTAAGCAGAACATTACATTGGCTGAGCTGAAAACAAAAATGAAAACTATTCGTACTCAATATTTGCATGAAAATTTGAAAATCCGGAATTCGAAAAAAGTGGATCTGGCACAGACGAAATATATGAACCTAAATTGTGGTGCCACGATTTACTAAAATTTTTGGACATCAGCAGTACAGGCGAAAAGGGGGATTCAAATATTTCATCAAATGTAAATAAAACTTAATTTTTTGATGTGAATAAACGGAATTTAATCAAATGCTACAGAGTGTCACCCTGCTTAGTGTGAAATATTTAGAATATATTTTAATGAAAAACCTTTTTCTTTTTTATAGTTATCTTGTAATGAATCATCGAGTCATGAGGAAACATCTGAAATCTATAATAAGAGACACGTAAATATTTTTAATTTTTTGGTGGCAGGCGAAAGAGTGGCGGAGACAGTTATAAATATACAGCCACCATTTTAGTCTTAAAACAATGAAGTATAAAAAATTAAATAAAAACTAAATAAAAAAAATTTCTTATTTACAGAGAAATACTAAAAAACATAAAGCATCCAATTCATCCATTCATGATGCACTCGACATGGCGACTAAGACCCTGCTCAAGGCAAAAGACGATGCGAAAGAGGATGCGTTCTGTAAATTTTTATGTCAAGAATTGAAAAAAATCACGGGCGAGGAAATATACGACGACCTACAATATAACATAATTGATTTGGTAAAAGATGCCATTAAAGGAACTAAGCAAATTCAACACTCCGAACCACAATCCTATAATCAAAATCCAGGCGATTTTGATTTTATTGAAGAGAACATTGAATACTTGGAAGAATTTAATGAGACTATTGGGGTAGGGGAGGATATTTTACGACAGGCATTAAAAGATTGTTGTTAGATTTTAAGCTCTGCATGTATTTCTCGCTTAAAAATGTTTTTCATTTTTGAATTAAATGATTCTGAATTACATATGTGTTTATTTATTTAAACTTTAAATTTTTATTTTATATATTAACGTTTCCTTCTGCATAAAAATAATCAGCAAACTTATTGCGAATTTCCTTAGCTTTGACTGAAATTCTTTTATTTTGATTTAATTTATTGAGATTTCTCCTTTGTGTGTCATCTTCACTTCGTTCTGTGTTATCCTGGCTATTTAGAAGTTCGTGGGAATATTGATTCTTACATATTAAAAAATTATGTAAAACGCAACAAGCTTTTACTATTGTTTTAACTTTTTGTTGGTTGAGATGAATGGTTGTCTGAAAAATCCTAAACCGGTTAGACAACGTGCCAAAACTATGTTCGACGCACTGCCGAGCTCTACTGAGACGTAAATTGAAAGATTGTTACCTCTTGTCTGTAGTTTTCCATGGGTATGGCTTCATAAGATGCTCCTCTAGAGGAAAGGCGTCATCACCGACAATTACATATGGCAATTCCCTTTGTTCTCCTATTATTGTGTCTTCCGGAAAATACTTTTCGGGTTGGTTTAAAATTGTTCTGAAATCCAAGGTTTTTAAAGATTCACCTGTTGCAAAATATCTCAATGTTACTGCCAATTTTTCTTGCGGGGAAATCGCTTTTCTCATAATAGTGTCTTTTTTCGTTATATCGTCCCGAATAAAGTTTAAAATTTCATTAAAACAATTTTCATTCATACGTAAATAATTTCGGTACGACAAATCATCATTTAGTTTTAATTCCTTTGTTAAAAAAACAAAACTACCCTTCTCATCCCTATTTTTTCTCCACTCTTTTATCCATTTACGCTTTCTTTTAAGACGATTTTTTTCTTCTTCTGAAATCAAAGCCACTGATGCAATAACACAAATGGCAGCCGTTACTTCGCGTATTCTATCCATCTTGACAGTTTGACGGTTTAAGTTCGACTGATGCTGTGCTCACACACACTAATACACTCCTTGTGTAGCTTGTATAAAAGACTGTGGTATAAACATTCCGCGTCTAATCGGTTTGGTAGATTTCTACCCAAAACTTGACGGTAGATTTCTACTGCGTGTAATCTGGCACTTAGTTGTCATTTCCCCCAACCTTTCTCTTAATTATTATTCATAGATGGCTTAAGCCATAGTCACAGTATTTATATACAGTAAAAAATCAGTGGAACAAAATGTGAAAACTGATGAGTGACCTCGAGAATTATTTGCCCGCTTTTGCCACCCATAATTTTTATTTCCCGTGCATGTATGCTTTTTCTCAATAAAAAATGTATATAAATTCAACCAGACATCTTTTCAGTTAGCTATCATTTTTTTTTGAGATTACATTATGTTAGTGGAACAGAGATGAATATGCAATTAGCTTTAATAAACATTTCCAACATTTATGTAAATAATAATTCATACAGGCACTAACACTTAAAATATTTGAAAACATAACAAAAAATTTGTTGTACTTAAAAAAACACACGTGCTTATCAAAAATACTGTTATATAGGCACTAACACTTGAAAAAAACTTTGGTACAATTTATTCTTACAGGTACCAATACTTGAAAAAAGTTTGATACGTGGATTAGGCGCTTAAGAAGCACGCGGGGTTTGTTGCTTTCTTTGTTTCATCCATTCTTTTGCCGAAAACGCATAAGATTATTATTGGTCTCCCTTGCTACAATTATCTTATAGGGAGCACGTTGTAAAATATAATATATTTGATTTATGGGTTACTTCTTTCTTTTTAATGGAAAATTTTAATTTTCTTTCCTTATTTTGTGCGAAATTTTTTGTTTCTGTCATTTTCAAAGGAGGTATTGGGAGGATCGCGTCTAATTTCTCTTCAATTCCCAGATTGTTTACTGTATATTATACTGAGCCATAGTTATAGATATACAACAATATCCACTCGGTGGGGGTTGCAGGGCCTAAAATATAAAGAAAAACTTTAATAAATTGTTGGGTTAATTCATTCTTATTCCCAAAACATCGGAATTTAATTTTCTGTAAAATAAAATTCGAGGGATTTTATGCTTTTCGATTTGCTTTGTGGAAAGTAAAATGATTTCAAATGATTCGAAAAATATTAAATACTTTAATAATAAATAAATGTAAAAATTAAAAGAATTTTATTCAAATTAAATTTTACATTTGAAAAAAAATTGATTTTATAAAAAGCCAAATTCCAAATGTTTAGATCTATATATTAAAAGTGCGGTTCCATGTTCCAGCTCCGGAGAGTCAAGCCATCCAAGCATTAATCTAGCGTGTGGATTATATGCATCGAATTTTTCGAAATTGATTCGAATTCCACATTCATTGCAAAATTCTGAACGTAAAAATCATAAACTAAACTAAAACATCAAATGGATTACAAAGATATAGTAATGTAAAATCGGCTTTTATCCCTATGGTAGAGAAATGGGACACGTAGTATAACAAATCTATAGTTCAATGAATAAACTCTGAGAAAAAAGAATCAAAACTATACTAATATTCTAAGGTCTTTTCACCATAGCTTTGTTTCGTCTTGTTCAAATTTGCTCTAATTCACAGGTAGGCTGTCTAATAGCATAAATATCTTTCGCAAATTTTATTCAAATCGATACATTAGCTTTTAAAATAAAAACTTTCAAAACAGACTTATTTTTCCCTACAACTATTTCTTTCTCCACTATCCTTAGACCGATTTTACTGAAATTTAACATAGTATCGTCTGTGTATGTTGCCAATCCATATAAATAATTTAAACATAAGCTCCACAAGTTTTCAAATTAAATCCGAAAAACCACAAACAAAACCACGACAAAACTTTCTGGTCACCCTGGTTTTTGCTTTATAACTTCTTTCCCCCTCAGGCGATTTTACTCAATACTACAATACAAAATCAAGTCAAGGAAGAAGCGACTCACATTTTAAATTTCATCAAAATTGGAAAACGTGTTTTTGAGTTATACTAATAATATTTCAAGGCTTTTTGTGCATAACTTTGTTTCCGGTTTTTAAAATTTGCTCTCATTCGCCGATAGCCTAGGCACTTATATTATAAATCTATTCTGAAAATTTTATTCTTACTTTTTAAAGAACATCCAAAAAAAATATTTATGAACAGGCTTTTTTGTCATAGAACTATTTTTTTCTCCAGTAGCTATGTGGCACGTTCCGCTGGCTTGTTGAAATCACAAGTGGTCATCAAAAAAAGGATATCAAAAATTTGTTATCATATCTCTGTAGTGCGCATTGTTAGTAATATTAGTAACAGCAACACTATCCTCATTTTCGAAAAATACAATTCAATGATGCCGCCAGCCCATAAAGCACACTAAACAGGGGCTCCAGATGAATGTAATGATTGTTCAAGAAATTGCTCTTGGATTTTCAGAATCCGAAATACGACAATTTTGACTTATTAAGTCAGTCAAATGAAAATGAGCTTTGTCAGTAAAGATGTTTTTCTGAAAATTCGGCATCCAATGACACACATTATTGGCAGGCTCTGTTTCGATTTCGTCTATGTGGCTACGTCAACCGCTATAACGGCAAACAGCACATCGTCGATATCGAGCATGTAAGGATCTAGTGGTTTCCGGAAATATATTCTAGATATTGAATGATAGGAATAAAATAGCAGAGATAGAAAATAGATCGCCAGTTCAACAACAGATCATTAAAATCATCAAAATAAGAAGGTAGGCGTCACTTTAAAAACAATCACCGAGTTATACATATGTACCAAAGTGTAACTAATATTAAAGTATGGAAGGTTAGCGAAGTAACCAGAAAAAGCACGTGGCAATAAGTGCGAAAGAATACGCAAGAGTACATATAGTTTTCATAGGCAAAATCCATCAGGAAGAGAGAGAATGAAATGTTCTTAAAAATCGGACGAAATCTTATAAATTACCCTTGGAATCATAAATATGGGAGCAAATCTTATAAATTTCCCACACATACCAGAAAGAAAAATTATCGCCAAATTTTTTTTTCTGGTATGTGTGCATTTGTATATAGATTTCCGAATGTGTTTCTTTGTCTACATTTTAAAATTACCCAAAAGCGAAGAATGGGATGTTTTTTAAAATAATGTTTCTCTTTCACCCATATGTACAATTTTTAGTGTTAAAATCACTTTTTCACGAATTTGTGAAAGTAATTATGACATTTAAATCCACAATATATGGGAAACGATGGCTGCGCCGTCTCTTGTAATTTTGGGTATCTTAGGTAAATAAAATATATCGGGGTCTCAGGCGCTGAACCCGATAAATATTTGGGTTATGTTGTTGTTGCTTTTATATGTTATGAAGCAGACCTTGACGCTGACCCCGATGAATAAAACACAGCTATTGTTACACCAGCGGTTTCCAAACTGTGGGTCGCGTAATAACCTCAAGGGGGTCGTGAAGTTTTCAATTTCTGTTTTACATATTTAAAAAAAATACTTACAAAAATCTATTTAATGCAAATTTTTTGTTGCGATATTACTAAATTTTTATTAATTTTTGTTTAGTTTTATTCTATGAATACATTACTTTTTACAACTTGAAAATGTGCTTATATTATTTTGTTTTATCTAATAAGGGGGCCGCCAATTTTTTATTTTTTAGTTATGTGGGTCGCAGTATCAGAAAGTTTGGAAACCGCTGTGTTACACTTTGTATTTACATAACTAGGCAATCATCGGGCCGACAAATACCAGAAATAAGAGAACTATCACCTGCACAGCCATATGACCGATATTATAAAACCGATGGAAGTGAAAATGAAGAAATTTAGTGGACAATCAAATGATCCTGCATAAGAACTATAAGACAAATATTTTCTTCAATCTGGGCTGTGAGCAATGGAATTTTTTTCTTTTTTTTTAATTTTTTGAATGATATTTTTATTATTACTAATTACACTGAGAAAGCGAGACACATGGGCTTTTAGGCTTATAGTATATTAGTGTACTATATGTTATATGAATCTGGGTTATGAACCCCCCTAAAACTGTTGTGAATTTCGTTTTGAAACTTTCCTATAGTTTAAATTTCTTGATTTCGTGTCCTTTTAATCGCTTTATATAAGTTTTATGTTGTAGGATTAAGATCCTTTTTATAGTAATTAAAACACCTACCAACGTTAGTTCTTGTTGAAATTTACAAATAGGTCGGTAATCAGTTTTTTTTGGTTTCTATTGCACAATCGTCTACATCACCCCGAAAATGTCTAAATAAAATTGGTAAAAACGTTGGCAACTATTGAAAAGTTGTTACTACAAAAACAAAATTTATACATTCCTATAATCACACGACGCCTCCACAGGACTTATTTCAAGTTATTTTCAGTCGGACTGAAGAAAAGTCTTGTGGCGACTCTAACAATAAGACCAGTGATTCCCAAATTGGTCTATATCGACCGCCAAAGGTCGACGACGACCTGCAAGGGGTCCATGTCAGCGAAAAAAATTTGGGGGTCCATGAAACGAAAATGGGGTTCAACATTAGTGGATCTCATACAAGCAGATCGTGACATTAGTTTTGGCATTCCATGAAAATTTAATTGTCATTGCTTCATTGTAAACAATTTGTGCTGTTCATATACAACATTGCACAGTATCTTACATTATAGTTATGATCTTGGGGTGGTATATTCACTTTTAGCCCTGTCAAAGTGAGTAGCACTATACCAGCTGTCGAAAATGCATTTGAAGTTGATGAATTTGCAAAAAAATCAATATCAAGTAAGCAGGGGATCTACCCAAAACCGAAAACATGATATGTTATTTGGTCGTTGAGCCAGGTTGAACAGGTGAAACAATTGAAAAAAGCATTGATGTTTGGATTTTTAAATAAATAAGTGTAAGAATAAGAATATCATATTGAAATTCACAAGTTTAACTTTTAATTATTGCAATCGATATTTTAATTTTCATTTTATTAGGTCGAATTTCGACCAACGGGCGGTACTAGTATATTGTAATATCCCAATGGTTGATGTGTCTGTCCCATTTTTTTTCAAACTGCCTGAAAATAGGCAATTTATATAATTTCTCGAATTCTTTTTTGACAAGATATCTTACTAGTTCTTTCACATTTCTATATTTTTATTATTTCTAAGCAAAGTAATTTCTACTACTTTGATTGTTTTTCATTTATCTTTTATACTTTTATTGTTTGTTCATCAAATATTTTATTAAAATAATTTTATTAGCAATATTCAATACGATAAATTTATATTAAAATGCAAAATGATGTCTTTTCAACTCGACTTTTCATCTATGTAAATTTTTGCTCATATTTTCCTTTTCTTCGTTATTTGAAAGGACTCTAATATACAATAACTGCAATAACTGTGTTGGGAAGAAGATGAACAAGTCATGTGTGTGTATATATATATTTTCTTTATCAATTTTGAATTAATATAATAAAATACAAAAATGCATGTATGAACTTCAGAGAGGGGATTTTGAACACCCTGTTTTCTATCGATGAAAGAAAATGTATTAAAGAAAATGCATCTTTATGAGTGTACGCCACTGTTATATAAGTATACAAGAAAATTGTGTTTACTTATTGGATGTTTTTTCATTTCACCCTGTTTTATATTTTAATCAGAAAAGCATTAAAAACAAGAATACAATAAAAAATATTATAATATTTAAAAGAGACTAGATTTTATTAAAGTCAGAAGAAAATTGTATACTATATTCGCACATGGAATATAGGAGAATACCGGGTAAAATCAGCTGTATTGATATAAATAACATGCATGGCTAGGGAAAAGTGTGAATCTTTTTCAAGAACAAAACTACCTGATAGTACTGTACTACGATATGTAAAGCCCGCTACAGACCTTCTGATAAATCGTACAGATCGCTACACACCTTCAGATAAATCCATGCGATTTGTCTGTATAGATTTGTTCCCTCCACTCACGTTGTTTGTTTGCTATGGATTTACGATAAACGGTGACACGAATTGGAAACAAGTTGACAGAAGCCACACTGTAGCAAAACTAAAATAAAAACTGTATACACTTTTTGCCTACACATCCTACGATTTTTCCGTTCAGACAAATCTGTACAATTTTGTCAATAGATATTTTCATTTTATTTCCGACCGTCTGAACAGACAAAAAATTGTACAGTTTTTGCCTCCACACTATACGATTTGTCTGTTCAGATTTGTCTGTACAGATAAATCGCACAGATTTGTCTCAAAGTGTGTAGGCTGAACCGGGGAACGATTTATCTGACAGACAAATCTGTTCAGACAAATCGCACAGATTAATCTGAAGGTCTGTAGCGGGCTTAATATATAACTATGTATAATGGTCCTTTTTTGTAAATGTCCTTTAATGGGTCCTCATATGAATTAAAACTTATTCACACGTAAAATCTCGTCCCAAATATGTGTAGAAATCATACTCAGTTATCGGAGCTTGACAAAAAATTATATTTATACTCCATGATAGGCACATACCAACAGAGGATACATTAGATTTGTCACTCCATTTGTAACGAATAGAATTAAAAGTTATATCGATTTATGCATGTTTAGAGAGTCTGTCCGTCCGTCTGTGTACAAGATAACTCAAAAACATATTATTCGATTTTGATGAAATTTAAAATGTGAGTTGGGTCTTCCTTAATTCGGTTTGGTATTATATTTCAGCGACCGGGAGGGAGCGAAGTTATTAAGCAAAAACCATGGTGAATAGGAAGTTTTGTCGTTTTTTTGCTTATGATTTTTCGGATTTAATTTTAAATTTTCTACAGCAGTTTTAATGATATTATTTACATGAGTTGACTACATAAATATGTAGATCATATCATTGTAAATTTCAGTGAAATCGGTCGAAGGATAGTGAAGATAGAAATAGTCGTAGGAGAAAAGTTTTTTGAATGTATTTTTAAAACTAATCTATCGATTTGAATAAAATTTCCAGAAAAAGTAACTACAAAGTACCCCAACTTCCTATCTCTGCGTGACGACATTTTTCAGTATTCGACTACAAATTTCTAAACAATTTATTATTCACTACTGACATAAATAGAGCGCTACATATTCTACATATGGGCACATGTAATCATTTACATACAAATTGATGAAACGTTTTTTTAAATAGTATTTGTAAAAAAGACTGTAAATACATGAAATTTTATATCACACAGAGTCATTTTAACAAACACTATTAATGAGATAGCGCTTGCAGACGTGCCCAAAATGGAAACTCTCATTATTATATGCTTTTTGGTATAGGCGAGAGAAAAATTGAATTTAATTTTGCAATTTAAAATTGTAAACAAACAAATACATGCTGAATTTTATATACCAATACGCACATATCAGAAAAACGGTAAGAGTAATTGACAATTTCATAAGAGTACTATGTGCATTTTGAAGTGAAAACTTCTTTAGCCGCATTGGAAGGTGATTTGAAACTCGAAGAAACGCTAACAAAAATTTTGCAGATAAATATGCCCAGTTATTTCAGAAAAATAATTTGTTATGAAATTTTGCCTTATTTTTCTGATTCCTGAGCGCCGGATACATAGAATACAGAATACAGTGTTTCCTATTATCTTCGTCTCTTCTTTGTGCGCTGTTTCGTAAAGATATATTGATCAAATCGAAACTAAAGAATTCATAGTCTCATGCATTGTTCACTTGTATAGTTTTGTGAATATTTTATCATTTTAATAAAACATTTTTCAAGTGTGCCGAAAACTAATGCCACAAACAGTTTACGAGCTCATGTACAGGATCTTCAATTAGACAGAAAAGCATGGTCGTCGAATTTTCTAATTCTTATCGAGACGTGGGTGTATAATGAAATTATTGTAGACATTCCAAATTTTGATATTCTTGTTCAATACAAAAGAAAATATATGAGGGAGGCCGAGTTGCAATATACCATAATAATATAAATGACAACCCGTGTTGTTACTCCACAAATAGATCTCAATGTACAACAACTAGAATCATTGTCTTTTCAGCTTTCTAAAGTGGGAGAAATATCTGCTTCTAAAAGCAGATTGGACCATAATATAGTATAGGGACCGTGTGGAGATTTAAACAACTTCATTCTCTTAATACTTTATTACGACTGCTCTTGTTAACAAAAAGTCTATCGATGCCGATAGAATGGTTACGGTACAATCAGAAGCTAGACCAACACAGAGATATCTGTTATTTCGTTTTTTTTTGTTTTGTACGTAAAATGCCTACAATAGTAAATCAGTTATAATTGTGGCATTTTACATTTCTCCCAACCAATCAATAAATACAATTACTGAAATCATCCACGAGAATTTGCTAAAGTACACACCAGAAATATCGCGGATTCTTAAAAAAGATTACGATAAAATTCCGATGATTTTAAGTGGGGATTTTAATGCTAATTTTACATCGGATACAGCGATCACTTAGATTGAGTGTCTCAACACCAAATTAAATTTAAAAATATGCAGTAGTCGCACTGAATCGACAACAAGATCGAAAACAGTAATTAACGCTGTATTTCAAAGATATATTGATCAAATCCAAACCTAATCATTCATTTCACACTTTAGTTATCATAAGCCACTCGTGTCATTTATTGAAGTTGAAAACAAAGAGTGTGAATAATAAAATGTAAAATAACTTTTAAACTTGGTACCAATATTTTAATAAATAAACCCTATAACTATCCCACCCCTGATACTGCATTCGTCTCATTCTCTCGCTGTTTAGTTTTCCGAAGGTTTCACTTCTACCGCGTGATTTTTTTAAGTAAACTTTCATTCTCCCTCTTCCTAATAGATTTTGTCTTTGATAACTGGCTCTTTTGCAATGTGTTTTTTCGCACTTTATTCTGGTTGCTTCACTAGCTTTGGGTACTTTATAATAACTTATACTTCGCCGTTACATTCAGCACGTTTATGCGCAGACCGAACCAGAAAAATCCACACATAAAATTGAACCGTACCGGATCAATTTGGTCTATTAATTTGGTAACTGGTATGTTGTTGCCGCATAATCTATTTCGGACCAAAACAAAGCCGATATATAACCTAACTTTTTATTGTAAATGATAATCAATAAATGAAAAAATCTCACTGACGCAATTTTTCTAAGGTTATATCATATTAATAAAATGCCTTAATTTATTAAAAAAAAGTGGTGCATAAATTCAAAAGCTGAAAGGGCCGGGGTCCATCCGTACCTAATCAGTAAGCGCATAAACGCGGTGATTGTGTCTACTTTTCCATTTTCCCTTACATTTTGATACATTTAAATTTTACGAGGCGAACCGGTTCGAAACGATACGGAACATTCTGTCTGGACTTTAACTCAAAAATTATTTGATTGAACGATTTGAAATTTTTCATTAATAACAATGAAAGAAATCTATTAAGTTTTTTGAAATCTTGAAATTGTTTTCAGCTGTTCAACTAAGTATAGCCCCCCGTAACTAACCAGTTTTGCTCTACCATTCTCCTATAAATAGTTTTTCACATACGGGCAATAAAGAAATTTTTATTCAGATATTATATTACTAGACTCGAAACCACGAAAAAAAATATTTTTCCGCTGGATATTTGTATTGTATTGTATATTCTAATATTTAAATATTTAAATATTTAAAAAGGAATAAAACAAATATCAACTCGAATATATCGATGCCATCCACACACACGCACACAAATATATACTTAATAGGTATCTATGCACCTTCATTGATATTCAAATTTCGGATTTCAAATCAAAATATATTTCTTAAACAAATATAACGATCCCTTCTTAAGGAATGGATAGAGCCCATTGTTTTGTTTATATTGTTTAGAAAGCCTCTAAAAAAAAAACAAAAAAACCATAATGTTTTTTTAATTTAAGTACGAAGATAAAAGATTATTCAAAATTTTTCATCCTTGTAAAATATAATTGAAAAAGAGACACGAGCTTGAGGGTCCACAAGCTGAATTTCAAGATGATCCGATTTTATGTAGTATCCTACTAAAAAAATGGTTAAACAATGATGCCCTTTATTCATATTTGTGTATGATTCTAAATAGTACTATATTATCTTTTCTGAACGAATCAAATAAAATAATAAAATTGTTTTCATTGTGAAATGTGTGGCTGAGGCGTAATTTAATTTTTTGAATCCTTTAAAATGCAAAAAAAACACAATTTTGTGTCAATAAAATCAATTAAATATATGATCTCATTTCTTAGATTAAGAATCGATGGTCTGTCGAATTGTTTTTTGCAATGATTAAATTAAATTAAATGATGCTCCTGAAAATATGCAATTTTTTAATTTCCCGAAGCAATATTTATAGAAATGTATGTATGAAAGAGTTTTCTGAGACCGTGCTCCCTAGGAAGTTTTGTTATTTTCTTCTTTTCTATACTATTTAAAAGGAAGGAGAACTTTTTTTAGCAGTAATTTTTAGATTTTTACCTTATCATACATCCCAATGAATCCTTATGAATTAAAATATAACCATTAGGTTGATGATTGGAAGACTTATATCCTATTGATAAACTACTATTTCTAAACTGGTTTATCTATTTTCTGCCTATCGTTTTGACTCTTATACGTTTAAGGAATGAAACAAATTAGTGGATAGAGATTTTTTCTTAATATGCCTACCATTTTATATGTCATAATATTAATTAAATTCTAAGATTAACCTTGGCGTTTACAAAATATGAAATAGATTGTGTTTTTTCAAATAAATGCTGTTTCGTATTGCGGCGTCCATAACACGTCTAGGCTGGATACCACTCTGGTATCAATCGACTCTTCTCACTGATAGAAGACTCTTGTATCAAATGATGATTTATAATAATAACAAATTATGAACTAATAGATTTTGGGCAATCAAAGTAGATAAAAAAAAGAAGACATTATCATTATTATTAATTGAGAGATACTTTATTTGATCGATCCTATATTTATATCCTACGAGAGTATAATAATCTATTAGTTATTACCAAACTTATATAACAAATGCAATTTTTGCTATAATGAATGTTTGTCCATCTGTCCATCTGTCGTGTACACAATATATCTAAATTATAAAATTAAGAATTGAATTTTATACCAATGTTGCTACCATAAATACCGATATTAACAAAATTATAATAAAATGAAACCAATATCTTATTGAATTTCATCAATAAATCGATATACAGGGTGATCCAATTTGAGTTTCCTATGTTGGCAGCATTGTAAATCAAGCAGATGTTGATTAGAACTTATTTTCAAAGTGTCAAATGTCAGTTTGCAACAACACATTTACGAAATAGATCGCTTAACCACCCCTAAAAATTGTTCAATTGTACAATTGCTGACACAATTGCCGCATATGAGGAGATGAAAATCCTCGTCATGAGAATTTCGAGACACCATTACATGCCCAAAAAGTGACTGTTTGGTCCGTATTATGGTCAGGCGACGTCATTGGACCTTACTTTCTTGCAAACGATCAGGGTCAGACTGTAACAGTCAATGGTTAACAATATAGGCGCATGATAACCGATTATTTCTGGCACGAAATCGAAGATATTGATGTGGAAGATATGTGGTTCCAATTTGCCACACAGCGGATGCAACGTTGGATGTTCTGCGTGAAAAAATCACAGGTCGCATTATTTAACGATTTGGTGGCGTCAACTGGCCGCCAAGATCATGTCATGTTAAAAATTATGTCTACGCCAACAAATCGGAAACGTTGGAGCTCCACAAAAAAACAACATCCGCCAAGTTTATTGCCAAGATACCGCCCGAGATTTATGAAAAAATCATCGAAAATTACCTCGAAAGGATCGGATGCCGCAGAAGATCCAGAGACTTCCATTTAATTGATATTATTTTGCATAATTAATGAAATACATAGCAATTGTGATTAACAAACGAAAATAAGTATATTTCGTAAAATTTGTGTGTTTTATTTTGTTTTAAAGTTCGGAAACTGATGTTGGATCACTCTTTAGTACGGAAAGAAATAGTTAGACAGTAAAATATGGGTTCGCTATGAAGTTTAGTCATGATAATACCCAAATGTTTGAGCCATATTGGTATCGTGAGGTTCAGTGCTGTTATTGAAGGTCGAATTGAGAAATTATACATCAATAAATGTAATGAGAACGTAGGCAAATCTAAAATGTGTAGGTAAATTAGTATACAACAAGAATTGATTGAATGAACATCGTTGGTCTTTGGTTTTATTGTTTTAATTTAAAAACTAATTGATCGATTTGAATAGAATTTCCCGAATAAATTTAGATTATCTAAGCCTCTTTTTAAGTTTATTTAAATTTATTTAAATCGAACAAGATAAATTATTATTATAGTTTTGTTTTGTCTTCTTTCTGATAGTTAAAACTTAAATTCATTTGACTTTAGATTTGTTAAGTACAAACCCAAGATATTATCAAAAAATCGCCATAAGGGGCCCGCCACACATCTAAGTTAAGCTATGCGAGCGAACCTCGCTGTAGTTACATAGATTAGCTGGGCTCGCTCACCCGATTGCACACTTTAACTAAGCTAGGCGGCGATATTTTTGGTAAATTCATACCATTAGTTCTATATTTCAGCCGTCAGAGGGATATAATGTGCGAGAACAGTGTCGATGAATTATTACTAGACCTGGATTCCGAATCAGGTTTGTCTAAAGAGGAATTTGAACAAGACATTTTATTGAGTTTTGTTGAAAGGAAAGGGAAAATAAGCGTTTGGTGTTCACCATTTGTGATGGAAACGTATGAAGTAACGAATTTCATACTCTTTTGCCCAATTTAACCGATATCTGGTTCTTTAGGTCGACAAGATACTACCATAAAATAAAGAAGACATACTACACTTTTGCAAACATCGATTCTAATGCCGAAAGTGCATATAAGCTAGTGTCAGTGATGCCAGCGAAGCTTGTTCGCGTAGTTGAGACCTGAACTACGTGAGCGAGCTTAGTTCGTGTCGCTCATGACCAGGCGGCCTACTTTCATAGCTTCGCTGAAGTATGCGGCGACCAATGCAAATACTGCATTTATCACTTCCAGCGAGAAACTTAGCTCACGTAGTTTAGCTCGCTTAGGACAAGTGTGCGGCGAGCCTAAGTCTTCGGTTTATAAATTTCCATACGAAAAACTAAATTAGAACAAAATTGCATAACAAATAGGCGCATCATAAAAAAATTGTTTTTGCTTATATTATTTCGCTTCTTATTAATATTAGTTTATTCATAATAATAATAATATTGTAATAATAATAATAATGATAAATAATTTATTAATATAATTAAACAAAAGACAAGTGTAATAACCTAAAATGAATAAGTAGAGTCATTACTTTCTTTGTAGATGATTCCTTAATCAAAATATTACATAATATAAAATCGCGTAAATCAATTCAAAGGAAGAAAATGGGGCGATAATATTTTGGATGATAATAATAGATTATAAAAAAAAATATGTTAAGAAATGGATGGGCTATAAAGACAAATTTTTATTCAGATAACAGAAGTGATGTAAAACAATGCGAAATCCGAGAAGATATGTGAATAATCGAAATCAAAATATGATTTATTTATTATATCGGGTTTTTCAATAAGAACTTTTTTTTTCAATTATTAATTAAACACATATTTTGGATGAGAGCTCAAAATGTCTTTATTGAAATATGTTTCAGAGACTCTACAATTTATGAATTGAAAAGAAAATCTGATAAATGTCCACCACGACTATGTTTGCAGAGATCGATTCTTTTGACAACTTTTTCCGATCACATTTCTGCACAAATGTACCTCTCTCTCACGAATTACACGTTCTACAATGATTTTAAGTTCTCCAATTGTTCTTTTATTATTAATATAAACCTCATCGTTCACGTAGCCTCGAAAAAAGAACTTCCAACGGTAATAAATCGCAAAATCTTGGTGGACAATTGACATCATTTCTATGCGAAATTAGATGTCCATTTAATTTGGTTTTCAATAAATCAATTGTTTCTTGAGTAGCTATGTGGCACATTCCGCTGTCTTGTTGAAGTCACAAGTCATCGACTACCATGTCATATCATCAAAAAAAAGGCAATAAAAATTTTTTATCATGTCTCTGTAGCGCGCATTCCATTGATAGTAACAATAGTAATAGCAACCCCAGCCTTTTCTTTCGAAAAAATACAGTCCAATGATGTAGGCAGCCCTTGAAGTACATCAAACAGTGACACAAGATAAATGTAATGATCGTTTAAGAATTCCTCTTGGATTTTCGGAAGACGAAATGCGACATTGTAAATGAGCTTCGTCAGAAAAGATGATTTTTTTTTACGAAATCTGGTTTTTACAGATCGTCCATTTTCATGGTGGATTTCAGTTCTTTTTACGCGACTTTTGACCTAAATTCAATTCATTATAATAAAATGTAGACCTCTACTGTAATTATGCTAAAAAACTAAATGACACAACTATCAACATAACCAAAGACAATCATATTGAAAAAAAAGATCTTATTGAAAAACCTTATATCTATTATTTAATAAAAAAAAAACCTAATCAAATGCGTTATCTAAAAGTATAAAATAAAACATGTAGATGTCGTTTTCTTCTAATCATTTTTATCGATGCAATTTTTATTCGATCATAAAAAAATTTGTTTTTTGTGCAGGACAGCTGCAAAACAACGGCAAGACAGAAAACCAGGAGGCATTTTTTTCGATCGAGGAGATAGGAATTTTTATCATCATCAAAATATATTAACTTTCTTTAATAAATTAAAAAAAATTTTCCTCTATACAGACGTCTTTAAATGATATCACATTAACATTATTATTATTATTACTTTTATTATAGCTATCACAGATATTACTTAATTCTATATCACCTAAGATATATCATTTGGGTGGCTACCATTGGGATGCCGGAAGTATTTGTTTTATTAAAAATAGAAAGTGATACCGTCGTATTTCTGTTGGAACCATTTTATAGCATTTTCTTTGGTAAGACGATGTGGGAATCTAATATGACCAGTTTTTCGTCATCTACTTGGCAACATTAAATCCTGATCGTCTTAAGACAACGTAAAAATTAAGATCATAGTTACAAATTGATGGATCATATTTGATACCTAAATTAATATGTTCTTGAATACCGAAATCGAAATTTTCAGTTGATGAGAAATTTGTCACGTCCCAACTCGTATTTACAGAACTTAAGGCCACCACGCTCCAAAATCTCTTCACCTTTAGCACCACGAACTGTGCAATGTACGGCAATTTTTTCATTATCTCTAATACCAAATGAACAAAATGTATAACGAGCCCCAGTTAATTGTTCCAAAACCTTCGCTGCTCGTGTAAGTCTATCACCAGAATCACCAACGCAAATATTTAAACATAATTTTCTAATTATATAATTCCCGCCGCGAAGGATTTTTAGTAGGTTCCCTTTAAACTTCTTCTGGGGATTAGTCAGTTCCCGCTGGCGGTTTTCTACAGCTGACGACATAGCGTATCGCTGGAGAAAAAAAGGCATGCAATATCATCTCTCACAAATTTATTATCATGAAAATAAGAACATTATAAATCCAAAAAGAAGAATAGATACGAAAAACAAAAAAAAGACGTTAAGAAATTTCAAAATTTTCATCAACAAAACTAAAAATTGCCTAATTTCAGACGCTTCTCAAAAACGAGACAGACGCAATTGGTTGATAACAAAAAAAAAGAAAAACGCAATAACCCAAAAAGAAGAATATAGAAGGAAAATGAAAAAAATGTTCATCATGAAAACTATAAATTGCCTAATTTTAGGCGCTCCTCAAAATTGAGACAGACGTAATTTGTTGATATTTATTAAGCATTTTGTAATGATTAAAATATAATGATACTAAATAACTTTCAAAAGAAGAGAGAATCAAGTCTTTGATATTCCAATTTGAATGTTTCAAATGACTTATTATACATAAAGTCAAGTTAATTTCAAAATTCATTCACAGTTGTTTTGCTATATATGCTTCTGCCATTTTAGTGTACGCCTACATACATTTTTCAAAAGCCACCCACCGCGTATTTATTCCATATTTTTTTTTTGTTAAATAATTTCATAAATATATAATAATCTGGATTTATTGTAAATCAATGTAATTAATTCTTCTTGTACAACAAAATATTCCGTCGGTGAACGGAAAGTAACGATAAGACCGCGGATATTATTATTTGATGAATTTGATAAGAGAATTTTAAAGAGATATTTTAATTAAAATAACAGAAAAACAACCAAAAAAACCAAATTTCTGCGATATCTTTTAATCCGTGATTTTATGTTATCTTGTTTTTTTTTTTTTCGTTTTTGGAGGTTTATCTAAATACCCTTGCTTTGAGCTTAAGATTAACCACCAAATTAATGTGAAAATTACCAAATGACGTGCCTTTTTTTTGTTCCAGATTTATTTACTTTGAGTTACTCCAAAAATAACTACAATAGTTGAACTCCATCTAAAAAAACAAAAAAAAAAAACACTAGAAATCGTAATCATCAATTCTTTTTCAAGGAATAGTTAAGGAGTATATAGACTACTGGAGGTGCTTCAAATAAAGACTCAATATAAGCACGTACGCCTATTCGAGCAAGGACTACTGTATATTTATTTTATTCGGCTCGAAATGCTAAGTCCCTTCCCCAAGATCGAGGTTTGTAGTTAGATTGGGACTCGAGCGTAAAACTCTTATAACCATTCTGGGTATTGCGACGGGACATTGCTCCTTAAACAAACACATGTGGAAAATAGGGATGGCCGAGAGTCCGATATGCGGAGCCTGTCTAGAAGAAAACAAGTCAGCAGAGCATTTTTTGTGAGAATTTCTGGCCTTTTCTAGAACGAGACTTGCTACACTGGGTCAGTGCACTCTGAGTAGGGAGGGATTAGTTAACTTGCTAAGACCTCTAGATGTGCGGGCAATACAATACAACAGTTAGGTCCGTATTGACTAACTCCTTTCGTTGGGAGTAGGGGCTGCATTATCGGTAAACGATTTACCGGTTTACCGGTTTCACCGGCCAATTTTATTACCGGTAAATTGAAAAAAATACCGGTAATTTCGGTAATTTTTTTCCTAAATGTTTTAATATAATAAACATACAAATAACATTTGATAATGGTCTTTTTTGTTAATTAAAAAATGTCAAAATCGTAAAATCTTCTGTAAAAACCTTAATTATCAAAAAAACCCAATATTTATAAGCTTTCCGAATGTAAGAGCAAACTGAAGTATTCCTCTAGTCCCAGTGCATGTACATAAGGAAATGATAAAATACATATGTAATATGCAATATACATATTACATTAGAGAATAAAATCAAAATAAAACAGTTCGATTAATTCGGTAGATATTACCAAAAAAGATGGAATTCATAGAAGATCCAAATCCGATATCAGTATTGGAACAGTTTGCCCCGGGAGTTTCATTAGTATTGAACGGTCAAAATTGAGAGTGTGTGTGTGATTTATCGCATTACCACCTCTTCAAAATAATTTGAATAAAATGATTAAATGGGACGCCATTTTTATTCTGATATTCTCCCAAAAAATTTCTAAATAATTATGAAGGACGAATCAAAACAGAGATTAAAAAAAAAATATTTTACTTATTCAGAAAAGGGCATGGCTGGTTTTCAAAAGGAAAAAAAAATTTATTTATAAAATATGGTCTTATACAGGGTGACACAAAATGAACGTTTTGTATTATTTAGGAGCCATTAAGTCCCTTGCAGTATGCGCTGTTGTTTCATCTTGTTGGAACCAAATCGTGGTTTTCCACAGCTGGCCTAAAAATTTCCCAACATCTTCCGATATTGAGCACTATTAATGGAAACTGCAACACCGTCTTTATTTTCGAAGGAATTTGGACCAGTGATCCTCTCAGACGATACACCGCACCAAACAGTACACATAAGTGGGTGTAACTGTCGTTGATGAAATGCTCTTGGATTCTCTGTAGCCCATATCCTGCAGTTCTGCTTGTTTATGAAACCGTTTAATTGGAAATGGGCTTCAATGCTCATTATCAAATTGTAAAAACAATGGACCGTTCATGTTCAAAATAAAGTTGGATGATTTTGGTTCGTTGCTCGATTATGTATTGTTCCATTTCACATTCCCCATTACAAAATCCTGTAATAACATTTTTAAAAAAATTGAACAAAAAATTATCAATAATTCACTCTACAACATTTTGCGCCACCCTGTCTTTCCTTTTATTTGATCTATATTTCTTTTAAATGCGATCTCAACGTTTGCGGAGACAGGTGTTTGATTTTTTGGCAATATGAAAATATTTTTGGTGATTTGATTCAATGAAAAATATATTTCAATATAATTTCTGGTCGAGTTTCTGGACAAATGTTTTAAGGCAGGGGGGAACACATTTTTTAGAAATACTCTTTTTGTGTTGTATTATCACAGATTGTGTGGTTTTTTTTAAAGAAATTTTAAAATCAATGTGCCGATCTGTGAATACATTTTCTATAAAACAAAATTATGAAAGGTCAGTTTTTAAAGCGATTTTATGATTTTTGTTTTTTTTGCTAGCTAAAAATTTTTTTAGGGAATGCATATAAATTGCAATATCGGGAAATATATAGTAAATATTTTTCTTAAGGCTTATGAGGAAAATCTCTCTCAAAAATGGATTGATTATGTTTTCAGTTTTTTTAATTTGTTTTGAGAAGATTTACTTGAAGACTTTTTTGAATTATTCATTTTAAAGGAACAGTGCTTTCTGAGGAGAACTAAGATCATGTAACTAAGCACTTTTTTTCTATGATCAAAACACGGGTTTTCTTCACAGAACCAATGCCCGTATAAAGAATTGGTTTCTTCAAAACATTTAGCTTCTATAATTTTTTTAATGTTTTTAACCTCCGCGCTTTCTTCAAAAATGATATTAAAAACATTGAAATGTAGATTAAAAATCTCGGCACACATATCAGTCGGATTAATTAATTTGCCAAAATCAGAATTTTGGAGCGCTGAGTTGAAAACATTACGATTAGAAAGAAATTTACTATTTAGACAATCGAAAAGCTTATTCATTTTTCCTATAAATTCAGCTGTAGGGAGGGCCTTTTCTTTAATATCACCGCTAAATTTATTTATATGATAGAAATATCGAATCCCTGCCGATACACTGTGGCTAAAGACTTGCGTAGCCAATTTAACAGACATTTTTTGAAAGCTATTGGGATTCACGTGGGCTTCTGTAAGTTTAGGGCAGGCTTTGACAACCGCAAACTTCTCCTGCAGATATAAATCAGTAATTACTGACCAACTTGCAACGACGGTTCTATCGGGATTTTCTGAGCCGGAATTATAAAAATCTGTATTCATTAGCTTTGTTCGTGCGGATTTGAAAATATGGGGTATGTCATAAAACCCATATATTTTTTCCCCCGAATAGCTAAAGGAAGGATTATTTTCCGAAATTTTTTTATTGACCTATTCCAGTTTTAATTGTTGACTAAGAGAGATTTTCCTCATAAGCCTTAAGAAAAATATTTACTATATATTTCCCGATATTGCAATTTATATGCATTCCCTAAAAAAATTTTTAGCTAGCAAAAAAAACAAAAATCATAAAATCGCTTTAAAAACTGACCTTTCATAATTTTGTTTTATAGAAAATGTATTCACAGATCGGCACATTGATTTTAAAATTTCTTTAAAAAAAACCACACAATCTGTGATAATACAACACAAAAAGAGTATTTCTAAAAAATGTGTTCCCCCCTGCCTTAAAACATTTGTCCAGAAACTCGACCAGAAATTATATTGAAATATATTTTTCATTGAATCAAATCACCAAAAATATTTTCATATTGCCAAAAAATCAAACACCTGTCTCCGCAAACGTTGAGATCGCATTTAAAAGAAATATAGATCAAATAAAAGGAAAGACAGGGTGGCGCAAAATGTTGTAGAGTGAATTATTGATAATTTTTTGTTCAATTTTTTTAAAAATGTTATTACAGGATTTTGTAATGGGGAATGTGAAATGGAACAATACATAATCGAGCAACGAACCAAAATCATCCAACTTTATTTTGAACATGAACGGTCCATTGTTTTTACAATTTGATAATGAGCATTGAAGCCCATTTCCAATTAAACGGTTTCATAAACAAGCAGAACTGCAGGATATGGGCTACAGAGAATCCAAGAGCATATCATCAACGACAGTTACACCCACTTATGTGTACTGTTTGGTGCGGTGTATCGTCTGAGAGGATCACTGGTCCAAATTCCTTCGAAAATAAAGACGGTGTTGCAGTTTCCATTAATAGTGAGTGCTCAATATCGGAAGATGTTGGGAAATTTTTAGGCCAGCTGTGGAAAACCACGATTTGGTTCCAACAAGATGAAACAACAGCGCATACTGCAAGGGACTTAATGGCTCCTAAATAATACAAAACGTTCATTTTGTGTCACCCTGTATAAGACCATATTTTTTTTGCTTTTGAAAACCAGCCATGCTCTTTTGTAGTTAATTGGTGCTTCAAAATGTTTCAGAAATTTTTTGGGGGAATAAATCACAATGAAGATCGCGTCCCATTCCTCCAATAAAAATCACGCGTTCTACTATGTTAACTTTAGGGATTTTTTTTACACACGGATAGGAAAACACAGCGTACATAAATTTTATATATAAAAATTCCTCTGTTTATATACTCTGTGATATTACCGAACATTGCTGCCTGTAAAATTAGCTATAGAAGCTATAAGTGCAGCTGACTGCACATTATTGAATGCTGATATCGCCATAAAATTTATGCTTGATGAATTGGCTACACAGAATAGTACTCTAAACAGAGAATTAAAATATGAATTACTTGTACGAATACAAGAGCGTCGCACTAGCTATTCCGATGTTATACAGTTTCTACATAATCCTCTTGAATTTAAGAATATCCATCAAGAAAACAATTATAATTTACTCAAATTCAATAAATCTGAAATAACAAAAATTACTGCGTCTCTTATTGAACGCTTAAATATTATAAATGAGAGTGAATGCGGAAATGAGTCTTCAGATGATGTAATTGAAGTAGTTGAACCAACGCCTTTATCAATGAAAGAGAGGTTGCAATTGGCAATTAAGAAACAAAATCTACTGAAAATAAATAAAGTTTCAAACAAAGTAATAGCAAGGGTCACCACAACTTTATCTAAACTTATCAAAAAAGAAATTACTGCCTTTGAAGAAGAACGAAGACGTGGAAAGTATTTAACGTTGGCGTTCAACCACATTTTAACAATAAAGCCGACCAGCGTCGAATCTGAGCAAGCTTTTCCAGCTGCGGGCGCAATATAAGCAAGTCTGAACGATTCCACTTTAGATACAATCTGTATGTTAAGATCATATTTCAATGCGCAAAAGATTTATTGAATGTTCAAACAAAAATAAGTGTTTTCTTTTTGTTTTATTAAATTAATGTATTTTTGTTATTTATTGATAAATGAATTCAAATTTTTTGATTTACCATACACTATAAATACTTGTATTATAAAATTATTGTAAGTTATTTCTTTGTATGCTCCTTTTCCTCCCGCCATCACTAATATGCTATACATCACTTTTTTATTTAAAAAGCGATTTACCGGTAAACCGGTTTCTATTCAAATTATGTACTGTTTATCGGTAAAGCCGAAATCCGGTAATTTTGCAGGCCCTAGTTGAGAGTAAACATTTAGTTTATGATTAAATTTTTATATTCTCTATTCTCCTCATGTTTTTTTTGAAATTTGTAGTGACATGTCGCGATGTAATACAATTGTCCTAAGCTTGAGCCCCAGCATTATTTTCTGCAGAATTTTAACTGAATCAGACGTGAGCGAAGTGCAGAAACTTAAGTTCTACTATATAACAGATTTGTGATTCCTTGTAAAGTCATTATAGTTTCGGGCCTAGTTAAACTAACGGGTGATTTTTTAGGCGTTTGGTTTTTCGACATGTGTCGAAGTCAAATATGCTCAGTTAGCATTGCCACTTCATCATGAAAAGACTCTCCAAATTTTGGAGTGGTGAGCTTAATGACGATCGATGTTTTATCGCAGAATTTTGTTTAGCGATGAGGCCCATTCCTAGCTAAATGGATGCGTTAATATGCAAAAATGCCGTATTTGGGCTGATGAACAAGCCGAAGAGTATCAAGAGCTACCATTACATCCAGAGATGTTCGGTGCAGTTTATGGGCTGGCGGAATCATGGGTCCGTATTTCTTCAAAAATGATGAAGGCAACAACGTTACCGTCTATAGTGCCCGCTATCGTTCGATGATTACGAGCTTTTTCTTGCCAAAAATGCATGAACAGGACGGCGCTACATGCCACACAACACGAGAAACAATGGACCTATTGAAAGATGCGTTCGATGAGCAATTTATCTCACGTTTCGTTCCGGTAAGTTGGCCGCCTAGATCGCGCGATTTAACGCCCCTAGATGATTTTTTGTGGGGTTACGTGAAGTCACTCTATGCCGATAAACCAAATCCAATTGAAGCCTTGGCAGACAACATTACTCGCGTTATTAGTGAAATAACAGCCGAAATGCTCGAAAAAGTGCTTCAAAATTGGACTTCTTGAATGGACCACTTAAAACGTAGTCGTGGTCGACATTTACATGAAATAATCTTTAAAAAGTAAATGGCAAGAATTGATTTATCGATTTAAATAAAAATTTCATATACTTTTTACATTTTTCTGTATTTTTTTCGTCCATTTTGCGGCTTCCAGTCAAATGTTTGTTTTTAGAGTTAGGCATTGTAACGGTTTTCTGAACTTCCTAACTTTACTAACTTCATAATAACTGTATTAGTATAATTTCGATCAAATTTGCTAAATATATTTTATTGGTAGAGATGATAATTTCATACTACCAGATTTTGAGATATCTCCAGAAGCAGTTGAGTCAATTTATTTGCTTTACAAAGGGACACAGCCAACGTTCCCTCTAAGCTAGGCGCGCGGGCGGCCGCCCAGGTATGAATTGGCATTAGCCCAGTCATTATTTTTATTTGCCCACTAAAAATATTGCAAAAACTTCTTTTTTGCGAAAATAGTTTGAAAATTTGTCACCATTTTGATTGCGAAAGCGCCCACATTTTATAAATATAGTACGTGTAGATTTCCACACTGAAGTCATGTTCATGGTTGCTGGCTTGTTTCTTTTTATATGCCGTAGTTAGTAACATTGAAATTAAATATAAATTGGCACTTCTTTGGATTGTTTTGTTTTTGTTAAATTTTGCCCGACTTATTTTAAATTTAAAACGGTTGCTCACATTGTCCTTTATACCGCCCATCGATTTTAAAAATTAGAGGGAACGTTGGTCACAGCCAGTACAAAAGGATTTATTCGCATATTTTCTGCTTCACTCAAGCCAGATACTAAATATAAACAACTTTAGCCTGCCCAGGGAATTTAATTTCTTAGTTTATACAAGGTAGATTTTCAAAAAAAAAAAACACAAGTATCTGAATGCCATTTCCATTTTTGTGTTACTTCTGTTACCTTGTAACATTTTTTTTTTATTGAATCTTAATTAAAATTCTTGGAAAATGTATTTTTATTACGCTTTCGTATCTTAATTAATAGATGAGATTTTTTTCTTCTTTTTTTCTGAAATACTATTTCTAGTGGGTGTATATTCGATTCGTTTGGGTTTTGAGCGTATGGTACTACCTAGTAAATAGATTGATTTGCAAATTTCCTTCTTCATTTTCTTCTTCTAAATGTCGTTTTTATATAATTACTAGATATTTGCCGTTGATCAGGAAAGATTTTCTATAATTATAAAATTTGTATTCTTTTTTTAGTTTTTTATATACCCTTTTTATAATGCGAATAGTATAGCAGAATAAGATATAAGTGCGTGTCTATCCCATTTTTTTAAACGCCCGCAAATAGTCAATTTATAATTTTTTATGTTAAATTGTTATACTAAATAGTATTTACAGAATATCTTATATGAGAGACACACAAATATAGTATTTATACATTCAGTCAAATTAGTCAGGAATTGTTAAATAAAATACAAAATACTGGTTTAATCGTTCGAATTAATATTGTCGCCTTCAAAATAGGCCCCATTTGATGCGATACACATATATTAACGATTAATTCAGTCGTCGAAACACTTCTCATAGGCAATTTCCGGTACAGCCTTCAGTACCTTCGGTGAATTTCGTTTTATGACTTCAATGGACTCAAAGCGTGTTCCACGAAGTGATAATTTCAACCGAGGGAACAGGAAAAAGTCACACAGAAACATATCTAGCTTGGTCGATGACATTTGCTGAGTTTTAGAGATCAAAAATTCACGTACAACGATCGTAGTGCAAAATTCAAGAATTGTCGTTTTACCAATTTGGAATTTTCCGGTGAACATTCTCTTTCATAATGCACAGATAATATTATTTTTTGACTGTTTACCCCTCTGGAAGTAATTTCGTGTGGATAACATCACGATAGTCAAAGAAAACAGTCAACGTGACTTTGCTTTTCGAGTGACTTTGACGTGGTTTTCTTGGCCTTTTTTGAATGCTTTGTACCACGTGTATGATCGTCTTTTCGATATGCCAGACTCACAGTAGGCCAACATTTTCAATGATCCAGCACAATATATTTTTTTGTCAACACAAAATTTGAAGAAAACTCTTTATTCGATATTTCTGACTATTTTAAAAATTGCAGAGCACACTTGAACTCAACGTTTGTAAACAAACTGATTAACAGATGACACGCCAAATCTCTATGTGACAATTAGGTACATTGATACTAACTTAATTACAAAATACATTTTTTCATACTTTTTACCGAGATTTTTTAACTGAACAATTCCCAGTACTTATTACATGGTATTCTTAAATTGTTGTGTCTATACCACATATGTGTCTCTAGTATTATTAGTAGTATAGTATAATAGTGTATAATATTTAGAAATATTCATCGGAAAATGTTGTTTCGTATCATTTTTCATGGCTTTTCGTCTATCAGACATATGATCATTGAGAAGTGACTAATTTGAATGAAATTTAAAATACAAATTGATAAAGGGATAACGAAGTTATAAAGAATAAAACCAGAATGACAGGGTGAAACAAAGTTATAAAGGAAAATCATATTAGTTTCGTTTGTGGTGTGGTGGCTCACAGACTTATTTCATATGGCATAACAAATTTTTAAAAATAAGTCTCATATCATCTGTTTTCTAATTTTTATTCCTTTTTTTTTAATCAATTTTACAAGTTTTCGATTTTTTGTCAATCAAAATCAAATGTATGTATTTTCTTTTTTTTTTTTTGATAAGAATTTCCTTTTCGAAAATAAATATTTTACTATTATATTTATTTAATACGAAATAACTTTTGAGAAGATGAATTTTTTCATACAATTTAGTTTGGTAAAGGCTTCTTTTTTTTGTCCTGGGTTTTCTTTTTTCTTTTTTGCTAAAACGAGTTTCTTTCTTATAAAAAGAGGGCAAAGAAGTGGGAAAAGAGGAAAAACAAGCACATTCCTTTTTTTTGAATAAATATTAAACAAATTTGAAAATGATAGCGCAAATAAGTGCCATCCACAACAAATAAATAATTCCACTTCAATCTAAAATTGAATTTTCATCAAAAAAAAGAAAAGAAGAAAAAAAACGAAAAGCCCACGAAATACCATTTTTCAAAAGTCCTACGATATAACAATATTAAAAGAGAAGGAGAAATGCGAGAGCGGGCTCATCAATTGTATAATTCACAACACTTAACGAATTTCATCAAAACTAATTTATCTTTCAAATATGAACATTAAATAAAATGGTTAGAAAATAGATTTTTCTACAAGTTTCTGAAAGTGAAAAATACACTGTCAGTGCATTATACTGGAAGAATTATTTTCTTTTTATGCCCTATGGTAGGTACTACAAGAGGGTATATTAGTTTTGTCACTAAGTGTGTAACACATAGAAATAATCATCGTAGAAAAATTTCAAGGGTATGGTTGAAATTAATTATGTTGGTTAAAGACGTAAATAGACGATACTATGTTAAATTTGAGCAAAATCGGTCAAAGGATAGTGAAGAAAGAAATAATCCTAGGAGAAAAAAAGGCTGTCCATAAAGTTTTTTTGATGTACTTTAAAACCTAATTCACCGATTTGGATAAAATTTGCAGACTAGATTTATGCTAGTAGGGTCTCAGTTACCTGCAAATTAGAGAAAATGTTGTAAAGAAGAAAAAACCTTGAAATATTGCTAGTTTTGACTGTTCTTCTGTTTCATTTCTACCATAGGGCATCAAAAAATCGGCTATAGGCCGATTTTACATATAAGTTAGAAAAAGGTTCAATTTTGCACATCAATACTGAAACCAAAAAGTTCTAAAAAATCTGAAAACATAAAATTCAATAGAAATAGTTTTAATTACTTCTAATAGTTAAATTGGTGAGAACAAACGAAGCGAGCAATGAGGAGCAGCCCCTCGTATGTATACTAAATAAAATATAGTTTTTGGCTTATAGATTTGTCTCAAAAATAACACTAAAACGATTACTTATGTTCGTCTTTGTCTATTAATATCTTCCCTTTCCCTCCTTCCTCAAACACTAATGATAATAATATCACTTTATCACTTTTATCAACGCATAGACCGCTGTTTAATTTCTCTATAGATGAAATAAGTAAGTTACAAAACTATAATAAACGACTGTAGCTACTATAGGAAACGTTTAAAGGTGAGTTTTCATTATGATTCGAGTTTTTACAGAAATGTTAGAAGAGATGGATCCAAGTTGAAATAATGTAAATTTTACCAAATCGTAGGATCAAATAGGTGTAATTAAGATTTAAATAATGTCGCATTAAAATTTTCTCGAAATTTCTTTACTTGAGACGATCTTTTATATGGTAAATGCCTGTTTGTAACAGCTCCCATAAGAACCACTGAAATCATCAAATCGATGCACTTTTTGAAATGCAGACGATAGTTTTCTTTTATCCAATGCATGAACCAATTTTATACTATATGCACTTAAATTGAAATTATAATACATATCATTAAAAATGATTAATAACATTTGAATTATATAAAAAGTTTTCCATATTTTAATTCATAAAACCGGGAAGGAATGTTCCATGTGTGAAGCACTTGTTTCATGTGTTAGATTAAAATTTCAATTCAACTATCTCTTTCAGTTTTTCTAAACATAAAAAATACTTCCCCTCTTAATGAATAACTGTGTTCAAAATTTCAAAATAGTTTCGTTTCGAGGCGAAATACCTTTTGCTCCTTGGAAGTATTACTTTCGATATACTAATTTGAATGAATTTTCCTCAATTTTCCTACGTTTTTAAGTAAATTTTCATTTAGTTTTTCTTTTCGTTTTCGTTTTTTTTTTCTTTAGATATATACACTTAAAATATTCGCGCCGATATTTTTCAATGCGCAGTAATTTTCCTATTCGAAATAGAAACAAAACTGTGAAAACAGCCTGTGTGAACGGAAAAAGGGACAAACAATTTTTGAAAAAAAACGAAAAGAAAATAAGCAAATTCTGATGCATATAAATATGGGCGACGTTCTGTTATTCGATGGCAGTTTAACGAAAACTTTTCACATGAAAAATTGAAAATTACTTTTCGAAGACGAAAAATTCAGTTTGTTTTTTTGTGTGTTTAACTAAAAGAAAAGCGTGTTGTTTTTTTTTTTGAATTTTATAAAATAAAAAATAAAGAAGAAAATTCATAATTTTGGAAATTAAAACAAAGTACACGGGTTTTGTTCGGTTTTCTTTTGAGGGAAATTTTTCTTACTACTAATTTGAAAAGTTAAAACATTTTTGTAACCGAAAAAATTTTCTATGAAATTATCATAATTTCGGTTTTTTGTTTTGGAGAGTTTAAGTACGAATTTACAAAAAAAAAAAAAATAATTTAGAAAAAATATAATTTTCCCGGCTTTTCCTTTTTCCGGTTTTTTTATTGGCTCGCGTGTGTTAATTAATTTTTCTGGGCTTTGTAAAAGAATTTGTATATTTTTTTTATCACACACAAAAAAGAAAAGGTAAGAAAATTGAAAATGGAAAAACTAGAAAAAAAAACATTTCTTATTTTCTAAACAAAAAAAAAGAACCTAATTTTCGAAGAATTTAAAATCGTCCTAAAAATAAAATTTTATTATTTTTGGCACAAGAGTCAAAGGATCGGAAAAACAATTCCCAAAATTGTTAACGTCTTTTTAATTGAAAGGAAAATTTGCCGACAAATATTTTATAGTTTTTATTTCGTCGTTCAAAAATGGAATGGAATTTCCGTTTAAACAAATTAATTTTAACCAAAATAATATAATTTTAGGTTTTATCTTTTTTAATTCATTAAAAATAAAATTTAATTTTTATTCTCAATAATTCTTTTGAATATAATATAAGAAAAGTCCTTTAGTTTTCCATGAAAAAGAGAAACAAGATATTTTCTAATGTATTTTTTCTTTTCTCTTTATAGTTTTTCATAAATTAATAAACATAATTTTTAAAAGAAAAATCATGTACCTAATAAAAATAAGAAAACCGCCGGGATGCTAAGCCTTTATGGACTTCTTTTCTGTTAGCTTTGAATAGAATTTTAATTTTAAAATCATGCCAATATTAAGAGACTAGAACTAAATATAAATGTTTTGAGCAAATAATATTGGTGAAATAAATATTTCGGTACTATTTTGTAATGTCCTTTATTCGGTCTATTATTCGGTATATTAAAAAGCAGCCTTTAAACGAGGAAACATATTATAATAGTCAAAGTTTTATCGTCTAATATGGTTTCTTTGTATAAACACCGTCCATGTACAGGTTGTCGAAAAATTAAAACTACTTTGAAGACATTAAGCCGTAGTCAACAACAGGTTGAAAAACATGTTTGAAGATTTGTTTTTAAGGTCTGCTATAAAAATTTCTATTAAAAACAGATATCTTTTATGTTATCCCGACACCAATGAACGCCATCAAAATTTCATTATGAATAAAGAATACGTTTATTTGAAAGACGCACAGATAATAAGACAAGCTGACAAACTGACAAACTGAGCAAAGGAAAAAATCTTATATTCGCAAAATTCTAGGTTCCGATAGGTATTGAAATCAAGACTTGATTGGCAAAGTAGCCAGCAGGCTCTAAACATCGAAAACACTTTTAAAACATTCTTGTCTTGGCAAAATTTTATTGGATTTTAATTAAACCATACCAATGCGAATCACAATTCCTATCAAATAAACTTAATTAATTCGCTAAAAGTTTCATATCATTTGATTTTCACTGTAATGGGAAGGAAAGTTATGATAAAGCTGTAAAACAAGAATATGTTAGACAAGAATTTTGCATATTTCTTTACTTTTGATGTATTTTTTTGCGAATTCCAACTAAAAAAAAAGAAGGATTTTTGTCATCTTATAATATAAAAACCATTACTTTCATTCCCTTCTATCACTTTTTTGGATGGAAGAAGGGGGCTGTGAAAATAAAGTAACTTGTTGATGTAACTGATGATAACTGTGTTTCATTTCAAATACAACAACAACTGCATTTTTCATCGAATATTATGAAGAAAACCTTGACTAAAACATTTTTCAATTTCCTCGCAGCAGTATGTAACAGCAGCAAAGAAACAGAGAAAATAAAACAAAACTAAGCAAAATTTACTACCACTTGCCGATGTTTTGATTTGGTTTCATGCCCAATTACATCCAGACACCACCCACTTAGTTTGGGATCAAAGAGGACACACTTTACTCTTGATCCCAAACTATTTTCCTATCACACCTTTAACGTTAATATCAAACTTTAGAGCTGATCCGACGGAACGATAGTACTTTGAGGTGTGAGTTTTTTTCTTTTAAATTTCTTAATTTTCTAATTTTTGATATATACATATTTTTGGACATTTATTTTACTTTCTTAGATTTTAATAATAGCAAATCTTGTAATCCGACAAAAATTTGACAACTTCTTCTCTTTTTCATTGGGAATACGTAGTTTGGGGTTCCCGGCGGATTTCGAAAATACTACCTATTTACACAAATAAATACATAGTAAAACAAAATTCTAGTTTATTTTTACTTGTCATTCGTTTGAATTGATTAAACAAATAAGGTCGCTCAGAATTTAGAGTCATGCTTTAGTATTGATTGGTCTGGAATTCAAATCCTGGTTGCAGCAATTTCAGTTGTTGGATTTTCTTTGAGTTTGTTATAGACTCGAAGATTTCATGGTTATAAGTTTTTAGTCTTTGAAATCTGAGTCGAGTCTGTTATAGAGTCGAAAAGAACTGAACAACTGAAATATAACTAATAGAATATTTCTGGTAAAAAATGCCAGTAAATTAATTCTTTTATAGTATTGATTAAATTTTCAACTGAAATGAGTAATTTTAAATAATTATCATTGGGCAGGTCTTAAATGATAAGACTTATCAATGACTAGCCCAATTTTGCTCTAATTTGGTGAACAAAATCAAATTCTAACAGGTTGATGAACATGATTCGATAGTGACCGTAATATTTCCTCTGAAAAAGTGGTAAATATATTTTTTTGATTGATTTTCGAATGGTTTTTCCTTTATTTTATAGATAAGAGGAGGAAAAATTTAGAAAGTTTTACATAAGTATATTTTAAACTTCTACAAAAAGTATATAAGTTACTGGAATCATGATCCAAGTCTCCACGACTTAGAAAGTTCTAACTCGTTTGCAATCATTTTTATCCAATGTCTGCCTGTTTGTCCGTCTGTGGTAGGCAAGATCGCGGCCGTACTTTTAAAGCGATTTGAACGGAAATTGGTAGAAGGGGTTATTTCCACAAGAGAACCATTCTATCAGAAGTTGAGTATGATCGGACTAAAATTTCGGTTAGCTGCTAAACAAAAGTTCAGTTTTTTGTGTTTTTAAATTACAAGGAATTGTTATTTATGGACCGATTTCAATGAAATTTGGTACAGGACTCTTTCTCTATGAAAGAACAATTGTGTCCAAAAAAACAATTGAATCCGATTACAATTTCGGATAGCTGCCAAAAAAAATTCGAATTTTTTGTATAAAATGAAATGATCTCCAAAATTTCCTTCCATATTATCTATAGGATAACTGACAAACGTTTTAGTGCAATTTGACTATTCCGTTGGCTGTATGTAGGCATAAATATATATTGTTTGTCGCCAGTATCTAAGGAAGGATACGGGTATTGTAGAAGTAAATCGTTTTTGGCTGAGGCACATTTTCAAGCAATTTTTGTGAAATCTTGCAGCAGGATTCAAATACAGTATCAAAAAGCAAGACAGGAATGGAACAGGATATCAAGATGTAAACTCCTTTACACCAATTTTCTGAAAATCCCGTATCTTATACAAAATTGAACAACCTCATATAAAGGGATGAAAATGGCTGAAACTGAATTCCCATAATTTTAGAGTTCTTTTTTATACACTATAGATTTTTGGAAGGTGAAATTTTTGGAACAGGCGTATAGCAGTTTCAGTAGTGGTTTCGGACTATAGCTTGTTTTTTTTTTCGTTTAAAAATTTTACCTAAATTTCAGAAATGAGTTGTTAATTTCCCGACAAATTGTTTTCCTTAATAAATTATCGAGAATTTTGTTACTGAAAAATTAAAAATGTGTTCTATTTACAAATTTTCCTAGTCCGGGAAAAATATTTGAAAAATTAGAACGTTTTCCAAATTTTCTTAAGCTTTCCTTTTTTTTGGCTAATTGGTTTCAAAAATATTTTAAAGGAATTTTTCCATAGCTTTTCATTTTTTCTCTTGTCTTTAGAAAATTTTCTTCAATTTGCAAATTCTCTTTTTCGCCCACACTCTTTTCTGTTTTTTTTTGAGGGGTGGGCGGGGGTGGAAAAAGAAATTAGATAACATTTTTCCCGGTTTTGGTATAAAATTTATGTGTGACGTCCGAATTTTTCGATTTCCCTCTAAATTTAAACGAATTTTTTTGAAGAAAAGTAAAATTTATTCGAAAATATATTTTTTCTTTTAAATTAGAAATACAAAAAGAAAAAATTTGGAACACTTACCTTTCGTGGTCTTTCCATGGTTTTAATAATCTTCTCGTTTTTTGTTTTGTCTAAATTTAAAGAAAATTGAAAATTTCATTGTGAAAATTTAATTTTGAAAAATTTTTGTAATGATTGATTTTTAAAAAGGTTGAATTTTCCTTCATTCAATTCGTTCCTAGTTTCTTTTTTCTTGTTGTCTGAAATAAGAGAAATTAGTATTCGGATATTTAAAGGATTGTAAAACTAAGATATAAGTTAAAAACTTAAAGTAACTGAAAATCGGCCTATAGCCGATTTTTTGATGCCCTATGGAAGAAATGAGATAGACCTAGACCTTAATAGCATAAATCTAATCTGTAAATTTTATTAAAATCGGTGTATTAGTTCTGAAAGTACATCAAAAAACTTTATGAACAAGCTTATTTCCTCCTAGGATTACTTCTTTCTCCACTATCCTTGGACCGATTATACTGAAATTTAACATTTATATAGTTTATAGTTTAATATTTATATAGTTAATGAATATAATTATTTTAAACAATATTGCTTCACAAATTCTCCAATTAAATCTGAAAACCATTTAAAAAAAACGACAAAACTTTCTGGTCACTCTGGTTTTTACTTAATAACTTCCTTCCCTCTCGGTCAATTTTGTTGAAATCCAATACGAAATCCAATAGCCAACTCACATTCCAAATTTCAACAAAATCGTATAACGCGTTTTTGAGTTAGATTGAAGTAGATTGGGATTTTCGTAATGTGGTATTTGAACAGCACATCAGATCGCGGTCTACAAGTAATTACCGGGGATCTAAAACGACATCAGTATACTTGTATAAGATATTACGAAGGCAAAAAAATGTTTTCATAGATTTGCCTTTATTTATTTTTAATTTTATTGGAAATTTAGCGAAAAAAGATAACTACAAAATTTATACTGTATATGATGAATTGGCCCGGATGATAGTGTGGTATGTATTCTACAGGTCGTAATTTATATATTTCGTATATATTTAGTTATATATACAGGAAATCTCTTCATCTAAAGAATCGAATTGTGTAAATCGAATGACTGAGTTAGTCTATCGAATCTTTTGATGCATCCAATGACATCTTTCAACACTTATTAATATACCAAATGAAATTACTAAAAGCGAATGCATTTTGTTGAATCAATTTTTAATCTTAATTTAATCTGTTTGCCTTTCACACCTTTAATGTTTCAAAATTTTTATCAAAGGGTGACTTTTTAACGTAAAGAACTTTAAATTCAAAAAAATAACAGCAAAAATTAAGTTTTAATCAAAAATCTTTGTTTATTCGAAAGACCTATTCATGGCAATAATATTGTATTTAAAAACGACTTTGGGCATATGGCCACTGTGACTGTTCTTGACAAAGCACATACTGTCAGTTCAATACTGGGTTGTATTTTGGATCAATGACGGCGATATGTCACGAATACCACAAGTAATATTGGCCAATTATTGCTGGTTTACCAGCCCAAATGAATGACTACAAAAAAACCCATAGAAATTGTTTGAGAGATGTCATATCAAACCACCGTGGAGGCCAATTTACAGGGATACTTCTCAAAATCACATTATCGCTAAATCGTGATTTCAATAAATCGATAGTTTGTTTTGATGTATGGCACGTAGCACCTTCCTGTTTAAACCATATCTCTTCCGGTTGTCATTGTCAAGCAAGATGCCAGGTGTTACAGTAAAAGACGTTGATCAATATGCAGTTGTAAAAGCTGTCGCAGTCTTCTTAAAAAAGACTGACAAATTGAGGGTGCCAGGTCAAATTGATATCATTAAAACTGCTAAATTCAAGGAATTAGCACCAAGTGATCCAGACTGGTTCTATATTAAAGACATTTATATCATCGTTATCCAGCTGGTGTTGGATCAATTACAAAAATGTATGGTGGACGAAAACGTAATGGAGTATATCCTTCTCATTTTTGTCGATCAGCTTATGGTGCTACACGTAGAGCTTTACAGGCACTCGAAAATTGTCGTTTAATTGAAAAACATCCAGACGGTGGACGCAAATTGACTTTCATTGGACAACGTGATTTGGATGGTATTGCAAATCAAATTGCTGGAAATAAATGTGGGGCACGGTAAAGAACCAGCCCCTGTTATTATTACAACATAAAATTCTGTTGGATATAAAAAGAGGATCAATGTCATCAATATTTTCAAACTAATATTCATTCACCATGGTCCGGTAACACTCTGATTGACCATAACAAAAGCTACCGCCTTATTTTTAAAGAAATAGGGACCAACGATGCCCCAAGCATGTAAACCTTGATTGTTTCTCAATCATGAGTTTATTCATGATGAAATGGCAAACCAACCTGAGCATAAATTATCTATCGGCTGTCAAATTGGATACCGCTGGAAAATAGCCAATTCGAAAAACTAACCTCTAAAACAATCACCCTTTAGATTCGTATAATTAAAAAAACCGTTTCAAATACATATCCCATTGTATAACGCAGTCGAATAATTTTTGAAGGGAAAGGAACAAAGTACAAACCATATTTAAAACAATCTAGAAAAAATAAAATAAAACAATTAAATTTGTTTGGCTTTAAGTCTCTTATTTAAGTAGTGTGAGAAAATTGATTAAATACACTACAAAAAAAAATTTAATACAAAAATTCAAATAAATACATGAAAAAAGTGCAAATGAAATTTTTGGTGGCAGAAGAGGGATTTCTTGATTATTCATCAAGTATATTGTAATATAAATTAACATATTTTGAGGCGAAGGAAATTTATTTAAACTATTCCATTGAGAGAGAGAGTGTGTGAAAGTTCCTTATTTTGTTCTACAATATTTCGTATTTTCGTCTTGTGTAAAGGAAAAAAAAAATGATAAATTTTCGAAAAGAAATATTTTTCTTTTTAAAAAGGAAGAATAAAATAATTGAATACTTTTTATTCACGCGCAAAAATTCGAATTGAATATGACAAGTTTTTTTTTGTTCTTCTCTAAATGGTTGATTAAAACCATAAACTGTTTTGTTTTCTTCTTCTTCTTATTTTTGCGGGGCGATGACAAAACCAATAATCCTCAAATAAAGTCCACCACAAGGAAAGATAAGAAAAATATTTTTCAATGTCTTTCTTTTTTCGTAATCATTTACTCTACTGTTGTTTCCAATTTTTCACATTTCCCAAATGTAGAATGTCTAGAATCTTTATTGTTTTCCCGTAATAAGTTGATTTAGGACCATATTTGAACTAGATTCAGGTTTTCTAGACTTTCTAGTTATCAATTTGATTAAATAAAACTGCTTAAAAACTAGTTAAATCAAGTGAAAAAATTGGTTTAACTAGATATATTTAGACATGATTAAATTTAGGTAGCCTTTAACTGTAGTAAGGTGCCTGGTGTTGTGCGCAGTACCCCTACTCTACGTAACCTACCTAACCTAACTGTAGCAAGAAATTTATATGAACTATGAATTGTTTTTTGATGCATATGTTTATGGATCGTTTCTTTTCGATTTTCATTCACTTTTCATAAATTGAATATTAGTAGAAACACTGTGCCGGTACAACTCACTTTTTTGAGCTAACTTCCTCTCAACCTGTATACATCCACTGCTGGACCTTATTACATGTGCACAGTCCATATCCAGTTTTTCCTTCATTGTATATCTGTATGCCATTTTCACATTGACAATCGAAGTAGTTATCCTGGCGATCGAACTCCGTGCTGTTAAAAACTGTACTGGTGCTATTAAAAGTTGTACTGGTGCTGATCGAACCATGTGCTGGTGCTGTTATAGGATGATCAAACTAACTTCAAAATGGGTTTTCAAAAAAATGTAGCAAGAATACAGTTCAATGGTGTAAGCAAATGATGTGCATAAGTTATTCTTCAACCGGATAGGAAAACATGACCAATTTCTGGTTTTCTTTTTAATCTCCAAAATTAAGTCACTGTTTGTGGTGACATATTCAAAGTTAGTACA
This sequence comes from Xylophagus ater, assembly GCA_963422695.1. Classification (NCBI taxonomy): domain Eukaryota; kingdom Metazoa; phylum Arthropoda; class Insecta; order Diptera; family Xylophagidae; genus Xylophagus; species Xylophagus ater. The sequence continues at coordinate 62,063,912 of OY730480.1, forward strand.
ATTTTGTATATTTTAATATAAATTGCAATATTATTGACTTTATATACTTCAATGTCCTTTTTTTCCCAACACAATTTTTTTAAGAATCCCCCTGCTTTTTTTATTTTTGGGTTCACATCTGTACTATGTTCAGTATTTGTTTAGTGTGGGAGCGGAAAGGTTGTGCTAACTTGATAATATTTTGTTAAACTCCAAATGGAATATATGACTTTTTTCGATGTGGAAATATATATATATATATATATATATATATTGGATAGGTCAAAAAGTCTTTACGTCCTTTTGTGTAAATATAAGTTGAATGGGAAATAAAAACTTTATTTAACAATTAATGTTATCTGTACTTTGGTCAATGAGTTTGTGACATTTTCCTGGTAAAACCATTATCACGTCGCATTGCATAGAATTTTTAATGTTTTTCTGGGTAAAAAATCAAGACAAGCCATTTTCAATGTTACTACATTAAAGGAGTTCTGCGGAGACCACGAAACAAATGGAAGATCAGGAGTATACAATTGATATGCATCAAAACTTTAGAGCCAAGTTGGAATAATTTTTGACAACCAGTTCTGGACATTTCTGCTTAATGGCTTGACGATTTTCAGGGATCGATTTCGATATGTTAAGATTTTGACTCGAGAGTAAGATTCTCAGGTTCCTGAATATGTCGATTGGAATTCATCGTTATTTTGGACCATTCAATATATATCATACAAGTATATCATATTACTTGATATTGGGCTCAACATCTCATCATCATATTATCGAAGAGAAACTGCCAATCCCAAAAAAAATAGCATACATCCAACTTTGTCCAGCATGATAATACTTTCCGGATTATTATTACAATATATATATGAAGGAAAATCTGTAAATTAGGGTTTTCGAGTACTAGTAGTATTCCGATGGATGATGAGTAAAGGAAATGATACATCTTGATATCAAATTGTATTTGGACTTGTATATAACAACTGAACATATTGCGTTTTCTGTTCTGTTTTTTTAATATTTCCAATATTATACCACACTTAAAAATATTCATTTCCATATTTACCACGGCTTCATTTTTTTGCTTCTTTTATCGTTGTAATAAAAATGATTTAAAAACAGAAAATCATATATAATAATACAAAACATAAGATTTAGCATCTCTAAACACAACATCATAATCTCTCTCTGAACAAAAATATGTTGTTTTTTAGTGGGTGTGAGGAGTTATGTTGAAAAGAAACAACCGCACATTTCTTCTCATCCCACATAAAAATAAAAGAGAAAAAAGGATGAAGAAACCATATTTACGATAGTATATCTTATTGATAGTGCAATGAAAAATTGTTGAAGTTATCAATGTGGAAAATTGTGTTTCACTTGGAAAATGTATTTCTAGGTTTTTTTATTATTTTGATGAAATATAATTTATTTTAAAACTTTCAAAAGAAGATAGTGTATTATTATCGAGCAGTAATTACTATCAATAATAGTACTTTTCTATTTACACACATTTCACTTGAAGTATATACAAATGCCTAATGTTTTGTAAGCCCAAAATGTAACAGTATTATATAAGCTGTATTGTAATAAGCTTGCAAGATGTACCGACGATCTAAGGCATATTTAAAGTGATTATTGCTGAAAAACGTGATAAAAAGTTAGCTACAAAGCCAACACATTAATTGAATCACCAATTTCGAAAAGGGCTCATGTCGGTTTTTTTTTCAAAATGTACTTTCACACCGTTTTTTTATCTTCACGTATAGACGCATATTGCATAAGCAAAAGGGACTCATATCTGTTTTCCAAGGTGGGAAAAAATGCATATCTTTCTGGAGATGAGACCTTCCACATACAGTGTGGCAGAAATTCATTACATTGAATTGCCTTTCATGCCGAATGACGGAAATAATTGTTATGCAAAGTTGAAAAATAGAAGTAGGTAAAGGGTGTCCCAAAATTTACGCAATAAGTAATTTTGATAGAAAATACAGGTTTATAATTAAAAATTGTAAATTTTTTATTAATTCATAAAGTATACAGTATAGGGTTATATATTGAATAGCCTCCACGGCTTTGCTGGCACATACGCATTCTTTTGTTGAAATTTTCCATGATCGTTTTCCATAAATGTGACTAAGTTTCGTTGATACAGCGCTCAATTTTCTCCCTCAAGGCGTGGGTGGTCGTGGGCTTGTTGGCATAAACCTTAGACTTCAAAAAACCCCAAAGAAAAAAGTCCCTAAATTTTTTAATTAATCTCTTCACAGTTGATGAAGTTAAATCACTATTCTGAACATGTTTCGTACGAAAATTACGAACTGTAGCTGCCAAACTTTCATTATTTTTAAAATATTCCTCAATAATAACACTTATCAACAACACTTTATCGCTAAACTGGTGCAAAATTCAAATCTTGCGTGAATTTTGGGACATCTTTTATAAAACAAAATTGGCATAAAAATATGCATTCCTTCCGATATCTTACTACTTTTCTTATAAACGTATTTACAAATGATATCAACTTTGAATAATAGTTACTACTATTTGGTATTCAAATATTTGATTAAATTTGGTATTTGAATGAAATAATAATTGTTATACTAAAGACATATTAGCAGCGATAATCTCGATTATCTCACGATTCTCAGTTAAAATTCGATAACGGACCAGATTTTCTCAATTATTGAGGATATTTAACGTAGAATTTTGATCTCAGTTATTGAATAATTGAGAACCTTTCGTTCTCTGAGTATGAAAAGCTTTAAAGCTTTCGCTTTTAAATCTGGTAATATCGCTCATATTTATAGATATAAACCCGGAAAAAGCGCAAATAGGAAGAAGACACATTATAAAATCACAGATTTGAATTTGGCGGTTCTAATTTTTTGTATTTTGAAGGAAATGGTTCTTTTTTTAAAAAAATATCACATTTTTAACTTTTTTCTTTAAGATTTTAAATGTTTGCATATTCATAAATAATTTTTTTTTACTTCCAAAATTTCCTAACCAAAAAAAGATTTTATAGAAAGCTTTGAGAAATGTCAAAGAATAATTGAGAATGAATTTTAATCCAGAAAAACAGAATGTGTCGCATGATCTGGATTAAAAATAATCGACTGCGTTAAATCGTGTAGTATGTCTAGGGCATTACTCATTAAGTATAATCGCTTTGTTCTGTTCGTTTTGATATGGATTCATATTTGCATTTATGCTTCCGAGAGTTGATGTAACTCAGAATATAGAACGATAAAGAACAAGAAAAAAATCGAATAACAAGTATAGTATTATTTATTCAATAATCTATTTCTTAGATTTCTTGGCTTCTTTTCCAGCAGCTTTTAATTCTTCTGGATTATCAGCATTTTCTTATGCCTTTTTGGCACAAATTCCAACAAGACGAACATCAATACGAACTTTGCGAAGAGTTGCAAATGCCTGGTATTTCTTCTCTTCATTTGTAATTGGTCGGCACTCAATAACTGGGCTTTCCTTTTAGATCGGTGTAATTTAACCCTTAAGTTGTGTTGCCAATTTAGTTTCTTCTACTGTGGATTCACCCTTGCTAAATTTGTTCTCATTAATTGGGAACAAAATCAATTTGCTGCGATATTCTTTGAGACTTTGTATATTTCTTTGACGTGACTCGATTGACTTATTACGACGACGACGATCAAGGGCAATTCCTACAGTACAAAGACAAAACCTGGCGTAAGACCAGCACTCTTAAGTTCAGCAACAGAAGGTTCGGTACGAAGTTTAGTGTGGTATCGAATTGTTGGACATCTTACAACTGGACGAATTGGACCAGCTGCTGGACATGGGAAAACAGCGACGAACTTTCGTGCAGTTTAATTGAACCACGTCATGACATGTTTTTGCCAGTACTTGTAGAAGTGACCATTTGCAATCATATTATTCCTCTTATCCATTGTGTCGTCTTTTTACTTTTCTTTCGGACAGCAAATCAAAAAAATGTTGATGGCATATTCGTTCCTGATTCGGTTTAAGCTAATTTTCATTAAAAGTTTAGACAGTTTTTGTATGTGACACCTAAAATTCTTTTCACATGATATGAGTTCTTAATTAAATAACGAGTGTTAGGTAAAGCAGAACAAAATTGTAATGAGTACTCAAAAATAACATACTTTTACTTCTTAAACTGCTGTAGAATAATAAACATTCCCAGATTGAACTGTTTAAAGTAAAAAAACTTATCCTGAAAATATGTTTTGAAGCATAAAAATTTGTCAGGATTTGCCCTTCATTGGATATCTATGAAGTGAAGAAAATATGAAAATGTAAGCAAATACTTAAATTTATCCATTGCTCATTGTTTTTTTGGTTGTTTTTTGTTGGCCACCTGTATACAGATTCGTAGTTTATTAACTTGCAATTCCCTTGATTCTAATGTAATTACCAGAAATAATATTTTTTTTTATTTCGTAAATCGTAATAATTGTGCTTCATCCCATAATCTTCATCTCATCTCCTTCTTTTGCATCTTCCTCATCAATAAGAAATGGAATTGAACTTTTTATGACGGGTGATTCATCTAACTAATAAAACTGAATGTGTTAATATAATGTTTGCTTCCAATGCATCGATCGTAGCTGGCTTATCCGCGTAGACTTTAGAGTTCACGTAACACTAAAGAAAATAATCCAGAGATGTGATATCACGCGACCTAGGTGGCCAATTCAGCAGTTCGAAGCGTGAAATCATTATTTCACGCGCTGTATGGCTAGTAGTGCCATCTTGTTGAAGTCAGATATCACCGACATTACAGGCTTGAATATTTCAGGTAGCAAATACTCAGTTATTATTGCGCGATAGCGGGTCCCATTGACTGTTACGTTACACCCATGCTCATTTTTGAACAAATATGAGCCGATGATTTTGTCAGTCCATAAAACACACCAAATCGTGCATTTCTCTGGATGTAACGGTGATACTCTTCGGGTTGTTCATATCGGCCCTAATACGGCAATTTTGCTTATTGACGTATCCATTTACGCCAGAAATGGACCCAATCGCTAAAGAAAATTCTGCTGATTTTCCTAATACAGCTTCACAATTTGAAGACGCTGTGACGCCGGTATAAGTCTTTCCATGATGAAATGGTATTCAATACTGAGTCAAACACTGTAATGACAGCTTCACACTATTCACGCGTGATGTGTAAAAAAAATCCCGATTAAAAAATGTAGCTCACAATGAATCACCCGTTATAAGTGTAGAATGGGATTTCTTTCTGGGATGAGAGTAGTTATTAGGGCGGATATAATGATTGCCAAAAAAAAGAAAAAAGAAATACAACTTTAATATCAAAATAAGAAGAGACAAGTCAATTTAAGTCGAATCTCCAATCATTCGGATGAAAAGAAATCTAATTTTGTGTTCTTAAAAAGAATCTGAAATATGTAAAAGATATTAAAAGATAATTTAGTGGTATTTGTCTAAATTAATTTATCTTCATCATTTTTTTTTTTGGTTTTTTAAATCATTTTCACGTGGTCCCAATTCTATTACTTTAGACTTTTTCAAATTGCAATTTCTAAAAATAATCATCAGAAATCAGGATTCCAATGAAACAACACAAATCAAATCTAAATAAGTATATCAAAGATATAAATGAGTAAAGATATGTAAAATTTTAAAAAGCTTTCATTTAATATGATTAAACTACATTAGATCTTATGCAATGAACTTTTAGGAGCTTAAAGCTGTTGTCATTAGACCCAATGTAAATTACTTATATTAAATAAAAACCTTTTTGAACTTTCCATATCTCGTCTTTTTTAATTTCTTTGAGTATACCAAAGAATTAGTTATATTAATTCCCGTCTTCAATGGTATAGTAGTGTACCAGAACATGGTCTCAAGTAGGGTATGTTTTGATTAAATGATTAATTGAATAATCAAAAATTGTGAAAGATTTTCATTATTCAACCGAAAACTGATTAATTGTTTCATTTAAGAGAGAGAAACCAGAATAAATTTGGAGAGAAAAATCCTAAAATTTTGACACTTGGCTATTATAATAGAAACCAATTAATCAGTTTAAAACCAACAATTAATGAATGAATCACTTACCTCGAAAACCAATTAATCAACCATGCGCTAGTATCATATATCTCAATTAAACGATTCAATATTGTATATTTGAAAAAAAATTTGGAATAATTTCTAAACGAATTTTTAAAAAGGATAGATCAGGATTAATTGGAAAATTTCGAAACCATATTGATTCAAATTAACTGCACGTACAACTGTAATTTATATGAATTTTCTTAATATGGCAATAATACGTACATATTAGGACGATAATTGGGACAATTACTATATTAGTGCATTTTGTTGGATCTGTGTACACTGAGGCGAAAATTCTGATTTCTATAAACATAAATGATGAAAACATATACAATTATAAATGGTTTTTTATTCAATAAAAACTTCTTTTCTTTCGATTGCACAACATTCCCAAAAATAGGACTTGTACACAAGCAGCACATGGCGTATTTTGAGAAATGATTTGGCTCTCTAAAGCCTTCTAAGACTCAATTGATGCAAGAATTAAAGCCACCATATTTTAAAAATTATTTAAATATATTATTGTAATAATAAATTTAAAAAAGGGTTTTGAACACAGAATACTTGGTTACCAAATAGCATGCTTTCCAACTAAATCATCGGCTCTGCTTCAGATTCGCTGCTATATGTTCTATTCTTCTTACAACAATAGTGAGGATGAAATTGAACTGGTTGAAAACGCTGACTCAGTTAGCAGAGTCTTATACTAGTATCGAGTGATTTTGTGGTGTTCAAATCAACGTCTTGGGAGTTTCACTTTTTTTTTCACTCGTTCATTCACTTATTCTATTTGAATAGTGAATATAGTAGTGTCACAATTCAAATTTATATATTTAGGACAAATAAATTCCATGGGAATTATTAAAATGTTTAATATTTCTCGGCTAGTAGCGGATGCAGTTTTCCTGAGTCAAACCCTGAATGGTGCTACTTAACAATAATACACGGTCCTTGAGATTCGTGGAAATATTCAAAATTAGTCATCATAAAACTGAGTACGGTAGAAACGAACCCATTTCCCTAATGCCGAGGTCGGCTAATGATAGCGCCAAGATGTTTGATTTTTACTTGAGCAAAAGACATTTGAAACGCCTCTTCTACAAGGACTGTTGCTTGCATTAAGTAATATTAAAAAATAGAAAATATCATAGTTGCATTAAGCTATTTTTTAGTAAGAGCAAAGTATACTTCCAATCGCCATTGAACATAATGCGCCGTATATTTTCTTTCAAGTGTATAGATTTGATATTGAATGAAAAGTCCCACATCATATAGAGTTCCCACGTTTTCTGTTACATATAAATATTATTGAATCAATTTACAAACATTCAAGAATAGATCCAACAGAATCATAATTTTCCAACAAATAGAGATTTTCTAAACAAATCCAATTCAATTTAGATCGTTTTTCTATGTTTACATTAGTTTTATTCAAATGCATCTTTTGATCCTTTCTCCATGTTCAATTGGGTTCATTGCTTGTGCATATTTAGTTTACATACATGAAATTATGAATTCCATATCATTTATATATTCATTCCTCGTAATTTTCCTGGATAAGATTTTTCTTTATCATATTTCATTTCGTTTACTTTTATATTGTTGTGATTGTTTAGTTTAATATAGGGTGTTTCTTTTTTTAGAAGTTTATTTTTCGAATTGGCAACACTTTTTCCAGCGGTAGCCAATTGGACAGCTGATAGCTACTTTATGCTCAGTTTGGTTTGCCATTTCACCATGAATATAGACTTATGCCAGGGAAGGACGCTTGCAACGTATGCAAAAATATTTCGTAAATTGTGATTCAGTTCGCGAGACTCAATCGCTTCATTGAAGGAAACATTCGATGAGGACACAATTTCACGTAATGGACCTGTAAATTGTCCTCCAAGATCGTGTGACTTAACACCTTTGGATTATTTTCTGTGGATGTATGTGAAGTCGTTAGTCAATACACGGCCTCAACTTTTCAAAATTAGACCTCCAGATTGCGCTTTATACAAGCCAGCCGCGGCGCTCATATGCCCGAAGTCATAATTAGACACTAATGGCATAAAATTATCTTTCCAATAAAGTCAATATCATGGCCATTACCAAGATTTTATGTGTTTTATTTCATTTTAAAGTTCTATACCTTTAAAAAAAACACCATATTTAGTGTGTCACAAAAAGAAAATAACCATACACATACAACACCATTTGTGAATTTTCCCATATATTAAAGAAATTAATTTAAATTAAATTGTTAAAAGGAAAATTAAAAGAAAATTAAAGAGCCACCGCAGTTTCGAAAAGAAGAAGAAGAAAAAAAACAAGAAATTTTCGATTAAAAATAGTACATTTTTTCGTATTTTTTAATCAATTGAATTAATGTCCTGTACGCGGAAATCAAAAAATCAGAAAATGTATATTAAATATGTATACCGGGTGTAGTTATTAATATAAGTAATTAGGATTAATCGAATAAAAACATCAGACTCTCCCTATCACATTTTATAATATTGGCAGTGTGCAACGGTATCGTGTATGATTATTGTGAGAGTATGCACCCACAGATGAAGTGCAAATCAGTGCAACATCTGTTTTGAGGGGAAGCATCTGCAGATCAAAAATCAGTTGGGGAAATGAAAAAATGCAGAAGCCGACAAAATTTGTAGGATGATTGTTTTCTCCCTTTCTGTTTAACCAATTTTTGTATAGTGTTAACCCATCAGAAGTCGGATGGAGATTGGCCTTTAGTAAGGATTCAAATGTCAGGAGTTGTGGCTCAATTGAAAATTAACTATGAATTCCGTAAACGCCGGTTCGAATCGCACTAATAAAATTGCGACACCTTGTTTAATATGTATATTCTAAAGATTACGTTCAATTCAATTGTATTTATCCGTTTTTTTTTATATTTCTTTCATCATTCTTGTAATTCATTTTGATACAAGAAAAAACTTTACAATTTTCTTATTTTCTTCCATGTCCAATCACCTCTTTCACCTCCCTGCCTTCCACATCTCATGGGTCCACCACTAAACCCAATTCGTTCGCGCTACACCCCAAACCAATTGGCAAATATATTTTATGTAATTTTATTGGTTTTTTTTTTCTTTCCCCTATCAAGCTTATTGTTGGTCCTTAAATCAACAATCAAACTCTTGTATAAACTAAATCAGAGTGATTTTCCAGTATAAAAATATTAACACAGGGTGGATGAGTTGATGTATTAGGTGAGAGTGGATTGAGAGTGGATTGAGAGTGGGTTGAGATTGGGTTGAGAGTGGGTTGAGAGTGGGTGAGAGTGAGTGAAGAAAAATCTTCAAGAAAGGAAAAAAAACGAGAAAATATTGTTTGTTTTTGGACGATTCTCTTCCTCCAAAAAAAAACCGAAAAAATAATTCAAAATCATTTAGAAAGAAGAAAAAAAAGGATATTTTCTTTCGATTTTGCGGTTCTCGACGGATTTTCTAATTTTTTTTCAATGAATTCTCGTCATTTTTGTTGAAGAGTGTAAGTTTTTCTTTTTGCTTCCTTGAAAAGTGCGTATAGAGTTTTTCCCTACAAAAAGAAAAGTTTTGTGTCCCAAAAGAAAATCCGTTAAAAATCTGGGAACATTGAGATCTTTATTTTTATTTTTTTTTTTCTTTCCCCGAAACACTAACTCCTGTTTAAACATCAATTGTACTTCTTCTTGAATTTTTAAGGGATTCCATCATCGGTATTTCAAGTGTTGTTTCTTGGGCTGATATTTTCGTTCTCGATTTCAATGTATATACATTGATCTCTCAAACCATTATCTTCACCTTCAGCAATATTGGATATATGCATGATGATGGGTATAACCGAAGGAAGTATACGTTTTTTTTTTTTTTTCTATTTATTGGAAGAGATGTGCTCCTTTATCGGGTAAAGATTTATTAATGTAAAATTGGAATCAACATAAAAGGGTAATATTTGAAAATTATTATTACTTTGTAAATAGAATAAAAGAAATTGTGAATGACGACTACTATACTATATATATACTAAAGGACAACGTGTCTAGAATCTCCTTTTTGGATTCGAAACATGATAGTGGGTGATGGTTGTTATATCCAATAATAATTAGACGTCATCGGGAAAACCGATTTTTTGTTCATTTTGATATTTGAATATGAAAATAAAGTGCGAAAAAAAGCAGAAGGGTTTAAGTTTTTATGGACAATGGTTCGGTATGTTCGTTCACAATTTATAAAAAATATTCTCTAAATGGATTTTAAATCCTTTAAAACTGATAATTAATTCCTTTGGTAACGCACATATTTGTAGATTTTCTTTTATTCATTTGATATTTAAATATCAATTCTATATATTATTTGTCAACACATTTTTAAATTGGAATACCATCTTCTTTTCTAATGGGCGCTACAGCCCACTAGTACATTTCATCAATCATCTTTATTTTTTTGTTGATACCTCATAATTCAGTATTCGATCTAACTGCATTTTTCCATTGCCTTCTGAATATTTTAATTGGCTTAAAAGTTTTGTTTCTGGAGAGTTTCACCAGTTTTTTTTAGTATCTAAACAGGTAATAGAAGGATCATCATAAGTGGAGACGATATACGTAACTCTTTAAATGATTTCTACAAATTCAAACACATGAAGTGATATAAAGATCTTAAGCAACACATTTCAAATATATTGGTCTTTACAACGATTTTATCCTAATAACTAGTTGTATAAGATGAGTTAGTAGTTATAGAGTACAAGCGTCAAATGTGTTGCTTGGGATCAAGACAGACCAATTTTTATGCCCTATGGTAGGTACTACCAGACGGTATATTAGTTTTGTCAGTACATTTGTAACACATCGAAATAATCGGCGTGGAATGGTTTTAAGGGTATGGATGTGTCGGAAATCAAAAGTTAAATCGATTTAGGCATGTCCGTCCGTCCGTCCGTATACAAGATAACTCAAAAATGCGCTACAATGTGAGTTACTTATTCCTTAACTTGGTTTGGTATTGCATTTGAGCAAAATCGATCCAGGAGGAGCAAAGTTATAAAGGAAAAACCAGAGAGACCAGAAAGTTTTGCCGCTTTGTCGTTTTTTTGTTTATGGTTTTTCGGATTTAATTGGAAAATTGGAAAATTTTTGAATCAATTTTGTTTAAATTAATTACATAGGTTAACTACATAAATAGACGATATCATGTTAAATTTCAGTCAAATCGGTCCAAGGATAGTGAAAAACAAATAATCTTAAGAGAAATTAACGCTCTTTATACATTTTTTTTAAGTAATTTAAAATACACGATTTGAATAAAATATACAGATTAGACTTATGCTATCAGGGTCTAGGTTACCTGCAAATTGGAAGATATTTTGAAAAGAAGAAACAAAGTTATGAAGAAAAAGCCTTGAAATAATGTTAGTTTTGACAGTTTTTCTGTCCCATTTTTACTATAGGGCATCAAAAAATCGGCTATAGGCCGATTTTAAGTTACTACATGTTTAAATTAAAGTTTTAGTTCAGAACAGAATTTTAGTAATCTTGAAATCGAGAACGTCTCCTCTCGTCGAGACCATATTCTTCATCCTTTACTTTGGAGGATTTTATTCAAGAAAACTAATCACAATTAATGAAAATCGAATAAAAAATTAATTATTATACAATTTTTGGATTTCTTGAAATCATTTTAATGGGAATTTCTGTATTTTTCAAGAAAAACTTTTCGATATTATAGTTTCGGAATTTTCTTTTTTATTTCCAGACAAAAGTAGAATGCGTTAGGGTCGCTAAAGAAAACAAAACAGATTCTACTGATGTGAAATATTGAACTATATTATTTTGAGTTGTTCTAAATGGCATCCAACTGCGAACAAGAAAAGTTGATTTTGAAATTATTATAAGAAAAATTTCATTCGATTAAAACATTATTATTGGTGTTTTTTTTCTTCTTCTGATTATTATTATTATTGCTTTTCAAAATAATTACAGTAATTATAGAATTTAAGAAAGTTATACTTTATTAATAAATATGCGATATTTAAAAAAAAAATGGCGGCTTTCATAAATGGATATGACGAAGAATATTCATTCTTTGTCCTCTAAATTAAAGAGAAAAGCAAGAACAACTCAAAAAAAAATACTCCTTCGAATCCATTGAAAAACTTTTATTTAAGCTTTTTTCAAATATCATCAACATCAATTCATGTAACTTCCAATCCGCTGAAGTAACACTTTCCTTTCCTCGCCGCAAAAAAAAGAAGTTTTTTAACAAACAAACTTTTCAATGGAACCATTTTCCATTTTATAGTATATTTCAATTTCACTTATTACCCGGGTTTTTTCCAAACACTTTAATTGAATCTGTAACTTGATATATGTATATATGTATATATTATAATGTATTTTAGATAGGGTAAATATGGGAGAGATACACATTCTGTTCACAATAAATTGCCTAGGCAATTTTAAAGCGTACAATCATTAGGAGAGATGTATCGTAATATCATAACACCTCTGTATGTCTGTCTTTTTTGGAATTGATTCGATATAGTAGCTTTCACAACAATAGTCAACGTAATAGTTTTTTTGCTATATAAATCTAGCTATTAGACTCCCCAACAAGTTTGTTCAATTTGAAGCTGTTTCTGAGAATTTGTTCTAATTAACTGACCGATGGATAGTCCATCTTTTATGGCAACATAGCAAGTTTGAGATGTTTGGAGTATCTATGGATAATCACTTAACTAACTGATCGTTTGTTCGTACATGAAAATAATTTAAAAATCTCAGCTCAATCTATAACATTTTAGCTAAAATATTAGCTGAATGCTTAAAACTTCATCGGTTTTAATTTTTGAAATACAATAACTTCATTTTCATTTTTCATTTCGAAATTCTTATTGGATCTTTTTATTCTCTTTCAAAAGAGCTTTCAGTAAAAATGCATCAGTTTCAATTCATTTTAAAGCATCTTTTAGATTTTCTTCCGTTCATACTATTCTTAATCTTCTATTAGCTCAGCGTCTCTGTGAATTTGAATAAGGAAAATATCCCCAACGAATTGATTTAAATACAAAATCAAAATTACGTAAAAAAAATTGCACGGCATCGAACACTTCACTATGACCACATGAACCAAAATATACTACAATTGTACTGTTACATTAAAGGATATTAATGTAATATTACGACGACCAGAAAATCGTGTTCTATTGTTTTATATACCTAGAATACGCGATAATCGGGGAATTTTTCTTTATGGGTCCAACATACCTATACTTACCCTAAATTTAGATGTGTGTGAAGTGTTTTCCAAAACCAAAGTAATATCTGTTTTCGTTTTAAGGATTAATTGATATAAAAACAAAAATGAAAAGATTTCGACTTATTTGCGGTTTGGCCACAGTTTTTATCATCAGCACGATGAATCAAAAGAAATGAGATTTACTGATAAAATGTTTTGAAATTTAATGAACCGAACAAACTCATGTCCAAGTCTAGCTTCTGGACTAGCTTACTTCCCTGTTGATCGAATTTATAGAGCTAATTAGATTTTTATCACTGAAAGCTTAGAAAAGGTAATCGATGAAAATGTAATGTGAAGATAATATATAACGTAATCGATGGTTAGTTGGTATTACACTTAATTGAAAATGTACGTGAGTTTTTACAATACACGTTTATTTAACAACTATACAAAACTTTGATTTCAATTCAAATTATTCTCCATCTGAAGCTACAACCTTCGCCTATCTTTCAGTTAATTTACGAACTCCCTGTTTGAAGAAATCCGGATCTGTGGAGGCGATTCAATTATCCAGTCAAATTTTGATATTTTCATAAGAAGTGAAGCGCTCTCCAGTACGCACTGACTGCATAGACCAGAATAAGTGGTAATCGGTTCACATGCATTACATATAGTATGACTTACGCATTCTAATATAAAATCGAAAAAACTCATTCACAGACCTACTATATCTTAAGAATCAATAACCTTTGTCTATTAAGCCACATTCTCTGTTATGACTTCTTATATGACTTCTTCCAAAAGGATACCACCTTTCTACCATCTCATCCTCAAAATATGATCCTAAAATCTTATTTCCTTATAAACTTTTCGATTTTCTCGCCATTCCAAATTATGGAAAATATTAAATTATGAAAATTATTTGCCAAAAACCAAAAAAAACTTTGTCAATAATTTTCACTTCTCCCCAAAAGTAGATTTTAATAAAATTTGGTTACTGACATTTTCCCAACGTTTTTTATGTTTGTGTGTGTGTGATTTTCTATTTTCTTTTTCATATGATGATATTTTTATTTGAATTTTTCCCGGTTTTGATTGCCACGGAACATAATATGTACTTTTACATATTTTCTTTTATCATTAGAGATTTTCTTTTCTTTTTTTTTTCTATCGATTTCCGGTGATATGTTTGTTTTTCCCCCAAATACGGTTTTCCAAAGAAAACTTCGATTTTCTTTTCTATTTGAATATTTTAGTAGGTTCTTTTTTTTGTGGAGACTGGAAGGAAATCTGTATTTTAATACTAAATGTGAATGAAATCAATGAAATGAAATGATAATCATTTATTCTATTTAAATAATTGCATTTTTTTCTTAATTTTTGTTACACTCTGGTATAAATTCCAATAGAACATGTAAAACCAAAACCATTTCAAGAATGCGTACCCGCCAAGTTATAAATAGATGAGTGTAGAAAAATTATTTTGGTTTAATTCAAAAAAGTCGTGATCGATTTTAATGAAATTTAGAATATATATTGATCATACTTTAATTAGATTTGATGTAAAATTTGAACTAAATCGATAATATAGAAACGAAGTTATGAATGTTATATGAAAATTTTTATTTGAAAATGTATGACTAAGAAGTGTATGAGGCAAACGCAGTTATTTCAATTGTAGAATTGAAATTTCAATTCAACTAGCTCTGGCTCTTGCTTTCTTTCCTTCTGACTTATCGAATTTTATCAACTAAAGGCTCAATTATAATGGGAAGAGTCAAGCATAGCCGAACTTATCGAAATGTATACTAATCTTCATAAATCACCAAGCCAAGCTTTCGTTAAATTTGATTTCCGTTTCGTTATGTTGAAGCAATACTATAGGCTCAAATATAATGTGCTCTGCCTGGCATAGGAAAAGACAAGAAAACTGAACGAATGCAACCTTATGCCAGCTTATGCATGTCAAATCCGTAGAACTGATTACAATGTGCATAAGCAAGAAGAACTATTTGACTCAAAAAATTTTGTTTTTTTAATTGTTTTTTGTAATGTAAAAGTGATTTTAAAAAATTGAAAATCGTTTAGAAAACAATTTTTCAAAAAAAAACCAAATCATCCAGTCACGTTTCATGAGAAAAATATTTGCAATTCAACTGTCAAAATTTCCGTATGGAATGTACTAACTGATTTGTATTGCTTAAACATAACGAAACAGAAATCGAACTTAACGAATGCACGCGTATGCATAATATAATCTTGGAATAGGATTCATGTATATTAGTACATTTCTGTCAGTTTTGCTCTGCTATGCAGAGCACATTATATTTGAGCCAAAAACAATTAATACATTCCGTACGGAAATGTTGACAGTCATGAAATATGACTCGACGATTTGGGTTTTTTTTCTTGAAAATTTGTTTTCTAAACGATTCTTAATTTTTTAAAATCATCTTTAAATTATAAAACACAATTTAAAAAACAAAAAAATTGTTTAACGGTGAACTGCCAAATTCTTATTCTTGTTTATGCACATTATAATCGGTTGAACGGATTTGACATGCATAAGCTTGCATACTTTCAGTTTTTTTATCTTTCACTATACTTGGCGACGGACGCAACGAACGCGTGAAATGTCAAAAATGTTAATGACATTTCAACGCCTCAACAAGGTAAAAAGTTGAATATGAACCAACTTTACAACGTCTAAACCGTCTCGTCCATAGCGTCTAAAACGAGATTAACACCTCCTACACATTTCATATGAAATTAACTTTTATTTGACACTTCAACCATCTATCGGGTCCGTCGCGTTCGTCATGAAAACTACTGAACCTATTTTAATGATGTATGTCGGGAGTGTAGGGATGTGCACGGTTATGGACGGTTTTAGTTTGGCATTGCTGGCATGAGTGAACTACATTGGATCCTGTGCAAGGAACTTTTAGAAGCATTAACTCGTTTTTACGTTATCTGTGACTGAAGCATCGATTTTCATGCCGAACTGTCAAATTTGGAGAGGGAAAAAATTGCGTTTTTTTAATTTACAATTTTTAGTGCGTTTCGGATTCCAAACCAAATTCTTTTGAATTAAATAATCAAAGTTAATAAATTTCCTATATAAAGTGTTTAATTTCTGGGTGTAATAACAAACAACTTCCAAAAATTCGTGGAATTTTCTTTCACAACTAAGTTTGACATATTTTTTATTAAAATATGCGAATTTTCGTTCTTGCCGTATAAACAAAAGTTTTTATGGTGTTTATTTACTTATTGGTAATCAAATAGAAATTATGTTAATTCATAAATTAGTAAAAAATTCGTTTTTTTTTTAATCCACGCCGCAACGTCAAATCCCACTTTTTTTTTATTTTGATTTTAACGAAATCTACCAGTGACAGTTATGGTTAAAATGGGGGCAATTCTTAAAATTCGTCGAAATTTTTGAAAATTCAGCATTTTCAGTTTTAAATGTCTTTTTTGGTTTTAAAGTTACTAAAAAATGAGGCTCTACGTATGAAATGGCTTTCGGCTATTGGTTTACGCAGGAAAGGAAATATATAGGCACATACATGTTTATAATTATTATTTAATAATTTAATTTTGTATGTTTAAGAAAAACTTGATTTTTTTAGCAATCAAACGCAAACATTTTTTCAACAAGACGGTGCTACGAGCCATACAGCCCGTGTTACAATGGATTTATTGCAAAATCATTTCGGTGAGCAATTAATTTCACGTTTTGGCCCAGTGAATTGGCCACCAAGATCGTGCGATATCACACCTTTGGACTTTTTTCTTTGGGGCTATGTAAAGTCAAAAGTCTTTGCCGATAAACCAGTGACAATTGAAGCATTGGAAGCGAACATTACACGTGTCATTCATGAGATTCCGGTCGAAATGCTTGAGAGAGTGATCGAAAATTGGACCGCCAGACTGGCCGAGCTGAAACGTAGTGCCGGCCAACATTTGAAGGAAATTATTTTCAAACATTAATTGCCATACTATGTGCTTAAAGTTGGTAATAAAGATTTGATATTTCCATTCAATTCTAAGTATTTTATTTTTATTTAAAAAAAAAGTAAAGAATGAATCACGCTACAAGTATATTAAGCATATCTGAAGTGTTAATAAAAGTTGGTACATGTGTAGATGTGTTTTCAACTAATAGTATAGAGCAGGGGTGGGCAAACTTAATACTAGTATGATCGACATTAATTTTTTTTATTTATGCGCGATCGACTTCGAAAAATGGGTTAAATTAAAAACAAATAAAAATTTAATTAGGGTTTTTATTGATAATAACATTACTATTTTGTGCAATGTACTTTATTGATAAATATTTTGGATTAATTTTTTAATGCAGATGCGTGACATTCCATTTCATCAACAACGCTTGTAAAGTTAGGTTTGTAATCACTGATGCGCAATCGAATAGATGCCATTAAGTAGTCATCAGTCAAAGAACTCCTAAATTGCGATTTGATGTTTTTCATTTGAGAAAACGCTGCTTCACATAGATAAGTGGAACTAAAAAATGCAAATATCCTCATTGCCACTGATATCAATAATGGATATTTTTCTTCTGGTAATAAATTCCAAAAATAATTTTCATTTGCACGTGCCTTCAGAATTATATCTGATTGTATTGTTAATATTTCCAACTCTAGATCCGATGAATTAAATTGAAAACTATGAGCTAGATTTGGTGAAATATCCTCGTTATCGAATTCTCCAAAAGGGAAGGGAATAAATTCAAAAATCGGTTGAAGATTATTGAGATTTGCAAATCGTCTCAAATTCTTGATTAAAATTTTCCAGTTCAGAACAAAACATTTCAGTATTACATTCACCAGTAAGTTTAATATGTTTTTCTAAATATGGAAAATATTTAAAATTTTGCCTTTTTAATTCTGAAGCAAAAAGTTTTAATTTTGCTTTAAAAGCATTTACCGAACTGAACAACACAATAATATTTTTTCCTTTTCCTTGTAATTGTAAATTAAGCGAGTTGTAATGGCCCATAAAATCCGTAAGATCTTCCAATTGTTCATGTTTTCTCCCAATGTGTTCAAAAATGCAATAATTTCAGGCAAAAGATTTAGAAATCTTTTCAAAAAGATTCCTCGGATGAGCCACCTAACATGACAAAAAAGAAGTAAATCTTCATATTCCGAATCATTGTCTTCAAGTTGACTACGGAATAGACGCCTCCTTAAACTTCGCGCTCTTATCGAATTAGCAACTTTCACTGCCACATCTATAATATCATTAATATCTAATATTTTTGCACAGAAGGCATTATTATGAATTACTCGATTTTTCAGGGGAGAATACTAATAAATAAATAAAAACAACTTACGTTTTTTTCTTTTGATTTTTATTTTAAAAAATTTCTTATTTAGGTTCAGGGTCTCTTCTTTTAATTACAAACTCTTAGTGCCAGTTTGTTCACTATTGGTTAACTTTAATCCTTGATTATTCCAGTGATTAACCATCGATTGCGTTTATTCACCAAAATTCTAATCAGAGAATCCATGGTTTGGTGGGTATTTCTCAAATCGTATGTCTATATAACCGTTACTTTCCATACGAAGAATTATAGTAGCCAAATTACATAAATGCCCACATTCCTATTCTGAATTTGTTTCCATTTCGCTGCTGTAATATCAATTCGCCGTGTTTTGTAAAATGTCAAAAATGGGAAAAGAAAGTTTGAAAATTTGTGTTTTTTTATTAAATTTTTGTTTTTATTTATTCAAAATTAATTATCTATATAATTTTATAATGGGTTTTAAAGAGAAAAATAGCCAAAAAATGTCACGGAACAGTTGGAAAACATATTTGTGACAATACCAACATCAGCTGTTATCAGTTCTCCTGTAGTAGTGTTGTGATAATTCCGCGCGTAATTTGTTTTTTTAAATAAAATTCTTTAAACAATTTTTTTTATTAGTTTAAACCAAAACTTTTCTTTTTTTCTCTTTTTTCTTTTCAACGATGAATTACGTCGAAAGATTTTAAAAATTTCACTATATAAAAAATTAGTAAAAAATTAAAATTTTCTTGGAATTATTGTTTTACTTTCATTTTTATCTGTTCCACACACAATTTAAATAATTTTCACTTCAATTTTCCTTTTATTAAAACACAATTTCAAATTTTATGTCACTTTTTAATGAGTACCGATATTTTTAACTCACTGGTAAAGTTACAGCGGATTTGACAGCAACTTATAGAACAGTTACATATACATATGATTCCAGAATATGAATTTCGACATTGATCGGATCTTTGTGGCTACAGGGCGAATTTACGATTTGAGAATAACACCCTAAGTTAGTTAATCAACGATTTCGTTAATTAGCATGATTTACTGGAATTTTGTTTGTTCATGCTTGGTTTTTATGACAAGTTTTGTGATATGAATATGTTCTCATTCAAAAAAATGATTTGTTAATGATAAAAAAAACATTCACTTTCAGTACATTTTAATAAAATTGAACTCAACAAATATTATTTAACGAACGTGAGCTATTACAATACACAAAAAAAAACATTGTGACATATTAATATGAATAATAGACTTTTGATTAAATAATTTGCAGTTCATTTTTTTTATTAAAAGAATTTTATGAAACTAATTCAAATTTATATTAAATTTAATCAAAATAATTAATAAATAATAAAAATTCAAAAATTTAAATTAATCATTGATTGAAATTTGACAGTTGCATTGGAAAACATTGTAAAACAATTGGAAAAATGGAAAAATCTATGGTTTGGTGACCAAGGTGAAAAAAATGTGAACAAACGCATTTCACAGATTCATAATCATGGGTTAAGCAAAATCCGTGATTACCTAACCACAGATTTAACCAAGAGTGAACAAACCGACCCTTAGTCTAACAAACACTTTTAAATATCTCTCTCAAATATGAATTCACTTACAATTTTTATTCTTCAAATATGAATTTGCTTACAACACTTTTATTTTCTAAATATAAATTCACTTATAACTTTTAACTGTTACAAAAGATTTATTTTTCAGATTTGAATTCACTTAGAATTAGTCATGTCAGAATAGAATAGAATAGATACGTGTTTAATTTTAAATTCATGTTTCATCGTCTGCTAAATTTTTAGTACACATTTTAAATTAAAAGATTTGAAATTAACCTACTAAATTATTTAAAATGTCTGTGATCGACTGTCGAACTGTTCGATTGACCATTTGCCAACACTGGTATAGAGTATTTGGATCGAGGTTGCAAGGAAAAAGTGGAATGTAAAAACTTCCCTAATTCGGTGAATAGAAGTTGGATTTTCATGAAACTTGAAATGTACATCCTAAATACGCCAACTGGAAAGATGGAAAAAATCTCAACTGGGTCGGGAGTTGCGGGGGGCCAAAATATTAAAACGTAAATAATTCGAACAAAAATTGGCAGTCTTTCATACAACTTGAAATGTCCAAGGCAGCCTGAAAACTTCTCGGAAAGAAAATTTTGTTTCTAAAAGATTTTTGTAACCTATTTTTTTTTTTTTGTTTTTAAATGATTATCTATCTATTATAATAAAAAAGTTTTTTCCGCACATCATTTATAAATTTTGTAGTAGAAGCGGAGCCCCCTAGTTCTTTTTAAAGAAAAAACTTAAAAAATAAGAAATATTTTACAAATCAACGTAAATTCTTTTATATATTTCTTGCTTTTCTTTTTTCTAGTTTAAACAAACAAAAATAAATCCGTCAAACAGAAATAATCCGTCATGTTATTAAATAACGGAATTCATATGATGTCATCAACAACATCAACAACATTTTTTTTATTATTTATTATAATTATGTTTAAACAAATCAATGGAGATGACCTAAATGAATTTGATGGACGTTTAAATAGTGATGGAATCGATGGAGGTGTTGGTGGTCTAATTAGAGGTGGAAATGGTAGGTGTTTCGTTTAATAGAAGAAAAAAACAAAACTTGTATTCAAAACAGTATTGGCATATCGGTTTTGTAACGTCTAACAATCCTGGGTAAAAAGAGCGCCGATGATAACAACGGAACCAAAATTGTTCCAGTTATTGGCTACCAAAATTTGGTAGTCGCTCATTGGTTCATTGGTTTAGCCTGTTGTATTTGTTAATCAATTACCAAAACCTTTGGTACACTAATCTAGACTCAGGTAAAGCAATACTAAATGCCAGTCTTATGGTATATGATGTTATCATCCCAAAGATTGCCGCGCTTTTACGCCAATTGTAAATGTTAGGCTTGTGTCAGGTTTAGGTAATCGTAATATTGGCGCCAGCTTGGCACAAGAGTGGACCATTTGTTTATTCCTACCTAAATTATACACTATAAAGCAACTCTGTATCGGAAAGACTATGTTAAAGTTACGATATAGTAACAATTATTGCTAAATAATTACTAAAGCACAGAATATTAATAGCTGAGAACTTTTAATAGCATTTTTACGGTTGAAAAAAAGAAATGAAAAAATGTAATTTGCGTTATAATTTTCTTTACAATAAAATTTCATTCTAAAGCATAGTATGCAGCTTATATACAATAAAAAGAATTTTCGTTTTTTTTTATATAACTCTCCCCAATCTGTAAAGATACTTAAAATTGCGTATTCTTCAAAACAAAATTATACATATTTAGTTTCATGGCAAACGTAAAGTTTATAATGGCGAAAATTTTAGTTTCACTTAAATTATGTGGACACTAATTGCATAGTAGCAAAAAGAATACAATAATGAGAATTTCCAACTTGGATTCTGATTAGTAGTAATGTCACCCGGAGTTTTGCAAAGTTACGTGTGCAGAGCGTGTTCTGAACGCAAACTACTGTCTAAACACCAAGAATTCAAAACCGTCACGTTACATTTACATCAAACGCGTCTACAATACACGTTCTGTGTCTGTCCACGTATTTTTTTTGGAGCTATCCATTTTAACTGTGCCAAAACTGATTGAAAAAAAATAAATTTATTTATTATTCAAATAATACATAAATTAGATCAACAATTATTATTAAATGGTATCGGTTCATCGCCGCTATCATCATCATCATCATCATTAACACATTCACATAATACAGATAAACAACAGCAACAAGAAAAGCTCGAACAAGATCCGGAAAAGCGATCATGGCAAAAACTCCAAGGCGGTTGGGGTAAACGTTCCGATTATCAATTAATGGATGATTATGAAAATGGTTATTGGACAAATAATAATAATAATAATAATAATGATGATTTAATTGAATACGCTGAAGATGGTGGACAAAAATTACAAAATTATTTATTACGTAATGGTGGACAACAACAACAACAACAACAACAGCAATATTATAATAACAACAACGAACAGAAACGAGCTTGGAAAGCAATGAATGGTGCTTGGGGTAAACGTTTAGGAGGTTCAAATAATGGTAAATATTTTTGATTTTCAAGATTCGTGTAAGTATACTTGAAAACTTAATATTCAAGTAACTTAATATACTTGTAACTTCCAAGTATTTTAAATATTATGTTTTCAAGTTTTCAAGAGTGGGCGACTTGGAAAGCGCTTATTATTTCAAATTTAATTAATCCCAAACCATTTAGGATCATGGGGCAAACGTGAACCAGGTTGGAATAATTTAAAAGGTTTATGGGGTAAACGTGCTGGACCACCAAATAATTGGAATAAATTACAATCGGCCTGGGGTAAACGGCGCTTAAGTAATTATTATTAAAATAACAACAACTAAAAAAAAATATGTATTTTAAACAATTCAGATGCACTTTATTAAATCTTAAAAATAAATGTAAATTAAAAACTTTATAAAAACAAAAAATTAAAAATAAATTTTAAAAATATTACAAAAATAAAAATGTTAATAAAAGATTTATGTCTTTTTTATTCTTTGTTTTTTTGTTTTAGTAAATTAATTAATTATTTAATTTTTTGCATATATTTTTCAAGAAAAAGAAACTAATGAAAATGTTCTTTACTTTTTTTTTGTTTGTTTATTTTTTAAATTAGACAAATATAATTATATTTGTATAAAAAAAAAAACAACAAAAATTAATGCTATTTAAATAAAAATTATAAATTAATTAAAAGAAAAACAAGAAAAACTATTTCAATGTAAAAAAAAAGGAAAACCGAAATATTTTAATCTCTTATTTTATTATTTAAAAAGTAAAATGTCTCCAAAAAAAAAAAAATTAATAAATAAAATTTGAAAACTTTTCGGCTTGTTTTTATATTCACATACCAAAGATAAAGATTGTCCCAAAATTCATGCAAAAAGCAATTTTGATAGAAAACACAGGTTTATAATTAAAGAATGTAAATTTTCTATTGATTCATAAAGTATACAGTATAGGGTTATGTATGGAATAGCATATTCAGGTAAATGGCCCTCACGGTTTTACTGGCACACATACGCAATCTTTTGTTTGAAATTTTCCGTGACTGTTTTGCATAAATGTGACTGAATTTGATTGATACAGTGATCAGTTTCCTCCTTTAAGTTGTAAGTGGTCGTGGGCTTGTTGACATAAACCGTAGACTTAAAAAGAGCCCCAAAGAAAAAAGTCCAACAGCATTAAATCGCATGATTTCGGCGGTCAATTCTGATCATCAAAACGGGAAACTACGCGACCAGGATATGACTTATTTATTTTTTTAAATATTACCACAGAGTAACTAAACAGAGAAACCAATATATATAAAATTTGTGTACGCTGTGTTTTCCTATCCGTGTGTAAAAAAAATCCTTAAAGTTATCATAATAGAACACGTGATTTTTATTGGAGGAAATGATTAAATGGGACGCGATTTTCATTGTGATTTTTCCCCCAAAAAATTTCTGAAACATTTTGAAGGACCAATCAACTACAAAAGAGCATGGCTGGTTTTAAGGAGATTTGCAAAAAAAAAATTTCTAATTAATAATCATACACTACGTATAGAAGTTAAAAATTAGTTGAAAGTAATTTCCTTTAGAAGCAGAATTCATTTCAAAACCAAAGAAATAAAAATTTTGTCAAAAATGTATTCTTCCTAACCCCTCTGCCTTAAGATATCGCTTGTCCAGAAACTACCAGAAATTATATTGAAATATATTTTTCATGGAATCAAACGAATCTCTTCACTCCAATAAAATACTCTCCCCTCATCTGTGCTTTTAAAAGAAATATAAGATTCAAATCATAAAGAAAAAGAAGAATTAAAAAGAGTTGTTGTCGAACCTCTCTTTTTCTCCTTCATTAGAAACGGTCTGCCTAGAAACATACGGCTAATATGTATTTCAATTTTTTTTCTGGATAATTATATGTACATATTTGGAAAAAAGACAGGGTGGCACAAAATATTGTGGAGTGAATTATTTATAATTTTCCGTTAAATTTTTTTAAAAATGTTATTTCAGGATTTTGTAATGGGGAATGTGAAATGGAACAATACACAATCGAACAACGAACCAAAATCATTCAACATCAACGGTCCATTGTTTTAGCAATTTAACAATTAGCGATGAAGCCCATTTCGAATTAAATGGCTTGGTAAACAAGCAGAACTGCAGGATATGTCCTACGGATAATCCAAGTGCAGTTCATCAACGACAATTACACCCACTTAAGTGTACTGTTTGGTGCGGTGTATCGTCTGGCCCATATTTCTTCGAAAATGAAGATAATGTTGCGGTTTCCATCAATAGTGCTCAATATCGGACGATGTTGGAAATTTTTTATGGCCAGCTGTGGAAAACCACCATTTGATTCCAACAAGATGAAAACGCAGCGCATACTGCAAGGGACTTAATGGCTCCTAAGAAATTCACAACGTTTATTTTGTTTCACCCTGTATAAGACCATATTTTTTAAATAAAAATTTTTTTGTTTGCTTTTGAAAACGAGCCAGATAGATATGTAAAATATTTTTTTTAATCTCTGTTTTGATTCTCCCTTCATAATTATTTAGAAATTTTTTGAGAGAATATCAAAATAAAAATGGCGTCCCATTTAATCATTTTATTCAAATTATTTTGAAGAGGTGGTAATGCGATAAATCACACACACACTCTCAATTTAGACCGTTGAATACTAATGCAACTTCCGTGGCAAACTGTTCCCATACTAGGATTGGATTTACCAATTCTATGACTTCCTTATTTTATGATATTACTCAACAATGAGAATGCATTGTTCTTTCGCGTTTAGCGCGAATAATAAAAATAACCCTGAACTGTCAGCTGTTAGGCTGTCTATTTTTTTCATTGGCAGCACTTTACAGCACAAACGGCAAAAAATTCAAATTTTGCGTGAATTTTGAGACACCCTTTAGAAATGAGTAAATCTATATATAAATAGGCAAACACAAAAATGTACCTCCCTTTTATTCGTATTCTAACAAAAGATGTGGCTTAATATATATATCAATCGAAAGCTATTGATGAGGAGAAGTGTTTAAAAAGTTTAAAAAGTATGTTGATATATGGTCGTTGAACCAGGTTGGATAGGTAAAAGTTTCCCATATATTTATATGGGAACAACAACAAAATATATGGCACACAGTTGTGTGCTTTACGAATTTGTGTAATGAGGGAATGGAAATAACTGAAGTGTTTTAGAATGTTTTTGATTCAGAATTATATAGAAAACAGCTGCTTATTTTCTGGACCAAATTCAAGAAAACATTTGAAAAAGCATTGATGTTTGGATTTTTAAATAAATAAGTGTGAGAATTAGAATATCATATTGGAATTCACAAGTTTAACTTTTAATTATTGCAATCGATATTTTAATTTTCATTTTATTAGGTCGAATTTCGACCAATGGACGATACTAGTATATATAAAATTCTGAAAAGCTTTCGTTACATTATTGGCCAGTTTTTCAGTGAACGTTTAAATCGAAATAAAAGTAATGATAAAGTACAGAAAGTTCCTATCCCTACCGTGACGACGTTTTTCATATTTTGAGTATAATTTATCAAATGATTTTCTATCCACTGCTGGCATAGATAGCTACATATTGTATGTATAAGTGAAAGAGAAACATGATGTAAGCAAAGAAGCACTTGTTGAAATTTATGTGGCAATGCACAAATACTAGAAAAAAATAGGGGTTTTAAGAATCATTCTCGTGCTTTTTTTGTGCTTCTTCTGGTTACTTTGTTAGCTTTCGGTACTTTATCATTACTCATACTTCGTTTAAATTTAAGATTACTTAACCCAAGTAACCCTGATTAAATTCGTAGATTAACCCGAAAGCGCTTGTACAGTTCATTTTTATTGTTCGTTGCAGTCAAATTCGAATAATTTTTGACATTTATTTTATTTTCGTCTTCGCTCATCTTCTTTTCCTGCATTTGATTGGTTAATCAAAAAGAAAATCGTTTTAACACTGTGTAATCGGCCTAATAGAATAAACTGAATTTTAATCGGGCTACACAAGTTAAACTCGAACTTTTTAATCCCAAAGTTAAACGTCCATTAGAGTTTATACATTCTATAACAACCGGTGTTGGTTGTATGTTAGGAATTTGTTTGTTTGATCAAACAAATATCCTAACATTGTGATCCTTTGCTAAAAGGCATATAACTGACTGGTATCAGTTATATGTAGTGGTATTAGAACCGAAAGTAACCAAGAAAAGGTACACCTAGCTTCTTTGCTCTAACTAGCTCGTCGGAGGGAAGTGGGCGGTTACTTTCTACCACTAATCACTTTCATGTGTACCATGATTTGGGAATTACACAAATACAAAGTGTTAATCATGACCAAATATTCTATTTAACAATAAAATCCAGCGATATTTACACACACGAAAAAAAATAATAAAGAAAATGCTTAAACAAAAGAAAATTAATGTTAGAGAAGAGAAATATTTATTGTGGTTATAAAAAAAGTAAATGCCAAATAGTTAAATTTAAAATTGATTAAGAGAAAACTTAGCCCAAAAAAAAAAGAAAATGAAAAAATATACTTAAACTAGTTAATACCATTCAAAAAAAAAAAAACAAGAAAATCACTTAGAAGAATATAATTAATTATAATCAAAAAGAAAATATGAAAATCAAATAAACGCAATACAATATATAGCGTGATTCATTCTTTACTTTTTTTTTTAAATAAAAATAAAACACTTAGACTTGAATGCAAATATCATATCTTTATTATCAACTTTAAGCACATAGTATGGCAATTAATGTTTGAAAATAATTTCCTTCAAATGTTGGCCGGCACTACGTTTCAGCTCGGCCAGTCTGGCGGTCCAATTTTCGATCACTCTCTCAAGCATTTCGACCGGAATCTCATGAATGACACGTGTAATGTTCGCTTCCAATGCTTCAATTGTCACTGGTTTATCGGCAAAGACTTTTGACTTTACATAGCCCCAAAGAAAAAAGTCCAAAGGTGTGATATCGCACGATCTTGGTGGCCAATTCACTGGGCCAAAACGTGAAATTAATTGCTCACCGAAATGATTTTGCAATAAATCCATTGTAACACGGGCTGTATGGCTCGTAGCACCGTCTTGTTGAAACGAAATATTGTCGAGACCACGGGCTTCAATTTCAGGTACCAAAAAGTCCGTTATCGTAGCACGATAGCGCTCACCATTGACGGTAACGTGGCCGCCGGCCGCATTTTTGAAGAAATACGGACCGATGATGCCCGCGGCCGATAAACCACACCAAACTGTTGTTTTCAATGGATGTAATGGTAGCTCTTGAAACTCTTGTGGATGCTCATCATCCCAAATATGGCAATTTTGCTTATTAACGTAGCCATTAAGCCAGTAATGAGCCTCATCACTGAACAAAATTTGGCTTGAAAATTCCGGATTTTCTTCGATGCGTTCAAGCGCCCATTCAGCAAACAAACGACGATGTAAGTCTTGACATGATGAATTGCCATACAATACTGAACAAAAATGACAAATCAGAATGACACTAGTCACGCGTGATCTGTCAAAAAAACCCTATTGAAAAAAAAGTAAGGTTTGAATCACACGGTATAATAATAGAAAATTAATTAAAAGGGAACTTACGGTTGTTCCGCCGAGGCCTCTGCGTAACACCCTGTCCTGAAAAAAATTAATTTTGGCAACACAAAATGAAATAAAACAATTTCTTTGTGCAAGATTACACGCAGTAGAAATTTTTTTTTTTTTTGGTATGAGGAGTTTTTTTTGATCGGTCATGTTTATGAAATCCAGTTGTTCAGATAAACAAGTGGTTTGACTGATTTAAAATATTTTCAAGATTATTTGATAAATTTGGCAACATATGAATTTGAAGGGCGTCGAATGTTATAATTCTGATGAAACCATTCTTGTGTTGAAAAAGTCCTCATACCAAACTAGAACTCTTTACAATAAGATTTGCAAAAAAAAATTTCTAAATAATAATCATACACTTCGTATAGAAGTTAAAATAGTTTAAAAGGTTTTAGAAAAATAATTAATTTCAAAACATTTCAAAAAATTTTGCCAAAAATGTATTCTTCCTAACCCCTCTGCCTTAAGATATCGCTTGTCCAAAAACTACCAGAAATTATATTGAAATATATTTTTTATGGAATCAAATCACAAAAAATTGAAAGTGAGTGCCTTTAGAAGAAAAATTTTCATATTGCCAAAAAATCAAATCCCTTTGTTTCCCCAGACGTTGTCCCCCTCGTCTTTGAGATTGGATTTAATAGAAATATAGATCAAATAAAAGGAAAAAAATCATTTGTGTTTGAACCTTTCCCCGCGTCTTTTCGTAGAAACTATGTAGCTTAGAATCAATCATAGAACTTATATTTTTTTCTCGATAATTATATGTACATATTAGAGGAAAGACAGGGTGGCGCAAAATGTTGTAGAGTGAATTATTGATAATTTTTTGTTCAATTCTTTTAAAAATGTTATTACAGGATTTTGTAATGGGGAATGTGAAATGGAACAATACATAATCGAGCAACGAACCAAAATCATCCAACTTTATTTTGAACATGAAAGGTCCATTGTTTTAACAATTTGATAATGAGCATTGAAGCCCATTTCCAATTAAACGGTTTCATAAACAAGCAGAACTGCAGGATATGGGCTACAGAGAATCCAAGAGCATTTCATCAACGACAGTTACACCCACTTATGTGTACTGTTTGGTGCGGTGTATCGTCTGAGAGGATCACTGGTCCAAATTCCTTCGAAAATAAAGACGGTGTTGCAGTTTCCATTAATAGTGCTCAATATCGGAAGATGTTGGAAAATTTTCAGGCCAGCTGTGGAAAACCACCTTTTGGTTCCAACAAGATGGAGCCACAGCGCATACTGCAATGGACTTAATGGCTCCTAAATAATACACCACGTTCATTTTGTGTCACCCTGTATAAGACCATATTTTATAAATAAATTTTTTTTTCCTTTTGAAAACCAGCCATGCCCTTTTCTGAATAAGTAAAATATTTTTTTTTTTAATCTCTGTTTTGATTCGTCCTTCATAATTATTTAGAAATTTTTTGGGAGAATATCAGAATAAAAATGGCGTCCCATTTAATCATTTTATTCAAATTATTTTGAAGAGGTGGTAATGCGATAAATCACATACACACTCTCAATTTTGACCGTTCAATACTAATGAAACTACCGGGGCAAACTGTTCCCATACTGATATCGGATTTGGATCTTCTATGAATTCCATCTTTTTTGATATTACTCACTTACTACTCGATATTTAATTTTTGGTGTTCTGGAATACGCAACGTTTCATTTCAGTTTAACGCGTAGCAACGGATTCGATTTTTGATGTTCTGATATTCGCCGGGAAGTCGATTTTCAGGTTAAATTACTCACTTCAGTTTTCGCGCGTTCGAATGAATATTTTTGTATGAATTTCCTTTATTTCTAAACCCACCCACACTATGCACCATAATATCAACTTTTAATCTCATTTTGGGCCTGAAATGGCTTTTATGAAGAATATATTCATAAAAAAAAATGTTTTTTTTTTCCATTTTTAAATTTTTTAATGATTAGTGAATGGAAAAAATGTTACAAAAATATATAATTTATATTTTGAAATAAACATTGCTGAAAAATATATGAAATTTATTTTAATAATGACAAGAACTTTATTTTGTAAAACATTTATTGATGAAATGACTTACAAAAAACACAACCAGCTGATTTTTGACATGCGATGATTGCCGTTTTTTAAAATGGGAAACGTAGTTTTCCAGAACACTGATCGCGTTAGGAATCGAATCGAACGCGTTACGTTTACTCACCTAACGCCGTAAAACAGAACAAGGGTGATTATGATTGTAAAAAAAATCAAAATTCCAGTGGAGGCAAAACCCTATTCCACGTTACAATTCACTGAAAAAGTGGCCATAAATTCTATGGAAGAGACTTTTAGGAACTTAAAGCTCAGTATAGAATTATTGTAATTAATCGTTAACTTCCAAGAAGTTTATGGCTAAGTTTCCAACGTAATTCGTTATGATTGTTTTCGGTGGCACATAACTTTTAAATCTTGTCCATTTTTTTTTAAAACATACATAAATTTGGACAGGATCCATTTTACATATTCGGGAAGGCGGAATTCATCTTTCCTCATCTTCTCTTTATTAATATCTTTGCATATACCATAGAATGGAGGTGAATAGGATCAGATATCCACTCAAAAAATTGTTGTGATCGTTGCCTACTTTCAGTCAGTAATTACATAGGGTCTACACAAGCGTAGGCATTAACTCGTTTTTACCAAATTGAGGAACTCCCTCAGGCTTGTAGACTCCAAAAAGCCCTCTCCAAAGATCCGAGATCTGGATTAACGGTGCTGCGCCAGTCGGATGGGGAATTTACCTCAAGTAATGAGGACACCCTGAAGCTGCTGCTCCACACCCATTTTCCGGAATCTCGCGAATCACCGGCATGCTCGTCTCTACAAGTCGAAAGTTCTCGTCCCCAAAAAACCGACTGGAGAACGGCTTCAGAGATTGTAACATACGATAGAACTAACTGGGCAATCAAAACCTTTGCCCCGTACAAATCAGCAGGGCCTGATGGCATTTTCCCAGCACTTCTTCAGAAAGGAGCTGATTTGCTAATCAAACCACTCTGTCAAATCTACCGCACGAGCCTCGCCTATGGCTATATTCCTTCGCCATGGAGGAAGGCACGTGTGATCTTCATACCTAAGCCTGGTCGTACTGACTACACCGAGGCCAAGAGCTTCCGTCCCATCAGCCTCACGTCATTCTTGCTTAAGACACTGGAGGGGCTGGTGGATAGATACCTGAGGGAGAGGATACCAAGTATCCTCCCTCT
Organism: Xylophagus ater; assembly: GCA_963422695.1. Taxonomy (NCBI): domain Eukaryota; kingdom Metazoa; phylum Arthropoda; class Insecta; order Diptera; family Xylophagidae; genus Xylophagus; species Xylophagus ater. The sequence continues at coordinate 62,095,550 of OY730480.1, forward strand.
CCACCCAAACCAACACGCGTATCAAGAGGGCAAATCCACGGATTCTACACTCCATCAACTAGTGTTCAGAATTGAAAAAACTCTAGACACTAAATCATACGCTCTTGGTGTTTTTCTTGACATAGCAGGGGCATTTGACAATGTCACTTTTGATGCCATGAGCGAGGCAGCCGAAGTGCACGGCGCGGGTCTGACTGTCACTAGATGGATAAGAACCATGCTGTCCACTCGAACTGCTTCGACCAGTCTGGGAAGAGATACAGAATCAATCTCAGTTATGAGAGGATGCCCGCAGGGAGGTATACTATCTCCACTGCTGTGGTGTCTGGTTGTAGATGATCTTCTTAGGATTTTAAACACCTCGGGCTACTATGCTCAAGCGTATGCGGATGACATAGCTCTGCTTGTATCGGGAAAATTCCTCAGTACATTAGCTGAGTTGTCTCATCAAGCTCTTATCAAGGTTCAAAAATGGGCGCTTTCCAAAGGTCTCTCCGTCAATCCTGACAAAACTGAACTCGTTATGTTCACCAGGAATAGGAATCTCGAAGGTTTTGAGGCTCCTTGCCTAGGTGAAACGAAACTGCAACTCTCCGAGTCAGTGAAATATCTAGGAGTATATCTAGATAAAAAGCTGACCTGGAAAAAGCACGTGGAGGTCAAAGAACAGAAAGCGTCGGCGCTCCTATGGGCCTGTCGCAGAACCTTTGGACCCACCTGGGGACTAAAGCCAAAAATGTTGTACTGGATGTACAATGTGGTGGTTAAACCTCTGCTGACCTACGCATCAATTGTTTGGTGGCCTCGTACCCTAGTATCCAATGCTAGAGAACTTTTAAACCGTATTCAAAGACTTGCTCTTCTAAGTATTACGGGTGCAATCAGAACCACGTCAACTGCAGCCATGGAAGCCCTCTTGGGAACCCCACCGCTGCACTTGGTGGTTCAAAGTACAGCAATGGCAACGTCCTATAGACTGCGAAATGCTGGACTCTGGATTGATCGATCAGATATCAAGGGCCATACCAGGATCCTAGCTAGTCTGATCAAATCATACCCCATACTCTCGATGCCATCGGACGTTATGTCCCCGGCATTTGTTTTCAAACGCAGATTCGAGACTGTCATGCTTCCTAGAGAATCCTGGATAGCGGACGGTGAGAGTCTCGCAAAACCACCCGGCCTCATCTGGTTCACGGATGGGTCTAAATCGGATGCAGGAACGGGGGCAGGTGTCATTGGTACGGTGCCCAAAAAGGCAATATCTATCGCCTTGGGCACTCATTGTTCAGTCTTTCAGGCTGAAATTTTCGCCATAATGACATGCGCCAATGAGAACCTAAACAGGGGCTACAAAAACCTGCATATTAACATCTTCTCGGACAACCAAGCTGCACTACAATCTCTGAGTGCAGTCAAGATAACATCTTGCATCGTCCAAGAATGCTTCAACACCCTCAACCAACTAGCTGAGCACAACAGAGTTGTACTCAACTGGATACCGGGACACCTCGGGCTCCCAGGCAATACAATGGCGGACGTACTGGCCAAGATGGGCACCATTAGGAAACCCATCGGGCCGGAACCCATCATTGGTATTCCTAAGAGCACAGCCAAACTCTCCATTAGAGAATGGATTACCGTACAACACAAAATTCAGTGGCGAAATGAGTCCCTACGACAATCCAAAATTTTCATAACGGAACCAGGCCTTGTCAGGGACTCGTTACTGAAGTTGGACCGTAATAAAATCAGAGTGCTGGTGGGCGCCCTCACGGGACATTGCCTCCGCAAGCATTTACATACCATAGGTATCCTATCTGATCCCACCTGTCGTAAGTGCAAAACCGTTGAGGAAACTTCACTACACGTTATTAGTTTATGTGATGCCTTAACGGGCCTGCCAAAGAAGATCTTCGGAAAACCATTCTTGACCTTGTCGGATGTCCGGAATCTGAAGGTGGAATCTTTAATCGATTACCTGAAGAAAACAGAACTGTTTCCAGAGTTGGGACAAGCTACCACTCCGTAAACGATATACAGGTAATTAATCTTTTTCCCCACAGGTTTTCTTAGAAAACCTGTGCGATCCCAGGACATATGTTTTGATTCTCCCGAGGGTACAATGGGCCGAAAGGCCTAAGTACGGGGTGCTTTGGCACCCACCTCCTTATAAAAAAAAAAAAAAAAAAAAACTCGTTTTTACGATATCTGTGTCTGAAGCAACGATTTTCAAGCCGCACTGTCAAATTTTGGAGGGGAAAAAATTGCATTTTTTCAATTTATAATTTTTAGTGCGTTTCGGATTCCAAACCAAATTCTTTTTAATTAAAAAATCAAAAAAAAATAAATTTCCTATATAAAGTGTTTAATTTCTGGGTGTAATAAAAAACAACATCCAAAAATTCGTGGAATTTTCTTTTACAACTAAGTTTGACATATTTTTTATTAAAATATGCGAATTTTCGTTCTTGCTGTATAAAAAAAAGTTTTTATGGTGTTTATTTACTTATTGGTAATCAAATAGAAATTATGTTAATTCATAAATTAGTAAAAAATTCGTTTTTTTGAATCCAAGCCACAACGTCAAATCCCACCTTTTTTTTTATTTTGATTTTAACGAAATCTACCAGTGACAGTCATTTTTTGGTTAAAATGGGGGCAATTCTTAAAATTCGTCGAAGTTTTTGAAAATTCAGCATTTTCAGTTTTAAATGTTTTTTTGTGGTTTTAAAGTTTCCAAAAAATGAGGCTCTACGTATGAAATGGCTTTCGGCTATTGGTTTACGCAGGAAAGAAATATATAGGCACATAAATGTTTATAATTATTATTTAATAATTTAATTTTGTATGTTTAAGAAAAACTTGATTTTTGTAGCAATCAAACGCAAACATTTTTTTGCAATTCGGATATTCCAGAATGCATGAGCCTTTAGCCCATTTGCAATGTTGCCCCTCCGAATTCATGTTTTTAACGCCACCACTACGCCGCACACATAAGCAATAAAAATGCAAGTGTATTCCAAAAGTGCTTCAATTTCCCCTGCGAAAGGCCTATCCATATTTTTCCTAATCTAAGGGTCTACACAACACTTTTTTCTATTAGAGAAACTCTTCTGTTTGGCAAAAGTCCACCGGATATGTTAGGCAGAAATTTTTAACATTTCTGTTAGGAAAAAAGTCTTAACAGAAATGTTTAACATAATTTCATAATTCAAAATGGTGGAATTCAAGAGCGATGTTAGCTAAAGGCGCCTTCAGACTATCTGAGATCTCAGACCATGTATTTCTATCTAAAAAAAAAAAAAAATGAGTTTGTGACCAGCCATTGTAAGAGTTCTTAAGTGGAGTTAGTGAGCGTGCATTAAGTCCCTAGTATTAAAAAAAACATATAGGCCCGATTTCACAGTGGTGGCTTAAGCCTAAGCAAGATTCTAGGCTTAATCTCAGCTTTTTTATTTTTACATTTCACAGTGCAGGCTATTGTGAATATTTCTTCGTAACTTGCAATCGTGAATGATTTGTTATACATTTTAAAATTTTTTTGGCGGTAAAAATTTCGAATTTAAATAAAATAAATTTCAATTAAATTAAAATAATGAATTTAAAATTTAAAATCAATAAACTGGAAGGAAGAAATAAAAGGAGTGCGAATTTCTCGACCGAAGAAATAACACTTCTTTTACATTTAGTTAAATAAAAAAAAATTTAAATAGAAGGTAAGATAACAGATAGGATGACAATGGAAGATAAGTTAAAAAGTTGGAAGGAGATTGAAAGTGAGTTTAATACCCAAAGGGGAGAATAAAAGTCCGTGTCATCCCAAATAATAAAATGGTTTCGTCATACAAGTAATTCCTTATTTATTTCGGTCGTCTCAATAAATACTAAATGTAAATCTTCATCACTCATATTTTCTTGGTCAGATGACATTTTTTAAACCAGCGGTTTCCAAACTTTCTAATACTGCGACCCACATAAGAAAAAAATAAAAAATTGGCGGCCCCCTTATTAGATAAAACAATAAAATAATATAAGCACATTTTCAAGTTGTAAAAAGTAATGTATTCATAGAATAAAACTAAACAAAAATTAATAAAAATTTAGTATGTATATTTATAGAAAAAAATTTAATGTGATGGATGAGCTTGTTTGTTGGCACAAAGTTTCTCAAATCGTGGTGTTATTGTTGAAATAGCCACCTTTTTCCACTACTAAACGATTTCGATACTTCGATTTCATGGCTGCTAAAGCAGAAAATCCGGTTTCGCATAAATATGATGTTACGAATGGTAACAGCACAATTATAGCTCTGTCCGACAAAGTAATACCATATAATCTTTTTTTCGTTCCACCCAAAACTGAATTAAAGTTTTACTATCAAATTCCTGTTGCAATGAAGTATCGCAAGCTATTTCAATCAGTTGTTCTTTTTCGAAAATTGTCAACTCAAATGCATCAAGTTGGTTATTCAAAAATGGATTCTGGATCCATGCAAACTTTGTAAAATCAATATCATTGAAATAATGTGAGAAATGTTTTAGTAAACTTTGCAAATGTTTTATAAAAAGATTTTTGTTTGCTTTAATATTGTTTCTGGTACCGGCGTCATTTAAAATTGGAAACATGTCATATATATCCTTTTCTAAATTGGATATCCATAGCTCCAATTTTTTAATGAATGCCGTGACTTTGTCTTTTTGAATCAGAGCATGCATTTGTGGACCTTGCATTGATTTATGTAAATCGCTTAATTTTTTAAAAATTTCAACTAAATAAGCAAGTTTAAGAATAAAGTTATCGTTGCGAGCGGAAGATGCCTCATCTTTGTGATTTTCAACATTTATCGGCATTTACAGGGGTTCTTAACAAAGTAATATCGCAACAGACAATTTGCATTAAATAGATTTTTGTAAGTATTTTTTTTAAATATGTAAAATAGAAATTAAAAACTTCACGACCCCCTTGAGGTTGTTACCCGACCCCCCTGTGGGTCGCGACCCACAGTTTGGAAACCGCTGTTTTAAACAATGAATAATTTGTGCCTATTACGATTATTTTATTTTTTTTATTATATAACTAGCTGACCCGGCGAACTTCGTACCGTCAAAATGAATTAAGTTCAATAAATGTACAAAAATCAAAATGAAATATATTTTAATTACATTGAAATAAATGTAATTCACGTGGCAGCAAGGCATTTGCTTTATTGAAGCGAATCGAAATGATTCGCGTAGCATTGTTGCACTACTTTCTGCACTCGGGTCGATTCTCTTCATTGAAGCACCTTGTGATACATGACATTTTTCGTTTTGTTATCAGGTGAACGACTAAACGACTAAAGCGGATGGTTTGCCGAAACGGGAACATGCTACGTACAATTGACCGTGAGAGAAACATTCATTTTCCAGATTCACGCCACAAACACTCAAGGATTGGCCTTGTAATTTGTTGATCGTCATGGCGAATGCAAGACAAACCGGTGATTGAATTCGTTCAATCTCGAATGGCATATCGGGTGGGATCATCAGAATTCTCGAAATGAGAACTTCCCCACATTTCCTTTGAGTTTCGACTCAATTATCACTTTGTTGATTTGTGCGATAAGCTCGACGATTTCTCATTGCCAACTGAGCCGCTTGACGTACTGCCTCTCTTTGTTCTTGTGTTTGTGAAGCACGAATTCGGCCATACTAACACGGCGCTCTTCTCGTGCGATTTCTTGTTCATCTGTGGATTGATTCGTAATATTCTGAAGTCTAATTGGATTACGGCTTCCTTGTAAAAGATTAGATTTCCTGACTCGCAGCATTGTAAATAACACTGGAAAATTAATCCCACAATTCAAAATTACATAATGAAGCAATTATCGATGCGTGCACAATTACAAATGTGATAACCTCACAAAGTGAATATCATCGAAAGCAACTTACCGTTTTAAAATCACGATCGAAAGTAGAATTCCACAGACTTACGACCGAATCGGCCTGGAAAATCAAACTCACAGTCCAAATTACCGATTGGATTGATTGTCGATGCGCGCCCAATGACAAACGACATAACCTCCCACAATGTGCACTTCTTAAAACTGAACCCACCTCTTTGAAATCAATTTTCGCTGATGAATTTCAAAGAAAATCGTTTGAAGAGAATTAATTGAATGAAGCTCAAATGTAATAACCGTCGAAATCTGAATGAAAATTGGTGAAAACTCGAAAAAAATGTTGATAAATCGAGGCGCACGTCTGTACAGCTAGCTCAATGGCATGAAAACTGATGAGTGACCTCCCTTTTTTTTGCTTTTTTTGTATAATTATGCCAATTTTGTTTCCCCCCCCCCTGTTTTTAAATACAATGGATGTGTAGTTTTTCTTAGTAAAAACATATAAATTCAAGACGTCATCTTTTTAGGTATCTATCAGTTTTTTAAATTTCATCACTTTTGGTGGACCCCCGCTTACCTGATATTGATTTTTTGCAAAATCATCAAATTTAAATGTATTATTAACATTCGGTATAGTACTACTCACTTTGAAAGGGCTAAAAGTGAGTATGCCAAGATCATAAATATAATGTAAGATACTGTGACGTGCTACTCTTTCGGTTCGATGTTATTAGAATGATAACACTTTTTATTTATGTGAATTTAGTGTATAAAGTTTATTTATAATAATTTCTTCGTTACAATTAGTCTTAAAAATATTTGTCTTTTAGTAATTTAATTATTACAATTAATTTATCACAGTTTATAAAAATACACCACAATCGCTATCTTTAATAATTGATCACAAATCGCCGTTGTAATCGCTTCCACGAAAATAATCACGTTTCCAATCTCTGTCTTGTATAATCTCTGACGAAGCTTTAGACTTCAACTGAATGTTGTTTCGACGGCGTTCTTGCCTTATATACCTATCGGTCTAAGTTCCAGAAGTTTCATCGAAACGTGTCGAAATTATTTAATTGAGAAGCTTCTCCATTTTTTTTTATCGAAATGTGTTAGAAAGCTTTTTCTTGTCGTTTCTAGAAAGCTCTTGTATGGTGAATCATTGTTTTGTGACAATGATTTATTTATTGTTTTGTGGTATGGTGTTTTTTTCTTGTTTCTTAGAATACTGGATGATTTTATGAATCACCCAATATTCTAACTGGAATATAGTGCACTACCCCCTCCTTAAATCTGTTCGTCCCGAACAGAATCTTTTGGACTTGTGCCGCGATTCTTCGCTAACTGATTTGAATGAATCACCTTCATTTTTACTTTTGATGATTTACGCTTTCGCCATACCACGTCCAAAGAGTTCATCTCGTTGGTGCAGTCACTATCTTTTAATTCGTTGTTTGCAGGTTCCTCAAATACTTTGTCCACCGGAACCCGTATATGCTGCCCAGATAATCTTTCTGGTGGAGTCTGTCTGCTGCTCTCCTGTCTACTCGTGTCTTGCTCCAGTTCAGCGTCAACATATTGCCCCACTGCAGTTTCAGTTTCCTTTTGATGTCCTACAATTTTTGTGCAGGTGTCACAATTCCTGCACCAGCTTTTGACATCAGCTCGCCAGTGTACCCAATAGAATCGTTCTCGCACCTTCGCTAATGTTCTGTTGACTCCCAAATGTCCCCCTGAAGTTCCAGCATGTACTTCACCAAGTACCTCATGTACTTTGGACTTAGGCACGATCAACTGCATTAGTTTGGCTTTCCCATCAGGAGAATCCCATTTTCTCCTCAGAACGCCTTTTTCTATCTGTAACGAGTCCCACTGAGCCCAATAACTTTTTGCCGTACCACTGCGTGTTACAATATCGCTCCATTTTGGACGCTGACCCCTTTTCTTCCATTTAAGGATTGGTCCAACATCTTCATCCTTTAGCTGCGCGTTTCGGATGCTCGACATGTCATCGCCTCCAATCCTTAATGTACGGATAGCTACTATCTTGTTCATATTCCTGCAGTTCTCATTCGTTTCTCCAAAAGCCCCTTCTACGACACTGGATTTGCTCCTTCTCGTTTTGTCCTTACTTTTTGACAACTCCGTTACTCTAGTTGTCACTCCAATGTCGTTCATCCGTTTCACTTCTACAACAGCATTCGCATCTGACGTAACTGGTTGGTCTCGTAGATTTGATTTGCTGCTACTGGAATCTGCTTCCTCCAACGTTAGCGGGAACTCAATATTTCCACATCGCAATAACCTATCTTCAATGTTCACACTCACTCCATTCTGCTTCATGAAGTCCAGGCCCATGATACAATCGTCCATTATATCAGCCACCAAAAACGTATGTCGAAACACATACTCATCTAGCCCCAATGCTAGAATCACTTCACCCAGAATCGGAGATGATTCCCCTGTAACCGTTTGAAGAACACTGTTATTGCTTCTGCTCATGTGTTTCCTACTAATGAGCTTCCTGTTCACGATGGATCTACTTGCACCCGTATCTACGATGATCCTGCATCGATGACCAGCAATTACTCCTTGCGTCGTTAATCTGTCGTTACTCTGTTGTAGGAGAGAGACTGATACCATAATCGGTGCTTTTGTCTGGTTGGGGCACTGCCGCTCTAAATGTCCTTCTTTACCGCAGCCCCAGCATTTCAGTCTTCTTTTAGTATCGTTCAATTCCAATTCCTGGATAGCTTGCTGCACATCCGCCTTTATCTTTTCGGTTAGTTGGTCTATCGTTAGCTCTGTTGAGTCTTCATCAATCATAGCAGCTCGTACCATTGGAACCGCCCTTGTTGCTCTCTTTGCAGCTTCCAATGTCAACGCTACAGCCAACACATCGTGCAACATGCGCTTTCCACTAATCCGGACCTTGAACTGAATGTCTGCATCCCGAATGGCATTGGTGAATCTTTCTACAGCCAAGTCATTCTGCAGCTCCAGGGGATAATCGGGGTATGACAAGTATACCAACCGCTCAACATCTGCTGACAACTCCTGAAGTGTCTCTCCAGATTCTTGCATTCTGTTGACGAGCTCCATTCGGTATACGTCCTTCATGTGGTTATCCCCAAACCGATTGTCTAATTGCATTACAATGTAATTGTAATTTTTCTCATTTTCCGGTGAGATTGTCCGCAATAAATCGGCTGAGTTACCCCGTAGAGCCAGAATTAATGCTGTGGCTTTTTCTACATTGGACCAGCCGTTCGCACCAGCAGCCGCTTCAAACTGTCGTTTGTATACTGGCCATGAAGTTTTGCCGTCAAATATTGGTGGCTTCATCCTTTTACCTGATGACTCAATATTTGGTTTATTTTCTTTGATATCAGCCATTTTAGTTTCTATTTCTGCTACTTTTTGTTCCAATTTCTGGTCCAATTTCTGCTCAACGTTGCTGACTTTGGTAGTTATTTTGTTCTCTAGATCTGTAGTATTGCTTTTCATTTTATCTTCCAATCTCTGCTCAACTTTGCTTACTTCTGTGCGAACTGTAGAGACTTCTGTAGTAATTTTATTTTCAAGGTTCGCAACACTGGATTCAACTTGGGATTTTAACTCACCCATACTAGACTCCATTTTGGTTTCTAGTCCAGAAACGCTTGTTTTAATTTCATTTTCAAGACTAGAAACAGTTGATTTCATTTCATCTTGTAAACTGTGTAGACTGGAATTAGTTGAATCCATTTTGGTTTGAAGACTAGAAGCAGTTGATTTTAATTCGCCTTGTAAATTGGAAGCATTTGTTTTCATTTCTTCTTGTAGACTAGAAGCATTTGAGTCCATTTTAGTCTGAAGACCGATCATCATGGCCATAAGCGTTTGTAAATAATCCTGAACACTTGCTGTTGTTTCAGCCGCGTCTTCGTTGGTAATTTCTTCTTCGTTTCCCTCTTTCAGAATTTCACTAAAGTCGAATGTGCTACTGTCTAGTTCTCTTGTTGCACATTCAACGATTACCCTTTTCTTCTTTTCTGTTTTAGTTCCCTTGGAAGGTAAATTCCACACACTCAGAACTGTGGATAGTTCTGATGCACTCAAATTGTCTAATAATTTACTTTCCATTGTTCAAATATTTTTAATTGTTCACGAAATTCTTATGTTCTATAGAAACTTCTCGCACAGTATCTAAATACCACGAAATTTCCCAGTATAATCTTAATTTCTACGAAATTTCTCGTACAATCGAAATTTTCACACGATACACGACGTATAACCTCAAATTTCGCACAATCGAAATTTTTATACAACTCATACAAAATTTCTTGTACGCCCCTGAAATTTTTCACACAGTTGAAATTATTATACACTCAAATTTCTTAATAACGAATTTTTCCGAAATTTTTCCCACAGAAGTTTCTAGTTTAATTTCGAATTTTCTTGCAGAAAATTTAGCACAATTGTCTTTCCCGCACTGATTCACAATAAATAATCCCACTTCTGACACCAATGTGACGCGCTACTCTTTCGGTTCGATGTTATTAGAATGATAACACTTTTTATTTATGTGAATTTAGTGTATAAAGTTTATTTATAATAATTTCATCGTTACAATTAGTCTTAAAAATATTTGTCTTTTAGTAATTTAATTATTACAATTAATTTATCACAGTTTTTAAAAATACACCACAATCGCTATCTTTAATAATTGATCACAAATCGCCGTTGTAATCGCTTCCACGAAAATAATCACGTTTCCAATCTCTGTCTTGTATAATCTCTGACGAAGCTTTACCCTGGAGGCAATCTCGACGGACGCGACGGACGCAATGAACGCGTGAATTGTCAAAAACGTTAGTGACGGTATAAATATTTTTGTGTAGGCAAACTCGACGCCGTCGATGAAATTTGTAATTTTTATTATTATTTGATATAATCTTTGTGTTATAAATTAAAATAGTTTTATAAGTAGTGTAAATTAATAAAAAAACTAAAATACCGTTTTTAAATGGAATTTTCAAAAATAATTCCCACACAAAAATTTTAAAATGACATTTGAACGCGTCCGTCACGTAAAAGTTGAACACGAATCAACTTTACAACGTCTTAACCGTCGCGTCCGTCACGTCTACGTCGAGATTGCCACCTCCCATACATTTCATATGAAATTAACTTTTATTTGACACTTCACGCGTCCGTCGCGTTCATTGCGTCGTTCGCGTCCGTCGAGATTGCCTCCAGGGTTAGACTTCAACTGAATGTTGTTTCGACGGCGTTCTTGCCTTATATACCTATCGGTCTAAGTTCCAGAAGTTTCATCGAAACGTGTCGAAATTATTTAATTGAGAAGCTTCTCCATTTTTTTTTATCGAAATGTGTTAGAAAGCTTTTTCTTGTCGTTTCTAGAAAGCTCTTGTATGGTGAATCATTGTTTTGTGACAATGATTTATTTATTGTTTTGTGGTATGGTGTTTTTTTCTTGTTTCTTAGAATACTGGATGATTTTAATGAATCACCCAATATTCTAACTGGAATATAGTGCAATACTATGCATATACTATACGTTACTATACGTTGTATATGAACAGCACAAATTGTTTACCATGAAGTAATTACAATTATACAATTATAATTTTTTTCGCTGACATGGACCCCTTTCAGGTCGTCGTCGGCCCTTGGGGGTCGATATAGACCACTTTGGGAATCACTGTCATACATGCACCAATACTTGAAAAGTGTTGGGAAAATCATATCGGCGCCTAAAAGTATAAGGAAACGCGCTATTTTTGTTTACACAAATTGACTTAAAAAAAACTCCGATTGCCTTCTTTGTTTCATTCCTTCGTTAGTCCAAAATCCATAAGACTATTTATGCTGTCCCTTGCTACAATTATCTTACAGGAAGTGCGTTGTAAAATAAAAGATTTGTGGTTTATAGGTTAATTCATTCTTTCTAATGAAACATTTTAATTTTCTTCCTTTTCTTTTTTGTGATTTTCTTACTTTTCCAATGCACGAGAAAACTTCTCGAGGCTGAGACAAACAGTAAAAAAATTCATCGAAATCAGTCAATCGGTTCTCGAGATATCATCAAAAAAGCCGTTCCATACAAAATGTATGAGAAAATGAATTTTCTTCATCAATTTTTTTTTGTGAATTTTTCCGATGTTTTAATAGTTATTCTCCTATTCGGGGTGGGGACAAATCCAACAAACCAAAAATCATAAAAATCGGTCATCACGGCCCATCTGTACAAGCTCTTTTCAGTAATGATGTCATTGATTTGTGAATAGATTTTTAACATTTCGCGCCGAAATTTTGCTTCTGTAGAATACAATTTATGCTGATTTGTGGCGATCAAAATAAAATATTAATTAATTTTAATAAAATTTACGTGAGTGGAGTGAACATATAACAAGGTAAGAGTGATATTTCTATAAATTGTGAGAAACTTATGCTTTTAGAATAAAAATAGTGCAAATAAACAATAAAATTGAAAATTTTCTATTGCTGGTGATATTTGGAAATGCCGAACTTAAAATGCATTTCCAAAGATAAAAAGATAAATAAATTTCAAGACGTTTTAAAAAAACCCGAATGAATTTGTGCTATGGATTATTTTGAATTTCATTTTTCGCGGCCGAAGTGAGGTAATTTTAACTTTTTTGCATTTTTTAAGGAAGTGTCGAAAAATGCTTTTCCAAAGGTAAGAATTTTTCTGAAATATTTCAGAAAATAATTTTCCATGATTAGGCAAATATTCAATCTATAAACAAGAAAAAAACATATTTAAAATTACTAATATCTTGCAGATGCGTGTATTTTGTGCTCCCGAACGGAACAGAAGGCCATATGTTTCAGTTTCCACGGATTGAAGATATGAGAAAATCCTGGCTGAAACATATCCCCCGAAAAAACTTTAGAGTAAGTAAGAACACTTTTATATGCTCAAAGCATATTGCAGACCACTTTCTGCTGAATGGTATCAACAATTTTCATTTTTATGTAAAATTGTTTTGAACTCTATGTATTTTAGAATCTGAGCTTTCTGACGCACGAAAATGGACCTTAAAACTGGGTGCTATACCAACTATTTATCCAAACCTTCCAAAATATTTGACGAAAACTGTCACAAAAAGAAAGCATCTGGAAAATTATCGGAGGAAATTGGAAAAGGAGATCGATGACATCAACGAGAAGTGGATTAAGGCTGATGCAATGGAGTCCCTACAGGATGTTTCTAAATGTATAAGTGTAATTCCACAGATTGCATTTTGAGATTCAACTCTGGAAAAGCATTGTTTTTCAAGACATGGTTAATATTCAATACTAATTTCTTTGATGTGTTTGAAACAAATTGAAGAATTTAGCTTCAAAACACATATTTTTTTGGGAAAGTGTTGGTTTTTTCCAGCGGATTGATTAATTTTATAACATAGAATACTATTACTTATTTTACTAAGCAATAATAGTGTGAAAATTACCCACAAATTTTTTGATGTTATTAATTTTCAATACAATATTATAAACTAAATTAATTTTTAGTGTACAAATTATATTAATTCTCGTGACAGGAAAGAAATGCTTTTTGAAAGTTATTATTATTTAAACTGATCGTTGTTTTTCAATATATCTTTTGAAACTTGCCCTCGCATGAAATGTTCATTCTCAATATACAATAATTTTGATGTTGAAATATTTATATCTCAACGTAAAATAAATTTGTCAAAATTCAAATGCATTTTAGGATCGACTCTAAAATATAATTTATTTTCAAAATTTGAAAATTTAATAAAAGAGCAAATAAATTTTCTTCACATTCGTATACACAATTCCTACATCACTTTCGATATACAATTTTAGGTAAAATTCAACTTTTACAACACATTTTTTCAACAACTTTGTATGTGACATAACCCAAGTTAACAACTTCCGAAAATGACAAAAAAATGGCATTAAAACAACAAAAATTCACAAAATTCACATCACTACACTTTAAATCAATTAATATTTCAAAATTTATTTCAATTATTATTAGTGAAAATAAGAATTTTTTATTGAGAAACGCGATTATCAACACAAAGATTTGTTGACATTTTGTTGTCCCAAATCAATGACGTCTTACTGTACAGATGGGCCGTGATTCAGTAGGCATTTCCTGGGCGTATGAAAAAACGAATTGGGAAAACGTAACTTTTTTTTCTTCTCTTTTGTATGTCTTTCTAAAGCTAAGATCACACACAGCAACTTTTGCATCAGGGTTTTTTTGGTTGCAGCTGCAAAAGTTGCGAGTCTTGTTCACACATGTAAGTAAAAGTGGCGCGCAATCTGAAGTTTTTATGCCGCTGCAACAAAAAATGCTGCAACCTTAAAAAAAAAGTTGCAGAGGTGTTCACACATAGCATGCAGCTTTTATTGCTTGCAACTTCCTTGGAGTTTTTTCGTGTATGTATGTGGTAAAAATTTGACGTCTTGTTTTGATTTTAGCATTTAATTTATTGCAATAAAATATGTTTTATGATGAAGAAGAACAAGCTGTTGCCTGTTTAGCACTTATTTTGTTGAGAATAGAAAGACGACGGCGTCAAAAAAGTAAAAGAAAATGCTGGATACAAAAAATGGGTAAAATAACGTGAACAGTACGGATTTGTTCATAATTTATTACGCGAATTACGTGTTATTTTTTAAAAATTTTTTGTAAATATCAGCATCTGATTTTGATTATCTTTTGGAAAAACTGAAACCCATAATAAAAAAAAGGATATTCTCATGTGAATTTCATTACATTTTAAAAACTTATCAGAAACAATAACACTGAACTGTCAAAAAACTTGCATGCAGCATGCAGCAAAAGTTTCAACCATTTTAATATTTTTTTTATAATATTGGTTTTTTGCTATTCACACGTTGAAACTTTCCAGGTTGCACGCAATAAAAAAACCTAGTCATGCAGCAAGAAAGAATCGCAACTTTTTGTGTTGCAATGCTGTTCACACTATGCAGCACTCTAGTTTCGCATCTTTTTATGCTGCATTGCAACAAAAGTTGCAGTGTGTGATCTTAGCTTAACACATTTTTTGTTGAATTTGAAAGGTTTAGGGCCGGTTTATTCACTCTTGGTTAAATCTGTGGTTAAGTAATCATAGATTTTGCTTAATCCATGATTATGAATCTGCGGTTAACAAAATGTGTTTGTTCACATTTTTTTCACCTTGGAAACCAAACCATAGATTTTTCCATTTTTCCAATGTTTTCCAATGCAACTGTCAATTTTCAATCAATGATTAATTTAAATTTTTGAAAATGGAAAATCGGCTGATTAACGAAATCGTTGAGTAACTAACCAAACCATGGATTCTCTGATTAAAATTTTGGTGAACAAACGCAATCGATGGTTAACCACTGGAATAATCATGGATTAAAGTTAACCAAGAGTGAAGAAACCGGCCCTTAATTTCTGTTCTCTTCTGGCAGAACGATATTCACACAAACATTTGTATTTTTTCAAGTAAAAATTTCTGAGTCATTTTTTTGTCAGAGTAATTAATAACTATTTAATTTAAAAAAACTTAAGATTTTCATATTTCTTAATTTCCTTTCTTGTTTTTTTTTATTAAAAGAATTTTCTTACAAAAGTGTGGTGGATTTTCAGCAAATAGACTTGTTTACCCATAAGGGAGACACTCGTTCCTTTTTTTTTGTTACAAATTGTCCTCCCGAAGAATATGCTCGTTCAGAATCTACACTAGCAGACTTTATCGTCATTAAGTAAGAGTATGTTCTATCCAAGCACTGTTTGCATATTTAAGCCTCTTTAGCATAAAATTTATGGGTACGTCCGCTGTAAACAGATTGCTATCTCAACTGCAGAGTGCTTCAACAGTTGTTTTTACTGGTAAAAAAGCAGTAATTATATCAGATAGCATTTGGATATCATCATGAGATAAATCTAATGATTTCTCTGTATTTTGTATGTCTATTAATGCTTTTTGTGCGCAATTTTTCAGTAAATAGAAACGTTCAAGCATTAACAAAAAACTGCTCCACTCGACTTACAGTCTCTTAATAAGAAAATGTCCTGTCCAAATTCTGCCTGGATATATTGTTGTAATAAATCATTCTTTTTTGGTGATCGTCTGAACATTAATGATTTTTCGTAACTTATTTATCAGTGGACCAATCAAGTATTGGTTTCAGTTATCTTATGAAGGTTTCTTCCATGACTCTGAATACTATCTGGGAATCCTTCGTTGCCAAAATTATCTTGCTCCTCGCACGAGTCACTCTCTGTGAAATAAATTTCTTCTTCATCATATTGCTGATCTGATTCAATTTCCAACTTATTATAAAGTACATCAATAACCGCCAGCTGCGCATTATGTGCAAAGCATAACTGCTGGTCTACAGATAATAGGCTACCTACTTTTGTCATTACGCTTACTCCATCCGTCATAATTGCTACAATGTCAGTATGTAAATTAAGTTTATGTTTTGCCTGCTTTTCTTCCAATAATTCAATACATCTTTCGGCCGGTAATGCGCCATATATCACAAAATAAAAAATTCTATGTATTTCATAAAAAAAAAATATAAATTTTCTGTGAATTCTGTAAATTCTTAGAAAATTTTGATGAGAAAAAAATTTAATTTAAAATATGATGCTAACAAAAATCCCGGGATTAATGATTTCAATCCCGGGATTTCAGAATTGGATGAAATACCGAGGCTGCAAACCCTAGCAATTTATGCATTCGCTGTCAAAATGAAAAAATTGAGTTTAAGCTCTCCATATTGCTATGTTACGCTCTACCATAGATAAAAGAATACAGAAGATATAGCAAATGCATGTTAATTTATTGGTCAATGCGTTTTCCTATCCGTGTGTAAAAGAAACCGCCAAGTTTATCGCAGTGAAATCCGTGAGTTTTATTGGAGGAGATGATTAAATGGGACCCCATTTTCATTCTTATATAATCACTCAAAAAAACTAATAATTATTAAAACTCACCAATGAACACATTCCTGAAATAATAAAATATCTTATAATACGTGTAACTGAAACGGCCAGTTGTTTCAAAGCCAGGAAGAAAGAGAATGAAATATTTTAAAAAGCTTCGTCCAACAAATTCCTGGATAATAAATATTTATGCCCTATGGTAGATACTACCGGAGGGTATATTAGTTTTATCACTACATTTGTAACACATCATAGAAAGGTTTCAAGGATACGGTTGTGTACAGAATGAAAAGTTATATCGATTTCTGTATATCCGTCCGTCCGTATACAAGATAACTTAAAAACGCGTTATCTATCAGGGAGCAAAGTTATAAAGACCAGAAAGTTTGTCGTTTTTTTATAGTTTTTCGGATGTCATTTCGTAATTTGTGGAACAATTTTGTTTAAATTATTTACATGGATAGACTGCATAAATACCCGATTCTATGTTAAGCTTCAGTAAATTGGTCCAAAGATATTGGAGGAAGAAATAGTTGTAGGAAAAAATAAGCCTGTTTATAAAGTTTTTCCTATGTATTTTAAAAAACTAATATACCGATTTGAATAAAATGTGTATAAGATGTCGATGCTATTAAACCCCCTTCCTATGAATTAGAGCGAATTTGAAGAAGACAAACAAAGTTATGGACAAAAGCTTTGAAAAATTATTAGTTTGGTAGGTTTTTCTCAGAGTTAATTTATTGAAATATAGGTTTGTTGACTACGATCTCTTGTTTAACATTTAAAAAATCGGCTATAGACCGATTTACATTTACTTTGTTTCGTAGTTTATTTACGTAAACGTGTATGTGTAGCTAGCTATCTTCCATAAGGAATATTTTTTGGATTTTAACAAACAATTTCTAAATAGTTATGAAGCATACAAAAAAAAAAATTCTTAGAATCGGGGCTAGTTTTCAATGGCGTAATGTATCACGTTTAAAAGAAAAACTTTATACAGGGTGGCGCAAAATGAAGTTTGTTTTATTTATTAAAAGAGCCATGGAGTCGCTTGCAGTATCTTCTTGGAACCAAAGGGTTAGATGGTTTTTCACAGCTGGTCGTAAAAAATTCTCCAACATCGTCCGATATTGAGCACTATTGATGGAAACTGCAACACCGTCCAATGATCCTCCCAAATGATACACTGCACCAAACAATACATTTAAATGCGTGTAATTGTCGTTGATGAACTGCTCTTCGATTCTCCGTAGCCCATATCCTGCAGTTCTGCTTGTTTACGAAGCCATTTAATTTGAAATGGGCTTCAACGCTCATTATCAAATTTTCAAAACAATGGACCGTTGATGTTCAAAATAAAGTTCTATGATTTTGGAACGTTGTTCGATTGTGTATTGTTCCATTTGACATTCCTCATTACAAAATCCTGAAAAGAATTTTTAAAAAATTTAACAAAAAATTATAAATAATTCACTCTACAACATTTTGCGCCACGCTGTCTTTCTTCAAATGTGCACAAATAATTATCCAGAGAAAAAATAGCAAAACTAGGCGAAGGGGAGAAAGAGATGTTCAAACACTTTTTTTAAAGCATTTTTTTCCTTGTGATTGACAAATATATTCTTTTAAATACAATTGGATAGACGAGGAGAGAGTATTTTGTCGGAGTAAGGAGATTCGTTTGATTCCATGAAAAATATATTTGAATATAATTTCTGGTAGTTTCTGGACAAGCGATATCTTAAGGCAGAGGGGTTAGGAAGAATACATTTTTGACAAAATTTTGATTTCTTGGGTTTTGAAATGAAATGAAATGAAATGAATTCTGCTTCTAAAGGAACTATCTTCTAACTTCTATACGAAGTGTATGATTATTAATTGGAAATTTTTTTTTGCGCAAATCTTATTGTAAAGAGTTCTAGTTTGGTATGAGGAGTTTTTCACCCAAAAACGGGTTTATAAATTTTTGTGATCGGCTCGTCTCAAGTCGGATTGAAGTCGATCCGGGTTTGCATGGACGATTTTTGGATTGAAGTCGACTTCAACTAGATCATTTAAACGAAGTAATTGTTATTTTTCATACAAATAAACCCAAGTTTCATATTCCCCTCTACCGGCCCACGTGAGACAGAAAATTAATATATCTAGCAAAGTGTAACTACAGGGGTGGGCATAATTATTTTTACACTTGAAATTTGTTGAAAAACGTTTTTTGCATGCCGATTTTATTGGGTTCCATTTAGAATTTCCAATTTTGATGTATCAGTGATATGTTCAAAACTCAATAGCAAAAGAGTGGGTGAAAAAGGCTGGAGGTTTTATATACACAGCAGTATAAACTTTTATTGGCATAGGGCATAAGTATTTCTACACACAGTACTAGTGTCGAAAGTCTTGTGTTTCGGTCAGTATGGTCCGTTTACTTAATAAAATTATTGAAAGAAATTATTTTCTAATATTTAATCTTTGGTATTTTAAAAAAAAATTTTTTGGAAAAACTTTCAAAATGGCGAAAACAAGGGAAATCAATGTGGAAGACCGTGCGACCATTGTAACGAAGTTTGAGTGTGAAATTTCTGCTACTAAAACCGCGGAAACTTATCAAATCTCACGGTAGAGTGTTTATCTGCTATTAAAGAAAAAGAAAGAGTTAGAAACATTTGAAAAGATCAAAAGAATTTGCAGAAATAGAGTCACAAGTGACCACAAAGACAGGCGTCTTGTCGGTTTTATTCAGAAAACTCGTCTATTGCTCCATATAAAGTAGCAGTAAATTCAAATTAGGTAGCTGGAAGAAACACAAGTAAATGGACCATACCTAGAAGATGCACCAAAACCGTATTAAAGACCTACGTTACCCGAAATATGCCATACACTTCTGTCGAAAACATTATGCCCACCCCTGTATAATAAAGTCTCGAAAGCTAGCGAAGTAGCTCGAAAAAGCACGTGGCAATACGGGGAAAGAATAGGCAAGAGTACATATACTTTTCATAGTCAAATTCCATCAGCAAGAGAGAGAATGAAATGTTCTTAAAAATCAGGTGGAATCTTATAAATTGATCCCGGAATCTTAAGTTTGGGCACAAATTTTACATACATACCACAAAAATAAAATATGCGCCAATTTTTTTTCTGGCATGTGTGCATTTGTATACAAATTTCTGGCTTAGTTTTTTTGTTTCAATTTTAAAATTACCCATTAGTGGTGTTGCGAATATTGCAAAATGTTATTCTTTCAAAAAAAATCGTTTGAGTTAGATGCGGTTTAAAATATGGAAAATTTTAAATGTTCGAAACAAAATAATTTTAAGTGTTTTGTGCCTGACTGCTTTTCAACATCTGAAAACAGTCAAGAACGGTTTTTTAAATTGCTGACAAATCCGGAACGGCACACATATTAGCTGTGTTTGTTTAATCATTCCGAACATTCGGAATATTTCTTTACAAGAAATTCTGTTTTTTTATTCATTCAGAACGTTCCGAGTTATCCGATTTCTGTTTTTTTATTCATTCCGGAATATTCCGAACGTATTCTTTTTGTACTACCTCGCGACGTAGTATAAAAAGAATAAATGGAATAAACAAAACATACATATTCTTTTTGGTTGTAAATGACTGATAAATTTTAAAAATTGTTTTGTATAGTTTTATTAGTTATCAAATTAAGAAAAGTTAAAAAATGTCTATTTATTGTTTTATTTTAATATGCAAGGTTCTGATATAATAGTTACGTGATCGGCAGGAGACATGGAGTTAAACAAAAATAATATTGAAAAATTTTAAAAATTATTTGCGTCCTGTCAAAAATGATTTATTCCATTTATTCCTCTTTTGTTTTTTTATTCATTCCATTTCGGATAATTCCGGATAAACTACCAATTATTCTCTCTATTCTATTCCTATTTCGGAATGAATAAACAAACACAGCCATTTATCAGTTACGTCTTTGTAAAAAAAAATAATACAGTAATACCCCGCACTTACGTACACTTTGGGACCCGAGCGTGTACGTAAAACAAAAAGTACGTAAAGCGAATCTACTGCTTTTATTGATGAATAATATGTTTGAAACAAACTAAAGCAATAAATATATATGTTGCCGACCGGATTCTTATTAGGTCGTGTAGCAATGAGAAGCGAAATTCAAGTTTTAATAGTTTTTTTTATTGACATAAAATTACACTTTAAAATATCTAAAATGGAACATATTACATTTGTTTTGCTTTTTTAAATATCCATATTATTACCTTTAGTTCGCTGCTCAAATCTTTAGACCAATTATTTTATATTTCTCAGGATAATAATTTATTTATTTATTTGACTTCCAAATTTTGTCGAAGAATAAAATTTCTCGTGTTTTCTTTTATCTGTCAGATTTTTTGGCGCCACTAGATTACAAGGTTTTAAATTTTACATTTTTTCTACTACAGTGTCGTTAACAATATAAATAAAAAGAAAAAGAAGGATATATGTATGTAGTTTTACACTTTTATTTCATACGTTTATATTTTTTTATGCTATATTTAATGTGTATTAAAAAAAAAACAAAAAACAAATTCATATACACATTAAACAAAACTTAAAAAATAAACATAAACTTCAAAATTCAACTATATGTACTACATATTTAAATATAGAATTCAATTGGTATAATGTTGTAATTCAAATTTAATTGCTCGATGACGTAGAGAATGATGTATCATCTTCATCTTCATAAGTGGTGTAATCAACCGCTAAACGCTTTTTTGCTGGTTAGTCAGGAGATGTAGATGACCTTATTGAAAAGTCTTGCGACTTCCTGAAGTGGATGCCAAATTCCGATTTTCTTTTGATTTTGAGCTAGGTGATATAGTTTTTGTAGCAAAAAAATCTTTTAAAGAGCTTTGTTTACTGTGTTTTTTCATTTCCCTGTATAATTCTGAATAACAGGAATATGCGTCCATAATGTCTTTGTTAACCTTTAAACTCCTCTCAAAATCTGGATCGTATTTTTCAAAAAGAGCCATTCCATTTTGAAAACATTGGAAAGCATCTGATAAAATTTTGGATGTTAGTCCTTCAGATTGAGTGGATTTTTCTGCGACATTGCATACTAAATTTTCAGTTTGTATCTGTTCATTTAATTCTAAAAGATCTTCATTGTTGAGAGGTTCATCGTAGGATGCTATAAGTTCAACTACATCATTTGAATCTACTTCTAACTCTAGATGTTGCGCCATATCTCCAATATTGCAAATGATTTCAGCGTTATTATCTTCGCAATCTTCCCTATCTTTTGTCTCCTGCGGAAATAATTTATTCCAGGCCTCTTTCATTGTAGAAACTGAAATATCATTCCAGGTGTCTCGAATTGTTTTTATGCAATCTAAAATATTGTATTCCGACCAAACTTTTTTTAAAACTTCCCTACCTGAACCTTCTTTACTGCCAATTGAAGCAATTATTTTACTGAATGTTTTTATTAAATAGTTCAGTTTAAATAACGCGATAACACACTGGTCCATGGGTTGAAGGATAGATAGATGTGGTGTTTGGAGGTAAAAATTCAACTCGAATATTATCGTTGCCTAAATTTTGCGGATGACCGGGAACATTATCGATAACTAATAAAATTTTATACGGTATTTTTCTGCTTCTACAATATTCCTTAACTTCAGCCGTAAAATATTTGTTAAACCATTCCTCAAAAATATATGCAGTAACCCATGCTTTAGGGTTAGATCTATAGTAGACTGGCAGTTTATCTTTCGAATAGTTCTTTAACGCTCTAGGGTTTTCATAGCGATGCAAAAGCATGGGTTTAAATTTATACGTTCCTGCGGCATTACCACCTAATAAAAGAGTAATTCTCTCTTTGGCTACTTTATATCCTGGCATAGTCTTTTCTTCTTTAGAAATAAAAGTTCTAGCTGGCATCTTCTTCCAAAAAAGACCTGTCTCATCAACATTAAAAATTTGGTCTTTTGTATATCCTCCTTCTTTCACAATTTTTGCGAGTTTTCCTGTATATATTTTTGCAGCCTCAACATCTGCAGCTGCTGCTTCACCGGTAAAAAAATGTACTTGTACGTAAGTGTGATTCATTGTACGTATAACGGGCAAATAGGGACAAAAATGAGATGTACGTAAGTGCGAGTGTACGTAAAACGAGTGTACGTAACACGGGATATTACTGTAGTTAGTAGTAGTAGTTTTTCTCTATTTACAAATTCTATTAATCTTTAGTTAGTTGTTATGTTTTTAATGTATTTATTTTATTAAAGATTTTCATCATTTTTTAAAAAAGTTAAACAGTCAGTTTAAAAAAATACATTAATGGCAACACCATCAGGGGATCAATTTTTCGAACAAAAAAATGAGGGATGTTTTTCAAAATCATTGACATCATGTTTCTCTTTCACCCGTATGTACAATTTTTAGTGCTATCTATTTCAGCAGTGGATAGAAAATTGTTTGAAAAAGAACAGGCAAAATTTCAAAAACGGCGGTACGGTAAGGATAGGAAGTTTCGCGACTTTATTATTAGTTACACTTTGTCTCTAGTTTATATAGCTCTATATAGTATCCTATATATTCTTTCATTCATGCATGTAAACGTAGTAATTGTGCACATGATTTATCAAAGTTCATGCGCGATTCTGTTTGCAGCTTTATGCAGCATAACATTAAAAACGTCATTATTTCAATAAATATCGAATACCGTATCTCTTTTTTATTTTATTAACTTCCAAAACCCTTCAAATTATGTTCAAATCAACAACTGGCAAACATTGCACATTAAAAAACGGTTCTTCATCGTGTTCGCACGAGACTCTGTAAAAGTAAAAAAAAAAAAAATTAAATTAGAAAAACTTTTCGCAAATTTCATACTGTTTTTGATTTGACATGACAAACGCCAAAATGTTGTTTTCATTTTTTTAATTCTTGAATTTTATTTTATTTTTTAAAAAAATATACGTAAAATATAATTGAAATTGTGATTAAACTTCTTAATAATTTGAAATTTATTGATTGTTTTTGTTTTTCTTCTCCAATTTTATTTCATCGCGCGTAAAAATTAAGGAATTAAATTTTCTTATTCGTTTGAATTTTTTTGTCTGTCAATATATTTTTGACAGTTTGGTTGTGACGTAAGCTTAGCTGACGACAGAGCAACGTCTTCAATTTTTTTTTTTGCGGTTCCCTGGTTTTTTTTTACAATTTTTACAAATAAAAAGTATTATAGAAATATCGTGTCTGCTAGATAAATGGATAAGAAATATTGGAAATATATTAGTTGATATTATTTGTTTCTTTGGGGCTGGAAAATCGCAGAGAAAAGACATTTTTCGGGAAAATTTGAATTGGGTTTTTTTTTTTGTTTTTTTGACAGATGTTATCATTTCGTAATTTTTTTCCTGAAAGATTATTTATTGCTGTTTGATTTGTTTCTAAAAAGGAATTAAAGTAATTGGAAAAGGTGTTTTCCGTTTTAATTTTTGTGTGTACGTTTTGTGTGTGTGTTTGGAAAAGAATTTATATTTAAGAAGAAAATCGTATTTAATTTAAAACAAACGAGAAACTTCAAAATGTCGTCATCTGCAATTTATATTCTTGATGTTAAAGGAAAGGTTTGTCGATGGATTTCTTTGGATATGAAATTTTCGTAATTAAACTTTTTTTTGTCTATAAATTTCTAGGTTTTAATATCACGTAATTATCGTGGTGATATTGATATGTCGGTTATTGATAAATTTATGCCATTATTAATGGAGAAAGAGGAGGAAGGTTTAATAACACCAATTCTACAAACAAACGAATGTACATTTGCATATATTAAAACAAATAATTTATATATTGTATCGACAACTCGAAAAAATGCCAATATTGCGTTGATATTTGTATTTCTACATAAAATTGTACAAGTTTTTGTTGAATATTTTAAAGAACTTGAAGAAGAAAGTATACGTGATAATTTTGTTGTTATCTATGAATTATTAGATGAATTAATTGATTTTGGTTATCCACAAACGACAGATAGTAAAATCTTACAAGAATATATAACACAAGAAGGTCATAAATTAGAGATCCAACCGCGTATACCGATGGCTGTAACAAATGCTGTATCATGGCGTTCTGAAGGTATTAAATATCGTAAAAATGAAGTATTTCTAGATGTTATTGAATCGGTAAATTTACTTGCTAATGCCAATGGTAATGTATTACGTAGCGAAATTGTTGGTGCTATTAAAATGCGAGTATATTTATCTGGTATGCCAGAGCTGCGTTTAGGTTTAAATGATAAAGTTCTATTCGAAAGTACTGGACGTGGTAAATCGAAATCTGTTGAATTAGAAGATGTTAAGTTTCATCAATGTGTACGTTTATCACGTTTCGAAAATGATCGTACAATATCATTTATACCGCCAGATGGTGAATTTGAATTAATGTCGTATCGTTTAAACACACATGTTAAACCGTTGATATGGATTGAATCGGTTATTGAACGGCATGCACATAGTCGTGTCGAATATATGATTAAAGCAAAATCACAATTTAAACGTCGTTCGACTGCTAATAATGTTGAAATTGTTATACCGGTACCGGGTGATGCTGATTCACCGAAATTCAAAACAACAATTGGTAGTGTTAAATATGCACCAGAACAAAATGCTATTACATGGACGATTAAATCATTTCCGGTAAGTTTTATTCATTATCGTTCATTCGGTTTTTTTTATATCGAAGCTCCGTAACCCTACGAGATATGCGACGAGATCGAACCAAAAAGTTTCATACAGAATTTCATGTGATGTAATAATTCACAGGAGGTTGAGAAATACCGGGATCTATCGTCATTGTTAAAAAAAGGTTACGGAGCTATACTGATTTTATAATGTGTCCTGGGCAACATAAAATTTCATGGGACCGAATTTATGACGCCATTGGAAATTCGATTATCTCTATTTGAAGATGAGAGGGAGAGAGGAGGTACACTTAATAAGACCAATATTGAAAGGAGCAGGCTTGGACTGGCCCACCGGGATGCCGGGTAGTTTCCCTGTCGGCCGGTCGTATTTCGCGATACTGGGGGCCGGTAAACAATAATCGACCGCTACTTTTTCCAGAGAAAATAGGCCGGTATTCCAAAACTTCCCGGTGCAAATTGCATAACCAGTCCAACTCTTGAAAGGAGACATAAATATTTGTCGTAGTTTATTAATTCTTCGAATATAGTTTCAAATAGAGATGACTGTGATTTTTGAAGAACAGGAGCAAATTGTGATTGTTCTTTAAAAAAACCAGTGATTTTTTCTGTTCTTTTTTCACAATCTAAGATTTTTTTTTCTGTAATTGAAATATCTCTTTTTGAATTTTTTATTTGTTCTATGAAAGTTAAAAACTATATACTTTTCTCCTCCCTTTTCAAATATTGTTTTTTGTTTCTCAAATCTAAAACAAAAAAAGAACGAAAAATGAATCACCTAAACCCACTTAATCGCTCTTTCTTTTTCTCGTCCCAGGCTCGATGATGACATCGGCTGATGATGATGCAAAATTGCCTTGTTTGGCTCAGGCTATGTTTCTGATAGTGGTATTTATATCGCTAGATGATGTTAAGAGAAGCTGCTTGCAATTATCATCAGAAGCCTATATTAAATAGGAATCACTTGGGATAGTCGCCAGAGTTTTTTTTTAAATTTTTTTCACAAATTCAGCTACAGAATAAATATATGTCAACAAATTTTGTGCTCCAGAGTCGTAAAGGAGCTAATCTGGCTGCACCATTACAAAATTGAGCTAATGAAATCCTTGTACTTATAATTAAATTTTTAGATAATATTAATTCAATAAGCCTATATCAAAAAGATTTTGTTAACTAGATAAAAATTAAGACAAAAATAAACAGAACTTAGTAAGATTTAAAATTCATTTTAAGAGTTGCCCAGGGCTAGTTTATATGTAAGAGATTTAAGAGATTTTCAGTTTAAAAAAACATTTAAATTTTCTTCTTTTAAATAAAAATAGGGCGGTAAAGAATACTTAATGCATGCACATTTTGGTTTACCAAGTGTTGAATGTGAAGACAGTGAAGGTAAACCACCAATTCAAGTAAAATTTGAAATACCATATTTTACGACATCAGGAATTCAGGTTGATTTTTCATAAATTCAAAAAAAAAAAAAAAAAACAGAAATATATTAATTAAATGATTTTTTTCTAGGTTCGTTATTTAAAAATTATAGAAAAGAGTGGATATCAAGCATTACCTTGGGTTAGATACATCACACAAAATGGAGATTATCAGCTTCGAACAAATTGAAATTTTAATTATTCTGTTATTTATGATTCGTTCATCTAATTCACAATGTGTAATGAAAAAATATTTTATAAATTACAAAAAGTTAAATATATTTAAAAAAAAACCAAAAAAAAGTCATTCCGAATAAAATGCAGTAAAACTTCTTTAATTTCGTTCCGACAATAATGGACTTTTAATAAATTCTAAGAAATCTCAAGCAATCATTATCTAGAAATCTCGTATCGACTCAGTTAATCTGCCACATATTATGATTGGTCCTAATTCAGTTGAGTTTGTTGACAGTATTAAAACCTTAGGAATAACTTTCAATTCATGCTTAAATAGGCAGAGACCCATGTAAATTCTATCTGCTCTATGTCCTATGGCTCTCTGCAGTCTTCACTGTCTGCAATCAATTACTCCGTTTCACTTGCTACTCATTAAAACCTTGGTTTTCACACCACTTCTTTTATAGCGATGTGCTTTTTTGTACTTGGGAATTTTCACACTGAAAGTAGACTGCAAGTGACTTTTAACTCTTGCACTCATTCTGTGTTTAAAATTAACCAGGTTTGATCATATTCCACCTTTCAATAATAAATTGCTGGGATGTTCTTTGCGGTATTACTATGAATTCCATCTTATGATGTTTGTCAAGAGACATCACATTCAGAGGGCCGGATTACTTACATTCTCTCTTACTTAGATCAAATTTTGCTAGAACTAGGGTGTTAGTACGTAACTTGTTTCACAGCTTGTGTTTCGACCAAACTTACAACACACAAACAAACTTCATGTGATTGAAATGCCATTTTTATGACAAGTCGAAACACAAGCTGTGAAACAAGTTCCCCATTTTCATAAATCGGCTCACATGAGTACTTCGTTAGTTGTTCAAGGCTCGAGATTATGGAATAGTTTATCGTCTTTTATTAAAAACACTGTTCCGTTGGGAGTCTGCAGAAGGCATTACTTTGAATACTTTTAGCATTTAATGATGCTACCAATTCTGCTTGAATTTAACATAGACTTTCATCGAGTAATGCTTCTAATTCTTCATTTTCAAACTTTTTCGGTCCATCTCTGCCTGGTGCGTTTTCAACAATTTTGTTATTTTAAACTGTACGAATCGAAAAATTGAGGTTTTTTTCTCCGACAGAAATATTTTGTAGGGTTTTTGAATTGTCGACATAAAATTAAAAAGTTTGCTATTAATTTGGTTTAATTTAAGTTAATTTTAATTTTTTAAATGTTATCAAAATATAGGTAGTTAAATTCAACAAATGAAAAGCAATACAAAAGGCTGATTGAATTGCTTAGCGAATATCCAAGTATTGCACAAGGATGTACCAAAATTGAAAAGTAGTTAATTTCTGGGAGATAGTTACTAACGAGCTAAATGCAATGAGTGTTCTTAAAAAAGTCTGCGCTAGTTGGAAAAAGGACCAATAACTGATGAAAAAAAAAATATATATATATATATATATATATATATATAACGTGTGATTCAAACCTTACTTTTTTTTTCAATATGGTTTTTTTGACAGATCACGCGTGACTAGTGTCATTCTGATTTGTCATTTTTGTTCAGTATTGTATGGCAATTCATCATGTCAAGACTTACATCGTCGTTTGTTTGCTGAATGGGCGCTTGAACGCATCGAAGAAAATCCGGAATTTTCAAGCCAAATTTTGTTCAGTGATGAGACTCATTTCTGGCTTAATGGCTACATTAATAAGCAAAATTGCCGTATTTGGGATGATGAGCATCCACAAGAGTTTCAAGAGCTGCCATTACATCCATTGAAAACAACAGTTTGGTGTGGTTTATGGGCCGGGGCATCATCGGTCCGTATTTCTTCAAAAATGCGGCCGGCGGCCACGTTACCGTCAATGGTGAGCGCTATCGTGCCACGGTAACGGACTTTTTGGTACCTGAAATTGAAGCCCATGGTCTCGACAATATTTGGTTTCAACAAGACGGTGCTACGAGCCATACAGCCCGTGTGACAATGGATTTACTGCAAAATCATTTCAGTGAGCCATTAATTTCACGTTTTGGCCCAGTGAATTGGCCACCAAGATCGTGCGATATCACACCTTTGGACTTTTTTCTTTAGGGCTATGTAAAGTCAAAAGTCTGCCGATAAACCAGTGACAATTGAAGCATTGGAAGCGAACATTACACGTGTCATTCATGAGATTCCTGTCGAAATGCTTGAGAGAGTGATCGAAAATTGGACCGCCAGACTGGCCGAGCTGAAACGTAGTGCCGGCCAACATTTGAAGGAAATTATTTTCAAACATTAATTGCCATACTATGTGCTTAAAGTTGATAATAAAGATTTGATATTTGCATTCAATTCTAAGTGTTTTATTTTTATTTAAAAAAAAAAGTAAAGAATGAATCACGCTATATATGCACCCCTGGCCAATTGAATCCAAACAAGCAATTTTTGGATATTTTTTTAACTTTAGCCTGTGTTTTTTTTAGCTTTACCGTAAAATATTTTTTTTTTTTTTTTTTTTTTAGTGCTTAACTCAAGCGACAAGAGGAAAAAAATATATAATCAGAACAAAATGTTATCGATATAAAATTTTTTTTAGATTAAATTTACTTATACTAAAATCAAAGTCATTAGCATTATTATTAACCGCCCGCAACATTCGGGAAACCGGTTCATTTCTTCCGTAATCAGTCCTATGATGCATTATTTTAAATAGCTCAACAGATCTCAAAGAACACGTATTAATATTTAAATGCATTTTGTCTAATAAGAATGGGGCGTCTATAACACCATTAAAAATTTGGTGAACAAACACAACATCTGCCACATGACGCCTCATTTCAAGAGAATACAGTCCGATCAACTTTAGTCTATCTGCGTACGGGGGCAATAGAAAAGGATCATTCCATGGAAGGTTTCTAAGAGCAAATCGCACAAATCTGCGTTGAACTGATTCTACCCTATTTATCTGGACTTGGTAAAAGGGAGACCAAACCTGACAAGCATATTCAAGCAGTGGTCTAACCAGTGTTGTATAAAGAGCTTTAGTAATATGAGGGTCAGAGAATTCTTTGGCCCAACGTTTGATAAAGCCCAAGGTCAAGTTGGCTCGATAAACTGATTCAACATGTAATTTAAAATCCAGCTGACTATCACAAATTACTCCCAAATTCTTTATATTACTCACTCTTCGTAATGGTACATCATTAATAAAATAAACGCACAGAGGAGTATTACGCTTTCTTGAAAAAGAGATGACCTCACATTTATTACAATTAAGGTCAAGATTATTACTACTACACCAAGAAGCAAAGTTGATTAAATCTTCCTGAAGTAACCAAGAGTCGTTGAGGTTAACTATTTCTTTATAGATCGTCATATCGTCAGCAAAGTTAGAAATTTTTGAATGTTTAATTACTGAAGCAACATCGTTAATCGCTAGGACAAACAGAATCGGTCCCAAGTGGCTACCCTGTGGTACACCTGATGTTGCTATGTATGAGTCAGATTTGGCTGACCGAAATATAACCTGATACATTCTACCATACAGATAAGACCGGATCCATTCGATAAAAATGTCGGGATAGCCCAGGACACCAAGCTTAAATAATATCACACGGTGAGATAGTTTGTCAAATGCCTTGCTGAAATCGGTGGTAATACAATCCACATAATTCCCTGTTTCCATGGCACAGCTTGCGAATGAAACTAGTTCTACTAGACTAGTAGTTGTGGATCTACCCTTCAAAAACCCATGTTGGAAATTGGAAATAAAGGGTTTGCAGCTGAAGTAAAAATATTTATGTATAATGCATTCAAAGAGTTTTGGAATGCAGGATAATTTCGCAACAGGTCTGTAATTTTCAATGTCCTCTTTACTACCCTTTTTATGAGTCGGGATAATAAAGGACTCTTTCCACAATTCAGGAAATTTACCTGTTTTAAGGGATTTCTGGAAAAGGACAGACAAAGGGCGTGCCAAAATATAACCAAATCTTTTCAAAATAACTGCAGGGATTCCATCAGATCCAGAAGAGAAATCCTCAGTTAAGTCTTTAATATGGTCAATCACTATACCTTCATCAATGATTATGTTGGAAAGGGAGGTTTTAGGATAATTGTTCAAATGCGAGAAGCATTCCATATTAGGCACGAAATTATCCTTGTTGAACGCTGCAGCAAAAAATGTGGCAAATAAAGTGGCTATGGTTGACGGGTCAGTCGAAGACTGATCCTGATATTTCAGTAATGGTGGATAGCCATCCGATTTCCTTTTATTATTAACAAATTTCCAGAAACGGTGCGGGTCCATAGAAAGATTAAATTTCATTTCATTAAGCTATATACATTGGAAGATAAAACTTTAAATTCATTAAACAGTGCCGAATACTTCGAGTGGTCATCATCACTCTGTGAAATCAAATACTTCCGCCATGCCTTATTCTTTCTATTACGCAAAGAACGTAATTCTTTGTTGAACCATGTAGGCGAAGTAGATGAATTTTTTAATCGGTAATAAGGAACCGACGACACGAAGGCCGAAAAAATAATTGTATAAAACTCATTGATGCAAACTTCTACATTCTCATTGGCCAGAGCACTGTCAAAGTCTATCAGATTAAGTAGGTTTGAGAGCAATTCAAAGTTAGACTTACGAAAATTAAAGCCGTAAGAGTCATCTATGTCTACATTCTGCCCTGCACCTTTCAGCGAGAATACCACCTGTAGGGAGGATGGTACTTATCAATACGAAGCATTTCAGAGCTGCGTTGAACAACACAATTAGTTGCGTCAGTAGTAAAAATCAAGTCAAGTTGTTTGTCAAGAGAATTAAGTACACCACTAATTTGTTGTAAGCCACAAGCTATCAAATTGTCCACGAATATGGATTCAAGATCAGAACTAACATTGGTTGCAGTAAAAAAAGCTTCGTCATCTAACTGTGACCAATAAAGATTAGGAAAATTGAAGTCCCCAAATAACAACATACCATCTTCTGGCTCCAACAGCTCATATAAATGACTAATTGCCCTAACTAGGAGCTGATATTCTGCAATCGAACAATTAGGCGGAATATAAGTGTTCGCAATAAAGATGTTCCCATGCTGAACGGAGATTTTGATGCAAACAATTTCCAAACAACCCAGGTCAGCAATATGGACCAACGAACATTTAAAAACATTACGAACAGCTATCAAGACGCCCCCTCCCATGGACCTCAAGTCCGTCGAATGCCGATCCCTACGAAAAACTTCAAAGTCAGAAGAAAATAACTCGCTATTGAGAAAGCTAGAATTTAACCAAGTTTCCGTCAAAACAAAAATGTCATGAGAAAACGAATAACTAGCGAGGAGCAATTCGCGCGTTTTAGTGCGTAGTCCCCTTACATTTTGATAGTAAAGGGACAGGCATTTGAGTTTTTTAAACTAATACTTGGCATATCCACAGAGTTCTTAGGAACAATTTTTTTTTCGGACGTTTACGTTCAAACTCTTTTACAAAGGCAGACGGAGGCCAAAATTCATATGAAACAAAGTGTGAGAATTTCTGAAAGGGAACAGTTATCGTGAAGGATGAGATTGGACTAGATACCTTGCTGATTTTCTCACATCTAATGTTGGAAGTATCACTTTCTTTTGAGCCGATGTAACGTAAAATATCTTCAGCAGTTGTCACCGGATCCAGTCTTGAAAGGAAACTACTTTTTGGGGCAGGTACTGTTTTCAGAACCTGAGCGTAAGTAGTCGCAGATGATGATCCCTGAGCAGATGGAAATGACTCAATAGGAGAAACCAAATTTGGAGTTCCCTCTTTCTTAGGTTGTTTTTCCTTTTGATCTTTTTTTTTTTTGAAACAGATTTTCCCAAAACTGAAACACCTTCTACGATCTGAGCTGACAAAGAAGAAGGAGAATCAGAACTAGAACCAGTTTCTGTGCAGATGGGAAGGTTATTCTTACTAGCAACTAGACTGTCCAATGATTTGCAATTTTTTGTCGAGAACTGAGTCAATTCTAAAGTCAAGTTCATAAGTTCCTTAGACGCGTCATTATTAAGCGATATTAAGGACTTTCATGAAAGAATGTCACCATGAACACGTTCTAACTTGTCCATGATAGACCTGTCGCCTGGTACGGTTTCTTTTATTGTTGTAGATGATGCCTCAGATGGAGGGTAAATAACTTCCGAAATGTCACCATGAAGCACACTCAATTTTGATTCAAGTTGTGCTACTTTTTTTAATAACTTCGATATATCGTGTTGCATCATTGAACATGAAGATATGAGTTGATCAAGTTTTGCGTCTCATATCTTCCATTACTTCACTAATGTTCGATACTTTATCATCGATACATTTCACCTTATTCGCAATAAATGCTGAATCACCATCCGAAGCATTGCAATTCACATTAATCTGATCCTTTTGTGTATCCAAAAGTTTCAGATATTTTAAAATGTGGCATGGTTTAATGTCACTACAATCATCGCATGTGAATTTATTAATATTAAAAGAGAGGTTCACACAAGAACGATGGAAGTGACGATCGCATACTCCATCACATACAATCGTCACTCGATCCGATATGTTTACCTTACATATAACACAAGAAACCATTTTATAACCAAACAACGAAATTCAAGGAATACAATAAAAAACAAAAAAATATCCTTGAACTCAACTGACCTTACGAAAAAAAAAAGAAAAAAAAGTAA
The DNA here is from genome assembly GCA_963422695.1 of Xylophagus ater. Lineage (NCBI taxonomy): Eukaryota > Metazoa > Arthropoda > Insecta > Diptera > Xylophagidae > Xylophagus > Xylophagus ater. Next base: position 62,129,400 of record OY730480.1, read on the forward strand.
AAAAAAAACTAAACAGTACACAAACCAAACCAAAAGAAACAATAACCGATTTAATGGCAATAAATAACGTACCAAAAATTAAGTACAATACAAAAAAAAATAGAATAAAAAGAATAAAAAATTAACCTGGGTCAGTAATTTCTAACCAAATTGAAATTCAAATTGTACAAAAAAAAAAAAAAATAATAACTAAATTTTCGAAGAACAAAAACGAAAAAACAACCGATCAGTTCAATGTACTATGGTTTATTTATATATGATAGATTTGTTATTCTGAGTATGTTATGTGTAATTTAAATAATATCAATAAAAATAAAAAATTGTAACGGGGTACTTTTTACCTGATAAACGGAAACTGGTCGATTTCTTGTGTATTTTTTGAATTCTTACCATATGATATAATGAGAAAAAACAATCCAAACAAGGATTTTTTTTTAAAAAAAAAGCATTTCTTCATATTTAGCATTAATTTTAAAAAAATAAACTAAAAACACTAATAATTTATGTGCACTCCTTTTGCTCTTATTACTGCTTTCAATCCTTCTGGCATTGATTCTACCAACGTCTTCAAATAATCAGCGCAAATTTCAGTTTCCCATACTTTTTTAACTACCTCCTTCAATTCTTCTTTAGTGGAAGGTCGTACCTTTATAATTCTAGCTTTAACCCGTTGCCAAGGGTTTTCTATTGGATTTAGATCCGGGCTGTTTCCGGGCGAATCCAACTCAAAAATTCCACTGTCTATAAGATATTGTCTCATCTGAGGTAGAAATTTATTTCTAGAAATTCCAAAAAAATTAGGAAAGATCAAAAATGGATTAAATTTGCAAAGTATTTAAGCAATAGTTGGATACTTACTTTTTTAGCAGTTTGGCAAGGTGCATGGTCTTGTTCGAAAATGTATTCTTCGTTTGCCGCAAAAAGGCTTTGAATTGTGGGCAGTAAACACTTCTGGGGATGCATTGTAGATGACAACTTAGGCAAATTGGAATGTTTAGATGGTACATTAAATACTACGAAGCACATTGAGGTACTCGACAAATGTTTACTGTCCATAATTCAAAGCCTTGGGTGTATATACATTAGAGTGACCCTTATTTTTCAACTTTGCAAAAGTCTAGCTCCCACTTCTCAATCTTGTTCCAATTAACAAAAAAACGATATATACAAAATTTTAGCTCAATCGAAAAACTGCAAGGCGACCCTCATCGAGCTTGAAAATTTAAGGAGTTTTCGAATTAACTCTTGGGAAATTTATTTCAGATTGTTTTTTAATAGTTCCTGGGGTCGCCTGAATGTTTCCACATACATTTCTTTAAGAAGAGAAATAAAAATGGTTGATATAGGGAAGCGTCTACTGCTTTTAAACAGAAAATATCGGTGGGAATACAATGTTCTAACTTCAAGTCGAATGAGGGTCGCCTTAAACTTGTCCGATTGAGCATAGCCTGTTTTTAGGTCATTGAAACAGGTGGGAGCAAAACTTCCAAAAAATTGGATACAGCTAAGGGCCACCCTAATATACATATATATAAATAATTGTTTTTTTTGGTTTAGTTTAACTTTAAGGCTTATGTAAAGAAAGAACTAAGCCATAATAAAAGAGAAAGTGCAGCAACAGTTTTTCAGATTTGGGAGAAACTTGAATACGTTGAACGGCCATGGAGCAATGCGTTTAGTAGTATCAGATTTAGATACTTCAATGTTATCAATTGATGGCGCATTAGAAATTGAACCCACCCCTTTGAAGTGTTCTACACCTGCCAAAACAAAAAAAGGATGAAGTTGCTGACGTAATTAACCTTCAATTAAGAAACCAAAAAGGGTTTCAAGATTCCATTTCTATGAAGTTTTAGCAACAAAAATTCAAGAAATTTCTGAAAAAAGAAAAAAAGTATGTAGGGCAATAATTCAAGGAATCCATGTAAACTAATAATTTATTACAAATAAAAAAAATATTCAAAAAACAATAGAAAATATTTGAAATCGCCTACTTTTGGAAGTTTCGAAATTCGTTTGAAATTTTAGTTCATATGGGAACCTTTGTATACATTCCGTCGTTTAGAATAGTTACCAAAATTCCGTCGGAACGGATTTGTCCCACGGAATATAATTCTGTCGGAGTTTAGAATAGACTAGACTAGCAATATTTGAACATATTTTAATAGGTAAAGAACAACAAACCAAGGCTAATTCGCCAGTCTAGTGAAGGCTATGAAAAAAAACACAGATATAGCAAAAAATTCGACAAAACGTTCAGCAGAGTCGCAACAACAATTTTGGCAGGAATTGCAATGCGAGTTAAACAGTTTGGGCGCCCGTCAATAAAAGAAATATCCAAATAGAAAAAAGTAAATAGTTTTTTTCATGCGTGCACAACAAATAATTTGGTATACTTTTAACAACCATATTTTTTAGGTATGGAGTGATTTTAAATCCAATTTAAGCAAAAATTTGGCGGTTAACAAATGTCTATCCTTCTTTCTCGTTGTGACACCATTTTAACTGTCGCAGTTTAAAATATACGAAAATAATGCTAAACTATATCCATTTTTTTCAGTTTTCACACTTCAAAACCACAATGAAAATAAATAGGAAAATTGAATTTTAACCGGAACTTTTATCTGTTAAAATTAGCACAGAAAAAAATACTTACGAACGATTCGTTAAAAGCCGTCTATTCAATGATACAGCCAAGTGTCAAGTGAAAATGAAGTGAATGAGTTATCTGGTTGGTTGACGCTTGGTTCTTTTCGGGTCTTCCAAATCTTCTCATATTTCTGCTACGTCTAGAGTTCCTCAGGGCAGTCAATTGGGTCCCCTTTTATTTATTTTAGCCATCAACGACGCAGAAAATTCAATTGTTCATTCTTAATATTCTAGTTATGCAGATGATATGAAAATTTATATGGAAATTAAACATTTAACGGACTCATACCGATTGCAAGCGCAAAATTACCAATAACTTCTGTTCATACGCTGTTGATGGCAATGCAATCCAGAGGGTTATTAGCATTAAAGACTTAGGAGCAGTGTGTGATGAAGAACTTAATTTCAAGCTCCACATCGATTCTGTGGTTCATAGAACAAATTCAACGTTGGGATTCATTAAGCGATGGTCTAAAAAGTTCTTGGACCCTTACGTTAGTAAAGCTTTGTACACTACTTTTGTTAGGCCTTTACTGGAATATGCCAGTCAAGTCTGGAATCCTTAACATTAAAATCAGATTAACAGACTTGAATCAGTTCAACTGAGTTTATTAAAATTTGCGTTAAAAAACCTTCCCTGGAATGATCCTTTCTCTTTACCGCCTTACCTTGATAAGCTTAATCTTGTAGGTCTCCAGTCGTTGGAAAAACGGCATGAGCTGGCTGATATAATTTTTATACATCAAATTATCGCTGGAAACATCCATGCTCTGCACATTTTAGCAAAAATTAATTTTGCTGTACCCATTCGATCGCTTCGGTCAATGGAACTTTTTAATATAAACTTTCGTCGGACCTATTACGGTAAAAATGAACCTATTACTAGAATGCTGCGGGAGGTTAATTCCAATTCGTCGGTCTTTGACTTCCATCACAACAAAATTATTTTAAAGAAGGCCTTATACGAGTCGTTCCCCCATTAGAGCCCTCCTGTCCCCTCATTGGTACACAATCTCTGTACTGACAGAGATAATCTGTTCGCTTATATTAAGCTAAATAAATAAATAAATAAAAATAAAAGGGAATTCTCAGATACACCGTATTACATTGTATTGATTTTTCTTTTGTGCAACAATTTGGAATTGTGTGATTTTTATTCGGAACACTTGAAGTCACTTCACGGTGTTCACCAGTGTTCCACACAATTGAAAACCAAGGCTTTATGGCAGTGCTCCGCAACCAGTGTGCCGGGGGACAATATTAGGTGTGTCGCGGTTGATTTTTTATTTTTTTTATTATTATTTTTTTTACAATCCATCCTAAGTGGATAATAAGTAAATTTGATAACAAAGCAATATAACATAATTGTTGAACCCCAGTGAGAACAACAGTATTTAAAAATTTTATCTTTAATTTTTATTTTCTAAAAGATAAATCTAGTATATGGTATCTCTTCAGTCTTCTTGTTTCGTCTGTCTCGTCCAATAGGGAAATCGCCAAAGGATTGATGTGATTATTTAGTCTTTCTAAGTATTTGGCACTAAATCAAATTATTTCTTCTTTACCTGTAGGAATACTTTAATCTTTTTTGATAGTTTTGTTCGATACAAACCAGAGAGCATTTAAAATACATATTTCTTAAAGTTTTCGATTGGTATCTTTGTAGCATTTCTATGTTTGAATTACTTGCGGGGTTCCCCACAGTTGTATGCCAAACGTCCACACTGGCTTAAGTTTACTTTTATAGATAGTAATTTTATTTTCAAAGGAGAGTTGCGATCTGGAGCCGAGTAGCTAATACAGACGTTTTGTTTTAATATTGAGTTGTAGCTGCTTAGCTTTGATGTGATTTTTACAAGTCAACCACCTCTTGTCAATATGTAGATCCAGGTATTTAACACTGTCATTTTGAGGGATCGCGATTTTTTTATTTTTCGATGGTAAAAGTAAACAAATATCCCAGCAGCTTCCATATCAGCACTCCTACTATAAATTCGATAGGAATTTGATCATGCTTATACCGTAGACATACTACACTCTTGAATCCAGTCGATTATTTTTAACCTAGAGATCATGCGACATATTCTGTTTTTCTGGATTAAAAGTCATTCTCAATTATTTTTTGACATTTCTCAAAATTTTCTATAAATTTTTTTGTGGTTAGAAAATTTTGGAAGTAAAAAAAAATTATTTATAAATACACAAACATTTATTATTATTATCATTATTAGTTTTGGTTTCGAGGAGATACGTTGTGGTTTCGGGATTAAAAAATTTCTTATTCAAATAAGTTATAAGTTATAACAAATGGCGTAACGCAACCAACAGCGATTTTGCTCTAAATGGTCAGCCAAAAAAAAAAGTTAAATGGCATATTAAGAAAATATCAAAATTATTCAACACTCATTTTAGGGAAATGAAGTTAATTGAAAAAAGCGAATTGGTTTATGTGATATGATCTTAGAAATTGAACGTCGGATAGTTCCGGCATCATCTACGATTTTTGGCTGATATTCTTGTAAATATTTTGTTAAGATTGTTACTAAAAAAAAATTATATATTTGAAACTAAACAAAGCACAATTAATGGATTGAATTCTGATATGTTTAGAAATTTACTTGTTTTTATAAATATCTTGGAAGGCTCTTTAACACGTTCGCGGACGTGTATGCCAAATGAGATGAGCTTTTTCTGTCCGCGAACGTGTTAACTTTGGATTTTGTTGGTTAAGTTAGATTTTCTGTAAAGAACCGAGAAACAACAAACTTAGAAAACGTTCTTAAAACGATGAACTTAAGAATCAAATAATTTGCATTTGGCCATACACACAGAAAAGTTGTGAAGTTATTGGCTAGTTGTAACAACTGAATTTTAGTTGTGCAACTAACTCCAATTGTTGAAATTTCACAATTGTTCTGTGTATATGGCCAAATTAATTCCAACGAATAAAGAATATAGAATCTAATAAAATCTTTCCAAATTTTAATACTTTCTGATTTAGTTCAAATATTTTACCTGTAAGAATATTTTTTAAAGTAACTACAAACTATCACCACAACCATCTTTGTGAGCCGGAAATGTTTGATGTTCAATTTCTAAAGTGATATCGCAAAAAAGAAACTAGAATTTCGGAATTTTTGTTTTACTTGACTTTAATCCTTTCAAATGATAATTGAATAAATTTTATTCTAAATTAAATTGTCATTTTCCTTTCTTTGATGGCTGCCACTTTACTGCATAATCGTTGTGTAAGATTCGCTTTACGCCATTTTGTATATTTAATAACTTTCTTTAGTTTTGCTTGAATGAAATTTTATTAATGTTGAATCAAAATAAATTATGTGTAAGAAATTAATAAATAATAAAACTAAAATCTAAAAAAAAAATTTAAAAATATATTTAAAAAAAAAAAATCATTTCCTTCACAAACCCCAAAAAATTTGCAGCCGCCAAATTCAAATGTTATTCTGTTCTACGTCTTCTTCTTACTTTTTCTTTTTTGAAGGTTTATATCAATAAATATGAGCGGCATTACCAGATGAAAAAAGCTAAATTTCACAATCAGAGGGCGAAAAGTTGTCAATTATTCAATAATTGAGCTGAAAATACTCGGTTAACTATCCTCAATAATTGAGAAAATCTGGTCCATTATCGAATTTTAATCGAGAATCGTGAAATATAGATTATCGCTGCTAATATATCTTTGGCATTATATATTTTCTATTGTTGGTGTGCCCCAGAAATTTTCAGAAAAAAATTAGTGTGCCGTATGTGAATAAAGATTGCGGAGCACTGCCGCTTTATGGACTGGCGCGAGGATATTTTTGCATGCGCGTGTTACAACAAAAAATTAAAATGATTTTTCTTCTCGTATCTAGTTTTCGTTTATTATAATTGGTTTTTTTTTTTCTTTTTTTGTTTGTTTGTTATTGCAAATACTATCGTGTTTTCTTTTTTTTCTTTTAATAATATTTCTTCACTTAACAATTAAATATGTTTATTTTTTTTTTGTTTTGTTATGAAAGATTATATTTTTTTTCTTGTTTTTAATTTGATGAAAAAAAGAATTAAATAATAATACAAATATGTTTGGTTTCTTAAAAAAAAAAAAGAAAGGAAAAAAAAATTACTTATATTTTTATTTTAATAAAGATTGTGTAATCTTATTTTCGCACTTAACGTTTGCTTTTTTTTTTTTTTAGTTTTTTATTTTACGCTATAATTTTTTTTTAATAATAAATTTTCCAATTGCTTTTTGTTATTAAAAAAAAAAGGTTTCATGAATTTTTCTTTTTTTCATTTCTTCAAAACAAAAAGTATTTTTTTTCTATCTTAAATATTTTTTTTTTTTAATTTCTGAGAATCTTTTTTTTTCACTTTTTACTTTCTTTATTTAATTTCTTATTAAGAGGTATATTTTTGTCAACTTATCGGATACAAATTTCTTCTGTTAAATTGTGTGAATCATTTTTTAACAGAGATCAATTTCAATAAATTCTAAAAAAAAAAAAAAAGAAACAAAAATGTTTTATGAACTCTTTTTAACAAAGTCTACATTTTCTGTTTTTTTTTTATGTTCTTACTACATTTATGTATGGAGAGAAAAGTGTGCACGATCACGGGGCACGGGGGTACATACCCCGATATATTACCTCAAAGTCAAACGCGAATAAATATGGATACATATGGAAAATTAGTAGTGGAGATGCATAAATAATGTTGCGCACTTCTTTTCATTCTTGAGTACCCCGTAAACGATCAAATTTGTTTGTCAAACAAATTGATCGTTTGCGGGTTTGTTTTACGTGTTTGACAAACAATTATTGTGTTTGATGGAAATTTTGATTGACGGCGTGTTTAACAAACAAGCTTGATAGTGTGCGGCGGTGTTTGTCAAACACTATCTCAGTCGTCGCTTGTATTACTCATTGTGCATGATAAATCGTAAGACACGAACGTCAGCGAAAACTCAAATTACGGGCATGTTTGACAAATTTGTTTGATCGTTTGCGCTGTTGTTTGATGCAAACGTGAAGTTTGACAGACAAATTTGGTCGTTTATGGGGGCGCTTTAGATTTAAAAGTTATTAGGACAACGATCATTATTAAGAATGAAGATTGAAATTGTGGAACAAGTGAAAACCTGGAATGGAGGAATCGTGTATTTCGATTGAGACTAGATCGCGTATCGAAAAAGCATTGCAATTTCTATGCTTTTTCCGATACTATTTGGGTCGAATCGAGTTACACGATTCCTGTAGGCAAAAAAAAAAAAAAATAAATAAATTATGAAGAACCGAGATCTGAGTTTGAACTAGCTATTTTCTATAGAAACGAGATCTCAACAACTAACTTGAGACCATTCCACACTTGTTACTCGTTAATCTGTGTTCAATTTATCTTTCCTATAAATTTTATAGACTAAAAACTTTCAATGAAAGCAAAAAATTGACATTGGAATATATGATATAATTGTTAGGAAAACACAACTGATCAAGAAAACTAATTTTCATCATTGAAGTTTTTTTTTTTATCTGAAATCTATTAGAACTATTTTCCAAGTTTTGTATTATTTTCTTTTAAATAAATAAATCTTTGAAATATAGTAGATTAATTTTTCTTTGTAAAAGTATTTGGCGATGCATCAAAAATGTTGCACTTTACGTTCTTATGCGAGAAAACACAATGATGTAATATCTACTACAACGGATTCCAGTTTTGATTTTCAAATTGTATTAAAAATAGTTTGTCGTTATCTGTGTAGGGTCTAATTGAAAACGTATATGTTTAAAATTTTAAAGCGTTGTGGAATCCGTCGTGAATCCGTTATTCTGCTTGAATCTTTAAAGCATAAAAAAGCAGATGAAACCAACTTTTAGTTATGCTATAATCGTAAAAAATGATAGATCGTAGAGCATACTTCTTTCCCGTATCCGATGGAACATGAAATTTGAATACGTGGCAAACTGCTTCGTGTATTTTTGTATGGCATTTCTTTCTTATCAATTTTAGTGACATCGAGCGCCTGTTTTTTATTGTTAATTTAATATTTTTCCACTACAACAATATTTGAAGGATGACTCTCGATTATATCTCTCCAAATTTCGCGATCCAATATTTTGACTCTTCTCGATCTTTCGACTCGCTCTCTCTCTCTCTCTCGTAAAATACATAGCAAAATACTGAAATATTTTAAATATACTATTTTTTTTTTTATTATTTTCATAAATAAGAAAAAAAATTCAAACATTTTTGATCAAAACTTATAAAATATAAAATTCCGTATTTCTGTTTTTTTTTTTTTTTTTTGAAATTTTCATAATTAAAAAATATGTATGTGTGTGTTAGGTATCGCTTTTTTCATTTTGGAATATTATAAATTTTTTCTTTTTTTTTTATATTAAAATTTTATTATTTTTATTAGATTTAAGGCAATTAGATTTTTTTCTTTTTCTTGAAATAATATAAATCTTTTTTTTGTACAATTTTTAACATTTCATGCAGCTTTTCTACTTTAGAAAAAAAAAATGGTTAAAATTTTCCTGTGCTACTAAAAAAACAAAAACAAAACCAATAATACTATTCGTTTTTTTTACGATGAGAAATTGTTTTTAAATACACAAGAAGCATTTTTATATACGCGCCGCGCAGCACTAACTAATTCAAGAGTTTACACTACAACAACACTACTACTACTTATGTATTCTTATATGTGGTACAGATTTTCAGTTTGCAAGCAAAATATCTTATTATTTGTATTTGTAAAAAATAATACTCGTGTGTGATATAAAAAATACATGCGTTTATCGTTTTTTATCAACTCTAATCCCAGATTTGTGGGATTGAATTAAAAACGCGAATGAAATACAATGTTATTTTATTTAATTCAATTAATGATAATAATTAAAAAAAAAAAACATGTGCCAGTGCACACGAGGTAGAAGTGAAACCTTCGGAAAACTAAACAGCGAGAGAATGAATGAATGCAGAGAACTGCATGAGTCAATTCATGATACTTGTGTTTGTTTGGCTTAGTTCATTTGCGGTATGGCCTAAAGAAATATTTTATGCTCGCACACCGTATATAATATCATACCATTCATCCCCATCCATTTGCTTGACTGAACTCATTTTATACCACTTACACCACTTATTTGAAAACAAATACAATTTAGTGTGTAGTACACTCTTGTAGATAAGAGTGCGGAGGCTACGAACCAGCGCACAAAGAGGAGATGAAGATAATAGGAAACACTGTATATCTGTATTCTATCTCATTTTCTCGCAGGCTAAATCCTATAGATGTATGTCTCTTTTTAGTGTCGCTTTTTCAGCGTTTCATCGAGTTTCAAATCACTCCCAACGGGGCTAAAGAAGTTTTCACTTCAAAAATTTTAGAAAAAATGCAACAAAAAAAATGAACAATCGGCTATTATAATACTTTAAATTTAATACGGTTGTTAACTAATATTACGGCTGATTCTCGAATAATATATAATGATATATTTCTTTCCAGCCACAGCCCCCAATGGGTGCCAAAAATTTATACATATGATAAAAAAAGCTAAAAGAAAAACATGGAAAATGTATCCCCACTTGTATTCTAGGATCGAAAACAGCAACAGCATTCAGACGAACTTCTTGAGATATCTCATCAGGTATTATTTTGTTTGGTAAAAACACAACTGGCTTTTATTTAATCAATCACCACGTTTATGCACTCACTGAACTGGTGCGGGTGGTCCTTTCAACTGTTGAGTTTATGTCCCTTTTTACCTTAACCTCATTTTCCACTTTGTTAATAAGTTAAGGGGTTAGGGGTAGTCAGAATTTTCAAAAAATCAATTTTTGGTTTTTTGCTTTTTCGTTAAGTATAATATCTTAAAATTATTCTCTGAAAATTTCAAGTTGATCCGATCATTAGTTTTTGAGTTATTCGACAAATAACAAAGAGAGCTCTGGCACTTCAAAGCGCTCGGTAGCAGGTACGTAAATCTAGTGTGAAACTTTAAACGCGTTTTTCTCAAAACTATGTTTTTCAAACTGGTGACAACTGTAACTCGAAAACCGCTCAGTAGATTTTAATGAAATTTATACAGCTTTTAGAATACATAATAAACTCGAGCCTGATCCGAAGGATTTTTTTTTTTTCAAAAATTTCGATTTTTTTAGACCAATTTACTGTTGATTTTTTCCTAAAAATCTAGACAAAAATTTCCTGAGGCCGCCATTTTGTTAATTTTTGAAAAAAACAAAAATCCTTCGGATCAGGCCCAGGATTATCTATTTATAAAACTAATTTCTTTTATCCGATTGATTTTAGATGAATCTCCAAGGACTTATGATTGTCGCCGCAAAGACCTTTTTTTGAAACTGGGTCAACACAGACAGCTATAACTTTGGAAATAAAATTTTTTTTTTTTGAATTTTTCGTGACTTCAAGTCAAAACATTGTATAATAATGCCATATTACTACTTTTGTAAAATAACACGATTTAATAGCAAAAAAAAAGTACTGAAAATTCTCATTTTTTCGTGCCTCTGACTACCCCTAACCCCTTAAGATATTTTATTAACATAAACTTAAAAAATTGCATCAGTAAGATTTTTCCATTTATTGATCATCATTTATAATAAAAAGTTAGGTTTTATGTGCCGGCTTTGTTTTGGTCCGAAATAGATTATGCGACAACACCATACCAGTTCTATTTAATTTGGTGGTCCATACCCAACTATTAGACCAAATTGCTCCAGTATGGACGGTTCAAATTTATGCGTGGTTTTTTTTTTGGTCCAAACATACTGGTTCGGCGGTCTGCGCTTAAACGTGATGAAATCGTGGTCTAATTTTAACAACAGTTATTTAGAACTACAAGTATATTCGAGATATAGATGGCACAAGTCTCGAAACTTTTGTTAGTATTTGAAATTAATAGAAAATTTTCTTTGAGTTTTGAATCTTACCAGATTTTGGTATTTTTTCGGATTTAAATTGGTTTTAAAACATTAATCATCAAATGGGCGCCATCTCGCAATATATGATTTTTTTTAACCTCAACAGATATGAATGAAGTTGGCTGCGTTGTGTTCCATCAAATAACTAACATTCGGAATCAGTTATAAGCACATAAGATTAAGATTGAGAAAGTGAAATAATCGCTCAAAGAAAACACAACTGATATGTCTTTATTTTTAGGACGAGAAATACACGATTAAACCAAGATTTTGGAATCGTGTAATTCAATTTGAACCAAGAAATAGCAATAATACAATACTATATTTCGATACGATTAAAATATCAATCGAATTACAAGATTTTTCTGTCCTAAAAGATTTAAAACAGACGACACGTTTCCAATGTAATTTGCATCAGAAGTATGTTTCTCCTCTCCCTATTTTTATAGCTATTTCCTACTGTTTCACGTATTCAGTTTAAGAAGATATCACCACTACCATCATTTTTTTATATTTTGGCCTGATGAGATGTGAAAAAGGAATTCGTTATGCTCGCAGGACTTAAGCAAGACTGTAAAAATACAATGAATGAAATTTAATATGATTTTACTGTGTTGTGTAATAGCCAGCGATAATAATATACGCCAATTTGCGGGGCTCGTGTATTTAGAAACAATTTATAATTTATGCTTAAAATATATATTTTGAAAAAAAAAAAAAAATAATAAAAAATTAGTTTTAATACAATTTCATGTTCAGTTTTCTCTCATTTTTTGATTGGTACATTTTCATTTGGGTTGTTTTCTTTTTTTGTCCTTTCATTAAATAATTTAAATATACAAAAAAAAAAAAAAAATTAATAAATAATATTATAAACAAATTTTCAATCTTATTCGACTATTTGACAAAATCTGATATTAAAATTTGATTCGAGATTTGTTTAAATAAAAATTATTGTTTTTTTTTTTTGTAAAATGGTAGCTTAATTTTCAATCAATTTCTTTTCAAAAAATGCCACTTAAAAATTTTGTTTAACACCAAAATCATCTTCAAATCAGAAAATAAAATGTTACATTCGAAAGAATTGTGCGAGCAACCAAAAAAATTTTAAAACAAAGACAAAATTGTTAAGAAGAGGTATTAAAATTACAATCTTCAAGACATTTGCTTTGCTAAATTGCGAATGTTTCCTCTTTTGAGTTCCAAAATTACGAGATAAAAAAAAATATCGCAAAATGAAGATGCAGTAAATGAACCCTTTTTTGTTGTTCTTTCTTAAATAGAGACACTATATCCTAGACGTGCGTGGCTCTATCACAATTAAAGCATTTTGATTGTGGTTCAGAACTACTGAACATATTAGGAAACATATTGGTTCGAGAACCGTTACTGGGCGCATCAATAATGTACAACAATTGATTGAAGAAGCATGATGATGCAATTCACACATCTATAATAAATATGAGGCGATGTGATGATCTCATATTCTTCTCTAGGTACAGTTGACTGTGAATCACCACCATCGTGAAGGAAACATCTCAACTTGGAAATTGGAAATATTTTGCGGCTGATACAATTCCACAGTGTTTTATTTATTTGTTTGTTCGTTACAATAAATGTGGCAGAAGTAATCTGTTTTTATCAATAAATAGTGTCTCTCTTATTACATTTTTAAATAAATTGTTCTACCCCTAAATAGATTGGTTGAAATATTTCCTCTAAACACAAAATCGCATCTTAAAAAGAATTGACTGAAAATACAGCGCATTAATTATACAATCGATTTTTGGTTTTCTTTTTACCAAAAAAAAACAGACTACATATTTTCATTGTAAAATAATCTCTATCTCTTTCCTCCTCTCAAAAAAAAAAATCCCTGCCAACACATTCAGGAGAGAAAGAGAGAAAATAAAACACAAAAATATTGAAAACTTTTAAACTTATATTAATTATAATAATGTAAAAAAAATTAATTTAGTTTTGACAATAATGTTAAAAAAAAAAATATATATATATATATATATATATATATATATATATATATAAATATAGAAAAGGAAGTAGCCTTTTTTCTTATTATATTTTTTGTATATTTTTTTTTTCTTCACATACCTTCTTAAAAACTAAAATTGTTGATTCGGTTTTTTATGATTTAAGTGCCTTTTTCTCATTGATAAAAAAATTCTATATAAAAAAAGGAAATTCGTATCTTTTCTTTTCTTTGTCCTAATATGGAGAGTTAATGAAATACTAAAAAATTTTCTAAGTTAAATAAATACATATATATATATATATATATATGACAGACAGAAATGACCCCGTCCCATTATATTAAAATTTGAACTGGCTAACTTTAAAAATATGCAAAATAAATAACTTGCAGAAAAAACCTTACGCTTTTTGTCTTCGCCTTTGCACGTGCGAACTGCGAATTGCGAATATACGGAATTTTTGACATTTCTTTCAGATGATTGCGAATTGCGAATAAAATAGTTAGTTAAAAAAAAAAAAAAAGTTAGGTTTTCGCACGATTATAGTACTTTCCTATAAACATTCGTTTATCGGGAAAGTAAAAATTAATAAACCCAAATAAAAACAAACCTAGTTAAAACAAAATTAAAAAATTGCGGTTAAAAACCAGCGAATTTTTTATTCGCAACAATAGATTCCACAGTGGAATGCGAATAATGACTTTAAGGAGAGTGCACATTAGACGCGAAGTGAGACTAGCGAATATTCGTAAGTAAACTTTGACATTTCTTTCACATGATTGCAAATAAAATATTTAAATGTTATATTTAACGCGTTGTTGTGTTTGGTCCGGTGTGTAGCAAACGCGGATAAAAGAAGAATTGAAGCCAAGTAATTTAAGTTTCAGAAAAGATGTTATTTCAGCCAAAGAAAAGCTTGTAATAACTTTGAGATATGTATTTTTTATCGGTCGTAAATAAATTTTATTTGTAATAAACCAAAAAAAGTATTAAATTTTGCTTCAGATTTCTAGCTGTAGGCTAAAGTTTTGTTGATATGTCATTAAGATTCACAGAATGGGATTTTCATACGATTCTTGAGAATGCAGTCGAGTTATTTTGCAGCATGTTGGTCATATCGTAACTAACACGTGGGTCAATAAGTTCGTATGCAAACACAGAAAAAAACATTTTTTTTGCAAAATTCGATTTTGATTCCAGCGATTAACGCTATATAATAGTCGCTGTTGATGGTTTTTCTCTTTTCAAGATAGTCATTATTCCATGCGCATCCCAAAATACAGGCGCCATAACTTTGCCAGCCGATTGCTGTGTCTTTCCACTCAGATGATTGCCGATTTGACTCCGGGGTGTAGTGTTGGATCCATGTTTCATCCATTGTCACATATCGACGCCAAAAATCCAAACACTGCTCAGAATCATTAACTCGTTGTTTTTGATCGATTGTGAGCTCTCGCGGCACCCATTTTGCACAGAGCTTTCGCATACCCAAATATTTGTGAACAATATGATGTACGCTACCCTTTGATATCTTTAGAGTGTCCGCTATGTCTTGCAACTTCACTTTACGGTCATAGAAAATTATTTTGTGAATTTTTTTGATGTTTTCGTCCATAACAGCCTCTGTTGGACGTCCACTGGGTTCATCGTCTTCGATGATCATATGGCCTGTACGGAATTTAGCAAACCATTTCTCAACGGTTGATTTTGCTGGCGCAGAGTCCGGATAATAATTATGAGGCCAAGTTTTTGTTTCAACGGTATTTCTTTGGCCATAAAGCAATGATTAATCAACAAACGAAATTCTTTTTCATCCATTTTTTTTCAATAACAAAAGTTACGTGACGTTCAGAGCAATAACTTGAGATCGATTTATTTTTAGTGGCGCCATCTATGTGAGAGCATACGAACTTATTGACCCACGTGTTACTTAATTTTCGAGTTAACAATTTCAATAAATTCATGAACCATTGAACCAACTACCATCTGGAAATAAAAGCACAATTTTAAAAAATAAATAAATAAAAATCTTTCGGGCAATTGTTTATAATTCCATTGTCTGAATCAATTACACGGAATTTATCTTGAAAAATTCCTTTTTACGCATACAAAATAATGATCCAACCACAAAAGTTCCAGATATTAAAAAATTCGGTTAAACTACTATCAGGCCTTCGCTCGCTAGCATTCAAAAACAAAACATTGATTTCTTTCATCCCATATACCTTTTATTGATACAATAGCATCTACATTCATTTTTATCCGAGACTATGGACCTTGTAGACGACAAATTGCTGTACATTCATTCTTCATGATTTTTTTCCATAAATTCTATATTAAATCGTAATTAATTGAATCTTTTTGAATATATCTTGCAACTTTTTTCATATAAAACTGGATTAGCCTCCACCTCTTCAAAATTGATTTTTTAACAAATTCCTAAAAAAAAATAAATAAATATGCGAATTTTTCATTCGGACTACATATAGGTTCCACAGTGGAATACGAATGATGACTTGACAGTTGGCGATCAGCTTTTCCAATTCGCAGGGAAAAATTCTTAATTGCTATTTTTAATAATTAAACTACTTTTGATGCCATTAGATGTATTAATTTTAAATATTTTATGTAGGAAAATTAATCCAATAAAACTGGAATAATTAATTTGTTCGCAATTCGCTATTCATAGTTCGCGTCACATGTGCAAAGAAAGGCCTTAACACAAGACACCTTCCCCCCTATTCCCTGAACTCTTTTTCAAATTAATACATTTTTTTTAATACGATAGAATTGGTAACTAAAATCGGGTCTCACATTGATCAGTTACGAAAGCTTTGAATAATTATTAGGTTTGACTGACAAATCCATCAGTTTTTACATTCTTATACAGGTGTCGTCAGTTTTCTCTCAGTTGCTCAAAAGCTGATGGAAAACTGATACACATACTACTATGGACAAAAAGTAATGAGACTGATTACACTTATTCCAACGTTTCTTCCAGTCTTCGAAATATTTATTATACTCAGCTTCAGGTATAGCCTTCAAAGAGGCCAGCCTATTCCCTTAGATAACTTAAACTGACTCAAAACGATGTCCACGAAATGGTAATTTCAATCGAGGCAAAAGAAAAAAATCACACGGAGCCATATCTGGCGAATACAGTGTTTGCCGAACGATATTCACTTGATTTTTGATGAAAAACTGACGAATAATGATGGCAGTATGCGATGGTGCATGCATTGTCATGATCTAAAAACCATGAATTGTTTCGCCATAATTGTGGTCGTTTTTTACGAATGGACTCACGTAAACGACGCAAAAAAAATATTCTTTGTTGACTGTTTGGCCGTTGGAAGGAACTCTTTGTGTACAACGCCACGGTAGTCGAAAAAAAAACAGTCAACATGACCTTGATTTTTGACTTGCTTTAACGTCGTTTTTTTGGTTTTGATTCACCTGCAGCACGATATTCACTGGATTGTTGAGGCCTTTCCGGGTCATAGAAGCAGAGATTCAAGTCTCATCGCCAGTAATTATACATTTCAGATTATCATCAGTCATAGAAAGCATCTCCTCGGTCACTTTTCAAACAAATTCAAGGATTTTTGGACAAGACGACAAGACACACAAGACAAGCCCAAATCGTCCTTTAAAATTGTTTGGATTGATCATTTGGATATGCCAACAATGTCTACAAGGTCTCATTGAGTTAATTGACGATTGAAAAGTACAAGCTCCTTGATTTTGTTGATGTTTTTATCAGTAGTTGAGGTTTGTGGCCTTCCTGAACGAGGTTCGTTTTCGACTTCTTCACGACCCTCATCAAACGATTTGTACCACTTAAAACTTGCGAATTTGATAAACACTGACCACTGTAACATTTTTCTACAAGAAATTTCGTTTTTTATACAAAATTTAATGTTAATTCCTTGTTCAATTGATTTATCCATATTAAAAAATAGCCGCAACAAATTTTTTACAATTACAAAAGACGCTGAAAATTTTAAACTAACAAAACAAACATCATGAGATTTCTATTAGCTGTTCACAAGTCATACCAGTCTATCAAATAAATATACACATTAATATTCAATCCGTGCGTATTTTTAAAAATACAGTCTCATTACTTTTTGTCCATAGTAGTATATCAATGTGAATCCTCTACTTAAAAAAAAATGACAAATTTTGGGTGCTGCACACAAACACACACACACTTTTCAGTGCACATATTTAATAGTGTTGCAACAGCAGCAGCAGGCAATAACAAAATTAGACTATAGATGTAATTCCGACAAAAACTTGTTTATGCTAAATAAAATAAAAATTCCGGGTTTTTTTTTTATAGAGAATAAATTGAAATGTCAAATAATTTTTTCATTCATTTTAATTCTCTAATTTTTTTGAATTTTAAAAAAAAAATCGCATTAGTTTAAAAGATATTTCCCCCCAACTGCTAAGAGTATAGTTTTTTTTTCTAGTTCGTGCTAAAATGCGATACATTTTTATACTAAAAGACAGATTAGCAGCAATAATTATACAATATCTCACGATTCTCATTTAAAATTCAATAATCTCTCTCCCGCATTTTACGCGAGAACCACGTGAGATAATCTACGTCTTATTGCTGGCTAATGTGTTTTAGATTGCTTATATGTATATTCCGAACATTAATTTTAATGAGAATCGTATTTCTTCTAAAGGAAAAAAACAAAGAAAAGTTAACATTCCTATCCTATTAATTAGAGCTTCATATATATATATACAAATGTATACTTAATTAGGTTTTATATAGGAGAGAGTATATATATATATATATATACGTTTTTCTCGACGCGAATATGTTTTGTTTTCCATAAATTTTCTTATTTTAATTTTTCCCGTTTTTTGTTTTTCAATAATTGTGGAACATAAATGAAAGAATATATAAAATTACGCTTTCCCATTATTTAAAATTAATTTTTTCTGCGCACCTACTACGTCACGCGAGACATGAAATACATCACGATTCAAAATGGCCGAGATGCACGATAAAGCGCATTTTTTTATATTCTTTCATTCATGACTTTGGAATATATTCCAATCATAATTAGTTTCTTTACCTATACGTGCGCGAGCGCACTCAAAAATACCATCTCTCTCAAAAAAAAAACATTGTTCTCAATTTTCTTGTAATTTTTAAATTTGTGAATTTTGATAACGAAAATTCATTATGTTTTCTCTTTTTTTTTAATAATAATAATAATAATAATAATAATAATTACTAATAATTATGATAATTGTAAAATAAGTAAATAAGTAATTATTGTGTGTGGAGTAACTATAATTTAGTACTTCTTGTTTTGTTGCTATTTATGAACTTTTTGTTTGTTTGTTACTAACCGTAAAAAAATGAATTTCAATCGCTTCTAATTTTTTTGATCTCCGGTTGACTATTCTCAGTTTGTTCCTCGGAGCTTTCACAATCAAGTGATCTAAAAAAAAAAAAAAAAAAGTTAGATGAAAAGAAAAAAACGAAGAAAAAATTGCTACAAATTTTTTACCTTTTTGCGCTACTATATGAATCGGTATCATTTGTTTCATCATTCGCGACAATCGGTGTTATTGGTTTTTCCAAACTGTCCTGATCTAAACTATCCTCATCTAAGCTGTCGATAGCACCTAGAATTCCTTTTCATATAAATACAAACAAAAAAGAAAAAATACAAATACAAGAAAAAAATAGAAGAAACAAAAGAAAAAAAACTTCTTTTTCGATTTTACCATTTCCATTGTTGCCATTTGATGTGGCAGCTGGTTCCAAATTACTTTCATCAGATGGTTCTATAGGATTACTCGTTGAATCTGTATTTTGTTGTGGTTGTGATTGCTGCTGCTGCTGTTTTGGTGGCGCTGTTATTTGATTTGAATTTTTTGTTTCTGTTTCAATAACCGTATCATCTTCTGTATTATTATCCTCTTCGGTTTCGTCATTATTATCACCAACACCACCACCAATACCATTTGGATAATGATGTGTACCACTTGGCATATCATCTAACAATTCTGGTTTTAAATCAGATGTTACATAATGAGTCCATAATGCCAATTCAACCCTAAATAGAATAAAAGAAATTTAAAACATATACTAAAGTAAAATTGGCCGATTTTTTGATGCCCTATGGTAGGAACGAGAGTCGTAGTTAACAAATCGATAGTTGAATGAATTAATTCTTAAGAGAGAAGCACCAAAACTACTAATATTTCAAGGTTTTTTTTTCCATAACTTTGCTTCGGTCTTTTTCAAATTTTATTAAAATCGGTATATTAGTTTTTAAAACACATTTTCCCCTACGACTATTTCTTTCTCGACTCTATCCTCTGATCGATTTCACTCAAATTTAACATGGTATCATCTATTTATGTGCTTAACCCATGGTAAATAATTTAAACAAAATTGCTCCAGAAATTTTAAAATTAAATCCGAAAAATCATAAACAAAAAATAAAAAAAACGACAAAACTTTCTGGTCACCTTGGTTTTTTCTTTATAACTTTGCTACGCCTTGGTCGATTTTACTGAAATGCAATACCAAACCAAGTTAAAGAACCAACTCATGTTCTAAACTTCATCAAAATTGGATAACGTATTTTTGAGCTATTTTGTATATAGACAGATGGATCCTTGAAACTTTTCTACGACGATTATTTCAATGTGTTACGCACTTACGTGACAAAACTAATATACCCTCCTATATAAGAGTTAGTACCTACCATAGGGCATACTAATTTACATATGTACATATATATATATATTTTTCTTAAGCAATTACCGATGTGGTGACCATGATGAATTACTATCAGTTTCAGAATTTAAACGTGTGACCGTTGTTTGTATATGCTGTACAAAATTTAAATATTCTTTTGTTGTATAATCAATTCCTTCAATTTCTGGTATTGCCATTAAACATTCATCAGCCATAAATGGTGCACTATCTGGTGCTGCAGCAGCTAGTAATGCTGATGCCATTGTTGTACCGACACCTTTCAAATTTGATAATGCTGTTATTGCTTGTTCCAAATTTGGTAATTTTTTAAATGCTTTTTTTGTCTCCTGCATAACAGCACGCGGTGTATTCACTTTAACCAAATATGATAATTGTGGATAGAATTTTCCACGCTAAATTCGAACAAAAAAAAAAATAAAATTTTTTATTATATTTTCTCGAACAAAAAAAAAAAAAAAAACAATTTACCGATTGTTTCCATTTCATTGTTTGAACTAATTCTTCATGTACCATATGAGCGTCCTTCCCCCGTTGTTTTATCATTTTTGGAAGTTCATTTTGATACCTTTAAGCAGACAAAAAATTAAAAGAAACGCCAAACAAAATATATTATATGATTTTTTTTTTCTTATAAAAATACTTAAAAATGCTGAATATAAGAAATTTCTTTGAAACAACTATTTTCCCCCTCTTTCGTAAAAAAAAAAAAAAAGTTTTTTTTTTTCGAGATTTTCCATTTTGTTTTTTATTTTTTTTTTAAAACATGCTTTTTTCTTTTTTTCTTTCTTTTTTCTTCTAAATTATTCTTTTGTCTCGTGGTAGAAAAAAAAAAGGCGACGAAAAAAAAAGAAATCAATATTTTTATTAAATTTGAAATAAATTGTTTTAGAAAGCGCTACGTTTTACGTGTGGTGTGCCCCAAAAAAAAAAAACACTTATTAAAAATCACTTAAATATGTCGATATTTACCAATCATCAAGCCGAATCAATTCATCTGGTTTCTTACTGCGTTTTTCGGCTTTCAATTTTAACACTTGCGGATATAATTTTAAACAATATTCAAATTGTTTTGAATTTCCACGAGCGAAAAATGATGCGGTGTCTTTAACGGAAGCCATTTTGCGTTGTTGGTTAGATTTCTTATATGAACATACACAAGAAAAAGCAAACACTAATACACAAGCGTTTTTAAATATACCGAAAAGAAAATAAAACAAAAAAAAGCCACAAAATAAATCTTATTAAAAGGACATACACGACTTTTTAGCCTTTTGTTATTTTAAATATAAATAAAAATAATAAAAATCTGAATTTTATTTCCAATTATTTTTATATAAATATAAAAAAAAAAAACTAAATAAAAAATAAAATTTATAATTTTCCACCGAAAGCGTCTTTATGTCTTTTTTTTGACACTTTTTCCAGCTCACAAATTTCTCTCAACGCCAAACAAATATTGACGTTTCCCCGATTTTTTTTTTTTGTTTTTTGTTTTATTTTCACGCGTTATTTTCTGAACGCATTTCTTTTCTTAAACCAATATAGTTTTTTTTTCTTTTTTTGGATGAAGAAAATTTCTTTTCATTTCCCTTTTTTTTCTAATTAAACTGAAAAAATTCAAACGAAATACAATAAAATAAGCAAAAATGAACTTATTTCAATTGATTTTAGGATAAAACTATTTTATCGTCAATGATTTTCATTTAATCCTAACAGGGAAGAAAATAAAACACGCGAAATCACAAAAAAAAAACAATCTATGTTGTTGATTTTACCACTGGTAGCTGCTAAATGAAAATTTCTCCGAAACACACACAAACTAAACTCGCGGCGTTTGCTATTTTTTTTGTTTTCTTGTCTCACTAACCCACTGACAAATAATCCAACAAAACGATTTACGCTATATAAATTTTTTTACCAATAGTCTCCACTGGACTTATTTCAAGCCGATTATATTTTCTCAGATTATGGTCGCCATTTTGAAGATATTAAAATTTTTAGGTGGACATTTGATGTCCTGAAACGAAATTTAAAGCAATTATTTTAAAATGGGTGTCGCATGATTTAATTACAAAATGTACAAGTTAAAGAAGTAAGTATGTATCGAAATAACCCAAATACTTGAGTTAATTGATTTCTTTTACAACGTGAAAAATTTGATATCGTATCAAATTTATTAAAGTTTCTCTTTAATTAAAATATAATAAAAATAAAAATAATATAATAATTTTAAAGTATTTTGTTTTGTCCATATTAATTTTAAGTCGTCCATTTTTATATATTACTAGCGGCCCGTCCCGGCTTCGCACAGGTGGACATTTATTTTTTAAGCATTTTGGGATAAACGTAGAGTAAATGTATCCTTTTGCACGACTTTATTTACATTTTTGTACATTTTTATTTTATGGCTTAAGTAATTTAATTTTGTAGAATTTTGTGGAAATTTACGGAGATAGAGAGAGGGGGTAGTCTGGAGTTCCACCGGCGAGTCCGCTGAGGGTCCGAGCGCCAGGCGCCAGTCTGGAGACTATAGAGGCCCTACAATGGATCAATGGGACCCAGCCGTCGCTAATGACACTGAATATCGGGTGATTGAAAGCAATAGTCGTAAAATCTTAATTAGGACCTCTGTGCATGAAGTTAGACTACAGAGAATATTAGACGCGACAGACATGAATGTGAGGATTATTGGATACAGATGTATGCGGAATTACATTATTTAAGTTTTAGTAGGGATCCCTAATTTTTTTCTAGTAATAAATATAGCACATCTTACTCAGGGATAATGTAGCATTCTAATGGTGAAAGAATTTTTGAAATCGATCCAGTAGTTTTTGAGTTTATTCGTTACAAACAAAAACACAAATCTTTCCTCTTTATAATAGTAGGATGGATTATATAATGGAAAAATTGAATGTATATTATTTCACCAATTAATATTTAGATTTAAACGAAAACGGTTTAACCGCTGTAGAATGTTCTTTTTTTTATATCATCTTGCCACTTTTTCTATTATCAGTTCTTCCCGAAATTGTAATTATTAGAAACCTGAGGTCGAGGAAGAGTGAACATTCTATAGAAAAATGAATGCCGGTAGATGAATGGAATGAAGTATTTTTGTAAAAACTATCCCAATAACATATGAGGAAATAAAAAAATATTTAAAATGGAAATAATATTGCAATTATTTACATTCGTATGCATTCAGTTCATCAGACTGTAAAAATTTCAATTTTTAGAGTCTCTACCAGGCTTTTTTTCAGTCTGACTGAAAATGGGTCTTGTAATTATGTCCAGTGGAGACCATAGGTTATTAGTAGATTTTTTATTGCAGTTATGTGCAGTTCACCATCTTGGCTGCAATAATTTTCAAAATTTGACAATTAAAATGACGGAATTTAAGTGAACAGAAAATAAAATGGAAACATTTAGGAGAATCGTAAGAAGTTAGAAAAATATCCAAAATCTCTTATTTATTTAATTATTCAACAAAATTGTACTAAATGAATTTAAATTATATATGGCGTGTACACGATCCACTTGAAGTCGACTTCAATCTAAAAATCTTTCATGTAAACATGGTTCGACTTAAAATCGACTTGCAAATTTAAAATGTAGTATGAACAGAGGTGTCACCAATGACTTAAATACTACTGGACTAGGATTCGCTTACTCTCTCAGGGCTAAAATGTTCCTCAGGGGCAGAAACCTTTTTTTTTTACCATAAATTTTAAAAACACCAAATAAAATTCACATTAATTTTTAAACACTGAAAAATTCAAATTAAAAATTATTTAAAATTTTTTTGTATATGCAAAATAAGTTATGAAAACCAAAAAAATTATTAATTTTTATCCTGTTTCGAATCCCTGGTTAGTTCCAAATTCTGCAACTATCTGTCTCTTTCGTCATGGTCGAATTTTTCTAATTTTTCAGGTCTGCCAACTTAATATGATCAAAATCACAGACGTGTTGCCTGTAAATTTTAAAATTCCGGTTGATTGGTAAACAAAAAATTTGTAGCAGTTTTTTTTAAAAAAAAAATACGGCACGTATTTCAAAATTTTATTTATTTATTTATTATTTATTTATTTATTACGGGACCATGCTAATCTTCTCAGTATCGTTCCAATTTTAGTATATGTTCTGCCGAAGCAAGAACTTGTAGCAAAGTTTTTTTTTTTTTTTTTTAAAATACGGAACCTATTTCAGAATTTTAGTTTATTTTATTTTAAATATTTTAATAAAATGTCTATGCGGTGTGCTATAAAAAGTTGTGTTTGGAATAATAAACCTTCGTCATACAATGAACGAAGTTTTGCTATTCAGGTAAATAAAATGAATTTCCAACAGAAAAAAAAATTTTAAGAAATTGGATAATTTAGATTTCCAAAAAATTAAAATCGTTTGATTAAATGGTGCAATATACTGCAAATAAACCCAAAGGAAATTACACCGAGAAATACCAGAATTTGCAGTTATCATTTCAATTCGATAGACATAAACTATATTATTTAAATGAGTTTATAATTTTTTTTCATTAGTGTTGTTTTGCTTAATATGTCATGCTTTTCTTTTTCAATTTTTCTTTTTTAAAATTCTATTAATACTAAAAGGTTGGTATTTTAAAATAAGCTTATTTTTTGTAGTAGTATTTATTATTTTAAGTTAATAGATATTACTTCATTATCGTAATATACTTTGCGGAACCGAACACAAAAAACTCGGTAACGCTTCGAATGTGATACCTCTTGGGCGAATTATGAGTAATTATAAAGAATCCCAACTTCCTATCTCTGCCGTGACGACGTTTTCCAGATGTCAGCCGTAAATTTTCAATTTGAAATTTTATTTTTTTGTACTTTGTTTTAATTGGTGTTATGGTTGCTTCGCTAACTTTGGTTAGTTTATATTTACCCATACTTCGCTCTTGGGTGAAGTGGAAACTCACATAATCTCTAAAATACTTTAATTCATTAAAATGTTTTCAAATATTATACTTTTAGTTACAAATTGGGCAATCAACTGCAGAGAAAAATAAAGAAACACAGGAATGAAATCGATTGGCAAAATTAAAGAAAATCGATATACAGAAAAGGGTCAAATACTGAATTTTTAAATAAAATACTATATATTTTAAAAAAATTAAGTTTTCAAATATATTTATTTATATTGGAATAATATATTCATTATATTCAAAATAATTATCACAATGTTACAATCCGAAAATGTAAAAAAATGTTATTGTAAATAAAATAAATTGAACAAAATTATATTTTTGTTTTATTTACCTTATTTTAAAATACAAAATTTATATTTGCAAGAAATTCAAAAAATTGAATAATTCCCGCTATAATTGTTTTTCGTTTCGTGACAAAAAAGTCAACCGTTTCTTATGTTGGCAGTATTGCGAAATATGTGTTTGGCGCGAGAAAAAGAAGTCCGAAAATTTGCCATTCGCTTCTGAAGGAATTTATCGCTTCGAGTAATCTAGTAATATATATATCTATGGGTGACACATAACCTAAAAAATTCAAATTCGTTTGTTAGCGTCTGTGAAATTGACATTGAGCTAAAGTCTATTTCAAGTCCATCTTTGAATCTAGTAAATTCAAGACAATTTAGAAGTCGCCATGTAAACTCTATAATAGGAAGAAAAAAACAAGCAAAATAAATCTAAGGGTCTACACACGACTATTTTTTTGTTAGCGCACCTGTTCTGTTTGCCAAATGTCCTGTGTAGACCGCGTATGTCAAGACAGAAATTTCTATTCTACCACCCATTCTCTACACGACATAAATTCAGTCAGATTTTATGTTAGTAAATGTCAATTGGAAACGTTGGTGAGTCGATTTTGTCATAACATTTCATCTCCACAGGACGTAACAGCAGACATAGCACCTTTCTCTGACTGAATTTATGTCGTGTGGAGACAGCTAGTAACATTTCTATTAGGAAAAAAAATTGCTAACAGAAATGTCGAACATAAATGTTAAAAATTCAAAATTCAAAATGGCGGAATTCAAGGGAAAGCTAAATAATTTATCGTGTTTTAATAAAGAAGGATTTAATTCAGTAATATAGTTTTCATCAAATTCTCTTTATTTCTTGTAATTTGGAAAAATTTAAAGCCTCTCACACATTTTAAATCAATTGATTTATGTTTTTGTTTCTCGCTCAACGGAATCTTTCCAAATGAAATAAATGTTAGAACATAATATGGCCCTGCAAAGAATTTCTTAAATAAAAATGGCCTCTGTTTGACGTTTTGGATAGCAGACAAAAGGACACCAAAGACATAAATAATTATAAGATATGTAAAATTGGGTTTGTCCACAAATTTCGACTTAAAAAACTAAATGAAATATATATATAAGGAAAAAATATAAGAAAAAAATATACGAGGAGAATTCTTTCTTATTTTTACATTTCGTTCTTAAGCTTTGGTTTTTGTACTGGATAAGGAAATTAAGCTTTGAATTCATTCATTATATGAATGCCGTGGATGAGTTTATTTTGTGGTTGGTTTTTTTTTTCTAATTTTAGAATTAAAATATTTGATGGTAGAGAAACTTTTGTTCAATTCATGCGCGCATATAAGCAATTTGTGGCTTTGAATATATCTTATGGAGAAATATGAATAGCATCAATTGGTTTATTTTGGTGTTGGTTGTTTGCTATTCTGATTTTAAAATTAAATTGTATTTTTGGAAATATTTTGTATGGTCGATTGTGTGCATAATTTGATAATATTGAATGTATTATATTTTTTCTGCAAGTTTCTCGTGTACTTTTAGATAACGCTAACTCAACATTTTGAAATCTTTAGAAATTTGGCCAAGAATTGAATTGAATTTTGTTTTAAGTAATGGACATATGCATGTATCTTTGATTTCTTTTTCAGAAATTATAGATATACAAGTATTGATATTTTATATATATATATTTTATGGATTTTCGTAAATTTGAAACTATATATAGTATATTATATATAAAGATTTTTATATAATATATATATTTGGAAGAATTTTGTCTAACTCATTTTAAGTGTTTTCGACAATTAATATGTGATGATATTCGGCAAAATACCTTTTCCTAAATTTTTAACATCGAATGTCGACATAATTTGTTTCAGGAATGCTTTGAATAACCAAATAACTGATTTCATCATGTCGTGTTAGAAGGTTGGAAAATATATATCAGGATTATTTATTCATTTAAAATTTTTAAGCGTGGGTGTTTTGTAAAACTATTGGGTAAACTATTTCCATTTTTTTTGACCCAAGAACAATTCTTTTTTAATAGAATCAGAACTTCCTTTCGATGTTCTAAACATTGGTTCACAGCAAACCAACTGGGGTAAAATTCGTTGGTTCTTTGAATGTATTCCTCGATAATTTTTGTTTTTAAGTTGGTAAAATGCAAATAATTATCAAAAAAGTTTCATATATTTGAAAATGCAATTTGCAAATTTCGAAAAAAAGATCGGAAGGATTTTGTAGAAAAGTCCTTTCAATAGTTTTGTCGAAATTTTTGTGTTTAATAAGTTTTTCCGACGGTAAAAGAAAATCGCATTCGTCTTTATTCATCATGGCACAATTTGGACAGTTTTTTTTTTTCAAAATAATTTTTAAAATTATAGCCGACAATTTATCTTTTTGCTGGGTCTGCGACGTCGGAATTACTCTTGGAGTTTAAGGTTTCATTTATTTTCGCATCTTTTTCTATATCATCCAAAACAATTTCAGAACTTTGTGCCAATAATCTGGATGTAATTTCATTAGAATTATCAATATAAGTACCTTCGAATGGATTATCCCAATTAAGTAAAATGTCTTTATCAGTTTCACAATTTTTATTTGCATATGAGAACGTTATAATTCTCATTGACATTAGGCGCGCAACTATTTGAATGAACTCGTGGACACTAGGATTTCTGTTATTACCAGCTTTTGCCCGAATTTGCGCAAACATATACATATATTTAGTCGAGATGTTAATATAAAGTTAATTTTTAAGTATTTATCCGAAAATATATATGTAGTTAAATTTAAAATACCATTAATTTTAAGATTTAACCCGTCAAAACAATAGTTTTTTTTGCAGGGAGACCCAATTTCGTCAGATTTTCTTTGAATTCATTTAAATAATAGAATTGAGTACCATTTATTGTTAATGGCTTCCGATATGGATTTTTTCCGCTCAATTACGACTATTTAGTTTAGTCGGTCAAAAACTTTATCAAAACTTCGAGCGAATTTACTCGTCGCTGCTGCATATAATTTCATTGATTGTGGGAAGGAGTTATTTTCTGACAATGCATCTATTGCGTCCGACAGACTATTGCTCAGGACTTGTACTGCAAGTCTGACAGTCATTTCATCAAAAGCCCCTGGTTCAACATGTTTATGCCCTATGGTAGGTACTACCAGAGGGTAGCAATTTTGTTGAAATTAATTATATAGTTTAAATACATAAATAGACGATCAAATCGGTCCAAGGATACCGGAGAAAGAAATAATCCTAGGAGAAATTAACCCTCTTTATAAAGTTTTTTTGATGTATTTTAAAAATGAATACACCGATTTCAAAATAAAATTTACATATTAGACTTGTGCTAGCAGGGTCTAGGTTATCTGCAAATTGGAAGATATTTTGAAAAGAAGAAACAAAGTTATGAAGAAAAAGACTTGAAATAATGTTAGTTTTGACAGCTTTTCTGCCCCATTTCTGCTGTTTACTATATGTTTTCTTGTTATCTTTGGACACAACCTAGATTTTTTGATTTTTAGTCTATGCTATGGCGAACCCGTTAAAATACTTAGTTTTAATTAATTTATAACTTCACTCAGTTTTAGTTATTTTAATTTAATCTAGTCGTTTTTGGTAACACCCTAAAAAAACAAAAATTTGTAAAAAATCAGATTGTAAAAATATATCAATTGATAATCACGAAAATAAAAACTAGTTAACATTTAAACCGAGTTATTATTTCATTAAACATAAATAAGATAAAATATTAATTTGTGTGGTGTCTGCATACGCAACCGCACAATGCTATGAACGCTTATAACTTCCCAACTCGCAGGTCCGTCAGGAGTCTTAATAGTGCAATCTTTGAGTGTATTTCTTATATTTTTTAATAAATGAGGAGGATCATAAATTACAATTATTTTCTTCTGATTATAATAGAAATATGGCTTCTCTTTATTAATATTTAACAGCCTATAGCATTTTTGATTATTCATACCTTGATCGCACACTGCAGCTCTAACCGTAAGCCCTATTTCACAACATACTTTTATATTAGCCTCCAATTTTTGTTTTAAAATGGCACCATCAATGCTGTTCTCAGAAACAAAATAACTAATTATATATTTTCAGTTAGAAAACAAGCCCCTGATCATGAAAACGCATATTTGCTTTCATCTAAATGTACTAACCCATCTACGAGATCATGAGATGTATTATAAACTAAATTTCTTCTGATTGATATTTCATCAAATAATAACACTGCTTGTCTATTTAGTTAACTAATTGTACCAAATTTTTTATTAAAAGATCATTAAAACCTGGTTGAAGTCGTTTCACAGGACTCCACTTATATATAGCTGACTGACTAGGTACCATAAGTGAAGACCTAAATTATTACGAAAGAAATTATAACAAGATGCAGGCTTATAATTGACATTTTGAGACAAATATTTTTGGATATATTTATAGCTATTCTTTTCATCTAAAATCACTTAATAAAATTCTTTGCTAAACTAGACATTGTAATTCATTAAAAAAAATCATTTTCCTACTTCCTAGAAGATTTAAATTCAATTCAGTTATTATTTATGATTTCAGACTTTTCAAATATTCTTTAATTTATTGATATATTGTATATTCGATCATGGTTTCGGAATTATTTGCCATACAGAAAGCATTCCTGAAACAAATTATGTCAACATTCGATGTTAAAAATTTAGGAAAAGGTATTTTGCGAAATATCATCAAATATTAAATGTCGAAAAAAATTAAAATGAGTTAGACAAAATCCTTCCAAATATATATATTACATAATAATCTTGATATAAAATGTATATAGTTTCAAATTTACGAAAATCCAATAATCCTTAGTTGATCATAAAATATCAATATATCTATAATTTTTAGAAAGGAAATGAAAGATATGTCGATTACTTAAAACAAAATTCAATACAATTCTTGGCTCAATTTCTAAAGATTACAAATTGTTTATTTAACGTTATCTAAAAGTACATATAATGCATTCGACATTATCTAGTTACACACACAATCGAACATACAAAATATTTTTAAAAGTACATTTGAATTCTAAAATCAGAATAGCAAAAAACCCACAACAAATATATCAATCGATGCTATTTATATTTCTCCACAAGATATATTCAAAGCTATAAGTTCCTTATATGCGCACATGAATTGAACAAACGTTTTTCTACCATCAAATATTTTAATTCTAAAATTAGAAAAAAAAAAACCAACAACAAAATATACTCATCGACGGCATTCATAAGATAAATGAATTCAGAGCTTAAATTCCTTATCCAGTACAAAAACCAATGCTTAAGAACTAAATGTAAAAATAAGAACGAATTCTCCTCGTATATTTTTTCTTCATATTTCATCTAGTTTTTTAAGTCGAAATTTGTGGGCAAACCCAATTTTACACAACTTATATTATTTATGTCTTTACGAAACTAATTTGGGCGCATCAACAAGTATTAAACTCTTGATGCCGGATTACACGCGTTGTTTTTTGGGTAGAATTCTACCGCAGACATAGGTATCGCTGGGTGTGAGGTGAGGCCGAAGATCTACCTCTCAAAATGTTGGCGCAACGGAGTTTTTTACGCACACAAACAAGAGTCACTGTCGCGATCTGTGTGGTCTTATTGAAAACATACCTATTTAAAATTTTAACTCGTCGTGAATCCGTCGTGGATCCGTAATCCTGCTTGAGCCTCAAATATAAGCAATTAGAATTTTTTGAACTGAAAAGTGAAAAGTGGTTTGGTTTTTGCTTTGGTTTGTGGTTTTGGTTCGGTTCAAAGCGGTTCAAAGAAACCGGGTTGCATCTCTGGTCCCAACAACTATGAAAAAATACATATTTGTTCTGAACCAAAACCAAAACCAAACCAAAACCAAAACCAAAAAATTATGCATCTGTTAGGACAGGCAAACCGAACCTTAATTTTGCCGACAGAGAATATTTAAGGGCTTGTAATAAAAAAAATTTAAAATTTTCTCACATTTATTTATTATTGTTGGAATGTTGTTTTTTTTTTAAACTTCCGGCACATCGTTCAAAGGGACCATTTCTGAAAAGATAGGTAAATAAGAGATACTTGAGAAAACATTACTTAGTGAATATTTCAAGGAAAAATATAGAAACTATCCTACACAACCAATTCTAATATTACGTACAGACATATAATGCTGGTAATACGACCAATGCTATGTTACACATGTGTTGTGACATACAGTTATTATGTGTAACAAAGCCTTTTCTACTCATTACTATTTATACCAAGCCAATCATCCATACATAGGGCATGCGACA
This sequence comes from Xylophagus ater, assembly GCA_963422695.1. Classification (NCBI taxonomy): domain Eukaryota; kingdom Metazoa; phylum Arthropoda; class Insecta; order Diptera; family Xylophagidae; genus Xylophagus; species Xylophagus ater. Next base: position 62,161,349 of record OY730480.1, read on the forward strand.
AACGCCTTTTATGGTGACAAACACCTTCATCCATACACAGGGCATGCGACAAACGCTTAATTCCTTTTGACGGCGACAAACGCCTTTTATGGTGACAAACACCTTATACACATTCAATCCCACTATGCATTCAATACATACTCTATCTGCGATACTGTCAAATACTCACAATTATTCCGGGATCCTTCCTCACCACTGGTAAAAATCAAACTGAAGTATTATTTTCAGTTTTTCTTTTCACTACCTAACAGCTCGGCCAATATGAATTTACAAACGTCCTCGTTTGCCATCAACACTGTGGATTTCATCTTCCGAATCTGATTTTCCCCTTGAAGTATTCATCTTTTCAGATGACCAACAGCTTCCACGGTTTCGAATAGCGCCCGTTAACTTCGGTAAAAACCTGGCAATTCCTTTACAACATACCGACCATTCATTAACCTTTTAGTTATTTGGAACGGCCCTTTATATTTAGGTAGAAGTTTTCTGCTTTGGCCGTCTCCGAATGTAGACTTTCTTAGTAGACTAAGGGCCGGTTTGTTCACTCTTGGTCAACTTTAATCCATGATTATTCCAGTGGTTAATCATAGATTGCGTTTGTTCACCAAAATTTTAATCGGAGAATCCATGGTTTGGTTAGTTAATCCATGATTTCCCTAATCAGCCGATTTTCCATGATTAACGCCATTTAACCCATGATTTACTGGAATTTCGTTTGTTCATGCTAGGTTTTCACACTGCGTTTTACTTTTGACATTGTATTTTGACATTGCATTTTGACATTCATATAACAACATTCATATAACAACATTCAGTGAAAATATTGAGTGATACAAAATTAATAATAATGAAATAGCAAGAAATGAAGTCCAATTATTATTATTAATTATGTCCTTTCTATACGAAGCCTCGAAAATTCGACTTGATATTGAATTTTCGACAAATTATTGTTAAAATACCGATGATATGATTGAAAATTTTTTAAGTTAATTTAATTTTTTTTTTGTTTTAAATGAGTACTATTAAATTCATAAAATTGGACTCATATTGTCTAATCAATAAGAATATAAACGAAATAAATAAATTAGAAACAATTTGGCGATATTCAACAAATCGCCAATTCTAACAAGTCAACACGGATTTTTGGGTTCGAAGTCCCTTTTGTATACTTTTCACATATTATCCAGATTTCCTGCCCATGAATGTGTTTAGAGAATGAATATAATGAATAATGCACTCAATTAAAAAAGATTATTTCGTGTCTCCTTGTGTCCTTTCATTTCATTTTCATGCAAAAACTATATCATGAACATTTTATGTAACATGTAAACAATTTTATTACACAAATTCAAATTTATATTAAATTTACTCAAAATAATTAATAAATAATAAAAACATTTTAAATAATTACCCAAATCAATTATTTTAAAATTCAAAAATTTAAATTGATCATGGATTAAAATTTGACAGATGCATTGGAAAACATTGGAAAACCACTGGAAAAATGGAAAAATCGAATCTTGTTTCTTTTTTTCTTGTTAAATTAGTTAGAGGTCTCACGATTCGTGCATGTCATGTTATAAATTGCCAAAAGAAACCTGTAAGACCAAAGAACTATCTTACTTGATGAATGTTTTGTGGTGTGGGAAAATTTTCAGTACTCTTGGTTTTATCTCGTCCCGGTCGCATTCCATCGTAGCTAATTTCAAATTTCAGATAGGAAATTATAGTTTGGATTGAGTGTAAGATTTTGTTCTCTAAATACACTTAAAATTGTCTCTAACCGTTGCACACCTTCATCAAAGTTTGTTGAAGGAATCAGTATGTCATCTAAATATGCGACAGCAATTGTTCCTCGTCCCAGCATTTTGTTGACCATTGGAAAATACTAGGAGCTGCGGCAATACCAAACGGTATTCTATTAAACTCATGTTGTCCATCCGGTGTAATGAAAGATGTTTTATATTTTGATTTTTCCTCTATCGGCATTTGATAATAACCCGAAGTCATATCTAATGTGGTAAAGTACCTATAACCGTGTAGCAGGTCTATTTGGTCATCTATCCGCGGTAACGGAAATCGGTCTTGTATCAATTTACTTGTAACAAGGGGGGGGGTTGCACATATTAGGGGTTTCTGTCGAAGAAGCAAATCCCCTATGATGACCTATTTAGCATATCTTCTTCCTTGCGAGGAGAAGATATGAGATGGTGCAGCAATGTGAGTAGCTGAAGGCTGCACGCCTAGCTGAATCGCACTAGCTAGCTCGCCGGAGGGGTGGGTCGCTGCTCACCACCATCTGTCATCGCGTTACACATAAATTATATGCGTGCAAGATGTGTGAAAACGTCGTTAAGACTTTATAGTGATAGCGCGAGCTATCAAGCAAGGAAATTCGGTTTTTGCGAGAAAAAAAAAACCGAATAAGGGGGGGATGTTCGGTAATTTGCTGGTCACCGAAACTTGACCAGCCATCCGCGAAAGCCTTGCGAGGCATGTCGGGGCCGATTGGCAAAGGTGTTAATGCCAACCGGTCTTTGGGGCACTACCCTCCCACATGGACCGACAGCAGAATGCCGATCCCCGTATGTCCATGCTCGCCCCTACAAATGAGCATGGACCCTTCTCTGTTTCCTATGCCCCCTCACATCACCAACTCATTCATCCTCTCTCTTTCTCTCAACAATAATCTTATTCCGAATAAATACCCATCTTTGCCAGGACAAAGTGGTAGCGTACCTTGGTTCCTGTTTCCACGTTAAATCTACCTTCGATCCGTTCCCTTTTTTCTTTTTTTTTTTTCTTATTTGATCATCACCGAAACGGTTTTCTATTTCCAAACCAGAAATTCGAATTATTGACCTTGGATTCTTCAAAAAAAAATTATGGTTTTAATTATTTTTTCTTTTTGCGTATTTTACATATTTTTTAGTTTTTTTGATTTCAAAATGGAAAATCGATTTCTCACTTCAAATTTTATATACCAAAAAAAGAAACTTTGAGTCCGAATTTATTTGCAGTAAAGTCAAATTAAATTTTTTTGCTTCCTGTTTTTTTTTTTTTCTTTAAAACTAACAAGATTTAACCAATAATTCTTAACGAAAACCAGTGAATTTTATTCAGCGATTCATATGAAACATTTTAGGTTATCCAATTTTTCATTGAACAAGAAAATTTAATAATATTGTACAAAAAAAGTTTTTTTTTTTTTTTTTTTTAAATAATTGTGTAATTGAATTAAAATTTAAAAATAATCATAGTTGCATGACAAATAACGGACTTACTTAATTGAAAAACACAAGTATATGAATTTCATGAATTCCATCCTAATCATACCAGGAATACAGGTGCTCAGTTCCGTTTACGCAAATTGATGAGTTGATGAAATGCTAGATCTTGTAGGCGCCCATATGCTGTTTATAACAAGATTTGTAATTTGAGATTATATATTTTTCAGTTGATGCACATTTCCCGAGTCATGGATTTTTAATAATTGTAGGTGCTGAATCATGCAACTTAAGCTGGTACCATTAGTAGAACATTGATGCTTCATATTATTCGTGAATCCTGAGAATTACTCTGCATATTCTCTGAATCCTCGCCAAAATAATGTTGAGATATTTTATAAATGGTGACAGATGCTCATGATGAATGCGAACCAACCTGCAGATTAAGTGGAAAATAGTCAAATGATACCTTTTTAGGCAAAGTGCCGTCCGTTCCTTCCCTATTCATGGATATAGATGACAAAATTGACAGATGTTATTTGCCTCGATTATAAAAACATCTGATTACATTAAATTTTGATGCCACCTGCTCTGACTCGCCATGGACGACGTTTTCTTGCTTGTGTGTCTCCCCCTTCCTCCCCAAAAAAAAAATTTCCAAAATTTTTCTTCTTTTTTTTTTTTTTTTTTTTTTTTCTTTTCCTTTAAAATAAAAACACAAAAAAAACTTTCTTCCTTTTTTTTTTGTTATATTTTTTTTTATTTTTTTTCTTTGTATTAGTTGTACAGTATTTCGTTTTAAATGTTACACCCTTTTTCTATTGAACTTAAAATTTTATATATTAAATTTTTTTTTTTTTTCTTTTTATTAAATTAGAACAGCTTGTGAGTTTTCCTAGGACTTGGTTTCTCTAATAACCATAATTTTTCTTCGATGTCCAAGAAAAAAAAAAACTTTAGAAGCACGTTTTACTTTTTTTTTCATTCCGCCATTTTTCTTCAATTTTCGTTTTTGTTCACACAAAAAAAAAAAACTTTCTAACTTTTCCCTAATTCCTATTTATAAATTTTTATTCTATCCAATTTTAAATTCCGAAAACGATTCTTTAAATTTTTGTTGTCAAAATTTTTCCCCATTTAAACAAACAAACCAAACAAAACTTTTTGTTTCCGTGTAATTAATTTTGAGTTTAAGTTTTTCGAAAATTTTTCACCTCTTTGTATAAAAAGAAACCGATCACTTATTTATTTTTTGTTTTCTCCTTTTTTTTTTTTTAAATTTTTCCATTTTTCTTCTTTTTTTTATTATTTGGGAATTAAAAAAAAAAAAAACCCAGCCTCGAACATGGATATTTTCAGCCGACTTCTTTCATGGTTCAACCAAGACTCTCGTTCATCCAACCAAATTTTCCCATTCTCCCATCTCCTGTTCGCAAAATTTTTTCTTCAGTTTGGATAAAAAAACCGGTTTTTCTAGTTACAATCTTTATCCCGCCTATCAGGTTACGACACGTTAATTTTTCTTACATTCTTCTTTCGGTCTCTTCCTTCGTTCTCTCGTGGGGAGGGGAGGACTCTTTTATCAGCTTATTTCCACCACGGATATGAGGTGAAAAGAATTTTCTGGAAAGAATTTTTGAAAACATGCGGTTTTCGCAAAAGCTGACCACGTCGATGTTTAAATTAGTGTTGCCGTGTAGGCCTAAAATATAAGTAAGCGTGTTGCGTTAGCCGCACGTTACATACTATCTAATTTATGATAATCTATGCAAAGTCATTCTTCGTTGTTCTTCTTCTTCACTAAGAGAACAGGTAATGCAAATGGCGAATTAGATTCTCTAATTATATTATATTGAAGTAGTTCATTTACAATACCTTTAACTTTTTCACGCCCCGAGGTAGTCATTCGATACGGCCTGTAAGAAATAGGCTTTTCGTTACCTAAGTCGATCTGAAATTCAACCATTGAGGTACACCCAATTTCTTTATTGTTAATGCAAAATTTTCTTTAAATTTATATAATAAATAATTCAATTTTGATCGTTGTTCTTTTGATAAACTTGTATCAACATTGACATCATCAAATTTCGCATTAAAGGAATTGTCATCATTGATATGTAACACTTGTTCCAAATTTTGTTGACACTTTTCTCCGCACGCAAAACATATTTTGTTTTTTCTATTAATTCTTTTTCTGTTGGATTTATTACTGGTACCCGGCATTCTCCTTTATCCTCAACAGAAGTTTTACATCTTGGTAAACAGTATTCGTTATTCTCTTTCAATCTTATGCTGCTGGCTAAGTAAATATCCCCAATAGCAGCAACTGTACATATTACATTAACAGCGTGTTTCGGAGGAATGATAATATTTTCTTTAACATTAACTAATAATTTGTTTGATGGCGAATCTATTACTGATGGCAATTCATTGAAATAATTTTCAAATATTTTTAAGTCATTTCCTTTCTTTAAAATGTTTATGTGTGGTTGCTCTGTGAAAGTTTGTCCTATTATTGCAGAAATTGTTTGTATATTATTAGGCACATCGATAAAGCCAGTTATTGCTTCCGCTTTATCTATTTTACTTTAATGTTATTAATTTCACCCAGTGATTTTACTGTACCACCACCATAGCCTTTAATTATTCTATACTTTCCATTATGTTTAAGATTTAATTGTGACAAAAGTTCTTCCTTAATAGTGTTACAATTAGTTCCCAAATCAACAAACACTCTAACATTTAAACCATTTATATCTGCATATTTAAAATATTTCTCACCCTTTCCTTCTTGTTCCTTTAAATTCATAATTATACTAAAGTTTTGCTGCGAACATTCTCCTTGATGAAATTTTCTGCACTTATCGCACCGTTTTGATTTTTTTTTTTTATTTTTATAACCTCAAAATTATGTTGTCCTCCAATCTTTCTGAGGAAACCTCTTCTTTGTGTAACTTTTGTGTGTGACGTCTAGTATCTACTTTTTCACTAGGGATTGTTTTTAGGAATTTTAATAAGTTCTCTGGATCACTGTAATCACCCACTCTTACAGCCGCTTCTATGGTGAGATCTGCTATGTCATCGATAATACAGGAAACTGATTTTTCATCACAGATTTCGCAATTGTTTAACAGCGCTAATATCTCATAATAATAATTAATCATAGATTCATTTCGGGTTTTAACACGTTTCAACATTTCTCGTAGTTGTTGGGCGTAATCAACTTGAACCGGAAATGCTTGAATTAATTTTTGTTTCCACTCTTCCCAAGTATAATTGACCGAAAGAAGAAATAATCCTTAACTCTTCTACTTTGTTTATCCATTTAATAATGTTTTGCACTTTGTCTTCAGGATAAAATTGTGGTATCATGTAACGTGCAGCTAATGCAACACGCTTACATTTAATTTTAAGCCTACACGGCAACACCATTTAAATAATAGCGTGGTCAGCTTTGATGAAAACCGCATGGTCTTTTTAAAAATTCTTCTAGAAAATTCTTTTCACCCCATATCCGTGGTGGGAATTAGCTGATAACAGAGTCTCCTCCCTTCTTTCCCCCCCCCCCCGCGAACGAGAACGAAAATTGCATCGAAAGAAAATGAAAAAAAAAATGAACGTGGCATGATCTGATAGGCGGATAAAAAAATATGAAATTAGAAAAACCGTTTTTTTTTATCCAGACAGATATTTTGGAACAGGAGATGAGGGATTTAAAAAAAAGGCAGTCAGCATTTAGAGTCTGGTCACAGAAGTTTTTTTTAGGTCTGGTCCGAAAGTCAATATTAAAAAAAAAAAAAATGATGGTGAGGGAATCAAAAGATGGGTCGGGATCAAGACCTTAAATAAGAAGTCAAAAAGAAAAAGAAAGAAAAATTATTGTGATCAAATAGTATAGAGAAAGTGGTCGGATAAAGACAAAAAAAAAAAAATTTAATATTTGGGATGTGTAACCTTAGATAAAGTGCAAGAAATCATAAGAAAATAAATAGAATCGATAGTATTGGTTAATGTAATTACGTTTTTTTTTATTTTAAGAGAAAAAGTTCGGTAATACAAAGAAACGAATAATAAAAAAAGAAAAAAAAAATTCGAGGAATTTTGGTGAATAATTCTGACAAAAAAAAAATAATTAGTTCGGAAGTGAAAGCCTCATGGCAGCGTGAAAAAAAAAAAAGAGAAAAAAAAAATTTCAAATTTTGTTAGGTTAGGTCAGTTCATCATGAGGAATTCAAAATTAGCAATCTTGTGCTTCAATACCAAAATGGAGGCGGGAAAACAAAATCATATAAAAAAAAATCTTTTTATTTCCTATGGTTCTGCCAAGATTCAGTCGATTTGATAACCATCAAACGCGCTATATATAACCGGCGGCTTTTCAAATTTTCATTCATCGATCAATTAGAAAAATTTCGCTCATCCTTAAAATATCACGTTTTCACACTTGCATATCATTGCAAAGTTTGTTTTCTTCATCTATAAATTGCATTACGCACCATATACTGATGCAAAATTCATTAAAATGGAAACCAACAAAAATTAAGGAAACAACAATTATATACATAGGACTCATAGTAACAAGGTCCCAAACAACAAATATAGAACAACATAATAGTAAAAGTTTTCACATCAAATAAAAGAAGGAAGAAAAAAAAAAAACCCAACAATTTGGAGGATCGTCTATAAATTTAACATAAGATATATGAGTTTTTTTTTTTTGGAAATTTGTGAAATTTATTTTCAGTTTAAAGAAAAAAAAAAAGAAATCTATATTTACATATCAAATTTTTTGCTTTAAAATTGAATTTTCTAGAACAAGGTGTTTCATGGGGGCCCCGATGCAACAGCGTGAGTTCCTTTAAATTAAATTTTTATATACATTTAAATATTATTCACATATATATATGTATTTCATTTTGAGGATTTCTAACTATTTGTTTTGGTTTTTTTTTTTGAAGTAAATATTAAATATTTCATAATGAGTTAGAATCACTAGTTTTATTATGGAGATTCATTTGTCTTTTTTTTAATTCGCTGTAAAAAAACCAGTTTTTTTTTTACTCGAAAAAGGAAAATGAAAATTGATAAAAAGGGAGGAAATTCAAAGATTTTGTTTTTGTATGTAGTTTTAAGGTAAATAAACAAAAGAAAAAAAAAGGAATAAAGATGCAAATTCGTTTCTTTTGACTCAACAAGAAAATTTATATTTGATCTTCATTTTCAGATGATCGATACATAGGTCATTCATTAAGAGAGAGATGAATTGAAGGAGAGGGGGCCGAAGTAAGGCATAATCCAAAAAAGGGTCCATACTCAATTGCAGGGGCGAGTATGGACATACGGGGATCGGCATTCTGCTGTCGATCCAAGAGGGAGGGTAGTGCCCCAAAGACCGACTTGGCAACAACACCTTTGCCAATCGGCCCCGACATGCCTCGCAAGGCTTTCGCGGGTAGCTGGTCAAGTTCGGTGACCAGCAAATTAACGAACATCCCCCTTATTCGGTTTTTATCTCGCGAAAACCGAATTTCCTTGCTTGATAGCTCGCGCTATCACCATAAAGTCTCAACGACGTTTTCATACCTCTTGCACGCATATAATTTATGTGTAACGCGATGGCAGATGGTGGTGAGCAGCGACCCACCCCTCCGGCGAGCTAGCTAGTGCGATCAGCTAGGCGTGCAGCCTTTTAGCTGCTCACATTGCTGCACCATCTCATATCTTCTCCTCGCAAGGAAGAAGATATGCTATATAGGTCATCCGGGGATTTGCTCCTTCGACAGGAAGCCCCTAAATATGTGCAACCCCCTTGTTACATATATGGCGCCCAACGTATTCGTTGTTCGCTCGGCGAATTCGCTTCATTTTGTTTGCCATTTGTATTTTCAACTTCGGTTGAAATTACAAATGGAGTTCAAACAAAATTGTTTTGACACATTTTCGAACGAGTTGATGTTTGGAAATGGTGTTTTGGTTGTTACCATATGGTAAACCAAGTTTTTTCAGAAAAAACAAATTTTTTTGAAAAATTTGAAAATTTGACTCAAAATTTTTTTTTTCGAAACTTTCGAAACACCCTGTACTCTATAAATATTTTCCAATCTTTTTTTTATTAGTCTAATTTTTTTTCTGAAGGTGTGTTCACATCATCGAAATTTTTAAACGAAGTTTTGGTGTGAACATAATTTCGGTTGTTCGTTTATTTGCGCTATTCGTGATTGCGTTTATATTGAGTCCAACTGTCGTCATGTTTTATTTACGGTTGCGTAGTAGCAGTACTTCGGTTTTTTTTATTGAATATTCCGCTTGCCGCAAAAGCGTTTGAAATATGGATTACGTGCTACATGAATATTGTAGTCATTGCAACGCTTCACGTTTCAATGCAGAGTTGAGACTCCGGGAAATGAAATAGATGCGGATGTATGAGCTTTAGTGTGCCTTTTCGCACATTCTCGTGCTTAATTAAGCCCACGAATAATGCGGTGAGGACACGAGAGTCATGCAACCGCACCAAACATAGTGATCCGGGATTGTGCCAGTCGTTTGGATCGGATCACATGCTACAGGCTTGGTTGCCATTGCAGGTGTCCGATCACTCGACTTGGTACCATTCGCGGGTCACCAATCAACATCCAATTTTCGTTTCGTGAGTGTGTGTCGGGTTTGTGTTTTCTTCGTGTCGTCCACTTGTTTCGTCTCTCTCTCTCGCTCTTACGTTATTACGTTTGATTTAGTTCGTAAATTGATTTGTGCGGAGTTTATATGATAGTTTAGTTTTCTTACCTTCTCGAGAAATTCACGTTGAAAGATTTCATTTTCTTCTTCGGTTGTTTTCTCGATTCGGCTAGCTTTAGTTACTTTATTTAGTTCTTTTGTGCGGAGTTTATATGAGAAAATAGTTTTCTTATTTTCACGAGGAATTCACGATTGAAAGATTTCATTTTCTTCTTCGGTTGTTTTCTCGATTCGGCTAGTTTTAGTTAGTTTATTTAGTTCTTTTGTGCAGAGTTTATATGAGAAATTAGTTTTCTTATTTTCACGAGGAATTCACGATTGAAAGATTTCATTTTCTTCTTCGGGTGTTTTCTCGATACGGTTAGATTTAGTTTTATTAGCTTTAGTTTGGTTTATTTAGTTCAGTTTATTATAGTTTTTTTATTATTTTTTTGGTTAAGTTTTCGGATTAGTTTATTGGTTTAGGTTTCTTGAATTTAATTATTATTTGAACATTTTATTTTTATTTACCTTTTTATAAAATATATTTTGGTGGGGGAGTTTCTTTTATTATTATTATTTTTTTTTATATATATAATTTTTTTATTACTTTTATCATTGCATTTTTTTTTTCTATTATTACTTTTGTCCTTGTTCGGTCCGATTTTCTTTTGTCCCTAAAGATTCCGTAAGAGGAATAGATTTCTGAATACCTGATTAGACTTTGAAAATACTGAGTTTCTGGCTATTAATCTTTGCTTAAACAAAACCATGACTACTATGAATGCAAATTCTGCTGCAACTGACTGTTACGATGCTCGCATCGAGAAGTGGAACTTTACGTTCAGTGGCGAGATCGCTAGTATGCCTGTGGAGGACTTCATATTCCGAATCGAAATATTACAATCAAAATATGATATAAGTTGGAATGCCATTTGTAACCAAATATTTACCCTGCTCACTGGTAAAGCAGAGCAGTGGTACTGGCACCTTCTTAAGCGAGAGCCATCCATTGATTGGACCGGAATAAAGTCAGCTCTTCTACAACATTATGGCGATCTCGACACTGACAATGACATCTTGCTACTCATGCTGCAAAGAAAACAAACTACTACCGAATGTTTTAATGATTTTTACGATTCGATCATGTCTATGAACTTTCGTTTAACAGTTCCAAAGACTGATACTGAATTGACCCAAATCATGCGCAGCAACCTTAAAGATAGCGTAGCAAATCTCATTTTCACAATGACGACTCCCACTTTAAGTTGTCTTCAACAAGTTTGTCGCAAAGCAGAACGTCATCTCTCTGTTAGGGAATCTCAAAAACCTGTCTGTCAGAATCGACCGAGTATAACGAACGCGTCATCTGAAATTGCTAAGGCTAGAGTTATACCACCGGTTGAAGAATTTAATGCCGCTATTGTTCATTTGCCTAGTAAAAACTTCGAACCGAACAAGACTTTTAACATTAATATTCCGCGTCAACAGTTAGTCAGAACAGAGTTTCCAATAGTAAATGTTAATCAGGCTTATCAACGCGATTTGTTAAGTAAAGGATACAAAGTCAATGTGGTTGGAAATGGTTGTTCAATGGGTGTATGTTGGAACTGTGACAATGTTGGTCATGAATTCTTTGAATGTATAACACCACAAAGGTCCTTATTTTGTTATCAATGTGGTAAGAAGAATGTTTCGTTTCCATTGTGTCCTAAATGCCATCCAGAAAATATTCAACAGCAAGGCATTGGCAATGACACTAATGAACCAACCATCACGGAACCAACATTGAACTTTGAACGATCATCTCCACCAACACATTTGCCAGATGACAAAATCTTAAAACCGAAAACACCAAATAACATCTTGTCCGATAAAAACAAAGTGGAACAGACAAATAAAACATTACATCAACGTCAAATGGAATATGACGAAGCTAGGAATAGAATAATCGGTGCTCGACTAAACCCGAGTAGAATCAGTAGGTTTAGAGAAAGATGTAAGCAAAAGAAGTTGTTGGGTAAAACAGTGGAATCTGCTTTTATGAAACGTAAACATGACGATCGACCATATGCTAAGGTGGAAATCGACGGGGAATACCTTTTTGGCCTTTTGGACAGTGGTGCAAGTGTGTCCTGTCTAGGCGCTGGCGCTTTAGATTTCCTCGAACGTCATAAAATTTTAATTACTGGTCGTCCCACCACAGTCAAAACGGCTGATGGTAAAGCTCAACCTGTGCATGGGCAAATAGCAATTCCAATTACCTACAACAACATTACAAAAACACTTTCTCTATACATCGTACCAGGACTTACCCAAAATCTATATCTAGGTGTAGATTTTTGGAAAGAATTCGATATAGCTCCGACTATATTTTCTAAAAACGAAACTTTAGATTGTTTGTCAATTGACGATCCCAACACACACGCGCTAAATTTGGAACAACGCGCGCGTCTTGAAAGCATCTTAACTTTATTTCCTTCCTTCAACCAAGTCGGTTTAGGAAAAACACATTTAGAAGAACATGTTATTGAGGTAGAAAACGCGGAGCCTGTGAAGCAGCGCCACTACCCTGTTTCCCCTGCGGTGCAAGCCCTCATGTATGCTGAGTTGGACCGTATGTTGGAATTGGGTGTTATCGAAGAAAGTGTCAGCGCGTGGAACTCTCCTGTAGTCTTGGTGCGCAAACCTGGAAAGGTTCGCCTCTGCCTCGACTCCAGGAAAGTGAACACCCTTACGAAAAAAGACGCATACCCACTTCCACATATAGAAGGCCTTCTCAGTAGGCTTGAGAAGACGTGTTTCATTTCAAGTATTGATTTGAAGGACGCCTTTTGGCAGATACCGTTGGAGAAGCAGAGTAGGGAAAAAACTGCTTTCACAGTGCCTGGTAGACCGTTATACCAGTTTACAGTGATGCCATTCGGGCTCTGTAATGCTCCTCAAAGAATGTGTAGACTGATGGACAAAACAATTCCAGTCGAGTTAAGAGAAAACTGTTTCGTCTATTTGGACGATCTGTTAGTAGTTTCTGAGGATTTTGATTCTCACGTTAAACTTTTGGCAACCATTGCACGTTGCTTGTCCACTGCTGGACTTACGATAAATTTGGAGAAAAGCAAATTTTGCATGAGAGAAGTTAGATATTTGGGTTACATCGTTGGAAATGGATGTTTAAAGACCGACTCAAATAAAGTATCTGCAATATTTGACTTTCCTGCACCTACCACTCCAAAACAGGTTCGTCGATTTTTGGGTATGACAGGATGGTATAGGCGGTTTATTGCTAATTATGCCTCCTTGTCGTCTCCAATTACTGACTGCCTAAAGAAGAGCGCCAAGTTTGTTTGGACAGCGGAGGCTCAAGTAGCGTTTGAAGCCTTGAAATCTTCATTAACTACGGCCCCGGTATTGGCCAACCCTGATTACACCAAACCCTTTATTATACAATGCGACGCGAGTAAGACCGGTGTCGGAGGTGTTTTGCTGCAAAGCGACGACGAAGGCAATGAGAAACCCATCGCCTATATTTCTCAAAAGCTGAACTCTGCACAACGCAACTACAGCGTGACGGAGCTGGAATGTTTCGCTGCAGTGTTGAGCGTTAAAAAGTTCAGAGCCTACGTCGAAGGTTTGCCGTTCAAAATAATCACCGACCATGCGAGTTTAAAATGGCTCATGAGTCAGCGCGACTTGAGTGGACGTTTGGCTCGATGGAGCTTAAAGCTTCAAGCCTTTGATTTCGCGATTGAACATAGGAAAGGTTCAGAAAATGTGGTGCCAGATGCGCTTTCACGTGTTTACGTGGACGCGATTTCGGAAAATGTTTCGGCACCTAGCATAAACTTGAATTCTGAAGCCTTTAAATCAAAGGAATATCTCGACCTGATCGATACAGTGCAGAGCAACGCGGAAAGGCTGCCTGACACGCAAGTGTCAGATGGCTACGTGTATTTCAGAACAAGCTTTAGCACTGGCAATATCTTTCAGGAAGATCGATCGTGGAAGCTTTGGGTTCCATCTAGCCTTACGGACGAGCTAGTTCGCCTGGCGCATGATCCTCCACAAGCTGCGCACGGCGGTATTACCAAAACCTTATATCGTTTGCGGCAAAGATACTTCTGGCCTGGTATGGCTAGCGAAGTACGTAAATATATCGCGAGTTGCATCGTATGTAAAGAGTCTAAGGCTCCAAATAGTGTGTTGAGGCCGCCAATGGGCAAACAAATTGAAGTTGACAGACCATTCCAGTACCTATATGTTGACCTGTTAGGACCCTACCCTCGGTCTAAGCATGGTAACACCACTCTCCTGGTTGTTTTGGACAAATTTTCGAAATTTGTTTTGTTCAAGACACTACGTAAGGCGTCTGCCTTGCAGATCACCGATTTCTTGGAGGAAAGCGTCTTCAATTTATTCGGCGTACCCGAGATTATATTTTCAGACAATGGACCGCAATTTATATCAAAAGAATTTCGCAAATTAGTTGAAGCGTATGGTGTGAAACACAATCGTACAGCTATCTACTCACCACAAGCTAACGCATCGGAACGTGTAAACCGTTCATTACTGGCGGCCATCCGCTCTTATGTTGGCACCGATCATAGGGATTGGGATCAGAATTTGGGAAGCATCGGCTGTGCTCTTCGGAGTACAATCCATGCTTCTACGGGGATTGATCCATATTTTCTTGTGTTCGGTTCCCACATGATCACACATGGCTCGACCTATGAACTGATGCGAAAGTTAAATGGTTTGAATGATGGTGAATTGGTTGTGTCCTCAAAAAAAGACCAGCTTGAACTAATTCGCGAACGCGTCAAAAATAATTTGTCGAAAGCTCACCAACATCATGAGCGGATTTATAATCGTCGAACCCGAGTAAAGAGATTTATTGTCGGACAAGAAGTCTACCGAAGAAATTTCACGCTTAGTGACTTCGCAAAAAATGTCAATGCTAAGCTAAATCGTAAATTTCTGAAGTGTCGGATTGTTCGTGCGATTGGCGATTCCCTCTACGAGGTCGAGGATTTGCAGGGTAGAACCATAGGGGTTTACCATGCCAAAGACTTGAGGCAATAGGAGGAAAGAACCGACACCCACTGCCGCGGGTTATGACGGAGCATTTCCTTTTCTTTCTTTCATTTTCTGTTGCCCGGCTAGCTCAGTCGGAGAGCAACGGAGACTCTTTTGGGTGTGGTCGAGCCCCACGTTGGGCAGTGCAAGATTTCACGTACCACTCCAACCACCCGCACGCTTTTCAGTTACGTCCGGGTTGATAGATCAATCCCTGACGTATCTGTGTTGTAACGTGCAGCTAATGCAACACGCTTACATTTAATTTTAAGCCTACACGGCAACACCATTTAAATAATAGCGTAGTCAGCTTTGATGAAAACCGCATGGTCTTTTTAAAAATTCTTCTAGAAAATTCTTTTCACCCCATATCGGTGGTGGGAATTAGCTGATAACAGAGTCTCCTCCCTTCTTTCCCCCCCTCCCGCGAACGAGAACGAAAATTGCATCGAAAGAAAATGAAAAAAAAAATGAACGTGGCATGATCTGATAGGCGGATAAAAAAATATGAAATTAGAAAAACCGGTTTTTTTTATCCAGACAGATATTTTGGAACAGGAGATGAGGGATTTAAAAAAAAGGCAGTCAGCATTTAGAGTCTGGTCAAAGAAGTTTTTTTTAGGTCTGGTCCGAAAGTCAATATTAAAAAAAAAAAAAATGATGGTGAGGGAATCAAAAGATGGGTCGGGATCAAGACCTTAAATAAGAAGTCAAAAAGAAAAAGAAAGAAAAATTATTGTGATCAAATAGTATAGAGAAAGTGGTCGGATAAAGACAAAAAAAAAAAAAATTTAATATTTGGGATGTGTAACCTTAGATAAAGTGCAAGAAATCATAAGAAAATAAATAGAATCGATAGTATTGGTTAATGTAATTACGTTTTTTTTTATTTTAAGAGAAAAAGTTCGGTAATACAAAGAAACGAATAATAAAAAAAGAAGAAAAAAATTCGAGGAATTTTGGTGAATAATTCTGACAAAAAAAAAATAATTAGTTCGGAAGTGAAAGCCTCATGGCAGCGTGAAAAAAAAAAAGAGAAAAAAAAAATTTCAAATTTTGTTAGGTTAGGTCAGTTCATCATGAGGAATTCAAAATTAGCAATCTTGTGCTTCAATACCAAAATGGAGGCGGGAAAACAAAATCATATAAAAAAAAATCTTTTTATTTCCTATGGTTCTGCCAAGATTCAGTCGATTTGATAACCATCAAACGCGCTATATATAACCGGCGGCTTTTCAAATTTTCATTCATCGATCAATTAGAAAAATTTCGCTCATCCTTAAAATATCACGTTTTCACACTTGCATATCATTGCAAAGTTTGTTTTCTTCATCTATAAATTGCATTACGCACCATATACTGATGCAAAATTCATTAAAATGGAAACCAACAAAAATTAAGGAAACAACAATTATATACATAGGACTCATAGTAACAAGGTCCCAAACAACAAATATAGAACAACATAATAGTAAAAGTTTTCACATCAAATAAAAGAAGGAAGAAAAAAAAAAAACCCAACAATTTGGAGGATCGTCTATAAATTTAACATAAGATATATGAGTTTTTTTTTTTTGGAAATTTGTGAAATTTATTTTCAGTTTAAAGAAAAAAAAAAAGAAATCTATATTTACATATCAAATTTTTTGCTTTAAAATTGAATTTTCTAGAACAAGGTGTTTCATGGGGGCCCCGATGCAACAGCGTGAGTTCCTTTAAATTAAATTTTTATATACATTTAAATATTATTCACATATATATATGTATTTCATTTTGAGGATTTCTAACTATTTGTTTTGGTTTTTTTTTTTGAAGTAAATATTAAATATTTCATAATGAGTTAGAATCACTAGTTTTATTATGGAGATTCATTTGTCTTTTTTTTAATTCGCTGTAAAAAAACCAGTTTTTTTTTTACTCGAAAAAGGAAAATGAAAATTGATAAAAAGGGAGGAAATTCAAAGATTTTGTTTTTGTATGTAGTTTTAAGGTAAATAAACAAAAGAAAAAAAAAGGAATAAAGATGCAAATTCGTTTCTTTTGACTCAACAAGAAAATTTATATTTGATCTTCATTTTCAGATGATCGATACATAGGTCATTCATTAAGAGAGAGATGAATTGAAGGAGAGGGGGCCGAAGTAAGGCATAATCCAAAAAAGGGTCCATACTCAATTGCAGGGGCGAGTATGGACATACGGGGATCGGCATTCTGCTGTCGATCCAAGAGGGAGGGTAGTGCCCCAAAGACCGACTTGGCAACAACACCTTTGCCAATCGGCCCCGACATGCCTCGCAAGGCTTTCGCGGGTAGCTGGTCAAGTTCGGTGACCAGCAAATTAACGAACATCCCCCTTATTCGGTTTTTATCTCGCGAAAACCGAATTTCCTTGCTTGATAGCTCGCGCTATCACCATAAAGTCTCAACGACGTTTTCATACCTCTTGCACGCATATAATTTATGTGTAACGCGATGGCAGATGGTGGTGAGCAGCGACCCACCCCTCCGGCGAGCTAGCTAGTGCGATCAGCTAGGCGTGCAGCCTTTTAGCTGCTCACATTGCTGCACCATCTCATATCTTCTCCTCGCAAGGAAGAAGATATGCTATATAGGTCATCCGGGGATTTGCTCCTTCGACAGGAAGCCCCTAAATATGTGCAACCCCCTTGTTACAATCATTTCACTTCCACTTCTACCTTTAAAACTATTTCCACTTGCAAACCTTGCACTTGCACTCTAACTTCCAGTATGAATAAAACCATTCATACTGGAAGTTAGAGTGCATACTAATTCCGTAAGCTCACTCAAACTGTTCACTTGCGAATTGTTCGAATTTAAAATTGTATTATTTGATGATATCGAGTCACTTTGATTCGAGTTTTTCACTTTACTTCGTCTGGCTAATTGGTTTTTCCTAATATTTTCTTCTTTCCAATTTTCAGGAGCCATTTCAGAATTTTAACTTACATTTTTTTTTTTTTTTTTAAAGAGATTCTATACAATATATATACTATATTTCAAATAAATGACTAATAACCGATCGGACTGGTGATCGAGTCGCAAGTTTTTTATTATTTCTTTTTTTTTTTTTTTTTAAACTGATGATTCCAAACGACCGATCAGTTTTCTTACCCCACATCTGACTTGTTAGGACAGGCAAACCGAACCCTAATATTGCCGACAGAGAATATTTAAGGGCTTGTAATAAAAACATAGAATTTAAAATTTTCTCACATTTATTTATTATTTTTGGAATGTTGTTTTTTTTAAACTTGCGGCACATCGTTCAAAGGGACCATTTCTGAAAAGATAGGTAAATAAGAGATACTTGAGAAAACACTACTTAGTGAATATTTCAAGGAAAAATATAGAAACTATCCTACACAACCAATTCTAATATTACGTACAGACATATAATGCTGGTAATACGACCAATGCTATGTTACACATGTGTTGTGACATACAGTTATTATGTGTAACAAAGCCTTTTCTACTCATTACTATTTATACCAAGCCAATCATCCATACATAGGGCATGCGACAAACGCTAAATCCCTTTTGTCGGCGACAAACGCCTTTTATGGTGACAAACACCTTCATCCATATAAAGGGCATGCGACAAACGCTTAATTCCTTTTGACGGCGACAAACGCCTTTTATGGTGACAAACACCTTATACACATTCAATCACACTATGCATTCAATACATACTCTGTCTGCGATACTGTCAAATACTCACAATTGTTCCGCGATCCTTCCTCACCACTGGTAAAAATCAAACTGAAGTATTATTTTCAATTTTTCTTTTCACTACCTAACACATCTTTAAACCAGAACCAAACCAAAACCACATTTTGAAATATTTAGAAACCAAAACCAACCCAAAAACCAAAAAGAAAATTTATGCGTAAACCAAAACTGAACCAACTGTAAAAAACTCTTGGTTTGCATCTCTGGTTGTAACAGAAACGAAGGAAGCCAATGTAGATTTGCTTGGCAAATTTTTTTCAGCTGTTTTATTTATGTCGTAGGATTCGGAGTGCTTTTTTTTAAAGATGCCGCATTAAATTTTCTGGGTGATTGATTATTTGTCATAACAATACAGCATTCATTGCACTTACTGCTATTTCTTATTGATTCATAAATAAATTTTTCAAAAACCGGGTATTTTTTATCTTTGTTGCCTGATATTTTCTTTTGGGTAATAATAAAAAATATATACAAAAATTATTATTAAACTCAAAAATATACAGACTTGCTTACATTTGTCATTTAGATATGAATTTTATATCTTTTAATTTTAAGTATATTCTTCCTTCTTGTGTTTGTTTCTGTTTTTATTTTAATTATGATTTCACTAAATGAAAAGCTATGTCGTGTACTCGTTAAAAACAAATTTGAAAACTGGCAAACTGTTGAATGTTGATTAACCATTGTTTTTATGAGAAAATGCAGTAGACTTTTTCATTTTTTTTTTACAGAAAAATTTAAATTATAGGACAATTTTTTTCTACTGAACCGAACCATAAACCAATAGAAAAACGTCGGTTTATGGTTCGGTTCAAGTACAAGTATTAATTTTAAAACTGGTTTGGTCTTGGTTTGGTTCGACCGAATCATATTAAAAGTGGTTTGGTTTTGGTTTTGGTTTTGGTTCGGAAAACTTCGATGGTTCAGTGGTTTTGGTTCGGTTCAAAGCAGTTCAAAGGAACCGGTTTGCATCTCTGAAACATACTTATCAGTTTATCTGATACACAATTATTTCTTAGCGTGAGCAACAACCTTAAATGCGCTGTTTAATCCCCAATTTACATCACCGTGGCATGCAAAATAAACCAGCGATGTGAGTTAGAAAAACAATCGCTTATGCAAAAATCAATTAGTATGAAAAGTCCGGCAAACATTGAAGGCAAAATTTTGCCCGAGAACCACTGGTGAATCGCGACAAGATGTTGAAAGTATATATCTAAGTATATATTTAAGATTTAAAAATTGAAATGTATAAGATATTGCGAAAGTAAAAACAAAAATAGATATTGGGTATAGAAATTTCTATTGTGCGATCTCTATGGACTTTGATGACATTACGGTGGTTATAATCAGACCAGTCCCACCTAACCAGAGGCTCCTCCTTTCCGTTATGAACGTTCAATTCAGTTCACGTGTGCATTCATTTCAAAGCTTTTGTGAAGTTGAATTTTCCGCAATGGTAGGAATTAAAATCAAATATCGAAACAAGTTGCAATTGTTGAACTCGTTGCGCCAGAAAATAACTCGAATTGACATGGACTTCACTGCCATCATCAGCAGCAATCGAAAACAAGCGCACCCTTCACACAGGCCTAATTATTAAAAATATTTTTTGTCAAATCATATTTGATAATAAATATTTTTCTCTTTCTTCGGCATGAATGTGTTCTGTACACCATAGGATGTGTTGTCTAGTAGGTGACGTTAAAATAAATGTAAAGTAAATAAAATATTTTGAAAGATTTGTTAAGATGTTTTTTTCTAGCTAGTCAAGTATTTCTGAAAAAATTCAATATGCCGGATATGAAGTGGGTCGCTATAGATTGGGGTTCTAAAAAGTGGGTCGCAATGTTTAAAAGTTTGGGAAACCCCTGTTCTATACGATTTGGATCAAATCAAGTTACACGATTCCATTCCAGCCAGTGCTAGTTTCGTTTTAGTTTGTCTAATAAATGCGTAGTATAACATAATAACGATTTTACTGTAAAGATTTTCAATTATTTGCCAGTTTATGGTTTTTATAAAGTATATTTTAGCGAATTTTCTGCACAAAAGAAATTAACTGCAAACCATAGAATACTGAAAATGCCTGAGGGCAAGCAAGCATCATGTAGATTGTGATAAGGAAATTAATATAGATTTTTCATATGTTTTGATATTTCACTACCATGAATAGCGTTTTTCAGGGGTGAACAAATAAAAGATTAATAAACCTGGCACTTAGATGGTGCTAATTTCAGAATTCAAAAAGAAAAGAAGTCAATAGCAAAATATCAAATTCAATTTTAAAATCGAAAATTCAGATTATTGGTTACAACAAAACAATAGTTTTTATCATATGGAAAAATCGAAGAACATTAATTTTTTTGCTTTCTTCCCATAGAAAACGTTGTGATGTTAAAAAATTATATACCTCTTCTTTACATCTAGAAAAATCAAAAATATTTGTTTGTTTCTATACGCTTCTATACCATTCAATGTATCTAGTCACGAAATAAATTGGTATAAATATTCGTCGACTACCTTGTAAAAATATCGGTACCCACTTGGCCATGGCGTTAGGTGCACCATGAGCAGTAGGGCAATCAATCTAATCAGTGACGTTAAAGGTATTCTTTTATGTGCCCAAAACACATTTTAGAGAGGGTGTAATAGTATCAAATAACACTCAGGACAGATTTAGACATTGGCCTGCGACCTTCATCAGATGGGGTAAAGCTCTACACAGATGGATCCCAACTGGATCGCATCGCTGGCGGTATATTAAGAAGGTAGAACAGCCATACAACTTGTTAGCAATATAACAGTTTTTCAAGCTGAAGTATTTGCTATTTTAATCGTTATCTTGCATATATCAACCTGAACAAATATGAACTCATTTACTTCAGGAATGCTAGCGGTAAAGGTCATTATCTAGCGGTAGGAGAAAGTATATTAGTATATTAGGCCAAGTCATACCCCTAAAAGACGAAATTAAATATTTGGGAATTAGAATGCACCATCGTTTGAAAGTTAACCCACATGCAAGATATGCATTGAATAAAGCTAAAATAACCACAGCTCTGCTAAAACCACTTTTAAACTCTACAGCTTTGGAAACGAGAACCAAATTGTTAATATATAAAACATTGATTAGACCTGTTATAACTTACGGTTTTGGTGTATGGCTTTTTATTACTCCAAATGTTGTTAAAGAATAAGAAAGTTTTGAAAGAACAATTCTCAGACAATGTCTACGTAAATTTCGTAGACCGGGAGGTAAATGGTTTCCGAATAAATTTATATATGAATCATCGGGAGTTATTCCTTTTACGTCATACCTAATTGACCTAACAAAAAAAAGATTCATGAAAATGGAGAATCACTCTAAAAATTTAATTAAGTCATTATTTATTAACAACGAATCTTCCCCGCTCGGTGCTGAATATTCTGCATCTCCATTAAGCCTCCTCAATGTTAACTCGGCGATGACCCTCTAACAATGAATCTATATAAAAAAGATGCAGGCCACATTTACCGAGGTTAACAGCTCTATTGAGAAGAGTTCGCTGTGAAATCGGTCATCTCTAGCTTCTTGCTTGAAACAGCTTGGAATTGTCGTTTACTTTTTTATTATTATTTAATATTGTAATTGTTACATAGTTTTAAATTTAGTTTTAAGTAATTTAAGTAATTTAAGTAATTTAAGTAATTTAAGTAATTTTTGTAGTGCCGGGAACAAGCACTTATACTTGAGATTTTTTGTTTAATGAAATTGAATGTTTGAATTTTAATGAATTTTTTTTTCTCTTGAAGTGATTAGTTTAAGTTAGGCGCTAAAGCCAACTAGTCTATAATTTGAAATTTTAAAATAAATTGTACTATATGTTATATTATTTCTAAGTCTCAATAAAATAAATCTATATATCCATCTATCGTTATCTTGCCCCCCCTTAAGTCCTAATTCCATTTGCATCTATTCAGACTGTTTGGCCGCTCTCAGAACTTATATGCTCATGAACTAAAAAAGGCTGTTAAGACTCGAACGTAATACCATGTTTCTATCTCCCTCAAATCTCGAGATTTTGCTAGATTTCGCCAAATCTACATCCAAATCTACTAGATTTCCCATACAAATAGAGGATTTCAAAATCTCGAGATTTCAACGAGATTTCAACAAAATCTCCTTCGAAATCTCCTAAAATTTTTGTGTCAACCCTGCAAACTTATTCCGCGCTATTCAGCCGGTATCAAAATTGGCAAATGGACGACCCTTTTTAATAATTTGAATTGCGCGCCTTTTCCCTGTGTTTGAATTTGTTTTTTTTTTGTAATATTTTAACAAACATGAATTTTGTCTCCTTTGACACAAAAACATATATAAATTTTTCAATATGCTCTAAAACAGTGTTTCCCAACCTTTTTTGTGCCATGCCCCACCTTAGCCACCTTTTTTGTGCCGTGCCCCACCTTAGCCTTTCTAAAATTCTTATGCCCCCCCCCCCCCTATGTAAAATACATAATTTTTAATATTAAAAAATTGAATTGTTCACTTAAGAAACTAAATTTGGCACCGAAATCTAGCATTGGATTTATATGGCCCGGAGCGAAAGGGTTAAACTCGTGTCATGTCCATTTTCGAATTGCTCCCCTTAACAATCAAATTGCCCCCTGTGGGACGTGGGCCCCACGTTGGGAAACACTGCTCTAAAGGAATTATTTTTTGGAATATTTCCAATCAAAATTCATTTTTTTCTCTAGTTTTCAAAATTATAAACGTCAAATGAAATCTCGTAGGGAGATGGAAACACTTCGAAATCTCTTTGTCGAAATCACGAGATTTCAGGGAGATAGAAACATGGTATAAAACCCCTAAGTTCATTGTGGGAATAATGATATGTATACGTGTAAAAACCGGTGTTGGTTGTATGTTAGGAATTTGTTTGCTATATCAAACAAATTTCCTAACATTGTGATCCTTTGCTAAAAAGGCATATAATTGACTGGTATATAAAATAAAGATAAAACTGATTTTATAAAAAACTTTAGATTTAGGTGAACTAAAAGTTCAAACAAGCGTTACCAGATAAAGGAAGGAGGGGAATCATTTATGTGATTACAAAACCCTCAACAGAAAACGGACGGATCGATCTGTGGCGTCAAAATTGTGACGCCGGTGCTGTCATCGGAGGGGGTGAACCGATGATATTGTTCACCCCTGGGCTAATACTTATCCCACTCATGGAGTCCAACAAAACAGGGCTCCCCATGACCATGTTTGTGCCCATAGAAATAACATGGTCCCTTTTCTCATATTGGTGGATTCACCCTATTTATCCACTATCACATTACCGCCTTCCGCACACTAGGCAATTCAGCACATCGTTTCAAAAATTAAAAGGAAAGCATATTCCAGGGGTGCAAGCCCAACACATTCGAAAACAATTTTTGAAAAGAAAAATATCAAAAAAACCAACAAATGCTTTATCCGAAAAACATTCGTTATTTATTTAAAAAAAAAAGACACGAAAATTATTATTATTAATATTATTATGAACTAAAATAAAAAAAAAAATGAAAAAAAATAGAACCAAAATAATAATAAAACTTTAACTCAAAAAAAAAAAACAAATTTAAATACGAACATAAAGTAATTTAAAATCGGCCTATAGCCGATTTTTTGATGCCCTATGGTAGAAATGGGAGAAAAAAATTGTGAAAACTAACAATATATCAAGGTTTTTCTTCATAACTTTGTTTGCCCTTGTCAAAATTTTCTCTAATTTGTAAATAACTCAGACCCTGGTAGCATAAGTCTAATTTGCAAATTTCATTCAAATCGGTGCATTAGTTCTGAAAATACATCAAAAAAACTTTCTGAACAGGGTTATTTCTTCCTACGACTACTTCTTTCTCCACTATCCTTAGACCGATATCACTAAAATTTACAATGGCATGGTCTATTAATGTAGTCAACCAATATAATTAATTTAAACAAAATTGCTTTACCAATTTTCCAATTAAACCCGAAAAGCTATAGAAAAAAAACGACAAAACTTTATGGTCGCCCCTGTTTTTCCTTAATAACTTCGCTGCCCCTCTGTCGATTTTGCTGAAATGCAATACCAAAACCACTATAGCAATAACCAAGTAGCATTCTCAATTTCATCAAAATTGGATAACGTATTTTTGAGTTATTTTGTCAACGGACGGACGGTAGTACCAAACATGGAGCATTAATATAGGGAATTTTTTTCAGAATTTTGGCTCATTTTCAAAACCCAATTACCCCAATTTGTTCTACCAGAATTTCACAATTTTTTTTCTAAGTATTCTATAAAATGTTACCTTTTCAGCGCGCTATAATATAACTTGATAGGATTAGAACTACTAAAGTTATACGATTCTAAAGCCAACTATTGGAAAAAAAACGCCACGAACTTTCTGCTTAACTGAATATTTTAAGGTTTTTCTCTCCATAACTTTGTTTCTTCATTCTCAAATTGGCCCAAATTCACAGGTAGGGTGGCGTCTAATAGTATAAACACGTTTTGTAAATTTGATTCAAATCCGTATATAACTTTTTAAAATACATTGGAAAAACTTTATGAACAGGCTTATTTTAGGCTACAACTATTTCTTTCTCCACTATCCTTGGACCGATTTGACTGAAAATTAGTTCATCTATTTATGCAGTTAACCTACATAATTAATTTGTACAAAATCGGGTCACAAATTTTCCAATTACATCCGAAAAACCATAACCAAAAAAACGACAAAACTTTCTGGTCACCCTGGTTTTTCCTTTATAACTTTGCCCCCCGTGGATCGATTTGGCTCAAATGCAGTACCAAACCAAGTTAAAGAATAAGCAACTCAAATTATAAATTTCATCAAAATCGGATAACGCGTTTTTGAGTTATCTTGTCTACGGACGGACGGACGGACGGACGGACGGACGGACGGACATGCATAAATCGATATAACTTTTGATTCCCTACACAACCATACCCTTGAAATTTTTCTCCGATCTTTATTTCTATGTGTTACACACTTAGTGACAAAACTAATATACCCTCTGGTAGTACCTACCATAGGGCATAAAAAGAAACCCAAATATTTTATAAAATTATTCTACCTAAAAAAAAAATTATAATTGAAAGTAAAATAAAACCAATTTATGGAACTTACGCTTGTTGCGCGGAGGCCTCTGCGTAACACCCAGTCCTAAAACACAAACTAAACTAAATAAACTAGAGAAACTAAAAAAAACTAAAAAACCTAAAAAAACTAAAAAAAACTAAAAAAAATTGAAAATTCAAAAAAAACTAAATCAATGTTGGGTGTTTGTAAGCGCTCCTCGTTATGCATGTTGTTGGTTTGTTTTGTTGGATTTGTTGTTTTTCTTTTTTCCTGTAGGATGTTCGGTGTTGTATGAGGTGCATTTTCTGTATATTTATGTTTGTTTTCTTGTATATTTCATTATTATTATTATTATTAGTAATTTATTAGTAATTAGATTTTCATTTGAATAATCGAATTATAATAAATAATTTCGAAAATTTATATTACTTATATTTATTAGAATATTATTTAATATATATATTAAATTGAGTAATTGTTGAAATAATATATTATTATAATTAATATAAATATTTATATTTTGTTGATTAATATTCTCGATTATATTTATATGATTATTGATAATTAAATTATGATTTCTTTTTAAACATTTATTATTAATATTGTTATATAAAAATACAGTTTTTGAATATATTTCTGTTAGGACAGGCAAACCGAACCTTAATTTTGCCGACAGAGAATATTTAAGGACTTGTAATAAAAAAAATTTTAAATTTTCTCACATTTATTTATTATTGTTGGAATGTTGTTTTTTTTATTACTTGCGGCACATCGTTCAAAGGGACCATTTCTGAAAAGATAGGTAAATAAGAGATACTTGAGAAAACATTACTTAGTGAATATTTAAAGGAAAAATATAGAAACTATCCTACACAACCAATTCTAATATTACGTACTGACATATAATGCTGGCAATACGACCAATTCTATGTTACACATGTGTTCTGACATACACTTATTATGTGTAACAAAGCCTTTTCTACTCATTACTATTTATACCAAGACATTTATCCATACACAGGTCCGCATACGCTTAATCCCTTTTGACGACGACAAAAGCCTTTTATGGTGACAAACACCTTATACACATTCAAGCACACTATGCATTCAATACATACTCTATCTACGATACTGTCAAATACTCACTATTATTATTCCGGAGTCCTTCCTCGCCACTGGTAAAAATCAAACTGAAGTATTATTTTCAGTTTTTCTTTCCACTACCTAACATTTCACTTAAATCATAATGAATTAATAATTTTATAAATGTTGGCCGTTTTATTAATGTTAAATCACCAATATTACGCTTTATGCCATAAACTCTTGGGTTTCAATAAACCGAACTTTAAGCAACAAATTACTTACATTAACACAATTAATTTTTTTTTTAGTTTCACCAATTAATTTCTTAGTAATAGATAAATTTTCAAATGTTAGAAAACCTAAAACTTAAACTTAAAAAAAATAAACTCGAAACCTGTGAAGAAAACTCAAATTTTTCTGTACATAAAAAAAACCAAAAACGAAAAACAAAACTCTTAAGAAAATCCAAAAAGAAAAAAAAACCAAGCCCCATAAAATTTTTTTCGTCCGTTCAACTCCCAAAACGAATACCAAGTCCCCGTTTTTTCGCCCACAAAAAAAACCGAACTTTTCCCAATTTTCCCTTTATAACTTCTCCCCGTTCTTAAATTAAAAAAAGATATATATTTAATTTTATATATTTTGATGAACAATAGCTTTTTTTTTAAATTGAGAAAAAAAATTAATACAATTGTACCATGCAATTTTGCAATCAGCTGATATTTTATGATACAAAAAAAATCAAAATACAGTGGAGGTACCATTGCGAGGCACATGTTACATACGTGTAGAGAATAGTATTGGGTATAGCGTGTTGCTAAATAAACACTAAATATTTTATAAAAAGATTGTTAATAAAAACCAATTTTATTTTTATTTTCAAAATTTATTAAAATTTGTGTTGATCCTTCGTTAGTTTTTTGAGAAGTAATAATTTATTTAGAATAAGAAAAATTCATATAAAGAAAAAGTAACTCGATTTTAAAACTTAAATTTACTATTTTATAACAAATACTAGCTGTACTCGGCCACGCGTTGCTGTGACTCACTCTGGTTAAATGGAAAAGAGAAAACGCACGTTTATAATATGTTTAATGGTATTTAATGGTGTTTGTGGGTATACAATATTTTTTGTTGTTCCATTCTCTATGCAGACTGTGCCGACTCTAGAACACTCAACATATAATTATCCATGTGTCTAGATATAAAACGCACAATTCTAAAGATTGGCCCTGAGCTTTGTTTATGGTGATTGCAAACGCTAATTGAATTGGGAATTGCAACCTGTTAAATCGAAATGGCACTTCCGTTGGAATCATATGAATGCGAGGAATGAGGACATATTCACCTTTGAAAGTTTTGCGGTGGCAGATCAAGTGAATTGAAAATTTCGGCTGGATAATTAACCGCTTCATCTGCTTCCGCAACAGTGTCGACTTACTTGTATGTGACTACCTCGCTTTGAATGTTAGACTTAATAATATTGTTAAGTTCGTAGACGTCTTTGTTCTTGGCCGCAAGAATAGCTCATTTATTCACCCAATGGTGATCCTTGTAATTGGTTTGGATATTGGGAAATGCTTTTTCAAACAATTCTTCTTTTGACGTCACTAAATTGCGTTATGAGGCAATGAAATTTTTCCTGAGGTCAGATCCATCGGCACCTTTGCGTTCCCAGTTTCCAGCAATTGTTGTAAGAATATCTTAGCTAATCTGTCATTTTGCATCTGGACACGCATATTTGCAGTTAATTTATACGTATTTACGTGTGACCACAAAGTAGAGTATTTTAGGCAAGCATTTATTTATTCCGCTGATGTCAATCGAGAAATTACAGTTAATGTTTGTCTGAAATCTACTGCAAACAATATTAATGCGTTCCCAAATTGTCTGATGTTTCCATGCAAATCGTGCAATGATCGATCAAGAGCCTCGAGCAATTTTTGGTGCGCCATTGTCCATTCATCCCAAACAATAGGTTTTCATTTCTAAAATACTTTTCCCATGCCGGATGCTTTGGAAATGTAGCACGTGGGAGTTTCAATGAATTGTTTATTCAATGGTGATTTCAAAGCGGAATGAGTAGTTCTTCCACTTGGTAGTAATGTCGCAGCTATTCCGGACTACGCAAGAGCTAAGGCTATGTAATTTTCGGATCGAATTGCAGCCAGAATCAATCTAATTGGGAACGTTTTACCAGTTCCTCCTTGTGCTTCTAAGAAGAAGATTCTTCCAACCACGTTATTGACAGTTTCCATTATTTGATCGTAAATGCCTTTTTGCTCAAAGGTTAGCACCCGTATTGTAATTTTGTTCACGACGCATTTCTACATCGAACGGAGCAGCAGAAGATCGATTCGGTAATGGCATTAACAATTGATTGAGGGATTTGTTCGCGATTTCTTAGCACAAATCTTCAATCATTATCAACATTTCGTTGTAGATTTCTGCTGTGAAATCCATGTTCATATTTGTATTTTCCTTGCATATTCGATGGAAAATATCTTCAGCCATGTGGGTTTTAAATTTCTCCTATACCTCTGTTACAGATGAAGGAGAGCAGGCGGTCAATATGATTGCAAACAATGCGCAAATTTCATGTGGATGTGACGTGTTGCATGCGTCATTAATGCATACATCCCAGTGTCGGTCGTTCTGCAATAAATTCAGAGCTTGACATGCACTCCGGAAAGTGGCATGTATATCACAATTCTCAATTGGTGGAAAGACGTTGGACCGGCCACATTTATCAACAGCGTGCAAAGAAAGAAGCATTCATATTGATTGGGATGCACGGTGTAGAGTTTGTCTATCGTAGTTTCATCGAATATGCTAGGGGTTGCTAATTTACCGCCATCTGCTGCTGGTCTTCTTCTGTATGAAGGATATCCATCGTTTCCTGCAACTGTGTTGGATACTATCATGCATGTTGAATTTGGATTCAGTGTACCGCAAGGTCCATGTATCATATTTTTCGTCCCAACTTCAAGCAAATCCTTATCGACATCGGTATTTTAGGGCATATTACATCGTCGATTTCGTTTGAAGTGATTTTGTTATAGAGCCAGATTAGTATATGTACGTTTGGGAATCCTCTCTTTTGTCATTCCACTGAGTACATCCAGCAGCGCACAGACCCAAACACTTCATGTTTTCCCATGAATTCCATCAGCGATTTCAGCTTCTGTTTGAAAACACGTGCTGTAATGTTATGCCCATCCACCGGCGATTGCTCAGGAAGTAAGAGTTTTTGTATTGTAAATCGTCCCAAGCTGGAAATTTCATCTAAGATTTTGTTAAATTCAGCATTTTCATTTTTAAATGCCTTTTTTGGTTTTAGGGTTTCCAAAAAATACGTATGAAATGGCTTTCGGCTATGGGTTTACAAAATTTTACGCCAATAAGTAGAGATATAATTTGCTGGTTACATTTCAATAAAGAGGATCTAAAGCGAATAATTTAATTTTGTACGCTTAAGAGAAACTTGTTTTTTGGAATAAATAACGCAAACAATTTTCGCAATGCTGATGTTCCAGAATACATAAGCATTAAGCCCATTTACAGTGTTGCCCCTCCGAATTGATATTTTTAACGCCGCCACTACGCCCATCTTTATTTTCTATAAACTGTATTATACTTTATTGATGTATGCGCGTGTGAGTAAGAGTAATCACGATGGAAGGCGATAAATTATTAGTAGCTTGTGGCTATGTGTTAGTGATTGATTTTTTAACGTGTTTTTACTAATTACAGGTGTAACATAGGTAAATAAAAAGTATGTAAGAACCAGCTCATATTCCTAAGGAATATTCTATAAAAATTTCAAGCCAATCCATCAAGCATTTTCGGAGATTATCGATTTTGTACAAACGTACAGATACGATTTTATTTATATAGATTAAGCGAACTTTAACATATATAAAGAAAAATATAAATTTACAGTAGTAAAAATTAAAGTATAAGCGTGGTTCCACCACAATACCCAATCGATTTTAGTTCCGAATCGTTTTGTTGCTCTTTACTAAAGGATTTCACATCCCATTCTTTTGAAGTTTTAACGGAAATATCGTTTAATCTAGAAAATGTATCCGCTACCACATTCGATTTACCGGAAATATGCCGAATATCTGAACTGAATTGCGCTACATATTCCATGTGTCGGATCTGTCGAGGGCTGCTATCAGTTTATCTAAAGCTTTGGTTAGCGGTTTGTAATCTGTAAAAATGATACAAGGATGTCCTTTGATTGAATGCCGGAAATGTGTTACTGATGATTAAATGGCTAACAGTTCTCTATCAAAAGCAGAGTATTTGCATTCCGTTAATGATAATGAGCGATAGGTTCCCAAAACTCTTGAATGTGTTGTTCTAATATTGCCCCTAAAGCTGAAGATGAAGGATCTACTGTGAGAGTAAGATGACATTCATTTGTAGGATGGGCTAACAAAGTTATGTCCGCCAGTTTGGCTTTAATAGAGCAAAAATCGTTTTCATTTTCCATAGTCCAAGTAGTAATCCGTTTAATTTTATTTTTGTTTAGTTGTGCTACCAGATTATGTAGAGATGCTAAATCATGGGACAAATTAGGAATAAAACGATGATAGTATGTTATCATGCCTATGAATCGCTGTTTGAGTGTTGACGGACGTGGGAAATCTTTAATTATTTTAACGCGATCTTCTGATGGTAAAATTCCTTCTGATGACACGGTATGGTTTAAAAATCGAGGTTGCGGAACTACAAATTCGCATTTAGATGGTTTGATGTTAATACCAAAGTCGTTAAGGCGAATGAAAAGTTTTTCTAAATATTGGTAGTGTTCGATTTCGTTCTTACTTGCTACCAGTATGTCATCTAGGTAAACAAAAACGAAATCTAAACCGCTTAGGACAGTGTTCATAAAACGTTGAAAAGTCTGGGCCGCGTTCCTTAAACCGAAAGGCATTCGAGGAAATTCGAAAAGGCCAAAAGGTGTAGTAAAAGCTGTTTTATAAATATCTTCGTCTGATACTGGAATTTGATGGTATGCGCGAACTAGATCAATTCTAGAAAATATGGTGCAATTTCTTAAATTCATATTAAAATTTTGTATTAATGGTAGAGGATATCTGTCTGAGAGAGTAGTATAGCTGTAGGGATTCCACACCATTGGGGAGAGGGATAAAGCATTGAAGGGGAGCTTTTTGGTTTGAGTCTCGGGTAAAGCTCTATGATGGTGAGAGGGGAGCTTTTTGGTTCGAGTCTTGGCTAAAGCTCTGTTGGTGTGTGTAGGGGGACGCTTGAGTCTTTGCTAAAGCTCTATGATATTTGGAGGGGGATCTGATCTGGTGTTGGATCTGGGTTGAACTTTGAATTCTCTATACCCCAATTCAAGAAAGTATTATTTTTTTGGAAATTTACAAAGATTTCGACTACTTGTTTAACTTGGGTACAGGGAAAAAAATTGTGTGTACGCTAATCGCTTTTATTTTTTCTATACCCTCATTGTATGGCTTTGCTATATATTTTGATTATATGCACTGTGTGTCTTTGCTCATATTATTTTTTGATCATATTTCGAAGCTTTACTTCACATGCAAGTTTTCCTGCACCATATTTCGTATATCTCAGTTTAAGAAAGTATTTGTTTGCCTGTGAATGTCAGACAGATAAGTTCTGTTACAATTACAATCCTTGATCAAGATAGAGATTTAATTAATTTTAGAGGAGAAACCATTACTATAAGATTACACTTAAAACCGTCAACATATTAAAATTCAATGATAAATATAAAGAACAGAAAATACTTTTACCAGTATTCGTACACCTTTACCAGTGACAACAACATCATTATCAAAAGTAAAACCTTTAACTGCTACTAATAAAAAATATTTGTAAACATTAGGTTTCCGATTAAAAAAATGAGTGATATATTGAATATTACACAGGGAATAAGTTTTTGTATGATAATAGTGTAATAAAATATGATTATCATACTTACTCATCTTTTTTGAATTCATTTGAAAATAGCGATGAAATAAGAATTTCTGTACAACTTCAAGATTTATATGTTCTACCAAGTGAAAGTTTTATTTATATTGAAGCAGCTTTAACAAAACCAGATGAAACTAACACAGTGACATTAGTCAACAATGCTATAGCATTTATGTTTAATGAAATTCGTTATGAATTAAATGGTGTAGTGATTGATCAAAATAGAAATGTAGGAATAACATCAGCATTGAAGAATTAGTAGAACAGACAATGGTGCTATAATGGCTTCAACCAATGAAGGATCAACTCTGAAAATTTTTAAACTTTAATGGAGACTTCCTCATGTTACTGTTGCTGATACGGAAAAACTTAAATTATTAGAAATACAAAATAATGGTATACCTATTGAAATTTGTTTTCGCAGTTGGGAAATGCATGAATATGCAATATTACCAAAATCAACTGAACATATTTGGCCGATTAAAACATCTACTCAATTAGAAAATCCACGTTATGTTATTGTTGACAGATCGACAAAATAAAATAGATGCAAATGCAGGTATATTTGATCATTGTAATATTACTGATATGAAAGTATATTTAAATTCTGAAGTATTTCCATATGATGCCTTAAATATTAAATTCGGAAGCGAACGATATGCTTTGCTTTATGATATGTATTGCAAATTTCAAAAATCGTATTATAATCGTGAATGTCAACCTTTATTATCCAGGGAAGATTTTAAGAAATTTGTACCAATTGTAGTAATAGATTGTTCACATCAAAATGAATCACTAAAATCAGGTCCAGTTGATATAATTCTTCAATTTAAAACAGAACTCAATATACCTGATAAACATCAAACAATATAAAATTGCATTATTGGTATTTACGATAAAAATTTTTATCATTGAAAATGAAAAAATGTATAAATAAATAAATAAATAAATAAAACAATTTTTTCAAATAATAATTTAACAATGTTTTTCTTTATTTTCATATATGCATATATGTGGTTTTAAATGATTTAAAGTCACTGTTTTTAGAAAATTATAACAATTTTAATAAAAAAAAATGATTTTATACAATTCAAATTTGATAAAAAAAAATATAAAAGAATAGTTAGATTAGTTATGATTTAATAAATCTTTTGGATCATTAATTATTTTTGTAAACGGCTGGCTACTGCATGGGTCGGATAACTGCTGACGACTGACTATCTCCTGTTCATCGTTAGTAATTTTGGTTTTTAACCGTATAATCGGATTACTGTTAGTTAATTTATCAGCAGAATTCAGTTGTTGCCAACCGAATTGTATCCTACATCTATACATATATATATATATTATAAACTATAATGACCCCATGGTAAAGTATCTATTGAATCACTTATAATAAATCTTTTATCATCATATGGACTTAGAGCCAATTTAGTTTGATTTATTGTATAAACTTGATGTTTATCACTTCTAATACAATTTTGGTTGATTATAACAATTTTATGATTTTCTAAACATTTTAAATAATCGCTAAAATCTATTTTTCGATGTATTATATAATTCTTAATACCTTTCGCTTTTTTAATATCATTACATCCATCAGTTTTGATACTATGCATATTTGATCTTAATCCAATAAACTCTGTCATTATTTTACCATTCATTTCATCTTTCATTAGACCGATCATTTTCTTATTAACACAGGGTTAACCGAAT
The DNA here is from genome assembly GCA_963422695.1 of Xylophagus ater. Classification (NCBI taxonomy): domain Eukaryota; kingdom Metazoa; phylum Arthropoda; class Insecta; order Diptera; family Xylophagidae; genus Xylophagus; species Xylophagus ater. Next base: position 62,196,010 of record OY730480.1, read on the forward strand.
TGATTGTTTTCATTGTAATCACTAGTATCAAAATATTTTATACAAGGTGGAGTCCAAAGTAATCAGGACTTTAAAAAAAAAACAGAACAAATGGTTTTTTCGGCAAAATCAATTGATTTTATTCAAAATAGTCTCCTTCTGCTTCAATACAGCTTTTTGCACGGTCCAAAAGCATGTCGAACGAGTGTTTTAGCTCGTTGGCCTGTATGGCCGCCAGTATGCCGGTGCAAGCCTTTTGAATGGCCTCTACGTCTGCATAACGCTTTCCTTTCATCGGCAAATGCATTTTTCCGAAAAGGTAGAAGTCGCACGGTGCCATATCCGGTGAATACGGGTAGTGGTTGATGGATTTTTGGTGAGATAATCGGTCACAAGCGTCGATCGATGAGACGGCGCATTATCGTGCAACAAACGCCAACTTCCATCTTCGCGATATTCGGGCCGAACACGTCGAATACGGCGCACCAAACGCTTCAAAACTCCTAGGTAGAATACCGCATTAACGTTTTGACCGGGTGGAACAAATTCTTTGTGGACAATGCCCTTGGAATCATAAAAACAAATCAGCATTGTCTTCACTTTTGACTTCTCCAGGCGCGATTTTTTGGGTTTCGGCTCGTCCGGCGCCTTCCATTCAGCACTCTGGCGTTTCGTTTCGGGATCATATTGAAAACACCACGTTTCGTCACCAGTCACAATGTTATAAAGGAAGTTTTTGTCCTTTTTGACCTCTTTAATGATGTCCTTCGAATGTTGAATTCTGAGCAATTTTTGGTCGTCGAAGCTCATTTTCGCACCGATGACACAAACACACTGCACTTAAAATGCAATAACTTCACTTTCAATAGATGAAATGTCATGAAATTCTCACAGGAAGTCGATAAAGGATAGCAGATTCTAACGCACCAGTCGGCATATAGATGGCGCCACTAGGGGCGCTAGATTCAAAAAGTCCTGATTACTTTGGACACCACCTTGTATTATTTTTCATTATTTCATATATGTTTCCCTGCTTTAATTCATAAATTATCGAATCTGTGTCAGTATATAATAATTTACACTTTTCTTTTAATTGATTTTGCATAAAATTATAATGGAAATCACATATAGAAATTTTTGATATGTCTAATATTGCCATTCCTATGTATAATGGTTTATTAAATAACACTTCTGTTTTATTTAATTCAACGATAACAAGATTTTCATTGAAAATTGATACATTTTTAAAATTCGGCTTAGCTAATAACACTTTGGCGCCATATTGACCATACCATTTTGTCACTAATTTAATGTTGCTATAATTTCGAACATTTTCCATTGTTTTCCCATACACAGTATTGTTCAACATTTTATAATAATTTTTTTCAAAATCATTTTTTGCGTTTTTACGCATGTAGTGTTTAAATCAATATATCGTTTTAACCATGCTAATTGATTAAACTGAAGTGTTCTATGTATTTTTTTAAAAATAAGTCCTTATGATAAACATAGCTTAAGATTACGATAATGTATTACATATTTTTCCAACGGATGTAACATAGCTAATAGTTTTTTTTTGCTTAGATGCTGGTGGAATTCATTGCAAAGGACAGAAAGGTAGATCTTTATGTTTGTCATGTAAAATTTGTGGATATTCCAAATCTACTTCCAGAATAGAACCTATAGGTGAATCATCTGGAATTTCACGAACGTCAATATTATTATTTACCCATTTAAATCCTTCAGTTGGTAAATAATGTGACATAGCCCATCCGTATAAGTTGTTCACATCATAATATATTAAATAAATCGTTTCTGCATCAGAATTGTAGTCAGCCATATACTGATTATTTGCTTTACTATAACGATTAGAACATTGGCTTAAACCACCACGAATTCCACGTTCTATAAATAATATCATATCAACATCTGTTAACAATTCCAATTTTACACGTGTATATTTAAGCATGGCATCCCAAGTATAACCTGGTGTTGTGTGATAATGAGCGGGATCTAAACCATATGTTTTCATACATCCACTTCGAAAATTTTCAAAAACGTCAGCTAAAAGAAGGACATCTGTTTTCAAGTATAAATCAGAATATTGTCCTAATGTATTAATATGAAACATTTTCCATACACTTCGTGCATGTTCATAATCACTATCAGATATATGTGAATCGGTTAATTGATTATAAAAATTTGTTTTCAATGGTAGTTCATTATAATCCAATTTCTCCCATGAATCGATAAAATCATACGGAAATACACCTTCCCTTGTTATCAAATGAAATTGTGTTTCATTTAAATCTCTCCATTGTTCTTTAATAATTATGAAATCATCGTTGGTTAAATATGATGTTAATTTCTCTAGCGATGCATTCATGAAACGAAAAGAATCAATAAGTCTTAATTCTATGTTTTTGTTCATTCCAACATTTAAATATTTTGAAAATGATATGTATTTCTCTTTATTAATTGGTAAAAGTTGAATTTCTCCTTCAAATGCTATTGCAACTTTTTTAATAATAAAGTGTGCATCATATCCAGATAAATTGTGAAATATTACAGGAATTGTAAACGTATGTTTATAGATTAAGTTGCATGATATATTTTCCAGTTAAATGACAATGATCTCGTACACGTTGATCATTTAAAACAATACTTCATGCTGTTGAATTTTTTTTGTATTGTTTATATCATCAGATGTAAATGGTTTTAATATCGATTCTAAATCGGCATAAACACAGAATGGTACATACTCTGCATATTTATAATCTTTAAATGATAGCCACTTATTTTCTTCATTAGAAAGCACCACTTTACAATTATTTTGTTTTTCACAATCAATAATATGATTATTTAGTTTTTCCATGGAATAAAAGTAACAAAGACATCTATCACATATATATTTAGCTACTTTTATCTTCGAAAATTGATTACAACAAAGACGTGATAAATTTTTTATCCAACAAAAATCATAAATATCATCATAATCATCATATTCGTGATTATTATCATTATCATTTTGATTTTCTTCATAGTTATTTTTAATAATCAAAAGATTAACATGTCTATTTCTTTTTTGTTTAGTCAAAAAAACTGGTAGAGTTTTAAATTTCTCATGTTTTTCTAAAATAAACACATTTATGGAAATATCATTTTGTTTTTCAAATTTATTTATTTGATTCGAAGTGATAGGAAAATGAATGCCCTTTAAATCAAATACACTTAAATAATTTGGATATGGTGATGCAAGATTCATACGCCTCGATGATGGATAAAGAGAAGATATCACTGCCCGCGCAAAACATGCATTATCATAATTTTTTATGTTTATACAAGCATTTTTTAATTGAATTTCTTTTGGAAGCTCAATATATGATGATCCACGAAATTGTTCAAACTTATTAATATTAACTATTAGATGTATTATTGAACTTAATCCCCTATCTCGTTCTTGAAAATCGTCTAAATCTTTTAATATAGGTTGTTCAATATTTATATCATAACATTGTTTTAAATTAGTAGTAGTATCAATACTATTATATTTTGTATTGAAATGTTTCAATTCTTCTTTGATTTCATCATTCTGTGTGACATAAAATTCCCCATACAAAATTGTATTCACTTTAATTGTATGATGAATCTTTAAAACTTTTCTTATTTTTGGAATGATTACATCTGATGCTGCTTTTAAGAACAATTTAGGGTCGATATAATTAAAATTTTTTATTACACCACTCTGAATTCTTTTAGAAAAAGCTGACTCAATATCTTCCCAACTAAGATTATTTTGATTATCTTCAGTTTGCAGCATTCCTCCGCCTTGATGATAACATTTTTTTTATACTTATAATTTGTGCTAAACAATTCTCCAAATGCCGTTTCGAACTAGGAAATATATTAGCGTTCTTAAGATCACTTTTAATTTTTCTAATATTTAAATCACATTCCTCAGTTAAATCTGATGAAAACATAAATTGTTTCAATTTAGATGCAAGATTTTTCACAATATCACTATAACACATATTAATATTATTTTTAGACATTTTTGTTGCTGCTAAATACCGTTACTTTGTTTCTGAAAATCACAAATTAAACTGAATATTTTGATTTAAAAGCACCTTGTTTATATCTGTAAAAGAAGGAGAATGATTTCACAATTTTAATTCAAAATACATATGCAAACAATAATATGGTTTACATAATTTTTGTGGAGGGGCATGTTTTTTTAAAATATATGTTTGAGAAGTGAACTAGAGAAATATTTCAGAATAGAGACAAAGTGGGGGAATTTTTACTTATGGTAAGTAAATACAAAAAGAAAAGCAGAAAATATGATATATGCTTTTTTATTTTTTAAATAAAAAGTTATAATACAAAAGCTTTATTAGTTTTTTGTTTAATAATAAAATTTGTTTTGCGAATTAAATTTTTCAAGTTTTAAATTGAATGAATTTCCACATGCACCCACATTCTTAAGTGTATACTTCATTTCACACATTTGAGTAATCGCAAGATCTGATAAGCTGCTGAACCTTAGTGGTAGAAATCTATTTTGTTCTTCAACAACACCATTTTCCACGGTTAGAAAAATCCTTTCGCCATACTTTGTATATCTTCTTTGTGCATTAATGATTCCATATGGATAGTTTAATTTCATATCATTCACATACAATAATTCTTTAAATTCTCACGAATTAAATTCTTCCTCAACGCTCAATTGCTGTGATTGTTTTTGTTGTTGTTGCTGTTGTTGCTTGCTCATTTTTTCTTATTTTGTTCACTTGTTATTCACTTAACTGCTTCACTTAAACTGTAGAAATTACCGTTTTAAAAACCTTTTTTATAGGTCAAATTTTTTACGAATACTAGTAAAAGAAAGAGAAGTATAAAAAATTTCGCAACAATGTATATCTCTTTACAACATTTATCTCCCTCACACTTACACAAAACTAAAAAACTAATAATGTATGTTTTTAATAAAGATATAATTTATTTGTGCATGTTTAATATTTCTACATTGCGTTCATGTGTGTGAGATCATGATACAATCTGTTTGTATCTCTGCCCTGTGCCTGTATGAATGCGATCATGATTAAACATGTTCAGTAGTTCTGAACAGTACATAAACACTTTTTATTATATTATTGTTTGCTTATTCTTTTATATAAATTTATTTATTTTTCAGCTTCCATTATCTTTTTGTCGACATAAAAACAATTATATGTTTCAGCACCTGAATCTGCGTTATCATTTGACCAAACACAATCTGCGTAATGTAATCCATATTCGCTTAATTTCTTAATCATTGTTTTGTATATTTTCAAGTAATTTTGGAATTTCAAAATTATTTACTTATGATCATCTAATAAGAAATCAACATTATTATTAATATCCTGAAAATAATATACGTTCTCATTTTTTAACTGTTGTTCCTTATTTTTTGTTAATTTATAATTGCTATTCACAAATTTTTTAATTGATTAAACTTTATTCTTTGCAGATAATTATATTAATGGCTGAAATTTATATATGTTTTGCAGTTGTGTTATAATTATTAATTTTTTAAAAGAACTGAACGGGTTCAAACACTGGAGCGGTTTCAAACACTGGCCGGTTCCAATCATTGAATCTTTGCCCATTTGATTTCCGTTTGATAAATCTTATTAAATTGAAATCGGATCAAAAACTAAAAGTAAACAAATATATTTCTTCTAAACACAATAGTTCTCATTCAAAAATTTAATCTTAAAAACAAAAATATGTGTGGCCCAAAAAGTAATCGGTCAGAATTAATATGGTTTACATAATTTTTGCATTTTTTAATCTTTGCAAAAGACTTTAAGTAATTCTTTGTTGATATCATCCTCATTCATATAAATCTTAAAAAAAAAAATATGTGTGGTCCAAATACGAAATATGATGCATGAAAGCTTACATGTGAAGTAAAGGCTGGAAATATGATGAAAATATAAAATTAGCAACGACACACAGTGTATATAGTCAAAATATATAGCAAAGAGATACAATGAGATATAGAATAAAATAAAAGCGATTAGAAAAGCCACACATAGGCCGGTTTTACACTGGTCTTACATGCGCCTAAGTAACTCGGGTATATCCATGCTGATAATGCTACACTGGTCTTCCATGCGCCTTTCTTCACTGTGAATTTGTATACGTCAGATCAATGTGTGTGTGTCACGTGGGGGAATTTTTCTAGTTGATTTGAGCAGAAAACCAATGGGAAGTGTTTATGTGTGCGTTTCTTCAATTTTGCACTCAAGCTAAAGCTGGCGCATTTCCCCGGCATTCGCGCACCCTTCTGGCGTATCAATTTTTGAAGAATGCGCCCGTTTGAAGACCAGTGTAAAACCGGCCATAAAAGCTAAATAGTCGAAATGTTTGTAAATTTCCAAACAAATAATACTTTCTCATACTGTGGTATACGAAATATGATACAGGAAAGCTTACATGTGTAGTAAAGCTTCCAATTTTTTCCCTATACCCAATTTATAACAAATACTCGAAATCTTTGTAAGTTTCCAAACAAATAATACTTTCTTGAATTGGGGTATAGAGAATCGGGGTATAGATCAGCAAGGACACGCAACACACACCATCAAAGTTCAACCCAGACCCAACAACAGATCAGATCCCCCCCCCCAAATATCATAGGGCTTTAGCAAAGACTCAAGCTTACCCCTACACACACCAACATAGCTTTAGCCAGGACTCAAGCTTACGCCTACAGACACACCAACAGAGCTTTCGGCAAGACTCAAACCAAAAAGCTCCCCCTCATAGCTTTACCCTTCGCCCCAATGTGGAATCCCTATAGTTATACCAAAGACAGTAAATTATGATAAGATGTGTAAAATTGGGTTTGCCCACAAATTTCGACTTAAAAAACTAAATGAAATATAAGGAAATAATATACGAGGAGAATTCTTTCTTATTTTTACATTTCGTTTTTGAGCTTTGGTTTTTGTACTGGATTGATAACTTTTTTCAAATCATTTAAAGAAATTAAGCTTTGAATTCATTCATTTTATAAATCCCGTAGATGAGTATATTTTGTTCTTGGTTTTTTTTTTCTTTCTCATTTTAGAATTAAAGTGTTTGATAGTAGAGAAACTTTTATTCTATTAATGTGCGCATACAAACAATTTGTGGCTTTGAATATATCTTATAGAGAAATCTGATTGATATATTTGGTGTCGGTTTTTTCCTACACTGATTTTAGAATTCAAACGTACTTTTAGAAATATTTTGTATGTTCGATTGTGTGTGTAACAAGATAATGTCGATTGTATTATATGTATTTTTTGAACAAATTTTTTTCTCAGAATTTCTCGTGTACTTTTAGATAATGCTAAATAAAGAATTTAAAATCTTTCGAACTTGGGCCAAGAATTGAATTGAATTTTGTTTTAAGTAATGGACATATGCATGTATCTGATTGCTTTTTTAAAAATTATAGATATATTGATATTTTATGGTCAACTAAGGATTATTGTATTTCCGTAAATTTGAAATTATATATATTATATATAAAGATTATTATATAATATATTTATTTGTAAGAATTTTGTCTAACTCATTTTAAGTACTTTCGACAATTAATATGTGATGATATTTGGCAACATACCTTTTCCTACAATTTTAACATCGAATGTTGATATAATTTGTTTCAGGAATGCTTTGAATAACCAAATAAGTGATTTCATGATGTCGTGTTAGAAGGTTGGAAAATATATATCAGGATTATTTATTCATTTAAAATTTTTAAGCGTGGGTGTGAAATATGGCTTCTCTTTATTAATATCTAACAGCCTATAGCATTTTTGATTATTCATACCTTGATCGCACACTATAGCTCTAACCGTAAGCCCTATTTCGAAGCATATTTTTACATTAGCCTCCAATTTTTGTTTTAAAATGGCACCATCAATGCTGTTCTCAGAAACAAAATAACTAATAATATATTTCCAATTAGAAAACAAGCCTCTGATCATGAAAACTCATATTTGTTTCCCTAGTAATAATTTCCTATCATTTTCATCTAAATGCACTAACCTGAGATGTATTATAAACTAAATCTCTTCTGATTGATATTTCATCAAATAATAACACTGTCTGCTTACACTACTTGTCCATTTGATTAACTAATTGTACCAAAATTTTTATTAAAAGATCATCAAAACCTGGTTGAAGTCGATTCACAGGACTCCACTTATATATAGCTGACTGACTAGGTAAGTGAAGACCTAAATCATCACGCAAGAAATTATAACAAGATGCAGACTTATAATTGACATTTTGAGACAAATATTTTTGGATATCATTATAGCTATTCTTTTCAGCTAAAATCATTTTACAAAATTCTTTGCTATTTAAGTTTAGGCTAGGTAACGAATCGATATGAGCATCAATGGACTTGTTTTCTTTCAATTGTTTTATTTTTTCAAGCGTAAAAAATGTTTCTAAAAGTACATTTGAATTCTAAAATCAGTGTAGGAAAAAACCGACACCAAATATATCAATCATATTTCTCTATAAGATATATTCAAAGCCACAAATTGTTTGTATGCGCACATTAATAGAATAAAAGTTTCTCTACTATCAAACACTTTAATTCTAAAATGAGAAAGAAAAAAAAAAACCAAGAACAAAATATACTCATCTACGGGATTTATAAAATGAATGAATTCAAAGCTTAATTTCTTTAAATGATTTGAAAAAAGTTGTCAATCCAGTACAAAAACCAAAGCTCAAAAACGAAATGTAAAAATAAGAAAGAATTCTCCTCGTATATTATTTCCTTATATTTCATTTAGTTTTTTAAGTCGAAATTTGTGGGCAAACCCAATTTTACACATCTTATCATAATTTACTGTCTTTGGTTATACTACTCGGGAGAGTAACCGTATTCAATTTCCTGTAATCTCCACATGGTCTCCAGTCATTGGAATCTTTTTTGGGAATTATGTGTAAGGGGCAGGCTGAAATATTGTTTTAGCTATTGTTGATTTAATAAGGTCTAGCTTACGAGGTTGGGCGAAAGGAAGATGTCCATTTGTAAGTATATGGTGTCTAACGCAATGTTTGAGTGGAGCCGAATAATTGGGTTCTGCCGTAAGCTGTGGAAATTTTGCTAAAAGGCTTGAATAAGTTGAATTCGAAATTTGAAAAATTTTGGGTGAAATTATATTTATATGACCAGAGAAGGCATTAACAAAACAATTTGTATTAGTATCTACTAATCTCTTATTTTTGAGATCGACCATTACTCCAAATTTTTGTTAGAAAATCCGCACCTAGAAATGGTTTTTCCAAATCGGCTACGGTGAATACGAATGGGAATTCGCGTCGCAAACCCAGATTAATATTTAATAGTTTTTTAACGTAAGTCGCAATGCTTAAACCATTTACTGCGGATAGTATAATATGATTGTCCTTTATGCTGTTGGGAAAACTGTGATGAAGTATAATCGAGATGTCTGCTCCTGTATCTACTAAGAAACTTGATTTGAAATCGTGTACAAAATGGCGACGAATTTTAAAAGAATCATCGCTAGTCGCGTTTACGATGATTTTGGTTTGTTTTTCTGGTTGAATGTTTGGGAAAATTTATTATCATCCCTGTAAAAACGCCATGAACCGATACATTTTCTCGCTTTCTCTCCGAATTTGTAATGAACGAAACATGTCGGCCTTTCGCTAAAATTTTGCGATCGTGCAGGCGATTTGCTTCCAGATCTGTACGGTTTTTTATTAGTTTGAAAAGCATTAAATTGCTTTTGCATTGATTCGAAACGATTATTTTGTGCCGTTTCTAAATCTAAGATTGTTTGAGTTAATTTGGTTATCGATATTTGTAAAGAATCGTAGTAGGTTTCAGGTGTATGTCCGAATTGCGTGTGGTACACATTTTTGTATTGTGTTTCGTGGAAACATGATGCTTCCCAAACCGCATATGCGACTTTCCCCAGTCCGACGGGATTAGTTTCCAAGTTGGAAGATAAAGCCACTGACACTATTTTAGGTAGTCGACACTTTCCCCTATTGTTGCCATATTATACACTGAAATCACTTTTTCAATCAAAACCACACTGATAAAAATCAAAATCACACTGATACACACTTGTTACGCGAAATACGTAAGTAAAGTAACTTATTTAGGTCTATCATGGAAAACGCCGTTAGACAAGTGAGTGCGTATCGCTCGTTTTCTGATCATTGAATACGTTCGAAGGGAATCGTGAATTATGTGAATCATTCCCCTGATTTTTGAATACTTGCAATTGTGAATCATAGAACAAAATTTGACGTTTCAAATACGCGACAATTTCATCGCGTATTTGAGTAAGAAAAACAGAAGTAAAAAAACAGAAATAAATACGAAAATTGCAGTTTTTACTTATCATTTTATTCGTCAAAATTTAGCAAAGACACAAAAAGTACTTAACGAACGATTCGTTAAACGCCGTATTCAATGATACCAGTTTCAAGTTCACGTGAATCGAATGAGTGAAGGGAATCTCAAATACGTCGTTTTCCATGATAGACCTACTTATTTGTTAGCTGGAAGAGAAATATACGTATGCGGGTACATAATTGAAAGAAATAATCTGGGCTATTCTAAACTCCGTTGGAACATAATTCCGTCGGACAAAATAATTCCAACGGAATTTTGGTAGCTATTCTAAACTACGGCGGAATGTATACAAAGGTTTCCATATGAACTGAAATTTCCAAAGAATTTCGAAACTGCCAAAAGTAGGCGATTTCAAATATTTTCTATTGTTTTTTGAATATTTTTTTTATTTTTAATAAATTATTAGAGTTTACATGGATTCCTTAAATTATTGCCCTACATACTTTTTTTTCTTTTCTCAGAAATTTCATGAATTTTTTGTTGCTGTTTATTAAACTGCATAGAAATGGTTTCTTGAAACTCTTTTTGGTTTCTTTATTGAAGGCTAATTAAGGTTCGGCAGATGTAGAACACTTTAGAGGGGTGGGTTCGTTTTTCAATGCACCATCAATTGATAACATTGAAGTATCTAAACCTGATATAACTTAGTTACTTTACATAAGCCTTATAGTCGAACTAAACCAAAAAAAAATTTTATATATATATATATATAATATATAATTTTTTTTTATTCATCAATTATTGGTCATTTTTCCAACCAGTGCAGACTTTTTTAAGAGGACTCATTGCATTTAACTCGTTAGTAACCATCTCCCAAAAATTAACTACATTTCAATTTTGGTATATCCTTGTGCAATACTTGGATATTCGCCGTTATATCAGCCGTTTGTATTGCTTTTTTTTTGTTGAATCCAACGACATACATTTTAATAATATTTAAAAAATTAAAATTTACTTCAATTAAATTGAATTCATAGCTTACATTTTTATTTTAAGTACACAATTAGAAAATTCCTCCACAATATTTCTGTCGGAGAAAAAAACGTCTAATTTTCGATTCATACGGAGTTTGGAATAACAAAATTTCGTACGGAATGAATTTCGGAATTTTGTAGGAGTCTAGAATAGAAATTTTCATTCCGTAGGAAAATTGCTATTCCAACGGAGTTTAGAATAGCCCAAAACATGCTTGTTACATTTTTTCCGATTATAAATTATTTTCCTTTCTAACTTTGATTTCAATTCATAATTCCTTCAAATATTCAATTTATATTTGGTGTCTCGTTTTTTGTTTGTTGTTTTTTTTTTAAATGTCAAAATTTCCAATCAAAGTAGTAAATAAAGGGAAATTATTCACAATAACTTGCCATTTTCAGACTAGGTAAACGAAAAATAAAAATGTACTCTAATACATCGTTTAAATTACCAAAATTTTTGCAGCTGTAAGCAAATGTGAGTAATTTAAGCGCTGGTAATGGCCGCAAAATGCCTGTAAGCAGTACGACTAATTTTTTACAGTCGTAAGCTGATGTACCCTGGTTGTTTTTTTTAAAGATGCGTTTGAAATAATTTTTTTAGGTTAAAATATATGTTGTGCTCCTAGTTTTTTTTCTGATGCCTTCAAAAAACATTTTTTATGTTAAAATGAAACAGAACAGAAATAAAAAAACTCAAAATTCAAATTCAAATTACGATCTGTCACATTTACCGTCTTAAAAATTCTTGTGTGTGAACGCTGGTAATGGCGGCTGATGATTTACGCCTGTAAATAAATGCTGGTAACGGTAGTGGTAATTTAAACGAGGTATTAAACGCATTCGGGTTAACCTACGAATTTAATCGGGATACTTGAGTTAAGTGAACTTAAATTTAAACGTTCACTGTAAAACGGGCATAAATGTTTAAAAACATTTTACAATAAACAAATTTAAAAAAATTTAAAAAAATTCCTTCAAATCGCTGAAAATAAATTGAACAACAAAATATTAGTAAAAGAAAAATACCATTGCTACCTATTTCATCATTAAATTGCAACAGTGAAAACACAACATAATTGCTGATTTTTTAATATATTGCAACAGTGGAAAATAAACCATATGAATAATATTGAAAAATGAATTCATTCATAATTCGAGTAACGTATACAGATCTCATTTGAAAGCTCTTTTTGCGACGAATATCTATAAGCTCTCTTACAGAAAGTTAAGATGTCTCTGAAATTACAGAACACAAGGAAGCTTAGTACCGCGATATCACGGTACAATCTTGAAAACAGAAGAATCAGTTTGGTTTAAGGCAAGGGTGTCCAACCTTTTTGTTTCCCTGGGCCACATTGGAAGAAGACATGTTTTGGGCCACAAGTAGAGATTGTGATCGAGAAATCTTGTTTCGAGAATTCTCGAGAATTCTAATTTCCCGTTCTCGAGAATTTATATAATTTATCTTTTCGAGATTCTCATTTCTCGAGAAAATCAACTATTTCTTGAGAAATTATTAATTTTAAATATTAAGCACTAACAAAAATTAAATTAAGAAATTAAAGGGTGATTTTTTATGGTTTGTTTTTCGAATTGGCCAGACTTTTTCCAGCGGTATCCAATTTGACAGTCAGGCGCGGCTCTACCTTAGGGGCTAATGAGGCTAAGCCCCACCTAGCAAATCTACCGAACAACTGAAAGTTTTCAGCCAAAATTTATTTTAAAAATATACAATATTAGAAAATTCAAACATAAACGAAAAGCTATATATTATATATATATTAACTTAAATACAAAAATAAATTAAATGAAAACCTTTGCTTTATTTTCTTATTTAAAAAAAACCAAAAGAAAATCTCGCTAGCGTAAACACAAAAAAACCAACAGAATTGAATATTTCTATGAGCTTAAACAGAAGAAAAAATCGTACGAAAAAGGGCTAGAACAAATTTAGTCCCAATCCAACAACAAAATCATTACACACCACACATTTTTTTTCTTCTTCTTGTTGTTTCTGTGTATTAAAATTTCACACATTTTGAGCTAATTTAAATCAGCCCCAAAGAGATGATTAGTGGAAGTATTGTTTGCGTAAGAAAGTATTCAGTTCAAGTTTTGACCAATTTAATGCATATCTTCATATTTATATCTCTCTTTATTCTCTCTGTTTGGAAATCTAATTCTCAATTTTGACACATATGATATGATAATATTTCAAACACCATTATCAAAACTAAGAACCGAGATTTTGCCATTTTTGAATGAAATTGATAATTTTTTTAAATTTTTGAATGCTTTATTTAGATAAAAAATTGGTAATTTATTTTGATACCTTACTTTATAATGAAAGCATAGATATAAAAAAATGTTAATTATTTAATAGATTTCAATGAATTTAATTTAAATTTCTTTGCACAAAATTTTCATATAGAATTAACATTTTGAAATTTTCAATTATTTATTAAAATTTCCGGTGAAGTATTTTAAATAATTTACTAAAATTATTTGGAAGCTCGATAATTAATAAATTTTTTTATTCCTCTGAAAATTAAAATATAAATGTGAGTTTCTTATTCCTCGATTTGGTATTGCTTTGCAACAGAAAATTTTAGTAAATTCTATCTAGGATTGTGGAGAAAGATATAATCGTAGGAAAAAAATGTTCATAAAGGTTTTTGATGTACCTTTAAAACGAATTTACCGATTAGAATAAAATTTTCAGAATAAATTTATGTCTTCAGGGACCAGCCAGGCTGTGATTTAGAGTTAATTTGAAAAAGTTATACAGAAAAATTTTGAAATATTATTATAACTTTATGGATATTTATCCCCTATAGTGTAACACATCGGAATAATCATCGTAGAAAAGTTTCAAGGGTATGGTTGTGTAGAGAATCAAAAGTTATAGCGATTTATGCATGTCCGTCCTCCAGTCCGTGTACAAGATAACTGAAAAATGCGTTATCAGGCTTCTTTGAAATTTAGAATGTTATTTAGTTAATCCTTAACTGGATTTAGTATTACATTTCAGCAAAATTGACAGCGGGAGAAGGAAGTTATTAAGCAAAAACCAGTGTAATCAGAAAGTTTGTCGTTTTTTATATGGTTTTTCGGATTTAATTGAAAAATTTGTAAAGCAATTTCGTTTATATTAATTATATTGCTACATAAATATTTCGTAATCGATTGCGAACATTCGTTAACGTATGTATGTATGTTACATGTACCTTAAACTGTCATTATAGACTTTTGGGAAATCAATCAGATAAAACTCGATGACCACTTCAATTGCAATACCTCTAGGATGAAGTAGGAACTTCCATAAATTTGTTTACAATATTAGAATATGGAACGACCTCTTTTAAGCAAATATTGAATTAGCCCCACCTCCGCAGATAGTCACGAGCCGTTACTGTTGACAGCTGATAGATAATTTATGCTCAGGTTGGTTTGCCACTTCATCATGAATAAACTCATGATTGAGAAACAATCAAGGATGCTAAATCATTCACAAAACGACGATGAAATTAATATTGTCGATATTGAAAATAGTAACAACAACAGCAGTATGGTAGTTACAGTATCAAGTCGAAATCTTGAGAAGCAGCTAGAAGATTCTATCCGCGAAACCGGACACCTCACAAGGTCTCTCTTTATTAATTCCAGCTTTTAAAGGCGCTCATTCCTTTCTTTTTCTTCTATTTTGTAACAAGGGGTTTACATATTTTGGGGTATTATCGAAGAAGAAAATCCCCAGATGACCTTTTCAGCATATCTTCTTCCTTGCGAGGAGAAGATATGAGATGGTGCAGCAAATGTGAGCAACTGAAAGGCTGCACGCCTTGCTGAGTTGCACAGACTAACTAGCCGGAGGGGTGGGTCGCTGCTCACCACCATCTGTCATCGCGTTACACATAGTTATTTATGCGTGCATGATGAATGTAAACGTCGTTCAGACTTTAGAGTGATAGCGCGAGCTATCAAGCAAGGAAATTCGGTTTTGCGAGAAAAAAACCGAATAAAGGGGGTGTTCGTTAATTAGGTGGTCACCGGAACTTGACCAGCCGTCCGCGAAAGCCTTGCGAGGCATGTCGGGGCCGATTGCCAATGGTGTTAATGCCAACCGGACTTTGGGGCACTTCCCTCCCACATGGACCGACAGCAGAATGCCGATCCCCGTATGTCCAATGCTCGCCCCTACAAATGAGCATGGACCCTTTAAACCTTTTTTTTTTTTTGCCCTTTCTTCGGACCCCTCCTACTTCACCCCTCTCTCACGCTCAGCAATTGCCCTCTATTCAACAAAAGAAATCATCGTTTTTCTCTTTTTACTTTTTCTTTTTGAGAAAAGAAAAAAAAAGAAAAAAAAATACATAAAAATGGTAATAAATATGTCTTTAAGTGATTCCTTTTTTTAAAATAAGAATTATTTAAAACTTGTTTTTTTTTTACTAATTTACTAACATTACCAAAAAAAATTTGTTCATAATTAAATAAATTTCTAATATTTAGTTTTTATTAAACATAATTTGTTCGCCATTTTGATAAAAAGGCAAATACACAAATATAATTTCTTTTTTTTTTCTTGATTTAACTCAAAATTTATAATTTTTAAATAAAAATTTAATGATTTCCAGTATTTTTTTTTTCTCTTTTTATATTCTTAATTAACAAAATTTAATTTTTTTGTTGTTTTAATCTTATAAGCACTTCTTTTTTTTCAATATAAAAAAAAAATTTGTTATATATATTTCTTTTTTTCATTAAAAATCTTAAAATATGTTTTTTTTTCTTTTTATTTTGTTTTTTTTTTCTTCTTATTACTATTAATAATAATATTATGATTACCAAAAATCATTTGTTGTCCTCCTTTGTTGACAAATTTCATGTAGGATTTTCTTTTTTTTTCCCCAATTTTTCATTACAATTAAGTTTTGGTCATTGTGTCACCATCATTATTGACTGTTGCTGTTGTTGTACAGATTGTTGTTGAGATTCAGTTGTCAATGTCGATATACATATGTGACCATATTTTTTTTTTTCTTTCTTTATAAACCTGCGGAGGAAACGGAAACACTGATACTAATAAACGTTACCTTTATATTAAGTGTAGTCGACATAGTCCATAGTTATTGTCCATTTTGAGCGATTTTGACAAAGAATATTTGTATCGACTGTAGCGCACGAAAAGCAGACTTCCGTGATGTCATCAATTGGTTGAGTTGCGCCCGGTATCTTGATGATACTTTCCCCCCTTTTTTTTTTTTTTTTGTTCTCGCACAAATTGGATTTTTAGTTTGTGTAGAATTTAATTTATTTTTATGATACGATTTTAGGAATAACAAAAAAAAATAAATTTCTTTCCCCCTTTTTTTCAAAATTGTTTTTATCTTTTATTAATTCACCATTTTGTTACAATTATTTTTATTTTTTTTTATTTTTTTTTTTTTGAACAATAAAATTTTCTTATTTAATTTTACCAAAATTTGTACTTTTTTCTCCTTTTTTCTTTTTTTCTTTTGACGTTAATATTAAATTAAGAAAACCATTCGTTTCTCAGTTTTAAACCAATTTTTGGAATTTTATTTCATTTCATTTCAATTTTTTTCGTTTTCCGCCATTTTGAGAAAAAAAAATTAGTTTTCACTTCTTTGTAACTATTTTTACTTTTCCCAAAAAAAAAAACAAAAAAACAAACCCACAAATTTTAGATTCAATTTTGCAAAATTTAAATTGCTTTTCTTCCGTTGAAAGTATTATTAATCTAAGAACACATTTTTTTTTTTTTCAAAGTTAGCCGCTTCTCAGTGTTAGGCCACTTTTCTTTAAAATATTATTTCATTTTTTCCCACTTTTCTTTCATTCCAAAACCTTCTTTTAACATTTTCTTTTTTTTTTTTAAATTTTTCTTTTTTTTTTTTTTTTTGATTTTACTTTGAGACACTACAATAACTATCTTGTAATTTTAACAAAAATTCTTTCTTTTTTTCATTTAAACCAACCTTATTTGCTCTATTATTCCTTTATTCACAAAAAAAATCTCCTAATTCTCCGTCCCATCCGGCCTATTTCAGCTTTCATACCAGACTTTTTGTATAACATTTCGAACCAGACTGTCTCTCCACCAAATTTTTCTCATTCTCCCATCTCCCGTTCGTAAAAATTTTTCCTCAGTTTAAATCAAAAACCGGTATTTCTTGTTTTATATTTTATCCTGCCAATCAGAATAGTACACAGTCGACTTTTTCCCATTCTTCTTTGTATCTCTTCTTTCGTTCTCTCAGCGGGGACTCTTTTCAACTTATTTCCACCACGGATATGAGGTGAATCGAATTTTCTGGAAGGAATTTTTTGAAACATGCGGTTTTTTCGCAAAAGTTGACCACGCAGATGTTTACAATAGTGTTACCGTGTACGTTTGAAAATATAAGTAAGCGTGTAGTTTTAGGGCACACGTTACAACATAGATGCGCCAGGGATTGATCTATCAACCCGGACGTAACTGAAAGCGTGTGGGTGGTTTGAGTGGTACGTGGAATCTTGCACTGCCCAACGTGGGGCTCGACCACACCCGAAAGAGTCTCCGTTGCTCTCCGACTGAGCTAGCCGGGCACCAGAAAACGAAAGAAGAGAAAAGGAAATGATCCGCCCTAAACCGCGGATGTCGGTTCTAACCTCACTATTGCCTCAAGTCTTTGGCATGGTAAACCCCTATGGGTCTACCCTGCAAATCCTCGACCTCATAGAGGGAATCACCAATCGCAAGAACAATCCGACACTTCAGAAATTTACGATTTAGCTTAGCATTGACATTTTTTGCGAAGTCACTAAGCGTGAAATGTCTTCGGTAGACTTCTTGTCCGGCAATAAATCTCTTTACCCGGGTTCGACGATTATAAATTCGCTCATGCTGTTGGTGAGCTTTCGACAAATTATTTTTGATGCGTTCGCGAATTAGTTCAAGCTGGTCTTTTTTTGAGGACACAACCAATTCACCATCATTCAAACCATTTAACTTCCGCATCAGTTCATAGGTCGAGCCATGTGTGATCATGTGGGAACCGAAAACAAGAAAATATGGATCAATCCCCGTAGAAGCATGGATTGTACTCCGAAGAGCACAGCCGATGCTTCCCAAATTCTGATCCCAATCCCTATGATCGGTGCCAACATAAGAGCGGATGGCCGCCAGTAATGAACGGTTTACACGTTCTGATGCGTTAGCTTGTGGTGAGTAGATAGCTGTACGATTGTGTTTCACACCATACGCTTCAACTAATTTGCGAAATTCTTTTGATATAAATTGCGGTCCATTGTCTGAAAATATAATCTCGGGTACGCCGAATAAATTGAAGACGCTTTCCTCCAAGAAATCGGTGATCCGCACGGCAGATGCCTTACGTAGCGTCTTGAACAAAACAAATTTCGAAAATTTGTCCAAAACAACTAGGAGAGTGGTGTTACCATGCTTAGACTGAGGGTAGGGTCCCAACAGGTCAACATATAAGTACTGGAATGGTCTGTCAACATCGATTTGTTTGCCCATTGGCGGCCTCAACACACTATTTGGAGCCTTAGACTCTTTACATACGATGCAACTCGCGATATATTTACGTACTTCGCTAGCCATACCAGGCCAGAAGTATCCTTGCCGCAAACGATATAAGGTTTTGGTAATACCGCCGTGCGCAGCTTGTGGAGGATCATGCGCCTGGCGAACTAGCTCGTCCATAAGGCTAGGTGGAACCCAAAGCTTCCACGATCGATCTTCCTGAAAGATATTGCCAGTGCTAAAGCTTGTTCTGAAATACACGTAGCCATCTGAAACTTGCGTGTCAGGCAGCCTTTCCGCGTTGCTTTGCACTGTATCTATCAGGTCGAGATATTCCTTTGATTTGAAGGCTTCAGAATTCAAATTTATGCTAGGTGCCGAAACTATTTCCGAAATCGCGTCCACGTAAACACGTGAAAGCGCATCTGGCACCACATTTTCTGAACCTTTCCTATGTTCAATCGCGAAATCAAAGGCTTGAAGCTTTAAGCTCCATCGAGCCAAACGTCCACTCAAGTCGCGCTGACTCATGAGCCATTTTAAACTCGCATGGTCGGTGATTATTTTGAACGGCAAACCTTCGACGTAGGCTCAGAACTTTTTAACGCTCAACACCGCAGCGAAACATTCCAGTTCCGTCACGCTGTAGTTGCGTTGTGCTGAGTTCAGATTTTGAGAAATATATGCGATGGGTTTCTCATTGCCCTCGTCGTCGCTTTGCAGCAAAACACCTCCGACACCGGTCTTACTCGCGTCGCACTGTATAATAAAGGGTTAAGTGTAATCAGGGTTGGCCAATACCGGGGCCGTAGTTAATGAAGACTTCAAGGCTTCAAACGCCACCTGAGCTTCCGCTGTCCAAACAAACTTGGCACTCTTCTTTAGGCAGTCAGTAATTGGCGACGACAAGGAGGCATAATTGGCAATAAACCGCCTATACCATCCTGTCATACCCAAAAATCGACGAACCTGTTTTGGAGTGGTAGGTGCAGGAAAGTCAAAAATTGCAGATACTTTATTTGAGTCGGTCTTTAAACATCCGTTACCAACGATGTAACCCAAATATCTAACTTCTCTCATGCAAAATTTGCTTTTCTCCAAATTTATTGTGAGTCCAGCAGAAGACAAGCAACGTGCAATGGTTGCCAAAAGTTTAACGTGAGAATCAAAATCCTCAGAAACTACTAACAGATCGTCCAAATAGACGAAACAGTTTTCTCTTAACTCGACTGGAATTGTTTTGTCCATCAGTCTACACATTCTTTGAGGAGCATTACAGAGCCCGAATGGCATCACTGTAAACTGGTATAACGGTCTACCAGGCACTGTGAAAGCAGTTTTTTCCCTACTCTGCTTTTCCAACGGTATCTGCCAAAAGGCGTCCTTCAAATCAATACTTGAAATGAAACACGTCTTCTCAAGCCTACTGAGAAGGCCTTCTATATGCGGAAGTGGGTAAGCGTCTTTTTTTGTAAGGGTGTTCACTTTCCTGGAGTCGAGGCAGAGGCGAACCTTTCCAGGTTTGCGCACCAAGACTACAGGAGAGTTCCACGCGCTGACACTTTCTTCGATGACACCCAATTCCAACATACGATCCAACTCAGCATACATGAGGGCTTGCACCGCAGGGGAAACAGGGTAGTGGCGTTGCTTTACAGGCTCCGCGTTTTCTACCTCAATAACATGTTCTTCTAAATGTGTTTTTCCTAAACCGACTTGGTTGAAGGAAGGAAATAAAGTTAAGATGCTTTCAAGACGCGCGCGTTGTTCCGAATTAAGCGCGTGTGTGTTGGGATCGTCAATTGACAAACAATCTAAAGTTTCGTTTTTAGAAAATATAGTCGGAGCTATATCGAATTCTTTCCAAAAATCTACACCTAGATATAGATTTTGGGTAAGTCCTGGTACGACGTATAGAGAAAGTGTTTTTATAATGTTATTGTATGTAATTGGAATCTCAATTTGCCCGTGTACAGGTTGAGCTTTACCATCAGCCGTTTTGACTGTGGTGGGACGACCAGTAATTAAAATTTTATGACGTTCGAGGAAATCTAAAGCGCCAGACAGGACACGCTTGCACCACTGTCCAAAAGGCCAAAAAGGAATTCACCGTCGATTTCCACCTTAGCATATGGTCGATCGTCATGTTTAAGCTTCACAAAAGCAGATTCCACCGTTTTACCCAATAACTTCTTTTGTTTACACCTTTCTCTAAACCTACTAATTTTACTCGGTTTTAGTAAAGCACCGATTATTCTATTTCTAGCTTCGTCATATTCCATTTGACGTTAATGTAATGTTTTATTCGATCTTTCCAGTATATTATTATTTGATGAGATTTTAGTTGACGTTTCGCGTTTCAAAATTTTAATGACAGACGGAGAATTTGGTTGTAATGATAGATTCGGACTCAAGGTTGGTTCTATTTTGATTGGTCCGGGGGCATTATTGGCAACCGGGGATTCCCGTGCGTCTCTCGGTGCCTTTGTCGGATTACATTTTGGGCACATCGGTAATGACACATCTTTTCTACCACAACGATAGCAGAGGAAGGACCGTTGTGGGATCGTACACTCGAAAAAACCATGACCAATATTGTCACAGTTCCAACACTTGAACCGTGATCTACCATTAGCATCTGCAGCTTCTATATGATCTTGTATTCCGTTTGACCACATATTTTCGCTCACATACCCTCGAATACTAGTATCGATTTCGGCAGGTTGATATGGTAAACTACTACCGAAATGGGATGAATTAATATTATAACGATTCGATACCGGTTCATTAGGAAAAGATTGGCCACCTCTGGTATATTGTTGGTAGTTATACGAATAACTTCTTGGGTCACAATCATTTTTAAAATCTTGGTATGGGAGATGAGAATCACTTTCTTGTCTGAAGCAAGAGTCTGGCATAAAGTTCGTTCTAGCAGGTGAATTATTTGCACTGAATTCCCGACTGTTTACATTTTGGCGAAAATCAGTGGTGCGTAACATTTCGTTTGCGGGTCTAAGTTTATCATTATCCAAATCAGTCCCATCATTTGCCGAATCCGGTCCATGTGAGAAATTACGTTCGTCAAGATCATCCAATTCATGGACGGGCCGTGTTGGGTTTTGCCATGTTCGTCTTGGTTCCCTCTCAGAAAGATGGCGTTCCGCTTTGCGGCATACTTCCTGAAAGCGACTCAGACTCATTGCAGGCATTCCGAAAATAAGATTTGCGATCTTATCTTTGACGTTCTCTCTCATAATGTCCGCCAATTCTATTTCCGTCATAGGAATTCTTAACCGATGATATAAAGACATAACCGAATCGTAAAAATCATCAAAAGTCTCGCTGTTGGATTGCTTCCTTTGTAACATCCGACGCATGATTTCATGGTCAGTGTCCAGGCTCTTGAATTGATGTCGGAGGGCCGCCCTTAGGCCATGCCAATCAATGTGGGGTTCTCTTTTCAGCAGTCGCCAATACCACTGCTCAGCCTTATCGGAGAGCAGGGTATGGAATTGGGTACAAATGGCGTACCACGAATTATCCCCACGCGATTGCATGGTTTCTATGCGGAATATGAACTCTTCCACTGACATATCTTGAGCCTTTCCACTGAACCTGAAGCCCCATTTGTCGATTCGGGTATCATGTCGTAAACTAGCGTGTCGAACTTCCTGACCATTACGATTCGTGCCTGAATTATGATTTGAATTCCTACTTGGGCTACGCCTTTGGGCGTTATTAGGATTAAAAGGCATGCGTGGATTCGGATCATGACTGAGGTCGACGTGGTGACTATCGTTTGAAACTGAAATAGCGTTCACGTTATAATCTCGGTTTTGGTTACCAGCACCATATGGTGGTGGTGGTCTATTTACGTTAGGGTTTGTTACTGGTTGACTTAGTCTCTGAGGAACGTTCAAACTATAATTTTCGTTCAAATAATTGAAGTTAGCAGACTGGTCAACGGATTTTGGTGGAGCCACTGAACCTGGTGCTTGCGATGGTGCATTCAAAGTCATTCTCTTGATTTGATTGAGTAACTCACTTTGGATTTTGGCCATCTGACTGCTCACAGCCGCCTCGATCATAGTGCCTACGTTTTCCGTGGAAGCACTTGGATCCGAAGGAGAGAGGAAAGAGGCGCCATCACTAGAACCCCATCGTGTGATAGTTGGGTTTGCCGCACCTCTTCCTCTACCACTACGACTGCGAGTTGTCATTGTAGCAGAAGCCACTAATTTTGAGGCTGATGGCAGATCTAACGAAAGCTGTGATTGGCTTCGCGTTACTCGAGAATCATCTTGACCGGTCAATACACTCACCGCAGCACCTTGAGCATCTGTATTTGGCTCTGGTGACGCATTTGGTACTATTGTGGGGTTAATTTTAGGTGTTGCACCTGTATTTGTGTCAGCCATTTCGTAAACACACCTTAAGTTTCCAAAAATATCGAAATTATAATCACAAATTTATTCAAAAGTAAAGCCAGAAATTCAGTACAATATAAGGTCAAGTCTGGTATTTTGAGATTTATTTCTTCTCAAATGATTGGTTCTTTCACGGAATCAATAAAAAATCGGACAGAACAATGATAAAAAAAATTGATAATAGAAAAAAAATTGTAATAAAAGAATATCGTAATAAAAAAATGATAATTGAAAAAAAAAGCAATAATATATAAAAAGAAAACTCCCCCCACCAAAATATATTTTATATATAAAAAAAATGAAAATAATAAAAAAAATCTTCAAAATATAATTAAAAATAATAATAGAAAAACAAATTCAAAAAAATATTATTGTAATATAACTCAAAAAAAATTTTAATGAAACTAAACCCAAGTCCAAGAATAATAATTAAAAAAATAAGAACTAATCAAAATCAAAAATGAAAAGGAACTGAATTAAACTAAGACTAAAGAAAACATAATCGAAAAACTAAATGAAAAAAACCTAAATTATACTAAACTAAGTAAAACTAAACTAAATAAACTAAACTAAAATTAAAAAAAAAATCAAAAGACCAAATCGAAGAAAATCTCTCAAAAGTAAAATTTCCCAAATAAATTCCCAAAAGGAATTTCCAAAACTATTTCTCAAAATCAAATTTAGTTTAATTTCCCCAAAATTTTTGCGAAAATAAAATTACTATATTATTTCCCAAATGGAAATATTCGAAAATCAAACGTATATATCACGTAAGAGCGAGAGAGAGAGACGAAACAAGTGGACGACACGAAGAAAACACAAACCCGACATGCACTCACGAAACGAAAATTGGATGTTGATGGGTGACCCGCGAACGGTACCAAGTCGAGTGATCGAACACCTGCAATAGCAACCAAGCCCGTAGCATGTGATCCGATCCAAACGACTGGCACAATCCCGGACCACTATGTCTGATGTGGTTGCATGACTCTCGTGTCCTCACCGCATTATTCATGGGCTTAATTAAGCACGAGAATGTGCGAAAAGGCGCACTAAAGCTCATACATCCGCATCTGTAGCATTTCCCGGAGTCCAAACTGCATTGAAACGTGAAGCGTTGCAATGACTACCATATTCATGTAGCCCGTAATCCACATTTCAAACGCTTTTGCGGCAAGCGGAATATTCAATAAAAAAAAACCGAAGTAACTGCTACTACGCAACCGTAAATAAAACGTGACGACAGCAGGACTCAACATAAACGCGATCGCGAAAAGCAAGTCCAATTCCGAAAACAAAAAAAACGAACATCCGAAATTATGTTCACATCAAAACTTCGTTCAGAAATTGTGATGATGTGAACACACCTTCAGAAAAAAAAGTTGACTAATAAAAGAGAAACTGAAAAAAAAGTTTGAGTCAAAATTTTCAAATTTTTATTAAAAAATTTGTTTTTCTGAAAAATATTGGTTTACCTAAAGGTAACAATCAAAACACCATTTCCAAACATCAACTCGTTCGAAAATGTGTCTAACAATTTTGTTTGAGCTCCATTTGTAATTTCGACCGAAGTTGAAAATACAAATGGCAAACAAAATAAAACAAATTCGCTGAGCGAACAACGAATCGTTGGGCGCCATATATGTAATTTAAGCGAAGTTAAATTACACCGCGCACAACAAAACATTGGCCGACAAGCGACCGTTGGGCGCCATATATGTAACATATTTTGGGGTATTATCGAAGAAGCAAATCCCCAGATGACCTTTTCAGCATATCTTCTTCCTTGCGATGAGAAGATATGAGATGGTGCAGCAAATGTGAGCAACTGAAAGGCTGCACGCCTTGCTGAGTTGCACAGACTAACTCGCCGGAGGGGTGGGTCGCTGCTCACCACCATCTGTCATCGCGTTACACATAGTTATTTATGCGTGCATGATGAATGTAAACGTCGTTCAGACTTTAGAGTGATAGCGCGAGCTATCAAGCAAGGAAATTCGGTTTTGCGAGAAAAAAACCGAATAAAGGGGGTGTTCGTTAA
This sequence comes from Xylophagus ater, assembly GCA_963422695.1. NCBI lineage: Eukaryota > Metazoa > Arthropoda > Insecta > Diptera > Xylophagidae > Xylophagus > Xylophagus ater. Next base: position 62,221,433 of record OY730480.1, read on the forward strand.
TTAGGTGGTCACCGGAACTTGACCAGCCGTCCGCGAAAGCCTTGCGAGGCATGTCGGGGCCGATTGGCAAAGGTGTTAATGCCAACCGGACTTTGGGGCACTTCCCTCCCACATGGACCGACAGCAGAATGCCGATTCCCGTATGTCCAATGCTCGCCCCTACAAATGAGCATGGACCCTTTATACCTTTTTTTTGCCCTTTCTTCGGACCCCCTCCTACTTCACCCCTCTCTCACGCTCAGCAATTGCCCTCTATTCAACAAAAGAAATCATCGTTTTTCTCTTTTTACTTTTTCTTTTTGAGAAAAGAAAAAAAAAGAAAAAAAAATACATAAAAATGGTAATAAATATGTCTTTAAGTGATTCCTTTTTTTAAAATAAGAATTATTTAAAACTTGTTTTTTTTTTACTAATTTACTAACATTACCAAAAAAAATTTGTTCATAATTAAATAAATTTCTAATATTTAGTTTTTATTAAACATAATTTGTTCGCCATTTTGATAAAAAGGCAAATACACAAATATAATTTCTTTTTTTTTTCTTGATTTAACTCAAAATTTATAATTTTTAAATAAAAATTTAATGATTTCCAGTATTTTTTTTTTTCTCTTTTTATATTCTTAATTAACAAAATTTAATTTTTTTGTTGTTTTAATCTTATAAGCACTTCTTTTTTTTCAATATAAAAAAAAAATTTGTTATATATATTTCTTTTTTTCATTAAAAATCTTAAAATATGTTTTTTTTTCTTTTTATTTTGTTTTTTTTTCTTCTTATTACTATTAATAATAATATTATGATTACCAAAAATCATTTGTTGTCCTCCTTTGTTGACAAATTTCATGTAGGATTTTCTTTTTTTTTCCCCAATTTTTCATTACAATTAAGTTTTGGTCATTGTGTCACCATCATTATTGACTGTTGCTGTTGTTGTACAGATTGTTGTTGAGATTCAGTTGTCAATGTCGATATACATATGTGACCATATTTTTTTTTTTCTTTCTTTATAAACCTGCGGAGGAAACGGAAACACTGATACTAATAAACGTTACCTTTATATTAAGTGTAGTCGACATAGTCCATAGTTATTGTCCATTTTGAGCGATTTTGACAAAGAATATTTGTATCGACTGTAGCGCACGAAAAGCGGACTTCCGTGATGTCATCAATTGGTTGAGTTGCGCCCGATATCTTGACGATACTTTCCCCCCATTTTTTTTTTTTTTTGTTCTCGCACAAATTAGATTTTTAGTTTGTGTAGAATTTAATTTATTTTTATGATACGATTTTAGGAATAACAAAAAAAAATAAATTTCTTTCCCCTTTTTTTTCAAAATTATTTTTATCTTTTATTAATTCACCATTTTGTTACAATTATTTTTATTTTTTTTTATTTTTTTTTTTTTTTTGAACAATAAAATTTTCTTATTTAATTTTACCAAAATTTTTACTTTTTTCTCCTTTTTTCTTTATTTCTTTTGACGTTAATATTAAATTAAGAAAACCATTCGTTTCTCAGTTTTAAACCAATTTTTGGAATTATATTTCATTTCATTTCAATTTTTTTTGTTTTCCGCCATTTTGAGAAAAAAAAATTAGTTTTCACTTCTTTGTAACTATTTTTACTTTTCTCAAAAAAAAAACAAAAAAACAAACCCACAAATTTTAGATTCAATTTTGCAAAATTTAAATTGCTTTTCTTCCGTTGAAAGTATTATTAATCTAAGAACACATTTTTTTTTTTTCAAAGTTAGCCGTTTCTCAGTGTTAGGCCACTTTTCTTTAAAATATTATTTCATTTTTTCCCACTTTTCTTTCATTCCAAAACCTTCTTTTAACTTTTTCTTTTTTTTTTTTAAATTTTTCTTCTTTTTTTTTTTTTTTTGATTTTACTTTGAGACACTACAATAACTATCTTGTAATTTTAACAAAAATTCTTTCTTTTTTTCATTTAAACCAACCTTATTTGCTCTATTATTCCTTTATTCACAAAAAAAATCTCCTAATTCTCCGTCCCATCCGGCCTATTTCAGCTTTCATACCAGACTTTTTGTATAACATTTCGAACCAGACTGTCTCTCCACCAAATTTTTCTCATTCTCCCATCTCCCGTTCGTAAAAATGTTTCCTCAGTTTAAATCAAAAACCGGTATTTCTTGTTTTATATTTTTATCCTGCCAATCAGAATAGTACACGGTCGACTTTTCCCCATTCTTCTTTGTATCTCTTCTTTTGTTCTCTCAGCGGGGACTCTTTTCAACTTATTTCCACCACGGATATGAGGTGAATCGAATTTTCTGGAAGGAATTTTTTGAAACATGCGGTTTTTTCGCAAAAGTTGACCACGCAGATGTTTACAATAGTGTTACCGTGTACGTTTGAAAATATAAGTAAGCGTGTAGTTTTAGGGCACACGTTACAATTTCATTGATGCTTGTAAAAAATGTTTTATTTTTTTTTAGAATTTCAATGCGTAGCTCCGATATGAATTTACAAATTTTGATGACTTCGTTTTTAGCCAGAATTTTTTTATAGAAAATTTTGCTCTGGTTTTTTTGTTTTTTTTTTCTTTTTCTTTTACAGATGCATATTTTGCTTTTTGTTAGTGATATAAGATATATAAGTTACTGGAATCTTGAACGGATAAAAAAATGTTTGTACTGAATTTTTAAATTACAGAGTATTGTAACGTTATTCGTAGACCGATTTCAATGAAATTTTGTACGGGATACTTTTTGATTCGGAAGAGTCAACAAATCTCCTTTTATTTGCGATATTCATTTTGAAAAAAGTATATTTTGACAAAAAAAACCATCTGGTGCTTTCCGTACACTTTTTGTAGATAGTGAGGAAAATGCAAATTTGCCTTCACAAAGCCTAGCTGAAGATTTTTTATTAGAAGGTCTTAACCGGCAGTAGCTCGGTTATTGATATCAATGTGATAAATATCCCGACGAAAGGGGATTAATTGAGCCATCAGACACCTTTTCTGAAATATGCGGAAAACATGCATATATTTTCAGTCAAATTTTTAACAAAGTACTCATATTAAAAATATGAAAACAGGCATTGTATAAAAGTGTGTTCAAGATTATTTATTACCATAAATGGCTTAATTATCAAATGCTTGTTAAACACAGGGCCCTATTTACGCATAGGCAACATAGGCGGCCGCCTATGGACCCGCACCACAAAAAAACTGTTTAAAAACTCGTTTCCTTGCGGTAGGGCTCGCACAAAAGGTTCAGCCGAGAGACTACAGATACTGAATACGGCCTCGGTTCAATACATCTTCAAATACTGGAATTAATAATCCTTGTATTATTGCGAAAAAATTGCAAATGAATAATGGATTCCAAAAAGAATGAACAAATATACATACAATAAAGAAAAGAGTTCGGAATATATTAAAGTTCTGTTCGATTAAGTCCTGGACTTGCTCGAAGTAAAAAAATGTACTCTATTCTGTTCGATGTGCACTCTGAACTTACTATGAACACATATCGAACAGAAAAGAGTAAGTTCAGAATTCGTGATTTCAGTCCTGGACTTACTCTTGCTTTTAGGTAGAGTAAACATTTGACAGCTGATAATTGCATAATATAACCTCACTTTTGAGTTGTGTTCAAATTCCATGGTTTTGCGTTTTGAAAAAAATTCAAACAATACGTTTTAAATACACTCCCAGACACTTGATTAGCAACACTTTTATTTTTAACGTCATTAATGCCATAATGGTGCCAATTCTTAGAAACTTTTTCCGTAATATTCGTTGCCCATTATTTTGTTCTACCTGATGACCCATGCTTGAGTGGAAATTCCCATTTTTGTCATTTTGGCTACTTGCACCGAGACACTTGATTAGCGCCATGAATAAATAAAGGCTATAGTTTCCAGATTTTAATCATTTATTTTTTATTAATATTTAGTGTTGCCACCATTATTACGAATTACATCAAAAATAGTTTTTTTTTTTTTTTTTTCTAAAGAGTTGTACAATGAATGAAGGTAATTTTCTGGAATTTTTTCAAATGCAGCTTCAATGGCCTCAATAAGTTCTAATTTGGTGTCATACTGCCTTCCTTTCGCATAGATTTTATGCCATAGCCATCCCCAAAGATTTTATATTAAATTTAAGTCCGGTTACAGAGGTGGCCAGTTCAAAACATTCATATTGTTGTCCGAAAACCACGTGTTAAAACATTTCGCTGTATGGACGGATGCGTTGTTTTGCTGGAAGACGAGTGTTTGATGCTCGTGTAATGTAATAAAACATTACACATACTTCTAGTTATAAATCATATTTTAAAACCAAAAATTACTGTAGACATTTTTCGGCGAAAGTTCTACTTTGTGAATGAAGAATAATAAATTGCGAAATGCATTAAAATTACTTGATGCATTTCGAAACTCATTATCGGCAAAAAATTACATTGATTTTGTAATACATGTTATTGGCATGAATTATGAAATCAATGAAAACATTCTAGAAAGAAAGTAAACCAGAACTATTGCATAAATGTTCGGCGACATAGAAAATAATGAGTGCAAAGTATGAATTTTCTGCCTATAAAAATACTGGCGTTGAATAACTAAAAAGTCAGTTTTAAAAATATCGGATAGCCATTAACGACTTAAACAAAAGTCGTTACGTTTTTTTTTAACAAAAAGATGAGTTCAGTAAAAAAATATCCGGTACGCGGTAATGACAAAAAACAAAAGTCGTTACGGTTTTTTTTTGAGTTTTGCAAGTTGAGTACAGTAGTAGACAATAATTTAATGAGCCCGCAGTCGATACGCGAGAAAACGGAATAAGAAATAGTTTTGTGTCGAATTGATTTAGAAGTTCGGTAAATGAAATAGGAAATAATTAAAGAATTTTGTAAAATAAAAAAGGAAAAGAAAAGATAATAAATTAAATTGTGTTCAAAAAAAAAAAGAAAGTGTATTTATTTATCAAAGTGAGTGAATGCTGGATAAACTTCAAACATTTAACTAAAAGCAGTTCATATAAGTCCGATTTTCATTAACCCCTATAAATAATAAAGCGATCCACCATCCATTACACGGATCTATCCGAAATCGAGCCACAACATCGCGATTCCTCTTTTAAAAGAAAACTCTTCTTATCAAAACAATTTCCCGGAGAGAGCCACGAGGGTCTCCTGTAGGGCCATATTACACAACACTCGAACATTTCGTCAAAAAAGATCTTCTCCATTTCCAGAAGTCGGATGTAATCCGCCGACGTGTATCTTCATTGCAAAATGACCAAATTGATTGCTCCATGAATTGACGGAATCAACAGATGTGTGACGACGGGAGAAAAACAACTTCGATTCTCTCAAATCGTGGAAATAATGTCGAAAACCATCAGGGCTATCCAAATTAAATGTTTTCTCGTCGGAAAAATTACTTGCTGCCATTCTGTCCTCCACTGTAAATGTTCCCGCAAAACTCGAATCTAGCATACTTATGAGATTGAAGTAAACGTGTTTTTTCTTGTATTTTTTGACGTCGGAGGTGTGGATACTGCTTGATCATCCTGAGAACTGTATGGACACTCGCTCTTGTTCCCACTTTCTCCTTCATTTTACGAGCAGTTGCCACAGAATTCGACGCTTCCCGTACATTGACCCTACCTTTTCGTTCTATAATTGCTTTGGATGTGCGTCCCTTTCGATTTTTGATAAGATTATTTATAGTCAAAGGATCTCCACCAATTCGCATGGCAATATCGCGATTGGAATAATTTTTTTCTTCCAATGAAGTGATTTTTCCAACTTCCGTTTCGGTTAGTGATTTTCCACGCCCCACTTCTGTCCATGTGGAACAAAAACTTCACTAAGGTAAAGCAGACATGACATTAGAAAATCACCGTTCCCCTTGAAAGCTTAAGGAAAACTGACGGCGCTAATCAAGTGTCTCGGTGCAAGTAGCCAAAATGCCAAAAATGGGAATTTCTACTCAAGCATGGGTTATTCCCACATCTGGGTCATCAGGTAGAATACAATAATGGGCAATGAATATTACGGAAAAAGTTTCTAAGAATTTGCACCATTATGGCATTAATGTTGTTAAAAATAAAAGTGTTTCTAATCAAGTGTCAGGGAGTGTCTATTGCAACAGTGGAAAATAAAACATGAATAATATTGAAAAATGAATTCATTCATAATTCGAGTAACGTAAACAGATCACATTTGAAAGCTTGCCACGAATATCTATAAGCTCTCTCACAGAAAGTCAAGATGTCTCTGAAATGAGAGAACACAAGAAAAAAAGCTCAGTATGGTGATATCACGCTACAATCTTGAAAACAGAAGAATCAGTTTAGCTTAGGTGGTTGGTCATCTAGGTATATTAGTTTATGATCTAGCTAAATTAGTCTATGGTTCAGGTGTGCAGCGGGGTGAGCGAGTCCAGCTAAGCTATGTAACTACAGCAAGGCTCGCCCGCATAGCTCAGGTCAAGTGTGCGGTGGGCCTTAGTGCCATCGAAAGACCACATATATAAAGTATCAATAAGAACGTCATATCGCGCAGAAAAGGAAAAAATAAGAAAAAAACAAACTCCATATTTTTTTTTGTTTATTCTTTTTTTTTGTTTTACTTTAATATTTTATTTTTATTTTTTTAAACATTACAATTTTTTTTTGTGTTTTTTTCTGTTTTATTTTTTTTGCTTGTTTTTTTTTTGATATATTTTTCGTTTTTTTTTTTTTGGTTTTTTACTTTTTTTTTTGGTTTTAAATATAATTTGTTTTTCTCATGTCTTTTTTTTTTTGGTTTTTATTTTATTTTCAAATTAAAATAATTAAAATTTAATTTTCTACAAATATATACAAATCTATATATATATATGCGTGTGTGTGTGCGTGAGTGTACGCGAGTATGTATGGCTAGAATGTGTGGAATTTCAACACACACACACACACACACCCATATGCATATATAAATATATATATTTGTGTTGTTTTTAAATAAAATCCATGCACATATATTTCTTTTTTGGTGGAAATGGTTTTTCTTTTTATTCAATTAATTTTATATAATTTTTTTTTTTTTAAATATATATGCGCATATATATATATATATATATATCTAGTTTTTTTTTCATTCTCATATGATTCGCGAGGTTGGGTAGAGACATACAATAATGTTTTTTTTTTTCTTTAATTTTTAATTTTACTTTAAATTAATTTCTTCTTTTTATCATTATTATTATTATTACTTTTACTTTAATAAAATATTATTTTTAAATTTGTTAGCATATTGGTTTCGGGTGTGTTTGTGTGCTTGTGTGTGTGTGTGTAACGAAATGTTTCTTTTAATTTTCGGATAATGATTGAGACAGTTGAGTTGAGTGAATAGTTTTTTTTTTTTTTTTGAATCTGTCCAAGACAAAATAAATTGTATAAAATTAAAAAAAAAAAAAAATAAATTTTAAAAAATTAAAATTAATTTTTTTTTTTGTATTTAAGTAGTTTTTTTTTATACAAAAGAAATTGTTATTTACGTATACTGTGATATGTTGCAGTGTTTTTTTTTTTTAATTTTTTTAATTTTTTGATTATAGTTTTTCTTTTTTCTTTTCTTCTTTTTTTTCATAATATTTACATATTTTTTTTATGGTTTCATTATTTTTATTTTAATTTTTTCGTCTTTTTTGTTTTTTTTTTTGTTTTGAGTTTTTAAAAGAAAAACTGTGGAAAAGGGTAGAAAAATATAATTTAATTTTACAAAAAAAAAATTAAGTAATTGCTTTTTGACAGATTCAGGTTAAACGCCGGGGGGTGGGGGGATGCTCTGATCTGTGTGGAGAGAATCGATTAAATCAAAGGGATTATTTCATTTTGACAAATTCAGATTAATCCGGGGTGGGAGGAGGGTGGATGGGATTGCGTAGCGGAGAGGGTTCTGTGGTGAGTGTGTGGAAAGATTATAAATCGATTATAAATCAAAGGGAATTGTGTTATTTGAGTTGTTTTTAGTGTTTGTGTGTGTGTGTTTCTGTGTCTGTCTCTCTGGTTTTTTTATTATTATTATTATTAGTTTCTTTTCTTCGTTTAGTTTATCAATTATTTTAATATAAAATTAAATACTTTTAAATATTTGATTTTTTTTTTTGTTAAATTTTTAAATAACATATATTTTTGCTTTATTTTTATTTAATTAATAGTTTTCTTTTCTTCTTCTTCTTCTTTTGTTAATTTAAAATTTTTTATTAATTATAATTAAATTTTATTTTCTTTTTTTTATATTTAAGTTTACTTTCTTTTATATAATAATTTTTATAATTTTCACATTTTTCTTGCGAGGATTGAATAATCATTTTTTTTTTACTTCTTCTTCTACTTCTTTTTCTTCTTCATATTTAATAATAGTATTTTTTTGCTTTATTACAATTATTAAAATTATTCATAATATTTTTATCTTTTGTTGTTGTTGATTTTTTTTTTCAAATTTGAAATATTCTTGTTAGTGTGTGTGTGTGTGTTTGAAAAAAAAATGGTTTGAATTTTTTTTTCGTTTATTATATATATTTTAAACTAGACAGGTTTTTTGTGAAGGAAAAAAAAGTTGAAATTAAATTACAAAAAAAATAATTTAAGAAAACAAAAGAAAATATTTGTTTTACTTCTCTCATTTTCCTTTTTTCGTTTTCTTCTTCTTTTTTTTTACTTATAAATATAATTAATAAATATATTTTTATATGTATATATATTTATATATAAGTTTATATATATACATATATATACACACATATTTATATATATATTTTTTTTTGTTTATTATAAATATTATAAATATTGTTTGATAAAAATTAGGAACTATGTTTTTCATTTCATTTTTCTCATACATTTTAATTTTCTTCTTTTTTCTTTTTTTTTTAATTATTTAGTAATTTTTTTTTTTTTTTCTTAAAATTTTCTTCTAAGCTTACACAAAAGAACGTGAAGTTTTTAGGACGAAAAAAAAAAATGTAAATGAAATTTTTTATTAATCTATAAAAATTTGAAAATTTAAAAAAAAATCAAAATTATAAACAAAAAAAAATTAATTTAAATCATTTTTTCAAGTTAATTTTATCGCAAAAAAGAAAATAAATAAATGAAAGAGAAAAAAAGTTATCGTATAATAAAAAAAATTAACAACAATTAACGTTAATTATTTCTTTTTTTAATTAAATTAAATATTAAAAACAAAACAAGTTAAATAGAAAATATTGTAGTAGTTTTTCTTTCAATTCTCCCGTATTATAATTTTTTTTTTTAATTTCAATAAAATTAAAATAAATAAATTAATAAAACATATTTCTTTCTTATTCTTCAAGAAAAGAAGTTAAGGTATTTCTAAATTTTCCGTTTTTGTTTTTTTTTCATTTTTTAAAATTTTATTCGGAGACAAAAAATAATTAACAAAATTATAATTTAAAAAATTAGTTGATTAACTTTTTTGTTTTTTTTTTTTTAAATTTAATTTAGGAACCACTTTTTCGATTTTTTTACCGAGTTTTTTTTTTAAAAAAGTATTTTTAAGACAACAAAAATTGTAATAAAAAAAAGAAAAAACAATTTCGATTGTTTTTATGTCTTTTTTACTTTTAAAATGATTATTGTTTGAAAACTTTTTAAATATTTAATTTTAATTAATATATAATATTTTTTTTGGAAGTATATTTTTTAATAATTTGGTTCTATAAAAAAGAAAAAAAAGAAAAGGGAATTGCACAGAATTTGTACAGGCTGTTAAAAAAAAATAGTTTTTCATACTAGGTCCGTCGTCGTATTTGCCACTTGTGCCCGTCTGGAGTAGAGGAAAATATTTTACATTGAAAACAAAAACAACAAGAGAGCGAATCCACTACACTATTTTTTTTACCAGATGTAACTGTTACTCTCCGAGATTAGTTCATTTTTTAATAAAGAAGTCTGTCTGCAAAATGTCCAATTTTGTGAAATAATAACACAAATATTTTTTTTTTTGCATGTCGACTGAAAATAAGTTTTGTGTGTAAAGCACCGTTTGATAGATGGATCGTACTGTCAATTTTGGAGGGGAAAAAATTGTTTTTTGAATCAAATTTGAATCTAGATCGTAGCGCGAAATCCTACTTTTTATAAAATTTGAATTTAAACGAAAACTACCAGTGACAGTCATTTTTTTGATCAAAATGGGGGCAATTCTTAAAATTCGTTGAATTTTTCTAAAATTCAGAATTTTCAGTTTTAAATGCTTCTTATTTGGTTTTAAGGTTTCCAAAAAATTAGGCTCTACGTATGAAATGGCTTTCGGCTATTGGTTTACGCAGGAAAAAAATATAGAGGCACATACATATTTATAGTTATTATTTAATAATTTAATTTTGTATGAAACTTGATTTTTGGAACAAATATATGCAAACATTTTTTTGCAATTCGGATGCTCCAGAATACATGAGCATTTAGCCGATTTACGGTGTTGCCCTCCGAATTCATATTTTTAACGCCGCCACTATGCCGCATACATAAGCAATAGAAATGCAAGCGTTGTTCAAAATAGCTTTAATTTCCCTTGCGAAAGGCCCTTCCGTATTTTCTATAATCTAAGAGTGCTATCAACATTTGAATTAAAACCGAAAATTCATAGTTGGTGGAAATAAAATACTTCGTGGACAGGCAGTGGGAGATTTTGCATATAATCAAACTCCAAAGCCATAATAGTGCTACCACAACCACTTGAGATTTTTCAGTGATTTCTTTGATTTTAGAGTAAAATTTGGGCACCCTTATCAACTATGATGGTTAATTTCTTAACTATTAGTTAATTTCTTGGCATTTTAAGCACATTTCAAGTTGTGGTCTACCAAATAACAAATTCAAATTGACCGTTGAAATAGTTCTACTGCTAGATGTCTTGAATTAGTTTCGAAAAAGTCTCATCTCCAGAAACACATGCATTTTTTTCCACTTTGGAAAACAACTATGGGTACGTATATTTTCGAATACAAATTGTGTGAAAAATCACCAATAAACATAGTATCGCGGGGTATATTTTTCAATTAAAGATCGAAGTCTAAACTCTTTTTTTTTTTTTTAATAGAGTGGAATTTATCCATGTTTGAAAAGAAAATAATGTTCAAGAAACATAGTAGCCCAAAAAAATAATTATGTCAAAAATATAAATAACACGAAAAAGAAAAAAATAAAATAATCGTCTGCAGATATATCAAAAATTCATTATTATGGAGCATCATGAATTGATAAAATTATTAATAAAAATATTAACTTATATAATATTTCCACTTTTATCGATTTTGATATTCTACAATCATAAACATATGATTGAAATAACTTTTCATCAAATCAAATTAAATGAATTTAAATACGAAACTGACATTTCTTTAAAATTATTAGTGGTTCTTAATGCGTTCCTTTTCATAGGATATTTGTGGTTTCGGAAATGTCGTGTTTCAAAAATTTTGAAACGAAGTGAACAATTAGAAATACAAAAAAAAGTTTCAGAAATGGTGGAAAATAATATATTAAAGTCAATTATAAAGGATGACTTCGATGATGTAATTCGGGAACGACAAACTCTTCTCATTGCAATAACGAAAGAATCTGGATCTTCATCATGTTCATGTGAGTATTAAACTTGAACTTGAAATAAATTTATGAAATCAATTTAAATTCAGAAATGAATGCCTTTTTTTAACCAAAATAACATCAACCGGATCGAAACTATGTTATGATGATTTCTTATTAGTTTGTTTTTTTTTTTTTGTTTTTTAAATGGAATTATATATTTTTATATCTTAATTTTTAGTTCTATTTTCCATTATAAAAAGATAAGTTATTACTTTGTATTCATACATAAAATAAATTTACATTTCGAAAATTTGTTGATTTCTCTTATTCCAAGATATTTTCATATTAATTTCTATCCATGTATAAATTACTAAGTGCAAAGCGATCTAAAATATGCCGGTACTTAGTAGGGCATGGTTTGAACAATCGATTACTTCAGTAAACAGAATTAATCCAATATTTTGAGTATTCAACGCCAAAATAATAAATTATTTCATTTCAAGAGAAACAAAGCAGAAAAAAATTTGGAAAGAGGAAATTAGACGTGATCTTCCCAATATCTTCTATGAAAATTACAGAAACAAAAAGTTGCGCACAAAATAAGGAAAGAAAAGTACAATTTTTCATTAGAAAAAATGAAGTTACCTATAAATCAAATATATTCTATTTTACAGCGTCCTATAAGATAATTTTAGCAAGCGGGAGCATTAATATTCTGGACTAAAGAAAGAATGAAACAAACAAAGTAATCGAACATTTTTTTAACTCAATTTTTGTAGAGAAAAACCACGCATTTTCTTATACTTTTAGGCGCCAATATGATTCTCCCAACACTTTTTCAAGTATTTATGCATCTACCAATAATAAGTAGAAGAGAATTTTTGTTAATATTTTAAGTGTTAGTTCCTCTGTGATTCTTATTTTTTACATATATGTATGTTACTGAATTATTCACTAACCTCGAAAAGTAATTAATTAACCATGCCCTAGTAGTTAGGATATATAAATACTTTTGTAGAACTACGTTCGATATATTTTATATATGGGTGTCGCAGTTCTAAATTAATCACTCACTAATAATGATCGCTAATTGGACTAGCTAGTTCTGATGCCCTCGCAATCAATCAGGAACGAATCGTACAAGGCGATGACGCAATTGAATCTATGTTAAATCATTAGTTCGACTTCTGTCTTCACTAGAGCTAGCTGCTCCTTTTCCTTTAGAGGCAGAACATACCTGCGGTCCTGGCTATTTATATGAGACAGATTTTTACTTATGAAATTTAACTAATACCTGCTTTTGGTAGAATTGTGGCGGTCTAAACTTCTGCATGGTGGTAACGCTTTCGTCTAACTAATATAATATGGCTATATAATTGTCGTAATCGCAGTTATTGTAGAAGCATTTAGTTATAGTAAAAGAAAAAACCATTCTTCTTGAACAGACTGTAAAACTAAACAAAAAAAATAATACTAAATTTTATTTAATAAATATATATACTTTTTACGTTAATTTAGAATTTAAAAATTAATTAATCTTGTAATAGGCCAACACACCGCGAGTTGGCTTTTAATTTTAAATATATATATGTAAAAAAAAGAAAATATCATTCTTAATTAAATAATGTTTTCAATTTGATCAAATTATTTTAATTTAATATAAAAGCAATAATCAAAAGACAAATTAATGACGAAAAAAATAGGTTTGCTTTTTCTTCGTGTTCTTGGCTTTATGGTCTTTCTTTCTCGTCGTTTTCTTCTTCACCTTTTAAGGGTATTTAATAATTTAAAATTATTTTATTTTTCTTTTAAATTATTAAATATATAATTAATTATAATTTTATTAATTAATGTGTATGTATGTGTATGAGTTATACATACTTTTTTTTATTTAAAATACTTTTATCTCAATTAAATATGTTTTTTTTTTTTTAATTTTAATTTTTTTTATAGTTTCATTAATTTTTCTTTTTTTTTCTTTTAAATTTATTATTAATTAATTTTAATTGTTTATATAATAATATAGGAACCTTGATTTTTCATTTTAATATATTGATTTTTTTTCTTTTATTTATCATTAAATTATTTTATTTTAGTTACATTCTTTCTTTCTTCATTTTTTATTTAATTAAATTAATTTGTTCAACACTTTTGTTCTTTTTTTACGTGTTTTTTTTTATTTTTAAAGTGTCTTCATTTCTTTTGTTTTAGTGCAATTTGTTTTTCTTTTGTGTGTCCTTCATTGTGTCTTTGGGGGATTTTTTTAGTTACTCTCTATGCGAACATATATTCTTTATAAATTGCTTTGTTTTAAAATATTTTTTTAAACATATTTTATTATTTAATCATTTCTTCATCAACATTTTTTTACCATCATCGATTTTTCTTTGTTTTTAAATCATTTATTATCATCATATATTTTTCTTACGCAAAAATTCAATTACTTTTCGCCTTTTTGTTTTCAAAAAAAATGGTAAAGAATCATTAGTTTTGGTTTTAATTTCTTTTTAAAACGTTTTTATTGTTGGTATTTTTAGTCTTCATTTTTTTAGTCACATTAATTTTTTGGGTTTTAAAGATTTTGATTTCTTTTAAAAATTTTGTTGTAAAAATTTGATTTTCTTTTTGTGTTTTTTTTTTAAACAAAATAGTATTTTGGTGTTTTTTTGTTTTATTTTTTATTTTAATGAATTTATTAAAAGATCTAATTAAAAAAAAAATTAACAGATTCAAATTAATTACAATTTTTTCACGTCTTTAAAATGTTATCTTGCAATTTTTTTATGAAATTAAATTTAGAAACGCTTTTTCTTTTCTAAACGAAAATTGTCATTTTTTCGGTTTAAATTAATTGCTTTGTGTTCGCGCGTTTTTAATGGATAGCAACCGAATGGCGCAGCCGGCAACTGAATGGGTGTGTGTCGATAATTATTTAGCGAATTTATTTTTATACAGCATTTGTTTTTTATTATTTCTGTGTTAAGTTTTTTGTTAAATATTAAATATACATATTTTTTATTTATTTATTTTTTTTAATTAATTAGTTTTCATCTATTAATCAGTCGAGAATTTATAACTTAAAACTTTTTTTTTTATAATTATTTAATTTTATAATTAAGATAGTTTTTTTTTTAAATTTATTATGTTTCATATTTTTTTTTTTTGAATATTCTTCTGAAGGAGTATAATAGTTTTCTTGTTGTGTTGAGTAATTTGTTTCGTTTTAAATTATTTATAAATCTCTTTATTTTCTATTCTTAATTAAAATATATCTAGGCATTTTTTTTTAAATTATTCTTTTCGTTATTTATTGTGTTGTGAGTATTTTGAGTGTGTCCCGGTTTTTTTCTTTTTTTTGTGATTTAATAAGAATAGAAGGGCAGACGACGGGTAGAGCGCGCAAATGTCTTTAGTGAATTTGCTTTTCTTTTTTACTAGATTTTTAAATATATATTTTCCTATTTATTATTTATTTTATTTTTTTTTTAAATAAATTATTTTATATTATTTTTTTTTATAATAATAATAATAAATATTCTTTCGTTTTTCTTGTTTCTAAATAGGATTCAATGAAAAAAGCGAGTATTAGTAGTTTTCTTTTTTTTTGTTTTTTTTTTTTTTTTTTCAAATAAAAATTATTGAGTTAAGTTTTTTTTTACTTATTAAATTTTTTACATAATTAAATTACACACACAGTCGAAAAGCAGACACGAATTAATTGTCTTTTTGGTAAAATGAAACATTTTGTTGGCGAAAAAAATTTTATTCATTAAAAAATTATAATTTTTTTGAAGGCTTTTTTTTTGGTTGATTTTTTCCATCTCCAAATATTTTGTATTTTTATACAAAATTTTTAACCGAAAAAAATTGTTTTTTGGTTTTTATTAAATTGGCACTCATATTTTTTTTTTGGTTGTTGTTAAATAAATTAAAACAGTATAAAGTAAAAATTTAGAGTTTAGATGAAAAGAAGAATGTATAGAAAGAAAAGGTTTTTTTTTTCAATTTCGAAAATCTTTCTTATTTCGAAATGAATTTTTATTTAAAAAAAAATTAATAGAAAATTATTTTTTTTTTTTTTTTTAATTTTATTTTTATGGTCCATTTTCTTTAAGGGTAAATTTCTTTAATTTATTTCATTCGTTAGGAACTTTTGTTTTCATTTTAAATTTTATTTTTTTGAACGAAATAATTAATTAAGAAAATAGTGGAAATAAATGAATTCTTTGATTATTTCTATACATAAAAACTATCACGAGCTTTTCAAATTTATTTAATTTCGACAATTTTTTTAATTTTTTATTTTAATAATTTCCTTGTTGTTGGTTTTTTTTAAATTAATTTCCTTTTTCGCCATTGTTTCATTTTATTTCATTTATACGCAATCAATTATTTAATGTTTGCTTTTTGAAACTGCGTTAAGCAATTTCTAATCGTTTTTTGTTCACCAACAAAAAAAAAAATTTCATTTCAAATTTTTTATACTTTTTATAATTTTAATAATTTTCGTTTTTTTTTTTTTTTTTTTTGAAAATAAAAATAGGAACTTTTAAGTGTTTTATTTATTTATAAATATTTTTTAATTTTTAGGACATTATTTAATTTAATTAATTTTTTTTGGGTTTAAAATAGTTCGTTCTGTGATAGGTGTTTTTTTATTAATTTTATTTAAAATTCGTAATAAAACGGGTTTAAAAATTAAATAATTTCAAACAAAATCAAAATCACGAATTTTGGGTTTTTCTTGTTTTTACTTAAAAAAATTTGTGTTTACAAAAATTTCTCTTAATTTTTTTTTGGTTAATTTCTTAAGAATTAATAGTCTTTGTTTTTTTATTTATAAAAAATTGGAACTTTGATTTAATTTTTTCTTTTCTTTTTTTTTAGCATCGTTACTGAGTTTCTTTTTTCATTTATTTTTCTAATAATTTCCTTTTTTTTTTAATTTATTTTAATTTTAAAATAAAATTATTAGAATTTTTCTTTTTAAATTGTTAGTAAATTTATTTAAAAAAATTTGATTAAACAATTTTGGTTTGGTTTTTTAAGAATATTTTTTTTTTTTATTTGATTTGAGTAAGTTTTTATAATATTTTGGATTTTTAAAATATTTTTAAAAAATAAATTTCTTTTTTTAATTATCTTTCGATGTATTTTAAATTTCATATTCGTATTTGAATCATCGGATCATCACTAAATCATCATCATCATCATTTTTGTTCTTGTTTCGTTAATAAGAGTTCTTTTTTCGCGAATTTCTGGAATAAAGAAAAAAAAAACAGAAAAATTCACTTATATTATAGAACTTAGTTAATTTGTATATTCTATCAAGAGTTTGTAGTCGCAGTAGAACATCGGATATAAAATGTTGTCAAAGGTAAAATAAAGGGTGTCCCAAAATTTACGCAAGATTTGAATTTTGCACCATTTGTGCGGTAAAGTGTTACCAACGAAACAAATAAACAGCATAACAGCTGACAGTTCAGCGTTACTAAAAATAGGGTGCTTCACGCTAAAGAACGCAACACGTTTTCATTGCTGAGTAATATTCAAAAAATAATTAGTCATTTCCTGGTAATGTAATTTTCCGTTTTGGTGATCAGAATTGGCCACCCAGATCATGTAATTTAACGCCGTAGGGCTTTTTCCTTTGTGGTTTTTTTAAGTCTAAGGTTTATTCCAACAAGCCTTGAAGCAGGAAATTGGGCTCTATATCAACGAAATCCAGCCACATTTATGCAATTATGCAAAAGCAGTCATGAAAACTTTCAACAAAAAGAGTGCATATGTGCCAGCAAAGCTGTGGAGGCTATTTAGCCGATATGCTATTCCATACATAACCCTATGCTGTATACGTTATGAATTAATACAACATTTACCATTTTTAATTATAAACCTGTGTTTTCTATCAAAATTAATTCTTGCGTCAATTTTACGATACCCTCTATAACCACTATCGACCACTGGCTTTGGTCAATTTCTTTAACTAGAGATTAAGTAGAAAGCGTAGGCATTATGTACGGTGATAGGCGATATTACTCAAAAAAAAAAAAAAAACAAATATTTTTAATGTTTCAAATAATATTATTAAATTAATTTTCTTATATAAAATAAAAGAAAAGTAATAATAATAAAGTAAAATAAAAAATTGACAAAAATATAAACATCAACTTCTAAAATCATATGAAAGCAACGAGCGACAATCGCCTGTCACCGTACATAATGCCTACCCAGGTTTAATTTGCCTAAAAATATGTTCATAATCGACCATCGGCCATTTAGCCTATTTATAGGCTTAACTTTTAAATTTTATTGAAATTTTGAAAAGGTAATAACATTCTGTCCTTGAAAGCACATGCACAGATGCCACAAATGGTCAGAAAAGTAACTTTCCAGCCAAATAGTTTAGAAACAATGAAATATTTGTCAAAAATAAGAATAACAATTATGACTTTGTTTGACAACAGTCCCAAGTTTAGCGTCACAGTTCACCAATTCAGATCTTATCTAATGTAATCTCTGTTATCTGTTATTAAAATGAACAGGGTTGCATATTTTTGCGAAGATGATAATGTTGTTGCCAATAGTGTCAACGACGAGCGCTACAGTACAATGACCAAAATTTATTTGATACCACAAATTACGGGAAAAGGATCGGCATATTTGGTTCCGACAGGATGGAACTACAGCTCCATATATACAAATTGTGTAACAATGCTTATTTTAATGCAATTATCGAGCTGTTTCTAGAAATGGCGATTGTATTAGACTGTTTTCTATGGGGTTATCTTATGTGAACAAAGTCGGGAAGAATACAAAAATTATAGAACATAGTCATGATATTCGATTTTTCTTTATAACTTCGCTCCAACTAATTTTTCTTAAATACAATATCAATATTTAGATACGGTAAGAATCGATTGGATGAACGCGATTATAAGTTATTGTTTAACGGAATGAACATACAAAAATTGAAATCTCTTTTGTACCATATATAAGGTGATCAGATCTTGGACAGAGAATTGAACTAGAGAATTGTTCCTCATAAAAGAGGAAGCCTTAAATTTTGATGATTTTTAAAAACAAATATCTTTTGTGACAAAACGTTCAAAAACCTAACAAATGTTGTTATTTACAAAAAATATACAAAATGGACTCGTATTATGTAATTATCAATTAACTAATTAAATTCTTAATAATTTCTAATTACTAACCTGTTTCTTTATTTCTTTGCTTCTCTTTCAATTATTATTATATTTTATTTTCGTATGTCGCTTTTTTTTCTTTTATATTAATTTTCCTCCGATCACTGTGAAAATAAACGGAAATGAATTTAAGTTGTTTATTGAGTTTTTGGCAAATAAAACAAAGTCACAAAATTTCCATGAAATTAACACAAATAAATGAAGAGAAAAAAACATACCAAATAAAATACAAAATGAGATCCTTTAATTAATTTTAAATTAAAATAAACGTGTTTTATACAAAAAGGGTGAAAGCAAATTAAAAAAACAACAAAAAACTTACCAACCGACTTTCTGATGAAAAACAAAAAATTTAAGGGCTTACGATACTGCAGGTACATTTTTCAAAATTTGATTTTTGTCAATGAATTGACTTGAAATTTGAAACACATACATATAAGGTCTGTTTTATTTGCCACTTGCTCTGTGGTAAAGCAAATTTTTACATTGAAAACAAAAACAACAAAAGAGCAAATCCTACATTACTTCCAGACCAAGTGTAACTATCACCCGAAATTAGTTGAGTTTTCTCCCATAAAAAGTGTATTAGCTAAACGTTTCTCATTTCATTACAATATGGTTGCTAAGCAGCGCTACCAACATTTGAATTAAAACTTTCTCCTACTCCCGCTCGTTATATTTGCCATTTACCCTGCTCCAGCGCAGGGTATGACAAAAAAAACAGACCTATAGTTTCCGTATGATCGATGAAAACTGCTTTGTTTATATGATCTACTTGAAGTCGACGACTTCAATCCTAAAATCGTACATATAAATTCGGATCGACTTGAATTCGATTTAAGTCGACTTAAGATCACAAACATTTTTCTGATCAACTTGAAATTTGCATATAAACCAAGATCAACTTTAGATCGACTTAAAAATTTCATTTACAGTTTGAACAGATTAGAAACCTAAAACCTAGGTCTGTGAATTTGAATCAATCAATTTCCAAGTCAATTTTTCAATCTATAGTAAAGCTCAAAAAACCTGAATTTCGACCTCAAGTCAATTTTAAAGTCGCCATGTAAAGGAAGCAAATGTGATATGCAGTACACTAGGACATGGTTGATTAATTTCTTTCCGAGGTAAGTGATTAATTGATCAATTGTTGGTTTTAAACTGATTAATTCGTTTCTATTATAATAGGCAAGCGTCAAGATTTTTCTTATAAAAATAGCAAAAGAGAAGTAAATTTTTATATAAAAGAAAAAAAGAGAAAGCGTAATAAAAACAAAATGGAAAATATTCTCTTCAAAATATATACAGCCTTGGCCAAATGGCATCCTTTCTTTTCCAGTTTCCTGCCAAATCATTTCTCGGAAGTGATTAGTTTGAATTTTATGATCTAATGGCGTCATTATATGAAGTTCTAAACGATTTTTAATTTTTAAGAAAGCACATCAATGCACTGTTATGTTGCAATAGCGGTTTATGCATTTTTTTCCGGTATACGATCAGTGTGCGGTCATTGCTCGAAATCGAAAGACGCGTGACCAAAATTTGCTTTCTATTGTTCATAATAGTGAAATTTGTTAATTTTTCGACTTCCTTTTATTTCATTTAACCTTTTGTTTTTTTAAAGATACAATATTAATCAGTTTTCGGTTGAATAATTGAACAATATTGAATAACTTTTGATTACTCAATTAAACAATTAATCAAACTATGATCTAGTGTACACGCGCGTACATCATTCATATTTTTAACTAAAAATAGTTAATGAATAAACGTTTTTATGAATAAAAAATCTAATCGGAATAAATTCTAATATTTTTTGTTGCACATTGTTTTTTTTAGGCGTTCACCAGTATCGTAAACCTTTGAAGTTGGGTAAAATGAATAATGAACGGGCAATTGGGAAATGAATAAATAGGGTATAGGATGGGTTGTTGTCTCTCTAAGATAAAAGTAAAAAAATTTAAAAAATAAAAAAAAACGTAAAAACGAAAAAACAAAACACAAAATAAAATTATATATATATATTTTTTGTTGTTGTTGTTGTTGTTGTTTTAATTACATAAATAAATTGTATTTTTTTTAATTAAATTTTTGTTTTTTTTTTGTATTTATTTAATATTAAAAATTAAAAATAATAGCAGCAGTATAATATATTATAATATTACTAATAATAAATCATAATAATTTTATATATTTAAAAAAATAAAGAATAAAATAATATTTATTAAAATCCTATGAAATAAAAAATAAAAATATTTTTTTTTGTTGTTCAAACCGAAAATCAAATTATTTAGTTTTTCCTTTTTTTTATAATTTAAATAATTAAATCAGTTTTTTTATGTTTTTTAGTTGTCTAATTTTTTCTTAATTTTTTTATTTTTAAAACTAAAGAAAAATACAAAATAGTTTTTCTTATCTCAAAAAAAAGAAAAAAGAAAAACTTTTTAATATTTTCTGTTTTTTTGTTTTTAACTGTTTAAATTAAATTGAAGAAAAAAAAAGAAAAAATGAAAGAAAAATAATAGCACAAGTTTGTTCTTTTTTTTTTTTTTTAAATAAACTTACAAAAAAGAAAAAAAAAGAAAAAGAAAAAAAATTTTTTTTTTAACTTTTTCTCTTTCAAATATTTAATATTTAATAAATCTTATTTATGCGAGGTGTTTGTTAATTTTATTTTTTTTTTTATTTTAGTTCTATTTCTTTTTTTTTAAATGATTTTTTCTTTATTTTCGTTATTTTCACTTTTTTAATTTCCCATTTTTTTAAACTTCTTTTTTCTCAAATCATATAAAATTAATTTAAAATAATAATAAAATAAAATTAGTAAATAATATTTTATGTTTTATGTTGCTTTTTTTTGTGCGTAAGAAGAAAATAATTTCTCTTTGATTTTTAACGAATGAATTTTATAGAAAAAAAATTAAATTAAATTAAAAAACATAAAATTAAAAAAAAAATAATAATTAACTATATTTAAATATATTTATATGTATATATATATATTTTTTTTTTTTAGAAAGTTTTTTATTTTATTTATTTTTTAAAAGCACAAAAAACTTGTTTAAAAAAATAAAAAAATGGAAAACTTAAAAATTTATAAATGCCCGATCTTTGATTTAAATTTTTTAATTATTTTTTTTTTCTTGTTTTTAAGGAATGTAATTTTTACTTTTATTCGTCAATTTATTTTGTTTTTAATATAATTTTATAAAACAATAGGGGAGAAAAACAAAATAACAAAACAAAAAAAAAGTCATAAGTTGTGACTACGGTGCTAAGGGGTGCAGCGACCATCTAAATAACTGACTCTAAATAGCAGTCTTTGGGACAAGAATTTGACTCGGATATTCGATGTTTACACCATAAACACAATGCTAGCTAGCATTATATATGTATGTTCAACACTACGTTCCCGCGCCACTAATAATGGCAAATATATGTACTAGTAAGTAGCGTAGTAGTAACGTAGCGGTGACTATATTGAAAATGATAGCTTGTGCATAGGATTTAAAGCACCGGCGGGATATTAGAAGAACAAAACAAACAAACATTCAAAATATACAAAAATACGAAAAGTCTGTCTGTCTGTCTGTTTTTCCTTGTTTCATTTTTGAATATTTAAAATTACAACAGAAACAAAATAAAAAAGGAAAAAAAGATATACAAAAAAAGCTTTTTGACGAAACAAAATATCTTAATTAAAAAAATAGATTCGTTTTTCTTTTTTTACTTAATTAACTCACCACTCATTTGACTGTAATTGTATAATTGTTGTAATATTTCGGAATTTGTGGGCGGCGGTAAGCTGCTACTATTACAGCTGTTATCGGTATTGATTTGTAATAATAAATTATTTTCCATTAGTAGTTGATGTGTTGCCGCTGCCGCCGCCGCTGTTCCAGTTGTCGGTTGAGTTCGTTGTTGTTGTTGTGTAGTAGTAGCTAGTTGTTGTTGTTGTGATTGTATTAAATTTGTTGTTCCACCATTTGTTGTGTCCCTTCGATTATCACGCTGTTGTTGTTGGTGTTGCTGCTGTTGTTGTTGTTGTTGTTGTTGTTGTTGTTGTACAGCAGCTAAATGTTGATGTAATTGATTCATCATAGCAGCAGCTGTAACAGCATCATTTGTATGAACATCATTATTATTATTATTATAATTGCTACGATGTATATTATTGAATAGATTTCCGGTACTATCACCAACAACACCACGATCATCATCATCATCATCATCATCATCTTCATCATCAATATTATCATTATAATCATCATTATTAATTAATTGATTATTATTAACATTATTATTATTATTATTATTATTATTATGAAGTATTGATGAATTATTATTACTTTTATTGGTATTTTTTATATTACAATTTTCACCACCAACACCATCCATATTAGCATTTTCACCAATACAATCAAAATCATTACCGATATCATTATCATTCTCATCATCAACATATTCATCACCACAATCCTCCTCGTCATCAATATCATTCAAATCTAGATGATTTTTTCTTGATGATATATCATCAACAATACTCGATTGTATTGATGTCGGTATTCGATTAATAGATGCTGTCGCTGCAGCAACACCCATAAACATTGGATTTTGCATAAAAAATTGATTATAAACATTATTGATAGCATCTTGTTGATGATGATGATTCATTTTTGATTGTCTCTCATTTTTTAGCTGTCGATTTTTCTGTATTGTTGGTGATACAGATTGTTGTACAGTTGTTGAACGTTCCGAATTATTATCTATTTGATGTGATTTTTGTTCATCACAACCAGAAATATCATCATCATCGTCATCATCATCATCATTTATCATATCATCATTATTTTTACTATTATTATTATTATTATTATTATTATTGTATTCGATTAAATCGCTTGATTCAAGCATAATTTTAACTTGAGCAATATGTGACGCTGAAAATACATGCTCTTGCATATTAACCTTTTCAACATTACATAATTTACAATCTTCTGGCTGTGGAATCATATCAGTTGTGGTTTGTTCAATAAGATTATCATTTTGTAGTGTTGTGGTTGGTGTTGGTGTTGATGTTTCATCAATAAAACGATTATTACGATTTTTCTTCTCTTTGGCACGTGCATTTTGGAACCAAACCTAAATTTTTGATGTGCGTTTTGTGTGTTAATCACATACGCATTTTTTTTTATAAATAACAAAAAAAAGGAAGAGAAAAAAAATTTTTTTGATTTTGTAAATTTTTGGAAAAAATTCTAAAGCGTTTTGTTTAGTTTTTTTTTTAAGTAAATAGTTAAATTGGAAAAGGATGCTAGTTTTTTTTTCAAGTTATTCGTGGTTTTGCTTTGTTTTGAGGCAAAAAAAACGTTTTTAATTTTTTTTTTAATAAACTACGTACTAAAATTAATAAAAATTTCATTTATTCACACACACATACTATTGTACATTAAAATACTAAACAAAAAAAAAACATCGTGTGCACATATTTTTGTAAAGAAATATGCTATATCCATTTTTTTTCTTCTCTCTTTTCAAAAAACTTTAAAAATTATTTCCTAAATAATTGTAAATCTTGTTTTGGAATACAAAAAACAAAAAAACAGGAAAAAAAAGTTTTTTTTTTAAAAATCAGGAATGAAAATAATTAAAAGCATAAAATTCCCCAGATTTACTTGAGATTAAAAGGAAATACAAAAAAGAAAACAAAAGAAGCGAATAAGAAAACAAAAGAAAATGATCAAGGAGAGAAAAACAGAAATATGTTCAATTTTCTATATGAAAACTATCTAAATTTTTTTTATTAAACGGGGGAGGTATGTTATGCACTCACCTGAATAACACGCTTTTGTAATCCAATTTCTCTTCCGATATTTTCACAATCTGTCATACTCGGTGTTTTAATATCAAAAAATAATGCACGTAAAATTTTCACTTGCATATTACTCATTTGTGTACGAAAACGTTTCTTATTATTGTGACTATTATGATTATGATTATTACCATTCTGTTGTTGGTGCTGTCGGTGTTGTTGGTGAGTACTTTGTGTACTCGATGCTGGACTAACCGGTGACAATATTGTATTATTTGAATCATTATTATTCATATGAAATAAATGTATATCACCAAAATTTGTATTATTATTATTATTATTATTAGTATTAATAATATTTAAAAATTTCCCATTAAAATCATTCTCATAATCAATGTCACTTGTATTATTATTGTTGTTATTATGATTTTGCCCGAATTGTAACAGATTATTATTGTCATTATTATTATTATTATTATTATTATTATTATTATTAGTATTATTTACTTGAATTGTTGAAATCATTTTTGACGGTTTTGAAATTGTTGGTATCGATATTCCGGTTGTTGTTGGTGTTGTTCCAATTGTTGATGTTATTAATGTCTTATTACTGCCATTTATTATTGGTATTATACCAGTTGGTGTTGGTGTTGTTGTTGTTGCTGTTGTTGTTATTGTTGATGTTGCGGTTATCGGTGTTGTAATAAAGAAATCACTTGATTCATCCTGCTGATCATTATTTGAATCCGAATAACTAATTTCACTTTCACTTGGTTCGTATTTTGGTGTAGTTTTACTACTTAAATCCAATGGTAAACCACTTTTTGTTAAGATATTATTAAGATTTTCGATTAGACCAACATGTTCTAATAATGATATCGGTTGTTGTTGAGATGATATTGGTGTTGTTATATCACTATTATTATTATTATTATTATTTATATTATTTAGATTATTGCTAGTAATTTTATTATTTATTTTATCATCAATTATTCCAATCATATTATTATCATCAATTGTTGTTGTGGTTCTTGTTGAAGATGGTTTCATATGATTATTTGAAATTGGTGATAAATTGATAGTTTTTGAAAATGATAAATTATTTATACTGTTGTGATTTATTGTTGGTGATGCGGTTGTTGTTCTTGTTGAATTTGTTGGTGTTTTTGTTGATGCTATCATCATATCAAATGTGTTTTCAACAATTGTTGTTGTTTGTTTAACATCTGGTATTTGATCGATATTGATCGGTTGTTTGTCTGGATGTTTTGCTTGTAAATGTGATTCGAGTGCTGATTTGATTTTAAAGATTGCCCCACAATATGGACATTTTTTATTAATAATTTGTAAATTTTGCCGAAATTGTCCTTTACGTTCGCGTGCACGTGAATTTTGATACCAAACCTGTTTTTCGTTTTTTTTGTTGTTGTTGAATCAAAAATCGCGTCGTTCAGAAGCGCGGTATTTAGTAAAATTGTTGATTGTTGAAGAAAATTCGTGTGTCGTTTTTTTTCATTAATTTTTTTTTTTTTAATTTAATTAAATCAATTTTTTTAATTTGGTTGTAATTTATATTTTCGAAGGATTTATAGTTTTTTTTTTTGATTTTTTTTGTTTATATTTGTCAAGGTGAAAAGAGAGAAGAAAAAAAAATATTTGTATTCTTTTTTGCAGTTTTTTTTGCGATTTAATATTATTCGGAAATATTGAAAAAAAAAATTAATAAAAATTAAAAAATACTTTTTCAAAATTCAAAAAATTCAACAAAAAAAAAAATTTTAAAAAACGTTTTCTTTTTAAAGCACCCCCTTCACAAAACGAGGTGGAAATCATTTAATTAAAAACTAAAAAAAAAGACAAAATAAAAAGCTTAATAAAAGCACACACAAATAATCATAATAATTTAAAATAATAAAATTTTTTAACTGAATTAAAATTAAACCAAAAAACTCAAATAAAAGGCACACCCACAAAAGAACAGAAAAAAAATTCATAATAAAACGAAAAAAAAATTTTTTTCACTAAATTTAATTAATTAAATATAAAATTGTCTTAATTTATTTTTAATTTTATTTTTTCTTTTTTCGGACAAATTAATGCACAACACACAGCATTTTTTTTTTTTTAAGTTTTCTTTAATTAAAATGACTCCCAGTTCATGTTTAATTAATTAATTTTACTAAAAACAAAACAAAAAAGAAAAAATGAGAAAAAAAACAAACAGAATAAAAAAATTAAATAAATTAATGCTTAATTAACAGAAATAAAAAAAAAATTATTGAAAAAACGAAATAATCCCCAAGTCCAATTTTCAGAGCAAAATTAATTAATTAAATTAACTTAAATCCTTTTTAAAATAAGTTTATTTTTTTTTTTTAAGAGAAAAAAGCTTGGGAAAATTTTGATGAATATTTTATTTAAGAAAATTCGGACTTGTTTTTTTGCTGTTGTGTTTTTTTGTTAATTAATTTAATTTCTTAATTTTCTTTCTTGAACTGGGAATTATTTTGTTAAATTAAAAAAAAAAAAAATAGCAAAATAGAAAATCAAAGCGTACTTTACTTAAAACAAAAAAAAAAAAAACGAATAAATGAAATTTCAAAATTATGACAAAAAAACTAAATAATAAAAAAAAAAAAAAATTAGTAATTAACTCACCTGAACAACACGTTTCTTAAGATTGACTTTCTTCGAAATTTCTTCTAACATTTTACGGCTTGGATTCGATTCGTTCTGATAACATTCATATAAAAAATTCAACTGCTCTGGCAATATTGTTGTACGTAAACGTTTATTATTTTGTTTTTCGGTTGTTGTAATATGTTCAATAATCCCACTACTGCCACCAGTACCAGAATTATTTGAATTATTACTAATATCATTCAATAATAATGAATTCATTGATGTTGCTGATGCCATTGTTGTTGATGTTGGAATTGTTGGTGATGGTGTTGTTGATAATAGTAAATTATTACAATTTGTCGTTAGTTGATTATTAGCAGCCAATATTGTTGGTGTTGGTGTATTACGATTTGTATTATTTATATTCATATTGTTGATTGTCGAAATTTGTTGTTGTTGTTGATGTTGTTGTTGTTGTTGCTGTCCTACCCCGCTCCCGCCAACTATTAATGGATTTATTGTTGTTGTTGGTGTTGTATTGCTTAATTGATTTATTGTTGTTGTTGCTGTAATTTGTTCTTGTTGTTGTTGATTTAGAATTTTTGGTTTTATTAAATTTATATTGTTCATCCCACCAATTCCACCAATACAACATCCACTCTTGTTGGTATTGTTGTTCATAATCATATTGTTGTTGTTGCTGATGTTGTTGTTGCTGTTGTTGTTGTTGTTGTTGTTGTTCCCATTGCCACCACTCATTGTTAAATTTAGCAATGGAAAATCATGTATTCGTTGGAGCGAGGCATCTAACTGAAAAAACTTTTTCGATTCATTTAATTGATAATATTGTAATAAATATTCAATATTTGGTTTTGTTGATGTTGTTGAACTTGTGGATGTTTCATTGTTCATTAATAATAAATCATTTGTTGTTGTTGTTGCTGTTGTTGTTGTTGATGCTGTTGTTGTAGTTTCTTTTTCATTTTGTAAATAATATTGGTATAAAAAATCATAATTTCCTCTTTTTTTCAATTCATTTGTTTGATAATAATTTGCTAAATATTCTAAATCGAAATTTAATTGTGACTGTTGTGTCTGCTGCTGTTGCAATTGTTGATAATGTTGTTGATATTGTTTTTTCAATTCATCATTTGTTTCATTTTGCATAAAATATTGATATAAAAAATCCATTTGATCCATTTTTAATTTCTTATTAATTAAATCATAATCATTTAAATCATCTGATAATGATTGTGTATCGGAATATTTACGTTTCTTTTGTTTATTTTGTGATAAATCAATTGTTGCGTCTTGCTGTTGTTGATTTAAACCGGTCAACAATAAATTATTATTACTATTTGTATTATCATTATTATTATTATTATTAATATTAATGCTATTACTTAACCCAGTTTGAATATTTTGTAAAATACCGAATGGTGTATTTTCAGCATATTGCTGATTTAGAAATAAATTCGGATTCATAATATGGATTAATTGATGCTCTTTAAAAAGATCGAAACGTGAAAATTGCAAATTACATTTATCACAATCATATTTTTGTTGTTGATTTGTTGTTGAAGTTGCTGATGTTGTTGTTGTTGTAGCAGATGATATTATTGATGAATTATTACCACCATGATTTGTTGTTATCGATGATGTTGATGATGGCGATGATGTTGATAAAGATTGTTGTTGCTGTCGAAACATATTATGCGGTGATGTTAATAAACTTGTTGATAAACTAGATAGACCACTGGCGGCACCACTAACACCACCACTAGTACCAGTTCCTAGTATCGAAACACCTGATGATGTTGATGGACCGCCAGAACTATTGTTATTATTATTATTATTCGATGATGTAACCATATTTGTGGTTGATTGTTGTAAATTTGGTACACCAATACCAGCTGCAGCTGCTGCTGCTGCTTGTTGTGCAACCAAATTTGTTGTCAATATATTTGCATTCGTTATATCCATGCTGGAATTTGAATCTTCGCTACTCAAACTTTGTGCAATTTGTGCAGCCGCAATTTGAGCTTTAGCTGATTTTTTATTATTCTCTTCTTTAAAACAATGATTCTTTTGATGCCGTATCAATTCATAATAACGTTGAAATACTAGATTACATTTTTTACATGTATAATTGATATTTGGTTTTTTCTCTTCAGATTCATAAAATGAATTGTTCGGTTGATTTTCGTAGATTTTCCGTTGTTTTTGGCGTGCATTCTGTTTGTTGGTGAACACAGAGAACACAGATAGATGGAAGAAAAGAAAAAAAATGGATTGGGATTAATTAAACAAACAAAAAATAAACAACATTATAATATTTTATTGAGAAAAAAAAAGAAAAATCAAATAATAGTTAATTAAGTTTTAGTTTTTTTTTTGTTTATTGTTGAACTCACCTGAAACCAAACGACAATAACACGTGGCGACAATAGTAGTAATTTACTTAAATACTCCAAATCACTATCTTTCGGATAGGAATTATTTTCAAAGAATTCTTGTAGAACTTTTATTTGATAATCTGTAAAACGTGTACGATTCGCTCGTTTCCCGCTAGATGTTGATGAATTTGATGAATTCGAATTTGTTTCGAAATTATTTTTTTCAAAAATTTTATTCATTTGAAATTTTTTCGGTGGTCCCATATTATTTAGATTACCAATATTTGTGATACTATTTAATGGGATATTTTCCATTTGTTGATTAATAATATCTGTTAAATTATTATATGATGTACTATTCGGAGTCTGGGGACGTGACAGAATTTCAGAGCTTCCACTTTCGGATTTTGTTTCGAAATTATTATAAAATAAATTCTGTTGATGTTGAGATTGTAATAAATTTTGTTCATGTTCATGTTGTTCTTGTTTCAATAAATGATCATTATCAACTGATCCAATATCATCACCTGGTTCCGATTTAATATGTATATGATCACGATCAATACTAGCAATACTCGATGGTTGAGATAATGGACGATTATCCAATTGCTGTTGTTGAAGATGATGCTGTTGCTGAAGATGTTGTAATTGATCATGTTGTTGTAGCAATTGCTGTTGATGTTGCAACAATTGATGTTGATGTTGTAAATTTTGTTGTTGTTGATTTTGTGATGAATTAGATGATGATGATTGGTTTTGTTGTTGCTGTTGAGTTTGCTGTTGTTGTTGTTGCTGTTGTTGTCTCTGTTGTTGTGATAAATGTTCATTAGCCGCATCAACTAATGATGTGACTTTAGCTTGTCCAGTACGTTCATATTCTTCTAGATTTAATGTTGTTGATGGTGGATTATTGAAATTATAGGGTGAATCTTTATTACGTTGACGTTCTTTAAACAGGGTATTACGGAACCAATGTTTCACCACCTATAATATGGGTAAGAAAAAAAAGAAGAGACAAGAAAAAAAAAAGAAAAAAGCAAAACAGAATTCATATAAAAAAAATGTGTTAAAAAAATAGAAATTCAAAAAAAAATTGGTATAAGAAGAAATGTTGAAGGATTTTATTTAAAGAGAAAAAAAAAAATATTAAACTAACTTTCATTGGAAGATTCGCTTTTTTCGACATTTCCATAATACTTTCTTCGCTTGGTGAATTATTTATATCGAAATGAGCACGTAAAATTTTCAATTGTTCATCTGTAATTCGGGTACGAGCACGCTTTTGATTATTTGTCGCCTATAAAAAAACATTAGAAGTGTTATTATAGTTTTGCATAAATAGAACGCTTGTTGAGAGAATAGTTAGTATAGGGACAATATTTATACCTGTGCTGCAGCAACTGCTTGCTGTTGTAATAATTGTACTTGTTGTTGTCCAGATGTAACTGGTAATTCGGGTGTTACAGATGGTACATTACCACCAACACCACCACCACCACCGCCAACAACTGACCCGGCACCACTTCCACCAAATATTAATGGTGGTGCCAAATTCATAAAATTCAATGACATCAAATGATGGAATTGCATTAAATTTAACATATCAAGTGTATTCAATGGTAAATTTCCCATGTTTGGAAGATTTTGTAGATTTTGTAAGTTTTGTAGACTTTGTAGATTTTGTAGACTTTGTAAATTTTGTGGTAAATTAGCAAAATTTGGTGGTAGATTCGCCAAATTTTGTTCCATAATTTTTTGTGCTAGCATTGTTGGATCAATATTTAGTTTTTGAACTAAATCTGGTATTGGTGATTGTGATAGAGGTGGTACATTATGTTGTTGTTGCTGTTGTTGTTGTTGTTGTTGTTGCTGTTTTAATAAAGCCGATGCTACCGAGGAAACAGCTGCTACAGCGGCTGCAGCTGCAGATTGTGTTGTTGATGATGATGATGATGTTGCTGTTTGAGTATTCAATTGTTGTTGTTGTTGTTGTTGTTGTTGTAATAATAATGGTGATGATTCTATTGGTGATGATGCAGGTGATCTTGGTGATATTGATTGTTGACGACTTGTTGTTGATAAAATATCAGATTTTTGATCTTTTAATGTTGATGATATTGGTGATGTTGATTGATTGAGAGTATCACCAACACCACTAGTACTAGTTTGTTGTTTTTTCGATGAAAAATCTAATATTTCATTTTCATTCGTTTCTAAATAGTAGTTTTTAAATTTCTCAGCAAATTTCTCGAGAAATTCCAATGGGATTTTATCATTATGAATTTCTTCACAATGCGATTTTAAAACGAATATTGATGAGAAAATTTTCTTACAATGGCGACAATAATATTTATCCTCGTTTATTTCACGTGATACCATCTCATTACTATGTTTATTGATTTCATTAAATTGTTTAACAATATCAAAACCGAAATTCTCCAATAATGTTTTATAAATTTGATTATTAAATTTTGGTAATGTCGGATCATCTTGAATACCACTTAAATTCGATGGTGTCGGACTAATACTTTGCTGTTGCTGTTGTTGTTGATTTAATTCAACAATTCGTGGTGGTAAATTTGGTGATATCGATAATTGATGTGATACTTGTTGTTGTATTGATTGTTGCTCTTGGAGACGACATGCACGTGTCTGATGTAGTACACTACGCATATGAATATCTAATGTACTACCTTGTGCATAAGCGACCTTACAAATGTCACATTTAAAACGTTTCTTCGGACTATCATAATCATTTTCGGGACTTAATTTCCGTTTTTGTTGTTGTTGTTGCTGTTGTTGAGATTGTGTTTGTTCAAGGCCACCACCACCTAGACCACTACTACTACCAATTTGATCCAATTCTAAATCAATTGATTTACGATCATAATCATTACTGCGACGATCGAATTCAATACTTTTACGATCATAATCAATTGGTGATGTTGATGGTGATTGTATTATTGTTGTTGTTGTTGTTGAATTTTCATTTTGTTGCTTTTTCAATTTATGTAAATGTGATACACTATTATAATGTACTAGTAAAATATTTTTCTGTGTAAAACTTTCACGACATATTTCACATTTAAATGGGCGATTCGGATCTAAATATTTTTCTAATGGATAATTTGTATTACATAGTTTCTCATTGCGACGATGCTGATTCGTTTTATAATGTTGTGCTAGGAATAATTGATGTGTAAACGCCATTTTACATTTATGACATTTATATTTACGATTAATATCATTATAATTATCTTCGGACATTTGTTGTGAGTTTAAATATTCATCCAATTCGGTCATTTCAAAATCACGTATAAGATTTTGTTGTTGTTGATGTTGATGTTGTAGTAGTAATTGTTCATCGGAAACACCAATTCCAATACTGCTATTATTATTATTATTATTATTGCTACGCAATATTAAATCTTGTGCTGTTGTTGTTAAATCATTATCATTATCTTGTTTAATACTTGATGTTGGTGATGTTATATAATCATCAATTATTGTTGTTGATGATGTTGCTGCTGTTTGCAGCATATTACCAGTATCAAGATTACAACTATTACTATTTGGTGACGATGGTAATGATATACTTGTTTGTTGCTGTTGTTGCTGGTGTTGTTGTTGAGATTGATGAGATTGTTCAATATGTTTTTGTAATGATTGTGCACTACGAAAATTACGATTACATATCATACATTTTGTTGCATCACGCATTGTATGATACAATGAGTGTGTATTCAATTTCTCTTGTGTTTTAAATGCTAACGAACATTGTTTACAACGATATTTATATACATGACGTTCGGAAATTATTATATTCAAATGTGTATCTTTATAATGTTGTAACATTTGTTGTAAATTTGTAAATAATTGTTGACATTGTTTTAAGATACATTGATATTGTTCATTAACAATTTGATAATGTTGATTTTCCGTTGTATGTAATAATAGGTCTTGTAATGATTTAAAAGTTTGTCCACATTTTAAACATTCATAATATTCATCCATCAGCAATTGTGTTGAACGTAATAAACCAGTTGTTGTTGTTGTTGTTGATCCAGTTGTTGGGGTTAAATTATTATCATTTAAATCATCACAATTACTACCAACAATTGTTGATGATGATGATGATTTTTTGGTTGTTGTTGGTGTTGTTGTTGATGTAGTACCACTACCAGAAATACCACTTGTTGATGTTGGTGTTGTTGTATTTAACCAATGACTAGTATCGACTAAATGTAATAAACGTGTTAAACCATCACTATTAACACTATGAACACCCATAACATGTTTTTCTAATGATTTTTTGTCATTAAAACTGTCTTGACATAATGGACATATTACACCAATCATTAAATCATCATTTGTCGTTGTTGTGGTTGTTGTTGTTTGAGTATCCATTC
The DNA here is from genome assembly GCA_963422695.1 of Xylophagus ater. Lineage (NCBI taxonomy): Eukaryota > Metazoa > Arthropoda > Insecta > Diptera > Xylophagidae > Xylophagus > Xylophagus ater. The sequence continues at coordinate 62,255,448 of OY730480.1, forward strand.
TATCATTCATATCATTTGGTTCTGTATCCATACAATCATCACCAATTGATTCAGTTTCATCGGGATCAATACGTTCCGTTTTAATTTCATCAAATTGATTTGTTGATGTAACATTACTACCACCACCACCACCACCACCAATTGGTGTTGTTGTTGTTGATGATTTTAAATTCATCACTGATGATGATGATGATGATAATTGTGGAAGATTCGTACTAAAACCGCTAGTCGATGAATTATTTGCTGCAACAGCTGCTGCTGCTGCAACAGCAGCTTGAAATGCTTGTAGAGCAGCCGAATTTGTTGGTATCGTTAAATAATCTTGTTCATGACATTGCGGATGTAAATGATCAATATGTTGTTCCATATCGATTTTAATTTCAGCAAAATAATCACAATTATTACATTTATATATTGTTAACGGTTGTATATTACCACAACCGCCACCAATCGATGTTATTGGTGATGGTGAAGATGATGTTGAAGATGAGTGTTGTTGCTGTTGTTGTTGTTGTTGCTGTTGTTGTTGTAATTGTTGTTGATGATGTTGCATCGAAGCTTGTAATATATTTGTTGTAATACCACCAATACTACCAGCACTATTCATTAGCGATGATGGTGATGATAATTGATTATCACCACCACCACCGATTATTGATGATGAACGATTTGATATTGGTGTTGTTGGTGTACTACCACCAATTTGATTAATTAAATCGATATTTCCACTATCAAGTGTTTGATCATATTTTGATATTGGTGAATGTATTGGACTGGTTTTTTCACTTTTAATAATATCTGAAATTATCAATTATTATATGTATATGTTTTATAGTTGGTAAAAAAAGCAAAAAAAAAAAAAAAATTATTGAATTAAATATATTGGTAAAAAGAAAAAGAAAGAATGGACATGAAAAACTAATATAGAAAAATTCCATAGTGCAATACTTAAATTTTTAATCATATCATAGTTTTTATTGTTGGTCTCTCTTATTATATACAATTTTTCTTTTCGTCCAGAACACAGAACATATAATAATAATGATAATAATAATAATAATGGTAAAAATTATTCCAACATATAAATATGTTAAGAAACAAATACAAAATTATGTTTTTTGTTTTAAAATGCGCGCGCGCATTTCAAAAAATTTTCCATGATAATTTTTAGTTTTGCGCGGTTTTTTTCGCGTTTTATGTTGGTGTTTTTTTTTTTTCTTTTTTTTCTTTTCTTATAAAACAAGATCCCCCATAAGAAGTAACGTACATTATCATCACTTATTTTCATACCAACCAAAAAAGACCCAACGAGATCCCTTTTCCCTTCTCAAAAAAAAAAAAGAAGACCAAAACCAATTTTCATTCCAATTTTTTATTGTCCGGTTTTTCTTTACCGCACAAAAATTGAGATTATTTTAGTGTTTAGTTTTTATTTTATTCGCGAAAAAAAAACGCTATATAATAACAAAATAAATAACTCTGAAATGGGAGTAAATTGTTCGCTAATTTCATTTCGATTTCGCCTCGAAGGCGTGCATGAAAATTGTTTGGTGAAATTATAATTACAAGAAAAGCAACAAAAGAAAAAAAGAAAGATAGAGAAAGATTACTAAAAAGATTGTTGTTTTTTCTTTCTTGATTTCTTTAACCCAAGTTTCTTGCATTTTTTGTTGGGAGTTTTTTTTTGTGAAACATTGAAATATTGTTCTTCGGATAGAAGATAATTTGCCCATGAGAACTATTATATTGATTGAGATTATGGTAGATTTTTTCGTTAAAGGACGAAAAAACCCGGAAATCCATTAAATGTTAGTAATATTTTGAGGTATCATCAGAAAATGACATAAAGGCTTATGTAGACTTATGTTTGTTAGTCGCCCTCTAAATTATCAGACAATTGTGCATAACGAATAATTTAATTAAAAACTTAATATTTACTAATTAATTTTGCAGTTTTAGAACAGTTTACTAGTTTTTTTTAGTTAAATCTAGTAAAATTCAAAAGTTTAGTCTCTCAATACTCTGTCTAAGTGTTTAGTTTCAATGCTTAAGCTTCGAGTGGTACACGGCGCCGCGTCAGATTTTCTTAGTTTCTATATAAAACAATATGAATAGATTATTTCTAGTAAAAAATTCTAGCAATTTTATTGAATCATCAAATTCGAAAAGGGCTCATGTCGAATTTTTTTTTCAAAATGTACTTTTTCGCCGTTTTTTATCTTCACATATAGACGCATTTACCATATGAGCGAAAACGGACTCATATCTGTTTTCCAAAGTGGAAAAAAATCCATGTCTTTCTGGAGATGAGACCTTCCACATACAGTGTAGCAGAAATTCAGTTTTTTATGTCTCCTGAACAAGCCCTTTTCGAATTTGATGATTCCATTACAACAATTAGAAATCTATGTGGTAATTTTAACTGGCTTTATCTAACTTTAGTCTAATTAACTCTCACAAACATGAATTCTTCTATGTAAACCTTTTAACTAGCAGGCCTATTCTGACCGTTGTGACAAATTTTTAGTCATAACAAATTTGCAACTACAAACATTATGACAGCTAGGAAAATTCGTATTCTGGCAGACCGCGTCTTATAATTATGTCCAAAATATGAATTTATAACAGTTTAAAAACTGTTATAATTCGAAGCAAGTTGTCATGGTTATTTTTTGTGAAATACTCACGAAAATTTTTGTATAGGTCTAAAATTATTTGTGTGTTTAAAAAAATTGTGGAAATTATTCCATATTTATATGAATTAATTAAATCACTCAGAAAACACTAGAAATTTCGTTGTGATATCAAATATATTCGATCACACAACTTGTGATATCTTTTTATGACAATTATGAGATATGAACGCGTCAGAATACCAAATAGTCTTTAAAAAAGTTATGACTGTGACGTCATATCATGACCTCTTTTTTTTCTTCTATTAGATATTTATTAAATCCTTCAAAGCATTTAAATATGCTAAGAGTTCTATTCTAGTTCTTCAGTTTTTTATGAAGGAGTTCGGGTTGAAAGAAAACTAAATATTAAGCAAATTTTCAATGAAAAATTTTGTACAAAAATATATGAATTATTGAAAATTAAGGCATTTTTTTAAACCGACTTTTTAGTTATATATAAAATAAATTTCATTATCAAAATGCATAATCATTTAGGCATTACTAATTAGGCTTTTATAGTTATTAAAAAAAAAAAATAAATGAAGAATTGCGCTCTTCATGAAAAACCCTTTAACCCTTTTTGCAAAAATTTCAATTTACTAAATTTGTAAAAAAAAAAAAAAAACAAGCGGTTTTCTTTTTACAAATATATTTGAATAAAGTATTTTTCTTGTTTGTAACGTTTTCAAATTAAAATTCATCATCATCAAAAAAAAGCAAGCGCAGAAAAAAAGGCCTATTATATATAATTAATTTTGATTAAAAAAAAAAAAAAAAAGAAGAAAAGTGCATCAAACATTGAAAAATGATCTATCAAATATGCATATACAGAAAAGTGCTATGCTATTAGAGGAGATATAGAGAACCGCATGAATTGTTTGTGTTTTGTAGAATTATTATCCCCATAAGGGCCCCAGAATCCATTTCGGAAGAGACTAACAATTTCCATCTTCTTCATCTTAACAAAAGAACTAAAAAGATGATGATCATCAAAACAGAATCATCCAATTCTCAGTGTTCGCACAGCATAAAAATGGATACCTATATATACATATATATATATATATATATACAATATTATGTTTTTCCTTGTATATAATTTTTGCGAGGGCGGTTATTTAGCTTCAGGTATTTTTTCTTATAGTCAGTTCGTCATCGACGTCGTTGTTGTCTTTTTCTTTATTTTCATTTTTTTAGTAGTTCGCTGATCCATGCATCAATTTACATATGAAAAACTTAAATTTTTCTTCTTCTTTTTCTTTTGCTTCTTCTTCTTTGAATTCCAGCTAACGAAAAAAACAATTATGATTTTTTGTTTTTGTTGCATTTGAATTGTAGCAAAATGAAAAAAAAAAAAAAAGCAAAAAAATACACAACACGAAGGAAATGAAGCTCAACTGAATAAAATGAAGAGGGGCTATATTATAATAGGGCTTTGAGAAATAGTTGTTGCAGCAACAATATTGCAATTTTTATTTTATGCTTTTTATATGAAATTATCGTGGAGGGTTTTTGTTGTTGTTGTTGTTCTTAAATTCTTGATATTCTATGAATTGTGTGAGAGATCCTTTAGATATATTATATATATATATATATATATATAAATATATTCTTAAGAAACGATGAAAAATAACAATCCAAAAAAAAAGAAAAAAAGAAGAAAAAATTAAATATTGAGAGAAATATATTGGATAAAATTTTTGCCTCAAGTTACAGAAAAAAAGCATAACTATATGAACTATAAAAGCAATTTTTGAAGAATTCAATTAAAGTAATTAATGTGCAATTATATATTTGTAAGATCAGATCCAACAACAACTAAAATTCGCCCTGTTTTGCTGTTAGTAAATATAGTTTTGTTTATGTTTTGGGGAGATAATTATTTATGTTTTTTTTAAGACTTTTAATAATGAAAAGAAGAAGAAGAAATTAAACAAATTTCTTCGTTTTTTCTTTTTCTTTTTTATAAAAAGTCGCCTTAAAGGCTATCATCATCAGAAAATCACAATGGAAATATCAAACGAAATATGCCGCAATTATTTATAGTTATATAAAAAAAAATTATTAAAATTAATAATAATAATAATAATTTATTATTAGAAATTGAAATTTGTCTGTTATCATTAGATGTGTTTTTTTTTCATCCGGGTTTGGATCAGGGTCTGCTTGATAACATATAAAAGCAACAACAACATAACCCAAATATTTATCGAGGTCAGAGAATGTGAACTCGATAGATTTTAGTTACGCAAAATTGCAAGAGATGGTGCAATCATAGTTTTCCATATATAATTTATAAATGTCATAATAAATCTCATAAATTTGTGAAAAAAACTATATTTTTTAATATCATTCAATATGTTTAAGAATTTGCTAGTATTTACTTTATTTTATACTTAATTTATTTTAAAAATGAACGACAAAACTGAGTTTTATTCAAATAAAAAAAATTTCTTTTTCTTCTCGAGACCCAGATCGTTTCTTTTTTTTCAAAGTAGACCCAGACCCCGATGAGAAAAACGCACCTATTATGAAAACGTCTCAAAATTCGCATATAGCTTTTTATATCGATATTTGGAAAAGGTAAAGGTATGTAAATTTGAAATGGTTTTGGCTTTATATATTCGAGAAACCCTAAAATAGATTGGTCAATGATATTATATCAGACATTAATCGAAGAGGAAATATTTATTGATCGATTGTATAAAGATAAAAACCAACTGTAAAGAAAATTAATAATAAAAAAGATTTGTAAGGACTTAGGTTATGCTGTAAAATTTTAAAGACATTCTCCTATATCGTTATTGTAAAAGTATTCAAGTTTTGTGTTCACTGAACACTGAAGAAACTTCGTCAGTATTAAAATTATTAATAATCATATCATATTAACAAACTTTCTGGCAGACAAACAACACTAAAACAACAGCAAATAGTTGTTCCAAACGAAAAAAGTTATTTATAAAAATGTCTGTTAAACTTTTTAACAGAGAGACTTCTGTTACTTTAATTCAAAGTATAACTATTAAGTTAAAAGATTTATGTATTACTAATTTCAATTAGCAAACAATTTCAGAGCCTCAATTGCGGTTTTCTTCTGTTAGTTCAGTTGGTTTTGGTAAAATGTAAAAAGCTATACGAAATTAATATCAAAAATAAGAACTAGACGAAAGAAAAAAAATTTCATATAACAGACATTTTGTCGGTGACATCTCTTTAAAAGCTGTTGTAGCAAATGATGGCAGTTAAATACTAGAAAATTAGGACTACTATTTAATAAGCTTTTTAGTTCTATTTGTGAAAATAAAATTTTAAGTGTTAAGACACTCAAAGAAATAACTTAATGATTCCAATCCAAGTATTTGCTCTATTTCTTTTGTTTTTTTTTGTTATTATAAAAATACACTGTATTTTTTTAAATAACCTAAAAGAATGTCAGGAAATTATTTATAGATGACAAAAAAAAAGGATTCAACTTGTTTTATTCCATTTAGCAACGACAAATGAATAAACTCTTTCCTTTTATTAGCATTACTTTAGTTTTTTTTTTATTATTTATATATTAAACTTATTTAGTTTATGTTTCATGAATTTAATAATATTTTTGTCTAATATAGACAACCAAAAAAAAAAAAAAAGGAAATAAACAAATTTATTCAGAAACATAATACAAAAATGAATAATTTGAAATGGAAACTCTCTATAATAACTCGAAAATACCATTCACCATCGAATCCACAATACTATCAAGAAAAAAAACCTGCGATATTATTCGATTAAAAAATTTCTTCCCTATACATAAAAAAATATATAATCATAAATAATATATACCTGAAAAAACATACAAAAAAAAAAGAAAAAAAAAATTCTCTAATTATAATATTAAATCGATGAATTATTGATTATAATAATTTCCTAATTTTTCATTTCAAAAAACCGAAATGAGAAAAATCAATTAAAAAGGAATATTTCAAGTAAGTTACAAAAAAATTGCATAATTTTTGGCTCATTACAGATCATTTAACAAAAAAATAACATAGAATTGCATACTTCTTGGGTATTCATTTTACATGAAGAAAAGATAATTAAACAAAAGCTTTTGCTTTTTTTGTCCTTTAATGTATATAACTCAAATACATGTTGTCTGATTTTAATGAAATTTATAATATACGTTTAGTTAATCTTTAACTCGACTTAATATTGTAATTGAGAAAATCGGCAAACGATTGTTGTTAAGGAAAAAGCACAATGATGTATGAGTATGTTTCGTTTTTCGAAGTTAATTGGAAAATTTGTGCTAGAATTTCATTTAAATTAGTAACATACGTGGTTTACGCAAATTACTTTGAATTTCGTTAAAATCGATCCAAGTATAATTTGAAAAAAAAAAAAAAAAAAAATAGAGCAAAATTTGACTGGACTGGGCTGTTTTCGGATAGTTTATTAGATCGACAGATTTGCATAAAATTTTCAAATACTTGTAACATTGAAATGTGTTTAGAACCAATGACGCTAAACAAAATTGCTAAATTATAACACATTAATAGCTTTAATGGCTTTAATACTAAAAATGTATCTTGAGTAGATTTTCCTCCTCTAACTGAGAAGCAAAATTCGAAGAAAATTGAAGCAAAATATTGAAATGGCAGTGCTGCTTTTTTTAAGTGTTAGCTTATTGAATTGCGACTTTTTTTGTTAACTACGAATTCCGCAGGGTATTACAAAAAATCAGCTATAGGCCGATTTTAAGTTTCTAAACCTCTTTTTTTTTTTCTTCTTCTTCTTTTAGTTTGACATAGGTATGTACGCGCGCGATTTTCGAAAATTTTCTAATTATCTACAAAATATGGTAAAAAGAGAGAAAAAAGAAAAAGGAAACCTTATTTATTTGAAGTTTAGGAAATTACATTTTCAAATTAAACTACACATGAAATAGGTTTCGTATATTTAGATACTTTTTTTTTTTATTAAATTACATAATTGACAATAATTTATCCATGATTAAGCATTTTAATGGAAATCGATGAAGAATATTATAGAATCAAATATTCTAGCTAATTTGTCTTGTATATATTTTAAGGTGGAAGGAATAATAATTATAATAATATAATAAAACCTCTGCTGTTGTCCACTTACCCCCCGTCTAAAGAAAAGGATTCATAAATATATAATTGCTATAGAAAATATGTGTAATTCGAAAGAAAAAATATGGTAAGTTTATCCTGTGTCGCAGTCAACGCGGGAAGAAATCTTCCCATATTTAAAAAGGAAAAGAATCTTTTTTTGATTTAGGGATTTTCACTAGAAAAAGATGCAATTAAAAAATAGAGATAGGATAACGAAAAGTCATTGAATTTAATAACAACAACGAGTTGTTATTAATTATTGAACTAAAAATTTAACCTCAAAAATATTTTCTATTATACAGGGTGTTTTGTAGAATAAAGAGTAAAATCCTGGATAGCACCTGCCGATAGTAAAACTCTCCCCACATATAATTGGTTTTAAAAGTACTACGACTCATAGACAATAACAAAACGATCGAGAGTTTTCTTTCATAATGCAGCTGTAATGCTATTCAAGTGAAATTGGAATGCTTAGAAGCATTTTTTCTAAATAATTGCTAAATCACAGCAAATTAATAGCTGTTAAGCTATAAAAGCACTTTTAAAGCCAAATAAAAAAAGAAAGCTATAATAAAGTGTTACTTGGGTATGGCACATGACTTAGTTTAATTGACTACACTGTCATCATGTGTAGTTAAACATCTATTTCCAAACATCTTCATAGGATCTTAAAATGCATGTATAGGGTGTTGCAACAAAATCGCAAGAGTTCATTTGTGTAATTTGAAGCATGTCGGGTATTCTGCATCCTATAGATACGACCCATCTCATTCGAGGATCAATTTAATAAGGAATTAAATACCATTCAAAGTTTTCAAAAATATTACTTTTTAGGCCAGGAAATACAAAAATTCTCTAGTATGAAGGTATTCGTATATCTCAGGTATTCTCGGTCCTACAGGTGCCTCATTCGACGGGGAATTTAATAATTAATTTAATAAAGAATGCTCCGAAAGAAGCGTACAATTTGAACTTTGTGGAATTCTCTTTTTGACCATACTAGGCGCTTGAAACCTGAGAAACTATCACTAATAATGTCGTTCCTTCATGCAGTGTTCTATGACTATTAATAGCAACAATGCCAGGTAAAAGATGCCAAGATTTTAGTACTGTCAACTTAATAAAACGAAAATAGTGCTATTATGGAGAGATATATCATTATCTTTTTGTTCTTAAAAATCAACTACATACTAAACTAATATACATGTATATAAGTATGTAAAAAACCGAGTTCTTGCTTTTCCCACTCCAGTTTCTTTCATCGAAAAACCACAGTAATTATATATTGTATTTCGTGATAACCAATAAAAAAAAAACTTGTAATTGTAATTAAAAATTAATCAAATCGAAATAATTAAATCCCTTCGTCTTGGACGTGCGTATACGTAATTATAAACGAAACATTGTTGGGTAATTTTTATATGAGAGCGACGCGAAGAGAGAGAGAGAAGTTGGGAATTTGAAATTATCTTTTTGTTCCCATTTCTAATTTTCAACTCATAAAAGGAAAACAAAGGATCAAGAATTATATATGTATATGTATGTAGTATATGAAATTGAAAACCAAACAATTTTCCTCATCCTCATCACCAATTCCTTCATAAAAAACCAACTAGAAAAAAAAACCACAGAATTTCTATATGAAATACACGCAATTACAGGTAGATACAGTAAAACCTATCAATTTGGACTCTGTATATTCTCGTGGCACCTATCAAATTAGTTGATCTATTCGATACTATGTAAATAAAACTAATATTCATATGACTTAATATAAGTTTGTATCGGATGTCTCCATAATAGCGCTATATTTAAATTTCGCACTATTTGTGTTTCATTAAGTTGACAGTACTAAAATTTTGATATCTGTCATCTGCTATTGTTGCTATTAATAGTCATGAAACTCTGCACGAGGGAACAATATTATTATTGACAGTTTGTCAAGTTTCAAGCGCCTACTATGGTCAAAAGACAATTCCACAAAATTCAAATCATGCGTTTCTTTCGGAACACTCTTTATTTAATAAATTATTAAATTCCCCGTCAAATGAGGTACCTATAGGACCGAGAATACCTGAGATATACGAATACCTTCATACTAGAGACTTTTTGTACTTCCTGCTCTAAAAAGTAATATTTTTGAAAACTTTGAATGGCATTTAATTCGTTATTAAATTGATCGTCGAATTAGGTCTGGGTCGTATCTATAGGATGTCGAGAATACCCGAGACATGCACATACTTCAGGTTATGCAAATTAAACTTTGCGCTTTTATTGAGACAACCTATATATGGTTTATTTAAAATCAATGAAGTCAGGACAAGTGATTTCGTTGTTTGAAATCGTTTAGTTTAGAGAGCTTTGATTGGCCGGCAATGAAGAATTCACGAGTTTAAATTCTGGCTGTCAACTACTTAAGAGTGCCGAACACTTATTAAATAGTACACCTATATTTACTAAACACCCGTTTACTACTTCAAATTAACTGGTTCGACTGTATATAATATTATAACTCGATATTTTCTTGTGTTTACCATTTTTCTTTTCCCCAAAGCAGCTCGTATAATGTTTTGATTTCGTGTTCAATAACATGAAATTTTATTGTTTCTCGTTTTTTTTCTTTTCTTGATATTCTATAAAAAAAACTGCAAAACAATATTTAAGATATTTTAAATTTTAATTATTTTAAAGGCACTCTACTACACTTTTTAACTTCATGAATCGATAATTATGGAAAAGTGAAAAAAAAATCAGTGTTATAGTTATTCAACCCTTACACAAAAAAAAAGGTAGTACATCGTAACGGACATCTACCAACTAGTATAAGGAAATATAGAGCAAATACGTGACGTACATTTCTGTATTTTCTCTATAGTCAATATTATTTATGTATATGTTAGTATGTTCATTTCTTTTCCCTCTAAGTCCTCGAATCGTCGTGGTTTATTCTAATTACAATAATTACTTCAAAAATTTTCATAAAGATTTTCTTTTTTCTTTTTTCGTTTCTGTTATTATTTCATTATTACATATAAAACTGGGTATACAGAGAGAAAAAAGAAAAAAACGGAAAGGATACCGACGAAAAAAAAAACGAAACAAATTGGTAACAGAAGTAGGAACGGGCGATATAGTATAAAAAAACATACATATGTCATTTTTGGATGTTTATAGTCTTGAAATTAGTTGTAATGATTTTTTTTTAATATCCTTGAGAATGAGTATAATAAAGTAAGGGTAACCAAAAAAAAAAAAAAAAACTGGTGTGGTTGGGTGAGGAAAAAGATGGAAGAGGCGGAAACACTTTTACTATATATCAGACAATATTTATGAATGTTTTCTTTTTCTTCCTATTCTAATATTAATGAATTTAGCGAACTAAACTAATCAATTTCTTGATGTAACCCTCTCTTCTCCTAAATCGTATTCTGATAGAAGAGGAATTAAATTTTCTTTCTCAAACAAAATCACAAAATACTTTGTAATTTTCATTTTTCTTTTTTTTCGACTACTACCCTTTATACCGGGTCCGACAATTGAAGTGTCAAAGTTCAAAAACTGCACATCTTGGAATATTAAAATTTGACATGAATGTTGCTTAACATATTGTCTGTCAGTAGTAAAAATTAACTATGTATTATAAACTATAATTTCCATAAATTTTAATAAAAACGAAATATAAATAAAAAAAATTTTATACTTTGAAACTTCAATTGCCACACCCGGTATTATATAAATTCGTTTTCATTTTCTTGAACCACCAAAACTGAATAATCTGACCTATGAAAGTAAGAAAAAAAAAACAACCAATCCCACTACTGCCACCAAAAAAAAGAAACACTAAAATAACGATCAACAAAAAAAAAAAAAAATTGAACTAAATTAGTTTTTGGGGAGTAATTATATTTCAAGTTAGTAGATTTGTATTATTGTTTTTTTTTTTCTTCTTCTTCTAATGATAGTTTTTGGGTAGTTCGGGTGGTTGGATTTTGTGAGTAAACCGATTGAAAATAATTATATATTATGAACTGTGAAAGTTAAAAGCAAAAAAACGATGAAGGGAAAAACAAATTTTGTGTCAATCAAATCAATATACATACTTAGTTCGAAAAAATAAAATAAATATAATTTTCTACTTACCACAATCGACAATTTTGAAGACATCACCAACTTCGAGCGGTTCCATATTTTCACTACGCCTTTGTAAACAAATGAATTGTTCAATTTGTATATGACGTAAACTTTTCACATGTTGTATCATTAATAGAATATTTGACGCTTTATAATTGCACAATTGACAAATCAATGATTTACCAATAATACTATTATTATTATTAATAATTAAATCATTACAACCACTTACACCAATATGTAAACCACCAATATGATGTTGCTGTTGTTGTTGATGGTATGTTGTTGATGATGTCGATGATATTGGTGATGATGGATCATTATTATCATTATCATTATTCATTTTATTAATATTATTATTATTATTATTATTATTATTATTATTATTATTATTATTGTTATTAGTGTTACCACCGCCTAAAGCACCAGTTAGTGTTGGTGTTGCTGCTGCTGTTGAACTAGTCGGTGTCGTTGGTGTTATAGAATTATTACCAATTATTAAATGATTAACTGTATTCTGTTGTTGTTGTTGTTCATAATTATAATTATTTATAATATATAATAAATGATTAAAGATCATTTTCATTGTATCATGACGCATATGTTGGGCATGTAAATTTAATTTTTGTATTGAATTTGTATAAAAATCACAACAATTACATTTTAATTGTATCGTATTTGTATTATTATATTTTAATTTGTACTCATTTTTGATACCACCCTCTTTGATATGATTTATATAATTTAATTTTTGTATATGTTTATCAGTTTTACTATGTAATTGAAAATTCGCCTTCAAATTTGTTTTATAATTGCACAAACGACAAATATAATTATTATTTATAATTAACATAATATCACTATTACAATTATTATTATTACGTGAACGATCAATTATTAAATGATTATTTAATTCATCAATATTATTTGTATTATATGTGGAACATATTAGACAGCTATAAACTGTTGTTGGACGTAGATCAGTTTCAATTGGTGGCTCAAATGTTTCGGGATTTAAACCTTGATCCGATTCGATACTACCACTTAATAATGCATTTGCTGCAACTGCAGCTGCGGCTGCGGCTGCTGCTGCCGCTGCTGCAGCAGCATTTGCTTGTGATGATGATGATGATGATGTACCAGATTGTGCTGCTGCTATTGCAGCAGATGATGATGACGAAGATAATGATCCTGGTAAACCAGAACCACTAGGAACAATTTGACTACAACCAACACCAGCACCACCACCACCACCAGATGATGATGATGATGATGACGATGATGATGTTGATGATGATGTTGTTGAACTAGCACCACCACCACATACAGATGTAATACCCGCTACTGATGATGATGATGTTTGACCACCAATCACTGATGATTGTTGTTGGGGTGGTAATGGAGGTGGCGGCGGTGGTGCGCTACTACTACTACTACCACCAGCTGCTGCTGCCGCGGCTGCTGCTGCAGCACCTAATGCACCAGCTGCAGAATTTTGATGTAACAATTGTATCATTAATGCTTGATTATATGCTAAATCGGCTAACGCTGCTTCCGGTAAAAAAGTTTGTATGTTTGGTAAATTTTGTCCCAAATTCGGTAGACTCGTTAAATTTGGTAGATTTTGTGCAGCTGCGGCTGCTTGTAGTTGTCCCAAATTTTGTGATTGTAAAAAACTTAATGCTTGAAAATGTTTCATATTATTTTGTAATACAGCCATATTATGAGTATGCTTTTCACTTGTCATATGGATACGTAGATTACGTGCAACACTTGTCTCGTATGAACAAACATCACAACGAAAACTTGGTTTTGGTTTCGATGTTTGCTGTTGCATATTTGGCATTATAATTTTTGGACTTTCACGAATTTCATTTTGTGTTTGTAAATTTTGTGAATTATTCAATTCTTGCATATTATTCAAATGTTTATCACTTTGCATATGAATCGATAGATTACCTTTTGTCGTTGTCGAATAATTACATATTTCACAACGATATGGTTTATATCCGCATGTATAAGATTCACCTCGTGCTAAACGTGGATGTTGTTGTCCTTTTTGAAGAGAGTGAAAGAGAGCTGAATTAGTAAAGGAAGAATATATTTACGACGTAAATAAATAGGTATATATTCTGACTCAGATTTCTGATCATGCTCATTAGGCTCATTGGTAAAGATGACACTGCACCCTATACTATCATGATATCATGATTATCGTTTTCAATATACCTATTTATTTGCCTTGAACCCTAACATTCTGATCTCTCATTCATTTCTCAATTAAAAATAAATTTCAAATCATAACAATTATATAGTTTGGAAGACACTTACCAGCTAAACAATAACCACATGCGCTCTCTCCATCCGGATGTTTTTCTCTCATATGAATTTCAAGCGTTTCCTGATATTTATAATGCCAATTGCATTGTGGACATTTTAATGTTTTACATGAGTTACGAGTTGAAATCTGTACACCACTGTTTAATCGTGCCGAATTTAAAATCATTTCACATCTAATTAGAAAAATGAATAAAAAATGGAGACAAAAAAACAAATAAGATTTTTATATAAACCATATATATGTATATACGTAGTAAGCAGTGGCGTTTTCTGGGGGTCGCCTACGTAAAGGGTTCTGTTTGAAAAATATATTAATTTAATTCATACAAACTAAATCCGAAAACAAAACAAGAAAAAACGTACAGACGGATAGTCACCCGGTGAAGAAAACGCCACTGGTGATAAGGTCGCAAAGTTTTGGCCCAAATATACATATAAAAAAAAAATGATAACCCTTGTATTTTTATACACGCATTTTTAAGACGATGAATGGCAATATCAAAGATATAAATGAGTAAAGATATGTAAAATTCTTAAAAGCTTTCTTTTAACATGAGTAAACTGCATTAGATCTTATGGAAGGAACTTTCAGGAGCTTAAAACTCTTGCCATAAAAAGACCTATTTTAAATTACTTATGTTAAATAAAAGCTTCTTTGAACTTTCCACACCTTTATAAATATCTTTGGCAATATTATTAAAAAAATATTTTGAAGTTTGTTCTCTGAGCGTATTATTGAGAGGACCATTCGATCCTTGAGGAGAGTGATATCTTCAATAGATTCTCTACCGAAGTGAAACTGCTTAAGCGTAAACCTTCTGCAAAGTGTAACTATAATAAAGTCTGGAAACTTAATATCCTTACCGTACCGCCGTTTTTCAAATTTTGCCTGTTCTTTCTCAAACAATTTTCTATCCACTGCTGACATAGATAGAACTAAAAATTTTACGTATGGGTGAAAGAGACACATTATTTTAAAAAACATCCCATTTCTCGCTTTTGGGTAATTTTAAAATGTAAACAATGAAACACAGGCAGAAATTCATATACAAATGCACACATACCAGAAAAAAAAATTGGCGCATATTTTTTTTTCTGGTATGTATGTAAAATTTGTGCCCAAACTTAAGATTCCGGGATCAATTTATAAGATTCCATCTGATTTTTAAGAACATTTCATTCTCTCTCTTGCTGATGGATTTTGCCTATGAAAAATATATGTACTCTTGCGTATTCTTTCCCCCGTTTGCCACGTGCTTTTTCTGGCTACTTCGCTAGCTTTCCGGACTTTATTATTAATTACACTTTGCCTTCTGCCTGTGGAATATGAAATGCAATATATTGTAACAGAGAAGATTCTTCAGTACACAGCATACGAGTCCTTTTCTCGTTTTTATTATAGATGGTTTAAAAAGGCTATATTACATACATTTGACTAGAAGTTTTTTTTAAAAACGTAGCAAGCTGCTAGTTAGAATAAAATACACCAACATGCTTTCTATCTGTTCTCTACTAAACAAATTAAATTTTCAATATGATACCCATTGGTCAGCATAATAGATATCCACTTGGGCATGGTTTGATTAATTAATTAATTGAGTAATTAAAATTTTTCAATATTTTGATTATTCAACCGAAAACTAATTTACTGTTTCATTTAAGAGAAACGAAACAGAATAAATTTGGAGATATCTAATATAATATCTAGAATATTTCCTCTTTTATTTTTATTACGTTTTCTCTTTCTTTTAGATAAAAATTTACTTCTCTTTCTAAATTGTTATTTTTACAGTAAAAATTTTGACGCTTGGAAATCAATTAATCATTTTAAAATCAACAATTAATCGAGGTAAGTAATTACCTCGGAAACCAATTAATCAACCATGCCATAATGTCCACCATATACACTTTAATTTGCATATACAGGCTAGAAACTTTTCGACCCTAATTATAATAATTAAATCATATATTTACCTTGCACAATCAACTCCAATTGGTCGACCATTAATATGTTCTGGACATGCACCAATTGTAAAACTTGGTGCCGGAGTTGTTGGTGACATTGTTAATGCTGATGATGGTGGTGTTAAATTAATACTATTTGGTGATTTTGTTGGTGTCATCGGTGATTTTAAATTAATATTAATTAATTCACATGATTTACAATCGATACCCTTTAATACTGGATGTTCTGGGCATGTTAAATGTTGTTGTAATTGTTGTTGTTGTTGAAGAAATTCATTTAATAATTTAGCACTATTATTACAATTACTATTATTACTACTATTATTACTAATATTATTATTATTATTATTATTATTTATATTTATATTACTACTGCTGCTGTTGATAATATCATTGGAACCAATTAGATTACTATTAACACCAATTCCAAATAAACCACTAGTACTACCAATACCACCAATAACACCAACACCACTACCACCACCACCAACAGAAGACGACGATGAACTTAATGTTGTTGCTGATGATGTTAAAATATTTGTATTTAACGTTGGTGATGTTGATATAACTAATGATGATGGCGTTTGTTGATGTTGTTGTTGAAAGTCACTATTACTTATTATTGATTTAATTGCTGATGATGGTGATGTTGCGGTTGTTGCTAAAGTTGTTGACGAAGACGATGATGATGATAATAATGAAGACGATGTTGTCAACGTTGTTGATATTGTTGACGGTGTTCTTGTTGTTGTTGTTAAATCACAATTATTTATTTTATTTAAATTACTATTATTATTATTATTATTATTATTTGTAGTTGTTGTTATATCAATTTGTTGTGTTATTTGACTATTATTTGAATTAATATTATTATTACTATTATTACTATTATTGTTACTTAGATTATTATTATTATTATTATTATTACTATTACTACACGCACTCATTATTGTACTATCATTATTTAGATCAGAAATTGAAGATAGTCCGACTCCGCTGGTTGGAGTTGATGTTATTGTTGTTGGTGATGTTGTTACCAACGATAACGGTAATAATGCTGATGACACGGATAATGATAATGATGATCCCCCTAAACCACCAATTAAATTACCACCTCTTACTATTGTTGATGTTGTTGTTGATGATGATGATGCTGATGATGATGATGTTGATGATGATGATATACCAGTTGTAGTACCAGATAATGTTAATGATGTAATACCGGATGTTGATGTTGTTAGAGCTTGTTGCTGTTGTTGTTGTTGCTGTTGTTGTTGCATTAATTGATTATGCATATCAAGCGGTTCCAAAAATGAGATTTGTGGTTTTTCATCAACATTACGTTGTATAATGGCACTCGAATATTCACGATTTAATAGTAATTTTTCGGATTCTTTTAAATTTAGTGTATGTTCACTGTTTGCATGTAAACTAAATGATTTTGTATTACCAAAACTTAGTTTACATATAAAACACATTAATATCGGTTTTTGTATTTTATTTGGTTCGATTATATTTAATGTGGTCGCATCATGTGCCGTCACAACACGAAATGAATGAATTTTTGGATTATTTGTTGTTGTTATACCAGCTAAAGAAAAACAAATAAATAACACAAATATATTCATTATTAATAAAATAAATACGCGCGCGAATAAAATGAAATTCGTTTTGTTTAATTGAAAAAAAAAAAAAATTAAAAATATTTAATTAATTAATTAAAAAAAAACACAAAAAAACTTACCATTTAAACAATTTTCGGATATATTCGATAATGAATCATTTTCCGAATCAATTATATACGCACTTCCATCGGCATTATATACAATTTTACCCTGAAAACTTTCAACATCCGAACATGATATTGGTGAACTCTCAACATCCGAATCATAATCCTGAAAGTAGAAGAGAAAAACGAGCATTAAATTAAAAAATTTTTGTACACCCTGTTTTAGTGTAGAAATTAGAATCATCATATCAATAAAAGAATAAGAAATATGAAAAGTACAAGAAAATATGTCGAAAATCTTATAAAAAGAAAATTCCTTAGCTACTAAAGGGAGTCCCAAAATTCACATAAGATTTGAATTTTCCACCATTTGTGCGGTAAAGTGTGAAACGAAAAGACAGCGTGACAGCTGACAGTTCAGTGTTTTTAAAAATGGAGCGTTACACGTTGTTGAGTAATATTTTAAAAATAATCCTGGCCGTGTAATTTTCCGTTTTGGTGATTAGAATTGGCCGCCCAGATCATGGGATTTAACATCGTTGGACTTTTTTCTTTTGGGGTTTTTGAAGGCTAAAATTTATACCAGCAAGTCCACGATCACCCACGTCTTGAAGAAGGAAATTGAGCGCTGTATTAACGAAATTCAGCCACATTTATGCAAAACGGTGAGATGGAAAATTTCAACAAAAGAGTGCGTATGTGTGCCAGCAAAGTCGTGAAGCCAGTTAGCCGATATGCTATTCCACACATAACGCTTTAATGTATGAATCAACAAAAAATTTACAATTTTTAATTATAAACCTGTGTTTCCTTCCTATCAAAATTACTTCTTGCGTGAATTTTGTGACACTCTTTATAAGAATTAAAGGATAAGCTCAACAACACTTTTTGAATGCTGATATTTTGATGAAGTTTTCAAACAAAATAAACCTACTTTTAGTTAACTGGTTAAACTGAATTTAAGTCAGTTTCGATTCTGATAAATAAGGGAAATTATTACAATTATAAAAAACAAAAAGAAAAGCAACAATTCAGTTGATTCACAACAATTAGCCGACTGGCCAATCAAATTCCACGAAAATAATTTATGTTTTTAAACTTGAAGATGGAAATTCAATCGGTATTAACGTCTTGGTACTACATTTAGATTAAAGTTTTTGCTTTCAAAAAAAGTCCAGTTTTTTATAAGTTTCTAAAAAGCTTAAACAGTAGATCCCATTTTATCAAGCCACATAAGGATGTGTTCAAAAATGTAAAGTAACTCGTTGTGTGTGTTTCTGGTTACTTTTTATTATTATTTCACGAAAAATATTCGTTTATTATATTTCTATTCTTTTTTTCACCAACGAGAAATATTTAATTAATTCACAAATTATTAAAGAAAAACGCAGAAAAAAGCACACACATTACTGCACTGAACGATTTCTAATAAAATAATATTTTCATATTTATATTAATTATTATAATTTTTAGGTTTTTTTTATCTTTTTGGATTTGTTTTCCCTTCTGGAAAAGCACCCTTACAAAAAACTTCGAGATTTGATTTGACTGACAAACAAAACTTAAAACAAGTACTATTCATAAATCAATGCAGAAAAAAAGAAGAAATTATTTTTTTAAAACGCAAAAAATATAATAATTATTTTTAAATAAAAATAAAGGGTTATGGATACCCCACATTCTCCACCCCACATCACCCCAACTCCACTCTTATTAGTTTTTAAGTCAAGTTATTTTCTTTATTAATTCCCATCAATATTTACTTTCTTATACTTTAAAAACAACAACAAAAAGAATAGTAGGAAAATACATGTTTTTGAGATTTTTGAGATCTCAAAACCTTAAGGACCATAGGCTTTCCCCTAAAGAAAGCCGAATCTTTGTCTATGTTATTTTTTTTTAATAAAAAAATTAATATTTTTTTTTATATCATCATCGATCTGAATGTCTGTCCCATTCATTTTTTTTTAAGCACGCCTAAAAACAGGCAAAATATAGTTTCATGCTGAAATTCAACCAAATTTCATGAGAATAGTTTAGTGAGAAAATTAAACTTGAAAACTTTAATAGAAAAAAGTAGTTTTGTGTAATTTTTTTATTTTTTTTTTAACCACCCCCTTTCATATCGAGTTCGTGTTTATAAATAAATCCAATTAACCGAATTAAAATTTTCTTTCTTTGGTTTTAAATAGTTTTTGCTATTAGAAAAAATGTAAAAATTAAAAAAAACATAAATCAGAATAATCATAAATAAATGCAGAAAAAGAAAAGGGGAAACAGTGCTGCCAAACATTAAGCATGCGAGTCAAAGAGAAATAGTCAAATAGTGAAATAGGCCGATTTACATTCAAAAATAATGAATTGACGAATATTACCAATTAATTGTTTATGTTTTGAGGATGGACATAGGGCAAAAATATTTGAACATGAAATATTAAATTCATATTTGCGTATTCGTTGATGAATAACGCAAGTATAGGGATGGTTTTAATTGTTTCTTATAACAAGAAATCTGTTTATTCTCATTAATAGCCAATTCGGTTTTAACCTTTAAATACTATATTCTGATTCAGTGTTTGTTTCTATTTGACAAGCTAAACTAATTCCCGAGTCATTTGAAATTCAAGTGAAAACAAATAAGTTTTTGGTGCACTCAGAATATCGACTTTAAGAGTCAACGTAACAGAATTCGCGAGAAGTTTTAGTTTTTTACTTTAAGTTCAAGGAAAATGCAGCTGAAGCTGATGGATGGAAAAATCGTATGGTGAATATCCTCCATCAATTTCAACTCGTGAATTTTAGTTTAGAAGACGATTCAAAGATGGCAAGTTTTATGTGAACGTTAGTCGAATGACGATTCCCAGGTGTTTGAATGCGATGGGAATAATTCTTTCAGCACGGAATCCGTGCTCGGCTGGAAAAATGGACAAAAGTCATAGCTAATGATGGAAAATATTTCGATTAAAAGAAAATGTAGTTTCATTTAAAATAAATGTGTTGTTTTCTGATCAAATCAAATCGTTTAAGTCATATGTTACCTCCTAATACGACTAAAGATCGATTGTTGATTATATGCGTCTTTTCACCAACAAATAATTTTTACTACTGACAGACAATATGTTTTAGTATTACAACATGTGCGGTTTACATTTGACAGCGATTTGAATTAGACGGACATTCAATTGTCGGAGCCGTTATATATATAATTAAGGTGGCCACCCCTGTTATATATGAGTAATTATGAAAATATGACGAGGATTTATTCATAATTAAATTAAAAGAAAACTAAATAAAAAAAATTATATAATATATTTTCTTTTTAATTAATTTAACTTCTTAGATATAATTTAATTTTGTGTTTTACTTTTCTTTTCTTTTTTCTTACCTCAGCATTTGTAAAACAACTTTGCGGATTATCACGTTTTCGTCGACGTTTTCTAGGTGCTAATTCAACATGTGGTGAATCTGGAGGTGGTGGCATGTTTAAATGGTCTGTATTTATTGTTGATGATAATAATGATGATGTTGTGGTTGTTGTTGTTGTTCTACGAGATTGTTGATGATGATGATGATAACCACTAAACAATTGTTGTCGTAAATCTTGATTTAATATATTAATATCACTTGTTGTAGTCGTCACTGGATTTTTTATTGGTGATAATTTTTCTTGATGTTCTTTCTTCAATTGTATCAATTTTGTTAGAATTTCGGATGTTTTTTTTGTTGTTGCTGTTGTAGTTATTATTGGTGATGATGAGGTAGAAGAAATTAATATTGATGTTGTTGTTGGTGTTGATGTTGATGTAATTGGTGTCGATGTTATTATTCTTTCTTGTATTGTTAATGATGATGATGGTGATGATGATGATGATATTGGTGATGATGATGATATTGGTATACAAGGAATTGGATCATTCGTTGTTGTTGTTGATATTCGTGATGATGTTATCGTTGTTGATGTTGTTTCTTTTGTATTTTTATCACCATCACTTTCAATAATATTATTCTCATCAATTGTAATTGTGTCACTACTCAACAACTTATCGTCTTCTTCTAATTCAAATTGATTTCGTGGGTGATTTTCAATTGTTTTAGCTATTATTGTTGTTGTTTTTTTAACCACCGTACCGCCGAGCGATATAGCTCGGCCGTCGAACTCTATCGACTCCGTGGCTAGCCTTTTGAATCAATCAAAAATTTATTTATCCTCCTGAAAAGATATGAGATAAACAAAAAAAAATTTTATAAAATTTTATTTTATTTTATTTTTTTTATAAATTATTTTATTTTATTTTGAGAAAAAAAAAATTTTTTTTTTCAACGAAGTTAAAACAAAAAAAAACGAACGACGAAGAAAAAAAGTACTATATAAATAAAATCACGAAATTAAGAAAATCGTGCTATTATTTTCGGTTTAAAGAAAGCGACGAAGAGTTTAAAATACATATTCTTATGTATTTTTTTATATAAAAAATATTATAATATGGAATTATTTCAACAACAACAGAAAAAGTTTATATAAGACAAAAAAAAAAAAGAAAAGAAAAGAAAAAAGAAAAATAATAATAAAATAACGAAAACCATCTAAGAATTAATTTATTGCCTTAATTACGATCGAAAGAAGTGTGTTATATTGTATATAGTTATATTGTTTGTACGGTTTTTAGTTGTTGTTGCTATTATCCCCGCTTTCTTCGTCTTTTGTTTGCCTTAAGCGTTTTTAAGACGACCGCTCGCGATATAAAAAGGAATAAAACTACGTATAGATATATATTTTATATAGAAACAGATTTAAATATAAAAGAATTGTAAAAAAAAGCAGACAAGGATGTAATGATTTGCGCGTGACTCTTTAAGAAATTTGTCGTTTTTTTTTTAGTTTTCTTCAGGTTTCTTAAATGAAAAGGCTTAAAATATAATATAATAATAATAATAATAGTAGGCTTGTCGATCTTTCGCAAATATTTTTTTTAATTGTGTTTTTCATAAAAAAAAGATTAGAAAATATTTATTGCGCGATTTTACTAATTGTAAACCGAAAAAATAACCGTTCTAAGTTTTATGAACACAATTTTTACTCTATACTTAAAAAGATGGCCCTGTATTTTTCTTTTTTCCAAAAACATCAAAATCTTCTAAATATAAGAATAAATAAAAACAAAATATTAGAGTTCAGAAAGATGGAAGACATGTTGTTCACCCCTGAAATTAAAGTCAACAACTTTTAATTTCAAGTGTAATAATTTATTAAGATCCTAAAATTTATTAATTTTCTAAAACACCAAAAATGACCAAAATATCATAAGAAATAATAAAGTTATTGGCTAAAGAAGTCGCAAAAAAAGGTGAATGAAGTAGGATTTTTTTTTTCGAAATTTGATCTCTAAGACGAATCTTAAAAGATCCCAGTTTTTTTTTTTTTTTTAGCTATTCCCATATTTTAAATTTAAAGAGTTTAAATTTAAAATCCTGATACCAAAAATAGTGACCATTGAAATGGTTGGGTAATGGACTCAAGAGTTACAATATTTAAACTTTATTATAACCAAAAATCAATTACTGAATTCAATTTGATTGTTGTTTATGAGCTTGACCTTTCGTCATTAAGTATTTGATTATTAACATGAAACTTTTGTGAAGCGTTTATCATTTTTTTTTCTAATTTAAATGGAAGCAAACATATTTCTTATACAGTACACCCATACCTCGCTTTACGGCCTCGATACGTTCCGGAAAAGTTGGCCGTAAAGCGAAGAGCCGTATAACGAAACAATTATTTTTTATAGTAGTGCTGCCTAAAGCGAGAAGCTGAAACTTAACAAAAGGTCGCTAACAGTATGTACAGCAATTTTTTGGCCATATAACGAAAAATTGAAGACCGTAAATCGAAAAACTGTCATAATTAAAAAAAGGCCGTTATAGCGAAATGTCGTATAAAGAGCGGCCGTATAACGAGGTATGGGTGTACCGCAGTAGGATCTCTTGATAATAGGTCGCAGAAATTGCTGGCATGATTTAAACTGTCGTCAAAGTACTCTCAGATGTAACTAACTGTAAAACTAACTTGTTACAGTTCATTCTCCGTATGTAACTACGCGAGTTTTTCGAAGGATGTGAAAACACAAGATAATGAATTAATTAAAACATATATTAAGAAAATGAAAATTAAATAAAATAAAAGAAGGCGAAAAAGCAAATGGTTAGAAATATTAGAACATATGAAACATGAACCGCACATGTGATTAAAACAAACAATATCAAATCCTTTCGGCAAATACGAAATTCTTTATCTTGGGCGGTTTTTTTTTTTTTACTTTTTTTCTTGTTCTCTTCATTTTATATCCAAAATTGCATATAAAGGCAGATAAACTTCACGCGCATTGATGCGGTTGCGAGCGGCACTTTAGTAATTTAAACAAAAGTGTAGAAAAAAAGAATACAAATATATTGGATGCACCATGAAAAACCATGGACAACAACGACGACGACGATGACGACGAATGTCGACACACAATAGCATATTCGAACAAATAATAGTTATATAGAATTCGCCATATGAAACCAGGTTAGTTAGTTATCAGCAAAAAAAAAAAAAAAAAAAACCAAGCAAATCCCCGCGAAAGGAGAAGATACCGCCGCGTTCAGGTGGGATAATTTTTGGTGAGTTATATGTGCAGAAACAGTTTTTTCTTTCTTAGCTCTTCTTCTTGTATTATTAAAAATAGATGTTTTTCTTTTTTTTTGGTTTCTTCCTTTTATTTTTCACGCGCGCGCGTTTCTTATTCTTGTTGGAGGGTTTTTTTTTTTTTGGTTTTTGGTGCGCTTTGTTGTTGTGTTCATGTTGGATTTTATGCATTTATGGTGTGATCGATGAATTTATAACCTATTTTTGTTGCTGGTTTTATGCTGTGTGCTTTTTTCTTTCTCCCCGAGCTCAACAGAAAATACAGAAAAATTATGTTTAATAACATTCAGTTTTGTTTCGTGTGTTTTTTTTTTCTTGTATTGTAGTTTTCAAGATCTATTAACTCAATTGTTTCTAATGATAGATTGAAGATTTTGAGGTAAAAGAAATATAATATAGGTGTATATATTGAATATATAACTGCGCTCAAAAAATATCAGAACTTTCTGATTATAAAGAATGTATCAATAGATCTTCGAAATTTCAGTTGGTACAATCTAAGATAACTATAAAACTATCTGTCCATAATTCTAGGACACACAATTTTATGACAGTTTGCAAATCTTAGTTATAAGTTGACTCAACTAAAACTGATATTTACCACGTTTAGATGATCTATTTGAAGTCGACTTCAATCCAAAAATCGTACATATAAACCCGGTATGACTTGAATTCGATTTAAGTCAATCCAATTAGAAAATTTCCGACTGGTAATTCGCATGTAAATCCAGATCGACTTAAGATTAAGTAAACAATTTAAATTAGAATATGACCAGAGGAGAAACCTAACGTAGAAAATTCAAAAATTTGTTTGCGCAAGCAGTTGTCAATTTGAAGCTAATTTGAAACAATTTCTAGTCAATCTAGTAAAGCTAAAAAAAACACCGAATTGAGTTTCAAGTCGATCTCAAGTCAATTTTAAAGTCGCCCATGTAAACGAAGTAATTGTCGGAGTCTGTATTAAATTACGTGTCATTATGTAAACGTACATATGTGTCAAATAGTTTATAAACAAATGCAGTTTTCTTCTACACAACACGGTATTAACGTGTTGGTGATTTTTACTAGGTATGTCAAATTTTATTGCGAAATAAATTTGTATAAAATTCTGCATTTTCGGAAATGATTTGTGTGTAATGAGTGCCACCAGATGTTCAACGAAAGTAGAAAAGTCATTCAAAATGGACGATATTAACAAACTAGTAAATAATTTGTTGCTCACTGATCGATTGTTTGAGATTTTCGAATGTATATTTGAATATGATCACAAGTTGTTGCAAAACAATTCAATTGATTTCAGGTAATATTAAAAAATCAACGTATAAACTTGGACTTACGTACTTGGTCCAATTTAAGACCAAATTAAATCGAATTGGTATGGTGTTGGCGCATTATCTATTTTGGACCAAAACAAAGCCAACACATAACCTAACTTTTTATTCAAAATGATGATCAATAAATGGAAAAATCTTATTGATGCAATTTTTTAAGTTTATGTTATGTTATACTATGTTATGCTATGTTATAAAGCGCCTTAATTTATTAAAAAGGGTAGGTTAAGATAAAAAGGAGTATAAACTCAACAACTGAAATTATCGAATCGGTCCACCCGTACCAATTCAGTCAGTGCATAAACGTGATGAATTATTCTGAATTATTTTGCAAAAAAAAAAAAAAAAAAAACGACGCCAAACCTTTGCAATATCCCAAAAAATTTTTTTTTCGAAAACCGCGATTAACGTACGCTATTTAAAATGAAAAATTTCCGATATTTTTTGAACATAGTAGTTTTATATTAATATACCAAAAAGTAAGAAAAAAGGTAAAATTGAATTCAATTATAAAACTATTTCTCTCCAAAAATCAAAATATATGTGTTTTGGTCCAATTTTGATGAAAATTTTTAATTAAATATTTTTTTTTTTTTTTTGTAATTTAAATTTAATTTTTTAATTTCTAAATTAGTTTCAGATAGCATGTTTTGTCTGTCTGTGCTTGTATGTTTTTCTTTTTTTTTTTTTGGGTATGGAAGTAAATTATGTAAGTCATTTTCAATAATATTCGTGAAAAAGTTTCATTTTCGAAAAAAAAAACTGATACATAATTCGATTTATAAAGAATTTTTGGAGAATTCCTTTCTTGGCGTTGGCTTTTTTTTCCGTAAAAGTTCAATCACCATGCGCGATTGAATTAAAAAGAAGAAGAAGAAGAAGAAACCAGCAAGGGAATCTCTTCGACCTTTTTTTTTCTGGATGATTTTTCAAGAAAAAGACAATAAAGGGAATTTTTTTTTTTTTTGCTTTTTTGTGATTTTATTATTTCAATGCAATTTTTTCGGTATTTTTTGTATCTTTTTTGTTTTTTTTCTTATAGAAGAATAAAAAATTCTTTCGAAATTATAATCTCCAAAAAAAAAAAAAAAAAAATCGTTAAATATTGGTCTTTCACGTGTTTGTTTTTCTTATGTTTAAGAAATTTGTTGCGTCCACAATAAATGTATTTTGCCGGCTGAGACAATATTCTTCTGGAAGGAAGGAGTAGATGCCTTTTTCAAGATTACTTTTATATCAAACAATAATATTGTATAAAAAAGTTAGTAAAGGTATACTATTTTTGGAACGAACAGGATAACAGTGGGTGTCTGGTCATTCCTGTGTATATATCCTTGGCGATCAACTAGTCCCTAACTTACTTACGATCCTCAACTGAAATTATTCAACATCTTAAAACAAGATAAATTTGATTGCTGAATGATTCATGATTTAGACAGAGGAACAACTAAGAGACTAAGATTCTTAGGAATAGGTTTGTGGGAGTCATGACTAGGGCACTTGTTTCAGGAATTGAAACACATAAATGCAGAGAACAGAGCTAGCAGAGTCTCGAAACGGGCGAAAACTATCTGCAGAGAGAATTTTTTAGGAACTTTTCTCATTAATCAATTACACGACTTGCACCAAAAAGTCAGTCAATCAGCACGTTTATGCGCGGTCTGATTTGATCCATACCAAAACAAAAGCCCAATAGCCATACAATGGGTCTTAATTTATGTAGGGTGCGGCAACTTTTAGTTCGTTTTAAAAATACATATTAAAATGGAAATAAGTTTTCAATATTTCCCAACGTTGATCAAGCGTATATCGACTCATTTCATTCATCGGGAATATAATACTGAATTTCTGCGCAGATGACATTAGAGCTATGAGCGGCGAAATAATCGCTAGTTCAAAAACGAACCAAAAGATGCCGCATCCTTTATGTACACTAAAATCGTACCGGTTCGGTATGCATGGTAAACGTACTGAATATGAACTTAAATAATTGACATATTTTATTATAACTTGCGACGTCCTCAAGTAGCATAATGAAACCGGAATTGCGAAAAGAAAACTTTCAGAGATGAAACTCTTAAGTGATTTATTACAAACTTTTTAACATAATTCATTAAAATGCCATCTTACAAATCACCAGAGTTACAGCTATGTATAGCAAATGAAGTTGCTGGTAAGTATATCTGGCATTGCTCCACAAAGGACTCTCAACTATAATTTGAAACTTTATATATAGTTTATGCAATCAATCAAACAGTGTCGTGGAGTTGCATTAAGGAGGGCGCGTTCCTGTAAACGATGAAATAGTTTGTCAAATTATTTGCTAGTATTCAGGATTGTTTGACGCGTTTGTCAAACAATGACGTAAGTGTTTGACGTGTTTGATGGAAATCTTGATTGACGGCGTGTTTGACCGTAGTTGACAAACAGGTTTGATAGTGAACGGTGGTGTTTGTCAAACAAGATCTCAGTTGTCGCCTGTATTACTCGCTATAAGGACTTTGCATGATAATTCGTAAGACACGAACGTCACGTAACAACAAGGAGAAAACCGAAACTACAGGCAAGTTTGACAAACTCGATTGATCGTTTTGAGCTATTGTTTGATAAAAATGAAAAGTTTGACCAACAAAATTTTCAAACAAATTTGATCGTTTACAGGAGACGCCTTAACAGTTGATAATGATCAAATCGCTGTAATATTAATCGACAATAAATCAGTGCAAGTACATTATAAAGAGAGGTTTATTGAGTCTTTTATGACCTGATCAGTTTAGAGGATCATTACCGCTGTATCATGGCTGTTTTCAAATTTAAATTATATTATTTGAAAAAAATTAATTCATATACAGAATCAGTGGTGTTTTTTTTTTTATTGTCAATTCTAAAATCAAAGTAATAATTAAAAAGGTCAAATTGGTTGAAAAATGTGAACAATTCCCATCGCGTCGTTCCCCTGCCCTCTGCCGACACGACTATATAACAATACTCTTGTATGGCCATCACACATCAAGAGTGTAGATTTTTTTAAATTAAATCTTTAAGATCGTAAACGATCTAAATTCAAAGATATGTTGTTTTTTTCGTTTTCTCCATCTTTTTATTTTTCTTTAGAGAACCGCATCAGTGTCAGCATCATCATCATCATCAACATTTATAGTGACATGTTATTTTCGAAATATGAATTTCGAAAAATTTGATTTTCTTTTAATTAAAGCAAAAAAAACCATGATTTTTTAACCTTTTGGGGTGAACCCTTCTTTTTTCTGAAGTATAAGAAATTAATTAAGAACGCGGCGAATATGAATATTTAAGTCAGTCTCTCCAAAAAAAAAAAAAAAAAAAAATTAAATAACTAAATAAATACAATAGCGTTTTGGTCATCGATCGGTAGAGAGCCTGGGGAATGTGGGGACGAGAGCGGTGATATGTGTAAATTGGTCATAAATCTCTTTTTCCGAAAAAATTTTTTTATTATTATTAATTTCGAAATTTCGAAAAAAAAAACAACAACAACAATACGCGCAAAAACAAAAACAACAACAACAAAAAAACGACAAAACTAATTTTGTGTTGTTTTTCTCTTATTTTTCGGTCGCGATCACTTTGGCAGTGATTTGTTCTTTTCGGGTTTTGGAATATATAATTTATGGTATGGTGGAATGCGCGAGGCGGGGAGGCGGAAATTTTAATGAGTTTTAATTATGTTTAACTGATTTTTTTTTTCTTTTATTTTTCATTTATTTTCTGAGTAATAATTTTTTAATTAAAATGTTACACAAACAAAATAAAAAAAAAATTGTGATTTTTAATAAAGCCTTTTGGAAAATACAATAATTTGTTGTACTATAAAGGCTGCCCCCAAAATTCACACAAGATTTGAATTTGCGCCAATTTGTGCGGTTAAGTGTTGCCAACGAAACGAAAAAAGACAGCGTAACAGCTGACAGTAAAAATGGAGCGCTACACGCGAAAGATCAACTTGTTTTCATTGTTGAGAAATATTTTTGAAATATTGAGTCAGTTCCTGGCCGCCCAGAGATCTTGGCAATTTAACACAGTTGGACTTTTTTCTTTAGGATTTATTGAAGTCTAAGGTTCATGTCAACACGACCATCAATGCCTTGAAGGAGGAAATTGGGCGCTGTATCAACGAAACAACGAAATTCAGCCATATTTATGCAAAACGGTCATGAAAAATTTCAACAAAATGGTGCGTATGTGTGCCAACAAAGCCATGGAGGTCATTTACCCGATATACTATTCCATACATAACGTTAAATTGTGTACTTTATGAATCAATAAAAAATTTACAATTTTTAATTATAAATCTGTGCTTTCTATCAAAATTACTTCTTGCGTGATTTTTGGGACACCCTTTATAGAGGATCGAAGGGAGAGGTGCATGCATTTTCAAGTAATTAGCGCAAAATTTCGCTTTTTTTGGTTTTGTTTTTGTTAAATGTAACCAAATCATGATGTTTGTTGTTTATGTTATTATTGGTTCACAAAAAGGAAATAAGAGTTGGTATCAGAACAATTTTATTGTATGCGATTCATCCAAAGGTGTTTTAAATATAAGTAAATAAATACTTAGGTATAAAAAAATATATTAAAGGTTCAAGCAGAATGACGGATCTACGACAGTTTCACGACGTACTAAAATTTTAAATATATACGTTTTCAATTAGACCATAGACAGATCGCAACGGATCCACGATGGACTATTTTTAATACAATCTGAAAATTGAAAACTGTGGAATCCCTTGTAGATGGTTCATTCTGTTTCCTGCATAAGGAATAGTAAAGAATTATCTGCAAGGAACTCTCCAACTTTTCATACGTATATATATATATATATATATATATTTGGAGAGTCGCAAGTCCGCATTGAAATTTAGTTAAAATATAAACCGGAGTGTATCGATATATGTATATCAGGGGTTAAAATACCGAGTGAAAAAACGTAGTCGCGAGAGACCAACAAAAAGATTTAAAATTGTTCCAGTCAAGCGCAGTCATAATTTGTGCTTGATCATCGCGTATACAACTGAATTTCAACTGGCTTTTGGATCTGGATTTGGACTCTTCATAAATATACGTTTTGCTTAAATATATGTATGTCACCCATTATTATATTTGTTTATTTTGGGCGCTGTTCGATTTCCTGCAATTGTTGGTTAAATTAAATGATTACTTTTTTTTGTTGTATTTTCTATTTTTACTTGTTTTTCTAAATTATCTCCGAATTTGCCCTTTTGTTCAATGTATTTACGCGCTTCAACCAATTACAAACAAAACATATACGAATTATAATTGGAAAAAATATATATGAGAATTGTTTGAAAATTCCTTCCGATCACCACCTCTCTCCTAATTTATTCATCGGCGTCGCATCATAAATAAAATGAATAAAAAGAAGAAAAAAATTGAATAACTCTAAAATAATAGATTTTTTTCGATATAAAATCACACACACTCGACAACACACCCGCGTATTACATTCAAACAATTAATCAAGTGAATAATTAATTGTAATTTTTATTTTTTTTTTTTTTTTATATTCTTATTTGATTATTTCTCTCGTCGTGATTGACGACGGTTTGATTCATTAACCTATTCAAAAAAAAAAAAAAAAAAACAGAAAAAAAAGAAACATAGAAAACATAGAAAATATTGAAAAAAAAAAAATTAAAATATAAATGAATTCTAAAGCATTTGTTTCGGTTCTAATCAAAAAAAAAAAAAAATGAAATTAATTAAATTAAAGAAGCTTCGCGGTTTTTGTATTTTTATTGTCATTTTTGTAATTTAAAAACTCAGATTCAAAAAACAAAAAAAAAAATTATTTTTATCTGATTTTGATGAAATTAGAATTGAAATATATGCGCATGCCCAATGCCAGAAATGGGACAGAACAGCTGCAAAACTAACAAATTCAAGATTTTTTCTTCATAACTTTGTTTCCACTTTTCAAAAAATTTCCTCTAATTACGCAGGTAACCTAGACCCTAATAGCATCTATTCTAATCTGCAAATTTTATTCTAATCGATTTTATTATTAGTTTTTAAAGAACATCGAAAAAACTTTATGAACGGACTTACTGTTCCCTGAGATGATTTATTTCTTCACTATCCTTGTACCGATTTTGATAAAATTTAACGTGGTATCGTCTATTCATGTATTTAACCAATATAACTAATTTTAACAAAATTGACTCACATATTTTTATCAATTAAACCCGAAAAAACCATATAAAAAAAACGACAAAACTTTCTGGTCATCCTGTTTTTGCTTAATAACTTCGCTCCCCCTCAATCGATTTTGCTTGAATGCAATAACCAAATCCAGATGTGAAGCTTCGTCTAAATAGCTTGTTCGTTCACTAAACCGAACGCGAGCAAAATTGTATGATTTTCAACAATTCGAAGTTTATTTC
Organism: Xylophagus ater; assembly: GCA_963422695.1. Classification (NCBI taxonomy): domain Eukaryota; kingdom Metazoa; phylum Arthropoda; class Insecta; order Diptera; family Xylophagidae; genus Xylophagus; species Xylophagus ater. The sequence continues at coordinate 62,287,867 of OY730480.1, forward strand.
AAAACTTTTTAAGAAACTGTTTACAGGATCCGTAGTTTCATAGTTCTAGAAAAAGATGGTCACAGTGCTGCTGTGACAGTGAATGGACAAGCATTAAAAAATGATCAGGAATATAGTCATCGAATTTCGTTTACAAGAGCTGTTAGCATGTAACTTATTTCACAATTTTGATTCGACCAAACAGTAAGTCGTTTCAACTTTAGCTTAAATTTTCATATGACTGAAACAAGTTCCGTACTACCACTCAAGGATCAAGCTATACATCGCATATTTATAGCCATATAGTGGGACAACAAGGTAATTGTTAGGGCAACTATTTTTCGTCTAAAGTATCTCTAAAAATGGTGACTCAATATAATAAATCAATTGATTTAATTACAGCACACTTTATATAGTATATCGCGTTTTATTAAAATCTCGACAAGCTAGCCATTAAAAGGAATTTTTATAGAAAGCATACAAGTTGTACTAGTAATTAGGGGACTCAAATTGTTTTTAGGTAAAATTAAAATATATATGAAAGTGTCTTCTGTGTAGCTCTGGTGCGACTGGCGCTTTAACCAGCCGAAGCTTTTTCCAAAACAGCCCATTTGATGAATATAAAACTTAATGACACTTTATTTCATAGTATAAAGTCATAAAGTAGTAATCAAGATTTACATACATTAAATATGATGCTTTGTTTATTAGTAGTGAGTGTGGTTCAATCCCTACAAATGTTAAGCCCTGTGGTAGGTACTACCAGTGGGTATATTAGTTTTGTCACTAAAAGTGGAACATATCGATCGTAGCAAGGTTTCAAGAATATTGTTGCTTAGAGTATTAAAAGTTATATCGATTTATGCATGTCCGTCCGTCCGTGTACAAGATAATTCAAAAACATGTTATCCAATTTTTTTTGAAATTTAGAATGTGGTTTGGTTATTTCTGATCTGGATTTGGTATTGCATTTCAGCAAAATCGACCAAAGGAGAGTGAAGTTATTAAGCAAAAATCAGAGTGACCAGAAACTTCTGTCGTTTTTTTATATGGTTTTTTCGGATTAAATTGGAAAATTTGTGAAGCAATATTGTTAAAATTATTTATATTGGTTAAATACATGAATAGAGTATACCACGTTAAATTTCATCAAAATCAGTACAAGGACAGTGAAGAAAGAAATAATCTTAGGAGAAAATAAGACTGTTCACAAATCTTTTTTTTATGTACTTTAAAAACTAATTCACCGGTTTGAATAAAATTTTGCAGGTTAGACTTATGCTATCAGGGTCTAGGCAACCTGCGAATTAGAAGAAATTTTGAAAAGAGGAAACAAAGTTATGAAGAAAAAACCTTGAAATACTTTTAGTTTTGACGGTTTTTCTGTCCCATTTTTGCCATAGGGCTATCGGCTATAGGCCGATTTTCATGACAGTTAATGTCACTTTAGTGATGTAAAATGTTGACTCTATATTATTTAAAAAATGACACCAATCATCTGAAATTTATCCACTTTAAAGTGATAACTTGGTCTTTCAGTGATGATGTATGAAAGTAACGATTATCGGTTTTCGCCTTCTAAAATTTCACGGCTGATCTAAGCCGCGCTAACAGAATCCATGATGAATCATTTTTTACGTATGTTATGTATTCTGTGTGAAACATCCGCGACAAGAAGATTTTTCTAAAACAACTTTGTTTAATTTTGTTGTTATTTTTAAGCCTGAAGAGATTCTTCTTCGCCTAATTATTATTTATTTTTTGTGCGTTTTTTTTTTTTTTTTTGCTGTCCTGCTTGTTCTTTTCATAATTATTTAATATTTCAAACATGCAGCTACCGTGTAAACCATCCGCAAAAATCAAATATTCGCATCGCGCGCATCATCATCACCTCTTCATTGTTGTTGGCCGTATTTTTTTTCGGGGTGATTATTTTTCTTTTCAAGAAATACCATAAAAATAAATACTTTCGAAGATTTCGCGAAACAAAAAAAAAACAAAACGAAACAACGAAACACATTTGAAACATATTTTTGGATGATATTTTCACCTGAAAAAAAGAATATAATCAACGTAAAACGCGAAAAACTACAAAAAAAAAAACCCTAAACAAAACACAAAACAAAAGGATTTTGTTAGTTTCGCATTATTTTTCTCTTTTTCTTTTATTTTTCGCGAGAAAAGATTGACGTTCTTTCTTCACACAACATTGAAAAGAAAAAATAAAATAAATAAAAGAAAAATAAAATAAAAATAAAATAAAATTTAAAAAAAATAAAATAAAATATTTTTAAGTTTTAATTTTGGTTTTGTTTGATTTTTGGCGAAATTTTATCGCGATTTTTTTCGTTTTTTTTTTCTTGCGAAAGAAATTAAATAAAAATTAATGCGCTCTAAGAAAAATCAGGCAAAAAGAAAAGAATGCTATAATATCGATTTAATTATTTTATTGTCTTTTTTGTTGTTGTTGTTGTTATTGGTCCTATATATGTTCTGCTTTAATGTTATTCCCATTTCTTGAGCGGGTTGCGCGTATAGCCGTGATTGTGTGTGACCATTCCTTAGGTATTTGAAATTTACACCGAAACGCGTTTTTATATTTTTTTGGTTTTCTTTTCTATTGGATTGGCATTTTTTTTCTTCGCGTGTGCACATTCGCACAATCGCATATCAATCTGCAAGTTATATTGCAAAATGCGTGAACAAATTTGATTTGTGCGAAAAAAAGAAGAAGCTTGATAGAAAAAAAGTCCCAACAGAAATAGAAAACATATACAATGGAAGGTGATTCGCGATGGAATTCTATTACTTTTCGAAATGTTATATGCATCAAGCATCAAAAACGATATATTAAAAGTTGAAAAAATTTCAATTTCAATCGAATTCGGCGTCTAATTTTGTAACTCACAAATTCTTATATGAATTTATTAGTTCAAATTAAATGGAATTAAGGACTTACAAAGTGTCTTGAATAGTTTGTGCAACTAAAAAGTTGGTCATTTCGTTGTCATTTTTCAAAAGTCATAGACAGAACTTTTTATAAAAGTCAGATATCAGAATTTCGAAAACTTAACGCACCTAATTGTTAAACATAAATATACTACTTAATAGTGCGGTACCGCACACCTAACGATGTCAAATTTGGAGATTCGTTGATTTTGTGATAATCACTTGATTATTTTCAAACTCTACGTTTTTAAGATGTAGAATAGAATAATCCTTTGAAGAAAGAAAAAATGATCATTAATTAGCGACTGTATTTCAAAAATCCTGACATTTTGAAGTTAATATGCCAAAAGCACATTCCACATTTCTGTTTTTTTGGTTGACACAACTTTGTAAGCGAGACTTTAGTATGTATATATTTCTGTTACAGTTCGAGGTACATTTTTTCATTATAAACAACTTTTAAAGTTTGACTGAGTTTGATATTAATTTCGACATGAGAATCAAGTCGAATTTCCATTCTATTATATAGGGTCTTCCAATAATAGTGCAAGATTAAATTGGCATAACTTGAAGTATCCGAATATCTTGGATATTCTGTATCTTATAGATACGGACCCATACCTCATTCGACGATCAATTTAATAACGAATTAAATGCCATTCGACGCTTTCAAAAATATTCCTTTTTAGGATATGAACTTCCTAAAATTCTCTAGATAGGAAGGTATACGTATATCTCAGGTATTCTGGTGCCCTACAGGTATGATCTGTATCTCATTCAACGCGGAATTTAATAATTAATTAAATAAAGAATGCTGCGAAAGAAATGCACAATTTGAATTTTGTAGAATTGTTTTTTTTTTTATCACAGTAGGAGCTCGAAACTTGACAAACTGTCAATAATAATGTCGTTCCTTCGTGCAGATTTCCATGACTATTTTTTTTTTTTTTTTAATGTTTGGTTCTAGGACCACGTTACTCTAGTCTAGAGCCAATTTCTTCAGAAAAAGGGCTAGAGCTTTACTTGGCCAAAGCACTGCTTTATAACGCCAAATTTACAAAGATTTTTTTTGTTTTTACACAGATTTTTTGTTTATGCACGATTTTTCTTGTTTTACGATGCGAGTTTACATCCTTTCCCCTCACCAATTGCAATGTACTTCTGCAGTTTCCAAAAGTGTGTGGAATGTTCGAGGTACAGCTACAACTCTGAGTTTACAACCTTTTCCTTAACTAATTCCAAAGCTCCTTTATAACCTCGAAATTTGTGAGGACTGTTCGAGGTCCAATTGCAAACTGATTTCCATGACTATTAATAGCAACAATGGCAGATGGCATTAGTACTGTCAACTTAATGAAACGAAAATAGTGCGAAATCTAAATCTTGTGCTGTTATTGGGACACCGTAAATACATTCAACTTACTATAATAAAGGAGCCAGCTCATTTAGTTATGTATAGAAGTTATTCCGAAAGGGTAGAGTTTTGCTGGTTGTTATGGCAGATATTTATATGAAATTGTTTCGAACACCATTTTTGGTTTAGATTTAATTAAAGAATAATAAAAAAAAAACTAATAATAATATTGTTTGTATGAAATAATTACATATTCATTATAATTCGAGAAAATCGGGGCAAAAAAAAAATAATAATAATTATATTAAATAATATGAAAAAAAAAAAGAAAAATAATAATCAAAATATTGTTTTGTCTGTCAATCAAGGTTTTTCCTTTATTTTCGAATGGCGCGCTGTTTTCAGCGGGAGGGCGAAATGAAACGAATGAAAAACATATAGAATTTTCCTTTTATTATATTTCCTATTTTGTGTTCATATTGATTTCGAAAGAGATTTATTTTAATCCATATATAAGAGACATTTTTTGTCATTAAATATATAATAAAATATAGTTTATGTCCTCCTTTTCAAAATAAATTCTTATTTTCTTAAACTCTAGAATAAGTACGCATATATATGGCTAGGACCTAAACCTAAAGTTTCCATGAATGCTGAATTTCATGCAGATCACACTTTAAAACTGCCGGTGAGAACGCAACAAATTTGAAGAAAAACTCAGAAATTATTATAGTTTTGAGAATAGTCCGAGAGAAAAGTATCCTAAAACTCAATTGATTGTTCTTTTTGCTAGGAAATTTTATAATTCACATGAAGAAAATTCTAAATAAAATCCTCCCATACCTTGGCACTTTACGACCTAGATACGTTCCGGAAAAGTTGGCCGTAAAGTGAAAAACCGTGTAACACGTAAACACGTCTGTCTAACTACAATAAAGTGACAACGCAGTAAAATGTCATGAAAATGTTTTGCGAAACGCTCCTCATATTTTCGTGAGGCAAAATATAGCAGTGCGTCTAGAGGGAAAAGTTGAAACCAAACAGAAAGTCGCGATACCAGTATGTACAGCATTTTTTTTGTTTTTGGCCGTATAGCCCGGTATCGTGTTGAAACAAAACTTAATTTTAACATGATCTCCAAAAAGGTACATTTAAATCGTAACAAAAACTGAAGAGAAAAATATTGTGGAGAAATCGAAGTGACAGACGTCAAAGGCCTCATAAAATTCCATTTTGTAGTCCTAAAAACCAATCAAAACACAGCATTCAAAATAATTCCGCAAAAAAACCAAAGGAAATTCAAACTGTCAACTTTTTACTAGGTTGAAAATGTACCGAGCAATAAAAATGCTGGTAAAATAAGTGGAGACTACATTGGAGACAACAACCATAAAAGCAACTTTTCACATATTTTTAACACCGAACAGCGTACTACCTAGCAAAATTTCAGCGGCTAAATTTCAGCGTGGTGTTAAATTTGTATGGAAAATTCAATTCAGTTTCAACACGATACCAGGCTTATAGCGAAACATTGTGAGCCGTAAATTGAAAAAGTGCCACAATTAAAAAAGATCGTTATAGCAAAATACCGTAAAAAGAGCGGTCGTATAGCGACGTGTATAGGTATATATAGTTAGGAGTATTGTTTATCATGCATACTAACTAAATTTCATGAAAATCGATTCAAGTTGATCGCGTAATCCATGCAGGATATTAATTTGGCGGTATTTTCGCTTCTACACGTCTGTGATTAATAATTGTATAATTGGTCAATATATGACAGTGATTTTCAAATTTTAAGCAAGTTCGTTTCGATGCCTTCCTTATTGGATTGAATATAGAATTATTTTGGGCTCAAAATCAGGATAAAAATATAAAATTTCCTTATTTTATAAAATAAGCTATAGAAAAAAGTATCTAAAAATGAATTAAATCAAAGCAATAAAAAAAAATAAAAAAGGAAAATTAAAACGGAAAGGAAATTCAACTTTCCAAAAAAAAAAAAAAAAAAGAATAAAAAAAAACGATATAGACAGAAACTATTGATCAAATAAAATCAACTCATTCTACACTAGACATTCTATATAGACAATATTTTCTGCTTAAATTAGAAATCATTTCACATATATTATAACGAGCTCTCTTTTTCATTCAAGTACACATAAACACATACACACGCACACACACACGCTCAGACAAAAATATTTTTCAAAAGTCCACCCTGTCTAGTTTGATAAAAGAGCCCCCCCCCCCAAAAAAAAAAAAGAAATTTGAAACAGCCACGATTTTCTTTGCCTAACTTTTTGGATATATAACATACAAAAAAAAAAAAAAAAAAACTATTTTAATATACAAAATACTAACAACAACATCCTTTTTTTACTATCAATATTTGATGGTGGTTTCCCTTTTTTTTTTATTGTATATTTCGCGCACCAAAAGGAACAGAAAAAAAGGGTATAGGTTTTTTTCCTACTGTCAGTATAAAGAGGGTTAAAAATTCAGGAGGTTATGTTTACTATAAACGAAAAGAAAGAAAGAGAATATTTAAAAACTTAAAATCGGCTTATAGCCAGCGATATCATCATTGGAGCTTGTCTATAAGTCCAACTAATAAAAGTTCAATGCCCTTTTCTGAATAACTTTGAGTGTTTTTTTTATAGGTAAAGTCAACATTTTAAGTCGTAAAATCGTTATAAGCAATTCATTAGCTACTAATCTGCTATGATTTAGCAATTATTTACTATTTACTACTTTTAACCATTTCAAGTGATGAATTTATTCTGAAAATTTCATTCAAATCGGAACACATTTGAAACTAAAATGAAAACCAAAAAAAAAAAAAAAAAACGACAAAACTTTATGTTTGCAGACAAATTTTACTTCTTTCACTTTTTATAAATAATAATAATTTAGTGACATATATACACGTTCTAGCAGGAATGGCCAACACGTCGATAGCGTGACTTTTGATCGATCATAGCCGAGGGAAATAAAACTTAATTTGTATTTTTTTTATAGTTACTTTCATTTACTAAATATTATTAATAAAATGTAACTGGTGACAAGAAATTGATTGATTTATGACAATCCTAAACGCAAAAACCCATGGTTCGATCCCGGGCAGCGATCAACATCGACTGCAAAGCCGAATATCCATGGAATAAAGGTATTTGGTGGGACCAGAAGGGATATGGTCTACTATGAACTTTTGAAAACGAGTGAAACAATCAGTGCTGGTCATTAAAGACAACAACTGATGAAATTGAATCTCGCTTTGAAGGAAAAGCGACCGAAATGTGTTCGTAGACACGCTAAAGTGATTTTGCAGCATCACAATCACGGGTCACATGTTGCTAAACCGTTTCAAGAAACGTTGGAAGCGCTTGGGTGAGAAATACTACCCCAATGGCCGTATATCCACCAGACATTGGTCCCTTCGATTACCCTTTTTTGTTTCGATCGATGGAACATATACTTGCTGATACACACATGCTCAATTTTGAAGAATTCCGAAAATGGCTCGCAAACAGGATTGCCTCTGACTACCATTTGTTTCGATCGATACAACATGTAGTCGCTGATATAGCCATGATCAATTTCAAAGAACTAGCAAAATGCCTCGTACACTGGATTGTCTCGAAAGACGAAGAATTCTTTCAGCGCGAAATCCGTGCCTTTGCCAATGGACAAGTCATAGCTAATGATGGAAAATATTTAGATTAAAATAAAACACGGTTTCCATTTTTAAAATAAAAGTGTTGTTATTTGATGAAAAATTCATTGGATTAATAAGTTACCTCCTAATATAAGGTGCAGCATCTTTTTGGTTCGTTTTTGAAATTCAGTGTTAAATACAATACTGAATTTCTGTCACTTGACAGATAACATTAGAACTATGAGCGGTGAAATAACCGCTAGTTCAAAAGCGAACCAAAAGATGCCGCACCCTTTAGTAGGGTTGATTACGAAATATTTTTAAGGGAAATAGTCGGCTATATATGTATATGTATAATGAAGTTGGGCACCCCTGCTTTATACCATATAGAAGGTATATAAAAATCATTAGAATAAAAAGGATATGAACGTTAGTAAGTATGTACGCAGTGATACGATAGGGTGGTGTGGTATAGATGAAAAGTGGATATATAAATGTAGATAAAACAAAAAGTACTAATATTTATTTTCACTTTACTATTTTAAAAGTCAATTTTAAATCTTTTGATATTAAATTATAGTTCAATTGAGTTTAAAGAATCAGAAAAACCATTATTGCTTATCAAATTTTTATTTCTTTTTTTTTTGCGTCATGTCTTTTATATTTTCTTAGTTTTTTTTTTTTTTGTTCTTTTAGTTTTGAAAATCTAACAAAAATAAAAAAAGATTCAAACAAAAATTAATGGAATTTCTTTACATTATTAATTAATTATGATTTAAAGACAAAACAAAAAAAAAAAAAAAAAAAAGAAACGAAAAACATAAAAAAACCATTCTATAAGATTAATGAATTTGAATATAAAAGTTTTTATCAGACATTTTTTTCTTTTCCTTTATTAAATATCCAAAAAACTTATAGATTAAATATTTAACAGAGATAAAATAAAAAATAAAAAATAAAACATTATCAAAAATATAATGTTTTAGGAAAACACATATTTTGTTCACACAGCGTTTTAGAAGCTATGTACTGAAGGATCTCCACATAGCCTAAGATCAGTTTTTGTATGTCGGTTCATAAATATCACATACTCATTCGAAAATTCCTTTAAGACATTTTATTTTCATATATAACAGACATAACAGACAAATGATTGAATAACATCAGATTTTTTCTTGCCGCCAATTTTGAGTGTCACTTAATATAGTTTCATGCGTTTAACGGATATTAATTTAAAATAAATAAAAAACTATAGTACTACAGCTGGTTGCTTGGGATCTAGGTTTGTTCCATTTTGATTTAAGAAGAAATAAACTAGATCAGAATCTATGATACGAGTTTTAAGCGAATTCTAAACATAAAAACTATAAAACACTATACCTATATTAAGGGTCTTGTATCGTAGCCATTTGAGCCATTATCCGGGGCGACTACTAGAAGGCTCATTGATAATAGAGCACGGCAAAAAAACATCGTAAAGTGTAATCCAGATAATAGACCTGTCGTCATTGTCGCAAATTTTCGGCTTTCAACCCAGCAAAACGAGTTTCGAAAAAACTGGTAGCTCTTAGTAAATCAAAACTTCATCCCATTGTAAATATACCCTAACTGGGCACTATCAACTTTAATTATCATTTAGCGTCTATGACTCTGATAGATAACTCTTCCTGTGATTCCTACGATGCCTACTAATAGGCAGTACAAAATTTACACTTTAGCACTTTTACTACGATACAAGACCATATATATTGCGCAATGAAGCTGGAAGACCCATATTGTTAGTCGCATATACTTTGATCTGGAAAATAGTGTACATATAAGAATGTATGAGTTTTCATGGATATTGAACTTCTTCTATACAAGTTTTTGTCATCCCAGTGATTTGACCTGATTTGCTCTAGAAGACATTGGGACATATTGGTAGATCCCATTAGCAAAAATTCATATTATCTTAAAATATAGTTCAGAAATATATTTTATAATAAGTAATGATTGAAATTAGAGACTTTCTTGCGGGACATACATGTATGTTCCAGCAGAATTAGATCAGTTTTTACAATTTGTTCTCGTCGATAAAAGAGCATCTTTATTGGACTCTGATATAAACTATTTCTTTTGCAAAACCTAAAAAAAAAATTTTAAAAATGTTCAAAGATCTCTAACCAAATTTTTTCTAGGTGCGATCAATTTCAAAGAGCACAAACAAATTTCTGCTTTAATAATAATAATTAATTATTGTTACGTATTTAAGAACAGCGAAGAAAAAAAAAAAAAAAACAATATAAATTTTATATAAATTGAATTCATATCGGTTAATAAACTTTAGTTTTTCTTCTTATTTGTTTTTTTTTGGTGTTGTTAAAGAATTCTTTAAGAAATGGATTTTTTTACAACCGTGTCTCTCTCGTTGCGACGGCTATGAACACGAAAAACAGAAGAAAAAAAAAAAAAAATGCTACGGCATTGTAACAAATGCACAAGAAATGAGAAGAAAATTAATGAATCAATACGATTCGAATGATGGCTGTTGATCATCGCACAAATAACAAATAATAATAATAATGATGATGATCGGATTATGTTATGATGATGCTGCTGCTGAGAGAGGGTGTGGTATGGACATGTGTGTGGTGGACACTAGCATATATAAATTCAAAACACATAAGCAAAACAAGCGAAACATTAATTTTATAATTAGTTTTTTTCCCCCCACACCGATTTGTATAAAATCTATATAAAGATGATATAAAAGAATAGTTCTAGGTGCAAAAGTTTATTTGTTTGGATTGCATATGAAATATATTGGATGGGCCATAAAGTCATTGCGTTCGATAAACGAAAGGTGATTGGTCGTATCCAATCGATATTTAACACGAGAGATTGCTCAGAAATCGATCAAATAGAAGCGTCTAAAATTGATAAATAGCAAAACTACCCAAAACTAGCGAATAAACAATTACACCAATCAGAATAAAGTATTAAAAAAAAATTTTTTTTTTCATATGGCAATAATTATAAAAGGCATAGAGTTTACAAAAAGGCAAAATGTATCAAAAGGAAGAGGGAAAATGAAATTTTTATAAAAAAAACTTCCCATTGAGCATATGGCATGACGTCACAAACTCTTAAAACTCTTATTTCTTCTAGCATTTGATGCATTGTTATATAAATTTTTTTTGCATGCATTTGTTTGTTTACAATTTGGAATTGTTAAAATTGAATCATATTTCTTTGTTACACGGGTATAAGTACAATATGCAGCTATCAATGTCAGCAATGGAGAGAAAATAGGTTGGAAATTTTGCTGCCGTACATTTTCAGTCGAAATCGGTAAAAATGTCGACATTGTCGGCAGGGATGTCAAGTTGTCATATACTTTGAATTTGTCTTTCATCATATCATAATGCTCTGCTCTTGGAATATGAAGAGAGCTTCGCGGAGGACTTTTAATGCATTCATTTACTTCATTTACATAATCAACTTGAAGTCAACTTCAATCCGAAGATCTTCCATGTAAAACCAGATCAACTTCAATCTGACTTGAGTTGATCTGATCACAAAAATTTTTCTGATCGACTTGAAATTTGCAAGTACACCTAGATCGACTTGGAAATTTGAAATGAAGTATAAAAAGAGGGGTAATATAACCTAAAAAATTATCTCAAAATAATAGTTTTGCCAAGAAAATGGCAAAAGATCATCGATCAAAATGAACAATATTTATAGTTTAAAAAAGTTTTTTATCCTTATCTAATGCAACATCTATCATTTATCAGTAGAGAAGAAAAAAAAAACGCAAGGACTTTTTAGGCCCTTCAATACATATATATAGAAAATCCCCATATAAGCCCTTTAGATGGGAAATTTTATTTTAATAAATCTATTCATCCATATTTCATCCGGCTCATTCATTCAAATAAACACTGAAGATATAAATCTATATTCGGCAAAATTTCATACAAATCGGTTAAGTGATTTTATTGAATTAAAACGAGATTAGCAATCAAATTTTATGAACATGTCCTTATAATCTATTTAACTATACGTTTTTCTATCATACTTCATTTTTGAATTGGTTCAGAATTTTCCCAGTTCAAAATCCGAAGCGATTTTTTAATATCAAACCTATTCTGGTGTTGCGACAAATTTTTAATCATGACAAATTTACAATTACAAATCTTATGACAGCTAACAAAAATTCGTATTACTTTCAAACAAGTCATAATTATGTCGAAAATATGAATTTATAACAGTTTTTTTAAACTGTATTGTATATAGGTCTAAAATTATTTGTATGTTTAAAAAAATGGTGGAAATTATTCCATATTTATTAATTAAATTACTGAGAGAAGAACACTAAAAAATTTCATTGTAATGTAAAATATTTTCGGTCACAACTTGTGACAATTTTTTATAATAATTATGAGTTATGATCGCGTCAAAATAGGAATTGGTGTTTAAAAATAAATTATAACAGTGACAGTGTTATGATCATTATGACTTGTCTCAGAATAAGCATGTAAAACAATTAAGCCATGATCACAACTTTTTTAAATGCTTATATACAAATGATAATTTTTTCAGAACGCCTATACATTATAGAGTTAGAGGAAAGTCACAAAATGATGAAAAACAACTATACCAACATCTTGATCATTTATTAAAAAATCACCTTAATATTACGCCATTACCACAAGAAGGAGTAGAACATGAGTATATATCCGGCAAAAGGGATCATAAATGATTATAGATACTATTTGGGAAACCCCAAAAACTGTATAGTTAAGATTGAGTTAGAGGACGGTCTTTATAAGAAATCATCATAAACATTTACACACTGTCTCCCACTTGTTTCTTTTTGTGTTTTTTTTTTTTTTTTTTTTTTTGTTCGTTATCATTATCGTGTAGAGATTTCTCGCATATATCCTTTCAGAAAAGAAGACTATTCTTTCTTTTCTTTTTTTGTTTACTCTTTTATATACAATATATATATATATATATAAATAGTGAAAACCTCCTCTACTATACTCCTCCAAATGGATGGCTCTTAATCCTGATTAGTCGAGAAAATAGCACATTTTGGTAAGTACATATACACTTTTTTCTTGTCTACCTCAAAAAAACAAAAAAAAAAAAAAAAGAAAATAAATGGCGCACATTAAAACCAAAAAAGAAGAGAACTCTCGGACAAGAAGAAAAACGATAATGAGTACCATATAAAAGTATATGAGGGGGTGATGATCCGCCTGGCACAACAACAACAAATATCATCGTACATATAAATATAAACATAGTTTTGCAGTTGGAACAAAAAACAAAACACCAAACAGCATCTCGTGGCAAGCGAATGCGTCAAAAATTGTATATACTTTTTTTTTTTTTGGTTCTTTTTCCCATTTTTCGGGATAAATGAAATTCATTTTGTTTTGTAATTTAAGTAAATACTAATGTACAGGAATTTATTTATTTTGCGCTTGTTTCTGGTTTTTCTTTTTAATGGTATTAGTTTGGGGCTAGTTTTTCGGGATTTCGAATTTTTATCCTTTTTAATATAACGTTTTTGTTTTTTTTTTTTCTTGCGCTCGGAAAGCGAAAAACCAAAATCAAAAAAAAAAAAAAAAAAGAAAGGAATAAAGAAGTTTTTCTTTTTTTTTTTTTTGCTCTTTTCGCTTCGTGAAAATGAATGGGCCAAAAACAGAATGTTAGATCTTAAATACTATTTCGCGACTGTATACTATCCTTAAAATTGTCATTATTTACGTCAAATGTGGTGGGTTAGGTGATTCACGGGGATTAAGATTCCAAAAAAATTGTTGAAAATAATTTTAATATCGAGAATTTTCTTATTTAATAATAATAAGAACTTTTAAGAAATTGATTACAGTTTATATTCACCTCACTTTTGTATATTATATAAATATCCGGCAAAAGGGACTATAAATAATTGTATTTTGTTGTTGTTGTTGTTGTTGTTGATAGGATTCTTGAGTATAGAGTAAATAAATGCCAAATTGTATATAAGGTGTTTATATACGAAATTATCCACGAATGATATTTTAGTTTTTATCTTGAAGGGGATTCTAATTTATACCCAAAGATTTATCCCGCCCCCCTTTCATTTATTTCATATACACGACACCCAACAAACATGTATGCAAGGCGGCTACAAGGAGATAATATTCGCTTTTTCTTTAATTAACTACTAGTTCTCAGGACCATTCTTCTACACACAGAATAGAACAGTATTAACCAACCCCCGGAAAGCAAAATCTTCCATTTTATATATAATATATATATTACATCCTTTTTTTTTTTTGGAGATATATAAATTTTCTGTTCAAGTGGTTGGTTAATTTTGGGTGGCTTAAATATGAATGGCGAAATAAATAACTTAATTAAAAAGGTTTATTACTCAACAAATCAGATAATTGCAAAAAAGGAAAATTGTTTTTTGGGGGGCGGCGAGCGTGATCGTGGGGGGGGGGGGTTGTTGACAATTTGCTGTTGGTAGGGATAGAGAAACAAGAATTTTTCATTTTGCTACAATTTAATTGGTTTGGATTTTCATAATTAAAAAATTATAGAAATGCTTACTTTAAATAGAATTGGTAAATAACAAACAAAAAGGATATTCACATTGGTAGAAAAGTACATATATACATATATATATATGTATATAAAAGAAAGAGCAAGAGAAATGAGATATCTGATTTTTGTTTTTATACGTTTTCTTTTAAGGATGCTGCGCGCTGTTATATCATATTTTTTTTTCTTCTGGTTTTCCTTTATGTATATATGTATATTTTGAGAGCCAATAAGATAAAAGAAAAATTATGTATATATATATATAAATAGATGTATGTATGGTGATAATGATTATGGAAAAAGTATAATGAAGAACAAAAAAAAAAAAAAAAAAATACCAGAAAAGCTAAAATGAAATGAAAAATAAGGTGTGGTGTTTCTTGTCCGTAATTAGAGGAAAAATAACGACTACAAGAAATGTATACTATATTTTTCTGCGCGAAAATTAAGGCAAAAAAAAAAAGGAAATGTCTTTATCGTTTATATGAAAACATTTGTATGATTTAATTTTGAGTAGACAATTCTTATTGGTTGTGACAATTATTCCATTTCATCAAAATGTGTTTGTTTCAAAGTTATACACCTAGAATCCAAAAATACATAATACATAGCGAACATTTTAGTAGCCAAAACGTATCTGTTCCTTAATATAGAGTGTCTCAATAAAACCGCCCGATTTAATTTGAATAACTTGAAGTATGCGTATATCTCTGGTATTCTGCATCTTATAGATACGACCCATACTTCATTCGACGATCAATAATTCGACATTTTCAAAAATATTCCTTTTTAGAATAGGAAATACCTAAAATTCTCTAGGTACGAAGGTAGACGTATATCTCGGGTGTATTCTGGTGCCCTACAGGTATGATCCGTATCTAATTCGACGGCGAATTTAATAATTAATTAAATAGAGAATGCTCCGAAAGAAATGCACGATTTAAATTTTATGGAATTGTCTTTTTGACGAAAGAAGTTGCTCGAAACTTGACAAACTATCAATAAAAATATCGTTCCTTCGTGCTGAGTCTGATGTTTGAAAAGTCAGCGAGTACCTGTATACAGTTGTGGTGTGTTCTTTTAAATATACAAGATATATGATTATTATATACTGTACGTGAGAAAGAATAAGAAAAGAAAATCGCCATCTTCAAGAGTTCCAACCAATCGAGACCAGCAAATGCTTATCAATAAATATATCCCGAATTTGGCTGCGGGTGAAATGCTATTTGCATTTGATAAGCGTTTTAAATACAGTATTTTCTCAAATCTCGATTATCCAAATTCAGTTAAAGATTCTTTATACGCATTTAAAACTGTCAAATTATATGACTTAAGTAGTTATTGAATTATGATAGTGTAAAGAAAATTCCTGGCATATGATGATTTATATTCGAATATCTTCGTTGATAATTATCTTAATTAATTAAAAAACTACATCGAAATCATAGGCTAGCCGTTCATGAGTTTTAACACACTTTAAACTGACAGACGATCTGGAGCTTTGAATAAAAATAGGAAATTCGAAGGCTTCATAATTCCAAATCAATGAAATAGGCATGTATAGATATACTTTGATGAAGGTCATGAAATAGAAGATGTCTATACAGTGTCCTATGTCACAAAAAAAACACATATGTTATATGAAGGTTTCCTCTTTTTGTTTTTGGGTCCTTATTTTAGTCCGTACACATCAAAGTTTTATGTACGCATTTTATGTAAAGGGCATCACAATATTGGAACAATTAGACCTATATATCCATATTATATACATATATAGTGAAGTTATAAAGGCCCAGTTTTATGGAACTTTTATATAACAACAAAACAATAAAATGAAAAGCTCTTCATGCGATATATATTTATAGGACAAGTAAATGGATGCCTTTTAGAAAGAAAACTACACAAGGATTAAGATTATGTTTATATACAAAAACTGGACAATTTTGTGGTACTATATGTTTATGTGTGAAGAGATCTATCCAAACGAAACTTGTCGTCATTCTTATGGCTCTGTCGGCAGCAGATATATGTCTATAGGGACATGACATAAGTCGTTAGAGATTCCATATAGGAAAAAGTAAAAATATAATTATGATCAAGATGGATCAGATTGTGTCTGTTCTCCTTAATAAATATTATATCAAAGAAACTGTTTTAAAATTGAGACAAAACCGCTTAACTACTACCATTTTTTTTTTTTTGTTTTGTCGAATAAAAATCAAGCGAAAAATCGCGAATTCTAATATTTCTATATTTTATATATACATTTACAATATTGTTGTTTGTTGCTTTTGGCTGCGAGGTCCTATCCTGTTTTTCCCTTTTACAATAATTCTTTTTTTGTATAAGAGTTACCCTTTTTTTCGTCTTCTTTTTCTTCTTCTTCTTCTTCTACTTCTTCTTAAACGCGACATTTTCTTATAAAAATGCATAAGACTGGTTTTCCACGAACAATTCACGACAAGATATTCGCCGCAAAGATACAACAAAAAAAATCTTTATATACAATTAAAAGTACACTTTTTTGGTTAATCTGTTGTGTAAAAACTAAAATCAAAAAAAGAAAAACGAAGCAGAAAAACAAAAGGGGAAATATTATATATAATTTTTTTTCTCTTCGATTTTAATTGGTCCAATCGGCATGAAAAGGAGGCGGTTTTTCTTCACCGTCGTCATTTTCGGTTGAAGATTTTTCTGGTTTTGTTAGAGTGTTTGTTTTTAAAAAGGCTATTTATATATATATGAAAATGTACATAATTTTATTTAAAATAGTTGCTGTTTTTGTTTAGCTTTTCGTTTTTGTTTATTTTTTGCTTTTTCTGGTTTGGTTTTTCCACGATTTTGAGAAGCAGTAAAAAGAAATTTTCTTTGAGTTGCAGCAACTTTACTTGCAACTGATTTTTTTTTTTTTTTTTTTTTGGTATTTATTACGCGATTTGCTTTGAAATTTCTGTCTTTAAAATAAAAAATAAAAAATAAAAAAAAAATCCACGCGATTTTTGAATTATTCTAAATTAAAAAAAAAAAAAAATCATGCTTTTTTTTGTTTTTATTAATCCTTTTGCCGATTTTTAGAGTTTTAAAAGCGCGATTGATGAATGAAAAATTCGTAAATTTTGGCAAAATCTATTTAAAAATATTTTTTGAAAAACAAAACTTACACATTTTTCCTGAAGTATTTGCAGTTTCTCGAAATAATTTTGATGGTTTTTTCTTCTTTTTTTTTATATAAATTTAATTTATTTTTTTAACTTAAATTTTTCTCTATTTTTTGTTTTTCTCGTTTTTCTTTTCTTTTTTTTTTTTGCAAAGAAAACTTATTGGAAAATTAGGAAAAAAGGGTGTTTTTTTTCTTTTTAATTTAACTTCGGTTGTTTTTTTTAATTTTTGCTTTTTTTCTGTTTTTTACACAAAACACTTAATTTTGTTGTGGAAAACTTAAAAACTTAAAAAAAAAAAATAAATTAGAAAAACTGCACTTTTAAAAACATTTTCTTTTTTTTTTTGTTATAAATAAAAACTCACTTCAATTTTTGCAATTCGTTTTTCACCGGAAAACACTTTAATATTTTTTTTTTTTTATATTTTTTTTGTCGTCGGAATTTTGTAATTTTTCGCAATTTTAATTTTTTAAAAATTACAAAAACAAAAAAAATACACTTTTAATAACTTTATTTTTAGTAATTTTTTGTGTCGTCACAGATTACTATTTCTTTTTTTATTTTTTAATTATTTAATTTATATTTTCTTTTATTTTAATTTTTTTTTTTTAAATTTATAGGAATATATTTTTTTATTCTATTTTTTTTTTTTTTTTTTACAAATTATTAATTATTTTTTAATTATTTTTTTTTTTTTTTTTAGGAACATCGAACCATAAACTGTTAACGATTTTTTTTTTATAATTAAATTTGATTTGATTTATTTTATTTCATTTTTTTTTTATTCTTTTCTAATAAATATGATTTTTTTTTTAATTAATTATTTTTTTTTTGTAGGAACATTCTTTATGTGTGCTTCTGAAATAGATGAGAAGAGAAGTAAGAAACGTTTTTTTATAATTAAAATTTAGAATTTTTCAATTAAAACTAAAAAAAAAAAAAAAATAAAAACAAATTTTTAAAAATTTTTAAAATTTTTTTTCTAAAACACTTTTTTCACTGAATTTTTTCTTTTCGTGTAAAACGCGAAACTTTTTATTTATTCGATTTTTTTTTTCTTTTTGGTTTAAATATAAAAATTATATTTAAATATTAAAACAATAATAATAAATCCCGTTTCGTATGTCAGAGAGGACGAAATATAATCTATTTTCGGAGATGAGAAAAATATTTTTGGCAAGACATAAAATAAGGAAAAAACATAAATTCACATTCATAAAAAAAAAAGATATACTTTTGGATAAAACCGAATCACATATAACTATTTTGAAAATTTAAAAAAAAAAAATTATTTAGCTTCCACCCCTCCACCCGCAGTGAAAAAACTCAGTGTGATCCTTTTTCATTAAGTTCCTCTAAACACTAATCTTTCAAGAAATATAGTATATTTCAATCACACAATTTTGCATAATAAAAGGACTAAAAAAAAAGAAACTCTATTAGAAAAACGGCGGTTATTTTTATATTACACTACTCTCGAAAATAATGTCTCAACGATAAAACAAGAGCCAAAAACCGAAAAACAAAAAACCATTGAAAAAAATTTCACGATCCACATAAAACCAACAACAACAAAAAGAAGTAAAAAAAAACGAAAACACGGTGGACATCTCGCGATGACAAAACGAGCATAATAAAAACTGTAACTTTGCATATAACGTTTAAAACCTTGTCATCGCGCGAGAATGGCGGGTAATAAGGACGAAAACAATAAAAAAAAGAAGAAAAAAAAATTTATATATATATATACACACACACACACGTATATACATAACTGTTAACGAGTTATACTTCTTAATATCACATATTTGAAATCAATGATGATTTTTTTTTTTCTATATATTTTTTGACCACCTTCAAAAAATATAAATTAAAAAATATATTCGGGTTTTTTTTTTAATTTTTTATTTCTAATAATTAATAATTAAAAAAAAAAAAGGAAAAAAAAAATCGCAGCGGCATGCTAACGCGAGGCACATTGCCATCAAAATGACATCAACACTATCCATAACAAAAAAAAAAAAAAATAACCACCAACATACATCGTTGTTGAAAATTCGAGTCGAGTGAAAGAGAATATACATTTTTTACAGCGCGTGAAAAAAAAGCAAAAAATAAATAACGAATTACATATGTTAAAACAACAACAACAAAAAATTTACAAAAATTTTAATATACCAGAAACTAAAAACCCCAAACCACCAAACCCAAAGTAGTAGCATAGCAGTAGTAGTAGAGTAGTAGTAGTCACCCTGTATATATATATATATACAGTATAGTAGAACAGAGTAAACGAGTTGGGGAATATAAAAAGAATAAATTTATGAAAGAAAAAAGAAGAGAAAAAGAGATAGAAAATAAATTATATTTGAATGAATGAAAAAAAGGTATTACCAACATAAAAAATTGACAAATAACAAAAAAAAAAAAAAATAGAACAGAAAATCTTAAATTAATACCTAAAAAAAAAATCGAAAGACCCCAACAAGAACAACAACACCAACAAGCAAAATACCATAAATACCACGCGCATCGTGTGTTATCCGAGAAACAACCAACGACGGAAACTTGACGTTAAACTAAGCCAAAAATGCAAAAGCATAAATAACATTCATTCTTCTCATTACACAAAAACTTTTAATATATTACAAGTTTCTGTTGTTGTTGGTTGGGGTTCCTTAACCCCACCATAATTTTTCCTTTATATTTTCTTTATATATTTTTTATATATCCACATATATATATTATTCTCTCACTCTCTTTCTGATCTCTCTTTCTATCTTTTTCGCGTTAATCAAACAAAAAAAAAAAAACGAAAACAAAAACAAAAATTGCAATTGCAATTTTTCCAAAAAGTAGCAAAGCAACGCGCGTAAAACGAAAAAGAAATCATATTTAAATTAGAAATTACTTTTTTTTTGAGGGGAAAAAAATCGCAAGTATTGTACCAGAAAGAAAAGAAAGAAAGATGTGTGTTAATGAAAATGAGAGCATATTAAAATGTATATACATGTGTGTGTGTGTGTGTGTACACACACATATCTATATATATATATATGCATATACAGAAATATGGGGAATTAATTTATTAGTAGAAGGGGCGGTTTAAGTATTCAAATATAACAACCCTTCCGCACACGGAAAGTGGGGGATTTAATTTCTGTTTTGGTCCTTCGAGCCGGATATTTTCTTGTTTAGTATTTCTCCATAAAAGTAAATTAATAAAAAAACTCGAGATTTTCACGATACACGATATATGAATCTTTTTTTTTTTTGTGCATATAATTTCTTTGAAAATAATTCTAATTAAATTTAATATCCTCCCACATACAAGCGTATCCTTTCTTTTCGGTATATCAAATATAAAACAAATAAAAGGTATGTGTTCTTTTTGCTTTTTTTTTACTTCTTTCCATGTTATTAGTATATATTTTTTAATGCGCGCGCATTTAGACAATGCTTTTTATTTCAAGTATTGTTTTTTTTGTGGGGATATACACAATTTACTTTATGTCGTCCTTTTATTTCTCATCCTTCGTTGACTGGCAATACCCATTTCTAATATTCATTTTTCTTCTTCTTATTTACTTCATTTCTGTGTTGTTGCTGTTTTTTTCGTCCTTTTATATTTATTAAAATAACAACAACAACAACAACAACAACAGCTAAAAACCACCACCAACGATGTGTTACCCTTGGAAAAATCAAATTGGTTTTAGGACTATAAAAAAAACGAAGAAAAATGATCTAGTATGATGAGATGTAGAAGAAGATGTGTGTGGTGCGATATCCTTAAAATTTCTTATTTCATCCCTTCCCCAAACATTATCATAATAGAAAGATTGAAACGCGAAGATGAATTTTTTTTGTCTTCTTCTTCTTCTTCTTCATCAAAACCGTATTTTTTTCATATTTTTTTTTAGGGGATGACAATGATCTTGTGTTACTCTATATTTATGTTGGTATGCAGATTTCTTTTTTTTTGGGAAAATTTCTTTTACGCCATTTTGTTTTCATTAGTTTATGGTGTTGTTGTTTTATTATGTTTTTTTTTGGGTAGTTCTCTTATTTTATAAAAAAAAATGGCAATGAAGACCACACAATTTCGTCCTTTTTGGTTGGTTCTCTTTCATTTTCATCTCTCTTTTTTTTTAATTAAGACCAAACAATTCGCTCAACCAATAAAAAGATTGCTTGTTTTCCTGATAATTATTAAGAAAAAAAATTATTTGCGTCGTAAAATATCCTGTGTATAGGAATAAATATAATGAATATTAATTAATGTGTTTCTTCTTTGGCACAGGACGCCCAAAAAAAGGAAATCATCATCATCATCATCCCCAAGCAAAAATCTAATTGGATAACAAATTATATTTGCAATTATATTTGTTTCTCGCTCGGAAAAAGAATGAGATGAGAATATAATTTTTTGCAAATATCTAAAAAAAAAGGAACAAAACTTAACTATGGAAAAATCACTTTGTTTTTTTCATTTTTGCGATGGTGTGTGAAAGAGAGAGATGACGACGACGTCAACAACACAGGGTGGAAAGGGGGGACAACGACAAAGATTTTCCGAGAGTATATTTATCAATATTTACTACAAATATGTATTTATGTGTGTGCGTTTATATCCTTTTTTTTATTAACGAGAAATTATGGGCGGACTAACCGAAAGACGGAACAAAAAAATTTCCATTTTCATTTTGATTCTAGCAAGAATTTCCTTTTTTTTTTGCTTTTGCAAAGAAATTAGAGTTTTCCAACTCATTATAAGTATATACGACGGCATGAATAAAAGAGTGTGAGAAAAGTATTCGTGTCTGTGTGTGTGTGGGTTAGAGATTTTTTCCTATTTCATTTAATAATAATTCTTTTTCTTCGTCCTTGTTTTCCCGGGGGAGGGGGATGCAAGGGAGGGATGGATGAATATCACCTCACAGAATATCTTATGTTTCCTTTTTCGGCTAGCATCCTTTTTTTTGCTTGATCTTTAAAACTTCTTGTTTTCTATATAAGAATGAATTAAATATGTTTGCGCAAGCGTTAATTTCCTTTTTTTTCGGTGCTTATTTATGGAAATCGGGGATTTTTAATTTCCCCTTTTATGTCCTTGTTCTTCATAGCCAATAATTTTTTTTCCTATTCGGAAAAATATTATTTTTAATTTAATATGTTTTTGTTTTTTTTGTTCAAGAAAATATTTCTAATACATTTTTTATTCCACAAAAAGAATTTACTAAATTAATTACATTTTTATATATTTTTTGTCAATTCACCTAAAGAAAGAAGGATTCATTTTGAACAGTTTGCTCTTTCTATGATTTGCAACAGGAATATATAAATTTTCATCAGTAAAAAAATCGCTTTAAGTTCATTTTTCTATTCCCTTCTTCTACAGTTCTACACCGTCTCACAATTTATGATTTTATCCTCTCTTTTGATATTTTTTAATATCATTTTCCAAAAAGAAAAAAAATGTCAACCCAGGACAAAAAGAACGGCAATCTTAATAAATGCATAGAAAAAATAATCAAAAAAAAAATTCAAGCAAAAGAGAGATTGGTCCAAAAATGGGCGGAAGGGGGTGGCCTAAATTATATTTTTTAAATAATTATAAATTTTTTTCCATTTCCCCAAAAGGCCGTAAAAAAAACTGAAAATATTTTGATTTTTATGAGAAATTTTTTCAACGTTAAAAAAAAGGATATTCACTGAGCAATCGAAAGGATGAAAATTTTCAAATGAAAATGATATCATTGGATAGAGAATTATTTGTTTCAACCATTTACATCATAAATTAATTAATTTCGTGTGTGGATGTGTGTGTTTTTGGTTATTTACTAATTTCCTATTCGTTTAGAGAGATGAAAACGAAATGTTTTCTTGCTTTTTTTTTTTGTTTTCTCTATGTGAAAATGAATTGCGATGAATGGCGTAAAGGAATAAATGGATGAAATAGTGGGGATTGTTGCAGCAAATTGTAATACGCACCCCAACCTCGCTACCCGTCATTCTCCACTGTAAGAAAAAGGATGAAAGCAACAAAACAACAAATGAATAATGAAATCAAATATATTTTTGTGTGTTGCTGTTTTTTTTGTTGTTTTTTTTCGTCTTAATAAGAACAGAAAAAAAATTGCAAGAACAAACCAAGAAGAAATTAACAAAAGGCGGAGGATAAAAATACGATGTTACCACCTCTAAAGAAAAAAAAAAGAAAAGAATTTGTTTTGTTTTGTGCGATTTTCATTTTGTTGTACAATTTCTTCTTCCTGTTTTTTTCATCTCATCATCATCATCATCATCAGCCAGCCAGCCAGCCAGCCAGCCAGCCAGCATCATCCCTTTTCTGGGTAACTAACTAAAATATGGTATTTCGTTTTTTTTCTTCTCTTCTTCTCTGTTCATTGTGGAATAGTGTCATTGGTTGTTGATTGGATTTTGTATTTTACTATATACTATATATATATGGTTCATTTTTCTTCATATATATATATACATAATTTTTCCAACAGGATAAAATACGGGCATTGAGAGAGACTGAACAAAATCAAAAACAAAAAAAAATATGAACATATATGGTTTATATCAGAGATAATACGGTGGTATAGGGGAGCTTAGGTCGCTGGTTGTTGAGGGAGTTAAAAGAATAATAAGGTAAATTGATGAAGAAACACTTTTATATACTATTTTAGTGGCGTTTTCTTATATATTTATATATAATTAAATGTACATAACGGAATCAGTTGATTTCTTATTGGGAAGAAGACTTTATATATATATATATAGAATGGTCTACATAAGGACTAAATGGTAAATAAATAATTGGAAAACTGTGTTGAAAAAGTATGAATAATATTTATAGATAACTATTTAATTGGTCCAAAATATTATCACGGTATTAATTAAAGGTTCAAGTACTCCACTACATTTAAATACAATATCCTTTTTCTTATTTTCTTTCAGAATAATTTATCCGTCATGGAATTATTGTTGGTATTGGATTGAGACCGGAAAGTATATAGACGATATCATATTTTTCTAAAAATTCCATATCGAACCCCGAAGGTATGTAATTAGATTTTATGTTTTTAGTTGATTTTTCTTAAAAAAAAAATTCCTTGAATTTCGTTTTGTGTGGGAAATTTTTATTAAAAGGTCACTATTTAGTAAGAAAATTGATTTTTAAAGTTATAAGTGTCTAACCCAAGCAATAGTATATTTCGACATAGGACATATATGACTTATGAACAATTATATCAGACAACAATATAATCGTATATCGTAGAAGCTACAAAACTTCTATGTGGCTTGGAAATTCTTAAGGATTTTGTTGTGGTTTATATTCACATTCAAGTCGATTAGAAAACAATATTAGATGTGAGAAGATTATTAAATTCAAAACTTCTTAATTTTCCCGATTTGTTTTCGTTTCCATTCTTATCCTGATTTACTAATTTGTCTTGAACAAAAACCATTTCATAAAAGATGATGTATTATATCCAATTTGGAATTAAATATGGCCAAAAAAACAGGATCCATTAATGTTAATATGATCTTTATGTTCTCTCCCTCATCAAACTGATACAAGGATATACTAGACAATCTTATTATATACGTATTTAAAAGACCGTTCGAAACATCACACAAAATTATATAATGTCGATTTTCTTGGCGGTAATTGTTTTCTGTGTGAAATCCGTTTTTTAGAAATAGATAAACGGATGCGAGAGTGTGTGCGGTTGGAGGGTTACTAATGTGTATAAGACAAAAATTATAATCGGATAAAAAAAAGACGAAATTACGTTTCTTTAAGATTAACATTTTTTTCCGAAATGATTAAGCTCAGCCAGATACGCTAGACTTAGTGATTTCTATGCGTATATATGAGGATCAATTTCTTCTTTTTTCGTTATTTATGACAAATCATTTATAATTTTTTTTTATCATCCAAAAAGATAAATAACAGAGAAATCATCCGAAAAAGTACAACATTCGGGAAGAATAAGAAAAAAAGAAATGTTTGTTTTTCTCAAAATTTTTTTCTTGTTGTGTATTCGATATGCGTAAAGGTAATTCCACTAATACTAACTAAAGAACGTGTTTTTTTTGTTAGTTATTAGTGTCGAATTTTAGGACCTTCAGTCGCCTGAAGAAAATAACGGAACAAATGAAAATGGATCGATAAATAAATTATCGGAAAAATTTCCCCGACAAGAGCAAAATAATACCGCTTTTTAAGATAATGAAAAATAACTGATCATGAAAATGATTTTCCGATCAGAAAAAATAAAAAAGAATTATTAATATTCTAAAATCGTTTGCGATATTTTCTGTTTATTTTTTCGCCGCTGAAATATATTCCTTTTCTTACCTAATATTTTTTGTTTTTTCAGTCGCCTAAAGAAAATAGTGGAACAACTGAAAATGGATCGATGATAAATAAATAATCGGAAAATTTTCTCTGACAAGGATAAAATAATACCACTTTTTTAAGAGAATGAAAAATAATTGATCATGAAAATTATTTTCCGATCAAGCAAAATAAAAAAGAATTGTTATTCTAAAATCGGAAAATATATCTCCGATATTTTCTGTTTATTCATTTATTTCTCTTAGCTGAGGACATTTTGTTTCTTCAGGCGCCTTAAGATCCTATAACTAGTGTAATATGTTGTATCCCTGAAATAATTCTGTTCCGGTATTCTCGCAGGCTTTGCAATTCAATTCAAATTTTTTCGTTTTTTTCCTCTTTACATGAAATGTTTGTTATTTTAAGATAAAGGAATGCGTTTCATACTTATTTAGAAAAAAGATTAGTTTAATTTAGAGAACACCTTTTTTTACGTGTTATCTTGTTTTTTTTGGCTGTTATATGCTTTTGGGTGTTCGATATATGAGAGTGTATCGGTGGTATGGTGCGGTATGTATGATGGAATCTCGCATAAGTAAACACAGGTGCATATTATTCCAATAGGTAAATTCGTCTTCTTTTCATTCAAGAAAAAAAAGAAGAAAAACATGAAAAAAATGATTGGTTTTCGAAAAGAAAAACTTCAATGTTTTTATTGTGTCTTCTTCACAAATAGCGTGTTTTCTTACGGATTTTTGGCGGGAAAACATTGATTTTTTCGAAAATATATAAAGAATTCTTTTGATTAATTAAAATCAATAAAAATGTATTTTTAATTTATATATTTTTCAAGAAAATGAATTTAATTTATTTTTTGAGTGAATGAATGAACATCATTTTATTCTACATTTCCAATTAAATGGCTTCGTAAACAAGCAGAACCGCAGGATATATGGGCTACGGAGAATCCAAGAGCAGTTCATCATAGACAATTACACTCACTTAAGTGGACTGGTTGCGGTGCGTTGTATCGTCTGGGACGGATCATTGGCTCATATATCTTCGAAAATGAAGACAGTTTCTCAATATCGGACAATGTTGGAAAATTATTTCAGGCCAGCTATGGAAAACCATCCAACCCTTTGGTTCCGACACAAGATGGAGCCACAGTGCATACTGCAAAGGACTCAATGACACTTTTAAAGAATACCACAACGTTCATTTTGCACCACCCTGTATAATATATATATATAATCAGTAATCCGACTTATTTTTTCATATATATTGTTTAAGAAATTTTTGTTTAATCCTTTTTGAGAAAAAGAAGTACAAAATTCGAAAAAAATATGGTATATCCTTTTCTTTTGTGTATCCTTTTAAAAATAAAACTAGTTTTCCGAATCCTTTTCGATTAAACATATATAATTTAGAGTTGAGTGTCTTTCTTGCTTTTAATTCTCATTTATAATTAAAAGGGATGTTTTTTTGCTTTCATATTAATGAGAAGGGATCCACTATAAAAATATAGTGTGAACATTTTTCAGACCAGTTTATAGAAGAAACAAGTTTTTAAAATACCGTTTTTTTCTTGTTTTGAAAAATTAAAATGAATTTTTATATAGAAAAGAAAATTTTTGGAAATCGCATAAAAAGGATTTTTTCTCTGCCAAAACGAGTTAAATCGAGCGAATTAAAAAATTTTGAATTAAATTTTCGTATCGTATTCTAAAATTTATAACACTTTATTAACACACTCTCAAGTCACTTTCAACAAACCATATTTACTATAAGGAAACGCGTGAAGAGATTAGACCTTGTTGATTTTGATGTTGGGAGTGATGCCTATTGGTACTCCCGGCACTTAAACCAGCAATTAGGTCCATGGTGCATACTGTAGATTGAGTCCTTAGATTGTGGGATTGGCCAGCCTCTCAGAGCCTACAATGAAGCTGGATATACGACTGGCGTTGATGGCATTTGGTTCGACAAGCCGGTTGACGAAAGTTTTGAGTCTGCGGTTGTAAAAAGCTGGACAGTGACAGAGAAATTGCTTCGCTGTTTTATTTTCTGCATCGCAGAAAACGCAAAGATTAGACCGAATAAAGAAGGATATTTGCAAATGCTTCGAAGAATGAAGACATAACATAGATATTTTTTGTGAATGTCCAGTCCAGTTCTTGGAAATGTCACAAGATCTTTGGAAATTGCTTCTTCGATTTAGCGAAACGCTTCAGTTATTATCCGTAGAGTGAGTAATATTAATAATCTGAGGATGATTTGTGACAGCAAACTTGATTTTGAACTACATATTGATATATTGGTCCATAAGGGCAATTCGACTTTGGACTTTATTAAACGCTAGTCAAAAGAATTTTTTGGATCCTGATATCACTATTTATTGTTTTTGTTCACAAAATTACCAACAGTAATATAGACACTCCTTTCGTTTTGGAGAAGATACATTTAAATATTAATTACCCAATCTTTGACGTTCGCTAAACTTTTAAAAGGTAAACATCATAGGACTGTCACTATGACAGAAATAAACTGATTTGCCGAATGTTGCGTGTTGTTAATGTGAACGCCAATTACTTCGTTTACATGACCGGATTGAAGTCGACTTCAATCCGAATATTGTGCATGTATACCCAGATCGACTTCAAATCGACTTGAGTCAATCCGATCACAAAAATTTTTCTGATCGACTTGAAATTTGCATGTATACCCAGATCGACTTCAAATCGAATTGAAAATTTAACATGGAGTATTGAGAGAGGGGAAACATAACCTAAAAAAGAAAAATTTGTTTGGCTGCGTCTATGAAATTGACTTTGATTTGAAGTCGATTTCAAGTCAATCTTTCAATCCGGTAAAGATAAAAAACTCGGGTTGGATTTCAAGTCGATCTCAACTCAATTCTGAAATCGCCATGTAAACGAAGTAAATGATTTCAACTTCTGCCAGTGCAAAAGTAATTTAACAAAATTCTTGATATCGGCATAGACTAATCAATATTTCATAGGAAAATTGAATACTTCAGTTATTTTTCATTCTCGTATAGATCACAATGTTGCCTTTTATGTCTTATACTCCGCACTTAACCTCAAACTGTATAACTAACTTACACTCATCTCAAGAAATATAGAATCGAAATTAAAATTTGAAAGGATATTTAGTTTGATTGTTTTGTACATACAAAAAAAAAATCAATCAATCAATCAAATACAGGTGAGAGAAAAACAATTTTCTGAAGGAAATGCGTTTTTTTTTGTTGGTTCTTTTTTCTTTTTCTTTTTAATTTTTTGAGACATTATTAAAAACTATTTTTTTTTTCTTTTTTGAATGAGAAAACGATACAAGAAATTGGTTTTTTCGTCTTTTTCAAAATTATAAATAATATATAAAAAGATTTGAATTGAAAAGGATCAAGAAAATATACATTTGAAAAAGGGATCAAACAAAAGATTTTGAAGGGTTTTTTTTTCTTTGGTTTTTTCTTTTGGAGAAGAGCTTAAAATTTGTAGTTTTATGAAATATTTCCTTGTATGCGTGTTGATTTCCCATTATTAGAGAAGAGACACCTTAAAAAAAACAGGGAACAAAACAAAAATAAAACATATTTTTATAAAAGTAATTAAATTTGGAAAGGAAAAAAAAAATTCATATTCAAAAAAAAGAGGTCCGTCCTGTTTTTGTCTTATTTTTTTCCTTCATGGTTCTCTATTCATGAGAACTATGTTTTTTCCTTTGAAAGAATTTAAAGGAAAAAAAATTCCTTTTATATCAGTTTTTTTTTTCCTGGTTCTTAATTTTTTTATGGATGCATTTCGCAGATGATAAAATACCTTTCGAGGTGCTCTGTTTAGAAGATTGCTTTTTTTTCTACCTGAGAAGAAGAAGGACCTAATTATTTAATGGTTATTGAATGCAAAAAAAAACAGTACTAAGATCTATTATTCTTATTAGTTAGTTGAGTATGCTGTTTTTTTTGGCGGGAAATATACACACACACACACATATTCAGGCACACAATTAGTTTAAATGCATTGACTAAAAAAAAGCTGGAAAGGTGAAAAAATGATGCACAAAATAGGTATATTTAGGTAAACCCTGAAGATTTTGTTTTTATTCCAAATATCGCACCCTCATCTTTATTAGACTTCCTTTTTGTGTTTCTTGTTTTTTTCGTTTTTTTTTTATCGAGAAAATTTCGCAGGTAAATTTTCATTTCTCAAGGAAAATTTTAAGAGTTTTAAAAATGCTAAACGAAGGTGAGGAAGCCGCCACAATAAAATATATAAATTCATCGGTTTTTTATATGAATATATATTAAGGTGTTAAGAAAACTCTTTTGAGTTCCTTTAAAATCCAGAAAAAAGGAAAAATTTGCATATATTCAAATTCATCATATTCCTGTAAAATAAAAAAAAACGAGCTTTTCTCGACGAAATGTCTCAAAACGCGGTAAAGTGCCTTCAGCCTTCAAATAACATAATTCATTACCGTAAAAGCGTTACTTCAGCTTCGTAGTGCCACGCAGAAAAATCATGAAACTTTTGGCCATTTGTTCTGAGAACTGAATTTTAGTTCTGTAACTGAAAATTCAGTTGTAACAACCAAAATTTTAGTTGTCGAAACTTCACAACTAATTTTTTTTTCTTGTTGTGAGAACTAAAATTTAGTTTTCACAACTATAGCTAAAGATTTTATATGATTTAAAAATTATTTAACAATAATGCTTCTAATAACTTCAAATATTACTGGTATTTCTTCTAAGTTTCATCCTGCGAAGTGAGCTTGAAAAATTTCAGCCCATGAGAAAATAAATCGTTTATCCGTGCGTGGATATTATATACGGCAAGAATGCTGACACTTTATTTTATCGTTTTGGGTGGTTGTATTCTAGAAGAAGTTTATAATTTCTATCATGATGTGTGACAAAATCATTTTTAACTTCTAATATAAAGAAAATTATTAAAAAATATTAAGTCCGGGAAATTTCAGGTTTTTCCGCTTATCTGTTATCCAATTGTTTCATTATCGAAAATATAATTCGATTGGGGGCGTTCAATTTGAAAACTAGCTAATAGATGGCGTCAAAAGAATTTGTCGAAATTGTGCGAAACGTTAATTCGAAAATAGAATAAAACACAAAAAAAGGAAATAAATTTCGACATTTATTTTTGCCGACGGTATTTTTGAGAGTTTCAAAAGAAATGCCGGTTTTTTTAAGGAAATTGGAAAAATCGCATAAAAGTCAATTGTCGCCTGGTGGATCGTGTGCGATATATTTTTCTTCGAGGAAAATTATGTAAACGAGAAATAATATTATTGTTTTAATTTTTATCACGGAAAAATTATTTCTATTATTTATCACATTTTTTTTTTTTTTGTTTAAAATGCACAAATTTTTGAAACTATTTTGAAATTTTTAACACCATTTTTTGTTATTTCTTATTCTTAAGTCACTGTATTTTTCTTTTTTCTCGTTCTTAATATTTTAGACACTGTTTTTTTTTTTCTTTTTTTTAAATCTTGTTTGTTTTTTTGTTTGTTTTTACACAAAATTAATCTAACTTTTAGTAAATTGTTTATAGTTTTTTTTTTTTTTTTTTTTTACAATAGAAGAAATTTTTATTTCTTTTTTAAAATAAAGAAAATTATTTTTAGTAGAAGAAAGAAAATTAATTTCTGTAGGAAAAAGAAACGAGAAACGGTCTTTGATTATAAAATAAAATTTTTTTTTGTTTTTTTTTTTTTCTTAAATATCCGAATCTCATTTATTTTTAACAAAACAAATCTAAAAAATTAAGAAAAATTAGAAAATGAAAATTTCGAAATAAACTTCCTTTGGCACAAAACAGAAAAAAAGAAAATTAATATTTTTATCGAAAATATTTTTTTTTTTTTCATTTTCGAAATTAAGATTTATTGTTGTTATAGTTTTCTTTTTTTTCCGTATGATATTTTTTAATCCTTTTTCTTTTAAGTTTTCCATATAGTTTTCTTTAGTTTGTTTTTTGGGGTTTTAATAATCCCAATGCACAGGAAAAGTAATTACCCTGGATTGGAAATTTTGAAAAATTTTTTTTCTTTCAAAATTACGATATATGGTCGCGACTTTTGTTGGAACAAAATTTAACAAATTAATAAGAAATCATCAAAAAATTTGTTAAGCATAACTGTTAACACCATATCAATACTAATAGCCCGAAATCAACAAGAGTGCAACCAAGGAAAAAAAATTAACTAAGAAAAAAAAAAAAAGAATTTCATTTAGACCCGTGTTGTCTAGTACACAATATCGTGTGAGATTATCAGCAGAACAAAAAAAAAAAAAAAGCCGAACCGCTACTATACCCAAAAAACCAAAAAAAAAAAAAAAAAAATCAGAATCAAAACAAATACATTTTCCGTCCCCCTTCCGGGCTCGTAACTTGTATCTTTTACGTCATATCATCGCGCACTTTTCTTATCCATCAAAATTTCGACTACGTACTCTTTGGGAAAAAAAGTAAAAAGAAACTAAATTCCAGAAAGAAAAAAAACGCCAAGAAAATCAAAACAACCAACCTTGTCCTAAGCGCGGCGAGATTCTTTATATATCAGAAAAAAAGTAAAAAAAAAACCGCGCGCGTAAACTGAAAAATCATTTTTCTATATATCATTTTTTTTCGGGTGTAAATTATTATGTGGGAGACGACAACAACAACAAAACCAACAACAGTAACAACAAAACGGAACATAACACGGATATTATACAATATATGTTCCTTTCGTCGATTACCGATTTTGATTTTGGCTAGAGAGCCAAAAAAAAGGGGGTAAGAAGCCCGCCGATAACCGAAAACAACAAAAAATTATTTTTATTGTTATTGTTATGTCTCGCGCGCGCATACTATGAAGATAAAACTTTCCTGATAACTGACACGCAACTATATATATATATATATATAGTTTTCGCCACCCCAATAAAGATTTGAAAAAAAGAAAAAAAAATCCCTTTCGCGGATCTCATATACTATATCTCAGGCACACGAACAAAACGAAAAACATATTTATTACCAATTTTTGAAAAAGAAAATCAAAAATTCCGTAATTTTTGGTGGTATAAGTGATTTGTTTAAAAGTGGAAAAAAAATTTAAAAAATTTTCAATTTTCTTGACCACCCCTTGACCGCCGCCACCCAATTTTTATCGCACGTGAAAAAAAGGACGACATAAGTATACATATTCCGAATAAAAATGTCCAAAAAATATGTAGTTCTTTTTTTTTTTTTGGTTAGGAAAGCATGATATATATGCGTATATCGTAAGGGTGCGAGTATGTATAAATTGCGGGAAAAATAAAAACACATAAGTAACAACTTTTCTGGGACAACAACAAGAGAAAAAGGAAAAAGGAATCTCTTGTTTCTATTTGACCAGGTGTTTTAATGAATTCGGTGTGCAATTTTTTTCTTTTCGGTTTTTCGACTATATTTAGTCTTATTTCAAGGGTTTCGTATTTCATATTATTAATCCATATGTGTGCGTGTGTGTGTGTGTTTATCCATTATCCCTATTTTTCAAAATTCATAATTCAAAAAAAAAAAATGAAAAAATTCTCTAGAAATCATATATTTTGATCTATGAAATTCCAACAAAGCCCGCGCAGAAAACAAACAAACAAAAAAAAATAGGTGTCATCATCAATTCATGAATTGATGATCCTTTTTCTATGCAAAACACACACACACACACACACACACACACACACCGAAATATATTATGATAATAGATTTTTCTGTGTTTTTGTTCTTACCCTAAATAAAAATCGAGAGAAAAAAATTATTATTATTTTTATAATAATGAATAATTTTTTTTCTTTGCAGGACGACTAATTTTAAATACAATTTCGATCCTGTTCCGATTCATACAGCGAATTCTATATACACACACACACACACACACACACACGCACATAAGATACCCGGTGTTGAATTTAAATTTTGAAAATCCCAACACAATCGGAAAAAATAATAATAATAATTGAAATAATGAGAGGACGAGATATAACGTCTGTGTTCCTTTTGATATTATGATACGCGCAAAAATTGTAACGAAAAATGTAATGAATATAAATCTGAAAAATGGAGAGGAGAGAGAGACACAGAGAGAGAGAGAGAGATGTTTACATTTTGTAAGGAACAAGGAGTACAACGCGCGTAAAGGGGGAAAGCTACAAATTAAAAATATCATTCTGCGTATAATGTCTGTTACTTTTTGGCTTAAGATGCGTGCGCATATATTATCGGTTTTCTGTCTTAATTAGATAGAATTTAAAGGACCTTCATCAAGATAAATCACAAGAAAATCAGTGTTAAGAGAAGAGGAGAGGGGTGGGGGGGGAAACATAATTCAGGTAGAACATGCGTGTTTTTTGTTTGCTTCAATAAAAAAATAATAAAAATATTTATAAAAACTAAACACACACACACACACATCCATACTAAAAGGATGTTCAAAAAGGATATTCGTCTTTTATGTTTTGGATTTAGTTTTTTTTTTTGCTCTTCTTCTTCTTTTTGGACAAGGAAAATTGGATTTAGGCTTGATGATGAAGAAGAAGAAGAAGACGAAAATTGTAGTCTTGAAACTGAAACATATACGATAAAGAAGGAGGACTACTATGAAGATCCTTTATGGTTTCTTTTTTTAAATTATACAAAAGAAAATCTGTTTGGGATTTCTTCTTTTTTTTTTTTTGTTCAGTTTTGAAATTAGCCTAAAAATGTTTTTTGAGATCATCAAATCCAGGTGTCATTAGTTTTTTCTTTTCTGGATGAAAAACGACGAAAAAACTTATTGGATATGGTTTTCCTTCTTCTTTTTTTGTTTGTTTGCATGTGTGTGTGTTGCGATTTTTTAAATTAATATAAAATGATTTATTCGATTTGTGTCTGCTCGAATAAAACGAACTTCAATTAGAAATAGGAAAAAATTTACAGTCCGCAATGCGAATTATAGCTCGGAAAAAAGAAGAAAACTAATCAATGTTTTTTTTCTGCATAATTTTCTGCAGTTTTAAACCTACCCCAACTAAGATTTTCTAATATTTTTGTTAGCATTTAAAGCGCTACTACAGCTTAATATAGCTAATTAATTGGTTGATATTTTATTATTATATTATTTAGCAATTAATGCTTCTAATGTAATTCAATGCTATTTTTAGATACTCTCTGATAGTGTAAATTTGATTCAAATCGTTATAAACGACAGAACTTTATGTCCAAGCAAATCTAGAACTGCATATGTATTTCTTTCTAAGATTATCCTCTTGAATACATCTTATCAATATAATACACTCATAATCTCGTAAACAATGAAATTGCAATATAAATTTTCCGCAATTAAATTCGAAAAACGAGAAAACTTAGTGATCGTCTTACTGGTGGTATTTACTTCATAGCTTCGCGTTTCCTTTTCGCCCGACTATTTTTAATTAAAATATCAAATCGAGTTTAGAGAAAACTTAGTGATCGTCCTGGTCTTAATTACTTCATAGTTTCGGTTCCATTTCGTCTGACTTTTCCTAATTATACAATTATATCAAATCGAGTTAAGAAATAACCGAAATCTACATACTGTCAAATTTAATTAAAATCAATCAACGTCTTTTTTGTGTTATAAATAATGTAATACAAGGACAAATGAACAGACATGATACAAAGCTAGACCATGCTCTCCGATTCATAAGTATGAACTCTAAATATACTCAACTAGATATGGTCACAAAGTCCCATATCAAAAGGATTAATCGAAAAAATTTCAATGAAAATTTTATACTTATACTTAAAGAAAAATGGCGCAAAATTATGAGATATTCTTTGAAATCCTGCGAAGTTTTTCTTTTTTAAAAAGAAAATGAATGAAAAAAGAATTATAACAATATTTTTTTTTTTTTTTTTTCGAAAATTAAAACGCGTTTTGCCGTCGCAAAGAATAAAAATATTTTCTTATTTTCTGTTTTTATTGTTTAGGAAAATTTATTAAAAATTTTATATAAAAAAAAAAAAGAAAAGATATATTTGCCTGAGTACACCAACCTTTTTTGATTGTTATTCAAAAAGAAAAACATAAAACCAACAAAAAAAAAAAAAAAAAACGCAAAAAAATCCAAAAAATTTTTTTTTTTCAGTTGTTTAATTTTCCGTTTGGCAGGAAAATTGAAATATTTGTCAGCGCCACCAAAAAACAAAAAGGATGTGTGTTTTTTTTTTATTCCGCTGCGAATTTTCTTTTCCTTGTTTCCTTTCTTTTTTTCTGTTAGAAAATTGGTTTATTATTTAAAAGAACTCAAAAAAAAAAACAAAATAAAATAAAATAAAAATTAACACACTGCACTTTTCTTTTAAAAATTTTACTTCTTTTTTCTTTTTTTAAATAAATTTCACATATTTTCACATAAAAAATGTTAAGTATTTCCTTTTTCTTCTTGTTGTTGTTGTTTGCTGTTGTTGTTGTTTGAGAAAATTGTTTACTGTTTGGTTTTTTTTTTGGGAGGCGGGTAGTAGAAATTTTTAAAAACACTTAAAAAAAAAAAAGCTTATAATCGCGAAAAAAAGGAATTATTCATAATTTTTCTTTTTGTGTTTAACTCTTTTTTTTTTTTTTTATTTAAAACAAACAAATTTCCTTTTTCTTTGTGTGTGTGTGTGTGTTATTCAAATTTTGCATTTTTCTTTTTAAAATATTTGTTGATGTTTTTTTGTTTGCTTTTCTTTTAAGGACGGACAAAAGAAAACTGTTTTAGAAGAAAAAAAAAATGGCAATTAATAAAATTTGTAAAAAAAAGAAAAATTTTCTATTTTTTCTTAATTTTTTAATTTCGATTTTAGAAACTAAGCAACACATTTCCGAAAAATTGATTTAATTTGTTTTCCTTCCAAAAAAAAAAAAAAACAAAAAAAAATTCTGAAAAAAACGTTTCATTTTTGGTTCACAAGAATTCCTTTTTTTTAATTATATTTTTTGGGAGGACAAAAAAGTACGAAACAAAAATTCAACTGTTTATGATTTTTCGTGGATTTTTAATAATTTAATTAAAGCAAAAAATTATTTTCGTTTTTTCAATCAGAACAAAAAAAAAAAAAAACGTAAGATACCGGCTTTTTTTTGAAAATTTGAAAATTTGAAAATTTTGTTTTTTTTTTTTGAATAAACATCAAAATCAAAACCACGTTGTTTTCGTTTTGGCTTTTTTTTCTGGAATGACCGTCGTCGTTTGTTTTTTTAATTGCAAAATTTTCCTAAAAATTTTTGGTTGGTATTTTTTTGTGTAATCCCAAAAGCGAGAGAGAGTGAGAAAAAAACAAAATTCAAATAAGATGCGATTCGATTTCCACAAAGAAGTATAAAAATTTAATTTTTGGCGCCCGAAACATTTTGACTTTTTTAATTCACAATTTTTTCCTTTTTTCTTTTTTTTAAATTAAAAATTACACAAATTTTTAAAAACAATTTTCTTCTTCTTTTTTTTTTTTAGCGATTGTTGAAAAATTTTTCCAGTAACACACAATTTTTCTTCTTTCTTTACTTTTCTTTTTTTTGCACCACAATAAAAATAAAAAGAAAACAATTTCACAAAAAAAAAAAAACGAATTAAAATTTAAAAATATTTATTTTTTTTAATTTATCATTTCTTTAAAACACAAAAATTATCTTAATTAGAAGAATTTCAAAGAAAAAAAAAAAATCAAAAATTCAAATAAAATAATAACCGAAAAAAAAATTATTCAAATTTATTTATTTTATTAATTATTTTATTTTATTATAATTGCTTTATAAACAATATATATATATATATGTGTATTTGTGTATATATATATATATTTATTTATTTATGTATAGTTTTTTATTTGCAATAAAATAATAATAATAAAAAAAAAATGAAATTTTTTTTTTTTTTATTAAAAAAATAATAATATAGATTTTTAATGAGCAAAAAAAATACATGCGCTCCTGCCGAGCGATGACCGAAGACTGTTCTCGTTTACATATGATTTTTTGGAGAAGGGATATTTCTTATGTTTATTTAAATACCTATTTTTAAAATAAACACATACACACACAAACATGCATACAGATTAACATTTGAGGCAACAACAAACCACGTAAAAAATTATGAAAGAGTAAATCTAAATAAATTTAACTCCCTCAAAAAAATTTATAATTAGCAAAAAGCTTTTTTAATTATAAATTCAAAATTAAACGCTTTTTTTTTTATATATTTTGAGAATCTGATGGGAAAAACTGAAAAAAACGAGAGAGAGAGAGAGAGAAAGAGAGAGAGATCGGGATATTAAATAAATCTGAAACACAAATCAAAAAAAAAAATATATAATTATTAATAAAAATTAATATTGAAAATTATAATAGCATAGAGAAAGTCAAAGAGAGAGAGAGCAGAATTTACTCTCTGTTGTAAAATAAAGTACCGCAAAGCTTTTGTCAGAAACTTGTGACAATCAACTATTTTTTTGACGCAAGCGTATCATATTTTTTTTTGGTTTTTTTTGTTTTTGGTTTTGGTTCTTTTGATTATTGAATGAGAATCACACGATATAATAGTAAAAGCTCGCGCGCTTAAAATTCACACAAGCCAACACACACACGCACACTTAACGTCTCATATACAAAATTATCGAAAGCTCAAGGAAAAAAAGAAAAACACGCGAGCGAGAGAAGAGAATTTCATTCAAACCAGGTAACAACAAAACGATATGATTTGTAGTTATTTTTGTGTTTTAAGCATTTTTCTTAAGATTCTTGTCGTTATTGTTGTTGTTGTTGTTGGGCATCTTTCTTTAATCAAAAATACAAGATTAAGCATCCCCAAAAAAAAAAAAAGCAGCATGAAACTTTGAAAAAAACTAGGGAAAAAAAATTTTTCTCCAAAAAAGAGAAAAGCAAAATAAAAAAAATTCTAAAGTTTAAGAGAATTTTAATTTGAAAATATGAAAGAGATTTGATTGAAATGAATTTTTAGTAAACTATTCAATAACTATATTTTTCTAGAAGTTAATTAATTACTTTAAAAAAAGAAGCGAAGCCATATTTGGATATTAATTTTTGGAGTGAGATCCTTTTTTTTTTTAAAAAATTGAATAGTTCCAAATTTGAAATAGTTTTCCTGCTTAGAAATTTTGGCAAATACAAAAATTTACTTTTAACTTTTATTTATTTAATTAATTGTAGTTAATCTAACATTTTATAAACCAAGCCGGGTATAGTTAAAAATACGTTGGCTGGAAATAAATTAGGATCAAATGAAGCAAGATGCAAACACTTTCGTTTTTAATAAATTGCACTGGCATATACGCTTCTAGTTTTCATATACAAGTATGTAATTTATATTAACTTAAACTAAAAACATTTAATAACTTAAAGTCGGCTTATAGCCGATTTTTGATGCTCTATGGTAGAAATGGGACAGAAAAACTGTCAAAACTAACATTATTTCAAGGATTTTCTTCATAACTTTGTTTCTTCTTTTCAAAATTTCTTCTAATTTGCAGGTAACCTAGAACATGATAGCATAAGTCTAAGCTGTAAATTTTATTCAAATCGGGTTATTAGTTTTTAAAGTACTTTAAAAAAAACTTTAAAAAGAGGGTTATTTTCTCCTAAGACTATTTCTTTCTTTACTATCCTTAGACAGATTTGACTGAAAATTAACATTGTATCGTCTATTTATGTAGTTAACGTATTTAATTAATTTAAACAAAATTGATTAACAAATTTTCCAATTAAATCGGAAAACCCATAAACAAAAAAACGACAAAACTTTCTTGTCACCTTGGTTTTTCCTTTATAACTTTGCTCCCGCTGGATCGATTTTGCTCAAATGCAATACCAAACCAAGTTAAGGAATAAGCAACTCACATTGTAGATTTCATCAATGACGCATTTTTGAGTTATCTTGTATACGGACGGACGAACGGACATGCATAAATCGATATAACTTTTGATTCCCGACACAACCATAGTCTTGAAACCTTTCTACGACGATTATTTCGATGTGTTACAACTGGAGTGACAAACCTAATATACCCTCTGGTAGTACCTACCATAGGGCATAATAAGGTCTACAGCTATGCGGCTAAATTAAAGATCTGTAAAAATATATGTAAAATTCAAAAAAGCTTTTAATCTAATATTAGGAAACTACATTATATCTTATGGAAAGCGACTTAAAAGCAACATACTCTAAATATACTAAATTATGTGCTTTTTGATCCTTTATTTTCGTGTCGATTTCATGTTTCTCTCACCAAATTGAATCTGTTTGAACATAATTATATCTAAAAAAAAATCAATGTTTAAAATTTCATTTAGAATCGATTAAGAAGTTTTTCAGATAAAATTAAATTTTAGGTTTCGAAATTCACAGGGCGTCGTCGGTGAATTCCGATCGATTCCATAATGAGTATTTGCGGTTCCAATTCTTTCTAATAACCGATCAGATCTTGAAAAGAAAAATAATATCGAATGACGCGTTCAAAAAATATCTTTTAAACTAAAGGACATTTTCTAAAAGTAATGTTTTTGGAATTCTGGACGACAACATTAAAACAGATGAGATCCATCAAAATTTGGTAGTTTTTTGACATAATTTCATTGCTTTTAGTATAGATTTCCCGATGATAGTCAAATTACCATTCATCGATTTAAAAGGATCTAGTAAAATTTCCGAAATAGAATAAGCACGTTATCGAGTTTTTAGAAAAACTGAGAAAAAAAAAACTCAGATTTTATTAATCCCTAACACGTAGGAAGAGGTAGATATTTTGTTTCTTGATAAAAAAAGACGTTTACACGTTTTTAAGTTTCTGGGAAACAGACGAATTCGCTCAACCCCCATTGAAGCTGACCATCTTCTGATAAAAGTACCGATACATAAGATAAAATCGTATATGTACGACTTGGCATGTCAATCCTGAAGTAAAATTTCGTTGGTAAATTTTGCACTTCAAACTTTTGTTCATTCAGACTTTCATTCAATCCTCTCTATATGATAGTGTTGTAGGTGTTATATGAGAGGCACATATAGAATATTCATATTATGGTGTCGATACTATCGTATAGTTGATGAAATTTTATTATCATATTTATAAAGGGTTATGTTTCATTCGTTTGGCAGCACTATTTTTTGATAGATATAATAAATGACATTAATATATTTGTGTTTAGTAAGGTTAAAGAAATTAACATGGAAAGATTTTACACGGCAACAACGTTTACAAATTGTGGCAATTCATTTCCAAAATCAATGTTCTGTCCGCTAAAATTGTGAATCAATTAAAATTTATTAGATTTTTTTTTGGACTAACAGAATTCGCTGCGTCAAGTCGTGATGGTCCTATGCCCGAAAAGAATAATTAATATCATGAATTGGTGCCTTTCGAATAAAAAAAGGATTTTTCATCAAAAGATAACATTTTGTCTTATTATGTTTTTATGTTTTAATCGGGCTTAAAAAGAAAAACTCTCCACTTAATTTTTTGAAATGATATAAAGCAACACACACATGTGGTATACCGTATACTACATGGTATTCTTAAATCATGGTTTTTATCGTATATGCGTGTATCTCTAGTCTTAGTGAAATTTCATTTAAATTCGTAATAAATTGAATTAATTATTTTTTGCGGTGAAAATATATCTGAAAACGATATTTTGGTAGCAACAGCTGTTGGCTGTTGTATGTGAAAAACACCACCCGACAAAAAAAAAAACGATCACGTTATGCCAAAAAAAGAAGGAATACTTTAACATATTAATTTATTAGAAAAGATTCTGCTGGAGACATGTGAATGCCTTAATTTCCAATTACACATTTATTGGCGGTCCACAAATGTACACTTTAAATCATAGTAGTATCGAAAAACTAGATAAATTCTTAATTATTAAAAAACCATTTAATAAAAATATTAAATATATTAAAAGATCTGGAAAGATTTTCCAAGAAATAAAAAGGATAAATAATGTAATCTAAATGCTGAAGACCAAAAGAAAATGCTTTTTATTGCATTTTTTCATTTGTTCAGGTCCTAGTTTTCGGTACCAAGTGTTTTGGCCACTGTTCCATAGTATACATAAATGCATATCGTATTTCAGGTGTCTCCGTTCATGTTTATATATAAAACAACGACATTACATCCATCAAAGCTTTTGTTACTTTGTTAGACGAAGGATATTCTAACTGAATAGTAGTGCCCAGTTATTAAAGGGTGTGGAATCGTTTTGTTCGTTTTTGAACTAGCGGTTATTTCATCGCCCATAGCTCTAATGTCATCTGTCAACTGACAGAAATTCAATACTATATTCCCGGTCAACGAAATGAGTCGGTATACAGCTTGATCAACGTTGGGAAATATTGAAAATTTATTTCCAGAGTAGTGTGTCAGTTGCCAGTCAGTTAC
This sequence comes from Xylophagus ater, assembly GCA_963422695.1. Taxonomy (NCBI): domain Eukaryota; kingdom Metazoa; phylum Arthropoda; class Insecta; order Diptera; family Xylophagidae; genus Xylophagus; species Xylophagus ater. The sequence continues at coordinate 62,330,378 of OY730480.1, forward strand.
CTAAAAATAATCTTTACCGACGAAGCTCATTTTCACCTCGACGATTATGTGAACAAGAAAATCCACACGTGACAATTGAAAAACCAATGCAACCAAAGTGAGTGACGGAAAGGTGTGTAAATATGGTCCAAAGGTATCATAGGGCCATTTTTCTTTGAAAATACAAGGTATTGTCCAAAGTAATCAGGACTTTTTGAAACTAGCGCCCTTAGTGGCGCCATCTATATGTCGACTGGTGCGTTAGAATCTGCTATCCTTTATCGACTTCCTGTGAGAATTTCATGACATTTCATCTATTGAAAGTGAAGTTATTGCGTTTTAAGTGCAGTATGTTTGTGTCATCGGTGCGAAAATGAGCTTCGACGACCAAAAATTGCTCAGAATTCAACATTCGAAGGACATCATTAAATAGGTCAAAAAGGACAAAAACTTCCTTTATAACATTGTGACTGGTGACGAAACGTGGTGTTTTCAATATGATCCCGAAACGAAACGCCAGAGTGCTGAATGGAAGGCGCCGGACGAGCCGAAACCCAAAAAATCGCGCCTGGAGAAGTCAAAAGTGAAGACAATGCTGATTTGTTTTTATGATTCCAAGGGTATTGTCCACAAAGAATTTGTTCCACCCGGTCAAAACGTTAATGCGGTATTCTACCTAGGAGTTTTGAAGCGTTTGGTGCGCCGTATTCGACGTGTTCGGCCCGAATATCGCGAAGATGGAAGTTGGCGTTTGTTGCACGATAATGCGCCGTCTCATCGATCGACGCTTGTGACCGATTATCTCACCAAAAATCACATTTTAACCATCAACCACTCCCCGTATTCACCGGATATGGCACCGTGCGACTTCTACCTTTTCGGAAAAATGCATTTGCCGATGAAAGGAAAGCGTTATGCAGACGTAGAGGCCATTCAAAAGGCTTGCACCGGCATACTGGCGGCCATACAGGCCAACGAGCTAAAACACTCGTTCGACATGCTTTTGGACCGTGCAAAAAGCTGTATTGAAGCAGAAGGAGACTATTTTGAATAAAATCAATTGATTTTGCCGAAAAAACCATTTGTTCTGTTTTTTTTTTTAAAGTCCTGATTACTTTGGACTCCACCTTGTAGGGTAAGGATTTTATCAAAATCCAAATAACTATGTGTTAAGATAATTTTTTGGGAATTCTTCTTCGCCTATGAGTTAATGTCCCAACAGTGGAACGTCCCATTGATATGATATTTATATAAAAACAAATTTCAAATGATCTAATTTTATATAAAAAGAAATGACAACAAATAAACGTGATTTTAAGTATTTACTTAAAAATTTCGACTAAAGAAAATGATCAGAAAGGGATTAACAATGAGAAAATCACTTTGGTTCGGGATTTTTAACTAATTTTCTTCTCTCAACATATAGTATTTATTTATTCTAGACCTGATGAAGAAATATCACGTGAACATAAAGTAGAACATAAAATATGCATAAAAAAAAGATTTCAATTTCGCGAAATCGCATTTTGCAAATTTTTTTTGTATCGCGTCTTTTATATATATAGATTTTCCAGTGTGAACTATTCAACGGATTCGAAGAAGGGCGATGGTATCCAATCCAAGGATTAGCAAAAATTCTCATATACTATATATGCACTAAGAAGAATATGTACTTGCATTTAAAGTGTATCAGAAACAATGCATATTGTACCAAAATAATTGTAACACGAAAGAGCACAAGAGTGAGAGTGAGAGAGAGAGAGAGAGAGCAAGAGAGAAATCTGTGTCCCAAGCAAGGTAAGAAGAAGACGAAAAAACAACATGGAATTGCGCTAGCAAAAATTATAATCATCTTTTTTTGGAATTTTACCTTTTTTTTTGGTTGCATTTTGTTGCAAAAAGCCATTTTTTCTTTTTGTTTTGGTTGCAATCAGTCTTCGTCTTTTTATTATTGCAGTTGTTGTTGTTGTTGTTATGTTTCCTCATTTTCATCTGCTAAATAATATGCTCTTTTTCTGGTTGCATATGTGTGTGTGTGTGTGTGTGTGTTTGAGTTGCTGTAAGTTTGTTTTCTTTCTTTTCATTAACAACAATTTTTATGAGAAGAAGGCGTAATTTCTTATTAACTCAAGAAAAAAGCAACCAGAAAAAAAACTCCAACAAAAGAGATGTTGGAGCATTTTTCGAAAAAAAAAAAGAAAAAATAAAGATGAAAATTTGGACCAATCAGAATGTGTGATGTTTGGAAGACAAAAAAAAAAAAAAAAGCAAGCGACAAAAAGAAAAGAGTTTCTTCTAGTTGCTTTTCTTAGTTGCTGTTGCTGCTGTTGTTGTTGTTGTTGTTTTATTTCGCATGTGGTTACATTTTGGTGGTTTTTAGTTTATTGGCGCGCGGATAAGATTTCTATATGGGGTTATATATCCTTCATTTCGCTGGTTGACTGTTTTCTGCTGGATATAGTTTTGTTATTGCTTGTTTTCTGTTTTTGGAGGAATGGAGGTGGTGGTGTACCACTGTTTTTTTTTCTCTTTTTTTTTTTTTTTGCTATATATGCATTTATGGTATTTTTTTTAGTCAAGATAAGTATTACAAGTATAAGAAAAAGGGTTTTTTTTCTCGTTTTTAGTTTTTGTATGATTATCTCAGAGGATAGAAGAATAAGAAGAAGAAGAAGAAGAAGGAGAATAAGAAGAAGAAGAAGGAGGAGGAGTATAATGAGGCTAGAGATTTGCTATTGTTTCTATATGTAAGTTTTCAAGAAAGGTGGGTGGGTGGATGTCTCAGCCCCAAGGATATATAATGGGTCTTGGTGTGGATGGTCGAATATTATTATAGTTTATATTTATATATATTTGCGACGATATAATAAATGATGATGGACCAATTGAAAATAATGGTCATACCAGATAAAAAAACAAAAAAAGAAAAAAGAAAAACAAACATAAGACAAAGAAAATGCACACCGAAATGAAAATGGATAAAAATGGTAATCTAGGCTTACTATTTAAAAGCAGAGAAAAATAACGATCATAAAAAAGATGAATCTATTTTTATGTTTGATGCGTGATTATTTTGTTGACCTTTTTTTGTTTATATATAAATGTTTCGCGAAAATTTCTATTTGAAGATCTATATCCACCACATAAGTAACATTTGAAATAGTTTTGATAATTGCTAAATTACAGCCAATTAGTAGCTACAATAGTTATAATATGGATTTTAATGTGCCGAAAAATATAAGAAAATATGTTACTCAGATTTTAGGTAGGTATGTGTATATCTACTTGTTTACCTTTAGCAGATGAATATTGTGTTTATATGTATATGCACATGAACACATGGACTAAAAGTCCATTCATATGGATATTAAATTGTGGCAATTATGAATTATGAAACGGTCCGACACAAATGGGAAATTTTTGCCTTTACATTTATTTTTTAGCCTTCTCAACCACTTTTGTCCATTTTGAGCAGCTTTTTGGGCTGCTTTTTGTACAACTTGTTGACTTTTAAGATCCTTTACAATCTTCTGTTCTTCAATTAAGAAAGCCCGAACAATGCGTTCCCGAACGCAATGATGGCAGTTTACACCTCTGTATGTGCGTCGGACTATCTTTTGCCGTTTTGAAAGCCGTGAATGTTCATTTGGACGTGTCGGATGAATACCTCTCAATATCTCTTTACATTGGCCACATTTTAGTACTGATAAACAAGTCGACCACCTGGAGTACGGACAATTCGCCTCCTATTTTATTTGGTATTGTAGGACAATCGCCTGGACCATTTTTATAATCTTGAAATAATAAACTAGAATACTGAATACTGCCTGCGCTCTTTTGGACTTGCTGCAACGTAAATTTTGTTTTATTCTTTGTTTTTACTATTTTCTTTTAATTGGTGTAATTGTTTGTTCGCTAGCTTTGAGTTAGTTTATACTTTTTTTCGGGCACTATTCTCAATACTTATGCCATTTCTATTTACAGACCGATAGTTTTCTTGAGAAACTATCGAAAATGGGATTATTTTTAGATTGCCGAAGATTTTCTATGTGTATTTGCCAAATAATTCCGTACGATAAATGATATTCTTGCTAAAAATGTTTCCATAAAAGTTTGAAATCGCATCGCCGAGGGCTAGAAGAGATGCAGAAGAAATAAAATTAAAGGATTACATATATATGCATAGATGTGTAAGAACAAGAAGACAGCGCAAAGAATACGTGTGACAATGACGGGTTTTTTCTTTTCTTATCATATAAGTTCCAACAGAGAAAAGAAAAAAAAACGAAGCGAGGGTGATATTAGAAAGTACGAAAAAAATTATCATAAATACAATTTTTTTAGTATATATTATATATTTGCTAAGAGATGGGGGGGTCCTGATGGTATATACTGTATGAACGTGTGTGCGTGTGTGTGTGACTTATAAATTATCATATGTGATAAAAAAGGAAAAAAAAAACGAAAACTGCAAACACATACGTCGAAATATGGAAAAAAAAGAAAATCCTTATTCAAGAAGACGATGAAAACTCGAGGAATGAGTTAAGAAGAAAATCAAGAGAAAAATTCAAATTGTATGTAAATTTCATTGAAAAAGAAAGGAGCAAAAAAAAAAACAAACTCGAAGGATGTGAATAAATTGGATTTCGTTATATAAATTTTTTTTTCTTTCGTTTTTGCGCTTTTAGCTGTGTGTGTGTGTGTGCGGCTCGTTTTTCTTTCTTATGTCATCGATTTAAAAAAAGAAAAGTAAAAAAGAAAAGTAAAAATAAGAAAAAAATTCAAATTGTGATAAGAAAATTCCTGCTGGAAAAAGAAAAAGAAAAATGTTCGTATATATTTCTTGATAAGTTTCTAGTTTCTAGGAGGATCTTCTGGCGTTTGAAGAAAACAAAGTGCGGAACAATTGAAACGTGATCCTTTTCTGGTTTGCTATATATGAATTTGGATAAAAAAACTGATCCTGAGGAAATTTTCCTCCCTGCAGAAGAACAAACTGAAGACACTCATCATGGGGAATAATTAGAAATTGAAACACTATTAAAAAATGAAAAAAACCTGATCTCAGGCAAATGATTTTCTCATCACGAAAAATGTAAAACAAATCTACCAGGATTTTTTCTCATCAGTTGCCTGAATATGTTTAAACTAAGAAACTAAAGACTAAGTTATAGGAGGATTATTATTGAAATGAAGAAAATTTTGGAACAAGTGAAAATTGAACGTTTTTTCTATGATTTTTAATGAAAAGCGGTTATACGAATAACACAGTACTATATAATTTCCAATTTTCGAAATAAAAAATGGATTAAAAATTTTCAATGAAAGGAACAACTTGACAGCTCTTCATTGGAATGAATGTAAAGTGAAACGCTATTAAAAAGACAGCTGATATCAAGGAAAATATTCTTCATTGAATTTTTCTTAATGAAATCAAATTTATCTTTTTCAGTTTTCTTGATAAAAAGTATATTTGGGTTTTTTTCCCTGTTAATTAGGTTTCTGTTTCTAACTTTGTCTATTATATATGGATTATTGAATTTGTACTAGTTATGAGATCTTTCTAGTTTAATTCTCCAGAATATGGATGCAAATTTGCATAGAATGAAAATTTCCTTTGGCGGATAAAAATACAATAAAAAAAACCTTCTCTAAATTATCAGAAATTGTTTACTCAATATTGTCTGTCACGCTCGTATTAGCGTATTTTTATAGACGACTTATGTTTCTGCAAAAACATTATGCATTTCAAATTTTAATGCGCGTCGTGATTACGTCGTGGATCCGTCATTATGTTTGGATCTTTATAGTGGCATAGAGGATAATTTTGATGGCTTAATGATTTCAATTTGTTCATATATAAGAAAGAAAAAGAAAAATAAATTACGATATTTAAAATTTTATCCGCGATTATATAAGAATGGCGCTGTTATCACTTAATTAGCTATTTCCGAAATTTGAATCGTTAATCCCATATCAATGAGATTTAGAAATAGTAACCGTTACACGTTCTTGTAACAATAGTAACAAATATACTGCTAGGTAGCAGTTACGTATCGGTTACTAATAATATTATTTGGTAAACGAATTAGCGAAACATGTATCATCTTAATTCGTATCCAAACATTTTTTACGTTTTTTTTTGATATTTTCTTATTTTTTCTTAAACACATAGTTGCCAATTTTTAAAAAGAGGACGCGCAAAAATTTTCTACATATTATATATGTATATGTATATGTACGGGTATGTACAACTGATTGTTTTTTTTCGTGTCAAGATAAAAAGGATAACTTCCTAACGAGCTCGCAACAAGAAGAACAAAAAAAAAATCGTAGAGGGAAAGAAGGGAAATTAGAATTTTTTTCGAAGTAATTCAAACAAAATGTATGCAATTTATTTAGGTTTTTTTTTTTTTTTTTTGCAAAACGAGAGTAACACACATGAAAAAAGAAAGAAATTGGAAAGGATTTATATACATATATATATAGAGTGTTCGTAAGGAAATTATAACATGCCATATACAAACACACATACATAAACTCGTGAGGAAGAGCCCAAGAAAGGGATTCAAAAAAAAAGAATGGAAAAAATATCAAATAAAAAAAGGGTGAATTTTTTTTTAAATATTCGAAGGGTTGCAAAAAAATATATATTATATAAAATACTAATGGATAATGTTGATGGTGTCGAAAATAGGGTGGCGCGGGTCATGGGTCGGTGGGTCGGTGGGTGATCAGCAAATATATATATCTAAAAAAAAAAAAAAACAGTGTTTTTTCGAATCGTTTTAGTGGAAAATTTTTCGAAAGAATAAGAATATTGATATCGATGTCCTTGTAAGTCATCAGAAGAAAAGTCCTGATAATATATGAGAAGATAGCTGTTTTTATTTAGCTGAGTATGGACTTATAGATCTGATTTTTTATACTTCTCCTTCGGATGGTTAAGAAAAAAAGAGTTTCTTACAAAGAACCGCACTTTTTTGCACCTTGTTTATATCCCTGAAACAAACTTTCCCCTGAGCTGAATCCCAAATTGTGTCTTTCCGAAACGCCCAAGAAAATCATGCACCTCTAAATCAACTTTTGATCATAATTTGAAACTTATTATTTCCTGGCATTTATTCTGTATTTATTCGATCGCATATTTTCTGAGAAAGAGATAAAAGCTTGAAATTCATGATCACTAAGTTGTTTCCAATCTCAATCCCGGGCCATTTTATAATGAATCTAAAAAGGAAATGTTTTTATATATCATAAGAGATGTTGTATATAACTGAACTTCGAACTTATGTATATGTAAGGCTAATGACAATGTTCCCTTTTCCCCCTTTTCCTTTTTGAAATTTTAAAAAGGAAAATTAAACAAACCTATACACATACACACATGTATATGTAGATATATTAAATAGACAAGGATAAATAGGCAAGGGCGGGAGAATGTACAAAGAAAAAAATAGATATAGTTTTTCGATTTTTTATTGACAGTACATATACAATATATATTGAGAGCCCTTCGATTAGATTTTAAATGAGAAAAAAAGGACGACTAAAAATAATTTTATAAAACAAAAAAAAAGGGGTTAAAGAACGCACGCGGTATATAGTGTTCGTTCCTTTAGATTTCGGATTGAAATAATATACAATAATAAATTTTAAATTCAGAAAATTTATGCTCATATTTGATGCGCGTGTTTGATGTTGAGACATAGTGTGGCGAGCTGTGTGCGTTATGTACGCGCAAACTTTTGCACATACATATATTGTATCACCACTGAAAATGTTTGTTGAAATGTGTTGTACTATGTTCAATTACTGTAAAATATTATACAATGCAAACTAGATGTATAGATGCTATCAACTAGGCAGCAAATAGTATTGAATTAATCTTTTTTGATACCAAATTTGAACAAAATTGCGTAAGCCGTTCTCGAGTGATTCGATATATTATAAATAATGAAAAACTCAATATATCCAGCTTATAAACCGTATAAGGACAATTCGGGTTCAAGGGCAATTTTAAAAACACGCATTTTTATGATCGAAAGATAGAAAACTGATTGTTTGATAATTATAGGGTGTCTCAGAATTCACGCAAGAAGTAATTTTGATAGAAAACACAGGTTTATAATTAAAAATTATAAATTTTTTATTGATTCAGGAAGTATACACTATAGGGTTATGTATAGAATAGCATATCGGGTAAATGGCTTCCACAGTTTCGCTGGCATAAATTCGCACTTTTTTGTTGAAATTTTCAATGACCGTTTTGAATAAATGCATAAATGTTGCTGTTACGTTGTCTTTTCGTTTCGTTGGCAACACATTACCGCACAAATGTTGCAAAAATTCAAATCTTGTGTGAATTTTGGGGCCACCCTTTATTAAATAAGAGAAATCGCAAATTGTATTCATCTAATATTAAATTAGGCAAAGTCTGCATAATTGACTAATTACTAATAATAATTACTAAATTAATTAGGTTGGCTGGAGAAAAGGATTTCTTTCAAGTGCAGCTACGGTCAAACATTTTTCATTTTCATTCTTTAAAAAAACGACATTTTGCAAGTTGCTCTTCGACCACAAGAGAATGATTTTCATATAATTTTAAAATAATAACAAGAAATGTAAAAAATATAAAAGAATTAGAATCCATTAAGATCCTTTTTTCTTCTGTGGTCGTCCTAAGAACAAATATTGTATGTAAATCCAGGATAAAAATCAATTTTTTTTTATTATTTTTCTTCTCTATATTTATAACTGCACGAGAATTGGGATGTGTGTATTTTACTTTACCTTAAAGTTCATTTTGCTGGCTCAGGTAAAATGTGATATATATGTAATGAACAGGTTTACAGGCATTGTTATTCGTTTATTCAAACGAAAAGAAAAAAAAACGAAACTCAAAATTCCAGGCAAAAGACAAATAAATAATATTGTTTTGTTTGTTTCCGTTTTTCAGGAATTTTGAGTTCTTTTTTTCTTTTTTTTAAGTATTTACTTAAAATTTTTTCATTTTTCATTTTTTTTATGATATTTGCATACTCCGTAAAGTGCATCAAAGGACCACCATCTTACAGGTAGATGCAGTTTTTTTTTGTTCTTTTCAAAAAGGACATAGAAAAGCAATAGAAACAATAAGAAAAGAGATTAAGATGCGATAGAAAAAAGTGCGTACCATAAGTGTTTAGTTATAGGAAAATCAGGTGACTGAAAAAAAATAGTGGAACAACTGAAAACTGTGACTTGATTTTCAACGATTTTTACATGTTTTTCAGATTCTTCAATATTTTTATCGTCTACTTTTCCTCTTTTCATAAGCCATAGACCTTTAATTTGAGGTTAAAAATGATCGGAAAAATTTCACTGAAGAAAATAAAACGATTTTTTCCCAAAGGAATGAATGGAAACTGAAATTACATGAAAGAAAAACTATTGATCAGGTAAAATACAGAACAGAAATGGAATTTTTCATTTTGAAATCAAAGATATAAATAAAGAGAGATATTCAAAATTCAAAACAAAAAGCCTGTATTTAACATAAGTAAATTACATTAGGTCATATGGCAACAGTTTTAAGCTACTAAAAGCTATTTCGATAAGATCTAATGTAATTTACTGATGTCAAATAATTTTCTCAACATCTTTACTCATTTATATCTTTGTTTAAACTATTTATTAAATTATTTTCGATTTTTGTGTTACACAATTTTCCTTTATAAAATTTTTCCTCAGCCTCTTGTCCTGAATATCTTCAAACTATTATTGTTTTGGAAAGTATTTTAAGGAGCACGGAATTTATGTCCATTATAATCCTTGAAACATATCCAAATCTAAATAGAAGCTTATAACTTATATAGGGTGTTTTTTTTTCTTAGCTTGATAGAACTCCCAATAAGGATAATTGGCAATCTGAGCTGTCTAGCAAATAATCAGAAATATAGACTCACGATCAAGAATTATCAAAATTTATATTTTGAAAATCGGTCGCCGATTCGCGACAGCAAAATTTTGTTTCAGTGATGTGACGCTCATTTTTGTCGTAATAAGCAAACCTGTCGCTTCTATAGTGAGACCAATCCAGAAGAATGAGAAAAATGAGGCAGGAGCTCACGTTATGGTCAATCAGATCGTTACCGGATCAGTATGATCAATGAATATTTGTTCAGAAAATATGGACGACATTGATCCTCGGGAGATGCGGTTTTAACAGGATGACACAAACCATCGTTTTATTGAAATCACGATTTGGCGATAATATGCCCTCTAAATTGCCCTTCAAGATGGAGTGATCTGATATCTCTCGACTATTTTTTATGGGTTTACGTGTAGTCACTATTTTAGGCTGATAAACCAACAATTTAATTGGTCAACATTGTTCGTGGTATTGGTGACAAACGACTGACATTCCTTAAAAAAGTGACCCAATATTGGACGAACAAAATGCGGCTCGTCAGAATAAATATAAAATATAAAAATTGAAAGAAGTACTTATTCTCAAACATACAAACATACAACAGGATCTTAATTTATAAAGTGTTAAGGTTCAAAAAATACAAGATTTTCAATGAAATAAGCTCAATCCGCGACCTAAGCCACTCTAAAAGGATAAAAGAAAAAATACAATTTTTTTAATTTAATTTTTTATGTCCACCAGAAGGAAGGTGGAAGGATCTCTAAGAAATACATAAACTAACAAGAATAGACAAGAAAAGAAAAACTACTGAATGAGATATAATAAAAATTCGTATATCAAAACGTGATGGGCGCGCGTGATAGCAAGCAGAAAAAAAAACACATACAGGTGTTCATAACTAGGTAAAGAACCTTTACCTGGGCAGAACCAGAACATTATTAATATTTGACACCATTCACCAAACAACAGCACCAACAACAATTTCAAAGTAGGAAATTCATGCGCAGTCGTTTTTGATGAACAAAAGAGAAGAAAAATATCGAACTTATATATTGGAGGGACTTTCAAATAAAACGCATTTTGGCACTGCAGGGGTGCTAGAGATTTTTTTATATGTAAAAAAAGCACAAAGAAACAAAAAAGAATGAAACATTTATTAAGACAGCCAAAAGAAACTATAAATTTGTACCTTTTAAGCTCGTACATAATCTTTGGTACTCTCTCTAAACCAAAATGTGGAGTCAAACTGTCTGAGAAATCTGCAAACGAGTTAAAATAAAATGGAACAACAACAACAACAACAACAAGATACATAAAAGAAGAAGAAGAAGATTTTTATCTTTTGTGACTGACTTTCCTGGTATTATTTTTTGGAGAGAGTGCAGTAACTTAAATTTCAGTTGCATCTGTAGTTGGGACTCTGTTTCATATACTTATACATCTAGTTTTATTGTTACTGGGTAATGTCGGACATTGTTGGTATGAGTCCTGTCCGAATGCAAACAAAATCGGTTCAGTAGTTTTTGCCCGATTTAAAAACATAGGTGAATTCTGTAAGTCTTTAGTCCTTTTTTTTTTTTAGAAAATATCCTTTAAACGGACGCCTATTACTTCGTATATCGCTAAAAATAATATTTGAAAGTGACAGTCAGTTAGATCGTCTCACATTTATAACTTTTAAGTGACAAATTGCTTTACGAAATATATTCTAGTGAGGGTTATCATCTTACAGAATTTCAGTATGTTTTTTTTTTGTATTTCTGCTATTCACATCATTAAATATATTTTACAAAAAATTGAACAAGGTCCATTAGACTATGCGGTATCCTAAGTTGTTTCACTTAACCGTGTTTGGCGCAATTGAAGTGTCCGTCTAATTCAAATCGCTGTCAAATGTAAACTGCACATCTTGAACTACTAAAATTTGACATTAATCTTGCTGTCAGTTGTAAAATTATTTGTTCGTGAAAAGATGCGTTCTTATTTTTTGTACGAAATTCAATTGTTGCGCTTCATTTGATTGTATAGTCAAACATCGAAATTCACCGTATTCACCCAGATCTCTGAATCTGTTGGATTATTCCATTTGGGGAATTTTAAAAGCAGCGGCTTGCAAAACAAAAACACACACAACTTCAGCCAAGACATCATGCGAGCATCTTGTGCATCGTTTAAAGAGAGATTAAAGCTGTGGTGGTTAAGGAAAAAGGCCGTTAGATACCATTTGAATAATTGTAAAATTAAGTATGTATTATAAACTAGTATTTCCATAAATTTTATTTAAATAATAAATTCGACCAATAAACGAAAAAATTACAGTGATTTTAAATCCGGACACTTCAATTACCGGACCCGGTATTATAACAAGTTATCATCCTCGTTTTTGGGTTACTAAATGGTTACGAAAGTACATAAATTTCTTTTGGACTTTCTCTAACTTAGGACTTTGATAATAATAACATACGTAAAGGAAAATATTCATATTGCTAATAATAATCGTGGGTCTTCGATTAACCAAATCGATTTTATCATGTGAAAAAGAACATTTTATTTTTCCTTCTGTATACCCCTATACCTCGCTATACGGCCGCTCTTTATACGAAATTTCGCTATAACGGCCTTTTTTAATTATGACAGTTTTTCGATTTACGGTCTCCAATTTTTCGTTATATGGCCAAAAAATTTCTGTACATATTGTTAGCGACCTTTTGTTAAGTTTCAGCTTCTCGCTTTAGGTAGCACTACTATAAAAAATAATTGTTTCGTTATACGGCTCTTCGCATTACGGCTAACTTTTCCGGAACGTATCTAGGCCGTAAAGCAAGGTATGGGTGTAGTTAATAGTTTTGCACCCCAAACAGTTTTCCGCTTGCATTGCGTCCTTCGCAAGCAAATATATATACTAACTGCATATGAAATGGGAAATTCCTTATTAGATATTCTAATTCTAATCTGCACTCTCTTTTCACCTCCACCATCATCACTCTTTCTTATTCTTTTACAACACAATTAATAATCAAAGTGGCGGATTTTTTCATTTTTTTTTAAATATAGTCAATTCAATAAAAAAAAAAAAAACGAAATGGAAATTCACATAGATTTTCCCAATTTCTTGGGTTTTTCTTATCGTCGTCTTTTGGGCCATATGAGATGAATTTGACTCGCCTAATATATGTGTTGTGTATAGGGGAGAGAAGGGGTGGGGTAGCGGGTGCAGTTATGAAAAAGGTGGTAAATACACAAATACGGATGACGCACAATCGAAACGCATATTTATTTTTTTTCATTTTTTTTTTAAGAACTAAACTAACTAAGACGGTAATAAGAAAGAAATTCCCTAGTGTTGCACCCTCGTTTCGCATATTAAAAATCAACCCTGCGGGATTGTGTTTTGCTTCGGTTTTTCTTTTTTCTTTTTTTCTGAATGCATTTCCATTATTTCTTTTTTGTTTTTCCTTTCGTTTTTTTTTTTTTTCGTGATGCGTATAATTTCATTTCTTCCAATTCTTCGGTCTCTTTCTTTAGGATTTTTAGTTTCTTTTTTTAATTCATTTTGGTTGGGTTTTTTATTTTCTCGGACGGAAAATAAGGAAGTGGAAAAAAGAAGGAAGAAAATATTTTCTTCGGGAAAAAAGAAAATCGTGGTATGAAAAAATTTATACGCATAAAAATTGTAAAAGAAAATTAAATCACGTTTGTTTATTATTTTTTTTTTTTTTATTATTAGTGAAAATTTTCTTTCTTTCTCGGGAAAATATACATGCCTCGGAAAAGGGATAAGCAAGTTTTTCTGCGTTGTTTGTTTGATGAAAAAAATGAGGTGCGGGATTACCGGAGTGAAGATGATTTTTTTTATGTTTTTTATTTTCTTCATTTTCGCATATATTTTTGGAACCAATAATTTCCTCATTTCCACCCCGTTCCCTTGATGGCGGCACGGTAATGTGTTGGGATGAGTAAAAGGGGCTGTTTTGAAATTTATTATTTTGTTTTGATTTTGTATTTTCGCTTTGTAAACAAAATCATATTTTTATTGTTCTTACTTTTCACCTTTTCTATTATTTTAATGTTTAACCTTTTGTCTCCTGTTTTTTTTTTAGCATACGCATTTCTCATACTTTAGTACGCACAAATGAAGTCGCGCATACGTTTTTCTAATTTATAGATTATAGATTATGTCTTCAGATTTCGGCCATCGCCACAAAACCAAAGACGGTTTCACGTAAAAAGCCGGGAATTAGAAATGAGGTTTCCTTTGTATTTTTAAACAGTGCCTTGTGGTGAGGATATTCACTGCAGCACTTATTTCTATCAAACAATGCAATAATAACGAATGAATGTAGTTATGAATACCTAAATATTGGTTTCACCATAAATTTCTGGTGTTGAATCGCATAAGCCAGTTTTTAATAGAGTTTTGTGATATGCTCTTGACAATACCAAAAAACATACAATAATAGTAGAGAATCCAACCTTGTAAGCAACCTTTAAAAGAGCCATTCAGTCCCTTGCAGTATGCGTTGTAGCTAAATGAAGATCGCGTCCCATTTAATCATTTCCTAGAGTACTATATTGAAATTATTTTTTGGAGGTTGGACATACGAGAAATCACAAACACACAGTTTCAATTTAGACCCATGAATGCTAATGCAACCTAAGCGACGAACTGGTCCCATATTGATATTGGATATGAATCTTCTGTGTCTTCCTTATTTTGTGACAATACTAAGTATACCCAAGCTAGTTTATTCGCTTTCGTGTTTCCTTCCAGCCTAGACCGTAGCCATTATTCGATATAATTTGTATAAGAAAAATTGTATATAAGAAAGTTATGCAGCATTTTATGATACAAAGTATTTTTTATAATCAACTCCCTTTTTTTGGTTTTTGTAAAGTATTTTCTTCTAACTCTCACTTTTCCATTGTTTTTACCGAATTTCATTCCTATTCACATTAGTTCTATGTTTTTCTCTACATACATGGATCATCAAAATTAACCCTCTCGTTCCCTTGTGACCCCTTATCTTCGAATGTTTCATATTGCAAAAGAAAATAAATTCCCTTATCCTCTTCCTGCTCCTCCTCCTCTTCCTCCTTCTACCCTATCAAATATACACATGCTACTACAACCATCATCCATTAAAATTGCGTATCCCCTTTTCATTCCTTTCTTTTCACTTTTTTATGTTTCCTTAAAAAAAAAAACGAAAAAAAAACAGAAGAAAATCTTATAAGAAACAAAAACAAAAACCACCACGATTTTAGCCTTCCGGGGTTAGAGATAGATGTGCGGGCGGCAAAGAGAAAACACAATTTCTGTTAGAGAATACAATAATCTGGATGAAAAAAAGTGAAAGTTTTAGAAGGGGGTTGGAGGTGGATGTGGGGTTGTTGCAAAAGGAAGAAAGATTGTGAATAAATAAAAAAAAATTGACAGAAAAAATGAAGAAAAAAAAACAACTTGAAGGAATTAAATGTATAGGAAATCGGGGAAAACAAAAGTGTAACAAAACATACGCCTTTTGGAAAAGAGAAAAGCAAAGAAATTCAAAAAAAAAAAAAAAAAATACCGCCGCCGCTATTGCCGCCATCATATTTTTATGAATTGATGAACAACAAAAAGAAAAACGGTCTTCGGTTTTCTACCCTCAAAAAAAAAAAAAAAAATTTGTGCCAAAAAATATCTTCGATTCACTTTTCACTTAATTTCATTTTTTAAAGAGAACAAGTTCGGTAAGGGATGCAAGGGATGATGTTCAAAGTTGAAGGATATTTTTTCTAATGTTTTCTTGTTTCGTTTCGAAAATTCGTCTCTTAACTAATTTCTTAAATTCGATTTTCAATTTTTAATGGAAATATACAATTTTGGTATTTCTTTTGGTATATTTTTTATAAATTAGGATACTAAATGTGACGTCAGACGTCAGACGTCCTCTTTTCTTTTTTCTTTTTTTTTTTTTTTACATAAAAAACAATTTTTAATAAATAGGCCCCTTTTTTTATCTGTCCATGATTTGGTCCTCTCAGAATGACTATCACTAAATTTAATGAGAATTTCTATAAAAAAAAAGATGCGTTTTGCATTCACATAGTTCCAAGAGATACACACGCACACACACGTAAATATACAGTATCCATTCCCATTTCATATATGTTGATTTGATTTTCTTATGTCCATCCCCATGAAGACTATAATGCCACCCGCTACTACTACTAATTTTTTATTTTTTTCTTTTGCCTTTTTTCTCTTTAAATTTCATTTTCATTGACGAAACGGACCATAAAAAAATCAAAAAAAAAAACGAAAAAAAATAAAGTGTTAGTAAGCAATCGAATTTGAATGGAATGAGAGAAAATATAATGATGAGAAAAGGCGACACGGCCGACAAAAAGGAAATTTGGGTGGCTAGAATATAAGAAAGGAGACTTAGAAAGTTAATGTGTACGTAAATGATGAGTAAAAAAACAAAACCAAATAAAATTTTTTTTTTGGGCAGAGAAGAAGGCGCAAAGAAAGAAGAGTGAGAGTATACGGAGTAAAAGGAAAAAATACAACAACAACAACAATAGCAAAAAAAAGGACATCGTCGACGACGTGAAGATGAAGTATGATGGTTTTGCTTGTTGTGTCGTCCGAATGGAAAGAGAAGTAGTATGTATTATGAATGAGGTGAGAGAGAGTGAGAGAGAGAGAGAGAGAGAGAGCAAGAGAAATAGCCGAAGATGATTTTTTTCCTTTACTTTCATTTTTTATTTGGTATATTTCTGTTGTTCTTTTTTCTCTCTCCCGATTTACAAAGTTTTTTTTCTTTTCGGGTACAAACGATATACGTTGTGGAGCTCATGCATGAAAATTTGTGTTTGGCGAATAGTATAGCCAAAAAAATTCCTTTCTTTATTTTTGCTTCGTGGAGAAAACGAGGGTGGGTTGGGTGGGTGTTTGTTTTTTATTTTATTATTTTTTTTTCTTTTTCTTAAAAATTATTTGTATTTGTGTGTGAATGAGGAAAGCGTAACCATAAAGAAAAATCATATAGAAATAGGAAAACAAAAAAATGTGGACCAAGGGGAGGAGGAGGAGGAGGAGGAGGAGGAGGAGGATGGGGATAACATACAAGGAAAAGATCGGTTGCTGTGTTTTTCTGTGGATTTTTATTTATTTTATTTTATTTATTTATTTTATTTTTGTATGTTCTTGTTATTTTTCTTAAGCCTTATTTTTTTTTTTTTTTTTTTAGGAATTTTTTTATGCTATCCCCCCAAAAAAGACGAAAAAGATGACGAGAAATATGTGTGTGGATGATATTTTTGGCTAGTCAAAGAAAAAATGAAAGGAAGAAAAAGTCCTTTTACGAGATATGTTGATAGAGGTTCAACGAAACAAGAAAAACCGGGAAAATAATTTTACCGGAATGGAAAGAAATGAAAAGAAAAATAAAAATTATTCTGGGATATATGAAATAAGAGAGATTAAGGGTGAATGTGAAATATGACAAAATGGGGTGGAAAAAAATTAAAAAAACATATATACATATTATTTCTATATCGTGTTATATGGTTTGAAAAGGTTACTAAAAAGAAAAAAAAAGAAAAAATAAACGAAATTTTGTAAGATGTTCCCACAAACAAATGAGAAAGCGAAAGGGCGTACAGAGGGAGATGATAAATAAAAGAATAAAGACGGAGTAAATAAATTAATATTTTAACTTAAACAATTAACTTCTTGGAGTTTATAGAAAATATTCAAAAGAATTATCCAAACATGATCTTATGGTATCCGAGGATTCTCTTTGAAAATATGATTGTAGATAACCGACGACACTTGATATCGAGTCTGTATATCTTGTCTAGGTTATATTTGGTAATGAGAGTCCATAGACAGATGCGACCCAATGAGTTCTCTATTTGTAGACTTTCTGTTACGATATCAAATGTCCCAGTTTTTATGCGTGTTATTATATGCCAAAACTTCCAAATAACATTGAAATACTTAAAAGTATTATTGCTAAATAATAAACCGCTAAATATTAATAGCACTTTTAAATGCTAAAAAATATATATGAAATAATGTTACTCTCTTCTCTATCTCTCTCTCTCTCTCCGTCTTTTATGTCATAAAATTGCATCGATCCTTTTCAATTTTTATGTTTATGAAAATTTATATACGAAAGAGAAAGATATAAATTTGATGTCCTTTTCTCGAATGCTAGATTATTACCAGTTGTTTTACTAATTTTTTAGAGATTTCTTTTTTTTGCAGGTCGTCCAAAAACGTGGGATCGATCATTTCATCCCTCGGACACATGTATATGGTTCTTTGATTGATTGATTTTGATGTTAGGAGTAATACCCATTGGCACTTCCAGCCCTTAGACCATGAATTGTGTCCATTGTGCACACTATGGATTGAGTCCTCAGATTGTAGGATTGGTCAACGCCTCAGAGCCTGACAATGAAGTTGGATCACATTGATGGTATTTGATTCGAAAAACCGGTCGTCGAAAGTTTTGAATCTGCGATTTTGAAAAGCTGGAGAGTGACAGAGAAATTGCTCTGCTGCCTCTTCGTCTGCATCGCTGGAATTGCAGAAAGAGTCACCTGTCAGAGTCATGGATGCTAAGTGATAATTAATGTCGGCAGTGCCCAGTTAGGACACTTACAACGGGCTGAATTTTTTCTTTACTGAGAGCTAGCACTCTTTCGATCTCCTTTTGCTAGGTTGAGAGTCGAGAATTTTCACCTGACGACATGTGTATTATCTTGTTTTTGCTGTGCTCTATTATCGATGAGCCTCCTAGTAGTCGCCACGGATAATGGCACAAATGGCTCGCGAGACCATCTTACTAACCACTTTGAAAATGTGGATATTCATATAAGGTATGACAGTTTTTATTTAATTATTATTTTCTTATATCGAAAGTTTTTCTTGATAAAATCTAAAAAAAAAGGAGGAAAAAAAAATCCAGAACGATAAAATATGTTCTTGAAGAAAAGAAAGCAGTATCGTCAATAATTTCTTCTTTTTTTTTATGGACGTCTAAAATGTGTCTATTTGTCACTTAAAACACGCCCAAAAATTTCTCCACATTTTTATTTCTTCCTCTTTTTTTGGTTTAGGTTTGTTTGTTTGTTGATTGTTATTATTATTTTTTTTTTTTGGGAAAATAATTCCTTAAGGATTTTTTTGTTGTGTCTCGTCCGTTTCACCACAATATCATTCCATATCATTGATGTCCACCTTCTTGTATATATATATGGTATACTAGAGACGGGAAAAAAACAACAAGAAAAAAAAATAAAGTCCATTTTCAGTCGATTTAGTTTTAGTCGACATTTGTACGTGTGTTTGTCTGAATTTTCTTCTTCAGTGAAGATGCAATTTTTTTAAAAGATTTTCTTCCTTTTTTTCACATCATCTTGAAAATAATATAAAGGGATATACACACAGGTTTCTTGTGTTTCTCTTAAGGGTTGGTGGTGAGGTGGAAATAAATAATAGTAAATTTTTCTTTTTTTTTTTTTGGAAAACAGGAAAATCAAGCCTAATACAAAAATAAACAAGATAATCGAGTATAGTAGTTTTTTTTTTGTTTTTCTCTGCAATTTTGTTTTACTAGAACACTTTATTAGATGATTTCGGGTTCCTTCATCAAAAATAAAGGAAAACAAAACAAAAAAAAACTGTCTGGTCTGGCATTTTTTAAGCAATTTCTCAAGAAAAGGCCTATTCTTATCTAAAATATCGACGACGTGTGTACATGAAAATTTAATATATTAAATATTATGAACAGAAAGAAAGAACTGAACACCAAGAAAAATTGTTAAATTGCAACGACTGGGTTTTGAACTCCAGACAACGCGACACTAAGCATCAGACTATATCACTCGCAGCTTGATTGATTTTGATGTTGGGAGTAATGCCTATTACCACCACGAATTGGGTCCATTGTGCACACTGTGGATTGAGTCCTTAAATTGTGTAGCCTCCCAGAGTCTACAATATAGCTGGATATCCGACTAGCGTGAATCCCATTGATGGCATTTGGTTCGATAAATCAGTCGCCGAAATGTTTGAATCTGCGGTTTTGAAAAGCTGGAGAGTGACAGAGCAATTGCTCTGCTGTCTCTTCTTCTGCATCTCAGGAATTGCAGGAAGAGTCACCTGTCAGAGTCATGGACGCTAAGTGATAATTAAGTCGGCCAGTGCCCAGTCAGGACACTTACAATGGGCTGAATTTTTGCTCTACTGAGAGCTAGCAATTATTTCGATCTCGTTTTGTTGGGTTGATAGTCGAGTATTTTCAACTGACGACATGTGTATTGTCTTGATTCTAGGTTGCGATGAGCTTTTACCGTGCTTTTTTATGGATGAACCTCCTAGCAGTCGCTACGGATAATGGCACAACTGGCTCGGGAACAATAGGCGGCCAGTCTGATCCCTGCTTTACTATAGCATCCGCAGTTTCATTTCCACTTACTATATCTATAATATCAATTATGTATACTTTTTTCTTAAGAGTATGACCAAAAAAAAAATGATATTTCATTTCTTTTTGATATTAAATAATGAAATTAATCAAAAAAGAAGAAAAAAATTAAAATGAAAATTGATTGAAATCTGATTAAAAAAGAAAAATGTCGGTAAAGGTGGCCGAACCAAAAAGAAAAAAGATCTACCAATTTTTGGTGATCTTTTCTTCAACTTTAAATTTTAAATTATTCGTTTTTTTAATCGATTTCTAATTGTATATTTTGAAATTAAATTAAACTTCAATTATTATATTATCATGCGTTCTTTTTTTTTTTTTATTTGAAAAATAAGTAAAAGTTGCCATTAAAAACTCACACATATCTGTGTTTGTCTGTTATTAAGATTAAATTAGATGAAATTTTAATTTCTTTCAACTTTTCTTGTTGGAATTGATCGCGATTTGCGGCTACCGTTTGTATGTGGCTTTTTTGGGGGCAAAAAAAAAAAAAAAATTCTAAAATATAAAATTATATTCGCGGTATATAGTATGTATAATTTCTTATTTTTCATTTGGTTTCGTATTATTTGTAGGACTACCAAAAAAAAACAACACACACAGCACTTTTGAAGTCAGCCAAAATTCTATAAAGAATACCTTTTTTCTGGATATTTTAATTGCTTCTTTTTGCTATTTTATATTCTTTCTATGTCTTTAATATTATTAGTTTTTCTATATTTCCATGTTTCAAGTACTTGGCAAGCAGTGGCATGCAGTAACTTTTGCAGTTAGGAAATATTTTTGATAAAAAATAAAATATCAAATTGATCACAAAACATATAGTCTCTGTACTATCCTTGGACCGATTTTACTGAAATTTAACATGCTATCGTCTATATGTATATGTATTTAGCCAATCTAATTTAACTTAAACAAAATTGCTTTACAAATTTTCGAATTAAATCCGAAAAACCATATAAAAAAACGACAAAACTTTTTGATCATTCTGGTTTTTGCTTAATAACTTCGTTCTCCCTTGGTCAATTTTGCTGAAATTCAATACCAAATCCAGTTAAGGAAGAACAAAATCACATTCTAAATTTCAATAAAATTGGATATCACGTTTTTGAGTTATCTTGTACACGGACGGACGAACGGATATATATAAATGGATATAAATTTTTGATTCTCTACACAACCATCTGGTAGCATTATCACCATAAAGGGTATATAAAGTTGACCCTATTAAAATAATTTTCAATTTTCGATTACGAATGAAAGAAACTACAAGATACTATAAATTCAAACCAATTGAGCAGAATAATGTCGCACCCATTATTCGCTTTACGTCCAGTATGTACAGATGCAATTTCATCTCAGATTTTGTGCTGATTTTGTTGTAATTTTTAATTAAAAACTAGTTGTTGACCAATATTTATCGAAGCCGGGACTTTTCCCCCATCGCATCCTTCAGTATCCTTAGGAGTAATAGTGCGAAAGATATTGAAATATTCATACCACAAATTTAGTGCGAATACGTTGAACAGTGTAGAAGGCTGTGTCTAACAAATTTATTAATTTATTTAATTTTAATTAATTCTAAATTATAGGTAATAATGTATTTTAAGAATCTATTATATTTTTCTGCATTTAGGCTATTCTTTGTGTAGTGTTAGTCAAGTAAACAAACCGAAAGAAATTTTGCACTAACCTTTTCGGAAGATAGGTTGCTTTTAGAAAGAAGTTTCTGTAAGATAAAAAAAAGAGTTGTGGATGGATCGGCAATGAAATGCTTATTGTCGACGTAATTTTATATTCGCTCCGAGGAAATTTTCACTTCCAATCTTTGAGAACTATTTAGAAGGGGATTTCTAGATGGTTGAAAATTTAAATAATTTTGGTATATGTGGATTCGTATGTTCTGCGTCATTGGAAAATGAAGGTAGAAACTTCATCGTTGATCAACATCAAAAAGGAGGAGTAAAAAAATTTGTTTATTAATTGAAATCATTTCCTTTTCTTACAGGAGACTCTTTCTAAAAATGGCAAGTATAGAATAGTGAAAATATTTTATATTTGTTTGTAGCTAATATTTGTATCGAATTCTTATAAAAGTAATTACGCGTAATTTTCCCCGATAGATGAATTTTGCATGTGATTTCAAACTTTTACTTGTAAAACTGACTATTCGATTTCATATGGTTGTGGTGATCCTTAATATTCAAATATTTGTCAGTTGAAGTATGAAAATTGGTAAGTTAACTATTGCTATATATATATTAATGAACGTTGTGGTTTTCCTTAAAAGAGCCAGAGTTCCTTGCAATATGCACTGTGGCTCCATCTTGTTTGGACCAAAGGGTTGAATGTTTTTCCGCCTTAAAATATTTTCTAACATCGTCCGATATTGAGCACTATTGTGGGAAACTGCAACACCGTTTTCATTGTAAATATGCTTGTAAGGATTGCGTAGGACGAAATACCATATTTTTAGATTTGAAGAATGTCTATGAAGATCGTTTTTATGATGACCCCCCTTCCAAACAAGTATACATTAATTTATTTATACCTAAAAATTATTTAATTAAACGAATGAAAAAAAGAAAAAATGATCCAAATCAATCTATCGAAATACAATTCACAATAATTTAAAAAATGTACGATCGTACATTACAATCTCATATAAATGGTTTACATAAATATAATTGCCATCTTTTCTCATGTGGTGTTTTCATATAAACATAAAATCACACAAATCATATAAATCAACACCGTCATCTTGGATTTTTCTTTTTTATGATCGTTAATAAATACCGAAACGATCTTTTCATATATGTATATTTAAAAATATATACTTGAAAGAGAGAAAAACTAAAATCGGTCTATATGGGAAAAAGTCTCCTAAAATATAGTGTTTCGACTGTTTATGCGGCAGATCGGATATTGTATACCAGACTTTTGGGAGACTCTGTAACATAGACTATATCAAGATTGACCAACTTCAGTATATGATATGATCGACTATTTTTCTTAAAAATGTGTCAGGAGCTACCTACTAAAATTTATTAAAGTTCAAGCAGAATGACGGATCTATGACGGGTTCACGATGCATTAAGATTTGAAATATATACCTTTCAAATTAGACTACACAGATCGCGACGGATCCACGATGGACTATTTTTAACACAATCTGAAAACCAAAACTTTGGAATCCGTTTTAGATATGTCAACCTGTTTCCCGCATTAAACCAACATGATATTTTATTAATAATACTAGTAAAAAAAAGCCCTTATACAATGGGACTACAGGAATCGAAATTGGCTACAGAGCCATCCGCTGTCCGTTATATATTTTGTACAATTCTTAATCTACACTATTCCATTGTCGGTTTTTTGTCAGTTGTTATATGGAAGTGATGTCAGAGAAGTCTAATACTAGGCAAGATTTTATTAATTGCTTAATTGATTAATTGATTAATTGAGTAATTAAAATTTGTTCAATATTTTGATTATTCAGCCGAAAACTGATTAATTCTTTCATTTAAGAGAAATTGTTATTTTTACACGAAAAATTTTGACGCTTGACTATTATAATAGAAACCAATTAATCAGTTTAAAACCAACAATTAATCAATTAATCACTTACCCCGGAAACTAATTAATGAACCATGCCTTAGTGCCTACTGACAAAGTTTGTCAGTGCACTGGCACATACCAAACTTGTTTTGGAATCGGTTGAGCCGTTTTCAAGTTTTATAGTGGCACGAAGGCGAAAGAGGAGGATAACTCTTCCATTTTCTTTATTAAGATTAATTCATTGAAAAGCAGCCACCAAAAATCATTCCGTGATCGTCTTGTTGGGCTATTCCTAGACTATACGAATGAACTCAATTTATTTCTTATTATTTATTATATATTTAATTGGTTTCATTATTATTATTATTATTATTATAATTAGAAAAAATTTAAATGATATTTTATTATATTTATTTTTATGTAAAAAACCGAATTTTCACACGCGAAATATGAAATTTTTGAAAAGAAATTTTTTCCTTTTTAAAATTCGCTGTTTTGATGTTAACTGTTTTTCTGTTGGTGTTTTTTTTTTTCAAAACTAAGGTCAACTTCAGACCGATTGGTCATTAGGTCGTGTCATTAGGAAAAATCTGTAGACAAAAGTAATCTAAAAATCAGGATTCGCATCAGACTCGCATCAGTTACTCTATACTAGACCAGTAACGAGGTAAAGCAATTCAATCAATCTGACTCGGTGATTTGCTTTTCTGTACATTTTAAGGTTATTCAAACAATTCAACAGCTCTTCGAAATAATTTTGTAAACAATTGAATACCAATTATTTGCCATAAATCTCACTTCGAAGAAATAATGTGAACTCAGTGAGAACAACTCTTATGACAAAAACTTATGAGAAAGCATATGCGTTTTCTTCACTTCCAGGAATATTTCTACTGAAATTTTGTTATGATTTCTATTATAGAGTTTTCTTTTCTCGGACAAATTATGTTCTACTTGAAATTTTGATATTTCTCTTTGTGTGTGAACAGTGGCGTAAACCAGATAAGGGATCAAAAAGGCTGGGTATCATAGAAATGTGTTAATTAGATATACATATACATATATTATAATTTCTCATTAGGATCGAGTAATAAATCTTTACTATCATGGATCATTCACGTTATCATTTAGAGATTTTGCTTTGAGCATATGAAATCTCAAACCAAAAAATCATATAAGAAAACATATGATAAATTAGAATAACATGAGAAGAATTATTAATTATTTAATAAATATTATTAATTTCGGATTACAGGAGTGGCGTTGTGTGAAGTTAGTAATCTTTCGTGGACGAACAAATACATTGTATAGAAGTGTCTTTTACATTTTATTTGTGAAAGAAATTATATCTATGGACATCTACTAGGTGGAAAATACTTTTCTCTTTACATATTTATGGTATTTTATTTTTGTTCTGTTTGTTTGGTTTGTTCGTTTTTTTTTTTGTTCATTTTGGATTTGTTTCTTTCCATATTTCTTTTTTTTCCTTCATGATTTTAAGTCTGTATCGAAACGCTAATTGACTGTGGACTTGTTAATTATAAATTCATTAGATGTGGTTAGATGTACTTATATATATATAAAAGTAAAAGAAAAAAAAGAAGAAAAGACTGGAGAAAAAAGACCAGTAATATAATAAAAATATGTATATGATATTTGCCACTATTTTCTTCGTATTTCTTCTGATGATCACCTTTTGTTTCTTTGACTTTCTTTAAGGTATGGTATAAACCATCTATGCTTGATTGTCATCAGACCAGCAGCAGCAGCATCATCATCATCACTATCATCATCCTTATTATTATTAATAAGCCCATTCGAATCATAAGTTCATTTGCTCAGAAACATATTTCGAATTCTTAATGCTTTTAGAATAATAATTATCGTACAATAATTCTTTTAATTTTTAGTAAAAAACTATAATATATAAATAGAGTACAAACACCTATCTTCGGATAATTTGAAGAATTTTCTGAAATTTTTTTTCTGATTTTGAAAACGTTTATTGACTTAATCGCAGTTTCGTCGCTTGAGCGCGAGAGATTGTAGATTAATATAAATCGGAATTGAATTAGACCCGCTCTATATAGCTATTTAGCCTATGATATAGCTGATAGGCGTATTTGAGTAATGGTCTAATAGACCCAGAGCTTTAGTTATTATAGAAGAATAAACGAAAGTTCCTTTTATTGTCTTACTTTTTATTTTTGAGAAGAAAAGGCAGCACCAAGGTAGAGAACCAAATGTTGAAAGGGGAACAACCAGGACAAGATCAGGCGAAGAATTACTTCGGAAATTAGAACTCGAAAATATTTAAAGCCTTTATCAACACAAAGGAAAAATGAATTACAGGACACTGCAGACTCAAAGCACACCACTAAAAAGTTAAGGCTGGATGGCAGCTGCAGATTCCGTTTGGTGGAACGAAGAGATTCTTATGCATGGGAAACCTTTGGGAGAATGCTGCTTCTCTGATACTAAAACTCCTTAGAAAAATAGACTTGGAGGAGGTGCTCTAGAATTGGAAATTAACCAAACTAGTGCACTAAAAAATAATATGAGGTACTAACAGATATTAAAGGTTGCAGTACAAGAACACCCTTTTATCTAATCTTATAATCTTAATTTTATTTGCTAGAATTAATATCTATCATTTAATCTTTTTTGACCGTATTGACAATGGACCCGTTTGTAGGGTCTTCACCCTATACGTGAGTCGATATTATTATTATTTTCTTAAACAAGCAACATTATATTTAATTTGGGCGGCTTTATTACCGTTACCATATAAAAAAACAATAATAAAAAATGCAAATGCATTTTTAGAAGTGCTCAAATGATATAAAGGGTGTCTCAAAATACACGCAAAATTTGAATTTTGCGCCATTTGTATGGTAAAGTGTTGCCAACGGAAAAAAAGTCAAAGTGACAGCTGACAGTTTAGGAGCGCTACATGCTAGCGAATAACGCGTTTTCATTGTTGAGCAATGTTTAAAAAATAATGAGTCATTTCCTGGTTGTGTAATTTCCCGTTTTAGTGTTCAGAATTGACCGGCTGGATCCTGCGATTTAACATCGTTGGATCTTTTTCTAAGTCTAAGATTTATACCAACAGGCCGACGACCACCACCCATTTATGCAAAACGGTCAAAGGATTTTATGTATGAAAACTTCAAAGGTAATATCTTGATTCCAGCAACATTGATTATTAACTAATATTGCGTATATTAAAATAAAGGTTTTTACCCAACTATGGGAATATGATGTTGGCTGTTCTAACGAAAGGTTAATCTTCTGTATTCCGCAGCCGTGAGATTTGAAACGCTATTTGTTTCTCACTCGGCATTGCCCAAAGACTAATCTCATTTTTTAGTACTGATTGTGAAGTACATATATACAAAATACCCTGTAAAACTCAAAAATTGATGATGTGGGTGGATTCAAAATCAAGAACATAAAACAAAACACTAAATTAAGTGGCGATTTTCTTGCTATTTTTTTTTTTTTGGTATTTAATATTCTTCTCGATAAAAACACTATTTTCTAATCAAAAAAGTTTTTATATATGCAAAAATCAAAGCACACCACAGATCCCCGTTCACAAACCAGATGGAATTCTCAACCAAATAATATATCATCATGATGTCTTCCTCGTCTCTGTTAATGTGTAAGGAATTAGAATTAAGTATTTTCGCGAAAAAAACCAACATTTTTTTTATTCGCGTACTCATTGGAAGATATGACCAAAATTATTGATACCTTTGATGACTACAAATTGATTATTTTCAAAACGATGAAAAAATGGATAAAGATCTTTTTCCATTATGTACATACAGGGTGAACACACATTAGAAAGATCTTGTATTATTGCTGTTTATGAGCGGGAAGGGGGGGCAAGAAAAAGACAACAACTACAAAAAAAAGTCATTAAATTAATTCGTTTATCATTAATATTATATTATAGAGAGTATGTTATATGTGATCAACGTTTTATGAATTTTTGATTTTGTAAATTAATCGCGGATTAATGTACTTCTTTGATTAAAAAAAAATATTTTTGAATATGTCCTATGGTATAGTATACATCCCTTTGAGATCTATTACTGCCACCTATTCTTTAGTGCAGTACTTTTTTCTTAAACTCCTATGCTAGAGCATCGCCTCCAGGCCTATTTTGCTAAGGAATTCTTTAGTATCTTTAGTGGATCAATAAATTGTAGAGAAAAGTATAGCATGCTTCCAGATGCTCTCTAGTCCTACGAAGCAATGATTCGCAGTCCCAAGAATGTGAATTGAGATCTCATCTTCCCACTCGCAAAATCTCGATCTGTTATCTAATACCAGTCCTATTTTTTTAGTAATGTGAACTTTGTAGAAATAGACAAAAATTTAACTGACTAAAACAGACAAAATAAAGTACGTCCAACACATTTTCAATCAGTACCAGTAAAATTGAAACTACTAATGCTAAATAATTGCTAAATCACAGCACCTTAATAATTACTGTAGCTATGTAATAGCGATTTTAATGTTATAAAAAGTAATATAAGAAAATATTACTACGTATTCGAATATATCGTCGTTTATTCGTCCGTAACTTAAAAGCCTTGAGTCATCCTGGAAAGGATCCCTTCGTTCTCAGTTTTCTACACAACACATGGATTGATTTTAATGACATTCAGTCAAAATCTATAAGGCGGGCATGAAGTTGTTAAGGAACAAAACTAAGATTACCACAAAAGTCTCTTGTGTTTTCGGATTTAATTTGGAAAGTTATAAATCAATTTAATCTAATTTTACTAAAAATACGTTACTTGTTTTAAAGACACGATCAAATATTGAATTTCAATAAAATCGGTCAAACGATATAGATAGTACAGAAAGAGATGCACACGTCGTTTTTATTTTTTGATTTTTGTTTTTCATATTTAATTCAAAAAAAAAACGGTTGACCAATTTAAATGAAATTTTCCAGAATAAGTTTCATATTTTGTTAAGCAACAAGTTCTTCAAGGAAAATTCGAACAGGGCGATTGCCTGGATATCATTGTTTGGCTATAAACCGATTTTTAAATTCCTCTATAAACAATATGTATATCGTATTTTAGAATCACACGGTTTTTATAATGTCGCGATCGCGATTAAATTCAAAAAATAAAAACAAGAAGAAGAAAAAAAAAGAAAAACATTCAAAATGAATATTTAAAATTTTTTCTTAAATGAGTACAAAAGAAATATTGGGTTGTTAAGAAATACGAATAGCGATTTTGATGGGTGGGGGAGGGTCATAATGGGGACACAGAAGAGAAAAAAAATGCTATAAAATGATTATGCTATAATAATATTGTTTTTTTTTTTTGTTGTTGAACAACAGAAAAGCACTTGGGACATACAAGAAGAACGTTAAATAGGTAAAATCCTGGTTTAGGTTGGTTACCTCATAATATTGTGTGTTATTGGTAATTTTTTAATTCTTCTTCGGTTATTTTTGTTTTGTTTTGCGAGTGATGAGAAAAAATTACTCGGGAACGCGTGCACCTCGCGCTTAAAACGGTGGACACACCAACTATCCCCAAGCCCATGAGAAACAAAAACAAAAAACAAAATTTGTGTACCCTATGGGAGTTACTACCACAGAGGATATATTAGTTTTGTCACTAAGTGTGTAACACATCGAAATAATCATCGTAGAAAGGTTTCGAGGGTATATGATTGTGTAGAGGGAATCAAAAGTTATATCGATCGTTCGTCCGTCCGCCCGTCCGCCCGTGCGCAAGATAACTCAAAAACGAGTTGTCCAATTTTGTTGAAATTTAAAATGTAAGTTGCTTATTGGTTAACTGGATTTGGTATTGTATTTCAGCAACATCTACTGACCGGGAGCGAAATTCTTAGGCAAAAAACCACGGTTTGATCGATTTTTTAATATGATTTTTCGGATTTAATTTTAAAATTTGTGAACCAATTTTATTTGAATTAATTATATAGATTAAATACGTACATAGACGATTTCATGTTAGATTTCAGTAAAATCGGTCGAACAATAGTGGAGAAAAAATTAGTCTTCGGAGAAAATAAGTCTGCTCATAAAGTTTTTTTTAATGTACTTTAAAAATTAATACACCAATTTGAATAAAATTTGCAAATTAGACTAATGCTATCAGGGTCTCGGTTACCTACGTAATTAGAGGAAATTTTCTGAAAAAAGGAAAAAAAGTTATGAGGAGGAACAAGTCTTGAAATACTGTTAGTTTTGACAGTCTTTCTCTCCCATCAAAAAATCGGCTATAGGCCGATTTTCAGTTAATACTATATGTTTTCTTTTACAGTACGAAATGTAATGTGTTGTACCAAAAACAATATGAAATTTTTACGCGGTTTTTTTAGCGCGACTTTTTTTTCATCGATTTTTGTTAAATGAATTTTCAATTAATTCACGCTGTTTTTTTGGCTTTGATTTTAAATTTATTATATTCCTATTTTGAATATGTGTTTTGTATATTTGGCTTTTTTTTCTGTTGAAAGATTTCTTTTTTCAAGTAAAGACATTACCAAAAACAAAAAAAAAAAAAAAAACAAAAAACAAAAAGAAAAACATTAATTTCAATTCTTCACGTTTATTGTTGTTGAGTTTTTGTTTCTAATTTTAATTTAATTATTAATGATAGTCACGAAATATTGAAATCATTAAAACCACCAAAAATGTATTTCGATAAATTACTAAAATCGCAAAGAAAAAAAAAAAATACAAAAAAAAACCAAACTAAAAGACCTGAAAAACTTAAGGTGGGCTACTTCTACCTAAAGACTTCTTTCTATACCGAGGAAAAGTTCTATAGATTTGAATTTAATTTTTTCTCGCCGCGATGGACATTTTCCAGCTCAAACCGTTCACATCTAAACCTAAAGCGAAGTATTAGTAATCGATAAAGTACCCAAAGCTAGTGAAGCAACCAGAATAAGTGCAAGAAAAAAAAACACGTGCAAAAGAGAACGGGCCATTTTCTAATTGAAAATCTATCAGGAAGAAAGAGAATGAAGATTTATTAAAAAAACCACGTGAATGACTTTTGAAACTCTTATTTTTTTCTAGTATGTAGCTATCTATGCCAGCGCAGTGAATAGAAAATTGTTTGATAATTTCCAATCGAAATCTTGAAAACGTTGTCACGGCACAAATAGGAACTTGGTGTACTTTACAATTACTTATTCTTTGGCTAAAGTTAGAAACTAAAACTGTTTATTTAATACAAAATTAGCAGCTGTATAGGTCGTTGATGATTAGCTGTGCAAAATGGGCTCAAATAAAAAACAGAAAAATGAAATTTGCATACGCAAAAAGTTGTCATATTTTTCGTAATTATTCGAAAATTAAAATAAGTTTAATATAAGGATGATCGTTAATGACTTTCGAATGCGTTTCAACCTAGATTGTGGAAAACTTAAAAATGATCTGTCAAGTAGTATTCAAGATATGATGCCCAACGACTTCATGTAAAATTTTCAGGACATATTCTTAAGATTTGAAACTTTCAGAGAGTAAGGATTTTGTAAAGCAGGCTTGGGGAATTTGAAATGTAACACACACATACACAATTGAACAACGAACCAAAATGATTGTACTTTATTTCCGGCAAAATGCAGAAGAAAATCCAGATTTTATTCACAAATTGATAATGAGCGATGAAACCCATTTCCAATTAAATGGCTTCGTAAACAAGCAGAACTGCAGGATATATGGGCTCAGGAGAATCCGAGAGCAGTTCATCAACGACAATTACACTCACTTAAGTGTACACTGTTTGGTGTTGTGGTGTTGCGTCTGGGAGGATCATTAGCCCAGATTTCTGCGAAAATGAAAACGATGTTGCAGTTTCCATCAATAGTGCTCAATAGCGAATGATGTTGGAAAATTTTTTAAAGCCAGCTGTGGAAAACCATCCAACCCTTTGGTTGCGCATACTGCAATGGACTGAATGACTCTTTTAAAGAATATATGGTATTCATTTTGCACTTAATTTTTTTTCACATAGATACAGCACCTTAAAGAAATCATCATCAAAAAAAATCTCTTTTACAGAAATTAATTAGTTTTCTTGAGAAAAATTAGTAATTTTTGTTCCTTTTTCAGCGTCAATAATATACAAAAATTGCTAAATCCAAAAATAAAAGAAAAAAAAAATTGATTTCTTATTTTCGATGACCCCCAATCACACCCAAAAAAAAATGAAAATAAAATTAAAATAATAATAATAGCAGCAATAAAAAAAAAAATAACTATAAATATATAAGAGAGGTGCATTATGGGCTATAAATCTTAATTTTATGCACACGGAGATGATATCATGGATCACAGAGCTCTCTAATCTTTTCTCGTCTTCTTCTCGGTTTTTGGGGAATTTTGTATTGGGAAATCTTGCGCTTTTTTTTTCTTGTGTAAATGATAAATGAGAAAAAGAATAAGATTATGGAAAATTACTTGGCACAGAAAAAATACTGGATACGACATACGAGCAATATTGAAAAAAAAAAGAAAAAAAGAAAAGAATATACCAATTAACTAAGCCGCAAGGCACACTATCTTGTATAAGAAGAAGGTGTATGTTTGTATGTACCCAGCCTGATAATGATTGGAAAAAGGGCTCAAAATCATCTCTATAACATCCCAAAACGAAATATAATAATCTGTGCATGATGGGTAATCTATATTTTAAAGTAATTTCCATTGAATGCCCCGACATATTGGTAATATTTCTCCGTTTTTTTTTTTGATCAGAAAATCGTATATGAATTCGTGAAGTTTCTTAAATAAAAGAAGAAAACGAAAGCAGTTACTCATTAGGAGATTCTTAGAGTGAATAGTACACACAAAATCGTTACCAAAACTAAACTGTATCAAGCGAATCTGTTAGACAGTCACAAATTATTAGCTATGCAAATTCTAGCTAAAGTTATTATAGTGACTAAAGTATAACCAATGTGCTATTAAACTAGAATATAACACTGGCTTCGCTCCTGTTCGGTTTGCTCCTGTCCTCTCTAGAATTTGTATTCTCTCCAAAGTACAACAGACGTACTTATATATATATATAGAACCTAACAAGGATTATATCATTACACAGACACGTAAGACTCGCTAAAATACGTCAAATGTGCTGTTTAGGATTTTTCTCTACACCACTCAAATATTAGTTGCATAGTTGTTACATTGTAATATAGGGTGATTCAGTTTTAGTTTCCTATGTTGGCAGTATTGTAAATTATTTTCAAAGTGTCAAATGTCAGTTTGCAATAACACATTTACAAAATGGATCGCTTAACCACCGAACAACACGTTAAAATTGTTCAATTGTTCAATTTGTAGGGTAAAACTGTAACAGTCAATGGTGAGCGATATAGTCGCATGATAACCGATTATTTCTGGCACGAAATCGACGATATTGATGTGGAAGACATGTGGTTCCAACAAGACTTGCCACACAACGGATGTAACGTTCGATGCTTTGCGCGAAAAGTTCCCAGGGGGCATTTTTTCACGTTTCATGTGGTGTCAATTGGTCGTCAAGATCATACGACTTAACACCATTGAATTTCTTTTTGTGCGGGTACGTTACGAGTCATGTCTACTCGAAACAAACCCGAAGCATTGGAGCACCTAAAAAACAACATCCGCCAAGTTATTGCCAAGATACCGCCAGAAATTTACGAAAAAGTCATCGAAAATTATCTCGAAAGGATCGGCTGCTGAGCAGAAGGTCCAGAGACGGCCATTTAATTGATATTATTTTTCATAATTAATAAAATACATAACATTTATGATTAATAAACGAAAATAAGCATATTTCCTTAAATTTGTGTGTTTTGTTTTAAAGTTCAAAAACTAAAGTTGGATCACCCTTTATTATTAAAAATTTTAACATTTACTTTTCTCTGTGTGATATTCAACCTCACACATCTTTACACATTTTCTTAATCAACTATAATTACTATAATTGCATTCGCAGTGTCTTCTTTTGAGACTGCGTTCCATTAACTTTCTACCACAATTTTTCAATATTTTAGCACAATTATTATTATATTTCCTCGATTAAATGGTTTACTGGTATATATTAGGTTGTCTACACTTAAGTTATAGATGCTTTTTTCTAAAAGTATAATGATCACCTTTACATGATCAGCTGTCACCTCACAGATAGGTGAGAAAATAAAATATACATAACAATACATATGGTAGAAAACAGGCGATCAAACTATACCCTTTTGTTTTTAGCAGTTTTGTAGTAGAAAGAGATTCTTTGATAACCTATGATTTAGCTGATGATAATATCCTTAACTGAATTGTGTAGCATTTGAGTATATCAAGAATTGCAACAACAAAAAAAGTGGAGGTTAATCATATTACTCTAAAAAGCAGCTATAACTATAATGTGAGCGCCATTTCTATAAAACATTCCATGATCTTCTTTAAGAATATTTAATATACGAGAAAACATAGGACAAAACATAAATAAATACAAAATCGCGAAAATTTCACGCGAAAAAGAGTAGAAGAGAAAAAAAAACAAAATGGAAATAAATTAATATAAAAGAATAGAAGGTGAATAATGAAAAAAGAAAGAAAGAAAAGAATTCCATCACGTACGTATAAGAAAAATAAGGATTTCGCGTATGGAAACAAGATCATAATATAAATCAATGAAATAATTCGAATGTCGAATTTTTCTTTTCTTCATCTTGGGGCCTAAAATTGCTTTTTTTTTTGTAGGTATATTAATATTTTGTACATGAATATGTGTGTGAAATTGCATATATGTATTGTACAAGATGGAATAGAGTAAACTCTCAGCCTTAATTGGATACCAAAATAACTTCTTTTGAAGGCACACAAAATTATAGTCAATATTTAAGGATTATTGCTAAATAATTTATAAATCAAAGCCAATTAATAGCTGCAAAGCTTTAATAGAACTTCTAATGTTAAAGAAATATAATTTTGTTCGTCACGTCAGCATGGACATTCTATTTTGATAGTGAGTAGTTTCTGGTTCGATTTCAAATAATACAAATAATAATCATTTACTTTACTTTAACCCGGACACCTATCTATATAATTAGAGAATAAATTTTCTGATTTCATGACTGTCCGCACGTCAGTTTTCACTGTGAAACGGCTGCAATATAGAACCAAGTCTCTTCTTCATTTTTCGGATAACAAAGATTATCAGAAATAATATGAAATCAATTTAAAAATACTAATTCTCGCTTAGGTATCCTTTCCCCAATAAAATCGAATTGAAAGGACTTAAAAAAGGTCTTCCCGCAGTATATTCTTATATTCTCTTGTCGCGTGTAATCAATTTAATTATAGTAATTTCAAAAAGATTTCCAAACCCAAAATAAATTATCATTTTCACAGTAAATTAATTAATTCCTTTTCTTTTTTGTTTATTATAATTTTCTTGTATTTTCCAAAAGAAAGGATATTTCAGAGGGATTAAGAAGGCAATAAGAATAAAAATAAAATCGATTTAAGAATCTTTTAAGAATATTTTAATCTTAAGGAAAAATCCAAAATTCATGAAATTTTTCAATTCATTTAAGGTGAAACAATCTATGCCGGGATTTTATTCAACAAAAAAGAAATTTCGAATCGAATCGTAAAACTATGAAACTCAGAATTTTCTGGGAACATATTTTCAACTTATTCATTTATAATTTTGATTTTGAAATTACCCTGTCACCATTTCTCACCATTAATGTCCTTTATTCTAGAGTTTTACGATATATGCATACTTAACACTGGGAAGGAGAGCCTTTTGGCTTCACTAAACCTAGCTAATCTGCACTTTGCACACGAAATCTTCAGAATCTTGCCATTATTTTAAAAAAAAGACACAAAACAAAACAAAAAATGTTGTTTACTTGATGGCTTAAAATATTTTGTGGACTGAATAAATTCATATAAAATCATTTATATACAATATATGGTAACTCAAAATTTAAGCAAGATTTGAGTTTTGCGTCGTTTGTGTGGTAAAGTGTTCCCAACGAAACAAAAAGAAAACGTGACAGCTGACAGTTCAGGGTTATTAAAAATGGAGCGATATAGAACAGCACATTTCCAATGTTGAGTAATATATTAAAAATAATGAGTCATTTCATGATCGTGTAACTTCCCGTTTTGGTGATCAGAATTGTCCGCCCAGATCATGGGATTTAACACCATTAAACATTTTTCTTTGGGTTCTTTTTTGGAGTCTAAGGTTTATCCCAACAAGCCCATGACCACCTACGCCTTGAAGGAGGTAATTAAAATTGAAATTCAGACACATGTATGCAAAACGATCATGGAAAATTTCAACAAAAGAGTGTGTATGTGTGCCAGCAAAACCCTGCAGGCTATTTACCCGATATGCTATTCCATACGTAAACCTATACTGTATACTTTCTGAACCAATAAAAAATTTACAATTTGTAGTTATAAACCTGTGTTTTGTATTAAAATTACTTCTTTTGTGAATTTTGGGACACCCTTTATAATGAATCCTGGTTCTACACTCAATATAAATTTTGTCAAGGATCATGTAGAATCCGGGGACCCCCGAGCAACTCCGGTGAATTCAGTTAGTTAGCTATAATTTAATTAATTTTGTAATTCAAATAAAAACGTTAAAAGCTATGATTTCATGAGTAAAAATGGATTATTCCAACATTTCAATAGTCCCAACGTTGCTGATACTTGTATTGTATTGTATTGCAGGGGCCTTAGCACGTAGGCCTAACAAGCCCATTGTACCTCCTCCTAAAAAGGTTCGTTGAGATGCTAGGTCTCTTCCCCGTACCGATTAGTCCTTCTAATGAAGGTCAGCAGCGTAGTTAGGTCCAAGTTAACACACCCCTCCTTACTCAGGGTGCACACTCCTAGTGTAGCAAGTCTGATTCTAGAAAAGGAAGAACATTCACACAAAAAATGTTCTGCTGACTAATTTTCTTCCAGTCAGGATCCGCATATCGGACTCTCGGCAACCCCTATTGCCCACATGTCTTCGTTTAAGAAGTAATGTCCTGTCACAATACCGCCAATGGTTCTGAGGATTTTACGGTCGAGTCCCATCAACATTCTCATCCCTCGGCAGTCCGGACCAATCTGTATCATTTTAGCTTGCATACACTGATTTAGCACTGGCCACCTTTGTTGGTGGCGCTGGTTCAGTTGTCTACTGAGGTCCTGTTTGAGGCCAGAGTTAGTCTACCCTACCGAAGGCTGAAGACCGTAAAACGACGCCTCTGACCTCTTTCTTACTTACAAAAGTATATTAGAACTATAGTCGCAGGAACGTGGCAGTGACAATCGGGCGTATATTCCGTTAATCGAATAATACAAAACGACATGATTGGTATCGAATTATATTGTCTTTTAGGTCATCTTTGATTTTAAAATTAGTTTTTCTTTTTTTTTTTCTTAACTAAATATATTATCATAATATTTAAGAAGAAGAAGAAAAAAAAAGTAATAATAATAATAATGACCACAAAAACATCAGATTTATTATTCAAAACACATTCATTAACATATATTCTTCCTTTTTTTTGGCCATCGCGTCTTTCTCCGCGCTTTACAAGTTACGCTTGGTGTATAAATAATGCATAATAATAAACAATTGGGGGGACAAAAAAAAAAAAAAAACGAGAAGCGCTACTGTTTTTCTTATCAATTCCATTTTTTGTATAAAATTTACATAAGTTATTACAAAAAGCTATTATTCAAATTATTATTATTATTTTTTTCATTTTCATTTTCGGTTTTCTTCGAGATGAACTTAAAGTCAAATTTCTCAATAATTTATTTACAAATCGAAAAAAAATCTCGTCCATATAATCTGGAGCCACCCAATTGCCATCACCTTCTTTCCCGAGCTATCGAAAAAAAACTCTCATGTTTTATTTATTAATTTATTTAGTTAAGATTTTTTTCCGTTTTTTTTTTTTTTTTTTTTTTGGTAAAAAAAACAACGATTCTGTACAAAAACAAGTACTACTATTTTTCTTTTTTTTTCCGTCATAATATGTAAAATATTAACAAGAAAAACACGCGACACAAACAATTACATACTCGCGCGTATTCATAGTGGAATTTACGTGGCACAAAATTTTGTATATATTTAGTTTTCATTTGATTGAATAAATTAAGAAGATCCAAAAGTGATCAGAAAAAAATTGATCAAAATTATCCTCGAATCAAGTTTTGTAATTCCGATTATATCGGGCTTAACGAACTATAACTATGTAACATAAGACGTGTGCGCATGAAGAGCTAGATTGAAACATCGTTTAGATTCAATAAAAGGGATCTACCATATACAAGTATGTATATCCATTTCGGTGATAAACTCGTGTTTGCTAGAAAGTTTACTTTAATCTCGTCGTCTAAAGGCTGCGTAAAATTTGTTAGAATTGTTGTAATTCATTTACTATTAATGCTGAACTCCACTCCGGATTACGATACAATCGATTACACACTCTGTTTAGGTTTTCTCGACTAGTTTCAGTGCATTGTTGGCCTTCGCCATGGAGATACGATAATGGTAAGATACACAAACTTTTCACTCAAGCCCATGTGATCAATCAATCAACCAATCAAATGAAACGCACCCATTGAATTTCGTTTAAGGTCCATCGTACGAAAAATAAG
This sequence comes from Xylophagus ater, assembly GCA_963422695.1. Classification (NCBI taxonomy): domain Eukaryota; kingdom Metazoa; phylum Arthropoda; class Insecta; order Diptera; family Xylophagidae; genus Xylophagus; species Xylophagus ater. The sequence goes on from OY730480.1 coordinate 62,369,013, forward strand.
AATGCATCTTTTCACCAACAAATACATTTTACTACTGGCAGACAGAGGTGTCAAGGAACATTCATGTCAAATTTTAGTGTTGCAAGATGTACGGTTTACATTTGATAGCGATTTGAACTAGACGTAGACTTCAATGGCCGGACCTGGTATATCCATATATACGAATACATATAACTAAGGACTAATAGAGAATAATATAGAATAAATATGTACAACTAATTCTCTCGACCTATCCTAATAGCATTTTCTGATTCTATTTCCATACGCTTTTTTCTTATCTATTTTTCTGTCGACAATATTTCTTATAAATATCCTATCGTCATATATCCTTAACGTATATTTGCGTTTGTAATTACCGAAAGGGATTTCTTTGGCGGGGTCCTGAATATACTTGTATATTAAAACTTTTTCGCTTGACCTCGCTAAAACATCATCTTTTTAACTATTTACACAAGTGTTGTTTGAGTTATCGCTGTTTATTTTCATCTAACAGTATCGTAAAAATAATAACAAATAAAGAAATAGGCATGTATACTTAGAAATGAATTTTCATTCAGAAGTGATATTCGAAAAAAAAATGAGATGCATGTTACACGATGCATGTTGCAAGATTCATTATTTCAACAAATACAAAAAAACGTAATGTGTAAGAATGTAAACAGTTCAAAAAAATAGTATATACTTTAATTTGAAAATAATTTCGATAGCGAAAATCTTAATTTCAAGCTACAATTTCCCTAAAGGATGCAATTCAAAATCAAAATCTGCATAAAATTAGTTTACAATTATTACAAAGAAATTGTTTCATCAGTTTTGTATAATATCGAATATATAGAAATAAAAATTTATCGATTATAATCATTCTGTCAGATTGGTCGAGTGGTTACTAATAACTGATGAGATTTTCGTTTCAATCCTGATTCTCAGCTTTTCATATTACATTGGTATTTTTCTTTGCCTACAATATCTTTTGTGTTAGACGTCTTTTTCTTATTTTCATGAAGAAAATCGATGGAACCATAACCATAACCAATTTTATATCGGACAATACGTGTGCTTGTGAAAATGTTTCTTTTTTCGGTGAAAATGTTTAGTTTAAACATGGAAACAACAATATTCTGTTCTTCATTTATTTATTAGTTTTTTTACTTTTTTGTGTACTTTTATTTATCATCTTATGCGAAAAAACAAGATACACAAATTAACAAGACGGACAAAAAAAAGACACATATTTTTAACTCATTAGTACCTCATTAAACAATTATACGAAAATCGAAATGCTCGAAATGTATTCTCATATATAAGATTGCCACCTAATTTTGTTTCCATTCCATTTTTTTTTTCAAAATTATTTAAAAATTCATATAACGTACATACTTTTTTTTTTGCTGCTGCTGCTCACTTTATTATACTTTGTACAATTAAGTATGCTTAGACGTAATAATGGCTGGGAAACTATGATAATGAGCTCTTTATAATGTATATATTATGTTTCGATATTGTTTAGATATCGAAATGACGTGTCCAATACGTTATAAGCTCTTTCTATGCCAAAGTATGTGAGGACACGAGCAAATAGATTGCAATAGAAGCTGTAAGTGAGATGTGCTTGCAAGAATTATGGACTGATTTATATTTTCTTCACCAATATTCATTTATGACTGTCCAACTTCCAATATTAATATTATGGTTATAATTGGAGAGCAAGTAAAAACCCGGGTAATAATGTGACGAGAGAGCAATAGTATATTTTGGTTGAGACTCAGATTCGAACCGGCTGTTTCATTTTAAAAAGAACCTTTTAGAAATATCAGGCATTTCAAATGATTAGACAAAGACAAATATGTTGTTCGGTGATTCTCTTTCTCTCTCTGTCTCATGGACAAGCCTTCTTAAATATCATCTTTAAAGTTTGAATTATAATGATGAGCCTTCTTAAATATCTTTAGACTGGAATTCGAAACTGCTGTTTCATAATTGAAAAAAAACTTTTTGAGAAATATATAAATTTTCATCAAAAAATTTCGGGCATTTCAAACGTTCAGACAAAGATAAATATGTTGTTCGCTGATCCTCTCTTTCTTTCTCTTGCAAAACTGGAATTCTTCAAGGCATCGAGAAGCCTTCCTAAATATCTTTAGGCTGAGATTCGAAACTGATGTTTCAATTTAAAAAAAAAATTTGAAAAGCAAATAAATTTTCATCAACAAATTTTAGGCATTTCAAACGTTGAGACAAAGGTAAATATGTTGTTCGATAAATCTCCCTCTCTCCCTCTCTCTTTCGTTTTCTTGAAACAGTGACATCCTTCAAGACATGGATGAGCCTCCTTAAATATATTTAGGCTGAGATTCAAAACTGCTGTTTCATAACATAAAGAAAACTTTAAAAAATATATAGATTTTCATCAGGAAATTTCAGGCATTTCAAATGTTCAGACAAAGATGTTGTTCGGTGTTCTGCCTCTCTTTTTCTTGGAAAACTGACATTCTTCAAGGCATTCACAAGCCTTCCTAAATATCTTTAGGCTGAGATTCGAAACTGATGTTTCAATTGCAAAAAAAACCTTTGAGAAATATATAAATTTTCATCAAGAAATTTCAGGCTAATTTCGATATATCTCTCTCTCTCTCTCTCTTTCTCTCTATCTTTTTCTTTCTCTTGAAAAACTTACATCCTTCAAGGCATGGCCGAGCCTTCTTAAATATCATCTTTAAAGTTTGAATTACGACTTGATCAGACAATGAATACATTGAGGGGTAATTAATGTTGGTGATCCAGTTGTAACTGATTTTTGGGTGAAAAATTTTCATATAAGAAAGTTAAATGATTTTCTTTGCTATATATATATTTTTGTTGTTTCTTTTTTTACAGAAATCCATTAATTAAATTTGTTTTTAATTTTAGAGAGTTGGTGTGAAATTTTCTAGTTTTTTTTTTTTGGGGAAAAAACAACAAAAATCTTATATATTTGAAATCATTTAGAAAAGAAACACAATTTTTTTTCCTCATCATCTTATTTACGGTGTTAATTTATTTTTAAGGTAGATATAATTAGTTTCAAATATATTAATGATATTTCAGTTTTGTGTATGGTATAGAAGTAGATACACTCTGGCAATGTTTACACTGTAAATTAATTTGACCTGTTTTCAGAAGACTCCATTTTTTTCTCTCTTGTTATGTGCTTACTTTTTGTCCACAATGTTTTTTTTTTCTTTCAGTTTTCTTATTGAAAGAATTAAGTGAAATCATATCTGTGTATCTGTTTGTGTAGGTAATGAAAATATTTCACAAATGATTTTTGTTTAACATCTTGTTAATTAGAAAAATAATCAAAAAAAAAAAATATATTGCTAATTATTATTAAAATTAATTTAATATTCCAAATCATTCTAGATATAAAATATTCAAATAGTTTTTATCGAAAATCTTCTACGTATCACGAAAAACTATCAAAATCCATCTAACTACGTGGAATGTATTAGTACAGACTTTAGTAAAGCTTTTGATAAGTTATCACCGCAGATCATCCTTTTTAAATTGAAAACTCTTGGGTTCCCTGAGTTTTTTATTGAATGGACTTATTCTTATCTGGTTGGTTGACGCTATCAGGTTCTTTTCAGGTCTTCCAAATCTTCTCATATTTCTGCTACGTCTGGAGTTTCTCAGGGCAGTCATTTGGGTCTCCTTTTATTTATTTTAGCCATCAACGACGCAGGAGATTCAATTGTTCATTCTAAATTATCTAGTTATGCAGATCATATGAAAATTTATATCGAAATTAAACATTTCATGGACTCATACCGATTGCAAGCGGATTTAGACAGTTTTGTAACCTGGTGCAGCAAAAACAACCTGTCATTGAATGTCGAGAATTGTAGCATTATCTCAATCTCGCGCAAAATTACCAATAACTTCTGTTCATACGCTGTTGATGGCAATGCACTCCAGAGGGTTAATAGCATTAAAGACTTAGGAGTAGTGTGTGATGAAGAACTTAAATTCAAGCTCCACATCGTTCATAGAACAAATTCAACGTTGGGATTCATTAAGCGATGGTCTAAAAAGTTCTTGGACCCTTACGTTAGTAAAGCTTTGTACACTACTTTCGTTAGGCCTTTACTGGAATATGCCAGTCAAGTCTAGAATCCTTAACATTAAAATCAGATTAACAGACTTGAATCAGTTCAATAGAGTTTTTTAAAATTTGCGTCAAAGAACCTTCCCTGGAGTGATCCTTTCTCTTTACTTCCTTACCTCGATAGGCTTAATTTTGTAGGTTTCCAATCGTTGGAAAAATGGCGTGAGCTGGCTGATATAATTTTTATACATCAAATTATTGTTGAAAACATCCATGCTCTGCACATTTTAGCAAAAATTAATTTTGCTGTACCCATTCGATCGCTTCGGTCAATGGAACTTTTTAATATAAACTTTCGTCGGACCTATTACGGTAAAAATGAACCTATTACTAGAATGTTGCGGGTGGTTAATTCCAATTCGTCGGTCTTTGACTTCCATCACAACAAAATTATTTTAAAGAAGGCCTTATACGAGTAGTTCCCCCTCTAGAGCCCTCCTGTCTCCTCATTGGTACACAATCTCTGTACTGACCGAGATAATCTGTTCGCTTGTATTAAGCTAAATAAATAAATAAATAAATAAGTATAATTAATATGTTCGATTAGAGCAATTAATTAATTATATTAAATTATACTAGAGACACATATACCATTTCAAAAAATGAAGTATAAATATGATAATGAAATGGTGCAATCAGCTATACTATAGTACTGGAAAGCTTCCGCGATTTTCTATTGTGAGAAAATCGGGAACTCTCCTTAGAAAACGCGACATAAAATATACACATTAATTAAATTATCTCGAAAGAATTACACAAAACACAAATGATCACTGGTATTTTGTTTTGACAGTTCGGGGAATATGATTCCATGTGAATCCTTGAAGTACGTTTCCATGTATGTTTAAACGAAGATTCCAGAGTTTTCACTATGAGTATATAAGATGGAACCGCCTCTGGAACAGACAGTTGAAATCAAACTTCGCAAGTGGTTGTATCAAAGAGAATTGAAGAGTGGTTATTTGTGGTGAGTTTAGATCGTGAAATATTAAAGAGATTTGATAGAAATAAGAAAAATTAATTAGTAATTGCTAAAAATACTATTTTTCGTTCTAAATAAACTGTGATAAAATTAGAAAAAATTCAGGATATTTTCGAAAATTCCTTTTTCTAGAAAAAGAAAACTAAAATATTAACCCGGTGGACTATCGAGTTTACGGCTCCCATAACTTATTCCATCACTCCATCACTCAAAACACCCTTATTAACAGAGTTTTACAGCGTTACAGGCAAAATGTCGATCTTCAATATTGTCTAAATGGTAAATTGAGTAAGCGTAGGTCTGAAGTTGGGATACTAATTCGAGCGGGACAGACAAAAGTTGATAATAATGTGTTTTATATATTCTGAGATTTTCAAGTTTTTTTTGCGCATTCTCTGTTAACAAAATTTATCATTTTCAGCTCATTTCGGTGATATGTCCTAAATAAATTTCTCTAAGATCATTTCTTTATAAAAATCTGATAACTTTTTTTGTTTTATAGAATAGAATACATGTTTTTTTTTTGCGTGCTCAAAAGAACTTACCGATTACACAAATTACACAGAAAAAAAAAGATTACATTCCATAAAATACACACCACAAAATCGAGAGAAAAACAACAACAAAATAATCATAATCAGTTCGCGATCATCATCATAATCATCATCATCATAATTATTTAACAATATATCGATCTCAAACCAATCTACATAATCCCTTCGCACAGATAGAAAACTCATAATATGGACAGGGAATAGCACATATATAACCCTTTTTGTTTCACTCAATGCCTCCCCACCCCCGCCCCCTGCCTTCATTTCTTCTTGCATACACGATCGATATTATTTCGTCATGATCAATAATTTTTAGTACTTACACAATTTTTTGTGTGCGCTTTTTGCTTTTATTCTGGCACATTCGTGAATAATTTTTGATTCGATTTTGTGGTTTTTTGTTTGAAATTAAATTAAACACTAAGGAAAACCAATTTTCTTGTTGCTGTTGTTGTTGTTGTAATTTATATTAATCTTGTGATTGTGGGGGCGCGCGAGCGATCGTCGTACGTACACACAATACTAACAGAATTTTATATAGAATTTGTTGTGCTTCGTTTTTGCGCGCGCGATATTGGAAAATATTGGGTGGAAAAGAGAAGTTCAAAAGAAAAAAAAAAGGGGTACTCATTTTGATCACACGGACTTTAATAGAGTGGCGAGCAGGCGGGCGGGCGATGGCGGGATTTGTTGTTTTTTGTTCGTATTAAAAATTTATCGAATACGAAATTCGATTAACTTTTAATGTTAATATAGTTCGCGAAAAAAAGGAAATTATTGTTGTGTGTACGGAATTTTCATCTTCCTCATGAAAAGAATAACAACAAAAACAAATGGAAATTTTTTAATGAAATTTAATGAGTATATTTTGTTGATTGAAAATTTTGTGTTGTTTTGTGTTATTGGAAAAATATTGTTTTTTTCCTTTTTTATTAATAATATAAAATAATTTCAAGATATAATAATTTTGCAAGATTATGAAAAAGTAATATTCAATTTTATTTAAGAAAAAAAAAAAAAAAAAAAAACGCATACAATGCGGTCAAATTGTAAACCGTGTTTGGGCTTCCTGAAATTTATAAATTGATCTAGACAAAATCGAATTATACTTGAAGAAAAGGTCTATATGGTAAATTCCTTTAAGAATTCCATTTTTGTGAATCTATTCTGATCTTCTTGTAAAATTAAAATTGACAAAATTGTTAAGATTTGGCAAGCTGCGAGTCTTGCAAACGTTCACTCAGAATGGTCTGTTCTCTGGGGTTTTCGATATATCATGTAAATGTCAAGAATAAAGGACGTTAATGACAGACAATTTAGAGAGAGAGAGAGAGAGAGAGAGAGAGAGAAAGAGAGAGAGTGAAAGAGATAAAGGGAGATAGAGAAAGGGAGAAAGCTAGAGAGGGAGAGAGAGAGAAAGAGTAAAATAGAGAAGCAGAGAGAGAGAGAGAGAAGCACAGAGAGAGAGAGATATATAAGGACAGAGGGAGATAGAGAGAAAAAAAGACAGAGAGAGAGAGAGTGAAAGAGAGAGAGAGAGATAGAGAGAGAAGAATGGAAAGAGAGAGGGAGAGAGAGAAGCACATGGTGAGAGAGAGAGAGGGAAGAGAAAGAGGGAAGGAGAGAGAGAAAGAGAAACAGAGAAAGCTAAAGAGGGAGAAAGAGAGAGAGAAAGAGAGAGAGGAATATCGTATAAATCCATTGAGTATGTTCCCGGAAAATTTGGGTCATAGATTTCGGATGTTGTAATGAGTTGAACATCATATATATATGCACATGTAACTAAGGACTCATAGACTGCAATTGAGAATAATATAGAATAAATACAACTCATTATCTCGACTGATTCTACTTCCATGCGCTTTTTTTATCTATTTCTCTGTCAGCAATATTTCTTATAAATATCTTATCGTCATATATCCTTAATGCACATTTGCACGTTTATAATTGCCGAAATGGATTTCTTTGGCGGGCTCCTAAATACATATTACAATTTTTTCGCTTGATCTCGCTAAAACATTATCTTTCTAACTATTTAACACAAGTATTCTTTGAGTCCTTCCTATACATTTTCATCTAACAAAATGGCATTAGATAATAATAAACTCAAGTAAATAATTACTACTTGTCCATTGTAAGAACGATTGAGAAGGAATTTCTTTTCGGGTTTATTGAATTCTTTGGTGGGAATTAATGCCCAAATTTAAACATCAAAAATCTACTATAAAACCACCGAGCCGAAGGTAGACGTAAGTCAGTCGTTTTCACGCGATTCTAGTCTTATCTTACTCTCTAAAACTTGACCAAGCCATACATTTTTACTAAGATGAGGCTGCATTAATAATTAAGATAAAGATCTAGAAAGTGAAATAGCCTATTATAATATTAAATATAAAAAAAACTTAAGTTATATAAGCACAAAATTTCTTAATCTGTATTTTGAAATAAAATCTTCCTAAAAGATCTACCTAAAAAAAACAATCAAATTAATTACGAAAAATTAGATTATTTATTAATTCGTATTAATTACATTTTTCAAAAAGTACTTCAATAATTTCCCCAAAAAGATAAAAACCAATTAATATTCAAAAAAAAGCAACAACAAATTAAATAAATGATCCCTAACTAAACACAACACTTTAATTCCATCTCATCCATAATTCCGAAGCCTTCAAATGTCCTTTTTTTCACAACAACCCAGACAAAAAAAAAGCAGAAAAAAAATCACGACGAAAGGAAAAACTCCAACAACAATAATGTCCAAAAAACCATTTTTCCAGAAAATTATACTTCAATTAAAAAAAAAAAAAAAGAAAACAAGACAAGACGACGAAAAAAACACACAAATTAAAAAATCATAAGCCAAATAATTATCACACTCCAATTAGGAGTAGGAGCAAAAAACCAGAGCCCAAGAAAAACCAGTGATCCTTATTATCCTGTTGCGTTTTTTTTTTGCCTCTGATTTTATAATCTCCGGAAATCTTAAAGAAACATCAGAACAACATCGAAATTGGGGAGCATAGAAAAAGATAACTTTTTGTTTTTAGTTTAACTTCTTGTGAGAAAAAAAAACTGAAAACCCATCAAGAAAACCCGTACAAAATCTTAACACACGGGACTCCCTTGTTGTTTTTGTTTCAGAAAAATCCAAGTTTTCCTTCGCCTATGATTTCTTATATCATAAGAAGAGAAGACAAAAAAAAAACCATCCAACAAACGACGGTTGTTCGGGAAATTATAAACTTAATTACACAATTAAAAACGTTAAAATTACATTTCTCCCTTAAGAAAAACAACAACAACAACAACAAGATTTTCTGTCGTCCTGTTATTATTCCCACTTCTGTTTTCATCCACTCTCCCTCATTCTCTTATGTGCGGTTTTGGCTTGATGAACTTTTCCCATAGACTAATTAAACTTGGAAAATATGTACGACGATGAAAATTGAAGACAAAAAAAAAAAGAAAATTATTTCTTATACAAATGGAACACACAATAATAACCAGTTCTGTAGATCTGACCTCGGGAGTGGTGACTGTGTGCCCCCAAGAAAAAAGGACAAACCTCATAAACCGGACACTTAGTAGTAGGCTAAAAGAGAAAATCTTCAAGATTCTTGTTTTCATTTCGAAAAAAAGGTGAAGTTTCCTTTTTCTAGAAGGAGGGAGGAATGTTTGGCTTCTTTTGTTTTTGAGAAAATGACACCTTTTTTTTCTTCGTTTTTTTTTTTTTTGGGTCTTGTTGTTTTCTTGGGATACGACCCTATTTTTCTTGAAGGCAAACTGTTCTTCTTATGTTGGACATTTTTAATTACTAGCAACATGTTTTTTCTTGAGTTTTCTTCTTTTTGTTTTGGGGCGGCAGTGTGGTGGTTAGTATGGTATTTAGTGATGATGGTAACAACCAATCTTAAAGAATTTAGTAGAATGTTGTTGTTGTTCCTTGTTTTAATGAAGTAATTTCTGAGTAGAAAATCTGTGCGGTTTGGTTTTGTAATGAATTTGATGACAAATTGTTAAATCTTCAAGAAAATACACTGCGATTGTTATACACTAGAAATATTTAGAATTTCTTTAAGTTAGTACATTTTTTACGTTGTTTTTTTGTCACACCAAAAACGGCACGGGGATTTCTATGTCACATCTACAATAATTTTTCTTTTTCCGTAGGATACATTTGTAACTTCCATTAGAACAAATTGTTTTATTTAAATACGGAGTGGCATTCAAATAGGGGTTTTTTTTTTTAAATTATAGAACTTATAGCGTTTTGTGTTCTAACATAATAGAAACGAAAGAAAGATTTTATATTCTAATTCAGTTAAATAACTCCCCAAATTTTATTGAAATCAGAAATCGTGCTTGTGAGTAACTGTAAAGTTTGAATGCTGAACTTAGACAAATAAAAGACAAAGAATAGACAGAAAGGCAAGCAGACAGACAAAAAGACAGACATGCCAAAAGACAAACCGATAAACAAGGCAGACTGACTGCAAGAAGGCAGAAAGATAGACAGTAACTAAAACATGTAAACGAACAGGTTCAACAAGTAAACAAGAAGGTAGATAACCAAACTAACTGACAAATCAAAGATTTTGTTATATAGTATATTTTTGAGACCCAAATTTTTGTGATCCAAAACGTGTAAAATCCATCAAAATATCGAAAATCTTGAAAATTTTCGCACTGACACCATACTTTATTCTTCCCCATATTCACGAATAAGAAGAAAACCATAAAAAATACATTATTTTCAAATTGGAGGGCATTTAGAGATGTTAATTTAAATGAATTAAAATCTTAGTGTGACAGAAACTGGGTACCAGAAACTGATTCAGTTAATTGGTTGCTTCTTGTTGGTGTTTTTTTTTTTTTTTGTATAAGAAAATCTAGAAGGATACAAAAAACAAAGAGAATAAAAAACGTCTAATTAAATATGTACCAAAAGAAGGTTAAGAAAAGCAAAGATCCTTAAAAAGAAATTATATCCTGGAGTGTCTGAGAAAAAGTTAAATGTTCTTCCCAAGCTCCCACTTTTATCCATCTTGGGGGCGAAGAAAAACACATAGAAAAGTAATTAAAAAGGAAAGAAAATTTTAAAGAACTTTTTTTTGTTTTATTTAAATTTCTTTATAATTAAATAAGAAGAAGAAAATCCTTGGTACCTAGACGATGCGGGATTAGAATATTGTGAGAATTTTAGGTTGGTTGGGTTGATGGGTGTTGTGATGGTGGCTAACTTGTTGCTTTTCTAATTCTGAGGTTAAATAGGTGGAAATTGTTGCTTTTCATTCGAGTTAGTTAGTTAGTTAAGTAGTTGGGGGGTTTGAGAGGGATTTGGTAATTAAACTAAAATGTACAGAAAAACATACAGCAACATACAAAAACAACAATTAAGAGAGGGTTACACCAAAAAAAAAAAAGATTCAATCATGTTGATGACAGCAAGAGAAGGTATTTAAGACTACTTAATTCCAGGAAATCCTGCACAGAAAACAAAATTAAGTACTTAAGTAATTAAATCTTCATTTTGTGTGTTTAGTCAATTAACATTTTTTTTTTGGTTTTGTAGAAAATGTGATCCATTGGGGGTCGTTTTTTTGTAGTCAATTTAGAATTTGATTTTATGGAAAGATTTTTCTTCATTTTGTATTTATATTTGTATGTTAATTTTTATGGAAGCGATATGAATTATAACGAAACCTTAAGATTGGTGATTTTAAGTAGTGGGTGGAGGGAAATGAATTTGCGTTTATAATAGGGACTCTCTTTCTATCTCTTGTGTATAATGAAAATGTTAATTGAATGTAAAAGATATGTTCGGAGATTTTTTATTAAATGTAATTAATTTAAACTGAAGTTTATGTGCGGTTTATAAATAGTCCTAAATGGTATTTTTCCGTTTTATTTTTTAAATACACTTAGAGAAATTTCTGTAGTAGACTGAAGAAACTAGAAAAAAATATGATATCAGGATTTGAACTAAAAACTCAGATACTCGATACTTATAAGACTTTCTCCTCTAATCACTAAGTCAGCCAGCCACTTAGCCAAGCAATTCAGTTTCGTCGCCTATATTTTACTTAAACCTAATTTTTTACTTCGGCTAAAATGCAACTTTTTGATCTGTACCAAAAAGGGATCATGCCTTTAATTTGGTGGTCAGGGAGGGATCATACGTTTTAAGGAGTTATTCCTTAAAAGAGATGGAGGGAATAAGACTATAAGGCTGGTAATGACATCCATCAATCTCAGGCTGTATCTTTAAAAAGTCACATCACCTTCATCACATGATTAGTTGTCCGTCCGTCAGTACCTTGTACTATTAAGTCTTCTTTAATCTTATCTTGCTTCTTTGGACCTTCGGTCCAAATTTTTCCTGATTATGAAGTTGTCACCCATTCACCCGCTGACCACCCTGAGAGATCTGTGTATGAACCACCCCTCTAGTACATCTCTCCTCGGCCTAATTCTTTCGGTACGTTATAATTTATGTGTAGTTCCGAGATTGATGATGGAAAGTAGTCACTCAAGCCCAAGCTAGTCAGAATAAACTTCAAATATTATCGAGTTTAAGGAACATGATTCCATTCACGAAAAAACGATTCGATTTGAGATGGAACGTTCGGAGAGTGTATTTTTTTTTTTTTGATTTCATTCACTTAATTACAATGTTTTGATGTTTATATATTTTTCACTTAAGGCCTAAGTTATAGGACGATTATTGGTATGAAGGAAATTTTGGAACCAGTGAAAACCGAATGAAAGATAGTTATACCTCTTTTACGAATGTCAGAGTACCTTTCAGTCAGATTTTCGTTCACAGCTAAGTCGTGTAATGGTTTTTTTCATCGAATTCAATTTGATTATTCCTTCCTTTTCCTTTTTTCACCGATGAGCCACAAATTTTATCCATTTTTTTATATATTTTTATATATTACAATTATTTTTTTATTGGGACGCTGAAATTTCTGATGAAGGAATCAACTTGGAAGTTCTCCAGTGGAATGAAATGAAATTGAAACGCAAATCGCAAAACAGCTGATCGATTAAAACTTGTTTCATCATTCAAATTATAAAAACAATTATAAAAAACAAATTACTTGATATACCTAAGATTTTTTATTTAAAATCTATTTACTAAACTATTCCCCATGTTTTGCGTTATTTTTTTTTTTAAGAAATTGTCTTTAAAGTAGGTTAATTTTCCATTGTAAAATTATTTCCTTCATTACAATGATCGTCCTATAACTTAGGCCTAACATAAAACTTTTACACACAAAGAAATTGAGACATATATTTGTTTAACAACCCTTTTTTTGTTGCTGGTATGTCGTTCTAAGAAATTACTTAACCGTTTTTGTTGTTTTTGTTGTTCTTGTTGTGTGGAATTTTTATGATATAGAAAATGGGGTTTCGTCTTTAACCCTTTCTGGAACATCGAATGAAAAAAAAAAAAAAGCAATCTTGATTTGCATCCCATATTTGTCATATAATATAGAAAATTTAGAAAAGGGGTTGGATCCTATAACATGATTGTGGTTAATTTTTGTGAAATTAGTTTAAAGATTTGATGACGTTTCTTTTTATTTTGTCATTAATTTATTTTTCATTAGAGAACAAAATCATGAAGGATAATGTGGAATGCGAGTTCTCCTCCTCTTAATAGGGATCCCCGCATCAGCATGATTAATGTTTATGATGGAGAACTTATTTAGCATCGGGACAAATAGCATGTCACTTAGCTCTTCTTAAGGGTAAAAAAACGCAATTTTCATTTTCTTTCTTTCTATTTTGATTTATATTTGACAGTTTAATTAATTAATTAAGTACTAGTTTCCTCCGTCCTTTTTTGTTCTCCATTTGAAACCATAAAGAAAAGAAACAGAGCACTATTAAGTCCAGCTTTATTAAAGTAATATCACAGTAATATTAATCAGTACGATAATTACGTTTAAGAAAACTGATGGAAACTGATGAATGACCTCGCAACTATGAAAATCATATGGTTTTTGTTCTTTCAACGTGGGTACCACATATGGTATCTCCGACACAATAAACGATGATAACTTATAAAGTATTGATCGTATAGCAACGAAATTAGTCTGATTTGTTCGGTATATGATGTATTTCTTTATTTTATTCATATATAATATTTTTCAGATTTTATATTTTCATCTTATTCCATGATTAAGATATATCATTTTGCTCGTTTCCCTTTCTTTTTGGGCAAATTCTGTACGAGATTTCACCATCAGGTTAACTTACCTGGGCTTACCTGGATGCGATCTGTGATAGTAAACTTAATTTCCGACAATATATTGACTCGCTGGTCCATAAGGGTAACTCGACTTTTGGCTTTATAAAGCGTTTGTCGAAGGAGTTTTGTAACCTTCACATTACCGAAGCCCTTTTTATTACCCTGGTTATAGACCTTTACTGGAGTATGATCTGCCTACTACAAAATCGAAATCAATAGACTGGAATCTGTTCAGCGTAGATTTGTACGATTTGCCTTAAAAGACCTTCCATGGGAAGATTACCTCATATTGCCCCCTTATAGGATAAGACTTCAGATATATGCTTAAAGCAAGCACCACATATTAACATTCATAAGGCAACGAATAAACGAAACACGGAATGTAGTATAAACTGATATTGTCAGCATTAGTGTTGGGAAAGGAGGGAACTGGAAGATATTTTTATACAAAGAAAACCGATTATAACTCATTGGGCTTCACTCACTGGAACAGAGATGCGAGGTGGCTGATGATATGGTTTCATTGATGCTCTCTCTCTCTCTCTCTCTGTTAGAAATGATAAATCTAAATGTCAATTCGTACTCCCTTAGGACTGTGGATATATTTAAAATAATATCTCATGGAATTGAGTATGAAAGAAATGAGCCAATTTCCCGAATATTTCGATTTCCGGGTGAGAAATAAAGCGTACTTCAGGAAAACTTCTGTATTCATGATTATAACTGACGCTTGTATTAAGCTAGGAAAAAAGAAAAAAAAACACTTCCATTCCTGGTATCTTAAATCTCAGAAAGTGTCCTGACTAAGAAGCGTGCACACACTACTGTTTTCATAAAGCACATTAATGACATAATATAGTGACGTATCGATTACACTGTGTGTGTGTACACGAAGTACTTATTTAGTAATATCTCTAAGGGAAGCTCTAAAAAAAAGAAACATCACAGCAGAAAACGTAAACAGAAAAAAAAACAGCAATAAAAAAAAGTGAGTAATAAATACGCGTGCTCAAAATACTTAACGATAATGAAATCAAATGCAGCAGCAAGCAAAAAAAAAAACAAACGAAAAATGATCACCTTTAATTCTTTCACCTTCAATCAATTTGTTAATATGACAGATGAGGAGGATAGTTGTTGGTGTTGTTGTTGATATTGTTGTAAAATTGTTTTTTTTTCTCTCAAGAAATGGTCAATCATTTCACACTTGTTGTTGTTGTTCGTTGTATTAAAAGGCCGACAAGACAAGACGGAGAAGAAAACGGGCTCTGAAATACCTCCCATATATATTTTCATCATAAAAAAAAATATATATTTATGAAAAGTTAAATATGTTGATGATAAGTGACGATGATGATAACATCTTCACATCATTACGTACGTACCTCTTTTTTTTATTTCTTTTCGCTGTAGATATGGGAATTCCAAGGGAAACACTAAAGAAATGAAGAATGAATGAAACACGCCTTCTCCAGAGAAGAATTGAAAAAAAAAATATGTTATCCAAAAAAAAGCATAAGCTAAAAATTGAAATATGAAGCCCGAAACTCTTGCACTGATCATATATTTTGTAATATGAAGATGTTGCGGGCATCATTTTTGGATGATGATGATGATGATCTTCTTCCATGGAAAATCGGTATATAGCCGAGTTTTGATATAGAAATAGAAACCGATTCATATGTACACATATATGATCGGAAATTAACCAAATACATTTCTTATGGCACGAGGTAGCTGATATATAGTAGTCTTCATTCATCAAATTCTTCTTGGTGCAATTGAGTATTCGAGCCTTTTCGAACGCATAAAATTCAAAGTTAATGCGAATTCTCTAAGAAGTGCCAGATTTATTCATGATCGACTGTTATTGTATTGACTATGGAAGGTTTGAACTAGTTGCTAGAATGTTACAGACTGTAAACAGAACACTTTGATTTCTCGCTAAGTATAAGGAGAAACTGAAGAATCTGTTGGTCACTGACTCTGCTCTATCATCGGATATGTAACCTCTTCGGTTAACCTTTTTTTTGTTCTACTAATTGTTGCTCACATCTATTTCTGTTATTGAGTAGGGTGAGACTAAATTAATAGTTAAATGTATTATTTTATTTTGTGTCGGTAAATGGGTGGTGGATATATGGTGGTAGGTTGAAATTGGCGGTTCGATGATGGTATTTCATTTTCCCTTCTATTAATTTTATTCTCGGCCGTATAAATATTCCTCATACCCCTCCTCTCTTCCCGACACTCGCTTGTAATAAGCATTCTGAAGTGTTAATTGAGATAGCTTTGAAACACTCTGTTCTTATGCGCACCTAATTAAATATAATACGGGAAACAGAATGACGGATTCACAGGTTTTCGGTTATCAGATTGTATTAAAAATAGTCCGTCGTTGATCCGTCTCCTTCTATGTAGTCTAATCGAAAACGTATATATTTCAAATTTTAATGCGTCGTGAATCCATCGTGGATCCGTCATTTTGCTTGAACCTTTGCCTAAAACAATACTAACCATTCAGCTTTAGATACTTAAAGCAAGCAACACACATTATCATATTTATATCAAAATGGAAACATAACCCGACGAATAACCGCAACCGCAAAATGAACGTTGCAGTATTCCTTAAAAGAGCCATTGAGTCCATTGCAGTATGTGCTGTGGCTCTATCTTGTTGGAATCAAACAGTTGGATAGTTTTACACAGCTGGCCTTAATATATTTTCCAACATCTTCCGATATTGAGCACTATTTCTGGAAACTTCAATACCGTCTTCATTTTCGAAGAAATATATAGGCTAATGATCCTACCAGACGATACGCCACAAGACCCAACAGTGTACACTTAAGCGGGTGTAGTATTAAGTATTTTTGTAAACGAGAGAGAGAAAAGGAAGATATATTAAAACTTTATAACTGCACTTCCCCTCACAATACCAAATCGAATTTCATTAAAATTATTCAATGAGTTTATGAGTTGTCATAACGATTGAATACCGTGTGTACGACACCTTGGTGGGATCTACGATTATTTCTAGCAAATTCTAATTGGTATACTATACCATAGGAAGTGGAAGTCTTTACTAACTATTCAGTAAACATTTTTAAGTAATTTTTTTTTTTTGGTTCTTAAAACAAGAGACTCGATAATGTGTAAATAAATCGCTCTTTTTTGTTTTTTGAAATCATAATAATGAAAAAGAAAAACCATCAAACGAAATAGAAACCCAAGGTGTGAAAAAGGAGGCACCATTTTTGACAGGCAACCAAAATGGATCGTTTTTCGGTTCGGTTGCGTTGTTGGTAGCTGGACCAAAAAAAAAAAAAAATTTCTTCACTAACAAAAAACATGAAAATGTATAAATCAAAGATGAAGATTTTTCGAGGGATGGATAATTTACGCGAAATGTGTGTAAATAAAATATTAATAATTTTTTTCTCGCGTTTCAATTTTTGTTTGAAGAAAACCAAGAAAAAAAGAAGAAACTAACCCATTATCAAAAAATACATCTCCTCCCATTTATATCCACCTTCTTTCATCGCATCTTTATTTTGCGAGAACGTTCTTATCTTCTTTGGTTTTCAGGGTTTCGCGGGTTTTCAATTAAAATTTTACACGAACATTTTTCATAAGTCAAAAGTAATAATTACAATAAAAGAAGTTGACATTTTTACAAAACTGGAAGGATCCCGAAGAATCTATCCGCTTGTTTGATGCTGAAATACTTTTCGCAGAAGACCAACATCCTCCATTCATAAAGCAAGCTTTTTAAAAAATGAACCTGCAAGAAAATCAATTCTTATCATAGTAGAACAACTTCCTGTACTATACATCTCTGCACAAGAAACAAATTCAACAATCTAATTCCTTTTGGATACATTGGCTACACACGGCTTGAACGGATATACGAACTCAGTGATAAGTCTTCTTATGACAATCTACGCCATTTTCATGCAGTCTCCATCGGATTTTTTTCTTGTCAAGATCATATTATCATATCGCCAACCTTGTTGATTGTTGTCAATCGTCAAGATTCTTTATTCTGATGAATTGGAGACATGTACATGCTAAGTAGAAACACGATTAATTGATACTTAGATGTTTTGTGAACGTAAAATATTCGTTACGGTGGTAAATGAGACTAAACTTGTTGCAAAGAAGATGCTTATAAGAAACATTTTCTCCCATATCTGCTGGTATTGCACTATACTAGCTTAGCAGCTATTGATTCGCCATAATTTAGCAATTATTATACAGTATAGATTAGTTACTTACTGCTTAATACAAGCGAAAAAAAATATTTGGCTTAGAACAAATATTAGAGTTCTACATGAGCGATTAGTGCACAAATAGGGCACACATCGGAGTTATGGTGAATTAATTATGGAAACAATAGCAAATAACGCCTTTTCTAATTCAGCTTTGCTCGTTCAAAAATCAATAATAGGAGCGTTGGCAGTAACTTTACGTAGCATACAAGAAATTGGCTCATTACACGGTATGATGAAAGTTAATTTTAAAAAGTTCAACAGAACGTAAAGATCGTCAGCGGACACGACGAGGCAACTCTGCAAGAATGCGGGGACAATAAATATTTCCGACAAAAATTTGATGAACAAAAATTACATCAACTACCTTGTGGAGCTTTTCCAAAGAGTTCAGACTAATTAAGTTCAATCTGTCATAGTAAGGTGGTAATTGTAGTGCCTCACTCCAGGGCAAATTTTGTAGTGCATAGCGTACAAATTTACGTTGGATGGATTCAACTCTATGAGTTGCATGAGAGGATGAGCAAGTATATATATCAATATTAATTAGCTGGTATGAAATAGCATCCCAAAATATTAGAATTAGATGCCACATTCGCAGTCAAGAATATCAGTACGGAAAAGAAATCACAGCGAAGATCTAAGAAAAGCCATCTTAATTTAAAAATTGGAAAAAATATAGGAAACTGCTTGAAAGGACTAAATGGTGTCAATGATACTAACAATCGGTGGGTAATCTTTCTTCAATTCCAATTGGACTTTAAAGGTGAATTAATTTAAATTTAAAATCAATCAGCACGTTTATGCGGGAACAAAACTAGTTCGGTCTGATATGGTCCGTACTAAACTAACAGGCCTATTCTGGCGTTATGACAAATTTGTAGTCACAATAAATTTACAACTACAAATAGAGAAAATTCATAGTCTGGCAAACGTGGTCATAATTACATATGTCGAAAATATAAATTTATTACATGTGATGTAAAATATTTTTGCGATCAGAACTTGTGATAGATAGATGGATAGATTATGATAGGATATTCTTGTACCGCGACCTTAAGATATATTCTACCCCTTTTCCTGCGGTGCAGTAGTTTAGTTAGACTCCCATTCTAAAGCACATCCTGCAGACATATTTTTCTTAGAAATTTTAGTATTTGGAGTGGATCAAGAAATTGTATCTAATTCGGGGTGGAGCTGGTAAGCCCCTCAAGTATATCCTTCTTTCGCCGAATAATGCTTCGCATTCAGACGGGATGTGCATAGGGGTCACCTGGTTATCTTCGCAGAATCTGCAGCTACTATCAGAACTTGTGATAATTCTTTATGACAATTGTTGAGTTATGATCGCATCAGAATACGATTGAGTCTTTAAAGAAAAGTTATGACAGTTACGCCGTCTTCTTATGAACCGTTATGACTGCTGGGCTCAGAATAAGCATGTGAAACCCATCGGATCGGTTCGGCTTTCGTTTATGTGTGCCGGTTCGGTATGCTCACAAACGTATCGAATAAGAAAGAAATCGGTGTCATACGCGGCATTGATTGAAAATACATATAAACAAAAAAGGGAAATTAATACAAAAAATCATGATCAATGCAATTTTTAAGAAAATTATTTTGTAGGTTATGTTTTTTTGGTTTTGTCACAGATCTTTCTTCTTCGTCTTCTTTTGATCTTCAAGCTAAAAAAAAAAAACTCGATCAAAAATTAACAAAACACGAGAAATCGAAGAAAAAGAAGAAGACAATTTTTTTGTTTTCTTTCTTTCAGCCGAAAACGAATTCAACCGGAAATTAAAACATGAAATTATCAATTTTTTTGGGAAATTTTTTTTTTTTTTTTTTTTTTTTAGTCGAAATAAAATAATTACTTTGGTTTTTCTTGAAATAATTTTTCATCTATTATTAAAAGTTCCTTCTTTTTCTTCTTTTTCATTTTTGAGATCTCTTCTTTTTGAAAGAATATCAAAAATAGCGTGTGTGTACCTTTATACGTTCCTTTCTTCTTTTTTTGTTCTCTTTTTTGGACCTTTTTTTCCGTATTTTAGTCGTTTTTTTGGTAGTAATTTTATAACGAAAAAAGCAATTAAAATCGAATAACCTAATAATTAAATAAATAATTCCACCTTGACCAGAAAAAAAAACCGAAACGGCTTATAAGAACTCTTCGAGACGACCGAAAAGCAAAAAAAAAAAAAAAAAAACCAACTAAATAATTATAATAATAATTTGATATGTGGTTGGCTTGTTGTTTGACCATTTGGAAAGGAATTCTGCGGTTTTTTTTCGGTTTTAATTCTTAGTTTTTTGTTATTTTTTTTTATCATAATTACTAAAGCAACAGCAGCAGTAAAAGTAGTAGCCTCTTTAAGAGCCTCTCATATATATATATATATATATGTATATAATAACAAATTAAAGATGATCATGTGGCGCTGCAATCGCATGTGCAACAATATCGTTTCATTTATTTGTGCCTGTGCCAATGATAGAACCATTTTTCTTCTATATATATACATATTCATCTTATTTCGCACGTCTTCAAATACAATATATTTGTGGCATGAGAGTGAAAAAAAAAAAATACAAAAATAAAAATAGAGTGCAAAAACCTGAAAACTCCAGAAGATAGTATGGAAATTACAGGGTGAGGATATTTAAGTTTTCCTAATTATTCAACCGCATTTTATGTGTTACCAAATTCGAAAAGACATGGTAGTGTCATGTGTCAGTTGATTAAAATAATAGCTGATATTGAAACATTTTTTTTGGTATTCGGGAATAAACATTCTTATTGACTCCAGCTCGAAAGCCATGAAAAATAGAATTATTTGGTCTTCGACAGAAATAATCTCCATGAAAGCCTCCAAAACTATGATGAACATTGTAACCGTGTGAGACTTCTATATACGAAGTTCAGAAACTTTTATTGATCCCAGTGCTAAAGCGGTGTAAGATAGGACTATTAAGCCTGTGACAGAAATAATCGCCCTTAAAAGCTCCACAGATTTGTTGAATATTGCAACCGTGTGTGACTTCTATATATGAAGTTCAAGAATTTTTATTGAGTCCAGCTCAAAAGCCGTGAGAGATAGAACTATTTGTTCTTTAACTGAAATAATCCCCATGAAAGCCTCCAAAACTATGATGAACATTGTAACCGTGTGAGACTTCTATATATGATACCAAGTTCAAAAATTTAATTGCCTAAAGTGTCAAAGCTGCAAGAGACAGAATTAATTGGTCTGCGACAGCAGTCTTTCTTTTGGGGGGACTAGAAAATCAGACTTAAATGGATCTTTTACACAACCAAACGGAGCGCAATTGTAAACTGTAAATAGCGATGGATACAGATAGAAAGTGGAATTGGTGCCAGCAATATAAAGCTAACATTACCAAATCAATTTCTAAGAATTTGAGAGAATAATATTTTAAGATTAAATATTTTCCACAAAATTTACAAATTCAACGATTTTACTATCCATAATTTTGTGTCTTGCCTTGAATGTCTGAAGGATGGATTAAATATCAAACGAGACTCTCATCGGTTACTAGTAACGTGGAAGATACCCACGCGACCACTCGGACAACAATTTTGAAGTTACTCATTTGGCTTTTTATTATATTCAAATAATATTCAAAAACAGTACAACAGTTTATAGTTGTCTACCATTTTTAATTCCAACTATATTTATCTAAACGCTTAAAACTATAACACATTCATTCATTAAGATTAAGATAAAGTTTTTAGGGTGTTGTTGTACTGCAACCTTTAAGATCTATTGTACCCCCTCTTCTTTAGTGCAGTAGTAAGGTTAAATTCCCATTCTAGAGCACCTCCACCAGGCCTATTTCTCTAAGGAATTTTAGTATCCGGAGTGGGTTAAGAGATTGTATCTCACTTAAGGAGAAGCGGTATGTCCATACATATTTCCTCCTCCTATGGAGTAGTGCTTCACAGTCGGAGAGAATATGCATTGGAGTCTCTTCGTCCTCCTCGTAGAATCTACAATTTGTGCTATCTAATTTAAGTCCTAGTTTTTTAAGGGTGTACTTTGACTCTGCAGTCTCCTCTTAGTATTCCTGACAGTACTCTTATATAAGACCATCTGCACAAAAAATGTATGGTTCACCCTGTCTATATATGTGTCAGGTTTTTTTTTTATGTTTTCGGAGTTTTGTTGTTTCTTCGATAACCACTAAATCTGTAATTATCTAATTACTATAGGAGAAGAAAAGGTAAGTTTAAATTAGAGAGACAGTGTCTACGTTCTTACGAGTATGTTTTTTTTTTTGGTTTTTGGTTTTTGGTTTTGATTCTTCTTATGTTGGCTTTTTTTTGGGAAATTTTTAAGACAGGTGATTTCCGAGAGTAATTAAATTGCAAAAAAGAAACAAGAAAAAAATAATTACTATTTAATATTATGTATTTATAATTTTTTTGGTGGAACAACAAAAAAAAAAGTGAAATCTACAAAAATTTATGATAAACTTATAAAAATCCATATAAGAAACGGGTTAGAAATCGATACGAAACTTTGGATTAAAAAAAAAAAAAAATTGTCTACCTTTAAGAATAAGAACAGACGCATAGCCTGGTATCTGAAATAATGAGATTGCAGAAAATTGCCAACGATTAAAGTGATATAGAATTAAACCGGTCTCTTGACGGACTATGATTATACTAAAAGGGATATCTAATGTCTTAAAGAAAATAACTCTAAAAAACCATTAGAAACTTTGTTTCTGCGGACTTGGTCTTAGACCAAGGTTTGTATGTCGGTCATTTCTTTTCAGTCGTCTTAGACGTCTTCTAAAGATGTCTCTCTGCAGCTTATTTGACATTTTGTCTATTTAATCTAATCTCACTACGCCGAGACATTATTAAACATCTTAATCGTCCTAGGTCAGTATGGTTTTTCAAATAATTTTTGGTTCTACTTTTATGTTGAATTGTTGTGAATCATTCCTTCCAAGGAAACCCAATTGTGATTCATCTAGAACAGTAGTTCTCACTGCCATAGCTCTTGTTTTTCAGATTTGTGACAATATTTCTTTAAGGGCATAACTTATCAAACAGTCCTTCAAACTAATGGTGAACACCAAGTATATACATATTTCATTTAAGATCTCATATTCTATAAACATTCTTCCGAATTTTCCAATTATTGTAGATGGTTACACGATACCACAAATAGTCTGACATAGTAGTGAAGAGAAGGCAAGATAACGTTTTTTTTTGTCTCGTTTGCACAGGGAGTTCTGACGATTGTCGCATTACTTGTTACATTACTTAATTTGTCACTTGAAAGTGATAAATTCAAGGTGATATCTATATCACTTTTGAAGCAATATTTATTTTAAAGTAATTGATTATGAAAATTACCATTGTTCTACAGAATTTCATTGCGGTTTTTCGTAGTTAACAAATGTTTAATATAATTCGCTTAGCCGTTATTCTGTAGAAGTTTCCTAAGAGTAAGAGTTCTATAGGATGATCCAATTTGAGTTTCCTATATTGCCAGCACTGGAAATCAAGCAGCTGTTGATAAGCACTTGCTTTCAAAGTTGTAAATGTCAGTTTGTAAAACACATTTACGAAATATATCGCTTAATCATCGCTGAACGCGTTAAAACTGTTTTTAAAAAGTTGATGCTTCAAAGAAAATCTTCTTCTCTGATGAGTCACATTTCCACCTCTCTCTGGGTGTGTTAATAAGCAAAATTGCCACTAATAAAAATACTCATGAAATTCACGAGACATCATTACATGGCCAAAATTGACACCGTTTGGTGCGCATTGTCATCAGGCGCACGTCATTGGGCCTTACTTTTTTGAAAACGATCAGAGTCAAAGACTATAATAGTCAATGGTGTGCGATATAGTCGCATGATAACTGATTGTTTCTGGCACGAAATCGAAGATATTTTTGTGGAAGACTTGTAGTTCCAACAAGACAACGTTGTTGATGTTTTGCATGAAAACTTCATAGGTCGTATTATTTCATCACGTTTAGATGGTGTCAACTGATCGCCAAGATCATGTGATTTAACACGATTGGATTTCTTTTTGCGGGGGTTATATTGAAAGTCGTATCTACCTAAAAAACAATATCCGCTAAGTTATTACCGATAGTTCGAAAATTGAAGTTAGATCATTCTTTAGTATTTTATTTTCCAATTTAGATTGATGTAAATATACAATATTTGTATCGCGAAATTGAAAGGATACGTTCAATTAGGTAATTCCTTAGCGAATCACTTTTCTTCTGTCATATATAGGGTATGTATATGGATTGGGCGGCATTATAAGCTGGGAGAGTAATTTGTATACTATTTAATTACAATAAAAATTACAAAATAATATAAAATAATAATATATATAATTAGATAGTTGAAAACTTAACTAACCATGAACAAAAAAAAAATTACACAATTAATAATACAATATATATAAGTAATATACCTACTTTACTGGTAGTTAAATAAAATTACTTTACAGAGGTAATTTCGTTTCTTGTTTTTCTTTTTTTTTTACTTAAATAAAATTGTATTTTCATTTTATGCACGCATATCAGAAAAGAAAAAAGCTATGTTAATATGTTAAAACAACAAAAAGAAATTATGAAAGTTAAATAGGTACATCGAGATTTCTTGATTTACTATATAATAGCGAATGAACGTCAACATCTCTCTCGACATGTAATATGTCTGTCTCTGAATGTTAACCAACTTAAAAACTTATTAATTCAGTTAATAGGGTATTTATTAAGGAAGGGTTTAAGCTTTAAAATATCACGCTATCCAATAGGGAAACTGTTTGAACACAGTATACAGGCAGAAACAGTTTCTTTAAATCAAAAAATTAAGTGATAACAACAACAAAAAATACAATTTTCTTGATCCTCGAACATAAAATTTTTGTGCGCGCCTGAAAATAGGCAATTTATAATTTCTTAATGAAAATTTCTCAAACGCTTTATTCATATTGACTCGCATTCACCTCAATATCATATCATTTTTAAAGGATTTATATAATATATAATTTACGCGAAATTTTGACGAGTCTGGATATACTTTCGATTATATTAGATTAGATTAAAGGGTGCAGTAGTGCAGTTGTTTGGTTAAATTTCTATTCTAGAGCACCACCTCTAGGCCTGATTTCCTAAGGAATTTTAGAATCTGGAGTGAGTCAAGAGATTGTACTACTTTTGGAGATGTTCCCTACTCCTACGAAGTAATGTTTTCCAATCGGAAAGAATGTGTGCACTGGGATCTCTTCGTCTCATCCACAGAATCTGCAGTTGCTATCTAGTGCCAGTCCTAGTTTTTTAAAGTGCGTTTTGAGTCTGCAATGTGCTGTCTTGTCAGTACTCTTATATTTTTTTGTTCGTTTTGAGAAATGTTTTAAATATGTATTCGATATATATTCCCTGAGTAGATCCTTGGCCTGCCTTTGTCCTAATTCTTCTTCCCAGTGTTTGATATTCTTTCTGTCATCTATCTTTCGTGAAAATTTCTCAGATTATGTTTGATCCGATTCCACAGAAGGCCTCTAGTCTTCTTATGAGGGACGTTTCTACCCGCTGCTTGGCCAGTTTATCGGCTTCTTTCATACCCTTGTTACTCATATGACCCGGTATAGAGAAACCTTGTTAGTTCTACCTAACTTATTCACAGTTTAGCAACACATCTTCTACCACCTTATAGAACTTTATTGTATATATTCAATGCTTTGATGGCAGCTTGACTGTCAACCATTATAGGCTATATCTTTATTGCAATAGTTTCTGTCAAGTTTAAGTATATGAATACACTTATCAGGAAGTGTCATCGTGAAGTATCAATGAATCTTGTATTGAACTAGAAAGTATGTGATCATCTATTCTTAGCTTTCCGCGCGTGTTTTTTTTTGGCGTAGGCCACGTCATTAAGCGAGAATCACAAAAAGTGGGACCCCATGATATAAACGTCATAGATCCCAAGTGTGTGTGCTGTGTTGTTCTGACTGTAACGAAACTACTAAGGGGGCTCAATAATTTCTCAGCATCGACAAGAGAACGCGCTGCTAACAGGTCGATTTTTAGGTCTTATGTTGGTACAACCTTCATATGAACACGTGTAAAGTTTCACGTTGATAAGTTAATTCAGTCTCTGTTTAGAAGCTATTTGAAGTTGACGTATTATTGCATTTTTTTACCATGGAAAAATCTTAATTCTTTTGGATGGTTTACCAACTACAGAAATTCATCCAAAATTGTTAGAAGTATATAAGGCTGCATCACCTTCACTTTCCATTGTGAAAAAATGGGGTGCCCTTTTTAAATCTGGTCGTACAAGGCTCAAAGATGATCCACTCGAAGGTCGTCCAAAAAGTGTATCAACAACAGAAAACATACAAAAAATAAAGGATATTGTTTTGGTAGATCGACCAGTGACTGTGTGATGAGATAGCTGACACCATAGGCATCTCACATAGATCAGTACATCATATCTTATCATATCATTATCTTTAGGTTTCAAAAAGCTTTTTTTGTGCAAAATGTGTGCCACATTCGCGCTAACAATGGAACAAAAACACCTTCGAATGCGACTTACTCAACAACATTTGGACCGTTTTAAGAAGGATAAAATGTATGTCGTACGTCGATTCTTAACTATGAGATGAGACTTAGGTCAACCATCATGATCCTGAATCAAAAGAAGAAGCTAAAAGAGGTCACATAGTAGTTGTAGGAGGGCGTATGTTTAAGGCCTACCGGATTTTCATTTCAAGGATGGAAACCTTAACGTGGAAAATCATTGGAACAAGTGTATTGAAGTTCAGTGATATATTATACTGAATAAGAAAATATATTACAAAAACAGTGTTTTTCTTGTCGAGGCTTAGAAATTATTGAGTAGCCTAGTAGTTTTTATCCAATAATAAAACTATATTAAGCGACATAATTTTTAGTTAAACTTTCTTCGAATACCGAATATCGCGCGATGACACGCGAATTCATATGCAAAGAAAATTATGTTACTTTGTGTGTAATATTACTAAAGTTAAATAAACAAATTATTGTATTTTTTTTTTTATTCATTTTAATTTTTATATATTATTTTATATTATATTGTTTTTTTTTTTTTTTTTTGCTTTTGTATTTCTCAGGTCATGACCGAAATGTTTAAAGTAACAATCCGAACAACAACAACAAAAAAAAAACAGCGTAATATTGCCTTTTGTTCTGTAAAAATTTAATTTGATTTTAATTGATCGTGTTATTTGTTAAATTACGTAATTATATTACAAAAAAAAACATGTGTTTGGGACACAACATACACGCACACACACGCGCACACAAACACCACATATAATGCACTCATATGAGATATGTTGTTGCGGTTATATTAAAAATTATTTAATTTGTTATTTTCTTTCTCGACTAGTAAAAAATTTCCAAATGAATGATTAAAATGGCATATAGGGTAATGATACCAAATCGCGGTCATACTCTATCGATTTTTTCAGTCGATTGGAAAATTAATTATTGATATTGTTTTAATAAGAACAGCTCAAATCGAACCTAAATGTAGATTATTTTCCATAATAAGGTCATTCGTTATTAGGAATTATATAAGAGTCTTCTCAGTTCAAAATTATTGAGGCAAAAGTCAAAAAGATGTGCATTGGCATTTACCACACACGTAGCATTCGGGAGACTGGTTCATTCTTCCCGTAGTACGTCCGCGGTGGAAACTGATTTGGGAACAAGACCACGGATTTAAGCAAACAAATGTTGGAATTAAGGTGCATTTTGCTAAAAAATATTTGAGACATCAATGGTCCCATTAAAAATTTTATGAACGAAAATTAGGATCATTCCACGATAGGTTACGCATAGCAAAACGTATAAATCAACGTTGAACGAATTCCAGGCTATTGATATGAACCCTGTGGTGTGGAGAGCACACCTGACTCGCATATTCTATAGTTGGTCTTACTAAAGCGATATAAAGTGATTTAGTGAGATGCAGGTAAGAAAACTCCTTTGACCACCGCTTAATATAGCCCAGAGTCGAATTGGCTTTATGCTCACTTCCATTGTAAAGTGTACTGTGTAAAAATGTCTAAAAGAAGACGTGGTGGTTCAGTCGAAGGTAAATTCAGGTAATTCCTCTTGGTTTACCAGCTGATACTGTTATGAAACTTTCGGCGACCGTTTTATCGAACCAAATACTATCAAAGGGATCAACGCCAGTCGGATGTCCAGCTTCATTGTAGGCTCTACGAGGCTGGCCAATCCCACAATCTTAGGACTCAATATGCACAATGAACAATTAATTTATGATCTAAGTGCTGAGAGTGCCAATAGGCATTATAGTGTCAACATCAAAATCAATGGTGCTGTTATGAACTATACAGATAATACAGGTGCCAAAAACTTGTATGTCATTTCTGTACTTGGAACCCGAGGTCGTTTGAACAGGTTTCCGAACAACTGCTGATGTTGGTGATATGTTTGTTGGAACAGTTAAAAAGTGTAAATCAGAACTCCAAAAAAAGGTAATGCCTGCCGTAGTAATTCACCAGAGAAAACCATTTAGAAGGCGTGACGCTGTTTTTATATATTTTCAAGATAATTCCGGTGTTATTGTAACAAATAACAAAGGAGAAATGAAGGGATCCGCTATAACAGGTCCAGTCGCTAAAGTATATGCTCATCTGTGGCCTCGTATTGCTTCGAATGCGAGTTCAATTGCTTCAAATAGTTTCTTCCTTTTTTTAAATAAATATATGAGATTGTTAAAAACATATGATGTGCGTTTTTTTTTTACATTTCTCTGCTTCGGATCAAAGCAAGATGTTGCAACAGCAATTATACTTTGTATATGTTCAAACAAAAACTGTTGTAATCATCGAGATGACAACATTCAAAAATCAAACGTACACCAAATAAAGCCATCTATTGATAAAAGAAAAAATGGATCAAACATTTTTTTGGTTCAACTGAAAGCAGGTGTATGTTTTTGTTGTATTCAATGTAAAATTTTGCTCTGCTCTGGGCCAACTTGAGAAAAAATCGTACCTATATCATGTCTTTTACAAGGACTTTTCCGATTGGAGTTGCGATCTACGAATGGGTATATTCACTCCATTTACAATATAATATCATGTAAATGATTTCAAATCAATTTGTGAAATTACTCTAAGGACGAAGCGACGTATCGCGAAGATGAAAAGTCGGTGGGTTTATTGTGTAAATGCAAAAGTTTGCTTTCAATTAATAGTTAATATTGCGGAAAGAAAAGTGTGAAAAAGTATCTTCGTTGGTTTAGTCGTATAAAGAGCTTTACAACACTACATAAAAATATACTTGGAAGTTTTTGGGTTCTTGATTTATCTTATGTTTGTGTTTTGTTGGGATTCCCTACAATTGAATTATTTTTGGTGCGTTCTGTCTGTCTGTGCATCGCCTATGAAATATACGATTAATAACTGGGAGACTGTTGATTGTTTCCTTTATTTTTTTTTAAATATTGAAGATTCGTTTTGAAAGGTACTTTTCGATGGCTTTTTCGGTGCTGTGCTATAAGCTTGTTCTCTGGTATTTGATAAACTGTGAGAGAAGTTAATCTTCTTGTCTCGAAAATTGTCAATTTTTGTTCTTCTCAAATTCGCTCATACAGGATCAGTGAAACAGTGTCTGATCTTAATCATGTAATATCGACTCTTCGCATACAGTTGATATAGTATTTTAAGCAAATTTTACTACTATGGACAAAAAGTAATGAGACTGTAATTTTACAAATACGCGCACAATGAATATCAATGTGTATATTTATTTGATAGATTAGTATGACTGTTGTGAGCAGCTAATAGATATGAAGTTTGTTTTGTTAGTTTAAAAATTTCAGCGTCTTTTGTAATTGTGAAAAATTTGTTGCGGATAGTTTTTAATATGGATAAATTTATTGAACAAAGAATTAGCGTTACATTTTGTGGAAAAAAGGAAATTTCTTGTAGAAAAAAGTTACAGTGCCAAGTGTTTATCAAAATCACAAGTTTTTAAGTGGTACAAATCATTTGGTGAGGGTCGTGAAGAAGTCGAAGACGAACCTCGTTCAGGAAGGCTACCAACCTCAGCTACTGATAAAAACATCAACAAAATAAAGGAGCTTGTACTTTTCAATCGTCGATTAACTCAAAGAGACCTTGTAGACATTATTGGTGTATCAAAAGGATCAATACAAAGAATATTAAAGGACGATTTGGGCTGTGCCTCGTGTGTCTTGTCGCAAAATCATTGTTTGAAAAACAACGTCAGTTTTTCGTCAGTTTTTCATGAAAAATCAAATGAATGTCGTTCCGCAAGAACCGATAACAAATTTGCAACTACAAATGTTATAATTAAAATTATAATAGGAAAGAAAATTCATATTCTGGCAGACGAGTCATAATTATGTCCATAATAAGAATTTATAAAAGTTGTTAACTGTTATAATTAGAGCGAGTTGTCATGGTTATTTGAGAAATACTCTCTCGATGTTCGCATAGGTGCAAAATTTGTATGTTTGAAAAATTGCTGGAAATTATTCCATATTTAGCAATTAAGAGAACACCAAAAATTTCGTCATGATGTAAAATATTTGCGTTCAAAACTTGTCATAATTTTTTATGACAATTATGAGTTATGATCGCGTCAGAATACCATTTCGTCTTAAAAAAAAAGTTATGACAATGACGTGATAGTATGTCCGTTATGACTGGGCTCAGAATAAATATGTTAGAATCCAGTTTTTTGTATAGAAGTTTCATAAACTTAGGCGGAGATATTATCAAGTGTATTGACTTTTAATCAACACCGAAAAAAAAGGAAAAAAATCAAATTAGAAAAAGAATAAAACTAAATTAACACCTAATTATACATAATTTAGAAGTTCCTCTTTCTAGAACATAAATAATAATCATAAACCTAAAAAAAAAAAACGTAATTATCAAACACAAAAGCAAAAGTAAATTCATGAAGGGAAAATTTCTAGACGGAAGGGAAATATAAGAGGAATCTTTTCTTCAACTAATTTTACCAGAAGTTAATTATCTAATTTTCAAATAAAAATGTTCGTCTGCACGTCTCCGCAATTTTACCACCGCACCACTCTCTTCTTTTGTCTTTTTTTTAATTTCTGATTTCATTTCTTATAGGAACACCAAAAAAAAAAAGAAAAAAACCTTTCCTGTAATTAACGAAAAACAAAACCTACCAAAAAAAAGGCCACCTAGTGAAAAAAAACAAAATCAACTTCTTAACACATTTCATCATCGAAAATATCATTTTTTGATATCAAAAAAGGGAGAGAGAGAGAGAGAGAGAGAGAGGGTGTATGGAATGATAATTAAGGCACCTATCACACATTTATACTGAAAACTCGAAAAAATTAGAACTCACTGAAAACTGAAAAGCACAAAAAAAAAAACGTCTAAAAACCACAAAAAAGAAGAACCCGTCTACCAAATTAACAAAAATCTCGGAGTGGGGGGGGGGGAGAAAAAAAAACAAAACTAAATAATTGTGATGAAAACAAAGAGAAAATGATTACACATGAAATTATCTTATTTTTTCGCGTCAAAGAAAACCCCCCGCGAGCGCCCGTCGAAAAAAAAGACCAAGACGAACAAGAAGAATCCGTAGTCACACACCACTTTTAATACCCAAAAACAAATGAGTAGAGTGAGAGAGAGAGAGACAGAAAACATAAAAAAAGTAAATTAAAATATTTAATTGCATAATTAGAGGAAGGATTCCGCGCGTTGCTCAACAAAACGCGAAGAAAAAAGAAAACACGACGACGTAAGAAAAAAAAAACAAATCAAATTTACGCGGTCTCGCCAAAAACAAAACAACAGAAAAAAAAGAACTCTCAGTAATTATTAGTATTTTTTTTTTTTTTTGCTCTTTTGGATAATCTTAATTTTTGGTGAAAGACTTTTTTTCTTTTTTTTTTTGTCAGCCGAGCGGTAAGAAGCGGAAGAAAATTGGGAGAAAAGAATAATTGGTTTGGTGGGTTTTTTTTCTTCTACTTTTTTTGGTGGCGAAGATTTTTAAACAAATTAATAAAATCGTGCACAAAATCAAATGCAAATCTAATCGTTTGGGGTCATATCGATTAGTACCAGGATCATCTTAAGGCCCATCATGCACACTTGAGATAAGATATCCGAACAAACCTTGCTGTAATTAGATAGCTTATCTGGGCTTGCTTCACCCCGTTGAACACTTAAGTACGGTCCAAACGCTCAGTCTTTTTGCACAGTCGTAGTTTGCGCAGTTTTTCTGTGGGAAAGCCTGCGCAAATTTTGTGTCCACACGATACCGTCTTTTCCATATTTTTACACAGTTTTCTTTGGAACTTCTTAATGTCAAGATATTCTGCTTAGAACTTTTAATAATGAATAGTTTAAGCTTAACTCCTCTAAAAAGTCTCTTGAAGACATTTTCGTGCCTTTCGCCTTTCGCAATTGCATGAAAACTTTGTAAAATAATGAGTTTTCGTCCACATGCTACGATTTGCATGCACGTACCACAGTTATTTTTCAGACACGATCTGAAATCGCACAAGCCGCACTTTTGCCTGCGCAAACGAACTGTGACTTGTCCAAACTGTGCGTTTGGACGCCTCTTTAAACTAAGTTGTGCGGTGATATTTTTGGTAAATTCATGCCATCAGTTCTATTTGAGTCGTCAGTGAGATATAATGTGCGAGTACAGTATCGATGAATTATTACTCAATCTTTCCACTTGACACAATTACAAATTTGTGTCGACAAGATACTAACACAAAATAAAGAAGATATACTACACTTTTGCAAGAATCGATTCTACACTGTATAATACCGAAAGTACGTATAAGTTAGTGTCAGCGTTGCCAGCGAAGCTCATTCGCGTAGTTAAGGCGTGAACTACGTGAAAGAACTTAATTCGTGTCGCTCATGACCAGCAAGAAACTTAGCTCATGGAGTTTAGCTCGATTAGCTTAAGTGTGCAGCGGACCTTAATAATGGATAAAGTAATCTTAGAAAAAAGCGGGAACGGATGATAAACTAAAGGCCAAGACGAGAGAATGTTTTCGTTTCGTTCTCCCTACCGTTTCGGTTCGGCCTGCTAGAATACGTTTAGTTTAGGCGTTCATGCGAATAAGTCGCCATATATAGTTTCGTTTCAATTTTGTATTTGTAATATAATTCATAATTTTATATTTCTTTAATAAATTGTTCCATTTTTCGACTTGGTTGACCTTAATTTACGCCTTCGTAAAAAGTTGTTCAACCCTTTCATTTTGATTCGGACAGGTATATTGTGTCTACTTTTCCGTTTTTCCATACATATTCGTTTTAACTTTTAAGAAGCGGACCTGACCGAAACGAAACGGCACATTCTGTCGGAGCTTTAAACTATCAACACGTTGTAATAGATTTCGGTGGAAATATAGAGTTGCCAAATATGCTGTTCAAGAGGTGCTAAGATATTTATGCTTGTGGAAAAGAAGATATTCAAATAAATAAAATATGTTTGAGAAATTTCAGGAATTAAGAACATTTGTTCCAAGTGAAAATCAGACAATACCAATAACTGTCATCTCAAATTTATCACTTTCAGTGACAGATTTCTTTAACATAATGCATGAAAGTGACGACACTCGCCTTATTGGTAGAGGCCAAATAGCTGTCACCTTTGGCTTAATGTTTATTTAAGACAATTACTATTCCATGGATTGGATCAAAAATTTCGACCCGAGGATACAAAGAGATTTGATGAAATATCGAGATGAAATGTTGTTACGATGGAAATTAAAACATAAGCTTCAAAAGGCTATTAATTCAGAATGAACCATTGTGCAAACATATATTACAACAACCCAATTTCGATGTGAATCTTCCATGTATTAAACCGGTGTAAATGATATTTATTAATATCGAACACGGCACAGATTATCCGGAATACTTTTTAGCAATAAACGATGGAAAAAGACCAGATGACGTTTATTTAACTTAACTTTTCATATTACACATAAGATTAGTTAAGATCTATAAGGATCATGGATCTTTTGGGAAGTTTAAGATTAGATTGTGAATTGCTTGAGCGGATCATGCTGATGGGAGACGAATAAAAGGATATCTCATAGATCCAAGTACTGATGACCTGTTTCTTAGTTTCTACTTCACTGTGTTGATTAAGTTGATCTCTGAAATACAGTTCAAAAAGGTTGATGTCACATAAGATTGGTTGATGCCAAATTTTATTGATGTTGATCAATTAGTACAGGTACAGCTGGAAAATTCAACAATGGAATAACAGGAAGACTCTTTAATAAACCATTAAATATGGTCTTCGAATTAAATTCTAATTGTTTCTACAAAAGTGATAATTTCTTTCTTTTCCGTTTGGTTTTTTTTTTTTTTTTCCTTCGTTTTCTTATTGTGTTTGGAATTAGATGGAAAATCATAATTCTGTGAAAAAAAAGAAAAGAAAAAAAGAAAATGATGACAATGAATAGAAAATGTTTTTTTTTTTTTTTTGTTTTAAAATCTGGTAAACCAATTTGAAGGCGACTACGACTGAGCACAATCAAAAAATAACATCAAAATCATATAAAAGAATAATTAAGAAGACGAAAAAAAAAAAACCCCGAAAATTTACTAGCATTTATTTAATAATTACAAATTTTAGTTTTTGCCGTCATTTTTTCCGCTGAGTAAATTTTTCCAACAAGTTTACACAGCAAAAATAATTAACATCTACAAATACACACAAATAATAATTATCCTGCCGAAAAAATTTTTCTGTTGTTGTTGTTGTTAGCAGCTTTTATGTGCAGTTCTGGTTTTTTGGGTTCTGTTTTTTTTTTTTTTGGTGCTGGCGCGTTGTGTGTGATGAGAAGAGAATTGCGTTAATGATTCTTTTCCGGGAGGCTCACAATGTGTGTAATGAGTAATTTTCCCATTTTTAAAATTTTTTTTTCTTTTTTTTGTGAGACAATAAGACAACTCTTACAAAAAAAAAAAAAAAAAACTCTGACAACCGCGATTATAAAATTTACAATTTCGAAAGTTTTTTCTTATTATTTTCATTTTTTCGGGAGAGTGAAAATACAGGGTGAGACTCTTAGTCACTTAGTCCCCGAGTGTATCAAATCAGATAGGATTGATGGGGAATTAGCCTGCAACATCTACACCAAATAGAGTGCAGATGCCATTCTGGTTTCAAATAAGACTTGAGTAGGCAACTCAACTACCATCATCCCACCTTTGTTGATGGTGGTAGTTAAGGCTAAATCAGTGTATATAGGCAAGCTAAAATAAGACTGATTAGGCCGGATTGCCGAAGGACAAAAATGATGCTGGGACTTAAGCGTAAAACTCATTCTGGGTATTGTGATAGGACATTGTTCTGTATAAAAGATCACATATGAAAAATAGGGGTAGCTGAGTCTGTATTGGCGGAAAATGATTTAGCAGATCACTTTATGTGTAAAAATGCTAGAAAATCCTAGAATGAGACTTGCTACACTGGATGTGCGGGCCCTTTGAGTAAGTAGGATTTAGCTAACTTGGACTGATATAACTACGAGGCTGGACTTTCATTAGAAAGACTAACCGAATTGCGATTTGGGATCTACACTCTTAACCATACTTTTAGGTTGAAATACAATATAGACTAAGATGGTCTTCGTGCTAAGGCCTGTAATCCTATAATCCATGAACTTTTCTTGACTTTGGCCGAAATATATATTGCAAAGAAAATCTTAATATTAAATTTTTTTGTATATTTGTTTTTTCTGTATACATTTTGTATTTTTCCATTTTGACCTTAAGTAGAACTCACATTATGATCAGTCATGACTATGTCAATC
The DNA here is from genome assembly GCA_963422695.1 of Xylophagus ater. Lineage (NCBI taxonomy): Eukaryota > Metazoa > Arthropoda > Insecta > Diptera > Xylophagidae > Xylophagus > Xylophagus ater. Next base: position 62,405,128 of record OY730480.1, read on the forward strand.
GTGCTGATGGCTTATTGAGTTTAACTGATAAACCGCATCAGATTTTAAAATTCATACTGATCAGTTTTCTCTCAGTTACTCAAAAGCTGAATGGAAAACTGATCAATGTGAGTCCTATTTTAATGACCAACTTAACGGATTTATTCATTTATTAAATTTAAACACGGACGATTAAGTTTCTGATATTTTATTGTCAATTAGAGTGAAGTATGCCGGACAGTATTTTCATTGAATTGTTGAAGATTGAATGTGTTACCATTTCTAAAAATTGACGAAACATACTTGAGTGACACCCGGTCACATGTATGAAAATTATATTATAAAAATTATTGTCAAATTATTTAGTATGTTGTTTTTTTTTGTTTTTGTTTTGGGCGTTTGGCTGTGTGTGTGTGTGTGTGTGTGTGTGTGTGCGTAAGAATTTTGATGAAAAGGTAAAGGTTTTTTTTCTTCTCTTTTTTTAATTAAATAATTACACTATTTTTTTTCTTTGATAAAAATAATGAATTTGATGGGAAATTAAAAGCAGTTACAATTTCATGGATTTTCAAATTTACACACGAACACAGTTAATTTTTTTTTTTTTTTTTGATAATTTTCCCCGAAAATAAGGTAATTTTTATTTAGTTTTTTTTTCTTTTATTTTTAATTTTTCTAATACTGTTGGTTTTTTTTTTTTTGGTAACTTTTTTGTTAAATATGTAATTTTATTGTCCTAAAAATTTATTCAATGGAAACTTATTAAATGAATTATAAGAACAAGAAAAACGCGAAAAAAAGATTTTGTTTTAATAATTTTTTTTTTTTTTTTGTAATGTTTTGTAATTTTTGTTCATTGTAAAAATAATTGCACTTTTTTCGCGTTTAATTTTTAAATTTAAATCTTTTATTTGTGTTTATTTTAAAACATTTATGTGAAACTAATTTGAAAGAAAAAAAAAAAAAAAAAAAAACGGAAGTGTGCTTTTGACCACACTGTAGTAGTGAAATATAAGCCTTTTTTTTAGAATACAGCGCCGAAGTGGTGGGAGATAGAATTATTGGGTCTTCGACGGAAATAATCCCCATAAAAAAACCTACACAAATTTGCCGAACATTTCAATCGTGTATGACCTCTATATAGGTTAGGTTAGGTAGAGTAGGGGATACTGCATACAACGCCAGGGCTCATTGTGATCCCTACGAGACCAAGAGTTACTTGTTTGGGACTAACTATTCCTCTTCGAAGCATTTGACTTTCCTACAAAATTTCATTAAACTACCCATGTCAGTCGCTTGAAGCATCCCCAAATTTTCGAAGAAATTGCTACCCAAAAATGTATTACGAACTCGAGTGAGAGCTGAGCATTCACATAAAATGTGTTTGATGTCTTTAGCCACTCCTATGTCTCCACAATACCACAATACTGACATAGATCTATTTGCACCAATCCCAGTCTTTCTGATCGTAGTAAAGTTATTATGAAATATTCTATGGGCGAGATAACTAGTCGAAATTGAGTCTCACAAGTTGCACTAACACCACGGAACTCACTATACTTAAGCTATTCATTTCACCTTTTTTATAAATTCAATATTCATTCAAACAATCCAAAGAAACCTCTATTTAAAAAGTTCAAAAATTTGTATCAACTACAGCGCCAATGCGATGGCAGATAGAACTATTTGCCTTTCGACGGAAATAACCCTCATTATAATCTCCATAATATTGCCGAACATTGTAATCGTCTAGACCTAGAGGACGTCCATATAATGAGATTTTTGTTAATGTAACGTTTCGTCACAGAAAATCGTGACATAATTTTTGCTAATCGCCCACATAGAAGTGTTTCATTCCAAAAAAAAAAAAAAAAACGGTCCAGTTTGGTTATGTACAGAACCAAACTACTGGCCCGTTTTTTTTGTGTGAGAGATTTGGTATGTTTCGGTTGGCATATATACGAATTCAGTAGATGACACAACCAACCGAAGGATATTCAGATATCTCCCGTTCTGTATATGAATTATAAATTACTAGCGATAGCCCCTCGTCAAAATTAAATGGTTCTTTGAAGCTTCATCAGTAGCGGTATCTCTTGGTTACTACATATATTTGTTGTTTACAATCGCTCACGATTTATCGCACCACACAACTTCCGCTGTTCTCGAGTTTCATCTATTCTGTGGCACCAATCGAGCGATCTCTTGTTCGACTCCACATGATTGCTGCCATATGGCTTAAAACCACCAACTCTAAAAACAACTCTTTTATTCTCCTTTATATATATATTGTAAAACTACGTCCGGTATACTTTATATGTGCATCGCAGTTCTATATTAAACACTAATATTATCCATATTAAATTAGACTAACAAGCCCTGGCGCCCTTGTAAACGATCAGATATTAACGCCGTCTCGGATTACCCACTTACTGACTAATCTTCACTACATGTTCGACCTCTGTTATTACCAGAGCTAGTCGCCCCCTCTTCATTTGGAAACAGAACATACTCGCGATCCCCCGCTATATGTATGAGATGGGGTTTTATCTTGTGTCATATAACCGAAAAGGATCTTTTTGTTCTACAATATTATTGAAAATCCGACTCGATGGATTAATTTTTAGCGCTTATAATACATGCGAAAACAAGATGAGTGACAATTGATAAGAAACAGTAATTTTTATGCAATGTTAAAGGTCCAAGCAGAATGACGGATTCACGACGTATTCACGACGGATTAAAATTTTAAATATAAACGTTTTTAATTAGACTACACAGAACGCGCGACGGATCCACGACGGACTATTTTTAATACAATCTGAAAATCGTGAATCCATCATGCTATTTCACGTATAAGTCCAGCAAGCTTAAGAAAGCCATGGATTTATTATTTAAATTGTTGATATACTGAGACAAAAAATTGCCTTTTTTAAATTCTATTTTGCTGGTTCAAAAATTAAGAAGCTTTGGCTGGTATAAACTTCACGTAGCCGCGGATACGGAAAAAGCAAAAATCCATATCACTTATATAGTTGATTCGATAATATTCCGAATATTTGAAGTGAAATATGTATAAAAAGAAAAGGATTATCCGGTTTGAAGGACCAAATACAATACGTCATATATTCATATATTCGAATAATTATTTATGCTAATACATTAAAAGAAAAACATCATAGACGAAAAGATAATAATCATCATCAAAATTAATATTTTCCAATCTAATTTGTTTAATCAAGAAAACAATGATATCGAAAAGATCAAAGAATATATATTTCATTCCTCCATTCCTGTGTCCATTACTGTATATTAATCCCCTAAAACAAAAGAAACAACCCAACAAAAAAAAACCCGGAAAACTTTTTATATACCGAAAAACTTTTTTCCCTCCCCCATCCGCTCCCCTCCCAGTACCACCCACAATAAATATTCATCACCAAAAAAACAATGAAAAATCTTTTTATCAGCTCAATTATTATTATCCCCATAGTCTGTGGGACTATCATCATCATTATTGTTGTCTAATTGATTCACACGATCTTTCCAATTAACAACATGACAACTGTTGCTGCTCCTCTTTTTGTTGTTGTTGTTTTTAGTTGTGCTTTGTGCTTTCACTAATAAAAATAGTAGTACACCCTTTTTCGAATAAGCAAAGCCCCTCTCTCATTAATATCCTTTTTTATATAACCATAAGACAACAACCATCAACATTAACAACATCATCATCATCATCATCATCATCATCAATTTGCCACCCGTTAACCCTTTTCTTTCGTTAATACATTTTCCCATTTGTTTGGGGTTCTTCTATGTTAGAGAATTCTCGAGAATAATAAAATGACAGCGGTGATGGTGGTGCGGGGTGTAGGGTAGTGATATGGGTTGGTATGAGAGGATGCTGTCATAATCTCATAATCACAACAACACCTTATTTATATTGTGGCCAACAAGTTCAGTAGTAAGTATATATATTTGCATTCATTGACATAAACCTTTTTTTTCGTGTTTTGTTTTTGCTTTTGTATTACCATTTAATGAACCCCCGGTTTTTTTGTTAGTATCTGACTTATTCCTAAGTCTTTTGGTGGGCACCCTTTTTGGCCGCCTACACACCCACCGGTTAATCAGAAAACGGAGTGTAAATAAATATTTTCAACCCTTTTTTTAGGGAAATTAATTTCTCGACTGTATATCATTCTGCTGGGCTCATTTTTTTTTTCTGAGTTCTAATTTTTTGGTTGAAACGTTTATGTTATAGGAACAGTTTGACGGGCGGTGGTGAGGAGAGATAGAGAGAGAGTAGAGGGTAGGATTTAAAGGATTCCTTATAATACACTTTCGTTTTAGAGATGAAGGAAGATGGGAAGAGAAATAAGTTTCAATTAAAATTGCTCGCTGTTTTGATAATTTTGAAAAGATAAAGGATAAAAAATGGAAAGATTAAAAAGTTCATTTCCGATTATTTGGTACAAATAATAATGGTTCAAGATATTTATTGTCCATTTTCTTTTCTTAATTTTTTAAATTTAATAAAGTCAAAAGCATACGTTAAGCGGTAATTCCTTTTTTGGAAAGTGTTGAAAGAAGTGTATATAAAGTTATGGAAAGAGGCGACAAGTAAAAAATTTAGAAAACTTCGAATAAAGGAGTATTTAGTTCTTGTATTGTATTGTTTTGTATTGTATTGGAGGGGTCCGCATAGTTGCGGGCCTTAGTACGTAAGACTTACTGGCCAATTGTACTTTTTTCTAAAAGGTTGGTTGGCTAGGTCTCTTCCCCGATAGTCCTTCTAATGAAGGTCAGCACCGTAGTTAGTTCCATGTTAGCTAACGCCTCCCTATTCAGAATGCACGCACCCACTATAGCAGGTCCCGTTCTTTAAAAAGCCGGGTATTCACACAAAAAAAGTGTTCTGCTGATTCATTTTCTTCCAGACAGGTTCTGCATATCGGCAACCCCTATTTTCCACATGTGTTCGTTTAAGAAGCAATGTCCTGTCACAATGGTTCTAAGGGCTTTACACTGTTGATTCCCATCAACATTCTGGTCATTAGGTAGTCCGACACAATCAGTATCATTCTAGCTAGTTCTTAATAACAGGACAGAGGTTTGGGAAAAAAATGATATTCCTATACTTTGAATAAAAGAGATTATATGAAGAAGAAGAACAAAATATCTTTTCAATGGTTCTGCTAGTACAAGGGTCTGCTGACAAAAAACAAGACCAAAAGCCGACCTTTTGGGGATGAGATGTTCGTTGCCCGTTATGCAACAATACTTTCAAGGATATTCTTATAGCAAATACGTGTTTGAGGTTAACTAATACAAGGCAAGAACTGAGACTCTAGAAATACAATCACAAAATGATCTCCTTTCAGAAAGACTATAATTCGTAACGTATACGAAATGTCATTGTAATCTAGTTTTGAATAGTACCTGTGTCTCAAACAAGGACAAGTTTCTGTTTCTTCTTTGAATTATATAGCAGTCTTTTAATTTCCCTAAAAAAAAAAAAACAAACAAATTCCACCATCGCATCAATTCTTCTTCAAGAACCCTTTTCATTACTACTGGACATAACAAATTATCACTTCATTTAATTGCACACGAACAAAAAACAGATAACGAACATTCTTTTTTTTTAGGGTAAATAAGTTTCATGTAAGATATTTGTTTTATTTTTCTATTTTTTTGTTTTAATCTAAATAGTTCATCTTCCTTGTCTATTTTTATTAGATTTTACCTTTTTTATTAATACGTAAACTAATAAAATACACGCGCGTACATAACAAGTGTCCAGTTGACTAGAACAGCGAACTATTATAACAGAGCAGAAAAAAAACAACAACAACAATCAAAAACGTCGTTAATATTCCCTCTCTCTCTCTCTCTCTCTCTCTCTTCCTCTCCCTCTCCCCGCTCTCTCTCTCTCTCTCTCTCGTTCTTTCAATATAGAATACGTTAAATAGTGTGGGCAATAAACTGTCCACATCAATTGCTACTGTTTTTTTGGGTCCCATCAATGTTTTTGTTGTTTTTTTTCTTTTTGTTCGGAGACTTTCTGAATATATCCGCCAAAGAAAACAGCAGCCGGAAAAGCGGAACAGATATAACCCCGCACATGGATACATATTTTTTTTCTATCTTTTTTTTTTTTTGTCCTATATCAGCTTGTGCTCGGAGCACCTTTTTTGTACCTACTACACTATCGAGAAAATCAACTCATACCAGCTCTTTTTCATAAAAAATTAATTTCAAGAAGGAAAAAAAAATCCACCACACCCAATCCCAAAGAAAAAAAACAGGCAATAACAAATGAACCTTGTGGACAAAAAAAACCCGAAAAAAACCATCATCATCATACCTGAAATACAAAAAAAAAAAACAACCAAACAGAAGAATACTTTAATGCTTACTCACATATGACATGGTCCCTTGAACTCTATCCACACAAAAAAACAAAAACAAAAATAAAAAATAAAAACAGTAGTATCATAAAAAAAAAAACATAAACACATAACAACAACAAAAAAAAAATCGTCCACCGAAAATTTCACGTATGTGAACTACATTTTGGTTGTAGCAACAATTACACATGTATGACGACTTAAATGGCTCGGAATTAGAAGTAGTGAACAAAAAAAAAAAAAAATCGTTCATACTCTTGAAACTCTTACCTTTTTGTTGGTCTATAAAATATAGAGTCTTAGAGTGTTGCCACATATGAAAAAAAAAATCATCATAATAGATAATCCGCGAAGATAATCAAATTATATTCTAAAAGAAAAGAAAAAAAAAAAACAGAACCGAAGCTCTGCGCAAACAAACAAACTAGAAAATCACACATGAAACAAAAAAAAGAAAAGAAAAGAAAACGAAGCGCATTGCGCATGTTTGTGCCATAATAAAAGTGATGCGTGAATGACTTAAACGACGAGAAACATTGTAACTGATGGCAAATAATTTGACTTTCTTATAATCAATATTTGTCAAAGATTATATTCTCATTTAGTGTTCCGGTTTAGAATTTCCAATTAATATCTTTGATTTTAAACGTCTGATCTATGCTACCCGATCAACAAGAGTCCGAACATATATATGGTATAATCCTTCGAATAGCCATATGCGTTGCAAAAACGATTATCAACTTGGTTGAGAAAATTTGGACTAACTACAAATATCTTGAAGACATATCCTCAAATTATGTGCAAACAAAAGAAAAGTAGCGAAATCATACAAATATGCTATTGATTGATCTTAAATAGGTGTCTACTATAAAAATTCTATATGGTTCCAGTTGTTGTTTCCATAGGTATATAAAGACATCACATGCAAATAAGATCAACTAATTTTACTAATTTCACTTTCCATTTATTAGTTTTAAGTACTCGCAAGTACTTGTACACATTGCTTGTAACTACTTGATCAAACTCATAAAATTAGCTAACATCGCAGAATTTACTTATAAAAATGTTGACTCCGTTTATCGGTTGTTATCGCAAATTTTGAAGTACTTTTGTAGTTTGCAAATGGATAGCCAAACTAATTATGTAGAAATTTGTAAATTAGGCTTGGGGAAATTTGAAATCGTACAACTAACCAAAATCATTGAACTTCATTTCCGGCAAAAAGCAGAAGAAAATCCAGATTATATTTACAATTTTATAATGATGAGCGATAAAGCCCATTTCCAATTAAATGTCATCGTAAAAAAGCAGGATATGGGCTACGGAGAATTCAAGAGCAATCCAATTACACCCACTTAAGTGTACTGTTACTGTCCGGTGTATAGCCAGGGAGGATCATTGGCCTGTATATTTCTTCGAAAATGAAAACGTTGTTGCAGTTTCCATCAATAAGTGCTCAATATCGGACGATGTTGGAAAATTTTTTAGGGCCATCTGTGGAAAACCATCCAACGCTTTGGTTCCAACAAGATAGAGCTACAGCGCATACTGTAAGGCAGTGATTCTTAATCGGTGGGCCGCGGCCCCCTGGGGGTCCGTAAGAAGTTTGCCCAGGGTCCGCCAAATTATGCAAAATTTCCTTTAGAATATAATTAAAAAAAAAAGTGATAAACAACCGAATATTGTAATGAAAACTGAAACAGAAAAAGAAAATTTTCTAAGTTAGATTTTTTTTATTTACTTAAAAAAATGTTGGTCACAAAAAAATTATGAAATATTGGTGGGCCGCGAATACAAAAAGGTTAAGAACCACTGCTGTAAGGGATTCAATGGCTCATTTAAGGAAGACCACAACGTTCACTTTGGGCCAAAACTGAGTGTCGATTTGCTTTGATATTTATGATTTATGATTTATACTTAAATTTCGGGTATAAGAAAGCTGAAATGACGGAATACGTACTATTTTTTTTTTGTTTGTTTGGTAAAATATTAAAGATTTTGTTTTAACATTTACGCGTTGACGCGCGAGAATCAATCCAAAACTATTTTATCAATTATGATTTATTTTGTCATCATTAACACATTTGATTTTTGCTTTCTTTTTTTTTTAGGCTAGAACTTTTGGAGATCATTTTAAAATGGAAAAAAAAGGATCTGGAAAAATCATCTGGTTACCAATTAGAAGAGGGAAGATGTCGGGTATCCTATGGAAGGAAAAGGTAATCATTTGCTTATTTTTCTAATATTTCTTAATAGATCGTTTGTTTTTGTATTTTATGTTGACATATGTAAGCGCGCCTCTCTATGTTACCTGATTAAATCATCTTCAAATTGTTTGTCCTGAAAAGACAAAAAATATTCCTGTTGTCCTGTCCCCAAAACAAACAAAAAAAACCGCTTAAACTTTTCCTAGGTAATAATCTTATGTTGTTGTTTTTTTCTTCGATCTGATACAATTTGCTATCATGTGATTATTTAAACACGGAACGGGCATGTTTAATGTTCGCGCAGCATGATCGTTTAAATTTCTTTTTTTTTTTCTGTTGTGTGCGTTTGTTTTTTATCGCCATTAGGGCAGAAAATTTATTGTCATACGGTAATTAATTGTGATGTACGACCAACAAAAAAAAAAAAATAAATAAATAAACAAATCTACATATGTATGCGCATAAATTTAATGCACTTTTATTTCACTTTCTCTATACACTATGTATATGGTAGACAGATATTGATATATGTAATTTTTAAGGTTAAACTACTCACTTTAGTTTTGTTGCGTTTGGTGCAAATGTCATACAGCCAGATGGTTGCAAATGTTAGTAAAGAGTTTAGTAAATGTATTTTTAAATATAGGCTACGTTTACACCGAGACTTAAAAAGAGACTTAAGTGCTTAGGTCGACCTAAATATGACGGTGTAAACACGCCCAAAGTAACTTAGGTTAGGTCACTTAAATTGCAGACTTACCTTAAATTTTAATCGACTTAGGAACTTTTGACATATAACAGCTGATTTCTTGATATCCAAGTTCTATAAATGGTCACATATGACGTTGTTTTAGACTTAGGTCTAGTACGGTGTAAACACGTCTGACCCAAACCTAACTTTTAGTTAGGTGACCTAAAAATTTTTCGGTGTAAACGTAGCCATAAACTAATGAAGTGTGTTCTTTAAATTAGAAGTGAAAATATAAATTCTACAAATACTGCCCAATTCAAAATAATAATCGACACAATGAAAGAGCACCCTAACTTGACAAAGGGTTACACACACGAATACTAATTGAAGAATCTCTCAACAGAATTCTTAGTCACGTAGTGAATTTATCTACTCCCGTCTCATTAGCAAGTAAATTTGAAGTGTTAAATCTATTTTATTGATCCAATAGCTTACAACAAAATGAAGAAACAAACACAACCAGCTGATTTTTGAGTTCTTTAACTGGCGAACGCAACCAATTCACCGTTTTTAAGAACACGTTGCGAATCGAATCGAATACATCTACCAAAGATAAAAGAATCACCACTGTTCTAAGATACGGCAATAGGTGAGTGAACGTAACACTCTTAGAATAGGGGTGATTGTTTTATCTTTGGTAGATGATCCCGCTTCAAGTAGCACATTTTTAACATATGATATATCTATATAAGACCACAGAGAAAAGAAACAGAGATTTTTTTCTTAATGCAATTTTGGCACCATTGCAACGCTGCATAGTATACCTCCTAATTAATATTATTTGTCAAAGAAAGTGTAAATACGCTCGTTTTTATATCACACAGAGTTTTTGCTTTTTTTTTAACGAATACTATTAATGAGATGGCATGTTTTGCGGACTGCAAATATGATCAAATCAGAATCCCAGTTAAGAACTCTATTTACTAAGTGGAGTGAAAAGTAACCTCCTTGACCGCCAGAATGCGCTGCTACTGCAAAAAAGGTTATGGTGCCTTGAAGTCCGTTCATATTTAGGCAGACATGCCAAATTTCAGTGCGATACTGTATTTAGTTTTGTTTTGACAGCCGATTGTTTTTGACGTGTTTGGCATCATGTTGAGTATGGACAAAAACGATTTTCGTTCTCTCATAAAACATTATTTTTTGAGAGGCAAAACGGCGAAGGAAACAAAAGAAAAGTTGGATAAATATTATGGGGCTAATGCTCCGTCAGATTACACCGTCAAATATTGGTTTCGAGAGTTTCGTGGTGGCCGCAACTCCACTACCGATCAAGTCCGCAGCGGCAGGCCCTCCGATGCGATTACAGAGGACAATGTCAAAAAAATACATGAAATGGTGTTGGCTGACCGGAAAGTGAAGGTGCGCGAGCTAGCAGATACCACAAAGATTAGTACTGAGCGCACACGCCATATTTTGGGCAATATTCCTCATATGAAAAAATTATCCTGCCGCTGGGTGCCGCGCATGCTCACTCCTGATGAAAAACACGAACGCGAGAGCACTTCGAAAGAGTGTTTGGACTTGCTGATGCGTCGATTGGTAACTGTTGATGAAACCTGGATCCACTATTACACGCCAGAGAACAGAATGAGTTCCCGGCAATGGACTGAAGCCGGCACGAGGCTCGATGGGTCGGAAAGGTTATGGCGTTGGTTTTCTGGGATTGTCGTGGCATAGTCTTCATGGACTACCTCGAAAAAGGAAAAACCAATCACAGCGAGTATTACTGTGCATTATTGGAGCGATTTAAGGCCGAAATCGGTGCAAAACGGCCTCCCAAGAAAGTTACTTTTCACTCCACGTAGTATTTGTATGCTTTTTGGTATAATTTAACGACGAGTTATATCATAGCACATGTAATCATTTCTATATAAATTGATGAGACGTTTGCAGCGCTGCAAAGCGCGCCTCGTTTTGAATAGTATTTGTAAAAAAAAAAAAAACTGTAAATACATGAAATTTTATATCACACAGTCATTTCAACAAATACTATATTAATAAGGTGACGCTTGCAGACAAGCCCAAATTGGAAACTCTCATTATTGTATGCTTTTTGATCATAGTAAACTGTGATATGTACATAAGAGTATACTCGCATTAAAGATCTGTGTTGCTTATAGCAGGTATAGAGAAAGTTTTTATGTACGTTATGATAACAATATGTCTTTTCTTCTTTTTGTTTACCTAATTTTTTTTTTTTTTTTGATAAGATCAAAATTTGTTGATCGAATTTTTGGTTGGGATGATCATAAAAAATTAATTAAATCGATCGATATTCATTGATCAGCAACCAATATGTTGTGAATGATGTGGAGAAGAGGGTTGTTGATATTGCCCTTAAAATAGGGTATTTTTTTTTAAATTTTTTTTTTTTTTTAAAGAAATATTTAATTTAACATCGTTTGTGTTGACTAATCACTAACGAAAAAATAAGAATATATAAATTATGTGTTAGCGGTTTCTTGGAAATAACTATTCGAAAGGATCATTTTTAAGCATCTGGCTTGGCCCGGAAAGAATAAGACTGTCTTTTTTTGTCTGTTCACAAAAATTCATTAAAATAAAAACTTATCGATATGCAAATTTTTATGTTTTTATGTTGTTTTTCTTTTTTCTCGACCACTATGGACATCATATGTCGTCGTATTTTAGTGCATATACTATTAGGTAGTTTTAATTTAATTTTTGGAATTTTCCTGTCTTCATTTCATCGAATGTTTTCGGTGAGAATTTAATTTTAGTCAGGCGTTATAATGGCTGTCCCGAAATTCATGCAAGAGGTAATTCTGATAGAAAACACAGGTTTATAATTACATATTGTCAATTTTTTATTGATTCATAAAGTATACAGGATAAGATTATGTATGGAATAGCATATCCGGTAAATAGCTGCCCTCTTTTGTTGAAATTTTTCATGACTGTTTTGTATTAATGCAGCTGAATGGGCCTGTTGGCATAAATCTTAGACTTCAAAAAATCCCAAAGAAAAAAGTCCAACGACCAATGGCGTTAAATCGAATGATCAGGGTGGCTAATTCTGATCATCAAAATGGGAAATTATACGACCACGAAATGACTCAATGGCTGCATCCAGCACTACTAAGCGCTTAGTCAAAATTCTTAATCTAAGCAGTTAGAATTTTTTGAACTCCTGGATGCGTTTTTTTTTGCTTGAATTAAGCGAAAAATAATTGTATTGTCTGTGCTAAACGTCAAATCAGTTTTATTTGAATAAATTATCATAAATTATTTTTAAAATATTGCTCAACAATGAAAAGGCGTTATTCTTTCGTATATAGCTCCATATTTAAAAACCCTGAATTGTCAGCTGTTACGCTGTCTTTTTTTTTCGTTGGTAACACGTTACCGCACAAATGGCGCAAAATTCTAATCTTTTGAGACGTCCTTTATATAGTAATTACTCATATGCCATTTAAGACTGTGCCATTTAGGATCTGTGCTTGTCAGCAAAATGCTATGAGACTCCAAGGTTCGGTGACATTTCTTCAGACTCCAAGTATAGTATGGTTTTTCTTTAATCCTAAAAAAAAATTTAATATAGTAATGTAAAATTTCAGGTTCAGTTTTTATGCATCATCACCTTTTGTGGCTCCTGTGTAGATTACTTGTGACTGGTTTGATCGGACATTTTTCACGTAATTCAACTAAAGCTCGTTTCGCTAGAGATCCACAAATTTTCAGACGTTCTGATACAACTGATGGGGTTATTAATTTATATTGTGATACCTCTTTATACAATTTTTAATAAGTTGCCGTATCAAACAAAACTTGATTGTTTAACTTGTCACAAACTTTGCTTTTGGATCATTTCTTCTGTTTGGCTTTACTGCCACCGGATCCTTCTTTCTTTGTTTGTATTTTTGTGTCTGTTTAGCTGATGACTGAGTACTTTTTTGACGGCATTTTGGAATTCAACGCGACTATGATAGAACTATATTATTTTATATATATTTATATAAATATTAATTTTATTTTATTTTATTTTCATTTGTGTTGGTGGTGAAGGTAATGAGGTAGTATTTTTTATTAACTATTAGATAAAATAAAAGGATTTATCTAATTTCCTCTATGTCCATATTTACTAAGGATAAGATTCATCGTAGAATATTGCCATTTTCTTTCTTGAAAAACACATTTTGTGTTCACACGTTTTCGAGAAAACGGTTAGATCATAGATCTTTGAGCACAAATCTTCCATTTAGCAAGATCCAAACGATGATATACATATATTCGTAAATGGTTTTAAGATTCAAAGCGGTATAACCCAAATGATATTTCAATTAATGGTCTTAGACCACCCATGTATCCTTGCTCAATACCATTTGGAAAGTTCGATGGCGTATTTGATTTTCTAGATTACTTACTTTCACTTTTTTCCGAATATCAGAATTCGATGAATCTTAAGTTCTATAACTTATATGTCTTTTTTTGTAACAGACACACCGTGATTATATCCTGTCAAAGATTCAACTGAATTGAAAAAAAAAACAAAAAATAATTCTTATATAATTTCATTCAATTTGCGCGTTTATCCTTAATCAAATCCGTATATATATGTACATACATAAATTTCCTAAGCTACATCTCTACAATATATATGCGCATATATAATTTGAATATTTCTCAATAATTTTGTACTAACTATCATTATATGTCCATTGATTTCTGTTTTAATAAAGATGCTGCTGCTGTCCAATGACTTTATGATGATAATGATGATCAATGTACACACAGGTTCCACAGATCTTCATATACTATATGATTTCTCTTTCTCTTACTTCCTCTCTAAAGTAATGATTTGAATAAATCCACCGTATATATTCCTTCCAGAACCTAATCAATATACCAAAGAAAAAGCACCAAACAAAAAACAAAAAAAGGATCTCTCACGTTTTATTCTAAGAAATTATATACCGTATATAGAATAATTGCGGGTGGAGAGAGATTGGGTGTTGTGGTGTACAAAATTCTTGGTGCAAATGATATCCAAGAACACGCCAAAACAGAAAAAACATACAACAAACGTTTATTATTTACATTTTAATTATATTTTATGCATTTTTATTTGTAAAGAATTGATATGTGTGGTGTTAATGAAGTATTACCATATAAGAAGGGAAGCAAGAAAAAAAAAAAAACAAAAAGAAAAATCGAAAATTCGCGATTTAAAGAAAACGATATATATTTTTTTTTGATATTCATTTTGCAACAAAACAACATTAAAAAAAGATATACAGCAACAAGAGCTCCACGCGAAAGAAACAAAATGATAAACGCGAACGAACATAACAAAAAACTTAACTATTTAAAATGCGCGCGCGATTTTGTTATGCAAATGATGATGCATGTGTTGCGGGATATTTGAATTTTTTGATAAAATATTGTTGATATACAAAATTGGTTTGTTAAGGGTTCGGTCACACCATCTATTGAATTGAATTCACGTTCGATTCCAGTCTTCTAAAAAACATTCATATATTTCACTGTTGCCTACTAATTTTCAGAAGTGGGATAATTGTTTATTTTTACCTGTACTAATCTGTTTATGCAAGCACATAGTTATGAAAAATCACAATTATGATATGACTAAGTTGTTGAATGATGTACGAAAAAATAATTACCATTTAATAATAAGATTAAATTTTAGATCTATTATAGTATACCGCTCTTATTACAGTACAGTAGTTACGTTCACTTCCCATTCTAGAGCACCTCCTACAGGCCTATTTCTCTCAGGAATTTTAGTATTCAGAGTAGATCAAGAGATTGTATATCCATTCGAAAGAATCCGTATGCTCCCAAATGTTTCCTCCATTACCATTTAGTTATGGGTTATGTCAAAAAAATCGAATGATTTAGAACTCTTACCTGGAAAATAACTCCCAAGTGACAAGCGCTATTCCAGTTCTAAAATTTAGTAATTATTTAACAGAAAATACTTCTTAAGCATTTCAATATTGCTTCGTGCTGCTTCGATTCCCCATATATGTAGTCTTCTTTAGTATTATCTATTGTATATTCGCATAAAATGACTTTGATTTTTCTAATTAATATTTGTCCACTCATCAGTTGTCCAATTGAAGAAGTATTTCGAAGAATTGAATTTTAATGTCAGAATGGTCAGAGTTGTAGGGGTGTACAGTTGCAGATTCAATTATGGAAATTCAGTGAAAATCTGATTTACCTGATATTTATTTGTTAACTATATATATTTATTTAAGAAAACTTGTCCCTTAATTGGTTCTGAATATACATTTTAAGTTACTCTGTGCTTATAATGACTGATATAATCAACCTATCCATCATATGTGTAGATATACCTTTACATTTTTGTATATATTAATCTTATTGTTTACGGATTTGATACATTCTATATGCTTTTATATGCGAATGTGTTTTTGATTCTTGAATTTCTCGAATGTCTTTTTAAATTTAATTTTTTTTTCTTGATTTTATAAAATAATTCGATCAAAAAACAAGAAAAAAAAAAGCGAATAAAAACGAATTACATATGATGGATACATGGAAAAATGTCTCAATTAAATTTGTTTCGCGCACACCCATTAAAAAAAAAAAAAAACAGAAAGAAAGAAACTCAATCAAAGCAAAACGAATACCTATTAAAAATTATCCCTTAAATGGAATTTTCATTTGGGAAAAATCAAATTAAAAAATCTCATAGTTAATAATTTACGAAACATTTGCCAGCCAAAAAAACAAAAATCATATTAATTCATTTAGAAGTTAATAAAATCAAAATATTTCCAAAAATCCTTCGCTCGCGTCCCCACAACAACAACAAAAAAAAAAACAATTAACCAAAATGTAAAAGAACTGGACCTCCAGTCTTCCACCAGCATTAAAGAAAGGAAAATTTTACATTAATTACACCAAATTAATTTCATTATCACATCAATCAACCGTCATCATAACAGAAAAAAAGACACCCACTTGCTTATATAATGCGCAAAAAAAAGGCGACCAAGGAAGCGAAAAAATGGTCTTAATTGAATGTTATTAATTCTTGTTGGACTTTTTTACCGTTTGTCCGTTCATTCGGAAGGACTCAATGTCGTATTTTTATAATCTAAGAAAATTTTCTTTTCTTTTCATTATATGGAAATTTTATTTTTTTTTTTCGAGGAGGAGAAGGAAAGTAATATCACCACCAGAAAAAAAAAAGCGCGAACGAAAGAATTTCTTTGGGACTTTTATATATCTCATAAAAACCGCGATTAATTGAATTTTAGAAAATAGATTTTTGAGACTTATTAAAAACAAAAAGAAAAGGGTTCTTCTTTTGAATTCGATAACGTGTTTTTCTTTTATTAAGAATAACAACAACACAAATACATTTTGATGGAAAATTTTCACCGCGCAAATAGAAAAGAAAATATTTCAATTTCATCGATTTTTTTTTTTTTTTTTGTTATTAACGACAAAAAAAAAGAAAAGAAGGATTTAAGATTATTGAAAAAAAATGTTCTTGTTCTTGTTTTTGTCGCCATTTTTCTTTTGTTTTTAAATCTGGCGGTTTTCGTTTTTCTTTTCTATTTTTTTTTTTTGTTGATTAAATCCTGTTTTTATATTTTTGTTTATTTCAAAAGCAAAAGAAGCCTGTGGCGTTTTTTTTTTTCGTTGCTGCTTTTCTTTTTGGATAAATCAAAAAAGAAAATCTAATCACAATGTCACATATTTGATAGTGTTGCCTTTTTAGTAGGGGAGAAGGTAGTAGTTGGCTTATGGTTCACAGAAACAAAAAAAAATATTAACATAAAACTTTCGGAACATAATAGGAAAATATGATGTGTGATCTTTAAGAAATTGGAAATAAGGTTAAAAATGTTTATTTTGGCACAAACTTATCCTCTTTCTAATTATGGTAAACTAGGTATTTCAGAAGATAGTCTGTGAATTATATAAGTGCTAGAAATATTCAGCCGTCGGTACTTGGATTCAAACAATTCAGCAAAAATTCAAGATTGGACGGGTTTCTTTTTTAATATGCCCAACCTAATTATCTTGACATAAATTATTTAGCATTGTTATAGGTCTCTTACTTAAAACGTTGCCTATCGCCGCTGTCTGATTGCGAAAATTGTTTTCTGCAGCTCATGTATAATAGCTCACGCATAATAACGCATAATAATAATAAATCCTGGAAAATAATATCTCTCTCTATATAGAAGTCTAAGGTTTATGCTAACAGGCCAACGACCACCACCTTGAAGAAGGAAATTGAACGTTGTATCAACGAAATTCAGCCACATTTATGCAAAACGATCATGGAAAATTTCAACAAAAGAGTGCGTATGTCCTAGCAAAGCCGTGGAGGCCATTTACCCTATGCTATTCCATACATAACCTTATACTGTATACTTTATGAATCAATGAAAAATTCATGCGTAGGACATCCTTTAGAGTCGAAAATGTTTTGGTTTTGTTCTTATCTTATCTAATTACTGAACCATCTAACTTTTTGGGAAAATATAACTGTTCTAATATATTTGACAGTTGTTTTCAATGCTAAAATGAATGTTCTATTCCGGAACAAGTGGTAACCAATAATCAGCCTGCTGTGATATTGATTAAAATTTTTCATGTACATGATGACATAATGTCCTAGATAGAAAACGATTTGTGCCATTGATCATTTGTTCATGATAGATGAACAACTCAATGGACTTAATCGACTCCAATTTAACACTTTCATAGAACAAATGAAATTTATGAAATTGACAAACAATTGTCGAATTCCACTGATCTTGGCAAACTTTATTCACAAAATCTTTTCTTCTGAGCCTTTTGACAGTTCAAATGATCCCTGTTTTCTGTTGATCAGTAAATTTTGGATAATGATCATAATCATCGATTAACGATCGCGAATGATCACTCAAAATGCAGATCATTCTATACGCGATCTTTTTGCGATTATTTCGAATCTATTCTTTAATTTTACGTTACTTTTTTGCACAGAATTCGTAAAATTATTTGGCCTAATTTCAGTAACTTTAAATCCGCATTAGCATCCGCAATTATAGATAGATGTTTAAAAAAAACGTTATGCAAATTAACATAAAACAATGTTAATACGCGAAAAATGTGCGAATGCGTGCGCGACTTGCATATTATTTTGAGTATAATTTTTTTGTGTTTTGATTGACAACAAATTGAATTTATTAATATTTTTATTTAGTTTTTTTTTTCTTTTCTCTGTTTTCTTATTATTTTATTTATAATTATTATTTTACAAGAAAAAAAGACATGTTTTTTGGTATTTAATATTCAAAACATCGATCGATTTAAAAACTGGGGAAAAAATCAGTAAAAAAAAAAGTACATGAGAAAATATAGCTGGGTGGCTAATAAAAAAAAGATATTAAAATAATCGCGGGTTGAACAAGTGAGAGAGAGAGAAAACAAAAAAACACAGCTCGAACCAAACAAACTAACCTTTATGTTAATTATCACAAGAAGATTATATGGTATACATATGTGCTGTGCACACAGAAAGTGAAGATGGATACAAGAAGTCAAAGAAAAAGAAAGATGATCGTGAAGAGATCCGCGAAGAATAAAATCGCGCACACAAAAAAAAAAGAAAAGAATATTCCTTTATTTCGCGCATGCAAATATTCACCTTTAAGGTACACATCATTTTATTCAAGAAAAAAAAAAGAAACAGAAAATTGATCTTTTTTCTCTCGCGCGCCCTATACACGATATACATAGTAAGATCCAGTCATCTCCGGCCTAACCCAAGGACATACATATTACTGTCTAAATGTCTAAAAATATTTTGTTTTTATCTAATTTAAATGTTTAAAAGAATAATTGCTAAATAATTGCTAAATCAAAGTCATAAAAAGCTACTAAGTAGTTTTTATGATTATAAAAGTTATAAAAGAGTGAAATGATGAGGCTAGGTCTCTGTCTCGAACCGCTTTGTCCTTCTAATCAAAGTTAACACCGTTGTTTGGTCCGAGATAGCTAACCCCTCCTTACTCAGAGTGCACTCATCCAATGTAACAAGTCTGATTCTAGAAAAGGCCCGGCAATCACACAAAAATGTTCTGCTGACTCATTTTCTTCCACATATCGAACTCTCGGCCACCCCAATTTGCCACATGTGTTGGTTTAAGGAATAATGTCATGTCACAATACCCAAAATGGTTCTGAGGGTTTTATGCTCGAGTCCCATCAATATTCTCGTCCTTCGGCAGTCCGGCCATATCAGTATCATTTTAGCTTTCCTATACTGATTTAGCCCTTGCTACCTTTGTTGGTAGCGATGGTTTAGTTGCCTACTGAGGTCCTGTTTGAGGCCCGAGTAGGTCTACCCTACCGAAGGTTGAGGAGCACATAACGGCGTCTCTGACCCTCTCGTGAGTGAGTCAGCTAGTTCATTGCCCGGGATACCCGAGTGACCAGGTACCCACACAACTGTTATCCTGTTTTTTCTACTCAACTTGTTCAGCGCACAGACGCATTCTTTCACTTACCGTGATGAAACGGTTCAGCGCACAGACTCTCAACTTATCTACCGTGATGAAACGGTAGATAAGTTGAGTACTCTGATAGTCGCCTGACTATCTGAGTAGATGCAAATGGATACTATATACTGAATTATTAGGAAAATTAGGCGACGCTTTAAAAGAAAAACAGTCGAAATTGACGGGAAAGCAATCACAGTCCCACCCGGCCTGATTGAAACCGACAATTGTTTAGCTTTTAGAAACAGATCTTAGCCAGAAGATGATTCTATCTTACTACGTATATATATGATTTTCTTTTTTCGGCTTATCCTCACTCCAACACTCGTCCCACACTAGCTCTGGAAAAATAACAAACGAAAACAAAATTTATTGCATAGAATGCAGTTTTTCATTGTTGTGTTATTAAAAAGGAAAAAGAGAAGAAAAAAAAAAAAAAGAAAAATGGTCTTCGTCTTTAATTTTCAGTTTCAGTTAAGTATTTTTCTTTCTTTCTTTACTAATCACTTGCCCAAAGGGTTGGGAACAGCGAACAAAAAAAAAACGAATAATTTCCTTGCGTTTAGTTCTTTTTTCATAATTGTTGTTGGAAATTTTTTTAAAAGAAATAATTAACTTTAATAAGGAGTATGAATTCCAACACAGAAAAAAAGCAAAGAGAATCCAATTCACGACAATCAAATTAAAATTTTCTAGAAAAGGTTTATGTTAAATTGGTTCAAAAAGATCGGGATTTTTTAGTGCCTTCAAATGTATATATGTATGTATATGTTATTCGGTATAGATCACACTGGGTAAACAGCAAGTATATTGTTTGAAAATCTAGTAAAGCTGCAAACGTATTGTTTCCGGCACCCTCTATTTCCTTCAAGGAGTATGGTACTGTATTATATTGTATTGAATTGGAGGGGACTTAGTACGTAGGCTTTTCTGGTCCATTATACCTCCTACTAAAAGCGCGAACTGGTTTCTCCTTCTAATGAAAATCAGCACCATAGTTAGGTCCAAGTTAACTAATCCTTCCTTACGCAGAGTGCACGCATCCAGTTGAGTAAGTCTAGTTCTAGAAAATGCCGGGAATTCTAACACAAAAAAATGTTCTCCTGAGTTATTTTCTTCTAAAGAGGCTCCGCATATCGGACTCTCGACCACCTCTATTTTTCCAGATGTCTTCGTTTAAAGAGTAATTTTCCGTCACAATACCCACAACAGTTCTAAGGGTTTTTTACGTTCGAGTCCCATCAACATTCTAGTCCTTCGGCCATCCAATCCAAATCAGTATTATCTTAGCTAGTCTACAGAAATATAACCATTGCCACCTCTGTTGATGGTTGTGGTTTAATCGCCTACTGAGATCCTGTTTAAGACCTGAATAGGTCCACCCTATCGAAGGTTGAGGTTTGTAAAACGGCCCAGGGTTACTATTTGAAATATATCATAAAATTTCAATGCTTCTTTTACACCTTGTAACAAAATTTTTCATTATTTGATTACAATCGAATTAATTTCATTTTAATAAAAATGGTGAATTAGTGACTTGTGTAATGGGGCCTAAGAGATATTCAGGCGAGAGCGAGTACAATTGGTACTGTGTCAAAGCATTTGTATAAAAAAAAAAAGAAAATATGAATCGAAAAGCAATCAAAAAAATGGGTGCTTCAAAAGGTGTTTTTTTCTTCTTCTAATTTTCTATTCTCATGTTTACCTTTGTATGTGTGTGTGTGTGTGTGTGTGTGTGTGTGTGTGTGTGTGTGTGTGTGTTTAATTACAATACTCCACTCTCTAAATTATTCTCCTCTTCCTCTGCCCCGAACTTTTATGGTTCTTTAATCAGAAAGTATAAAAATAATTACGCGTGTAATAAGTTCATGCTTAAAAATTAAAACACAATTAACCATTATTATTATTATTATTATTATTATTATTATTATTATTATTGTTAGATCACGTCCCAAAAAAACGAGAGACAGTGGAGCAAGAGGAGATATATAAAATTAGAAATGAATTTTTTTTAAAGGGAAAAATATTTTTTGTACATATGGGAACGCGCGCGCGATCGCCGGCACATAAAGGCAATTTTTTTCATATTACCATAAGTTAAATTTTCGATTCGGTTTTTTCTATCTATCGATTTTCCTATATACGGTTTGCACGGACAAATTATTTAACAAACATCATCAAAATAATAATCACAACAAGAATAATTCATTTTCAGGTAAATGACTTCTAATTATAGAAAATTGAGAGAGTTCGCACCACAGCTATAGCTGCTTTTTTTGTTTTTGTAGATCAACTAAGTCAGTTCGATCGTAAATAAATAGAATAAATAATAACAATGGATGCAAGCTTATTCTGAGCCTAGTCATAACGGTTATAATATGACGTCTTTATCAGAATAATAAAATTTACAACATCCCAAATGGAGGCATCCGAGACATTGAGTTTTAGCTAGGTATTTTGGCGTGCTAAGCAATTTTTGATCAATTTCAAGTTTGGACACAAAGCAAGCTTAAAGCTTCAATATATTTACACCCATTTTCAACCAAAAAAAAAACTCATAAGAAGTTTCGATGTGTCATTCATGATTTTTGATGGGGCATTTTCGTATTCTGATCCGGTCACAATCGTTTTTACAGTGTGGAGACATAATTACATTTATCGTGCCAAAATCTTAATTTCCACAGCAGTCATAATATTGTTTTCTGGTCACAAATTTTTATGACTGGAAATCATATTTATCTATCGACTGCTTGTTATTAAACACATTTCTCTTCGTAATGGGAAATACTTTCAAAAATGTGGAACGCTTCACTATTTCGCGTCAGTATCATATTTTTTTTTTTTTTTGAAGATTAATTCGTATTCTGACACGCTCATAACTCAACAATTGTCATAAAAAATTATCACAAATTCTGACCGAAAATATTTTGCATCACGACGAAAATTTAGGTGTTCTCATAATTGCTAAATATGGAATAATATCTAGCATTTATTGAAATACACAAATAATTTTACACCTATAAAGTATAAGCACTTTTAGACCTATACAAACGCTAGAATTATAACAGTTTACAACTGTTATAAATTCATATTTTTGGACATAATTATGACCTCGTCTGTCATAATATTTGTAGTTATGACTAACTATTTGTCACAACGCCATGCATAGGCTTATTAGTATTCATAAAAATATAGTACATAACTGCCAGAACTAGGAAAGGTATGAACAAAATTATTTCAGTGATTTTCTTTCAGTTTTGAACACAACTAGATATGGCTAACTAATTTTTGCATCCATATCTTTGAAGGATGAAATCGAAATTCAATTAAGATTCGATCTTGAACCGATCGGGATGGATTTGTGTAGATTTAAAGAAAAAAAAAACTAAAAAGAAATCTTTATAGTTAATTTTAGTCGCATTTTAAAGATCGATTTGCGTTTACGTATGATGATTCGAAACGTGTTTTAAAACGGTCAATAAAGTTTTTATGAAAATTTGTATACGTATTATATATTTACTGAATTTGTATATCAAGTATAACAAGTATAGATCCTATTTTGCGATAGAGAAGACACGTATGAAAAGGATAATGCCAGTGGGCACATTAACAGTGCACATATTACATAAATGTCAAGTTTTATACCACGAAATCAGATTAATATATCATTCAAAAGAAATTCTATAAATTAATAATTAGATACCCAAGTAACATTTTCAGTATCCGCTATGTGTCAGCTACTTATTCGCATTACGCCACTAGTGGCAGAAACGTACCAGTGATAGAAAATGCTAGCTGGGTAGGAAAGGCAAACAAAAACAAATCGACACAGTATAAATAGCAGCTGTGATCACTTTGCGAGAATTTTTGCTTGTATTCTTGACAGTTCGATTTGAATTTTTAAAATAAATACGTATCACGTTAGTCTGAAAATCAATTCATCTAAGATCTTTTGTCAGTTTCGTACTAAATGATGAAGTCTCTCCTTACAGCTCAGGTAGCTAGGTTCCAAACCATTTTATGATTCAAATATTATAAATATATCAAAAAGAAAAATCAAGAACTACTATTCCTGATCCTTTGCACGTCATTTGAATCAACTTGACTTTTGATCATGTAATTTGAACTACATCTGTTGGCAATTTTTGTATACATAAATGTATGTAAACGCTTGTGTCTGCATCTGTTGTCTAATGATCAAACAAAGCGGGTTACAAAAGGAAAAAAAAAGAATCAGCAACAAAACAACCGAAAAACGTAAACGATCGCGACCAGGAAAAAATTCGGATAAAATCTTTTATAAAATTAGTCAGGATTTTTTTGAAACAAATTGAAAGAAAAAAAAAAACAGGAAGAAGGAGATTTTATGTTTTTATCTTTTTTTTGGCAAAATTTAAATGTTGTGTCCGACAAAATAATGACTGAATAAGAAGTTAGCAGAAAAAAAATTGAGATTAAAACTGGAACCACATTGCGATGATTCCTTATAGAACGATGTTTTTTTTCTGTTGTTCTACCTTTTTTCTTCCGGCTTTCTGTGATCTGTGTGGTTCTCCATGTTTTTTTTTTTTTTTGTTGATATCTTTTCATCTGGTTTTTAGTCTCTTTTCTTATAGAACTTAAACTTTATCCCCGAAAAAAAACCTCTGCGGTTTTTTTTTTGTTTAACTTAAATCTTGGATACCAATGATTTCTGGATATAGTTCAAAACAGTATGACATAACGTGCAAGCCTGTGTGTGTGTAAAATAATTAGTTTCATCTTAGATAAGTCAAAGGTCTTATCTTTAAAAAGAAAAAAACAAACTTCTTATGCACGTCCTTAAGGAGAAATCTTGTTTTGTTTCTGTTTATATATTATTTTTTTCGTTTAAATTAATTTGTTACGCGCGGCGCATGTCGTTATATCGAAAAAAAATCCCATAAAAATTACGAATATTTGTTTTCAAAAAAAACGGACAACAATAAAAATCCACCCAATCGATAATTGTCGATCAGTTTTTCTTCGCACATTCCATTCCATTTCCACAGTCTTCGTGTATTTTCGCTATTTAATCAAATCACCAATCATGTACATATATTAAAAAGAATTTTTATATTACATGGCGCATTTTAAAACCGGTCCGGTTTACGAATACCGGAACCGATATGATTCGGTTATGGTCCGTTATAGTCTGTGGTTAAAGTGAATTAAAATAAAATTAATCAGCTACGTTTTGAATATTAAATAAGGTTAAGGTAAAGGCACCCTCCATAAAATCAACAATGTTGTGCCTATACCGGTTCGTTAATACTGTATTGTTTCTATAGCTTCATTCAAAAGCTGCATAGTAAGGATGACTTTCGTTCTGAATTTCACAAATCTTAATTTCATATAATATAAGAAGAGGTGGCAGAAAGAACCAAACACTGGGAAATACAACCAGGACTAAGGCAGGCGAAAGATCTCCTCACGGGGAGTACAACTCCCAGAGATTCAAAGCCTTTATTAGCACTAATAAGAAGAATATAAGAGTACTGACAGGAATACTTACGGGAAACTGCAGACTCAAAGCATACCTTAAAAAACTAGGACTTGAACTAGGTAACAAAAAACCCGGTACGTAAATCATTTTTTGAGAAGTCAATAAATTCTGTAATAAAAAATGTTTTAAAAATCACTAGTCTTACTGACAACCGCGACCAAAGAAAAAACGGCGACGTGAAAAAACAAAAATTTACCCAATTATGCATAAATGAAATAATGTTGATTTTAAGAAATTTTTCTCACATACTTAAGCATTTCTCTGTCACCCAGTATACACTCACAAGCCTTCATAGTGGGTGGGTTATTGGTTCACCGTTATTGTTATTTTTTTACTTCTATAACATGATCAGCGAGTGTGTATATGTAAGTCATATATGCGTTTCTTCAGAAATGCGAGTTCAATCTCACCAAATCACACTTTTGTAAGTCACTACCTGTGACAGTGACACATCAGTTCGTATTGAATTCAAATGATTTCATTAGTAATTGGTCATCATTCTGACTTTTCTTCTTCTTTATATACAAATACAGTTAAGATATATACATATATGTCAAATATGTGAGTTCTGCGTGAGAAGATCATTCCAAATAAGGACCCGTGATATTATGATAGGTTCACGCGTGAATATATTACTCGACTGGTACAATGTTTCTGTCAAATCAAGCATTTCATTTCCAGACGATTTTTCGAGGATCGTAAAGATCGTAATACGGGGAACTGAATAACGGATGAATAACGGATTCACAGTTTTCAGTTTTTCGATTGTATTAAAAATAGTCCATCGTAGATCCGTCGCGCGTTCTTTCTAGGCTTCATTGAAAACGTATATATTTAAAATTTTAATAAATCGTGAATCCGACATTTTGCTTGGACCTTAAAGCCTGTAAAACCTACTCCCTTATTTAGTTAATAACAGTTAGTGTTCCAAAGTTATAGAAGTTTTAATAATGATTTTGCTCCATAGCTTTGTTTTTTTCTACATTACCTGGCAAGGTATTTTCGTTTGATGATTTTTTGATTGTTCATGCTGTGTGTGTGTGTGTGTGTGTGTGTGTGTGTGCTTGTGTAACTGTGTATGCCGGTACATATTGAAAAGATCGCCCGCACTTGAAAAATATTTTTCGGCTATTTTTTTTTTTTCTTCTAGATTTTATTCATCGAAAAAAGATTAATTAACAAATTTCAATTAAGAATGACGAATGAACAAAAAATAGATTTAGATTAATAGATTTGAAGAAAAAGAAATAAATAAGATTCATAATGTTACAGGGTGATCATGTTGTAGTTGAAAGCGGCAGTTTATTTGTTGGAGAGACAGAAAGAGAGAGGGGCGGGTGTGTGTGTCAAAATTTCGAATTAAATATAATTTGATTAAAAAATGACGCGGAAGAGGAGGAGGTTGAAAAAGGATTATAGAAAAATATGATCGTGTACCACACCTTCGTTTTTTTTTTTTGTTTTCTGGTGGATTTTGGGTTTTTTTTTTCTACTAAAATCGTTTTGAAGAGCACACACGAGCAGCCAAAAACAAGATGTTTAGAATGAAATATATTATTTTTTTTTTTTTTTTCGGAGTAAAAATTAAGACATTTCAGTTTTCGTTTTAATAAAAGTGCAATGTTATGCGTTTTTTTTGTGGTTTCTTGAAACTTGGAAAAAAATAAACTAAATTTTATATTCTTTTCTTAATTTTTTTTTAGTTGTTTTATTTTTAAGGTTTCAGAAAACACAAAAAACCGTCTTCACAATAATTGTATTCAATCGAGTTAAAAGAAACTTGACCGACGGTCATTAAAAGACCTTATAATAAAGAAACGTGACCAACAAAAACTAATGGTATTCAGTTCATTTGTTTTGATCTTGTTTTGTTTTTTATTTCATTTTATATTTTTCATTAACTGAAGCCCGGGTCTACACACAACACGCTCAACGAACTCTCATTCACTGTGTCTAAACGACGTTATCAAACTAACTAAATAGCTTTCGTCAAAGTACAAAGTAATTTGTAAAGAACCCAAAGCTAGAGAATAAATAATTACACCAATCAGAACAAAGTCGTAAAAAAAAATGAAGTTCACATGGCAATAAGTGCAAAAGAACACGTGCACTTTTCATAGGCAATATGAAAGTGAAAGACAGAAATTTTTTAAAAAAATACTTCACATTGAGCTCATTTCATAACGTCACAAACTCTTAAGGAGCGTTCAATGTTACTTGTCAATGTGACTTGAATCACTCACGGTTCAAGTAACATTAATTGTTTGGATGCTCTTCAATGCTCTTGTGTGGAGGCAATTTCCATCAATATTACTTGACGAAAATTTTCATCAATAATGGTTGTCAAGTACCATTGGATGTGTGTAGGCTCCTTTAAAAATCTTACTTTTTTTTCTAGTATTTCTTCATTCTTATATAAATTTTTTGTATGCGCTTGTTTGTTTACAGTTTTACCGAAATTTTCGAGTTGTTACCAACAAGACGGACACATGGAGAGACAGATAAGCAGGCAAACAAACAAACCAATTATGAAGAATCAATCAATATAACTAAATTGAACTAAATTGAACTAAATATTTCTGTATCGATACGATAGGATATTTAAAAAATTGGTTATATGCCGATCTTAGAATTTCTTATTGTATATATTGCCATGTATGCGTAAATGCACTCATTATTATTTTTATTCTTGCACACATTTCAATAATCATCAATTATATCATAAAGAAAAATCCCTCAGGAATTCGATTTTGTATTCAAAACCGAACTAGGTAGAATAGCAACAACATGAAAACTATATGCACTTAGAGAAAAAAAACTAGAGAATCGGAATAGTTGTAGACTCCTAGAAGTAGGTTCTTGTATCTAATAGAATTCCGGAATGGGAACCTATTAATGCAAATAATAAACACTAAATGAAGTCTTGAATGTACTTGTACATATCAAGTGTTGAGTGGGAGGGAAGTAAGGATGGAAAAAGGAAAAGATTGTTAGAGAAATACTCCAAAAAAAGGAAATCAGTACACAAAATCATACATAATGGAGTTTAAACATCATGCAACTTGGTAACTTATAGATCCCGAAAATTTGATCTTGAATTTAGGGAAGATCGTCTATAAAACATATGTATACCGTGTCCAACGAAGTGCCTATCTAATTCAAGTCGCTGTCAAATGTAAACGGCTTATCTTTTAATACCAAAATTTGACATGAATGTTGCATGTCATATTGTCTGTCAGGAGTAAAAATTATTTGTTGGTGAAAGGACGCGTACTTATTTTATGCACAATTGACTTTAAACGAAATTCAATTGTTGCACTTCATTTGATTGGAAAGTTAAACATCGAAATTCACCGTATTCACCCAGATCTCTGAATCTGTTGGATTATTCCATTTGTGGAATTTTAAAAGCAGCAGCTTACAAAAAAAACACAGCTTTGGCTGGTTTAGAAAAAGATATGACTCGTGAATGAAACCGTTTAAGCCAAGGCATCGTACGGGGATCATGTGGATCGTTTAAAAAGAGATTAAAGCTGTGGTGGTTATAACAAAAGGCGGTTGTTACATACCATTAGAATAATTGCAAAAATTAACTATGTATTATAAACTATCATTTCCATAAATTTTAATGAAACGAATCAATAAACAAAAAAATCACAGCGGTTTTACACGTTTTGACACTTCAATTTCCGGACCCGGTAGCTCAGTATAATAAACAGACAGTAATTTGACTAGGAAATACAGAGAAATTAGACGCGATCTCCCCAATACTTCCTCTGAGAATGACAGAAAGAAAAAATTCCGCACAAAATAAGGAAAGAAAATTAAAATTTTTCATTAGAAAGAAAGAAGTAACCTATAAATCAAATATATTAAATTTTAACACGTGCTCCCTATAAGATAATTGTAGCAAGGGAGACAAATAATAGTTTTATTATGGTCTTATGCGTTTTCGGCAAAAGAATGGATGAAACGAAGAAAGCAAAAAGCCCCGCGTGCTTCTTAAGCGCCTAATCCATGTCCTGACACTTTTTTCAAATTGTACTAACGTTTTTTTCAAGTGTTAGTGCCTATTTAACAGCAGTTTTGATAAGCACGTGGGTTTTTTTAAGTAGAAGAAATTTTTTGTTATGTATTTTTCAAATATTTTTGGTGTTAGTGCCTGTATGAATTATTATTTACATAAATGTTAGAACTGTTTATTAAAGCTGAATGCATATTCATCTCTGTTCCACCAACATAGCGTAATCTAAAAAAAATGATAGAACATAAAAAGATATCGGTTTTTTTTTATATACATTTTTTATTGAGAAAAAGCACACATGCATGGAAAATAACAAGAATGGGTGGCAAAAGCGGGTGTAAAATTCTAAAAATAAACGCAAAATTGGCGAGGTCATTCGTAATTTTTCACATTTTGTTCGCCAGTTTTCTTACTGTTTATTATACTGTGCCGGTAGCTTAGAATTAGGATCACCGCGTTTTTCTTTGAGTGTGTAAAGCGGGTTTATCTATATTGTACAGAATGGAGAAAACATTTCGAGTATAATGAAGATGAAAATATGTATTTTTTTTTTGCTTTTGTAGGTGAACGATGAAGTAAGGAGGACGAAGAAATAAATATTAATATTAGAGAAATAGGTTCTGGAATAAATATGGTGGAATCAAGAAAACGTGCATAGTTTAATAATAATTGTTCGCGATTTTCAACCACCGCTGCTGAAAAGGTATTATTATTAGCTTTTTTTTTGTATAGAATAGAGAATACTGTTTTTTTTTTTTTTGTAATCAAAAAAATGCCTTTAAGGCGATTTTCAGGATCTTTATCCTATTAAAATCGATGAAATTATTATTGAACTCTCTTTTATACACGTTTTTGTACTAAAAGTATGTGAAACATGGAATTTTTTAGTTGATTAAAAAAAAGTTCATAACATCAGATTTTTAAACTTAAACTTTGGCTTAAGCAATTGGTTACTAGAATATGTCAAGTATATGGTCGTAATAGTATATTAATATTATTGACACAAACTATATACAATGTCAACAGTCTAGTTCTCTAAGATGGCACATAACAATCGAATATGCAGACTTTTTCGTTCAGTGGATCCGCTTATGTACCATATAAGCGGTTATATCGAAATGCCGTATAAAGAGCGGCCGTATAGTGAGGTATAGGTGTAATTAGGTTTACTTTCATGAAAGATCAAAATGTAGTTAATCATTATTGTCGAATCTCACTTCTGATTTTGAAAATCTTATAAAAAGAAAAGAAAACCATAAACTAATTGAATTTTCCATTCATTGTGCGTCGGTTTTTGGCAAACATATTGAAATAAAACAATTACAAAAAGATCCATGAATATTGCGGTTTAATTTAAACTCGGCGGAATACGCTTTTTCTTTCTTCTTTTTGCCTAAAAGGATACAATATCAAACGAATATACAAGCGATGTGAACATTTAACATTTCAATTAACCTGTGTAAGCACCTCCAACCGAAATAAAAAAAACCCCCGACATGAATATATAGGGTGTACAAAAATTAACCAAGTTCGATTACGTGTGGCAACAATTAACCTATAAGGACTCGATCTACATCTTCTATACTTGAATTTAGTTCATCAATTCACTTTTCTTAGCCACCCTATAAATTTTATGATGATGAATTTGTTGTATTAGTTAACGACATTTCTTTTTTTTTCTCCTTTTACCAAGAAGAGGAGATAAAACTCACAGATATAGTATATCTCTAAAGAAGATGATGCGATAGTAATGAAGGTGATAATGACTTTTTGGCGGCGGCGGTGACGGTGGCGGCGGCCTATGCAATGGTATTAATAATACATAAAAGTATTTTGCATCTTGTCCGCACAAGGAAGCAGCAGCCAGCCAGCCAGCCAGCCAGCCAGCCTGGCAGTAATAATAATAATAATAATGGCCAAGTCGCGCGCGCGTTAAATTGTGTTAACAAGGTTGGTTGGGGACGACGGACAAAAATCGTTTTGCATGTTATATTCCGCGGTACACATGTATATACACCGCGATGTACACGTGATCAATTTTTATAGTATTTTTGAATTGTCAGTTTTTTTTTGCGGTCATTTTATAATATGTATACCCAATAACCCTTCGCGTGCCACCCTTCTTGTTGACAAAAAAAAAAAAAAAATATTCCTTGAGTTTTTTGTTTGTTTGTCTTTTTTTACCGCTACACTTTAAAAAGTCCGCCTACGATACCAAATAGTTAATAACTGAGTGAAGAAAAAAAAAAAAAACGAAAGAAACAACAACCAACAAGGTTAATGGTGGCAGATTTTTTTTCTTTCTTTTCTTTGATGTGGTATATGTGACTCAATTTTAATGAGATTTGGTACGTAAAAAAAAAAAAAATTAATTTTCTTTTTTTTGTCTTCTGCAGCATATTTTTCTTTTAATTTAAATTGTAATAAACACGTCCCAGACAAACACTATTTTGTTGTTGTTGTTGTTGGTTATTTGACGGGTAATGTCTCGCGATAGTACAAAGCTCAATAACCTCCTCTTTTCTTGTCTCTTGTCTGTTGTTGTTGTTGGTTATATGTAAAAGCACCTGGTTGCTTTATCATCATCTTCTTCTTCGTTTTTTTTAGTAATAGTGAAGATAATTTTTATGCACATCCTATGGTATAGAATACTATAAAAGTGATATTGGCTGAAGGGTAGTAGCATATTAGTTTTGTGACTCTAGTTTTTAGGATCTAGGTAAACAATTTTTCATTAATATTTACTGGCAAGTTATTATATAGGGTATCCCAATGCGCCCGATTTAATTTGCGTACCTTGAAGTATCCGTATTATGGCATCCTCCTATAGATACCGCTCATACTTCATTCGGAGATCAATTTAATAACGAATTAAATGCCATTCGAAGTTTTCAAAAATATTCCTTTTTAGGATAGGAAATGCTAAAATTCTATAGGTCGGAAGGTATGCGTATATCTCAGGTATTCTGTGTCCTACAGGTATGATCAGTATCTCATTCGACGAGAAATATAATAATTAATTAAATAAAGAATGCTTCGAACCGCATGATTTGAATTTTGTAGAATTTTCTTTTTGACCACAGAAAGCACTCGAAACTTGATAAACTGTCAATAATAATGTCGTTCCTTCGTGCAGAGTTCCATAACTATTAATAGCAACAATGGCAGATGACAGATGTCAAGATTTTAGTACTGGCAACTTAATGAAATCAAAATAGCGCGAAATTGAAATCTGGCCCTATTATGGAGACATTCGATAGATGTGCAGATAGAAACGCGGGATTCGTTTTCCCAAATTTTAATTTATGCAATCGGTACATTGTGAGTGATGAAGGTATGCGCACATGATACTGTTTTTTCACCTTCCCATATTTTTAATATCTCAGACTTTAAGACGTTTGTTAGTACATAGTTATAACTTCCCTATATGAACGCTATCCATAGTAATTTAAAGAATATTTATGGTAATTCCGCGACGTTTTCCGGTTTTAGTTTTTGGTTAAGTACTATTTTTTAAGTTTGAAAATATTCTATACATTGTTCAAAAAGATCATTTCTTTTGTTTTTTCTCCAAAATGGAAATAAAGATTATTCTAATTTTTTACAAATATTTTTTTTGTAAAATTGTTTACAATTATTACATACCTTCCCTTCCCTTTTCTTAATATTGAAAATTTTCTTTTTTTTCATGCGGCATTTTATGATTAAGTTGGTATACTAAAAGGTATTTAATACTTTCTTATACATATATGATAGACTGGAAAAAAATCTGAAATCGCTGAGAGCAGGATTTCCAATCCAAACCTTCAGAATACAACAGTCTTAACTGCTAAGCTTGAGGATGTCACTTGTTCGATGAATTCATAAAAAATTTGTCCTCCTATTTAATATATATATATATGTACATATATACTTTAAGATGTTGTTTTAATTTGTTTTATTAAAAATAGAATGATATTAAAAGAATGATAGCGTCATATTTCTGTTGAACCCAGTTCATAGCATCTTCTTTGGTAAGACGATGTGGAATCCAACCTGATGAGTTTTTCATCATTTGTGGGCAATGCTAAATCCTGGTCATCCTAAGGCAACGTAAAAATCATGACCATAGATACCTATTGATGGATCGTATTTGATATCTAAATCATTATATTCTTGAATACCGAAACCGAAACTGATGAGAAATTATCACATCTCAACTTGTATTCACGGACCTTAAGACCACGCTCCAAGATTTCTTCAGCTTTAGCATCACGAACTTCGTGCAATGTACGGCAATTTTTTCATTACATCTAATACCGAACGAACGAACTGTATAATGAGCCTTAGAAAGATTAAGTTGCTGTCTAGTTAATTGTTCCAAAACCATATAAATCACCAACGAAAATATTTAGACATACGTTTTTAATATGTAATTCCCGCATAGGGTTTTTAGTTGGATCTATTTTAATCTTCTTCTAGGGATTAGTCCTCGCTGCTGGTTTCTTTTATACAGCTGACGATATAGCGGATCGCTACAATCATGTTTAGAATAAGCGCTGATATACTCAGAATGCGATAGTTTGGTGAATGAAATCAAAAAGACGCCAGGATCGTTGTTTAAGTTGGACATGCGATCTCACGACACTGGAATATGATAAGTTAGTATTGTAAAACCAACAGCCAGATAGGAAATTCTACATTTTACGTCGTCTATTGAACTTAACAACCATTATATACGATTGACTAAGGGTCACTAACTGCTGTATATGACATTAGGACACTAAGAGCCAGATAGATGGATATGTAATTTTATAGTAGAAAACAAAAACATAGTAAGTTCGTGTTTGTGACATTAGGTATACATTAGATGTTTTTCAAATTAAAAGTCTGTAGTAATGTTAAGTCGGGGAATACAAGTAATTATGGATAAGAAAGTTGATTAGTTTCCTATCATACTCTCGAACTCTATTTTCTTTTTTTTCGGTTTTTGTTTTAATATAATAAAATTGTCTGAAGATTAATTTCATTTCGTTCACATAGATGCCTCGACAAAAAAAGTAAAACAAAACAAAAAAAAAAAAAAACCAGCAAGCAAGCATATTCTAATTAACATTCAAAAAACATATTAAATCATCTAAGAACGTGCTTAAAATAAGTTCACCAATCTTTTGTTAGAAGTAGTGTACAAAATGTGTGTGTTGATGATTTACACATAAGATAATCAACCAGAAAAAAAAAACTAACTAACTAACTCGTCATCAACACAAAAACTATATGGAATTAAAAAGTTAAGACCGCGCGGTTTCTATGTAGTATAAAATCCCAAAATCGAAACACCAAAGAAAAAGGTACGAAGACGCAGACGCGCGGTATTCCAATGTTTGTTTCAAAATTTAATTTTATACAAAAAAATAATATAAAACAATTGCACACGATATCTGATTTTTAATTCGTTTTTTTTTCATCTTCTTCTTATTTTATTGTTCTTAGTTTTAAGGAGTTTTTTTGTTACTTCTTTATAAAAATTAATTTCCAAAAAAAAAACGATCTTACTCGATTATGGCAACAATTTCTCATCACCGACGCATTCAAAATATCTAGCAGCGAGGTGAGTGAGATAAACGATCGCTTATTCAAAAATAAATTAGTACAAAAGAAAGTATACAGTAAACATTGAAGGCCGTGAGTGTTTGCAAAATGTTACTATAATTTAAAAAAATGTTACTATAAAAATATGTTTCATAGAGAACTTTTATAGTAACATTAAGTTTTTAAGGTGTTCTCGTACTGAAACCTTTAAGATCTATTATACCACCTCTTCATTAGTGCAATAGTTAGGTTAACTTCACATTCTAGAACACCTCCCCCAAACCTATTTCTTTTAAGAATTTTAATATCCGGAGTTGGTCAGGAGATTATATCTCAATTTGGGAAGGAGCGGTGTGCCTCCAGAGGCTTTCTTCCCCTACGGAGTAGTGTTTCACAGCCAGAGAGAATATGCATTCGGATCTCTTCGTCTCCCTCGCAGAATCTAGAGGTGCTGTCTACTTCTATTCCTAGTTTTTTAAGGTGTGCTTTGAGTCTGCAGTGTCACGTTTTCTAGTAACATTTAAAAAAAAAAAGTTACCATATTTTCGCAATACTCAAATGCATCGAATTAAATTTGAAAACAATACCACTTAGGTTAACCATAAAAATTAGTGGGGCCGCATATGTGTGTGAGCTTTTTATCGAAAAACAATCTGACAGCCCGACAGGATGACATTGGCAGGAGACTCAAAGACTTATAGCAAAGAAGAATAGATAGGGGAAAACACCAACTACTAGAGAGAAAACCACGCCATCAAACTGTATACAGATGATGACAGGACAGCCGAATTTACAGAGGTTGTAGTATATTGGCCCAAAATCAAATACTGCAAATCTATGGGGGTACACATAGCAGTGCATGAAAGTCAACCTTAACAGAAACTATCGCAATAAGGAAATAGCGGTAATGCTGGATAGTTAAGCTGCCATCAGAGCACTAAGCTCGCATAAAATTTGCTCAAAGATGGTAGAAGAATTTGTGACTAAGTTGAACAAGTTAGGCACAAATAACAATGTTACCCTGTACATC
The DNA here is from genome assembly GCA_963422695.1 of Xylophagus ater. NCBI lineage: Eukaryota > Metazoa > Arthropoda > Insecta > Diptera > Xylophagidae > Xylophagus > Xylophagus ater. The sequence goes on from OY730480.1 coordinate 62,441,144, forward strand.
CAAAACAGCTTTATGAACAGGATTATTTTCTCCTACAATTATTATTCTTTTTTCCTCATTATTCTTGCACCAATTTTGTTGAAATTTAGCATAATATTGTCTATTTATGTAGTCAACGTATGGGAAAAAATTTCAATAAAATTGCTGCACAAACTTTCCAATTAAATCTTGGTTTTTGTTTTATAACTTCGCTGCCCATTGACGGATTTTGTTGAAATGCAATACCAAAACGAGTTCAAGAATAACCAATTCACATTGTAAATTTCATCAAAATCGGATAACGCGTTTTTAAGTTATCTTTATACACGGGCGGTATGGACGGTAGTGTACCTACATACAAATCTTCATTCTTATGGCCTGGACGTGTACTACACTTAATAATTCCACCAGAACTACTAATAGCGATAATTTATAAATATATTTCTACGTGTGAAATCGTTTGACTAAATTAAAATTCTTATTAAATCGTATTTTTTTCTCTTTTCTGTTTCTTAAGAATTTAATTTTTCAAAATTTTCAAAAAGAAAGAAAAATTAAATTGTGCCAAACTATCGATCACCCAAAAAAAAAAAACGATCGATCGAAATTTTCCAAAAAAAAGGAATAATTAATGGAAACACTATCAATATTTTTGGTTTCTTTTTCTAATCTAAAAATTTATGGCATTTGCAAAATTGATGATATACACAACACGCCTTGATTATTTGATCGTTAAAAAGGCAGCAACAGAACAGCAGTAAAGGTGACAAAATATACAGAAATGTTTGCATACAAATATACAACAAGCCAATTCGAAAAAAGCGTTTCACAAGTTCGAGTTCGAACTATTTTGAGTGAATAACTTATTAAAAAAAATCTAAGAAAAGAAAAAAAAAAACAATAACAACTTTAGAAAAAGCAACATCAATTAGTCGAAAAAATTATGATCGTGTATCGCGATCGTTTTTTTTTTTTTTTCGTTGAATATTTCTTCAATAATAAAATTTTAATACCTTTTTATAAGTTTCTCTATATATAGAGTGTCAACGAACGATCATTTCAGTTTTTAACGATCTTCCACATTAAAAAAACAACGTTTTTGATCGATCGCGAATGATCAATGAGAACACAACTAGATCAGTAAGGTAGATGCCACACCCCAAATGTCTGATGTGGTAATTTAGTGATCTTTTCATTTAAAACATCATCTGGAAAATAATCAATTGATTATCACATTAACTGTTTATGTCACACTTAACAAACACAATCACTTGATTTCAATGTAAATTAGTAAAGTTATAAAAAAATGTTTTGACAAAGAAACATGAACTGATCTCTGGAAATCACCTAAATAAGAAGATCACTAGTAAAAAATCAGTTGATAGTAACTGTATATCAACACACGTTACCATTATCACTTTAGGTGTTGGCACAACGCATTATAATATACATGTCAGTGATAATCACTACATGGCTAGCATAACCACATCACTATATCACTGGGAGATCGCAATAAGATCAAGATAGTTTTAGTTTTTAGTGATCTTCGCAGTAAAAAATATCGTAAAAGATTATTTTCGATCGATTGCGAATATAATCAAAAATATTCCAATGAGATCGCAATGGGATCGCAATCGCGATCGATGTGATCAAATAATCAACTAGGAATTTTAATATTTTGATTATTTTTTGACGTTTAGTCATTCTTAAACTGATCAGTCGTTTTCTTTTATAAAGATCAATCATTCATTTCAATTCTTTGTCATACTTGAAAGGATTTATCCTGTATTATGAGTATCCATTTTATATTATTGTAATTATCATAAAGGACGATCGTGAGCAGTAAGGAGTCTGTAGTATAAGTATAAAATAACATACTGAAGCTAAACTAAAATTTTGGTTTATAATATTTTTCATAAGGTTCCCCTATTTTCCTTTCCAATATGTGGTCACCTTAAATGTTGTGTGATAAGTGTTAGCTTAAGTGGTTTAATGTTTAAGTCTCCTGTTCAAGTTTGACATATTATTTTTTTACTAACTCAAAAACGCGTTATCCGATTTTGATGACATTGCAAATGTAAGTTCGTTATTCATTAGCTCGATTTGGTAGTGCATTTCATTAAATTTTATTTCCGTCGGATATGATCGAACAAAAATATCATTCCGCGATCGACCTGGTATAGAGAAAGTTGTATATTTTTGTTTTTTTTTTTATTAATATTATTAATATATCTTTTTATATTAAATATTGTCTTCTTTTTGTTTCGTTTCGTTTTTTTTTTTTTTTTTGGTTTTTCTTAATAATAATATTCATTAATGTTGATCGTGTTAAAACTATAATAAAATAATAAAATATACGGAAAAAAACACACATCTTCGAGATCAGATATCTTGAAAAAGGCGACAAAAATCTCATCCGGGCCATTAAAAATAAAATTCAGTATTATTTCTTTTCACACGTATTGTAAAGGGTGTCCCAGAATTCCTGCAAGTTGTAATTTTGCTAGAAAACACAGGTTTATAATTAATTAATTGTAAATTTTCTATTGATTCATTAAGTATACAGTATAAGGTTATGTATAGAATAGCATATCGGATAAATGAGCTCCATGACTTTGCTGGCACACATACGCACTTTTTTGTTGAAATTTTCTATGATCGTTTTGCATAGTATCATAAATTTGGGTGAATTTCGTTGAGACAGCGCTTAATTTTCTCTTTCAAGACATAGGTGGTCGGAGGGCTTGTTGACATAGAAAAAAACCCCCAAAGAAAAAAGTCCGACGGCGTTAAATCACATGATCGGTGCGGCCAATTCTGATCATCAAAACGGGAAATTATGCGATCAGGAAATTATTTATTGTTTTTAAAATATTGCTCAACAATGAAAAGGCGTTGTTCCTTCGCGTGTAGTGCTGCATTTTACCAATAACCCTAAGCTGTCAGCTGTCACGCTATCTTTTTGTTTCGTTGGTAACATTTTACCGCACAAATTCCGCGCAAAATTGAAATCTTGCGTGAATTTTGGTACACCCTTTATATTGATTTTGTTGATCTTGTCAATATGGGTTGTTAGTTTCTTTTAAAGATGATCAAGATATTAATAATATTAATAAATTAAATTCAAAAAACAAAAGCGTTTAGTTTTTTTGGTGTGGTGGTGGGTTTTTTTTCGGATTCCAAACTATGATCACTGATGATCATAAAAATTAATTATAAATTTTTCTTAATATGAATAGAAATATTATTCATAATCTTATTTAAAAAAAAAAAAGAAAAGAAAAACCAAACAACTTTTAGTTATAAAAATAGAAAATCTTTTGTTTTTTCATACAAAAAGATGAAAAAAGCAAGAAAAAAGAACTCCTAATCATAAATAAAATGTCTTAAATCTTATTTGGGCGACCAACAAAAAATAAGGATTCCATTTCGGTGGTATGTCTGTTGTATGTGTCTGTAAAGGTGTCTGGAGGACAAAAAAAAAAAACGAAATTTCAATAAAGAAAATCCTTCATCGTTCATCTTTCAATTTTGCGTTGGTTTCTTTTTTAATGAACCAAAAAATAAGGATGCATTTTCTTTTTTTTTCTCTTTTTTCAAATCAAACAATTGATAATTGTATAAATCCTTCGAACTCATTTATAATATCGAAAAGAAAAGAAAAAGAAGAAGAAGAAGAAAAAAAAGGAAATCTCATTTTCAATAAAAATAAGAATAAACATAAAAAAAAGGAAAAAAAGTGCAACAAGAAAAATATATCCAAAAAAAAAAAACAGAAAAGAAAAGAATTCTTCAATTTTCAAAGGTGCTAAAGTTATTACAGATTAACGATGATCATAAAAATGACTAAGCAACAAGAAACAAGAGACACTATAATAATAAGACGAACATAACTTGTATTCGGTGTATAACAGTGAAACCTAATTGAATTTGGAACATCAGAAAAATTGAGTCTGCAACAGTTGTTCAATTCGTTTTCCTGTCAGTCAGTCAGTATACAAGTACTACTCTTAAATTCTTTTTGTTCGTGTTTATATACATAGGTTTTAAATTTCTTCTACCGGGTCCGGCAATTGAAGTGTCAGTCTAATCAAATCGCTGTCACATGTAAACCGCATATCTTGCAATACAAAAAGTTGACATGAATGTTGCTTGACAATATTGTCTGTCAGTAATAAAAATTATTTGTTGGTGAAAAGAGGCGTTCTTATTTTCTGCTTACAATGGACCTTAAACGAAATTCAATTGTTGTGCTTGATTTGATTGGAAAGTCAAACATCGAAATTCTGATCGAGTTAAATCACATGAATTTGAGAGAAAAATTTGTAGTTATACTACTCTCCCCGAGTAGATCCTTGGCCTGTTTTGTCTTCGTTGTTCTTCCGTGTGTTCGGTTCTCTCTGTTGTCTTTTCTTTCATTAAAATATCTCGGATTATATGTGGTCCGATTCCACAGAAGGAATTTTGGTCCTATGAAGAGGAGTTTCTGCCTCCTGCTTGGTGAGTTTATCGGCTTCTTAATTACCTTTGATACCCAAATAACATCAGTTGTTTAATCTCTAACCAGTAAATTTAAGTAATTCATCCTTTCTAGAAAAAAGAAACGTACATTGGTCCTTCTAACAGGATATTTTTTTTTTACTAGGTGGCCTATTCTCGAATTCAATCTAGTTTACTGCTATATGGAAATATTGAAAATTGTTTCGAGTTTTACAAACTTCGTATTTTCTGGTCATTCGTATGTAAATAATTTCGTGTCACTGCAATACGGAACTCACTGAACTGGGTTTAACTAGTTTAAAAAAAGTTCTAAGTACAATATTTGACAGATTATTATGATTTAGGAAAATTTAAAATGAGGCTATCCGTTCGTAAATATTTTCTGAAATATTTAGTTATGTTTTTTTGTAAGGGTTTCGTTTACATCAGTGTTTTAGGTAAATGTCATCGGTTAGATAGGTTTTAGGTAACCAACGGAAACATATTGAACGATAACCCTTTCTGTTTACGTGTAGACTGACAAAAAAAAGGTTAAAACTTCAAGGATTTAACAACCATTATGGCAAAAAATTTGTGTTAAACTAACACCATAGTCGCATTTCATGATTTTATATACACCTAGGCCTCGCTTTGCACCGTCTTGCGTCGCTCCTAAAAATACACCAATTTTCACTCTGCGTCGTTAATTTTTTTCATTTTAGCGTCTGCCGTTACCTAAACGTCGTTATTATTATTTTTTGTTTTATTTATAATTTCTTGCTAGGATATTTGGAGATTCCCCGTCTATTAATTTTGTCCTGTGTGTTTCGGTAAGTAAACTTTGTTTGGGAACCTGTCTTCAAAATTCACATGGTTTCTCATACAAAATGTTAATTCACTTTGCGTTGTTTCAGACTGCGTCGCAAAATTTTGGAACGTATCTACAACGCAAACCGAGGCCTAGGTGTATTTTCCTGTTTCGCGATACGAAACTCTTGGTACGGGAATACGATATATTAAACAGATACGAATAGGAAGGATACGAATCGACTGGTATACTAGTCTTTCAATGTCTTATGATAAAAATATGATTGTATTTATTTAAACATTAACGCCTAAAACTATTCTACAAACAAAAATATAAATGGTCCTTCTAGCCGGATATTTTCTTTCATTTTATTCTTTTTTTTTACAGTCGTGTCCCGATTATCCAGTTTCACTATATTGTTATTTCGATAAAATATTTTATTAAACAAAACCGATCATACACAGGCACATACAAGATCATATTGTTGGGATATTAAAAATTTTTTAGTACAAATAATAACCATAGCCGCGTTGCACATGTACTTATTATGTGTGTATGTGTGTATGAGTGTGTAGATGTGTGTGAATTACCTGAAGATCAGAAGAAGAAATAAAAATTAAACAAAAATAAAAATATTTCTGAACAGAAAATTCTCTGTAACGATCATTGAAATGCATAAAATATCATTTTTGTTTGTTTTTTGTTTTTTTTTGGTTCTTGTTTCTTTTTCCGTTTTTTTGTTTTGTCCACAAAGAATAAAAGAAGAAGCCTGGAGATCTTCACCTTAAAGAAAACCTAAAGAAAAATATATAAGTATGTAACTAATGGATATGGAATAAAATATAATATAATATAAAGCAAAACGCGACGAAGAATGATGACAACTGCAATGTGATTATAATATACGTACATTAAAATAATGGTTAAGATGGATCCGCACTGTTTTCGATATTGATTCTTTTCGTATAATATGATCGACATACATAGTTTGATCAGTGTCGTGTGTATTCCGAATACGTCTATCAGTATTATCTATAAAGCTGGATATCCACTAGGGTAATTGATTTCCGAGGTAAGAGGTTTTAAAGTGATTAATTGGTTTCTATTATAATAGCCAAAACATCAAAATTTTTCCTTTATAAATAATAATTTAGAGAGAGAAGTAAATATTTTTAGAAAAGAGAAAAAGAAACCGTAATAAAAACAAACGAAGAAATTTTCTCTTAAAAATATCTATGTATTGATGTTAATATTTTACATTTAATTTACAAGTTATTCAAAATTTATTCATACTCTCATAGGATTTCTCTCTTCAAATTTATTCTGTTTTGTTTCTCTTAAATGAAACAATTAATCAGTTTTCGGTTGACTAATTGAACAATATTGAACAAATTTTGATTATTCAATAAATCAATTATTGAAACCGAAGCGAGGAAAATGTTTTTGTGCTCGCGTGGATAAAAGAGATAGAAATGTAAAACCGCGAATAATAAAAAAGAGAGAAACATGTTTTCATTGCAATTTGTATGTTTTAATACTCTAATTTAATAATTATTTCTCTTTTACCCTATGCTTGGTGCAAGTATATTCTGTGCGTTTCGCGGATATGCAGCTTAAGAATAATTCAGTTCTATTACAAGGAAAGTGATCATGCACATTTTTCTTTGAAAAAAATCGGTATGCACTGTACTTTATTAAATCATAATATATGTAATTTTTATCCGTACGATCCATATATATACTTTAGAATATAGAAGGTGAACCAATAAGAGCCCATTTCAATTATCTTAACTATACTGTTATTCATATCAATATTATAATAATAAGCATCTTTAAGTGTTTATATGTATATTGTATGTCAAACATGTTGCTTTTGCTTAGAATACTATACTGAGTTTCGTCGTATTTTCGTTTTGTTCACAGTAGGCGCTAAAAGTTTGTCAGCTGTTATATATACATATTACCATTATTTGTTTGTAATTGAACGTTATACGAACATTTTGAAAACCTAAGCTCTTAAATTGAAATTGCAATTCTCTCTATCGATATTAGTTGCAAGATTGAAATCGACATATATTGATTTTGGACGTGAAAAAGCGCATCATTTCACAAGCCGCACTTATTGAAAACATTGTCATGTATGCTTAAAGCAAATTATTTATAAGGCAACGAATAAACGAAGCATCGAATGTAGTATAAAGAGATAAGTGATAAAGTGATTATCATCATTAGTGTTGGGGAAGGAGGAAAAGGGATGATATTAATATACAAAGAAAGTTAATTTAAAAAAATACCTGCACTCCTTAATCAACACAAATAAATGTAAAATATGATTGACCACTATATTGGCGGTCAGATAAAAGTTAGTTAAAAAGGAAGCTTTTACATTGGTCTTCAAACGGGTGCATTCTTCAAAAATTAATACGCCAGAAGGGTTCTGTGAATGCCGGGAAAATACGCCAGCTCTAACTTGAGTGCAAAATTGAAGAAACGCACACATAAACACTTCCCACTGGTTTTCTGCTCAAATCAACTAGAAAAATTCCCCTACGTGACACACACATTGATCTGACGTATACAAATTCACAGTGAAGAAAGGCGCTTGGAAGGCCAGTGAAGCCTTCTCAGCATGGATATGCCCGAGTTACTTAGGGGCATGAAAGACCAGTGTAAAACCGGCCAATTATATAAAAGCTTTTTCAGCTTGTACTTGCTGAGGAAAAAGTCAACAACTTGTACATTCAAATTTATCTTGCGTAACATTCTGGTAATTGGTTCATTCCTCTCCCGTAGTCGGTTTGGTGAAAATTGATTTTAAACAACTCCACGGATCTTAAAGAACAAAGTTTTCTAATTAATGTGCATTTTGTCTAAAATATAGAGAAAGCATCGATGGCAACATTGAAAATTTGATGATACCCCACATAAGCCACTTCAAATTGCTTTTTAGCCCTATCATTGTAAGGAGGCAACAAACGAAAGAGTTTTGCGCAACGCAAAATGTAAAAATCTACGTGTGGAACGGATTCCAGCCTGTTGGCATGAATTGGAATTTTGGGTCCTGAAGCACTCGAGTTCGGCCTGATTTGGTCTGTGACCAAAATAAAGTCCATTAAAGATGCAATCGGACCGGTTCGGTCTTCTTTTATACGCATTATGCGTATTCGTATAAATGTACTGAATTTAAAAAATCTGTACATCTGCAGCGGCGCGCTTCAAATTTGGGAAGATGTGCATTTCTTTATTACGACTATATTGAATTCATGCGTTATTTCCTGTTGGATCACCCTTTTGTGATAAAATATTCTTCGATCTAAATTGAGTAAAGAAAAAAAAAAAAAATAAGACAATACAAATAATAAAGCTGGATCTGCAAAAAATCTTTTGGATAAAATGGTGTAAATAATTCCGGACACTCACAATTGGATCACTCTAGATACATTTTTGTGTTGGAATTGAAATTTTCTAGATCCTTCTAGAACCAACAAAAGTAAAAAAAAGATAGTAATAATTTTTTTTTTAATTTTTGACGCGCAACGCACGGTGTTGCTATTCAATTGTTTTTTTTTTTTTTTTTTTTTCTTAAGATTCTTATTCCTTATTATAATTTTTTTCGTTTTGCTTTGCTTTACTCTTAGTAAGTAAGTAAGTAAGTGAGTGAGCCGAGTGGGCGACAAAAGAAACGATATTTAAAAAGCAAGAAAATATATGTTTTGTTGTTGTTTTTTTTTAAAAACTCTTTTTCTTATATATAAGAAGCCTTTTTTCTGTATTTTTTTTTTTAAATTATTTTTATCTACAAAATATATTTATGCTCGTACAATTCCTTTTTGATTTAAAATAATGCAAAAAAAAGAACTTTATGTTTTTTTATGTTTTCTGTTCACAAGCATAAGTTTTCTACCATTTTTCTTCGTCTTTCAAGAAAAAAAAAAAAAAAAAATTTATTAGCAATTTTGAATTCTTTATCAAAATATAAGACGAAATCGTTGTTTGTCTTTTAAGCCAAGTGAAAAAAACATAAAAAGGAATTTCTCAGAAAAATTGATAGAATTCATTTAAACACAAAAGAAAAATATTTTTCGCATTTCATTTTTCATAAAACGATCATAATTAATATTATTTAAATAAAGTTCATTAAAATGTCGCATCAAAAAAATTCTCACGAAAGGATATTCAAGTTTGGTTTGATTGATCTTTGGAAAAAAAAAATTCGGCATCGGTAGATCTATCCTAGTGTGAACACAGCTTTTGTGGTTTACCTTCTTAGTAGACACAATTCGTGAATGTAACAATTCTTTCTGGCATCGGATTTGATGCAAAACGTCATTCTATCTAGAAACAATGATCCACCCATGATGGGAATCCTTGATGGTTTTGTCCATCAAATAACTGCTCTCTCTCTCTCTTTCTCTCTCTTACAAAACGTTCATCCTTTTTTTTTTAGATTAAAAATGCCGAAGTTTTTGCATTGATTGTAATGCAGTAACGAATTAATGAAAGATAAATCTTCTACCGGTAATTTTGATCCTTTAAAAGATAGGTGAGACTATATAAGTGACAGGAAGCATACTAAAAATATTCACCTCTTTTCTGAGATACGGTGTTAGGCGAGTAAAGGTATCGCATTCGATTCGATTCGCAATGTGATCAGTGTTCTCAAAAACAGCGAATTGGTTGCGTTCGCCTGTTAAGGTACGGTTTCGCTGGGAGCTGTTGACAGCCGCTGTCGACGGCAGCGGTTGAACAGCGCTGTTAACTGTTTTGGAGCCGTTTAACAGCTGGTTATTGTCAAATCTAAGTGCGGAATTAAATATAAAATAATTATGGATTTCTTGAAAATATTAATTGAACAGGAGCAAGAAGAAGAATTTCTAAATTTATTACTATTGAATAAAAGGCAGCCTATAAATAGTATTTTTAAATCCCGTGAAGAAGAAGGATGCCTTAATCTACCTATAAATGGTCATTTAAAGACATCTGGTGAATATTTTAGACTGAACCGAATATATATTACATATATATAACAATTGTATATGTTACAAATTGTAGAAGAAGATTTAATTGAAAACATTTCAAATGCTGTAAAAAACCAGATTAATAATCTATTCACTTCTATTCTATTCAAACGAACAGCTTCGACAGTGCCGCTAGACTGCTTCAAAAGCAGTCGAACGACAACACTTAGGCGTTGACAGCCGCCGATGAGCTGTCAAACAGCGTGAACGAAACCACTCACACGATTCTGCCATAAGAAGAGTCATTTTCAACGGCGGCCGCCGACAACTGACGGCCAGCGGCCGTCGTCAACAGCTCCCAACGCAACCGTACCTTTAAACAAACGACAAGCATCTCATGCCAAAAATCAGCTGGTTGTGTTTGTGTTGTTTTTTCTTCATTAGCTATTTTTGTTGGAAGCTATTGGATCAGTAAAATATACTTAATACTTCCAATTTACTTGCTAATGAGATGGGAGGAGATAAATTCTTTTGAGAGATTCTTCCATTGGCATTCGTGTTTGTAACCCTTAGCCAAGCCAGGGTGCACTTTCATTGTGTCGATTATTATTTTGAATTGGGCAGTTTTTATAAAATTTTTATTTCCACTTCTAATTTAAAGAATAGACTTCGTTATTTTATCTTTAAAAATACATTTATCAAACTCTTTACTAACATTTTCAACCATCTGGCTTTATGACAGTTGCACCAAACGCAACGAAACTAAAGTAAATAGTTTAACCTCAAAAATTACATTCCGACAAATCACAGAACAACCAATATCAAATAGAATTAAATACGTTCTCAAGCGTTGTGGCACGATTGCACTCAAATGAAACTTTGCGTATTCAAGAACAGTCGAAATGGAGTATCGAGTAAATGTCGAATAAACCAACGTAACGCCTTATCTGAGAACAGGGGTGCCTATCTTATATTCCTTGTTGTACAGAAAATTTATTTACCTTGAAAAGGAGATATTTACTCAACATTTTGACGAGATAAAAATACGAACTAAAATTGTTGTACCAAATATTGTGAAGTTCATTAAAAAGACCAGATATACGAATACTAGATAATTGTGTGTGTCAAGTCGTGTTTGATAAAAGAAAAGAAAACCCCCTCTGAGAGAAGAAAATTTCACTTAGAAGCAAAGTATGAGTAATTAAAAAGTATCCCAACTTCCAATATCACCTACGTGTCGACATTTTTACCACTTTCGATTGGGAGCAACATTTCCAAACAATCTTCTAGCTCTTCTGGCTGACATAGATAGGCGCATATTGTTACATGACACATGTAATGGTATACATTTTTGCTATGATTACAGCGCTACAAAGGGTGCCTCCTTTTTAAAAGTATTTATAAAAAAGACTGTAAATATATGCATTTTTATGTCATACAGAGTCATTTTAACAAATACTATTAATAAGATGACGCGCTTGCAGACGTGCCGAAATCAGAATCCAAATTGGAAACTTTCTTTATTGTATGCTTCTTGATATTATACTTATATGGGTGTGAGAGAATAATATGATTTAATTTTCATCAATTTCAAATTGTAAATAAACAAACACGATATGTGTAAATACTAGAGAACAATAAGAGAGTTTTAAGAGTTTATGGCGTCATGCCATTTACCTTATTTCTGATGCATTTAGCATTTAAAAACTCTCCGCACTCTTTTGCACTTATTACAACGTGCATTATGTTTTGCATTATTTTTTTTTTACTACTTCACTCTGATTAGTGTAATTGTTTATTACCTAGTTTTGGGTATTTTATAATTTCTCATATTTCGGTTCGGATAGAGGAAGAGATGATGATTATTGGAAAGAGACGATGATTATTGGAACGTATAAATGAAAGTCGGTAGACTTTCGATCAACATAAATTCGTGGAGAATTCTCTGTTGGAAGACATGAGGGGGTTCACCTTTATTTTTTTTTCTTCTGCAAATTTTCGTCGGGGTTCCAATGAATGGAAAAAAATCGGAATAATTTAAAATTCATATTTTTCGGATGGTTTTCATAAAAATCATTTCATCAATAATTTTGCCAATTTTATTTGTGATTTTTATTAATAAATTGAATGCATTTTGTTATTGTTTTTTGGGGACGGGATTTTTTTTTGTTTTCTTGCGTTCGTTCCGTTATTATACCTTTTTGGCTTGGGAAATTTGGTATAAATGGTTTCTGTTTTGTTCCAGAAAAAAGGAAACCAACAACTGAAGAACAAAAAAAAACCGGGGTGGTTAAAGACACAATAATTTATGACTTTAAAAATTTTCTTCAGTTTTTCTTATACAAAAAAAAATATACACGTATCTTGAAATTTGCTGTTCCTTTTTTTTTTTGTTCATTTAATTTAATCGAAATTGTTTTTGATCGACATTTGATGTGATCAGAAAAGATAAAATATATTTTAAGAAGATTTTATTCTTTCAAAAACAAGAAAAAAGCAGAAAAATAAGAATTGTTTATACGCTTTTTTCTTTTTTTTACTTGATTTTCGGAGGATTTCTTTAAGGGTTTTCGTCTTGTTCTTTTTCGATTTTTGATTGAAATCTTATACGTTTTGTTCTTGAATTGAATTTTTAACAAAGATGCGGGACAAAAACAGAAAAAAAAACAAAACTAGTGACTTTTGCAGATCGAATTGAAATTTTTTTCGAAAATTTAAATTTTTTCTCTCATTCTGAACGGGTTAAAAGGGGTGGTGGTACAATCGTCTTATTTTATCTTATATTGAATTTATTTGATCGGGGGAAAGAAAAAAAACGCGAAAAAAAAGAATCGCGGGAACAAAAAACCACACACGTAAGATTTAAATTAAATAATTCAAGATAAAAATTGATTATTTCGAAATTTTTTTGGAGATTATTTTTTCTTCTTAGATCTTTTTTAATAAATAAAAATCGAACTCAAATGAAAAACAAAAATCTTGAACTAATTCACCCAAAAACAGCGAGTTTTCTAGTTCTTAAGATAAAGTACAGAAGATTTGAAAGATCGCAAAACATTGATGCACTGTAAAGCAATCATCCTTCTTTTAATACTATATACATACAATAAAGAGACAAATCAATTACGAAATTTCCAAAGGAATTTCTAGTATGAGTTAATTTACATCATGAAATTAAATAATTGCATATTTCCGGGGGCGTATTAAAATTAATTTCGAATGATAATGACAGACAAGACGCTGGGATATTATTTATTGATACTTCTCCTTTTTTTGTTTGACACTTCAAATATATTTATTGCAAGCACAGCAAGATATAGCATTCATAATCACATCGAATAAACTATTAGTCGAAAATATAAGCTATTATCTCATTATTAGTGTCGGGAAGAAAGGAAGGAAGGTATGAGGAATTATAATGTGGCAACAAATGTAAAATTGGTGTGAAGGGAAAGAGATTAAATCGCAAACTTCATTTCCCAACCAATAGTCTACTACCCAAATACCGACACAAAATGATAAAGAACAGAATAACTATTATATTAGTTACAATTCAACTATAGGTCAACAATCGATAGAACACTGAAAAAGTAGACCGGAAATTGTACATATCAGATGATGCAGGATTTTCGGTAACCAACAAGATTTTCAGTTTCTCCTTGCTCAGTGAGAAATCAAAATGTGCAGAATTTTTGTTTACACTTTGTAACATTCTGGGTATTTGGTTCAAACCTTTCATAGTTACTAAGATGACAGTCGATCATGAATAAACTAACATTTCTTATGGACTGGGCGTTTATTTTATGTGTTCCCGAAGTCACACCAACAAGAATTTGATGAATGAAGACTATATCAGCTCAATCGCGGGATTTCTGCAAAGTCTGAAGGTTAATTAGTTTAAGACGATTGTGGTAAGAGTGGAGATTAATAGCCTTGTTCCAAAGAAGACATCTACGAGTAAACCGAACGAATCTGCACTGAACAGTTTCAATTTTCTCAATGTGTGCTTTATGGTGCGGAAACTAAATACTTGACTAGCATATTCTAGCGCTGCGGTCTGATAAAGGTAATTTTTCAAGATTTAGTCATATATATGGGTTAGAGAACTCTTTAGAAGGTTTATTAACAATTGTTTCAATAGGACAACGAAAATTATCTTCGCCATCACAAATAGCACCCAATTTATATAGGGTGTTCAAATTTCAGGTATATTTTAAAGTTTGAAATAAAAGACCTAAATTGTGTGAAATCTGTATTTATCTTTATAGGAAAGTAAAGTAAATTGGTTCCAGTTAATAATGAAAAAGAATGTCGTTCAAGTGATCTCTTCTGTTAGTTCGGCAGGCTGTCAATCTTTTACTAAAATTTTGAATAACTTTTTTTTGAGGTTTAAGGTTTAATTGCTGTGAACGATGACGACGAATGAATGTTATTGGCTCTTCAGCAACACTTGTCCTAACAGCTGCAATATTTTCACTTGAACGACGACCACTAGGATGATAAATTCTGCTTGTCTGATCTTGAACTGAACCATTTTCTTCAAATTTATCAATGATAAGTTTAATAAGCACGGTTTGTCGGGGCATTTTCTTCCAACTTCTGAATAAATTTCATCATATTTAAAATAAGTTTTAATAATGAAAACACGTTGTTCACTAGTGTAGCGATACCTTTTTAACTAACCGGAATTATTTACATCATACATGAAAAAAACATAGGTGTAATCTAGTACCTTTAAAAAGATATCTCAAATTTTAACACCCTATATAATAGATTAATTATAGTAAGAAAAGCATTGAGTTGAGACTGAAATTTAAACTTGTATACCTTTTTGATCAAGCAATTTTGAAATTGTTGGTTTTTAGGCGCGCATAAAAACGAGGACAGATATTGGACACCGACTATTACTGTAAATATTTGATTAAATATGTTTGAATATTTGTTCACACGGCATAAGTGAGAAAAATTGTTGAGGTCGTGTGATGTGTGATATGTGTTATATCAAAAATGTGAGTGAAAATTTTTAATTCATTTTTTTTTTTTCGATTTTTTGATTTTGAAATTAAAAAAAAAAAAAATACTGAGGGAAAATCCAATCTAAAAAAGAAAAAAAAAAAATAAAATAAACAAAAACCCATGATCGAGAAAAAAAAATCGTTTTCATATTATTAGCATTAATTTTGGCGCACCTATTTTTAATAACCCAAAAAAAAAAAATAGAAAAAAAAAGAAAAAATTTAGATAGCAAAATAAAAAATAAAAGAAAATAGATAAAAAAAAGAAACAAATATAAAAATAGACAAAAAAAGCCATTATTTATTAATATATTTATTTATTTTCATTTATTTATTTTTTTCCGTCGTCGTTGATTATATAAATCACGTATGCCTTGACCAACAATATTGTCTTTTTTTTTTCTTTCACACTAAAATTTTTAATGATCTTTTTTTAAAAAACTGATCGCGCACATCGCAGAAAAAAACAAACACAGAAAAAGATCCACCTTCAAAAAAACAAATTAGTAATAATTTTTGGTTGCTGCTTTTTTTGTTTCAAAATTTTTTTTATTTCGTTTTTTTTGTTCATATCTTTTAATGAATTAAAAATACCAAAAATTAAACAGGCACATACGCACGCAAACACACACATTCACCGGAAAGTATTTAAATTTATGAATTCGTTATTCAGAAAAAACGAAAAAAAAAATAGTTGCTAATTCATGTCATTATTATGAAATATCTATTTTCAAAAGCTATAAATAGTTTGTCCTCTGAGAACAAGTATATGCAATCGGTAACTGATCTTGCAGAACTCTTGCGATCTTGTGATCTACAATTTCCAATTTCTAATATTTAGCTTTCTTTGAAATCATATTTTAAGAAAAAGAAAATTAATTTCTTCTGAGAACAAGTATCTGCAATCGGTAACTGATCTTACAGAACTCTTGCGATCTTGTGATCTTCAATTTCTAAGCTTTAGTTTTCTTTTAAATCATATTTGAAGGAAAAATAATAATTAAGTTTTCCTGAAAACCAGTATCTGCGATCGTTAACTGATCTTGCAGAACTCTTGCGATCATGTGATCTTCAATTTCTAATTTCTAGGATTTAGCTTTCTTTGAAATCGTATTTTAAGAAAAAGAAAATCAATTTCTTCTGAGAACAAGTATCTGCAATCGCGTAACTGATCTTACAGAACTCTTGTGATCTTGTGATCTTCAATTTCTAAGCTTTAATTTTCCTTTAAATCATATTTGAAGGAAAAATAAAATTAAGTTTTCCTGAAAACCAGTATCTGCGATCGTTAACTGATCTTGCAGAACTCTTGCGATCATGTGATCTTCAATTTCTAATTTCTAGGATTTAGCTTTCTTTGAAATCATATTTCAAGGAAAAAGGGAACTCAATTCTCCTGAAAATCTGTGTCTGCAATCGCGTAACTGATCTTACAGAATTCGTACGATCATGCGATCTTCAATTTTTAATATCTAGTATAAGGATTCAGTTTTCTTCTAATTATAGTTTAAGAAAAATTGAAACCAAATTCTTCCCTTTAGATTGCATTTAACCGATCGTTACACTGATTCTCTAGAATTTACATACGACGATCAATTATTTCTAATATAACGATTTAATTATTTTCTTAGTCATACTCTAACTAAATCATATAGTATCGATTTGATATGCAAAATCGTATATTGGTCGCGATCTCGCGATCGATAAGTGATACTGATGATCATCATATCCATTTTGATGGACCACACAGCAAACAAACAAATCACACCAAAAGAAAAAAGAAAAAAAAAACGAAGACACTAATTTTTAATAATAATATTCTGTTGTCAAAACGTGTTACCTCATAGAAAAAAATTTCGATTTTATTAGAAAAAAATCATATAACCACCAAAAAAAAAAAAAATGAAAATTAATTCAATTTGGACACAATCTTTTGCTTGGGCGTTTATAATGACATATTTTTTTTTTTTATTAATATTATTATTATTAGTTGTTCTTATTTTTTTTGATCGTTTTTCATCAATATATATATAATTTCACACGTATGCTTTCCCCCTGGCTCGCTTCACTCCTTAGCTGTTTCTCTTAGTTATTTCAACCAAGAAAAAAAAATACCACCAATATTTTCAATATATGTAAATTTTTTCCTGAATTTCTTTTGATTCGATTCGATAAAATCGATTCAGATAGGTTTTTTTTTTTTTTTTTTGTTGGTGTGGTTTATTGAATGATCAAAATGACCAAAAAAGCAATTAATTTTGTAATTTATTAAACATCGAGAAACAACAACAAAAAACATGATTTTTTTTTTTTGGTTTTATTTTGGATAAGAAAAGAAAAGACCAGATTATTACCCCGCCCGCCCGAGAAAACAGAAAACAAATAAAGGCATTTTTTTTATTTCAAAGGAATTCATTGACATTCATTTCTGTTTCTGATTTTTTTTTTTCTTAGAGAAAAGCACTTAAAACTAAAAAAAAAAAACATAAATAAAATAAGAAATTCATTTGACTTTTTTTTCTTCTTCTTATTTTCTTTTCTTTTCTTAATTTATAAATCAATTTCAATTTGGACCACCAAATATGAACCCACTTTACAAAAACTTATATATGTGAAAATCTATGTTTGCTTTTTTTTTTTTGGTTTTCTATTTTAATTTTTCTGGGTGTAGTTTTTTTTTTATTCTACTTTTTATTTTATTACTATTATTATTATTACTATTATTAATATATTAGGTTTATTAAAAGAAACAGTTTTTTTTTTGTGGTTGCTTTTCTTTGGGGTGTAGGTGTGTCTTTTTTCATCTAAAGAAGAAAAAAATATAATGACTTTCGAAAAAAATAAATTAAGATAAAAATTTCTTTAAGAAACTGATATAAAAAAAAAACAAACAAATTAAGACCTGATCTTGTTTGTAAATATAAATATATAAGTAAGTAGATTAAAACATTAATAGCCCACACCCTTGTTGTGTGTTTCAAAATTTGAATATTCTTTTATTAAAATATATGTGACCCGAAACTCAAACCCCCTTACCCCTTACCCCGCAACCCCCACGCCCCCAAAGAAAAAGAAAAAAAAGAACTTTAAGAAAAACTAGTAAAAACATAAAATTTGATATGTTTACGTATACGGTTTTACTAGAAGCTACTTAAACATTATACACCCATACCTAGGCTTTACGGCGTGGAGACGTTCCGGAAAAGTTGGCTGTAAAGCAAAAGGCTCTATAACGAATCAATTATTTTTTGTAGCAATGTTGCCTAAAGGGAGAAGCTGAAACTAAGCAGAAGCTCGCTAACAGTTTGTACAGCATTTTTTTGCCGTATAACGAAACATTGGGGGCCATAGTAAATCGAAAAAGTCCCATAACTAAAAAAAGGGGTTATAGCGAAATGCCGTATAGCGGTCGTATAGCGAGGTATAGGTGTACTTGACGAACCCCCTTATCATTAAAGTCCTTTAGTCCAATAGTTGATTATGCCAGTCAGGTATGGTCTCCATACAAAAAATACCAAATTAACAGATTGGAGTCCATTAAATGTGTATGTTCGTACGATTTGCATTACGTAAACTTCTGTAGAATGACCTCTTTCTATTGTCACCATATAGGTTAATAGATTAAATTTGATAGATTTACAGTTTACTTAGTAGCGGATGTGCGGTTTTCGTGTTTCAAACCCTGAATAGTGCTATTGACCTCCCCTTTTTTGCTGGAGAAAATGTATGTTAACATTAATACATTGAGGTCTGTGGAAATATTAAAAATTAGTATCATCATAAAACTGAATACGGTAGAAACGAATCAGTTTCCTTAGTTCTGAGGTCGGCTAATGATAACGCAAAAGACATTTAAAAAGGCCTCCTATACAAGGACTATTGCTTGGATTAGGCAATGTTAAAAAAAAAAATTAAATTAATTATTTTAATACGATTCTGTAGTATGATATAAGCATCTTTAAGTGAAATATATACGTCAAATGTACTGCTCGCTATACTCGGTCATAAATAGGAAACGTTACAAAATCAGCAGTGGGATTATGTATGGTGACAAATGATTGTTGCTTTTAGACATCACGCAAAGCAATTTGTCACTTAAAAGTGATCAATATGATGTAAGTCTTAAGTGTTCCTTTTAAAGTCATAATTTTCGAAAATTACTATAAATTGATAATTACTATCGCCTTACAAAATTCTGTACTGCAGGTTATATGCCATCATAACTTATTAAAGGTATCCCATTCCAATTGTAAATCATGATGTATCTTTGTATTACAGTAGTTTTTTCTATTAGGACTATCAGGACTATATTTATCAAATTTGTAGACAAACAATAATGTGGGGAAGTTCGAATATAAACCGATCAAAGCTATCTTCAGAAACTTCTTTTATTTTATCTAAAACAAAAAACTCTGCCCTGTCTTCACATAAATTACAAAATATCAAAAACTATTAAAGAAGAAAAATGTTTTAATGGAATGAAATCGAGATCGGTTTCCAAATCCAAAAAGAAAAAAGGCCTGTACCCCTCTCTCAGCAGCAAACAATATCATTGATTGCAAATAGACAATATAGAAGTAGAACAAAAAGTATCCGATCGATTTCTGATCGAAAAATGTGACTTTTTTTAATTTTTTTTTTTTAGGGTGAGAAATAATATATTAGTTCGTTTTTTGTCCATAAAATCCCATTAATAAAAAGGGACCTTTTTTAATGAAATTTTCTTTTTTGTAGAGGACATTAATAAAAAACAGGAAAAATTGCACATGAAATGAAAAATGTGATTTAACAAAAAAAAGACGCATAAAAAATTGCAATACGAAGAGGGTGTGTGCAAAAATTATCAGTGGTGTAGAATTATCAAAAGACACCCCTGAGTATACTTCAGAGAAATTTTACTGATAGAAAATTCGAATAGATTTGAGCGAGTAATCATCAATGCCTATTCTATACTCGAAAATCTATCAAAAGAAGCTCAATTAGAAGATAGTGTAGGGGAAAGAAAAGTAGAGAAAAATGAAGAACCGAGACCTGGATTTGAATAAGGGTCTCATCAGTCTCTAGAGGCGAGGTCGAGGTTTTAACCACCTAGACCATTCTACACTGTCTCTACTAGTCTGTTCATTTGCCTTTTCCTATAATATTCTCAAATCATTACAACTGTTTTGTCTTAACCTCTCAATTGTTTACCAAATTCAGTTGTATCCTATTTTTAGCATATTTTA
The DNA here is from genome assembly GCA_963422695.1 of Xylophagus ater. Lineage (NCBI taxonomy): Eukaryota > Metazoa > Arthropoda > Insecta > Diptera > Xylophagidae > Xylophagus > Xylophagus ater. Next base: position 62,461,608 of record OY730480.1, read on the forward strand.
GCATATTTTAGCATATTTTAAATAGTGGTCTCGTTTGGTTTAAGTCATTTAGAACTATTGTTCTCCGGCATTCATTGTATTGTATTGTATTGGGGAGACCAGCACAGTTGCGGGCCCTAGCAGGTGGGTCTTACTGGCCAATTGTAACTCCTCCTAAAAGCTTGTTTGAAAGGCTTGTTCGGATTGTTCTTCTAATGAAGGTCAGCACCGTAGTTGGGTCCAACATAACTAATCCCTCTTTACTCAGAGTGCATGCACCCAGCGTAGCAAGTCTCATTCTAGGTAAGGCGAGCATTCACATAAAAACGTTCTACTGATTCATTTTGTTTCAGACAGGCTTTGCATATCGGACTCTCGGCCACCGCCATTTTCCACATGTATTCGTTTAGGGAGCAATGTTCCGGCACAATACCAAGAATGGTTCTAATAGTGCTCGAGTCACATCAACATTCTAATCCTTCTGTCATCCGGCCCAATCGGTATCATCTTAGCTTTCCCATACTGATTTAGCTCGGTAGATTAATTGCCTACTGAGGTATCAGCATCCAAAAAGTCTTTGTGAAGTTGCCCACAAAATCTACGTCTTTTTGGTTTAGGATTATTAATTAATAATTTATTTCCTTTTTTTTCTTTCGTTTTTTTTTGTATGTGATCTATCCTTTTATTTTATTTTTTACTAACTAATCCCTGCGAATATCCCTTTAAATAGAGAACTTCATAATGATACTTTATTTTCCTATACACAATACATAAGGGGGTAGTACATCAATTTTTTTTTCTGTTTGGGTAAATGCTGTTTTATTCTTTTTTTTTTTGGAAACAGTAAAAATAGTTGTGGTTTTTTGATATATGAAAATGCCTTTATTTATTTCAACCCCACACCACCACCATACCACCATCATCATCAATCTCCTCATCATATTCACCTAGATATAATATTCATCCCCATTTCTTGTGCATCAAATAATATCGTTAATTTTTTTCGTTTTTTCATTCAATCTTTGCTTTAGCTTTTCCCGTATTGTATTATGAAAATGAATATCCCGAATCACACAATGCAGGATTTTGACAAAAAAGGAGATACACAGATGGAGAAAAAGAGAGAGAGAAAGACAGGACAGGGAACATATAGAATATAATGGAAAATTTTCGGGGGATAAAAACGATGTATGTATAAAGTTTTTATATTATTAAATTTATCTTAAAACTAAAAAATAGATGATAGAAACATACACTGCCAATATTATACACTAGAAGAAAAGTTGTGAGGATTTTTCACTTTTAAATTAGGATTGAAAGTGATTAAAAGAAATGTGTAGAAGCACTTTCTCATAAACCGTTTTTGTTCCCATTTTATAATGTCCTTTATTCGGTTTTCAAGAATTACTATGAATACAAAAATTCTGATATAGACAAACGGACAAGTTGAGGGTTAGAATTTCAAAATTTTAAAGAAAATATATTATAACGTAAAATCGGCCCTATGATGCCGTACGGTAGAAATAGGACTCTTAGTTGACAAATCAATAGTTCAATGAATTAACTCTGAGAAAGAAGCACTATAACTTAATCAAGAGTAAAAAACTTGAACAAAATTGCTTCACAATTTTTCAAATTAAATCCGATAAACTGTAAACAAAAAAGCGACAAATCTTGCCTAATAAATTCACTCCCCCTGGGCTGATTTTGCTGAAATACAATACCAAACCAAGTTAAGGAATAAGCAACTCACATTCTAAATTTCATCAAAATCGGACAACTCATTTTTGAGTAATCTTGTATAAGGACGGACGTAGAAATCGATATAACTTTTAATTCGCTCTACACAATCATACCCTTGAAATCTTTCTACGTGTTTCGATGTGTGACAAAACTACTATACCCTCTGTGGTAGTATCTACCATAGGGCATAAAAAGTGCGAGTAAATTTCTTGTATGTTATAGGTCCTTAACAGTTTTTAGTCCCATTTAGTATTCTCCTTTATTTGGTCTTCATAAATTAATGGGAATACGATAATTCTGACAAAATTCAAACGGACAGATTGACAATTTGAATTTAAAATTTTGTGAGTATATTTAAGTTGTTTGGTCCCTTTTAATATTCCCCTTTATTCGGTCTCCCGGAAAATTTGTATTAAAAATACGAAATTCCAATTTAAATGAAAGATAAATTGACCAAAAACTATGAAGATAATTGGACAGATCTATTTAAAGCCATAGAGACCGACATATAGTATGAATGTGAATATTGTTTTTCGGACTCCTCCAGACCATAAAGATACAAGAAAATCTTGAGGTCATTGACACCATTCCTATTAAACGGAAGAAAGCAAAATAATGGACAGACATCCTCCAATCAGCCAAAAGAAAAAAAAAAAACCATAACAAGGATTTTTCAATATATTTCATATTTTTATGAAAATTTTTAAAAAAATTTTTCTTATACATTAATTTCCTGACAATTTTCAGGTTTATCCCCTTTTTTCGGTTGCTTTAAAAAAGAAAATGATGGCGAGAAGAAAAAAATAAGAAGAAAAACCGATATAATGTGTGCTTGATACTTTCTTTAGGTCGTTATATATTACTTTCCAAAAAAAGAAAAAAAAGAAGGAAAAAAATCCCTATTATTTTATATATTTTCATTTTTGCTCCTGCTTGTGGGATACAAATAGGATAAATTTCCTTTTTTTTTCTGTTTTGGGGAAAATATTGGAGAAGTATACATATATATGAATAAAGAGCCTTCGAACACTTTTCTGTTTTATTATATTCTATTCTATTTTTTTTCGCTTTCTTGGTTTGAGAAAAGATATGGATAATAATTGAAAGAGATGGCAAGGATACGTAGAGCAAGGATAAAATGCAAAAAAATGAAAAAAGAAAGAAAACAGAAAAAAATTCTAAAAACTTCAAGTGCTATAAAAGAGTGGGTGGGCATGATTTCGGTGATGCTGATGGAATGCCTGAAGAAGGGGATGTATGGTAAAAAAATATATTCATGATGATATCAATGTCAAAAAGAAAGGTGCGAAGAATAAAAAATGAAGGCATATAGAAGATGCATATATGATATGAAAGGTAGTTTTTAGTATCAACTTCTTCTCATTTAAGACAGTGTCTTTTTTTTGCATTCATATTAGACGATTTCCCTTCATCGTTAACCAAATCTCCTCGTTCCTCGCTTCCCGTCGTCAAATGCAAGAGGGATGGGGATGGAAAAAAAGATTTCTTTTATTTTTCTAAAGTTTTTCTTTTTTTCTTTTTTTTCATATACCAACCACCCCCGCTCTCTCTCGTCAACTTCGTCATCACCGTGCGTTCCATTTTATATCTTTTTCTTATATATCTTTGAAGCATGTAATAATTATATTCAAAGAGGGATGAAAATCAATATTTTATCTTCTTTTTTTTCGTTTTAAATATGTGTAACGAGAGAAAAAAAAACGGTTTTTCTTTTTTTTGGGGTCTCTTTTGAAAAAAAACGATGAAAAAAAACCGGAAAACTCTTAGAAAATAAATAAGAAGAAATGTGTTCTTAAGAACACGTGAGTTTTGGGTTTATTTTTGGCCAATAATTTTGTATAATTTAGCTTTTTTTTTTCTTCGAATTCTTTAAGATAATTAAAACCGCGTCGGGGAAGTAAAAAATCGGACGCATTAAATGTCGATATTTAAACCGAACTCATTTCAGAGTTTGTTTGGCGGTTTGATGAAGAAAAATATAGCTCCGTAATGCAAAAAATAAAGATATTCTTTCATTCGAAGGATTCAAATCTATTGATGTGATGATCATATTCTAGTATAGGGACTAAAACAAACAACATTGTAAATCGCCGCTACCATATTTCATGTCACGTTACTAAACAAATTAATTATACTAAAAAAATTTCCACTTTACGTACCGAAAATTCGGATTTTGCTCAAGGCATATACTCTATCAACTAGTTAACTTAAATATATTACAGAAGTTTAGCTATAAGGCAATTGAAATGCTCGAACAAGTGTCCTTTACAATTCACTCTGTTAACTGCCGCTTTATCATATGTTTTCTCATATAAAGTGTGTCCCAAAATTCACGCAACATTTGAATTTTGCGCCATTTGTACGGTAAAGTATTGCGAAAAAAATGACAACGTGACAACTGACAGTTCAGGATTGTTACAAATAGAGCTCGAGAGAACAACACGGTTTTATTGTTGAGTAATATTTTAAAAATAATGAAACATTTCCTGGTCGTATAATTTTCCGTTTTGGTGATCAGAATCGGCTGCCCAGATCATTTTCTTTTTCTTTTTATCAACGGAATTCAGCCACATTTATGCAATTATGCAAAATGGTTATGGAAAATTTCAACAAAAGAGTGCGTATGTGTCCCAGCAAAGCCGTGGAGTCCATTTACCTAACATGCTATTCCATAAATAACCTTATACTGCATACTTTAGGAATCAATAAAAAACTTACAATTTTTGTTTATAAATCTGGATTTTCTATCAAAATTACTTCTTGCATGAATTTCAGGACACTCTTTATATGTGTATTATATGTTAAAAAATTTCTTCTTTTATCTGAGAGATGATATGAGAAATGAATCTATCTTTTCTTTTTTTTATTTCTGTTATTTTTATCGTGAACATTTAAACATTTAAATACTTAAATAATTGCTAAGCTGCTAAGCTGTAATAGCAGTTTTAATGCTAACGAAAATAAGAGAATCTTTTATTTGTGATAACACCTTCATAATTTATTTCTAATCATAAGAAGTCTCTTGATTCGAGCCGCATATAATTACAAGGCTTTTTTTCTATGAAATTTACTCTTTAGTATTATTTATTGATGAAAGTAAATCGAAAACGACTTCGAATGTATGTTAGAGTATGTTAAAAAGTGCGCAAAAAAGGCACAATTCGACATGTATCGAAAAATTAAGAAAAATTGCTACCACCACCACCACTCTAATCTTATATTCCTTTTTTTATCGTTGTGACACCAAAGAAAAAAAAACCTCATCATCAAAAATCCTATTTTTTAGGATTAGAAAAAAGAAAAAAAAACCGTCACCCATTCGAAACTATAAAAAAAATAATAAAATTAAATATTACATACACGTTCGTGAAGGGTGCAAAAAACAAAAGATCCAAAAAAAAAACTACTATTTTTTTTAATGTGCATTAGGGATGAAATATGTTACTCTGTACTGTTACTCTCTACTTCTTTTAACTTTATCGTTTCTTTTTTTTTTGTTATAGGGATTCATCATATGGGATATATCCTACTACTTCCACCATTTCTTTCCTTTTATAATTTACCCTCAAAAAAAAAAAACTGTAATGAGTAAAAATGATGCCCAGTTAACAACCATTTCTACTCCCTTGCTAAAAAAAAAATAGAAGAAAAAATACGAGCGAAATAACGAAATTATAATGAAATTGCCTCGATACCTCATTAAAAAAAAAAAAGAAATGGAAAATGCCTATTTCGGAAAAATTCAATGTACGATGCGTAAATGTATTGCTTGCCGATGCAATTAAATATATATAAAAAAAACACCCTATCATAAAAAAATTTACACAGAATTCTTGAAGAAGAAGAAGCAACACTACCACCCCAACAAACTACCACCACACAACCCAACCCAACCCACCCCACAAGAGGATGAACTCAATCATCATCTTTTCTTATCACAAAAAAAAAAACCTGGAAAAAAATGAAATGAAAGGAAAAGAAAAAAATTAAAAAGAATCTAAGAATATTGATGATGACTGTGTGGAAAATATACACAAAAAAAAATTTACCATCCCACTTCAGCCACCAAATTTCTTTGACTAGAATGTCTTTACATATCTCTTATCTGGTACACAATTTTTTTCCTTTTTCATATACAATCAGTAATTCTAAGACGTTTCGTTTTTTTTTTCGACATGCATGTATGCTAACACATATTACAAGTCTTTCCCACCTCCCTTTACCATCCACTCTTCTACCTCAGAGAATTCTCTCAGTCTAGCTAGATCAAGTCTACATCATCTAACCACAAAAACATTATTTTCTTTTTTTTTTTTTGTTCAAAATATATTTCCATAACTTTCATATAAAAATTTTTCCGTTTTTTTTTTTTTTTGTATGTATAATTTCTAGTAGGTTGAGGGTGGTTAAGTGGGTGGACAACACTAGGTTAGTTAAGTGGGTGAAGAAAAGCAAGAAAAAAAATACACTCATCATAACTTGAAAATTCGCAACCCTGTTATAACGAAGACAGTGTTCCTAAAGAAAAAAAAAACGAAAAACGAAAAAAATACTGTACACTACCACCCCCAGAAAAATCATCCCAAAATCCTTATCCTTATTTTAAGAAAGAGAGTGAAATGCCAACAACAGTCCCGTATCGAGAAATTTTTCTTCGGTTGTTTTTTTTTCTTCATTTTTTGGGCCTTCCATCCCTTCGTTTTTTTTTTCTTTGCCTTTGCTTGATGTACATTAAGGGATGAAAATGGAAATCTCATCTTAGGGGACGAAATATTTTTTTTTCAATTTTTTTTTTTCGTTGCGCTATGGATTTTTTTTTTCGTTTTAATTTTTTGTCGTTTTTTATTTAGTGTATTTTTCGGGTTTTTTTTTTTTAATTCTACAGGGTGGCATAGGATCCTTTCTAAAAATAAAAAAAAAAAGGATGATGAATAGATGAGAGATATATTTCTTGGCGTATGTGGGTTGGTGTTTTATATGTGCGTGGTGAAGAGGTGTAGTAAGAAAGAGGGTGGATGGTGAAGAAAAAAAAACCCATATAGTGGATGAGGGGACGTAAAATGGATACGTAAGATGAAAGACGATGTTGTAAGACGAATGATGATGATGAAGAATGAAGGGTAACGAAACAAAAAAAACAAAACAAAAAAAATGAAATGAAGAAAAGAATCAAGAAATTTTCGGGAGGCAACCCTCTGAAGGAAGAAAAAAAAAACGCCACCCCATACGTTTTTTTTTCTTCTTTTTTGTTTTGTTTTTTGCGTGTAGTTTTTTTTCCATATATTTGTTCAGAACTTGGTGGCACTCTTTGGCATCGTTTTTTTTCTTTCCTTTTTTTTATACACGCGCTTCTTTTCTTTTTCAGCAATGAGTGTGTGGGTGGGTGGGTTGGTGTTTGTGGGTGGGGGATGAGTAACAAAATATACCTTGCGTATGTGTTTTTTTTCTATTTTTCAGAGTTTTATATATGCATGTCCTTTTTCTTGTTTTTCTATATTAATTTATGTGGCTGTTTGTGTGTGTGTGCGTGTATGTGTGTATGTGTGTGTATACATAATTTTTCTTTACTTATTTCGGTTGATTTTATTCTTCGATCATTTTTTATTTTATTTTAAGTTTTTTTTATGTTTGTGTAGCATTTTTTTTTTTTTTTAAGTTGTCGTCTTCGTTAGGGGATTATATTTTAGATATGTGAGGGGAGACGATTTGGATGGTGGCGAGCGCTGGGTGAGTGCGTTGCGGATTGACTAGTGTTTATAGGAATGAGAGATATGGAAGGAAGAAAGGAAAAAAAAACCTGGAACCAAATTGAACTGAACACACATTGATGGAGATGATGAAGAGGACGAAGTACAAGAGGGGGGGGGGAGGTGTATATAGTTGAAATTTTAGCAATGCTTTCGATTTATTTCGTCTTTTTTTTATATATTATGATTATTTTTTCTTCCTTTTTCGTTCGTCTAAAAAGAAAAATGTAAAATTTTTGAAAAGGATAATGGTGGATGGATATGCTGGATTTTGTTGTTGTTGTTTTTTTTTATCTTATTCAAATTTTTTATTTATTTATTTTTTTTTTTTTTGAGAATTTTAATGCATTGATATTTAGTGATTAATATAATTTATGAGAGAGAGAGAGAGAGACAGAGACAAAAAATACAATCAATACACAACATCATTCATAATACATTGGATGAATGATTTAAATAGTAATAATTTCATAGTAGGCTAGCTCAATTTAGAATTAATTTGGTTGGTCTTCTGTTATCACGACTGATACAGAACATTCTTATGTTTTTAATCATAAAAGATGATGTTTATTTCCAACGCATACACCGAAAGAAACTTTAAAGGTTACGAATTTGACTGACAACAAAGAGATGAAGCTATAATCTGGTTCAATATTATTTATCCAAAAACAAAAATGACTGATTGCCTTCAGATTGTAAACCGGTGGAAATTCTTCAAAAACCTCGTGAAACAGTTTTAGTTCCTGGTGGTTGGTGGCATTTCGTTTTAAATTTCGATAATACCATATTATTGCAATATAGCACAAAATTTTTGTAACCGAACTAATTTTCCTATTGTATGGCATAAAATAGTTCGAGGCCATCCAAAATTATCTAGAAAATGGTTACAAACAGTGCAAGAAAAAGAGCCAAATCTGTTGAAGTTAGCAGAGACTAATTATTTTGGAGAAAGTACTGGAATTGCTTCAGGTAGTTCTAGTTATTCAAGTTCCTCTTCATCTTCTTCGAGTTCTAGTGATAGCGATGATATTAGTTGTTCAAACAGTGATAGTGGACAAGAAAGTCTTACTGCAAAGAAAAAAAAGCGTATAAGACTTGATGGTGGAAACACGATGTTAGTTAACTTGTGATTAATATGTATATAAAGTAGGACGAAAACAGTTGGGTCGGTAAACGAAAAGAACTTCAAATTTTCTTCACAATTTGATAATGATAAGCGATGAAGACCATTTCAAATTAAATGGCTTCATAAACAAGCAAAACTGCAAGATATGTGGGCTACGGAGAATCTAAAAGCAGTCATCAACGCAAATTACACCAACTTAAGTGTTCACTGTTTGGTGCGATGTATCATCGTCTGGGAGGATCATTAGCCCATATTTCTTCGAAAATGAAGACGATGTTGCAGTTTCCATCAATAGTGCTCAATCTCAATATGTAGGAAAACCATTCAACCCTCAGCGCATACTGCAAGGGACTCAATGGATCTTTTAGGAAATACCACAACGTTCATTTTGCGCCTGTAATACTTCATTAGAAGATCTTGTCAAAGAGTCAAAGACCAAAACTGAATTTCAATATTTCCATTTAGAACATCTATTTTATTTCTTAATTATAGTATTTTAATTGTATTTTATTGTACTGAACTCTGTACACCCATACCTCGCTTTACGGCCTAGATACGTTCCGGAAAAGTTGGCCGTAAAGTGAAAAGTCGTATAACACGTAAACACGTCTAACTATACTAAAGCGACACTGCATGACACTGATGACAATGTTGTGCCAAACGTTTCTCATATTTTCGGGAGTCAAAATGTAGCAGTGCCGCCTAAAGGGAGATGCTGAATCTAAACAGAAGTTCGCACTAACAGTATGTACAGCATTTTTTTTAGCCCTATAACGAAACGTTGGGGGTCGTATATCGAAAAAGTTTCATAATTAAAAAAGGCGCTTATAGCGAAATGCCGTATAAAGAGCGGCCCTATAGCGAGAAATAGGTTTATTTTTAAATTGGTTACGAATAAGACATTAAATCACAGAGAAAACTATTTCGAGGCCCACCCGCGTTCCTTCATTCATAAATCCTTTTTTTCCTTCTTATATTTTTTACTTTAATTTTTCATCAAAATATTATTGTAACAAAAATTTTACGAACGTTGAAACTTAAAAAAGGGATAAATGGGAAGTCTGTTTTTCTGAACCAGAGAGAAAAAAAAGGAAAAACCAACTGATATCCGGGATAAGTATATATTTTTTTGTGTAAGAAGAGACGATTTTACAAAAAAAAAAAATTTAGTCCTAGAGGAAAAAAAACAAAACAGGAAAAATACTGACAGATTCAAAGGAACGAAAAGGGGTTGTTTATGTCGCGAGAAGGGATGTTCTTTTTTTTCTTTACTTTTGATTTTTATAAAACGTAAAGTTATTTTTTTTTTTTTTACCTTGTATTGGGAAAAAAATTTATCGATTTTTTATCCCGATTTTTTCGCGTTTTAGATACGTTTTTTTCCAAATTTTTAGAAATTATGTTCTTAAGGATTCTCATAATAAATGTAATAAAATTGTGTCCAAATATATATATATAATCGTGTTAATGATTATTAAGGATAAAAGAAGAAGAAGAAGAAGAAGGACTAAGAGATGACACAGATCACTAAAAGGAAAAAAATTCTTAAGTACCCATAAACATATTACATATGATGACGAAAAATATGTCCTTTTGTTTGTTGGACCACACTTTCTTTTCTTTTCCTTTTTTATGGCTTTTCTACGAACTAATACATGTATACAGCGCTTTTTTTGCCATATGTGTTGTACATGAGGGGGTAATTTATACAATAAATTGCGGGTTGAATTTTTTTAGGGTATATCGTATTTTTTTTCTTGTTCTTTTTAGATTTTAAAGAGAGTAGAAATTATTCTTTTTCTTTCGTAAAAAAACCAAAAAAAAAAAAATTAGGGGTGAAAAAAACAGCAATATATAGTTTTTTTTACATATAGTATATTTTTTTCGATAATGATTTTTTGTGTGTGTGTGTCGATAGGGAAGATAGAGTTTGGGACAATAACAAAAATTACTTCTAAAATACAAATATCAAATATGAATGTCTGTCCTATTTTTCATGTGCACCAAAAAATATGCAATTGATGAAAAATTCGACTTCTTATGTGTAGAGTTTTTTGTATCAACATTTTTATTTCTCCGAAGCGTCATAGGTTCGAATCTCTAGTGCGAAGTAAGATGGTGGGTTTTTTTCTTTTCCCATCATTCCCCTATTTTGTTTTTGCTGTTCGGTTTTGGCTATTGCTGTTACTGTTTTCTTTAAGAGAATTTCCATGTCCTTATTTTATTTTCATTAAAAATAATATCCATACAGTTGTAGTAATGAAAAATGAAAACACACCATATTGTCGAACATGTTAATTCAAAATATAAATCATTTCAAGTCATATCCGCTTAGTTGAAAATTGTCAATTTCGATATAAGAAAATGGTCATATCAGAAAAACTTCTAATACAATATAATATAATTTAAGACAAGAATAATAATGTTCTAAAGATACGAATAACCCTTCATTTTTGGAAGGAGTTGAAGGGGTGGGTTTGGTGAAACGGAAAAAAACGGAAATCAAAAGTTTATTCGACCTGATATAATAAGGAAACATTGTAAGGGAAATATTTCCTTATTTCTCTCTAGAAAGGATATAAATGATATATTTTATATTTATTTGTATTCATGTGTGTGTGTCTGTGTATGTTGACGATAGGTCTTAAGAATTAAGTAAAATTTGAGGGGAGTAGGGAGCAGTAGGAATGTCAGGTAAGGCTAGAAAAGAATATCTCGAAAAGATACATATATCGTATTCGATCAAGCTAAAGTAACCAAAAAGAAAAAGGGTGAATATTGCTTATTGCCGATATAAAATCATATATCTATTCACACGCACACACACAAAAATACTAATAAAAAAATAAAATTTGTAGAAAATCTATTCATTTAAATATTGCATTCAAAATATAAATGCAATAAATTTAGTCTTCCTTCACTACATTAAATATAGGAAGCACTATAATACTATTTCCGAATTATATCCCACTTCTGGCACCAAAAAAAATATATATAAAAATTTCCTTATAGATAAAAATCAAATCATCGCGTTCGCACATACTATTTCGAATTCGTTTAAGTCACTAAAATAAAGTTAAGGATTTCCTTTTTTTCTTGGATATTTTTCTTGTTCTTGCTGTTGTTGTTGTTTTGGTTTTTTTTGGTTCTAATATTATTACGTGAAAAAAAAAGAAACAAACAATCAAATCAATCGTACAAATGAAACATATCCCAATCCAAAGAAAAAACAAAAAAAAAAACAAGAAAATGTTTATCCTTGTTCGTCTCTGATTTCCTTTTGTAACAAAAACCAAAAAAAAGGGTTATCAAAAGGTTATCATCAAAACTAGGAAGAACGAAACGTAAAAAAGAAACAAAAAAAAAACCTATCCAACAGGACGAAATGATAAAAATCAAATAATAGGGAAAATTAATATTCCTACTTGTTATTTCGTTATATATATATATATTTTTGTTTTGCTTGTTTGTTCTATTGCACAATACCCGATACCCATAACCCCTTCCCCACATCCATCAGCCTTTTACCAACAATTTCTTTAATAAATTTTCTTTTTCTTTGGAAATTAAATTTTTTCTTCGCCCCCAAAAACTATAGAAGACCCAAAAGATTTTGGTATTTATTGATAACCAACAAGAAGGCAAAAAAAAATGAAGGGTTAAAAAAGAACAGTGTTCTTGAATTTGTTTGGATTTGTTTCACTTCTTCGAGTACCTAGTACTGATGATGTTAACAATAGTATATTTTGATTAGAACACATCTTAAGAATACCAAATTAAGATTTTCGGTTATTTATTTAGTTAATTTTTGTGATGTGGAATTCATTCACAAAAGTTCATAGAAAAAGCGAATCAGTTGTCGTATATAAAACTGGCAAGATTCATTAATCAATCCTATTAGATGCAACAGTCGACTTTTGTCATTTTTAGTATGGACTATATTCATCTACTTCTAGGGAGAAAAAACAGAGCAAAATTTGCGTGGATACCTGGTCACTCGGGTATTCCGAGCAATGAACAAGCTAGCTCACTCGCGAGAGAGGGGTCAAAGATGGTCTTCAATCTTGGACCTATTCGGGCATCAAACAGGACCTCAGTTGGCAATTCTACCACCGCCCCCAACAGAGGTGGCAAAGTCTTATTCAATGTAGGCAACATAAGATGATACTAATTGGGCTGGATGGCTGAAGGACTTGAATGTTGATTTAACTCGAGCGTAAAACCCTTACAACCATTGTGAGTATTGTGACAGGACATTTCTAGAACGAAATTTGCTACATTTGGTGCGAGTTCTCTGAATAAGGAGGGGTTAGTTAACTCGGACCTAACTAAGGTGTTGACAATCCGGTTCGAGAAAGAGACCTCGCTTCTCAACCAACCTTTTAGGAGGAGTTACAATGGGTCAGTAACGTGCAAAGTACGTGCAAAGCCACGCAAGTGGGCCCTCCAATACAATAGAATACAATTCATCTACTTCTAGGATAAACAGGACAAGGCAAGTAATGTACCAAGTATGTTGGGAAAAACTGTATAAGTTGTAAGCTGTTTTTATGCAGTTTAATGTTCATAGCTCAGGTGACTTAAGGCCAATCTCCACACAGCCGACATCCCATTCTGATCAAAGTATGGGATACACTTATACAAAGTTTGGTTAAACAGAAAGGGAGAAATAATCATCCTACTAATTTTGTCGGCTTCTGCATTTCTCATTTCCCCATCTGATTCTTCATCTGCCAGATGATTTCCCTCAAAAGGAGAAGAACTTGTTCTGATTTAGGACTTTTCATCTGCGTTTGCATACTCTCATAATAGTCTTTCACGATACTGTCACACACTACCAATTTTTCTAAATTTTCTGGGGAAACTCTGATGTTTTTATTCGATCAATCCTAGCGAAAATTACAAAAGTCCATCTCTTTCTAGTTTTCTGATTTTTCCGGTCTGAATATGATGTCGGCTGTGTGGAGATTGGCCTTTAGAGGTCAGTACTGGATAGTCTTTGGTTCACAAATAATGGGTAAACTTTGACCCATTTCAAATTGATAGAAGTTTTCCTAATCTAATATATTTGATAGTGTAAAGCTGGTATACATTTTCAATTGATTACATACTGCTATCTGTCTGGGATTGTATAGAATAGACCAAGTTAAGAACTCAATGTTGCCAAAAATGTGTATGAATTGTAGCTGTTCTTAGCCGGTTTAAAAATGCAATAGTGTAGGCTTCGTAAGTCACGTTGTTTTAAGCTCATTGCACCCGCCGTATCGATATTTTTTTTTTATCAAATTCGACTCGAAATGTACTAGACTAAGACAGCATTTATTGCCCTTGTTTTTTTTTACTGCTTTATTCTGATTGGTGTAATTTTTTATTCGCTAGCTTTGGGTATTTTATAATTACTTATACTTTGGCAATGGTCAAGAGAAAATATTTGTGTTACGTTGATATTGGTTAATTTAATATAAATATAGATTAATAATAAAAAAAAACTATTCCATGAAATTCGATTTTTGTTGTTGCTTTTTTTGAGTTAATGAAACTGGAATTCGAACTGGACCCCTTTTTGGCTATTCCTCTAATAAATGAGAAATCAATTCTTTACGATTTTGATTAAAAAAAGAAACATAAGAAGAAGTTTCTTTCTTCACACATTTTTCTCGAGATTTTTTTTTTTGGCATTTTTGAGCGCGAGTATGCTTTAATTAAAATTTAATTGTTAGAAAAGATATAATGGATATGGATTTTCTTGGTTCTTCGAGGTCTGGATATGAATTTTATTTTTTCTTCATTTTCTTCAATTCGGAATCGATTGGTTACTCTCTATCTTGATCAAATGTTCAATCGCGATGAAAGCAATCAAATAAAAAAAAAGCCACACGCACGCGCAACTAAATTAATAGTGAACATGTGTTTTTTTTTTCGGTGGAGACTGTTTTTGTTGGGCTTTGGTAGCGAGTACATAATAAATGCCAAAAATAAAAATATAGCATTTTATAGTACACGTTACTATTTTTTTTTTTTTATATCACATGGAATTTATGTTGTTTTCTCGGACTCGCGAAAAAAATTATATATTTTTAAAACAAGCGTCGCGAATTGAATTCTTTTTTTTTTCCTGTCTATCCAAAATTTTATTAGAAATTTAATTACATTTTTTTTTTTTCTAAAAAGGAAAGGTGAGAAGAAAACGCATTAGCTACATACGCGGTATTTAAACTTTTGAACTTATTGAAATCTTCAAATATTTTTATGTTCTATGATGCTAGACAATACCAGAGGCTTGATTAGTTTTGTCACTACATTTGTAATGCATGGACATAATTAGGTTAGAATGGTTTCAAGTCCATAGTGTGTAGATAAAGAATCAAAAGTTCATCCGTCCGTCAGTATGCAATATAACTCAAAACCGCAATATCCGATTTTAATGAAATTTACAATATGAGTTCCTTAACTCGATTTGGTATTGCACTTCAGAGAAATCGGCCGAGGGGAGTGAAGTGTAAAAGCAAAAACCTGGGTGAGCAGAAAGTTTTGATTTTTTTATGGGTTTTCAGATTTAGTCGTTTAAACTGTTTACATGTGTTGACTAAACAAAAAAAAGCGATATTGTGGTAAATTTCAATAAAATCGATACAAAGATGAGTGTAGGAAGAAATAGTCGTAGAAGAAAATAAGCCTCTACATAAAGTTTTTAGGATCTACTTAAAAAAACTAATAAACCGATTTGAATAAAATTTTGCGGAATAGATTTGTGCTATTAAGGTTTAGGCTACTTGGAAGTAAGAGGAAATTTGAAGAAGAGGAAACGAAGTTATGGAAGAAAAACCTTTCGATTTGTTAATTATGAGCGATTTTCAGTCTTATAACTTACTATACGGACGCTCTTTATGGCACTATAACGGCCTTTTTTAATTATGTCGCTTTTTCGATTTACGGCCCCCAATGTTTCGTTATACGGCCACAAAAAAGTACTGTACATACTTTTAGGCGACACTGCTACATTTTGACTCACGAAAATATGAGGAACGTTTGGCACAACATTGTCAGCATTTTACTGCGTTGTCGCTTTGGTGTAGTTAGACGTGTTTACGTGTTATACGACTTTTCAATTTACTGCCAACTTTTCCGGAAGGTATCTAGGCCGTAAAGCGAGGGGTACTGGGTTTTTTTTTTGGTAATTCTCAGCTGAAGAATTTTTGTGAAAGCCTTTGCATTATTATTGGTTCTCTGCAATTGCAGATTGTGGTTAATATGAATAATTTCATATTAACAACATTTTTGCAAGAAATGCGCTTCATAAAACATATCTGTTTTTGGGAAATATTATTTCGTTGATTTTATATCGATCGGTCAAAAAACAAGAACAAAGCCAAAAAAAAAACAGTGGAAATCGATAGTCTTTAAGAAAAAATGCATGGAACTAAAATCAGAATATATTCATATGTTAAGCAGCAGTACCAAAATCAAGGGCCCTATTTATTTCTAGACTTAAACCCAATACACTATCAAACAGACATATTTCGACATATCGAATCATTAAATATCACCGCGCGCGTGTCAGAATTTAAGTGCAACAAAATCTCTTAAAATAAAGATTGTACATCATCTTTTAAAATTCAATGTAATAACGTGACGTGATATTTGACCTACTAAGGTACCATAGTAATAGAATTTACTCCGTGTCAAAAGAATAGATAAGATCGGCACTTCAATACAAAAAACTGGATAACTTGTTCCTTTACTATCAGAATCTAAGGGGACTTCGCAACAAAATCCTTAAACTTTATAACAAGTCCCATGCTATTCCCTTTGACGTGATAGGTTTCACTGAAACAAGGCTTCATGAAGGAATTCCTGACGAGAAATTCTTTCCTCGAACTATACTGTCTATAGAAATGATAGACATAATTGATACTAACTCTCCTATGGTGGTGAGTTTTAATAGCTGTTCATACAAAACAGTAGGCATAAAAAAATCGAAGTATCTAATTTATGTTGTGTTATGTTATTATCATATAAAATAACGAAATAATTTTATAGTCATAAAAGAACGTGCCAAGAAAGACTCTTCACTTGCCAAGGCAATCACTTCTATTCTGAAATACGGCGTTAAGCGAGATACTAACATTTTCAACCATCAGGCTTTATGACCAAACGCAACGAAACTAAAGTAAGTTTAACCTCAAAAATTATATTTCGACGAATCACCACAGAACAACAAATATCGAATAGAATCGAATGTGTTGTAACGTGTTGTTCTCAGTTGAACTCAAATGGAATGTTGTGTATTCAAGAACAGCGGAAGTCGAATATCGAGTATCGATCGAGTAAATATAGAATAAACTGACGTAACGTCGTATCTGAGAAAAGGGATGAATAACTCTTAACTAACTACGTAGACTACTACGAAAATACTAACTCGGCTTAA
Source organism: Xylophagus ater (assembly GCA_963422695.1). Lineage (NCBI taxonomy): Eukaryota > Metazoa > Arthropoda > Insecta > Diptera > Xylophagidae > Xylophagus > Xylophagus ater. The sequence goes on from OY730480.1 coordinate 62,478,652, forward strand.
TTGAATTTTTAACTATTTTAACTAATAACTTCATTCAAACATCTTCTTAGTACCAACAGTTTATGTGATAGACGTTGGTTGATACACGTCCATTACTGAAATCAGTCTTCAGAACTTCGGTCAAATATTTTCACATTCTCGGCTATGTAGTCATTAAACATTAAATGTCCTCAAATCTTTTCTCTTTTATGTAGTTTTATATCGAATTATAATTATGAATGCCATTCGAGTGTCGTAGAAATGTTAAGGAGAGATATACATGATGTCTCTTTTGTGAAAATCCTTGAGGATAAAATTCCTACCAGTAAAAATAATATGTCATATAAATTAGATTGACAGTCACAAGTAGGTATTCCATCACTTGAGACTCTGGCTATATGTATTCCGGCGCTTGAGATCGATACTCGTACAGCTTTTAATAGTACCATTACTCGGTTCGATCGGCTTTTAACAGCTCCAGTATAGGGTGTTTAGTGACGGGATACCTTCTCACCACATACATGTATCATAAATGCCATAAGAAAACATAAATGTTAAATTATAGTACTAAAGCGATAGTTTTAATATACCCGCAAAAACTGATAGAATTTTGTCGGTCCCAAATTTTCTTCGGACTTAAAATGCACATAGTATCCTCTTATGATATTCTCGCCTATCTCTCTTTTTTAAAATCCATATAAGGTATTTAAACAATAGTTCGAAAAATTTATCATGTGTGAATGACATTAAAAAAAAAAAAAACCAACCCATTTCGAATTCGAATATTCTAAAAGAACAACAACATATGGGTGATATGCAAACACAGGAAATTAACCGAAAAAAAAGATATAACATAAATGAGTATCATTGTTTGATTTAAGCGCGATATTTATATACAAATTTTTATCTTTTATTTAAAATAGAGTTTTTTTATATAATTTTAATTTACTAATGTTTCAAAAAATAAAAAATACACTGCCAATGAATGCCACTGGAATTAAACTCTATAGCATGGCTTCCCAAACAGGGTGCCGCGACCCTAAGTTGGGTCGCCTAGATTTAAAATTGGGTCGCCTAAAATCTGTGAAAGTTTCAAAAACGTGTAATAATTTTAAGAAGTTTTTTTAAACGCAACAATCATAAAATCTGTAATCATGTCGGAAAAATGTTACAACGGCAACGCTGAGCAACACTGTCAAGACTCATTGAAATAATTCTTGACTTGGTAGGAAATAATTTTTCAAGTAACACTTTCCTTACGGGAATTTTCGTATGACAGAACGACATTTTTTTTTTTTTTTTTTTGAAAAGGGTCGCGCTGTAAAATGTTTTGGAAGCCCTGCTCTATAGAGAAAAACGAAAGGATCAAGTCAAGTCTTTTTAGGATATAAATTTTAAGATAAACCCAAAGAATTATTAATTTCTGATGAATTGAACATCTTTTTCATCGCAATTAATATGTGCTTTTTCATCCTTTTTTCCGATGTTTTTTGTAACCAATTCTCAACAAATTAAATCAATCGAATCAACCTTTTCTACCGTATATTTCATTACAAATCAGTTAAGATGTTTCTAAAGATAAAATTTGGATGCAAGGAAAACACAAATTTTAAAGAACCTGAATTTGTGAACTAGATTCTCATAAGTTTCTAGAAATGAGGCCTCAACCAACTAGAGATACTAGACTAGATTCCAAACTGTTCTTATAAATCTGTTCAAATTGCATTTTCTATAAATTCTAAGCATTATTCAAACATTACAACTGGTTTTCTATAACCTTTCAATTGTTAACACTAATCATTTGTATTAAACTATATTTTATTTTTACAAATTAAACCTCAAGCATGGAATTGTGTAACTCGATAAGAATCAGTATTATTATTTGTACACTTTTCGACATGATTTAATCTCAATCGAATGACACAGGTTTCATAAATTACACTCTATCATACCATCTCTTTCTCAAATCGATACCAAAAACAATAGTAATTCCTTAACTAATAGCCAATCAAATCCTCAATTTACAATTCTTTTCGAGTAATATCGTGTAAACTGATGCAGACGACGGGACAGACAGAAACCTAATGATCGGGCGTTTTTCTAAAAACAGGGAGATTCATTAAAACATGAAGATTCATCAATTTTTTACCATCACAAGTCTTTATTCCAATTCGATGGGAAGAAAAGAAAAAAACAAACCGCGTACGTTAATAAATGTAAACTTAATCAAATGGTTTTCCTATATAGAACAGGGAAACACATATAATCCCTAAAAAATGATTTATCAATAAAAAATAAGCCAACCAAAACAGTCTCAGATATTAAATCTGTTAAACAATTTATGAAAATTTTGTCTTATCAATAAACGTTTTTTTTTTTTATTTTCTTATTGAAAGAATTTGATAAGAAAATTTATAATTTGGTTGACGGGACGCGGGACCTTGGGAAAAAAACAGCATTAATATAAAAATGTTCAAAAAAAAAAAAACAACAAAATTTAGGTAAAGATCGCTTCCTTTGAATGGGTAAGTGTACATTATCAGAAAAAAAGAAAAACGATGATCACCAAACTATGTCTATCAATAAAAAAAAAAACATAGTCATTGATCATTTACTAGCATAAATTTTTATTTTTTTTTTTGAAAATGATCTAAAACTGATCTTTTTCTCCGTTTTGTATACGCGTTTGTTTCCCGCGTTATATGAATGCGCATAATAATATGTACAGGATTGATGGAAAATTAAATTCTATAGCAATTTTTTTTCTTATCCAAAACATACTCGTTTTAAACAGGGGCGTACCGCGAGGATAAAAAATGGGTACTTTTTTCCTTTTTTAATTGTTAATTGCATTTAGAGTCCAACCTGAGCGCGTGTGGTGGGTGAAGAGAGACTAAAAAGAAATTGATTTAAAAACGTTTTGCTTAAACCTTCGTCAAGGATCAAGGGTCTGTGCATTGGCTCCAGAAATATATAAAATATTAAAATTACTAGAAACTCCTGCTGCCGGGAATATTTAAAAAATGTTTGGCTTTTGTTGTAGGATTTACGTTTCGATTCTTTCAAGTGGAACTGTCTAAACTAATGAATCTAGCAAAGGGTAAGTAATATTACTAACTTGAGTTTGATCTGTAAGAGTAAACTGCATTTCCATCTATATATTGAGTATCCTGTCCGTAAAGCCAATTTGACTATTGGCTTTATGAAACGTTGATCAAAGAAATTCGATGGTCCTTATATTGCTAAAACTAATTTTACTACCTCGGTTAGGCCTATACTGGAGTATGCTAGACAAGTGTGGTCTCCTTACTACAAGGTCGAAATCAATAGACTGTGAATCTGTTCAGCGTAGATTCGTACGGTTTGCCTAAAAAATGTTCCATGTGAAGACACCTTCCTGCTGCCTCCATATGAGAATAGATTAAAACTTATTGGTCTTCATTCGTTGGAAAATAATGCGACAGGTGACTGATGTGGTTTTTGTCCACCAAACTATTTTAGAAAAGATGCAGCTAAAGGTAGACACATGTTCCCTGAGCTCTGTAAACATATTCAAAATAAGGATTGACTATGGGGTGAAACGAACCGATGTTGCGGGCGATTAATGATAACGCTAAAGATTTCGATTTCAACCAGAATAAAGTGATTATACATTTCCTTCATGTAGAATATCTATAGTTGACTGACGCTTGTATTAAGCGGTAGAAAAAGGTACGAATGAATGAAACAATCAAGTGAAGAATTAAAATCTAGTAAACACTTAAATGAAGACAAAAATAGGATTGACGAGCCGAGTGATCAGAGGCAAAGCCCCTGTTTTCTTATTTTTTTCCTTTCTTTTGATTTAAATTCTTTGGCCATTTAGTAAATATTATTCGAAAACATATACGCCACTGATATTCGAGATATAAATGAAGAACAAAGGAGATTCTATATATATTGTAATATTCAAAAATAAGTTAAAGATCTTTACCTTTTTGTTGCTGTTATTGTTGCTGTTGTACCTTATTAATGCAAATGATATCTATACTCATATATATGTATATATGTTGCTGTTGTCATTCTTTTTTTCGTTATCTTACTTTTTTTTCTTCTTTCAATAGAGGTGCAGCAGCCTTACACATATATATAACAAACAAAGAAGGACACAAAAATCCAAATAAAAGAATTTCAAAAAGCAGAAAAAAACAAACAAACAAACATAAAGTATAGATATCCCACATATGTAGCCACATATGAATGATACATGAATTAATGGCCCCCGTCTTTTATTCTTCTATATTGATTCTGGAAGATGAAAAAAGAAAAATGAAAATTCATAATTAATTATTCATACGAAAAAAGAGATTATGTATTTAATTGTGAATTGCTTTTGTCTAAAAAAAATTTAAATATCATTTATTTTCATGATAAACGACTGTTCTGGACGGAAAAACAAAAGAAGAGGCGCGATTCTTCGAATATTTCGAAAATTAGTACTTTCAATTAGTCAAGAAACTCTTCAGAAAAAAAGGATTTTGATGATAAAAATATAAAAAAAGGAAGAGCCTTTTTAATTTCTGTTGACGCGATATAATCGAATATTTTCTTTTTGATTTGTCTTTGAAGTTGTTATACTGAAAAAGATACGGAATTAAAGCCTAAAGGCTAATCTCCACACAGCCGATTTCCTTCTTCTGATGCAAGTACGAGATAACACTATATAAAGATTGATGAAACAGAAAGGGATAAAACAATCATTCTACGAATTTCTCATTTCCCCAATTGAAGTTCGATCTGCAAATGAGGGGAATCATTTGCAGATCGAAAATCAGTGGAACATGTTTATGTGATTTATATCACACTTCATTTGCGGGTGCCATACTCTCACAATAATCACACACGATGCCATCGCACACTACCAATATTATAAATTGTGATGGCGAAACTCTGATGGCTTTATTCGATCAATCCTAGCGAAAATTTTAAAAGTCTATCTCTTTCTAGTTTTCTGATTTTTCCCGTCAGAATAGGAGTCGGCTGTGTAGAGATTTGCCTTAATACTGAAGACACTATAGCAGAAACTATTTCATATAACCGTGAATTACTGCAAATGCAATGACGAGTTAACTCGTCATCGGTCAGCAACATTTGAATATGATAAAATGAGTTAACTCGTCACCGTTCAAGAATGTGTTAAAATGCGAGTGAATATCAAAATTAAGAGAAGTGACTAAAGCTTAAACTGGCCAGTGACTACTTTGGAATTATATATTGGACATTAAGGATTATTAGGCAAAAAACTTGAGGGATCACATTCGAAACATAAAATCTCAAATAGGAAAATACAATATATGTTATAGTTCCATTCGTTTTGCATGTTTAATCCCTGAAACGCTGAACCTAGCTTATCATTATCCTGTCAACACCAAATAAACAAATAAATTTCTTCTTTTAACTCGACTGGTATTCGAATCGGCAGCTTATTATAAATTTCGCAGTTAACGTTTCCGTAACATATTGAGTCACGACGAGTCCTCTTGCAAAAAGTTGCAAAGGAAAAAAGAAAATTAATTGAAATTAATATTAATAAATTGTATTTCAAAAAGAAAAAAAATTAAGAAACAATTCCCATACAAATCGTAATTTACACCCCCACACAAATCGAATAAAAATACATACTTTCACCCTTACTTTCGAAATTCAGTAGAAAAAAAAAGCGTAAATTAACTCACAAAAAATACCTTTAATGATGTCGAAAATTCCGGAAAATTTTTGGACGCAAAGAACGATACGAACGAATATTATTTATAGAGTTCCGAGGGACACGAGATATGTGTATATGATGAAAATTAACTCCCAAAAGATTTCAATTAGGTATCACCGAACAAATAATATTCAACCCCATTCAACTAATCCAGCCAAACTACTACCCGAACAACATATAGTATAGTACTACAATCGCCCAGAAAATAAATAAACCTAATCATATCACACTACTACTGACTATACATACTACACTCTCTGTGCCTGTGTGTGATACTACTACCTTGTGTAATCAACCAAAACCACAAAAACCAAAAATATAACATTTCAAAAGGATATAAAACTATAATTTCAGATCTGTTATTATTTAATATCCTATTTTTGGTTGTATTTGGTTTGGAATTTAGAAATTATCCTTTTGAATATTTATAACAATTCATATAAGAAATTCATTTTGCGTTTCATTTTATCATCGAATTTTCTTCAATGCGTGAATGCGTCCTCCATATCACCCCCCCCCCCACCCTACTGGAAAAACAAACAACAACAAAACGCATCATCAACAATCATAATCAGTAATAAAAGATCATATAAAAATCCGATGCATTTCTTTTCTGGTCATCTGTCGTTATTATTGTTCTCGTTATTTCTTTTAGTTGAATTATTAATAATTTAATCAAGTAATGAGATTATTCTAACACATATATATATAAATACTGAAATGGAAAAAGGAAAACAATTATGTAAAAGGATGTGATATAGATTAAGGTAAATTATACGACATTTTTTTTTCTGAAAAATATTCTTTAATATAGAGTTCTTCATATATCCTTTTTTTAGACTTTTTTTTTTAAAGAAATTTAGAAGATGAAGAAAATAGTTTTGAAGACAAAGCTATTTAAAAAACGTATTAAACTATGTACGCCCAGGTAGATGGGCATGGGACTGATCCAACTTGAGTTTCTGAACTTTAAAACCAAATAAAACAAAAAAATATAACGAAATATACTTATTTTATTTTTTTAATAACAAATGTTATGTATTTCATTAAATTATGAAAAATAATATCAATAAATTGGCCGCCTCTGGCTCTTCTGCTCAGCAGCCGTCCATTTCGAGGTAATTTTCAATGATTTTTTCGTAAATTTCAGACGGTATCTCGGGAATAACTTGGTAGATGTTGATGCTTAGGTGCTCCAACATTTCGGATTAGTTTGCGTAGGCACAAATTTTAACGTAATCCCACAAAAAGAAATCCAACGGCATTAAGTCACATGTCTTCCATATCCATATCTTCGATTTCATGCCAGAAATAATCGGTTATCATGTGACTATATCGCTTACCATTGACTGTTACAGTTTAATTTTGATCGTTTTCAAAAAAAGAAAGTTAGACCCAATGTTGCCTCCTGACCACAATGCGCACCAAACAGCCACTTTTCGGCCATGTAATGGTGTCTCGTGTGAATCTTATGACGAGGATTTTGATCTCCCCGTATGCAAAAATTTCACTTATTAAAACCGACTCAGGGAGGTGTAAATGCGCCTCATCAGAGAAGAGGATTTTCTTTGACAAATCAAAATTTATATAAACTTTAACGCGTTGAGCGGTACTTTAGCGGTCAATTTCGCAAATGTATTGTTAGAAACTGACATTTGACACTTTAGAAACAAGTGCTTATCGACAGTTGCTTGATTAATAGTGCTACCAACACAGGAAACTCAAATTGGATCACTCCATATTAATAATAACACATTATCATCAAAGGGATGATTGAATTTTAATTAACGATTTCTGTTTTTATAAGAGTTTTGATTACTTTTATCTATATAGTCTGGCTAAGGCATTACTTATTAAAATAAGTAAGTACATATTAAAAGTACAATACTTTAACTTAAGTTCTTTTAATTTGCATTTGAGTGGTAGAGGAAAAAAAAGAAGAAAAACTAAAAGAAAGTGATATTAAATATAATTTTTATCCAACCACCCCCAACAAACCCATCTATTTTCTGTTTCTGTAATTACAACACATTAGACATGCAGTACCTATATAAATGTTTCTATGTACTCAATTTTGTACTTCTTAAAACTATACAAATTATTAAGAATTCTATTTTGTGCATAGTCGCGCGTATATAGTATACTAATATGGATTCGGTTTTTCTGCTTTTTTTTTTGTTTTTTTACTTTTATAATGGCAGGCAAAAGTTCAATTATCCTTAATTGCAGTTATTTAAAACAGTATTTACTAAAAAAGAAATATTATAGTAGTTTGAAAAAGGCACAAAAACGAAGAAAAAAAGGCGGCAAGAAAGAAAGAAAAACAATAAATAAATAAGCCACCATAGAGTAATTTATTTATTTCTAGCTATATACAATGAAAATGCATGTAATTAAACAACCACCCCAGCCACCCTAGTCACCCCAGCCACCCTAGTCACCCCAGCCACCCTAGTCACCCCAGCCACCCCAACACCCCATTCTACAAACGCATGTAAAAGTAACAAAACTTCAAAGAAAATAGAAGAAAAAACAACGAACTCCGGGGGTGGGGGGTATGGTAAAAAGAGGAATCAGAACATCACCCAATTTTCTGAATATAGAATTGTTTCCTTAGGAAACACCTGGTGTTAAATAATTTCTGATTACTTTCTTATACCCAAATTTATAATAGTATTTATGGTTTCATTAGTGTTCTAGGACCTTTTGACTGACTGGAGACTAGAGAATTTCGGTACAGGTAAGAAGTAGTGTGCGAGTCCTATGTGCTTGGTAATCCAAACGTTTTAACTATAGAAGGTGATATATTCCGCTTTATATTCGTGCACATTATTTAGTTGTGTGTGTGTATTATCTTGACGTCATTAACGCGCAGCATTCAAGCTGTCAAATACACCAACCATTGTTTTGTGCTTGATTTGTACTTCTTTTAACTATAAATGAAAATTATGAGTTTTGTGATTCAATTAAAGAAAAAAATGGTGAATAGAAATTGTAGTGTTCCGAATTGTTCGAATGTGAGAAAAAGAGTGAAAGAATTGCGGACAATATATTATCACATATCATTAATTTGCCAAAGACACGAAACAACAAGGAAAAAATGGTTGATATTTTGTAAGATTTTAAAAGATTATTGCTCCAGGCATGATAATATGTTGAATTGATTTGAAATTAATGTTTTAAAAGGGATCTAAAAGCTCATTAACACATTATTTCATTGTAGTGGCCTGGAGTAGATCATCTTCTATAGTCAAAACGCATGCCTTGATTATATGATATCATGTTTTCTTTTTCTAATACATTGAACTGTGTCGTGCGGTATCAGAATAGTAATCTTAGTTTTCCAAGTTATCGAAATTATATTAAATACATAATGTTATGTATAAGAAAGTAAAATATTTCTATTTGATATTCCGTGTCAATTAATAATTAATACTTATTTATATTTTTCATGTTAAAAATCTAGCATAAATTTTCAATGAAATGAAAATCCTTCGTTCGTTAGCTTTATTTTTAACTATAATTATGAATACCTATGTATATATGTATATGTAGTGCGGAACAATTAGCACAGAAAAAAGATTATTACTATTTGGAATGGTGCAACATGGTACCGCGGGAAACTATAAAATAATCTTTCTATAGTATATTCCGCGACCGGCAATTGAAGTGTACGTCTAATTCAAATCGCTGTCAAATGTAAACCGCATATCTTGCAATACTAAAATTTGGCATGAATGTTACTTGACATATTGTTTGTCAGTAGTAAGAATTATTTGTTAGTGAAAAAACGCGTTCTTATTTTTGGTCCAATGGACTTTAAACGAAATTCAATTATTGCACTTCATTTGGATTATTCCATTTGGAAAATTTTACAAGCAGCGGCTTGTAAAAAAGAACACACACACATAACTCTGGCCGGTTTAGAAAATGATTTGACTCGTGAATGAAACCGTTTAAGCCAAGACATCGTGCGAGCATCGTGTGTATCGTTTAAAATGGGATTGAAGCTGTGGTTGTTAAGGCAAAAGGCAGTTGGTACATACCACATTAGAATAATTGTAAAATTAACTATGTATGTATTATAAACTATCATTTCCATAAATTTTAATAAAACCGACCAATAAACAAAAAAATTACATCGTTTTCACACGTTTTGACACTTCAATTGCTGGACCGGGTATATTAATATACCAACTACAAACTATATACTATAAATGTAATTTATATTGTATGTAGTTAAAAATACGAAAGAGGTTTTTTTCCTTTTTAACTTTCTTAAAGGATCTTGTCATACTAATCATATTTATAAAGAAAGGATTGAAACCGACGGACTATCAGCAACTGCTTGATTATGCAGATTTATTTCAGGCAGGAAGTAGATGAAAATCTAGATTTTATTCACAATTTGTTAATGTAATGAGCGATGAAGCCAATTTCCAATGAAATAGCTTCGTAAACAAGCAGAACTGTAGGATATGCTCTACGAAGAATCCAAGAGCAGTTCATCAGCTACCCAATTACACCCACTTAAGTGTACACTGTTTGGCATATATTGTATTTCTTCGAAAATAAAGACGGTGTTACAATTTCAAGCAATAGTGCTCAATATCGGAAGATGTTGGAAAACTTTTTAAGGCCAGCTATGGAAAACCATCCAAACCTTTAGTTCCAACAAGATGAAGCGACAGCAGTACTATAATTGGGTCATTTTTTTGGTTCAATTTTGAAAAATGATGTCTTTCAAGTGATCGCTATTTTCTGCTTCGCACATTCGTATACTCCTTCCAGAATCAAAATTTCAGGTGTTATGCAGGCTTGATTTCATTACAATCTTCTTTTTTAGTTGAAGTATGGTCGCTGGCTTATTGACTTTTTTTATGTATTTAATAGAATTTATTTGTTTCTATCAAAAGTATAATAAATTTAAGGCAATCTTGTAATTCATGAATGATAGAAAGGAGTCATTTCCATTTATTGTTCTTCTTCTTCTAGAGCTTCTACCTCACCAGTCTGTTTCTTAAGATTCTTCCTCTTTACACGTCCTGGACGACTGCCACCAAAAATGGTGATTACAATGAGAAATCAATATGTTTCTGTGAGTCCAGACGTACAATAAATTTACCATCTGTTTGTGAACACGAATGTGTCTTTGACGGATAAGAACACGGGCATGATGGAAAGATTTGGCAAGCCCAAGTTTAAATACTTGTGTTTTGAAGACGTCTTTCCAAGAAATCTTCAATTTTTAAACCCAAGTGGCTTTCATCGAATACACAAATTCGAACTAAACGTCTCAAAAAAGAGCGTTCTAATTTGGAACAATACATATTTTACACGCCATACTTCTCTCTTGTTACGGAAACCGTACAAAAAAAAGCCGTCAATTTTAATGATTTTCAAGTTATGTCAGTGCGAACTTACCCTTAGTGACCTAAAAACATTAACTACCCAAATAATAACGAACCAAAAGGTGAAAACGTCCCATTTTTAGCCGTGTAATCACAAATAATTTTCAATTCTTGATCAAGACGAGCCTTTTCATATGGCCGACGTGGTGCGACTGTAATATCTTTGAAAAGACAAACGGAATTCGTCTGTTTACCATTTTTGCAAATTAGAATTTCACACTAGTTTGACGTTTTGTTAACGAACTCAAATAGCCCTAAAGAAAACAAGTTAGGAGCGGTTAAATCGGATGCACGCGGAGGCCAATTGAAATTGCATATACGCGCGAAATAATTATGTGTTCACCATTGAGTCTGTTGCAGTATGCGTATAAGAAAGTTATAAATATGTTCGCGCCATACGCGATAGATTTCGCGATTTGATTTAATTTTGATTGATTCTTTTATTGATTTTTAGTGTGAATTTTTTCGAGGTAAGATCATTTTTTCCGTTGTTTTTTTTTTTTTGCTTCTATTCAAAATTGACATCATTTGCTTTTTTTCTTTCCAATCATGTCGATTTTTATATAATTTCTTTTGATTGATTTTAAAGCATAGAAAAAGACAAAAAAAAAGAATAGATATTAATAAATTCTGTGTGTGATAGGAAATCCATTTATTGATTTAGAAAAGCGTCGTTTTTTTTGTCAAAATATATAATTTTTTAGATATTTATTAAACCAGATACCTAAATATGCCCACGGATTTTTTGGTTGAAAAGAATTTTATGAATGAAAAATACCACAATGATACTTTGGAGGAGAGAGCCCGTTCTTTTTGACTGGAACTCAAAGAAACTAATTCCATTTGCATTTGAATAGAATTTTGGGAAAAGGAAAAAAACAAAACTGTCCAAACAAATCGATAACTGAATTAAATCACAAATAGTTTGTTGTTTTTTTTTTTTTTGAGTTTTAAAGCGTTTCTGGTGTGAAGATTAGAATTAAGAAAATTTACATTTTTTTGTGGATCTATGATAATTTCGGTGGGTTTTTTTTTTGTCATTCTTTTTTTCTTAAAGAGATCAAGACATTTCTTTCTTGATTTCTAGTTTTTTGTTTCTTGAATGAATTTTTGGGTATTTTCGGTTTTTTTTTTTGGGAAATAAATTACAGTGTTTACCAGATTAAAAGGCCCTTTTTTCTTTATGTTTTTAGTCTGTTTTTCGATCTCATATATTTATTAGACAAAATCTTAATATTTGTAGTTTTTGGTTTTTGAATGAATTTTTTCTTTTTCATAGTTTTCTAAGAAATATGCGTTTTTTATTATTGAATGAATTTTTTTTCTTGAAAAAGAAGAAGAACTACATATAGTATATAAGAAGTTCTATGGCCTTTTTCTTTCATATAATTTTTATATAATCAAAAAAGAAAGAAATAAAAAAAAATCTTTAGCTTGGCAATAATCCACCAAATCGCGCCATCTATCTGCAACAGAAATTATTTAGTTCCTATAAAATAAAAAAAGAAATTACGGATAGCAATTGGCAACCACACAGCACGTTTTGGAATAAGATCGTTCCATATCCGTTTTATGAATACTATTTTAAAATATTATCATGAATAGTTCGTGGAGATTGGTTACTGTAAGATTATTCTTCTTCAACTAGTTTCAAAGAAAAAAACTGGTCCCATTTCGACCATAGGGCATTAAAAGAAAATTAATTACAAACTGATTTTACGTTACTATATGTTGGTTACTGTTTGCAATGATCAATATTTGCTGAAAAAAGCGTAGTAATCGATTGCAAACATTCGATGGTATGCCCTTCTACCTTAAACTATCATTATAGACTTTTGAGAAACCAATCAGATAAAACTCGATGACAACTTCGATTGCAATACCTCTATCTATAGTATGAAGTAGAAACCTTCATAAATTTGTTTACAATATTCGAATATTGAATTACCCCTTTTTTTAGGCAAATATTGAATTAGTTCCACCTCCGCAGATAGTCATGAGCCGTCACTGATACACATATCCTTCAAGTGTTTCATGCTATTCAATTTATACTATAAAAAGGTTCCATTTGAAGCATATTTCACGTTTATATCTTTGACATAAATAAAACGTTTACATTGCGACTTCAGTATTGACTTGAAACTCAACCCGCGTTTTTTAGCTTTACCAGATTGAAGGATTGAAATCAACATCAATTTCATACAGAGGCTTCCAAATTAATTTTTCTTTTTTAGGACTCTGGTTCATACTCCATTTTAAATTTTCAAGTCGATTTGAAGTCGATCCACGTTTACATGCAAATGTCAAACTCGATCTGTTAAATTTTTGTGATCGGATCGGATCGACTTTAGTCGGATTGAAGTCGATCTGGGTTTAAATGGATGATTTTTGGATTGAAGTCGACATCAAGTAGATCATATAAACGAAGTAATACAGAGTAAGTTAGATTTACTTCCATATATATGTAGGTCATGATTACGGCGACAATCTTTTGTTGAACGAAGCCTGAATTAGATTTACGCAGAAACAGCAACAGCAACAGCATAAACCATGTCATATAATGGCATTGAATAAGATTACCGACAGCAACAGCAACTTCATTTCTAATTCTAATTTTGCTATTGCAAGTTGCAAGTTGACAACATGACCACGATAATAATTGAGTGCATGAAACTTCAAAATATCAATCGCTTTTTTTAACAATTTGCAAGGATAGAGGAGCGTTTAATTGAATCCGTGAAACAGAAAATCTGTTTTTATTCGACAAAAGTGAAAAAATAAGTAAATTGTAATTTTATTGTTGTTCATTAACAAGCGTTAATGAGCCTGTAAAGCTAGGCTCAAGATATATAAATTCTTGGACAATTTTTGAGTTTTCAACAAACAAAAAAGACTAATAATATTCTCATCATCCCAGATCACAATAAAGACGTATGTACAGGCACCCCGGGTGAATAGCCTTTTCTAAATTTTTATATTTCTTTGAAAAAAAAAAAAAAAAATAGAAAAAAGTTTATATTTAATAAATATAATTACAATAATAATTAAAATGAAGAAGAAAAAAAATGCGATCAAAGAAAAAAAAAAATTTTTAATTCAATTCGAAATTAAAAATACATTCAGATATGCCTTCTTTTGTGTAATCCGAAAAAAAAAAATACCTACATTTCGAATTGGAACTTCAATACTTCACATTGGTGTAGTTAACGGAAGAAATCCGAAGGGTTGTGTGTTACAAGCAATTACATGAAATCAGTTCTACACGGAAGCAAATTGTTTGCTATACTCAAGCAATTCATTTACTTATGTCCAGTAATTCAGTGAACGTTTAAAATTTAAAAACTCTTAACTTATGGATTAAAAAATTTTCGGTTTCACAGTTCGAGTTTAATCTGTGTAGCTCGATTAAAATTAGCCTGATTTGCAGAGTTTAAACGATTTTTTTTTCTTTGATAAACCAATCAAATACAGGAAAAGGAATATAAAAAAAGGAAGGAGATAAAATGTCAAAAATTTTATTTGCATTTCTGATTTTAAATTACTTTCCATTTTAACTTTCACTTTAATTCAGAATTCCTTCAAATCTAAAAATTTTTATTATGTGTTTCCGTTTTTTGTTTGTTTGTTCTTATTTTTAATGTCAAAAATTTTCAATCACTATAATTCGCTGCCTCGTGATACTACATTTTATATAAATACGAAATCAAATATTAAGTAAAGCGTTACCGGAGAAAACTTTTTGCGTGTAATAGAAAGATAAAAAGAAAACTGTATTTAAAATGTATTTCTTATTAGCTTTAATTTTACAGTAAATACACTTATGGTGTTTTATGTTCACTAATTATTCCGGAGCAAGCGGAAATTCTTAACAGCAATGAAAACACCAATAAAATGGAATAAGTAAATCCGCTTTGTTGTAGTATTTAGTGTTAAAATTTTTCAAATGAAAAAAGCACATCTTTAGTTTCTTAGATGTTATTATTGGCTTACTGAGATGAAGAAGAGATTTCCTAAATATAGCTAAACTTTTGCTAATTTCAATCCAAATGCATATTAATTTTTCTTAAAGGATGCTGATTGAAATCGTTGTAGTGGTCGAGTTATGCAAGTCGTCCTTCTTAGTTGAACAATAGATTAGATGTGGCGTTGATCACTTTATCTCTTCTGGCGAATAGCTAAGTTTTGATTACAATGAGTGTGGCTAATAACTCTAGTATCAGCTAAAGAGCGAGCTAATGTAAAATCAAGATCAGAAGATGCGCACTACTATTATCTATTTTTCTTGAACGAATTTAATTTTGATGCCCGTTTATAGTTTCCTGATTCATGATTTGATTAGGTAAACCATTTATCCCAAAATTTAAAATATAAAACCTTTTCCATAGTTCTTGATGAATATTGGTTGATTTTCTGTGTACATACTTGTTTTGCGACTTTCGGTGAATCTCAGTTTTTTTTCTTCCGGCAACATTACTGATCGTAAATTTCTAGGTTTACAACCATGTAATATTTTAGCAGGTAGTACTGACCGGTTAAATTTGGTGTTTCTCTATATGACGTCAAATATTTTCGTAATGAATTTCTTACATTTTCTCCTCCCTCTTTAATATTTTTCAAAGAAGTTTCAAACGTCCTAACAAATCTTTCTGCTCACCTTTTAGATGCTGGGTGAAATGACGCACTTGTGAGATGTTCAATTTTGTGTATATATTACTATGGACTATGTAATTGTGAAAAATTTGTTCCGGCGAATTTTCTTGGTTGACTTCTACTAACTCAAAACGATGTCCACGAAGTGCTAATTTCAATCGAGGAAAAAGAGAAAAATCACACGGAGCCATATCTTGCGAATACGGTGCTTGCGGAATGATATTCACTTTATTGAAAAAGTGATAAATAATGATGGCAGTATGCGAAAAAAATTTGATGGCTTTAGAACAAGACGACAAGACACACGAGGCAAGCCCAAATCGTCCTTTAAAATTGTTTGTATTGATCCTTTTAATATACCAACAATGTCTAGAAGGTCTCTTTGAGTTAATCGACGATTGAAAAGTACAAGCTCCTTTATTTTGTTGATGCTTTTATCAGTAGTTGAGGTTGGTGGCCTTCCTGAACGAGGTTCGTCTTCGACTTCTTTACGACCCTCACCAAATGATTTGTACCACTTAAAAACTTGTGATCTTGATAAACACTGATCACTGTAATATTTGACTAGAAGAAATTTCATTTTTTACACAAAATTTAATGTTAATTCTTTGTTCAATAAATTTATCCATATTAAAAAATAGCCGCAAGAAATTTTTCACAATTACAAAAGACGCTGAAATTTTTTAATTAACAAACAGCATGAGATTTCTATTAGCTGCTCACAACAGTCATACCAGTCTATCAAATAAATATACACATTGATATTCAATGCGCGCGTATTTTTGAAAATACAGTCTCATTACTTGTTGTCCATAGTGTCTATAAATTAAGGGTTCGGAGATTTTGTTACGCCACTGTTTCGGGTGGTATATGTTACTTTTATCTTCGTTTTTTTTTTTGTATTTAATTTATTTATTAAAAGATATGCTTTTTTTTTGCTTTTAATCGAGATTCCTTTTTATAAAAATTCTTAATTACAAATCACGATTTGAATTCAGTTTTTTTTTTTTTTTACTTTGCCGCATTTTATAATTTTTTCGAAAGGTCTTTTTTTCCGGGCTTTATAAATGGTTCTAACAATTAAATCGATCATAAAAACGATATACATATATAGATGAACACAAAAATTTCTATCTCATCATCTTCATCGTTTTTAATCATGATCATGATCATCTCTCATCATCATCGTGAATATCATTTTTTTTCATCTTCTTCTTCTTCATTTTGTTATTGTAAAGTGTTGATTTGTAGGGCGGTCTTGTTAATTTCTAGTATATTCAATAAACGACGGTGACGACATTACAAAAAAAAAAAACAAAAAAAAAGAAATACCTGAGAAGTCAAAAAAAAAGAAAAGAAAAGAAAAGAGAGTAAAAAATGATGAAAAAATGAAGATCAAAGAAAAGAAAAAGTATCATTTTAAAAATTATATCGAAAAAGAAATTATCATCATCATACCAGGACGCACAGAGTCTGTTAAAGAATACTGATCTATTTAATTCTTATTGCGCTTACTTTCTTGTACAACAACAACAACAAAAACAGCGACACAACCCATCCCCCTTCGTCACCCATATTAGTAATATGTAAAAGGTTTAAGAAAGAAGAAGAAGAAAAAAAAAATAAGTAATTTCTTAAATAAAAAAAAAAATTATGTTGACTCATTTTATTAAGAAATTAAGAATATGAAAAATCTCTTTTCTTTTTATTATACACCGTGACATGATCGTTTGATCGGTGATATTGGTTTCGGTATTTGGTATTTCCATTAAAAAAAATGAATTCTTTTGCTTAAAAAAACCAAACCGATATTACAGCTATACTAGCTATTAATTGGCTATGATTTAGCTGGTCTATTCATCACTATTAACGACATAGTATGATCAGGAAAGCAAATGATCATATCAAGTATTTTCCTTTAACCACAAAAGAACAACTTTTTTTTTTAGCATTCCTTAGTACATTCCTTCGGAGACATTACAAATGTCTTTTACTCAAGCATCATTAGCCGATCTCGGGAAACCGAATCGTTTCTCTCGCACTCAGTTTTATGATTAGTAATTTTTAATATTTCCACGAACCGTGTATTAACGTTAAGATGCATGTCGTCCAGCAAAAAGGAGAAGTCAATAGAATCATTCAGGGTTTGACTCACGAAAACCACATCCGCAACTAGCAGCCACCTTTCTTAGGACTATAAACCTATCAAAATTAATCTATCAAGAAAACTATCACGTCTACTGTAGAGCTATATTATTTGACTGTTATTTTAGCAATATACTCTGACATCTGACATAGGTAATGGATAAGCGAGACAAACCTACAAGGATCAATATGAAACTAATCATCTTGGAACTTACTGAAATATTTTGGCAGACCAACTGCATCTGAGTAAATTTTAAAAGTGTCCATTATCTGAGATGACCGAATATTGTTTTGATGAGCAGGACTTCTGTTGCCATAGGATAAAAAAAAAATATAGCTGAAGAAACTAAATATTACATTTTTAAATGCCTTAGTTTTATGCTGCCTATATATTCTTCGATGGAAATAGTACTATGGCAACAGATGATTTCAATGATCTTAGTCCCAGATATATAATCTTAGAGAGCTCGAAGTATTAAAAAGTGTATGCCAAAGCTGAATCAAAAGAAGTCAGGTCGAATAATTGACTGGAACAGAAATAAACTGCGCACGCTAATTGGGATTTTAACGGGTCCACTGTCTTTTAAGGAAACACTGTAAAAAAAACTAGGATTGGTACAAAACGATCTCTGTCAGTACTGTGGAGACGTAGATGTATCTGAATACATAACACACATGTGATTGCCCAATCCTCTCTTGAACTCGCAACAACATTCTGGCTGCTATTTCTTTGAAAACTTAGGATTGCTTAAATTAGTCGATATAAACAGTTTAATAATTAATTAATTTAACTGGGCACAATTCGACTGGAACAATTAGACTTAGACAATTCGATTCGGAAATAGAAAAAACAAAATGAAATGGAACTTCGAAGGGATCAGGCGCAGAATAATAGGGAAATATGTATCCCACAGAAAAATAAATACAAAGATCTTTCTCCAACACTTGCCTCGGGTAGCAAACAGGATCAATGAATAATGAATAATTCTATGTATTTTAATAGGAAATATTTAATTTGTGCACAAGTTAAATACCTTGAATTAAATTGCTTCGTAGTCGAATTGTCCCAGTCGAATTGTGCCTAGTCGAATTTCCCGAGTAACGAATTACCCTAGTATCGCTTTTCCGGATTACTGATAGACAAAACAAATGCCATAATAATAATAATTGAAGATCGCGTAATATAAAATCGATAAAACCAACAAAAAAAAGTGCAAGCAAAAAAGCACTCTTCTTTTAAAGGTTCGATCTTATCGCCATCCAATTGATATCATTATCATTATAGTTCGCATCGTAGCGTCCGTCACAGACATTTTATGTGTTTGCTTGTTTTTTTTCGTGTTCCTTTTTTGATAAAAGAAATTTGGATTTTTTTCTTTTTTTTTCTTCTTCTTTCCTTGGAGAAAGTATTCCATGGACATTTCTATGGACGTGATTCTATATAATAAACTCTTCTCTCTATATATGTATATCAAGAGAGATGTTTCTATTTTCTAAGGGTGGATTCATTGACAAGAAAAAAATACCTTATCATTTTTTTCCGAATTTCTGCTCCCACACCTCCCACACCACCCACCAATAATCTTACTGTTCTGGTTTTATCTTGAAGAAGAGAAAGAAAAAAAGAAAGTAATAATAATAAAAAGAAAACAGGAATATAATACTAAAGGTGAATGAGTTTTAACAAACAGTTAAACTGAATTAAAAAAGTAAACTTACATTACATATAGTTTAGCTTTAGTTTAGCGTTAGTAGAATAGCAACGTTAGGACTGTGGAAAATGAACTAATGAAGATTGAGGGTGTAAAAATCTATGATATTTGTGATATTTGTATTTATAGATTGGATAGTGTATATGAGATAGAACTTTAAGAGATTTGTGTTCGTAAAAAAATGCGATATTAGAAGAATATTTGCGTTGTGTTTCTTCAGTTTGGCGGGTACATTTTACTCTGGAAATGACGAGTCACACTCGTCATAAGTTTCTTTCTATACAAAAGTATATAATAACGAGCAAGTAAATTATAGAATGGAATGTTCTTAAAAGCATCATCTCAAAATGAAGATATTTATGAATATGTCATATTTTTTTACAGCTGCAGTTTAGCTATTTTTTAGTAATAATGCTTTGAAGCATTTCGTAATTAAGATGGTCTTTGCAGGATTTCATTTAATTATTTGGCTACTCATAAAATAGTTATGTTGCTTATATATAGGATGCGGTATTATTTGACTTTTTATTCCCTACGATTGAAGAGGAAGACTTGACCAATATTTGCTTTCAACAGGACTACCACTACTCACACAGCCAACGCTACAATCGAAGTTTTTCGAAAAATGAACTAGAAGTTGGCGAACCCTGTATATTGTACAAATTATAGAACTGAACTTCGTGGTTCGATTTCAGAGTCGTTTTTCTTTCTCTATATACATACATTAACTAAGTTGTAACTATTATATTCCTGTATAGTGTAGTACATTTGCAGTGTGTCTTTTTTTATGGTTCCTCCTGTCTTTTCTTTTTTTTTAGTTAGTGTTTTCTTCTCCTGTTTTTTTTGTTTTGTTTGTTTTTTTTTTCTTAGGTGTAATACCGATGGTCACAGTCAACACAATATATAACACATATGTGAGTGAACATGAATTAGGGTGCACAAAGATCAACAACAACAACAACAACAAGGCGAAAAGGAAAAAAAACACATGTTTGGTGTAAAAGGAAATAGATTTAATGTGATGTTAAAACACCGTTTCTGTGACCACATTATACAATAGGATTACACAGCAGAGAGTAAAAACGGGAAGAAAATAGGAAGAGGATATATAGTTTGTGTGATAGTACGTACAGTAACAGAATTTTTTTAGATTTTTGTGGTTGTTGTTGTTGTTTTATTTGGTGGTAACTTTTTGGTTGTGGTTGATAGGACAATTTGAAAGATAGATATAGACACAAGAAGAAAAAAAAAATAAAAGAAAACCAAAGAAAACGTTTATAAAATTTATCAGGATTTGGTATTTAAGGAGTGTTGTTCTTTTCATCAAAAAAATACAAAACAGAAATAGATTTGATCTTGATCTGTGAAAAATTTCAAGATTTTCATTTATTTTTCAGAATTTCTTCGATTCTTTTCATTCCTTCTATAGTAGTTGGTAAGCTGCCCTATTTATGCTCGTATCATTGCTTCATACTCGCACTTAATGCGGGAAACAGAATGACGAATTCAGATTGCTTTAAAAATAATCCGTCGTAGATCCGTCACGTTCTGTGTAGCCTAATTGAAAACGTATATATTTAAAATTTTAATGCGCCGTGAATCCGTCGTGGATCCGTTATTCTGGTTGCACCTTAACTCTTTTCTGACATTTTATTATGGTACATTTGATAAACTTTCAAAATTTATATGAATAACTCTGGAAGATTTTAAAGTAGCGGGAAGTTTTAAATTTGTTAAAACATATGAGCACAAAGCCATGAGCACGCCAAACCCAAATATTTTTCAAAAAAAACTTTACGTAAAATTTAAGATACTGTAGGCTAAAGAAAAGTAAAATTGTGATTGAAGCCAGAGTCTCATCAGATTCTAGAAACGACGTCTCAACCTACTAGACCATTCAACACTATTCTTACTAGTCCGTTCAATTTGTCTTTTCTCTAATATACTCATCATTCTCAAACTTTACAACTGTTTTTCTATATAACTTCTCAATTGTTATAATAAGCGCAAGCAGTTGTATTCCATATTTATTCTTACAATACAGAGGAGCTAAAGAACTTTTTTTTTTCAAGTGGAATAATTTAGCTTTTTGTGCGTGTATAGTTAAATTTAATAGTGGCGATGAAACTGATTTGACTATAGTGGTAGGCATAGGTTTGTAGTTTAAATCCCAGTCGCGACAATTTCAAATTGTTTTCAAGTTTTCTTTTGAGTCCTTTTCAATTCGAAAATAATTTCAAACTACAACTTTTTTGACTTATTCTTTTTAGTTATAGAATCTTCAGGTGTCAGAAAAACTGACAATATTATAATGATTATTTGCGGAAATAAAACTAATAAGAAATATGGGAAATAACTTCATACATAGGTTTAAAGAAATAAAATTTCAAATAAATCATGTAATTTCCGATTTATAACACTTCACCTGATACTGAAAAGATTTTCTATTCAGGCAACTGAAGACGTATTCTAACAAGACACTTATATCCTGTAAAACCTAATTGCATTTATATATATATATATATATATATATATACAAGAGTTGCACTAAATTTAATTCAAAATTGTAACTGTGTTGTCCGAATTTAATATACAACAGACGACGCTGCATACCCGGTCCGACAATTGAAGTGTCCGTCTAATTAAAATCATTGTCAAATCCAAACCGCACATCTTGCAATACCAAAAATTTGACGTGAATGTTGCTTGACATATTGTCGGTCAGTAGTGAAAATTATTTGTTGGTGTAAAGACGCGTTCTTATACTTTTCCTTACAATGGATCTTAAACGAAATTCAAATGTTGTTCATTTGATTAGAAAGTCAAACATCGAAATTCACCGTATTCACCCAGATCTCTGAATCCGTTGGATTATTCCATTTAAAGAATTTTACAATCAGTGACTTGCAAAAATAACGCACACAACTTTGGCCGGTTTAGAAAAAAATTTGACTCGTGAATGGAACCGTTTAAGGCCAGACATTGTGCGAGCATCGTGTGAAACGTTTAAACAGATATTGACGCTGTGATGATTAAGGCAGAAGGCGGTTTTTACATACCATTCGAATAATTGTAAAATTAACTATGTATTATAAACTATCATTTCCATAAACTTTAATAAAACGGATCAATAAACAAAAAAATTACAGCATTTTTAAATCCACTTCAATTGCCGGACCTGGTAGAAAAACTGAAAACAACAATCAAACAACAAGGATTAAGTTGGGAGCGCGCGCGCGCGCCCGCGTATACTTACAACTCTAGTTAATATTATAATATCAAGATTAACAAGAATATGAAAATAACTTATAAAATAAAAAGAAAAAAAAAAGAATCTTCAAGAAGGTGGTAAATATCAAGATTAACAAGAATAAAAGGGAAGACGATGAAAAAGAAAAAAAAGTGAAGGTGAGCATAACCAAACATCACCAATTTACAAAAAAAAGACCATATTAAAATGCGAAAGAAAAAATTTTCTTATTTTTCTAAGATGAGGAATGGAGATGATGCAGCGAAATTGCAGCGAAACGTGCAACGAAAAATGGTAATACCTGGCAATACACATTAATATTTCCATATAGAGATGAAGAATATGCAATTTCTTTTCAATACTTGGTGTTTTGAAATTGAAATTACATATATTGAAGGAATGGATTGTTTTTTTTTTAGAGCAGGAGAAGGAGTGTAAGGAGTACGCGTACATATTGAAATATTTTTATGCATTCATTCAGTGGTTTCTTCTTTTTCGAAACTGATCATTTTGATTTTTCTTGTTAAGAAATTATAAAGAACAAAAAAAAAGAAAAAGAAAAATACCATTAAAATTAAGACCAGGAACAACAATTTTATTGCGAAAAGAAGAAATGTATTAAATGATTTTTATGTTTGTGTACTTGTTTAGGAAAAGATAAAAATATGCGCCCAATTAAGTTTTCTTAAAGAAGATAGTTGGCAACTTGAACAACTTCACGGAATTTTTGAATCATCAGATGGAAATACAAAACCGACATCTTTATGGGACTAAAAAGCTTGCCATCACTATGGAACTCTATGGAAAATCAGTACTTCCTATATTGTAAAATACAAGAAATTAATAGAAACTCATATCAAGTGTGCTTTTGACCACACTGTAGAAGCGAAACAGAAGCTTATTTTGGGAGGTAGAACTATTGGGTCTTCGACGGGAATAATCCCCATAAAAACCTCCACAACTTTGCCGAACATTTCAATCGTGTACGACCTTCTATATAAAAAGTTCAAAAAAATTTCAAAAAATTAGTATCGACTACAGCGCCAATACGGTCGCAGATAGAAGTCGAAGGAAATAATCCTCACTATAACCTCCACAATATTGTCGAATATTGTAATCGTCTAGAGGACGTCCATATAATGAGTTTTTTTTGTAATGTAACATTTCGTCACAGAAAATCGTGACATAATTTTTGCTAGTCACGCCTCCATAGAAGTGTTTCACTTCAAAGAAAAGCGTTTCTAAAAATTTCCAACTATATTATTAAAGAAGTTCGATGAGATGTTCAATGCGTTAAAGTTATGAATAAGAAGATAGAAATGGATATATACCACATCAGAAGGAATGGAACACACAACAGGTAGAATCAGATTTGAAGGTATACGTAAATGTACAAAGTATTTGACTGGAATACACAACAACAAGTAAAGTCAACTTGACGATATTTTGAAGATTGGTCGTCTGTATGTCTGTCTTATAATGCGAAGCACTCTGAACAGCGATTGATTTAAATTTCGGTATAGTTTTTCATTAATGCAAAATCGAATTGAGTATTTTCATTTCAAGGATGGGTATCTGAGGACAAGGCTGATCATTATTTGCATTGCCATATAAATCGATAACTATTATAAATCATGACAGCTTTGAGTCTGTTAAAATATTGGAACTTTGGAAACATCAAGCCCCATTAAAAATTTGATGAACGAAAATTACATCTGTCACTTCTAGCTGCTTTTCCAGAGAATACAAACTTAATAACAACAGACTATCATTGTAAGGTGATAAACAATGAAGGACCATTTCATGGTAAGTTATGCAAAACGAAACATAAAAACCTATGTTGGATGGATTCCATCCTGTTGATATGAACCCTGTGCTGCTGGGACAACACCTGACTTGGATATTTCATAATTGGTCTTACGAAATTTCATATAGTAGACACGGATCAGGCATTCTGTTCCGCGCATGCACTTCCCTTGGTAGTATGTACACACAAAAAAAAGAAGAACTATATGGAGTTAATGGTTTCAATGCTCTCTAAAAAATACTTTCGCTACTACACCACCCACATTGATCATTTTACATGTTTTTTTTTTCGTTTTTTTGGATCACAAATCTTTATCAAATTCCAAATTTCAATCAAATCCATATACCTAAAAACTGATTCTTTTAATTCCCTTCTTTTTCTTTTCTTCTATACCAGTTGTTTGAATTAGTTTCCGGGTTTCACACATAGATGGCAAAAGGAAGTATTTTTTGCATCGAATAGTGACTAGTGATGAAAAGTGGATATATTTTGAGAATCCTTAACGAAAAAAATCATGGGTTACACCAGGTCAACCATCAACATCGACTGCAAAACCAAATCGATTCGGTAAAAAGAGAATGCTTTGTGTTTGGTGGGATCAGAAGGGTGTGGTGTACCACGAGCTTCTAAAAGCTGGTGAAACTGTTAATACGGATCGCTACCGACAACAATTGATCGAATTGGACCGTGCTTTGCTCCAAAAGCGACCAGAATATCATAAGAGACAACACAAAGTGATTTACCTTCATGACAATGCACCATCACAGAAAGCAATACCGGTCCAGGAAACGATAAAAGCGTTTAACTGAGAAGTTTTACCGCATGCGGCTTATTCACCAGACTTGGTTCCTTCCGACTACTACTTATTTGCATCGATGGGCTACGCACTTAAGAAGCACCACTTCAAAACACCTGAAGAACTGGCAAATTAGGTCTCTGAATGGTTTTCATCAAATGAAGAAGAATTTTTTTTGGAGGGGTATCCACAAATTGCCTGAAAGGTGGTTAAAATGTGTAGAAAACGTTGGAGACTACTTTGAATAAAAATTTTTTAGTTTTTCTATATAAAAACTAATGTTATTTTTAAATTTAAAAACCAGAAAACTAATTCACACACCTGGTAAAAGATATCTCAAAAAAATTAAAATTATTCAAAAAAAAAAAAAAAATTAAAAAAGGCTAAGAAAAAAAAACAAGAGCACTAAAATAAATTAAAATTTTATTGATATTTTTTTGGTGTGGTTATTATTATTATTATCATCGTTTTTTTTTTTTCTCTTGTTGTCTCTTAAAAGGTGGACACACCCTAATTTTTTACCGCCTTCTACTTTTTTTTGTTTTTCTCTTATACTAAACACCAAAATCTTAAATCCAGCCAAAAAGATCAAAACTAATAAAATTAAGGTGAAAGAAAAACCTGAACTTTTTGTCTGTTTTTTTTTTTATTTTTTTTTTTTTTTAATTCGATAAACATAATACAATTTATTACACTTTTGATATTCCAAAAAAAAAAAAAAAAACAATATTTATATATTGGAAATGATCGCATTTGGCATACCAATGTAATGTCTTCGTGTATGTGTCTCGATAATTTCATTTATAAGAAATTAATAAATGAATAATATTGAGTAGTAAAAATCAGATTAAAAACAAAATAATGATGATCCATTTGAGAAGAAGAAAAAAACGTTGAAATCGAATATCCATCCAGGCCTGAAGCAGAGAAGAATGCGAACAGAAACTTGTGTACTACTATATGATGAACTGCTCAACACTTTCTTATACATAACTCCACTTTTTTTTTTTTTAGGTTAGATTAGGTTAAGTAGAGTAGGGGTAGTTGCGTACAACGCCATGCACCTTATGGGTCCATTGTGATCCCTACGAGACCCAAGTATTACCTGGCAGAATTGATGTCCTATTCCTCTTCGAAGCATCTGAAGCAGAGAAGAATGCGAACAAGAAACTTGTGTACTACTATATGATGAACTGTTCAATACTTTTTTTTATACATACTTCCACTTTTCTAGAATAGGTTAGGTTAAGTAGGGTAAAGGTAGTTGCGTACCTTATGGGCCCATTGATTTAGAAATTGATTTAGAGTAGCTAAAAATGGATCAAAATACTTGAAGAGGAACGTCAAAAGCAGGAGTTCTATGGCTAATGTTTCATTCTGTATGTTGAATTAAGCATTAGCCCTAGAACTCCTGCTCTTGATGCATCATGCAGTGTGTCGACAGTAGTATATACATAGATAGAAATGGTATTTTTATGTAAAGTTATAACAAAAATGAAAATTGTAATCCCTATACGAGACCAAAAGCATAACCTGGCAGAATTGATGTCCTATTATTACTCTCTTCGAAAAATTTGATTTTCACTCATAAAATTGTATACTAAACTGCTCTCCTCTTTTCTAGAACTCTATTAATTAATTTCTAGACAGAAATGCCAATAAAAAACATAATAAAATTGGTGTATAACCGATTTTTAAATGTCCTACAGTAGAAATGGGACAAACAAACAGTATAAATTAATATTATTTAAATTTACTCTAATTCACAGGTAACATACGCCCGAATCTAAATTTTATTCAAATCGATATAATAGTTTTTAAAATATGTAAATGGTGCGGCATCTTTTGGTCGTTAGGCATCTTTTGGTTCATTTTTGAACTAGCGGTTATTTCGCCGCTCATAGCTCTAATGTCATATGTCAAATGACAGAAATTCAGTATTATATAATACTGATTTAAAATAAACTTTATGAACAGGCACATATTTTCTCCTACGACTATTTCTTTCTTCACTATCTGTCGACCGATTTGATTGAAATTTGGCACAATATCGCCTATTTATGTAGTCAGCAAATGTAAATAAAATTTAAGTAAAATTCCTGTACAAGCACTCTCCAATTAAATCTGAAAAGCCATAGAATAAACAATAAAACTTTCTGGTCACCCTTGTTTTTGCTTTATAACTTCACTTCTCCGTTATAAATATGGTGACAAGGTAACAAAACTAATTTACACTCTAGTAATAGCTACTATAGGACATGAACATGTATATGGTTTAAATCTCTCCATATACAATAACGGAAAACATTTGCCTACCTGTCTGTCTTACTCTATGTTTTTTTTTCATATCTTTTTTTGTCTTTTTGTTTGCTTGTCTGTATGTTTATATATGCATGGCTTACCTGTCAGTTTAACCGTCTGTCTTTCTATCTGTCTATCTATCTGAATGTCTTAAATACTTAAGAATATTTGAACATAGTATATAGTGTTATTGATCGAGAACGAGGTTAAACATAACAAATTATCGAGAGTATCAATGAAAGAGCGAGAAAAGTTGTAAGAAAACTTAACAGCGCTTTACAACCCAGAATAGCTATAAATTGGTTGTGATTAAGCAATTATTTAGCAATATTACTTGAATTTTAATGTAAGGCTTCAAATTAGTAGACAGCAAAAAAAATGAGAAATGTTTTAATGATTTTCATGAAATTTCGGGTCTTGAAATATAGAGACATCTCGATTTTGTTTGCAACAAACTTAACTGAAATCAATGAATCTTATTTCGAAATAACTTTTCATTTAGTTTTACTTTTTCGTTAATTCTGAAGAAATAGAATACATATTTTGTTTGCGTGTCTGAGAAAATTAGGTAATTGCAGAAGTTGGGAAGTAGTGGGTACTTTCAAGAAGAATGCTGGTCCAGAATATGACATCCATTTTCAGGATCAGTATAAGATTGATTAATTTTGTAGTTGGGATAATACCTATTGGTACTCCCGTCACTTAGACCAGGAGTCGGATACATTGTGCATACTGTAGATTTAGTTCTCAGATTTTGGTATTAGCCAGCATCCCAGGGCCTACTACTGAAGCCGGATATCCGACTAGTAATAGTATCCGGATAGTAGGAAAAAACGAAAATAAGGGAATAAGAATAGTGGAAGAAAAGTACAGATAATATGAATCTATCGTAAAAGGATAAGAATTAATTAAGGAAGTGAAGAGTTCGTAGAACTATGAAAGACTTGCGATTTCTAGAACATATATAATTTGTCTTTTTTGGCGTGGACTCAATATAAATAATATATGTGGTGGTAAACATGACGATTTTCAAAGTAATTAGTTATTATTAAACATATTTCAATATCAAGCTGACTAAAGTAAATGATTACATTCGATGATCATATAAAATTCCGATGATCGTCTGATCCTGGCCGAAGATTAAAATCTAGATTGATCTGCCCTATACAATCTCCAGTCTCCAAACCTAGTCTTTCAATAATTCTGAATAAAAGGAATTCATAACGATCGATAAATTTAATGATCATTAAAAGTGATCTTTGATTTTTTTTTCTCGATATTTTTTTCTCTTCTTCTTTCGATTAATAATAATTAATAATATTTAATAAATTAAAAAAGTTAAAAAAAAAAGATATACAAGTATATAGTATAAGGTGGGAAAGGGTCAACTAAGAAGAAAACATCAAAAAAAAAAAAAAACAGGTGTGTTCATGTGGGATACTTTTTTTTGGTCCATCGTCTTCTTAACTCTTAAGTTAAGTGGTCTTTTTCGATGATGATGATGATGATCATGATGATGAGATGATGATGCATCACACTTTTTACATACATATGAAGTGATCGCGCGGCGATGATGATCAGTTTCTTAACTTGATTTTTATGGTTTATATTTCTCTGTTTTGTGTATATTGATATGGTGTTGTTGTTGTTATTGTTATTGGTTTTTTTTTTTCCATCGATAATCATTTAATATCGGCCTGTTTTTTACGCGTTTTCTTCTTTTCTCCCCGTCGACAGAGGTCCACCTAATCTTTAAGAGATTTCTATAATTTCTTGCTGTTGTTGTTATTATGATTCTTTAATTTTTTCTTGATTTTTTTCTTCTGGTATGAATGACCTGATGTGTGCACCAAGCGCGGACGATGTGTGTATCGATATTTTTATTTAATATATTGAACTTTATGAGTATCTTTATTTTTTTTTTTTTGTAGATATTGTATGGAATTTTTTTTTTACGTTTTTTTTTTTTATATGGGCTAAAGATTTAAATATATAATGTGTTAAAGAATGTGTTAAATTTTGACATATTTATATGTTATTTATATATATTATGTTTTTGATTATGTTTTGGGTTTTTTTTTTTTGAGTCTTCTTCGATTTGTAGAGAGAGATGAAAATATATAGGCGGAGAAAATTATTTTTATTATTATTATTATTATTATTATGATATTAAAATGTATCAAATTTAATTTTTTAATATTTTCATCTTTATTTTGAAATGTATATTAATGACGAGTGGTTTCTTCTTTTTTTCCTCTTCTATACCTCTCTCTTTCTATCTATTTCGTTTCTTGTATATTTAAGAAAAAAAAAACGAATTTTCTAAATTGATACACAATATTTATTTCATATATATTTATGGAAATTTTTGGGAAAAAATTAATTATGAATGTATTCGCCATAAACACTGTAACGTGTATATAACACATGCTGCCGCAAAAAAGAACGTTATGGTATTCCTTAACCCCTTCAGTCATCATTAAAAAATGGAAAAATGGAAAAAATTCCATTTTTTTATGAATGAATTTTATTTACTAAACATATACCTATATCCTTCATAGAAGCCATTTCGGTCCCAAAATAGGATTGAAAGTTGATATTATGGTGTATAGTGCTTGCCCGAGTTATCTCGGATAATGGTGGAAACAGAATGACGTATCCACGACGGATTCACGACGCATTAAAATTTTAAAATATACGTTTTCAATTAGACTACACAGATCGCGACGGATCCACGACGGACTATTTTTAAAATAATCTGAAAACCAAAAGTGTGGAATCCGTTGTAGATACGTCATTCTGTTTCCACTATGGGAATTTTCGCACATAATTGCCGCCCGAGCATACTTGGGCGTGGTACTTAAGTGGTTAAAAGAGCCATTCAGCAGTCCCTTGCAGTATGTGCTGTAGCTCCATCTTAGTTTGGAACCAAAGGGTTGTATGCATAGAGATACATTAACTGAAGATTTCATTTTATACAAAATTATAGAAGAGAAAACTATTTTATTTTCTCGATTGCTTACTCCAAGCGATAGAAGTCCAAGTTTTCCAAAAGTCTCGGAGATAACGACTAGCCGCTCAATCAATACGATCTAATAATTTCACTTGGTTTCCCATCCGTTAGCATTTAAAATTTACATTGTTTTTATTTTTTATACAAATAAACCCAAGTTTCATATTGCCCCTCTGTCTCGGCCTACGTGAGACAGAAAATTATTATCTCTAGTTAATGTAACTAGTTGGATGGTTTTCCAAAGCTGGCGTCTAAAAAAATTTCCAACATCGTCCGATATTGAGGACTAATGAGGGAAACTGCACATTTTCGAAGAAATAACGGACAAATATATTTACAAACGTGATCATTATTCAGACTATACTGTTCCGGAACAGAATAGTAAACGAAAAAAACAATAATGACCAACCAGGACTATAAGATTAATTTCTATTATTTTGCGTCTATTTGATTTTATTATAGATTTATACGCGGAAACAAAAATTTACTATAATCAGTCCAATAAGTAAATTTTGAAATCATTTTGCGGCATCCAAAGTTTACTTGATTTCAGCCAAATTGGATCATTTGACCAGTTAACCGATGTACAATTTTTTTTGTAACTATCGGAAATCTCTTGTTAATCTCAATAAGTGAACGAATGAATTCAAGAAAATTTGGATTGAAAGTAGGAAAAGTTTGGCTATATCTAGAAAATCTCTTCTTCATTAAGCTAAAACTGAAATCTAGGAAACTAAAGATGTATTTTACTAATACAAAATTCATTTTAAATACAGATTTTTCTGTCTTTTTATTACACGAAAAAAGTTTTCTCCGGTAACGCTTTAATTAATACTTGATTTCGTACTTATATAAAATGTAGTATCAAGAGACAACGAATTATAAACCAATGAAAATTCATTTTAGTCAATATGCAAGAATTGATCTGTCAGGGTAATTTGCTATTAGAAAGTAGACTGGGATAGATATTTGCTATTTTTAAATCAAGAAATTTTACTATATTCATTAAAGTTTACTGATTTCTATAAAACTTTTATTATAATATTCAAAATTTACTAATAAACAAAAGTCAAATTGCTGGGATTTGTACTCTCCAGATTACTTGATACTATAGAATGAGAGTCTTACCTTTGGAGAAACTCACGTACTCAATTTTGTCGTCACTATTTTAATTAAAAACTCACGCATAAAACAATTACTTATTGGTTTTTAGACTCAAAAATTGTGATAAATTGAAATAGAATATATGTATGTGAAATTAATGGGATTCGAACCATAGAACCACTTCGATTACTAAGTATCTATATATATGCGAAACTTTACCACTGAGCTAACAATTCCACTTTTTCACCGGACAGACTGCGAGAAGAATGAATCAGTCTCTTAAATATAAAAACAGAGTCATCTATATGTTCATAAATGAAATACAAAAAAATTAAGCAAATATTGTAACGTCTTTAAAGAACCCAACCGCGTTTATTGAACAAGGATAGCTTGTTAATACAATTATATCTTCATATCATGTTTATATTCTAAATCAGTCAAAGTCATATATATATATATACATATACAGTAGACCCCCCCTAAAACATGGTAGATACGTTCCGTGTTATATGAATCCGTGTTGTACGAGTCACTTAGATTATACAATTACCTGAGTTGTTCACACCCCAAAACGATTAACTTACTTGTTATAACTTTGTTTAATAATTAGGCTTAAGACAAGTACATGACAACCATTTTTATAGCCATTTCACAGAAACGTATACTAATTCATCAATATTTTCTACCTTTTCTGGGATTTCCCCGAAAAGCATGAGAAGTACAATGACGTTTAGTGTTACCAGCCAAAAGTTATATTAATTACTGGAGCTAAAACGTAATAAAATCGCGCAACATCTGTCTTGTAATTTTAGCGTGTTATACGAACACGATCAAAATTTTTTCGCCGTGTTATACGAATCCGTCTTATATGAACCCATGTTATATGGAGATCTACTGTGTATGGTATCTATACCATAGGATATAATGAATCTATCTATCTATATATATATATATAAGTTATGTTTCAAGCATAGTAATATAATAAAGATAAAACCCGAAACAAGCAATATTCCACACGAAAGACGACTAACACGTTAAGTGTAATAATTGCATATTGCTGGACATTTAATGGATCCATCTTATTACAGTCTTAAGATGAAAAAAGAACAGCGGGTAAGGGAGGTGTATATGAAGAGAGAACTTAGAGACAGACGAACTGGTCTTGGGGGCCATGTATTAAGTACATACATATATGTTCATACGTGTTCATTTTTCTTCTTTTTGAACAAATAGATTTAAATTCTTTTTTACTTCGATTTTTTGTTTAATTTTTATTTAAATTCGATTTTTGTTATTTTTATTTCTTTTTCTTCTGATGACTTGTATAGGATACCTCCGTGGGTGGTGTGGATTTTAAATGGTTTGAATATAAATATATATATATATATATATGTATGTAGTTGGTGTAGGCATAAAAGTTAATGGTCCTAAGTAACTAGAAGGGATATATACCGGGTCCGACAATTGAAGTGTCTGTCTAATTCAATCGCTGTCAAATGTAAACCGCACATCTTGCAATACTAAAATTTGACAAGAATGTTGCCTGACGACATATTGTCTGGCAGTAGTAAGAATTATTTGTTGCTGAAAAGACGCGTTCTTATTTTTTGTACAATGTACCTTAAACGAAATTCAATTGTTGGTCGTTTCATTTGATTGGAAAGTCAAACATCGAAATTCACCATCCTCACCAGATCTGAATCCGTTGGATTATTCCATTTGGGGAATTTTAAAAGAAGCGGCTTTAAAAAAAAACACACAACTTCGGCCGGTTTAGAAAAAGATTTGACTCGTGAATGGAACCGTTTAAGCCAAGACATCGTGCGAGCATCGTGTGCATCATTTAAAAAAGAGATTGAAGCTGTGATGATTAAGCCAAAAGGCGATTGTTACATGCCATTCGAATAATTGTGAAATGAACTATGTATGTATTATAAACTATCATTTCCATAAATTTTAATAAAACCGACCAATAAACAAAAAAATTAGAGCGTTTCTACACGTTTTGACACTTCAATTGCCGGACCCGGTATGTTGTACTTTATATTCATCGGGTTCTGTGTTAAATGATTACAAATCAAGCATGGAACGAAAAAATTTTAATGTGATAATGTATAAAACGAAAAACAAATTATATTACAATTGAATAATAAATAAACAATAAAGGACAATATAAATCCTTTACTTTCCACCTTCGATCTTTTACTATAGTAGACATATCCACGACTATATCCAATATTTTTTGTTCGAGAGATTTTCTGTTTTCTGCGATATTTAATATAATCGAAATCGTGTCACATATCCTGTCCAACAGATATATATATATCCAAAACACCACCTACACAATTATTTGCTAAGTATGAATAAAACAATCGAGAAATTTATTGATTTCGATTTTATTGATCGCACAAAATTTTGGTTTTTTCTTTTTTCTTTTAGTAAATATTTTAATGAATCAGAAACAGTTTTTTGTTTTTGGATTTAACTACAATAATAATAAGATTAATATGATTTGGAGAATCATGTTTTAATCATAGGTGACCCATCAATAACACCTCCAAATTGCTTCTCGCACATAATCGATAGGCTCGATGATAATCGCTATTAATCTGTTCACGTGGGGGAAAACAAATATTAGATCAATAGTTTTTCTTTTTTTTTCGTCTATAAAAAATTGCTATCGATCATAAATAGAATGATGATCTACTACTTTAATCAATGGAATATAGCCACACACATTTTATGTCACTTCAAATTCTTTTTCCTTATTTCAGGCAAAAGGTAGAAGCTTAACAAAACTCCAAAGAACCAAAATCAAGAATCGAATTTGGTTCATTTTAATTATACAAGGAATGAGATTCACTCACTCCACTGTACTTGACGTGTTCATTTATTATTCTATAAATTGAATATTTTACTAAAAATATTTAGTTCCATAATACGTATCCTCTATTTCACCAATATCCACTTTAATTGCATCTTTAAAAGTCTTAATTTTCTTTGGATGATTAGCATAACATCTGTCCCTGACAGCTCCCCACAAATAATAATCTAACGTAGTAAAATCGCAGCTCCTAGCTAGGTGGCCAGTTGGCATCGCCATTTCGGCTGATAATGCGATTTTCGAAGATAGAGCATAAAACGCAGCGAACGGAAGTGACGCAGCCGGTTGGTCATGAAAATAATGAAATGTTCGAAAACTTTCTGAAATTAATTTAGATTTTTTTCCCTTTTCTAAAATCTGTTAGAAAATTTCTAGGATTCGGAACGAAAACGGTAAAAATAGAGCATTCGTGTAAATCAATCAATTCCCAATCAATTCCATACATATATGATTTGTTTCTGTCTTATTTTAAAGTTACACCAAAGAACCTCCAAAAAAAGAAACATAAATAAATTATAAAAAATGATAAAGTATAAAATATCTTAATGGCAATAAAATAAAATATAAATTATATTAAAATTCTAAAAAGAAAAAAAAAAGACGAACGAAACATATTAAAAATGATAAAAAGAAATGTGAAAACGATTTCATGGGTGGAATTCGAAAAAATCGAACACACACGATTAAAATTAACGTTGAGGAATACAAAAAATAAAAATATAAAAACATTAAAAAAAATCGAAGAAAATTAACATTTAAGAAAGCAAAGGCATCCACATCCAGTGGTGGAGGTGACAGCTTTGAACAACACTGAAAATTTATTCGGAGTTAAGGCACTTTCTTTCTAGAAATCAATCTCTATAAATATGTGTTCGTATACAAACCGTAGTGTTTAACTCTTTTAGTCGCTATAAACTTAAGTCAAATATAAATGAGTTCGTGATCTGCTATTACTTTTTAACTCTAAACGCATACTAACACAAAATAAAACAGAGACAGAAGAATCATTTCCTATGTAAATGTGGCACCAGTTCGGCGGTCAGGTTACATTACTATTAATCGGTCTAAATTGAGACTGTGTGTATGTGATTTATCGCATTGCCACCTCTTCATAATAATTTCAATATACTACTCTAGGAAATGATTAAATGAGACGCTATCTTCATTTAGCCACAGCAGATATTACAAGGGACTCAATAGCTATTTTAAGGAATAGCAAAACGTTCGTTTTGTTTAAGAGAATGCGTTCCAAATACCAAATAGTAACGTTATTCTATGGCTCTTTTAAATAAAATCACTTCTCTCTCTTCTTGATACATTTTTTGCCTTTGAAAACTGATCGTGCTCTTTGGCACTTATTGTACGATTTTTTTTTGACTTTATTTTGATTGGCACTTTATAATAATTCAGACATTGTTTGGCGGAAGATATCACAATGAAAATTGCTTAATTCAAGCCTTATACATCTATAAGAGCTTTTTTTGAATGGATGACATAAATTGAAACTACTACGCGTAGCATTCGAGAAACTGGTTCGTTTTTACTGTAGCCCGTCCTGTGGTATAATATTTTAAATAAGTCCACCGACCTCAACGAACGTATATTAATATTTAGTGGCATCTTTTCTAACAGTAAAGGAGCATCAATAGCGCTATTAAAAGTTTGTTGGACAAAAAAGCAATATCAGCCACCTGACGACGCTTTTGTAAGAATTGCAAGTAAATCAATTTTAACCTATCAGAGTAGTAGGAGATAGTAGGAAAGGGTCACTCCAAGGAAGATCTCTTAATGCAAAACGTATGAATCTATACGTTAAACAGACTCCAATCTGTTAATTTTACGGTAGGGTGACCATACTTGACTGGCGTATACCAATATAGGTGAACCAAGTTAATGAAGAGTGCTTTAGTTATATGAGGGTACGAGAATTCCTTAGCCTAACGTTGAGTTAGCTCTATCAACCAGTGAGTTAATATCTAACTTGAAATTTTAAGTTCGATGTCACAAATGTCACTCCCAAGTTCCTAATGTTATTCACTCTACGTAGAGGCGTGCCGGTAGCATAATATACACATAGAGAATTTTCATTTTTCCTAGAGAATGTAATAACCTCACATTTTTGTCACTGTTGAACACCAAATTATTTTTTTTTAAAACCAGGTAACAGTGACGTGTGGGTGAGAAAACTCTTTGAACCTCCGTTTTTTTATATAGAAAATTAGACACGAAATATGTGCCCCTTAGTTGTATCTACATCAATGAAAATATATGAGAAATAATGTCACATATTAAAAAACCAGCAAAAAAAAGAACCAGAAATAAAAGAAACCAATAAGAAGAAATATGAGACGAAAGTTGAAAACTAATTAATGACCCCATCTAAGGTGTGTTTTACAACATTTCGAAGGTGATGTTAACTAATTAATTATGAGAGAATCTTTTTTTTCACACATTTTTTGAATTGTTTTTTGTCGTTTTTTTTTTATATGAAATTTAAACTTTTTGAATTTGTATCTTTTTTTTGGGACACTTGTAAGAAAATCTCGAATATGTCTCAAGCGTTGTGTCGTCTTCAAGAAAGCAACAGCAGCAGCAAAAAAAACAATGTGTTGTCTTTTCGTTTTGGTTTTGGGTTGGTTTTTCCTGATAACAACAAAATAAATGGAATATTATTTGTTATTTTTTTTCCATTCGTAATCAATTTTTCAGTTTTTCTTCATTAATTATTATTTTTTTTGGTTTCTTTTTCAACCCTCACCCCGTTACACCCCCGCCTCCACCCCCTTTCCTCTCTCGATCGTTTATCTTTTTCTTCCTTTTTTTCTCGTTTTTTTCTCTTTGA
Source organism: Xylophagus ater (assembly GCA_963422695.1). Lineage (NCBI taxonomy): Eukaryota > Metazoa > Arthropoda > Insecta > Diptera > Xylophagidae > Xylophagus > Xylophagus ater. Next base: position 62,516,292 of record OY730480.1, read on the forward strand.
TTAATTTTAATTAATTAAAAATAATATTTTGCGCACACAAACACGAGAGAAAAAAGAAATGAAATGAAGAAAAAATATTATTAATTAATTATTAATGAAGTAAAAACAAAAATAAAGTCTTGTTTGATATTTCTTCTTTTGATTTTTGATCTTCTTCTTGTTCTTCTTCTTCTTCTTCTTTAAGAAAATGATAAATGATAAAAATTAATTTTTTTCATGTATTAAAAAAACGCGAGAATGAATAGGGTGATAGATAAACACGCGGGTGGGTGGTCTACCATATAGTAAATAATAATATAAAAATATAATAAAATAAATAAATATATGTAACTCGCGAGAGACGAGAAGTTCAAATCGAAACTTCTTTTCCGGAACACGAAAGTATTAAGAAAAAGAAACTATATATATGAAGAAATGAAAAGAAAAAAAAAAGTTTGAAAAGATTGAGGAGTTAATACGATCTCAATTAATAACTCACTTTATTAAGATGGAGGAAAAAAAATATTCCCTTAAAAAAACAAAAATCAGAAAAAAAAATTATCCACGATCGTTTTTTTTTTCTTCATTTCGAAATTAATTTGTTTGTTAAATGTTGTTTTAAAAAGTTAAGATCTCTTCGAAAGAAATCTTAAGACCCGTCGTCATCATTATGTTACAACTTTAAGGAATTTTATTAAAGATTTCTGTAAAAAAAAAAAGAAGAAAGCATTCAAATTAAAAATGATCAGAGAAGAACAAGAATCACAAACAGTACAACAACACGATCAGTAAAAGAATTTTGATTTTTTTCTTATTTTTTTCTAAAGAAAACGATCGATCGAGAATATGAAGACATGTTAGGCCCACACCTTCTTCTTCTTAAAAAAAAACGAAGCCAACAAAACAAAAAAAAAAGAATAATAATAATCAAATTCTTAAAACACCAAATGTTTAAGTTTTACTTTTAAAAGTGCGTATATGTGTTTGTATTCATTCAATTTGATGATGATAATGAAGAAGAAGAAGAATAAGAATAAGAATAAGAATATTGAGTCTCGAGAAAATCGACTTCTTTTAATGATCGATAAAGAAAAAAACCCAACAACAGGATTGTTGTTTGTGTAGTTTTATGATTTGATGTTATTAGTGGTCCTTCCTGACCTGACCCGGTTTTTGTACCACCTTAAATAAATATTGTAGAACATTAAAATTAGATGTCTCCTGAAATGATCATTCACGATCGTTTCGTGTCGAACACAGTGAACAATCTCTCACTTTTAATTCAAAGGGCAGTAAAAAAACCTCCACAGCCCAAAAGTTTAATCTCAATTCCAGTTAGCTAGTATTTTTCGTCGCTATACTCAAGATTCCTTCCAAACTTGAGATATTATAAACTAATAAGAAGCATCTACGTAGCGGCTACTAATCATGTTTGTTTCGATTTCAAATACAATAATAATTTTATTTCGTGATTTTGTAAAGCAGGCTTTGAGAATCCAAGAGCAGTGCATCAACGACAATTACACCCATTTAAGTGTACTGTTTCGTTTGGTGTATCGTCTGGGAGGATCATTTGTCCAAAATGAAGACGGTGTTTCCATGAATGAATATCGGAAGATGTTGGAAAACCATTCAACTGTTTGGTTGCAACAATATGAAGCCACAGCTCATACTGGAATGTTCTAAATGGCTCTTTTCAGGAATGTCACAACGTTCATTTTGCGCCACCCTATAGAATATAGACCAAAGGAAGGTCATCGCAGTTTTAATAGTGTTTACCAGAGTAAAATTGTTCTTGATATTTGTACTACAAGAGAATGATTCTGCTACGTTCCACAAATATTATAACCAAATCAATTCGTAAAACACACTGATCGTTCCAACTGATCCGGTCTTTCTGTTATATTCAAAGTGTCTATTCAGGGAGAGAGTTCACTGTACCCAAACTCTATTTATAAAAATTATATTGATCACATCCATGGATGGTGTTCTTAATCTCTGCAGAAATTTGTATCTTCACACTTTTTAATGATAATAAAACTAATAACAACACAACAAAACATAAGAAAACATGAAAACCAAAAAAAGGAAGAATTTAAATCCACAAAAAAAAAATTAATTAATTAGAATAAATGAACAATAAAAAAAAGAAGAAAAATTGAAAGAAAAAAATTCACAATCTACAAAATTAAATTAATTTGTTTATGGTAAATTAATTATAAGAAAAAAAAAACATGAACATTATTTTTCTTTTTCGATAATTCCTAAAATTGTTTCTCTATACCTACCCAACCAATAGACATAGCAAGGTCTAAATCAGTTTAGGCATGCTAAAATCATACTGATTACTCTAGACTACAGAAGGACCTGAATGTTGGTGGCACTCGAGCGTAAAACCCTTGGGACCGTTGTCAGTATTGTGACAGAATATTGCTCCTTAAGCAAACATATGTGGAAAATAGAAGTAGCCAAGAGTCCGATATCCGAAGCCTGTCCAGGAGGAAAATGAGCCAGTAGAACATTTTTTGTGTGAATGCCCGGAGTTTTTTAGAACGAGACTTGCTACATTGGGTGCGTGCACTCTGAGTAAGGAGGGGTTATCTAACTCGGACCTAACTACGGTGCTGACCTTCATTAGAAGGACAAACCGGTTCGAGGAAGAGACCTAGCCTCTCAACCAACCATTTAAAGGGAGGTACAATGAGTCAGTAAGGCATACGTGATAAGGCAACTGTGCAGGTCCTTCCAATACAATATAATACAATACAATGCAATGCCTATGTATCCTTGAAAATCATATTAAAATTCATCAACAAAGATAAATTTTTGGTTTTACACTCTATTATTGATGGATGGCGAATAGATGCGAGCAATTAGGCGTAGCCCCTATCGTTATGAGATGATTATTTTGATATATATCTGGTTTGGCTGGCATAACATGGGATTCATATAAAATGAACGTCACCCGAAAGGAGATAGATTAAGTGCAAGGTTTCGGAATTTGAATACAATTCAATTTTCTTGAAATTACTTTCGCTCTTTTCACTTTTTTGTTTTGTCATTATTTGTTTTGTTATTATAAAAAAAAAGACACTATATGCATATATGTGCAGAGTAGACACATTCTTTGTTTTTCGGATTTTGTGGGATGCAGTGGGTATATTATGCGCGCGATCTAAATACGCGATACTTTTTGCAAGTTCAAAAGTGTTTATAAAAATTGTATATTTATGGATTCGCAATGTTGTTTGTTTATTCTATGGTATTGTGTGTGTGAAAGAGAAAGAGATAGAGAGAAAGTAGGAGGGAGAGAGAGGGAAAGGATAAGTGTAAGAAGAAGAAAGATCTACCGCTCCGTGCAAACATATACCATACCGCCTACATCACTTCTCCTGTATTTTACTACTATGAGCCCAACTCTAATTCATGATTTTTTTCACATGTTTTATTATATTATTGTATAGGAAAAAAAAGGCGAAAAATCATGATTCCTTTGGATGTTGTTTTCTAGTGAGTCTTGAATTTTATCTCCTGTTCAGAGATGCAAACCAAAACTTTTTTGCAGTTGGTTCAGTTTTGGTTTAAACATAAATTTTATTTCTAGGTTTTGGTTTGTTTTTAGTTTCTAAATATTTCAAAATTTGGTTTTGATTTCGTTTAAAGACTACATAATTTTTTGGTTCTGATTTTATTTTGGTTTTGGTTCGGGTTTGGTTCTTGTAAGAGAAACGAAAGAATCCAATGTAGATTTGCTTCCTAAAGTTTGTTCAGCTTTTTTATTTCTTCGCTTCGAGTCAATTATGTCGTAGGATTCCGATGCTTCCTTTAAAAATGCCGCGCATTAAATTTTTTGGGTTACTATTAGTCATAAAAATACCGCATTCAATCAATCCACTTACTGCTATTGTTATTGAATCATAAACAAATTTTTCGAAAACCGCGAGTTTTTATCTTTGTTGCCGGACATTAAGTATTTCCTTCCTTCTTGTGTTTGTTTCTGTTTTTATTTTAACCCTTTGAGCGCTGAGTTGTACGACGTTAGGCGTGTGCTGTGGGCTGACAACTTTTTAGGACAACCCACATGCTGGGACAGATGTTGATTGTATTTGTTTCTTTCGCAAATACCAGAAATTACCGCATTCTTACTATGTTTTTATAAATATCTCTAGGCTTACAAGTATAAATCACATATATGCGTTCCTAGCCCAAATTGAAAGGTTGCGAGAGAACTAATTTATGTGCTCATAGCGCTTAAAGGGTTAATTATGATTTCATTAAATGAAAAACTACCATATATCATATTTGATTGCTTGTTAAAACCAAATTTGGAAGCGGTCAAACTGAGAAACTGTTGAATCTTTGTTGACCATCGTTTTTACAAGAAAATGTAGTAAGACGTTTTCAATTTTTTTAAAGAAAAATGTAAACTATAGGACCATTTTTTTCTGTTGAACCGAACCATGAATCAACAGACAAACATCGGTTTATGGTTCGGTTCAACAATTCATTTTGGTTTTGGTTTTGATTTGGTTCGATCGAATCATTTTAAAAGTGGTTTGGTTTTGATTTTCGTTTGGAAAAATTTCGATGGTTCACTGGTTTCGGTTCGGTTCAAACGGTTTGCATCTCTGCTCTGCTGTTATTGTCTGTCTGGCTTCTGGGGCACTAGAGTACACGTATTTAATACAATATATACATATATATATACGAAAGTATGTGACCTACGCATTGTCTCACCTTTCTAGACAAAAAAAAATATATATATATATTTTTTTTTTCTGTTTTTTTCACAACAATCGAGGATATTTATCCAATATAACAATTGTTTTTTTTTCTTGAATTTTTTTTTTACATATCTTTTGTTTGACTTCGATTTTTTAGTGTTGTTTTTCTGTTAAATCAAGATTTTTGTCTTCTTGAATTTATTCCCTTAAATCTTGTTTTCATATTCATTTATTTTTTGATTCTTTTTATTCTATTCATTCATTCAAAAGATATTTAAAAACGAATCTTTTGCACTATTTCTTTAAAAAGAACCAAGCGACTTTAAAGAAAAATTTAAGAAATACTAAATAATTAACTAAAAAATCGTTTTTTTTAGAAATATGTGATATAAAAATTATAAGGAGACTAGATATTTTGGTTTTGATCTTAGAAATATAAAAGGAATTATGTGATCAAAGCGCCATCTAAATTAAAAACCTAAAAAAAGAGAACAATTGTTAAAATAATTTCAAGTTTAATTTTTTTTTAATTTAATATAAGAAGAAAAACATTAAGAGCGATGATGAGCAACACCAGGTCTGAGCCTCGAAGCCCTTAATATTTTATAAATAAACAATGTCTGTTTGTTTGTCCTCTTTATAAACATAGAGGATTACTTGGATTTTCAATGGATTTACAAATAAGAAGGGAATCTAAAAACTTCCCTAATTCGGGCAATACTATAGTCGAATAAAACTTGGCATGTACATTCGGGATAGGCCAACTAAAATGATAGAATATACCTCTGCTCGACGGCGGGATTTTGTGAGAGGAGCAAAAATAGAAAAACATTAATTTTTTTCCCGCGTGAGATAAAAGAGAAATGATTATTAAACTAGAATATTAAAATGAGAGGAGTATGTATTTCCTGCATATTACATGAAAACAGGTTTCTCTCTTTTTATTATACATGTTTTAATATTATTTTCTCTTTTACCCATGCGATTAAAAACACTTTGCGTGTTTGGTGGAAAGGCTGCTTAAGAATAACGCGAGCAAAACCACGAAGTGCAAGCTTTTGTATTTTAGAAAATTTCCTATAGATATACCTGCTTAAGGATATATATTGATTTCTGATCTACTAGGATTTATCGATGTGTCATACTTGTATAATGTTGACTGCGACAAAATTTCTTTGAAGGAAACTTACACTCAAAGCAAAAAAAAACTTAGTGATTCCGATCTAAAAATGCTTTCAAACTATCTGTGTTGTCATATTTTTTCACATATATGTCAGAAATTAAACATTAGAAATGTCTTTAAACATTTCTTATGTCTAAAATACAAAAACTTTATCATATGTCGTTGTGACCAATATGTGTTCGCTATCAGTACATGCTGTCTTTGTGGCAATTTTTGACGAAACATATACGAAAACATATGACAAAACAGACACAGTCTAAAAGACACTTTAAATTTTATGGAAATTTTTTTTGAGTTTGTTTAAATTTTGTCATCTAGAGGGTGTTTAAATTTGAGATATTTTTTTAAATTTTAAATAAAAGACATAAATTGTGTGAAATCTTTATTTATTTTTATTGGAAATTAAAGTCAATTGGGTCCGGTTAATAATAAAAAAGAATAACGTTCAGACGACCTCTTCTGCTAGCTCGGGAGGCTGTCAATCTTTTACCAAAATTTTGAATAACTTTTTTTTTTAGGTTTAAGGTTTAATTGCTGTGAACGACGACGACGAATTGATGTTATTGGCGCTTCAGCAACAATTGTCCTAACAGCTGCAATATTTTCACTTGAACGACGACCACTACGATGATAAATTCTGCTTCTTTGATCTTGAACTGAACCAGTTTCTTCAAATTTATCAATGATAAGTTTAATATAATGGTTTGTCGGAGCATTTTCTTCTAACTTCTGAATAACTGTCACTGTTATTTAAAATAGGTTTTAATAATGAAAACACGTTGTTCACTCGTGTAGCGGTCCCTTTTTAACTAACCGGAATTATTTACGTTATACATGAAAAAAGATCGGTGTAATCTAGTACCTGTAAAAAGAATGGCGGCAAATTTAAAAATATACCTCAAATTTGAACACCCTATATATAGAAACTGTACTATAATTCTTAGGATTTTCTTAATAAAAGAAAATCGGGAGAGATTCCAGAGAGTGGTTATTTGTGATACGTTTACACAAGGGATATAAAAGAAAGTTCGCTTTTATGTTTCATATTTGTTTCAATAGTTTCGCAAAATTTCTTATTTAACTGAATTTTCATAATAATAAGTAAAAAAACTAGTCGACTTTTTCAACGTAGTTTCTTTGAGTGTATTACAGAATAACTATAAAAAATTAATATCATTATGATTAGTTGATTGTTTCAAGAGGTTTCAATCTGCATATAAATTGCCTTCTTAAAAGTATTGAATTAAGAAGAAAATTTTTATTGATATCGAAACCATTATAACGTAATATGATATGGCGTTCTTTTCCTACGTCTTTAGCTTCTTCCCCCAAAAAAAAAAAAAAAATACCATATCCATATATTTGAACGCACTTTAATCAGTTTCCCTTCACACAATATATGTACAACATAAATGGATCATTTATCCATTTTTATCCCCCTTTCGTATGTCCTCCTAGTCGCCAGCCATCATACCACCCACACTCAGTCACTCCGCCAACCTGACACCCATTCCACATACAATAATCCTTAGTTCTTTTTAGCCTTATAAATTTATATTTAGTTGTAGAATGATTTTTCGGGAAAATCATACACATATGTGTGTGTGCATGTGAGTAGTTTTTCTGTTTTTGGCGGAGGTGATTTGATAAATTGATTGGAAAATTTTTTTTTTTGTTATTTTTTGGGAGAAAAAAAAATTGTTTTTCTTTAAGAAAATTGCAGAATTAATTTTATGTGTGGTGGAAATGAAGATGTCGGGGAAAAATAAATTATCTTATCGAAACGGGGGGGGAGGGGGGGGGCAGGGAACCCATTAACATGAAAAGCATCTTCAAAAATGGAAATCTAATATCAAGAAATCGATTCTTTTATTATAATTTTGTATTTATTTCAACTTTCTTAAAATCATTTTTAAGATGAAATGCTAAATATTGAAGAGAGTCGCGCAAACACACGCTGACACACACACACACAACAAAAGTAAGGAAAGGAAATATCGGTTTTCAGGATATAAAAAAGCCACCTCGAAATAATTCATTTTCATGGATTTGTATTCAATGTTTTTGCAATGTCATCAAATAGTAATTACATAGATTTCTTTTTTTCGATTGTAATTTAGAGATGACGTTTGCATAGATTTTGTATTTTAAGAGAACATTAACATAATTTTCTTTTTTTTTTGGATTACACAAATAATTCCTAGACATTCGTAAAAATAGGAAAATAGGGAAATCTTTAGACAAGAATTAACGCATGAGACGACGAATGGCGAGAATGTCATTTTTATACTTATAAGCGGGTATATATGTATATCCAGTCAAATGTCAGAGAAAGTAAGGCGATAGACAGAATATCATAGATATAAACTCATGTATAGTATGTAAAATACACAGTCTTGGTTGGATACCTTAAACTGTCGTGCCGGACAACTGAAGTGTCCGTCTAATTCAAATCGCTGTCAAATGTAAAACCGTACGTCTTGCAACACTAAAATTTCACATGAATGTTGCTTGACATATTGTCTGTCAGTAGTAAAAATTGTTTGTTGGTTAAAAGACGTGTTCTTCTTTTTTATACAATGGACCTTAAACGAAATTCAATTGTTGATTTGAAAGTCAAACATCGAAATTCACCGTATTCACCCAGATCTCTGAATCCGGATTATTTCATTTGGGGAATTTTACAATCAGTGACTTGCAAAAAAACGCACACAACTTTAGCCGGTTTAGAAAAAGATTTGACTCGTGAATGGAATCGTTTAAGCCAAGATATCGTGCAAGCATCGTGTCCATCGTTTAAAAAGAGATTGAATCTGTAGTGGTTAAGACAAAAGGCGGTTACAAATCATTCCAATATTTGCAAATATTAACTATGTATTATAAACTATCATTTTCATAAATTGTAATAAAACCGACCAATAAACAAAAAATTACAGAGTTTTTAAATCCGGACACTTCAATTGCTGTACCTGGTATTGTAACCGACAATGTATATACATATATCGCTCAAAATGCTAACTAACCGAACCAACTGCTCAAATATCGTGTCGTTTCTGGGAACAAACAATTTGATACATACAAAAATTAAAAACATAATTAGGTCAGTGAATGAGTTTTTTCGATTTTACATTAAATGACATAAGTCATACTATACGTTATAAATGTGAAACGGCGCTACATATATTTGAAAGGTCTTATGACAAGCTTTAAAAATGTACTTAAATGACACTTGATTAAAGTGTAAACAACCTCGTTTTTTATTCGATTGAAAATGGAAAATTACGATGCCAAATAAACAACATTTACGGGAAGTTTTACTTTTCTATGTTTTAATCAAAACAAGCAAAGCTCCGGAAAATTATCATTGTTGTTTGTAGAAATTTACGCTAAAACATTCTCCAAGCCAAAGCAGTCGTACAAAAGCGATTTAAACAATTTACCATACAGAAGATATTTTTGATGTTAAAGAAGATGGAGCGAAAAGTTTGAAGACGAAGAATTAGAAGCATTACTCGCGATGAAGATTCATGTCAATTTCAAACAGAATCGATCAACTGTTGCAAGACGTCTCCAAGCCAGAGTGTGAATGATTCAAAACAATTTGGGTATTTGGGTCTCATATGAATTAAAAGAAAAAGACATCGAACGTCGAACATTGAAAAAACATTTATGAAATGTTACTAGGAGATGTAAAATAGATCCACCTGACAAATCCTAAATGCAGAAATGCAAAAAGGAAAGTCAGGTCAACAACTTCGGTCAACGCCAAAATGAAATATTCATCCGGTTGGATCAAAAAGGTATGATCCATTATATGGGTGAAATCGCTGGCGATGTCCAGCTGTAGGGGAGAAACGACCAGAATGGGTAGAATAGACACAAGAAATTAATGACTATGCCAGACAACATGTTCAGTTTCTTCCAATTTATGCTTTACTTAACGATCTTCTTAGGATTATCGGTACCTCAACCGGAGATCCTTTTTTCGTATGTTTCATTGTGTTCTATTGTATATTATATATGTTATATTCTGTTCTGGAACACATACGATATTTAAAATCCTGATAACCAAATAATTTTCGTTGAGAGCCCAACTTATTATATGTATGTTCGTTTGACTGTTTTGACCTCTTATTCATGACGAACCCATTTTAAATACAAATTAGAAAAACACATACAGACCCAAAAAAGGATATACAATAACATTAATATATGATATCGTATTTTAAGCATTTACTTTTAGTTACATACAAATATGCAATATCGCAGCAGCTATAAACCGTTTTTTAAGAGTCTTCTCTGTACATTTATTCTTTTAGTTTTAACATTTTTTTCATAAAACTTATAAACAACTAAAGATATATAGTTTTTCTTCTTCTCTCGGCTATAAAAGTGGGTAGAGATTGGTCAAAAGATAATAAAAAAAAAAAATTAAACAGAAAATAAGGAGAAAATCGCGTAATTATTCGCGCCTTACTATTATTATTATGATTATTTTTATTATCAATTTTTAATATTAGTGTCATCGTCATCTTATCTTTTTTATATTACTTAAAAAGCTTTTTTTTTTTTCTTCCTAAATGTATAAAAAACTGATGATGCGATTACCAGTTTAAGTATTACCGGGCGTTTCATATGTATACAAAATTTACAATAACTCATTAAACCTATTTGATTCAGAGTTTTGAAAATATTCTACTTAAAATACGGTGATCCAATTTGAGGTTCCTATGTTGGTAGCACTCTAAATCAAGCGGCTGTCGATAAACATTTGTTTTCACAGTGTCAAATGTCAGTTTGCAAACAACACATTTACGAAATGGATCGTTTAACCACCGCTCAACGCGTTAAAATTTATATAAATTTTGATTTGTCAAAGAAAATCCTCTTCTCTGATGAGGCGCATTTACACCTCCCTGAGTCGGTTTTAATAAGTGAAATTTTTGCATACGGGGAGATCAAAATCCTCGTCATAAGATTCACACGAGATACCATTACATGGCCAAAAAGTGGTTGTTTGGTGCGCATTGTGGTCAGGAGGCAACATTGGGTCTAACTTTTTTGTTTTGAAAACGATCAGGGTCAGACTGTAACAGTCAATGATGAGCGAAATAGGCGAATGATAACCGATTATTTCTGGCATGTAATCGAAGATATTGATGTGGAAGATATGTTGTTCCACATAGCGGGTGCAACATTGGATGTTTTGCGTGAAAAGTTCCCAAGTCGCGTTATTTCACGTTTTGGTGGTATCAACTGGCCACCAACACAGTTGGTTTTTCTTTTTATGAGGTTGCATTAAACGTCGTGTTTACGCCAACAAATCTGAAATGTTGGAGCAACTCAAAACAACAGCCGTCAAGTTCTTGGCGATATACTCTCCGAAATGTATGCAAAAGTCTTCGAAAATTACTTCGAAAGGATCAGCTGCTTTAGAAGGTCCAAAGGCGGCCACTTTAGTGATATTATTTTTCATGAGCTGCTTATTCCCTAACTTGGTCGATCTAGGCAGAGCAAAGTTATAAAGGAAAAACCAGGGTGACCAGAAAGTTTTGTCGTTTTTTGTTTGTGGTTTTTTGGATTTAATTGGAAAATTTGTAAACCAATTTTGTTGAGATTAATTATATTGGTTAACCTCACAAATAGATACCATGTCAAATTTCAGTCAAATCTGTTTAAGGATAGTGGAGAAAGAAATAATCCCAAGAGGAAATAAACTTCTTCATACAGTTTTTTTCTATGTACTTTTAAAACTAATACACCGATTTGAATAAAATTTGCAGATTAGACTTATGCTATCAGGGTCTGGGTTACTTTCAAATTAGAAGAAATTTTGAAAAGAGCAAACAAAGTTATGAAGAAAAACTTTGAAATAATGTTAGTTTTGTCAGTTTTTCTGTCCCATTTCTACCATAAGGCATCAAAAAATCGGCTATAGGCCGATTTTCAGTTTGCATATGTTTTTTATTGTGTTCTAAAATTTGGAAACTGAAGTTGGTCATCGTTTATAGGAGAAAAACCAAATTGGTTTTTCATTTTGGAAGATCTAAAATGGAAATAAAAAATTTAATTAAAACTATGTTTTTTTAATTCGCGTACAATGGACTAGAATAAAAAAAAAGTATCACCTTCCGAAAATCCATGAGTTTTTATTTATTAGCGATTTTTTTGCTGGCTTCTTAATTTCTTTCCGTGGAAATTTGCGTATATTTTTTCTGTTTTTTTTTTTTCTTTTCTTCATCACCAAACACCAAATCGCGAAAACCAAAGAATTCTTATACTTTATTTTGCTGCCCACACGTTCGAACATTCATAATTCATAATAAAAGAAAACAATTTAAGAAAAGATGTAAAAAATACGTAACAAAAACATAAAAAATGACGACCAAAAGAATACGAATCTTAATTGCAAAAAATTTAATGTCCCTTTTTGCAAAATTTTCCAATCTACTTTGCCAGCTTATTGGCCAACACACTACTTGTTGCTGCTGTTGCTGTTGTATCACAAAGTTGTGCTCATACAAGAAGAAGAAAAATGCATTTAAATTTTAATTAATAATTCAAATTTTTCGACAGTCATTATGAATCCTTCTTAATTTTCGAACATCCTTCATTTGAATATTTTAAAACTGATTCACTATACAGTTTCGAATAATTTACTAATCTTTCGAAAATATGAACAAGAATTTCAATTAATTAAGAAAAAGGCTTGATTTATTTGCATTCTTTTCTGTTATTGAGCAGAACATGTCAGGAGTAGGAACATTTTTGGCACGAATGCAGCAGCACTACAAAGCATTCCTTTTTTAATAGTATTTGTAAAAGGCATGAAGTTTTATATCACATAGAGTCTTTTTAAGGAATTAAGATTAAGATTAAGTTTTTAGGGTGTTCTCGTACTGCGACTTTTAAGATCTATTGCACCCCCTTTTCTTTAGTGAAATAGTTAGGAGGGCTTCTCTGAGGCCTGTTTCTCTTAGAAATTTTAGTATCCGGAATGGGTTAAGAGATTGCATCTCACTTGGGAAGGAGCAGTATGCCCCGGATGTTTTTTTCTCCTACGGAGTAGTGGTTAGCAGTCGAAGAGAATATTCATTGGGGTTTTTTCGTCCCCTCCGCAGAATCTACAGGTGCTATCTAGATCAAATTCTAGTTTTTTAAGTTGTGCTTTGAGTCCATACAGTGTCCCGTTAGTACTCTCAGTACTCTTATAATCTTTTTGTTGGTGCTAATAAATATTTTGTATCTCTTGGAGTTGTATTCCCCGAGGATATCTTTGGCCTACCTTAGTCCTAGTTGTATTTTCTAGTGTTTGGTTCTTCCTGTCGCCTTTTCCTTCCTTCATTAAAATTTCTCGGATTATTTGTGGTCCGATCCCACAGAAGGATTCTGGCGCTATGAACGGTTTTCCTGCCCCTTGCTCGGTCAGTTTTCGGATTCTTCGTTTTTAACGAATACTGTGCCTGAGATAGATGGCTTATGCGGACGAGCCCAAATCAGCCCAAACCAAGTGGAAAGCTCTCTTTATTGAATATCTTGCTACTATACTATAAGTGACAAGTTTTCATATGGTTTTTATTTCTTTTTTTATTATTATTATTAGTAGATATTAATAAGCTGTGATTCAGCAATTATTTAGCATTAATGCTTTTAAATATTTCGCTGTTACTGGGGGTTATTTTTCATACTATCGGCTAACCTAAAGCTTTATAAATTCGAATCATATAAGGAAACTTTGGGCTGTTAGATATAGATTAGTGTAATTCATGAACGTTATCTAGAGTTTATTCATTCATTTCTGTTTCAATCAGTCTTTTATACAGTTTCTTTGAATCAGAAAACATAAGCGATTTGAAAATTTGCTTCTTTTTGTATTTAGTTTACTTATCTTTAATAGTACTCCCAATCCTCCTATAACACAGTTTCGTTCTAACAAGATAAGGAATATTGCAGGAATCGTATAGAAACTTAACTATCGTCTTTTAGAAGGGTTGGGGTGTAATAGAAATAAAATTTATTAAACAAATTATTATCAAATTTCGTATCAAAATTCATGCATGATAAAAACATTTCAATTATAGCTCATTTTAGTGAACGTAACAAATTGAAAAACATATGACCTATAGCCAGTTTTTTGGTGGCCTATGATAAAAATGGGACTCGCTGTTAATAAATTTATAGTTCAATGAGAGTCTGAGAAAGAAACACCAAAACTACTAATATATCTAGATTTTCTTTCTATAACTTTGTTTCTACTTTTCAAAATTTGTTCTTATTTGCAGATAATCCAGATCCTAATAGCACCCATCTCATCTGCAAATTCTATTGAAATCGGTGGATTAGTTTTTAAAATACAACGGAAAATGTTTATGGACAGGCCTATTTTCCCCTACAACTATTTCTTTCTCCAGTCTCCTTGAACCGATTTTACTCAAATTTACTATGGTATCCTCTATATGTGTAGTCAATCTACATAAATAATTTAAACATAATTGCTTCACAAATTTTCAAATTAAATGCGAAAACCATAAACGAAGGAACAACCAAATCTTGTTGTCACCCTTGTTTTTGCTTAATAAATTCGCTTCCTCTCTGTCGATTTTTATGAAATATAATAGCAAACCAAGTTAAAGAGGAACCAACTCACATTGTAGGTTTCAACAAAATCGGATAGCACGGTTTTTAGTTATCTTGTATATGAACAGACTGACGCACAGACTTACATGCAGAAATTAATATAACTTTGGATTCTCTACACAACAGCGTATCCTTAAAATCTTTCTAATAGTAGTACCTATCATAGGGCAAATAAAACATATTATTTTAAAATTATAAAAATGTAGTTCTGTTCCGGTACGCGTCTTATGAATAAAACGCGACTATATAGTATATGCAAAAAGTAGAAATTCAAGGAATTGGGAGCGAGAAGGCCACATTTATGTGTTGTTCTGTTTTTATGTGAAATATATTTTTATTCATATTTCTGTGCAATTTTTCTGCAGTTTTTTGTTACCGACGCGAGAAACAAACCTGAAACTATATAATACCAAAGATCAGGACGGACAACAACAAAAAAAAAAACAGCATTTAAATGAAATGAATATAAAATTAATGAACGCCAACATTTAAAAACATTTATTAAAAAAAAAAAGAAAAGAAAAACCAAATCGTATTCATCATCAGTTTTTGAATAAAGAAAAGAAATCATATAAAAAAACCGCGTATATGATCGCGAAATGATCGCGAAATGCGAAAAAAACGAGAGGAAAAAATAAAAAAAATGTGGAATTAAATTAATGGAATTGAAATAAATTAAAAAAAATTGTATTCGATTTTTCTTTTTTTTTTTTATTATTCCAGGGAATATCAGCTCCAGAAGAAGATCATATTAATTGTGAATATCCATTTCGGTTCAAGAAGTTCTTCGATTATTAATATGAACGTTAATAAATTAGGTTTTTTGGTTTTTTTTATCGTTTTTGTTTATGGGCAATTCAAAAGCGATTAAATTCTAAAAAATCTCTCAAAAAAGATTAAATATTTTACTCCAACGTTCTTCAAAAATACCAAAAAAGAAAAAAGAAATTCAAATCTAAACGGTTCGAAATTTGCTAATCAATTACTTATTTTTGTGACACTATCAGATACGCTTTAGGCATATAAGTAATATAAAAGTTTATAAAAGCTTTGGCATATTTATTGATTCATGAAAAAAAGAAGAAGATAATGTACATACATAGGTGGGGGTTTTTCAGTTGAACTTTAATTGTTAGTAGGTAATCTAACCTAATATTATAAAGAGGAAAGATTTGTATTTTTGTATGTAACGAATAAACTCAAAAACTACTGGACCGATTTCAAAAATTCTTTCTCGATTAGAATGCTACATTATCCCTGAGTAACATAGGCTATACTTATGACTAGAAAAAATTAGGGATCCCCACTAAAACTTAAATAATGTATTTCCGCATACATCTGTATCCAATAATCCTCACATTCATGTCTGTCACGTCTAATATTCCCTAATTCAGATTTTACGACTATTGCTTTCAATCACCCGATATTCAGTGTCATTAGCGACGGCTGGGTCCCATTGATCTGTTGTAGGGCCTCTATAGTCTCCAGACTGGCGCCAGGCGCTCAGACCCTCAGCGAACTCGCCGGTGGGATCCCAGACTACCCCCTCTCTCTATCTCCGTAAATTTCCACAACCCTCTCTCCGACCTAAGATTTTCCATTCTTCGAAACATTGTACAAAATATAAATATATATATATATAGATTAAAGATTGAAGCCTTATGCCCTAGACATACTACACGATTTAACGCAGTCGATTATTTTTAATCCAGATTATGCGACCCATTCTGTTTTTCTGGATTAAAATTCATTCTCAATTATTCTTTGACATTTCTCAAAGCTTTCTATAAAATCTTTTTTTGGTTAGGAAATTTTGGAAGTAAAAAAAAATTATTTATGAATAGGCAAATATTTAAAATCTTAAAGAAAAAATTTAAAAATATGATATTTTTTAAAAAAAAGAACCATTTCCTTCAAAATACAAAAAAATTAGAACCGCCAAATTCAAATCTGTGATTTTATAATGTGTCTTCTTCTTATTTGCGCTTTTTCCCGGTTTATATATATAAATATGAGCGGTATTACCAGATTTAAAAGCGAAAGCTTTAAAGCTTTTCATACTCAGAGAACGAAAGGTTCTCAATTATTCAATAACTGAGATCGAAATTCTACGTTAAATATCCTCAATAATTGAGAAAATCTGGTCCGTTATCGAATTTTAACTGAGAATCGTGAGATAATCGAGATTATCGCTGCTAATATGTCTTTAGTATAAGCCATAAAATAACAATGTACAAAAATGTAAATAAAGTCCTGCAAAACATACATACATACATTTACTCTACGTTTATCCTAAAATGTTTACAAAATAAATGTCCGCTCGTGCGAAGCCGGGACGGGCCGCTAGTTAGTAATAAACCAACATATACGTATCACAGTAAAGGGTATCCCAAAATTCACGCAAAAAGTAATTTTGATTAAAATCACACGTTTATAATTAAAAATTGTAAATTTTTATTGATTCATAAAGTATACAGATTTAGGATTATATATACAAGTAGAATAGCATAAACGGGTTTGCTGGCACACATACGCACTCTTATGTTGAAATTTTCCATGACCGTTTTGCATAAATGTGACTGAATTTCATTGATACAGCGCTCAATTTCCTCCTTCAAGGCGTATGTGGTCGTAGGTTTTTTAGCATAAATTTTAGACTTCAAAAACCCCTTAAGAAAAAAGTCCAACGACAGACAATTCTGATCATCAAAACGGGAACAGGAAATGATTCATTATTTTTAAAATATTATTGAACAATGAAAACGCCTTGTTCTTTCGTGTGTAGCGCTCCATTTTTAATAAACCTGAACTGTCAGCTGTCATGCTGTCTTTTTTTTCGTTGGCAACACTTTACCGCACAAATGGCGCAAAAATCCAATCTTGCGTGACACCCTTTATATAGGTACCGCTTTACGACGTGTATTAGAAAAAAATTTGTGATTTCTGTCATATAGTTTACACTGTATGAAAACACATGTAAAAACGCGTAGTGCAGGGGCACTTTAAAAGATAAATATGAAAACTTAAAATACTTACTAGAAAATTAGGAGTAAAAAACAACGCAGGAGCCAAAATCATGAAAACTTAATTAAACTTTAAAAAGAAAGATAAAACGTCCATAGAACTGAAGTTAGGTAGAACACAAATAATTGCGTAATACAATAGGCCCAGTTTAATCCCTATTAGACCAAGAATTACCTGTAACGATCAGTATCCTAAGCATTTGATATTTATCCGTAAAATTGTATTAAACTGAAAATATTGATCAACTATGTTATATCAACCCTAAGTTGTCGTGGAAAAAAAACATCTACCGAGAATATTGTTCCGAGTTCGACAGAATGCTGAGCATTCACAAAAGATGTGCGTAATGTCCTCAGCCGAACATATGATTCCACAGTACTGTCCTTTTAGCGCAGTGGTTCCCAAAGTGTGTTAGGGGTTCCGCGTGATAAATATAGTATTGGATTTCAGCTGTGGAGCAAAATAACTTCGAGTGTTTCCAGACGCTTAGTGATTTTCTCGAAGAATCTGAAGTCGATTTAGATATGGAAATCCGTGATGGTATAAAAACACACCTGTCCAGTTTACAGCAATCACTCAGTGATTACTTTCCAAACCTAGAGAATCAAAATAATTATTGGGTACAAAATCCTTTCAAAATAAAAGAAAAACCAAAAGGACTTCATTACATGGATTATGAAAATTTGATTGAATTGAATTCGGATACACAATTAGAAACCAAATTTAGAACAGTTTCATTAACAATATTCTGGTCAGATGTATTCGATGAATATCCAAATTTATCAAAACAGACTATTCGAATTCTATTGCAGTTTGCAACCACTTATTTGTGTGAGGCTGGGTTTTCAAAATATGTTGCGACAGAAACCAAATATCGTAACAAACTTGATGCTGCACCAGATATGCGAGTTCAGTTATCAAACATAACGCCCAATTTTAGGAGAATCATGGAATCAAAGAAGCATCTTCACATTAAAGTTTTTTCATTTCTTTTAGTTTATGTTTTGTATTTGTATTAATTATTTCTATGATGAATTGTTTTTTTTTTTAAGTTTTGTTTAATTCAATAAAATCTGAAATACCAAAATAATACTTGTTTCATTTAATATCTCATTAAATTTTGAAAAGTCGTTGTTTAAAAAATATTCAGGGTTCCACGATCATTGGCAAAACATTTGGGGGTTCCACGACCAAAACAGTTTGGGAACCACTGTTTTAACGTATATTTCCTTAGAAGGCAATGACACGTTAATATCCCAATTAGTGTGCACAACTTATTCCTGTTCCAGTCGATTATGATAGCTAATTTTTTTCGATTCAGCTTCGATCATGAAATCCGCCCCCTCCCCCCTTTATATATTATACAAGCATGTTTTAAATTCCTTGAGAATTTTATCCTTGATTCTTGGTTTTTGCACGAGTAGAAAGGTGGCATTATATAAACTATTCCACTTTTTGAACTGCCTCCTATTTCCTTGGCTAGTCTGTCTCCCGACTAGTTGGTCCATATAACTTAGTTCTCTAAAAACAATATAATATGAATTGGTACCACAAAGTTTTTCTTAGTTTATGGAACAGATTAGCCTCCTATGTATAGCTTGATAGTACATCAATGATGATATTATGTTCCACAACGATCTTACCGAAAGGTTCAGGTTTTCGATTTTGAAACACTGGAAGTACATAGTCCGCTTGTATCTGCTATAGATCTTTTAATATTATCATTTCGAATACAGTAACGAAGCGTTTATAAGTATTGTTCGATGTTAGAAAAATAATAACAGTTTTTATTTATATAAATTCGGTGTATAAACTTTATTTAGAATTATTTTTGCGTTAAAAATTAGTCTTAAAATACTTGTCTATCAAGAATCAATTAATACAAAATTAATTTATGGTATCAGAGATTAACACAACAATCACTATTTCTAATAAAATTATCATAATTTTCAGAAGCAAAATTACTTTTCTGTACTAGGCTTTATATTCGAAGTTAACTTTATGACTTTTTAAAGAAACTAATTCAATACTCGAATTCTCGCCTCGTATTTATAGTTCAGGCAAAATTTCGAAACTCGTCTACAAATGTCTGATGATTTTTCACAGAATCATTTCTGATTTGTGGAAACTTTCTCTGAGTTGTAACCTTGCCGTGGTAGAAAAGCTTGCGTACTCCAATGATCCTGATAGCGATGCTAGCGGGAACATTTAGTTCCCAGCAGGGTCACCCATGCTAGTAAGGTAGACGGAGAGGGGTCAGACAAATGACAACTCAAGCACACTTAAGCCAAGGTGGAAATGCATCGTGCCGAGGGTTGCATGGCATCTCAGTGTGTAAAACGGGAGATGTCGTTAACGATCTCTTGGGAGAACCAGCCGAAACTCCCTCGTAACCAGGCTACTGCATGTGCAGGGGGCGCCGCGTGCAGGGTCCTTATATCCCCCAGACTCGTGGGAACAGAAATGGACCAACAAATTAAATCAACAACAACAACAACGACGACGACGACACCGACACATTCAACACTGACAACAACCACTACGACGATCACGGACGCCCAGACGAAAGCAACAGTAGTGACGACCATGACGACTGACACTACTGTTGTGTTCTCAACGAGAACAACGTCAACAGTACACACCGGGGCCAATTCAATGGAACCGGTGTGCACTGGGAAATCTGGTAGTGGTCCCCCAAAAGGAGGACCACTCCGAAATGCCGAGAAGTTGGTGAATAAACTCACCAACCGTATCGTGCAGCTGAAAACTCCCTCCAGCGACGGCAAAAGCCGCAGCGGAGCGAGTAGAAGGCGTCAAAGGAGGGCAAGAAATGTGGCATCTGCTAGTAACCCTGCAAAAGGGGACCCGGTAAGATCCACAACTCTCCCCCCTAAAATGCCAACCCCGGCAGGCAACGAGAGGATGGGCACCCCAAATATACGGAGCCCCCTCCTGAAGCCTGCACAACTCCAAATGGCGTTGACCTCTGAACAGGGACCGCTTGCCAGTTCACCAGAACCGGTGGCAGGGACCAATTCCGGGTCCGCTGGAACGAAACCTCGCAGAAAGAGGAAGAGGAAGGGAGCAGGAACAGACAGTGCCGCCGAAAAGTAACCAACTAATTGTAGGCGTGGACGCCCCAGGACTCAGAGATCTTGAGAAGGTTTATTTCCGCCCCTCTCGGCAGTTCGCCTTGCTACCTGCACGGGTCTAGGCAAGCCAGAGAAAGGGGAGAAAGAGGAGGAAAAGACAGGACCGAACTAATGCCAAATTCGGCACTAAATTTTCTGCAAATAAATGCGCAACACTGCAAAGCGGCCACCGACATAATAGGTAGGCAGCTTGCTATCGGATGTGCCAACATATGCCTCGTGCAAGAACCTTGAGTTTACAAGGGAATCGTACGGGGCTACGACACCCAGTTGGGGTCTGTATTATACAGCAAAACTACGAACAGACCCAGGACATGCATCTACATCTCCTAGGATATTGATGCCGTCCGTCTTAAATAATTTTGTTCTGCAGACCTTACTGCAGAATTGAGCGAAAAGGAAGTAGTAGTGTGCTCTTCATATCTGCCCTACGACGCGGTCACCCCTCCCCCTTCAGAGGAGCTGGTCGACTTAGTGTCCTTCTGTGAGACAAATATTCTAGCTCTTATAATTGGCTGTGACTCGAACGCGCACCACACACAGTGGGGCAGTACGGACATCATCCAAAGAGGTAGAACACTCTTTGAATACCTTGGTGCAACCACTCTGAAAATTGCAAACAAGGATACAGCACCAACCTTCATCACCTCTATACGTGAAGAAGTGGTGGACATATGTTAACGCTGTGCTCACAGGGCATTGCTCAAGATATTCAAGGATGGAAAGTGTCCTCCGAACCTTCATTGTCGGACCATAGGTACATTCTCTTCAGTCTGTTCTCAGAACCGTTGAAACCGGTCTCCTACAGGAATCCTAGATCCACTGACTGGTTCTCCTTTCACGAAGAGCTGTCAGAAAGAATCCGGGAAGTCCCAAAAGCAGCCCGGAATATTCCGGAACTAGAACAAACAGTCGCTCTAACATCGGAGGCCATTTACTCCTCCTACGAGAGTAATTGCACCTTACGCACTAACAGGCTCCCCAAGAAAACGCCCTGGTGGGATATATCCTTGGAGAGCCTCAGAAAAGAAACGAGAATAAGTTTCAACCGAGCCAAACAGCATGGTTTGAACAGTGAGTGGGAAGCCTCGAAGCTTGGAAGAGTTACTGCGGCCAAATTAAGGAACTCCGTCAGGCTTGCAGACTCCAAAAAGCCCTCTCCAAAGATCCGAGATCTAGATTAACGGTGCTGCGCCAGTCGGATGGGGAATTTACCTCAAGTAATGAGGACACCCTGAAGCTGCTGCTCCACACCCATTTTCCGGAATCTCGCGAATCACCGGCATTCTCGTCTCTACAAGCCGAAAGTTCTCGTCCCCAAAAAACCGACTGGAGAACGGCTTCAGAGATTGTAACATACGATAGGACTAACTGGGAAATCAAAACCTTTGCCCCGTACAAATCAGTAGGGCCTGATGGCATTTTCCCAGCACTTCTTCAGAAAGGAGCTGATTTGCTAATCAAACCACTCTGTCAAATCTACCGCACGAGCCTCGCCTATGGCTATATTCCTTCGCCATGGAGGAAGGCACGTGTGATCTTCATACCTAAGCCTGGTCGTACTGACTACACCGAGGCCAAGAGCTTCCGTCCCATCAGCCTCACGTCATTCTTGCTTAAGACACTGGAGAGGCTGGTGGATAGATACCTGAGGGAGAGGATACCAAGTATCCTCCCTCTCCACCCAAACCAACACGCGAATCAAGAGGGCAAATCCATGGAGTCTGCACTCCATCAACTAGTGTTCAGAATTGAAAAAACTCTAGACACTAAATCATACGCTCTTGGTGCTTTTCTTGACATAGCAGGGGCATTTGACAATGTCACTTTTGATGCCATGAGCGAGGCAGCCGAAGTGCACGGCGCAGGTCTGACTGTCACTAGATGGATAAGAACCATGCTGTCCACTCGAACTGCATCGACCAGTCTGGGAAGAGATACAGAATCAATCTCAGTTATGAGAGGATGCCCGCAGGTGGGTGTACTATCTCCACTGCTGTGGTGTCTGGTTGTAGATGACCTTCTCAGGATTTTAAACACCTCGGGCTACTATGCTCAAGCGTATGCGGATGACATAGCTCTGCTTGTATGGGGAAAATTCCCCAGTACATTAGCTGAGTTGTCTCATCAAGCTCTTATCAAGTTTCAAAAATGGGCCCTTTCCAAGGGTCTCTCCGTCAATCCTGACAAAACTGAACTCGTTATGTTCACCAGTAATAGGAATCTCGAAGGTTTTGAGGCTCCTTGCCTAGGTAAAACGAAACTGCAACTCTCCGAGTCAGTGAAATATCTAGGAGTATATCTAGATAAAAAGCTGACCTGGAAGAAGCACGTGGAGGTCAAAGAACAGAAAGTGCCGGCGCTCCTATGGGCCTGTCGCAGAACCTTTGGACCCACCTGGGGACTAAAGCCAAAAATGTTGTACTGGATGTAGAATGTGGTGGTTAAACCTCTGCTGACCTACGCATCAATTGTTTGGTGGCCTCGTACCCTAGTATCCAATGCTAGAGATCTTTTAAACCGTATTCAAAGACTTGCTCTTCTAAGTATTACGGGTGCAATCAGAACCACGCCAACTGCAGTCATGGAAGCCCTCTTGGGAACCCCACCGCTGCACATGGTGGTTTAAAGTACAGCAATGGCAACGTCCTATAGACTGCGAAATGCTGGACTCTGGATTGATCGATCAGATATCAAGGGCCATACCAGGATCCTAGCTAGTCTGATCAAATCATACCCCATACTCTCGATGCCATCGGACGTTATGTCCCCGGCATTTGTTTTCAAACGCAGATTCGAGACTGTCATGCTTCCTAGAGAAACCTGGATAGCGGACGGCGAGAGTCTCGCAAAACCACTCGGCCTCATCTGGTTCACGCATGGGTCCAAATCGGATGCAGGAACTGGGGCAGGTGTCATTGGTACGGTGCCCAAAAAGGCAATATCTATCGCCTTGGGCACTCATTGTTCAGTCTTTCAGGCTGAAATTTTTGCCATAATGACATGCGCCAATGAGAACCTAAACAGGGGCTACAAAAACCTGCATATTAACATCTTCTCGGACAGCCAAGCTGCACTACAATCTCTGAGTGCAGTCAAAATAACATCTTGCATCGTCCAAGAATGCCTCAACACCCTCAACCAACTAGCTGAGCACAACAGAGTTGTACTCAACTGGATACCGGGACACCTCGGGCTCCCAGGCAATACAATGGCGGACGTACTGGCCAAGATGGGCACCATTAGGAAACCTATCGGGCCGGAATCTATCATTGGTATTCCTAAGAGCACAGCCAAACTCTCCATTAGAGAATGGATCACCGTACAACACAAAATTCAGTGGCGAAATGAGTCCCTACGACAATCTAAAATTTTCATAACGGAACCAGGACTTGTCAGGGACTCGTTACTGAAGTTGGACCGTAATAAAACCAGAGTGCTGGTGGGCGCCCTCACGGGACATTGCCTTCGCAAGCATTTACATACCATAGGTATCCTATCTGATCCCACCTGCCGTAAGTGCAGAACCGTTGAGGAAACATCACTACACGTTATTAGTTTATGTGATGCCTTAACGAGCCTGCGAAAGAAGATCTTCGGAAAACCATTCTTGACCTTGTCGGATGTCCGGAATCTGAAGGTGGAATCTTTAATCGATTACCTGAAGAAGACAGAACTGTTTCCAGAGTTGGGACAAGCTACCACTCCGTAAACGGTATACAGGTAATTAATCCTTTTTCCCACAGGTTTTCTTGGAAAACTTGTGCGATCCCAGGACATATGTCCAGATTCTCCCGAGGGCACAATGGGCCGAAAGGCCTAAGTACCTCCTTATAAAAAAAAAAAAAAAAAAATTTGTGGAAATGTTGAAATTATTGTTCTGTTGTGTTTTGTGTAATTTGTGTAGTGTTTGTATTCTATGATTTTTTTAATAAGAGGAAATTATAGAATTCTTCTAGTGTATTCTAGTGAGTTTAGCGCAGTGTATTAAAGATAACGAATGTTTTCATTGAAAAAATTTCAAGAAGAAAAATTAAATATATTTTAGTATCAGAATAATGTAAAATATGCCCCTGAAAATATGCAATTTTCCGATTTCTTGATGGAAATTTCTTAAAATGTTTCAGTTTCTAAGAAACATTCATACAGTTCGTGCCTGTTTCTCATACTGTCGCGTATCCATCACATACGTTCATATATAATTTCTAATTTCCAATTTCGGTGTGTTCTTTTGTTGTTATTTTTAGTTTTAATTAAAACACAAATAATAATCATCATAATAGCAAAAAAACGAGCGAAGAAGAAAAATAATCAATTCTATTTAAGATGGAGAAAAAGAAAACAGCAAATATTTTTAATTAAGAAAAACTTTGTTGATGAAGAAATTCCTAGAGACGAAAGACGGCATTGCAAGAGCGAAAAAACGAGAACATATTCACACTTCTCTGTACATATATTTAATTATAAACTAAGTTAATTACTTTTTATCAGTTTTTGTATAGATTCATATAGGAAAATATATCGCCTTATATCTCTACTATGAAACTATAGCTAAAAAAAAAAAACAAAAAACAACAACAGCACACTACATAATGACCTCATCAAGAACATCGATCGTTTCATTTGCTTGTTTCTTAATTAATAAAAGAAAAACGTCTTACCCTCTCATACCTCTAATATGAGAAGAAAAAGAGTTTTGGTGGTATGTATTTCCCTTTTTTATTTTTTTAATTGACTATATTACATACATGAACACTATGAAGAAAATAATATCCTTAAATAACACCCTTCCTATTTTTAAGAAACCAGGCGAAATCATTAAATTTTGTATATCAGTTTGTTTGTCCGTCATTTATAATATGGTCATGCCATATAGGCAACACACCATCATATGTGTGTCTGCTGCGGTTGTGCTTATTGTTTTTTTAATAGCATATGATAATGAGATGAGACAGTGCTGTGCACATATAATATTCCTTTATATATCGAAGGTATCGCGGGTTTTTATACCTGATTTAGGGGAATATATCACATTTTAGTGTTCAAATTTCATTAAAACCTGACCAGAATTGAATGAGCTGTAGGTATATATTGTGTTGCCTTAGCACGTAGGCCTTACTGGTCCGTTCTAGAAAAGGCCGGGAATTCACACAAAAAATGTTCTGCTGACTCATTTTCTTCCAAACAGGCTCCACATATCGGGCTCTCCGCCACCACTATATCCCACATGTGTTCCTTTAAGGAGCAATTTCCTATCACAATACCCACAATGGTTCTAAGGGCTCGAGTCCCATCAACATTTTCGTCCTTCGGCAGTCCGGCCCAATCAATAGTTGTAGATAGTAAAAAACCCTTTTCGGGCATTCAAGATAGGCCTATGTTTAAAATCAGACTATTGAGAATATTCATTCCGCAATTGTTTCATTAAAATCTAACCAATTATTTCAAGCGACGGATAAATAAGATAACTGCTATAATAGTAGTTTTAGGTTTAATACAAAACTAAATTGGCATGAATGGTTTACAGTGTTGTAATTCCCTAGTATCATTTTAGTAGAGGAGACGTTTTTGTCACTACTATTGATAACTACGAAAAAGTAGCTGGCACGTAACAGAAACTGAAAATGTTACTTGAGATTGTTTGAATGAATATTCAATTTACAAAAAATTCGAAATGAATAGCGTAAGTATAGTGAGTTCGGCGGTGTTAGTGCAACTTCTGAGACTCAATTTCGACTATTTATCTCGCCCATCGAATATTTCATAATAACTTTATTACGATCAGAAAGACTGGGATTGGTGCAAATAGATCTCTGTGGGTACTGCAGAGAGGTAGGAGTGGCAGAAGACATCAAACACATTTTATGTGAATGGCTCAGCTCTCTCTTGAGCTCGTAATAACTTTTTGGGTAGCCATTTCTTCGAAAATTTAGGGATGCTTCAAGCGACTGACATGGGTAGTTTAATGAAATTTTGTAGGAAAATCAAATGCTTCGAAGAGGAATAGGTTCCCGAATCGGGTAACGCTTGATCTCGTAGGTATCACAATGGGCCCATAAGGTGCCTGGTGTTGTACGCAATAACCCTACTCTACCTACCTACCTTACTACGACCAGATAAAAAGTCGGTCCCTTAAAAATACAAGACTTGTACGTATTTGCAACACCTCTGTTTATATACTCTTATTAGTAATTAAATATTTTCTAATTCATTAAATTGCGATAGTGGTAGTTGTCTGGTCATTTTAAAACTACCCCACTTGGTTGTAAGAAAATGCATGTTCATTTATTTCCTTAAGATTTTAGTCGTTTCTTTTTTTTTCGCCTTTAAAACATACAATGTCTTAAAGGATATTGTTGCCCCACTGACTGACCTTATAATTATCTACAGATATACATATGTATATATATATAGCCTCGAAAGCTCTGTCTCGACTTCGTGACCACATTTTTGTTTTTTTTTTTTCATTCTACAAGAATAATAAACATATTCTAGAGGAGAACCAAAAAGCTTTCACTCTTCTACATACTTACTTTGTTATGCACAAAAGATATCTTAAAGTATAATTTTTCTTTCATGCCAAAACTAAAGCTTTAAAACTATAGAAATCCTTAAGAAAATTTTTTATATCTTTTTTTTATAATAATTATTAATAAAAATACATATATGGTATATGTATGTAAGTTTTTAATTATCCAAGTCATGCAACTGACGCCTGCTCTGACGTCATATGAAATTTAAATTCGCTAAATTGCAAGAAAGGATTTCGAACATTTTTTACGATATTTCGCGACTATGTACACAAAACTAGAGCAAGAAAAAAGAACATTTAATTGCAGATACTAACCCGTCTTTAAAGCTTCAATTATAGCCTCTAACTTTTTTTAAAAAAAAAAATTGACTTGTTATTGTTATGGCTCCTGTTAAGTATCTCGCCTAATATCACAACTGTTCGTATATTCTTTTAAGTATATACGAAAATTTTAATCGATTTCTTAAAGTAAAATAAAAAAACTGAACCGCACAATAATAACAAGAACCGTAAGAACAAATGCTTTAGCGAGAAACGATAAAATAGACCGTTTCAATTCAATTCTATTATCATTATGGTGACTCCGTGTACTTCATATAAATTATTTAGGTTGTTTTATTTTGAAACACCCTGTACCCAAAAATATCCAAATGTTAGGCAGAAATATATCAACCCCTTACAGATTAGTATTAAATGATCTTTTTTTCATTATAATCTCTGTCCGAAGTTTAACCGAATCAATTAGCTATTTCCGGGTTTAGTCGTTCTAATCAAAAAATCCAATCATTTCTTCTTTTTATTTTACATCTGTGATCATCTGTACCAAATTTCATTTAAATTGAATAAAGTTACCACCAGGAAAAAGGGTTTAAAAATAACGGTTGTGCGAGATTAATCGATTTGGGTTCACAGCAGTGGTTTGAATAATTACAAATTTCATTAAAATCGACAAAAATCGATAAAAATAAGTCAAATATTTAATTAGTTAAGACCGTTGACTGGAAGAATGAGTATCTGAGTTCAAATTCAGCTGCGAGCATACATTTATATGTTGTATGGTAGGTACTACCAGAGAGTATATTATATATTATATTATATTGTCACTAAGTGTGCAATACATTGAAATAATCATCGTAGAAAGGTTTCAAGGGTAGGGAATCAAAAGTTCTATCGAATTATGCATGTTCGTCGATCCGTTCATACAAGATAACTCAAAAACGCGTTATCCGATTTTGTTCAAATTTACAATGTCAGTTGGTTATTCCTTAGCTAGATTTGATATTGCATTTCAGCAAAATCGACCGAGAAGGATCGAAGTTATTAAGCAAAAACCAGGGTGACCAGAAAGTTTTGACTTTTTTTATGTACTTTTGCGGAGTTAATTGGAAAATTTGTGAAGCAATTTTTTTAAAATTAATTACAGTTGTTAACTACGTAAATAGACGATACTATGTTAAATTTTAGTAAAATCAGTCCAAGGATACTGTAGAAAGAAATAATCTTAGGAGAAAATAAGCCAATTCATAAAGTTTTTTTTGATGTACTTTAAAAACTAATGCAACAATTTGAATAACATTTGCAGATTAGATTTAGGCTATCTAGGTCTAAGTTACATGTAAATGAAAGGAAATTTTGAAAAGGACAAACAAAGTTATGAAGAAAAAACCTTGAAATATTTTTAGTTTTGACAGTTTTTCTCTCCCATTTCTGCAATAGGGCATCAAAAAATCGGCTATAGGCCGATTTTCAGTTTTTCTTTTAGATCCGTCATATTTAGAACTTTTTTAGTTAAAGAAATTTACGAAAATAATTAAAAGCAACAAGAAAACTGACAATATCACCATTTTTTTTAATGAATCCTTTTTTTTAAAGAAACAAGAAATAAATTCTGAAATTTTAAATTTAACCAAGATTATAATTTCTTTTTGTGATTTTATAATAATGTTATTAATAATATGACGAAAAAAAAAATGGAAAAAAAACGCTTAATACCCTTTAAAAAGAATATATTCTTATATCCTTGGTAAATATTAGAAAAAAGGATAAGCTCTGCTCATGTATATACATATATGCCTTTAAGCTAATAACGAAGGATGGATAGTCCTCAGAATAGCATGTGTATGTGTGCGTCTTAGATTGACGAACGTTTTGGGTTGTTGTCTTGGAATTTTTATTCATATATACATATATTGGAAATATTAATTTCATATGAATACATATTTTATAATATTATTAAAACGAACAAAATACAAACTTTATCCCAAATGAAACATATTACAAAATCCTATATTATGGGACTGACTTTTTATCCTGTATATTCGTCGTACACATCATATTAAAAAATATTAAAAATGCAAACACATACAAAATTATTCGTTTCCTTTCATATAATATATATTTTTTTATTTTAAATCTCCATTCGTGTCTTGTGTCTACCGTCTCTACCGTCTCTACTCTCTCACTCACTCACTCGCTGTCTGTTTTTCTCCATCAAATTTACTAATATATTTGGTTAACAAAATCTTGTCCTTTCCATATCCAAGGATTTATCAAGCCGTAGGTTCATATATTAATATAAAGAAAAAGGAAAATCTTGTCCATATTATGTGCATATATTATAAATAAAGAAATTATACAGGATGTTTCATATATGATTATGAATTACAGATGGAACTACCCAAAAGTCAACTGTTTCATACTGTCTCTTAAAATTGTGAAAACCAAACTAGATTTATATAACTCTAAACATAGGGCTTTTTGTTTGAAAACTTATGTTAGAATATTAGCAAGAAAGTTCCTGTTGAAGATAGTTTGTTGTTAAGCACGTCACGGACGAATAAACATCGGCTGTTCATATTTCGAAACCGTAATTAATTACTTCTACATCTAATTCTATTTCTACTTCCACTTCTACTTCTACTTGCCTTATTTTCACTAGTAATTAACAACCTTTATATTCGAAAGCAACATGGAAGCTGTCATGTCCTCAGTTTAATAGTGAAGCACACTATCAAAAATTTTAGTTAAATTTGTAAGATAGATGGCGTGGTGATATGTTGCTGTCAAACTTATATTCCCTTATAATATAAGATATAAATAAATAAATATGAAAAGAAGCAATAAAACAATTATTTGTACAAAAGTAATAAAGTAATTAATTAAGTTAATTAGTTTTTCACATAGAAATATATTTGATCAAAATACTGTCAAATATTCAATAATAATAATGAGATTATTATTTTATTGATTAAAATAATTACAAGAAAATACATATGTTAATTAGTTTCGATATATCTGAACTTACTTTTATATTATTGCTGGGAACCGCATGTGGATATCAAAACTATAAAAAAAAACAAAAACTATATCAAATTCGAAGTCAACAGAAAACTTATATATACATGTGCTTTATGAAAACACTTTATTAAACACTGTCACATAGTAGATTTATTTGAAATTAAAAATTTTTAGGATTTTCGAAATTCAATAAACTTAATTTCGAAAATTATTATACTAGAATTTCACATAAACACTGTCACCATACGTGCAAAATTTTTTTTTACGATTTTCGAAATTCAAAATAGTTAATTTCGAAAACAGTTATACTACAATAATTTTATTTCTTTCGTTAATATAAATACAAAATAATCTTCCATATTTGTAAATTACGAAATATTGTATTTGTTTCATTTTCGAAAAAAAAAAATTTCGAAAGAAACATCCGAAGGACAAAATATATGAAAAATATTTATCAATATTCAAACTCGTTTTTGTTTTGGAATTGATTCATAACGTTTCCAAAATGTTCAGACGGTTATTTTCGAAAATATAGAAATCCGCTTACGAAAAGACAATACCAATTTTCGAAATTTTTGATACAGTGCGGCTTGACGAGAACGTTCGTTGCTTTTGTCTCTAAAAGAATTTTCTGTATTTAATAAAATATTATAAGGCAACAAAAAAAAAATACTACACTATCTTACAGTATTCGAATTAAAGAAACCACTGAGGGAAAAAAGAAAACAATACACACTCTTTTCTATAACAAAAAAGAAAAATGAAAGAAATTCCTTGGAAAAACTCTTTTCTTGAATATACTAATACATAAATACGAATATGTCGAACTTATATTTTTTCCTTATTCTAGTTTCGACTATTTAACTATTTAGTCATGTTGCTAGCAACATAAACATGCAACACGATATAAAAACACCAAACCAAGAAAAGCAATACGTAGTCTGAAATTACAATAGAATAGAAATTTTTGAGCTTCTAAAGTTTATATCACTTTTAATATGAACCCACCACCCATTGCCACCATGTATATATCATCCTTCTTTCATTTATAATCAGAAACAATAAAAATGAAACAAAACAGAATACTAAATCCCCCTTTTAACAACGGCACAACAAACAAAATCAGAATTTATCAACGATTCCAGAACCACATCAAGTCATCTACTATTTTAGATAATTTCATTTTCTTCAGAAATATTTCTTAATCATTTAAAAATATTAATTTTTTCTTGTAGAAAATTAATTAAATCAACATAGGTATGTCGAGGTATAAACGAACATACATATGGTCATTTTCATATGCATTTGCAGAGAAGTCTAATCCCAGTAGAGATTTGTGGAAGAAATTAGATATTTGAAAGTTTCCGATCGACTAAATGGGTAATACCTTTAGAGAAAGTAGAAAGTAATGTATATAAAGTAATCGATCTTCAAATATTTCGACCAATTAAATACTTTTCAAAATTTCCGAAAACAAACCATCCATATTTGTGCGACCTTCCATTGTTATCTAGCATAATAGTAGTAGTCTACCGACAACATATAATATAAAACCACACCAAAATACTAAAAACATATAAAAATATTATATATTGGTGTCATGATATCCCTGCCACTAGTGACAATACATTAGTAATAAAATAACTCGAAAATCAGGGCTGGCCGCCTGTTGGTCCCGAGCAATTTGTGTCATTATCAGTTGCGACTGCTATGAGGCTCATCAATAATAGAGTACGGCAAAAGCACATCGTAAGGTGGAATCAAGACAATACACCTGTCGTCTGGCGAAAATCCTTGGCTGTCAAGCCAGCAAAACGAGATCAAAAGAATTTCTAGCTCTCAATAAGGCAAAAATTCAGCTCGTTGTAAATGTCCTAACTGGGCACTGCCGACTTAATTATCACTTAGCGTCCATGACTCTGACAGATGACTTTTCCTGCGATTCCTGCAATGCAGATGAAGCGACTCCGGGGCACTTTCGCTGTCACTGTCCGATCCAATTCGTGGTGCAAGTGGCGGGTTCACCAACAGGCATTACTCCTAACATCAAAATCAAAATAAAAAAAAAGACTCGCATTTACTTGACTACTTTATACTTATATATCCTAAAATTGGCTCAACTTAAGGCTCAATTGTAATAAAAAAAAAAACCTGACCGTATGTAAGCTTACGCATGTCAAATCTGCTCGATCGGTTATAATGTGCATAAGCAGGAATAAGTATTTGACAGTTCGACGTCAAAGAATTTTGTGTTTTTTAAATTGTGTCTTTTTGTAATTTAAAAGTGATTTTGAAAGGAAATTTTCAAAAAAAAAAAACAAATCTTCGAATCATATTTCATGAGAAAAATAGTTTGCAATTCAACTGTCAAAATTTCCGTAAACGGAATGTCCTAATTATTTTCTAATGCTTGAACACACCGAAACGGAAATCACATTTAACAAAACCTTGGCTATGCACATTATAATCACAATATTCGGCTATGTTTCGGGTTCTTCCCATTATAATTTAGCCTTTAATTTGGCCTGAATAGATTATGCAGTATAGGTTTTTGGTGGTGCGCATAAATAGTAACCGTTATTACCGACACTCATCAAAAGATTAAAGTAATCGATGACTGAACACACAATAATAACCGTTATATGTGTTACCCATGTAATGCTATTGTACAGAATCGATTCGATAATATATGGCATTACCTTTCCAACTGGGTTATAATTTGTACTAATATAGATTTTTTTGTGGATATGACCCAAGTGATATATTAATACCTTAGAATATCAAAAAAAAAAAACGAAAAAGACGGAAAAAAGCTTTTTGCTGAGAGAAAAAAGCCACGACCGGTAACATAAAAGAGAAAACATATGAATATGCATTTTATATGCATGCGTGAAAAATTGCATTGTGTGAAGCCCTCAAATCTCTCTCTCTCCCTCTCTCTCTCTTTATCTCTTGATATTATCTAAGTTTTTTCTCTTCAAATTATGATATTATATGAAGAAAGAAACATGTGCTATCTGAAAGCTTTTTTTGTTCATATTGTAAAAGCTTTTTGATTGAATTTATGTAGAAGAAATTTATTATATTTGGTGATTTTTTGGTGGAAATTTCTTTTAATACTTTTTTATTTGTTTTTATTTTTTCTCCTTAATTAAAATTTTTATAATTTTTCCATTTCATTGCTATCAAAACTTTTTTCGAATTTTGAAGAAAAAAAGAAAAGCAAACTGTTTTAAAAATAATATCTTAAAATATTCGTGCGCAAATTAAGTTTTCACACCTATTTCATTGCTAAAGACAACGACCAGAAAAAAAAACCCAAAACCAAAACCATGAGCGTGAAGGCAATTAAAATGTAGGTGGTATCTAATTTTGATTAAAAAAAAATAAATATATATAAAAAAACCACCGAAAATCATATTAAATTAAATTAAATCTTCACCAAAAAAAAAAAATCAAGCAAAAATAAAATTAAAAAAAATCAATGTGACCATATCATAACTTTCTCTATACGTACGTACCATAATTTGTAAAGAGTGTCCTAATAAGAGTGCCGGATTCTAATTAAATTGTCTGCCGAATAAGGTATAAGTAATATGAGTCGGACGCAGAATACCCGAGATACACATGGTCGTTGTGGTATTCCTTAAAAGAGCTATTGAGTCCCTTACAGCTGTAGCTCAATCTTGTTGGAACCAAAAGGATCGATTGGTTTTCCACAGCTGGCTTTAAAAAATTTTCCAATATAGTCCATCGTTCATTTTCGAAGAGATATATGGGCCAATGATCCTCCCAGACGATATACCGCACCAAATAGTGTACACTAAATTGAGTGTAATTGTCGTTGATTAACTGCTCCTTAATTCTCCGTAGTCCATATCCTGCAGTTCTGTTTCTTTATGAATGAAAATGCTCTTCATCGCTCATCATTTTCCAATTGTGAATAAAATCTGGATTTTCTTCTGCTTTTTGCCGGAAATAAAGTTCAATGATTTTGATTCGTTGTTCGATTGTGTATGTGTGTTCCATTTTAAATTCGCCAACCCTGGCTTTACAAAATCCTGAAATAAAAATTAACAAAAACAAACGCATTTTTAATTTCCTGTCCCAAAGAGGAAGTCTTTTGTGAAAATGGATAATATGATTTAATTTGTAATTCAATTTTCCATCGAATAAGATATGGGCCATATCTAGAGGACCAAGAATACTCAAGATATCCACATACTTCATCAATTTACGCCAATGAAATCATGCGCTCTTATTGGAACATATTTTATTACCTTCGCGAGACTTCTTCTTGATCGCTCTACCCAAAATACATTTTCAATATCCGCTACGTGTCATATTCACATATCACCACTAGTGGCAGAAGCGTGCCACGGACCAAAAATGCTAGCTGGGTATAGTCTTATACGGATTCATTCTAAAGAAGCCGACTACCAGTTGACAGAGAAAATAAACTGAGAATTTTTTGTGTATAAATTTTTTGGCACAATTGCAGGATTGCAAAGAAATCTATTATCGTCATTAGTGTTTGCAGAAAAAAAAACAAGAGACTATGTAAATACATGAATTTTTATACCACATAATGTCTTTTTTTACAAATACTAATAACCAGATATCATGTTTACAGACTGAAAATCTGTGTATGCTTTTTGCTAAATGTCAGGCATCACTGTTTATCTTTTATTCTTATTTCACGGTTGGGCACATCGTGTATAGAGAACCGGACAATATCTAGTCTCATATATAATGACGGATTTCCATGGACTACTATAGTAGTATCCGATTAACTAATTTTGTGTTTTGATACTTCTTTGAAAATGAATGATATCAACGCCGGAAATTAAGCAATTATTTTTGGAAATATTACTTTATATTTTTTTCCCCAAAGTAGAAATTTGGTCAATGTTTTTATCATAATTTCCTTAAAAATCTGCTTTCCTTACCAATTTACAAATATTCTTTGTAAAGTAAAATAAAGAAAAAAATATGAAATAGCCGTGAGCAGGATTTGAGCTCCGAACCAGACAATAGACTTTAACTAACTAAGTCAACGTCTATTATGTCTATTTTCTAATCATATACAGAGTCAATCTTCGAACTACTTCATTTTCTTAAAAATTCCATTTTCATTTTAAATCTCATTTCCTTACAAATGTATTCTCCCGCATAAAATTTTTTCTTCTTACAAATTTTGAAGTTCCTTTTAAATATGTCATAATTAATTTGAAACCGAACTTCTGTATAAGTTCAAAATGCGAGTAAGTATCCCGTCGATTGCAACCAGCACTTGAGACCTGCAATTTTAAAGCTGTACTGGTTCTGTTAAAAGCTGTTAAAATCAGTTCAAGCCCTATAAACTAGTGCTGTTAAAATCTATTAAAATATCCCATTTCAATCGATGAAATACACATAGGATACCTACAAAGGCGTTTTGAAACATACAATGCTGAGTAGTGTGCTAGACTCTTCCTTAACGACTGATAAAAGTCAACTGCGATTCTTTTTCTTCTTTTCCTTTGCCTATGCATATCACATGATTGATATCAGGATTGATCTCTATATTAACTGCGCGTAGCAGCCGAGAAACTGGTTCGTTTTTATCGTAGCCCGTTCTGTGGTACAATATTTTAAATAAGTCCACCGACCTCAAGGAACATATATTAATATTTAGCGACATCTTTTCTAACAGTAAAGGAGTATCAATAGCGCCACTGAAAATTTGATGGGCAAAAACAATATCAGCCACCTGACGATGCTTTTCTAAGGATTGCAAGTCAATGAATTCTAGCCTATCACGGTAGTAGGGGGTAATAGGAACGGATCATTCCAAGGAAGATCTCTTAATGCAAAACGTATGAATTAGACGTTGAACAAACTTCAGTTTGTTAATTTCATGGTAAGGAAACCATACTTGACTGGCGTATACCAATATAGGTCTAACCAAGGTAGTACTAACCAAGTTATATGAGGGTCCAAGAATTCCTTAGCCTAGTGTTGAGTTAGCTCTAATAACCAGTGAGTTAATATCTAACTTGAAATTAAGTTCAATGTCACAAAACACTCCCAAATTCCTTATGTTAGTCAGTCTACGTAGAGGCACGTCAGGAGATTGACAATACGGTCTTCAGATATATATAGAGAGAATGAGAAACCATGCGATTTTTTTTTTTTGTTAGTTAATGAGGAAGAATATAACATATGTTGTTGTTGTAAAAGTGTAGGCGTTTTAAACAAAATATTCTATTTAGTTTCTTTTTTTTTAATTCTTTAATCAGATCCAAAAAAAAGAAGCAAAATTAAATAAAAAATCAAAATATTTTAATTTGTTTTTAAGTTAAGATGTTTTGTCGTGGTTTTTTTTTGTTGTTTTTTTTTCATGCGCGACTTGGTCAAAAATGCTATTTTCAGGTTTTTTTCTTAAATTGATTTATTTTAATCTTTTCTTTTTTTTCGAGAAAAGAAAAAGATTCGGTTTTACGTAAAAAAAAAACAAATTCCAAGAATACGTAATTTTTAATTTCTAGATTTTTCTTTTTGGTAATATTCCCAAAAAAAAAGTACAAAAACTTGATATCCATTTCTCTTTTTTTTTTCTATATTTTAAAATCTTCCTACCCTTTTTACACACACCACACACACTCCATCCTGAGCAACGAAAAAAAACGTATTCAAATCGCGCCAAAAAGGATACTTTTCCCAAAAAAAAAGTCAAGAAAAAGAAA
This sequence comes from Xylophagus ater, assembly GCA_963422695.1. Lineage (NCBI taxonomy): Eukaryota > Metazoa > Arthropoda > Insecta > Diptera > Xylophagidae > Xylophagus > Xylophagus ater. The sequence goes on from OY730480.1 coordinate 62,553,548, forward strand.
ACAAAAAAGAAAAAAAAATAAACAAACTAAGAAAATAAATTCCATTTATTTAATGTATTTGCGTTCTTAGTTTTATTGCTTTATATCCTGTCGTCGTATTCAATCGAGGTGCCACCCACCCTCTTCCTCCTCGTCCTCCACGTCCTCGTCTTCCTCCTCCTCATTTCTCCATTCCATCTCCTCACTCTGCCCCACGTCACCTTTCTTTTTTCCTGTACTCATATATATTCTTATTTTGTATGTCAACCATCTCCAACAATTCATACATATATGCCGAAAAAAAAAGAAAAAAACTTATTTTCATTTCATCCCTGGATTGTTTACAACCACCCGTTCCCCCCCTCCCCTCCTCCCTCCCTCTTTCACTCACTCACTCTGAAAACCCCAATCTCCTCGCCCATTCATTGAACTCGTCCTTTTCAATTTCAATTTGTTCATCCCCTTTGGGTCACACAGTAGTAAGCTGGGCTGAAAGCGGTAGCGGGGGGAAAGGGGGAAGGTGTTATTGGAAGAAAGGCTTCAATGCTTTAATTTCGTTTTTATATTTTTTTTTTTTTTGTTTTCTTCAAAATAGAAAGACATAAAGCAGAGTACAAGAGATAGAGAGAGATAGAGAGAGAGAGAGTAAGTAAGAGTGAGGGAGAGATAGAAAGAGATCAAGAAAATAAGTTAAAAGGAAAGCACTTTTCATACCTTTACCATTCATCTTTGTATGATATCGTTTTACATATATTGTGGAACCCCTCTCCTCGTCAAACGGCAAAAAAGGACCCGGGACGTATATAAGAAGAAAGAATTCTATACTGTTGGAATTTCTTCTTCATCATTTTTTTTTTGCAATAATCCTGAAGGCGCGATTTCAAGATGGTTTCTCTTTTTGGCAATTCATTTCTTTTTCTTCGTATTTCAATTTTGCATAAACTCATTCCGTCTCAATCACCACCCCATTCATCAGCCTACTTACCACCCACCACAGCACAGCTCTTCTCCAGACTACTACTACTATTCAGAACACGACAATCACCATTCAACCCGTCAATTTCTATTTCAAAAAATCCAATTTAATATTGAATTCTCGTGGTTGTTTTTTTCTTTCGTCCTCTTCTTCTTCGTTTTGTGTCTCATTTCGTATTCTTCATCATCTCCCATTCCATCCTCACTCATTTGAATTGTACACACTCACTAAAATACGAGGTAGTAGACCCTTTTTCTTACAAAATAAAATCATTTTCTTTCACCCCTTTTTTTTGTTCGTTTTTCCGTTTTTTTTAGAAGAAAAGAAAAGTTGTCCTTTAAAAATGGCACGGCAAAAAAAAAAAAATAAAACGAAGAAATGAAACTGAGATTGTCTTCGATATTGATGATGGTGGCTGGTTTTTGTCCCTTTTGCCCAGATTACTTATTTTTCTCATATTCGTATGTGTTTTTTTTTTTACATGTTTCTTTAGAATAAAGAAAGCGAAGCAAAGAAATGGAAATGAAATGGAAAATATCAAAGAGAAAGATACATGACTAGAAAAAAAAAACAACAAGAACAACGAAAAAAAAAGATATATATTCTAGAAAAGGGGTTAGTTTCCTTTTTCTTGTGTATCCTTTCTAGAAATTGGAAAGAATAGGGACACCAAAAAAAAAGTGGATGAAAATGATATGATTTCGTTTCGTTTTTTTTTTTTTTACTATGTAAAAAATGTATGCAATTTATTTTTCTTGGTTTTTTTTTTCTTCGCTTAAATGAGTGAAGAAATTTGAATAAGGAGTGAGGGAAAAAGTTTAGTAGAAAATAAGAGGAGGTGTGTATTTTAGAAGAAAAAAAAATATTTGTGACAAAACGGACGAAATTTTACGCGATTTTTTTTTTTTGAAATTAATTAAATTAACTTAATCAGAATTTGTTTTTTTGTTCTATTTTTCGAAGCAGAAAAAGAAAAAAAAACACGGAAAATTTGTCCTCTAAAGATAAAATTTTTTTCTTTTTTTTTGGCTTTTTCTCAGAAAATAATTCTAATATCAAATTTAAAAAGAAAAATAAAATAAAAAAAGCTAATATAATTAAAAATAGAAAGAAAATTTATAAAAATACGTGTTTTTTTTTTTTTTAATAAAATCGCTCTAAATTTAAAAAAATTCGTCGCGTTAAGCTGTGTGTGATATTAAGGTCCAAACAGAATGACGGGATCTCACGACGAATTAACGACACATTAAAATTTTAAATGTATTCGTTTTCAATCAAGATTACACAGAACGCGCGACGGATTCACAATGGACTATTTTTAATACAATCTGAATACGTTGTGGATCCGTCATTCGGTTTCCCGCAATATATAATCGACACAAATTTATTATGAAGCTGACCATTCCTTTTAAAGAATCTCAATGAAAACAGAATTGAAAAGGTTCAAGTCCCAAATTATGTTCAACGAAGTGAGAGAAGCTACTATATATATATACTAATAAGTAGCGTAGACACGTAGGGATGACACAAATGCTCAATTTTTATACATCATAATAGAGGAATATATGAAAGATCATCTTTTAAAGTCGAAAAAAATGTCCAGTTATTAAGAAAAATTGCTAAATTGTATCAATTTAGGACGCTAAATAAAGTATATATCGTTAGTTGAATGAACATGAAAATGTTACAAGACTAAAGCCTATATGGAAGCATAAAGGAAGCACTCTCTTTTTTACAAGACGTTCAAAATTGATTTATTTCAATTCACAAGCAGTCACTTATTAGTTCTATACATATATTCTAAGGGTTGCGCTTCTTGCTAGTTTTCACTCATCGTGTGATGTTTGTTTAACATTTCTCACTGATCTGAAACTTCGTATTAAAAGATGTAAAAAAAAAGTATGTATTATAAGTTTTAGGCTGCTATTCACATATTATAAAATCGTTCTGTAATCGTAAAGATCCGATCAATGCCTAAATTGGTATTCTGAAAGCATAGGTGTATATAACTGCTCTGTAATTTCGTGTCAAATCGTTTGTATTTCTTTACGATTGATTTTGAAATATCGGAACTCTTCCAAAACATGAAATAAAATTCCAAATTCGATATTAATAAAAGGAAAATTGAAGTGAAAATTCGTTAAAACATGTTTGAAGCAAATAAAAATGAAAGTAAATCAATAATTCCGCAAAAATTCTTATTTCACTTTTTTTTTTGTAGACGCCGAATTCATTTCACGAGAGCGAAATAGATACAGATTTAGAATAGTAATTTAGGCGTTTATGTAACTTTACTTACAGAATTCTCTGTACATAATGGTACGGTTACATAGGCATTCGATTTGAGAATATTGCAGTAAGTTCTATAAAATATTGAATTTCGGAATCGTCTTCAAATGTGACATTATGTTTTATTTATTACCGAAACGCTAACCAATCGATTTGACGTAAACATAAATCTAAGCTACTCTTATGCGACTATATAAGCAAATGTTCTCTGCTAGAAAATTATGTAACAAGCCAATCTAATACAAAAATTGTGTTACACAAGTTCGTGTATCAGATTACCGTGATGGTAATTCTTATTAGTGGTAATATAGTACACTAAGATCTCGATTTACAGGGTAAATTGATCCCCCGAAAATGCCGTGTAAATTGAGATCGTGCAATTCGAACCCACATAAAAACATTCTGTGGCCGTGTTAAATTGAAATAGTACTGTATTCAATGGAATTTTTTCCACTGTGCAAAATTGGAATCGTGCAATTCCAGTACCGTGTAAATCGAGATTTAAGTGCGTATTATTATTGTAGTATAGAGACGTAGTATGACTTGTAGGACTAGTAAAAGATTTAATATTACACCCTTCGATAATTCGCAACACAATCGTACACAGCCTTAGTTAATTTTTTATATGTTAGAAATTTTTTTTTTTCTAAATAAAAAATTTAAATAAAGAAATATTTTAATTAATGGCCGTGGAAAATCGTGGAAAATCGTTGAAAAAAGCTATAAGAAACACTTTTTTTTAAATATTTATTTGCTTTTGATTTTATAGGAATTTTTATTTTGATGTTAATTTTTTAAAAAAAATTAAAAATAAAACTTTTGTTTTATTTTTATTTTGTCCACTTTTTTTTCTTTGTATTTGTGTGTTTTATTTAAAAATTTTGAATATTAATAAAAAAACAAAAAAAAAAACAGACGAAAAATTAAAAGATTTATGTCAGGCGAAATGAAATGAATTTAAGAATTAAAAATATATAAAAAAAAAAAAAAAACAAGAAAATATTTCTCAACAAAAAAACAAAAAAAACTATTTTTAAATATAAAATTTTTAATTTTCAATTTCGAAAAAATTAAAAAAGATGCGGCAAAATATTTTCGAATTTATAAATAAAATATTCGAAAATATTTAAATAAATTGAAATCAATTAATTTTCCTTTTCCCAAATTTTCTCAAATTTTTTCTTGTTCCTAATCTCATTTATTATAATTTAGAAAAAAAATGCAAATAAAATTCAAAAAAAAGAAACATATAGTAACTTAAAATCGGCCTATAGCCAATTTTTTGATGCCCTATGGTAGAAATGGGACAGAAAAACTATCAAAACTAACATTATTTCAAGGTTTTTTCCTTATAACCTTGTTTGCTCTTTTCAAAATTTTCTCTTATTTGGAGATATCGTAGACCCTGATAGCATAAGTCTAATCTAAAAATTTTATTCAAATCGGTGCATTAGTTTTTGAAGTCCATCAAAATAAGTTTATAAAGAGGGTTATTTTCTCTTAGGATTATTTCTTTCTTCACTATCCTTAAACAGATTTTACTGAACTTTGTCATGGTAACGTCTATTTGTGTGGTTAACCTATATAATATAATTTCAGCAAAATTGGTTTTCAAATTTTCCAATTAAATACAAAAAACCATAAACAAAAAAAAAACGACAAAACTTTCTGCTCACCTTGATTTTTCCTTCATAATTTTGCTCCCCCTGAATCGATTTTGATGAATTGTAATACCAAACCAAGTCAAGGAATAAGTAGCTCACATTGTAAATTTCATCTAAATCGGATCACGTATTTTTGAGTTATCTTGTATAGGGACGGGCGGAAGGACATGCAAAAATCGATATAACTTTTGATTCCCTACACAACCATACCCCTAAAATCTTTCTACGACGATTATTTCGATGTGTTATAAATGAAGTGACAAAACTAAAATACATTCTGGTAGTACCTACCATAGGGCATAAAAATTACTTTATTCAAAAATACATATGGTATATCCTAATTTAGAAGCCCCAATAGGGGAATTGTATTTTAAATTATGGCGCGTTATGGAAAAATGATACTCTCCAGCAGCCATGGCGAACCTATGACCCGCGGGTCGGACACTGACCCAAGCAGGCTTTTTAAATGACCCACGCGTTAATTTTTATAAACTTATTTTATATATCATAAATAATATTTCATAATATATATATAAGTGATTTTCTTTATACCTTTATTTTTGCTTTTCATTTGCAAAAGTAAAAGTTGTATAACATAAAGGAAACGTAAAGTTTTTAATCAACCTTCGCTTCCCCTTTCCAAGTGACGCCACTGACTTAGTGACTCACGAGCTAGTAGTAAAAAAATAACGAACAAAATTTGACCTACTTCTCAAAAAGGTTCGCAATCACTGCTCTACAGGGACTAGGAATTCATATATTGAAGAGAAATAAGTGCGTACGTACAAAAATTTTGAATTCAATTTTATTTGTTCACTAGTGGCTCGTCCCGGCTTCGCACGGGTGGACATTTATTTTTTAAACATTTTGGGACAAACGTAGAGTAAATGTATCTTTTTGCAGGACTTTATTTACATTTTTGTACATTTTTATTTTATGGCTTAAGTAATTTAATTTTGTAGATATTTACTTTTTTACATTTTTTTTTAACATTTTGAGATAAACGCCAAACTAAAGCTTCAATCTTTAAGCTAATTTTCATTGAAGTCGAAATAGCAACATAACATTTTCTTGTTTATATTTTTTACAATGTTTCGAAGAATGGAAAATCTTAGGTCGGAGAGAGGGTTGTGGAAATTTTCGGAGACAGAGAGAGGGGGTAGTCTGGGATTCCACCGGCGAGTTCGCTGAGGGTCCGAGCGCCTGGCGCCAGTCTGGAGACTATAGAGGCCCTACAATGGATCAATGGGACCCCAGCCGTCGCTAATGACACTGAATATCGAGTGATTGAAAGCAATAGTCGTAAAATCTCAATTAGGGTCTTTGTGCATGAAGTTAGACTACAGAGAATATTAGACACGACAGACATGAATATGAGGATTTTTGGATACAGATTTATGCGGAATTACATTATTTAAGTTTTAGTAGGGATCCCTAATTTTTTCTAGTAATAAATATAGCCTGTTACTCAAGGATAATGTAGCATTCTAATGGTGAAAGAATTTTTTAAATCGGTCCAGTAGTTTTTGAGTTTATTCGTTACAAACAAAAATACAAATCTTTCCTCTTTATAATATTAGGTTAGATTTAGATAATAGTGAAAATTTCATTTTCCAATCCGTTCCTTAAGCATAGTACAGACACGGTTACATGTCCGTCAACTAGGCTGTTGAAAAAATTTTAAGCGTCTGTAGGCTGGTCGACCGACATGTCGAAAAAATTAAAACCTTTTGATTTTCAAGGTGCGTGGCTTCAAGTTTATCGACATGTTTAAAGTACCCCGCAAACCAGAGGTTCCCAAACTTTTTTGTCTCGTAGACCACTTGCCATGTTTTTTTCAATTTGATCGTATGCGGGTTTGTATGACGTGTTTGACATGTTTGATAGAAATTTTGATTGACGGCATGTTTGAAAAACAGGCTTGATAGCGTGCGGCGTTCTAAGTCGTCGCTTGTATTACTCACTGTGATAAATCGTCAGACACGAACGTCACCGAAAACCGAAATTACGGGCAAGTTTGACAAATTTGTTTGATCTTCGGTTTGATCGTTTGCGCTGTTGTTTGATGAAAACGTGACGTTTAACAAGCAAATTTGTCAAACAAATTTGATCGTTTACGGGGCGCTTAACGTGTGTACGTCAGTTTGCAAACATCGTTGTGAAAGACGGAACTGTAGTGTTCACATCTATACAAAGTGAGAGTGATTCAAGCAAAATTAAGTCTGAAAAATTATCGACAGAGCATTTTGTGGCACTGGTGATTTTTACATTTCGATTGACATGTAGTCAGTCTATGGGTTTCAGGTTGCAGACACGTCGACCGATATGTATGTCGTCAGTAAGGGGCTTTAGAGTTAGCAACTATGTAAACAGATTAAGAATGATATTAGATACGACCCGCTGACCTCTTATCCAATAGCTCCTTTGAAAATAAAAGAAACAAAAAATTCGGCATAAACATACTTCTGGAACTTTCATACGGAGCATTGGACTGACACTTCGAACCTTTGAACGTGTGGCGTCATCAACTTTTCCCACACAGCATAAGATTTATTCACTTAGTTATTATGGACCTACTTTATTATCTTATAATTAATTTTTTTTTCTATTATATAATTCGTAGTTCTTGCTATTATTTCCGTTTATAAATATATTTAATTTGTATTCCCTATGGTAGGTACTACCAGAATGTATTTTAGTTTTGTCACTCCATTTGTAACACATCAAAATAATCGTCGTAGAAAGGTTTTAAGGGTATGGTTGTATCAGGAATCAAAAGTTGTATCGATTTATGCATGTCCGTCCGTCCGTCCGCCCGTATACAAGATAACTCAAAAACGCGTAATCCAATTTTGATGAAATTTAGAATGTGAGTTGATTATTCCTTAGCTTGGTTTGGTATTGCATTTGAGCAAAATCGATCCAGGGGGAGCAAAGTTATAAAAGAAAAACCAGGGTGACCAGAAAGTTTTGCCGTTTTTTTGTTTATGGTTTTTCGGATTTAATTGGAAAATTTTTGAATCAATTTTGTTAAAATTAATTATGTAGGTTAACTTCATAAATAGACAATAACGTGTTAAATTTCAATCAAATCGGTAAAGGAGGAAGAAATAATCCTAGGAGAAAATATCCCTCTTTATAAAGTTTTTTTGATGTACTTTAAAAACTAATTCACCGATTTGAATAAAATTTGCAGATTAGACTTATGCTATCAGGGTCTAGGTGACCTGCAAATTGGAGGAAGTTCTGAATAGAAGGAACAAAGTTATAAAGAAAAAGCCTCGAAATAATTTTAGTTTTGACAGTTTTTCTGCCTCATATCTACCATAGGGCATCAAAAAATCGGCTATAGGCCGATTTTAAGTTACTATATGTTTAATTAATAAAACAGTTCCATCAACACTTGACATTCACCATCTAATAGTTATCTTTCAAAAGTCTATCAACCAGATCATCAGGCTAAACAAATAAAATTGCCAAAAACGGAAGATACTTAGTCGTATGTTTGGTCCTTCTCAGGAGGATGGAATCTGGAGTAGAAGATATAATGCCGAAGTGTACCAACTATACGATGAACGTAGACCTAATTCGAAAAATAAAGCTAGAAAGATTTCAATGGATAGGCCACGTAGAGCAACCTGAAGATGCACCTTGCACAGTTAGACCAAGCCTCCGCTGGAAAGACAAGACCATATAGTAAATGTAAAAAAGTTATTGATACCCAACTGGAGAGTATCTACCCAGGACCGGGTTTGAAGAAAATGCTACATCAGGCTTAGGACCTCCAGGTTCTGTAGCAGCATCGAAGTAAGTAAGTAAGTAAGTAATCTTTTTACGTGTTAATAGTATATTAAATTTATGTTGGAAACAAAACATCAATAATGTAAGTATGAGTGAGTGTATGACAATGTCGGGAAAATATTTTATATAAATACATTACAAATGAAAATCAGAGCGGCAACAAAATGTCGTATAATTTTAATAATAAACGCAAGGTCATTTGTCAGTTTTCACATTTTCTAAGAAAGTCATTTTACTGTTATATACTATGCTGTGATTTGAAGTATCCATTCCGTTCGATGTAAATGTATGAATATGAACAAGGAGAATCCAAATGCTTCATTTCAGAGAAGAATAAATTTTGTATCAGGGAATTCAGGGAACGAATTCATATTATACTTATTAAAGATTAACTCAGATGATCAATTTTAAATAGAATTTCTTGTACTCTTTATGGTAATACGTGTAAAAAAAATGCTTATATTGCCTGATATGAAAAAAATACGCCTTAATATATGCAATTTTCTAGTTTTTTAGTCTAAGTTCTAAGACGATGATTGTATAAAATTTTAGAATTCAATCGTCTCTGATGTTAAAAAAGAATAATGATTGATTTTTTTAAAACTCCATTTTCAGTTTTTTATCTTCTCATCATCCGTCCTAGCACGAGAGAGTGATACTATACAACAGTTCTTTACAATCCTAGCCAAAAGAGTGCTTCCGTTCATCAAAAACTCTTACATTTCATTACTGCTATATGAAAACGATTGGTTAATCACAATCAGAAAAAGGCAAAAATAAAACTCCGACTCATATGTAAATTTATTTTAGCCTATGAAAGGATTTAGAATGACAGTAGAGCGGGGGAAAGAGCGCTATGTAAGAGTAAGATTTTACAGATCGGAATAATACTCGATACCTTCTACCATAAAGATAAGATCGAATCGATTCAATCCAAAGATCAGCGAAGCCAAGTGCATTAGGCTGATAACACACTGAAGCAGACAAAACAGACCAACACAGTTTTTTAGCACTAAATCAGTTTTGTTACCAATAAATACACAGAATCATATGCGCAAATCCGGCAAAAACATCTACGAAAAAACAAAATGTTTTCTTGAATGTTTCGACATATAAATACACACAATCACATCGGTCAACCCTCACTAAATCGAACAAAACAACCGCAGTCAAACTTACCAATATTTCCCCTCCATCATTTTTCTCTTAACAGAAAAATACATTAATTTAAAGCAGTCGACGCACACTGAGAAAACAAAACAAAACAGATGTTATGAGTGTTTCGAAACGCGAAAAATCATGCCTGGTACTGTTCGATGGTATCATGTTTTTTTAGTCAAATGTCAATTATCAATATACGCGTTTTACAATTTAAATTAAAAAAAAAGTGTTTAAAAAGGGAGAAATATTAAAAATACTTGAAGGTAGGACAATGAAATTTGAAAATATATTTTTATTTATACAATTTAAGTTTTTTAGATCTAAAAATCTAATGCAATGGAGTTGGATGCAGAAAAATTGCTTTTGTTGGTGGAAGACCGTCCTCCAATATTTAATATAAACTTAAAGGAACATTCAAATCGTTAAAATCATTTGTTAAAATATCCCACATAATGGGAATGACATCTTCGTCTGAATCTGACATTATGATTCCAACTAATTCTGTTTTGTCAATGCCACACTGATTAGGCAAAATAACCAAAACATTTAGTTTTGTGTTACTAATGTGTGTTAGGTTAAGACAAATCGTTTCGATAAATTTGACATATTTGTTTTTGGCTGTTTTGTCTGATTCGGTGTGTTATCAGCCTTAAGCTTAAGTAGGATCACAAGATGTGATAATTTGTCAAAAGCTTTACTAAAATCAGTGGCAATAAAATCCACACTGCTACCTATCTCTAAGGCACACAAGTTGAAAAAGACACAAATTCAACTAAATTAGTAGTCGTAGATCTACCTTTCAAAAAGCCGTATTGGTACTAAGAAATAAAAGGTTTAGAACTGAAGTATCTAAATCGCTGGAGCGTTTAATGACGACAATTTTGAGCCAGACTCGGAATATTTTACGTATCTTAACGATTACCCCAAAACGTCACTTACTAGTATATTTATTGACGAATCCACGGTGATTGATCATATCAATGAATTAACGGACGATTACTCATGTGGACCGGATGGAATCCCATCAGTAATTTTGAAAAGGTGTATTAATATCTTTGCACGTCTCGGTTATTTTCCAGAAATCTCTTAAAACGGGAAAATTTCCAAAGTTCTGGAAAGAATCTTTTATAATTCCTACCCATAAAAAAGGTAGTAGAGCCGATATAGAGAATTACTGACCTATTACTAAATTGTCTGTCATTCCCAAGCTTTTTGAATGTATTGTTCATAAATTTATATACTTCAGTTGTAAATTCTTTATCTCCAACTACCAACATGGGTTTTTCAAAGGTAGATCTACGACCACTAACTTAGTTGAATTTGTGTCATTTGCAACTTGTTCCTTGGAGACAGGTGGTAGTGTGGATTATATCACGACTGACTTTAGTAAAGCTTTTGACAAATTATCACATCGTGTGATCCTACTTAAGCTTAGTGCACTTGGTTTCCCTGTTGTCTTTATTGAATGGATTCGATCTTATCTGTGTGGTAGAAGTTATCGAGTATTATTCCGATCTTCAAAATCTAACTATTACACTGGCACATCCGGCGTCCCACAAGGTAGCCATTTGGGACTAATCTTATTTGTCCTAACCGTTAACGATGTTGCCTCTGTGATTAAATATTCGAAAATTTCTAGCTTTGACGATGACATGACTATTTTTAAAGAAATATCAAACTCTAACGACTCTCGATACCTCCAGGAGGATTTAAAAAATTTTGCTACTTGGTGTCGCAATAATAATCTTATCCTTAACTGTGATAAATGTGAGACCATCACTTTTTCAAGGAAACGGGATAATTCTCTTTCCACATATTACATAAATGACGTGCTCCTCCGAAGAGTAAATAATATAACCAATTTGGGTGTGATTTGCGACAATCAACTTGATTTCAAGTTGCATGTTGATTCATTGGTCCATAGAGCAAATTCTACATTGGGCTTCAATAAACGTTGGGCCAAGGAATTCTCGGACCCCCTTATCACTAAGGCCCTTTTAACCACCCTGGTCAGACCAATGGTTGAATATGCCAGTCAGGTATGGTCTCCCTTCCAAAAACCCCAAATAAACCGATTGGAGTCTGTTGAACGTAGGTTCGTACGATTTTCATTACGTAACCTTCCGTGGAATGACCCCTTTCTACTGCCAAACCATTTATGGTGCTATTGATTTCCCCTTTATGTTGGACAAAATGCATCTTAACATTAATATAAGTCCTTAAGATCCGTAGAAATATTCAAAATTAGTTACCATAAAACTGAGTACGGTAGAAACGAACCGGTTTCCCGAATGCTGAGGTCAGCTAATGATAACGCTAAGGAGTTTGATTTTGGTTTTAGCAAAAGACATTTGAAAGACCTCCTATACAATGACTGTTGCTTGCAATTAAGCAATGTGAAAAAAAAAAATAAATAAATAAAGTCCGGAAACTTCCTATCCTTACCGTACCGCCGTTTTCCAAATTTTGCCTGTTCTTTTTCAAACAATTTTATATCCACTGCTGGCATAGATAGCTACATATTGTACGTATGAGTGAAAGAGAAATATAATCTAAGCAAAGAAGCACGTGTTGAAATTTATATGGGAATGCACAAATACTAGAAGGAACATAAGGTTTTTAAAAGTTTTTCATGTGCTTTTTTAAGAACATTTCATTCTCTCTCTTCCTGATGGATTTTGCCTATGAAAACTGTATGTACTCTTACCTATTCTTTCGCACTTATTGCCATGCGCCTTTTTTGGCTACTTCGCACACTTTATTATTAGTTACACTTTGTTAATACATTCAAAAAGTTTGGGAATGCAAGACAATTTTGCAACAGGTCTGTAATTCTCTGTATCAGCTCTACTATCTTTATACCTTTCAACCACATTCATTGAACAAGTTCTGAAATCCAACTGTTTCGTTTCCATTGCTCTTTATTTTTATCTATCATAAAAACAATCAAGAACACACGTAATAAGAAATATTTAATATTCGTACTATTTGAAACGTCCAACACCGCCAGATATTTTGAGAAATCTGAAAATGACAAAAAATGTCAAGTGATTGTTTGTGCTGTGTTATTATTTTTAGAATATTGCATGATTTTCTATTGTTTATAATAATTGGTGCTCAAACACACACACACACACAAAAAAGGACATGGAATTTTCATCTTAAACTAAGCAAGAAAAGTGCATCAAACTCACGTAAAAAGAAAAAAAAGATAAAGAAAAGCTAAAGATATACTCTTTAAACTTGACCTTCTGCTAAAAAACACCAGAAAAAAAAGAAAAACAGGAAGAAAATCACTTTGGTGTATATCCTACATCAAATTCACTATCTTCTCTTCCTTAGTATTATATCAACAATAAAAAAAAAGGAAGATATACATCCATGTATATATATACGAAGGGAATTGACCCAAAGAAATGGTTATTCTATGGTTATTCGCTTGTTTTTTTTTTTTTTTTAGATATACTAAAATTGGGTGGAAAAATTGGGCGAAATGTTTTTTTTTTTTTTTTTTGGACATAGAAAGGTATACACTATATACATATATGGAAGTGTTAGTATATTATATAGTTGAAAAGAAAAAGGAACAAGAAAAAAAAGAAGATACTGAGACATTTTTAAGAAGTACATCAACCTTTTTTTTCTTCTTCAGGACGAAGATTTCAGTTTAACCTCAAAGAAACGAAAAAAAAAAAAAACAAACCGAAGCAGGAAAAACACTGACCTACGCACTTTTCCGTCTCTTCTTCTTTCCCGGATTTATATACATGCCCTACATATCTCTGACAGGACAAGGACTATCATCTATATTTATATATACTTATATAGAAATATACAAACTTGTCCATCGGAATATTTTCAAATATTGATTTGCTTCGGTTCGGTATTTTTTCTTTTTTTTTTTTTACTTGAATTTTTGATTTGGTACATCTTCAAGTTTTCTCCATTCATAGAAGTGAGATCATATAAAATATATTTTTCGCACATAAAAATCAAAATCAATGTAGTAAAATTATTAGAGACCAACCAAATTATGAAAGAAAATATAAACTTTGAGAAATTCAAGGATATTTCCATAAATTTTGCATCATGAAATTATAAATTGCCTATTTTGGGGCGCGCATTAATGCTGTGAGAATTTATGAGGATAGAGGCAGACATCATTGAATTACAATTATAGGTACGCATATGGCATATAGACTAAATGTTCAAAGGGTCTATTAGGATACGAACTTACTTGCTTTCTCGGACAATGAATATTTTGTTTTACATGATATTTTGAAACATATTTTTGCGGGAATCAAAAACAATGAACATCTCAAGATGATTTTGCGTATATGTGATGAGTGTCACATTCTGAACACTATGTGGGAAAGTTCATTCCACGGTACTCATCTCTGCATTATGCCAATTTGTCAATAATCTGACAATTCTCTTATCCATCCACGCTAGAACCAAATTATTATTCCTATGATAGGCTGTAATTCCTAACAAATAACATAAATAGCTAAGGAACCTATCCACGCACCAACTGAAGATTACGAAATCTAGCAAAGAATATCGCCTGCCGCATGAAACGCCCTGGAACTAAAACTAACAAGCAAAAATAGTTCTCTCCTCTATTGATCGTGCTGTTTCGGCTGTTTCGACAGAAATTTATGTACAGAGTTCTTCCATGCTTTTTTATTCCCTATGGTAGGTACTACCAGATGGTATATTAGTTTTGTCACACCATTTGTAACACATCGAAATTATGGTCGTAGAATGGTTTTAATGGTATGGTTGTGTCAGGAATCAAAAGTTATATCGATTTATGCATGTCCATCCGTCCGTCCGTATACAAGATAACCCAAAAACGCGTTATCGGATTTTGATGAAATTTACAATGTGAGTTGCTTATTCCATAACTTGGTTTGGTATTGCATTTGAGCAAAGTCGATCCCTAGATCGAGCAAAGTTATAAAGGAAAAACTAGGGTGACCAGAAAGTTTTGTCGTTTTTTTGTTTATGGTTTTTCAGGTTTAATTGGAAAATTTGTAAATCAATTTTGTTTAAATTAATTACATAGGTTAACTACATAAATAGACGATATCATGTTAAATTTCAATCAAATCAGTCCAACTATAAAAGAGAAATAATTAATCCTAGGAGAACATAACCCTCTTTACAACGTTTTTTTGATCTAATTTAAAAACTAATTCACCGATTTGAACAAAATTTTCAGATTGGACTTATGCTAGCAGGTTATCTGCAAGTTGGAAGAAATTTTGATAAGAAGGAACAAAGTTATAAAGAAAAAACCTTGAAATAATGCTAGTTTTGACAGTTTTTCTGCCCCATTTCTACCATAGGACATTAAAAAATCGGCTATATACCGATTTTAAGTTACTATATATTTTTTAGTAGCTCTGCTCTAAGAAAACACGAGCGATATGTTCGCATACCTATTTGCCTCAACTTGCAACAACCTTTTTATTTTTTACTCTATGACGTGAAACTCAGGATAAAAAAAGATATTTGGTTTTTCGGTCGGATAGATGGCGAGACTCTGTGCACAAAATCCTTTTCAATATAATCAATTATTTAATGTTACACTAAAAAATTATAATTGAATTTCACCCGACTTCGCAGCCCCCCCTCCCTCCCCCCAAAAAATTGTCCGAACCTTTCGTTTTCATGTATTTTCATAAAAATTTTCTAATTTTATTTAACAACTGAGACCGAAAATGTGAAAAACTTGTATGAAACTATTTTGCATGATATTCCTTTGATCATGGACGTGTCTACATATACATATGTATATTTTTTTGTGTTGTTCCCCAAAGTTCGGCATGAAACTTGTGTTTAAATAGATTTCAATTTTTCAAAAGTACACACAAATTCGGAAAAAGGGATAAGAATTTGATCAGGCGAAAATAAAATTTTCAATTGCAATTAAATTTTTCTTCAAGTAAATTGAATTTTAAGAAGGAATTTTCGAACCAAAAAAAAACCCATGCTTTTTTCTTCTTTTCATTTTTGTAATTAAAAGGAATAAAAGGAAATTCAAGTATTTGGAAATAATTTGGCTTTAACATAAAACTATATAACAGTTTGAATAAGAAGACACACAGACAGGGGAGAGGGGGAAAGAGAGAGAGAGAGAGAGACGGAGAGGTGAGAAGGTCCAAACTGCAATAAGATAATTTCGAAAGGACTTAATGATTTAAAGGAATTTTAATAGAAAATCTATTTTAAGGATTTCAAAATTAAGGGATTCCGTTAGGGGTTGTTGATACTCTTAAAATTCTTATGCTAAAAGTCAGATTTCTAAATTCGAAATAGTTTTCGATTTATGAATGTCCGTCCACTTTCATCGATTTTGATAAAATTTATGATGTAAGTTGACTACTCCTTAACTCGATTTGGTATTGCATTTCAGCAAAATGGATCTTCTAAGGGGATCGTAGTTATAAACGAAAAACCATTGTGAACAGAAAGTTTTGTCGTTTTTTTTTTACGGTTTTTCAGGTTTAGGTATGCGCTTCGCGCGAAACGAAATTTTAGCATACTCTCCAAAATTGCACATTAAAAAACCAAACGAAATATATTAATATTTCGTAGAATTATTAAAAAAGAAAACAATTTTCATGCAAAAAAAATTTTAAAATTGTGTCTTAACTTATGCGCCTGAACTAAATCAAAAAAGAAATAACTCAGTCCACGCTAAATATTCTAAATATTAAAAAGGAATCCCACTTTTTCGCGCGGAATTAAATGATCAAAACATTTATTTGAAACAAAAAACTTCGGAGAGTTTTATTACGCCATCTATCTTAATATAGAAATTTCGCTGATGAACTGCATACTGGTAAAAGGAAATTTTGAACGAAATGCTCCGCGTCGTCTTCGCAAATTTCATTTCGCTTGAGCAGCATACTAAGTGCATACTTACCTTTAGTTGGAAAATTTGTACAGCAATTTTATTGAAATTATTTCTATACGTTGACTACATAAATAAGAGATATTATGCTAAATTTCAGTAAAATCGGTACGCGGATAGTGAGGAAAGAAATAGTCGTAGGAGAAAATAAGCCTGTTCATAAGGTTTTTTGGACGTAGTTTAAAAATTAATATACCAATTTGAATAAAATTTTCAGAATATATTTATGCTATTAGGGGCTAGGTTACCTGTGAATTAGAGGAAATTTGAAAAAGAAGAAACAGAGTTATCCATAAAAAACTTTGCAATATTATTAGTTTTGGCTGTTTTCTTTTTTATTAACTACAAGTCCCATTTCTACTATAAGATATCAAAAAATCTGTTATAGAGGCCGATTCTCAATTGCTAGTATGTGTTTTTTCTCTATGTCAGACCAATCAGTTTCTACCAATCTTACGCGTGCACCATCATCAGTTTTAAAAAACCAACGAATTAGTGCAGCTAAATTGGCTTCTTTAAATAATTTTGCTTAATGAAAATACAAAAAGCACTGTTCTTTTTAAAGAACAATCAAAATCAAATCATAATTTGAGTCATCTTTAAACGTAATACGCCTTCCTTAACTACGGTCAATTTCCATTGAAATACGTTTATGCGAAAAATTTGATAACGAATATGAATTTCGATTCATCTTGAAATTAATAAAACATAAAACATATCCTTTTTATGAAATATACTTGAACAAATGATGTTAATTAAGTGCATGAAAACATCTGTATATAGTCCTTTAGCCATGTATATATATATATTTATTTATATCGAAATCTGGGTATTTGTTGAATTTGCCTTTTTGCCATCAGGAAAAGAATTAGTATAGTCATAGTCAAGTCAACTCACTCAAGTCCTGTGAAATTCGTTAACAACCCTTTTTTTGTTGCTTTCTGTCTACTCTCTGTTCTTTTAGAGAACCCTTTTTTTATTAAATCGTTCTTTTCTTGTCTTGTTACAATATTTAAACCATTAAAATGTAATCATATCAAAGATAATGATTAAAGGGTTAAATGTGGGGATGCAAAAAAAAAACACAAAACTCTCTGGTATAGAATAGAAACGAACAGATCCCCAATTTAATTTTGTATACTCGTAGTGTAAAGGTCCGCTGTTCTTAAGCAAAACAATTAACATTATCCAGAAATTCATCACGTTTTATGATATTACATATAAATAGGTATGTAAATATAATGTAAATGAAAATTTTGTGATATGATTGGAATGAGTATCTCGTTATGATGACATGAATAAATTATCTCGACATATATATGTATATATATCTTCATTAGGATATTTAAATGAGCGTTAAAATAAGGAATTTAGAAATGGATTTGATTTAAATGGGTGTTAATAAACGTATTTGTTTTGTTTGTTTTCCTTTTTTTTGGGATTATATATAAAGGGTTGTTGATGGCCTTTGTATAATTAGTATGATTGTTCATAAATATGAAAATTTCATTATCATTGATCTGTCAGTTATTATCAAAAATAATTTTAATATGCGCCTGAAAATATGCAAAATTTTTGTTTTTAATTTCCTGATGCAAAAATTTATATGGGAGACATAGTGGAATTTGTAGGAAATTTCATACTTCTTCAATTGTTTCGAAGTGATTTTCTTAATCACTGTTTTCTCAGATCTTTATCTTCATTCATTCATTCATTCATTCGTCGACGCAGGACGGGACATAATATAGTATGTATATGAAGGTATGAACAGTTTGACAGTATAGTAACAAAGTAATATCACAATCTATCCCATAGAAATGAACTAAAGCAAGATAGAACTATGCCAATAGGATCGGTGGCGATATCATTTTACATACCCATCAAGAATTTGTCAGTGCGTTATTAAACCTTTTGGAAGTATGAAATTAATCGGACATACACATAGAGAAGTATTTGATCATAAGAATTTTTAAATTTTTCTTATAATAGACTGTAATAATTTCTTAAGTGTTATAATATCAGTTTACTATTGTATTGTATTGGACCTTAGCACATAGACCTTATTAGACCATTGTACCTTCTCCAAAATGTTTGGTTCTTCAACCAAACCGGTTAGTCCTTATAAAGAAAATCAGCACCGTAATTAGGTCCAAGTTAGCTAACCCCTTCTTTCTTAGTACGCACCTAGTGTAGCAAGTCTCGTTCTAGAGAAGGCCGGGCATTCACAAAAAAGAGTTCTGCTGACTAATTCTCGGACTCTCAGCTACTCCTATTTTCCACATGGGTTCGTTTAATGTGTAATGTATTGTCACAATAGCCACAATGGTGCTAAAGGTTTTACGCTCGATTCTTTGGATGACTCTTCAAGTGATATAAAACTATTAACCAGTCTGAAGTGAATAAAATCTCTGTGGTTTTGAATTTGTAGTCTTCTAACAACTAAGAACTTGGACAGTTCTTCTTTGATGATTAAATTTGTTCGTTTTTATAAATTCTAAGATGAAATAATATACACGGAAGAAAATAATTTGAATAGAATTACCAGGACAATCTATTTTGGTAAAATTTACTCTACTAATATTGGATAATGTCCGCCATAGGTGCATGCACAAGCGCTTCTCTTTTTCTATATATTTACCAAATTTTGTTAAGGAACGCTGATCATAACGAACAGGTAGTTTCAGCGATATACTTTTGGTCAACCAATTGTTTTTTGTAAATATTTGCATTATTTGGATTTTGTGGAACTGTCTTTTTGACCACGGGAGGCGCTGGAAACTTGACAAACTGTCATTAATAATGTCATTCCTTCTTGCAGAGTTCAATGACTATTAATAGCAACAATGGCAGATGGCTGATGTCAAGATTTTCGTACTGTCAACTTAATGAAACGAAAATAGCATGAAATTTAAATCTGGCTATATTATTGAGACATATACTATATGTATATGCGTGATTAAATTAGTCGCGAAGTTTTAATATTTCTGCCATGTACAAACGTTTCTTCTTACTATTTTTAATAGGCGAATATTTCTCCAGTGTACATGATGTTATAATTTTAATGTTGGGAGTGATGCCTATTGGCACTCCTGGCACTTAAACCACGAATTGAGTTCTTTGCGCACACCATGGATTGAGTCCTCAGATTGTAAGATTGGGCAGCCTTCCAGAGCCTACAGTGAGCCTGGATATCCGACTGTCGTAGATTCCACTGATAGCATTTGGTTCGACAAACCGGTCGCCTAAAGGTTAGAATCTGCGAATGAGTGATAATTAAAGTCGGCTCTGCCCAGTTAAGACACTTACAATGGGCTGAATTTTTGTTTTATTGAAAGCTAGCAATTCTTTCGATCTCGTTTTGCTGGGTTGACAGTCAAGGATTTTTTTATTGCTAATACGAAATAACCCATTTCTATAGGACGGTTTTTTCCGTGTATATTTTACATACCCATCTTAAATTTGTATTTTTTCTCTTCTTATTTTCTTGCTAGAACAAAATTCCATCTATTTCATACTTTAGTATATGTATATACTAAAGGAATTTAAATCTCCTTGAATTTAGTATATGTGTATTTACCTATCGGTAAAAAAAAAACATATAAAATCAAAGAAAAAAAAGGAATTTTTTTATAACGAAATTATTTTACATACATACATATGTGAAGATATATAATAAAATTTATGTTTCTTTTGTGTATGAGAAAAAATGGGCTGGTTTAGAAACAAGCAAAAGAAAAAAGGAGCGCATAACATAAGCAAAAAATATCCTTCTTGATAATTTTAAATATATATGAAAAGAAAACAATCTTTGAAAAACACATATGTAAAAAAAAAATAAGAAAGAAATAAAAACCACCTTAATCTAGGGAATATTTATGTACAAGAATCTGGATTTCTTCATTTTCCATTGGAAAAACGGAACACATATATCCGTCGAGTTGATTACCGAAAAAGAAAATGTGGTGACGGAATTCGCGTAAAATATCCGAAAATGAAATTGTTGGAAGATTTTTCCTCGATGACATAATAAAATCGAATCCCTAAATATCATATGCCTGCAAGTCGATTAGCTTACTTTCGCCTATATTTGGGTACTGTACGCACAAATATCTTATTTGCCTAAATTTTAGATTATAATCTTATATGGTCTGAATATGTTTAATCGTCGATAAAAAAGGGTGTAGAAAATTCTACATTTGCGGGTCAACATTTTCTAGAAACGAAGACGACGTTTTTGAGAAGTTAGGATTTATGTGTTTTCTGGTGGGCTGGTATGTAACTTTTTTCACACATTTGTGTTTCGATCAAACTTTATGTGATTCAAATAAGTTACGCTGTCAGTTTGATAAAAAGTCGAAGCATACACGATCTGAAATAAGTTACGTACTATGTACCTCTGCTTTAGAAACAAACAGAAAAATACAGACTTCCCTTCAAAACTGCTAAAAACGTCTAAAATTAAAGAAATCGAAATTTTCAGAAAATTTGATGCTACACATGATGTCCAAGAATTATGCTCCATTCGACGGGGAATTTAATTAGAAATTAAATAGCATTTTCCACGCTTTAAGAATACTAATTTTTGGGCGAGATATCAAGGGAAAACTTCATTTTTTCTCTGCTTTAACATAAGTCCTGCAACCGGCTAGGATTTGAATTGTCATAATGAATTTATATCGACATTTTAACTGGCCAAAAGAAAAGAAACCATCGAATTATAGGGGTGGTGGAAATCGAATTATCAAAGTTCTTACATTAAGTAAGACTAACTAACTAAATATTAGTTACTTAAATAAGTGTGCATACGAATTTGAAAGAAATTCGTAGAGACCACTTAGGAACCATACGACATAACAGTATTCAGGTTTTGGCCCTTTTAACAATACACCTTTATTTGGTCCGATCACACAAGATCGTGTCAGTCGTAAATACACCATTTTTTATGCGGGAAACAGAATGAGGGATGCACGACGGATTCACAACGCATTCAAATTTTTCTATTAGACCTAATAGACCGCGATGGATCCATGACGGTCTATTTTTTATATAATCTGAAAATCAAAAGTGTGGAATCCGTTGTAGATACGTCAATCTGTTTCCACTATTATTCTTTATCATACACGCCAATAGCAATCATATACCACAAACCAAAGAATCCGCGAAGGAATTACTTTAAAATATTTTAAAATTTTTTATGAATGTTTTAACCGGCCCCTATTTTTAATTTTGCTTTCCGATCCGCAAAGCTTTCATAGAGTAGAATTTATGAGCTTTTATATTGTAAATATGTTAGATCTTTACAACGCTTATAAGGCGGTCACCAACGTACAACAATAGAAAACCAGGGTATGCATTATGTACGGTGACAGGCGATTGTCGCTTGTTGCTTTCATATGATTTTAGAAGTTTATGTTTTTGTCAATTTTTTATTTTACTTTATTCTTATTTCTTTTCTTTTTTTTAACGTAAGAAAATTAATTTAATAATATTATTTGAAACATTAAAAATATTTTTTTTTTTTTTTTGAGTTATATCGCCTGTCACCGTACATAATGCCTACCCAGAATAATAACTACTTCTCTGAATCGAGTAGAAAAACATATACAATTCGAAAAGAATAGATCCAAAATCATTTGGAATCTCTTCGTTTTCTTTTTTTTTATTGTTACCAGAATAGTCACCTCTAAAACATCGCGCATCATCATCATCATCATCATCATCATCATCATCATCGCCAATTTCATCTCGGCGCCTTCATCATATCATTGCCGTCTTATTCTTGTAGGTTCTTTAATTTTTCATGCTAGTTACTTTTTTTTTTGTTGCTTTTTTTCGGGTACTACTATTTTATGTTATATCTCGTTTCTTTTTTGGTATTGCCGTTGTTATCATTGAACAGGCGGAGTCTATTTTGCATATACATACATTCCTTGATGATCTCGCGCGTTTGTCGCGACACAGCGCGCACATTATATGGGATCGCTATATATATATTCGTTAGAAATGTATAATTCTCATTTTGCATGTTTAGTTCGTTCGCGCCCTTTACATCCGCCCGTGCGATGGGTGAGATGGGACACATATCTTCGTCATTGTAACACACCTTGTAGAGCAATAGATATGTGTACCCCCTGCTAACAATCCCAATATGTATTTATACATATCTCTTCCTGATTATTCTGGGTCCATGTTTTTTCTCATCAACATGAAAAATCCTTAAATATATTTTCGCAAAGCACCTATAATAGTCTCCACCAGAAAATGTATTCACACATATATATGTATATGTATATATACATAATCGCGTCGTCACCATATATTAGATATCTTCTCCAAATATACGCGAAATGTATGATTTTTAAACAACCAATCGTCGTTGATTATGTTGTGTGTGGGGGGGCCAATCAGCTCTTAAAAATTTGTTTATTCTTCTTGCTTTTTTTTCGCTTTTTTTGTATGAGAGTATATGTTTTCTGTGTTAATATATACAATAAAATTTTCGTGTGCACATTCAAAAGTATCCATCCCCCCTTTTGCCCTTGTTTTTAGTTAGTTTTTTTTCTTCTTCGACTTCTTAATGGTAACAATTTCCTCTTCGAACAAAAAAAACAAAACAAAAAAAGTATTTCCTTTTAATTTGTTCTTAGCTTTTTTTAAGCTTTTTTTTGGTTTGTTTTCTCTTCTATTGCGGGGGCCACCTCTCTGGTCTCTTTTCGAATTTTTTTTAATTCTTGTTTTCACTTTTGAACTCTTTAATCATTCTCCCCGGCGTCTCCGTCCACTGCTTCTCTTTCTCTCTCTCTCTCTCTCTCTTTCATATTCGAAAACGAAAAAAATTAATATTTTTATTATTATTATTATTATTATTATTATTATTATTATCCACCCACAATTTCTTGTATTTATTTCCTTGTTACTAAAGTACAGAGAGAAACATAAACAATTTCATAGAACAGAGAGAAATTTATGAAACTAAGAACTTAATGTCTCAAAAAAGGAATAAACATATTCATTTTCATTAACAAAATATTTAAGTAGTTAGTTATGCTTTGCATTTTTTTGCACCTACACAAACCAACACAACAGCACATGCTAAAAAGGAAGGATTGAGAATATATGTATATGGAAAAATTCCATCTCCAATTGCGCCAATTTGATTCTCAAAAAAAAAAATAAACAAGAAAAACCAAGCATTTTGGGAGGAGCATCTTATTCATAAACCAAAAGAAAAACAACAATTAAAACAAGTTAATTACAACACCAAAAAAAAGAAGAAGAAAAACTAAAAACAATACGAAAGCGCAATACCAATTATATTGGATATACATATTTGTATACATGCATGGCCCCCCAAATCTATGTATATATGGTCATTATTATCCGCCCTTATACAGAAGTAGTAAACTAACTATAAATTGTTATGCATTGGGTTTTCTCTTAAAAACTACTTCATTTCTTACGTTTCTCTTAGTATCGTCTTCTTCTTAAACATTATGAAAAAAACTCCCTTTCATCATTTAATTTATTTCTCTCTTTGTATTACATTCTCTTTTATTAGTACAACAAATATTGCCACCCTTTTTTTCCCCTCTTAATAATTAAAATAATTAATCAATAGCTAACAAATTCTAAATAAATGCCAAAAATAAACGTTTTTTTTTCAAATTTCCTCTAATCACCCGTAATTATATAAATCATATTCTGCAAATTTTATTCAAATCGGTAAATTAGTTTTTAAAGTGTAAATCAAAAAAAAAATTATAAAGTCTGTTCTACTACTACTGCCATTTATTTCTCCACTTATTCATTAGACCGATTTTATTGAAATTCAAAATAGTATCACCTGTTTATGTAATCAACAGATGTTAATAGTTCGAACAAAATTACTACACGGTCATCCTGATATTTACTCTAACTTCTTCTGCCTTCCGATCCTGCCCGTCGGCCGATTTTGCTGAAATAGAATAACAAATCAAATCGAATCAGAACTGATACTTAAGCCAGTTCATTATGACAAGATAGGACCGTATCGAAGTGAAAAAGGAATAATTAACTCCCATCATGAAAATTGGATAAAACGTTTTTGGAGTTACCTTGTACACTGACGAACGGACAGACAGGCATGCATAAATCGATTTAAATTTCAGTTCTCTACACATCTATTAGGCTTATAACTCTTCTAGGATAATTATTTCTTAATGCGTTACCAAAATATGCCTTGATGATGTTGAGTAGCAAAAGTCAGAACGTATTCTTTAAGGGACGGCTATTTATGTAAATAAGTCAGACTTATTGAAAAATTTCCATGAACTTCATTTTTTCGGCGGTCTCTTATGGGATTTTTTTGTATTTTTTTTTACTTTCCCGGAGAGTGATTCCTTTTTCTTTTCTTGTCATAATATTCTTAAATACAACAATTTAAAGTTTTGCCTTCCTTTTTTATGGATTCGGAATTTAGCACGATACAAACTTCCTGCGTTTTTTTTATAGTATCTAAAAAAGGGCATAAAAATTTGTGTAAAAACGTTATTAACTAATATATTTACAGATGGGTTGGGGTGTATAGGGCTGATAAAGAACGCAGCGTTGTTTAAAATACCTGTTAAAAAAAACTAAAACTGACGAGCCTTGCTATCCGCACAAAACTTTTCAAAAAAAAAATAAAAATAACAATCCACCAAAAAAAACGCGCAAGAAATTAGAGAAAACAAATATTGTGTTCCCTTTTTTTTTCTGTTACCTGTATTCTCCCCTATATCTCCGTTCTCT
This sequence comes from Xylophagus ater, assembly GCA_963422695.1. Taxonomy (NCBI): domain Eukaryota; kingdom Metazoa; phylum Arthropoda; class Insecta; order Diptera; family Xylophagidae; genus Xylophagus; species Xylophagus ater. The sequence continues at coordinate 62,579,109 of OY730480.1, forward strand.
TTTTCCGCAGAGAGAAAAATGCATACTCATTTTATACAACTCTCTTATTTTTGTATGCTCCACAGCCTGTAATTTTCCGTTGTTTTGGCTCTTCTCTGTTTTTTTTTTTCTTTTTTTCTTTTTTGTGCCTGATGAACTCCACCTTTTTATACTTTTCTCTCTTTCTATATTTGCTCTGTTTTGTTGTTGTTGTTTTTTTGGTATCCAAATTTTTTAATATCTTTTTTTTCTTCTTCTTCATTTTTCTCCCTTTTTTCTCCCTTTTTTTTTTGCTCGGTCTCTATATGTCCTCGCATATTGTTGTACGCGCAAATCTCCATATATGAAAATAAGATTCTCATTACATGAAAAAAGTTTATATGATTTTGGAGATCCAGGAGGAGGAGGAGGAGGAGGAGAAGGATGAGGACGAGGAGAGAAAGAAAGGGTTGATAAGAAAAGTGGGGGAGGTCGACGGGAAAAACTGAAACCCAGAAGAAGAAGAAAGAAAAAAAGGAATTGAATATTGAATTGATGAAGCCTTTTTTTTCATTTTTTTTTTGTGTCGTCTTCGCGTGTTCTTCTTCTTCATCGTGTCTTACTTGGAGACAATTACATTTCCCAATTCTATACTATATAAAAGTTCGAACATTCATTCAATGGTGTTTTCCTTGTTTTGTTAGTTCTGTTGTTGTTGTTGTTGTTGTTGTTGTTGTTATTGGCTACCTTAAGATCATGTTTGAAGAAGAAAGAGCAAGCAACTACATAAATATATTCGAATTCTATAGAAGAAAATTGAAAGAGATGAAAGAATTATTAAGGCAATTTAGCATCATTTGTTTTAAAGCAAGAACAAAAAAAGCTCCACCTTAAAATTACACCTGCTTGGAGAGAAGTGAATTTTTCAATTTAAGAATTTTTGATTTTCAAGAAAAATCTGAAAGCCAAAAATTCTAATTTTTTTAATTAAACTAATTAATCTTAAAATGGTTTGCCACCCCTTTAATTTGAACACAAATAGTGAACTATACTAAGAACAGGAACAACAACAAGAAAATTCATTTCTTTTAAATATTTTATTCGAATTTATCCGACGGAATTAATATATTTCTTTGTCGTTAAATCTTTATTTTATTAACCCTTATCTTTTATGACTTCGACTAGAACGAATCGGAACTATATATGAAGTCAAATATATAATTTTAAAATTTTATCGTTAAGAATCAGAGAATTCTTTGTGTCTAAATTTTTGGCACCATTGCAGCAACACTATAAAGAAATCTATTCCGTTATTAATGTTTGTAAAAAAACGACTGTAAATACATGCATTTTTATATCAGACAAAGTCCTTTTTTATTTACAAACACTAATCACGAGATATCTTCTTTACAGACTGAAAATTTGTGTCGCATGAGAATTGGGTAATCTATGTGTGTATTGAATGAGTTTTGATTTAACTCACACACGAACATACCTAGACATAAAATATCTGTTTTTTTTCTTTTGTTTCGTAACATTATAAGGGATGGAGTCAGTAAGGTGAGAAAAAACTGCTGAAATAATTTTTTTTTTTTGTCTACCGAACAGAAAGCAAGTCCAATGGCGTAGCCCCCGAATAGTGAAATATTTTGTTATTTCAAAAGTAAATTAAATCAAAAAATTGGAAATACAAAAAAAGAGTGTCCCCAAAAAAAAAAGATACACAAAGAAAATTAATAAACATTTTTTTAAAAGAAAAATTTAAATTTTTGGAAAATACCACAAAAACAAAATGCTTTCGAATATTTTCTGAATAAATTGAATAATTTAATTTTTCACTTATTTATAATAGTTTTAATTTGTTTTTTCGGTTTGTTTTTCGGTTCGAAAATGTTAATTATTTCTACTTTTTTTTTTTTTAAGCGAAATAGAAGGAGGAAGAAGAGGGACTCGATCTATTAAAAAAAAAAACAGAAGTCATAGCATTTATAATAACGACAAATTATAAGTAAATTAATCGAAATTCAATTGTCGAAATCGATCGAAGAAAAGTAATAAAAACGATCAAAAACAGAAGCCTCCAGAATTGGTGAATCGCAAAAGACATTTATTTCATCATACATGTATGATAAAAAAGCTGAAAAATATACAAGTTTGGTAACTCATCAAAATGTCAGAGAGCAGCTTGGCTGATGAACAGGGATTTATACATTCCGGATCTTCTGTGACCATATCAGACTATATCATTTGTTTCGCGGTCTCTGTACAACTTCGTTAGTAATGTACTATAACGTTTAGTTTGTAAAAGAAGCGCCTATGGAAATGACTTGTCTCCTAGAAAATCAACGAGAAAGTTTTATACAAGCGACGGGATAATGGCTCTACCAGGCAACTGACAAAAGTTCATCGACCAAATTAAACAAAGATTGTGTGTTTTCTTATTTTTGGGGAGGGGGATTCGGTGGTATTTCGATTTTTATAATCTATATACTTATAAATTTTGTTACTCCATATTATGACACTACCGGAAATTAACTGGAACACCGACCTTCAACATCGGTTATATTTTTTTGACATTTGGAAAAATTAAAAATGTCTTCTCTTTTCTCTTCAAACAAATAATGACGCACTCAATGATCATTCAAAATGCCCGTGTATCGCAGTAATTATTTTGCCCAGATAATATGACAGCTAATATTTAGTTTAATAACTAAAATGTGACGAAATGTTAACAATCAATACCCCCCAAGTTCGTCCCTTCTCACCCTCATAAGTCACCAAAGTTTTCTTGAATCTATTTTGTGCATACTTATATTAAATTAGACAATTGTCGTATTTCATTTGCCGCTTGCTCCGGAGCAGACTAAACTGCTTGATCCTTGACTACCCATAAAGCTCTATTAGTTTATACCATTGACTGGAAAAGAATTTGAATTCAATTCCACTTGTGGGCAATTTTTTCCTATATTGTATTTAAAATTCCCTTTTCTTTTTTCTTTGTTTTTTTAAATATTGCCAGTTCCACTGGCATATGGACTTCTATTATTTACTGAATAAAAAATACATTTATTTCTTGTTTTTAAGCAATTTATAAATATTTAAACAATTTTTAGATATCCACAGAGTAGGTCAGTAACTTTTCGATATTTTCAAAATGTTAAAAGAAGGTCATTTATGTTTTATAAAAATTGTTTTCGTGTTTTGTTATTTTGAAATTTTAAATTCACCCGCCAAATTCCTTCAACCAGTATCCTGTGGCCGAATGAAATGCTTCCAACTAATTACATTTGTAGAAATCCAAGGCAATATTCGAGGAAAGTGTATGTATATCAAATCGGCTCTGCATTATTGAAAATTGGCACTGTCTATTTCCTTAGGTTACTTAAGGCCAATCTCCACACAGGCGACTTCCTATTCTGACGGAAAAAATCAGAAAACTAGAAAGAGATGGACTTTTGCAATTTTCAAAAAACATCTCAGAGTCAAAATTTATGAAAAATTTGGTAGTGTGCGACGGTATCGTGTGTGATTATTGTGAGAGTATGCACGCACAGATGAAGTGCCATATAAATCAGCTAAACATGTTCATCTGTTTTTGAGGAGAATCATCTGCAGATCAAAAATCAGTTGGGGAAATGAGAAATGCAAAAAATGCGACAAAATTGGTAGGATGATTGTTTTCTCCCTTTCTGTTTAAACAATATAATGTTATCCCATACTGGCATCAGAAGTAGGAAGTCAGCTGTGTGGCCTTTAATCGAAATAGGAACTCCAGAAAAATACTTTTTGTACTTTTCAGAACGTCAAAATTTCCAGATTTGAATATAATCTACAACAGAATCAAAGATTTACCAAATTGATTGGATTTAATGTGCCATTTTTTTCAAATTTATCTTTGAAATGTTTTGCAAATTTCATTATTGTTTGTGGTCCAAAGAAATCGAGTTCAATCAAAATCAATCCTATTCACTCGCATTCTAGTCTTGTACTGAATATACTTGTATAATAGAAAAAAAAACTGAAGCGACGGTGACAGATAAATGCGAAGACTTAAAATAGGAACATGTTAATTTCTATGTTTGCATTTTTTGTGTAATACTTTTTACAATACCAGCTAAATAGTTCTAATACTAATATATTACAGAGTTAGGTGTAAATTGAAATTACTTCGTCGAAAATTTCCTAAATTTCTGAACAAACCGAGCAAAAATATGATTATTTTCGAAAAATTTTTATTTCAATATTAAAAAAATCGAATTTAAAAAATTATTTTAAAACTTTTTCAAATTAATTCGAATATAAAAATTGATTTCGAAATTAATAGAAAAAATTTTAATTATGAATTTTCAAAATTCCCGATTCTCTTCATATATCCTTTTTTTTCAATATCGAAAAAAATTGGACAATTTTTTTTTCGTTTTTTTCCTCCCCTTAAAAAATCTAATAACTATGAAAAAAATATCAAAACAGTTAAACTTATATAAAATAGAACGGTAAGAGTCCAAATACAAATTTCCCGCTTTTCATATATTCTTGCGAGTTCATTAAAAGAAAAAGTAAATAGACTCAAATATTCAATCCTTGACAGGTTTCCGCCTTTGACTGTATAAATACAGAAAAAGAAATATTATTTTAAAATTGAAAACAAAAATATAAAAAAACAAAAAACAATCTACAAAAAATCGGGAAAAAACCGCGAATTTTTTTATGTATAAGAAAAAAAAAACACAAAAAAAAATACCACAAAAACAGAAACGAAGGACATTTAATAAAGGTGGATGTGTTCCTTTCACATGTTTACCATATACAGAATGTTTCCGATTTCAATATAGAGTACGCTAATCTGCGCCGTAACGACGTTATTAAAACCGAAATATCAACAATTATAAAGTATTCCAGCTTCGTATCCGTGCCGTGTTGATATTTTTATACCGATTCCGACTGGAGATGTACTAGAGTAAGGGAGCAAACAGTTTTCTATCCACTACTAGTGAGTATATACATATTGTACTAATATGGGTGCCAGTGAAATATGATTTCATTTTAAAATATCAAATTGTTAACAAACAAACATATGCTGAAATTTATATAATAATGCACAAGTACTAGAAAAAATAAGAGTTTTAAGAGTTTGTGACGTCAAAACTTCATTCGCCCTCTTCCTGATACACTTTTACCATTGAAAACCGTCCGTCCTCTTTTGCACTTATTACTATGTGAATTTTAATTTGTTCTTTTTTAACTATTTCGTTCTGATTGGTCTACTTGTTTGCTTGGGTACTTAATTACTCATACTTCGTTTAAAACTTTTCTGATTATAATTGCCAACGACAATATCTGAAAATGCTATTTTGCAATATATCGTGGAGATGAGCGAGTTTCGAATTTTTATGACAATTTTTTAAGTTTAATGTATTTAGAACATTCATAATTACTAAATTTTCGGAGTATATGTCATGGAATTCCAAAAGTTCTCTTTCTTATCTGCCACTATAATCGTACGCAAGTTTTGAACTCTTACAAGACGGTTAGACCCTATCTTGTGCTATCTGTTTCCATTTTGTCATGTTCATTATATCCTGTATGACATCCAGTGCTTCTTAAGCTCTGTATTCATCAAACGCACAACTTAAAAGAACTTTTGAATATTAGATTTTGCATTGTACTGATTAAAAATAAGGATTTAACGAAGGAATTCAAACAATACTGGCATATACCTCGAAAGTTTAGATTCCGATCAAAAATTACGCGATGAAATAACGAAAATCTTTGTTATAAGATATATACATAGTAGGACAAATGCACCTATATAAGGTATGTAAGAGTACAGAATGTATTAACCAATAAGTCCGTGAGATAGAGAAACCTATGACTAGTATTACAAAACCACAACAAAAAAAAAAACATTCAGAGCATCCCCAAGCATCACATTTGACGTAAAGAAATCTTAACAATGACTATGCGACTCCAATAAAACCATAAAATCAATCATTTTTGTTTGTTATTTAAATATTTTAATTGTAACAATTCCTCTCAACATGGCTGATCAGAACGAAAAAGCTTTTGAAAAGCAATTTGGAGTTAATCTAAATAGAAAAGCCAAACCAGACTTATCCAAAAAGAAAAATCTTCGTCGCCACAGAGATATTGGATTTGGATTAAAAACACCTCGTGAGGTAATTGATGGGACTTACATTGATAAAAAATGTCTATTCTATAAGAATACATGGCAATATTTTAAATGGAGTAGTACGAAAATTGAAAACGCAGAAGACAATTGTTATTCGCAGAGATTATCTTCACTATGTCAAAAAATACAGTCGATTTGAGAAGAGACACAGGAATATGAGTGTCCATTTGTCGCTCCATTTCAGAGATATCGAGGTTGGTGATATTCCAACTGTCGGAGAATGCCGGCCACTTTCTGAAACAGTACATTTTAGCGTTTTAAAAGTAACAAAAGGATCTAAAAAAAAGTTTCAAGGAATTCTAAAATGAATTATTCAAAGCAATTGTCCGAATAACTAATATTTTAAAAGACATATGCTAAAACATAATTATTAAGGATGCAATATTGAAAAGATCCATACATAAAATCATATGAAACACTCTGTATATGTGATATATTGCGAGTTTTTATTTGATTTATTTTTTTTTTTTTCTATATCACATTTCTATAAGAGGGCCAGCACCCATTAGTAAAAAGAATGAAAAGAAATTGAACGACAACGACATGAGAAGAAAAAAAACACAGGATAGAACTTTTTTATGCTACCTATCTTGCCTACATACCTTGGTTTGTTTTCACGACGATAAATATAATAAACAATACATCGTCATTATTATTATTATTATTATTATTATTATAATAATATGTCGTTGTTGTTTTGCAGTTGGTACCAGAGAGAGGATCCCACATCACATAGAACAAATAAAATAAACAAAAACAGAAACAAGATCGCCTTTAAAAGGATTTCTATATAACTACTATATATATATTGGGATGGGCCAAAAAGTCATAGCATGTAGTTCGTGATGACAGTTTATGTGTGCGGAAAAATTTTCCAGAATCTCAGAGAAACATACAATTTACCAATTTCGTAGTTAAGGCTGCTATTCACTCAAATGTAAATTCGTTCTATAACCGGTAAAGATTCGATCAATGCCTAAATTGGTATTCTGAAATCATATATGACTATGTAAATGTATGTAAATTTCTGTCATAACGTCTGTATTTTTACAATTAAGTTTGAAATATCGAAACTCTTTTAAAAAGTGAAATAACATTCCAAATTCGATATTAATTAAAAGAAAATTTAAATGAAAATTATTGAAAATAGTTTAAAGCAAATAGAAATGAAAGTAAATCAATAATTTCACAAAAATTCTTATTTTTTTTCGTAGACGACGAATTTATTTCATACGAAAGCGAAATAGATACAAATTCAGAATGGCAATTTAGGCGTTTATGTAGCTTTGCTTACGGTTATACGGTTACAGTTACGGTTGAGAATAGTCCAGCAAATCTATTACTATTTAGATTGATTTTCAACCAATTTATCAAGTAATAAAAATTACAATAGATTTATAACAAATTTACTACACAAATTTTTCATTTAATGATTTTAGAATCGAATTTATTACCTAGTTTTCTTTCGGTATATCGAAAATGTTTATCCAGAACTGTCCCGAATTTCAACAATTCTGGATAGTTCTGTTTGAGTTCTGTTTTTATTCGCGAAAGTGTTATATGCTTCATGATATATGATAACATCATTAGATCATACATAAAAGTTTGGTGAGTCGTTACAAATTGTTGCAGCTTGTCTCGGGACTTTTAATGCATCTTGCATTACACCATAAGACTACCATGTTTGTTTCGCGATCTCTACAGAACTCTTTATATCGTACATAACTCTGAGTACAAAATACTTGTCTCGGCTTTTTTCGTTCAGAAAACCTAGAAGAAGCTCGAATAAAGAGGCTCTTTACCAGTAAAATGGGGAAAAATCCAGCGATCAAAATCTTTTAACAAAAATTATTCGCCACGACTTTTTTTACTCATCCTATATTATGTTTCCCATATTTTAAATTCACTGTATTATCCTTTTTGGTTCATTATTTCTTATATTTTTATATATCTTTATATATAATTTTTTCACATTGAAAATGAATTTTTCTTAAAAACATATTATATGTTTTTATGTTGATTTTCTTTTAGCATAGTTTCATTGTTTTTTCGGAAATAAGAAAAAGAAGTATAGTACAAAAAATCTTGTATATATAGAGTAGAGCAAGAGTCGTCTTTGGTTTTTTTCTTTTTGTGTGACAAGAAAAGACGAGACAAGATGGCTTAAAAATATATTCTGTTTTTTTTTTTTGTAAGAAACTTAAAATCGGCGTATATCAAATTCCTTTGATAGCGTATTGATAGGTTAGGTTAGGTTATAGTAACGGCCTAACATAGATCAAATAAGGTCCATAGCGATACCACACAGTTTATTGACCTACGAAGTTTTTACGAGGTGTTTTTGAAACGGGAACACTGATTGACACTGACATGTTGCCAGAAATAGTATTTCAATTTACAATTAAATCAAATAACTCTGAATAATCATGAATGAAAGAATATATACATATTCAAATTGGTTTTTTCTGCGCACTTACGTCACGCGAGATATGCAATACATTGTTAGTATGAAACATCAGGATTATTTATTTGAAAGGAAATCACATGTAATGCCACAAAAGTATGAAAATAAAAATTAAAAATGGCCGACATGCGCAATCTTTAACTTCTTTCATTCATTCTGAATAATAATATGATAATATGCTTTGCTTCATCCTTCGTTTGTTTCTCCATTGATTATTTGAGTCATTCTCGAAGTATTAAAATCCTTCGCAAGGACTTCGTTTCACATATATATATATATATATATTGATCCTAACTACTCTAATGTCATCATTTGTTATATGATGTAGGCGTTGTTAAGAAGTCCTAAACTATATTCATTAAATATATAGTTTCGTGTAGAACTTTGCATATCCCTAATACCACACAAAACAATAACTCGACCAAATTGTTCGATCTGAAAAGGCTAGAAGAAACTATTGCTCACATCCAGTATTTGTGAACGGCTTTTTTCTTTATAAGTTTCTTTCACCTTCTTCAAATTTACTCTATAATTTAAAGGTAACCGGGGTTCTGCTTAATTACAATATTGTATTGTAAATTTCAGGTGAAATCAGACTACGTGTTTTTGAGTTCTCATGCAGGTATACGGACGAACGAATGGACATACATATATACACCTTATTTAGTGCGTCTTGATGATTCTTTCTATGAGTTACAAAATACTAATATACACTACCGTAGGATGTACAAAACACAAAAATACCGTGTGTATGCTTAGTTTTATTTTTGTTGTTTTTACGCTTTTCACATCATTATGCCCTATGGTTAGGTACTACCAGAGGATATGTTAGTTTGTGTTACAATACATTTGTAACGCATAGATATTACCTATCATCGGAGAGCGATTTTTCAACATTATGTGTAGAGAATCAAAAGTTAAATCAATTTTTACTCGTCCGTCCGCTTACAAAATAACTCAAAATCGAGGCATCGAATTTTGATGAAATTTAGGTTTTTTATTCCTTAACTCGATTTGGTCTTAGATTTCAGCAAAATCGGCTGACGGGGAGCAAAGTTATTAACGAAAAGCCAGGATGACTAGAAAGTTTTGTCATTTTTTTAAATGGGTTTTTCTGATTTAATCAGAAAATATGTAAACCAATTTCGTTAAAATTATTTACATGCGTTGACAACATAATGACACGATAATATGTTAAATTTTAATAAAATCTGTTCAAGGATAATGTAGAAAGAAATAGTCGTAAGAGAAAAATAAACCTTTTAATGTAGTTTAAAAACTAATGTATCGATTTAAATAAAATTTGCAAAATTGTTGTATGCTGTTAGGCTCTGAGGTGACCTAAATTTGAAAAAGAAGAAGCAAAAATATGTGCAGAAGAAATCTTGAAATCTTACTAGAACTGTTTTTCTATTCCATTTCTGGCATAGGGCATCAAAAACTCGGCTATAGGCCGATTTTCAGTTACATTTTGTTTTTATAATATTATTAAAAGTTATACTATATTTTTTCAAGAAAAATTAAAAGCAACCAAATGAAGATGATTTTATTTTCTTTTTTCTTTTTTTTTTGTGTTTTTTGGATGATGATGATCAGATCATGTGCGTTTGATGACCGCGAGCACTGGGATGGATACGAGAGATATCTCCTCGACATAAATATATGTAAAAATGATGAACCATTTTTGTCTTTTGTCTTAAATCTTTTTGTTATTCAACAAAACAAATGTGCTGGTTTTTTTTTTGTTTTCATAAGACGGTTTTTTTCGGAATTTTGATTCTTTTCTTATTATTTATTCGACTTTTATTTTAGGTCTGAGAGTGATCTTGCGAATCTTATGTAGATCAGATTAATGTTTTTATTTTGTATATTTAATTTAATTGTTGTTGTTTTTTTGGGGGGCTTTGTTTTATTCATCATCATCATCATCAATAGTAACAAACAGCAACCAAAAGATTGCACCTAGACCTCTTATTTTCTATAAAAATAAATAAAATTTCGCAATTATTTCGGACACAATTTTGTGCTTGCACACTTTTACACAATGAAGAGAAAATTTTCTAAGGAAAACATTGAATATTCAAATATTATACGAGGAAAGTGGTAACGATTTGATTGTTATACGAAGTGATTGCTTATATATACTAACTACTGCAAGTTTTTCCTTTTTTCCATAATAAAAGCTAAGACAGCTTAACTATGATAGGACAAGGGTATACCTTTGATGATTCCGAAGTCTTTTAGTATCGACTCGTTCAATCGATATCATATCTGATTGTGTTTGAATATTTAATAAATTGATTAAAATTTAGACCAGTTCATTTAGTTACTCCTAAACTGAAAACGCTTAAATGAGTGAAAAACCATTGTCCGGATATTCATAAAGGTCTAAAGACCAATGAAGGATAATTTTGGTCCTTTATGCACAGAGGGATAGTATATATGTTAAACTACGAACTGAAGAGAAATTAGACATGATCCGCCCAATAACTCTTTTGAAAATGAAAGACACAAAAAATTCGAAACAAAATAGGGAAAGAAATATTAATATTTTTCATTAGAAGTGTCACAATATGAACGCCCGATATCTTTGGTATATTGTCTCCTATAGATACGACCCATACCTCATTCGACGATCAATTTAATAACGAATTAAATGTCATTCGCCGTTTACAAAAGTATTCCTTTTTAGGACAGGAAATTCAAAAACTTTCTATGATGAAAGTAGACGTATATCTCAGGTATTCTGGGTCTAACAGATATGACCTATATTTTGACAACTGTCAATAATAATATCGTTTCTTCATGCAGGGTTCCATGACTATTAATCGTAACAAAGGTAGGCAGATGTCAAGATTTTAGTACTGCCAACTTAATGAAATGAAAATGGCGTGAGATTTAAATCCATATCTCTTATTGGAACACCTCCGATTCATTCTATTTTACCGTGTTTTTTCTATAAGATAATTGTAGCAAGCGAGAATATAAATATTCTTATTGAATTGGTGCTACTGAAGGAATGGGACAAAAAATAAACAAGATTTTTTTTTTCAATTTTGCCACTGTAAATAAAAAGCACATGGTCCCCGATATTTTTATGTGTTGGCATACTAAATTTATATCAAAAACATCAATTATGTAAGTGTTAGAGAATATATGATAAGGTCCTTGATGCCATGTGACTTATTTCTGTGAGTATTAGAATTTGTTTATTATGTAAATGAACATTTGATTTACTTGTAAAAAATTTATATTTATCTCTGTTGCACTAACATACTATATTGTAATCTAAAAAAAACGATAGATAGATAGATAAAAAGAAAGGGGTTTAAATTTAAGGGGGCGGCAAATTTAAAAAGCTACCTCAAATTTGAAGATCTTATACATATATAGAAACTGTACTACATTTCTTAGCAAAGATTCCGTGATTTTCTTTTATTAAGAAAATCGGGAGAGATTTTAGAAAGTGGTTATTTGTGGTGCGTTTACACAAGAGACATAAAAGAGAGGTAGCTCACTTCACTTTCATGTCTATGCTTGTTTTAATAGTTTCACAAAATTTCTTATTTAACTGAACTTTCATAATAATAAGTAAAAACTAGTCGACTTTTTCATCGTAGTTTCTTTGAGTGTATTACAGAATAGCTATAAAAAATTACTCTCATTATGATTAGTCGATTGTTTCAAGAGGTTTCAATCTTGAGCAGAAAATTTTTATTGATATCAAAACATACGTATTAAAAATGAAAAGCAGGGCGGCAACAAAATGTCGTATAATTCTAATAATAAACATAAAATCACTCATCAGTTTTCACATGTTCTAAGGTAATGCGGTAATGCGGTAATGTCGATTTCGGTTTTTGAGATGTAACATTTACATAATAGTAATAGATAAGGTAAACGTGTAAAACTCTTCGGATGGTGAATATTGATCAGATTAGCCGGCACGGATAATCTGGAATTTTTGGAGTTTGCTGTACTTATTAAGTATGTTTTTTTTATTATTAATATTACTTTTTTTTCTCATTTCTCAAGTGAAAAACTACAAAAACATATCAAACAAACAAAACAGACGGATGAAACAAATTTTATATCACTTGAAAAAAATTTATTGTAATTGGTTGCATTCATTAAGTGGATATTATTATTATTATAAGAAATAATAATAATAATAATAATAATAATAATAATAATAAATATTTAACTAAGTGAATAATATATGGGCCTGGAAATCATGTTGTTCGGTGTGTTGTTATTATTATTGTTATTAACATCAAACATATCATAATAATCAAGTAGAGCTTTGCGTCGCTTTTTTTTCTTCTGTCCATACCGAGTATCGTTCAGTATTAATACTAATAATAATACTAATAATAATAATAAATAGTTTAGAGAAGAGTCGAAAGAAAGAAAAAAAATCATTTATAATCAACACAATCGGTGTACCAATACAAAATGGACACATAGAAAAAAAAATCATAATCAAACATTATTAAATAAATGAATTTAATTTAAATTAATAATATCATCTTTTCTCATTTATTTATTAATGTAATAATACAAAAAAAAAAACATGGACGGCGATAATGTATTACTTAGTAAAGGGTGTTCGAATTTGACATAATTTATAAATAATAGAACTATTTTTCATGTAAAATATAGAATAGTTAATTATGAAGCAAGTTGGAAGATATTGCGGTAATTGCGCCTCTATTTCAGCAATACAGTAACGAATTTTTTTTTTTGTGTAACGTGGACCTTTCACAGTAATTACTCTGCCACGTTTATCATCAAGAAAAGTATGAACCAATAATTCCTCCCACACTAAACAGTAACTTTTTCAGGATGTTATGGTTTGCTTGACTATCTATGTTGGATTTTCAGATCCCAAAATATGATAATTATCCTTATTAACATCGCTAAAAATGATTTTGTTTACAAAGTCATGATTTAAACTTTCACCATTTTTGTAATGAATTTTTACAATTAAAACTTACACCTTTTAAATATACAAATGTCAAGGAATTACAATTCATTATTGGACATTTAATCATCTGATAACTCATTTAATTTTAAAAGTCAAATTCGCACGATATACAGTATGGGAAACATACTAAATGTATATAAGTTCGAACTTTAAGTTTTTACTTACATAGAAATGTCTATACATTACAACGTACACTTGCTAAAGTCGAGGCTAGTCAAGAGAACAGTCGAGAGTCGGGTGAAAGGATTAAATGATAATCTATATACTCAAGGCCAATTTCCACACAGCCGACATTCTACTTCTGATACAAGTATGGGATAAGACTATACAAAGATTGATTAAACAGAAAGGGAGAAGACAATCATCCTTCAAATTTTGTCGGCTTCTGCATTTCTCATTTCCCCAACTGATTTTCGATCTGCAGATGATCACTACTGATCTGCAAATGATCACTCTGATCATGGAAATGTGTAATCCATAAAACCCAATATCCTATTCTTCCTATGCCTATGAAAAACCGTAGTAAACAAAATAGTCTACTTCTGACACCAATTATTAAGATATGCCATCATCATCATCATATATTTAATTAATTTTAATTTGTTTTCTTCATCCAGCAATCACGGAAAAAATACAAAACCACCGAAAAAAAAATCAAAAATAATTGTTCCAAAATGAAATGCTGGATGATTTTTTAATGTTTTTAATAAACTTATCCCAAAAAAAAAAAAATTTCCTTTGAGTCGAGGGTTTTTTCTATTCTTGTCTCGCGCGTTCCATCATTTCCCATTCATTAACTTAATTAAAATGATCTTCTTTTTTTTTTTTGCTTTGCTTTTCTTTTCAGAAGAGAGATTAATTTCAATCGGACTTAATTAATGTGATTTGATTTTTGTGTATTTTTTTTGCTGGTTCTTAAGTTTTGTTTATTAAAATCAAAGACCCTCATTTTTTTTTTGTCCAGATTCTTTTTTTCATATCATGTGAATTGTTTCTTTAATCACTTTACAGAAAAAAAAAAAAAATTAAATATAATATAGTGTTCAGTGAACTCTTAAATTTAAATCATTTAACAAAAAAAAAAAAAATTAAATTACGAAAAGAAAATTAGAAAAATCACTTCAATTAGACATCCTGCTTTAGAAATATAAGAAAAGAATATTCATTGTGTGCGCGTTCAAGGAGGAGGAATATTATGAAAAGAAGCGGGATCAGCGGACAGAGCAAGGAAGGAGAGGTGGAAGGTAGTGGCGGGTTGGGATGGTCATCCATAATAACAACACAAACAATTTATTATAATACGGGATAAGAGAAATAGCTAATGAAAATCAGAAAAAAGAGAGACAAATAAAAAATTCTTGCAAAAGTATCTTTCAATTAAATTTAATTAAAAATATATATAGACATTAATTTTCTGTGCTTTTCTATCTCTCCTTCACTTTATCTCTATTTCTATTTTTCTCTCTCTCTCTCTCTCCCTCTCACTCTCTCTTTCTCTCTGTCTATTCATTTTTCATAATTAATTAATTATAGAAACGAATATATTCCATCAATTTCATCATCAAGATTCCATTTTTCATATTTCCTTTATATTTAAATCATTTAAAATGTTAAATTTTCATAATAGGGGAAGAGGAGGGAAACCTGACAATCATCAATCAAAACAAAGTAATAAAAACCAAAAAAAAAAAAAAATGCACGTAGCAAGAAGTGCAAAAAAAACCACGGGCAGTTTTCAAAGGCAAAATGTATCAGGAAAAGGGAGAATGAAATGTTGAACACATGTCATGACGTGACAAACTCTTAAAACTCTTTTTTTTCTAGAATTTGTGCATGTATTTGTTTGTTTATAATTTGAAATTGTAGAATTAAATCATATTTCTCTGTCACCCATATAAGTAAGTATAATATGTAGCTATCTATGTCAGCAGTGGCGTTTTGCTCTCTTACTCTAGTATATCTCCAGTTGAAACCGGTAAAAATGTCGTCACACCACGGATATGAAGTTGGGATACTTTCTTAGAATTACTCATACTTTGGTAATGGCTATTAATTTTTATTGTAAGTAGAAGAGATCAAAAAGTGGCCTATACTGGCACGCATAAATCTGTATAGTTTAATTTTCCTGGAACGAAGCAAGATGAATTATATACGGAAGCGTCTAGTATGCGTAATAAATCCTAATTCAGTAAATTCAAAACAAAACCATGAATATAATGGAGTGAATATTTTTAGTTGAAAAACTATAAACTTTTTCAGCTCAGTTGAGCCTCTAAACTACGCTAATCCCTTAAACCTAGTTTCCTTTTGATAATTTTGCAATTTAACTTATTCTAAAAACCAGATAGAAAATCCTCATAAAATATCCCTTTTAATCCCAACAAAAGCAATTTAGATTTGGTAACAATTATGTACTTACAAAAAATTTAATAACATTTTATAGATTTGATATTGCTCTGAATGACTTGAGTAAATCGAATCTCTGGATCACAGTGATTGAGTCTGTTATACTTAAGTAATCTGCTGCTCCCCAATTGAGGTACAATCTCTTGACCCACTCCGGATACTAAGAGAAATAGCCCTGGTGGAGTTGCTCTAGAATGGGAAATTAACCTAACTACTGCACGAAAAAAGAGGGGATGTAATAGATCTTAAAGGTCGCAGTATGATATTAATCTTAATCTTACATAAGTAATCAAATGGTCACTGGTTTAGTTTTTCAATTTTTAACAAAATTAAAAAGGCCAGCTTAAACTTGATACATTGGTTCCTATGCTCTTGAATGAATATCGCAATTTTATATAGCCGGGGTTCACTCATGATTCCCCTAAATACATTTTAAAATACACACATATTCATTTCAAGGGAAAAAATCACAACGGAAAAAAAATACATTATATTAACTTTAACTAATAAAATAAATTAATTTTGAATTATTAATATTAAGTATTTGACAAAAGGGAACAAAAAAATCATACCCGCGAGAACCCCAAATTATCATCTCAAACAACAATAACAAAAAATTGTCATTTAGGACAATAATAATGATTATAATAATGATTAAGATGAGCTGAGATGATGATGATGATGTTGATGATGATGGTGCAGATGAACACAACAACCGGGGCCACAACAAAAACAAAAAAAAAA
Organism: Xylophagus ater; assembly: GCA_963422695.1. Taxonomy (NCBI): domain Eukaryota; kingdom Metazoa; phylum Arthropoda; class Insecta; order Diptera; family Xylophagidae; genus Xylophagus; species Xylophagus ater. Next base: position 62,595,858 of record OY730480.1, read on the forward strand.
AAAAAACAAACGGATAGAGTAGTGCCAATGATAATAATGATTATTATGGTGGTACTCTCCTCTACCACATTTCAAAATGGAATTATTATTAATAATAAAAATAAAATCCCAAGAAGATGAAAGATGCGAAACAACAACAAGACGACACCAAACCAAAGTAAATTAATAAATAAATAAAAATAATATATTTCTTAATTTACTACTAAATGTTGTTGTTATAATTTAATTTAATTTCACTTTTTTTTTTTTGGTGGTCAAATTCTTCTCATTCACATACAATAGGAAAAAAAAAATTTTTTTTTTATCATTCTATATAATAAAATTAAGAATAAGAAATTAATCTGTCAAAGCTTTAAAGTTTTCAATTCGATGTTCGAGTTTTTTTGTCGGTTACGAGACACCAAGAAAAACATACTAAAAAAAAGATATAGATTTGAAATCGAGACTTCTCGGCGACACAAAACGATCGCACCATAAAAATTTAACTAATTATTTAAAAACATAGTTTCCAATTTTACCAACGTTTACCGTCTTAAAAACTTGGATTTCTATAAAACCAATAATAAGCAACCAAAAAAATAGTCTTGATACAGTTTTTTTTTATATTAAAAAAGCTCTTATTTTAACCGTTTTTACATATATTTAAATTATAATAAATTGGTGTCAGAAGTGGGATTATCGAAAAAATCTATTCTATTTCATATTACGCATAGAACAATGTCTGAAATTAAAAAATTTTTTTTGTTTTTTTTTTTTTCAAATAGGGACCATAATCATTACATACTAGCATACAACGATGATTATTGTCTCGTCTTGAACTTACATACATATACATTTCGAAATATATAACTTTATTTATTTTAAAATTGAACTTATTCAATATAAGTATATTGCATATATTTTCTTTTCATTGAATAGTGAACAATATATGTATGTAAACATAAGTTTTTTATAGTAATGTGTAAGTACACTAAACAATATAGCTATGTACATAGTACTGTACAAAAAATCGCGATGCTGAGATTTTTCTCATCTCATTAAAAGCCAACGAAAAAAATTAAATGAAAATAAAAATAAATATAATAATGATTAGATACCATATGGAACCATTTAGTACGGGTTTCATGATGTATATAAATGATCCGTCGTGATCTATTATGCTTGGTGATGATCGCGATAAATGAGCAGAAAGAAAACCGGGGGTGCGCGCGCGCGAACACAATATATATATATATATACCTATATATAAAGGGTGTCCTAAAATTTACACAATAAGTAATTTTGATAGAAAATACAGATTTATAATTAAAAATTCTGAATTTTCTTCTTTTTTTTTGATTCATAAATTCATACAATGTATGGGGTAGAAATTTTGCATGACCGTTTTGAATAAATGTAGCTGCATTTAGTTGATACAGCGCTCAATTTCCTCAATTTCCTCCTTCAAGGCGTGTTGGGGGTAATGGGCTTGTTGGTATAAACCTTAGACTTCAAAAAATCCCAAAGAAAAAAGTCCAACGGCGTTAAGTCGCATGATCTGGGAGGCCAATTACTCGACCAGTAAATGACTCATGCAATGAATTGAATCGTTTCTCGGGCTGTATGGTTAGTGTTGAAACTACATGTCATCCACATCCATATCTTACAATTTAGGCACAAAAAACTGGATGTCACAATAGCGAGCATCATTAACTGTTATTGCTTGACCAGGCGCATTTTCGAACAAGAATTGTCCGATGTTGCCTGCAGCCCAAAATCCGCACAAAACAGTGACACGTTGTGGATGCATTTATTTCTCAATAATCACTCGTGGATATTCTTAACCCCTAATGTGACAATTTTATCGATTAACCAAGCCATCAAGATGAAAATGAGCCAACCTCATTGATAAAGATGATTTTGTTCGAAAAATCAGCATCCACTTACCCAACAATGAAAACGTGTTGTTCTTTCGCGTGTAGCGCTCCATTTTGAATAACCCTGAACTATTAGCTGTCACAATATCTTTTTTTTTCATTGGCAACACTTTACCCCACAAATGGCGGAAAATTCAAAACTTGCGTGAATTTTGGGATACCCTTTATATAGTATAGTCTCTGTAAGTAATTTACAAGTGTTTCTTTTTTGATTTTATTGTTTATTTTTGGGTGATATTCTTATATGTCTATGTATATGTATTTATATAGAGAGATCGGGACTAATTTAAGATTTCCGTTAATTATATTTTATCAAGAAAAAAAAAATTATAATAATAGATATATTAATATACAGAGAACACATAAATTGGTTTCGTACTCGTTAACTCGTATAAAAGGAAATTCATTATTTTCATTTATACATTGAAAATGATTAAAAACAATTTAATTAAATTGATAAATATATTATCGCTGATAAAAAAACACCTTAAATTTAAATAATAAGAAAATTTATAGCTGTTCACGATTAAGCTATTAACTACTATTATATTGGTGGCGAGAAAAGGTATGTTGCAATTTAATTAATTAATTCTCTTCACAATTTAGATTCAGTTACTATCAACGACTCAAGATCTGAAGACCTAAAGAATATAGAAGTATTATAATGTCACTTGACAGATGACGTTTGACCTAAAGAGCGGCAAAATAACCGCTAGTTCAAAAATGAACCAAAAAATGCTGAACGACCAAAAGATGCTGCATCCTAGATATTAATCAGCGTTTTTACTGACCTGTCTTGTTAATTATATACGCTGCACCAAATATTCGCAAAGGGTCTAGATTTGAAGGATTTCAAAAACTTATATATCATAACATCACAATCCATTCATGAGAACTTCGATATTCGTGATGTTTCAGAGGCCTAAAAATGCATACGATTTTCTTAAGCAAACAGAATCCTGGCCATGCCAAAAAATAAATCACATCATTATATATGTTATATATATTATTTACCTAGGTAAACACATTAGCTAATTTAGATATTACCTAGTCAGAAAAACCTATCTATAAATTGAATATGATTACATTTTCAGGATTTAATATTATGCAATTAGGATTTAAGGAAAATTATCGAATATGTCTTAACTGCTTTAGTTTTGCCGGGTCCTTTGATATACACTTTTTTTTTAACTGAATAATAATTCAACTACTAAAATTTTGATATTGATTGCGTGGCATTAGTATAAAATTAGAAGCCCCTGCAGCTGGCTATATTCAAAAAAGAAGAAATTGAAAACCAAAAAAATGTTTGCTCCCCATCTCGGGTTGGTACCAAATTCTTTGACTTAAAATTCTTAGGCGGGGGAACTCGTATTGCAAGTGCGTAATAGGTATGAAAGTTCTATATTATCTATTCCTAACTTAGGGAATCTTAAATTCATTTGGGTAAAGTTCACTATTGTAGTAGTAGTTGATGCGAATAATTGTGTCACCGCAGTAGTCTCATATTTCTTGGAGACTTTAATCTTCACACGCAGTTTACTGATGTCATGAATCATTCGTCACGATCTGTACAAGAAGTTTTCTATAACCTCGAACGGTAATGCTGAATCTAAAACCCTTACTGAAAACTTGACTTGACTTGTGGCTTACAGGTAAATTTGTAGTGACTTTAATTATTACTCAAGAACACGACCTGTATGGTGCTAGTATTGAAAATTCTACAGTTTCAACTATCGTAAGACCAATTTTGAATTACTCATATATTGATAATGAAAAAGGCCCCATTTTCGCGTGAATTACAAAATAATTCGATGTAAATCGAAATCGCATGCAAATTTGTGAATATTAATTTTTGATGCAATCAAATTTTTAGATTTTCCATATATAATCTCAATTTGTATTCTCTATGGTAGATATTACCATAGCGTACATTAGTTTTGTCACTACATTTGTAACACATCGAAATAATCATTGGCGAAGGATTTCAACGCTTTATATGATTATGTCTGTCCGTCAAGATAACTCAAAAAACCGTTTTCCAATTTTGATGAAATTTACAATATGAGTTAGTTATTCCTTAATTCAATTTGGTATTGCGTTTTAGCAAAATCGATTAAGGGGAAGCCAAGTTTTTAACCAAAAACCAAGATGACCAGAGAGCTTTGCCATTTTTCTTTTCTTATGGTTTTTCAGATTTAATCGGAAAACTTGTAAATGAATTTTCTTTAAATTATTTACTACATAAGTAGGAGATAATATGTAAAAATTTCACTAAAATCGGTACAAGGATAATGGAGAAAAAATTGGTCGTATTTTAAAAACTAATAAAGGGTGTCCAAAAATTCACGCAAGTTTTCAATTTTACGGCACTTGTGTGGTAAAGTGTTGCCAACTAAAAAAAAAAACAGTATGACAGCTGACAGTTCAGGGTTATTAAAAATAGAGCACGAAAGAACAACGCCTTTCTATTGTTGAGTAATATTTTAAAAATAAGGAATCATTTCCTGGTCGTGTACGTTCCTGTGTTGGTGATAAAAATTGGCCGCCCAGATCATGCGATTTAACGCCGATGGACTTTTTCCTTTGAGGTTTTTTGAAGGCTAAGTCTTATGCCAACAAGCTCACGACCCCATATGCCTTGAAGGAGGAAATTGAGCGCTGTATCAACTAAATTCAGCCACATTTATGCAAAACGGTCATGGAAAATTTCAACAAAAGTGTGCGTATGTGCCAGCAAAGTCGTGTCGCCATTTATCCGGTATGCTATTCCGCACATAACCTTATACAGTATACTTTATAAAACAATAAAAAATTTACAATTTTTATGTATAAACCTGTGTTTTGTATCAAAATTACTTCTTGCGTGAATTTTAGGAGATCCTTTATATCGGTGTAAATAAAAATTTGCGGAATTATTTTATGCTATTGGAGCCTAGACTAGTTACGAATTCGAGTGTAAACAAACAAAGTTATTCATCAAAAAGCTTGAAATATGTTTTTCTATCCAATTTATGCAATAGGGCATTAAAAAAAGCGGCTATATGCCGATTTTCAGTTAATATATAGTATTTTTTTTTGTTTTGTCCGTTGATTAACATCATAACGAACTCAAAACTCCCTTGACACGTTCACACCATATATATTCTATGGAAGATGAAATTTTAATGAACTTTTTTCGAGATATATGTTACAACAACACAACAACTAAATAGTCGTATAAATTTATGATTTCCATTTCCGGATCAACATTTTTGAAGGGTTACGAAGAATTCAAGTGTAATTATGAATGATTGTATTCAACATATAAATTCGACTCATTACATTTTTGTTTTGTATCATATGTACAGAGAAAATTTCCATATTTTCCTGAATTTTTGGCAACTGACTTTTGCGCATTTAATCAAAAACGATCACACATATATACATATGTATAGAGAAATTTTGAATAAATTAATTAATATATATTTAGTTAGTACAAAAAAATAGATATATAATAATATATTATTATTTAATGCACACACGCCTCCACCGACCCCACTCGACCCGGTACACCAATTTTGAATAATTTTTGGTAATAAAATATCGCCACCCTTTTTGTTCCAACATAAAAATAGCATCCAAATAATATTTGATCCGGGCCGACGGATTACAAAAATCATATTTATATTTATTTCTTTTTCATCATTCCAAAAAAAAGGGTTAGAATTTTCTCGATTTATTACAATTTTATAATAATTTCAAAATAATCATGCTTATTCTGAGTCCAGTCATAACGGCTCATAATATGACGTTACTGTCATAATTTTTTTTTAATGATTAATTAGTATTCTGACGCTTTCATAACTTACAAAAAATGATCACAAGTTCTGACCGTAAATATTTTGGATCACAACGAAACTTTATGTGTGTTCTCTGAGTGATATACATAGTCATTCTGAGCCCAGTCATAACAGGTCATAACATGACGTCACTGTCATTACTTTGTTTAAATGACTAATTCGTATTCTGACGCTTTCATAACTTACAAAAAATGATCACAAGTTCTGACCGTAAATATTTTGGATCACAACGAAAATTTATGTGTGTTCTCTGAGTGATATACATAGTCATTCTGAGCCCAGTCATAACGGGTCATAACATGACGTCACTGTCATAACTTTTTTTAAATGACTAATTCGTATTCTGACGCTTTCATAACTTACAAAAAATGATCACAAGTTCTGACCGTAAATATTTTAGATCAGAACGAAACTTTATGTGTGTTCTCTGAGTGATTTACATGGTTATTCTGAGCCCAGTCATAACAGGTCATAACATGACGTCACTGTCATAACTTTGTTTAAATGACTAATTCGTAATCTGACGCTCTCATAACTTACAAAAAATGATCACAAGTTCTGACCGAAAATATTTTAGATCACAACGAATTGTTATGTGTATTCTCTGAGTGATATACATAGTTATTCTGAGCCCAGTCATAACGGGTCATAACATGACGTCACTGTCATAACTTTTTTAAATGACTAATTCGTATTCTGACGCTTTCATAACTTACAAAAAATGATCACAAGTTCTGACCGTAAATATTTTAGATCAGAACGAAACTTTATGTGTGTTCTCTGAGTGATTTACATGGTTATTCTGAGCCCAGTCATAACAGGTCATAACATGACGTCACTGTCATAACTTTGTTTAAATGACTAATTCGTAATCTGACGCTCTCATAACTTACAAAAAATGATCACAAGTTCTGACCGAAAATATTTTAGATCACAACGAATTGTTATGTGTATTCTCTGAGTGATATACATAGTTATTCTGAGCCCAGTCATAACGGGTCATAACATGACGTCACTGTCATAACTTTTTTAAATGACTAATTCGTATTCTGACGCTTTCATAACTTACAAAAAATGATCACAAGTTCTGACCGTAAATATTTTAGATCACAACGAAACTTTATGTGTGTTCTCTGAGTGATTTACATGGTTATTCTGAGCCCAGTCATAACATGACGTCACTGTCATAACTTTTTTTTAATGACTAATTCGTATTCTGATGCTCTCATAACTTACAAAAAATGATCACAAGTTCTGACCGAAAATATTTTAGATCACAACGAATTGTTATGTGTATTCTCTGAGTGATTTACATGGTTATTCTGAGCCCAGTCATAAAGGGTCATAACATGACGTCACTGTCATAACTTCTTTTTATAAAACTAATTCGTATTCTCTTTAACAGTTCAAACTGTTATAAATTCATATTTTGTATACAATTGGATATAATTGCCAGAATACCAATTTTCTTAGCTATCATAATATTGTAGTTGCAAATTTGTTATGACTAGAAATTTGTCACAACGCCAGAATAGGGGATATTAGATGTGTGATAATTTCTATCGATTTATAGGGAATTTTCTGTCCATTATACAGAGTTTGGGACAGAACTCAAATTTCATTCGACCAGCTATTACAGTACATACTCGATTTTATCTCAATTTTGGGTATAATTTATTCCCTAACAAGCAAGATATTATACTACCTCCATCCGAAAATATGGTATCTACATTTGAAATTTCAAATAAATTTGAATTGATATGTAAATACAATAAAGTAGCTGGTAACCGTATACCTGACCGCAAATCACAAAAATCATCATTTAAAAGTTTTGTCGGCACTTCGATCAGTTTCTCGATCGGATTATATGATGTGCAACTAAAAGTGAATTCTCGACGACAATAAGCTCAATGGTTACACTACGATGAACTCGACAGTACTTCCTAAGGGTGAAATTAAATCAAAAGAAGATTATTTTGACCGTTTACTGATATTTAGACAGTCTGATTCATCACAGTTTCTTGAATCCTGGGTGAAAAGGTTACGGCAGAGAAATATTGTCATCAAATCAACGAAATGCATGTGAAGCTTTGATGTGTGCACTAAGCGTTGGTCATGTTTTTTAATTCTCCTTCTGGACAACGATCGGCCACATGTCACACAACAAATGCGTTGGAGTGAAACTGGACATTTGTTCGATTTTGAAGGAACAAGAAAATTTCCAAAATATTCAACAAAAAATCACTTCATTGACAAATAGTCTGGAAGAGTTATAGATCCATTCTGATAATATCACAAAAATCTGTAATAATGAATGCAAATCAATATAAAACCATGATTTTTGCTGACTCTAGCATATTACCCCGTATATACATGGAGAGTCTAAACCAGATCGAATCTAGTTTAAAATGCATTTGGATTAACTGAATTTACTGCCTTTCGATGGATATTTTATGATTTCTTTCTCTCTAGATTTTGGACTATGCGGGACTAAATTTCGACTCAGTCTTGACCTCTCTCTTCTGATTCTCCATGTGTACGTAGTCATAATGGAGTCGACATTTCCGATGTTCATTTTCAAAATGCTGATAGTAAATACGTGCCATCATATACAACAACCCCTAGAAACATTTAAATGCTAAATAATTGTTAATAGTCGCAGTACATTTACTAGCTATTAACTTGAATACTAAAAAGATTGCTTTTATGAATAAATGAAAACATTGAGTTTTGCTGTACCTTCGCGAAATATGACGATAATACTAATATTGGTCGCTTTGAGACTTTAACATATCGCTAGACCTATTTCCTTTGAGGTTATATCTGAAAAGTAAAGTTATAACGTCCAAAAATTTTACATGTATGTGGTATTGGCCCGACTCAAGAGACCTGTATAGCATCATAGGAAGAAGAAGGCGTTGTAAGGAGGACACCGGGAAATTCTAGTAATTTAGTATCATACACTATTCCTATACTGAATCTTAAATTTTTCCCCAATTCTTTTCCTTCATAATTATCTTATTACTACTACTACTACTACTACTTGTCTACCATTTACTTAATATGTAAAAAATATACATATCCTTATTGATCCTTGTGATTCGATAAATTTTTTTTTACATATTTCTAATATACGAGAAGAAAAAAAAGGAAAACCCAAAGAAGTACTATGTTCCCAAACGAAAGATATGTAACCCTTTTTTTTTTGTTTCCTTTGTAGGTGGATGGTAATACTACCTACATGAATTGGTTTTCGTCCTTATATTTTCCCTACTCTGCCCCTCTTTCCCTGTCTTTCACATTTTATCACTTTCTCATTCACTCTCTCTCTCTTTCTGTGTGCGATTCGATTTCAAAAGGATTTTCTCTCTCAAAATACAATATTTTCTTTACTAATTTCTCCCAATATTATACAATATATACGATCTTACACCCTTTTATCCCTTTTTTTTGTTGAACAATCTCAATTATATATGTACAAACACGGTGGCGGTGATGAATATTCTCATTTTAATCTTATTGGCTAATATTCACGCATAGTTACAAATGGATATCCTTTCATTTTTTCTTGTTAGTAGGTTAGATTCGTCCTTTTGTATTGTGTTGTGTTGGGTGCCTGATAAAGGGATGACAAAAGAAACGTTTGCAATGATTAAAAAAAAATGTATATATACATATATAGAAAGATATATAGTGTAGGTACCGCAAAGTAGATGAACACACACACACATAGTCCTAGTGATTAAAATTGCTATACGTCCGTTTGCAAAGAAAAAAGCCTTTTATATGTACATCAATCCCAAAAAAAAGAAAAAATAACTAAAATATACTATCCCGCGATGCCCCCCCCCCCCTTATAATAAAATGTTTTCATACAAATTGTGTTTGCTATAATGCCTGTGTGTGTATACGCGGATAACCCTTTTAGTCGTTTTGTTCTGTCATGTTATCCATTCAAATATGGTACTCGAAATATTTTTCCCATCCAGAACCATTTTTTGTTTTTTTTTTTCCCAAAATTCCCCAATCAACACCACACATACCCGAGACTCTGTTCTAAAAGGATAAAATTATAATTTTTTTTAATTTTTGTTAAATTTCAATTGGATGACGCCTGTTCACAATTAAAAGAGAATAACATAGAGGGTAAAAAACTAAGAAAAAGGGGAGGAATGTTGTGATACTAATTAACGAATGAACTAATCACAAACATTTTCTCATTAAAAGGAATTCGGTATAAATTGTGTTCCTTTAAAATCTTCAAAAAGACAGGCGCATTATATATCATAGTATATAAGAAAATGAGAAAATATGAAATCTTTTAAGGATGATTTTTCATGATGAAAAGGGTTTTTTTAGCGCCTTTTCTGGTGGGAATTTTTTTCTTTTCTGGAAGTTATTTATATTTTTTATGTGTAAAAGAGTAAAAGAAGTATTTCGATACGGGGAACGGGGGAATTAGTGTATTTGTTAATAAGCGCGCAATCGCCCATTTTTCTTTTCTTTTTCGTCCTTTTTTTTTTGTTGATGAGAAATCTACATAAGAGAAATCCCGGTATATTATATATGTACAGAAATTCTTGTGAAGAAAATGTCCTTTAACCAACCCTTTTTTATTAATCTGCTTCAAAATGGATGTTCTCAGGGTGACATCACCTATATGACCTATCCTTATGTATAAAAGAAAATTATGTGTATAGCTTTTGGTGGTGTTGTCTTTTTTTGCCTATATATAAGAAAGATACTTGGAAAAATTTAATTATTTATTTTCGCTTTTATTACAAAGACGTAGTCTAGTAGAGACAAAAGTGACATCGAAGGGGCTATAAGTTCTGATTTAAATAGGTCTTTTACTACATTTGTTATTATATAACATCTGAATATTCACAAAATGTTAGAACATCATACCGGATCCCGACAATTGAAGTGTCAAATGTTAAAAGCGCTGTAATTTTTTTGCTTATCGATCGGTTTTATTCAAATTTATGAAAATGATAGTTTATAATACATAGTTATTTTTAGAATTATTCGAATGATATGTAACAACCGTCTTTTGCCTTAACCACCACACCTTCAATCTCTTTTTTAACGATGCACACGACGCTCGCATGATGTCTTGGGTTAAACAAGCCGCTGCTTGTAAAATTCTCCAAATGGAATAATCCAACGGATTCAGAGATCTGGTGAATAATGGTGAATTTCGATGTTTGACTTTCCAATCAAATGAAGCGCCACAATTGAATTTCATTCAAGGCCCATTGTAAATAAAAAATGAGAACGTGTCTTTTTACCAACCAATATTTTTTACTACTGACAGACAATATTTCAAGTAACACTCATGTCAAATTTTAGTATTGAAAGATGTGTGGTTTACATTTGACAGCGTTTTGAATTAGACGGACACTTCAATTGCCGGACCCGGTAGTTATCATATTTGAGTAAAAAATTCACTTTTGAAAATTAGAGTACCGACTGACTTTTATACATTAGATCGAGTTAAATTGTTCGAAAAATGCATGATATTTAGGAAATTTTCTCAAGGAAACATGAAATATGAAAAATATAAAAAAAATGTCTTATTAAGTTTAGTTATTAACGTATATAAGAAGCATTCGATTCGTCCAGATATCATCAGAACCATCACAGGAGAACTTCTTTAAACTGGCATTTTTTTAGCATCTTATTCAGGCACATACTATAACTCACTGGAAAGCTTTATCTTGTGCGATTTTTAATAAGTTCAGTAAATAGTTTTTTATGACTGATAATTTAAATTGTAAAAATCATGTCTATGTCATATAAATTTAACACTCAGCTTCTGTACTATTCAATTAAGAAATCGATTAAAATATGTCATTTTGTGTTCAACACATTTTGATATCTATATATTTAATAAATTACTAATAAAGATAAGAAAAAACTGGGAATTTAAATACCATAACAATCGGAATTCTTCCCTTTTTCGAAACAACATAAGAAAGGTAGTAATTACAAATATCAACAAAGTCTAACCGACGACGACTCTTTTATTCTTCTTATGTACAAAAAGTAGTAATTAAAAAAACAAAACGAGTTCATAAGACCGAAAACAAATAAGAAATAAAAAACCTTACGATTCGCAATGTGCAATTTACCCTATTCCGAACTGACTGCTATACACAGATTGACCACCAAATACTATCAAAAATACGAACATTAAGTCAAAGTCAAGATACCATAACGATTAGGCCAGAACAGGGAACATTTTTAATCGTCTTTTTACTACATATATTTTTGTAAACAGTGGCGTCAGTATAATAATTTAACTTTAAATGACATGGCTCACCAAAGTTCCGGCTAGCATATAACATGCCGATGATTCAATGAACAATATATACTCGTGAGGGTCATTGGAAAAGTTCATGCCCGATTTTCATATATAGCTGAAGCATGCTGCTTCTCTTTGACAGTTATCTAACCTTTAAAAAAAGTTTATTTAAATTAATTTGTTTGCAAGATTAATGGAGAATGAAAAATTACATTTTCGTCATGTTATGAGTTTAAAAAAGGAGTGAGTATTGGAACTGCAATAAAACATATTCAAGACATTTATTTGGATCGTGCTTCTACTCTTAGGACAGTTAAAAAATCGTTTGGTCAACTTCGACATGGTGACTTCAAACTAAAACGATAAACTTGGCTCCCAAATAATAATTTTATCCGTAATTTAGTGAATAATAATCCACAGATTATCACTGAAGAGATTGCTGAGAGACTAAATACAATCAAATTGCACGATTTCGGTTTAACACGGTTGAAGAAATCAGGAAAAACTTTCATTTACACAGGACTATTTCAGTTTAACACGGTCACAGAATACTTTTTCTTACTTTTTTTTTTTGAAAATTTTCTCGTGGATTCGAATTGCATGTTTCAGATTCACACGGTTTTCTGAAGAACCTATTTTCAGTGTAAATCGAGGGATAGGTCTGCATTTCGCTATTTAAAGTCACTTGGATACATTTCCAAACTCGATATTTGGGTGCGCCGCACGTTTTTTGACAGAACGAAACAAACTGTACCGTGTTTTCACAACCATTTCTCTCTTCGCCCATCAACAAAACGAACCTTTCTTGGAAGAAATCATATTCCCATGACCATGCCCCTTCAGATTATCATCTATTTCCGTTATCTGCGTTATGAGAACATATTTGATTCGAGATGAAAGAAGTCAAAAGCTACCATACGACTTTCTTTGAAGAGAAAACATTGTTTTATTGTTTTAATAATAACAGCTCAAATCGAGCCTAAATGTGGATTAATTTCCATAATAAAGTCATTTGTTATTAGGAATTATATGAAAGTTTCCTCGGTTCAAACTTACTGAGGCAAAAGTCAAAAACTTGTGCATTAGCATTTACCACACGCAGTATTCGCAGGAGTTACTGGTTCATTCTTCCCGTAATCCGTCCGGTGGAAACTGATTTTAAACAAGACCACGGATCTCAGCGAATAAATGTTGTTATTAAGGTGCATTTTACTTAGAATATTAGGAGCATCAATAGTCCCATTAAAAATTTGATGAACGAGAATTACATCTGCCAATTCTCGGCGCTTTTCCAGACAATACAAACTTAACAGCTTCATACCCCGAATAATGCTGAAAAATCCTAAACTACGACACTGTATTTATACCAAGCAGTTTATATGGTATAAAAATAGTAATTAAAACATTTAAATAACAAAAAACTGTTAGCATATTTAAGTGCATATTACATGTACGGGCGGACTTTCACTGGCAAGAGAAAAACGATGTGTGGAAATTTGTTTTTTTTTTAGGGAGGCTTGGGTAGAAGAGAAAAACAAACATATGATTTGTTAGAAAATATATAATTTTCTGCTTCAAATCCGTTACAAAAAGCAAAAAACCATTTTCGAGATTAATTAAAATTATGTATTTAATTGCATAAATAATGTTTGTTTTTTTTAAATATTAATAATTATTCATTTCTCTCAGAAACAAAGGAAAGAAGAAAGCCAAGTCAACTATATAAACTGCGAAAACATAATATTTTAACATCTAATTAAGTATTTGCTTTATTTTTTGTGAATGCGTGTTTAAGTTAGTTTCATATTTTTATGTTTTTTTTATCATAATTTCATTAAAACCAAATATGCTAACTGAAAATCGGCCTATAGCCGATTTTTTGATGTCCTATGGTAGAAATGGGAAAGAAAAACTGTCAAAACTAACATTATTTCAAGGTTTTTCCTTCATCTTTTCAAAATTTCTTCTAATTTGTGGATAACCCTGATACCATAAGTCTAATCAGCAAATTTTATTCAAATCGGGGTATTAGTTTTTAAACTACATCAAAAAAACTATATGAAGAGCGGTTATTTCTCCTAGGACTATTTCTTTCTCCACTATCCTTAGACTGATTTAAGTGAAATTTAACATGGTATCGTTTATTTATGTAGTTAATCTATGTAATTAATTTAAACAAAATTCGTTAACAAATTTCTCAATTTTATCCTAAAAACCATAAACAAAAAAACGACAAAACTTTCTGGTCACTCTGGTTTTTGCTTAATAACTTCCCTCTCTCCTGGTCAATTTTGCTGAAAAACAATACCAAATCCAGATAAGGAATAAGTAACTTATATTCTAAATTTCAATGAAATCGGATAACGCGTTTTTGAGTTATCTTGTATATGGGCGGACGGACATGCATAAATCGATATAACTTATGATCCCCGACACAACCATACCCTTAAAACCTTTCTACGACGATTATTTCGGTGTGTTACAAAAGAAGTGACAAAACTAATATACCGTCTGGCAGTACCTACTACAGGGCATAAAACTTAATCTCATCGCGTGAAGATTTTTATCATGTAAAATTTTATTACATGAAATGTAATACAAATATATTAACACCTTGTAATAATTGGAATGAAATGAATTGAAATTGTCATAAATTATTAAAAGAAAAAAAAGCATGACCAACCAGCTTAAAATTTACGTGCCGAGGAACGTGTGCCGCCGATGATTAGTGTCTTTCAAGTAACTATATAGTATAGCCTTACTTATGTTAGTGAAACGGAGACGGAACGGCGACGGATCGAAAAAATAAATACAAGAAATTGTATGGCCCTAGACGGAACGTTCATAAAATTTGATTCAATTCGATTTGAGTCCGTTCCGTCTTTTGACATTTATATTTATCGTAACGAATGTGCTCCTTTTTTCATATTGTGAACGGACCTTCTACGTCAAAGAACTTGGGAATTATGAAATTTGATATCGAAAAAACCATGACATACCAAACTCGTAATACATTTTTTAATCATTTTTCTCATACACTTTTATTTACAATAAAGCACAAAATTGATGGACAATAAAATTTGTCAAATGTTAAAAAGTGAAGCGACGCTTTCGTCAATATAACTGTATCGCATTCTGTTCCCGTCGCCGTACCGTCTCCCTTTCGTTAACATATGATAACTAAGGCTTAATAAGGAACGTATGTATAGATAATGTGCTTAATAATCAAACCGAACTTATACGTTGAAAATGAGATAATACGGCTTAGTCCGTTATTGATTCACAAACTATATTTTCTATATACGACATGGATCGAATATGAAACGATAAGGGATTTAAGTCTAGCCACAATATTGAAGTTACACAGTTTCAGTTAGGACATAGTAGCTACGTACACATTCTTTGTATAGCTTCTTAAGGGCAATAGCAACCCCATAAATGGAAAGTAAAAACAACGGATACTAAAATGTTAGACGTTTGAGTGGTCAAGTAATGAAATCATTTGAAAAAATTCACAAACTTATTAATGACTATCCTTTTTCAGTTAGAAACAGCTTTCTGAGCAAATATTTTTACATTTTTACATGCAAGTACTTAAAAATGAAGCAAATGAAAGGGTCCACAATTTCTCAAGTCATGGTGAAACGCAGTAGATATGTATATGTCTAGTTTCAGGTGACCGGCCGATTCGACTGGGATAATTCGACTAAGCGCAATTTAACTCGGCACAATTCGACTCAGACAATTCCACTCGGAAATAAAGAACAATATGAAATGGAATTTGAAAGGGATCAAGCGTGGAATCGAAGAGATTCTGTGTCCCACAGAAAAGGAAAAACAAAGACCGTTCCGAACATTCATCTCAATGTATTTAACTCGGCACAATTCGACTAGGGAACAATTTAATTTAACTCGTGCACGAGTTAAATACATTGAACTTAATTATTCCCTAGTCGAATTCTGCCGAATTAAACTGTACCTAGTCGAAGTGCCCTAGTCGTATGGTCCGAGTCCAGTTAAATTTTGCCTAGTCGAATTATGCCGAGTTAAATTATTCCTAGTCGAATTGTCCCAGTCGAATTGCCCTAGAATCCTAGTTTAATTGCATTATCTAAAAAAAAAACTGCATGATGAACAACCGCAGGCTTATCCATTTCGCTAGTTTTGAATGATTTTCAGGATGACATGATAAAATCTTTGAATACGCACAATAAAGGTGTTATATCAGTCTGGTTTCTTCTTCGGTTTCAACAAAAGTTTTCCATTTTATTGGAAAAACAACGTGAAATATAAGAATTTCAAATATTACTATACTATTTTTTTTTTTTTTTTTGTTTTCTTGTTTTAGAAGATTCCATATATTTTAAATTAAACCCGTATAAAAACAAAAACTTTGCTTTTTTCTTTTTCTTTTTCTTAAAATATAATAAGAAAAACTTCGCGAGAATATAATTTATTATATTTAAACAAGAATCAAAGAAAAGAAAAAAAAACCGCATGTTTCATTGAAAATGAAATAAAATCGATCGTTTTAAATATTTTCTGTGTTAATCTATACATCATCTCGTTATAACGCGATTATCTGAGATACATGATCATATATTGAACATTATCACCTTAGTAAAAAAAAAAAAAAAACAGCACAAAAATCATATAGTAACTGGAAATCGGCCTATAGCCGATTATTTGATGCCCTATGGTAGAAATAGGATAGAAAAACTATTAAAACTAACTTCAAGGTTTCTTCTTAATAACTTTGTTTCCTTTTTTCAAAATTCCATCTAATTTAGAGGTAACCTAGACTATAATAGCATAAATTTATTCTGCAAATTTTATTCAAATTGGTTTATTAGTTTTTAAAATACATTCAAAAAAAAGAACGATATCTCCCTTATGGGCAAAAACATGAGATCATTTTGTTGGCAGGCTATTGATGTGATTTTTATCAGTATGAGGTAGGAATAAAGTACATGGTTCTTCAAACAACTTTGCCTATTTTTTTTTTAATGAAATCTCACAAAACCGAAACCTCTTAGAAATTGAAAAATTTCAACTAGTAATTTCTTAGAATAGAATTTGCTTGACCTTTAATTAACTGGGAAACTTGGAGTAACTTCATAAAGTATACTAGACACGATGGACAGACACTAGCCTAATTATTTCAAAGAATAAACGTGTTTTTGTGCGTACGTTTTGGAAGAAAAACCCGCAAAAATCCGCCACACTTTTGTAATAAAATTCTTTTAATAGAAAAAAAAAACAGGAAAGAAAATTAAGAAATATGAAAAATTTAAGTTTTTCTAAATTAAATAATTATTAATTACTCTGCAAAAAAAGGCAGGGAAGGAAAGAAACAAAAAAAAATATCCAAACGTAAAACTTGATAAAAAGAAGTGTTGCATTCTTTTCGTAACGCGTTTGCGTAAAGTCTTTTTTTACATGACTTCCACCCAGGCTAAAGACATATTAATGAGCAGTCTTATTTTCTCGTACGACTATTTCTTTCTCCACTATCCTTAGACAGATTTTACTGAAATTTAACATATGTATATATTTAACCGACATAATTAATTTCAACAAAATTGCATTACAAATTTTGCAATTAAATCCGAAAAACCATATTAAAAAATGAGAAAACATTCTGGTCACCCTGATTTTTACTGAATAACTTCACTTCCCCTCTGTCGATTTTGCTGAAATGCAATACCATATGCAGTGAAGAAATAACCAGCTCGTATTCTAAATTTCAACAAAATCGCATAACGCGTTTTTGAGTTATCTTGTACACGTACGGACGAACGGAAATGCATAAATCGATATTACTTTTGATTCTCTGCACAACCATACCCTTGAAATTTTTCTACGATGATTATTTCTATGCGTTACACACTTAGTGACAAAACTAATACACCCTCTGGTAGTACGTAACATAGGGAATAAAAATGCAATAATTTCAATCAATATCTCGTCCGTTCAATAATATTGACTGTAAAATCGTAATAACCATTTAAGGGGGCAATCACACATTATATATTCGATGATCAAACCTGAAAGAAAAACAATCAAAAATCTCAGGCACTCAAGTCGAATCGTATAAATATGATTGTGACATAAACTATATTCGATTCGATATACATACATTTCACGCGTCTCTCTGTAGAGAGAGGAGTATTAAGCAAACTCAACTTCATATAGACTCATATTGGTCTATAAAGACACCAATCCCAATTTAGTCTTTATCAAACGTTGGTCAAAGGAATTTTTAGTTTCGCATATTACTAAAGCTCTTTTTATTACTCTTGGTAGACCTGTACTGGAATATGTCAGCCAGGTGTGGACTTTCTACTGCAAGTCTCAAATTAGTAGGGTCGAATCTGTTCAACAAAGATTCGTTGCATGTATTAAGAGGTATTCCTTGGAATGACTTCTTTCTATTTCCTCCATATATAGAAATAGATTAAAATTGATTGGGCTTAACGCTTTGGCTACGGGGCGTCAGGTGGTTGATACAGTTTTCGTCTACCAAATTATCAATAACACTATAAAGATGCTCCTCTTCTCTTAGGTATGATAAACATTTAAACGTTTATACACATTCTTCGAAGTCCGCAGAACTTTTTAAGAATAAACCACCATAGAACTGATTATCGTCGTAATTAACCGATTAACCGAAATGTTGCGTGCTATTAATGTGAACGTTAAAGCTTTTGATTTTTGCAAATGCAATTATATGCACATTTGACTGTCGCTTGCATTACTAGCAACGAAATGCAACCATTCTGACAATGTGATCAAATCGACTCATTAATCCTTCCTTATAGAATTGTATTGGAGGAGCGCACAGTTGCGGAGATTAGCACGTAGGCCTTACTGGCCCATTGTAGCTCCTCCTAAAATTTTGGTTGAGAGGCTAGGTCTCTTCCGCGAACCAGTTTGTTCTTCTAATGAAGGTCAGCACCGCAGTTAGGTCCAAATTAGCACACCCCTCCTTACTCAGAGTGTACGCACCCAGTGTAAATCCTTATAGAAAGGATAATTCGATATTATTCAAATAATAATACAACAGAATAATAAACGCTCTCCATTTGTATACTTCAAGATGCGAATAGTGAAATACTTAGTATTCGATGAGATCGTACGATTTAAAACGTTTAGGAAGTATGTAAGGGCTTCAAAGATTAACCAAAGCAAAATTTGAAGAAGGGGTTAATAGTCAGTGGCGTTTATTCTGGGGGTGTCATTCGTTGATATCGGTCTGGTGTTGGATAATGATTGAAAACAGTTTACCAAACTATATACTAGGATATTTTTTTTTGCTTGCAGTCATTTGAGTTCGACCAGAATTTACATATTTATAATGTACGACGATAGCAGGCTATAGTAGTTAAATTGTGAACTAACATATCCAAGAAAAAAGCCCTCCCTAAGGAGGAAACCTATTAGTTTCTGATTCAACTATAATAGAAAATTTTTTTCTTAAGAAAATTTTCAAATTACGCAAAAAAATTTAAATTAAGAAAAAAAGGTCACAGAATATATTCCGTACCCGAGAACCCACCACCACCCCGACATATGTATATGGAAGTATATATGGAAATTTTTTGTCCCATATCACATCTTTTCAATATCTTTTTTTCGATTCCGGTTTTTTTTTTCTTAATAATATTATAATATGAACATGGAAAAAAGGAAGAAATAGTTCATTCTCTTATCTCTACGTTTTCCTTTTCGCCTAACTCCTTTTTTTTTTGCCCAGCTGCTTTTTTTCATCTTATCAAGAAATAAGGATGCTTCTCTATACCAAATTCAAGAATATTTTAATTTTCATGTTTCAAGACACACACACACACACATATATATCTAAAGTGAAGGCAAATTAGAGTATACCGATAAATCCTCTCTAAAATACACTATACTACTACCGCCTACAATCTTATTTGGTTGTTGTTTTTTTTTTTACATTTTCATTTTCATTTTTCTATGGTATATATGGTATCTTCCCGTTAGGTCTTTAATTTTCATATAACACACATGTAGATGCGGATAACATTTATAAGAACATTGAACGTTAAGAAACGAAGAAAGAGGTCCATCCTTCCTGAAAGAAGACGACGAAAAAAAAAAACGTTATATGTACTCTAAATTCTTCGTCTTAACAATAGCCCCTTTTCCACCCATCTTCATGTGCAAAACAAAACACCAAAAAAGAAGAAAAAAAAAACTTTTCACAATTTTCATTTCAAGAAAGAAAAAAAAAACGAAACGAAACGAAATCATAGAATCTGCACAAGAGAACCCATGGAAGCCAAAGGCAAACCAAATGGAGAAAGAAAACTTCTGTATATACTATATATAGATACGTATTGTATTTTTTGTGACTTCGGCATATAAAGTACTAATAGCACCCAATTTTCTAACTTTAGCATTCTCTATATCTCACCTTTTGCTATAATTTCTAATAATTCTACATACATGGAAGAGAGTGTCTCTCCTACATTTTCCCCTCCCCCTCAAAAAAGCATCATCACATATTCATACCCATATTTTTTTCTTGCTTTCTTAAAAAAAAAAACCCCCGATATATGTACATATATCTCCACCGTTTTTCATCCATTTATCCGTCGTCGCCATCATCATCATCATCATCTTCGTCGTCGTCGTCGTAGTCGTCGTCGTCTTTGTCGAAGAAGTACACAATTTCTCTTCATTTCTCAGATCTTTTTTTCCTTTTTCTTCTTCATCCCGAATTTCAACTTCAAGAATTTTTGGGGAATAAACAAAAAAAAAGTAGGCGAAGATAAAGTTGAAAAAAGAGGGCACACTACACAGCAAAATGAAAAAAAAAAGAAATGTGAAATAATAATAATAATAAAAAACAAACCTCTTCCTCCCTCTCCTTAATTCGTAAAAGAAAAACGAAAGACATTTCACTTGTGTACATACATATCCTTTTTGATATTCCGTTTTTTTTTTTTCTGTGTCTCCTGCCACCCATTTTCAAACTGAAGACAAGAAAAAAAATTATTTGAAGTAGTACACACCATTCGTCTTTAGCATCCGTTAAATATATATATCGCATATGAGAAACTTACGAGGACAACGACGACAACGACAAGAACGACAACGATGATAACTTTACATATACACATCCTTATAGGTCCCTTTTTCATATCCATTTATCGGTCACCGTATGATGCCACCGTACTCCAATAACAAATATATTTAGGTATATATATATATGGCTGGAGCTTTTAAATCCACTCACCCACATATTTGCTCCTTTCACATATGATGCACGACGACGACATGAAGATACGTGAGATCCTTTACCCAAAAAAAAGAAAAATGGGAAAAAATGAGGAAAGAAAAAAATATAACGAAGAGGATGCTGGTCGATTGGATCACCAAAAAAAAAAAATGGTAATAGATGGGTGGCAGTTGAGATGGGTGGCAGCGAGCATGGTGTTTTAAATCATGAAAATGAAACAGGATTGTAAGCAGCAGGTTTTTTTTTCATGTCTTTCATTTCTTCTTTGACTTGACTCTCTTGAAAAAATAAAGTAAAGTAAAAAAAAAGTAAAAATGAAAATCAGGAAAAGAAGTAAGACGTAAGATAAGTCGATGAATTGTATATATTCACATAGGTACATATATGTCATATGTGAAAGAGAAAGAGAACGAGTGAGAGAGAGAGAGATAAAAATAGTGAATTCAAAAGGAAAAAATAGCGGGTGCGGGGTGTACATAAGAAAATGTATAATAAAAAGTAAAAACCGGCGAAATATGTAAGTACGAATGGGTGAACATGGAGTTCTAGGTAGGTGAATATTCTTCGTGGATAATTTGTGTAGGAATGAAATACTATATGAAAATCGAAGAAAAGCAGTTGTTATTGTGTTGTTACCGATGCTGTGATATATACACTTGTACATATATATATATACGGATACTCTCCATAAGAATTGTGTTAAGATAAGAGAATATAAACTTTCCTGTTGTGGGTCCCAACACCGCTTCGTTTTTTTACGTTTTCTTTACATTTTTTCTTATCCTCCATATACCAAATGATGGTTATGGAGA
Organism: Xylophagus ater; assembly: GCA_963422695.1. Taxonomy (NCBI): domain Eukaryota; kingdom Metazoa; phylum Arthropoda; class Insecta; order Diptera; family Xylophagidae; genus Xylophagus; species Xylophagus ater. The sequence continues at coordinate 62,618,003 of OY730480.1, forward strand.
GACGACACCGAAAGAAAAGAAAAAAATGAAAATTTTCTTTAGGTTTTTTTTTGCTCTTCATTTCTCTAGAATTGGAGGATTTAGTTTTGTAGATAGATGAAAATTTTTGATTTTTTTTTTTTTTTTCTGCTTCTCCTGGATGTATAATGATGATGATGATGGGTGGTGGATTGGGTAGATATGGGTGATTGTTATAAATAAATAGTGGTAGATTGAATAGATACTCATAGAACTCATATATATGGGTCCGTGTATATTTTAGTTATTGTTGTTGTTGTTTTTCTAAAAAAGTAAAAGAAGGCAACCAAAAAAAAAAACCCTACCATATATGTTAGTAAATGAATAGCAAATCTCTTTTAGGAGAGGAGACACTGAATCGAATTTTTTGGAGAAGGAGCAAATAAGAGGTTATACTGAAGAATGTGATATAAGGTATATACATATAGTCAAGAAAAATTGTGTGATATATTTTAAGAAGCCAACAACCACACACATGCATATGTTTGGTATACATGTAAGGATTCAAACAAAACAGAAAAAAAGTGAGTGACGCTATTTTGCATAAAAATCTTAAGAAAAAGAAAGGACATATGTACACATATGGATATATATACATACATATGCATGAGTAAAGCAAAAAAAATATAAAAAAATTTTCTTCGATATCTTGTGGAAAAAAGTAAAAAAAAAGAAAGAAATGAATTCGTTATCATTTTAAGAAGAAAAAATAGAAAGGACGAAAAAAAATCATCAGGATGAGGATGAATATATGGATATGGAATTACGTTGTCCCTTAAAAAAAAAAAGCAAGAGAAGGAACACATGAAAAAAGAAGAAGAAGTAGTCAAAAAGAAGAGAAGTGCAAAATAATAAGCGCAAAGAAAAAATGATATGCAAATAAGAATATGATAATAAGAAAAAGCAGAAAAAAAGGATATAAGATTACCCAATAGCAAAATGGATGGGCCACACCAGGGCGAACACACTAGGAATATGGAGTTTTCCTTTTCTAGATATACATACATTCATTATATATAGTACAAAAAAATGAAAATATTGTACTATATGAATTTCCTTACCAGTTTCGAAATCATGATGTATGATTGTATTGTTGTATAATTGTATTATTTTCATAGAAAATTTCTAGATTATATAACTGATACATCACGATTTACAGGCCTATGGGTATAACCATACTATATATATAGAATAGCATTTTTTCTCCAACTCATAAGCTTTTAATTGGAGAAAAATTAAAGTCCTTACCACTTATTACTATTAGTAATAGGCTCTAAAACGACTGTAGTTTACTGCGACCTTTAAGATATATTGTACCCCCTCTTCTTTAGTGCAGTAGTTAGGTTAGCTCCCTATTCTACAGCATCTCCATACAAATCCCTTGAACTCTTCATGATTTCCAAGATTTCCTTCGCTGTAAATAATTTCGAGAAATCTTATTTTTATATTAAGAAAAAGACATCCTTGATTTATAGATATCAGAAGAAATCAAAAACAAACAAACAAACAGAAAAAAACCATAACTTGTCTAATGCGGCCAATGACATTAAGAGATACTATTGGAATTTTTGACGAAGGAATTCGTAAACATTGATAAATCTAAATTTATAAAGAATCAAAAATCGAACAACACACAAAAAGAAAAATTTCCGAAAATTTTTAAAGACATCATTTAATATGGGAAAAACTACATAGTAGGAAAGAAAATTTTTTTTTTTTTGGTGCCAGAAGTGGGATGAATAATAAATATATGTACATATATGAAAAAACGAACGTACATACGTACGTAGTATATGTAAATTATATCCAAAATAATAAAACTGTAAAAAGTTTTTATTCTCCCACACAGAAATTTACAAACCTTCTCAACCGTCTCAACCACCCAATCTAACACCAACAACCCGACTTTCTACTTTTGGGTTAATTTTTTTGGATTTTTTCTACTTCTTCTTCTTCTTTTTTTTCTCGTATTACTTTTTTCCGATTTCTTTCTTAGATTTTTCTCATTTTGCCTTCGGGCATACATAAACAGAGATAAAAATGGAGCAAAAAAAACCCTCCATATATGATATAAAGATATGTGATAACTTTTTAAAAAGATATTGTAAAGTAATTTGACCAAAAAAAAAAAAACCCCGAAAACGAAAAGAAAAGAAAATTTGTGGTAGGAGCATAAAAAGAAAAACTCAGGATCAAGGAACATACCTCTAAAAGGAAAAAATTGTATTCCGAAAAAATCTAGGAACGTATGATGGGGTGAGGGTGATCATTTGGGTTTGGTTAAAAGGTGGTGGATGATGAAGAAAAAAAAAAGAAAAAAACGAATATGTATGGTATATTTTTTTTTCTTCGTTTTTCGGGAAAAATGATGATGGAAAGGATTTTTATTCAAATATCGTAAATGGTTGTCTATATATCTCATATATTCTATCTCATTATGTATTTTCTAGTGTCTTGTTTTTTTTTGTGTTGCTTTTTTAGCATTTTTTTTTTTTCTTCCAAGCAAAAAAATCCTCTCTTTCCATCTCGTTAATATAATGGCATAAGGATTTTTCATGGTGCTTTTTTTGTACTTTCTTTTTACATATCTTATTATCCTTTCGTTCTTTTTTTTCTGTATTTTGCTTATTGCAGGATTTCTTCTTCTATTTCATCTTAAGTTTTTTTGGTTTTTTTATTTTTTCTACATAAGATATATGTACGTTTGTATGTTGTTCTTAGAAGAGGTGTATTGTAGGTGAAAAACCTATCCACATATGGAAAGATATGATTATATTTCATTTTTACCGTTTAAGTAAATAAAAATCTTGAGTGGAAGTTTTTCCAGTGTTCGCTATGCTTGTTTTTCTATTTCTTTTTTTTTTCTTTTTTTTTTCTTGGGGAGGGAAAGGAATGTTATGAAAAATAGATGGTCGTTGTGAATGGTCGCTCGTTGGTTGCCTGATGATGGAATGGGATAGAATAGCCTTTATTTTATTTTAATATTATTTTTTTATTTTATTTTATTTTTTTTTCTTGGAGTGAAGTGGGTGGATGTGAGATGAAGGTACATATGTGATAGGGGGGGGGGGGTTTTCTATGTGTTCACAGAGGAGAGAATAATAATTTTAACTGGTTTAAAATGAAGAAAAGAAAATTAAAGAAAATTCTTTTTCTTCGAAATATTTTTCTTATCATACATTTGTCAGGGTAACAAATTCTAATAAGATCAACAGCAACAGCCAACAACAAAAATATAGTACAGAACTAGAAGTGTTAAGGAAAAATGTAAATAAAGGAAAGGCTTTGTAAAAAAAAAGATTCCATTTTACATACATATATGTTCGTATCTTCTTACTTATCAGAGGAATAATTTAAGAGAAGAAGAAAAAACCCATCTACACCCTTTTTCACCCAACTATAGTAAAAAAAAAGGGAAAAAATGACATTTTTACGAGTTCACATACTTATGTGGTATAGATATATGTTTGATACTGTGGTATATATGTACATAGATATGTAAACATTCGATATGTGAATATCGATGAAGTGTGTATATGGATGTTTTTTTTGTTCCTTTAACTTCAAATAAATAAAATGTTAGGTAAAAAGAATGGGTCCCACCGAACATATAGTAGATTTTACTGTACTTTCAATTTATGTACAAAATTTATTCCGTGTGTGGTATAAATATATATATATATAGTTTGTATGTCTCTCCAGATATATTGTACCTCTATATGTAGTATTGTAGTATTGTATCGCACATATGAAGAAGAAGACAAAAATGAAAAAAAAAGGAAATATGGGTGATTGAAGATGTGAGGTGTGAGTATATGAATGAATTGAATATATTATATAGGCAAAAAAAAAAGAAATGTTAAGAAACGTGGAATTTTGCGGAATGAAATGAATATTGGTGGATATGGGTTTTTTTTTTGTTCAGTTTGGTTTGGTTTAAGAAGGTGGCAAATGTGATCAATAACTCACATACTACATATATATATATAAAGAAAGAGCTATCTTATCTCTAAGGACCAAGGATGTTGCTATTTATTTTTTTTATTTTCTACATAGCAAAAAAGAAGAATGATGAAATTTAATTCATATTCATGTACATATATATGAATATAAGATAGAGTGTACAATGTTAAAATTTTAGATAAAAGAATAGAAGAAACATATCAACATATAAACTGGCAAATTTTGTTATTGTTGAATAAGAACTTCTTTTTAAAAAAAAAAAAAAAAATATGTAAAATCCAACGAATAAATAATTAGAAAATCTATAATATCCTTGTTTATCTAAATGTTTATCGAATTTTTATCCTCGCCTAAAAATATGCAAATTTATAATTTCTTGATGAATTATTGTGTATGTATTTTTCAAAAGTTTTCGCTTCCTTCGACGTACATCGAATACTATAACCTAATATACGGCTTCAGATACATCAAAATATATAACAAAAAACTTAGCATCCATCTAGTGATATAAATATCACTGTCAGCAGCATAGCCCGAGCCAAACAATAAAGCAAATACGCATCATCATTCGGCCTGGTGTAAGGAAAGGAAAGCAAATTCATGAGATGACAGTGGATACAAATAGTGTGAAATTAGTGTATTAGTGTATTAAGAAACAAGCACGAATCAACATGCAACCAAAACTAAAAATTATGACAGTAATATAACAAAATTTTAAACAATAGGTATTATTTAAAATGATTCTTCAATTCCTTTTTTCCTACATGAAAATCAAAAATATTTGCATAAGCATTAAGTTCCCTACCTATTAGAGTCATTCATTCCATAATTAGTTGGGTGGAAAAGGTATGGCTAAAATATTTGTAGACCTAGAATTATGTTAGTAGATCTCCAAAAAGAAATGAATTTAAGAAGTCCTAGTGTGTCAATATTACCAGAAATTAGTTGTTGTAGGAAAATTATATCGACGATGATAATCGAGGACTTTCAAGGGTTTGGAGGCCAAGTAAAATCAGGCGAGCCTTATATGGCGGCAGATTATCTGTTTCTTTCCGAAACGTGTGAATCTTCGTTGAACCAATTCTATCCTATGATTCTGATTATTGTAGTACGCAAGACCAAGTAATATTTAAGAATACTTTAAATATTTTAATTTTGTTATATAAAATTCATATCTATACATGTTCACCTAACAATATGCAATTTATAATTTTCTAATGAAATATTTTTGTATAAAAATTTTCGAAATTTTCTTATGTTTGTGCCTGAATTAATATAATTTTTTTTTATTTGAATTTTTATTTTTCTTCATCATTATTTTGATAAGCTTTCACTTAAATAGTAAGTTTTATATAAAATACACTGAGCCATATTCAGAATTTTGACTATACTCAAATAATATTAGTACCAAACGAATTAATTAACTCCATATACAATATTTCACAAAATACCAGGTTAAGTAATCAACCAAATAAGAAAATAAAACCGCATTCAATATAATTTTCTGTTAGGCGATCATTTTCAGTGACAACATATTTTCACCTAAATAGGCAATATAAGTCATAATCAGGAATATATTATATATCAAAAATAATAATGTTGTTTATAGTAATTTAAGATAATTTATTATTTCTACCTATTTCTATCCCATATTGCGAATACAGTGAACACACTCTTTTGAGCGGAGATAAAATCAAGATATGTCGGGAAATTTACTATACGTTGAAAGACATCCCAAATATTACGGTCAGCAATACTTAACTTTTTGATTTTAACATCAGCAAAGTGAATTTAAGGAAATTTTTATATAATTCTGTATCGAAATGACACTTGAACTAAATAATACTAAAACAAGACGCTGGACAGTCTATGGAGAGAAAGAAAACGAACTTAAGATCATCTTATGAAAACGGATACCGATATTTAAATTATATAGTTAAAAATATAACCCAAATTTAGGAAAATCTCGGAAAATTGTACGTAAATCTCGTTTATTGTCATTGATTTCAGTGAACAGTTCATCGCTTAAATAGAATTTGAGAGAGACCATTTAAGGGGAACTGTCCAAATAAATAGACTTCGTATAGTTCGTATTCGTGTACGGGACTTAACGATGCTTTTATCATATTATAATATAAGATTAAGATTAAGTTTTAGAGTGTTCTTCAGAACTATTGTACCCCCTCTTCTTCAGTGCAGTAGCTAGGTTAACTTCTCATTCTAAAGCACCTTCTCCAGGCCTATTTCTTTTAGGAATTTTAGTATCCGAAGTGGGTTAAGAGATTATATCTCAATTGGAAAGAAGCAGTATGCCTCCCGAAGTATCCTTCTCCTACGGAGTAGTACTTCAAAATCGGAGAGAATATGCATTGGGATCTATTCATCCCCCTCGCAAAATTTGCAGGTGCTATCTAGTTCAAGTCCTGGTTTTTCAAGGTGTGCTTTCAGTCTACAATCCCGTTAGTATTCCTGTCAGTACTCTTATATTCTTTTTGTTAGTGCTAATAAAGACTTTGAATCTCTTAGAGTTGTATTCCCCGAGGAGATCTTGGGTCTGAGTTAGTCCTGGATGTATTTCCCAGTGTTTGGTTTTTCTTTCTGCCGCCTCTTCTTACGGTAAAATTTCTCGGATTATGTCTGATCCGATTCCGAAGAAGAATTCTGGACGTTTGAAGAGTGTTCCTGCCCCTTAATATTATAATATACAATTAGTACATAAGCATAGTTAAAATATTTGATACAATTAAATTTACTACTTGGGATCTGCGCGCTGAAATGAGATAAAACTTCCAAACTTCCAACATCCAAAAAAAAGGTGTCTCCGTTAAATGGACAGTTCACTGTACTATCAAAATTAATGAAATCATTTGAAATTTCACTTCTGTATATATGTATATATATATGTCTACATACAACGGAACGAGATTGAACCCCCTCTGCAAATAGATAACAACTATAAAAGTATCCTATAACTGATGATAATAATAATCCCTTAACTAAAACAAGAAAACAATTTCCTATATGAAATTCAATAAAGATTATCTTTATGTCGTTAATATATCAATTAGATCGAAATTAATGTTTATATGTGTACAGACAGGGTCCTTTCTGTTGGCACGTGACTGTTTTTTCTCGCAATTTTTTGTTTTTATTATCTCTTTCTCTCTCTCTCCCTCTCTTGTATCTAAATCTAACCATTTTTTGTCCCATTCTATCCCATACCATCATTATGAATTGATCTAAAGTTATATTTTTTATATAACAAATTACTTAAAACTATAGAAATTTCTTTCTTCAAGATTTACATCTTTTTTCACATTTTAGTTGTTGTTTATTTTTATAAAAAAAATATCTAAATTTTCATACATAACAGGGTGTTCCAAGTACATCTATACCACGCTATACGGCCGCTCTTTATACGGCATTTCGTTGTAACGGCCTTTTATATTTATGGCACTTTTTTGATTTATGGCCTACAATGTTTCGTGATACGGCCACAAAAAATTGCTGCACATACTGTTAGCGCGAACTTTTGTTTAGTTTCAGCTTCTCCCACTAGGCGGTACTGCTACATTTTGCATCACGAAAATATGAGAAACGTTTGGCACAAAATTGTCATCATTTTACAGCGTTCTCGCTTTGGTGTAGTTAGACGTGTTTACGTGTTATACGGTTTTGCACTTTACGGCCAACTTTTCCAGAACGTATCTGGGCTGTAAAGCGAGGTATGGATGTATTATCAAAGTTCAAAGTTGGTTATTGGCTGTTCTCCACTTGTATGTAAACAATGTGCTTGTTCATACAAGGAAGGAAATCCGAAATTTCCATGAAACTGCATAACTTCAAAACCACAAAAAAAAGACTATACGCGGTTAAAAATAGGATGTTTTCACCTTTTGGTTCGTTATTATTTGGGTAGTTAATGATTTTCAAATACACAAGAAATGGTCCTCGAAGTTAACGTTTTACGGTCACTAAGAGTAAGTTCGCGCTGGCATAATTTGAAAATCATTAAAATTGACGTCTTTTTTGAACCGTGTACAACATATAACATTTTATTTTATTTTGCATTTGCTTTTATTATTCTGCATTACAAAAAAGAAGAAAAAAGAATTAACAACTAGGTCAAGATTTGAACGCGAAACTCTTTCATTGTTTATACAATTACAGTACGGAGACACTTAGCCTTATTTTTTGTCTTAAATTTTTCCAGTCATTAATTTTAACTAAACTAACAACACATATAGTTAGCCTTAGACACTTCGAGAAGTTTGTCAGACATGTTAACAACTATCTATAAATGTTATACCGTGCATGGACCAGACGAAAACTCACAAAACCGCTCAAAAAAAGACTTTTTAAAGGCTTGACTTTAAGTTTTTAAACCTTTTAAAGTGTCTCCACAAGTTTAAGTAAAACATACTTCTTTGCTAGGGTTGTATTTACCCTTGAATACCAAATAGTGTAACAGCAGTTTTATATAAAATGTACGTTTTCAATTTAGTAATATATAGACCAACTTACATACTTCGCTTACTATGCGAGTTATTTGTTGACTACTTTTTTATGACCTATTAGTCCAAAAATATTTATAACATTACGTTCATTATGTCAGTTAGTTAATGTAAAATCTATTCACTTCTGATCCTCTCAAATCCAAGAAGAAGACGTTTAACTTTCCGTCGGAAATGGAAATTCTTCCCTTGTCTGGCTAAATATATATATGTATATTTTTTTGTGGCACAATTGACAAACCGTGTGAGTTAATTTCAAAAAAAAAATAGAAACATATAGTAACTAAAAATTCGGACAGAAAAACTGTTAAAACTAACATTATTTCAGGGCTTTTACTTCATAACTTTGTTTTCTCTTTTCAAAATTTCTTCTAATTTGTGGATAACCCTGATACCATAAGTCTAATCTGCAAATCTTACTCAAATTGCTGTATTAGTTTTTAAAGTGCATCAAAAAAACTATATGAAGAGGGTTATTTTCTTTTAGGATTATGTTTTTCTCCACTATCCTTAGACCGATTTGACTGAAATTTAACATGGTATCGTCTATTTGTATAGTTAACCTATATAATTAATTTAAACAAAATTGGTTTACAAATTTTCCAATTAAATACGAAAAACCATAAACAAAAAAAAAACGGTCACCCTGGTTTTTTCTTTATTACTTTACTCCTCCTGGATCGATTTTGCGAAAATGGATTATCAAGTTAAGGAATAAGCGGCTCACATTGTAAATTTCATCAAAATCGGATAACTGGTTTTTGAGTTATCTTGTATGAGCGGACGGACGAACATGCATAAATAGATATAACTTTTGATTCCCTGCACAACCATTCAACCATAAAACCTTTCTATTATTTCGATGTGTTATAAGGTGGATTGACAAAACTAATATACCGTTTGGTAGTACCTGCCATAGGGCATAAAAATCAGAACTATATAAAATTGATAATACTATGATTTCGAACACCCTGTATAGTAAGTAGTAGTACTAATTAAAAAAATACAATTGGTAACAGAATTTTCCTATATTTTCTATATGACTTCACATTTTCCACTTTCATATATATGTATATGTATATGAATTAGAAGGAAATTTATCAGGAAATCACTACTTGAAATATCCGTCTGACAACATTGTTAGACAGTAAAAATAACAATAAAAACAACAAATATTTTTTCCAAATACATATATATATATATATATATATATATATATATATATACATAAATCTGTAGTAGACATGACTAGACTTAACACCCATTACCCATCATCCGCCGCATCATCATCATCCTCATCATCATCGTCATGATCAACATCCACAATTTTAAGGAATTCTTGTTTTTCGCATATATGTATATATAACTATACACGAGATATATGGAGAGGAGAACCCTCTTCGATATTGTGTTGTGTCCTTCTAAAAATTGTGAACATCCTATCTTGAGAACCGTGCCCAGTACATGTTCTTTTTATCAGACATACATTATATATATATATATATATATATATATATGAATGACCAAAGAGAGAGAGAGAGATACATCTGAAAACATCTGATTCTCATATAAGAGGGGCTGACCATTGGTCAGTCCAGTGTTCTAGAGTTAAGTGTTTGCTTATTTTTTCGTTTCTTTTTTTTTCGATTTTCCTCTATACTTTACTGGTCTTTACGTATTTATTTTTGTATCTTTTGTACAAACATATGTATATATACATATAATATATATATCGGATAGGACATATGAGGGCAAGTAAAGAAGGTGATAGAATATGTATTATAGTTAGTACCCATCTTCCTTCCTATCTATATAGTATAGTATTATATCTTGTGTAATCAAACAATATGGTTTATATATCCATGAAGGACGTATCTAAATAGTACGACAACAAAATACACTTCATTTAATACATATATTTGGTGAATATAATATTAACCGAACTAAATAGCCATTTAATAGTCAATTCCGTAAGAGTAGAAAATTATGATCTATTTATTTAATTAAGGGGATAATCACGTGCCTAGTATTATAATATCTAGGAGGGGTCAAAAAAAAAAAAAATATGATAGGCTTTTAGCCCCCAACTAATGTATTACGAGTTAGTTAAGAGAGTTCTAAGTAGTAAACAATATGTTGGGCAAAGATCCTGTTTTCTGGATAATTTTCTTTGATTTCATTTAATTTATTACAATTTCGTTTTTGTACATGAAAAATCATTATTAAGGTGGCTTCAGACTATCTGTTTCGTCAAATGTTTTGACATAAGTTATGTGAAAATGGCTCACTCAGATAGTGTGAACTCATAGGGAACTCTCGTGCTATATTTTCCTGTTCTTCTTTACTATTTGGTATCTTCAATAAAAAAAATTCAAGAAATATAAATTCACAATGTTATAATTAAATGTAACTTTTAATAATTCACCTTTAAGGACCATGTATTTCATGTTTCAGGAAAAATTTCGGATATTACTGGGACAGAGAGGCTTTAAAATCATACGATAAGGCTCTGTACGTATGTTCGTGAGCTGGAAATCGGCTCGACTTTATTTAATAATTTAGAGAATGTTTCCTTCTTCATTCTTGTAGAATTTTGAAAAGAATTTAAGTCCTGAAACCATCAAATTATTACTCTACAACTATTTCTTTCTTCTCGAATAGTTGAATTGATTTGACTCAAATAAGATCGTATATTTGTAACTGATGGGCCACAAACAAAATTGGTATATATTTTTAGGTAAAACTTAATAATTAGTTTCGGCAGAGTAAAATTGATTGATATGAAAAATAGCCTAACGTAAAACCGCAACTGAATTGTTGTATTTTATATCCTAAAGTAAAGATAGCACAGAATTGAAACGTTCAACAAAACTATTGAACCGGGTCCGGCAATTGAAGTGTCAAAGTGGAAACCGGATGTAATTTTATTCTTTATTGGTCGATTTTAATAAAATTTCTGGAAATGATAGTTTATAATACATACTTAATTTTACAATTATTCGAATGGTATGTAACAACCGTCTTTTGCCTTAACCATCCCAACTTCAATCTCTTTTTAAATGATCCACACGATGCTCGCACGATGTCTTGGCTTAAACGGTTCCATTCATGAGTCAAAATCGTGTGCCTTTTTTTTTGCAAGCCGCTGCTTGTAAAATTCCCCAAATGGAATAATACAAAGGATTCAGATCTGGGTGAATACGGTGAATTTGGATGTTTGACTTTCCAATCAAATGGAGCACAACAATTCAATTTCGTTTAAGATCCATTGTAAACAAAAAATAAGAACACGTCTTTTCACCAACAAATAATTTTTTGCTACTGACAGACAGGCAAAATTCATGTCAAATTAGAGTATTGCAAGATGTGCGGTTTACATTTGACAGCGATTAGACGGACCCTTCAGTTGTCGGACCCGGTAGGGATTTTTATGGTGAAGGTTTTTCTCACCGCCGCTTAGACACTACAGTGTAGTGACTACACTGATGTAAATACCCATTTTTCATAGAATTTACTGGCGATTTCCAACCTCATTCCTATTTTCTGCATATATGTAAATATTCAAGCCGTTTTACTTCTATAGTGAGTATGATATTTTTTTCAAATTAAGTCCCAAAAACGACAATACTTTCCATTTTTCCAATTTCACTTAGATAGAATACCAAAATAGAATTAAAGAACTACTAATATGATGGACGGAAATAACAGACATAACAAACACAACAGATATAACAGACATAACAGCCATCTATACTGACTTCATCTCTAATGATTATTCCAAAACGAATCTGCTAGTTATTTATTAGTCTACTATACCATAGTGAAAAATAATTCTACATAACACAGAAATAATTTTCAGGTCACCAAAAATCGCGGTATATTTTTCTATAATGAAGAATGAAAAAACCGGGCGGGGGAAAAGAACGCGAAAGTTAAAACGAAAATCCATCGATATTTTAATTGTTTAAAAGGTTGGCAAGGTTTTGCAGAAGACAGCAATAATTCTTTTGTTAAGAATTTGAAAAAAATAAGGTTTAACCTTTTTTTTTTCTTAGCCTTTTCATAATGGTTTCATTGTCTCTCGGGATAGTGTTAATTTCGTGAAAAAAGTCAGCTTTTTGTTTGTTCTCGAAAAAGAATAGAGCCCCCCTCAAAAACATAAGAAAACAAACGAAAGTCCAGAACCCAAAATAAAAGAACTACAAAAAAAATCCGTCCTTAGGCTATTGATATTCTATTTTTTTTATATATTTGACAAACCAACGCGAATTCGGTTTGGTGGTTTTTTTTTGATATTATGTACATGAGGGAACCTCGATTCTTCTTCCCAAAAAAAAAAAAAAATGGAAAAATGGAAAGAACAGTTCTAAGGAATTATCATTTTTTTTTTCGATTCTTTCCGTTGAATAAAAATGGTAAAAAGGATTATCATTAAAACGAAGAACGAATGTGGTCCTAAAAAAGAAGATCTCATAAATTAATGTGATTTGTGTTCGATCAATGAATTTGAATTGTGAAATTATTTTTTTCCTTTTTTTTGGAGGGTTTTAAATTGAATGGGAATAAATGAATCCCAAAAATATTTCATATAAAAAAAAATGAAATCAAATTTATACAAAAATATAAAAAAGAAGAAAAAGGAAGAAGAAGAAAACGAAGATTTTTGCAAGCAATTAAAGACAACAAAAAAAGCCAAATCTCGCCAAATCTCTCCAAGTCTGTCCAAGCCTAACGAGACCAATTTTCATTTTTGCCTTTAATTCATTATGATTAATTATGAAATCGACAAGAAAAACGCTATCAGAAAAAACATACTTTCTTGTGACCGGACACAGTCACACGAAAAATTTCCGTTCAATTAATGAAGCAAAAATGATTGTTTTATTTAGTTATACCAAATCTAAAAAGCAGTATCCATTTAATATGAAAATAGTCCGCGAAAGAAGTGAAGGTGTCCGGTTCCCTAAAGAAAACCAAACTTGCAATGAAAGATATTACATATTATCTACGTCTTTATTACCCAGAGAATCAATATGACTTCTTGATGATATGTCATCAGTTCCAACATTTACCGTATAGGCGATGGTGAGACATCTCTAATCCAAATACGAGAAGATAAAATTAAAAGAGAGAAATACAAATTACATTAGAAACGTGTTTTTCTTCTTTAATCTTTTCATTTAATAGTAATTTCTCTTTTACTCATGATCTGATCAAAGACGTCATAGTAAATGTCGCTACATCTAGAAAAAACACCGAAAGTATTATTGATAACAACAATAACACTAGTATGTCAATTTTCTTCTCTCCATCTCAAGGAAGACTTCAAACATTTTTCTATATAATGTCTTAAAATCAAACTGACTCTGAATACAGATAAATGTAAGCTTACTACCTTCTCTCGGAATCACTTTTGCACCATAAAGTTCATGTCAATAGTTCATGGAATACGTACAACGTACATTTTCTTGCTTCGCTTTACGGAACCTGACATGGAATGATGATCCTTCATTGTTACGGGCTTACAAGGATATAATTATAAGTTTTACACATTCTTTTGGAAAGCGCCGAGAACTGGCAGATGTTACCTTCATTCATCAAATTTTTAATGGTGCCACCATTGATGCCTCCTTTATTTTGGGCAAAATTCATATTATTAACATCAGCATACACGTTCCTTGCGGTCCGTGGAGTTATTTAAAATCTGCTTTAAATTCAAATGTAGGCAGTGCAGGTAATCGCTGTATACCAAAGTGGTTTTCACTGACTTTTAAACTCAAGAAATAATACCTATTATAGAGCCATCAATCATCACAATTAAGAGAACGAATGTTAGAAATACATATCTTTCTAATGTCAAAGAATAAGTAACTAGAAAGTACTTCAACTTCCTATCTCTGCTGTGACGACACTTCGACTGTAAATTGCCAAACAATTTTCTATCCACTGCTGGCATAGATAGCTACATATTGTACGTACATATGGGTGAAAGAGAAATATGAGAAGCACGTGCTGAAATTTATATACCAATGTACAAATACTAAAAGAAAAAAATAAGAGTTTTAAGAGTTTGTGACGAGTTATGGTTGCTTCGATTACTTTGGGTACTTCATAATTTGTCATACTTCGCTTATATCAAGTCAGGAAATATCATATACACACTTTCAAAGGATTGTGTGACTAACAGTCCTATTCTGTCGCTGTGACAATTTTTAGTCATAACAAATTTGCAGCTATTATTTTCAGTGAGAACTTGTGATAATTTTTTATCATAATTGTGAGTTATGAGCGCGTCAGAATACGAATTAGTCTTTAAAAAAAAAAAGTTATGACAGTGAGACCATGTTATGACCGCGTTATGACTAGTAAACGTGTAAAGTTAATTTGTCTGACAGTACATTTCTGTTTCTTTTTATTGGCTTTAGTTAGTTAATTTCTAAATTGCGACTACTTGGAACTTATTAGAGGTAAACTTGTGTTAGTTGATTTAGTTTAGTATAAAATTAAAATTTGTTTTCTCAATACAAGAAAAAGAAATCAAAAACCACTAAATTACTATAAAGTATCGTAAATACTGCGGCGCCAAATTTAAACTGAGTGCCATTGACCTAGTATTTTCTTTTTTCAATTACAATATGAGTTTCTTAAATTATTCTTACATTAATAGCTACAGATATTAAAATAAGGTTATTGACTGTTATATATGGGACTGTAACAGTCACATAAAAATAGATCATTCAACTATTGTTGGATATTATAAAACAAACGAGAATATGTGACTTAAATGCTTAAAATCATAATTATTATATTTCACATTACAAAAAAAGACGACTCTTTCGTTGGATTCCTTTTCGTTTTTTACGCGCTATGGTAGATACTACCAGAGGGTATATTAGTTTTGTCACAAAGTGTGTAACACATCGAAATAATCATTGTAGAAAGGTTTAAAGGGTATATGGTTGTGCAGGGAATCAAAAGTTATATCGATTTCTCCAAGTTCGTTCGTCCGTATACAAGATTTTGAAGAAATTTACTTTACAAAGTCAGTTGGTTATTCCTTAACTTCATTTAGTCCTGCATTTCAGGTAAATCGACCGAAGGGGAGCTGAGTTATTAAGCAAAAACCAAGATGACCAGAAAGTTTTGTTTGTTTTTTTTATATGGTTTTTCGGATTTAATTGTAAAATTTGTAGAGCAATTTTGTTTAAAAAAATTATATTGGTTAACTACATAAATAGATGATACGAATGTTAAATTTCAGTAAAATCAGTTCAACGATAGTAGAGAAAGAAAAAGTCGAAGAGAAAAATGAGCCTGTTCATAAAGTTTTTCCGATAGATTTTCAAAACTAATATACCAATTCTAATAAAATTTGCAAAACATATTTATGCTGTTAGGCCCCAGTCTATACCTGTGAATTAGACCGAATTTGAAGGAAGAACCTTGAAATATTAGTAGTTTTGGTGATTCTTTTGCGGCGGACGTAATTTATTGAACTATAGATTTGTTAAATACGATTGCCATTACTGCCATACGGCATCAAAAAGGCGACTATAGACCGATTTTACGTTACTATATATGTTTTTATGGTTTTTTTTTTTTTTTTCTTTTTGGTAGCTCTAAGAAGGTCTTAATTCTTTCTTATAAGACGTTTTATGAATATTTTTCTGGTATTTTTTGTTTTTAAAAAATCAAATGAATCTGACTTTAAAGAGAACATAATAATATGCAGAAAAACATTAAAAATAACAGAAAACAAGAAATATTGCAATTTGTCCCATTCATAAAAAAGCGCTCTTTTTTAAGGCACACGAGAAAAAACTGAAAAAAATTAATTTCTAATTAAATAAAGTCACGTTCGAACCATTTTTATTTGAACCTCTTATCTTGGAGAGACCCCGAAAAAAAAATTAAGAAAAACAATTTTTATAATGTTTCTTTGCTATCCCATCGGGAAAGCCGACTTATTTTTTATACAAAATAACAGAATAATTTGCTCTTATAGGAAGTATTATACTATTCCTGGCCGATATGGTTTATAATTCAATCCTGTTTAAAAGGAATTCTTGGATCCTCACATTACTAAACCCCTTTTTTACTATTCTGATTAGACCAATACCTGAATATGCCAATTAGGTATGGTCCCGTCACTATAATGTCCAAATTAATGCAGATTTATACCATTTGCATTAAGTAACCTACCCTAGAATGACCCTTTTCTATTAACTCCATATGAAAATACATATATTGAAATTGATTGAGCTTCATTCTCTTGAAAAGAGGCGTTTAGTGGCTGATATTGTTTTTGTTCACCAAATTTTTAATAGTATTATTATTGCCCCCATCCTTGTTGGAGAAGATGTTCCTTAACGTCTATTAAACTGTTTGAGATATTGCATCATTTCATGTAGAACTAAGATCCACTCAATCTAAAATCTAAAAATAAATAAATACCAAAACTAACAATTACCCAACACATACGCACATGTGTGTCTCAATGGTTCGAATCTCAGGTTTTTTAACCTGTTCCTAGTTTAAATTTCTAAGTCCCCTGTCCTCTGTTTCGCCAGCTCATTAAGTAATAGGTTTGTACGTAACTATATGAAAAGGAATGAGCCGCAACGTTTAAGTACAGCCTTTTCTTGACCACCCACTTGAAAAAGAAAAAAAGTTGCTCAACATTTTATTACTTCTTCTATATTAAAGCTAAGTAATTAGAAAAAGATTCAATAGCTCCGTATAGATTTTAAATAGAGCTAATACTATCGTCATAATAACTGACTGACTTTTGGACTATTTTTTACATTTCACATTTTTGTCAATAATTCAAAATAAATAAAAACCTAACTGATTTGAATAAAATTTTTCAAGATACTATATATCTGTGCAATTGACGCAATATTTAAAAAAAAATGCGATATATTAAATAAAGAAATGAAATGAAAAAAAACGTTGCTTACCGATAGCTCAGTGCTTGAACTGAAATTCTTTTTTCCAGTCAACGGTCTTAACAAATAGAGCAGTGGATGATCAATATAGAAAATTTATCTCATTCTCCTACAATCAATATACGATGGATTTTCTCTAATTTAATATAGATTTTATCGTAGTTTTGATGGTTGTCCTTTTCAACTAGAGACTTTTTTGTATTGAATTGGATTGAAGGGGCCCGATCAGTTGCGGTCCTTAGCACGTAGGACTTACTGGCCAATTCAACCTCCTCCTAAAAGGTTTTGTCAAAGGCTAGATCCTTTTGCTGAACCGGTTAGTCCTTCTGCTGAAGATCAGCACCATAGTTAGGTCCAAGTTAGCTTAACCCTTCTTACTCAGAGTGCACACATCCAGTGTCGTTCTAGAAAAGGCCGGGGATTCACATAGAAAATGTTCTGCTGATTCATTTTCTTCCAGACAGGCTCCGCATATTAGACTTCTTAAAAAAGACTCGATTTTCTTACCATAAAATATTCTAAAATGCCTATTTAAGTTTTTCTATTATATTCTATATTTAACTAACTGGTATCGGCTACTTTCAATCCTAGAATATGATCAATGAATCGAATTGGAACGAATTGGACTTTAGGAATGGATTGATGGATGGGGAACTCTAACACTACTATTTTTTCTAGGATATCGAAGAAGGTTCATGCCAAATTTTGATGAGAACACGTTTTAGACGGTATTAATAGAAAATTTTAACTAACAAATCTAGATATTGGATATTTATTGCTAACCCGTCGGGAAAAGTGAGTCTAATCTAGTTTAGACAATTCTCTATAATTAGTCATAATTTTTGTTTGTTTGTTTTTTTTTTTGGTTTTGTTTAAACAACTTTAAAAAGAGTTTCTTTTAAAGATGAATATCAAAATATTCCAATATATTCGTACCTTAGCAGTTTTTCATTGCATATTTAAAAGATGTTATACAATTATAATTCATTTCGCGCGATTTATTCGTGATTTCGTTTTCATGTGCTGTGCGGTAAAAGTCATTGATTCAGAACGTCGTTTTTATTTTTATCGTCTTTTTTTTGGTTCCATAAAAGAACAATAATAAAGAATAATTTTTTTGTTCTTCAGTTTTTAGTGCAGGAATCTAAAAGGACAGTGTTTATAAAGACAAGAATCGTATCGCGTTGTTGGTTTTTTTTCGTCTTCTTTTATTGTCTCCACAACACAAGAGAGGATACATCTTCCAAAAACCGACAAAAACAATATCTATATAAATACGAACATATATAACCAACCATAGAGAAGGATTCTGTGTTTTCTGTTTTACTTGGTATTGTTTCCTTGGTTTTAGGTTAAAACATATATTTCTATATATATATATATATATATGCCTCCGCAAAATAAGAAATAACCAAAAAAAATATAGTGGAAAAAAGTTAAAAGTTAAGTAAAAATGCAGGAAATTATTATAAAGAATAAACAAAAACACGGGAAAATGAGAAGAAGAAAAAAAGTAACTTAAAAGACAAAAATCAGTTTCAAACTAATAAATTTAGGAAATAACACAAATACAAAAAAAAAAAAAAAACACGATGAATTTAAAAAGCTACCGTGTGCGATCAGTGTGCTCGCGCACATCTCATTATCACGGTTATACAGTGGCGAGATATGTGGTGGATGGTAGCGCACGGTCGATTGTGGCCGTTCAAATCTTGCGGTTTAATCTTCAATCTTTTCGGTCTTTTAGTAATATTGTCGTTTTTATGCTCAAATTATATTTTTCTGTGTTCATAAGATTTAATTATATAAAATATGGAGAAAAAAAAGATTCCATCATAATTTTTAAATACATAAAAATACTTTAAAATGATTAATACGACCTATTTTATGGTTGATTCTTTAAGGATATATTCCCGGGTCGCAAAATACATGATGTTTATGATTTTTTTCTTTCAGACAATAACACAAGCAAAACACGTCAAAAAACACTCGAGATAACATAATATTTACATAACACGTTGTGTACTGTCACATTCAATGATATTCATGAATGCCCCGAACATGAAAAATAGCTATAAGTTGAAACAAATTGCAAGTGATTAGCGTTTTTTTCTTAAATTATTCTACAACGGAACACTTCACAAATCCTGAGATTTTACAGCCCTGGTATTTTGAATAGGGTAAATAGATATAAAAATATAAATAAATAAAATGAATAAATTCAAGGGTCAACAAAAAGATTCGGTATGGTAAACCATCTAACTTTCTTAAATGAAATATTCAGTCATCGAATCGAAATAATTTTGTTCCTAATTCGTGCATACAAAATTTCCAAATTTCTAATAATATTTAGACTACCTGGTTACATAGTTATATTTTGGACCAAAACTATCCACTTCCAACTCAGTATATTTCCGGGTGAAAATATAGTCAGCTCTTCCACCAGTTCAGGATATATGTGCACCAAATTTTGTTCAAATCGCTGATGAGTTCTCCAGTAATTATCCCCAAAAGAAACCACTTCCTATTACCAGGATTTCCAGCATAACATCTTATCAGTTCATTCCCTTATTAGAGCCTATTTTTGTGGCAAATTTTTTTATAAAATTGATTAAGACGTTCTTGAGTTACTGGTGTCTATAAAAAAAAAAGTGACTACAAACATACATACACATTCAGACACAATTAGAAAAACTAATCCATAAAAATTTGTTCAAGAAATTGTATGTAAAATTAGATTTTCCAAAAAAATATTTGAAAACAATTTAAACAGCTGAAAAATAATTGTTACAACTGAAATTCATTTGTCACAACTAGCTAATAACTTCTGTGTCCAGTTTATTAGTTTTTACCAAAATATGAGTGATTATAAAGTACCCAAAGCTAACAAATAAGCAATTACACCGATCAACAAAAAAATATAGTAAAAAAACACGAAATTCAAATTGCAAAACAGAATTGACAGCTTTCAACAGGCTGGAATCCGTTCAATGTAGGTTTTTACGTTTTGTTTGCTTTGCGGAACTTGCCATGGAATGATCCTTCATTTTTGCCATCTTATAGTGATAGGCTGAAATTGTTAAGTTTGCATTCTCTAGAAAAGCGCGCGAGAAGTGACAGATGTAATTTTCGTTCACTAAATTTTTAATGGGACCATTAACGGCCCCAATATTTTATGCAAAATGCACCTAAATTCTAAAATCAGTTTCCACCGGACGTATTATGGAAAGAATGAACTGGTCTAACGAATGCTGAGCGTGGTAAATGCCAATGCATAAGTTTTTCACTTTTGTCTCAGTAAATATGAACTGAGAAAACGTTTGTATATAATTCCTAATAATCAATGACTTTATTTTTTATTAATTTTTACCTTAAAGTACGGTCCAAACGCTCAGTTTTTTTGCACAGTCGTAGTTTGCGCAGTTTTTCTGTGGGAAAGCCTGCGCAAATTTTGTGTCCACACGATACCGTCTTTTCCATATTTTTACACAGTTTTCTTTGGAACTTCTTAATGTCAAGATATTGTGCTGAGAACTAATAATAATGAATAGTTTAAGCTTAACGCCTCTAAAAAGTCTCTTGAAGACATTTTCGTGCCTTTCGCCTTTCGCAATTGCATGAAAACTGTGTAATATAATGAGTTTTCGTCCACACGCTACGATTTGCATGCACGTACCACAGTTATTTTTGAGACACGATCTGAAATCGCACAAGCCGCACTTTTACCTGCGCAAATGAACTGTGACTTGTCCAGACGCTCAGTTTTGCATGCGCAAATCTGATTTGCGCAGGCAAAACTGAGTAAAAAACTGTGCGTTTGGACGCCTCTTTAGATTCGAGTTAAGGTATTACTATAACTATAATAAAGGCAAAATATATCAGGAAAACATGAACACGTTGAGCACATGGAATAACGTCACTCACTCACTCACTTATGGAATTTTCAATAACTCTCACCGGTTTTTCTGGTATATATAGTATACGCTATGGTATATAAGCTTTAGCACATATTTGTTTGTTTACAATTTGAAATTGCCTTCAATTTGAGGTGGTATTTGATGTTGCTCTTCTCTCAACGACTTCGATTTTTACCAAGCGTTATAAAAGCTAATCATAAATAAATTTTAAAATGTACTAATAAGTGAAAACACATATCCTTTTCTGTGATTGATGAAATTATAATTGTCCAGAATTAAAAATAGCATGGAATATTGTAAAGTGTCAGATGTGTTGGCATTGATTATTGATTGAAATTGTACAAGTGCCCTTTCCGCCGGGGCCCATCTATAATCCAAATTTCTTGCAAGAAACAAACAAATCAACGAATAGAAAAAAAAAAGGTGACAAGATAAATGATTTTTTATATACTTTGTGTATTTTAATAAGAGTAGGTGGACGAACGACCGAAACCCAAAAAAAAAAAGATAATTTTTTTTAATAAATAATACAAAATAGTTAATCATGTTCGGCATTTTTGGGAGGCTGTTTTTTATCTTTTATTATTATGAATAGCCCAGTGGCGTTCTTCGTACTACTGTGATTCGATACTAATTGATTTAATATAGCAATAAAGAAATGACAAAACAAAAAGGTAATAAGTTATTTGTTTATTATTTTGGAGTTTCGGACAAAGATTTGTAATTGAATTTTATTTTCGGGGTATTACACGGAAAGAAATAATGGCTGATTATCTCCTCGTACGTAGGGAAAACGACCTATACAAATGTCTTATTTCGTATCAGCAATACAAATTGGAGAGGGTACTATGTACAATGGAGACAATATTTGCCTATTCAAAATAGTAAGAGTAACATTGTACATAGTTTAACCACGAATGTATTGCGAATTATACTATGATAAATAAGTGTTTTTCAGCATTGAATATAGTATAGGCTCCATTGTGCAACGCATATTAGCCAATACTTATTCTATAAAAACGTTTGGGTTGTCATCCAATAATAATGGTAAACCTGCATTGAGATTTAGGGTAAATTCCTTAATATTGTAAGTCCAATTACAATATCAAAATCATACATTTTTCTTTTTTTGTTAAATCATTTACATATCTAGAAAACCGAAATTCTGGAATGGAATCGTGTAATTCGATTGAAACTAAATCGTATCGAAAATGCATTATAATTCATGTGCTTTTTCGATACGATTTGAATAAAATCGAGTTACACGATTCCACTCCGGTTTCTTTCTTTCCTCATCATTTGATTTCGTACTTATAAAAAGTCTAGTATCAAGAGGAAGCGAATTATATAGCAATCAAAATTCTTGTTAAGACGAGAAATTCTCCAATGTAAATGGTGCACATACACTCCATTAGTGGAAATATTCCCAGTTATAGAGGAATATTTACAAAAATCCATAAGCAGATTGACCAAAAAAATATCGCTGAAAATAAATAGGTAATAAAATAGGTAAATATACAGATAAAGATAGCGGTGGCGCATCCACCTATGAATAAGTGGACATTCTCCAATATTTTGAGTAGATTTTACCAAAATAATTTCTCCTATGTGCATTGGTAATTGTACAATAATTATTTATTTCCGTGTACCCAGAAGACACACACCAATGGACATTATTTAGGTATTATGAAAAATTCCTCAAGAAATTAATTTTAACTCTTTTAAGTAGCTTTTATTTTTAATCTGTTTTTTTTCTTTTCTTTTCTTTTCTGTTTAGTTTTAAAATATTTAATTTTAGAAGTTTCATTAATTTAATTGATAAAAACGATATAAAATAATTTCAAAAAATTACTTATTTGATAAATGAGAAAAATAAAAAAAGCATATAGTAACTGAAAATCGGTCTATAGCCGAATTTTTTGATGTCCTATGGTAGAAATGGGCCAGAAAAACTGTCAAAACTAACATTATTTCAAGGATTTTCTTCATAACTTTGTTTACTCTTTTCACAATTTTCTATAATTTGCAGGTAACGCTGACCCTGATAGTATAAGTCTAATCTGCAATCAGTGTATTAGTTTTTAAAGTATATCCAAAAAACTATATGAAGATGGTTATTTTCTTTTAGGATTTTTTCTTTCTCCAATATCCTTTGAACGATTTATATAATTAATTTAAACAAAATTGGTTTACAAGTTTTCCAAGTAAATATGAAAAACCATATACAAAAAAAACGACAAAACTTTCTGGTCACTCTAATTTGTGCGTTATAACTTTGATACCCCTAGATCGATTTTGCTGAAATGCAATACTAAACTAAGTTAATAATAATAATACTAAGCAACACACATTGTAAATTTCATCAAAATCGGATAACGGATTTTTGAGTAATCTTGTATACGGACGGGCATGCATAAATAGATATAACTTTTGATTCCGTACGACGATTATTTCGATGTGTTACAAATGTGACAAAACTAATATACCCTCTGGTAGTACCTACCATAGCCCATAAACATATAGTAACTAAAAATCGATCTATAGCCGAATTTTTGAATAATACCCTATGGTAAAACTGGGCCAGAAAAACTGCCAAAACTAATAACATTATTGGTTCAACCAAAAAGTTCGTGGCGTTTTTTCACCAACACATTTTTATTACATTTTAAATGAATTTTATTAAACCAAATATGTGCCATTTTGATCGACAATCTTTTGCTATTTTTCGAGTGAAACCATTATGCCATATGAGTGTAGAATTTCTGGGAGTTCTGTGCGAAAAACTGAACTAAATGATTTTCACAGGTCACTTTTGATGTCAGCAGGAATTCTTCAGAGACGGGCGAAACAAATAGTAGTCGGACGGAGTAAGTTCCGAACTATATACGGTGCATGCATAAAATCTTCCCAGCCAAGCTCTCTCAATTTTTGCCTAGTTATTAAAGATATGTGTGTGTTCTGGCATTATCGTGTTGGAAGATGACACCTTCCCTATTATTTATTGCAGCCGCTTGACCTCAATTACGTGCTTTAATCGCATTAGTTGTTTACAGTAAGGAGTTGAATCAATCGTCTGACCAGATTGAAGCAGTTCATGATGTATGATTCCCCTCCAATTCAACCAAATACAAAGTATTACCTTACGTGGTTTTGACACCATTTCTGCAGCTTCATTTTTCTTGGACCACGATCTTTTTCATACATTATTGTCGTATATGACCCCACTTTTCGTTATCCGTTTTCAATCTTTTCAAAAATGGCTCTTGAAACCGTTCGCTGATGATTATTTCTATGCGTTACAAATGTAGTGACGAAACTAATGTACCATCTGGTAATATCTACCATAGGGAAGAGTAATATTCAAATTCTTCACATCGAAATAATTACTTGATTGATGATGAAATTTTGTATGTTCAATTTGGATCTGGCTTTTTCATTGAATTTTCATTCATTAAGAGAACTCTTTCGATGACCACACACCAATCTTATTGTCTTAAATACTTAACTCGGATTCTTTTAATCTTATCAAAGAAACTAAGAACAATATATTAGCTGAGTTAAAAACGAGTTAATTGATTTTAATGAAATTTCAAAAGTAAGTATACTTACAGGACTGCGCAATTGAACTGTAACCAACTTCAAATAGCCTGTAAATTTCGCAATGAGTAATCAAAAATGGATATTTAAAGAATTGTGTAATTGCTCTTTTTAAAGCTGGCAAAAGTAATAAACGAATTCTCGATCAATTATAAAACATTTGGAAAAATAAATATAGAACATTTGCGTAGATATCAACGGACTAGGTCTACCTGAAATCATAAACCAGCAGCAACATCACCTGAGATCGGTAAGAAACTTAAGGAACGTTTAAATCCACGCAAAATTATGATAACCTAGGCAAAAAGCTGAAAATTTCAAGCAGAAATTTAGGGCGAATCGCGTGATATTAGCTTCATGGTGAAATCTGACAAAAAAAATTCCAGAACCAGTGAATAGGTAGAAAAAACAAAGAGTTGAAAAAGTGAAAGCATTCAAGGAAAGAGCCACAAATGATAAGTTAGAAACAGTTGACCAGGTTAGAAAACAAACATCAAAGTCTGCTACCAATAGCAGTTAAAAGCTACTCGCACACATGGCGATGGTCTGGGTTTGAAGAACCTATGATGGATGCATATACCTTTTTTCTACACCTAAAAGACTGAAAATTGATAGAAATGTTTACCAGATTTTGATTTTTCGAGGATTGTTTGAAGCCATTTAGGCATATAAACATTTTAAATTGAAACGTTGGATTTTCCCAACAATACTGTGCAGTCAGCTAACAAAGCCAAAAATATATTCAAGAATGATTCAGAAACAATGCTCTGCACTTGATTTGATCAGAAGAATAATCATCGAATTCACCGGATTTTGAGCCCGATGGACTTTTTAATAGGAAGTATTTTTGTAGAGCAAGATCTGAACAAGAAAGTTTGACACCGCAAGACCACAAGACGTATGACACAGCTTCTTTAATGGCAATTTAGAAATTTCATGTTTATGCTTTAATTTGTGACCATTTTATGGAAAAAAATCCATTTTAAAAATCGGCGATCATCTGTAATACACACAACAACAACAACCTGTTTTGTTTTTTCCATTTTATAGGGTCCGTCATCACCTACGCCGGCAGATAAATAAGGTATTTAAAAAACAACTATTTTTAGTATTATCACGAATATCCTAATTCTATTGAATTAATAAATCCTGCCTATATTCACCCCATTAATAATAGATTCCAGAACGAGATGAACGACACAACTAAAGAACGTCACCACCAAAATCCTTTAATCGGAACATACAACAATCAATGTGGTACGTGTCCTTGTCCACATCTTCTATTATGTCGATGTGGAAAATCTAAACTACAAATTCTATATCTTAATTGAAATTTTATTGTGAGATAATCCTAGAGTTGTTGTTCGAACTAATATCGACAAAAGAAATGACAATATTTGATTGAGAGGAGTATCTTCGCATTTCCAGATTTTCTTTATTCTGGCAATCACCCAACTAAATACTCATATATTAAATGGTTTCCACCATAAAAAATCCAACCACCTCGCACTACCCATAATAAAAAACACATATAAGTGTAAAATATTGTTTCTTTTTTTCCTGTTTTTTGGAAGAACTGAAAAATCCTTTTCTTTCGCTTTTGTGAAATAAAGTGAAAACACTTAAACATTTCCCAAAGAAAAAAAAAAGGGAAAATTTTCTTCACAAAAAAAAAACAGGGCGAACGAGATTTCTATTTCTTTTATTCTATATAATAGTTTTTATTATTTCAAAATACCGTAGAATGGGGTGAATATGAGCAACTAATCGGTGCATACGCAATGGCGATATTATTCAACGGATACGCACAGGAGTAGTACCTGTTTGTTAAAATTTTTAAACTCTTCCGTACCTATTGTTAAAACAGTGTTCAAGAGGTACTCGCCCTAATAGGGTGATTTATGATATTTTGACAATTACTGCAGGCTGCCATTTGTAGTGAACGAATTAAGACTTGTGTCACATAATTTGTGTGTCATACATCAAAACCTTCTATTCTATTAATTGCTTGATTTTTAAATTGCTTAGTTTGTAATTATTTTAAAAGAATTGTGTCCTTTAACCGAATGAAAAAAAACAACAACATTCATTGGATGACTTTTTGGGCAAATTTAAAAAGAAAAAAAGCCAATAACAATAATGAAGAACAAACCACAAACAACAGTAACAGCTGAATCTTTAGATCAATCTGAAATGTCTGTTATGGATTCACTTCCTCCAGTTGAAGGTAGTACACGTATTTATTACATTTTTGGAATGCTTCACAACATTTTATTACTTTTTTTTACTATACCTGTACCGTACAGTACCTCAGTGATCCTATTACACTGACAGCCCTAAACAAAGTTTTACACCTAAGTTCACGATCACCACAGGGTACGTGTAGTCATCTTTTCTCCAGTGATCCTATTACACCGACACGATCAAAATACTATCTTTGCAAAACATTTGACATTTATTCACAGGACCATGTCAAGAATATGCTTCGCTGCACTCAGGTTTTCAGTCATTTCTTGTTTATCATACACACACGATATTAGAAATTATGAATCAACAAATACAGCTAGTGGAATGCGCCATTTATGGAAGTAACAGTGTCATTGTTGACCATATTTCTTTAAATTTAGGCATAAATTATATGACCTTATATCTAGTTCAGGTAGGCGCCCTATATTTTACATTGAGTTTCCACTCTATGCTCTGTTTGCTTCACGAACTTCTGTCTCAAAGAACGAAGTGTAAACGCGCTTTTGAGATTTTCAGTAATAATATGCTATATTGTAAAACAATTTTTTTTGTCAAGAAATTATATACATATAGGGTTTTTCAATAGGTTCATCTTCCTATGAAAAATAGTTGTGTCATTCAGTTTTTTAACATAATTACAGAAGAAGGTCTACATTTTATTACCGCTCGAAAATCATATAAAAATATTCAAAGCCGTATTATAAAAATAGGCGATCTGTGAAAATTATCACATTTGGGCAATTGTTAAGCAATCATTAATCTCGTGTCACTGTTTGGTGTGCTTTATGGGCTGGCTCAGCATCATTGGACCATAATTCGTGAGATACAGTCAAAATTATACCAAAAATGTAATCGAAAATGTTGTCAAAGGAATCGATTTCTGCAAACGTAGTTGTGAGCAGTTCTAAGCGGTTAGTCAAAATTCTTTATCTAACCAGTTAGAATTTTTTGTACTCCTGAATGCGTTTGCTTGAATCAAGCGAATGGTTGTTATCTGTGCTAAACGTAAAATTAGTTTCATTTGAATAACTTTTAAAAATATATTTCTTGTTAAACGAAATAAGTGTCGAGAGTTAATAAAAATTTAAAATAAAATGAAATAAGAATTTTATAGGAAAATAGAAAAGTTTTATTAAACTCTCATTTTTCTCGAAGTTTCAATTAAAATTAGATAAACTAGAAACACTTTTTAAAAAATTCCTCTCAATTTATCCTTTACACAAATCATTTTTTAGCGTGAACAATAACCGTAAATGCGCTGTTTAAGCCAGCAAACAATTTGTATGCTAGAATTTCACTAAGCGCTTAAAATTAGAATTGCATCCAGTCATATTGCTAGATTTAAGCGCGTAGGACTGTTAGATACGCCTATTATTTTCCATTCATAAAATGTAGAATCTATACAATGTATTTCAATAAAGAAATTCCGAACTTTCATCCAAAAAATGTGCGTTTTTTAAAAAAAAAAAGTTCTTATCGAAAAACCCGATACAATATATAAAGAACTCATATCCTAAATATATAAAGACAACATTATAAAGACAATCAACGGTAATATGATGATAAAAAGGGGTAAACGATATCAACGAACGGGTAGCTTCTTTCTTCTTTTTATATACGAAGACGAAATAAAAAAAGTCCTTTTCTTGTTGAAGAAAGAAAAAAAAACTAAGAAATAAATTTAAATTTACAATCTTATAGCTTTAGAATAGCTTCAGAAATAATATAAGTCATGATAACCACCCACAACACCGCATATCATCTTTGAACACCCCATTCAATAACAAGGACTCTTCTTATTTTTTCTTATATAATTTTTTATTTTTCCTACTTTGTAGTGGTCCTACTCCTCCTTGTCCTCTGCCTTCTTCCACAAATCTCTTGCATCAAATTTAACTTGCTCGAATATATAACGATTTTTTTTCTTCCTTCGTAAAAAGATTCAAATATATATATATATATTTATTGTGCACAGTACACATGTAGTACACATATGCATATAAATCGAATTGAAGTTAAAATCGATTTTATCCCTTTCAAATATTTACCCATTATATCCCAACGACACCCACTCACATCAACAAAAACACCAACAACCCTTCATTCCTGTTGTATAGTTGTTTTTTTTTTGTTTTCAATTCGACCATAACTAAATTGAGTTGTTCTTCAATATAATATATTTGTTTGAATATATAGTATAGTAATGAAATGACCGAAAAAAATAGTAAACTAAAAAGTTCCATTAAGATTTTATTAAGTTTATCTAGAAAGAGAACTGTCTAAAAACCAAGTTTAGCTTAAGAGGAAAGCAAAATTTTATATTGAATAAAACAACAACTCCTACACTAGCTTTTAGTTGGATCAAAATTCATACTCCAGTGTTTTTTTTCCAATATTCAACATATAGATGACTCTGTTTTATATTTTTTGATATTTGAATGTTGTCTCCCTGATGATTAAATGTGTTTTTTGTGACGTTTAAAAAACAAACAAAAAAATTCAAAATAGATACTGCTCACATACTGCTTTTGATCCGAAGAAAAGAAATGTGAAAAAAAACGCATCTACGGTTCCAACAATTGAAGTCCGTCCGCCTAATTCAAATCACTGTCAAATGTAAACCGCACATCTTGCAATACTAAAATTTGACTTGAATGTTGCTTGTCTGTCCAGTAGCAAAAATTATTTGTTGGCGAAAAGACGCATTCTTATTTTTTGTACAATAGACCGTAAATGAAATTCAATTGTTGCGATTCATTTGATTGGAAAGTCAGACATCGAAATTCACCGTATTCACCAGATCTCTGAATCCGTTGGATTATTCCATTTAGGGAATTTTACAAGGAGCGGCTTGCAAAAAAGAAACACTCACAACTTTGGCCGGTTTAGAAAAAGATGTGATTCGTGAATGGAACCGTTTAAGCCAAAACATCGTGCTAACATCGTGTGCATCGTTTAAAAAGAAATTGAAGCTGTGGTGGTTAAGACAAAAGGCGATTACATACCATTCGAATAATTATAAAATGAACTATAGACTATCATATCCAGAAATTTTAATAAAACCGATCAATAAACAAAAAAATTACAGTCTTTTTAAATTCACTTCAATTGCCGGGCCCGGTAATAAGTCACCAGCGATTGGCAATAAATAATAACTCTTGTATTGGCGCTCATATAAGTTCTTCGAAGGTAAATAATAATAAAGTTGAAGAATATCACAGTTCCTAAAAATGCAAAACCATTCTGTTTAATTTTCAAAAATCTATCCAGTAAATGATCATCGAAAATTTAATGAAAGATTGGAGAGAAATCCTTGTAGTTCATTTATTCAGGAAAACTTATCACAAGTGAAAATTTCATATATTACTTAGCGTGGTATATCTTTATAATAGGACCTCGCTATGGCTTCCCGACTGTAACTGCTCTCGCAAAAAGCAGAAAGTATCACCGAACTCAAGACAAAGATAATGGGAATACATAGATGAAGAATTTTCTGTGACCACTGATTGAACGATCTTTTTAACAGGAAGTTTTAAGCCCTGTAATATTTACAAAATAAAATTACCATTGCGTCTCATATTTTCAACTATAGATGAACGTAACATGCTAAAATATATATTTATATGTGATATTGGGCGCACATTAGATGCTTTTGAAATAAAAGCTCTAATCACGTGATCGGCTTATTTCATACTTTCTCAGGTCTTTAGAATTTCTATTAGAAGCAACCCAACTAGCATCAAAGTCACATTTCCTATTATCAAAGTGAATTGCGACTTTGAAAAGAGGTAGATACGTAATTGGAACTAAAATTATAGCTTTCTCGTGGAGACTTCTTATTTGCCTAGGCGACCTCATAACTATTACTTATGTTATGACTATAAAGTACCGTACCACCACTTTGAAGTGATTTTTGATTCTTCAAGTTACGTTATCAGATTGAAAAATAATTACTTGAAAGTTGGTAGCATTTAATAGTAATTTTGATAAGTTCCAATAACGATAATGTTGCTATTAATATTACTTCAAAGTGGTGGTGTAACTTTGTAGTCATATATAACAGTTACATTTCTGCGGGATCGAAAGGCCACTCGATAGGTTTTAAAGGTATAGTTGTGTAGAGAATGAAAAGATATATCGATTTATGCGTGTCCGTCCGTTCGTCTGTGTACAAAATAACTCAAAAATGCGTTATCCGATTTTGTTGAAATTTCGAATGTGAGTCGGTTATTCCAGGGTGACCAGGTGACCAGGGTGACCAGGTAACCAGGGTGACCAGAAAGTTTTGTCGTTTCTTTTATACGGTTTTTCGTATTTAATTTGAAAATTTGTGATGCAAATTTGTTTAAATTAATCATGTTAGTTAAATGCATAAATGGACGATACCAAGTTAAATTTCATTTATTTCGGTCTCGGGATAGTGGAGCAAAAAAGTAATCGTAGTAGAAAATAAGCCTGTTCATAGAGTTTTCTTTGATGTACTTTAAAAACTAATGCACCGATTTGAATAAAATTTGCAGATTATATTTATGCTACTAGGATCTAGGTTACCTGCAAATTGGATTTTGAAATGAGGAAACAATGTTATGAAGAAAAACCTTGGAATATTGTTACTTTCGAAAGTTTGTCTGTCCCATTTCTTCCAATCGGCTAAAGGCAGATTTTCAGTTACTATGTTTTTATTTTTATATCAAAAAATTATTTGTATATAACATCTATAATACCGGCGAAAACTTTCACCTCTCACCAACCCACCGCACCCCACCCGCGCCTCTTTCAAAAATGTTATTTCAAAACAAAGAAAAGAAAATAGAAAAACAAGAAAATTCTAGGAAAATTCTAGGAAAAATAGAAGACCTAAAATAAATAAATAAAACACAAAATAAGAAAATACCAAATTTCAAATTTTTTTTCATCGTTTTTTTTTTCTTCCCTTATTATTAAAGGGGTAGCAAAAACAAACCAAAAAAAACAATCCTAAACGTTATAGGATGAGTAAATTCTAGGCGAAAATATAGGTGAATTTGTATACGAGTACTATATACGGGCATATGTGTATGTCATATCTATTCATGTGGATTTCAAAATGACGATATTTCTAAAGGTACTATATTTAGTTTTAGAAAAAAAAAATACTTAAACGTATAAATTCTTTATATCCATATTATTGTGAAATTAAAATATAGACCAGATAGTTATCTGGATCCCGTTTAAAATAACACTATGGACTTAATCAACCTAGAGTATTCATCTAATAGGGACATCATAGGACATCAATAAGGAAATACTCTCTAAGAAATCTTAACAATTGATTTAAACCTTGCGGACAAATTCAATACGCATCCAACAAGTTGAAATAATATATGTCCAAGATGAAGAGGAATTTATTTGATCTATTTACTTACTGGGCGTGGAATGAATATTAGAGTTCCATTGGAGCGATTAGTGCACAAATAGGGCACACATCAGAGTTACGTATGGATTTTGGTAAATTCTTTGAACCAGCGTTTGATAAAGCCTAGGGTTGAGTCAATATCTAACCTGAAGTTTAACTCATGATCACATATAACACCTAAATCTTCAATCTTGTTTACTCTATGGCAAGGCTGTCCAACCCGCATCCCGCGGGCCGCATGCGGCCCAAGACAAGTATCAATGTGGCCCGAAAATATTCAAAATTACTGAAGCATGTCCGTTTTTCTGAGGAATGATTTGTGTGCTTGCGCTCTCATGCTAAAGCTGCCAAGTGACAAACAACAGAAACAGGACCAGAACAGAAAGCTCTTTCGTTTCATTTTATGATATGGATTTTTATACATGGTAGTAAAATACTTGTGGCCCAAAACACTATGTCTTGTTCCAATGCGGCCCAGGGAAACAAAAAGTTTGGACACCTTTGCTCTATGGAGACTAGTCTCTTCGATACGGTATTCGCAATAATAACTAATGAGTTTGCGCGAGAAAGTGATGCAGTTATAGTACATATTGATATTCAATATTAAGTTGTTTTTAGTGCACCAAGTGGTAAAATATATCAAGTCTTCTTGAAGATCTGTGGTTTCGCTAATACGAGATACACGAAAAATTCATATGCCAGTTAAGAGATCAATTGATACAGGAACAAGCGATTGATGGATCACCACTTCACGAGAACTACAAATAGTAATGACACTTTCGTATTCAAAACCAGTGAAATGATAAAGAATGACTTATACTTTTCAATATAAGAAAGCAAAAATTTGGTATACTACAATTATCAATTAATCAAAATTTTAACGTATGAATATGACACATGAATGCTTTCCGAAGGAAGAGACTTTAATGCTCTCTGAAAATGCAAGAAATATAGTCCGAAAGTCATATTGGAAAAGTGAGTAACAAAACCCGTAAACGAAACATCTTAAACATTTTTTTTTTCGATGTGAGCTGAGAAGACTCTGCACTCAGGCCTTAATGCCGATTGTACACGCTGGAGAAGGCTGGATACGATTAGCCCTGAAGATAGTACAAACGGAGTTCTATCAATCCTGTCGGAAGTTATTACTTCAAGATTAGCTAGATATTGCTAATCTTGAAAGTCTAAATCATTTCTGCTCCAAATAGTTCTGTTGAGGTCTTTAGAAATGAATTCCATCTTCGGATTATTCCGGGCATCTGACAGAGCAGGGAAAGATTTTCCGAGAATCCTTTTGCACAGATCTGCAACGCATAAACACAGGACATATATTGTGTTATAAAGTTTCTCGGTATAGCTCTGCATTTTCGTCAGGTCGGGTCGGGTATGATATTCATCTTGAATATATACTATTAAGAATTCCAGCGCATAAATGTTACCGGAGGAGTAACAAGGAAGGTATTAAGCAATCTTAATTCTTCTTCCATTTTTCTCGAAGCATCCTCTTTTTGTATAACTATTCCAAAAAAAGTCTAAATTTTCGCGAATATTTTCCATTTTCCAACACTGTTTCTGTTTTGTTTATTTATCTGTGTTAGTATATGTTGATTTTCGTTTTCTATTTTCTCCCAGCATAAATGAAAATAAAGAAAATTGGACAAAAATTGTCTTCTTTTATATCTCCTTTTTTTGAAATTTGATCCTATTTAGTATACTACTCGAGAATTGAGAAGTGTGAAAGGTTAGAGCAAATGGGGATGGGTTGATTCAAAATGGGTGCGTTTCTTTTCTTAAAAAATGATTTTCATAATATTAGGTGTGAGTATATGATAGGTTTGAGTATATGATAGATGTTTGTAATATGATTGCCAAAATGCCAAACAAAATGATAAGAAATGAATTTGTTTTTTTCTTTTTTTCGTATTGTGTATGTTATTAGATGACGTTAAATTGATGATTATCATCAAATGACAATGATGATGATGATGATGATGATCATATGTCTTTGAAATAATACGAAATACAATACAATGATTTTAGTAGAACCATTTTTTTGGCACGTAGAAGAAAAAAAAACAACCAAATTCCAATAAAATATATACACACCCAACCCCCCCATATAACACGGTAGATATAGGTTCCTACGTCAAAAGAAAACGGGAATAAGGATTCCCGCAATTTTTAGATCGAAACCGTTTTGGAAATCGGGTTATATAGTAAGAGGGTTGGGTATATAAGTTTTATAATGTAAAATTACGTTTGGAACTTCTATATACAAGGATAAAATTACTATATTTTTTTCAACTGGAATTCATCAAAAATTTGTCTCATTATACCCGAAATTACAGATACGAATTCAATTGATCTTCAAAATCATCGATTAAGGCGTGTTAAGATGCTTAACATACCCCGAGAAATATATATGATGGACTGAAATCACAAATTCAAACGAAGAAAAAGTCAATATGTTTTAGGTCGCTTTCAATTTGTTCAATGAGTTACATATTTAGCCACGGCACCCGCCTCCAATCTATCATAATCCAACGTAAACATTTCTAATGCTCTTAATTTTTTATTACTATGTCAATAATTGGTACATAACATATCGATAATACTAACTATCTGAAGTTTTACCTTTATCTAATCGATTGTCTGATACCAATTTTCATTCAAATCGCTTCATACGGAGACGGAAGTTTAAGAACCAATCGCGACAAGTGTTGAAATTGACCGATTTAAAACAATTGAGATTTGATTATACACGGACTTTTTGCACAAAATTCATAGATAAAAACTATATTTTAAACAATATTTTTGAACAGTCAATCGACAGAGCTCACATAGGTCGAAATTGGTTGGTCATAACAAAATTTTATGAATGTTAAACATAAAAATTTCATACAACCAATTCTAATAAAATATTATATTGATAGCCGAAAAACGATGGAATATTATGTATCTCTGGAAAAAGGTCAATCAATCTACGATAAAAAGAAGGACCTTTTCCTTTGATATATACTGAATACAAACTGGACTTTATACGATAAAGATATTGCCCTATATTTGGACAAGGAATGCTATATATACAATATTTACTATATACATTATTCAATTGATATATAGTACATACATCAAATGTCCATTCATTCATGATTTGAAGAATAAGAATGTGTAAAAAATTCCCTTCAATCATTTTCCACGAAAAACTTTTATTTTCTACGGGAAATACTATAACACTGTGTTGTTTTTTTTCTTTCTTTCTTATATACTATACTCTTAAGGTACCTTCTGACTATCTGTTTCGTCAAATGTTTTGATAAAAGTTTTGTCAAAAATGCTCACTCGGATAGTGGGAACTTATAGGGAACTGTTGCATGACACAACAGTATATGATAACACATATGCGTTCTTTTTGACATTAGAAAGACAGAAAAATTGTCAAAACTCACAATATTTCAAGGTTTTTTCTTCATAACTATGTTTCCTCCTTCCAAAATATCCTGTGATTTGCAGGTAACCTAAAGCCTACGAGCATAAATCTAATCTGCAAATTTTATTCAAATCGGTGTATAAGTTTTAAAAGTACATTAAAAAAACTATATGATGAGGGTTATTTTCTCCTAGGATTATTACTTTCTCCTCCTTCTTTTTCTATCGTTGAACCGATTTTACTGAAATTTAACTTGGTATCGTTTATTTGTTTTGTTAATATTTGTTATAATTAATTTAAACAAAATTGGTTCAATACTTTTCTAATTAAATCCTAAAAACCATAAACGAAAAATGACAAAACTTTCCGATCCTCTTGATTTTTGCTTAATAACTTCGCTCCCCGTCAGTCGATTTTGCTGAAATGCAATACCCAACCAAGTTAAGGAATAAACAACTCACATTTTAAATTTCATCAAAATCGGATAAAGCGTTTTTGAATTATCTTGTATACGGACGGTAGTACCTACCATACGGCATGAAAATCAATTAATATAAATCCACATTGTTATAGTTAGACGTATCTTTTAATTATTCATCCTTGAGGACCATGTATTTGATGTTTCAGGAAAAATTGCGGATATTACTGGGATAGAGAGACTTTAAAATCATACGATAGGGCTCTGTACATATGTTCGTGAGCTGGAAATCGGCTCGACTTTATTTAATTATTTAGAGAATGTTCCCTTCTTCATTCTTGTAGAATTTTGAAAAGAATTTAGGTCCTGAAATTGAAGTTATCACAAGTTGAGTAATATCACGTCTTGAATGTCTTCTTAGAAGCCACTTCAAACTCCATAATGCTTTTTTTCTTTCTTTTTTCGTGTTTTTAATAATTGTTGCAAGATAAAAAAAAAATACACTTAAAAGTGTAATTTCTTGTTTATTAAAGTCCACATTTTAAGTTTGCGACTTCAGGTTTAACCTAAAATTTTGAAATTTCACTCAAAAGGTTTGTCAGAGAAGGTGTTGTGAAGAAAACAATCAAGAATTCCATATGATTTGTTTAGAACATATGACAACTGAAAACATATGTATGACATGACAGATAGTCTGAAGGCACCTTTACTCGGAAACTATAGTATCATTCATAGAAAATGTTAGTTACCTTCTTATCCTTTTTGTGGTAAGCGATAGTATTTTTTTTTTCATATCATTTTTTCTTTTGTGGATCAAAACTTTAGCGCGCGATTTTTCGCGTTCATAACGTCATAGAATTTTGAATTCTAAAAAAAAAATATCCACAAAAAGTTTGATCTAGTAACTATCGTCAAAAATTTCTAAAAATAGAAAATAAATAAGCCCACAAAAAAGAATATAAATCGTGGTCAGTTAGTGTCTGGTCAATACATCTCTTTTTTTTTTCTTTTTGCCGTCGTTACCAAAACACCTTACCTAAAAAAATAAAAAAAAATTTTTTCTTTTCCACATCCATCCATGTGGGTGTCGTCGTCATCGTCGTCCTTCACCTTGTCTACCAAAAAAAAAAAAAACGAAAAAAAAACTGTGTTCTTGAAATTTCTTATCCGGAAAATGTGTGTTTGCTGCTGTGTGCTGTTTTTATTGACCTCATATCCTTGAAAAATATACAAATATTTATATAAGGACCTTATATAACCATTTTGATGCGGATATTGCTACACACTTGGTTTTATATACTACACAACTGAAAAGAAGAAAAAAAAAAAGTTCCGGCTATATATATATAAAAGGAACAGCCGTTTTAGAAGAACTTCTTTCATGTCATTCCTGGTGATAACACATAGCTTATGTGCGGAACCTAAACAACAAAAAAAAAGGGAAGACGTCGTTCTTCTTCTTCTTTTTTTCTTGGTGAGGGGGAGGCGTTTTTCATTGATGTTATTATTGTAGATTTTGTGTATTTCTTTTTTTTTCTTTAAAGAGATCACTTTAACTTGAAAAGGATATAAGAAATGGTTAGGTAGTATTATTATGGTGCAATGAACTTTATAGTATATAAAAGTAAATTCTTAAAAGAAAAAAAAAGTCTGAAATTCCAAGCTAAAAAATTAGGAATCTCTCTAATAATTTTTATATACTATAGTTTAGTATACCAATAGTATATATAGAGGTTATATATATGAAATAGTTTTATCACTACATTTGTATCCACCTAATCATTCGAAAATATGGCTTGTATGTCCACTAAATCCGTAATGTATGTAAAGATTCCAAAACATAATTCAAAAACTTGATGACATCAGCGTGTAAACTGAATTTTTCTCGGTGTAATGAGGTATCTAGAGTCTCTTCTGGATTGGTCTTACTCCAGAAGCAACGACGTGTTTTTCTTATTAAGCCGAAAATGGATCGCATCACTGAACAAAATTTTGCAAATTACGAATCGACAACCGATTTTCAAAGTAAATTTAAATAATTCTTGATCGTTTCTCAAGCGTTAGTCTATACTTATGATTATTATGCTAGACTATACGAATATAAATATTAAAAAGATCTGTGAGAATAACAGCTCGGCAGTTCTATCATGCTTTAAAAAACATCCTATATAACTAATTATCAGGATATAAGGAATACTAGGGTACTCAATAATTTCTCAGCCTCGACAAGAAAAACATTGTTTTTATAAATGAAA
Organism: Xylophagus ater; assembly: GCA_963422695.1. Lineage (NCBI taxonomy): Eukaryota > Metazoa > Arthropoda > Insecta > Diptera > Xylophagidae > Xylophagus > Xylophagus ater. Next base: position 62,656,705 of record OY730480.1, read on the forward strand.
TATATTTTATTATTCAGTATAATATCCCTGAACTTCAATACACGATTCTCCACTTTAAGAATTCCATCCTTGAAATGAAAATCCGGTCGGTCTCCAAAATACGCCTCTACATCTAATATGTGACCTCTTCTAGCTTCTTATTTCGATTCAGGGTGATGGTTGTGGACCCAAGTCTCATCCATAGTGATAAATCGACGTACGAAATCCATTTTATCCTTCTTAAAAGGTCCGAATGTTGTTGAAAAAGTCGCATTCGTAGATGTTTTTGTTCCATTGTTAGCGAATGCGGCACCCATTTTGCACAAAAAAGCTTTTTGAAATCTAAAACTTCAGCTAAGATCTGATGTGTATTGATCTATATGAGATACCTATGGTGTCAGCTATCTTATCACACAGTCACTCGTCGATCTTTCAAAATAATATCCTGCATTTTTGTATGTTTTCTGTTGTTGATAGACTTTTTAAACTATCTTCGAATGTGGATCATCTTTGAGGCTTGTACGACCAGATTTAAAAAGAGCAGCCCATTTTGTTCACAGTGGAAAGTGAAGGTGATGCATCCTTATATACTTCTAACAATTTTGAATGAATTTCTATAGGTGGTAAAACATCCAAAACAACAGATTTAATCACTGCATGATATTCAATTTTTTCTATGTCAAACAAAATTCATTCATACGTCAGCTTCAAATAGCTTCTAAACAAAGACTGAATTGACTTATCGACGTGAAACTTGACACGTGTTCATATGAAGGTTGTACCAACGATAAGACAAAAAAATCGACATGTTAGCAATGCGTTCTTTTGTCAAGGCTGTGAAATTATTGAGTAATCTAGTAGATATGTACATGAGGTTGAGATGGGATAAGAGATGGCGCGCTCATAGCATGCGTAGGAGGCTTCGCTTCCGTAGTTTTAGTAGTTTTTCATATATTAAAGCAATTTATTGTCTGTTTTCTTTTTGATATAATTATATTCAATCTAAATAAAATAATTTAAAAATAATAACAATTTAATTAAAAAAACAATATGCAAAACAATTATTTGCAATTTGATTAAATGCATTCAAATTTATTATTTCGAAATTATAAAATTGCAATCTTCTTCATGGCTTTTTGTTCTTTCTACAATTATTTGGATTATTAGCTTTATTATGGCATTATTATTATAATTAATCATATTATTTGCAAAACATATTTTTTTGCTTATTTAAAATAATATCTTTAAAGAGCCGGAGAATCAACGAGTTCATCGAGTTTTAATGCGTTTTTGTATGTTGCACGTTTGCAATTCCGAACAAATTATGTTTTTTTTTTCATGTTCTGTGCGAATGAACAATGAACAATTGTTAATTCAAAACAAAAATAAACAAAAAAAAACATATAGTAACTGAAAATTTTCCAATTAAATACGAAAAGCCATAAACAAAAAAAGCAAGAAAACTTTCTGGTCACCCTGGTTTTTCCTGTATAACTTTGCTCCCTCTGGATCGATTTTACTGAAATGCAATACCAAACCAAGTTAAGGAATAACCAACTCACATTGTAAATTTCATCAAAATCGGATAACACGTTTTTGAATTATCTTGTATACGGACGGACGGACGGACATGCATAAATTGATATAACTTTCTACACAACCATAAACCCTCAAAACCTTTCTACGATGATTATTTCAATGTGTTACAAATGAAGTGACAAAACTAATATACCCTCTGGTATTTCCTACCATAGGCCCTAAACATATGAAAGCAAATTATTTAATTCTAGAAAAGAGTGCAGAAGAAACAAAAACAAAAAAAAAACGCATGATGGACTTTCTTCTCATATATATCATAAATACATAATATTTGCTACAATAACTAATTGATCTAGGAAAATGCGCCCCCCTGCATTTTACAGGCTTATTCTGAGCCCAGTCATAAAGGGTCATAACATGACGTCATTGTCATAACTTTTTTGAAGTGAAATACTTCTATGGGGGCGCGAAAAGCAAAAATTATGTCACGATTTTCTGTGACGAAACGTTGCGTCCAAGACCCAATAGTTCTATCTCCCACCATTTCGGCGCTGTAGTCAATAACAATTTTTGAACTGTGACGTAATGTCACATTATAAAATATCTTATTATACGGATGTCCTAGACGATTACAATGTTCGGCGTTATTGTAGATATAATGAGGATTATTTACGAACGACCCACAGAAGCCACTACAAACTGCGGAACTATTCTCGATGCAGTCTTTACGAGATTTCTAGAGAGTTTTCAATAAAAAATGTTCCTAATTACCACACAAATGGAAAATGAATAAAACTAGATGTTATCTGATATAAATGCTGTTTTTTTTTGTATTGTGTCGACAAAAAAGGTACTGTATGCTTTACAAGGCAACTTCAAAACTTACACTCAAAAACATATACTATATATCCTACTTCAGTTACCACAAACCCATTGTATCTTTACATGAGCCCCGCCGATAATAAAAGCAGATTAATATTCAAATACTGTAACCATTCAAAAAAAATGCTTCTGTTTCACTTTTACAGTGTGGTCAAAAGCACACTTCCGTTTTTATTTTACAGACTAATTCATATTCTCACACTCTCATAACTTACAACTGTCATAAAATAATAACTCGCTTCGAATTATAAAAGTTTAAACTGTTATAAATTCATATTTTGAACGTAACTATGACCCTGTTTGCCAAAATGCGAATTTTCTTAGCTGTCATAAAATTTGTAGTTGCAAATTTGTTATGACTACAAATTTGTCACAACGCCAGAATAGGCCTGTTAGAATCTCGTACCAAAACCAAAGCCGTTAAGAAGAAAGATCTGTAAAATTGCTTCTGCCCACAAATTTTCACTTAAAAAACTAGATGAAATATGAGGAAAAAATATACGAGGAGAATTCTTTCTTATTTTTACATTTCGTTCTTAAGCTTTGGTTTTTGTACTGGATAAGGAATTTAAGCTTTGAATTCATTCATCTTATGAATGCCGTGGATGAGTATATTTTGTGGTTGGTTTTTTTTTTCTAATTTAGAATGAAAATATTTGATAGCAGAGAAACTTTTGTTCAATTCATGTGCGCATATAAGGAATTTGTGGCTTTGAATATATCTTATGGAGAAATATGAATGGCATCGATTGTTTGTTGTTAGTTTTTTGCTATTCTGATTTAGAATTAAAATGTATTTTTAGAAATATTTGGTATGTTCGATTGTGTGGGTAACTAGGTAATGCCGAATGCATTATATGTACTTTTCTGCGAGTTTCTCGTGTTTTACATAGATAATGCTATTGTAAATAATATTGGGCAAACCCAATTTTACACATCTTATATTACTATATTTATGTCTTTGCGAAAACTATATGAATATAAAAGAATAATAATACTTATTCAAGAAAAAGAAAAGTTGAGTTCGCATTTTAAATTGAAGCGCAGCATGAGAACTTCAAAACAATTAACTGGCATTTTTCAGATTTTCAAGGTTCAAGGCATATTAACGAAAACAATCTAAATTTAAATTTAAACTAATAGTTCTAATATCTAAAGGAATCCATATACTTGTATTTGAAAGTCCAAGCATCTCAAGTGGTATTTGGTGGAAGAACGCGAGTAATATTGGCTTCCAATCCTTTAATCGTACCCGGCTTATCCATGTAGACTTTGGACTTTACATAGCCTCGTGAATTGGCCGCCTAGATTGTGTGATATCACACCTCTAGACTTTTTCCTTTACATGGATAAGCCGGGTACGATTGAAATGCGAAATTAACTGTTCACCGAATTGTTCTTGCAATAAAGCCATGATTTCACAGGCTGTGTGGCAAGTAGTGCCGTCTTGTTGGTACCAAATGTCCCGGAGATCACTGGCTTCAATTTGGCAGCAAAAAGTCTGTTATCATAGCGCGATAACAGGCATCATTGACGGTCATTCTGGTTTTTGAACAAATATGGACCGATGATTGCACCAGCCCATAAATTACATCAAACTGTGCAATTCTCTGGATGTAACGGTAGCTCTTGATACTCTTCGGCTTGTTCATCAATCCAAATACGGCATTTTTGCCTATTGACGTATCCATTTAGCCAGAAATTGGCCTCATCGCTAAACAAAATTCTGCGATAAAACAGCGAATCATCATTAAGCTCACAACTCCACAATTTGGAGACGATATTCGGGTATAGGTCTTTCCATGATGAAATATCAAACAATACTGAACAAAAATACCATGACACGACCCACGCGTCATCTATCAAAAAATCCATAGACAAAAAAGTACCTCTAAATCAGTATTTCCCAATCTTTTTTGTGCCATTGCCCACCTTAGGCTTTCTAAAATTCTTATGCCCCCCCCTATGTAAAATACATAATTTTTAATATTAAAAAATTGAATTGTTCACTTAAGAAACTAAATTTGGCACCGAAATCTAGCATTGCATTTAAATGGCCCGCAGCGAAAGGGTTAATCTCGTGTCATGTCCATTTTCGAATTGCCCCCCTTAACAATCAAATTGCCCCCCTGTGGCGCGTGGGCCCCACGTTAGGAAACACTGCTCTAAATGAATCAAATTTATATACCAAAAAAGCTGTAAAATTCAAGAAATTCCAACTTGGCTTAAACAGTTCTACGTGCATGCATTTTATTTTCTGGCTTGTCTAAGCTGTAATCCCTGGATTCCATTATATTCATTCCTAGTCTAGGGAGAGTTCGTCCACGCTGAATCCTCTTATTTTAAACCATATATAATCTGATCCAAGACTAAATATTAATTTTAATGTGTAACATATGTGTAATATAGGATATATCTCCTCGGTAGAGGATTGTGGGGGACCAAAACAGGAAAAACGTGAATAATTCGCTAAATAATAATCGGATTTTCATAAAACTTTTGATTCTGCATAGGCCAGCTAATAATATAGGGGATTGCGGGGTCGAAAATGGTGAATAATTTTGTCAATATTAGGGAGAAATAAAATTTACTTTCTTATTCTATGAATATCGCTAGCAAAGCCGCGGGCATCAGCTAGTTGATAATAAATATATATTTTCAATTATGAATATCAGAGAGAAACTATAGAAAACCGCGAAATTCAAACCTGGTAGGTTTTTACTGGTATACCCTTGTCGTACATGAAACATATAATTCGTGTTATTCCGGGTACTATACTAATAAAAATTCCATATACACCCATACCCGGCTTTACGGCCTAGATACGTTCCAGAAAAGTTGGCCGTAAAGCAAAAAGCCGTATAAGGAATCAATTAGGTTTTGTAGCGCTGAGGAGCTAAAACTAAACAGAAGGTCCGGAACAGTATGTACATCATCTTTTTCTGCCGTATAACGAAACATTGGGGGCCGTAGTAAATCGAAAAAGTGTCATAATTAAAAAAGGCCGTTATAGCGAAATGTCATATAAAGAGCGGCCGTATAGGGAGGCATGGGTACGGTACTATTATAAATACAAAAGGAACACATAGGATATTGATTGATACCTTTGTATCGATAATATTCGGTGACATACATATATATGCGGTGTGCTCGAGGATATATTCTTAAACGATGCAATGAATATACCCTTGGTGTTTGCCCCTAGTATTAAGATATATACCTCATTGTCTTGTTGTTCCTGCGCCTCTCCACGTCGTCCGTCTTCACTTGTATCAATTGCATGTACATATATATACACGGAAAGAAATATTCATTGTACAATTACCAATGTACCTAGGACAAATTATTTTGGTAAAATCTACTCAAAATATTGGAGAATGTCCAATTATTCATAGGTGTATGCGCCACTTGTATCTTTATCTGTATATTTACCTATTTTATTTGGGAGCGCTGATCATAACGAAAACGTATTTTCAGCAATATATTTTTGGTCAATCTTCCTATGGATTTTTGTAAATATTCCAGTATAACTGGGAATATTTCCACTTATGGAGTGTATGCGCGCCATTTACATTGGAAAAGTTCCCGTCTTAATAAGAATTTTGATTGGTATATAATTCGCTTCTTCTTGGTACTATATCTTATACAAGTACGAAATCAAATGATGAGGAAGCCAACAAACACATGTGAAATCGTGTAACTCGATTTTATTCAAATCATATCGAATTACATGGTTCCACTCCAGAATTTTGGTTTTCCAGATATGTAAATGATTTAACAAACAAACAAAAATTAATAATGTTAATATTGTAATTGGACTTACAATATTAAGGAATTTATCCTAAATCTCAATGCAGGTTTGACATTATTATTGGATGACTACCCAAACGTTTTTATAGAATTAACAAATAATGTATTGGCTAATAGGAGGCGTTGCACAATGGAGGCTATTCTATATTCAATGCTGAAACACTCATTTATCATAGTATAATTCGCAATCCATCCGTGGTATTTCTACTATGTACAATGTTGCTCTTACTATTTTGAATAGGCAAATATTTTCTCCATTGTACATAGTACCCTCTCCTATTTTTGTTGCTGATACGAAATAAGCCATTTTTATAGGACAGGTTCCCTATGTACGACGGGATAATCAGCTATTATTTTTTTCCGTGTATACCCAAAATTTTCCGAAAACGAGACAATACGACGTCTCCGCGATGGTTAAGAAGTCTATCTTTTTTTTCTTTTTTTACTCCAGTTTTTCAATTTCTAGAATAACACTTTTAAAAAAATATTTTTTTTTTCTGAAGAAAAACAAAAAGGCCCACAATGGATGGGTCCCCTTTTTTTATTTTTTTATTAAATCAAAAGCCAAGAATAAAAATTTTCATTGTTTCAAGATGGTCATTATTCATTTGGAGGATTCGCGTCTGGTGTTTTGTGTTACCTCTCCGTGTTTGGGTCTCCGTCTCGATCGTTTCGCAATTTTTTTTTTTGCTTCTTTTTAAAATATATTTTTATAAATAATTTACGAAAAAAAAGAGATCAATACAAAATGCCAGAAGAAAAAAAAGAGTATAAAAAGTATTTACCTAAAAAAAAATTCCTTCGAAAATGATACATTTTTTGAGCTTTGGTGGTGTCAAAAACGTTTTTCTTGAACGGAAAACGAGTCCAGAAAAGAAAAATGGTAACCAAAATCGAAAATCTGAGAATTATAATTAATCAATAAAAAAACTAATATAATGTTTAATCAAAAACTAAAAAAAGAAAATTCCCAATCATTAACGTTGATAAGAATTCTTCTACAAACAGCATCAAAGTAAAAATTGGTCTTAAAAAGACCTAGAAATTTAGATCGAAAAAGAGGAGAACAAAAAAAAGAACTGACCAAATTGATGATGATGAAAATGAATCCCAAAAACATACTTAAAAGGGCGTGTAATTTCCGTTTAATTCAATTTTTATCGTAATCGGTGGTTTTTGTCCAGGCGGAGAAGGCGGCGACGGCGGAAAGAAGGGGGGCGGGGGGCAAGCACCTCTACCGTGCGCACACAATAATAATGTTTTCATTTATTTGGTTGTTATGCCCTATGGTAGGTACTACCAGAGGGTATATTAGTTTTGTCACTAAGTGTGTAACACATAGAAATAATAATCGGAGAAAAATTTCAAGGGTATGGTTGTGTAGGGAATCAAAAGTTATGTTGATTTATGCATGTCCGTCCGTCCGTCCGTCCGTCCGTCCGTCCGTCCGTAGACAAGATAACTCAAAAACGCGTTATCCGATTTTGATGAAATTTATAATTTGAGTTGCTTATTCCTTAACTTGGTTTGGTATTGCATTTGAGCCAAATCGATCCACGGAGGGCAAAGTTATAAAGGAAAAACCAGGGTGACCAGAAAGTTTTGTCGTTTTTTTGGTTATGGTTTTTCGGATGTAATTGGAAAATTTGTGACCCGATTTTGTACAAATTAATTATGTAGGTTAACTGCATAAATAGACGATACCGAATTAATTTTCAGTCAAATCCGTCCAAGGATAGTGGAGAAAGAAATAGTTGTAGCCTAAAATAAGCCTGTTCATAAAGTTTTTCCAATGTATTTTAAAAAGTTATGTACGGATTTGAATCAAATTTACGAAACATGTTTATACTATTCGACTCCAGCCTACCTGTGAATTTGGGCCAATTTGAGAATGAAGAAACGAAGTTATGGAGAGAAAAACCCTAAAATATTCAGTTAAGCAGAAAGTTCGTGGCGTTTTTTTTCCAATAGTTGGCTTTAGAATCGTATAACTTTAGTTGTTCTAATCCTATCAAGTTATATTATAGCGTGCTGAAAAGGTGACATCTTATGGAATACTTAGAAAAAAAAATTGTGAAATTCTGGCAGAACAAATTGGGGTAATTGGGTTTTGAAAATGAGCCAAAATTCTGAAAAAAATTCCCTATATTAATGCTCCATGTTTGGTACTACCGTCCGTCCGTTGACAAAATAACTTAAAAACGCGTTATCCAATTTTGATGAAATTTACAATGCTACTTGGTTATTGCTATAGTGGTTTTGGTATTGCATTTCAGCAAAATCGACTGAGGGGCAGCGAAGGTATTAAGGAAAAACAGGGGCGACCATAAAGTTTTGTCGTTTCTTTTTATATAGTTTTTCGGGTTTAATTGGAAAATTGGTATAGCAATTTTGTTTAAATTAATTATATTGGTTGACTACATTAATAGACGATACCGTTGAAAATTTCAGTGATATCGGTCTAAGGATAGTGGAGAAAGAAGTAGTCGTAGGAAGAAATAACCCTGTTCAGAAAGTTTTTTTGATGTATTTTCAGAACTAATACACCGATTTGAATGAAATTTGCAAATTAGACTTATGCTACCAGGGTCTGAGTTACTTACAAATTAGAGAAAATTTTGACAAGGGCAAACAAAGTTATGAAGAAAAACCTTGATATATTGTTAGTTTTCACAATTTTTCTCTCCCATTTCTACCATAGGGCATCAAAAAATCAGCTATAGGCCGATTTTAAATTACTTTATGTTTTTTTTTATCATATTTAGAGATTTCTCTTCTCTTAATGGATCCGCCACCAAAAACAAAATACATAATCCTAAATCGCGTAGCTACTGGAATCTAAAATTCGGGCGGGATAAATGTGTCGGAAAGGTATAAAAAAATATATAAATCTTGTTGAGTTGCGTGGTTTGCGTAAAGAGAAAAAAAACCAGAAACTCAGAAGCAAACACACAAAAACAACAACGACGAAATCAACGCGCAGCAACAAAATATACGGAAATTTATTCGAAAAAGATTTTTTTTCGGTTTTTTCGTCATATAAACGGACGACGAGGATAAATAATGGCGAGATTATTACATATAGAAACAATAAAATTATTGTAACAACAAGACAAAATAACCATATTAAATATACTAGGGGAACTCAATAATTTCTCAGCCTCGACAAGAGAACACGTTGCTAATAGGTCATTTTTTTCTGTCTTATGTTGGTACAACCTTCATATAAACACGTGTCAAGTTTCACGGCGATAAGTCAATTCAGTCTTTGTTTAGAAGCTATTTGAAGTTGAAGTGTGAATGAATTTTTTTTGACATAGAAAAAACTGACAATCGTGCAGTGATTAAATTCGTTGTTTTAGATGTTTTACCACCTATAGAAATTCATCCAAAATTGTTAGAAGTATATAAGGATGCATCACCTTCACTTTCCACTGTGAAAAAATGTGCTGCCTTTTTAAATCTGGTCGTACAAGCCACGAAGATGATCCCCTCGAAGGTCGTCCAAAAAGTGTACCAACAATAGAAAGCATATTAAATACAGGATACGGTTTTGGAAGATCGACGGAAGACAGAAGACATCATGTTTTAGCTGAAGTTTTACATTTCAAAAAGCTTTGTGCTGATCGTTATTGCTTCTTCATTTATGTTTATTTTTTTATATTTGCCATTAAGTACCAGCTTCGGAATCATCGTTGTTTTCTATTAACAATTTTGCGTTCCCAATCCGGAAACTTTTAATACCGAATTGATGATCTTAAATACTCCTGAAAATATTTTTTTTTTACATTGCTTAGTTCAAGCATCAACCCGAATTGTATAAACATTTCTTTAAACTAACTTTGCTGATATTAAAATCAAACGCTTCAGCATTAGCGTTTACGGCTTTCAGCATTCGGGAAATCGGTCCATTTTTACCATAATCCGTTCTGTGGTGAAAGTTTTAAATAATTCCACAACCCTGAATGAGTGTAGATTGATGTTTAGTGGTACCTTCTCCTGCAGGGAAGGAGCTTCAATAGCGCCATTGAAGAATTGGTGAATAAAAACAATATCAACTACCCGACGCCGTTCCTCCAAAGATTTCACATCAAGCAACCTTAACCTATCTTGGTAAGGGGGTAACAAGAAAAGGGTCATTCCTAGGCAGACCCTTTAATGCAAAGCGTATGAATTTACGTTGAACCGACTCTAATCTGTTGATATGCACTTTATGATATGGTGACCAAACTTGACTGGCATATGATGGTTCCGAACATTCACCTCCATTACTACCATAGGCAAGTAGACCCAACAAAGTTCTTCAAGGAAAGGCAACTAAAAAGAAATGAAAAATGCTATATATAGTGGACATGAGATGCTAAAATATTTAGCACTATCAATCAGAAATCTGGATAAAGATGTGCAAGACTTGGTGGTTGCTGGTAAGCCATTCCAGAATCTAATTGTCCTAGCCATATAAGATCGATCCATTGCTATAACGACGAGATACGATAGTTTTGTCGTTCTTTGGATTTAACTGGCGAATTTATGAAGCAATTTCATTTGAACTAATTCCACATTTTTTTTATTTTTTTTTTAAAGGAGGTGGGTGCCGAAAGGCACCCGGTGCTTAGGCCTTGCGGCCCATTGTACCTTTGGGAAAATCTGAACATATGTCCTGGGATCGCAGAAGTTTTCCAAGAAAACTTATGGGAAAAAAGACTAATTACCTGTATCCTGTTTACAGAGTGGCAGGTTGTCCCAACTCTGGAAACAGTTCTGTCTTCTTCAGGTAACCGATTAAGGATTCCACCTTCAGATTCCGGGCATCCGACAAAGTCAAGAATGGTTTTCCGAAGATCTTCTTTCGCAGGCTCGTTAAGGCATCACATAAACAAATAACGTGTAGTGATGTTTCCTCAACGGTCCTGCACTTACGACAGGTGGTATGTAGATGCTTGCGGAGGCAGTGTCCCGTGAGGGCGCCAACTAGCACTCTGGTTTATTTCGGGCCAACTTCAGTAACGAGTCCCTGACAAGGCCTGGTTCAGTAATTCCACATACATTAGTGTTTCATAAACGTGAGAAGTACTGTGTTGAATTTAAATAAAATAAATCCAAGAATTTCTACAGAAAAACAATTGTACGCAGACAAATTTTATCGCGCGGCCATAAAGTTTTATCGTTTTTTGTTTCGTTTAGTATTTCAAATGTACTTCATAAACTAATACACTGATTTGCAGAATTGATTTACTCTATTACATATGTCCTCAAATTTGTTTTCTCTTTAATTAATTTACAAATTGTAACGTTTTCATGTTCAAGCAATCTATGAGAATTCATTTTGGTACAACTAACGACATCTACGTGTTCTAGTTTTAAGCAAAATTTATATCAAATTTAAAATACCAAAAAAAAATCGTATTACTACAATTATATTATTTTAATTAAATAAAATTGCAAAAATTTAATTATTCAATTAAAATATATGAAAAATTGAATTTTTAATTCATTAAGCCTGGTATCGTGTTAAAAGGTACATTTAAATCGTAGCAAAAACTGAAGAGAAAAAATTTGTGGAGAAATCGAAGTGACAGACGTCAAAAGCCTCATAAAATTCCATTTTGTAGTCCAAAAAACCAATCAAAACACAGTATTCAAAATAATTCCGCAAAAAACCAAATGAAATTCAAGCTGTCAACTTTTTGCTGGGTTTAAAATGCACCGAACAATAAAAATGCTGGTAAAATAAGTGGAGACTACATTGGAGACAACAACCATAAAAGCAACTTTTCACATGTTTTTAACACCGAACAGCGTACTACCATAGAGTAAATATAACTTTTATAGAGTGTCGAAGTAGAAGCAATTTTTTTTCAGATTTTTCTGATTTCTAGGTGGATAAAACTACGCCATCTCTTATTAAAAATATTATTCAAAAGTTTTTGGTGTTTGTATTCGGATAAATTCTTTAAAATTTAAAATTCTTTTGAATTTTCTTATTCAACTGGCATTTACCAATTCGATATTTTTCTCTTTTTCTTGCGAAAATGTATTTATTATTTTTTTCATTCTTGTTGCTACAGGAAGCGTAAATTCTGTGTATTTTCAACTTAGAATCGCATTTTTTTTGTGTACATGACTTCTTATAGAAAAATTGAACTGAATTTTTTTTTGTTTTTATGAAATTCCAAATGATGTGTATGTGTGTAATATTTTTCAATATTTATTGTCATGATTTTCTGTTGTGTGGAATTACTCTGAAAAATATCTTCGCTATAGGAATTAATGCGGTTTTGATTTTAATAGCAGACTTCTATACGAAAAAGAAACGGAGGAAATCCCGCTAAAAACCAAAAGTGTTAAAATTATAGGCATGTAAAATTCCTATTTTCTGCATTCTTTTTGAGTAATTGTTTCATTCTTGATTGAATTGTGCGTCTGATAAGAAGATATTTCATATTGAAATTTTCAATAACGACTGGCTATTTTTTTTTGTACACGAATTTTAATACTGCAATTTTGGATTAGCGTTTAGCTATTTTTTTTTATACAATCTTAATCTGGATATATTTTGCATTTCATCATGAAGTGCATTGTAACTCATTGTGAGTCATCCTCTGAAAACCCGTTAATTACATTTTTTTCTTTTCCGTCATATGGTACCGAGAAATTTGAAACTTGGTGTCAAGCAATTGATATAAAGTTGGAACCTGGAAAATTTAGTATATGCCATAAACATTTTAAAACTACTGATATTCCAAACAAACGATTGTCAAGATTTGCAGTTCCATCACTAAATCTTAATGACCGTTTTTCTTATTCATTTGAAAGTGAAGTAAATTTGAATAAGTATACTGGTCAAAAGACTTACTCTAAAATATATAATGAATCTGAGAAAAATATAAACTCAGAAAATAGCGAATGTTTTGGAAATGAGAATGATCTTAATTTACAAGATATGCCAAGAACTCCTGAAACGACACTAAACTATTTGAACGACAAAATTTATGATAATCCCGTTTCTGAAGTTATTTGTACTTCATGCATAAAAACCCAAAAATGTGTTGCTTATTGGAGAAAAAAATATTTAGTTCTTCGACGGAAAAATTTGGTGGAAAAGAAATTGAAGCGTAAACATTTGCAGAAAATGAAACAAGTGAAAATTGATGAACATATTGAAAATCTTAATTTGCCAGATGCCCCCAAAACATTTTGTAAAATGCTTCTATTCCCGAAAGGTAAAACTAATCCTTTCCCCGAGAAGCAACGTTTGCTGGCACATAGCATATACTATAAGTCTGCAACGGCCTATTCCTATATGCGTAATATGGGCTTTAATTTACCATGTCCTAATACATTAAATAAATATTTAATGGTAAAAGCAATAATGCCAGGTATATATTACGATGTTTTGCATCAGCTGAAAGAAGTTTTCAAAGATAGTGATCCAAAAGTAAGGCAAGCAGTACTTGTTTTTGACGAAGTCCGTATTCGTCGAAGTGTGGAATATAATTCCAAACAAGACCTAATTGAAGGTGTTGTAGACAATGGATCTGAAAGGAAAAATATTCCAGCAACTGAGGCGTGTACGTTTCTAATCAGAGGCTTATTGTCTAATTGGACCTATATAATAGGGCATGTATTATCGGCAGGTCCAATCCATGGATCGGATTTGAAAACATTGATTCTGGAAATTTTAAAAGAATGCAAAAATTCCAATATTGAAATATCAGTTCTTGTTTGTGATCAAGGATCTAACAACCGAAAATGCTATAAATTGCTAGGAATTTCTTCAGAAAACCCGTTTTTTATTTTCCAAGGAAAACGTATTTTTGCATTATTTGATATCGTTCATCTAATAAAATCATTTAGAACCATTCTTTATAATAAAAACTTATCAACTCAAGATGGTGAAGTTTGATGGGACGTTATCAAAGAATTGTACGAATTTGATAAAAATAAAACCACGAAATTGTGTAGTAAACTTAAGGAAGAGCATATACAGCCAAATAATTTCCAAAAAATGAATGTTAAACTGGCTGTACAAGTCTTAAGTTGGTCTGTGGCTGCAGGAATTCGAACAATAAATTCATTAAAAAAGTTTAGCGAAAAGAGTTCTTTGATAGAAGAATCAACAGCTGCTTGTTGCGAAAAAATAAATAATTTTTTTGATGTCGCTAATGTAAAATTTATTGGCTCGAATAATCCTTATAAAAAACCATTGAGCAAAGGTAATGTCCGGTCTATTAATATGCTAAAAGAAATGTTAAAATATTTTCAGGATATTGCAGTAAAATCAAAAAGCGTAGCGAAAGTTTATGCCCTTGATGGTTTGGTGCAGTATGCCAATGGGGTTTTGTTGTTGATTGATACTATTTCCGAGCTAGAAGGATTCAAATTTCTATTAACAGCTAAGCTACAACAAGACGTTTTAGAAAATATGTTTTCTTTAATAAGATCCATGGGTGGATTTAATAGATACCCTTCAGCTAAAGAGTTCTCAATACATGTAAAGCATATCATTTCGCAAAAATATATTCGAGCAGAAATGGTTGCAGAATCTTCTAATTGTGAACCAGCTTGTGACTTCATTTATGATGAGGGCCACGCTGAAACGTTTAACAATTCCATAGATATACAAACAAAGTCCACAAGCAATACATCGGAAGAGGATGACGATTGGGTACAAGAGGTGTCATATGTTGAAAACTTTTTAATAACTGACGTTGTACAGCAAAATTCCATTTCATACTTTGTAGGATATATTGCTTTTAAAATGACATCGAAACTTTCTTGCCAGGCTTGTCATGATTTGATAATGCATAAAGAAAAAGTCATGGTCATGCCAAGGGAGTACCTAATTTCCCATAAAAATTATAATCATGGTACTTATTTGAAATGCCCTACAGAGACTTTCTTTCTCGTATGTGAAGCGCAAATAAAGTGCTTCGAGAGTTATTTTAAAAATAATCTTCATAATAAAATGTTAAAAAAGAATTTATGTATAAAATGTATCGAGCACACTAATCAGCATTTCCCGGATTGGTTTGCACTAAATGATTGTAGAGAACATAAAATTAAAATTCTTGATTTTCTACTTTTAGTATTAATTAGAAAAAATTGTATTTGGATAAATGATCAAAACAACGTATCCAAAACTGCAATAAGAAGAATGGAAGTTTATCGACGATAGCGAATCATATCGTAAAAATTTTCATTCATTCGAGTAAGAAATTGAAATTCTAAATTAAAAGTACACAACGCATTTACATTTCCATACTGAAATCAATTATTTGTTTTTTCAAAATTTGGCAACATTCGATGGTCTTAAAATTTCATATACGGCCAAGAAGTTATTATTGAAATTGAATTTGTTAAAATTATAGTTATTAAACCCAATTGCACACACCAGAAAATCATGACAATAAATATTGAAAAATATTACACACATACACACCATTTGGAATTTCGTAAAAACAAAAAAAAATTCAGTTCAATTTTTCTATAAGAAGTCATGTACACAAAAAAAATGCGATTCTAAGTTGAAAATACACAGAATTTACGCTTCCTGTAGCAACATGAATGAAAAACATAAAGTAATTTAAAATCGGCCTATAGCTGATTTTTTGATGCCCTATGGTAGAAATGGGAGAGAAAAATTGTGAAAACTAACAATATATCAAGGTTTTTCTTCATAACTTTGTTTGCCCTTGTCAAAATTTTCTCTAATTTGTAAGTAACTCAGACCCTGGTAGCATAAGTCCAATTTGCAAATTTCATTCAAATCGGTGCATTAGTTCTGAAAATACATCAAAAAAACTTTCTGAACAGGGTTATTTCTTCCTACGACTACTTCTTTCTCCACTATCCTTAGACCGATATCACTGAAATTTTCAACGGTATCGTCTATTAATGTAGTCAACCAATATAATTAATTTAAACAAAATTGCTATACCAATTTTCCAATTAAACCCGAAAAACTATATAAAAAGAAACGACAAAACTTTATGGTCGCCCCTGTTTTTCCTTAATACCTTCGCTGCCCCTCAGTCGATTTTGCTGAAATGCAATACCAAAACCACTATAGCAAAAACCAAGTAGCATTCTAAATTTCATCAAAATTGGATAACGCGTTTTTAAGTTATTTTGTCAACGGACGGACGGTAGTACCAAACATGGAGCATTAATATAGGGAATTTTTTTCAGAATTTTGGCTCATTTTCAAAACCCAATTACCCCAATTTGTTCTGCCAAAATTTTACAATTTTTCTAAGTATTCTATAAGATGTCACCTTTTCAGTGCGCTATAATATAACTTGATAGGATTAGAACTACTAAAGTTATACGATTCTAAAGCCAACTATTGGAAAAAAAACGCCACGAACTTTCTGCTTAACTGAATATTTTAAGGTTTTTCTCTCCATAACTTCGTTTCTTCATTCTCAAATTAGCCCAAATTCACAGGTAGGCTGGAGTCGAATAGTATAAACACGTTTCGTAAACTTGATTCAAATCCGTACATAACTTTTTAAAATACATTGGAAAAACTTTATGAACAGGCTTATTTTAGGCTACAACTATTTCTTTCTCCACTATCCTTGGACCGATTTGACTGAAAATTAATTCGGTATCGTCTATTTATGCAGTTAACCTACATAATTAATTTGTACAAAATCGGGTCACAAATTTTCCAATTACATCCGAAAAACCATAAC
The DNA here is from genome assembly GCA_963422695.1 of Xylophagus ater. Taxonomy (NCBI): domain Eukaryota; kingdom Metazoa; phylum Arthropoda; class Insecta; order Diptera; family Xylophagidae; genus Xylophagus; species Xylophagus ater. The sequence goes on from OY730480.1 coordinate 62,673,615, forward strand.
CAAAAAAACGACAAAACTTTCTGGTCACCCTGGTTTTTCCTTTATAACTTTGACCCCCGTCGATCGATTTGGCTCAAATGCAATACCAAACCAAGTTAAGGAATAAGCAACTCAAATTATAAATTTCATCAAAATCGGATAACGCGTTTTTGAGTTATCTTGTCTACGGACGGACGGACGGACGGACGGACATGCATAAATCAACATAACTTTTGATTCCCTACACAACCATACCCTTGAAATTTTTCTCCGATTATTATTTCTATGTGTTACACACTTAGTGACAAAACTAATATACCCTCTGGTAGTACCTACCATAGGGCATAAAAATATTAAATACATTTTCGCAAGAAAAAGAGAAAAATATCGAATTGGTAAATGCCAGTTGAATAAGAAAGGAATTTAAAATTTTAAAGAATTTATCCGAATACAAACACCAAAAACTTTTGAATAATATTTTTAATAAGAGATGGCGTAGTTTTATCCACCTAGAAATCAGAAAAATCTGAAAAAAAATTGCTTCTACTTCTACACTCTATAAAGGTTATATTTACTCTATGGTACTACCTAGCAAAATTTCAGCAGCTAAATTTCAGCGTGGTGTTAAATTTGTATGGAAAATTCGATTCAGTTTCAAAACGATACCAGACTTTAAAACCAAAATTTTTTCAATTAACATCAGTGCCATCTACATCTGAAATTTGAAAAAATAAAACTTTGACATGACTTCAAGAGAAAAAACCGGGAAAAAAATGATAAATGTTATTTTAATTAAATATAATTGCAAAATTTTAATTATTCAATTAAAATATACGACAAATAGAGTTTTGAAATTAATTTTAAAAACAGAATTTTCCATTTAAAATCCGTGCCATCTACATCTGAAATTTGAAAAAACAAAACTTTGACATGTCTTCATAAAAAAAGACGAAAAAAAAATTCATATTACATAACCTCGATATTTTGTTCGGAACGAAATTTCATTGGATTTTTCTTTCGCGATTTTAGTCCATACATAAAATTTCTTTGATCAAAAAGAAATTGTCTTTAATTCTGTAAGAAAATTGAACATAAATGATAATTATTTTATAATAAATACATTTTTTTTGTTTATTTCTTTTGTGTTTCCTACAAAAAAAAAAAGAAGAGGTGTTTTTGACAGTTTTTCCACGACCAGAATGGCAGCAAGACGTATCACTCAATCCTCAATTAATTGGTCAGCATTAGCTGAACGTGTTCCACCAAATCAGAAAGCTAATTTTGCTGCATTTAAATCAAAAAGTGATGTCTATTTGCGAAGGTAAAAGATAGAGACTGATCCACAATGTCGTAATTCCCGAAATGAGAATGGTTTTTTTTCGTTTTTCTTCTAGTGTTTTAGCAAATCCAGAAACACCACCAAAAATTGACTGGGCTTATTATAAACAATTTGTACCGTCAACAAGTTTAGTTGATACATTTCAAAAACAATATGAAGCCATTAAAGTGCCATATCCGGCCGATAATGTAACATCACAAGTTGAAGCTCAAGAAAAAGAGACACGTTCAGAAATCGCTAAATTTGTGGAATCATCGAATGGACGCATTGCTGCACACCAAAAGGATATTGAACATCTTAAATCTTTGTTGCCATATGATCAAATGACTATGGAAGATTATCGTGATGCATTCCCAGAGGTTTGTTCGACGAAATTCTTGTCCAAAGTGAAAAAAAAACGGTTATGTAACTTTTCTTTTTTCTAGACTGCTTTGGATCCAATCAATCGTCCAACATTCTGGCCGCACACACCAGAAGAACAAGTCGGTTATAAGCCAAAAGATGCCCCAATCGTTGAACATTAAGCAAAATTGTAAATTCAATTCAATTTGTGCGGTTAAGCACGAAAAAAGAAAAGTAAATGAAATGCAAAATTAGAAAAGAAAATATTTGATAATTTTATTTTGTTCCTTATTGAAGAGAATAAAGGGAAATAAAAGTAAATTGATTTAATAGTTTTTTTTTATTTTTATTATATATATGGGAAAATATTTCTAATATGAGATCAATTTGTGTGACGTTTCTCCTTATTGTCGCCATGTTGAGAAAAAAGTATACTATTGTGCAAGATTACACGCTATGTTTTTTGGGTAGAATTCTACCGCAGACATAGGTTAGGGTTGGATGGGGGTGAGGCAGAAGATCTACCTCTCGAAATGTTGGCGCAACGGAGTTTTTTACGCACACAAACAAGAGTCACTGTTTGTGTCGGTTTCGAAAAAAATTGAAAATTCAAGCGCGCCATTCGCTTACTGACCGTCAACATGTAATCATAATCTAAAAGTACATAGGAAATAGTAAAATAGTAGATCTTAACAGTTTGACGGTTTAAGTTCGAGTGATGCTGTGCTCACACATACTAATACACTCCTTGTGTAGCTTGTATAAAAGGCTGTGGTATAAACATTCCACGTCTAATGGGTTTGGTAGTTTTCTACCCAAAACTTGACGGTATCTTTCTACTGCGTGTAATCTTGCACATTAAAACGAATGCTTTAGGTTCAGTGGCATTTTAAAAATTAGTGCCTATTCCAAACTCCGTCAGAATAAGAATTTTCCTACGGAATTAAAATTTCTATTCTAGACTCCTACGGAATTTCGAAATTCATTCTGTCGGAATTTTGTTATTCCAAACTAGGAATCGAAAAATGACGTTTTTTTTTGGTCTCCGACAGAAATATTTTGTAGGAATTTTTAATTTAGTTTATTTTAAGTAAATTTCAATTTTTTAAATGTTATTAAAATGTAAGTCGTTAAATTTCACAAATAAAAAGCAATTTTTTGATGGCCTATTGTAGAAATAGAGACAGAAAAACTGTCAAAACTAACATTATTTCGAGGTTTTTCCTTTAAATATCTTCTAATTTTCAGGTAACCCAAACCCTGATAGAGTAATAGGGTAAGTCTAATCTGCAAATTTTATTCAAATCGGTGTATTAGTTTTTAAAGCACATCAAAAAAATTATATGTAGAGGGTTATTTTCTCCTAGGATTATTTCTTTCTCCACTATCCTTGGACCGATTTGACTGAAATTTAACATGGTATCGTCATTGTCTATTTGTGTAGTTCATCTATATAATTAATTTAAACAAAATTGCTTCACAAATTTTGCAATTAAATCCTAAAAACCATAAACAAAAAAACGACCAAACTTTCTGGTCACTCTGATTTTTCCTTTATAACTTTGCTTTCTGGTTGTGTGGCCAAATTAAACAAATTAGGCACAAATAACAAAGTTACCCTGGTTACTGGATAGCAGAGCATATGGGTATCGAGAGCAACGAAGAAACCGACAAACTGGCCAAACAAGAGGCAGGAGCACCCTTTATAAGTCCAGAACCCTTCTGCGAAATCGGGCCACATATAATCCGAGAAATTTTAACGAAAGAAGAGGAGGCAGAAAGAACCAAACACTGGGAAATACAAACAGGACTAAGGCAGACCAAGGATCTCCGTAGGGAATACAACCCCCAGAGATTCAAGGCCTTTATCAACACCAATAAGAGGAATATAAGAGTACTGACAGGAATACTAACAGGACACTGCAGACTCAAAGCACACCTTATAAAACTAGGACTTGAACGAGATAGCACCTGCAGATTCTGCGAGGGGACGAAGAAAGTCCAATGCATATTCTCTCCGATTGTAACGCGCTACTCCGTAGGAGAAGGAAACATCTGGAGCATACTGCTTCTTCCCAAATGAGATACAATCTCTTAACCCACTCCAGATACTAAAATTCCTACGAGAAATGGGCCTGAAGAAGGTGCTGCGGAATAGGAAGTTAACCTAACTATTGCACCAAAGAAAAGTGGGTACAATAGATCTTAAAGGTTACAGTACAGTAACACCTTAAAACTTAATCTTAATTTTGTTGAATTATTACATTCTACTTGCTTTAATTAATTTATATTTAGTTTTAATTATATTCAGGTAACCTATGTAAATTGAATATTATTTTGTTTGAGTTCATATTTTTTCACACATAATAAAACGTTGTAGAGAAAACACAGAATTTCAATTCGTCTTATTGTTTCTAGTCCGGCAGCTACCAATTTCCACTTTATATAACTAACAGGTTATGGGCCCAGAGAATTAATAGCTGCATAAAGAATCTAGATCAAAAAGAAGAATTTTTTCAATTTTTTGTTTTTGAAGAAAATGGCAGATATTTTTAAATTTTGTAATTTACGATTGAATAATGATAATTATTACAATTGGAAATACAAAATGAAGCTGCTTATGATTAAAGAATCAGTGTGGAGCGTTGTTTCAGAACCGAAGCCAAAACCAGTAACTCCGGAATAGAAGAAAATGGATAGCGCTGCAACAGTATTGATTGGCCTTTCAGTTGAAGACAATCAATTAAATTACATAAGAAAAGCGTTATCAGCAAAGGAAGCTTGGGATAATTTACAATCTCATCATGAGAAAACAACATTGAGCAATAAAGTGCAATTAATGAGACAAATATGTAATCTGAAATTAGAAATTCACGGTAATATGGTCGAACATATTCAAAATATTACAATCTTATTTGACAAGTTGATTGCTCTCGGTGAAGAATAATTATCAGAAAATTGGATAATTGCAATGCTGCTTAGTAGCTTACCTCGAACTTATGATACGCTAATTACCACATTAGAAACTAGAAAAGAGGAAGATCTAACGTTTGACTTTGTGGAACTGAAGTTAATTGAGGAATACAAGCGTCAAGTGGGTTCAAAACGAAATATTTCAACAGAATCTGCATTGAAAACAATCATATCACAAGAAAAGAAAGAAATCACTTGTTTCTTTTGCAAGAAAAAGGCTCATATGAAAAAGGACTGCAGAAAATATAAAGTTTGGAAGCCAAATCAAGAAAAGGAAAAGGCTGGTAAACTAACAAATGTAAATCAATTTTGTTTCAGTATTTTTTCTAGCAATAATAATGATTGGATCATTGATTCTGGAGCGTCATGTCACATCACAAGTATACGAACTAATTTTATTGACATGAATTCGAATATTCAAGAAAAGGTAGTCATCGCCAATGGGGAAGAAATAGTATCTGAAGGGAAAGATACATGCGTTATAAAGTTTTTAAATAGTAAAAATAAGGAAATGACAGCAAAAATTGAAGATGTTCTATTTATACCATCAATTAAAGGCAATTTACTTTTAGTAAAGAAACTTGCACAAAAGGGATTCTCCATAATTTTCAGTAAAGGCAAATGCAACATTTTTAGCGGAAAAATGGAAATTGCAGAGGCGGAACAATCTTCAAATCTGTACAAGTTAAGACAGAAGGAAATATCAAAAGCAGGGGCCGTTACAGGTCATACAAGAAATTGTCAGCATTGTTGGCATCGCATCTTTGGGCATAGAGATGTTAATGCAATACAATAAAAGACATGTGTGCAAAAGGTATGGTAAATGAAATGAAAATAGTTGATTGCAACATAAGAGAAACGTGAAGAGTTTGTGTTGAAGGTAAGATGGCACGAACACCCTTTCCTAAGAAATCAATGAGCGAGACTAAGGCACCCTTGGATTTGGTAGTTACAGATGTTTGTGGACCAATGCAGACAGCAACTCCTAGGGGCAACAGATATTTTGTAACCTTCATAGATGATTATAGCAGATTTACAGTCATCTATTTAATTAAAGAAAAGTCAGAAGTTTATGACAAGTTGAAGGAATACGTCGAAATGGTAAAAAACAAATTTTCAAGAAAACCCAAAATTATCAGGTCAGATAATGGTGGAGAATATATTGGGCAAAGGGTGGTAAACTTTTTAAAAGGCGAAGGTATTTTATCGGAATATAGCACAGCATATTCTCCTCAGCAAAATGGTATATCTGAGCGTAAAAATCGATCTTTGGTTGAAATGGCGAGGTGTTTGCTGTTAGATGCAGATTTAGATCATCAATTTTGGGGCGAAGCTGTAGTAACAGCTAACTACTTACAAAATAGATTACCATCAAGTGCAATTAAATCAACACCGTATGAAAGTTGGGAGGGAAGAAAGCCCTATATCAAACAGTATATGTTCATGTTCCAAAAGAAAAAAAGAAAGAAACTAGACAAGAAAGCTGATTTAAGGATATTCATTGGATATGATGAACACTCAAAGGCCTATTGTTTGTTGGAAAAAGTAACTAAGAAGGTGGTAGTTACTCGTGATGTCAAATTTGTGGAATCAAACCTAATTAATGAAGAAAAATTACAAGAGCTTTCTATTTCAGATAATATTTGGTTTGAAGATAGAAATAAAAGTAGCTGTTTGGAAAATTTAGACTTCAATGAGAAAGTCGATGAAGAAATAGATAACGTTCAGTCCAGACAATCACAAAGAGCAAATAAAGGAATTCCTCCAAAGCGTTTGGGTCATCAAGTAAATAAAGTTAATCATATTATCGAGCCCAAGAGTTATAAAGAAGCAATGAACAGTGATCAAAATAAAGAGTGGAAGATTGCTATGCAGGAGAAAATTGATTCATTAAAAGCAAATAATACATGGACATTATCAATTTTACCAGAAAATCGGAGTCATTGGTTCAAAATGGATATTTAAACTTAAAACTGATGCCAATGGTGAAGTACAGCGATTCAAAGCTGGGCTTGTAGCTCAAGGCTTTAGTCAAAAATATGGAGAGGACTATGACGAGGTGTTTGCACCAGTTGTAAGGCAGGCAACTTTCAGAATATTGTTGTCAATTGCTGGAAAAGAAAATTGGGCAGTGAAACATTTAGATGCGAAGACAGCTTTTTTGAATGAAGATATAGAGGAAACAATTTTCATTAAGCAGCCACCTGGATTTGAAGAAGGTGATTGCAATTTAGTATGCCATCTAAATAAAAGCTTGTATGGGTTAAAGCAGTCTGCAAGAGTATGGAATTGAGCCATACATAAAGTTTTAATTTCTGATGGTGGATACAGCCAAGCCAAAGCAGATCCATGTTTGTACTCAAAAATCGTTAATGGAGTTATTTGCTTTGTGCTCATTTATGTTGACGATTTGATAGTGGCAAGTAAGAAAGCGGAGCTAATTCAACAAACCGAAAGGATTTTAAACAACAGTTTTGAAATTAGGAATCTGGGAGATATCAGTATAACAGTATAACAGTATATAGGACTAGAAGTAAATAAAGATGAACTTGGTAATTTTGCCATTAGTCAGGAAGTTTATATTAAAAGAATTATAAAGGAATTTGGACTTGAAAACGCAAAGGAATCAAATTTTCCACTTGATCCAGGATATATAGTAAAAATTCAAATAAAGAAAATATGTTAATAGATAATAAAAAATATCAAAAGTTAATTGAATGTTTATTATATATCGCTGTAAACACACGTCCAGATATAGCTGGAAGCGTCTCCATATTGGCTAGAAAAGTAAGTACGCCATCGAACATTGATTGGAATGAAGCTAATCGTGTTTTAAAATATCTAAAGGGGACAAGTAATTTCAAATTGGTACTCAGTTGTCGCAATGAAGAAACAATATGTGGTTTTGCAGATGCAAACTGGGCAGAGGACAAAATTGATAGAAAATCAAATACTGGCTATATCTTCTTTCTAAATGGAGGAGCAATTAGTTGGATCTGTAGAAAACAGAACTGTGTTGCTCTTTCGTCAAAAGAAGCTGAATTCATAGCTTTGTCGGAATCATGTAAGGAAACGTCTTGGTTGCAGAAAATCCTACCTGAATTTGAAGTTATACTGAAAGAACCAATTTTAATATGGGAAGACAATCAGAGCTGCCTAAAGCTAATAAAGGAAGAAAAACTTAGTAACAGATCTAAGCACATTGATACGAAATTTCATTTTGTCAAGGACTATGTCGAACGAGGATTGGTACAATGCAGGTATCTTTGTACTAATGATATGCTTGCTGATATGTTGACCAAGCCTTTATCAGCTCAAAGAATCAAGAATATTAGACAACGCTGTGGGATTCGGTAGAATGAGGAGGAGTGTTGAATTTTTACATTCTACTTGCTTTAATTAATTTATATTTAGTTTTAATTATATTCAGGTAACCTATGTAAATTGAATATTATTTTGTCTGACTTCATATTTTTTCACACATAATAAAACGTTGTAGAGAAAACACAGAATTTCAATTCGTCTTATTGTTTCTAGTCCGGCAGCTACCAATTTCCACTTTATATAACTAACAAATTTCTCAAAAAACCAAACTTGCCTGAAGTTAAATCGTATGGAAAACGTAATTTCCTATTCCTATACTTTTTCATAAACGATTTAATCTCAATCAAGTTACACACGATACCCCTTCTGGTATACCAATTTCAGTTGACACACTTATGCGGGGAAACAGAATGACGGATCTACGACGGATTCAGAGTTTTCGACTTTTAGATTGTATTAAAAATAATCCATTGTAGATCCGTCACGTTCTGTGTAGTCTAATTGAAAGCGTATATATATTTAAAATTTTAATCCGTCGTGGATCAGGTCATTCCGCATGAACCCTAATTGTTTTACACAGTCTCAGTTCTTCCCATACCGAACACGAGACGCAACCATGCATGTAGTTAGCAGGGGGGCATGGGTGGGCAATGCCTTACCCTACAAAATTCATTGCCCGCACGAGAAAAATCGTCAGTATTGAAGAAATCGACTGTTTTCATTCTTTTCATCTTGAGAAAAGATCCAAAATACCATTTTCTCATTATATCTCTCATTAAATTGCTTCGTTACTTTCAAAATGTCAATTCTACTAAAAAGTTAGTTGATCTCTAATTGGATTATCGAAATTGAAACCTTGCAGCGCGGCTGATCAGCTCTGGCCGGCTGCCACACTCTAGGAAAACTCCCTAGCCTATGCCCCAATGGACATAACGTCTCTTCTTCTGGGTTAGACGAATAAATCTCACGAATTTCCATATCAAGTAAAACACGACGTCCACAAAAACCATTTTTATTTCTTCAAAAATTTAAGCAACTTTATTTAAAAAAAAGAAAAAAAATAAACTCAATATTTCTATAAATTCAAAAATTTTGTTTCTCCTTTGGATTACAATAAAAAAAAAATTACAATTCAATTTTGATAGTATTTGGACGCTTTTAAAATTATTTAAAAAAAATATAAATATTCTAAATAATTTCTTATTTTTGTGGCTAAAAAAAGGAATCCTCCGACCAAAAAAAAAATGGGAATTCGTATAACTCATATTTCACATATTTTATTCGAAAACACAAGTCCAGCAAAAAAAAAAAACAGCCTTGTCAGTCAGTCAGCAACATGTAAGCTGTTTTACAGTTCATGTTTTAAGTTTTCGACCGACACAGGATCATGGCGCAGAGCACGGAAATTCTTACCAACAATCATATTACAAACAACAAATTACAGTTGAAACGACTTAGGTGCACGCGCGGGCGCTTGCATCCCAATTTCTTCTTCTAAAATATATAAAACAATTTTTGAATCTGGTGTGTTTGTTGTTGGCACAAAAAAGTTGTATTTAAAATTTTTTTTTTGATTCGTACTATAAACAGTAATAGTTAATCCACGAATAAGTGATGAAGTTGTGTGTAGCGTAACACAGCGCAACAGCCCAATGTCATTGAAAATCGTTTGATAGTCGTCAACGCAAAGAGGACGCTTTAAACGCATCTCAAAGTAAGTAAATTTAAAAACTAAGAAATCAATACCTTTTAAGTAAGTCTCACATTAATCAGTCGTGTCCGATAGAATACCCCATTAGTTTTCGGTTAGCTTCTTCAATTTTCTGTACCACTGACCGAGTTTTGGCTGACAACTTTTTCATGAGAATACGAATTGATATTTAGAAAAAAGCTAATAAAAAACAGATTGTTCATGAAAACTTTTACAGTTTGACTGACTGACACAAACCATCATCCGTTTTTTACATTCACACTGGTCAGAGTTTTCTCGCAGTTACTCAAAATCTGATGGAAAAAACTGATCAATGCGAGTCCTCCTGCACTTTATACGCTACTATTTTATGTATATCGTGAATTTCAACAGTTAAGAATTCTATAATAGATGATAGACAGACAGTCATTAAGTGATAAATTCAATATGACGACCAAAAAAAAAAAAAAAATTATGATCGATCACGCCTTACAAGAATTCTACCACTGACGCTGGCTAAATCGTTTCAATTTTAATATGACTTTTGTTTTTTAATATATAGTATGACTAAAACAATTTAAAACACGAAATGTTGATAATACTCCTGAAACTACGTTTCCATCAGCACCACCACCAAAAACGGGTGCAAAATGGTTTTGCTCACGTGTAGGCGGATTTGATAAAATAGAAATAGCTATTAAACCAGGGGGCCGCCCTATTATGGAATACGTAATCGTAATCGTATCGTTAACGGAAAGCGTGTTGTTGTTAGTGGAAAACAATAACAACAACACGCCTTACGTTAACGATGTTGCGATTACGATCGTATTCTATAATAGGGCCGCAAAGTATTAAAATAAGAGAAAACATGTATTTTATGCAAAATAACTACATGAAATCCGGGTGTTTCGTTCTTTTTATTATTCAAGATCATGATTTTTAAAACATTACTTTCTCTTTTACCCCACGACGTGAGTACAACGAACATTTTGCACGCGTTTGACATGGGCGACGTGTAATAACATGACATATCTCTAAAACGTTTCAAAAAAAAAAAAAAAAAAACAAAAACAATTTCTGAGAAGATAATGACTGAAAAACTATAATATTTGTGGTGTTTACAAAAAAAAAGAAAGTTTCAACTTAAAAAATTCAAAAATTTCCCAAAACTTTACGGATTTTTTTTTCCCTTAAAATTACTTTTTCATAGAAAAGAAACTCAATCATTGAAAGAAAAAAAAAAAAAAAAAAAAAAAAAAACCCAATTCCATTCTCACAACTTTTAATATAATCCCACTTCTGATTTTCTCTCATCATACATTATCAAACATTATTATCATCACATCTTCTTCTTCTTCTTTTTCTTCTTATTGTTGTTGTTGTTCTTCTTCTTCTTTTTCTTCTCACAACATAAAAACGTTTGTAATAATATTCCTGGTAAATGTGAATGATGTCCAAGACTCAAAATTTGGACAAGTTTTTCTTTTCATTTCAATTTTTGATGGTGATGATGGCGGTGGTGGTTGTGGCGCCGCAACGTATTTTGTATTTTGCGAGAAATTTAAAGATTTTTGTAGTAAATTTTGATTTTTTAATATTGATGATGATGTTGATATTGTCGATGATGTTGTTGATGTTGTCGATGATGTAGATGATGTTGATGACGATGATGATGATGAGGATGACTTGGCTGATGATGACAATACTTTTATATTACTATTAATATTATTATTATTATTACTATTATTCAATTGTTTCTTATTTATTATATCAAAATTAGATGATTTTTGCTTAGAATTAAATTTATTAGTTGAATTTATTAAAAATCTTTTATCATGACCATTTATTGTTGTAATGATAATGTCATCATCATCTTTCGTTAACTTATTTAATTGTTTATTATTATTATCATCATCTAAATTGCTTTCCAATTTAATAATATCACTTTCTTTTCTAGTAATTTCATCAAGACATTTCTTTATAGTTGCCTTAGAACAACCATTAGTACTTTTTATATTACTATTACTATTATTACTATTACTACAAAACAATTGTCGTTTAAAACTTGTCTTCATATGTTTTTCACGTTTTATTGAATCATTATTCATCATCATATCATATGTATAGTAATTCTTCGATGATAATGCTAGCAATAACGATGTTGCAGCTGCTGTTCCACCACCATTATTATTATTATTATTATTATTATTATTATTATTATTAATATTATGAAATTTTGTACCATGTTTCATTGTTGTTCCAGAACTTTTAATTGTATTATCATTATCAAAATGTTTCTCAACAATTGTTTGATCTAGTAGATTTATTTTAACACCATCAATATCACCCATCGACTTATGACGTTGTCTTTTTAGCACAACAGAATTTGATGAGACTTTATTTAAATTTATTGTTTGCATCATCGTTGTGGTGACTGTGGCTGTTGTTGTTGCTGTGGCTGTTCTTGCCATTAAATTCATACCAAAATTACTATTATTATTATTATTATTGCTTATCAAATTCGTTTTATCATATTTTTTATTACTATTATTACTATTTGTTGTTGTTAAAAGAAATTTAATTGTATTTAAATCATTTGTTGATCGTTTCTCATTAACCCATTTTTTTAAACGTTTTATAAATGGCATTATCATAAAAAATGAATTTGCATTAATACCTAAATTTTGTTTTGATATATTATCATTTTTATTGATTGGTAATGAATCAATTGAAAACCATTCACAACATTTGATCTCTTTACGTGTACGTGGCATAAATACAGTTTGTAATGGAACATTACGTACTAAATATAATCTTGTATATTGATAATTAATAACAGCTTCAATATAATCACCAGGTACTATTAAACCAGTTATATCATAGCCAGTTTCTTCAAATACCTAAAAAAAAGAAAAAAAGAAGAAGATAAAAAGATACAAACCGAATTTTAGAATCAATTTTTCTTATACAATAATAATAAGTGCCTATCATAGAATACGACGTTAGACAAGTGAGTGCGTATCGCTAGTTTTGTGATATTTGAATGCGGTCAAATAGAATCTTCATCATTCAATCATTCCCTTTTATCATTGGACGCAGCCAGCAGTACTAAGCGCTTAAATGTAGCAAGACGGCTGGATGCAATTCTAACTGTAAGCGCTTAGTGAAATTCTAGTATGGAAATTTCTTGATGTTTAGATAACTATCATTCGCTTGATTCAAGCAAACGAATCCAAGAGTACAAAAAATTCTAACTGCTTAGATTAAGAATTTTGAATAAGCGCTTAGGAGTGCTGGTTGCAGCCATTGAATACGAGCGATATTGAATGGTCGAACTCTTTAAAAGTACAACTTTTGGAAACACCACGTCAAGGCAACACGGAAAATTCTAGCACAGTTACAGATATTGTAGTGTACCATTTTTTCTTTTCAGTTTTCACTTCAAAACCACAATGAAAATAAATAGGAAAATTGAATTTTAACCTTTTATCTATTAAAATTAGCACACAGAAAAAATACTTAACGAACGATACGTTAAGGACAATCTCCACACAGCCGACTTCCTATTCTGACGGGAAAAATCAGAAAACTAGAAAGAGATGGACTTTTGCAATATTCGCTAGGATTGATCGAATAAAAACATCTCACAATTTAGAAAAATTGGTAGTGTGCGACGGTATCGTGTGTGATTATTGTGAGAGTATTCGCCCGCAGATGAAGTGCCATATAAATCAAATAAACATGTTCATCTGTTTTTGAGGGGAATCATCTGCAGATCGGAAATCAGTTGGGGAAATGAGAAATGCAAAAAATTCGACAAAATTTGTAGGATGATTGTTTTCTCTCTTTCTGTTTAAACAATCTTTGTATAATGTTATCCCATACTTGCATCAGAAGTAGGAAGTCGGCTGTGTGGAGATTGGCCTTTAAACGCCGTATTCAATGATACCAAGTGTCAAGTGCAAGTGAATCGAATGAGTAAAGGGAATCTCATATACCCTGTATTCCATGATAGACACCAATAATAATAACGGGCGATTCATCGTGAGGTAATTTTTGCAATCGGGATTTTTTTAAAACATCACGCATCGTGAATATATATTCATGATGCATCTCACGATGAATGACCTGTTATGAATATTTAATATATGTATGAATGTATATCAAACCTCTCTTGTGGCACAATGAATTGGATCTTCATGTTCATTAACTTTTCCTTTTGGAAAACCCCAGGAACTTTTCGCCCAATATGATTGTACTAAAAGAACATTTCTTAAATCTTCCGACATTAATATTGCTCCATATGTTGGTACAGAAAGTTTATATTCTTTCCAATCTTCTAAAATTTTATCTATACATGATAAATGCATCCGAAGAAATGGGATATGCTATATAGAGAAGGAAGAAGAAGAAAAAAAATGTAAGTAAATCATAATTGTCTTATAGAAAAGTATTCTTGATTAATTCTGATCGCACTAATAATAAAGGGTATCCCCAAATTCACGCAAGATTTGAATTTTGTGTCATTTAAGCGGTAAAGTGTTGCCATCGAAAAAAAATACAAGGCAACGTGACAACTGACAGTTCGGCGTTATTAAAAATGGCGCGCGTTTTTGTTGTTGGGCAAATGGATGCTGATTTCTCGAACAAAATCATCTTCACCGATGAGGCTGATTTTCTCTCTTGATGGCTTGGTTAATCGACAAAATTGTCGTATTTGGGGTTTAGAAAATCCATGAATGATTTGAGAAACAAATGTATCCACAATGTGTCACTGTTTGGTACGTGGATTTTGGGCTGGAGACATCCATTCAGAGCATTCTACTTTGAAATTGCGGCTGTCAGGCAATTTACAGTTATTGGCTACGTTTACACCGAGACTTAAAAAGAGACTTAAGTGCTTAGGTCGACCTAAATATGACGGTGTAAACACGCCCAAAGTAACTTAGGTTAGGTCACTTAAATTGCAGACTTACCTTAAATTTAAATCGACTTAAGAACTTTTGACAGATAACAGTTGATTTCTTGATATCCAAGTTCTATAAATGTTCACATATGACGTTGTTTTAGACTTAGGTCTAGTACGGTGTAAACACGTCTGACCCAAACCTAACTTTTACTTAGGTGACCTAAAAATTTGTCGGTGTAAACGTAGCCATTGGTACTCGCTATCGCGACATGATAATCCAGTTTTTTGTCCCCAAATTGCAAGATATAAATGTGTCACATGCCATGCAGCTCGGAGAAACAATTCAATTATGGCATGAGTTATTTCCTGATCGTGTACGTTCCCGTTTTAGTAATCCAAATTGGTCGCCCATATCATGCGATTTAATGCCGTTGGATTTTTACTTTGTGGTTTTTTAAAGTCTTAAGGTTTATGACAACAAGCCCACGACCACTCAAATCTTGAAGAAGAAAATTGAGAGCTGTATTAACGAAATTCAGACACATTTATGCAATTATGCAAAATAAGTCATGGAAAATTTCAACAAAAGAAAGTGCGTATGTGGTAGCAAAGCCGTGTGGAGGGCATGTACCCGATATGCTATTCCATACATAACTCTATACTGTATGAATGATGGAATCAATAAAAAAAATTTATAATTTTTAATTATTATAAACTTGTGTTTTCTATTAAAATCATTTCTTGCGTGAATTTTTGGACGGGTCTGGTGTAATATCCCGGACTCAACCAATAAGTAGAAATCCTTAAATAGGGATAGCGAACGGAGCGTAACGCAGCGATTATGCATTAAGTCACTAATAACATAAAAATAAGAAAAAATTTAAAAGGAAACAATAAATAAATAACAAATGTTGATATTTGTTTTTGGGTCCGGGAAAAATACCAGATCCTTTGGGACACACCCTTTACAATACATGAAATTTGTTAATGTTTTCAGCAAAATATCACAGAAAATATGATCAGAATTAATCGGAAAAGATATTGTAATGAAGAACATCCATCTAACCCTTCTATAACACGATAAATAAGGTTCCTACGGAGACCGGTAAAGTCTGTAAAGAACCGTGTTGTAGATAAACCCGTGTTATAGATAGGTTCGGATGTTATTTAAGAAATATACTTACATTAAATAAATGTATTGCAAATGGTTTTATACTGCATGGTATTAATTTTTTCTCTTCAATAGCACAAAAAAAATCTAAATAAAACCAATGTGCCAATTCAATTTGAAAACATATCCTTATCAAATTGTTACGTTCATCATCCGGTACATTTATTATAAAACGGCTTGCTAAATCATCAAGAATATCGGACGGAATCTGATGTTGACTATTTGTTGTATTTATTTCGGTTACCGATATTATTGGTGTTGTTGGTGTTGTTGTTATTGAACTTTTATTATTATTATTATTATTACTATTATTATTTAGATTAATATTATTGATTTTCGATGATAATGATTTATTAGTAAATGATTGTGATGCTATTGTTGTTGTCCAAGAATTTGACTTAGATTGGACAATTTTTAAAGGATGAAATAATGTATCAGATGCTAAAAAATAGACAAAAAAGGATGATGATTAGTTTCGAATATAAATTATCTAAACTCCAATAAATAATTACAGTTCTTCTCAGAAACAATATCATTTGTAATTGTTTTACAACTGCCGCCAACTATTGTTGTAGCACTCGATTCCATTTTCTTCCCGTAAAATACACAACCAACAAACAAGAAGCTCCGCTTGCGGAGAACTAAAAACAATATCTGTTCTCGCGTTTTGTGCGGCGGGGACTAGGAGAAGAAACACTGTATAAACGTATGGGGTTCTCCCCGTAAGAACAAAAAAAAAGAACAAAAACCAAAATAAAAAAACAAACAGACAACAAATCTGGTGCTCTCTTGATAGGCTGGTTTTTTTTTCTTCCTCTTCTTCCTCTTGGCGTTCCTAAAATAAACAAAAACGAAAGAAAATATTAGATTTTGTACGAGATTATGGCAAAAATTAAAAAATTAAATATACTTACGAAATATATCCTCAAATTAGGTTGGGTTTTTCTTTAGTTTTATTCTCCTTTTTTAACTTTTTTTTTGTTGGTGCAGCCCACCTTCACTAGCAATGGTGGCCAATCAAAATATTAATGACGTTTTAGTTTATAATTTTTTTTCTTTTTTAGTACGCTTTATAATTTTTAAGAGATAAAGAAAAACTGTTTTCCACAGAAATAAAAAAAAGAAAAAAGAAGTTTTCCAAATTTTTTCTCTCAGAATTTTTTCTTCTTTGGTCTTTATAACAAAATAAAATAAAATCAAATAAAAAATAAAACTTTAATAAACGGTTTTCACCAATTTTATGCTTCAAACAAAAAAAAAAAAGAAATGTTTTTTTCTTTATTTTCGGTGGCAAACTTCAAAACGGTTCTCTTTTTGACGTACCCAAAACATAATACACATACACACGGCGATATGGTATATTAATGCACGGAACAGATTAGGAGAAAGCGACAACGGCAACATAAAGCCGAAAATTAATAAAAAGATGGAGATACAAAAAAAAATGTCAAATCAAAAACAAAAACAGGATTAATATTTTTACTTTGTTTACATGACGACTTGAAAGTGGACAAGTCACAAATTCCCTGTTTACATGGAAAAATTTCAAATCAATTTTAAGATTGTCATCCACGAAATACATGCGTGATATGCATTTGATGCTTGCCAATATGACCATAGACGACTAATAACAAAGATTTCCAATGACTATGCATTCAACTGATTCTTTTTGTACAGCGATATCCTGACACAATATAGATTCTTCTCTTTCTTTTACATTAAACCACTTTTCATACATTCTCCTTTAATTTCAGTTACAACAACAATACTGAACATAACGTTGCTCATTTGGCTTGGGCATCTTGGTATATTAGTCTATGGTATGACGGTGGATGGGATATTTGCATGTACAAAACCGTATGTCCAAGAAAACAATGTATCACACATATTTGTATGGCGTGGATGGGAGGCCCGTTAAAGAATTTTAAAGAGTCCAGCAGTCGAATTCAAGTCAAACCGCATTTTGATGAATGATTTTTTTTTTTTTTAATTTAGACCAAAGAGTAAGTAATTGTAAAGTACATCAACTCTTCCTATCTTTGCCGTGACGACGTTTTCCAGATTTCGGCTATAAATTTTCAAACAATTTTCTATCCACTGCGCTGACATAAATAGAGCTACATATTTTATACGTATGGGTGAAAGAGATATATGATGTGTAAGCAAAGGAAGCACGTGTTGCAATTTATATGTCAATGCACAAATACTAGAGAAAAAAAAGAGTTTTAAGAGTCATCCACGTGCCTTTTTTTGCACTTATTCTGGTTACTTCGCTAGCTTTCGGTACTTTCTTACTTTATTACTTCGAGTGAAATACATTGTGATTACTGTCAATGGCCGGGTTTACATTGATCTGACATGCGCCTAAGTAACTCGGGAATATCCATGTTGAGATGGCTACACTGGTCTTTCATGCGCCTTTCTTCACTGTGAATTTATATACGTCACATCAATGTGTGTGTGTCACGTGGGGGAGTTTTTCTAGTTGATTTGAGCAGAAAACCAGTGGGAAGTGTTTATGTGTGCGTTTCTTCAATTTTGCACTCAAGTTAGAGCTGGCGTATTTCCCCGCCATTCGCCGAACCCTTTTGGCGTATTATTTTTTGAAGAATGCGCCCATTTGAACACCAATGTAAAACCGTGCGTATCGCACGAACAGTCTTAATCTGTTCCTTACCATAAAACGGTTTGACGCACAACAACGGGTAATCCTTTTTTTTTATGTTACTATTTTGTAACAAATAGTAACGAAAATTATTTTTACAATTTTTAAATTTGAAATTAATCTGAATTTTGCAAATTTAATTTTGTTTATAAAATCAAAGACTTTTTTACATGAGATTTTAAACAAATTAAAAAAAAAGTATACTTTTTTTTTCTTCAAAAATTATGGCGTTTTGCGTTTCGTGAAAAAAAAAGAAAAAAAAAACTGGAATCCCATGCCCTGTTTTTTGACAGTTTGTATACAAGTAAAAAAAAAAACGATGAAGAAATGTCATAACAAATGCACAAAAATTCTAAAGGTGCGTTTCCAGCAAACGCGCAGGTCGCGGCTGCGGCGCTTACTGTTCGCGCCGCTCGTTTCCACCAAAAAAGCAGCGCACATTTTCTGGACGCGCAAAAATGTTTTTCGTGTTTCAAAATCTTTTTTTCTAAAATTGTAGATTTCAAATATTCAAAATTTATGATTCGAATTTCCATGGATTCATATACTTGGGCTCGTCACGAGGCTTAATTATTTTTGCGAAAATTTTTCGCAAGTTTGACAGATCATTCTGATTGGTCAGGGAAAACTTAAAATAATCTGCACTCGTGACAAGGTTCTGCAAATATAATTTTTCATTTCTCATTTTAGGATTTTCAAACCAAACATTTTCAATTAAAAATTCTACTAATTCCCTTTTTCCTGACATTTTATACAATTTAATAGGTTTTAGTATTTACTTCCAAAAGAAAAACCGTTAAAACAAATTCAAAATTGCATTTGTCAGAAATGAAAAATTTATCTTCGCAAGTTTGCGAAGATAATCAGCTCCAGGGCATGTTTATTTTTGACATAAGCTTCGCAAATTTGCGAAGTCTTTTAAGCATTTTGATTGGTTCAACGAATTGTCAAAAATAATCAAATAATTTCGCAAGTTTGCGAACTAACTCGTGACGAGCCCAACTAAATTAAGGGTCATTGGAATTTCCGCAAATTTGAAAATATAGTATTTATTGAAAAGGATCCTATTTTCAAGTTATTTTGAAATTTTTCTCAATAACTTTAGAATTATAAAACAATTATTTTTTTTTTTCAATTCTGGCAAATCTTTCTATTTTGGGAAGGCTAATTACCTAAAAATTGTTCAGTTTTAATCAGGACAGTATTCAAATAAATTTTATTGCGGGTTTTTCCTAGTATTTGGGAAATAATTTCTAGATGCTCACACATTTTTATTCATATGTAATTTGGTTCCAATTTATTGCATTGCAATAAAATAGTACGTTGCAAAAAATGTTCCAGACAAAATCTTTTACAATTGCTTGATATAATGGGATTCGGTTTTTTGGTAATTCCAACTGGCAGCTATTTATATGGTGTTCATATGGAAATTACCGAAAGGGATACTTATATTTACTTTTTTTTCTGTCTTTTGATTGACAAGTGTAGTTATCAATCCTTATTATAATCGTGTCATCAATTACGCAAAGTTGTATAGTTTCCATAGCCATCGTGATATTTACTTTCGTGTTCTAGTTCTTGAAAATAAAAAAATAAAATGGAGTAGTCGGAGGCTAATGTGCTTAAATTATGGTAATTCGATTTTTGGTCCAATTTTTTGGGCGAAAAATTCAAAATCTGCCTATGAAATTCTTGAAAAATTCCGAAAACCACTTAATTCATGAATTTTAAAATTATTCAGTAACATTTCCCCTTCTCTGGATCTTAAATAGGGTCGGACCCAACATCGTGGTGACTTTCGTATTAGCTACAGATAAAATAATCAACGAAGCGGCGCAAACTACTTTTACTTTTTCTTCTTCAGAATACATAGTTCCTTGGGTAAAGTTTACTTCACAACTAAAAATCTAAATATCAAAAATCTAAAATTCTCGATATACCATATACGTATTCAGATGTTTTGATTTTCGTTTTTGGAAATAATTTTTTAAACAGATATTCCAGGTAAACAATTTTTCCGCGCGCTGTTTGTTGGCTTGGTGGAAACGCACCTTAAGAAACAAAAACGCCATTAGTCACAACGTCCATGTTTTTTTTTTTGCTACAATCATCTCTTAAGGGGCTCATAGACAACAAACTTATTGTGTTGGTGCCGATGTTGGACAACTGTGCGCATGGTGGTGGTTGATATCTCATGTTGTCAACAATGGCCGGTTTTACACTGGTCTTATATGCGCCTAAGTAACTCGGGTATATCCATTCTGATCATGCTACACTGGTCTTCCATGCGCCTTTCTTCACTGTGAATTTGTATACGTTAGATCAATGTGTGTGTGTCACGTGGGGGAATTTTTCTAGTTGATTTGAGCAGAAAACCATTGGGAAGTGTTTATGTGTGCGTTTCTTCAATTTTGCACTCAAGCTAAAGCTGGCGCATTTCCCCGGCATTCGCGCACCCTTCTGGCGTATCAATTTTTGAAGAATGCGCCCGTTTGAAGACCAGTGTAAAACCGGCCAATGTTGGTTGTTTTCGAAAAATTTGAAAAACATAGGATATTCGGTGGGCGGAGTCTGATGTTGGTGATCACGTTGTATCGTCTGTAGAGAGAAGTTGACAAAATGTTTGTCAACATCAGTTGTGAATTGAATTGTACGCTGTGAACTTACTGTCAAAAATAATTCACCCAAACCCGATGACAAATACCTCGGAAGTGATGTTGACAACTTGGTTGCCAACATTTCGTTTCGTCTGTGACAATAATTATTTCCTTTACATGGTCGGATTGAAGTCGAATATCGTGCATTTTATACCCAGATCGATTTGAGTCAATCCGATCACAAAAATTTTTCTAATCGACTTGAAATTTGCATGTATAAACCCAAATCTACTTTAAATCGAAAAATAGAAATTTGTTTGGCAACGTCTATGAACGTTGACGTTGATTTGAAATCGATTTCAAGTCAATCTTTCAATCCGGTAAAAACCGCGGATTGAGTTTCAAATCGATCTCAAGTCAATTCTGAAGTCGCCATGTAAACCAAGTAAATGTTTGTTTATCGTCTATGTGCCCCTTTATTCTCACTCCACCTTTTTCTTAAGAATCTTACATTTGTATTAGTTTAGTCACACACAACACAAAATTATGAGTAACACAATTTGATTGTGATTATCAAAATTGAAATTAATCATTTTCTTCTTTTTTTTTTTTTTAGTATAAAGAAAACTGTCTTTTCGTGTTCTTTTGTGCGGGAAATTCATAGCACACGGGATTTTCTTAAACGCAAAAGTTTTTCTATTTATTATTAGTTTTTGATAAGCGAAAAATATATAAACGTAGTAAAGTAGTTTTTTCGTTGTCAGTTATTTGAATATTATAAACAAAAGAAAAAAAAGTATCTTAATAGAAGAAAAAGTATCCATTCTTAAAAAACGAAAGAAAAAGAAAAGAAATACATAAAAATGGATTCATTAAATGAACAATTAACACAATTACAATTGAATTCGCAATCATTACCGAATCGTCCATCAACACAATTGTATTCCGGAGGATCATCTGATCCAAATCTAAAAAAGGTTGGCCCAGCAGTACCTCCAAAACCTTTTAAAAGAATACTTCCGCAGGTTTTTTTGTTTTTATTTTGTTTTTATTTGTTTTTTTTTTTATACATTTTTGTTATTTTTTCTTTTTATATATTATTACAAAACAACCTGACTTCGCCAAATTCAACACAAATTTTTATAATATTTTATATGTTTTCTTTTTATTGTCTTACAAAAAAACAAAAAAAAAAATGCTTATCCAAACACAAAAATCATTTTCCGGACTAATTTTGGAATGGAAAAAAACGAAAAAAACAGATACCACAAAGCTCAATTGTTAAGCAAGCATGTGAACCATTATATTCGAAACGATTAAATCCAATCGACGGTAATAATGATGATCGTCATTCATCCATGTCTAACACAACAGTTTCAAACGTTCAACAACAACAGCAGCAAAAACTTCCAGATAATACAATAACATCGAAAATTAAAAACTTATCATCAAATTTTCAATCTCCAAATTATATTTATAGTAATATGAAAATGACATTAGATAATCCGGCAATTCTAGATCAACAATTGGAAGCTCTTGAATATCATAAAAAACAACTTGAAAAGAAAGGTGTTCTATCAGCAGGATCGGGTTCTGGTATATCATCTTTACAAAAACAAACTGGCGGCGGTGGTGTTGGTATATTACATTTGAATGAGAATGAAAGATGCGGAACACCAGGCGCAACTAATTTACATCAACATCTTTATTCAAATATTGATTCAACACAAGATATAAAACAGCCAAAAAAATCCGATATTATTTATAGTAATATACTTCATAATAATTCTCAAAATGACAATTTAAATTTTAGTAATGGTAAGGATTATTTTTTGTTCAGTTAAGTTATGGAATAGTTTTTGACGTAGAATTGTAAAAAAAACCCCATACTAACAATCGAATGACAAAGCTATCGTTAAGCTATCGTGGTGTGCGTATAGTAAACTTAACGAAAGAGACACTACGAATAATGGCATAATGGCACGACATAATGGAATTACGAAAAAAACCTATTGGGTATAAGTAATGTGTTAACGGCAAACAAATAATAAGAACAGTCGAAAGCCTTGAGTGTAGTAAATGTAGACGCTTCTACTTTAAGGCAGCTCATCGTCGAGGCAGTATACACTTGGTGATCTGGTAACACAAAAACCATTTGCGCTTGCGATTAAGTCTATCGGTAATCGTCGGAAGAGTGTAGTCGCACGCAAGTGAGTGAAACTGTTCCAGGATCGAGACAGACTGGATGCAGTTCTCCTTTATGCCCGGCGGTGAGTTAGCTGCCAATCATAAAGATTAGAAGATTTAATTTTATATTAGTAAAAGTGTACGAAAGTAGTTACGTTCACATACGGATGTTAACAAATATTTCAGTCAATATGGATCGTATGTATGCCATAAAATCTGTCTTAACAATAAATTCATTCAAGAAATAGTGGTTGGAAATTCTTTAGAATTTTCTATGTTGTTTCTTTGAATAGAATAATTTTTGTGATGAATTTTTTTCACACAGAATACTGATGAAAAGACGGATCAGAAGTTTAATGGTGTGTGAGTATGGGCTTTTATATTTGTAATATGTAATCATTCGGCTGTCGTATGACAAAATCGTAAAATATCCATTTCGTTATTTCTTTTAAAAGTAGCTGGCTAATCTCTATACTTAGGCCCTGTGGCCCATTGTACCCTCTAGAAAGGTTGCACTTAGTTGTCCTCGGATCGTACAGGATGAGATCTAGTAATCATAATCAGGGAAAAAATACAAAGTTTCTCAACGAAAAGTATTTTTATAAACAATACAGTATATAGTCCTAAGTAAACGTTTTGTATTGTAGAGAATTAGGGCTACACAGTTGAAGACTATAGCACATAGGTCTTATTGGCCTGTTGTAATTTTCTAGTAAATAGGCTTGAGATGCTCAAGATCCTTTCTTCCAACCGGTATGTCTTTTTTAATGAAACACGGCAGAAATTAACTTTAATTTTTAAAGACAGTGACTTATTTATAACTCAATTCAATAATAGCTGTGTTACAAAGGAGAATATATATTGACTTTTCTCTCTTTTTAGATGAACTGCCACCTCCACCACCAATTGATGTACCACCACCTCCAACACCACCAACAATTGATACATCAATTAATGAATATTTACAAGAATCAACTGAAGATGAACTACCGCCACCACCAAGTCCGGTCAGTTCATCATATAGTGAATTAAGACGTGCTACAGATAATTTTCCACATCATCATCATCATCATAATTTACATCATCATCATATTCAGCAATATCCAACAATGTATACAGATAATAATAGTAGTAACAGTGTGAATAGCACTTGTAATCCGAATGGTATACTTCATGATTCACAAATTTCCGGTATTAATAGTGATTCTGGTCGATGTGGTGGTGTTGGTGGTGGTGGTGGTAGTACTATGGGAACTGATTCAGTTCAACAGATTTATGTAAATACAGCTTATCCAAATGAATATACACAATATACTGATCCTGGCGGTTCTCGGGTAACTAAAAAAAGAAAAAAATTTATTTCTTCTATATTTTTGCTTTTTCTTAATAACAATGCGAAATAATTCTATTCTATTCTATTTATTTATAAGTTCTTTTTTTTTTTGGTTTATATTATTGCTACTATATCTTGAACTTATAGGCGGAATTTATTATTAATCGAATAACTATCAGCGTGCTCTTAGTACAAAAGATACGAAAAGAACATTCCTTTAGAAGAATTCTAATATAGAATGAATATGATCTTTGATCGGAAAATGTAGCATGATTTGCTGGTAGTCGGCTAATATATTGGTAACGGAGAAAAATGAAAGCGGGTACTATTAGTACACTAGTTTTTGTACATGTCAAATATCATGATGACTTCTTATTAGATGCCTAACTACATAACTAGGTTCTTTAAAAAACAAGTTTTGTTGCAATAAAAAAATCGAAAAAATCGAGGTATTTGGCATTAATTTCCCCACGCAAAATTCTAAGAGTCGGTTCAAAATTTTTCGAAGTCATTCTCAATAACTCCACCGAAACATAGCGCCTAAGTGGGAGCAGTAAAATTAAAATTTTTGCCATGAATTGCATCGATATGAATTTGTTGATGTATTAAAGTACATCAAAAAAACTTTATGAACAGGCTTTATTTTCTCCTAGGATTCTTTTTTTTCTCCACTATCCTTGGACCGATTTTACTGAAATTTAACATGGTATCATCTATGTATGTTGTTAACTAATATAATTAATTTAAACAAAATTGCTTCACAAATTTTCCAGTTAAATCCGAAAAACCATAAGCAAAAAAAAACGACAAAACTTTCTGGTCACCCTGGTTTTTGCTTAATAACTTCGGTCTCCCTCGGTCGATTTTGCTGAAATGTAATACCAAATCAAGTTAAGGAATAACCAATTCACATTCTAAATTTTAATAAAATCGGATAACGCATTTTGGAGTTATCTTGTGTACGAACCTGATAGTGCCTATCATAGGGCATAAAAGAAAACAAGGCGCCCTTAAGTTCTAGACACCGGCAATGTGTTTCATATCATATCACAATTGATTGTTCCTTCTTTTTTATTGTACTAATTCTTCATACTATCATCCTCATCTCATTACTAGAGTATCAGTCAATTGGATTATTATGGGTATGGATCTTTATCTAAGGTGAATTTTTAATATAATATCTCGAATCTCATTTTTTTCACATAAATTTAAATGAAGTGTATTCCATTTATTGTTTGTTTTTTTGTCTAATATTAAAAACTAAAAAAAAAAATATTATTTAGAGTTCATCAACATATGAATCGATTTATGAACCAATTAATCCGCGTCCACCAAGTCAATTATCATCACGATCGAATTATTCACTATACACATCGTATGTGAATGGTTCTCAAAATAGTGGTGGTGTTGATTCAACGGGTTTAAATAAAAATGGTATTGTTGATCATATTAATAATTATGCTGTATCTGGTGGCTCAACAACACCATCAACAATATCTGAGACAAATACAAAAAGTCATAATCAAAATAAAGCTGAAGCTGAAGTTGAAGTACTAACAGATTTACTTGTAAATTCGATGAACGGCGGAGGCGGTGGCAGCGGCGGCGTTGGAGTCGGCAGTGTTGGGGAAACAGATGTTTATAGTTATGGTAGGATATCTAAATAAATATATAAAAGAAAATCAACAAAATCCATATAACAAAATTTATTTTATTATTAATCACCAAAAAAAAAAAAAAAAAAAACAAATTTTGAATTGAATAATGAAAAGGAATTTGTGTTAAGTGTGGTGAACGTGTTGTTGGTGAAAGTTCCGGTTGTACAGCTATGGAACAAATCTATCATATAACATGTTTTACATGTTCAGATTGTTTAATCAATTTACAAGGGAAACCATTTTATGCTCTCGATGGTAAACCATATTGTGAAGATGATTATTTAAATACATTAGAGAAATGTTCGGTTTGTATGAAACCGATATTAGAAAGGATATTACGTGCCACCGGTAAACCATATCATCCAGGTTGTTTCTGTTGTGTTGTTTGCGGTAACAGTTTAGATGGTATCCCGTTTACGGTTGATGCAACAAATCAAAATTATTGTATCGAAGATTTTCATAGGTAAATAAAATGGGAAAAATTGAAAATATGTCTCTACTTAACTTTACTTTAAAACATAGAAAATTCGCTCCAAGATGTTGTGTTTGTCATCAACCGATAATGCCTGAACCGGGACAAGAAGAAACTGTACGTGTTGTTGCACTTGATCGTAGCTTTCATTTTGAATGTTATAAATGCGAGGTAATTTCAAAATCTCTCTCTCATGTGTTCTAAAATTGATTTTCAAATGATTTCTTCTTGGTTTCTTTCTTCTTTTTAGGATTGTGGCTTATTATTATCTTCGGAAGCTGAAGGACGAGGATGTTATCCACTTGATGATCACGTTTTATGCAAAAGTTGCAATGCGAAACGAGTTCAAACGTTAACAAATTGTATGACGACTGAACTTTAAAAAAATTCACATTTTTCTGGAACTTCGTATTCATTCCGATCGTAATTTTTTTTAGTAAAAATCGTATTTTATAAATAATAAATATTTGTACTTAAAAAAAAAACAAAAAATAGAATTCCAAAAAACAACCCAATAGGTTGGAATTCTTCGCCATATTCCTTAAAATTTCCTAAAATTTTTGCATAAATTTCCTTTTGGCTGTTAGAAACTTATATATATGTAGTATTTTTTTTTTTAATTTAATTATTGTATTATTATGTTTATTCCATTTATTATAAAATTATTCGATATTAAAAAAAAAAAAGAAAATTTTGAGTTTTTCTTAAAAACATCTCAGCCTCACCCTATCTCGTAGAAACTATAACATCTTCTAACGTAGCGATCATCGAAAATAATCAATGGTAATATAACTAGTGCTGATTATATCATCAATGTACAAGTACACCCACTTAAGAGTACACTGCTTGGTGCGGTGGTGTATCGTCTGGGAGAATCATTGGCTTGTATTTCTTTGAAAATGAAGACGATGTTGCAGTTTTCATCAATAGTGCTCAATAGATAGATAGATAGATAGATAGAAGATGTTGGAATATTTTTTAAGCCAGCTGTGAAAAACCATCCAACCTTTTGATTTCAACAAGTTGGAGCTCTTTTAAGGAATACCACAACGTTCACTTTGTTTCATCCTATTTAAGATTGCTCTCTTAAAAAATGTCTTCCCTCTTCTCGAATACATTTTGCCTTTGAAAACTAGCTGTGGTCTTTTGCACTTATTCTAAGAAATTTTTTTTTGTTTGGGTTTTGTTTTGATTGTTGCTTTATAATTATTCATTCATTTTTTGGGGTAATATATCGAATATATGAAGATAGTGTCCCATTTAATCATTTCCTGGAGTGTACTATATTGAAATTATTTTGAAGAGATGGCAATGCGATAACTCACACACACACACAGTCTCAATTTAAACCAAAGTGTAATTAATAATAAAGTCCGGAAAGCTAGCGAAGTAGCCAGAAAAAGCACGTGGCAAACGGGGGAAAGAGTACGCAAGAGTACATATATTTTTCATAGGCAAAATCCATCAGCAAGAGAGGGAATGAAATGTTCTTAAAAATCAGTGGAATCTTATGAATTACCCTTGGAATCTAAAATATGGGACCAAATCTTATAAATTTCCCACACATACCAGAAAAAAAAATATGCGCCAAATTTTTTTTTTCTGGTGTATGTGCATTTGTATATGAATTTCTGCCTGTGTTTCATTGTTTACATTTTAAAATTACCCAAAAGCGAGAAATGGGATGTTTTTTAAAATAATGTGTCTCTTTCACCCATACGTAAAATTTTTAGTGCTATCTATGTCAGCAGTGGATAGAAAATTGTTTGAGAAAGAACAGGCAAAATTTGAAAAACGGCGGTACGGTAAAGATAGGAAGTTTCCAGACTTTATTATAGTTACACTTTGATTTAGACCGATCAATACTAATGTAACCTGAGGTCAGGCGCAGCTCTACCTTAGGGGCTAATGGGGCTAAGCCCCACCTAGCAAATCTACCGAACAACTGAAATTTTTCCGTTAAAATTTATTTTAGAAATATACAATATTAGCAAATTCAAACATAAACGAAAAGCTATATATCGTGTATATATATATATATATATTATATTATATTATATTATATTAACTTAAATACAACAATAAATGAAATGAAAACCTTTGCGTTATTTTCTTTTAAAAAAAAAAAACCGAAAAAAAATCTCGCTAGCGTAAACACAGACAGCAAAACATCATTGAAAAGAAACACAAAATCTCACTAGCTTAAACACAAAAAAACCATCAGAATCAGAGCTTGAACAGAAGAAAATCATACGAAAAAGGGCTAGAACAAATTTAGTCCCAATCCAACAACAAAATCATTACACACCACACATTTTTTTCTCCTTCTTCTTGTTTCTGTGGATTAAAATTTCATACATTTTGGGCTAATTTAAAACAGCCCCAAAGAGAGGATTAGTGGAAGTATTGTTCGCGTAAGAAAGTATGCAGTTCAAATTTTGACCATTTTAATGCATATCTTCATATTTATATCTCTCTTTATTCTCTCTGTTTGGAAATCTAACTCTCAATTTTTACACAGATGATATGATAATACATATTTCAAACACCATTATCAAAACTAAGAACCGAGATTTGCCATTTTTGAATGAAATTAATTGATAATTTTTTTAAATTTTTGAATACTGTAGATAAAAAAATCGTAATTTATTTTACTTTATAATGAAAATTAATTGGTATTGCATTGCAACAGAAAATTTCAGTAAAATCCATCTAGGATTGTGGAGAAAGATATAATCGTAGGAAACAAGTGTTTATAAAAGTTTTTGATGTACCTTTAAAACGAATTTACCGATTAGAATTAAATTTTCAGAATAAATTTATGTCTTCAGGGACCAGCCAGGCTGTGATTTAGAGTAAATTTAAAAAAGTTATATAGAAAAATTTTGAAATATTATTATAAGTTTTTTGGCTATTTATCCCCTATAGTGTGACACATCGGAATAATCATCGTAGATAGGTTTCAAGGGTATGGTTGTCTAGAGAATCAAAAGTTATATCGATTTATGCATATCCGTCCTCCAGTCCGTGTACAAGATAACTGAAAAATCCATTATCCGGTTTCTTTGAAATTTAGAATGTTAATTGGTTATTCCTTTCGTATTGCATTTCAGCAAAATTGACCGAGAGGAAAGGAAGTTTTTAAGCAAAAACTAGGGTGGCCTGAAAGTTTTGTCGTTTTTTTATGTAGTTTTTCGGATTTAATTGGAAAATTTGTAAAGCAATTTCGTTTATATTAATTATATTGGTGACCTACGTAAATATTTCGTAATCGATTGCGAACGTTCGTTAACGTATGTATGTATGTTACAGTACCTTAAACTGTCATTATAGACTTTTGGGAAACCAATCAGATAAAACTCGGTGACCACTTCAACTGCAATACCTCTAGGATGAAGTAGAAACTTCCATAAATTTGTTTACAATATTAGAATATGGAATGACCTTTTTTTAGGCAAATATTGAATTAGCCCCACCTCCGCAGATAGTCACGAGCCGCCACTGCCTGAGGTACAAACTGGAGTCAATTTTTCATCGGGATTGATAATTCTGTCTTTCCTTTTTCTGTGGTTAGATGTAGCATTCTTTTTATTTCCATCACTGTACTTCTCAGACTTTATGCACCGCAAACATAATTATTTCAAGCTGACAATGCGATGTTACAATTTAACTTAGTTTTTTTCAATTAGCATTTCAAATTTGCGTTGTTTTTATTTTTCATACATTTAAGCTCAAGTTTCATATTCCCCCCTCTGTCGGCCGACGTGAAACAGAAAATTAATATCTCTACTGTCTCTATGGTCGAGACAAAACGATCATATTTCTAGGTTTTGTTTATATTTCATAGTTGCTATCACTTTCCTTTTCTTTATTGGCAATTTAGCAATTAATTATAAACATTTACTTCGTTTTTTAGTTCATAGTTAAGATCAACTTAAGGTATAGATTTCAATTCATATATCGTGCATGTAAACACCAATTGAAGTTAATCCTTTAATTTGACTTACGTATGGTCTACGCACATGACTGGCCGGGATTCAAGAGAACGCGACTAACATCGAGTACTAACATCGCAAGTTAAATTTATCGTGTTTTAATAAAGAATGATTTAACCCCTCCGTCCGGTTGACGTTTTGGCTAAAGCACAGTATAAAATAAACACGGCTATATGTACGTCAACCAGGTTGAAAAAACTAAATTTGAAACGTCTGTAAGCTGGTTGACCAACTTTTTAATTTTCAAGGGGGCGTGGCTTCAAGTCTGTCGACGTGTTAAACGTGTGTACGTCGGTTTTCAATTTGTTTGCAAACATCATTGTGGAAGACGAAGCTGTAGTGTTCACATTTATAGAAAGTGAAAGTGATTCAAGCAAAATTAAGTCTGAAAAATCAGCGACAGAGCACTTTCTCGCACTGGTGAGTTTTCTAAAATGATGATCATATACATGTCGACTGACATGTAGTCAGTCTATGGGTTTCAGGTTGGAGACAAGTCGATTGACATGTAAATATATAGTTTGTTTGACACTATGCTAAATCACAAAACATTTATTTTGTTTACAACATAATTTACTTGAAGTTGACTTCTATCCAAAAACTGTGCATATAAACACGGATCTACATGAATTCGAAGTAACAAACCGTCTGTTTTCCTGTTTTTTTTCGAATAATACGTCGAGATTTATTAATGGAGATATTATTACTAGGAGGTCATCAAGAGATTTTGAACTAGCTGTTGTAGTACGGTGGAGAGAGAGAAAAAGCGAAAGAAATAAAAAGAGAGAAAGAAAGAGTGAAAGATATAAAGAGATAGAAAGAGCGAAAGAGATAGAGATCATTCTCATACGAAACTTATGAAGTTCATAAAGATAGGACAAATAAAATCATGTAGAAATCGTATCCAAACCTTCTTCAAACGGCAAATGTATAGTATTACGCCTATACGCTACTATAACTCAATGGTGAAGTGCAAATAACAAAATTTTCTATATTTTCGCGAAACCATACAAGTTTTCA
This sequence comes from Xylophagus ater, assembly GCA_963422695.1. NCBI lineage: Eukaryota > Metazoa > Arthropoda > Insecta > Diptera > Xylophagidae > Xylophagus > Xylophagus ater. The sequence continues at coordinate 62,705,269 of OY730480.1, forward strand.
ACGGTTTCAGAATACATATAATAATTCGTGTTCCAAACCAATTTTCTATAATAATTTAATTTGGTTTCTTTTAATTGAACATTATAAATCTGCTGTTTTCCATAAGATCGAAGTTTTATATTTTCCCCATCACGCGATACACCTGTGATAGAAACGTAATATTTCCAATTAATACATCTCTATGAATAAGTGTTTACTTAGGTTAAGGAGACTTTAAACGGCGAAACACATCTTCAAACACGTTGTCAAACATTGCGAAGAATGCTTTTTTTTGTCAAACTTTATTTTTAAAATAATGAAGGTTTGGCAGCTATAGTTCGCAATTTTCGTACAAAATATGGTTGGAATAGTGATTTAACTTCATCAACTGTGAAAAGATTAATTAAAAAATTTAGAGAGACTGGATCAATTATTGATCTTAAACACGACCACGAACACCCACGCCTTGAAGGAGAAAATTGAGCGCTGTATCAACAAAATTCAGCCACATTTATGCAAAACAGTCATGGAAAATTTCAACAAAAAAGAGTGTATGTGCTAGCAAAACTATGAAGACCATTTACCCGATATGCTATTCGATACATAACACTATACTGTATACCAGGCATGTCAAACTCATATGATATTACGGGCCACATGATCTACTTTGTATTAAGTTGGGGGCCGCATGTTTTCAATGTTCAAAAAGTTAATAAAATCCATAGTGATATCTTTTAATTCAACACATTCATAATTTTTTGTTTCCAAGAAAATTATGATTTCGTCCAGCAATTTGAAGAATCGTTTTAACACTTTATGACTGGAAAGCCATCGAACTTCCGTATAATATGGTACATCGGTGTATTTACATTCTATATCTTCCAAAAATTAAGCAAATTGACGATGATTAAGTCCACGTGCTCGAATATAATTTACAATTTTCGTGACTATTTTTAAAACATGTCCGATATTTAAAGCTTTGGAGCACAGTACTTGCTGGTGAATAATACAATGAAAATGTTCAAAATTATTATTACATGTTTCTTTTAATTTTGCACTAACTCTTTCAGTAATACCGGTCATGGTAGGTACAGCGTCAGTTGCAAGACAAACCAACTTTTCCAATTGTAGCTTATACTTCTTCAAAACTTCCATAAGTGCATCAAAAATATCAGCTCTAGTAGTTGTATTATGCATAGGAATGATTTCCAAAAGTTTTTCACTTATTTTTAAATTAACATCGCATCCGCGAATAAAAATGGCCAGCTGAGCGATATTTCGAATATCTTTGTCTTGACGAAGTTTCGCAACGTATTGGTTCTTGTTTGTTTTATGATTTGTGTCATAGTGCCTTTTAAGAGTATATTCTTTAGCGACTGAAAGGGAGTTTTTCATGTCGGCATTTTCTCTACTTGATTCATGTTTCTTACATCTGATAGCCATCCTACATGAATAAAAACCAAAATCCACTTTCAATCGCAAACGATTGAGCAAACACCGGACTTTGTCTTGATCGTCTTGTGTTTTATTTCCGTTCGGTTTCGGCCGCCGCTTTTCATTTGACGCCTCGCGCCAGCATCAACCAAAAAGTTCAAATTTTCCAGCTTCAAGCGTCAAAGCTTGATGTTTAAAAATTGTTAAGTCTCGGCGGGCCGCGTGATTGACATGCTTGCTGTATACTTACTGATATACTTACTGATTCATACAGTAAGAAATTTTCAATTTTTAATTGTAAACCTGTGTTCTCTATCAAAATTGCTTCTTGCTTAAATTTTGGGACACCCTTTATATACCAGCTCTGCCCAGAAGACTTAGAACCTTATCATTAAAGCAGGCTTTAGATGACGAAACATGTCTTCAAACTTGTTGACTACACGCCTCCAAGTTATTAGTCGTATGAGCCGTTTTGATTTAGCGATTTTAGACGATAAAACTTAGCCACAATTGATGAAAGTCCGTAGACGGTGTGACAAAGGCTGCTTAAGAGGAGATACCATCATTGTTCACGTCATTAAATTTTCCAATCCACCCACATCTATAAAATATGTCGTTAATATTTTCCGCAGATTTTCCTAGAGAGAAGCTACTAATTCCAATTGATACGAAAATTTATCTCACTTTCAGATGTTATTCATCTTTGACATTGGAGAAATACAAATTTTCTCTTCTTGTGGTTTTTCTTTTTAAAATATCTATTTTAGAATTTTCATTTTTTTTTTTTATAATTAAAACTTGGGAAAGTATTTTTGTGCGAATATACTCTGCCTTTTCTTGACGTCTTTGTATATGTAGTTCGTTTTTTCCTATAGGGTGAAATTGGGTGTGTGGTACCTCTTTTGTATGTTTCTTTTTTGTATTTATTAAACTTAAAGAAAACTACTTCGAAAGACACGATATTTTTTCTATCAATATTTGTTTTTACTTTCCTATGAATTTCCTATGTTGGCAGCACTGTAAATCAAGCAGCTGTCGATAAGCAGTTATTTCCAAAGTGTCAAATGTCAGTTTGCAATAACACATTTACGAAATGGATCGCTTAACCACCGCAGATTGGATGTTACAGCAGCATGAAGTTGATGCTGATTATTCAAAGAAAATCCTCTTCTCTGATGAGTCACATTTCCACCTCTCTAGGTGTGTTTTAATAAGCAAAATTCCCGCATATGGGGATATTAAAATCCTTATTTGAGATAAATTATATTTATAATACGCAAATAGTATATGTTTCTAGCAGAAATAGCTTCTCTTTGTAACAGATATATAATTTTTCTAAATTATCTCTGTGAGATAACTAAATTTTAGTTTAGGAATATTATATATTTGCTATAAGCATAAAAACATTTGAATTTGAAAGATATAATATTGATTTCCACTCCGAGCAGTCCTCACAAATCAATGAATAGCTTGCTCCAGATGAACGACTATTCAAGACTATACTTCACAGGATCATTTCTGTAATTTGTCTTCATTAACTTTCGTTTCAAACCTAAAGATTTTGCATCTGCGATGAAGAGTTAGGTCGTTCTATCTAAAAGCGTGAGGGAGATTTAAATCGTCGAAAAAAAAAAATTATTTCGACCATGAGCTTATGGAATTGAAAACTGATTTTGATAATAAGTTTTAATAATTTGTAAACGTCTTGTTTCAATGTGAAATTCTTCTTGACAGAGGACAGCTCATCTCTTAATGTCAAAGTTCCATAAATGCTCACATATGGCGTTGTTTTAGACTTAGGTCTAGTACGGTGTGAACACGTGTGACCAAACCTAACTTCTAGTTAGGTGACCTAAAAATTTATCGATGTAAACGTAGCTATTGACAGTCAAAATAATAAAAAATATGACTAGAATCCCTATTAGAAATTCTATATCACACCTATTACTAGTTAAGTAGCAGCTACATACTGGCTACTGAAAACTTAAATTGGACAATCGTTCGTTTCGCGCATTTCACGCTTAAAAATGCGATCGTTGAGAGATATGAAATACTACTATACTATGTGTCATATCACCCGATCGTACCGTATTTATATATACTTTAAGCAAAAATCAAATGAAAAATTCCAAAAAGAAAACTCAAAAATTAAAAGAAAAAAAAGAAAATGAACAAAAAAAAAACAACAAATTTTCAAAAGTTAATTTTAGTATTTGGAATGTCTTCTGAAGTAAACTTGATTTATTTTTGGTTACTTCTAATAGTATATTTAATTTCGATTTTTGGAGAGAAAAAAAAAATATAATTAATAATATTTTGTAAATAAAATAATATAAAAAGAAAAAGAAAAAAAAAAAACGCGGTGAACGCAAAACGGATAGAATTCGCGTTATAACAAGGAAAAAAAAAGAAAAGAGAATAATAAAAAAAGTTTAAAGAGAAAAAAATTCAAGCAAAAAGAAAACTCAGAGAATTTTCATTATTCCAAATTTTGTTAGAAGAAAATTCATGAGAGTAAAAATAATGCACTTGTGATGTAACGAGCAGTTGTTTCATTTGTTACATTGATATATCAATTTAACTATCTCTTTTACGTTTGTTTTTTTTTTTTTTTGGTTTGACTTTTAAGTAATTTTAGTCAAGACACATTTTTATGTAATTATAATTCGAAATAACAGGTTAAAAAAATACGTACGTGTTGCAAAGTGTTACAAACAATCCATTGTAGTGTATTAAATTAATTGATAAATTGGTAACAACAAACTTGTGTTGTTCGTACATTTACACTAAGTAAGTGTAAAAGAAATTCATCTAGTGTAAAAAAGTGTGTACAAAATATTTTGAGATTTCAGTTATTACAGCCAGACCCCTTATAACGCGAGAGTAACGTTCTGCGTTATAGGAAACCAAGAGCGCAAAAAATTAGAAACGTATAAATAGTTTTTTCCAATAAAATATAACAACAGAAAGTAAACTGCATCTTATTTAATTCTTTAACAAAACGAACGTAAATTCTGTGAACCCAGGAACTACTGAAGTTACCTCCATATACCTTATCACCACTCCCAACGTCCTTATTAAGAGGGCTTTACAAAATGTGCTATATAGGTGGTACCAATCGAGGGATCTTGGTTTGACACTCCGAGATACTTTTCCCATCAAGGTATTTTTAAGATATTGCAGAGATATCTATCAGATATTTGGAAAATACTTATGAAAATGCACAGTTTTAAGACATCTTTAATGAATATTTTAGATGTAATATCTAGACTAGATATAAGTTAGACGTTTTAAGATATCTATAATATATCATGTGTTATTAGGGAATTAGGTAATGCTTCGGACGAACTTTGATTTGAAAGTAAATATGTTTCTGAACGCAAAATATAGGGTTATACGAAGGAATTTAAACTTAAACAGGTAAATCTGATTTTAGAAGAGCTACCATATATCTGAAAGATGATTGATGACTAAAGAACCTATCTTGAAAATCAGATAAAAATATGTTTCAGAGACATTGATTTCAATCTAAATATAAATATGATTTCTTTAGTTTTCCAATAACTATTCAGTAGAGTTAAGGTGACTAACTATTTTCTGTACAAAAGGACTAAGAATGGAATTTCATAATGGATGTGGTGATTAGGGTCTTCTCCATTTGACTATATAAGCACTTTCTTAACATCCTTTTTTCTACCTTCAACTATTCGCTACACAATATATTTACAAATTTTTTTGAGTACGACGTTTAATGCGGTTTGAATACATGCTATCAATATCTAAGTTCCCAAGCTCCTTGTTCGTTTTTCCACATCTTGCTTGGATCCGAAGCGGAGCAATGTGAAAAAAGTGTAGTAATTCTAATATTTTAAATCTATATAATTTTGAATTTTTGAAATTATATTTTTCATTTTGAATAATTCTGAATTTTTTTCCAATAAAACGCACACAGGTCAGAACAACTTGTATCTCCCATATTGAATTTAACCGTTAAAAATGCAGCTTGATATCGTTACGGAGAGTTGTATTTTTTCACTGTACTCAGTAATCATTACCAACCAACAAATAACCTCTCTACAACATTATTTGCGGGGCAACATAGTGTACCCATTCAATAATAATAAATAATTTTCAAAGTATTTCTATCCGTTTTCTATCCGCATGATAACTTTTGCCATCTATCCATTTCTTCAGTCCATTTTCGAATTTTTTGTTTTTTGAGGAAAATAAGCACAGTTACCATACATTTTATACGAGCTTATTTAAGGAATATAATCTATAACATCGAGGCCTAATTTTATGACAGGAATTTAGTACTATATTTTAGATAATACACGGAAAGAAAAATTTACTATATCAATCCAATAACGCTATAAATCAAGTAAATTTAGGAATCATTTTGCGCCAGTCCAAAGTTTACTTGATTTGAGCATAATTGGATCATTTAATTTGAACAGCTAACCAATACTTTATTTTCTGTTATTAAGCAATGCTTTACTAGATTGATACATGCCTTTTACTTGATACAAATAAACATTTATTGTTATTAGTTGTGTTTTAATATTAACATTGATAAATATTTGTCTCTATCTAGGAAATCTTTTCTACATTCCAGTAAATCTAAGATTGAATTCTAGTAAATTTGGAATGAAGGCAGTAAAATTTTGTTTGTAACAAGGAAATCTTTTCTTAATCCCAATATTCGAAAGAGTGAATTCTGGAAACTTTGGATTGAAAGTAGGAAGAGTTTACGTATATCTAGGAAATCTCTTCTTCATCCCACTAAGCCAATACTGAAATCTATGAAAGAAAAGATGCATTTTTTCACTAATTGTTCCGCAGAGCAAAATTTTGATATTGAATACAACAACAAAACGGATCTACTTAGTCCACTTTTTCGTTATTTTCAATGTTGAAATTTTGCTGTTCTCTGGAACAATCAGTGAAAAAACACCATAAGTGTAGTTGCTGAAAAAAAGTAATACAAAATACACTTTACATTATGCAGAAAAGTTTCCTTTTACCAATACTTGATTTCGCATTTATATAAAAAGTAGTATTAAGAAACAGAGAATTATATACCAATGAAATTCATTTTAGCCAATATTCAGGAATTAATCTTTCAGGGTAATTTGCTATTAGGAAGTAAAGTAGGATAGATATTTGCTATTTTCAAATAATAATAAACTATAAACTATATATAACATTCGATATTTACTAAAAAACAGTAAAAATATACTAAAAACAAACAAATTAAAGAAAGATTCTAGTAAATTATACTAAACCAATAAAATAAGTTTTACTTTAACGAGTAAACATTTGCAATTTTTCAGTAAAAAATATTTGCTTGTTGTCAGTAATATTTACTAATTATTAGGAAATGCTTATTTTATCTTAGAAATTTTGTATGGGGTTTTATAAAATGTATGCCAAGAAAATCGCTTACTGATTTCGAGGAAAGATTTTTTGAACATTTACTGTTATTTAGTAATTATGTCTTGAATAAAGTAAAAATAGCATGGGATTATTAGTTTAGGGATTAATCTTTATTTCCTGAAAATCAGTTCGAACATTTTACTAAAATATAGAAAAGATTCCTATATTTAATAAAACAAATGATGAATCTGAACATTGTTTACTTGATTGCAGTAAATGACAGTTGGTAAAATAGCTCCCGTCAAACACATATTACTAAAGCAAAACCTCTATAGAGTAGGGGCCTAAACAACCGCCACCAAAGTAGTGAGAGATAGAACTATTTTATATGCGACAGAAAAAATCCCCATGAAAACCTCCACAACTTTGCTAAGCATTGCAAAGTAGTCGCGTGTGACCTCTATATAGAAAGATCAAAAGTTTCGATTGACTCCAGCGCCAAAGTGGTAAGAGATAGAACTATTTGGTCTTCGACAGGTATAATCCCCATAAAAACCTGCATAACTTTGCCGAACATTGTAATCGCGTGTGACCTCTATATAAAAAGTTCAAAAGTTTCTATTGACTCCAGCGCCAAAGTGGTGAGAGGTAGAACCATATTGTCTTCGGCAGAAATAGTGCCAATCAAAACCTCCACAACGTGCCGAACACTGTAATCGTGTGTGACGTCTATATACGAAGTTCCAAAATTTGTGTTGATTCCAGCGCTAAAGTGGTAAGAGATAGAACTATTTGGTCTTCGACAGATATATTCCCCATGAAAACCTGCACAATTTTGCCGAATACAGTAATCGTGTGTGACTTCTATATACGAAGTTCCAAGATTGTATTGACTCCAGCGCCAAAGCGGTAAGAGATAGAACTGTTTGGTCTTCGATAGAAATAATGCCCATGAAAACCTGCACAACTTTGCGGAAAATTGTAATCGTGTGTGACGTCTATATACGAAGTTCCAAAATTTGTGCTGATTTCAGCGCCAAAGCGGTGAGAGATAGAACTATTTGGTCTTCGATAGAAATAATCCCCATGAAACCCTCCACAACTTTGTTGAACATTGTAATCGCATGTGACGTCTATATAAAAAGTTCGTAAATTTGTATTGCTTCCGCCAAAGCGGTAGGAGATGGAACTTTGTCGTGTACGTTAGAATGTCCGGCATAAAAATCTAAATAAGATTGCCTCAGGTTAGAATCATGTCCGATGTATATTTCAAATTCTAAATGAGGTTTTCCGAAACGAGCTTTCAAGCCACCCTTTTGTAATCCCTCCGACCCCCAATCCCTCCGGAAACAAAATTTCTCCACGTTTCAAGTAATTCTCTACAACATATCAAAAAGTGTTTTTTTTTTTTGCTCAACGCATTTTCTTTCCGGAAAATATAGGACGGACAGAAGGAAAGAAGGAAGGATTAACCTTTTATATATATAATATCAATACCATTTACTTTTTTTTAAAGATTATATGTCATTCAAATGTTGGTCCAGGCTACGCTTTAGGTCTGTCATTCTATATGTCCAATTTTGAACAACTTGTTCGAACATTATCACTGAAATCTGGCCAATAGCACGTGTAATGTTTGCTTCCAAGGCATCAATAGTTGCTGGCTTATTCGCTTAGACTTTAGACTTCACGTAACCTCAAAGAAAATAAACCAAAGGTATGTTGATATACAATCTACGCGGCCAATTCACCGGTCCAAAACATAAAATCAGCTGCTCACTGAAATGATTTCTCAACATGTCCATTGTTCCACTGTTGCATTTCTCTGTGATGTAACGGTAGCTCTTGATACTCTTCGGACTTTTCATCAGCGCCAAAATACGGCAATTTGGCTTATTGGTTAGCCAGAAATGGGTTTCATCCCTAAACAAAATTCTGCGAATATTAAGCTGTTCAATAGCCCAATTTGGAAACGCTGTGCCGGTTTAAAAAACCGGTTTGTAGCCATGTTAATTTTATAAAACTTTATTCGACAACTATTTAGAGTAGTGATTCCGAAAGTGGTCTATATCGACCCCCAAGGGTCGACGAAGACCTGCAAGGGGCCTATGTCTAAACTTTGGGAACCTTTGATTTAGAATATGTACCTCCCTTAATAACACCTAAAAGTGTTCCAACAAATATTCTGGATATATGAGGTCGTAAAAATACAAAAAAAAAAGAAAAAGAAAAGCGTTAGTATTTTTATCTTTTAATGCTTTGCGAAAAATTTCCAAACTACTTTTCAGATTTCCTTTATTTTGCTGCAAAAACTATAAAATTTTTAATTTTGTTTATTTTCGAAATAAAAAACTTATTTTAATGAGATTTGGTTCGTTCGTTTTTCTTCTATTCTTCCTCTGTTTTCTTTTTTTGCATCAATTTAGAATTTATTTCAATTTTTCTAAGAAAGAAATTAATCACACTAGAAATTCGTCTTCTGGTTCTTTTTCGCGGTGCTTCTCTCTCTCTCTCTTACTCGATGTATCTCTCTCTCTCTCCCTCGCTCTCGCTCTCTCGTAAAACGTGCTTTTCTTGAAAATCTTTTTTAATGTTTTTTTTTTGGTTTTTCTTTTTAAGACATTTTCTTTCGACTAAATTACACATCGCGCTATAAATGACAAAAATAAATTTCTGGCTTCTATTTTGTTGAATAAAAAAATTATAATTCATAACAAAAAAAGCAAAAAAAAAAAACATAATAGAAAATAATGTTCGCGTATAAAAAAGAAAATTAAAAACATTTTTCAATTAAAATTTCTGCAATGTTTTGTAAATAATTTGCAAAGTTTTTCTTTTAATTAAAAACTCAAAAAATAAAAAATAAAAAATAAATAGGAAATAAATCAAAACAAAAATGGATTAAAAATAAACGAATTAAATTATTTTCAAAAAAAAAAAAAAAACAAAGAAAAGAAAATAAAAGTGTGCAAAATTTTCATGAAAATATACAAAAATTTTCCAAAATTTCCATGTGAAGAAAAACAATGCGAAAAAATTTAATTAAAATTAATGAGCAAGAAAAAAAAGAAAAGAAAATAACAAAGTGGGGTGTTTAATAAAACGGAAAATTGAAAAACTCGTAAGTAAATACTTAAATTTTAATTGATTCTGATTTTGAATTTTTGAATTTATTTTAGTGGTTTTATTTTGCAAATAATTTAATTGATTTAAAATAACAAACCAGAAAAAAAAACTAACAAGGAAATATTAAACAAACAATTTTCTAATTAATTCATATGACGTCGAGCACACCGGTGTGGGCGTAATTCACGAATTACAATATGTATTTTATTAAGGTGCATATTCAAAGTAGACTTGTACTATATTGCACGTGTATGAATATACACTAACGCTTAATTGTCATACAGTTAGAACGATAGGTTATGTTTTTTCACAAAGAAATCTCGTTAAAGGGACCCATAGACAACAAACATTATTGTCCACCTTGTTGTCAACCTGGTTGTTAGGTTTTGTCACAGACGAAACGAAATTTTGGCAACCAAGTTGTCAACATCACTTCCGAGGTATTTGTCATCGGATTTGGGTGAATTATTTTTGACAGTAAGTTCACAGCGTACAATTCAATTCACAACTGATGTTGACAAACATTTTGTCAACTTCTCTCTACAGACGATACAACGTGATCACCAACATCAGACTCCGCCCACCGAATATCCGATGTTTTCCAAATTTTTTGAAAACAACCATCATTGTTGACAACATGAGATACCAACCACCAACATGGCCACGGACGTCCAACAACGACATCAATACGGCGCAAGTTGATGTTTGTCGTCTATGCGACCCTTTACCCCATGATACAAAAAAAACATATAGTAACTTAAAATGAGCCCATATCCTATGTTTTGATGCCCTATGGCAGAAATGGGACAGAAAAACTGTCAAAACTAACAATATTTCAAGGTTTTTTTCTTCATAACTTCGTTTTCTCTTTTTAAAAAATTTCCTCTAATTACGCAGGTAACTTAGACCCTAATAGCATCTAATCTAATCTGCAAATTTTATTCAAATCGGTATATTAGTTTTGAAAGTACATCAAAGAAAACTTTATGAACAGGCTTATTTTCTCCTAAAATTATTTCTTTCTCCATTATCCTTCGCCTGATTTTATTGAAATTTAACATGGTATCGTCTATTTATGTAGTTAACTAATATAATTAATTTAAACAAAATTTTCCAATGAAATCCGAAAAACCATAGAAAAAAAAATGACAAAACTTTCTGGTTTTTGCGTTAATGACTTGGGGAGCGAAGTGTGTCGATTTTGCTGATATGCAATACCAAATCCAGTAAAGGAATAGTAATGAGTTGTGATTCCGTCGTGGTTCCGTCATTCTGTTTGGTTTTTTTCAATACCATAGATTCTTGGTACACCCACCATTTTTTTTTGCTAAAGTGTCCTAAAGTTGTTATCTACAAAATAATTTTTTTCAAATCGATCAAACATAGGTAAAGGATAGTTAAAAAATTGAAAATTATTGAATCTGTATGCCTATCATAACTCAAATTGTCTGCTCCCAATTTGCAATTGTTTATTCACTAATTTGTAATTGTTTCTTTCCAATTTGAAGTTGAGAAGGTATAGTTTTTTTTTTTTTAAGTAATTACAACGATTTAATATCCATTCCCTAACTTTGTTACAATCTGTTAGATCTGTTCCATCTCTCTTTTAATTGGATTAGCTGAGTTTTTTCGTAAAATTTTATTCAAATCGAGCATGAAGATTTCATATTAAACTGGTAGAAAAAATAAACACCAAAAACTAAGGACAAGGAAACTGTTTTATTTTTATTCTCTAAAACAATATCTCATTCCGCATTTTACAATATTTCTTTTGATCGATTTCGATGTAATTTAATACAAGAGAGGGTATTTCAGTCTACTATATGTAACCGAAATAGGATATGAAAAACGTTAAGATCTGTCACTATTTGGCTTTCAACAAAATCATTATTGCCATAATAAAAGAAACTAATCAAATTGAAGTTAGGTTCAAATTAAGGTTGATGGTTGATTAATTGGTTTTCGAGTTAAGTGATTAATTGGTTTTAAACTTAATATCAATATTTTACATTTAATATAAAAGTTATTCAAAATTTATTCATACTCTAATAGGATTTCTCTCTCCAAATTTATTCTGTTTTGCTTCTCTTAAATGAAACAATTAATCAGTTTTCAGTTGAATAATCAAAATATTGAACAAATTACTGATTACTCAATTACTCAATTAATCAAACCATACCCTAATTCAAATAGTTAGCGGTTTAAACTAAACTTGTCGCATTAAAATGAATGGTTTTTAATGAATTAGTATAGTATTACCACATTTATGTATATATACATATATGGAAACGACCACTAAGGCATAAGATTGCAATACAAAAACTGTGAAAATTTCATTGAAATTGGTTTCCATAAATACTAAATCAGACGATCGGACATCGTAATGGTTTGGTTTTGGTAAACTTGAAGAAAAACACGGGTTTGAAGAAGATGTAATAACTGAACTCTTGGATCTCTATCAGCACGTTTATGTGCAGACCGAAGCGGTACGTTTGGACCAAAAAAATTGACGCGTAAACTTTGACTGTACTGGACCAATTTGGTCTATTAGTATTGGTACGGACCAAATTAAATCGAACTGGTATGCCGCATAATTTATTTTAGACCAAAACAAAGGTGACACATAACCTAACTTTTTATTATAAATGATGATCAATAAATGGAAAAATCTTATTGACACAATAAAGTGCCTTAATTTATTAAAAAAGTGGAAAAGTGAGGTTAAGGTAAAATGGTGCATAAACTCAACAGCTGAAAAGACCGAACCTGTCCGCCCGTACCGGTTCAGTCATAAACGTGGTGTATGAGAATGTAGATATCATGAAATGCATCTTGTTGAATAGAGACTAACAATAAGATGGACTGAAGTTGTACCTATCTCTAGAATGAAACGGAAAGGAATTTAATTAAACAATGTGTCTATAAAATTTATACCTTATAGAGGGGAAAGAGAAAATTTGTCAGATCAAAGTTGACGGTAATTAACAGGATAGATCTATCTATGAGATTCAAGAGTAATTTATATATCAAACTTAAATTGAATCATTTTAAAAAATAGAGAATTATATTGGGTAGGTTAAGATTGCGAGAACTACGCCGAACGGAAGCGTAGTTCAGCTCCCACTGATGATAATAAATTAAAGAACTTTTCACATACAAAAAAACAGGAAATGATTTAGTGCCATTATAATTGAATAGATCGATGATTCTGAAGATTGTTTACTGATAAACCATACTCAAGGATTAGCATCTATCAAATCGGTTGAAACGGTTAGAATTCTTAAAAAATAGGTTATAAGAAGTAGTTAATTACAACTGTTTTGTTAAAGGTATTTATTACCAGAGACTATAAATGTTTTTTGTATTATTTAAATGTCACACAAGCCTTGTTCGTCTCTATTTAGGATGTGTCCGTTAAAAGTATGAGTAGAAAAGCAAAAATTTAAATTCAAATTGAATATCATTTGGCGTCTAAAACATTCTGACAACGTTTAACGACAAAACATCGGCGTGGTAATATTTGAAAAAATTATTATTAAAACTAAATATACAGTCGAACCTGCTAATTACGCCAGCCGTTTTATAAACAGCTGATAATGAAAAGTGTTTCTTTTTTTTTGTTCTTAAATAATTTCTATTTTATTTGTTTGGATCGGGTGTATATGCCAGGACCCAACAACAACTATCAACATTTGTTATTTATTTATAAATGGTTTATTTTTCTATAATTACTAGTAATTTAATACATGCTCGTTGCGCTTTGCTCCGCTCGCTAGCCCCACTCCAAAACGTTATACTGACTGGTTGTAAATATATGACAATAATTTTGTTGCTGGGTTCACGAATGTACATCAGACCCACTTGTGCCAATATGGTAAATGCTAGTTTTGCAGTAGATTCAGCTATTATTGAAGCAACTTTGACATATAAAAGGGTGGATCATTTGTTTATTTCTATATAAGGGAAACATATAGAAATTGATCAGTTATACAAGAATGATTACTAACACTTCAGATATATGCTTAAAGCAAGCATCACATATTATCATTCATAAGGCAATCAATAAACGACGCATCGAATGTAGTTTAAAGTGATATTATCATCATTAATGTTGGGGAAGGAGGGAAACGGAAGATATTAGTATACAAAGAAAGTTAGTAAAAAAAAATACCTCCTTAACCAATACAAATAAAAATAAAATATGATTGGCCACTATATTGGCAGTGAGATAAAAGTTAGTTAAAAAAGGAAGCTACTAATTATATGAAAACTTTTTCAAGTTGTACTTGCTGAGGAAAAGGTCAAAAGCTTGTACATTTAAATTTACCTCGAGTAAGATTCTGGAAATTGATTCATTCCTCTCCCTTAGTTAGTTCGGTGAAAATGGATTTTAAACAACTTCATGGATCTTAAGGAAGAAATGTTTGAATTAAGATGCATTTTGTCTAAAATAGAGGAAGGCATCGATGGCACCATACAAAATTTAATAAACAAATACCACCTCAGCCAATTCATGCCGCTTTTCGAAGGAATGTAAATCTAATAATTTTAGCCTATCATTGTAAGGTGACAACAAAAAACGGTCATCCTAGGAAAGGTTGCGCAACGTGAAACGTAAAAATCTACATTGAACGGATTCCAGCCTGTTGATATGAACTTTGTGACCACACCTGACTTACATACTCCAATACTGGTCGAACAAAAGTGACATGTGGGTTCGAAAACTCTTTGAATTAACGCTTTATATATATAACCTAAGGATGTCAAATTGGTTCTATGAACCGATGAGTCAAAATGTAGCTTAAAATTGAGCTCACTATCACAAATAACTCCCAAGTCAGTAATGCTACAAACTCTTTGGAGAGGGGAACAATCGACAAAGTAATTTTGAAAATACTTATCACATTTCCGAGAGAAGATGATAGTCTGACTTGTTGAGTCTTAGGTTGTTTTTAACACGCCACATAGAAAAATTTGTAGAGGTGTTTCACTTCTATGTATAGTTTTATATCATCAGCATAGTTTGATAATCTGGAGAATTTGATTCTAGAAGCTACTACATCATTGATAGCTAGTATAAACAGAAAAGGACCTAAGTGAGTACCTTGAAGGATACCAGATGTAGCACAATGAAAGAAATGCATTTAACAGATCGGAATAGAGTCAACATAATCATCATCGATGGTACCAGCGCGTTCGAGATTAACAAGTTTCACTGTTTTTTTTTTTTTCTTCAAATATTTAATATGATGAGAAAAGCAAAAAAAAAAGATCAGAAAATATCGTTTTTTTTTCGCTTTCCCAAAAACCAAGAAAATTATACATTTTCTTTTACTGTATTTATAAATAGATAAAATGTTTATAAAAAAAAAAAAAAAAAAACTTATACTACATAAAAATCGCGACTACAAAAGTATTTTTACAAAAAAATTTTCTTCTTATTTTTTTCTTCTGTTTTTCCCAATTTTCCCATTTTCCCATCTTACTATCTCTTTCTTACTTTTGGTTGTTGTGGTTTTTTTTGTGGTAAAAAAAAAAAACTATTTAAAAAATTTTCATTTTAGCTAATAATTTCTATATAAAAGAAAATTTGACATCGAAAAAAAAAAAAAACGAAAACGCGAGAAAATCTTTTTTGAAAAGCGACCAAAAAAATTAGTGCCTGTTTTTTTGTTGGATACTTTTTGAATCCTTTCACGATTTTGAATTTTCTTTTTCGTGGAAATAAAATTCTTTTTTTTTCGCTTTTTTGGATTTTTCTTCTTATCAAAAAGGAAAATAATTTTTCGTGTCACTTTTTCGGGTGATCATAATTTTATTTTTAATCTTAAATTTTCTTAAAGGAAAAAAAAACAAAAAAAAACAAAAACTGTGCAGTGTGTTTTTAAAGCAAAGAAAAGTTGAAGAGTTTTTCTTTTCAATTTTCCTTTTTGTGTGTTACAAAAAAAAAGAAACAAACGAGAAAATGAAAACGTATTAAATTTGAAAATTCGAATAAAATTCTAAACAAAAAATTATTATAAAAATGTTGTTGGTCTCGCGTCTTGTGTATCGCGGAAAATTCATCATCATCAATTAATAATGATCCTCGGTTCCGCGGCGGTAACAAGCAATTCTTTTTTCTTTTTCTTTTTTGAATAAAATTAAAAAAGAAAAACAATGACGTCTTCAAAAGTCTCTGAACACTTTTCTTTATTAATTTTTATTTTTAATTATTTACCCCTCGTTACTTTCAATGCCCACCTTTAGCTGTGGTTTGGAAGTGGCTTTAAGTATGCCCGGAATTAAAGAAAGAAAAAAAAAAAAAAATGAAAACAATTGAAAACAATTAAAAATTTTCTTGATGGTTAGGCAAAAATTCTTACGGTTCGGAAAATTAATTTACGGCGAGGATTAAAGAAAATCTCATCATCTCCCCTGTACTTGTTTTTAGCCGCCACACACACACTCGCACACTCACACGATAAATTCTCTTAACTCTCAAGTATATAAAAGATTTTCTTTTAATATTATTATTATTTTTTTTTTCTTTTTTTTTTTGCATTGAGTTTTCCTCTATATCAATTTTCAATTTGTGGGAAAATCAAAATAAAAAGAAAAAAAATAATAATAATAAAAATTTTTGCATTTTTTTTTCTATTTTCTAATATTTAATAATTTTTCACGCGATTTTTCAATCAAATCAATTTTCACCTTTCCGGGAAACGTTTAGAAGAAAATTCGGTTTAAAACGAAAATTAAATAAAGAAAAAAAAAGTAGAATTAAAAAAAAAACTTATGTAATATAAAAAAAAAAATTAAAATTGGAAAATTGGAAAATTTCGGGTGGTTGTGTTTTCAAAAAAAAAACAAAAAAAATTCAAAATTTTGAGTATTTTTATTCTTAAATTAAAAATAAAAAAAAAGAAGTAAAAAAAAGAAAAAAAAATTAAGTAAAAGTTAAAAGTAGCAAAAAAGAAAATTGAATGAAGGTTAAGGTAAAGTGCAACAAAAAAGAGAAATACATAAAAAACACACCAAAAAAAAAAGAAAATAAAAAATAAAAAACGAAAATTCTAATTTTCTTTTTTTTCGCAAAACAAAAAACAGAAGAAGAAGAAAAATGTGTAAGAAAAAGGAAATTTAAATAAAAATAAATAAATAAAAATAAAAAATAAAACATACGAAAAAGATGCGTAAAAGTTAAAAATTTTTGTTAAATACTTTTTAACACTGTTTTTTTTTAGTTCTTATTTTTATGGCACACAAATATTTTTATGTATTTTTAAATGTTGTCCAATTTTTAACAAGAATTTGTTTTTTGGTATCAAGTTTTTATTCTTTTCTTAAAGTATTTTTGTTTTATAGAAAATAGTAAAAAGATAAATTTAAAAAAAAAAAAAAATAGAAATAAATAAATGAAACTAACCCAAAAGTGGCGAAGAAAAAGTTTTAGTAGATTTTATTAGAATAATATTTCTATGTTCTTTTTTCTTTTTGTGTCTCGAAATTTGTATCTTACAAAAAACGAATAAAAAATAATTGTTTTTAAATTATCGCTCATTATCTATTTGAAAAAGAAACTACTGTGATGATGATGCGATTAACCGAAAGTACGTATATATAAATGTCGAAAAACTAGATGTTAAAAACGCAATTTTGCTGAAAAAATCACGCTAGAACACATTCAAACTAATTCTGACACTATAAACTAACTAAATAAGAAGGTAAACAATTTTTGGGGATAGTTAATCAATTGATTATTACACAAACTTTTTTTGAGTGTCATAATAAAAGTAAAAGATATGTTGCTGCAATAACAAAAAAGCAGAAAATCATTAGTAATTGTGACACAATAAACTAACTAAATAAAAAGGTAAACAAATTTTGGGGAGTAGTTAATCAATTGATTATTTTATACACAAAATAATAATAATAACAAATTTTTTTGAGTGTCATAGTAAAAGTAGAGGTTGTGTTACAGCAACAGCAAGCAATTTAAAATTTTTTTTTCTGGAGACAACCTTTTGTGTTGTTTGTGTGCGTGTGTGTATCTTCCAAAAAAAACACAAATTTCTATCAAAAAATGGGTCGTAAATCATTACGTGAAAAAGATAAAAAATCGAAACGTATCAGTTGTGATGGTACGAGTCCAACAACATCATCAACAGATCCGACAACAACAACTGGAGGACATCCAGTTAAAGAACGTTGGTTATTAACACGTAAAACTTGGAAATATATGCAAGATGCTGGACGTCGTTTAATACCGGATGGTGTACATAATCGTAATGAAGATTTGAAAAAGATTGAAGAATATTTTCAAACGGTATGCCGTTCTGAACCAAGATTTGTATTGTGGCGTCGGAAAAGTTCATATCCCGGTGCATTTGGACATTATCCGGGTAAACAACGACAGCACTGGATAAAACCGATACAAATTTTATCAGATCGTACAAAAAAGAAAACAAGTTTACCAACAACAAAATCGATTCATGATTTTGGTAGTATCGATGATGATTATAATCAAAATGCTGAATTAATAATTAGTCTATTACAAAAATATTTGAATTTAACATCGGATATATGGCCAAAATTACAAACGCAACCGTCAACAAAAAAAGAATTATTACAAGCATATAGTAAATCAACAACAACAGTACCTGGATCATCACCAACATCATCATCATCATCATCAACATTACGTCCATTACAACAAGAATCTACTACAACTAGATTACAGGCAACTGGTATAAAATCGACGCCACCAATATCACAAGCATCATCATCATCGACAGCTAACAAACAGGCCTCGTATGAGCTCGATCCATATTTAATACAACTATTAGATAGTCTAAAAAAATACTCACAATACAGTACACGACCGATTATACCGCCTGATCTTATAACAACTGATATATTAGAAAATAAAGATTTACTTAAACATATTTATAATCATTTAAAAAAGCAACAATTACATCGTATTTTGAGTAAACATCAAACAAAATCTCCGCCACGTTTACCGCATTCATCATCGTTATCGAGTTTATGGCATTTTCGACGTTCCGATAATAAAAATTCGGAATCTATGAAAAGGAAAAATCTTCGAAATGATACATCTGATTATAATCAATCAATATTTAAAACATCATCGAAAGATCGATTAGATATTATCCAACAAAAACAAAAAGTCATCCAACAGGCAACATTAAGTGCACAAACTGAATTCATACATTTACATGTTCTCCAACAATTGGTGAATGATTATCAGAAGTTACAACATGAACGGCATGAACGTCAGAATGATAGTGAAAGTAGTGATACAACAGGATCATCAACAAAAAAAGATATCAGCCGGCGTAAAAGTAGTATCGACAATGAAGATGTCTCACAATCGGTTAGTGATACAATTAAACGTTATTTACGTATGGCACGTAAAAAAAGCGTACACGATGGTAATGATGCTAGCCGTTTTAAACGTGTCAATTATGATCGTAATTTACGTAATATTAAATCGAAATTTGTTGCTGATAGTTTTGATTTATCATCAGAACCACCGCCCGGTATTGATGATGACCGGACAAATACAAAAGCAACGCAGACGCTAGATGCATGGTCATTGTTGTTATTGAATTATATACGTGGTATTGATTGCCAGGAACTGTTAAAAGAGTCACATATAAAATGGTCAAAAGAATTCGATGAACGTAATCGAAATTATCAAAAATATTTAAATAAATTATATCAAGAGAGTCAAACGAATCCTTCGTCAACTTCTGGAAATGGTACAAAAAAACATATAGATTTCTTTTAATAACAGAGTGTTTTAAGCCTTATCCTTTTCGGAATTTTACGAAAAATATTGCTAGTTATAGAATCTTCAAGATGCCTGTCCCGTACACAAAAAACATTAGGAATTAGGTTTGTTCAGGCGTCTGAAAATTTTATAACCAGATTTTTAGTATAACCCAATAGGTAAACGGTAAAAGTTCGAAAAAGAAAATTTTCCAAATAAAGGGCACTTCAATAAGGCCACTAGAAATATTTTCCTAAATAAAACAAAAATGGTTTGAGATATCAATGAATTTTTTATTTCATGTTAAAACACATTCTATGCCATTCTATGTATGGAATTCAATTTCCTTCGCATGACCACCACTGGGGCACGTTTGCAAAAGTCCAGTCGTTGAACCCAATTTTCGACCACTTTTTCGCATAAATCGGCCGATATTGCAGCAATTTCGCGTTCATTATTTGCTCTTAGCGCTTCTAACGTCGCCGGCTTATTGGTATAGACCAATGACTTCACGTGACCCCAAAGAAAATAGTCAAGAGGCCGTCAAATCGCATGACGCGCATTGACGGGTACATTTTTGGAATTATTGCGCTCACCAAACTCAATTTTCAATAAATCGATTGTAACGTTCGCTGTGTGACAAGTGGCACCGTCCTGTTGAAACCATATATTGTCCAAGTCCATATCACGCAATTCATTCCAAAAATTGTCAGTTTAGCCTGGTTCGATAGTGATTTCCATTAACTGTAACGTGGCGGTTTTCAGCATCAACGAAAAAATATGTTATGGTGTCTCTTGAATAATGTGTGGGTTTCGGCCTGCCCAGTAATGCATATTTTAAATTTTCAATTGTCGAACGGGCAGGTCGGTGATGTCGTCGATAAATTGGTCGTAAGGCTCTTAAAGTTGCGGCAACCGACTGAAAATTTCGGTAATAAATTTTAATAATTTGTAAACGTTGTTCAAGTGTGTCCTGCTCCATGATGAAATGGCAACTATTCGCGAGCAATATTGCGTGGTTCGCCGTCCCTATTGGAAAACATTTATAGTGTCCCTTATTGAAAAACCCGTTAAAAATGAGCCTGATGACAGACAAAACTTTACTTTTCGTGATGAGTCTGTTAAAATGTCTGCTATGATGTTGTTTTCTACTTCTATATAAATGGTTGGCATGGAATTATGTATAAGCGATTCTCTGAGGCCTTATCCGTTATCAGAACTGAAGAACAGAATAGTAGGAATTTTAGGTTTACATGGATATATTCAGTTATGTTGTCTATAAAGCGGGATGTATGGGTTATATTGTTATTTTGGTTGTAGAAAAATTCCGTGGCTCATTGTTTCGCGCGAAGACGTTTTTAGTTTTAAGGTTCGCAAAATTGTAAAAACTATAACTATAAAATGATTTTAAACGGGGATAAGGCTTTGAACACCTTGTATAAATATGTATATATACTATATAAATTTTTCATAAAGCATGAAATTTACAGCAGTTTTATTGAAACAAATTAATAACATCACATTTTTCTATAGAATAAGAATTATTAATGATTTCTTGCTTATACAATAAAAAAATGCTATATTTTTTTCTTATTGCAAAATTCTTATTGCTTTAGAAAAACTTGCCGGATTTTATTGGGAATTCTATCGGGCGCTAATATATTTTATGAGTTTATTAATTTGCGTACCCAACTAGAGGAATTTTTTTGTGGTTAAACAAATTAAATATTCTTTTTTTAGACAAATAATGAAATTAAAACAAATAATATTTCACTAGACGGCTATTTAAAGTATTGTTTTAACTAAATAAAACAAAAAGGAATAAAAATAATGGAAAAAAAATTGGCGAAAAGCACGTATGATTCAAGATTCAAACCAATTTTCTGTTATTTTTAAATATTCCAATGAAAAAAAAACCTTTGATTTGCGCCATCTATCATCTGGCAGATGTCGCTTAGTACATGTTTACTATCGAGCGCTAATTTAGCGACCAATATTATACGCCGGTAAATAAGAACCTATAAAATGTATGGTAAGCGGCGATAGAATTCCCAATAAAATACAGCAACTAACTTCTAGTAGACTGACACAGACCTATTCTGGTCGCTGTGACTAAAGTCATAACAAATTTGCAACTACAAATATTATGACAGCTGAGAAAATTCGTATTCTGGCAGACCGAGTCATAATTTTGTCCGAAAATATGAATTTATTAAAGTTTTTAAACTGTTATAATTCATGAATGAACGAATATAAGATTACGCCGTGCGCATGTCGGCCATTTTGAATATTTATTTTCATACTTTTATGACATCATACGCGAGCCCCTTTCATTCATATATTGTAGTGATTTTTCACACAAACAATGCATTTCGGGTCTTGAATGACGTAGGTGCCCAGAAAAAACCAATTTGAATTATAGGTTGGCGTAATCTTATATTCTTTCATTCATGGTTATAATTCGAGTGAGTTGTCATGGTTATTTGAGAAATACTCTCGAAAATGTTTGTATAGGTTTGAAGTTTTTCTATAGGTGTAAAATTATTTGTGTATTTCAAAAAATGGTGGAAGGTATTCTATATTTATCAATTAAATCTCACTCAGAGATCACATATATGGTAAAATTCCGTTATGATGTGAAATAATTTCGGCAAACTTATGATCTTTTTTTATGATAGTTATTAGTTATGACCAGGTCAGAATACGAAATAGTCTTTAAAAGAAAGTTCTGACAGTGACGTCATGTTATGACAGTCAGAACTTGTTATGACTGCGTCCAGAATAGAGGCAAACAATTTAATAATCCCGAATAAAAGTTATCTACATTAGTTAAGAAAAAAATTTAAAAATAAGGACATCACAAAATTGCATGTACTCCACTCCCACTAATGGCTAAGAATAGAAACTTTAGAAGAGATAAAAATAATGTTAATTTACGGCAAAATCCAAGAATTCCAGCTTTGAACTGAACCGCGAACATCCAATAAAACCAATGAAAAAAGAAAAGAAGAGAAAAAGAAAAAGACATACATAACAAGCGAGAAAAAGAAAAAATAGAAGAAGAAGATGAAGAAACATTAGAAGATAAATTAGATAATTTTAAGAAAATTGCTGCACATGAATTTGAAACTTTGTAAACAGGTACAAAACTTGATTGAATCCGGCAAACAATTCTAGTGTCGAACAAAGCCCTGCCGAGAAAATAACAGTCCATTACCAGTGATAAAACAATAGATGGTACCAAGTTTCTGGTATGGGAAGATTTCCCAAAATCAAGTGTGTCAAAAAGATAGGCTTGACTCTGGTTAAAGATAATTTTGAAATTAAAGATTAGGAGATGAAAGTTGAAAAAGTAAGCAAATTGGTACCTAATAAATTAGGAACAAGATGAGATATGTGGTCCGTGCAGCCCCTGGATGAATTGCACTAAATATGAAGCCTGTTTCTGTACTCAACATGGAGTCCCAACTAGTGTAGGTTTGACTTATTTGCCTTAATTTCGATACTCGACTATAGAAAAATCCAATGAGTTAAACGATTAGTAAAAGTAGTTCGTTACACTGTTCTCTGTTTGGTTATAATCTAAAATTGGTATCGATTTTGTTGAACTCCAATATGAAATCGTGTATTTATATAAACAACGTTTTTATAGTATATACCAGGTGTGTGAATTAGTTTCCAGGTTTTTAAAATTAAAAATAACATTAGTTTTTATATAGAAAAATATAGTAACTTAAAATCGACCTACTTGTATATCCGATTTTTCGGTGCCCTATGGTAGAAATGGAACAGTAAACTGTCAAAACCAACATTATTTCAAGGTTTTTTCTTCATAACTTTGTTTCTTCTTTTTAAAATTTCCTCAAATTTGCCCTACTATAATCAATCTAATCTGCAAATTTTATCCAAATTGGTGAATTAGTTTTGAAAGTACATCAAAAAAACTTTATGATCAGACTTATTTCCTCCTAGGATTCTTTCTTTCTTCACTATCCTTCGACCGAATTTGCTCAAATTTAACAAGCTATCGTATTTAACCAATATAATTAATTTAAACAAAATTGATCGACAAATTTTCGAATTAAATCCGAAAAACCATATAAAAAAAACGACAGAACTTTCTGGTCACTCTGATTTTTGCTTAACAACTTCCTTCCCCTCGGGTCGATTTTGCTGAAATGCAATACCAAATATGGTAGCCCCTACCATAGGTTATAAAAACCAAAAATATTTTTTTCAAAGTAGTCTCCATCGTTTTCTACACATTTTAACCACCTTTCAGGCAATTTGTGGATCCGAAGAAATTCTTCTTTTTTTATGAAAACCATTCAGAGACCTAATTTTAAAGTTCTTCAGATGTTTTGAAGTGTTGCTCCTTAAGTGTGTGGCCCATCAATGAAAACAAATGGTAATCAGAAGGAGCCAAGTCTCGTAAATAAGCCGCATGCGGTAAAACTTCCCAGTTAAGCGCTTCTATCGTTTCCTGGACCCGTTTTACTTTGTGTGATGGTGCATTGTCATGAAGGAAAATCACTTTGCGTTGTCTCTTTTGATATTCTGGTCGTTTTTTGGAGCAAAACTCGGTTCAATTTGATCAATTGTTGTCGGTAGCCATCACTATTAACAGTTTCACCAGGTTTCAGAAGCTCGTGGTACAGCACAACCTTCTAATCCCACCAAACGCAGAGCATTCTCTTCCTACCGAATCGATTTGGTTTTGCAGTCGATGTTGATGGTTGACCTGGTGTAAGGCATGATTTTTTGCGTTTAGGATTCTCAAAATAAATCCACTTTTCATCACTAGTCACGATTCGATGCAAAAAAGACTTCCTTTTGTATCGTCCAAGCAACAAGTCACAGATGATTTGTTGTTTTTCTTGTTGCCTTTCAGTCAATTCATGACGTACCCATTTTCTACACTTCTGAATCTTTCCCATTGCTTTTAAACGTTTGGAAACAGTTGTTCGATCAACATTTAATGCTTCAATAAGTTCTTCTTGAAGTCTGTGTATCATCTTCATTCAATAATGCTTGCTGGTAATACTAAATTTGAATTAAATTGGTTCCTAATTAAATCCGTAAATGTAGTTTTTCAATAATAACTTCATTTTCGATTTATCGATTCACCTCACATACGTCATTAAATTGAATTGAAGTGTAATCAGTTTATATTGTGAATTTCATTCAGTCAATACATTTTTGAGTTATCGTTTAGAGATTGACATACAAACGAATATGACAGATATGACAGACATTTAGTGTCTTGGGAGAATGCCATCTTTTGATGATTATCTTTAACGCTTTACGCAAATATTGTGAGAGAACTAATAAAGTAGATGCATATGTAGAATGCTGAACAGAATTTCTGTGGTATGTATTATAAAAGGATATACATATAAATGTGGTTGTAGCATGTTCTCTATAGAATATCTGTTGGGGTATTTGTTACATGTTTTTTTTTTTAACCTTTAAGTGTTTTTAATTCATTAATTATTTGTTTTGTTTTGATGAAATTTGGTGTGCAAAAAGAAAAAAAAAAACATCTTATTATTTCAAAAATGTATTATGACTCCAAAATCTTTAGATCAACAACAAAAATCTAAACAAAATACAAGTGAAATGCAAAAATCAAAATCATCCTCAAATGTTGGACAATTTGTGTCGAAGAAAATTTGGAAATCAAGATCAAAAAGTCAAACAAGAACATTACCAACGACAAAACCGCAATGGGCACCGCAAGTAAGTGAAATTTTTTTTTTTTTGGCATTTTCGTCTTGAGACCAAATTGGTCGAATTTTGTTTCAGGGTAATTGTGTTTGGACATCACCGAATGGTAAACGTTTGGTATTATCAAATGTACCATTAATTGATTTAACTGAAGTTGAACGTAAAATTCTACAACGTGTTGCAATTGAAAAAATTAATCAATTAAATCTTGGTGTTAATGTAACAGTACCAGGTGAGTGATGGACAAGGACAAAAAAAAACCCTACATCTTTACAATGTATTGTATATTAGAACACATATACGGGCATTGAAACAACAGAAATTGGAAAGGATCGTTTTGATCCGTGGAATTGTGTGTTATATTAAAAATGTTTACTTTACTTTTGTGGATCAAAGATGATCGTGTAATGATCATTCCTAGTATGAGTGGGATCTGTACACCAATGGTATTGATGTGCTTGTTAAGCACAGCATTCTGAGGTGTAAAATCATGCCTTTTTTTCCAGCTTCTATGGCATCTACTTTACTTAACTGTCAAATTGTGGCTGCGTTAAGGATGTCTCGCTATTTAATATTATTGTTCTTTGTTTAGTGTCAATCAAGAACGTATTTACGGGTAGGGTAACTAGGCCGTAGCCTAGAGCCTCACCACGACAGAGAGGCTCGCTCATTTAATGAATGATGGAACATGGATATTTTCAAGTTTTTATCGACAATATTTTTCATGTAAAACATATTCTATTATAATTTATGATGAATTAGTCCAAAAATGACCAGAATATTCGCCAGATAATAAAAAGCTCGGCATTCGTTTCCTTACGGTAGGGCCCGCATTACAAGTTCACAGCGCCTAGGGGTCTACGGATCCTAAATACAACCCTGGTTTCAATGCCTGTGTGGACAAGATCTTATACCTTTAGTTGGACTTTAAAATAATTGTTTTTTTTTTTTGGTATAATTCCAGATGGAACAACAAATATTAAACCACAAAAACGTAAACCCTTAATGATTAAAAGAAAAGCATTAACAACGAGTTTTTTCGATACTGGCAAAAAGGATGGTAATAAAAGTAAAATATCAAACAAATCAGTTTTTCTTTTTCAAAAATAATCCAGTGTTTGCCAATCAGTTTTTTTATATGGCCAAAAAAAAAACTTTTGTTCGCCTTACACTTTATAACTAGAATTTCGTGAGTCTTAAGATAATGAGCAAATAAAATTGAACTTTGAGTAGAACAGTATCATTGGCTAACAAGTCAATAAAAGTTTTTTCCTAGTCGATTTACATATTTTAATGGTCGCTGTTGATAATTAAGGACGATATTTCTGTTATAAATAGGTGTGTCACCATCAGATCCATAAAATAGGCTAATATTTTAGCGGTATCTAGTGTAGAGGAAACATGGAATTATTTTGTTTTTTGTTTAGAAGTTGTTAAGATCTATATACGTCAAATGTCCTGCTTAAGGATAGAATATCTTCAAGAATTAAACCTTAATAACTGGAGTTGTTTTTGAATGATCCCATTCTAACTAAAGGGTGTCCCAAAATTCACGCAAGCAGTAATCTTGATAGAAAACAAAAGTTTATAATGAAAAATTATAAATTTTTTATTGATTCATAAAGTATAGGGTTCAGTATGAAATAGCATACGCGGTAATTGGCCTTCACGGCTTTGCTGCCACATAGGCTCACTTTTGTTGAAATTTTCCATGATGGTTTTGCATAATTGCATAAATGTGGTTGAATTGCGATTATACAGCGCCCAATTTCCTCCTTCAAGGCGTAGGTGGTCGTGGGTTTGTTGTCATAAAGCTTAGACTTCAAAAGACCCCAAAGAGAAAAGTCCAACAGCGTTAAATTGCATGATCTGTGTGGCCAAATCTGATCAACAAAACAGGAAATTATACGACCAGGAAATGATTCATTATTTTTAAAATAATGCTCAACAATGAAAACGCGTTTCTTTTGTGTCGTGCTCTATTTTGAATAACTCTGAACTGTCAGCTGTCGCGGTGTCTTTTATTCTTCGTTGGCAACACTTCACCGCATAAATGGCGCGTCAATTTTGGGACACCTGTTATTAAGCTTTAATATAAATTTTGATTGAAACATGCTAATTTCGCGACACACTGGTTGGGAAACACTGTTCCATTTTAAACGTGATAATAAAAATTATAAAAAAAAATTTCTTCATTTTTCTTATATTATTTAGAACTTGGAAGTAATGGCGGTCTTGTATTTGGTGTAAGTCTTGAAAAATGTTTAGATAATGATAGTAAAATTCATCATTATCCATCGGGTGGATCTGGTGGATCAGAACGTGAATCAAGAAATTCAATAATATCATTTTTAGGTGGCGGTAGTGGTAGCCGACATAGTAAAGAAATCGATAATGTATGAAGTGAAAAACAGTGAAAATTTCAAAAAAAAAACATTCCATTTTAACTAATTTTCTATTTTTTTGGTTTCTTTTCGTTTTTTCTTTTTTTTTTGGAAATGGTGGAAATTTCTTTTAGATAGGATCATGTGAAAGTTTACCATCACGTTCGGCAAATATTTTTGGTCGTCCAACAGATGATTGTGGCCTTCGTAGTCCACCAACAATGCAATTATCACGTAGTCAATTCGATATTCGACGTAGTAGTCAAGATGATGACGAACTATATAATGCATCACAATTGATGGCAAACACTGGTGGTGGACAAACAACGGCTATGTTAAAATTGAATTCTGGACAACAAGTACCTGGTTTAATATTGGCTTGTATCAAGTATTTAGAGGAGAACGGTTTACAGACTGTTGGTATATTTCGTGTTAGTACATCAAAGAAACGTGTACGACAGGTAAGAGAGAGAGAGAGAGAGAGAGAGAGAGAGAGCGAAAGAAAGGGGGCGAGAGAGAGCAAGAGAGAGTTATACTACTGTGAACAAAAAATATCGGGATCGTTAATTTTTTTCATTCAAATTTATTTCGTCTGTCCCTTCGAAGTAATCTCTTCATACTGCAATTATGCCAACGTTTCTTCCAATTTATTGAAGTAACACAATTGTAATCGGTTTGTGGTATGTGGTTTTAAGAAATCATCCCAAAATTTCTTTCTTATACTCGAGGGAACGGGAAAAAGTCTTATAGCACAAAGTCTGGTGAATACAATGCTTTCGTGGACTAATATTTGTTGAATGTTTTGGTAGAAAATTCATGAACAATTAACGAAGTCTGATGATGATCAAAAAACCATAAATTGTTTCGGTACAATTCTGGTCGTTTTTTTTACGGATGGCTTTATACCAACAACGTATAATAAGTTTGATCGATTGCAAGCAATTCTTGATGCACAACACTTACTTTGTTTACATGATGACATGAAAATTTACTTGAGATCAACTTGAAACTTAATCCGGGTTCTTTAGCTTTACCAAATTGAAAGATTGGCTTGATATCAACTTCAAATCACCTTCAAATGGTTATTATTTTCTAGATAAGGTTTTACCTCTGTGCTCGTACTCCATTTTAAATTTTCAAATCGATCTTCGTTTAGATTCCAAATTTCAAGTCGAATAGAAAAATTTTCGACATCAAGTTGGTCTGGATTTATATGAACTTTTTTTTTTTTGAATTGATGTCTACTTCAAGTTTAGATCATGTAAACGAAGTAATTGCATACTTAATTGTTGAACTGGTTCAGTATCGTCTGCATATGTATTTTTACCAGTAATATTGCATTGATTTGATCATTAGTAGAAAGCATTTCTGCAGCGGCATATTAACATAATGTGTTGTTAAAAAAAAAAAAATTCAGCTTCTTTTCTGAATAAAACCAAAACTACCATATACATACATATTTTCATCACAAAAGGTCTTCGTATCAGTTCTACCAATCTAATGACCAAGAATAAGTAACTAGAAAGTAACCCAGCTTCCTATCTCTATCGTGACGATGTTTTTCAGATTTTGACTATAATTTTTCCAACAATTTTCTATCCACTGCGCTGAGATAGATAGCTAGATATACATATTGTACGCATGAGTGAAAGAAATATGATTTAAGGAAAAAAGCACATGTTGACATTTATATAGCAATGCACAAATACTAGAAAAAAATAAGAGTTTTAAATATCACTCTCGTGATTTTATTTTGTACTTATTTTGTTTGCTTCGCTAGCTTTGTATACTTTATCATTACTCATATACTTTGCTAATGATTACGTTTGTGCGTGCGTACTTTTTAAATTTACGAATCCTGATATTTTTTGTTCACAGTAGTATTTTATCAAAATATTTGAATTTTTAACGACCGTTATATATGGATTTTCTTATTTTGTTATATTAATATGAAAAAAAAAGTTACGAGAAGATTTTGATCATGGTGAAATCACAACAATCGATACGGGTACATGTCCACATGATGTTGCAACAATACTTAAAGAATACTTGCGAGATTTACCCGAACCATTATTATGTCGAAATTTATATAAAGCATTTGTTAAAACACAAAGTATAATATATCAGAATTAGTTTTTGAAATAGTATTTCATTTATTTTTCTTTCTTTTTCTGGTTTTTTCTTTTTTTTTTGGTGGGGATTCCTACGAATTTTGGAACAATCACATCACCCCCCCACCAAAAAAAAAAAAACAATAGAAATCCGAAATCGAAGATTACAACTTGAAGCCCTGTCACATTTAATACAACTGTTACCAGTTGCACATCGTGATACACTTTATGTATTATTGAAGTTCTTAGCGAAAATTGTCCGTTCATCAGATGATATTATAAGTCGTGATGGTTGTATATTATCGACTGGTAATAAAATGGATAGTAACAATTTAGCAACAGTATTTGCACCAAATATATTACATTGTACAATACCAGGACGTAATCCAACTGAAGAAGAGATTGATGAACAAATCGATGTTATAAATGTTATAAGGTGATTATACAAGTATTAATTAGCTAATTATTCATATATTGATACGAGGTGTGATCAAAAAGTTTCGCGAGGAATTTATTACTTTGAATCGCTCAAAATATTACTACTCTAACCTATTCATCTCTTCCCGACACTAATGATGATCTCTATAGTAGAATTTTTAAGCTTTAATATCGTATCATGGATCTTAACGATACTTTATACGATTGTATATGGTCGTATAAGTGTCGCTAAAATCTATATATGATATAAAAGTTCAAAAGTGCTACTAGAGATATCATATACTTTCGCGATTCATCATTTGTTATAACTATTAAACTAGTATCGACATCAATTAATCGCCTGTGACCATTTAAATGAATGAAATCAATATGAAAGTATTTCTAAAAAACTGCCAGAGTCCAGGGTCTTTCTCAGGCTATTTTTAATATGCAATATGATGATCTTAAACTGCTATTCACCAGAATTAGGAAGACTGTCGGAATTAGGACTTTTAAAATGATTAATTTTGAAAAATCACGTTTAATTTGTCCAAGTTGTTTAATTTTCAATTGTGTGACTTTATAGCTCTACTTTTTGCCTATAAGAGCAACACGTATGATATGACTTGTGCTCCACACTTTCGAATGAAATCTTAATGTTTTCAGAAATCTCTCTATGATAATTTTCGTTGTTGTCATCTTGAATATAGTTCCAGTAGAAACTGATCAGTTCATCGATCCATCGTGAACTTTTTGATCACACCTCGTAATTACATTTTGTGTTTCTTTTTATATAATATCAAATATATAAATATATTAATTATATTTTTTTCGCGGTTGGGTGGCGGGTATCCTTATGCATGTATGGACAAAAAAAAAAAAAAGAACTATGATAGATCATTATGAAGAATTATTTCAAGTTCCTGCCGTTTTAATGGATGAAATTTATACAAATATGATTGATACGTATCCGCAACAGCTTGATTATTTATGTGAAAATCTTGATATGTCGGAGAAATTTGAGTAAATATTCCTATACAGTACAAGTTGAACTTACTTAATTGGGACACTGTTTATCCCTGTGTATCCCATAAAAGCCAGTTCGACTTGTATATAATGATTTAATAATAATGATAATTAATTTTTTTTTTCTTTTTCTTCTTTCTTCTAAATATAAGTGGCGATATAGATAGTGCAAGTTCAACAAGCGGACCAGTTAGTCCACAACTACAAGATCAAGTACAATTAATATCACCAATAAAAGGAGGAACAGCAGTTACTCAAACCAATAAAAATGGACAACAACAACGAAATAATGATTTAATCGAACAAACACCACGGCATATATATTCACGTAAAGATTTTACCCATGAGAATGCTGCTAATAATGATCCGCGAAGGTAAAAAAAAAAAAAAAAAATAAAGAAAAGGGTAATACACCATCCATGTTACGGTTTTCGCGTATATATTATGACGCTTCTTTCCATACTACTACTACTACTATTCAAGACAGGGTTTAGAAGAGTTCTCAATAACACTATCACTAGGAATTGAAGAAGAAGAAGAATGTGTAACGTTAAGAATACTATCAGAAGCCGGTTTTGCACTGGAAGAAGTCACACGCTTTGATGTTACTAGGACGTTCAATAACTCTTTGTCGTCATGCTTTGAAGAATGAACCAATGTCACTGACTGATTCATTATTAGATGAAATTAATGCCTTACAAGAATGAATGTCCGCCCGTAATGATTCTAATGACCACATTGTGATTCGATTGGTTAGCTGTAACTCATTGGCCGGTTTTACACTGGTCTTACATGCGCCTAAGTAACTCGGGTATATCCATGCTGATAATGCTACACTGGTCTTCCATGCGCCTTTCTTCACTGTGAATTTGTATACGTCAGATCAATGTGTGTGTGTCACGTGAGGGAATTTTTCTAGTTGATTTGAGCAGAAAACCAATGGGAAGTGTTTATGTGTGCGTTTCTTCAATTTTGCACTCAAGCTAAAGCTGGCGCATTTCCCCGGCATTCGCGCACCCTTCTGGCGTATCAATTTTTGAAGAATGCGCCCGTTTGAAGACCAGTGTAAAACCGGCCATTGGAAGGCATCGCTGATGATAACATTAATGAGGACGTGGACGAATACAAAAGGTCAGAGATATCATCCTCTAAAGTACCAAGTTTAGATTCCACTAAAGATATCTTTTTTATTACTTTTGAGATGTCATATTGCAACATTAAACTAGTGGATATGAGTTTATCCAACTTTTTACCCAAAATTTATGCAAAAATTCGTAAGAGCAGGATCATTTTACGATGATAATATTCGAGCCTTGAAAAAGACTTGCGTTGGCATTTCAATCAGTTGTTGTTCAATGATCCTGACAGATGGAATACTGAGCGTGTAAACCACTTTGAGATGCGACAATGGGCTCCTTAAATGAATATATGTAGAGAATAGAGATGGCAAAATCTAGAGAAACCTTCCTGAAAGATATTGACTTGGGCGAACATTTTTTTGTTTTTTCTAAAAAAATTTAGTGAACTCTAAACGAAAATCTAGACCTAATACAGAGTGATGTCTTTTATAAGAAAAGCAAGGCCCGGTTTGGGAAGGGGATTTAACATTTCGTACCTAATAAAGTAGAGATATGATGGACCTTTATATAGGCCTATTGGCTACTGGCTTACTGGCTATGTGACCTACTAGCTGTTGACCTACTGGCCTACTGGTCTATTGGGTACATACCTGCTAGCCCATTAGGCTTGCGTATATTACAGGCCTATCTATACTAATTTCTTGACAAAAACCAGGGTAGGTGTATTCCCTTAATGAAAAACTTTCTTTTTTTTCGCCATATCAGAAAAATCGATAACCAACAATTTTTCCTATTATTAGACGTGAAAGACAATCAAAAATGAAATATATTGAAAATGAACATGAAATGGCAAGACGACGGCGTCGTGATAACTTCTTAAATGATATGAAAACGAAAACAAACACTAATAATAATAATAATATTAATAATAATAATAATAATAATAATATAAATCTAAATAGTATAAATAATGATAATGATTATAATAAAAATAGTAATAATGGTCAAATGGCATCCGGAGGATATAATAATAATTCCATTGTTGGTCAGCAACAAAACGACCTTCAAGAACAGTCTCATTCCATTATTAGTACTATAGCAAAAGGATCAGCATCATTAGGGGCAATAAGTAAACAACAACAACAAAGAAGTAGCCTTCCATCAGCATATGCTGGTATTGTAACTGGAAGTCTTAAAATACCAGTACAAATGCAATCGTCAAGTAGTTCTGTTGCTGGTGGTGGTGGTGGTGCTGTTAATGTTCAACAACATGAACGTGATGGAAACCGGCAATTTGATTTAACCGACATTCCATTCATTGAGGATGGAAATTCTGTTCAAGATGGTGAGTATTAAATCTACGTTCCCCCACCAAACTCGCAAAATCTTTTTGCTCGCGTAGGGTAATAGTTGAAGTAATTATTAAAATGAGAGAAACATGTAACGGGTCAGAGAATTGAAGTGTCCGTCTAATTTAAATCGGTGTCAAATGTAAATCGCACATCTGGCAATACTAAAATTTGACATGAATGTTGTTTGACATATTTTCTGTCAGTAGTAAATAAACATATTTGTTGGTGAAAAGACGCGTTCTTATTTTTTGTACAATGAACCTTAAACGAACTTCAAATGTTGCGCTTCATTTGATTGAAAAGTCAAACATCGAAATTCACCGTATTCACCAGATCTCTGAATCTGTTGGATTATTCCATTTGGGGAGTTTTACAAGCAGCAGCTTGCATACAAATAACAGACAGCTTTGGCCGTTTTA
Source organism: Xylophagus ater (assembly GCA_963422695.1). Lineage (NCBI taxonomy): Eukaryota > Metazoa > Arthropoda > Insecta > Diptera > Xylophagidae > Xylophagus > Xylophagus ater. The sequence goes on from OY730480.1 coordinate 62,739,474, forward strand.
GAAAAAAATTTGATTCATGAATGGTGGAACCGTTTAAGTCAAAACATCGTGCGAGCATCGTTTGTATCGTTTAAAAAGAGATTGAAGCTATGGTGGTTAAGGCAAAAGGCGGTTGTTATATACCATTCGAAAAATTATAAAATTAACTATGTATTATAAACTATCACTTTCAATAAAATTTAATAAAATCGAGCAATAAACAAAAAAATTACAGCGTTTTTAAATCCGACATTTCAATTGCCGGATCCGGTATTCCATGCAAATTACATGAAAATGGGTTTCTCTCTTTTTATATTATTCATCATTTAACATTTTATTTTCTTTTAGGCGACGCGAGCAAAAACATATTGTGGGTTTTGGTGGAAATGTAGCTTTATGAAAAGTTCTAATATATATAGTTACAAATAGATATATACAGACACAAAACTGTTCTAAGTCTTTCATCACACTACTATTTCATATTCTCTTGAATTAATTTAATCTACCAAAACAATCTATCTAAATAACAATTTCTTACTATTACCAATATATTATTAGTTATTAATTGACTATTAGCAATTATTTAACATTAATATTTTTCGAATCATTTCAATGTTTCTTTAAGGTTAAGGTACCTACAGACTATCTATTTCGTCAAATGTTTTGACATCAGTTTTGTCAAAAATGCTTACTCGAATGCTGTGAACTCTTAAAGTTGCCAAGTGACAAACAAAAGAAACAGGAACAGGAACATAAAGCTCTTTCGTTCTGTAGTGAATTCTCTTTCTGTTTGCGTTGGACGCTCAGCTACACTGCTCTGTTCGTTGGCATTTGGCGGCTTAAGTGATATTAAATGAATTTCATGTTCTTACTTTTATAATGAAAAAATTCATAAACTAATAAATTTTAAATTAGTTAAACATGAAAACTGTATATTTTACGTTCTATTTTTCACTCGGCATCTATAGTAATATAGACTTGTAACCCAAAACACCATGTCTTCTTCCAATGTGGCCCCAGGAAACAAAAAGGTTGAACACCCTTGCTTTAAAATTATACGATAAGGCTCTGTACATATGTTTGTGAGCTGGAAATCGGCTCGACTTTATTTAATAGTTTAGAGAATATTTTCTTCTTCATTCTTGTGTAATTTTGAAAAGAATTTTAAGTCCTCGAATTGAAGTTATCACAAGTTAAGTAATATTACGTCTTGAATGTCTTCTTAGAAGTCACTTACATGCCACTCCACAATGCTTTCTTCTTTCGTTTTTTTAATAATTGCTGCTAGATAAAAAAAAACACTTAAAAGTGTAATTTTTTGTTTATTAAAGTCCATTTTAAGTTTGCCACTCCATGTTTAACCTAAAATTTTGATATTTCACTCAAACGGTTTGTTAGGGAAGGTGTCTTGAACAAAACCGTCAAGAATCCTATATGATTTGTTAAGAACATATGACAACAACTCAAAACTAGAAAGCAGATACAAAAACATATGACAAAACAGATAGTGTGAAGGCACTTTTAACTGGATAAACTTACCATAACTCTGTTTTTTCTTATGATAATGCGATCGTGGTCGAAATTTCCTAGTTTAAAAATTTCGTTGTTTCTTTACAGATGTTCCCGATTCAGATTCAAAAGTTTTATAACTAAAAAAAAAAAACAAATATAGTGTGATAAGATTTCGAACAGATTTCTTAACAGAATATAATTAATATTTTCCTTTTTTTTAGGTCATCTAGAATATCAATCATCAAAAATAAATGAACCAATTAGTTGTACATTATCATTCAGTGGTGGTGCTAGTGGCGGTAATACAACAGCAGCAACATCAATTAATAATAATCGAAAAGGTACAACAATATCACAACAACAACAACAAAAACAACAACAATCGTACAAAATTCCAATCTCATATGAAGGACGATTACTTAATATGCCAACGTCTTCAACAACAACATCATCATCGCGATCTCAACCTGGAGAAAGCGGAGGAGATAATGATATTCTTAATCAGAGACGTAGTTCAATATCAGCTACAAATAGTAAACATTAGTTTTAACTATATATATATATAAATACAGGGTTCAGCAGAATTTTTGGTTATATATAGTATTGATGAATGCGAATTGTGAACGACAAGAACCATTAAGCCCGCCGCACACTTGAGCTCAGCTATGTGGGCGAGCCTCGCTGTAGTTACATAGCTTAGCTGGGTTCGTTCACCCTATTGCAAACTTGAACTAAGCTACGCGGTGATGTTTTTGGTAAATTAATGCCATCAACTCTATTTGAGCCGTCAGAGAGATATAATGTGCGAATAACATATCGATGAATTATTACTAGACCTAGATTCCACTTGACACCTACACATTTATGTCGACAAGATACTACCAGAAAATAAGGAAGACATGCTACACTTTTGCAAGCATCGAATCTACACTGTATGATGACAAAAGTGCGTATATGTTAGTATCAGCGATGCCAGCTCGTTCGCGTAGTTGAGCTTAAAGGGATACACTCTATATTTGCGAATGGTTATCTTATCTCTTGAAAATAACTCCGTGCTAGTTAGTAGAATATGATCTGAAAGTGATGTATTATTTTTCTAGTCTTATAATCATAATCAGCCCTGTATGCCGCAATTCCGAGTAAATAAAGGGTGATCCAACTTCAGTTTCCGAACTTTAAAACAAAATAAAAAACACACAATTTAAAAAAATATATTTATTTTATTTTGTTAGTCACAAATTTTATGTATTTCATTAATTATGAAAAAATAATATCCTTTAAATGGTCGCCTCTGGACTTTCTGCGCAGCAGCCGATCCTTTCGAGGTAATTTTCGGTGAATTTTTCGTAAATTTCGGACGGTATCTCGGCAATAACTTGGCGGATGTTGTTTTTTTGTGGAGCTCCAAAGTTTACGGTTTGTTGGCGTAGACACGATTTTTAACGTAACCCCACAAAACGAAATTCAACAGCATTAAGGTGTAAGGATAGTGGAGAAAGAAATAATCCTATGAGAAAATAACACTCTTCATATAGTTTTTTTCATGTACTTTTAAAACTAATACACCGATTTGATACACAGATTAGACTTATGCTATCAGGGTCTAGGTTACCTGAAAATTGGAAGAAATTTTGAAAAGAAGAAACAAAGTTATGAAGAAAAAACCTTGAAATAATGTTAGCTTTGACAGTTTTTCTGCCCCATTTCTACCATAGGGCATCAAAAAATCAGCTATAGGCCGATTTTCAGTTACTATATGTTTATATGTTGTTTCGATTTGTAGAAATATGATTGCAAAGTATCTAAGCCAATTTGTGATGATGGCAATTCAAAGCAGCAGCATAACCCTTCTTAATGGGAAGCTATATCGGGTGCGCGCTTTTAATCATATTAGTTCGCTAATCAAAATAAAATCATATAACACTAATTCTATTCGAACCAAATTTCCATTCTTTCAACAATAACTCTTCATTATTTAATTATGGATTTATCTTTATATATTTAGTTTTAAACACCGGAAAACGATGGGATAATAAACGTGTAACACGTAAAATGTCAGCAAGTGATTGTACAGATCCTGGAAGTTTTCAACAAGATGAATTTTCATTAAATAATACAAATTTAATGAAATCTTTAAGTCAACATGAACCAAAAATTACACCAAGTATTATGAATATTGGCGGTGCTGTTTTACGTTCGAAAACTGCAGATTTTGAAAGGATTTTAACACAAAATAAGAAATATAAAACAAATGACAACAACAATAATGATATTAATACACAACAGCAACAGCAACCACAGCAACAGCAACAGCAACAGCAACAACAACAGCAACAGCAACAACAAATTGACATAGGAATAAGACCAAATCTTAAATCTAATAAAACACCAACAAATAGAAAGAATTCTAGCCAATCTAGTCAGGGTCTTATTTATAAACGGCAAGAATTAATATCAAGTGCTCAAAAAAGGACACCGAAATAACCTAAAAAAAAAAAAGTTACTCAAATTTTATTGTATGGTAAAAAAAAAAAGATTTTTTTTTCGTTAAATAAAAATTTTATTATATTTGTTTCACCCTGTTTTCGAATTTTAATCGAACTTGAAAATTTCATTCAAATCGATCAAATGTTTTTTTTTAAGCAAAATTTAAAATAACACAACAAAAATAACACGAACATACCAATTTTTCTTATAGCCCGGAGTAATGTTTGCTTCCAAGACATCAATCGTGGCTGGGTTATCCGTGGTAGATTTTAGACTTCACGTAATCGCAGTGCCGGATTATACGCGGTAGAAAACTACCGTCAAGTTTTGGGTAGAAAACTACCAAACCGATTAGACGAGGAATGTTTATACCACAGTCTTTTATACAAGCTACACAAGTGTGTGTGAGCACAGCATCACTCGGACTTAAACCGTCAAACTGTTAGGATCTACTATTTTACTATTTCCTTTTAGATTATGATTACCTGTTGACGGTCAGTAAGCGAATGCTGCGCTTGAATTTTCAATTATTTTCGAAACCGACACAAACAGTGACTCCTGTTTGTGTGCGTAAAAAACTCCGTTGCGCCCATAGAGTTATATTAACTAGAGATATTAATTTTCTGTCTCATGTGGGCCGACAGAGGAGAATATGAAACTTGGGTTTATTTGTATGGGAAATAAAAACAACGCGAATTTTATATGCTAATTGAGGGGAAACCAAGTTAAATTATTATATCGTATTGGTTAAGCTGCGAGTCGTTATCTCCGAAACTTGGAAAACTTGGGCTTCTATCGTTTGGAGTAAGCGAGCGAGAAGATAAAATAGTGACCATTTCTCCTCCATAATTTTGTATGAAAACGAGAGAAGTGAAATCTCCAGTTAATGTAACTCTATGGTTGCGCCAACATTTCGAGAGGTAGATCTTCTGCCTCACCCCCAACCCACCGATACCTATGTCTGCGGCACAAAGAAAATAATTCAGGGGTAGGATATCGCACGATCTAGAGGCAGCCAATTCACCTCCCCAAACCGAAATTATTTCTTAACTTGTTTATTGTTTCACGCGCTTTATTTTTGACGTAGAAAGTTCATTCACAATATCAAAAAAAGGAGCTCGAAAAAAATACAAATGCCAAAAAACGGAAGGTTCCGTCTACATAACAGCGGCCATACAATTTCATGTATTTTTGTATTTTTCGTTCCGTCGCCGTCCCGTCTCCATTTCGTTAACATAACTAATGGGTTGTTTACACATTGCTAGTAGCTGTCCTTGCGAGTAGACAGTAATTGACTTTTTATACGAGCGCTGAAAATGACAGTTACTATTATGACATATAATTACAAATGGGATCAAAGGTGTTCTTGTTCTTTATATAATTGGACAAATTTTACATTGTCATGGGTGCACCACCTTCGAGACATTATGTAAATCCAAAAAAAAACTTTTTAAAAAGAAGATAATGATAATACACACCGGTTTGAATACTGGCCTGGCTTGTAGTTCACACAGTACAGTTGCGAGCGAGCTATTGCCGTGTGATGTGATGGGAGAAGGCGAGTGGACAGTGAAAACAAAAAATTTTGTAGTAGCTCGCACGCAAGTAGATGTCCTGTAGCTACTGTCTACGCCAGTGATTCTCCACCAATGCTCCGCGGTACTTTTGTGTGCCGCCAAATTTTTGTTGTGTGCCGCCAAATTTATCCTTTTACACTTATTTTATTGTTAATGTGCCGCCAAATTTTTTGAAATTGTTAAAAGTGTACCGTAACTACAAAAAGGTTGAGAATCACTGGTCTACGCCAACCCGTACGCTAGCTCGTACTGTGTAAACCACCTATAAGGCTTAAAAAAAGTGAGTTAGCTATGTTTCCTACTGTGTTTAATGCTGGAACTTAGGAGCATAAAGTTCTTGCTATAATTTTTTATACTATTATTTATTCATGTTCTTTTTTCGAACTTTCCACATCTTTGGGGAAAAAGTTCTGTAAAAACTTGGCATTAAAAAGTTCCATGTTAATTCTAGTTCTTATGATTTATACTTTTGCATTAGTAAAATCGTAGATAATGCAGTTCACTGATGATTTTATCATAATCATATCATCCTTCAGGATATTGTATACAATCGTTCGTTCTAAAAAGGAAACGAAAAAAACAAGGACCTAGGATATTAGCACTATGGTGAATTTTAGCATGTATCACAACCGATGCAATTTCACCACATAAAACGTCATCTATTATAGAATTGCAAAAGTTTTCGCATAATAATAAAGTTTTCGTAAAATTTCTTCACTTCATAAAAAGAAAACATATCGGAAAATTGTCTATTTATCGAAAAGTAAATTTTTCATCATTTTAAAATTAAAAATTTTCCTCGATAATCGGATGTAACATTTTTCCGGTGAAGTTTTTCGACGAATAACCGAAGAAAACCATATTTTCACAGACTTCTTCTTGTGCAAGAGTACAACATTAGACTATTAAAGTAGTTCTGGTATGGATCATAAATCAAATGCGGTAATCAGATGGTCAAGCTAAGTACTATAAGATAAAGAAATATTTAAAATCTAGACAAAAATGTTCCATTCATGATGAAATCGTGCCGGATTTATCAAATTCTGAACGTTTCTGTTCGATAGTTAGATGATTTTCAACACTCGATATCGACATCTTAAGATTCTCGAAACGCTATCTCTCGCATCATCGAGAATAACATCAATAATTTTATTTTTTTTTTTCGTCATCAATATTAACAGCACCAATAAGTTTATGGAGTTACTAACATCCAATAAATATGTATGTTGATTTTCTAATTCAGCACAAAAAGTATGACGGCTGCTGAATTAGATAGAGACACTTTAGATAAGATGTCAGCAAAGGGAAAAGGACATATTAAAATACAAGAATTCGATTGGATAAAAATTCTTGTTCTTCCCCTCCCCCCCCCCCCTCTCTCGTCCTATTCAGCAATAAAAAAATATTCTCTTCTCGAATATTTTAATGATCCTTTCTTGCCTTTATTTCTTATATATGCATTTTTGGTGTCTTTCAGAAGATGCAAAATGTTGTGAGAGAGCAAGAATTGCAACGAAAAGAACATGCGCCAATTATCAGCCAACCAATTCAATAATGTGTATTTTGGTGTGTATCCAAAAAATGAAAAAGAAAAAGGAGATTTTTTTCCAAGAATGAATTTTTTTTTTCCTATCTTATTTAATTCTTAATGTTCATATGTATGTTTCGCGTGCGGCTTTAGTGATTGGATAAACATGAAATCCAGGAGGAGAATTCAAATTAAAGCCACACTTATAAACGCATGCGCATATGTTTTTTTTTTCTTGAAATTCTAAAGTGCAGGCGTTTTGTTGTAACACGTAAGAAAAAGACTTCGTCCTATAAAGGACACACACGTTTACATATTTGTACATATACAAGGAATAGTTACAAAACAGGTAAGAGATGGTATTCCTTAATTTCGAAATTCTATTTCCAAGAAGGTCCAATATTTATTCAAACGTTCTCTAAAAATTGGTAAATGATAATTACAGGTGTTCCAGCTCTGGGTACAATTGTTTTGTTTTTGTTTTTTTTTTCTTTTTTTTTTATGTCTAGTTTATCGACTATTTTTGGTATCTTTTCTTATGAAATATTTTTGATCCTATAGGTTGTGTGTGTGTGTGTGTGTGTGTAATCAGTGTTTGCTCCGTAAAATAAAACGGTCGTAATATGAAACTCATGTATACAAAATTTTTTGTTGAAATTTGTTTGAAATTCATGTATGATTATTGGTCAAGTTCAAATTCGATTTAATATGAATGAATATTAAACTTGACTGACGCAACTTCAAACATCTGTGTGTATCCTCTCATATTAGTGGATACGAATTTCGAACCAATCTTGGCTCATCTCTATACTCTGTCAACTCTTCCATGACTGTAGTATAATAAGTAATAGAATAAAACTCAAATTACCAAATGATCAGTTAACAAACAAGAAATCGAAATAAAAAATGGTTAGCCGTTTATTGGCCGCATTACATTATCAAATAAAATTTGCTTTTTTTAATTTGTCACTTGTTCTGGAATAGCGCAGAAAATAATAACAACAAAACATAACACTTTACTCCGTTTTGTTGTTTTTGTTGTTAAATAGATAAAATGTTAGATCTGGTCCGGTTGCAAGTGGCAAATAAAACACGATGTATTGAATAAAAGCACTTGTTCTATTGTTGTATTCGATGTACCATAGTTCGGTATTTTTCTGATGATATACACTTCGCAAAAGAGAAGGAATACCTCTGCTGTAAAGATGTCACACAACAGAGTGTATAGGAATGTAACGCGAAGTTATATGTTTGAAGAGAATTATTTAATTTTCCTAAAAAGAAATAAACAAACAAGTTGTCATCTACAATTTAGTCACATTTAGTCACTTAATCTGTGCTTTGAACAATGCACTATTAGCTTTACCCTGGAGGCAATCTCGACGGACGCGACGGACGCAATGAACGCGTGAATTGTCAAAAACGTTAGTGACGGTATAAATATTTTTGTGCAGGCAAACTCGACGCCGTCGATGAAATTTGTAATTTTTATTATTATTTGATATAATCTTTGTGTTATAAATTAAAATAGTTTTTTAAGTAGTGTAAATTAATAAAAAAAACTAAAATACCGTTTTTAAATGGAATTTTCACAAAATAATTCCCACACAAAAATTTTAAAATGACATTTGAACGCGTCCGTCACGTAAAAGTTGAATACAAATCAACTTTACAACGTCTGAACCGTCGCGTCCGTCACGTCTACGTCGAGATTGCCACCTCCCATACATTTCATATGAAATTAACTTTTATTTGACACTTCACGCGTCCGTCGCGTTCATTGCGGCCGTCGCGTCCGTCGAGATTGCCTCCAGGGTTAAGAAAGACGCAACGTGTGATGTGAAATGAGACGGCAAAAGGTAATTTTTATATTATATCCATGCAATTGGCGATGTCATAAAATCTCTAGCTACATCTGCATTGGAATTCTGTAAGACGACAGTGATTATCACGAAATATTATTAAAATATCACCTAAATCAATAATTGTCAGTTTAAAATTTTAGTGACAAATTATCTTACGATATGTAATGGAAAATGACAATCAATTGTCACTTGTTCTTTTACAGAGTTCCACTACAACTGCAGACTTCTATAAACCAATGCCTTCTAGATATCTCATTAGGCCAGCACATGTAGATGAAAATGACGTCTTAACTTCAAGCAAAGTATAAGTAATGATAAATTATGGAAAGCTAGCGAACTAGCCAGAATAAGCAAAAACACTTGAATGAGTCTTAAAAAACTTATCTTTCTTCTAGTATTTGTGGAATGCCATATAAATTTTAACGCGTGCTTCTTTGCTTACACATTATATTTCTCTTTCACTCATACGTATGCAATATGTATCTGCTATCTATGCGAGCAATGGATAGAAAATTCTTTGAATACGAACAGTCAAAATTTGAAAAACGTCGTCACGGTAAGGATGGGGAAATTTCCAACTTTATCATTACTTACATTTTGCTCTAAGTTTGTGGCTATTTCGTAATCGTGAAAAGTTAATAGAAACTAGAGATTATAAACATATTCTCTCTCTCTCTCTCTCTCATTCGCACTGTCTCTCTCTCCGTCTCTGTCGCTTCTATCGATATCATAATTCGTGATGAGCTTTGAACTTCGGATATATCTTAGCAATACTGCCAAATAAAACACGACTAATGTAAATTCTTAATTCGGTTTACCTTAAAATAAGAGTGTTACCATTAGTTAATAATTTTTGAAGTATTATTCTTCAAGTTAACACTACCCTTGTTTGGTATACAATCTATTTGATAGAGAAGAATCGAAGAAACGAGCCCAGGACAGAGGCGACCAAAAAGCCTAACAAGATAAACAAAAAAAAGGTTAAACAATTTTTAATATATGCTTTTGAAAATATACAATCTTAATCCACCATTTATCCGGCGATTTGTGACATCGTTATTGAATAAAAAGAGAAAAAAGAAAATATTTGTATATAAATATTTCGTAAAAAAACGATATTTATTGATTAAATGGAATTTTTTAAAATACAATAGAAAAATATGTTTTCATCGCGATTATAATAATCTTATTAATGCAAAATATTTCTGTGCTTAGAGTCAAGCAAGTATGTTAAAAGAAACAACAGATTTGAATAAAATAAAACTAACCTAGATCAGAGACGAATCAGTAACAGTTTGCTGAAATAAGTCTACGTTATTTTAACAAGAAAAACATGATCAAGTTGGTGATCGTTTTCAATTGGGAATCTTTAGCTCTCTTAATTTTACAGATGAAATATCAAAAATCTTGATAATTCCAAGGAAACGTTTGAAATTCGATAGAACGATGAATAAATACCGTGCATAAAATTGAAAGGATTACTAGCGAGAAACAGAAAATGGATACAAGAAGAGATCTTGTTTGATTAACAATAAGTAAACAGACATATTCATTTTGACATTTCTGAAATCGGTGATAGTACATACGCATGTCGGCCATTTTGAATATTTATTTTCATACTTTTATGACATCATATGTGACCCCGTTTCATCATTCATATATATGGAATAGTGATTTTTCACACAAACAATATATATTTCGGGTCTTGAATGACTTCAGGTGTGTGCAGAAAAAACTAATTTGATATATGAGTTTGGCGTAATCTTATATTCTTTTCATTCATTGATCATTGAATAAACAAGGGCATCCACCCCATGCTCGCTGGCAATATCAGCTGTTTTTTTTTTCGTTACATTCTTTCAAAAATTAAATTCTATAGATTGGCACAGTTGATGTGTGTTGCTGTTTAAACAAAACACTCTAATCGCGTGCCATCTATATCTAAGTTATTCTCAGATATTGTCAGATACGATTATATCCGATCGCATATTAAACATCGTTCTTCTGTAAGCACAAAATATAAACATTCTTAAACGACCAAATTATCCAAATGGTAACACATCATAACTGGTATAAAGTTATACCAATTTGATGATATGTGATCGTTGTTTCACATAAATCGATCCGGAATTTATGTGTCACGTCAATAGATCTTACTGAATATCAATAACATTTTGATGATGATGACGAAGAGCAACATTTTCTTTTTGTGGACTTGTGTAGTTTTAATATACATATGTGCCGCCGCGTTCATTGACGTTTCCAAGATTTAAAAGATATTGTAAAGATGGTGTAAGAAGATGTATTTTTAATGGTGTTTTGAGTGCGCGTGTGTGTGTGTGTGTGAAAGATATCGCATGCATTCAATCACAATTTACATGTGTGTTCTTAATCTAATGAAAACAATATTCGTGTCGCATGCTTATTTAGATTTTATTTTGTAAGCAATTGAAGAAAAAAAAAAAAAAGTTAAGCCCGCGATAACAAGAAATATGCATGTGTGTTTCGCTATACTCAAATAAACACGCATACACACGCACGCAAACGTCCATCTAAATATGTGTGTGTGTTTGTTTTTTTTCATCTGATGGAATTTGTCTATTGAAAAACGCACATGATTTTCAAAGCCACATTCCTCCAACAGAAAAAAAAACTGATCGCGTAATAATCTCAATTCAGACGTAGCGGTCTTCTTCTCCTGATGGGATATAGCGAATTTTACGCGTGTAAGCGCGCGCTCTTATGCAGAATGTATGAGAGCATGAGTTTTTTTTTTTTTTTTTGTTGAAAACAAAATTATCTTAACAACCCTGTACAACCCTATATTACATTACTTAAAAAAAAAAAAAAAAAAGAAAAAACTTTTAGTAATCATACACGTGTGTGTATAACCATCATAATAATATTTTGTAAATGTTTCAGCCCCTTCTGAACAACTCCAAAATACCGTGTAAAATGTTCTGTCATCTGGATTGGGTGATAAGGTGAATCGCCGCCAATCTCTCGCTCTCTCTTTCTCTCTCTCTCTCTCTCTCTATACCTGTCTCTCTATATATATCTGTCTCTTGTCTCATTGAAAAATGCATGCTCATGCATACATAGAAATTTTCATTTCGCCTTTTATCCGTTTCTCTTGCCCAGATTTGTATCACACATACACTATTCGTATTTTGTTTTATTGCATGTGCACGTGTGTGTGTGTGTGTGTGTGCACGTATTTAAATTATGTGTTGCCCATGTGGCGTCGCCGTCTTTATTTGTTTTTTTTTTACTCATCATGCCGTCGTCGTCGTCGACGTTGGCTTCAACGTTTGTTTCGTTGTGTTTACTTCTTTTTTTGTCGTTTTTCTTCTCTGGTTATTAAAGCAGTCATAACATAGTCGTCGCGATCAACCGTTGTGTGTGGTGTCATCGTAATTTCTTCGAAAAACCCAAAGAAAAAAAAAAATATTGAAAAAGTATATATAAGAAAATTTATTTTTTTTATTTTTTTTATTTTTTTTTTTGAAATTCTCATTTACGCCACGCCATTGCTATTTTGGTGATGTTTTTTGTTGTTCTGTTTTTTTTTTTTTTTTTGTTTTTTAATTTTTTTGTCGCGCGCGGTGATATATTTTTTATCGTGTAGTCGTTCAATTCGTACCGTCGTTGTATGGTCGTCGTGTGCCGTGCGTAACAAACAAACAAACAAAAAACAAAAATCTATCTAAAAATATTCAAAAACCGAAAACTTTATTTTTTGTTTTTGTTTTTGTTTTTTCCAACTCTTTGTAAAACAAAAAAAAAAACTTATTATTTAACAAATTAATTATTTTTATTATTGTTGTTGTTTTTCTGTGTATTTATAGTTTTTGTTAATTTAAAATTTTAAGTAATTACTTTTCTTCTTTTTTTTTCGTTGCTCTCTCGTTTTTTTTTTATCCACAAGCAAAAACCGCTAACAACATCGTCCTTCTGGACACTAAATTACGATCTTATTTATTTTAAATATTATTAGTTTTTTTTTTTTGTATATTTTTTATGGTTCTTGTTTTACAATCTCGCCCCATCTATATTGTCGACTAGCTAATTAAAAACGGAGTCAAAAAAAGAGCTAAATATTCTTAAAAAAATGACTCAAAATGATTAAAAGCAAATTCGAAAAAAAATAAAAAATATTTCGAAAAATATTTTAAACCTAAAAAACTATAAAAAGAAAGAAAAATTTTAAGAATATTCATGTTTTTTTTTTTTTTGTAATTTTTAAATACGATTTAAAAGAATTTTGAAGATTTTCGAATTTCGAAAAAAAAAGAAAAAAAATGTATTTTAGGTAAAAATGAAATACAGTGAATTTGGTAATTAAACAATTGAGAGGTTTAAGAAAAAACAGTTGTAACGATTTAAGGCAAATAAACAAATAGTAGGAGACAGTGTAGAATGATCTAGTTGGTTAAGAGCTCGACCTCGCCTCTAACAAATTGATGAGACATGGGTTCAAGTAGAGACGGTGTAGAATAGTTCTAGTTGGTTAAGACCTCGATCTCGCATCTAAGAGACTGGATGAGACATGGGTTCAAGTAGAGACGGTGTAGAATAGTTCTAGTTGGTTAAGACCTCGATCTCGCATCTAAGAGACTGATGAGACACGGGTTCTTCAAAACCCAGAATTAATAAAAAAAACTAAAAACTTGCCCGTTTCTTGTGCAATTTGTGAATTACAAAACCTATGTTTTTCTGTGTACTACTACTTCATTTTCGTTGGCAAGGAAACGTTAAAAGAGCGCCCCCCAATCCTGTACCCAAAGGGCAAACATGCAGTTTGTTACTGGTCTTCTTTAGCCATTCTTCCTTTTTTTTTTTTTTTTTTTTAAAATAAACGAATTTGCGAATTTTAATTATTTTTTTTTTTTTGATATTTTCGAAACAAACAAAAAAATGCAACAAGTACAAATAAAATTTGAGCTTATTGACGACATGTTTATTTATCATCTTTCTAATGTGATTTGTTACAATTGCCTGCCGCCGCCGTAGTCTTCTTGGTTGTTGGGACCTGGAGCCAACCCCTTTTTTTTGCTTATTAAAACTTCGAAAATAGTAAAACGAAAAATATGTTTTTAACTGAAATTTTCTTTCCTTTTAAACGAATCGACGTTTTTTTTTTTTTTTTTTTGTTTTCCGAAATTTAATTTACTAAAAACAAACATTTTTATATTTACTAAATATGCCTGTTTGTGTGTACGTGTGTGTGCGCGCGCGAATTTTATATATTTAATGAATTTATAATTATTTTATTATGATTTTAAATTGGAAGTGTTTTTTTTTTTTATTGTTTTCGCGCGCGCAAAAAACTTTTTGGGGTAGAAAAGAAAAAAAAAGAAAAACCCGCGAAAATTTATCAAAACAAAAAAAAAATGAAAAACAATTTTTGGTTTGGTTGTGATTTCAAAAAGAAAGAAAAAGTGTAGTTTTTTTTTTTTTTTTAAATGAAAGAAAATGTTTTTAAACATTTTCGAAAATAATATACGGAAAAGAAGAAAAATCTTAAGTGTTGTGTGTGGTTTTTTTTACTTTTGTTTTTTTTTTTTTTCGAATATAAGAAATGTTGGAATTTTTGTTTTTAACAAACCAAAAAAGAGGACTTTTTGTTGTTAAATAAATGAAATTTTGAAAATATTTCGAACTGAAATTTCGAAAATATATAAAAATATTCTTTTTTTTTTGTGTTTTAAAAAGGAAAACAAAAAAATGTTAATTTTATTATATGAAATTCTTGGAAAGAAATTCGATATTAATAATATTTCGGTTTTGATTTTTTTTCTTGTTAGCAAGAGTTATAAATCCCGACGGGAAGAAAAGAAAATCCTGCAATAGAAATTTTGTTTTTAGATCACTTTAGAGATCCTTTTCCTCCGACTGTTTTTTTTTTTTCGTCTTCCTGTCTTTGTCTTCCAAAAATTACAAAATTTAGTATAAAAATCTTGGCATTAAATTTTGTAATTGCTTTTGTAGTTAATTTCAAATTTTAAGACAAATTTGAAATATTCCAAAAAAAAATAGGACGCGTTAAGCGCGTTACTAAACCTTAAAAAAAAGAAGAAAAAAACAAGCCAAATTAGATTTGTATTGTATTGGAGGGGCCAAGGCCTAACACACAATTATTGCCGGGATCTTAGCACGTAAGGTTTATTCCCGAACCGGTTTATTTTTAGCTCCAAATTAGAATTGGATTTAGTTTGTATTTGAAAAAAAAAAAACCGCACTGTATTTGCGTGGGACAACTAACTCCCCTAACTATTTGATTAAGCCCGTTTCAAGTTAAACCATGTATTCCCGGTTCGAATTCGAAATTCGTAGAGAAATTTACCGGTAATAAACGCATTTTCAAATAGCGATTTTCAGGTGTCTGAGCAAAACCTGTCTTGTTAGGGAAGAATTGAAATGAATTACTTAAAACATCGGAAATAGACTAGATTAGGAGGCAGTCAACTGATTTAACTTCAATTTTAATCTACAATAACTGAACATTAAAGATTTCAAGTCGTCGACCAATTTAGGTTAATCTGCGTAAACTTTGTCTAAAAATTATTATTCATTTCCGATGCCTGATAAGGAGTTATATAACATTTGGCTGATCAACTGTTTTATAACCAATTGTCAGTTAGGATGCCTCTAAAATTGGTGTCATTTTATTCCGATCATTTAAAAATTGTTTAATTATCATTCGGATTTTCTAGTCTGGGGGCAGAGGGAGATCCGTATTGCTTGACTTCTCACGTCAATTTTATTTCAAAGTTCCAATTTAGTGATCAAGAATGTTTCGACATTCCTTTTACTCGTTGTGTGTGTGTGTGTGTTTTACACAGTACCAGTGCAGTACAGGCTACATAAAACCTAAAAAAAAAAGGATACCTTTTTAATGGTTTCTTTAGTAGTTTCTTTAGGTGTCTCAAAAAAAATGCTATAATTCTAGGAGGCACTAAAAGAATGTGTCTTTTTCTTATTTTATGAATAAACCAGATGTATGCAAAATAGTTTGTGGACATATCAAGTCGTAAAAGGGTTTAAAGATTCAGTTCATATGTTTTTAGATACAATTCGAATATACCTATGAGTATTGCTAGTTAGTTAGTTAGTTACTCTTAACATCTTTAAATCACTGATCTTTTGTTTCATATTCGAAAATAGATTTATTCGGATAATATCATTAGGGTTTTCGCAAATCGCGGACAGGAGAATGTCGGTTTGCCATCTGTTTTAAAACCTTCAAATTTCGAATGAAAAAATAACGGCTGAACTGATTTTGATGTGTTAACAATAGTTTTATTTCGAATTATTTAATCTAAATCAGTTTTAGTAGATTAGTTTAGTTTTTAGATATTCTTTGTCTTTAAATCGTTAAGTATAGAACTTACATTGATTAGACTTTCGATCAGTTTTTGAGTAACTAAGAGAAAACTGATCAATGTGAATTTAAAAACTGATGCTGTTTTTGTCAGTCAAACTAAAGAATCATTCAAAATTTTCATGAGCGCAATACGACTAAAATAGTTATGACTGACCAATGGTGAGAATCATACTTAAGTATGACAGTGTGACAGTGATTATTGTGTAGTTTTCGTTAGATTTTTTTTTTTTTTTTTTAAACAATTGCTTTAATACAAACAACAGTCATTGTATAGGGAAGACCTTTCAAATGTCTTTTGCTCAAACAAAAATCAAACACCTTCGCGTTATCATTAGCCGATCTAAATATTCAGGGAAACCGTTCTATCGTACTCAGTTTTATGATGATAAATAATTTTGAATATTTCCACGGATCTCAAGGGCGGCGTGTATTAATGCTAAGATGAATTTTGTTCAGCAAAAATGGGGAAGTCATCAATAGCCATCATTCAGGAACTTACTTTCATTCCGTTTATCTATTATCCGAATCTGTAGTTGGAGCAATCAATTTAAAGGATCCAGAAAAGAATTGTAAACAAAAATTCCAACTGGATTTACGACGAAAGAATAAGAAATGTCAAATGTGACACCGTTCAGTTTCTTTTTCAATCAGCTGATTTATATTTGTGAGGTTAGAATATTTTTTTAAGCTTTTTTGCTTAGGCTTTCAGATGTAGATCCGTTGTTTTCATGAAAAATAAGAATAGATCCGGTGTTTTTTTGGTGGGCCTTGTTTTTTTTTTTTAAGTGAAACACTTCTATGGGGGCGCGACTAGCAAAAATTATGTCACGATTTTCTGTGTTACAAAATACAAAATATCTTATTATATGCACGTCAAAGACGATTACAATGTTCGGCAATATTGTGGAGGTTATAATGAGGATTATTCCTGTCGAAGACCAAATAGTTCTATCTGCTACCGTATTGGCGCTGTAGTCGATACGAATTTTTGAACTTTTTATATAGAGATCGTATACGATAGAAATTCGTTCGGCAACGTTGTAGAGGTTTTTATGGGGACTATTCCCGTCGAAGATCCAATATAGTTCTATCTCCCAAAAAAGCTTCTTCTTCACAGTGTGGTCAAAAGCACACTTCCGTTTTTGTTGTTTTTGTTTTTTTGAGTTACTCCTTTTAAACAAAACATATTCTTTTACTCAAATTAAAAAGATTTAAATTTAACTTCGAATATTTTTTTGTATGTTTTTTTTTGGCTTTTCCATTTTGCCGTCGCGCCGGCTTTCCAAGTTTTTCCACACATTCTATTCGGTTTTCTTTATCATATTTTTTATATCAAAATAAAAATATCGTATCAATTTTTTTTTCTCTGATTTCATGTCATTTTATCTAATCTAAAATATTTTCCAATAAAAAAAAAGAAAACACAACCAAAAAAAAACTATTTTCATTGGTTTTTTTTTTTTTTTTTTTTTTGAAGAAATTAATTAAATACTTAATACTTGTTTTTTTTTTCTAAATAGATTTTTTTTTTCCAAGAAAATAAATTTTCTAGAAGACATAATTTTCTTCTTTTCATAATTTCTTAATTTTGTTGTTATTTTTCATCGATTTCGAAGTTTTTTGCGTGCTGAAAATGTATTTTGGTGTGTTTTTTTTTGGTTTTTACACCGTTTTTTTTTTTTTTTTTTTTTTTTTTTTTTATAATTTTGACATTTTCTTTGTCGAATTTCAAAATCTAAATAGTTTTTTCTTTGTTTTTTTTTTTTTTTTTACAATTTCTTCAAAATATTTTAAATCAAAAAAAAAATTGAATTTTATTCCGAAATGGCGAAAAATGTCAAATGTAAACAAGGCTGCTTTAAAACACGGTATAGGGTAATACAAAACGGATATTTTGGTAAATTCTGCTACGGACTCGAGCGCAAATCTTGATACTGTTGCTCCCTGAACGCAAATACATGAAAAATAGAAATGATTATTGAGACTCCAACATTTAGCGAAAAATGACTCAACAGAACACTTTTTGTATGAGTTGCCGACTTCTTCTAGAATCGGAGACTTGCCTACACTGGATATGTATACTCTTTGAGTATAAGAAGGGGTTAGCTAATTTGGACTTAACTATGACTACTCGGTTCGAGGAAGAAATCTAATCAACCGAATTTTTATAAGAAGTGCCAGTTAAGATCCAGACGTCTTGCTAAACACCTGTAAATTTACGGGGGGCCCCTCCAATACAATACAAACTTTACACGAACAATGTATTTTTCTGATTTCAACTCTTCTTAGGGTCTACAAGTCGAATATGTATTATCTTTTTATAAGGAATGATTTGTTGGTATCAGATATTCCCGAAAGAAAAGATATCTCAATTTATATCAATTTGCATGATCCCTAGGCTATAGACTACAAATAACGTATCCATTGGAAAACTTTGGGAGTTCATATCAATATTTTCATGTTTTTCCATACTTTTTTTTCGCTGTAGAAACCCTATTACAGCTTAACAAATTAATATTGAACTGTGATTTAGCAATAATTTAGCATTTAAATGTTATTTATATTTGTGTGGGATAATTTATTTCGAAAATCGTGGTTCAATTCGCGTGTCTCAATCGTTTTATTAAAGGAAACATTCGATGAGCGAATAATTTCACGTAATGGACCTGTGGATTGTCCTCTGTGTGATCGTGTGATTTAACATCTTTGGATTATTTTCTAAAGTTGCTAGTCTACACCGATAAACTAGAGAAGCGTGCCAAATTCGAAGTCAACAATCGCCGCGTTATTGCCGATGTACAGCTACAGCTGCTCTAAAAACGTCTTTCAAAATTGTGCTTTTTTCGAGGCAATCGTGGCACCCATATTCCCAAATTCATATTTACCATAAGTTATCTTTCCAATCAATAAACCCAATATCATGGCAATTACCGCGATTTTATGTGTTTTATTTCATTTTAAAGATCCCTAAAAAAAAGTATCCTATGTATGTGCTGCTTGAGATGTGTTGGCCAGATGAGATATCAAGAAATCTGTGATCCCGGAGGAATGGAATCGATTATAGCAATGACGGCAAATCATATAATCATATCAAGACGGCATTGCCCAGAGACTAATATAAACGTAGTAGACTAGTAGACTAGTATAAAAGTAGTTATATTTTTCTGTCTGGATAATTTTGAAGATTTTCCTTCTCTCCTGGAAACACTCCAACGCTTAAAATTATTGAAGAGATATATGATTTTTGCATGTTGAACACGTTTTTTTCAATTCGTATTTTCATATTCATAAAAGTTGACAATCTGTCAAAAATTTTAAAAATAACATTTGACAGTTGTTGTACAAAATTTGTGGACATCATTTCATTTTGAAGAAGAGGTGTCCCAAAATTCACGCAAAAAGTAATTTTATTCGAAAATATAGGTTTATAATTAAAAATTGTAAATTTTTGTATTAATTCATAAAGTATACAGTATCGGATTATGTATGAAATAGCACATCGGGTAAATAGCCTCCACGGCTTTGCTGGGGCACATACGCAATCTTTTGTTGAAATTTTCCATGATTTTTTTTGCATAATTTCATAAATTTTGCTGAATTTCGTTAATAACAACGTTCAATTTCGTCTTCCTTCAAGGCGTCACTGGTCATGAGCTTGTTGTGATAAACGTTAGACTTCAAAACTCCTCCAAAAAAAAAAGTTCAATGGTGTTAATGGTCACATGATCTGAAGCGGGCAATTCTGATCATCAAAAAAAAGGGAAATTACACGACCAGGAAATGACTTTATTATTTTTAAAATATTGCTCAACAATAAAAACGCATTGTTATTTCGCTCCATTTTTTTTTAAACCTGCTGAATTGTCAGCTGTCACGCTGTTTTTTTTTTTTCGTTCGTTTGGCAACATTTTTTACCGCACAAATAGCGCAAAATTCAAATCTTGAATTTTGGGACACCCTTTCGAAAAAAGAATTACCAAGAAGAAGAAGAAGAAAACGATAAAACAAGAATTTCCGAAGATTTTTTTTTTTTTTGTGATGCCAAAAATAAAGTATTTTTTTCTTTTGGGTTTTTTTTTGGAGACTTCTTTTTAACATTCATCAAGTAATTTCAAATATAATAAATGATTATACCTATTTCTTGTTATGTTTTTTTATTTTATTTTTTATCGTTTCACGCTTTCTTTTAAAATCCCAATTTGACGTCGAACAAAAAAAAAAAAAAGAAAAGAAGCAAAAAAGAGGCAACAAAACATATTTCTAATGAACTTTGAATTACTCACAGAAAAACGGAAAGAAGAAAAGAAAAAGAAAAATGGTGTCTCCTCCTAAAGTGTATATAAATAAATGCATAAGATATACAAACACACACAGGCACATGCGTCGTATACACACGTCCATGCTCCCTCAAACCCATACATATATATATATATATATATGCATTTATTATTACCTTGTGATGTTTGTTTATTTGTTGTGTTTTCTTTTCCTCTATACACAAACACAAACACAACTAAGTTGTGTTCTTTTCAACGAAATAAAAAAAAAATGCATTTTCTGTTTATGACCGAACGAAGATCTTTTTCTTTTTCTTCTTCTTCTTCTTCTTTTACACAAGAAACACATAAATACACACCAACACAGGGAGACCAAAAAGGAAAAAAAAGGGAAAAGAAAAATAAAAGAAAAACAGGTTCATTCCTTTTTTTTCCTCGAAATCCTCGAAACCGGATTTAATGTTTTCGTTGTTCTCTTGTCGTCGTTCGTTTATCCGTGATTTTTTTCTTTGCTGAGTGTGTGTGTGTGTGTGTGAGAGTTATTTGTTGTTTTCTTAAAAGATATATTTCATATCTTTGGTGGTGAAGTAGGTAACTGCAAAAACAACCAAAACAGAAAAAAAAACGAAACATTCGAAATATATCTTAATTTTCTTGCATTTAAAAAAAATAAGAATAAGGAAATATAGTACCTATTTACACTCATGTGTCACCCTGTATTTTTGTTTTGACGCAAACAACACACCCACACAAACCCGCGTACCCAACATAATATGTTGTTTCCGTCATGTCCTTTCCGTTTATCAGAACTGATAATTTAAAAAAAATCTGATTGCGACAGATTTTAATGAAATTGAATTTCTTTTTGAAGATGACTTCATCAAAATTGTGCAATTTTTTTTTTATTTGGTGTAATATTCTCGACAAAGTTATTGTCATATTTTTGAAATCAGTCAGTAGAAATCCTTAAATTGGGATAACGAGCGGAGCGTAGCGCAGCGAGCATGCATTAATTCACTACTAATAATATAAAAATAAGAAAAAATTTAAAAAAAATAAATAAATAAATAACAAACGTTGATAGTTGTTGTTGGATCCGGGAAATAACATCAGATCCCTTAATTTAAGAATTATAGCCCAACCATAGACACTAATAATAAAGACTTCCAACGATTGCGAATTCAACTGATTCTTTTGTATCGTGATATCGTGACACAATATAGATTCTTCTCTTTCTTTCACATTAAATCATTTTTCATCCATTCTTCTTTAAGTTCACCTAAACAACAACAATACACTTGAACATCACGCTTCTCATTTGGCTTCTTGGAAATCTATCTGTACTAATCTATATGGCCCAACTCTATGTGTGACTAACTAGAGACACACACACCCACATATAGGGTATAGATATCATGATTTAAGAATATCATTTAATTATACCAAATGGGTGTGTGTCACTTTATACCATTTCAATATTGAAATGGCTATCATCTATACTAAAATATTGATTAGGGTTTTGGTTGATTAATTGGTTTTCGAGTTTAGTGAATAATTGATGGTCTTAAACCATTTAATTCGGTTCCTATTACAATAGCCAAGAAATCAAAATTTTTAAGCAAAAATTACTGCTTATAAAGAGATAGTAGATTATTATATGAGAGAAAAAGAAAAAGCGTAAAACAAAAGAGAAAATATTCTCTTATTCTGTTTTGTGTTTTTTTGTACTTATTTCGGTTTTTCTGCTAGATTTCCATACTTTTCTATTATAGGATTCCTCTTCCCAAATTTATTCTGTTTTGTTTCTCTTAAATGAAACAATTAATCAGTTTACGGTTGAATAATCAAAATTTTCTGTATATAATACGAGAATACCTTATAGTGGAAACTGAATGATAAATTCACGATGCATTAAAATTTTAAATATCTACGTTTTCAGTCAAGACTACACATATCGCGACAGATCCACGACGGACTATTTTTAATACAATCTCAAGAACCAAAACTGTGGAATCTGTAGTAGTAGAAACGTCATTCTGTTTCCCGCATTAGGTTTTAGGGACCCTGAAAAGAAAATCAAATAGGATGTAATTAAAGTCATTCGGTTTTTCTTCTTTTCAGTTTTTAAACTACTAAATTTTTTCTTTATTCTCACTAATACGTTTATTCTGGCATTGTGACAGTTTTGCGGTCATAAATATTTACCCCAATAATATTTTGACTGAAATTATGATTGCTGCGAAAATTCATATTCTAGCGAATCGGGTCATAATAATGTCCAAAAATATGAATTTATAAAAGTTTTTAAACTGTTATAATTCGAAGCGAATTGTCATAATTATTAATACTCTCGAAAATGTTTGTATAGGTTTAAAATTATTTGTGTGTTTAAATATTCCATACTTATATCAATTAAATCACTCAGAGAACACATATGAAACTTCTTTATGATGTAAAATATTTTCGACCAGAACTTATGATCTTTGTTTTTATGACAGTTATTCGTTATGACCGAGTCAGAATACTAGAAAATATTTCTGACAATGACGTCATGTTATGACAGTCAGAACTTATTAGTTATGACTGCGTTCAGAATATACAATGGGGAAATACACTAAATAGGTTTTGTTTTTATTTTGCTACTACTCCTTCCGAGACTTCACACACATTCCTGTCCACTCTCGTTAAATTTTCTTAAACTAATTAATTAACTAACTTTTTATTTTTTTTTTTGTTTATATTTATTTTTCTTCTGCTTTTTTGTGTTTTTCCAGAAACAAAAAAAAAATGTCTTTATTTTGACATCAAAAAATAGAAAAATGTTTTTAACAAAAGCGACAATATTAAATTAATTAAAATTAAAAGTGTTTAAAAGCAAAAAAAAAGTTTCTAGAAAAAAAATGTTTGTGACGAAAAGAAAGGAAAGAAAAAATGAACAAACAAAAATAAAATTACTTAAAAAATAAAAAATAAATTACTTTAAAAATAACAAAATAAATGTTTTCTTTGTGACAACAACAAACAATAACCAAAACAACCGAAATGTTGATCGTACAAGAATTATTATTATTAATAAGAAACAATATTTCTTCTTAAAAGAAAATTTTCTTTTACCTCATTTTTGTTATTTTTGCCTCTCCTCATCAATATTTTCAGTTTTTCTTTTTTAATTTACTCGCAGAAATATTTTTAGTGTGTGTGTTTTTCATTTGGTTTTATTTTGGAAATTATCATAAATACAAGTTTTCCTGTTCAAGGAAAATTCGAGGAAATTTATTTAATAATTTTTTTTCTGTTTTTGTTTTCCTCTCTTCCTTTCTATCTCTATTTCTCTCTCTCTCTCTCTCTCTCAAGAGCAACAAAACAAACAACAACACAACAACAACAACAGAAAAAGAAAAAAATAATAAAACATGATGAAAACATAACAAAGTGAAAAGAAAAAAAGAAAAGAAAAAAAAGGAAAAGAAAAAATTAAATTTATGTAAAAAAAAAGAAGTAAAGAAATGAAGTGAAAAATAAAAAAGAAATAAAATAAAATAAAATTTAAAATGTAATAAAATAAAATAAAATAAAAATAAAATATATTTAGGTATTATAATTCCAATTGTGATGT
Organism: Xylophagus ater; assembly: GCA_963422695.1. Lineage (NCBI taxonomy): Eukaryota > Metazoa > Arthropoda > Insecta > Diptera > Xylophagidae > Xylophagus > Xylophagus ater. The sequence goes on from OY730480.1 coordinate 62,763,702, forward strand.
AATATTTTTAAGATTAATTCTAATTTTAATATTATTAAAAAAAGTATAAAAAATAATAATAAATAAATAAAATATAAAAAAAATTGTACAATAATAAATTAAATGGCAATTAAAACGTTTAAATATTGTTGTGTAAATAAGAAGAAAAGAAGAAACAAGTGCAGTAAATAAATAAATAAATAAATTAAGAAATAAATAAATAATAGCTTTTATATATGCGTAAATATAAATTAAAAAAAAGAGAAAGGAAAAAGAATAAATTATTATTCAAAAAAATAATCTAAAATCCACATACACACACACACACGCAAAAAAGAAAAGCAAAAAATAGGAAAAAAAATAGAAGAAAAATTGAAGAAAACTAAAAGTAAAACCCTTTTTAATATAAATGCTAAAACAATGCCACACAATAATCACAATTCTCATTCCGGTCACACGGGTTCATCTGGTGACGATTTGGGTAGCACCGATGAGGTGAAAATCTTCAAAGATGAAGGTGATCGTGAGGATGAGAAAATTTCATCGGAAAATTTACTCGAAGAAAAATCTAGTTTAATAGATTTAACAGAAAGCGAGGTATTTAAATAATTTAAATGAATTACCAATTTCGAAAAGGGCTCATCTCCAGAAAGATATTGCATTCTTTTTCCAATTTGGAAAACAGTTAGTTATGAGTCCCTTTTTGCTCATATGCATCTTATAGGTGAAGATAAAAAAACAGCGAAAAAGTACATTTTGAAAAAGAAAAAAAAACCGACATGAGCCCTTTTCGAAATTGGTGATTCAAATAATTTTTGAGGAAAAGTTTTGATGTTAATACAAAAAAAAAATAGAATTTTTTTTCTTCTTCAACACAGGAAAAAAGCGGGAAAACTACATCTAGGCAGGATCACAGTCCAGTTTTTGGTATGTATATTAATTGTAATTCTTTTTCTTTTAATTCATACCAAATTCTAGTTCCGGCTTATTTGGTCGTCCGTACACCCCAAAATAAATTCCAATAAATATACTATCAGATCCCCGGTTCGATTATGACTTAATCGTACCCGTTCGGTATGCATATCAACGTACCACTGATATAATAGTTGTTGTTGCAGTAATTATCAGACTTCCTTTTTACAATTTACTTCGATTTGTTTACGTTTTCTTTCGATTTGTTTACGTTTACCTTCGATTTGTTTACGTTTTCCTTTGATTAGTTTACGTTTTGCTTCGATTTGTTTATTTTTTACTTCGATTTGTTTACGTTTTCTTTCGATTTGTTTACGTTTTCTTTCGATTTCTTCATTTCCTTATCTCGATTTGTTTACGTTTTGTTTCGATTTGTTTACGTTGAGTTTTTTATTTTTCTTTTCTTTTCTCTTTTGTCTTGTACGCATTTTGAAATACTATACTTCATCAAATATTGTACTCGCGTTCAAATTGAATTCTGGCATCTATAAAACCAACTATGGTTAAACTCGGGTAGACCAGGGTGGGCACGAACCCATTGGGGTTTTTCCATTTTCATTTGTATTCATTTAATTAAATTTTCGTAATGGAAAACATGCTTATTGGACACAAATTCAATTAAAAACATATAGTAACTCAAAATCGGCCTATAGCCGATTTTTTGATGCCCTATGATAGAAATAGGACCGAAAAACAGTCAAATTTAACAGTATTTCAAGGTTTTTTCTTCATAACTTTGTTTCCTCTTTCCAAAATTTCCTCTAGTTCGTAAGTAACCTAGACCCTAATAGGATAAACCCAATCCGCAAATCAGTATGTTAGTTTTTAAGGTACATCAAAAAAACTTTATGGACGAACTTACTTTCTCCTAGGATTATTTCTTTCTCCACTATCCTTGGACCGATTTTGCTCAAATTTAAAATGGTATCGTCTATTTACGTATTTAACCAATATAATTAATTTAAACAAAATTGATTCACAAATTGTCCAGTTAAATCCGAAAAACCATATAAAAAAACGACAAAACTTTCTGGTCACCCTCGTTTTTGCTTAATAACTTCCCTACCCTTCGGTCGATTTTGCTGAAATGCAATACCAAATCCACTATAGCAATAACCAAGTAGCATTCTAAATTTCATCAAAATTCGATAACACGTTTTTGAGTTATTTTGTCCACGGACGGACGGCAGTACCTTACATTAATATAGGGAATTTTTTTCAGAATTTTGGCTCATTTTCCAAACCCAATTACCCCAATTAGTTCTGCCTGAATTTCACAATTTTTTTCATAAATATTTTATAAAATATCACTTTTTAAGCGCGCTATAATATAACTTGATAGGATTAGAACTACTAAAGTTATACGATTCTAAAGCCATCTATTGGAAAAAAACGCCACGAACTTTCTACTTAACTCAATATTTTAAGGTTTTTCTCTCCACAACTTCATTTCTTCATTCTCAAATTTGCCCAAATTCACAGGTAGGCTGGAGTCTAATAGCATAAACACGTTTCGTAAATTTGATTCAAATCGGTATATAAATTTTTAAAATACATTAGAAAAACTTTATGAACAGGCTTATTTTAGGCTAGAACTATTTCTTTCTCCACTATCCTTGGACCGATGTGACTGAAATTTAATATAGTATCGTCTATTTATGTAGTTAATTTGTGTAATTAATTTAAACAAAATCGATTAACAAATTTTCCAATTACATCCGAAAAACCATAACCAAAAAAACGACAAAACTTTTGGTCACTCTGGTTTTTCCTTTATAACTTTGCACCCGCGGATCGATTTTGCTCAAATGCAATACCAAACGCAGTTAAGGAATAACCAACATAGATTCTAAATTTCAGCAAAATCGGATAACGCGTTTTTGAGTTATCTTGTCCGCAGACGGACGGACGGACGGACATGCATAAAGCAATATAACTTTTGATTCCCTTCACAACCATACCCTTGAAATTTTTCTGCGATGATTATTTCTATGCGTTACACACTCAGTGACAAAACTAATATACCCTCTGGCATAACTGAATAACCAATTATTTTCGAAGTTTTCGAGCTGGTTGAGTAGATTTATGTATAGTTGATAAAACAAATAACATTTGAAATGATTGACCAAGTGAGGTGTTACTCTTTCATATTTTAGTATCAAATGGTCCGTCAAAACCTAGTCACATCAGGTTTTTTTTTGTAATCTAACAGTTTGGTATGCGTATATACGCGATTGTTTATTCCTTTAATCGGATACCTTAAAAACTACAAGGGTACTCAATAATTTCTCAGCATCGACAAGGAAATACTGTTTTTATAAATGAAATATATGGTATTTTATTATTCAGTATAATATTCCTAAACTTCAATACACGATTTTCCAATTTAAAATCCGTTCGGCCTCCAAAATACGCATCTACAGCTGCTATGTGACATTTTTTAGCTTCTTGTTTCGATTCAAGATCATGGTCGTGGACCCAAGTCTCATCCATAGAGATGAATCGACGTACGAAAACTATTTTATCCTTCTGAAAATAGTCCAAATGTTGTTGTCGCATTCGAGGGTGTTTTTGTTCCATTTTAAGCGAATGCGGCACCCATTTTGCACAAAGCTTTTTGTAACCTACAACTTCAGCTAAGATGTGATGTACTGAGGTGCCTATTATGTCAGGTATCTCATCGCACAGTCACTCGTTGATCTTCTAAAACAATATCCTGTATTTTTTGTATATTTTTTGTTGTTGATACAGTTTTTGGACGACCTTCGAGTGGATCATCTTCGGGGCTTGTACGACGAAATTTAAATAGGGCAGCCCATTTTTTCACAGTGGAAAGTGAAGGTCATACATCCTTATATACTTCTAACAATTTTCGATGAATTTTTGGAGGTGCTAAACCATCCAAAACAATGAATTTAGTCACTGCATGATATTCAATTTTTCCATGTTAAGAAAATTCAATGACACGTCAACTTCAAATAGCTTCTAAAACAAAGACTGAATTGACTTATAAACGTGAAACTTGACACGTGTTCATATGAAAGTTGTACCAACATAAGACAAAAAAAATTGACCTGTTAGCAGCGCGATCTCTTGTCGAAGCTGAGAAATTATTAAGTACCCTAGTATGTAGACAAATTTGTCAGTCCCTTAACTAATAGGAATCATAACAATCTGACGTACAGAGAAAGTCAAGTACATATTTTCTATTGTTTTTATTTTTCAATTTCTTTTTGGTCTTTGATTTTCACTAATTTCTATTTAACGAGGAAAAACCTAAAACTAAACTCAACGACAAACAAAATAACGATGGAAAACAACAACAAAAAAAAAGGAACTGAAAAAACGAGCATACTTTGAAAATATGCTTGTTTGTTTATTGTTTGTTTTGTTTCTAACTTCACCCATTCATGATTTTGCCTCTATTCATTTGGATAAAAATAAAACTATGCTGCCAACTAAACTATAAAGGACAAAAAAAAGACAACGCGGACAACAACGGACCACGAACCTAATTGTTCAAGAGAGTGTGTACCACCAAATTGACCCCGCTCATCACTTTTCTTGTTTCTTTTTTTTTTTTTTTCAACTCATCAAAGAAATTTAATCTGAAAAACCGAAAACACAAAAGCCAAGGGATTTAAGCTTTGTCTGTATTTTTTGTTTTTCTTTTTTCTTTTCCTATTTTCCGCTCACTTTTCATTTACCTTTTTAATTGATGAAAATACTTAGTTTTCCGATATATACAAAGGAATAGTTTTTAGAGGTATAGAGTGTACCTGAAATGTCTGTAAAATATCAGTTTTTTGTGTTTATAAACGTTGAAGGAGTTGAGTTATAGAGATCAGGTCCTGTCCTTTATTGGAGATAATATACCGTGTGATTCAAACCTTACTTTTTTTTCCAATACGGTTTTTTTTTGACAGATCACGCGTGACTAGTGTCATTCTGATTTGTCATTTTTGTTCAGTATTGTGTGGCAATTCATCATGTCAAGACTTACATCGTCGTTTGTTAGCAGAATGGGCGCTTGAACGCATCGAAGAAAATCCGGAATTTTCAAGCCAAATTTTGTTCAGTGATGAGGCTTATTTCTGGCTTAATGGCTACGTTAATAAGCAAAATTGCCGTATTTGGGATGATGAGCATCCACAAGAGTTTCAAGAGCTACCATTACATCCATTGAAAACAACAGTTTGGTGTGGTTTATGGGCCGGGGGCATCATCGGTTCGTATTTCTTTAAAAATGCGGCCGGCGGCCACGTTAACGTCAATGGTGAGCGCTATCGTGCCACGATAATGGACTTTTTGGTACCTGAAATTGAAGCCCGTGGTCTCGACAATATTTGGTTTCAACAAGACGGCGCTACGAGCCACACAGCCCGTGTTACAATGGATTTATTGCAAAATCATTTCGGTGAGCAATTAATTTCACGTTTTGGCCCAGTGAATTGGCCACCAAGATCGTGCGATATCACACGTTTGGATTTTTTTCTTTGGGGCTATGTAAAGTCAAAAGTCTTTGCCGATAAACCAGTGACAATTGAAGCATTGGAAGCGAACATTACACGTGTCATATTCGTCATTATAATCACTAAACATTTCAATCATATACGACCTTTACTTTAGGAGATCTGTAAAAAGTTTAAAATTGTATTGACTTCGGGCCGCCAAAGTTAAATCGTCAAAACTGTTTTAAGCCCTCCCGTACATTTGAGCTAACCAAGCTAAACTACGTGATCTAAGTTTCTCGGTAAAAGTTGAAAATTCATCATTTGCATTGGTTGTCTGTCACACACTTTAGCGAACCGCAAGTATCGGGATCGGGCAAAAGAGTATGAAATTCGCCATATTTCATACGTTTCATCACAAATGGTGAACACCAAACGCTTCTTTTCCCTTTCCTTTCAACAAAACTCGATAAAATGTCTTGTTCAAAGTCTTCTTCAGACAAATCTGATTCGGAATCAAGGTCTTGTAATAATTCATTGATATTGTTTTCGCACATTATATCTCTCTTGACGGTTCAAAAGATGGAATGAATTTACCAAAAATATCGTCGTGGAGCTTAGTTCAAGGTATATTACTTAAGTGAATTGGGTTCATAGAATATGTATAAATGACTGGGTCTTCTGATCTCACCTCACGTCTGGTACCAAACTTAAATTAACCAAACTTCCAAACTATCAGATTCATCTTCATAGACAAGAGTAGACAGACATTTAAAAATTGAAATAAATTTCTAAATTGGATTTACTGAATAGTTATCTATTCAGGTTGTGTAATGAATGGACACGGTCTTCTCATCTTATTTGACCTCTTGTACTAAACTATTAACCGTAACCAAACTTCTAAATTATCAATCATCAGATTTATCATCACAAACGTCTGTCTTGTCTGTGATTATCTGAAATTTGAAATTGATTTTTAATCAAAAAATCGAAATCGAACTTCTTCTACGTATCTAACTAGAACTTCTTAAGCTCGGCTTAAAGACAATTCCAAAATTCCCAACTCCATTAGATTTTCTTTTTGTACATTGATTATCTTTCTTGCTTACTTAAATTAGCATTTAAACAAAATTTCTTGTCTTTTTGCCAAACCAGCACGTTTTATGATTGGATAAAATTCGGATTATATCGAAATCGAAATTTTTTAAATCGTTATTATAATAAATATTATATATATATATATTTTTTTCGATCAGAGAAAGTGTTAGATATTTGCATTTAGATTGATTTCAGTTCAATAACACGTATTTGTATATATATAAAGGGTGTCTCAAAATTCACGCAAGAAGGAAATTACCCATGCAGTAATTAAATTGTTTCTCGGACTGTATCGTATGTGGCATCGTTTTTTTTGAAACCACATCTCTTTCATATCCATATCTTATAATTTAGGAACAACAAACTAGTGTATCATGTCGCGATAGCGAGCACCATTAACTGTTCTTGCCTTATCAGCCTCATTTTAAAAGAAAAATGGTACAATGATACCTCCACCCCAAAATCCGCATTAAACAGTAACACTTTATGGATGCATTTGTTTCTCAACAATCACTTGTGGATTTTCTAAACCCCAAATGCGACAATTTTGTCAATTAACAAAGCCATCAAGAGAGAAAATGAGCGGCCTCATCGCTGAAGATGATTTTGTCCAAAAATCAGCATCCAACAATGAAAACGCGTTCCATTTTAAATAATCCTGAATTCTCAGCTATTACGCTGTCTTTTTTTTTTTTCGTTGGCAGCAGTTTAGCGCGAAATTCAAATCATGCGTGAATATCGGGACACCCTTTATGTGTATAATTTGGGAGGTTTGGGTGTCCGCGAGGGGGTTGATTTTCTGAACTTGTTACGACTTTTGAAAAAAAATATTCATAATTTTTATAATTTAAAATATTTCTATAATAAAATAAAATTAATTTTCTTTTTTTTTTTGTTTATTTTTTTTTTCTAGGTAAAGTTGAACCGCACCCAAGTTTCAATATGGGTTATCTTGTTTCACCATATTCATATACAAATGGGGCGGCAAGTGGATTACCAGTTTCAATGGTAAGTTTTGGTTTTTGGTTTTTTCTTCTTCTATGTATTTTTTTTTTAGTATATTGTAAAAAACAACAAGAACAAAAAAGTACTCTTGTGATAGGAAAACAACATTCTTTAATATACATATAATGTGGTATATCGTCTATGGTACCATATATACCAGAGGTGGGCAACTTCATTATATTGGGTGTCCTAATAATAGTGCATGATTTAAAATTCGCACTATTTTCGTTTCATTAAGTTAACAGTACTAAAATTAATAGTCATAGAACTCTGCACGAAAGAACGGCATCATTACTGACAGTTTGTTTCGAGTTTCGAGCGTCTACTGTGCTCAAAAGGACAATTCCACAAAATTCAAATCGTGCATTTCTTTCCGAGTATTCTTTATTTAATCAATTATTAAATTCCCCGTCGACTGAGATATGGGTTATACCTGTAGGACCCAGAATACCTGAAATATACGTATACCTTCATCATAGAAAGTTTTTGAATTTCCTGTCCTAAAAAGGAATATTTTTGAAAACGGCGAACGCCATTTAATTCGTTGTTAAATTGATCGTCGACAAAGGTATGAATGGTGTCTGTAGGACGCAGAATACCCGAGATATACCACATTCTTGCTACACTATTACACTGTCGGTTTCTTTTTCGTAGTTTTTGTATGGTAGTTATGTCAGCGAAGTCTATTAACCTTGCACAGTTTCTGCTGACAAGGTTTATCGGTGCGCTGACAAATGAAATTGGAATCTTTTGATTTGTAAAGAATGGGATAACCAAAAAACAAAATTTCGATTTTTTAATAACTCCAAAACGACTTAACCGGTCCTTTCTAAAAATACAACATTTTCTAAGTTGGATCGGTATATATGCATATACAAAATTTGATTGAAATCGATTGAGCCATTTCCACGAAGGTGGAGGAGGAGTTGCACTCATGCATTTTATATATTTAAGATTTATTAATTGGGCCAAGGTAGTTTCCATGACCCTATCGGAGCGAAACCCATCCCATGAGCACAGTAAAACACTCTATCGTAGAATGGATCGCGGCCAAACATAAAACTGTATGGGGAAACGAATCTCTACGACAATCCAAAATATTCATAACCGAACCGGGTCTCGTCAAAGATTCGTTACTGAAGTTGTACCAAAACAAGACCTGAGTACTAGTGGGCACCCATGCGGGACACTGCCTCTACAAACACCCACACACCATAGGTATCGTATATGATACCATCGCCAAGGAATCATCATTATATGTTCTATGTTTATGTGATGCCTTAGGAGGCATGCACAAGAAGATTTTCGGTAAACCATTCTTGATTTTGTCGGATGCTCGAAACCTGAATGTGGAATGCTTACTCGGTTACCTAAAAGTTATATCATTTCCCGCTTTTAATACAATAATTTTTCATGTTAAGAGGGAAATTTCGTTTTGCTTGACATGATGCATACTATGCTTTATGTAGAAAAGTTCTAACCAAATCAAATTTAGTAATAGCAAATTAGGTTGAGAAAATCGGATCGCTCGCTTAGTGTTAGAGCTTGTTACGGTATTAATCAATGGTTCGAATCCCAGTGTAACACAAAATTCCTAGATTATTTTCCAGTTTTTCAGTTTTCAACCCGTTATTTAAATACACATGCTTTCATATTGAATTACATTAAAAATCGATCAAGAAAAAGATCGGTAAAGTGTCTTAATTGATTGAGATTTGAATCGATTTGGATATACACTCGTCTCTCATTTTACGCGAAACATCTATTTCATGCGATTTTTTGTATATTATCAGGACCGAAGATTATCCACAAAATCATCAAGATAAACGATCGAACAGTAAGTGACAGTGATAAAGATGATAGAGATTTCCACACTTTTCTAAATTCTTATCAAAAATTTGCGATTACCGAGAGCATAACGCAAGCAGTGGGGTTGCCCTATATTAAATTAGACAACGTGAACACACAAACAAGCATTAAGAAAGATAACTAACTAATTAGCGATAGGTTAATATTAAGACCGTTGAATGGAATGGAATTTTGAGTTCAAGCTTAGTCAGTTGGACTTGCAAATTAGGGGGGTTGTATTAAAATAGTATTAATTAAAAATTTTTATTAATTTTCCCACGGAAAAACTCTCCTTTTCTAAATCTTATTAATTACGAAAATAAGTCAAATAAAATTGATTGATAAATTATTGAGTCCTGGCAATTGTTTGGGGGATGCAATAAAAATACAGTGTTACGCATGCGTAATTCCCATTTTTATTATATTCTGCATTTCTATGGTATCTTTTTGGTCTTGTGCTTGAATTTAGTATGTTTTCCTTAAATTATTAACAATTTACTGGGTTTTTATTGAGGACAATAGGGTAGTGATATATATTTTTTTTTTTTTCAAGTGGGACCAAATTACCTATCCGTTTCACCCCTTGAAAAAAGAAAATTGTTACATGATTATAATAACAAATCCCGGATCCCTTTTATACTAAATATGCAAACCGATGTAGTTGTAGTTTTCTTTTTTCTTGTTTTGCTGAAGGGTTGAAGATCACACAATACAATTTGAAATGAATCGCTTTTGAAGATAGGTCCTCTCTCTATAAGTATATATCATTTGGAAAATATATGTGTTTTTAATCAACTCGACGAAAAAACAATTTGCACTGTAATAAACCCTTCTCTATAATCTATCTTATCTGGTTGAGATCACGCATATGTAACGTAAAAGCATTCAACATTTCGTTTCGTTTTTTTTCTCTGTTATCTATATTATGTAATCATTTTATGTTATGTTACAAGAACAACATAAAAACCCCTTTTATTTTATGACAAATAAAATAGAAATTAGTTCCTCGAAAAAAAAAAATGATATCTAAACTGGACCTAAGTAGACTTAACAATATAATAGACGGGGAAAAAGGGATATGTTTCTGTTTTTTTTTTTTTTTTTGTTTCATAGAAGGAAAAACAACATGAAAAACTAAAATATAGGAAATAAGGAAATCACAGTGTTCTCTGTAAATTGTTCTGGAGTAGAAATCGAGAGAAAGATCTTCAGAGTAATTGTTAGTCTTGAATTGTTTGAGATCAATTCTTGATGAGATTGCGATCACGAAACTACTCTATTAATTCCCATAATTATGTTTTTTTTTTTTTTCTAAAATTTTGATTGTTACATACTTGGCTTAGGTTTTAACATACAAAAATACCTAGTCCCCCCTCTGGTATACATACTTAATTTCAATTCAATAGTTTCGAGTATATGAATTACCTGAGTCCTGTCCTATATATACATCTGGCTTAACTGTTTTAATATGTAATTAAATGTATTCCATATTACTTAAGCCGATCAATAATTACACCAATTTTGATCAAAATCAATTTAATTAAATAAGAAAAATCAACAAAAAAAAAAATTGTACACACAACAAGAAAATATATATCCCACTTCTGAAATTGTAAACACAATTCTAGATTGAACAGATTCGGAACTTTCTTCGTCGGATTTATTTATATGGATTTATATATAAAGGGAAACATATAGCAATGAATTTAACGATTAATGATGGTTAAGGAAGGAAGTCCAAATTGATTGGTTTAACAACCGGAAAATAATTACATTTTTTTTTGTCCCATATAAAACTTATAGAACGTATCAAATTCATTTATTGAACTGGAGGAGGGCTCCATTATCCAACATATTGAATACTAGGATTTTATTAGATTAGATCTCATAACAATATAAATTTGACCTTGAACAACAGTATACTATGATGATAATCCTTGTCAAGTCGAGATGAAATAATCCGTATATATAGTATATAATATCTCTTAATAGAGTTGAACCTGTCGACGCCTGGAATGATTATGATGAAAACCGTTTAAACTAGGCTAATTAGATTCATTAATTTGATGCGGTGTTGCCTGAACTTATAGCAAGTGAAGGATGATGTTTAGGGTGTAACGTGTGAGTTTGTTATAATAAATAACTTCTATACTACGATAGTACAGGTTCTATTCACGAAGGCTTTATAGTTTTGTTTTTCTTTTTTGCCACAAAGCTCTGACTGTAATTACACTGTATGTATCATATTTTATGACTTACGCCCGCCGCCCACTTGAGCTAAGCGAGCTAAACTACATAAGTTAAATTTATCGCTAAAAGTGAAAAATTCAGCATTTAAACTTCAACGAAGCTTTGAAACTACGTCGTATGGTCATGAGCGGCACGAATTAAGCTCGTTCACGTAGTTCAGGCCTCAACTACATGAATGAGCTTCACTGGCATCGCTGACACTAACCTATAAGTACTTTGGGCATTATACAGTGTGGACACGATGCTTGCAAAACTGTAATATGTCTTCTTTATTTCTTTGCGGTAGTATCTTGTGGACACAAGTGCAAGTGTCAAGTGGAAAGGTTTAGTAATAAATCGTCGATGCTGTACTCGCACATTATATCTTTCTGACGGCTCAAATAGAACTGATGGAATGAATATACCAAAAATATCACCGCTTAGCTTAGTTCAAGTGTGCAACGGGGTTAGCGAGCCCAGCTAATCTATGTAACTACAGCGAGGCTCGCCCGCATACCTTAGTTCAAGTGTTCGGCTGGCCTTATGCTTGTACAAAGGTATTTTAACGGTTCGGGGACATATCCCAGAAAGTTTACATACTATTTACAACTTGTTATTGCCTTTATGTAGTTCAGTTAAAGTTAATGTCATGATACTAAATTACATGAATAATTAATAATTCGTGGTCCGTGGTTCGAATCCCGGTGTATTTTTTGAGTTTTCCACATCTATTATCTATTTCTTTGGAAATAACTCTATGTCAGATTATCACAATACGTTTTTGCGTGTATGATTTTATTTTGTTTTTTCGGGCGGGTTTCGATGGGATTCGAATATGATTAGTTTCCCGGAAATAGTATAAACCTAAAAAGAAGCTGCTGTTTACTTATATTACCAATACTAACCTATGTCCATTGGAGAAAGAAGCCAAAAAAAAATAATAAATGTATAAATAATTTTTGAACGTCATTTAAAAATTGAAACAAGTGAATTTTTATTTTAAACGCGCAGGTAATGTATCTCTTTTCGAAATCGTTTCGAACTTGACGATGAAATGAAGACGGGAAAAAAGAAATAATTGATTTCTATTTTTAAAATTTGTTTAGTTTTGAAATGAAAACAAAAAAAAAGAGTTTTCTCAATGTGCGCGCGCGATGTTGGTTTTAATGAAACGGAACCCAGTAGGATTTTTTTCCTGATTGACTGGAATTAATTCCAATTTTCATTGATAAGCATTTTCGAAAAAAACAAGCCAGTATGGGAATTGTAATAAATCGCAAATAGTAAGGCAATAGTAAGACCTACATGTATTCGAATATGGCAGCCAGGTGTGATCTCCTTACAGAACAGAATTGAGTTTGTCCAATGAAGATTTGTACGTTATGCGTTAAGAGAACTGCCTTAGAATGACCCCTTTTCTTTTGCTGCCATATAATAACAGACAAAAATTGATTGGATTACACTGTCTGGAAAGGAAGAGGTGTCAGGTAGCTGATATTGTTTTTGGTTCACCAAATTATCAACAGCAATATAGACGCCGATCTTTCGTTTTGGACAAGATATATTTAAATATTAATACTCGTTCTTTCAGGTCCGTTGAAATGTGTAAAAGCATTTGATAGACTTATTAGAGATTCCTGCAATGTAAAAATAGCGATTATAAAATAGATTACCAGTAATGCATTATGGAATCGATATGTTAAGGCATCATTTCCCGCTGGGGTAACTTTGTATATACACATTGTATACGTTTTTTTTTGTGTTTCTACATATATAAAACATAAATATAGATTTTTATGGTACTATACCCGCGCGTATATCACAGATTAGATGCTGCACTTTACCGCAAAATCATGATGAAAGGAGGAAAATAGATTTTCGTTTTTTTTTCTTTTTTTTTTTTTTTTGTAACTATGTGTTTAAATATATGTTTAAATAAACATATGCATTATTTACATTTACAAGAAGAAGAAGAAGAGGACGAACAGTTTTTCTTATAACAACAACAGAAAATGGGTAGCAGCCGCAGAAAAAATCTGATACCAACAAACTCTATACAACTAACTTACATGTTTTTCTTTATTTTCTTCTCCTTGCTGTGTTCTGATTAATAAATTGGAGAGAGATGTGATGATGTTGCGGTATTTACATATATGTATGTTCCCGACAGAAGAAGCGAACCAAAAAAAACAAAAAAAAAAACACAAAAGGGTAGCGAGTCCAATTAATATAAGTAAAAAGGAAAATATTTTTAAATGGAAAATAAGGTGGCAGGTTAAAATTTTCGAATACATGACATGGAATCCTATAAAAGAAAAGAAAATTATGTTTTCGAAGTTTTGAATCTTATAGATGTTTGGGGAAACAAAAAAAAAAAAAAAAAAAAAACCGTTGAAACAGATACACAAGTCTTGGATAAACATTTTAAAAATTCTTAAAAACAGCAGTGGGATTTTGTAAGACAACCTTCCTTGATGATTTTAAAAGATTTCTCAAAATAAACGCAAATACTTAGAATATTATTAAAATGTGACATTTGTCACTTGAAATTTCTCACTTTCATGTGAGGAATTGTCATTTTTTATTTCATGGTATTAACTACCGGGTCCCGGCAGCCGACGTGTCAAAGTATAAAAACGCCGTACATTTTTTGTTTATTGATCGATTTTATTAAAATTTATGAAAATGATAGTTTATAATACATAGTTAATTTTGTAATAATTCGAATGGTATGTAACAACCGCCTTTTGCCTTAACCACCATAGCTTCAATCTCTTTTTAAACGATACAAACGATGCTCGCACGATGTTTTGACTTAAACGGTTCCATTCATGAATTAAATCTTTTTCTAAAACGGCCAAAGTTGTGTGTGTGTGTTTTTTTTTTGCAAGCCGCTGTTTGTAAAATTATTCCCCAAATGGAATAACAGATTTGGTGAACACGGTGAATTTCGATGTTTGATATTTCAATCAAATGAAGCGAAACAATTGAATTTTATTCAAGGTTTATTGTACAAAAAATAAGAATACGTCTTTTCTACTAACAAATAATTTTTACTACTGACAGACAATATGTCAAGCAACATTCATGTTAAATTTAGTATCGTAAAATGTGCGGTTTATATTTTACAGCGATTTGAATTAGACCGGACATTTCAATTGTCGGACTCGGTATACTATAGTATCGAGATATCATAGTATGAATACTATATGTGTGTGGCTCTCATATAAACAGAACTGATCTAGGAATAATTTTCTCATTTTTTTAGTATCCAAGGAAATCTGATTAATACGGAACATTTGTCTAGCTCCAGTTCCTGTTCTCGAAAGGTTTGACTTTTCACACATACATATTTTCCTTTAATAATGTCAATAGCTGTAATCCTGTTCGACTTAAAAGAAACCGAGATCGAATAATGCTGTTTAAAATGACGTTTTTAAATGCTGGCACAAAACGGTTTCTACACCTCTCTGTTGCGAATGCGAACTCTCTGTACTCCGGTACAAAAAGGGCGAAACTTCTCGTATATTCTTCTTTAAGAAGAACGGTTTTTATCAACCAAATTTCTTGGGAAGTGCGGATTATATTTAACTAAATTCGTTATAGCGAAAAAATACAAAAATAAAAATCAGTTTGAATGTTGATGGGTCTAACAAGAAAAAAAAGAAAAACATTTTCCTAAAGAGAAGCAATCATAGAGAAAGAGATATGATAAATGAGCAGTAACAGTCCTAGAAGATTAGGAAAACTTTGATGGGTGAAGGGTTTTTGTGGGACGTGTACGTTTAGTATTTAAACGGATGAACGTAGACGTATATGCCATTAGTACAGAGGAGTAGTGACCAAATAATTAAAGCGGCGACGACAATGAGAAACATAACAATGGAAAATTTTGTGATTTTAGGGAAATGAGTTGGTTGGGGGTGGTTTTTTTTAGGTTCCTCCATTTTTTTTCGGTATAAAGATTATACATATAGTAAGGTCGGATTGCATTCAGAAAAATAGTTGATAATGATGGTGGAATACCTCTCTCATCCATTTCTTCGGCTGACTTCTTTTTCGCGTTCGGGGGTTTTTTTTTTTCGTTGTGTATAGTTATTTTTTTCTATGTTCTCGCCTTTAGTAGTACTCTTCTTCTGGAATAAATATATCTCTGTTTGTTTGTTTTTTGTTTTATTTTTTTCTTTTCTTTTTCTGGATATTTGTTAAATATATAAAACATACACGATTATAAAATGGAACGCGAACAAAGAAAAATAAACAAGCAAAATGAACGCGAAAGAAGCACATATTTAATTTAAAATATATATGAAATGAAAACAAAAGAAATTCTATATAAAAAAATTTGTATTTTCTTCTGGGATTATGGAAAAACGATGAAGGAAGAAAAAAAAGCAGCCACCACCACCAAAAGATTTCTTTTCAAAACTTTATATAAAAAGCAACGAAGAGAACCCACTCTATATGTAGTATATATTGTATATCGCCACAGGGGCGGCACATTGCCCCTCATTCCATTTCTATCAGGAATTTATTTTTTTTTTTAATGTTTTAGTTTTGTTTTTGTCTTCACAGTAGTATATACTCTGTGCTGCCTTAACTCAGCGCAGCAACAGAGTTGAACAGATTTTTTCCTTTTTGAATAAAATTTATTCAGAAAAGTAAATTTTAAAAAATTCTCCTTTTACCGATATCCTTGTGCCATGATTCGTTTTTTCTTCTTCTTCTTCACTTGGCTGCTTTTTCATTTTTATTCAAATATAAAGGGTGTACCAAAATTCACGCAAGAAGTAATTTTGATAGAAAACACAAGTTTATAATTAAAAATTGTAAATTTTTTATTGATTCATAAAGTATACAGTATAAGGTTATGTATGGAATATCATATCGGATAAATGCTCTACACGGCTTTGCTGGCACACATACACATTATTTTGTTGAAATTTTCCAAGACAGTTTTGTATAATTGTTGAATTTCATTGCTACCACGCTCAATTTCCTCATTCAAGACGTGGGTGATGGTCGTAGGCTTTTTGGCATAAACCTTGAAACTTCAAACCCCCCCCCCCCCAAGAAAAAAGTCCAACAGCGTTAAATCGCATTATCTGAGCAGCAAAATTCTGATCACCAAAATGGGGAAATTACACGACCACCGAATAACTCATGCAGTAATTGAATTGTTTCTCGGGGCTGTATGGCATGTGGCTTTGTCTTGTTGAAACTATATATCATTCATATCCATATCTTGCAATTTAATCACAAAAAACTGAAATATTATGTCGCAATAGCGAGCATCATTGACAGTTATTGCCTAACCAGCCGTATTTTCAATGAGGAGTGAACCGATAATGCCTTCAGTCCAAAATCCTCGCATAAAACAGTGACACACGTTGTGGATGCATTTGTATCTCAACAATCACTCGTTGATTTTCTGACCCCAAATGCGATTAACCAAGCCATCAAGAGAGAAAATGAGCGGCCTCATCGCTGATAATGATTTTTTTTTCGAAAAATTAGCGTCCAACCAAAGTGTAACTAATGCTAAAGTATGGAAAGCTCCTATCCTTACCGTACCGCCGTTTTTCAAAATTTGCCTGTTCTTTCTCAAACAATTTTCTATCCACTGCTGACATAGATAGCTACATATTATACGTGTTGAAATTTATATGGCAATGCACAAATACTATAAGAAATATAATGTTTTTAAGAGTTTTTCACGTGTTTTTGCTTATTCTGGCTACTTCGCTAGCTTTCCATACTTTAGCATTAGTTACACTTTGGTCCAACAATGAAAATGTGTTGTTTTTTCGTGTAGATTAATAACCCTAAAGGCCAATCTCCACGCAGCCAACATCCTATTCTGACGAGAAAAATCAGAAAACTAGAAAGAGATGAGAGACTTTTGCAATTTTCGCTAGGATTGGTCGAATAAAAACATCTCAGCATCTCCCTACGCAATTTAGAAAAATTGGTAGTGTGCGACGGTATCGTGTGTGATTATTGTGAGAGTATTCGGCCGCAGATGAAGTGCCATATAAATCAGATAAACATGTTCATCTGTTTTTGAGGGGAATTATTTGCAGATCGAAAACCAGTTGGGTAAATGAGAAATTTGTAGAATGATTGTTTTATCTATCCCTTTCTGTTTGGCCATTCTTTGTATAGTGTTATCCCATGCTTGCATCAGATGTAGGATTTCGGCTGTGTGGAGATTGGCTTTAATCTGTCAGCTGTCATGTAGTCTTGTTTTTCGTTGGCAACACTATCGCACAAATGGCGCAAAATTCAACAATTTTGCATGAATTGTGGGACACTCTTTATATCATAATTCACTCACTCCCTCTCTCTCTCTCTCTCTCTCTCTCTCTCTCTCTCTCTCTCTCTCTCTCTCCCTCTCTCTCTCTCTATCTCTCTATCTCTCTCTCTCTCTCTCTAATTTTTTTTCTCTTTATTTGCAACGCGCTCTTTAACATTCATATAAAATGTATAACAAAAGAATAATATGAAAAAAAAAATAAGTATTTGAATATAATGTGTAACAACAACAACAACAACAATAACAAAAGGAATAAATATTCTACACATGAGAAAAATAATTTTTATTATGCTGCCTGCTGAAAATACAGCATAAAAAAAACCATAAAAAAACATAAATACTACATCATCTTTAAAGCAGCAAAAGAGATTATCCTCAGCTTTCGTGTTCTTCCTCGTACACACACACACACTTACACATACACATCTATATTTATATAGATAATTTACAAGGATAGATGGTTGGTGGCGGCGATAAGGATATAAAATTTAAGTGACTAAATATTTGCGCATAAACAGATTTACCGGATTTAATCATAATCATTTTAAATACGAGAACATATTATGCATATGTGTGTGTGTGTATGTGTATCAAAACATATGATAACATTTTGGTGTGGCACTCTGGTGTGGGGCTCTCCTGGCTCCTTTATGATATTTCGGTACAGATTTTTTATTTTGATTTTTATTATCGGCCAAAAAAAGAAGCCATTTGTTGTAATAATAATTGTTCCCAGACAAAACGATTGTGAATCGGGATTTTCTTCAGTTATAATTTGTATCCGAAAACATATAGAAAATCGACCTATGGCAGAAATGGGACAGCAAAACTATCCAAAACTAATAATATTTCAAGGTGTTTTTTCTTCATAACTTTCCTCTTTTCAAAAAATTTCCTTCAATTACGCAGGTATCCTAGACCCAAATTAGCATCTAATCTAATCAGTAAATTTTATTCAAATCGGTTTATTAGTTTTTAAAGTACACCAAAAAAAAGCTTTATGAACAGTTTTAATGTCTCCTAGGATTGTTTCTTTCTCCACTATCCTTGGACCGATTTTACTGAAATTTTATATATTATCGTCTCTTTATATCGTTCACTAATATAATTAATTTAAATAAAATTGTTTTACAAATTTTCCAATTAAATCCGAAAAACTATAGAAAAAAAAAACGACAAAACTTTCTGGCCATCCTGGTTTTTGCTTAATAACTTCACTCCTCCTCAGTCGATTTTGATGAAATGCAATAACAAATCCAGGGAAGGAATAACCAACTCACATTCTAAATTTCAATAAAATCGGATAGCGCGTTTTTGAGTTATCTTGTGAGATTGCTATGTAATTTTTGAAATGAAAATCTGATCATTAAATTTAATTGTTCGTCAGGGATTAAAATAAATAAGGAGTCATTCACTGTTCATTTTAAATCAAGATATATTAAGGCACGTCCAAATCAAACGAGATAGCCAAGAGTATTGTGAGTATTCCGTGATGTTTTCATCACAAAATTATACTTATCATACTCCTCGTACTCAGTTAAGCGTTCAGATCAACTGCTCGCTCGTTCGCTCGCTTGATTTGGACGAACCTTTAGGTGTAAGAGCGAATACTCTATCTCTATTTTATGTTCAGGAAAATATCAAAAGTTACTAATTTTTTTCTAATCAGCTAAACTAAGAAATACTTTAAGAGGGCCCTGATTCAATAATAGCTGTGTTTTTTTTCATTGGGGTCAGCGTCATAACATGTAAAAGCAACAACAACATAATCCTAATATTTATCGGGGTCAGGGCCTAAGACCCCGATAGATTTTAGTTACCTAAAATTGCAAGAGATGGCGCAGCACGAATTTATGAAAGTGATTCTGACATTTAGTTCCACAATATAAGGGAAACGATGGCTGCGCCATCTCTTGCAATTTCAGGTAACTTCTGTAAATAGAATTCGAGTCTACGTTAGACTTTTTGTCAGTCCGACTGAAATTATGTCTTGAAATAATTCCAATGGAGTCGTGTGGTTAATATTAGCAATGAGTTGTGGCAATTGGTTTGTGTCCTGATGTTTTTTTCTAACTTATTTGGTCCAAAATATTCTGTGTGTAGAATTCTAAAAGGGGCCATAGATAAGAATTCAAGGCCCCCGTAAACGATCAAATTGTTTGTCAAATTATTTGCTAGTTAGCAGGTTTGTTTGACGCGTTTGTCAAACAAACTTACATTGTGTACATTGTTTGACGTGTTTAATGGAAATCTTGATTGACACAATTTGATCATTTACAGTGGCCTTAAAAGAGAACTCAGGCAAATAGAAAGCTAACTACTAGAACGGAATTATTAAAATTTTTTGAATATTTTTTTTAATACTAATGTGTGAAATACACACACATACACACACACACAAAACACCTACACAAAAGTGTGTCTTCCATTCTTAAGGAATTTCTTGATAAGATAAAAATTTTTGTTCTTCGTGTTTTTTCTCGAGGATTAATAAAGGAAAACGCCTAACAATGAATTCCTAATTTTTTTGGTTATACGTCATGGTTTTTTTTTTTTTTTTTTTTGGTTAGACCTAAGGAACTATAAAGTGTAGAGTTATATCCTGTGGAGTTGGTATTTTACTTGTATTTAGGGCCTTGTTTATATTTGATATTTTATCACATGAAATAAATTCCGTATTTGTGTATTTGCGGAGAGTTTAGATTTCACAAATTTTACTACAATATATTATTCAACAAACTTTAAAACATTCTATACGGATCTTTATGATCCTTACTTATGTGAAATGCGAATTAATCTGGCATTGAATCCGTGCCGTTTCTGGAAATTTGTGAATAGTAAAAGAAAAACAGAGATGGATATCTATCATCTCTGAAATACATGAATGAGTTGTCTCATTCCCAACCTATTTGCATCTTTTTTCTTTGCCGAAACATTTATTGACGATGATTTTGAGCCTGATATGGAATACTTCGAATATTTACGTGTTT
The DNA here is from genome assembly GCA_963422695.1 of Xylophagus ater. Taxonomy (NCBI): domain Eukaryota; kingdom Metazoa; phylum Arthropoda; class Insecta; order Diptera; family Xylophagidae; genus Xylophagus; species Xylophagus ater. Next base: position 62,784,590 of record OY730480.1, read on the forward strand.
ATCCAACAAGACTACTCTTTACGACATTAATATATAGTAGTCCTTGAACATATTAATAACTTAATTGATGATTATTGTAGCAGTCCCGGCGGTATCCCTTCTTAGTAATTTTAGTCGTTGAATGGATCCGAGCTCATAACTTAAAATAGTATTGACAGATATCGCCCGTAGCATTTATTCACAAAATTTTAAGATAGAAATTCGGGCGAATAAATGTCCGACATAAATAAATCTTTAGAAAGAGGATCCTTTTTTTGAGTTTATAAGTAATAATAGAAACACGAACAGAAAAAATACGTCGTAAGTTTTTAATTTTTTTCTTGTTTTTTTTTTTTCTTTTTTTTTTTTTTCTTTTTTTGGAGACAAATCTTTAATTCAAGAAAAGAAGAAGAAGTTGAAGAAGAAGATCTTTTATAAATTGTATTAATTAGGTTTAATTAATCAAGGCCTGTTAGTTATCATGATTAGAGACGAAAAGAATGTCTTATTTTTTGTTTTTTTTTGGTTTGGGAATTAAAACTAAAAATTAATATCAATCATTTTTAATTAAAAAATATTATTTTCATTTTATAAGCAAAACAAGACGAAGAACAAAAGCTATTATAAGAAGAAGAGAAGAGGAAGAAGAAGGGCAAAAGAAAAAATTAAAGAAAAGAAAACGAACCACACCCAAAAGAGAGAGACGGAAAAATAACATAAAAATATCGATCATTTTTTTTTTTCGTTTTTTTCTTTTTTTTTTGCTGTCTTGTCTTGTCTTCGGTTTTGTTGTCTTAAAGAGGAGCTGAAGAGCAGCTTAGCAAAACTCAAAATTAGGTGCTAAAAATTTGTGGTTAGCATATTTGATCAAAAAACAACAACAACAATAATAATAACGCGAAAAATGTTTGTTAAACAATCTCAATGTTGCGCGAGCCTTTTTTTTGGCTTTTGGCTTCTTTTGTGCTCGAAGGAATAATAATCTTGTTCTTTCAAAAATCGGAATAACTAACTTCTATACAATATGATATAAATGTAGTATGAGAGAGGTTCGGAGAAATTGATATTTACGTAATCCCCATTCTCACGTAGTAAAACATTAACATCTTTTTCTTCTTCTGGGAGCTGTTGCTGCCCCACCCAGTAATCTGGGTTGGAGGAATCGTGTAATTCGATTTGAACCAAATCGTTTCGAAAAAGTGTTAGGAATGGCAATGTACATATTTTTGATACGATTTAGTCTCAATCGAATTACACGATTTCACTCCTGTTTCTTAAGGTTCTTCCTTTTTTTTTTACACGTCCTAGATGACCGCCACTAAAAATGATGATTTCAATGAGAAATCAATATGGTTTCTATGAGTCCAGGCGCACAATAATAAATGTTGGAATATTTACGAACTGTTGACGTTGACGCATAAAACGGAAAGATTTGGCAAGTCCAAGCTTTTCAGCTGAAGACTTCTTTGCAAGAAATCTTCAATTTATTTTGTAACCCAAAACGTAATCGAATTTCATGCGGCTTTCATCGAATACACCAATTCGAATTAAACGTCTCAAAAAAGAGCGTTTTACCTTGAAACAATCTTTATTCATCTTTCTCTTCCAATGTTAGAAATTCTCAGACGGCTTTACAGATTTTGGTCAATGCATATTTTACACGCCATACTTCTCTTCGTAATAGAGACCGTAATCATCATCAATAGTTTTCAATTCTTGATCAAGACGAGCCTTTTCATATGCGGCCGATGTCGTGTGACATAATGTCTTCGAAAAGACAGACGTCTGTTTACCATTTTTGCCTTAATTTTGTTTGTTCGCATAACTGTCGAGGTGAAAATGAGCTTTGTCCAGAAAGATGATTTTTTAGTAAAAATACCCGTTCTTCTTTTTCTTCTTTTTAAATTTTCAATATTTCCCAACGTTGTTCAAGGGTATATCGACTTATTACGTTCACCGGGAATAGAATACTGAATTTCTGTCACTTGACAGATGACATTACAGTTATGAGCGGCTAAATAATTGCTAGTTCAAAAATGAACCAAATGATACCGCACCTTTTATATAAGACTTAACGATGTTTTATATCACGCATTTATGTCACGCATAGTAACGCTTGAGATATACATGTTAAATTTTAGTTACACTTCTTTTTCAAGAAGCACTCTAAATGAAAACTCCAGCGACATAGTAGCAGCAAGTTAAGTACAAAATGGTCAAAGCGTCTAAACTATAGAAGATAATATATTTCGCTTTATATTCGTACATACTATTTAGATGCGTGTGTGTTATGTTGACGTCACTGACGCACCGCATTCCAGTTGTCAAATAAACCAACCATTGTTTATGCTTGATTTTTGCTTCTTTTTAAACGAAAATTGTGAATTTTGTGATTCAATTAATGAAAAAAAAATGGTTAATAGAAATTGAAGTTTTCCGAATTGCTCGAATGTGAGAAAAAAAAGTGAAAGAATTGCATACAATAACATCACATATCATTGATTTCCCAAAGACACGAAACAACAAGGAAAAAATGGTTGAAATTTTGTAGGATTTCAAAAGATTATTGCCCCAGCATGGTAATCATGTTGAATTCATTTTGAAAAGGAATGTTTTAAAAGGGATCTAAAAGCTGAGTTAAACTGACGTTATCAACGCATTCTTTCAATGTAGTGGAAATGGAGTAGAGCACCTTCTAGAGTTAAAATGCTTTGCAAAATGATATCCTCTTATAAGATTTTAAGAGTTAAATGAAATTAAAAATAGTTAAGGTTTTTAGAAGATCGAAAAAGAAAAAAACTAACTTTTATTTTTGGGTCCCTTATTATAATCTCCTTTATTTGGTCCATCACTTTATATGAATATAATGTTTCTCTATACCCATAGGCGAATGAAATACAAATATGTAAAAATAAATTCGGAATTTCCGTACACAAAATTAGTGTAGGAGTTTTTAAATAGGCGGTTCTTATTTGCGTATGCAAATAATACTCTCTAAATTGTAACATTTTGTACTACTATACTAGGGTACTCAATAATTTCTCAGCCTCGACAAGAGAACGCGCTGCTAGCAGGTCAATTTTTTTTTGCCTTATGTTGGTACAACCTTCATATGAACACGTTTCAAGTTTAACGTCGGTATTCAGTCTTTGCTTAGAAGCTATTTGAGGTTGACGTGTTATTGAATTTTTTTTGACATAGGAAAAATTGAATATCATGCAGTAATTAAATTCGTTGTTTTGGATGTTTCACCATCTACAGAAATTCATCCAAAACCGTTAGAAGTATATAAGGAGACATCACCTTCACTTTTCACTGTGACAAAATGGGCTGACCTTTTTAAATCTGATCGTATAAGTCTCGAATATGATCCACACTCGAAGGTCGTCTCTAAAAGTGTATCACCAATGAAAACATAGAAAAAACAAAAATGGAACAAAAACACAACATTTGGACCATTTTAAAAAGGATAAAATGGATTTCGTATGTCGATTCATCACAATGGATGAGACTTGGATCCACTACCATGATCCTGAATCGAAACAAGAAACTAAAACAGGTCACATAGCAGCTGTAGGAGGCGTATTTTGGTGGCATACCGGATTTTCATTTCAGAACTGGAATTCTTAAATTGGAGAATCCTTGGAACAAGTGTCTTGAAGTTAGAAAAACCGTGTTTTTCTTGTCAATGCTGAGAAATTATTGAGTACCCTATTATATGTAGCTATATAGAAGCTCCAATTGTAATTTTTGCATTCTAGTTTGTTATTGAAGTATGTATATAAGAAAATTGAAAAGAACAAGAAAAAAAGAAAAAAGTTGGTAGAAGATTATTATTATTGTGTGTAAGAGAAATAAATCTCGGATTTAATAAGGCCCCCAAACAAGCATCGCGTCGAGTCAGCGATGGACGAAAATAACATTTTGCGTTTCCGATGCTATTTAACAGAAAAAATAAGAAGAAAAAAATTAATTTTTCAGAAAACTGTCTGCTCGTTGTGTTGTTCCCGCGCGCGAGATATGTGCTGCTGTTGTTGTTGTTCCTGGTGGTTTTTTCTGTTTCTTCCATTTTCTCACAAAAATATGTTAACGTTCTGTAATTTCTATTTTATTCTTCACGTCTTGTTTTTTTTTTCTTTTTTTTTTTTCTGAAAACAAGTTGTTTTCTTTTCTTATTATTTCTTTTTTTCTTCTTCTTCTTCTTCTTCTTTTCCGTGGTAAGCAAGTCGACTTAAAAAAAAAATCGTTATTGAATTTATTATAACTAACCAAAAACTTAAGAAAAAAATTTGGTCGTTGTCGTTTTTTTTGGGGGTTTGTTGCTTTTTTTTTTTTTTTTGGAAATTATTTGTTTGTTTAAATTTCGAGGAAAAGAATTAAACAAAAAAACAAAAAAAAAATAGGTAAATTCTGGTTTTTTTTTTTTCTTAAACCTTTTTCTTATTCTTGGATTTTTGAATTTTTTACTTTTATTGTTTTTTACCTGCTGCGCCAGGTTGTGCTGCTGGCTCTTGTTTGCTATTTTCTTGGATTGTTGTTGTTTTTTCAGTTTTTCTATTTTATGTTTTTCGGATTTTTTTTCTGTTTTTTTTTTTTTTTTTAATTTCCTTTTTTCCTTTGAATTTTGTGTGTGCAACGAGAGAGACACAAAACCAAAACCAAAAACAACAACAACACGAAAGAAAGTCCAGAAAATTCCAGAAAAAAAAAAACAAATAAGAAATAACCTTTTTATTTTTGTATTTTTGTATTTACACCAAAACAAAAAACAAAAAAAAAAAAATGGTGAAATATTTTAAAAGACCTTACCAAAAAAAAGTCCCAAAAAAAGTCCCAAAAAAAAGTCTGAAAAAAAGGATACAACATTTTTATGATCATAAATTGGCACACACAACAAAAAAAAAAAAAGGTAAAAGAAAACATAATCAGAAGAAGACGAACGAAAAAAATACCTACGTGCGAGCCGCTTAACTTGTTTCGCTGTTTTTATCTGGAATCTCAAAATTCGAAAATCCCTAATTTCGAAAAAAAAAAAAAAAATACCATCAAACCAACATTTTAAGTTTAACTGCCTGCAATCTGTCATCAGCACACATAATTTTTCAATATTTTTATATCTATTTGGTAATTTTTTTTTTTTTTACAAGCAGTAAGCACAGGGTGGTGCACAGGACGCATTGGGCGGGTGGGTGAGGGGGGTTGAGTAGCAGGAGGAGGGCAGAGAATAAAAGAATATATAATTATTATATTTGTTTTTTTTTTTTTTTTTTTTTTTGTTGGTTTCTTCTATGTCCAAATTAAAATCGACAAAAAAAACTAATAATAATAATATAGGGTGTCGCATAAAAGTCACAGAACAAAAATCTTTTTATATATATTGTCGTTATGTCGTTATATCATAAAATTATTTGATCGTTAATGTATTTTAATTTGGTGCGCGATTTGTAGAGAATGTACTACTGCAGAATAGCATTTTTATATGTTGTTTCATTCGATCATAAGAAATTATGAAACTTTTGACATCATATATTATTCATTAATGTTTATTACGTCCAATATTGTCTTTAAATAGTTGAATATGCCAGTCCCGGTAAACCAAAAATCGAATTCAATCGAAAAATCAGCAGATTGAATGCAGATTCGTACGATTTGCCTTAAGAAACCTTTCGTAGAATGACCCTTTCTTCTGCCCTAGCATATATCTTGACAGATTAAAATTGATTGATTTTACAATCCTTAGAAAGGTGGCGCCCAGTAGCGCGAATGTGATTTTCATGAGCCAAACTCTTGAATGGTAATAGAGAAAATTTATCTTAACATTAATATATGGCCCTTCTTGCGGGTTCGTGGAAATTTTTTTTGAAATTCAAAACTTTTAACATGTTATGAACCGGACTTATGTAATCGGAATCGTATTCTCTCGATACATACGTTTTGCACGAAACCGAAAAGAATGCAAAGAATAAAAAAAATAATAATTCTCTGTTTATTTTCACTGTGACGAAATTAAATGACTAACAAATTTATTCTGTCAGCGAAGTCATAACGGTCATAACATATAACGTCACTCTCATAACTTACAGTTTAAACTGCCATAAATTCATATTTTGAACTTAATTATGACTCGTCTGCCAGCAGTCATAATATTTGTAGTTGTTGTAACTGAAAGAAAAAGCTTGTAAATCAAATGCATTATTGATCGGCTACTTAATATATTGTATTTCCTTTTTCTTTTTGTTGATTTAGATGTGATTAAATTAGTGATTCATTCAGCTTGAAATATTTCATTTTCTACATTCATTCAGATCGTATTTAATTAGTTGTTTTATAGATTATTATTAGGTTCTTATAAAATAACATATTACATTAAATTTGGCTAAGAATATCCGATCTTCCTTGAACGTTATCAAAGAAATTTTTAAAATAAATATTTACGTATATAAATATTATTCCAGATGTAATTGAAGCTGAATTCTACGGCTACAACTGTGAACAAATAATATATATATATAAGTAAACAATCTTGGCTTCGCTAGAGAGACTTTAAGGGAAGTAATGAACGACATTTGAGTGGAAGGGAAAAACTAAACTGAAACTAAGATTTTTAGTGCTTAACTCGAATGGTACTATTACAGAGTGAGAGCTTTAACGTTAGCAAAACGACACTGCAGAAAATCACATACTATCAATGAATCGCTCAATTAGTTTGTCATCGTCAAAATCATATGTGTTGTGCGACCATCCAACTGTCAAATTGGTCAGATCCAACCGATTAATCATCGGTTGATGGAAATTATTATTCTAACAGGCTTATTCTGAGCGCAGTCATAACAGTCATAATATGACGTCACTGTCATTACATTTTCTAAAGAGTAATTCGTATTCTAACGTGCTCATAACTTAAAACTGTCATAAAATAAATATCACAAGTTCTGACCAAAAATGTTTTGCTTGGATCATAACGAAATTTTAGATGGTTTTTTTAAGCGATTTAATTGATAAATATGGAATAATTTCCACCATTTTTTTAAACACATTAATAATTTTACACCTATAAACAATTTTTTAGACCTATACAAACATTTTAGAGATTATTTCTCAAATAGCCATGACAACTTGCTCGAATTAGAACAGTTAAAAACTGTTATAAATTCATATTTTGAACATAATTATGACCTGTTCGTTAGAATACAAATTTTCGCCGCTGTCATAATATTTGTAATATCAAATTTGTTATGACTAAAAATTTGTCACAACGTCAGAACAGGCCTGTAAACAGAATTGAGTTGTCTTAAACTTATAGGCAATTAGAATAGTGGAGAGTAGTTCTTGAAATCTTTTTTTTTGATTATCGTTTACGACACAGAACAGAAAATATATGTATTTTTATGGTATTCATATTATTGTGGGTTATGTGCGTGCCACCCTGTATTTTTTCTTTTCTTTTTTTTTTTCTTCGAACAATAAGAAGGCATTTTCTTGGTTTTTTTTTTCTTTTAAATAATGGCCTAACCTTAAATATATAAACGAACGGAATGCATTTCAGGTATAACACATAACAAACATAAAAAATAAAACATTTCACATATGTATGCTTCTAGTGTTTTTTTTTTTTCTTCTTCTCCCAAACAACTCTTAACAAGGATGGATTCCATTTTCTCTCTGCTATATTTATTTGATCAAAAATTCAAAGCGTATGGCTTTGGAAAAAAAATTTAATATAAAAATAAAGAAAAAAAAAGTGGCCACAGAAAAAAAAAACAACAAAAAAACCAAATCCAAAGAGACCAGAAGATAATGATCAACAATCCGCTGGTGTAAGCATATCCAATGATGCAAAGCAGGCAGCAGGCATCACATATAAAAAGCACCACCACAACAGCAGCAGCTAGCCAGCCAGCTCAGTCAGCCAAGTAACTAAAATAGCAGAGCGAATGACATAGCGAAGCAACTTTTAAACAACAAACACAGTCTTCTCTCGTTAAAAAATCGAGTTTACATATATATGCATATATATGGAAGAATGTGTTATCATACCGTGGAAACGTGTGGTGCGCCCGTGAAACCATATTAAAAACAAGCTATAGTACGCAAACCACAATGGAAACTTCTATACACATCGATCAAATTATTTCATACAACAATTTATGATTTATTTTGTACAAAAATTTCGAAGTTTTGTCCGAGCACCCAAAGTTATGCTCCAAATTTCATACAAAAAATCTGAATTTTGTTCGGCAACTACCCGAAGTTGTAATCGGATTCAATTGATTTTTGGATACAATTGTTCTTTCATTGAAAAAGTGTCTCATGCCAAATTTCATTGAAATTGGTCCATAAATAACGTTACAATACAAATAATGTAAAAACACAAAAAACCGAACTTTTGTTCGGCGGCTACCCGAAGTTTTAGTCCGATCAAACCTAACTTCTGATAGAATGGTTCTCATGAGGGAAAAACTGCTCTTACCAATTTCCATGGAAATTGGTTCAAAAATACGGCTGCAATCTTGTACACGACAGACCGACAGACAGACAGACATTGGATAAAAATGATTGCAAACGATTTAGAATCTTATAAAACGTGAAGATTTGCAAAAAAAAATTTTTTTTTTCATGATTCCAGTAACTTATATACTTCGTATAGAAGTTAAAAATGTATATTATTATAATATATACAAACATATTGCTTTTTTTTCTTGTTGTTTCGTTTTCTTTTCTTTTGAATGAAACTCTCACAAGACAATAATCATGATGATAACGATCATCACTTTGGTATTCCCTCCCTCGCTCCTCTTTATTCTCGGGGGAAAGGAGTGCGGGTGGTACCCCTTGAAAACAAGAAGAAGAAAAAAAAAACCCAATACCAATCATTATTATTACATCATCTAATGATTATCAGCCGGGTTGCAGCAACTCCACCCTTTAGTAAAATTGTGTTTAGTAATGGAAATCGAGTTATTCGATCTATTAAGATTTTTGAACTTGATGGAAATGCATCAATATGTATGTTTGGATGTCGAAACGTCAAGTTCTCAAACAGCACTTTTAAGATGTTCTATTTTACATGATACAATCGCAAAGGATGTATTAAGATCTATATATGTCAATTGTCAAAGTTTTAGGGTTTTGTTTTTGTACTGCGACCTCTAAGATCTATTCTACCCCCTCTTTTTCAGTGCAGTAGCTAGGTTAACTTTCCATTCTAAAGCACCTCCTTCAGGCCTATATTTCGCTTAGGAATTTTAGTATCCGGAGTGGGTTAAGAAATTGTATCTCACTTGGGGTGGAAAAGCAAATGTTTCCTTCTCCTGCGGAGTAGTGCTTCACAATCGAAGAGAATATGCATTGTGGTCCCTTCGTCCCCTCTTACAGAATCTGTAGGTGCTATTTATGTAGTTCAAGTCCTAGTTTTTAAGAGGTGTGCTTTGAGTCTGCAGTATCCCGTTAGTATTCTTGTCAGTCCCCTTATATTCTTCTTATCAGCTGTGATAACGGCTTTGAATCTTTTAGAGTTGTATTCCCCGAGGAAATCTTTGGCCTGTCTCCAAGTTGCTGTTTGAGTTAGATTATATATAGCAATGAATCTGAATTACTTGGATGGTTTAGTAGTTGGAAAACCTATTGTTTAGTAACCAAAATGTGTTGAGTTCGTATCCCAGCAATTTGATGCATATTTCCAATTAATGTATCATAATTAACTTCTTGGTATTGCATACAGAAACAAGCTATAGTGCGCAAACCACTATGGGAACTTCTATGCATATCGATCAAATTATTTCATACAACAATTTATGATTTATTTTATACAAAAATTTCGAAGTTTTGTCCGAGCAAATTGGTTCAAAAATACGGCCGCAATCTTGTACACGACAGACAGACCGACAGACAGACATTGGATAAAAGTGATTGCAAACAATTTAGAATCTTATAAAACGTCATGATTCCAGTAACTTATATACTTCGTATAGAAGTTAACTAGCCGATATATGTTAGATTTTCGTCTAACTACTAGAGAACATCGCTATTATTAATAATTCCGAATCATATATAACGACATGGATTCCACTTACTGCTGGGCAATTCACGTTTCATACAACTAGAATTTCTTAGAGAAAAAAAAGAAAAAGAAAAAAAACGACACTACTCAAATCTTCAGATACAGGTGAACATACCTTTTACAAGATCGAAGTAAAAAAAACCAAAAAAGAATATAACAAGAACTTAAATTGGTAGAAGAAGAAGAGGAGAAAGAAGAAGAATTAAATATGAAGAAGAAAAAAAAAACTTACACAGAAGTGACTTAACAAGATAAATACCTGTGAACGAACCTCGTTTTTTCATCATCATCATCATCATCATCATCATCATCGCCACTATATCGCCGTCATCATGACCATCTTCTTCATATTCTTCTTCATCTACTTCACCTTCTTATAAGATTCGTCGTGTATGACTTTTTATGCCCTATGGTTGGTACTACCAGAGGATATATTAGTTTTATCACTCCATTTGTAACACATCGAAATAATCATCGTAGAAAGGTTTCAAGGGTATATGGTTGTTGTGTAGAAGAAATCAAAAGTTATATCGATTTTTTATGCACATTCGTCCGTCCGTCCGTATACAAGATAACTCAAAAATGCGTCATCCGATTTTGTTGAAATTTAGAATGTGAATTGGTTATTCCTTAACTGGATTTGGTATTGTATTTCAACAAAATTGACCGTATGGGAGCGAAGTTATTAAGCAAAAATCAGAATGACCAGAAAGTTTTGTCGTTTTTCTTATACGGTTTTTCGGCTATATGCCGATTTTCAGTTACTAAATGCTTCTTCGTCTTTCTCGACGTCGTTACGTCTTTTTTTTCTTATTAGTGTTGTTGTCTTGCATCCATCCTCCTACTTTTCCGTTGAATCTCTTTCTCTAATCACATTTTTTTCTTACCAATCTTTCTTTATAAATGATTTCACGAACATTTTTATGTGATTATGTTTTTTTTTGTTTTCTTGAATTTTAATGTTGTGTTTTTTAAATACAAAAAACATTAAAAAAAAACCCCTAGCTATAGGAAATGTACATACACCAGCATAAGTGTATATAAAAGATACAATTTAGACGCGATTTTTGATCGTGCAACGACAGCTCTGCATCTAATTAGAGCCCAATAGTAGTAAAATAATAATAAGAGGAGAATGAAAAACATAAGCGGACACAAAAGTGAGAATGAATGAATTTAAGTTATTTATGATTATTGTTATAATTATGGTTGTTGGTTGTTTGGGCATACATATAGTAAACATATCTTCTTACAGAAATGTGTGTACTTGATGTGTTCTTTACATTTCATCTTTTAAGGCCATGTCCAAATCAGGCAGCAACTGATAAAAAAAAAAAAAAAAAACGAAAAATACGTTCTATGCTAATGTTTTCACATAAAGGGTGTCCCACAAAATTCAGGCGCAAGATCGGAATTTTGCGCAATTTGTGCGATACTAAAGTTTTGCCAACGAAAAACAAAAAAGACAGCGTGTGACAGTTCAGAGTTATTAAAAATGGAGCGTTATAAGCGAAAGAACGCGTCTTCATTGTTGAGCAATATCTTAAAAATAATCAGTCATTTCCTGGTCGTGTAATTAACCCGTTTTGATGATCAGAATTGACCGCTTTAGATCATGCGATTTAACGCCATTGGACTTTTTTATTTGTGTTTTTTTTTCAAGTCTAATATAAGCTCACGACCACCCACGTCTTGAAGAAGGAAATTGAGAAAATTGAGCTCTATATCAGCGAAATTTAGCCACATTTATACAAAACGGTCATGGAAAATTTCATGTGTGCCAGCAAAGCTGGCGATATGCTATTCCATACATAACCCTATACTGTAGACTTTATGTATCAATAAAAAATGTACAATTTTTAATTATAAACTTGTGTTTGCTATCAAAATTGCTTCTTGCGAGAATTTCGAGACACCCTTTTTTTTGTGTGTGCAGACATTTCATTGAGTGTGATCTCGAGTATGATGGCGACAAGTGAGAACATCAACGAATGATCGCAATTTCTTAACATTTGTTTGTTCGTTTTCATTTAGACGTGCATTTTAGATATACAAGTATCACTCATAAATATAAAAAGGCATACCTTTAATTTCTTTCATTTTAATTCTTTTGACGACGTCAAGGGATCAGACATTTGGATAACCCAAAAGTAGCAGATTTGATGTATAGAAATCCTAACTACTACTCCTACTATACAACTCTCAATTATGTTATAAAGCATCGCTTTAAAACTTATACAAGTATACAACAAATGTGACTGACTACTGTTAATCTGTTGGTTTTAAGTCGATGCACTTCTCATAATTTTCCATGCTCCAAGTAACATTGTTATGCTTAAAAGGCATTAATGTATAAATAATTGCTATATTAGAGCATTCCTTCAATAATGCGTCTTTATTTGAGCTTGTTGTGTAATATTTCTATTGGCTTCTACTTTTATATCGAAATTCACACAAGATGTGAATTCGAAAATTCGAATTTCTAATCTGCTGCTAGAATTTTTATAAGTTTTGAATCATTTATTTTCCCTTTTTTTCTCGTTTTTATTGCAGGCGTGAAAAGTGAACATTAACCTAGACTTACCTCAAATTCTTGGAAAATATATAGTAACTGAAAATCAGCCTATAGCCGATCTTTTGATGACCTTATGGCAAAAAAACTATTAAAACTTACAATATTTCAAGCTTTTTCCTCTTCATAACTTTGTTTTCTCTTTTCAGAAAATTTCCTCTAATTAATTTCTTCTAATCTAATCCGCAAATTTTATTCAAATCGGTCTATTAGTTTCTAAAGTATGTACACAAAAAAAACTTTATGAACAGACCTATTTTCTCCTAAGATTATTTCTTTCTCCACTACTACACGTGGAGCGATTGTACTCAAATTTAACTTGGTGTCGCCTATTTATGTATTCAACTCATATAATTAATTTAAATAAAATTGCTTCACAAATTTTCCAATTAAATCCGAAAAGCCATAGAAAGAAAACCACAAAACTTTTTGGCCATCCTGATTTTTGCTTAATAACTTCCCTCCTCCTCAATCGATTTTGGTGAAATGCAATACCAAATCTAGTTAAGGAATAACAAACATCACATTGTAAATTTCAACAAAATTGGGTATCGCGTTTTTGAGTTATTTTAATACACGGACGGTCAGACGAGCATACATAAATCGATGTAACTTTTGATTCCCTCTACACAACCATATACCCTTGAAACCTTTCTACAATGATAATTTCGATGTGTTCCAGACTAAGTGACAAAACTAATATACCCTCTGGTAGTACCAACCATAGAGAGCATAAAAAGACAACTGTTCTTAGTCCCCTTCGTATAATTCTAAACAACTTGGATTAGATGAAGACACTTGTTTTTCGAAAATTCTTTAATTTATCTAATAAATTGTTATTGCGTTAACCAAATCTAAACTACTTTTACACGTCATCCTAAATTGATGGCCTTAAAAAACTATCTCTAGCTTATACAGGGGGCGTTGTGAAAAAACTAGGGATGTTAGTTCAGGAAATGGTTGGACAATTCATTTGACTGAAAAAATCTGCAAGGTGAATTCTTCAAGAAAGAAAAATTCTTAAAAAATCACGGAACGAATTCAAGAAATTTACAAGAAATTCATTACAAGTTGTTTGTTTTATCCCTTTACTTCACTGCACAGGCAGGTATGCTACAGGAATTTATGATGATGATGATGATGATTATGAACTATTTAATATACACAGGGTGTTTTGTTTGCGATTAACAAATGCTAAATAAAGAACTGAGATTCTTTAGGAGCGCCTTAAAGATGCCTTGAAACAACACCAAGAATAGGAAATATAAAATTTTAGTGTTCCGCATTTACAGTGTAGATATTTTTCTTTCTTTTTGGACTGTCTGGTTCCAGTTTCCATCGTCTTTTATCACGTCATTATCATCATTTATCTTTCGCGCCTTTTTATATACAATATTTTATATATTCGTAAGAAAAAGGCAATTTTCAAACTAATAAATGGTGGCTTCGCGGGTCTGATTATAATATGGTAATTTCCATTTTTATTGGCATTTTGAAATTTGTGTTGTTTTTTATTTTTTTGCGCGCGTCATTAAGGCGTATCTACACGGTTGGCGTGCGCGATTTTTTTTTTTTTTTTTTTTTTTTAAATTTATTGGCATTTTATTTGAAATTTTGAATTTTTTTTTTTAATTTTTCATCACACTACAAATACAGGAATTCCACTTTCAAATCACAAAAGATATTAAATAACCAAAAGTCATTCGATTAAGATCTTCTATAGGGTGAGTTTCCTATGGTTCCTATGCACTGTAAATCAACGAGCTGTCGATAAGCACTTGTTTTAAAAGTGTTGGCAAAATTGCCGTATGTGAGGAGATAAAAATCCTCATGAGATTCACGAGACATCATTGACATGGCCAAAAAGTGACTGTTTTTGTGTGTGTATTGTTTTCAGGCGGCGTCAGTGGGCCTTGCTTTTTTGAAAACGATCAAGATTACAGACTGTAACAGTCAATGGAGAGCGAAATAGTCGCATGATAACCTATTATTTCTGGCATGAAATCGAAGTTATTGATGTGGAAGACATGTATGGTTCCAATAAGACGGCGCAACTTGGATGTAACGTTGGACGTGTTTTGCGTGAACAATTCATAGGTCGTATTATTTCACGTTCTAGTTGGAGTCAACCGACCGCCAAGATCATGCGACTTAACGTCGTTGGATTTCTTTTTATGAGGTTATGTTAAAATTCGTTTCTATGCCAATAAACCGAAAACGTTGGAGTTCCACAAAAAACAACATCCAACGACAAGTTATTGCCAAGATATCGTCCGAAATTTATGAAAAAATCATCGAAAATTACCTCGAAAGGATCGGCTGCTGCGCAGAAGGTCCAGAGGCGACCAATTAAAGGATATTTATTTTTATATTTAATGAAATGCATAACATTTGTGATTAACGAAATAAAATATTTCGTTAAATTTGTGTATTTTTATTTCGTTTTAAAGTTCAGAAACTGAAGTTGGATCAACCTGAATAAAAACACCATTACTATCGCTATTCTATGTTGCTAAAATAAAAATAACGAACACAAAATGAAATTGCCTAGAAGTTTAAGTGACATTTGTATGGTTTTAGTAATTAAACCATAACTAAACTTTAGTTAAAATCAAATGAACGGCAAATGAACGAGTGTAAATAAATGGATCTCATTAGTTTCAGGTGATTCTATAGAATCGTTTCACGATTATTATTATAGAAGTAGTCCAGCTGTCCATTTTCACTGGAAAAGGTCAATTTAGTGATGGATGGGCTAAATTAAAGAATTAAAAGTGTTCGCTTCGTTGCTGGACATGTATTTGGCAATAATGAATGTCGTTTTGCTTCCTTTTTTTTGTCAACAACTATAATATGATGACACACAATTTGTACCCATTGTAAACTTGTGAACGAATAATTATGGTTCTTTTGTTTTTGTATAGTAAAACGTTTAAAAATGTGTAAATTATTAGGTATTGATAAAATTTTATTTCCGTTTTTGAATTTACGGCCCTGTAAAATGTCTGCCACGCCTGTAAAATTATCACAAGTTTTTTTTTTCCTCTCTGGTTTATTATTAATGTGGAGGAATACCCCTTTTTTCAACTTCTTCTTCTTCTTCTTCTTCATCAACTATTCATTCCCTTTTTTTAAGTTAACATATATTTAAAGTATAGATTATTTTCCTTTCGAACTTAAATGCTTTTAAAAGGCTTCTTTCATTTCCCTTAAAATTCGAGAAGGATGAGTTGATTTAGAGACAAAGATTCGTTTCGATCCTGATAATAAGGATATGTTTTACGTTCAACTTTATTATACATGGTATTATCTTGTACTAGGGTACTCAATAATTTCTCAGCCTCGACAAGAAAAACACTGTTTTTATTATTCAGTATAATTCCCCTGAACTTCAATATACTTGTTCCAATGGTTCTCCAATTTAAGGATTCCATCCCTGAAATGAAAATCCGGTAGGCCTTTAAAATATACCTCCTACAGCTGCTATGTGACCTCTTTTAGGTTCTTGTTTCTATTTAGGATTATGGTGGTGGACCCAATTCTCATCTCATAGTCATGAATCGACGTGCGAAATCCATTTGATCCTCCTTAAAACGGTCCAAATGTTGTTGAGAAAGTCGCATTCGAAAGTGTTTTTGTTCCATTCTTAGCGAATGCGGCACCCATTTTGCAGAAAGCTTTTTGAAACTTATGAAACTCCAGCTAAGGTGTGTGATGTACTGCTCTATGTACTGCCTATGGTGTCAGCTATCTCGTGACACAGTCACTCGTCGATCTTTCAAAACAATATCCTATATTTTTTGTATGTTTTCTATTGTTGATATACTTTTTGGACAACCTTCGAGTGGATCATCTTCGAGGCTTGTACGACTAGACTGAAAGGGCAGCCCATTTTTTCACAGTGGAAAGTGAAGGTGATGCATCCTTATATACTTCTAACAATTTTGGATGAATTTCTGTCGTCGAAATACTTCTCAAGCTGCGTTTCCACCAAGCGTACAAAATGTGTTTGCTCGCGTGTGGTAAAAGAGAAATAACTATAAAACCTGAGTATTAAAATGGGAGAAACATGTAATTCATGCAAAGTACATGAAAACATGTTTCTCTCTTTTTATTATTCACGGTTTAACATTTCTTTCTCTTTTACCCCCGCGAGCAGAAACATTTTGTGCGTTTGATGGAAACGCACCTTCATAGCCTATTTACTGTACAGCCTTCTGCACCTTCTGTGAATTTTGTTTTTATGACTTCAATGGACTCAAAACGTGTACCACGAAATCAGTGGCGTGCGGTGGGTTATCAGGTAGGGTGTGCAGGGAATAATAATAAAACAACGAACGTGCAGAATGTTTCCTGCACATCTTGACGGTTATAGTGCTTTAAAGAAAAAAACTGGCCATATGGTTTTACAGGTTATAGAAGGAGTATAGAACTCCTGTAAAACACATTTAAAGTTAAAATTTCAAAACTATTTTTGCAGTAACTTATAATATCTCATGTTCGTTGATAGTAGAGCGATGTGCTTAAGATAGGCTACGATGTTGTATTATTAATATTTCTACTACTGTTAGCTGAAATTGTATTGTTGAAATTCGTTCACATTTTTTCTTATACAACAAAATTGTTTTTCAGCCTATTATTTCGAACATCATCAAAAAACATCACCAAAGTTAGTAGTCACAAAGATATTACACTTTCAAAGATATTTCTACGCGCTACGAGGTGCAGAACGTAGGGCAGCACGAACTGCCGGAAGACAAACAAGCGAATCGTCACAATATCTGAATGCGTTGAATTATAAAAAATTTGGTTATATAAAGATACATAGGTGGAGAAAATTATTGTCTGTCACAATTTTTCCAGGGTATGCAGTGAACAACCTGCGCATATGGACCGTCCGCCACTGCACGAAATGGTAATTTTAACCCGGGGGAATAGGAAAATGTCACAGGGAGCTATATCTGGCGAAAACAGTACTTGGTCTATAACATTTGTTGAGTTTTGGGTGCCACCTATGATGGTGAGGGGCGGCGCATTATCCAAAAATTCTTCTTCCACGAATTTGGTCTTTTCCGGCAAACATTCTCTCTCTCAAACGCTTCATAATATCAATATAATATTATTTGTTGACTGTTTACCATTTCGAAAGTAATTTCGTGTGAATAACACCACTAGACAGTCAAGGAAAACAATAAACATTATGATTTTCGACAGTTTCCACTCGTCATCGAAACACCATTTCCATACTTGTTGGCTAGTTTGGTTTTGTCAAACTCATAAACCCACGTCTCGTCAAACCGTTATGATGCGTTTCATGAATGAGTGTTACGATCCGAATTAGCTTGTTGAAGCATGTCTCTAATAACTTCTTTTTCAAGAAAATTTAAGAGCACACTTGAGCTTAACTAACAAAATCAACAATTCTAAAGAAATTGGTTGACAAATATCATGTCAAAGTTTTGCGTGACAATTAGGTGTACCAACTTTTAACTGCAAAATATGAATTTTTTTTTTTTTTCATATTTTTTACGCGGACTTTTTAAATGAACAATTACCGATACTTCTTGTTTGACAGAATGTATGTGGAAACATAAAAAGTCCGTCCTATACACATTATTCTTTTGCTAATTACCAGATCGCGAAAGGGGGTAATAAAACGACAACCAAGAAGAAGAAAAAAAGGTGAATAGAGCGTGAAGGAATGTATTGCAGAAAAATATTCCCTTTCGTCTTTCGTGTTTTTTTTTTTTCGTCTCCAAATAATACAAAATATGGTTTTCCTTTTTACATGATTATTAAGATATCAAAAAAAAAAAAAAAAAAGAAGAAAAACATGAAATATGACACCTGCCTTTGCGTTTTTCCCACATATATAGTTAATTCCCGTATGAGGTTTGCGTGTTTCTCTTAGGTCTCAAAAAGAAAACAACAACCAAAAAAAAAAAAAACCATGAAATTATATACTATATTTTTTTTTTTTTGCTGGCCAAAAAAATAATACGGACACTGTTGTGTTTTATCGCGAGCCATCCCCGCACACAGAGTGCCTTGTGTTGTGTTTGTTGGTCTCGCGCGTTCAGAAAACTTAACCAGAGCGCACCATATTGGGCTGTGTTATAACAATCAAAAAATTGGTTGATGATGTGATAATTAAAGGGTTTCCATTTTAATAAGTGATAAGAAGATAATGACGACAACGATCGCGGCGTCATTTTTTCTAGTTTTCTTAGGTTTTCTTCGTTTTCCTTTTGACTAATCGTTTTTTATTATAATTTCGATCATAATAAGCGTGCTCAATTTGCCCCTTGCCACTTGGTTGCACTGTTTTGTTATGAATAATATCCGTGAACTTTTGGATTTATTACACTACTAATAGGGGAAAATAGATTGATGAAGTTTTTTTATTTTTTTTAAATTGAGATTTAAATGATTTTAAAAAAGAAAGTCTGGGAATAGTTTTTCCCTTATGAAAAAGAAGGGAATTATGTACAGAAAGTTGCTCTGGAATTCTGTGTAAGCAATAAGTGATTATCATTTTCATATATTATGTAAGACAATCTGTCACTTGAAAGTGGGAAAATTTTGGGTGACTATCTGTCTGCTTTTCTAAGTAATCGCTCTTCAAACTTACCCAAAGTGATAATTAGTGTTGTCTTATAGAATCCGTTTCTCACAGTTTAACGACAAATTGATGTTAATATACATCACGGAATCAATTATGTACACTATAAAATGGATACGGGAACATAAGTTTGTTGATAAGGAAAATAAAAATGCTTGAACTAGAAACTTAATCAGTACTTATGAGCTCTAAACGAAATAAGTTTACGAAAAAGCACTATAATCTCTCTTATTATGCCCTATGGTAGGTACTACCAGAAGGTATATTATATTATCGAAATAATCGTCGTAGAAAGGTTTTAAGGGTATTTTAAGTTATATCCATTTATGCATATCCGTCTGTGCGTCCATCCGTTTACAGGATAACTCAAAAACGTGTTATCGAATTTTGTTGAAATTTACAATGTGAGTTGCCTATTCCTTAACTTGATTTGATATTGCATTTCAGCAAAATCGATCTAGAGGGAGCAAAGTTATAAAGGAAAAACTAGGGTGACCAGAAAGTTTTCTCGTTTTTTTTTTGTTTATGGTTTTTAGGATTCAATTGGAAAATTTGTGAACCAATTTTGTTTAAATTAATTATATAAGTTAACTACATAAATAGGCGACACCATGTTAAATTTTACTGAAATCGGTCTAACGATAGTGGAGAAAGAAATAATCCATATATTTTTTTTTTTTTATATACTTTAAAAACTAATACACCGATTTGAATAAAATTTGCAGATTAGAGTTATTCGATCAGGTTCTGGGTTATCTGCAAATTAGAAGAAATTTTGAAAAGAGGGAACAAACTTATGAATAAAAAACCTGGAAATAATGACAGTTGACAGTTTTTCTGCCCCATTTCTATTATAGGGCATCAAAAAATCGGCTATGGGCTGATTTTTAGTTACTATATGTTTATTGTAATTATTTTGTATTCTTTGTTTAAGTAAAAATAAAGGCATCAATTTTTGTATTGGAAGCTATTCACAATATTCACAATGGGCGCATCCAGCAGTCCTAAGCGTTTAAAACGCTTTACAGCGCTTAAATCTAACAAACATACACTGAATTGGTCCATAAGCATCATGCTGACAATGAACTTGGACATTCTATATGATCGATCGATTAGTCGCCTACTTTGTGGACATCTTAAAGTTCTGCAATTTAGCTGTTGCTGTTATCGTGTAGCTAACTATTTTTGATCGTTCTCTAAAATTGGCACAAAATCATATCGTCAGTATGTAATTACCGATAAAATACACTTTCTTTTTCTATTCGAATGTAAAATTTTAAAGATTAAAACTGCACTGCAAAATCAATTTGTTCGCATCCTTATAATACTATTCCCGGGCAATGTTCTACTCCTACTACTACTACTACTACTATTCCTTTTACCAATTCACATTTATATATATATATATATATATGGATGTTTATATATATACTCTCTATCCTTTTACTCCTTATCATCTTTTATTCTTTATTTTTCATTTCGTTTTGTAAAAAAGGGCTGTGCTATATGAATATATCAAGGGGGACGCATGTTGTACATATATAGTCCTGTTGTTGCAGCATTTTAATTTATTGTACTCCCCGAATTTATATTTCACCAATTTCCAGCACAATTTTCTTTATATACATATATATATAATCTCGAAAAAAACAATTTTCTTTTGATCTTTTTTTTTTTTTTTGTTTTTTTTTCTTCAAGGAAGGGAAGGAGTTTTGCTGCTTCCTCCATTCCTTTTGTTTTTGTATATGGCAACCATTTCTTGATGTTTTACTTAAAATTCTGTTTTCGTTTCTGTTTTTTAGCACTTTAAAACCAATGCGATTCACAGAGTCTTCGTCCCCGTCAAAAAATTTCAACAAATTCAGTCAAATTCATGTACTCTACACAACTTTAAGATTTTCCTATTTTAAAGAAGACGGCTTTTGGCATACTCACAAAAAAATATAATAATTGCTTTTCAATACTAGTGTATAGATTTTTTTCATGAAACTTGGTAATTTATAGACGTGTTGTGTGAATCAGTAACATTTGTATGGTTTAAAAATAAATATTCAATTACTTAAGTTGATGGAAGCATGAAATAGAAAGAGTTTTTTTTTAATTAATCTTTTGGATAACAGCCCGAATTGGTTTAGTGTATTTAGTATATTTTCGTCTTCAGCAAAGCGAATTGGCGTATATCTCTTGGCTCTCTCGAGTCTTATCAGTTTTCTCTGTGATTTTCACATTAAAAAAAAAAAAAACTGTTGTATGGTTTTGGATTTTTAAATAACCAAAGATAAACACTTTATTGCGTAGGTCAAAGGAATAGAAAAAATCAATATTATATATAATAAAGTAAATATAATAAATGAATTTATTTTTAGGTTATTAAATAAAGACAAAAAAGAAAAAGAAAAATTAAAGCAACAGAGTAGTGCAAGTTCGAGAGATTTCGACACTGTGGATGACTTTTCAAAGTATTTATACTAAAATAAGACTTCTGGGAGATGGATTTTATGAAGTTAAAATACATTTATATTGTGTTGACATTATATCTCATTGTGTCTGGCAGCCTTATTTATTATCCGCCTGAAAATATACATTTTTTTAATTAATTGAACCAAATTTATGGAAAACGTTTTTCTCTTTGGTTCTAGGAAATTTAATAATTCTTTCGTCTCTTCTATACAAGAAAAAAAAAGAGAAAAAAAGAAAGAAATTAGAGCAATTGTTTTGGAGAGATTTTCTTAATCACTGGATTTCAGATTTTTATCTTTTTATTCGTCGTCGTACGAGATATATTTCCAGTTGTTTAAATAATATCTCATTAATATAATGAAGCTTCTTCGTTAGTTCCTGTGGTATCCACACGTAAGTTTTTCAAAAATATGACAGCACATAACTTGTTTTTTGCCATATGAAAAACTAAGCTATTTTCTATTGATCGAATCAATTTACGTGATACAATTTACGTGCGGCAGTAGTCAAAAAACTTGAAGTTTCCTACCACCCATACCTTGCTTTACGGCCTATAACCAATCAATTATTTTTTGTACCAGCGCTGCCTGAAGGAAAACACTGAAATTAAACAGAAGGTCACTAACAGTATGTATGGCTTTTTTTGCCGTATAACGAAACATTGGGGACCCGTAAATAGAAAAAATGCCATAATTCAAAAAGGCCGTTTTAGCGTAATGCCGTAGAAAAAGTGGCCGTATAGTGAGGTATGGTGTATTAGTTTTGTCACTCAGTGTATAACACATCGAAATAATCAGCGTAGAAAGGTTTCAAGGGTATATGGTTGTGTACAGGGAATCAAAAGTTATGTCGATTTATGCATGTCCGTCTGTCCGTGTACAAGTTAACTTAAAAACACGTTATTCGATTATGTTGAAATTTAGAATGTGAGATGCTCATTCCTTAACTGGATTTGGTATTGCATTTCAACGAAATCGACCGAGGGGGAGCGAAGTTATTAAGCAAAAATCGGGGTGACCAGAAAGTTTTGTCGTTTTTTTTATATGGTTTTTCTGATTTAATTGGAAAATTTCTGAAGCAATTTTGTTTAAATTAATTATATTGGTTAAATACACAAATAGATGATACGATGTTAAATTTCAGTAAAATCGGTCCAAGGATTAGGGGGAAAGATATAATCCTAAGTACTTTAAAAACTTAAAAACCGATTTGAATAAAATTTGCAGATTAGAATTATGCTATTAGGGTTTAGGTTACCTGCGAATTAGATAAAATTCTGGAAAGAAGAAAAACCTTAAAATAGTTTTGACAGTTTTTCTGTCCCATACTATACAATACTATATATTTTTCTTTCTTTACCGCGCCATTATCACAACTCTAGAACCACAAAAGTTGTGCAAATAAACACTTATCTTCTAAACATATTAGACACTCCATAGAAAAATGTCTACAAATAAATAAACAAACAGGAAAGTCCAAAATCCAAAAAAGAAATATTTATCTTGACTGATTTCTTCCTTTTTACAATAGCCAACCAAAAAAGATGCCATATCTCTTTGACAAGGGAGGATAAAAAAAAAGAACGATAAGGACGTTAATATTTTCTTATTGATCCCCAATGTATGGACGAAGAATATACGAAATCTTATAAAAGTTTTTTGTTCGGTAATTTACTCAACCATTTTATTATTGTTCAATTGAACGTGGACGAACTTTTCGTTTGTTTTTTTTTTTCATCTTCTTTCTATAAAACTATATAAATATCTATTTTGGTTTTTTTTGCGGGTTTCTATTGATTCATTTAAGTGATAGCTATCTCCTTATTTTGTGTGTCATCTTCTAAGTTTTTATATAATCCAAAAGTAAAGCAATAACCCTTGACCACATCAAGGCAAAAAAAAAAAAAAGAAATATATCAAATATTTATCCAAACATTTAATCAATATAATCAGGAGTAATGTGCTTGTCTTGTCACATTCGGAAATTCGATGACAACAATCAGGAGTGGAACCGTGTAATTCGATCGAGAGTAAATCGTATCGAAAAAGCATTGCCATTCTTATGCTACTTCGATACGATTTCGTTCGAATCAAGTTTAGCGATTCCACTCCAGATATCCTTAATACAAGCAATGCAAGATATCATTCATAATCGAATCGAATAAACGATGAATCGAATGTACATACATATATGCTATCACCATCATTATTAGTGTCGGGGGAGAGAGGATTAGGCTAGAGGAATATTACTGCGGCAGAGAGGAAAATTAATGGAAAGGAAAAAAACCATCATCGACCGCCGTCATCATCAACCCCCACCAAAACCAATCATTGACAAAAAATAATAAGATATGTACAAATACATAAATAAACTACTGG
This sequence comes from Xylophagus ater, assembly GCA_963422695.1. Lineage (NCBI taxonomy): Eukaryota > Metazoa > Arthropoda > Insecta > Diptera > Xylophagidae > Xylophagus > Xylophagus ater. The sequence continues at coordinate 62,808,661 of OY730480.1, forward strand.
CGCTGGTCAACAACTGATGGAACACCAGCTCAATTACATGACCGATGATGCAGCAGATTCAGAGAATAACAGACCTTTCAGTTTCTGCTTGCTCAGCGAAAAGTCTCAAAATTTTCAGAAGTAGTGTTAAAACTCCGTAGAGCATTCTTGCGATCGGCTCAAACTACAATGTTTGTCAATCATGAATAAGTCAATTCTTCTTGGAGAGTGTGTATTGTAACTCTTAGTTTTAGGCGATTAAGAAGGTTCGGAGACTCAATAGCACCAACTTAAATTTGATGAATGAAGACTATATCAGCTACCTAAAGTCTTGATCTTGCGTATACGATCAGACTATACATTATTGCTTGGAGTTCTTTGCCAAAACTCTTAGAATATGATGTAACGTTGAGTTGTGGAAGGAATTTCATGAAAATGAGTTATTTCTGTTTTTCGTCTAGAAAACCCAGATGTGTTCTATATTGACAGACAGATACACAACTTTACCAGGAAACTGATAAAAGGTCATTGACCAAAATTGTTATATTTAATGAAGTTGAAAAAACGGCGAACACTTTTTGGCCTATCCAGTATTTGCTTGCTGCATTTCTGCAATTTTGTTTTTACATAATTTTGTCGCAACATTAATTATTATCATCATCATTTCCATCACCATTGTTATCCATCTGGGCTTTTTTTGTTTTGTTTTCATCTCTTAGTTAAAAGCTAGCCTAGCCTAACTGGTGGTGCTGCTGCTGTTGCTGCTACTACTACCCTCTTCAATATATATTATATATTTTTTAATATAAATACGCACTCTACATACCATTTGTCAGCCAAGCAACCAACCAGCCACCCCACACCCTCAAGCATTTTATCATTATAAGAGACTTATGATTTTCCGAATAGTTCACAGTTTTTCCTATATACCCTCTCTATCTCTTTCTCTCTCCTTTTTTTTTTATTTTTTGCTGTCGTTTATTATTTTCAGAAAAGGGATGAAAATTCATATAAGAGGGCGAAATTTTTGGTAGGCGGAAGATTGATTCAACTATCATATATTTTAATATTTAGATATATATATATATAGATATATAGATATATTTGATAAGAGGGTGATATTAAATGGGGGGATGATGATTTTGATTGGAGGATTTTTTTTTCTTTCCTTAGATAAGCAAAATGCACATATATAGATGTAATTTTTAAGGAGAGAGAGCATTTATATATATAGATATATAGTAATGAGGAGGGTATACAAAAATGTTAATCCATATCCGCCTTCATTTTTTCGGGGTGACCAGAAAAACAGAAGCAACAAATAAAAGGCGGAGAGAATATATAATAATAATCAGGAAGAAAAAAAAAAAAAAAGGAGAATCAATGGGCTTTTTTTTCGTTCATCCTAAATTCCGCGATAATACGATTATTATTAAAAAAAAAAAAAAATTTATATCTTGTCCTCATTTGAAGACGAAGGAATATTACTAATGAATGGCGTCCATCACTTTAGAGATACTACTCATTTTTATGACTGCACATTGTGTGTGTAGAGTTTTTTTTTTTTTTTTTTTTAAATGTCTCCACTTTCTATTGTCCTCATTGTTTTTATCTGCGGTTTGAATTTATTGTTTTGTCTTTTTTCTCTCTAATGACGCGCAAATGAATCTGTTGGTGATATATGTTTGGATGGAAGACAAGTTCTTTCTTTAGTAGTTTTTTTTTTTTTTCTTTTTCTTTTTGTTCCCTATACTTAAGTACAACAACAAATCATTCTCTATTTTTAATGTTCTGATATGATTTGGCATGGATTGTTCTTCCAATGTGGATATACATCTTCATCTTTTGTCATTGGTTTCTATACAATTATGAATATACAATTTAGTCATATCTTAGACAATTCTAAACTACTGTATTGTGTCGAAAATCAGTTCGTGTAGATGTCTTCTATTCTATCAGAATCAGTCCTGTTCTTTTTTTTTTTTTGTTTTGGCTTGGTGCATCCTTATTCTTCCTTCAAGGATATATTCAAATCATTAAAATATATTCGTAGAATAAATGATTCATATATATAAGACTCTGTGCCAATACAACTTATTATTTACACGTAATAAATATTGGATAGGCTATAAAAGTCCTGTGAATTTTCCTTTCCATCATGTGAAACAAAAATTTTATTATATTAATAAAAATATTGCCCATCTTTGTTGATGAACTTTTTTGCCATTTTCCTGGCAGAATCATTATCACGTATAACTGGATAGAAATTCTAAGTTTTCCAGACGATTAATTGGCACAAATCATTTTCATACGTTTCTTTTTAAATCTCAACTTTATCTTATTCTCCAGAGAGAGAGAGATCACGAAATATATATGGTAGAGTCTGATAATCAAGTAAGGTCACGATTATGTATCAAAAGATTCCAGGCAATGTCTATGAAATTTTGAAAAATTACCAAACTTATACAGGATACGGCATCTTTTGGTTTCGTTTTTGAACTAGCGGTTATTTCGCCGCTCATAACTCTAATGTAACCCTATATATACAATAGTGCCGCATTTTTATCATGATGAACGCTTTTGTTTGTTGATTTTCAACGCCCGATTTTGCTATAAAAAGATTATAAGGAACCTCCCTGTGACTCGTTAAACGTCGATTGGATTCTATAAATGCCCTTTTTTTATAAAAATAGTAGAGACGAAAGAATTATGATATTTGCAAGGACAAACAATTTTTTTTCAATGCATCAAGAAAGAAAAAATTGCATATTTGTAGGGGCATATACAAGTTTTAACCGAAACAGATACTTATATATTATAATAATTTCATAGTTCATTGATTCGAACATATTTGCCAATCTATTCAGAACTTAGACACTACTATTACCGGTACTAGTACATCCAATCAAAATCTTTTTTATCATCTCCCAAGAAAAGTTTTGTATATTTTAATATAGATTAAAGCTTGTTTTTTTTGTCATTTTTTTCATTTACTTTACAATCGTTCTATTGTTTCTCTATTTGGTTACTTTGTTGTGTATTTATACACGCACGTACATATGTTGTGTCGCGATTGATTCCTTTTGTTCTCCAAAGTCAGTTTTCTGCATAAATAATGACTCCTCTGTCTTCTTTTTCAATTGGGATGCTTGAGAAAAAAAAAAAATAGATCCAAGAGAACGCTTATTATCTGTTGTGTTCTTCATGACGAGAGGGTAGTGTGGGGGCGAAGGGGGTTATCGAAATGCAAAATAAGATATATTTATTTTGTTTGGTGTTTTAAGGGTGAATTTTTTTTAAAATTCGAATTAACAAAGACTAGATATTCTCTTCTATTCCTAAGTATAGAGGATGGCAATTCTATTATTTCTAAGAAATGATAAAAATTCTAATTAGTTTCAATATAAGTAAAATAAGACATTGTAAAAAAAAAAAAACAGCAACATTTCTATACATAAAGCTAACAAATGCAAAGTTAAACTATAGGATTTGCAAAATCATTATCGAAACTTCTATACTCTCATTTAATCTTACGTGGATTTTCATTGTCATCTCTAAAATTCATATAGAATTTGAATCCTATGGAAACGCAGCGAGAAATGGTAGAATTTCATTATAAAAAAAAATCATAACACGAGGACCGAATAATGGAGATTTTAAAAAAGGACAAAAAAAAATATTTCACATTTATTAAATGACTTACAGTAAATTTGTTCACACATATTTTTCATATAATCAAAAAAATTTATAATTAAGGAATATTTTATGAAACAATTAATTATTGGAGGTTTTAGATCGATCGATCGAACAAACATATATCTTTTTGTTCTCGTATAGTAAAATCTATCTTACAATCTCTTATTTAAAGTCCTTTGTAAATACGATTATTTACGCATAAAAGGACCATATAGATAAACTGACTTATCCGACATTGTGCAAAAGTGTTTGAAAGCAATTGAACCTGGTGAACTTTTAGCCAGACCACCAACACTAATCAAAATAAAAGACATTTTACAGCCCAATAATTTGAAATATGATTTCGCCTTTAAAACAACGCCCGTTCCTATGGTTCTTTGAATATAAAGTGATTTCTCTCTGTTCTGTTTCTGAGCTGGGAAATTTGTTTTCTTTGCCTGAGAAGCAGAGAATCCATCATCATGATTAACACAATTTTTAATCAGTATACAAACCCAATTAGCATAAAGCCCAATTTACATCATCGAAGTGCATGTAAAATTTACTAACAATGTAAGTGAGATAGTTTCATTTAAATTTATATGCAACAGAATTAATACACGATATACCTCACAGCTCACACATATTCACACGCACTCACAAAATATTTTAGTCAAAATTTTCGCCTTTAATGATTGCTGTACTTTTCATACTAATTGATTTTTGCATAAGCGATAGTTTATCTCATTCGCATCGCTGTAGTTTTTTTTTGCATGCCTCGATAATGTAAATTGAACGTTAGTTTAATTTTTGAAAATTTAAGATATTCAATAATGGCTCGACTTATTCTGGCGTTGTGACAAATTATTAGTCATAGCAAATTTGCAACTACAAATTATATGACTATGCTGAGAAAATTTGTATTGTGGCAAAAGAGTCATAATTATGTTCAAAATATGAATTTATTTAAAAGTTTAAACTGTTATAATTCGAGAGAGTTGTCATGGTTATTTGCAAAATATTCTCGAAAAAGTTTGTATAGGTGTAAAAAAATGGTTTTATCAATTAAATTGCACCTAAAATTTCGTTGTGATGGAAAATATTTTCGGTCATAACTTGTATTATTTTTTTATGTTATGACACCGGGTCAGAAAATTAATTAGTCTTTAAAAAAAAACGTATGACAGTGACATCATGTTATGACCGTTATGACTGTGGTCAGAATAAGTATGTAAATCACTCAGAAAACATGAAAAATTTAATTGTGATGGAAAATATTTTCGATCATAACCTTTGACATTTTTTTATGTTATGACACCGGGTCAGAATGTGAATGTCTTTTAGAAAAAAAAACTTATGACAGTGATGTTATGTTATGACTGTTATGACTAGTTTCAAAATAAACCTGTTAGTCTTAAAAAAAAAAAAAAAAAACAGCGGGATTTTCATCGCAACCAGAACATTTGCTAATTATACTCAACACATTACGTTGTGTGTATAGAAGTTAAAAATTTGCAAAATACTTAATAAAATGCAAATAAGCGGTTTTCATTTAGCAATAATAAATTATAAATAAGTAGAATACACCCACACAGGCGTACATAGAAACGCTGTTTTCTAATGTTTGTCAAATCTATTGAATACATATTATTATTAAATAGAAAAACAACAATTAATAATTCACAATAATAATAATAAGAGAATCGAATTACTGATAAGAAAACTTTTTATTATTTATCTTTTTTTTTTTTTGGTTTTTACTCCACCTCGAGGTGTATTAGTATCTCAAAGTAAAGAAAAGCAAAAAAAAAAACAAAACATATATGAGTTGTAACGGGTGAGAGGGGACGTTATATATGTATTTTATAATAGTAGCGAAAATGATACAACGATGACGACGTCGTCGGCGGCGGCGGCATAAATAGACCCATTTAAAGTTCGAAAAAATTATCGGCAAAGATCAAACGAGAACATACAATCTATAAAAAAAATATATATATATATATATATATATATATATATTTCTGTCATTATTTGTTGTAACCATTTCATAATCTTATTTAATGTGTCTCCTCTGACCTGAAAATCTCTCCACAACGTCCCTCAAATACTCTACAAATAAGTTTGTTACGTTTAAGTTTAAGAGTTTCTTTCTCTATCTCTCCTGCCGCCCCCCGTGATAGTATATGGACGATACATGAAACATGTGTGATTAGTATATTATACTACTTATATATATATATATGACCGTTAGCAATTATTACTTAGCCAGCCGCCGCCCCACGCTTTTAACGTCAACCGAATTTGTTGTATTATACTTTGCTTTACTTTACTTTTTTTTTCGTGTGTTTCTTATAGAAATAATATTGTGGGTGACATTTTATAAAGTTCATAATACTTTATCTACAAAAAAAAAATATGAAGAGATATACTTAAAGATATTATATATACAGCCGAACCTGTTAATTTGGGATACTATACTTTATTAGTTATTCAAATTGATTGATTTAAATCGGATAATACTAAAAACTATTTTTTTTATATTGTGGAATTGTGCCGATAAAATGGATCGTATCTAACCGAATCAGCATATTTGAGATTACTCTGTGATATTTCTATGTAACCATAATTTTACATACAGAAAATTCTGTAAGTAAAGTTACATATATAAACGCCTAAATTCTTATTCTAAATCTCTATCTAACATATTTCACTCTTGTAAAATGAATTCGCCGTTTACAAAAAAAAAAAAAATAATAAACATTTTTGCGGAACTATTGTTTTACTTTCATTTTCATTTGTTTCAAACATGTTTTAACGAATTTTCACTTCAGTTTTCCTTTTATTAATATCGAATTTGGAATATTATTTCACTTTATTTAAAGAGTTTTCCGATATTTCAAACCCAATCATAAAGATACAGACAATTTGAGAGGAGATTACAGAGCAGTTACATGGGCATATAATTTCAGAATACCAATTTAGGCGTTAATCGGATTTTTACGGTTACAAAACGAATTTACAATTTCTGAATAGCAGAACACTTATTATAACAAGCTTTACTAATATCTTCTTTGTCTCTCCTAACCCAACATTAATGACGATAATATCACTTTCGATCACATTCGATGGTTCGAAATTATATACCGGGTCCGGCAATTGAAGTGTCAAATTTTAAAAACGCTGTAATTTTTTTGTCTATTGGTCGGTTTTATTAAAATTTATGGAAATGATAGTTTATAATACATAATTAATTTTACAATTATTCGAATGGTATGTAACAAACAACCGCCTTTTGCCTTAACCACCCAGCTTCAATTTCTTTTTAAAAAATTTGATTGTCTACATTTACTTTGTACTTTGGAATGCATAGCTCTAGAAACGTGCCGAACACAATTAAAGAGCTTTTATTTTAAAAGCATCTAATGTGCACCTAATATTACATATACAGTTTTTACCATATTATGTTTGAAAATATGAAATACAATAACAATTAGATGTCTTAAAAGTCTTTTATAAAATACCTTTCAAAAGGTGAAAATTTTTCTTTTAGGATTTTTATCTATTCCATTTTTTGGTATAAATCTTGAACAGCACACCGGGCAGAAATCGCTAGCTATAATAGTTGATATAGCTTCTCTTTTGCTATTTTTGAATAAAAAAATTCAACAAATATCTCAGCTATAATAACAGCTACTATAACTTTATTTATATGTAATTTGTTTGCTAAATTTCCCTTAAAATTATGTATGTTTAACAATTTCCATAGATTTCTATTTAAATCCCGAATTTTTTTTTTTTTTTTTTTTACATATATTATGTTCTTTAAAAAAAAAAAAAAGAAAAGTGTGATGATCACAAAAAAGTCAACAAATATGTAAAAATAAAGAAGAAAAATCAATAAACTTTTCATGTCATATATTTTGATGGAAAATTCATTCATTTATTCAATTTTGAAAATTAAATTTATTCAAGACAAAAAACGAATCAACAAATTCATTTAATTTAACAACTTTTTTTGTCTAATAATTTAAATGGCAATAACAAATGTTGAGAGATAATTGATTTTGATATCAAGACGCGGACCGAATAATGGCTGATCTAAAAAAAGGACAAAAATTATATTTCAAATGGTAGACATTTGGGCGTTAACTACTACTCTAATCTCAGAAACCTTCGAAATCAACAAGATTACTTAAAAAAGAAATATATGGGAATGATATATTGCGATACAGAATATGAAGGAAAAAATCCATGGAAAATATAGGATTTTCTTTTGTTAAATTTCATCTTGTTTTTGTGTTGTGGGTTTTTTTTTTATTATTTTATTTTTTTGGGGAAATTTTTTCTTTAAATCTCCTTTTCTTATTTTTCTTTTTCTTTTTTTTTTTTTTTTAGAGCAATCTCATGATTATCCGATTTCTAGATTATTATTTTAGAATACACGAGACTTCAAAAAAAAAAGTTTTCTTTTCACATTTTCCACCCCATATTAGTGTGGAATTCTTTAGAATTGTGCTACATTTTTATGTGGCTTTTTCTTCTGGTTTGTTATTCTACTATAAAAGGAAAAACAAGTAATTGATATGTCATCCTGTTTGTGTTTTTCTCTCTTCAGGAAAACAATATTATTATTATTTTGTAATTGAATTAATAATTTCTCGATCATCATATATGTGTGTGGACAAAAACATTTATGAAGATATCCTTTTGATAAAAACTTTTAAAAAACAAAAAACTTATTGATATGTCACTCTTATCACTCTCTCTCTCTGTCTCCTAAGCCCTTCATCACAAGGTACATATACTAGGATGTTCAATAATTTCTCAGTTTCGACAAGAGAACGCGCTACTAACAGCGTCTTATGTTGGTACAACCTTCATATGAACACGTGTCGAGTTTCATGTCGATAAGTAAATTCAGTCTTTGTTTAGAAGCTATTTGAAGTTGACGTGTGATTGAATTTTTTTAATATGGAAAAAATTTAATATCGTGCAGTGACTAAATTCGTTGTTTTGGATGATTTACCACCTACAGAAATTCATCCAAAATTGTTAGAAGTATATAGGGATGCATGACCTTCACTTTTTACTGTGAAAAAATGGGCTGCCCTTTTTAAATTTGATCGTACAAGCCTCCAAAATGATCCACACGAAGGTCGTCCAAAAAGTGTATCAACAATAGAAAACATACAAAAATATAGGATATTGTTTTGGCAAATCGACGAGTGACTGTTTGATGAGATAGCTGACACCATAGGCATCTCACATAGATCAGTACAAAACATCTTAGCTGAAGCGTTAGATTTCAACAAGTTTTTTTTTTGTGCGAAATGGGTGCCAAATTCGCTAACAATGGAACAAAAACACCTTCGAATGCGACTTTCTCAACAACATTTGGACCGCTATAAGAAGAATAAAATGGATTTCGTACGTCGATTCATCACAATGGATGAGACTTGGGTCCACCAACATGATCCTGAATCGAAACAAGAAGCTAAAAGAGGTCACATAGAAGCTGTAGAGGCGTATTTAAGAGGCCTACCGGATTTTCAGGAATGGAATCCTTAAATTGGAGAACCGTTGGAACAAGTATATTGAAGTTCCAGGGAATTATACTGAATAATAAAATATATTTCAGTTATGGTACAAAACCAGTGTTTTTCTTGTCGAGGCTGAGAAATTATTGAGCACCCTAGTATATATAGTAGAAAAGATGTGAGAATACCTTGGAGATACTATATTTTCTTCTATATTTTATAGCTTTACATACATTTTTATGTATTTTAAATATATGCTTTCGCGGAGGAGAGGGAGGAAGAGGAGGGAGGGAGGAAGGAGGACATTTTAAAATTAACAATTCTACTATATGGTAAACGAAAAGAGAACAAGTACAATGAACTATACATCTCGAATATAGGTATAGACAAGCCGAGAAAGATGTGGCGCGGAGAAGAGCACAACAGTGTGCTATGTGGTGACATTTTCCATGTATGGAAAATGTCTGAGGAAAATTAAATACACACACACATATATATATATATAGGGTAGAATGAAAATCATTAAAACGATGATGATATACAGACAGGTAAAATACTAAAATTGAAATATTGAATTTATTTATAATAAACGTTTACATATAGAACTATGTGATAGCCCGAAAAAGCAGTGTGACAATTTTGTGGAAAATCTATACCGGATCCGGCAATTGAAATGTCAAAGTGTAAAAACGCGAATAGTATATAACCGTCTTTTGCCTTAACCTCCAGCTTCAATCTCTTTTTTTAAACGATGCACACGATGCTCGCACGATGTCTTGGCTTAAACGGTTCCATTCACAAGTCAAATCTTTTTATAAACCAGCGAAAGTTGTGTGTTTTTTTTTTTTTTTTTTGCAAGCCGCTCCTTGTAAAATTCCCCAAATGGATTAATCCAACAGATTCAGAGATCTGGTGAATACGGGAAATTTCGGTGTTTGACTTTACAATCAAATGCAGCGCAACAATTGAATTTCGTTTAAGGTCAATTGTACAATATATAAGAAAGCGTCCATTCCACCAACAAATAATTTTTACTACTGACAGACAATATGTCAAACAACATTCATTCCAAATTTAAGTATTGCAAGATGTGCGGTTTAAATTTGACAGCTATTTGAATTAAGCGGCTACTTCAATTGTCCCACCCGGTATATTACCATATATATATCATATCTTTTATGCTAACATATCCAGAACGTGTTCATTCCAAGTTTTATGAAAATTTATTGACTGTTTCGCCGAATTAATAATGTTTTTCTATTTCTAGCCCTCCGTAAAACTGCTCACCGAATGGAGATGTTTCCTATCTTTTCAGTTGAGTTTTCTAAAATGTACATTCCATGAAAATACATCTACAATTGACCAAATTAGAGACGTAACTAGTTGAGTGTCCATTCCTGTATCGTAATCCCTTTAAGGAAAAAATTTTAAGAGATTAGTTTCTACAAAATTTCCGCCTATAAGTTATGTAACGATCAAGCGAGAGGGTCAGCTCAAAATTGTTGTCCAACTTAATGAAAATCGATGCCATTTAAACAGCTTAGCCCAATGAATTTTATGGCGAATTTTCGTTATCGGACTCTGTATCTGTGTGTACCATGATTTTCGTATAAAGAAGAGAGTCTTCGGAGTTAAGTTCAAAGAAATCACAACAAAAGTTATAAAAGTATATTCTTTTGGTTACATGAAACCGGAAAGGGTTAAAAAAAACTATATACATCCTGAATGATAATTTTTGTTTGCGCGAATCTAAATTATGTGTGCGAAAGGATATTAAATTTTCTTCTTTTTTTTTTTTTTTTTTTTTTAATATAAAAAGACTTCCGAAAAACCATAAGAAATCCGGTAGAAAAATAATCCTTAAGAAATATTACAAATTTTTTTTTTTTTAAACATATTAAAAGAAAACTTACGTCGGAATTTCCTTAAAAATTTTCACAAAATATATTACGTACTACAATTTTCCTTGTACACTTATTTTTTGTCTACGTATATTTTTGTGTGTGTGTGCGCGTGTGTATATGTGTGGAAAATTATAGTATATGAGGACCAAAAAAAAAGGGAAAATTCTTTTCAGGAAAATCATATAGAGCTTTTCATTGGAATGAAATATTAAGTAGTCGTATATGTATTGAAAGAAGATGGATACTAGCAGACCAAAAAAAAAAAAAAAAAACGAGAAGCAAATAATTGCATGTAGAAATGTGGTGGTGGGGATGAAAAAGGACGAAAAGGGATATCACTTGGGAGCGAATAGTGGGGGAATGATATTAAATCATATCGCCTTTCAATAAAAAGGCGATGAAATGTTTATGTAGAGAAAAAGGATAACGAAAAGAACTGTAAAAACTCCTTCGAATTTTTTATTATTGTATTTTTTTCTCGCTTCTATTTCACTTCTACTATTACAAAATTCATGGAAAATATAAAGAAAATGGAAAATACGAGTACATAAAGTTCTGTTTTTTTTTTCCTTCCCTTTTTTCGTGTTTTTTCTTGTATTTCGATATGAAATGTAAAAACTTGAAAACGAGAAGAAAATTTCCTTATTTTTTTTGAATTTAAGTCCTTTTTTTTTTTTTTTTTTTTTTTAAAGAAAATTCCATATATAATTGCGATTTTTCTTTTTTCATTTTAAATAAAAGGAAAATTAAAAAAAAATTTATATTTATTATTCATTTCCTTTTTTTTTTCTGTTTGCAGGCAAATAAAATGGGTTTATCACCGTTTTTCTGTCATAACGGTGACCCATTAACAACACCGCCGCCTGCGCATTGTGGAATACCACCGTATCAATTGGATCCAAAAGCAATGGGTAAGTTACTTTTTTTTATTATTATTATTTAATTGCTGCATTTTTTTTTCTTCATTGAAATCGACCTAAAATTAGCGATACACGTACTATTCTTAAATATTACTAGTTTTTCACACAATTTTCCTTTCCTGCTTTCTTTCAGAAAACGCAATTATATCTGGTATGTAATAACCACCGGTCGCACTGAATGCAATCGATATACTCCTAATCAAAGTATAATACTAACATCTTTCTATCTCGTCTGTTTATGTACGTTTTCATTGACCTTGTCGAACCGACTAAACCCTTTTTTTTTTTTAGTCGGAAGACATTTGCGATTAACCCTAATGAAAACTAAACGGATACTCGGTTAAATCTACAAGAGTGACACAGTCCAGCTAAGAATTTCTGTAGCCGCAACGTATCTGCTAGTATATACCATATTTCCAGTAGTGCGAGGAACGTGAAATATGATTTTGAGTACTAGAAATGTGAAGATTTTCTAGAAACTAAAGACATTGTCAACATCTATCATAAAATGCGTGAACAATATGTTTGAATGGTGATTTAACTTTAACTAGTCTTCCATTCTGTTTAATGTAATCTACATGTAAATAAAGGGTGATCCACCTTCACAAAAAGAAATCCAACGGCATTAAGTCGCATGATTTTGGCGGCCAGTTGACGCCACTAAAACGTGAAATAATGGGACCTTGAAACTTTTCACGCAAAACATCCAACGTTGCTGTGTGGCACGTTGTACTGTTTTGTTGGAACCGCATGTATTTCACATCAATTTCTTCAATTTCGTGACAGAAATAATTGGTTATCATGAGCCTATATCACTCACCATTGATCGCGACAGTCTGATCGTTTAAAAAAAAGGCCCAATGACGCCGCCTGACCACAATGTGCACCAAACAGTCTTGTGAATCTCATGAGGATTTTCATCTACCCATATGCGGCAATTTTGCTTTTTAAAACACACCCAGAGTGGTGGAAATGTGCCTCATTAGATAAGAGGATTTTCTTTGAAGAAAATCAGTATCAACTTCCTGCTGCTGTAACACCCAATCTGAATAAATTTTTCGTTGTCCTGCGCTTCAGTTTTTGTGTTAGCTTAATTTTATTCGTGTGTAGATGCAAGTCCTGGTGCAAAATGCGCAATGAGTCATAAGAAAATGTCAAAAAGCTGCGAAAGCCGACGAATCGACAATTGCGGGTCTTCGGCCACATTTGCTGCTGAACGCACGCCACGACGATGCACAGGCCTTACTTTATCTCCAATGCTTCCAATATCTTTAAGTTTTTTTCACAACGTTGCGAATCGTTCGCTCAGAAGGATAATTAAATGGACTATAATCTTCCCGCAAATGTCGATACACAGTTCGTGGACACTGTATTTAATTGTTTGTTGTATGATGTGTTGTTAATTTGAAAAGTGTGGCTAAGGTTTCTCGCCATTAACAAATTTCATTTCGGAAAACTTAAAAAAATCAGTCGTAGAAGTCGTGTAGTATATCTGGGCACAGAGTTTCTTAATTATATTCAAAATGGACTGAAATTTTAAAGTTCTGACTTTAAATCTAGAAATCTTATCCAAATTCCTTTCCCGAAAGAAAAAAAAAACTATTAAAAAAATTCGGAAATAATTTCGTGTATGTAAATTGGTTGAAATTTTAAGAAAAATTTCCTCAATAAATGATGATGAACAAAAAAAAGAAGAAAAACGCGAACGCTTATAAAAGATTTTCCAATCATTTTTCCACTCAAACAAAAAAAAAATCCACTCATAATAAAATGGCTAAGCTTTGAAAATTTTCTCTTGAAATTTTCCGCTTTTCCTAACTGACGTCATTTGATTCATTTTCGTTGTCGTCTTTTCTTTTTCCCATTTCTTTTTTTTTTTATTGGGAGAATCTACTCCAAAGAATCAAGTACCGCGCCGCGCCACAGTGGTTGATTTAAATTCAAAATTTTTTTTTGTAATATTTTCTTCTTTGAGCAAGAAAAACATTAATTGGAACACTTCAGTTTTCTTTTAAAAACCAAAAAACGAAGAAAAACCAAAGAAATATTAAAATTTAAATAATAATAGCTTCCCAAAAAAAAGAATTTTTATTTGTGGTTCTTTTTTTTTGTCTCAATCGATTCTTAGTCAATTAAGGTAATAATTGGAAATTGATTAGCAACATTCAAATATATTTTCTTTTTATGTTTTCCGCATAAAAAAAAAGAAATGTTTGTTTTCGTTGTTTTTCTCTTCTCAAATCTTAATTAAGTATTATTTCTTGAATAAATAAATATGTTTAGAAATTAACCATTTTTTGATATTTAAGAGGTTTACTCTGTATCTTTGTTTTTTTTTTTTCTTTTTTGTTTAAGAAGCCCTGAAACTTAATTAAACTATTCTATCTATCATAGAAAATTTAAAGTGTTCAACGCTTTAGCGCTCTTAATCACTACTGAAAACCGACTTGAGCTAAAATTCCACTACTAATCTATATTCGTTCGTCCTGCATTATTATCTGTGCTGTCTGGCTGCACATTTTCTTAATAGACTAGAAACAGTACTTCAAGTTATCGTACTATAAATCAGTACTATTTATCAGTGTCTGTCCCAATTTTTCAATTCTCAAACACCTACAAATATGCAATTTATACATATCCTTAAATAATTTCGAGTATATATTTTGGTTATACATTTTTATTGAACAAAATTTTTAAAACGCCAAAATCTTTGTGTTTTTGTTTCTCGAATTAAAATTGGAAATTTTTTTAATTAATTAGCAATACTGTTGTATTGTTTGAATCAGTGTTGTCATAGATTTTTCGGTACGGGCACTTAACAAACAATTTTCTTCGTTACGTATATAAGCCTCCAAATATTCGATATTGATTAAAACCTATACAAGGATACAAAATCAAGGAAGAGAGAGAGCGAGAAATAGAGAGAGAGAGAGAGAGAAAAAGAGAGAGTAAGGTAGAAAGACAAAGAGAGAGAGTAAGGTAGAAAGAGAAATAGAGATAGAAATAGAGTGAGAAATGTAGAAAGAGAAATAGAGATAGAGAGAACTAGAGGAAGAGAGAGAAATAGAGATACAGAGAGAAGAGAGAGAGAGAAAAAACGGAGAGATAGACAGAGAGTGAAAGAAAGAGAAAGTTTCGTAATTTTTTTTGTTCATTTTTTTGCATTTAATTTAAAAATTACTTGATCGATTTGAATGAAATTTTCAGAATACTTTTATATTGGAAATGATTATGATATCCTAAAATTACCGGAAAATCTAACAGGGTGAAACAGAATTATGAATAAAAAACCATATAAGATTAGTTCTTTTTCTCCGATTTTAAATTACATGGACAATCTATAACAGATTTTTGTCATATTTCGACTTAGAGGTGTCCATACATTTGGAGGTTTTAGTCTTACTGGCCCATTGTACTTACTCTCCTCCGAAAAATTTCGTTGAAAGGCTAGATCTCTTCTTCGAACTAGTTTATCATGAAAATCAGGATCAAAATTAACTAGCCCCTTCATACTCAGATTGCTGCTCGTATCTATGAGTAGCAAGTATCGTTTCATTAAAAAATATTCTGCTGTTTGTTCAACTATTGTAAAAATCTATCTACATACATATATTCGCCGTAAAAAATTTCAAGATTATAAATGTGCGGGCGGCCGGATCTATATTCACATCTGTGCAATTAAACTTTATTTTTATTTTCTTCTCTCCTTTTCTTTAAATATAATCATTTATCCGAAAATTAATGTATATAATGATTTAATACGTTGTTATCCTTTTATTCTACTTTGTTTTCTTCAAATAGAATTCTACTTTCATTTTTTGCCTTCATCCACACCCTCTACATTTCCATTACATCATATAATGATCATTTATTAAATAACTATCTTAAGTAAAAAAAAAAAAAAAAAAGAAAAGAAAAAAATCAAAGCAGATGACAAATTGATGGCATACAAATGATTAACCCGGAACCCATTATACAATATACATAATACAATAGATATGAGAAAGAGAATAGTAAACTACCCTAACCACTCAAATAGGGAAAAAAAAGAAGAAATTAATCCTCAAACATGACCAGATCACCCATTATGTATATGATCTATCCATTTGTTATTATATTTTCCAAATATAATCTCTCAAATTATGTCCCTTTTTGTCATTGTGGCGCCTCTTCTCTTCTCTATACCACATATATATATATTGTGTTCATGTAGTTGCCCATTTAATTACAAATCTAAAGGACTACCAATATACTATTTATATGTACATCCTTCTTCTCATCCATGTATCATTCCCAGGTATTAAATGAATATTCGTATTTTGTACATCCTATCTACATAATTTAGACTGGAACATTTTATTGCGCATATGTTATCTTTAGATTAAAATGCAAGCATACAGACCGACAGACATACAGACAGACATACAGACAGACCAAACAACAATCAAGAGGGAACCAAAATTGTTTGTTTGTTTTTATATTTATAGTGTGTCTCCCTTCTTCTTCTTCTTCTTCTACGTGAAAATAGTAAAAAATACATCCAATTGGGGTGATTTGTACATTGGTGATTATTTTTTTTTGGGAATTTTTTTTTGTCTCTGCAATTGTCATCTTTTGTGTTGTCATGTGTTTTTTTTTAATTCCGTATCGAACTTGAACTTTTCTCAATTTTTAAAAATGCAAAAAAAAATATTCTAATTGGTTTTCCATTGTCGGCCTGGCCTCTATACACATTTTATATATGCTCAAAAAAGGGAATTGTTATCCTATGCTAAAACTTGTCTAGGGAGAGATATTATATCGATTAGAATATGATCAGGAGACATGTAGAGAGAGAACAAAAAAGTATCATTTAAAGAATTTAATTTGATATTGATATCATTTTACAATAAAAAAAAAGGGTTACACAACTTTTAATTCTTTTCGATTTTCGTTTTTTTTTTTTCTACTTTCTTATATGAAATATATAGATAGATAAAGTAAAAGTACTCATATACAATACCAGACACCTTATAGGAGGCTCCATACAGCACGTTTATGGGGAAACCAAACTAGTTTGGTCTGTTTTTCTCCGTGTACCAAAATAAAGTCCATTACAAATACAGTCGAACCGGTTCGGTCAATTCGTTTATGTGTGGACTTAATATGGTTTAATTGTATCGGTTCGGTATGCTCATTAAGGTACTGATAGTAATCCATACAAGACCAAGAATGATTTAAAATTATTTCTGTCATTTGCTATCTTATTCTTTGAAGAAACATTTAATATCTTCATAAAATTTGATTAGTTCTCCTAATTCGATCCCTCTAAAAACATTCGTGAAACAGTCAAAACAACAATTTCTTAAAATATATTGTGACGTTTCACAGACGGTATTTTGTTCTATATAGATCCTCAATTACTCCCAAATCTTTACAGTGCCGGCAAAGATCATATTCTGTCAACATTGTAACGGGTGATTTATCGTAAATATTTCAATTGGGATTTTTTTTACATATCACGCATGAATAGTGTGAAGTTGTCACTTCAGTTTGACTCAGTAGTGAATACCATTTGGAATTATGGAAATATTTACACTGTCGTGTTTTCAATGAATGGACTCTTGTACAGTTTATTGATTATCCGCTGTTTTTAATTTGTTTAAAAATGAGAATGGCAGCAACGTAACCATCAACGGCACCAGCTATCGCAGAGTATTTGCTACCTGAAATTCAAGCCGGTTATATGGGTGATATCTAGTTTCAACAAAACGGTGCTACTAGCCGTACAGCACGTGAAACAATGGACATTTTGAGAAACCATTTCGGTGAGTCGTTGATTTCAAATTTTGGACCGGTAAATTGGCCGCCTAGATCAGATCGTTTAATATTACACCTATGGATTATTTTCTTTGGAGTTTCGTGAAGTCTAAACTCTACGCGGATAAGCCAGGTACGATTGATGCTGTGGAAGCAAACATTACTCGCGCTATTGGCCAGATTTCAGTCGTAATGTTTAAACAAGTGGTTCAAAATTTTACCAATAGAATGGCCAACATTTGAATTATTTAATCTTCTTAAAATAAATGGTATCGATTGTTCTTTCGGTTCTTAATAAAGCTTTCACTATCACTTGCAGTTTTATGTGTTTTATTTCAAAATATTTTCCTGTACCACACGATGAATCACCCGTTATATTTCTCAAGTAAACCATGACCAGAAAGTATCTTAACTAGTTACAATACCTAAATTGTTTCTATCCTAATCGATAATAAGTTTTGGACTTCTTGTAGTACAACTATATTTTGCTACACTTTTAATATCCTCTAATGTTGGATCAGCGAATTCTGTGCGCTTGAGAGAATATTAGCCTGAATCTGATCGTGTTTTGTGCGCAGAGAGAGAGAGAAAGGGAGATAGAGAGAGGGAGAGAGAGAGAGAGAGAAAGATGGAGAGAGATAGTGTTCTCATCAGTTGAAGTTCTTTGGAGCATATGTGCTATGACAGTTTGAAAATTCTCAGGTTCAATTATTTGGGCTAGGACGACTCATGCCGTTTTTTGGTATAATAAAAAAACAGAGGCACAGGAATTTTAGAAAAACTACTAGTGTAGTACTTCAATATTTTACAATATATATTGGATAACAGGCAGGGTCATTTTACCAATAGTAAACTCTTTTTTTTCTGTTTTGTTTTGTTTCATTTTTGAAGCCTTCTTTTTTCTCCTTTGACCCTTCAAGAATTTTGTAGGGAACCAAAAAAAAAAACCCACAGTTTTGTTTGTTACTCGAGAAAATATAATAATTATACAACAAAAAAAGAAACTTTAAAATTTTTTTCCCATCACATTAGTTGATGAAGAAACATGAAACGTGTACGTACACTTATTGTTCTTATCATCCATTTTGAAATATACTTGAAAAACAGAAGAGGGATGACGAGAGAAAAATATCGACATCGACAATGAAATTCAATTGATTAGTATTAGCTAAAGACTTCTATATATATATGTATATACATATATGTGAATTTAAACCTTTTTTTTATTCAAAATTGCAAACATAATCAAAGACCCAACATAGTATATATGTCACCAACCACCCCTTTTTTTTTTGTTGTACAATAACTATATCCTTCCATCATTTTAAAATACTGGATTGGATATATATATATATAGAAAAAAAAAGAAAGAAATTTCAATTACAAGATACAAAGACAATGATAAAAGTCACCCTATTCCCGAAAAAAAAGGAATGAAAATCCGCATATTTGATTTTTTTTTTTAAATTCCAAAGGGATGAGCTTTGGTGATGACAGGGAAACAAAAAAAAAATAGGAATACGCGACAAATGTACATAGACGAACGAACAACGTACGCAATCCTAGCAGGGAATATAATTTAACCGATTTTGATCAAATCATTATTATAATCATTCGAAAGAAATATAGATAATCGCCCTCCTTTTGGCACATTTTTTGTTATCTTTGAAATATTCGATACTGATATGCTGTGTTGCACTGCATTTTATGCAATGCACGCAAAATCTTGCGACTCTTGGCAGCGATGTGTTCTCCTTTTTCTTGCTCAATAATACCAAAGATTTCGAAGTAACCAAAAAATTAAAAAAGAAATGCAGGCGAAAGGATTGTTACCCATATCCAATATGTACCTACACAAAATTTAATCTCTTTCTCTCTCTCTTTTATAATCCACGAATTTTTCATTTGTCATTTTGTCATCATAAATGGAATGAAAGGAACAAGATTCGATTCTTAGTTTCTAGTTATAGCATCTTCAGGCATCCTAAGCTACGTTTCCACCAAACGCGCAAAATGTTTTTGCTCTCACGAGGAGTAAATGAAAAATAGCTAGTAAACCAGACTATTAAAATGAGAGAATTATACGACATTTTGTTGCCGCCCTGATTTTTATTTACAATATATGTGTAGTTTTTCTCAATCACTATATAAATAAATTCAAAGGCTCTTCTCTTTAGCTATCTATCCCCCTTTTTTTTTTTTAGATAACATTATGTTAGTGCAACAGTTTCTTTCATTTCCAAAGGATGTATTTGGTAAGAGATCAGAGGGTTGTGTATAATTTCTCCTAATTCCTAATTTGTATACTGTCTCTCTTAAGCTACATTTCCACCAAACGCGTAAAATGTTTTAGTTGTCGCGTGGATAAAAGAGAAAGAAATGTTGACCGTGTGTATAGAAAACTTAACGGAAGACTTTAAGAAATTGCTGATATGATGGAATTACGAAAATTATGTCGTGCCAAAGATTCATGACAAGTTTAATCGTGTGTACCGACTTTAAGATATACATTTTTCTTCGATAAATGATTTTTAAAGAGTTCTTATCGGAATTTCCTTTTCTTTCCTTCTTTTTTTTTTGAATTCTAATCTTTCAAAACAGAAAATCTCCACCCACAAATAAAGTTCAACAACCAAGAATTATGATTATTAAAATAAATCATCTTTTATTTGAATGAAATGAATCGAATATCCTTTAAGAAGCTCTAACTTTATTATATCATGTTCTTAAGTTGTATGTGCATTTTTTCATCTTTTGTCGTTTGCCCACCTTTCTGTTCTATTCAAAATCATTCATTTGCAACTAATAAGACCCGATCGACCATTACTTATGATGATGATGGAATATATACATATATGTTACTACTTTCATAATAAATATCATTACCAAACCATTACCATTACTATCCAATATAGATGACGATGGATGGATGAATTTTCTATATAACAAATGTACACAAAAAAGGGACAAATATTTCTTATTATTATGGAAAAATGATTATTATTATGATGTAAAAAGAAGAAGAAAAAAAAAAGGAAAAGGTCCTTAGTTCGATGCATTTTGTTTGATTGAATAGATATGAATAGAGAGACCGAGACACACATAAGAGGGGGTTCTCTGTTAAGCCTAAGAATATGAGCAACAATCATAAATATGCTAACGGCGTTCAATAGAAAAATAGATATTTTGTTAGGCATTTATGATTTCGGTTGTCAAAAGAAAAGAACAATATCAAACAAACAATTTTAGGACATCGTAGTATATATGGAAAAATTCTATTCTATTGTATTAAAAAGGTAAAATTGCAATGCGAAAAAATGGCATGAATCAAGTGTAAAATATCATTTCGCTGTCCGTTGTAACGTGCAGAACAAATTATATCTGGATACGCAACTGATCTGACAATGGGTGTATAAACAATATAATGGGCTGTCCGGAAAATTCACGCCAGTTGGTTATGTTTCAACAACCTTTATTAATTTTTCACGCTACTTGGAGACTCCATCCTTCGAGAATTATTTCTCAGGTATCTTAGAAAAATTAAACTGCTCAAGATAAGTTCTAATGTTATCCAAAGAGTTGTAGTTCTTGTCTGTCAGAGAATTTTGTGATAATTTGGAATGGCGAATGAAACATGTTGGTTGTAAAGTAAGTAAGTCTGGAAATCTCGGTACAAAGTGTCCGGACAACTTAATACAATGTTGTTAGTTCGTATTTTGCCATATCCAAAACTAATCGTAATCATATAATTGAGTAGCCTCATTTCTTTGTGGTTAGCTTGAAATACAGCGGACTGAAAGAGTCGAGATTTAAATCTATCGGACCATTGGTTGAAATCATGACGACGGGTCATTGCTACTGAAAGTCAAAAAAGCAGACAAAGTTTCGAATGTGTTTTTGGATGATTTACTATACTCGCCTTTTTGTAGAACTAGACTCTTACTATACTGGGTGGTGCATGCAGGAATTAGTCAATCTGGCGGCCTGATCAAGTGTAACTGTAAACTTGATCAAAATCATTTCAGAAGTTTTTGAGTTTACCTGAATGAAGAAAGTTCTCCAAATAAATATTCTTTGGTCTGAACATGATGGATTTTTTTTTTTTTTTTTTACAAAAATTAAAAACGTGAGTCCTAAAATTGTGAGCTAATTGAGAGCTATTACGAGTGCATGTTTAAATTATTTTAAAATCATGCTTTTAACGATTTTATATCACTTATATGGATTGACTTGATTAGACTCATTAGTACCATCTAGATTTCCCATTAAAAAGACTTGATAGCAATTTCTTAAATAAGATTTTCATATAAAACAATCTCAACATGGCAACGGTTTCTTCTTATTAAAATGAATTTGTCCCAAAAAAAAAACTTTATTGAAATAACGAATTTCTTTTCTTTTGGGTATATCTACATCTTCACATCATCCTGTTTCGCGTTCCCAATCTCATTATTAAAAGGATTATAGGCGCAATTTTCACAATATTTTGTAATTATCGTCTTATTAAAAAAAAAAAACGCTTAATACTAATTTGTACTATAAAATCACCTGCAAAAGTCTCTGCTGTCGTTGACGACAACGTCGTTCTCATCATCATTGTGTTTCATTTATAAGTACCATATATCGTTGCCCGGTTTTCTTTCATTTCGGGGATATCGTTAAGGATGGCACGTGTCCTACGCATATAGTGCCTAAAAACTAAAACTGAATTGAATGTGGAAATTCAAAATGATCTGGAAAATGAGGATGAGGTTTTATTTTTTTTTTTTTTTGTCAAAAATAAATAGTTGGTCGCCGTGGTTAATTTGGTTTTACGCACAGGGAATAAACAAGCGGAAAGAAAAAGGGTATATATTTGTATCAATGGAAATTTTGCATACTATTACCAAAAATTTATTATTTCCTCCGTAATGAGTTCTAAGAAATTTTCGATTTTTTTTTTCTTTTTTTTACTTTCATTAGTTTTTTTTTTTAATTTCCTAGAAGAGGGAGATTAGGAAAATGGAGAGATAAGTGATTCACTCATCTCAATCCATTCGTTCATCGCATTTTGGTCGATGACCTTTTTACCATTTTCCTAGCAAAACCAATATCCTGTTATTTGGGGTTTTTTTTTGGGCGAAAAACTGAACCGAATCATTTTCCCCAAGCTCCTTTTGAATGCAATTTAACATTATTAAAGTGGTTCTACAGAAATCGAATAAAATGGTGGTAATGCAAGGTCAGAATTTTACTATATGTTACTATATTACAACTATAGATAGTTTTCAAAAGTTCTATTGTCTATTCCTGGCCAGCCTTCGAAGCTCGTTAAATACGAAAATTGGTCTCCTCCATAATTTTCTGGGACGTTCACTTTTCCTGTAGCCTTTTGGATTCCAGTGTAGACATATCTCCGGGCATTTTCTACCTAGAGTGTGTCCTCGTGTGTGATTCTTTTATGAATCTTCTTGTAGATCTGTTAAGACTCTCTTAATTTTTTGTAGAACGATTAATCTTGTAACATTTTCAACAATTTGTCGTGTCGTTAAATGACGATTGGATTCGATTATTGTCTCTATATTGTGTTGTCATTAATAACACAATAACTATAAATACGTTCAAACTTTGCCTCCATATTCTCAAACTCTGATATGTTTTTGATCAATTTCATTTCTTGACAACTAAAAAACTCTTCTATGCATATCTACTTATATACTTTTTGTTTTTTGTGTCATTTCATATAATCTTAGATACGAAATCAAATGACATTTTTGCATATGACATAAACTTGTCTTAAATAATCACACAGCATGAGTTTATGACAGAGATGGTAAAAATTTTATAAAAATCAATAAAATGAAAAGGATTTTCTTCAATTCAAAAATAGCGAAAAAAAACCCCCTAACAATGATGCAGCGTGGTTTCCTTTTTGTTTTGTGAAGTCAGCATCTTTTTGGTTGTTGTCATCAACACAATTTTATTAATTACTTTCTTAGACTTGACCTAAAGGATATCATTCAAAAGTTCAATGAAAAATTTCTTTATTTTTAGATTGTCCCATACTGATGAATCTGATTTGACGATTTTCGTTAATGATGTATCTGTGTTTAATTCATTTTTTCTTTGTGCGCATGATAACATGAGAACAGCTTATCCAATTTTATTGTAATTTCGTACAAAGATTTGTTGTAATAATAGGATGAACTAGTTAAGTTTTGAATGAACAAAGTAAATTGGAAGTTGTTCTTTGTGATGACCAGATTTTATGATAATCAATCGATTGCTTGAATTCTAAGGAAAGATTTTTAGACATTACTTAAAACACGTTTTCTGTGCTATTCATTTTGTTACATTGAATATTACTCTGAAATTCCCGTGATTCGAATTTGAACTTCATACTAGTAAGTGGACTGTTACTATACTTTCTCAACAAATTCAGATTATTCATTATACTTTTGCAAAGCTTAGATATTATGTCTGACAATTCAGAATATTGTCTTTTTTGTACTATCTCACATAATTTATATAAATATTAAATTTCAATTATTTTGTATAAGAAAGTTCGTGCGTGATTTATCATAATCGATTTTTATTGTTGTTAATTGGAATTAAACGCGACCTGTTAACCCAAATTATAATAAAACGACTATAAATCATTAATATTTTTCTTTGGAGGGTGCTGAATTTTCAAATGAGTTGACTAATTAGTCGTTAATAATACAAATACTTAGTAAGTTTGACAAATTTTCTATTATATAATTATTATCAAATAATAGTAATTAATTAAATCGTTTGTTATGATTTTATCTTGCTAAATAGTTATTTAATCACATAGTCTTGCATAGAGAGCTCAAAAAGAAAATAAAAGAGAAGAAAAAGATTAAGGGAATTCACAATTACTAAAATAGCTAAATCATAGCTTTTCACGCTTCCTATTTCATAAGATTTCTGTTCATACAATTCCAGTAGTGACATTGAATTACTTAAAAATAATATTGCTAAATAATTGCAAAATAATAGCTAAATTGCAGCACATCTTAATTGATATTGCAATACTAAAGTTTGACGTGAATGTTGCTGTCAGTAATAAAAATTATTTGTTGGTGAAAAGACGCGTTCTTATTTTTTATACAATGGACCTTAAACGAAATTCAATTGTTGCGCTTCATTTGATTGGAAAGTCAAACATCGAAATTCTCCAGATCTCTGAATCCGTTGGATTATTCCATTTGGAGAATTTTACAGCGGCTTGCAAACAACTTTGGCCGGTTTAGAAAAAGATTTGACTTGTTAATGGAACCGTTTAACCCAAGATATCATCGTGTGTATCGTGTAAAAAGAGATTGGAGCTGTAGTGGTTAAGGCAAAAGGCGTTTATATACCATTTGAATAATTGTAAAATTATCTATGTATTATAAACTATCGTTTCCATAAATTTTAACAAAATCGACTAATAAACAAAAAAATTACAACGTTTTTACACTTTGACACTTCAATTGCCGGACCCAGTAGATATAATAAAAGCAAATAATATTACTATTTCTGATCGTGTTTGAAACAAGCAAGCAAGAATAATACTTTGACAGCAAAAGTTAGAATGTGAAAAAAAATTTTTCAATCATATCTCGCGAAGGAATGTTGTACTATGTACCACAAACACTAAGTACATACGTGCTTAGAACTAAAGTACGATCTAACTTCCTTCAGATTAACCAGCAATTTCTTTTACTAACTATTCCCAAACATACTGATCTACTTGTAGCTGATCATAGAGAAAACAACTATAGGCTAAAGTGTGAAGCACCCTTCTTTTCTTTTCTTCTTTATATATATAGATTACATAAAAATGTTGTTTCCCTTTTTATGTTACACTTATGATATTTTCGAAGGCACTGAAATTAATTGATCCACAGGTATGAAGGGATGATTTCAACACCCTAGAAATAAAAAAAAAGATGAAAAAAAATATTTAATAGTTTCTCTTTTATGTTATATTGTGTAGAGATATACAATTTTTCTGTTGAAGGGTGGTGCCCTGTATATATGCTCTCATCTCAAACTAATAATAATATTATAATAGTAATCATTATGATATTATGCTTCAATCATTTTCCAAAAAGGGATATTTAATTGCACCAGAACTTAACCAAACACGCACTATTAATATTTGTATATATATATATATTTGAGTTATTATACTATATTTATATATGTTTACACATTATATTAGAAAAGATGGATCATAAAATTGAATGTGTTAAGCCCTAACCGATTATTCAACCATCATAACTAAATATGGGTACATATTGAATAGAGGTAAAAAACGTATGAAAAGGCGAATAACATGAAGATCATGAACTTTTTGACATTTATATTGTTATATATGGTTTTATTATTCAAAATTAGGGATGATAAATATGTATTTAAAATGATTTACTATCGATTATTTATTATCATTTCAGTCATTGTCTAGTTATATCATCTTCAGGTGTCTGTCTGGAAGAGAAATGGAATCTCTGTTATGGAGTTTTCTGTTTTCAAGAATTAAAATCTTAAAATTTGGAATGAATTCGGAAATTTTTTTATCCCACTTCTGATAGCTACGTCAAAAAAGAAAACAACCCAGTTAAATTTGTCGTAAATCCTGGATTTGTAAAAATCTTGTTCATTATGGCCAGACAAGAATTTAAATTCAATTTGAAATCAATAGTCTGTCGCAAGTTTTAGCTTAGTTTTAACACATTGTTGACCGGCAATTTTACACAAAAACAATTTGATGTCACCGGCTATTAATGCAAGAGCAATGACGAGTTAACTCGTCATCGGTTAACAAATTTTGGGCATGAAAAGTCGAGCTAACTCGTCACCGGTCAACAATATCTTAAGATAGATATACTTTTTGTTTCGCTCTTCGCTCATTTGGCTCGTTTATGCTCGTTTATATACGTGACATTTATTTTATCAATCTATTTTGTTTATAGTCATTATTTGTGATTTCTTTGCTCTTATATCGTAAGACTAAAAAAATTTACGATACGTTTTTCCCTTAGTCTTATGCTATTCGTTACAGGGAGGAGAATTTTTGTCGGGTACCGAATTTATTAGCCTCTCTCGTACACTATTTATTATTCCGGTCTATTTTGTTTATTTCCTACTTTTTTATTCTTTTTTTTTTTTTTGTAAATCCTAATCTAATTTCTTAAGATCTAAGCAGAATTACGGATTCAGAGCTTAATAAAATTTTAAATATACAGAACGCAACGGACCCACGACGAATTATTTTTAATACAATCTGTAAACCGGAAATCGTGAACCCGTCATTCTGTTTCCCGATTTTTTTTTAAGAAAGTGTTTGCTAGAGAACTTGATATACATGGCTCATATTATTGTTGTTATTATTATTTAGGCATTGTTTCTCTTCTAACATTTATTCACCTTTACATTTGACATAAATTCTACTTTCACAAATAGCAAAACTCTTGCAACAAGAAGTAGGAAAAGAACGTAGACATCAGACAGAAATTCAGCGAATAAATGTCAAATATAAACACGGTTTTTTTAAAAATGCCAAATTCTGAGCTACTATGTTTCTGATTTTGGTTATTTTTTTTTCTTTTTTTTAAAAAAGGACAGGAAGAAAAATAATTCACATGGTCCTTATTTTTTTTTAATTCAAAGAAAAGGAACGTTCTTCAAAAAAAAAAAATATGTATATATATATATATGTATTAATAATAACTTTCTGGGTTTGTGGTCTTTCAAGTGTAATTTGAAGGGATTTTTTTTTTTTGAAAAGGGGCCATTTTTCACAGTGCAGCGAAGGATTCAGTTTTTTCTTGTCACTCATTTTAATTTCTTGGCCCATTAAATTTTTTATTTACTAATTTTTTACTTTATCCTTTTTTTGCCTAACAAATATGATAGAAGGTCCTTTAACATACATAGTAGAGAGAAAAAAAGGGGTTGGAGACCTATTAAAATATTTGTGTATGTATTATTAAAGGGATTTCGGTATATTTTTTATATAATGCTTGTTAAGTGGTCGCATTTATTGTTATGATCGTTATTATTATTATTATTATTATTATTATTACAATTATGATTTATACTTATATATAGATTTGCTGGTTTTCTCGTCCCTTTTTCCATATGTAAAAAAACTCGTGTATGGATTTTTCTCCTAATATAAGGGATAAGATTATTTTGTTCAATTGATTAGGTTTGTTCATGCAGTGTAATTGTAATGAATTTAAGTGTGCGGTTATAAGTTAAGTATTGTACGAATAAAATCAATGTAGATTTATATTTATATATATATATACATATATATATTTGTTAAGATATCTGAAAAGTGGATAAAGTTAATGACTTTGAATAGATTTTCTATTATTATTCATATTCATCATAATTTTTTTGTTGGTTTTTTTGGTTCACCCTTTATTATAGGAAATTTTTAAACTACAATACAAAAGCATACAAATTAATTTTTTTTTTTTTTTTTAGAAGAAAGTTAGATGTAATTTCTACCGGGTCCGACAATTGAAGTATTTGCCTAATTCAAATCGCAGTTTAAGCCAAGACATTGTGCGAGCATCGTGTGCATCGTTTAAAAAAATAGATTGAAGCTGTAGTGGTTAAGGCAAAATGCAGTTGTTACATACCATTCGAATAATTGCAAGATTTAGCTATGTATTATAAACTATCATTTCCTTAAATTTTAACAAAAACCGACAAATAAACAAAAAAATTACAGCGTTTTTATACTTTGACACTTCAATTGCCGGACCCGGTAGTCAGTCATCACCACATGGTGTAACTGAAAGAGATAGTTAAATTATAATTTCAGTTATTCAATTGAAACAGCTGCAGGCGACATCAAACGGTGCTAATCGATTATCGCTTTCACTTTTGTCACTTTGAGGCGGTATATATTGATTTGTCACTTTTAAATCATTTTTAAGTGACATTCGAAATAGTTTTATAAATGACTAAAGTGATAAATACCTTATAAAAGTCCAGAGGTGGTTGTTATCATATTTTTTATGGATTTAGATAGTTGTTAAGATAATTTCAATGCGGACGCCGCAATATGTATATAAAATTTATTTCATATGTTCGTGAGAAAAAAAAAAACTATCTGCATATGATATTTGATAGAGTTTTTATATGGCAGTATGTTTACCATTGGTTTCACTTTAAAATCTTTGTGTATTTCATCTAAAGGCGTCGTGTCCAGACCAAGCGAGTGACAAGTGTCTGGACACGTGTTAAGAAAAAAATTCTCTTTTAAGATGTATCTTTTCTGTAGACTCCTTCAGAGTTAAAAGGCCACTAAAGTTTAGTGGACTTTTAACGTTTTACGTTTAGCCTAAACGTACAGCACCGAAGTGAAATCGGACTATAAGAATTTTAATGAAACATTTTTTTATCATTTAAAAGCGATGCATGGAAAGCATTGTAAAATTTGTTAAAAAAAAAAGTTATTATTAAAACAAAAAAATCCTTTTATTTTCTTCTTTTTTTCAAAACATTAAGAAAAATTTAATGAGTTCACAAGGATTTGAAACTAACTATAAGAAAATGAACTCAGAACAAGTAGTATGTGATTAGGTGATCTGCTTAGAAAAATGTATATATACGAAAGTATTTGAGGCGTGACGACAAGAAAAGCCAAGATACAAGTTGCAAGATACATGTGTTATTGTGATACATATTATAGAATACATAAGAAGTGAATGTTGGTCGTCACAACTATCACTGTGGTCACAAATCATAGAATCTATTATATTGGCAAGCTTTGCAGTAGTATATCAAATCATAATAGTTAATTCTAGACTGTGTCGGTTATTTTCTATTATAACTATTTAAAATTTTATAAATTTAGTAGATGATTTCTTTCGAGCCCCGATACTAATTTGTTGCTACTTTTTACAACCAATTTCCAGGAACCATAGTCGGATACTTTTCCTTATAATGATAAGTTGAGACCACAATACACGGTGTTATCAATTCTAATTTTAAGAAATTAGATAACAATATCAAAATCCAAATACTTAGATCGAAGAAGATGTGCCAAGTTCCAGGAAATCAGAGTTTAACAACATGTTATTTCTTCAAGAAACCTAAAATTTCGTTCTGGTCTTTTGAAAAAATATTTTCTAAGACTTAAGACCTAGTTTAAACTGTTATAAATTCATATTTTTGGATATAATTATGACCCGGTCTGCCAGAATACGAATTTTCTAAGGCCGTCATAATATTTGTAGTTTGCAAATTTGTTATTATTAAAAATTGTTCACAACGCCAGAATAGGCATTTTTATATTTATCTCTGTTTATCTTTAACAATTAATTGTTATATTTCAAATATAGATGGTGTACATTTCGAAGTATTTCTTTTTTTTGTTATTTACCAAAATGTGGTGTGAGAAAAAAAACAACACCGTGTTTGAGGAAATACTTATTAATAGCGTCAATATTTGAACAAAAAAAAAGTTTATCAGTTTATAGACTATAGAAAATATTTCCCAAATACTAGGATGTTCGATAATTTCTCAGCCTCGACAAGAGAACGCGCTGCTACCAGGTACATTTTTTTGTCTTATGTTGGTACAACCTTCATAAGAACACGTGTCAAGTTTCACGTTTTTTTGTTTAGAAGCTATTTGAAATTGACGTGTCATTGAATTTTTTAACATGAAAGAAATTTAATATCGTGCAGTGATTAAGTTCGCTGCGTTGGATGGTTTACCGTCTATAGAAATTCATCCAAAATTGTTAGAAGTATATAAGGATGCATCACCTTCACTTTCCACTGTGAAAAAATTGGATGCCCTTTCTAAATCTGGTCGTACAAGCCTCAAAGATGATCCACCCTCGATAATCGTTTAAAAAGTCTATCAACAACAGAAAACATACAAAAATACAGGATATTGTTTTGGTAGATCAACGAGTGACTGTGTGATGAGATAATTGACACCATAGACATCTCACATAGATATCAGTAAATCACACATCTTAGCTCAAGTTTTAGGTTTCAAAAAGCTTTTTTGTGCAAAATGGGTGCCACATTCACTAACAATAGAACAAAAACACCTTCGAATGCGTCTTTCTCAACAACATTTGGACCATTTTAAGAAGGTTAAAATGGGTTTCGTACGTCGTCGATTCATCACTATGGATAAGGCTTGGGTTCACCACCAACATGATACTGAATCGAAACAAGAAGCTAAAAGAGGTCACATAGCAGCTGTAGAGGCGTTGTTTTGGGGAGGTCTACCGGATTTTCATTTCAGGGATGGAATCCTTAAATTGGAGAATCCTTCGAACAAGTGTATTGAAGTTCAGGGATATTATACTGAATAATAAAATTTATTTCATTTTTAAAAGACAGTGTTTTTCTTTTCGTGGCTGAGAAATTATTGAGAACTCCTCTAGTACATAGAATAAAATGTTTGCTATAAGCCGATGTTAGTTTAGAAGTTTTAATGTTTTTTTTTTTCTGTTTTAATTAATGAACAACTCAGTAATTATTATGAGATATTTTGATTTATATATATATATAAATACTTTATATGATTTTCTGAATACTTGTTTTTCTTTTGTATATGAAAATATCATGATGGAAAACAGAAAAAAACAAAAAAAAAAGCGTACCAACCTAAATGAAAATAGCGAATATTATAGCAGAAAAAAAAGAAAGAAATAAAATAAAATAAAATAAAACTGTAATATATAAAAACTACTTGAAAAAAAAAAGATTTTTCTCCCGAGTCGATTTCAAAAGATGGCATTAGTGGTTGGATGAATCTAAATAATGAATGAATAGGAAAATATGAATGAAGACGATGAATGCAAATTATGGTTGGGTTGGGTTGTTTTTAACTGAACTTATATATCTGCATTATAATATGTTTTTTTTTTTGTTTTGTATATAAAAGAAATTATGTTCTATACTTATATTTAAATCTCGACTAGTTTTTTTTTTTTTCTTCTTCTTTTACATAATATTTATTAAAAAAATCTTCTCATGTTGTTGTTGTATAGAAATATGATAAGGATCTGAAGGAAAGGGAACCGGAACGGGAAATATATACTAATGTATATCCTTATTTATATATTTGGCACAGTATTTATAAAAAAAAAATGAAAAAAAAGAAAGAGTAAAATGAAAAAAATTTAATTTATTTTATTTTATTTTATATTATTTTATGTTATTCTAAAGAAAAGTAGTAGATTATATTTTTGTTATTCCAATTTTTTTCTTTTCTTTTTTTTTCTCCATAGTATAGAAATTTTTGAATAGTTACGAAACTGCCACACCTGCTACGAACGAATGAATTGGTGACTTTCGGATTTCAAAAGAAAGAAAAAAAAAATTTGTTAACAACTTACCAGGGTGTCCAATAATTTTTCATCTTCGACAAAAAAAAACACTGTTTTTTAAAATTGAAATATATTTTATTATTCAGTATAATTTCCCTAAATTTCAATACACTTGTTCCAATGATTTTCCACTTTTAAGGATTCCATCCGTGAAATGAAAATCCGGTAAGCCTCCACGGTACGCCTTTACAGCTGCTATGTGACCTCTTTTAGCTTCTTGTTTCGATTCAGTATCATGTTGGTGGTGAACCTAAGTCTTATCCATAGTGATGAATCGACGAAGTACGAAACTCATTTTAACCTTCTTAAAATGGTCCAAATGTTGTTGAGAAAGACGTATTCGAAGGTGTTTTTGATCCATTGTTAGCGAATGCGGCACCCATTTTGCACAAAAAAGCTTTTTGAAACCTAAAACTTCAGCTAAGATGTGTGATGTACTGATATCTATGTGAGATGTCTATGGTGTCAATTATCTCATCACACAGTCACCCGTCGATCTACCAAAACAATATCCTGTATTTTTGTATGTTTTCTGTTATTGATATACTTTTTAGATGACCTTCGAGTGAATCATCTTCTAGGTTTGTACGACCAAATTTAAAAAGGGCAGCCCATTTTTTTCACAGTGGAAAGTGAAGGTGATACATCCTTATATACTTCTAACAATTTTGGATTAATTTCTATAGGTGGTAAACCATCCAACGCAGCGAATTTAATCACTGCACGATATTAAATTTTTTCCATGTTCAAAAAATTCAATGACACGTCAATTTCAAATAGCTGCTAAACAAAGAAACGTGAAACTTGACACGTGTTCATATGAAGGTTGTACCAACATAAGACAAAAAAAATTTACCTGTTAGCAGCGCGTTCTCTTGTCGAGGCTAAGAAATTATTGTACACCCTAGTGTATGACACAATTTAATATCAAGCATCATGTGATTTGGTGGACATTTCCCTTCTACTTAAAAAATGTTTTCACAGACGACATATGTACATACTCGGGGTCAACATAAAAATAATTTTCAATTTGATATTCTTTTGATATATTAATTTTAAAATTCAGCAATGGGATTGTATAAGGCCAGAGTATTGAAAGAGTTGTTGCTGCCAAAGGAGCGCAATTGACTTATAAAAGATGTTTTTTTTCTCTAGAGAGGTTTGTTTTTCGAATTTGGCAATGCTTTTTCCAGCTGGTAGCCAATTTGATAGCTGATAGCTAATTTATACTCGGTTTGGTTTGCCATTTTAACCATTAAAGCAATTGAAGCGCATTGATTTGAATTTATTTTTCGGCGCTCATTGGACTCAGGACTTATCTCTTTCTCTCTCTCTGTCTCTCTCTCTCTTTCTCTCTCTCTCTCTCTTCCTCTCTCTTTTTTTTTTATATAGAAGACAACTAAAAACATATGCATTTTTATTTTAAATTTCGCATTATCCTTTTTTGGCTCTTATTTAGGTCATTTTATATAATAGCTGCAGTTTTGCAGATTTCGAAACACAAAACAAAAATTGGAATTCTAGAATCTAGAATTTATATACATTTTATCTACCCACGGGGATTGCGGGTGGTGGTCGACAATGAGGTGGATGGAAAATGGATGTACCAATTTCAAAAAAAAAAAGAAGAAATGTCAGTAATTCTGAGTTTTTTTTTCCTCCTCAATGACGCAATACACTATATATTTACCTTAATTTCATATACCAGTACGTACACCGGGTACGTTATTCTATGTTCTCTAAAATGTATGTGCATTTAATTCACATATATTTAAATACTCTACATGACATAAGCTGTATAATTATAATGTATAAATTATGAAAGGAAATATAAACCAACCAACAAGTAAAAAAGAAGTTAAAAAAGAAAAAAATAGTAATAATAATTCGCGAAGGAATAAAATAAAAGTAGCAAAAAAGAAATCAAGTATAAATATATGAGAAAAAATGAGTGTACTTTACATTTCCTTTTTTTTTTTTTAAAGTTGCTGTAATAAAAAATATAAAAAAATGGTCGATTCGATGGGATTGGTTTTTATAGAGTCGTGCGATATCCATATATGTACTTCTATACTAGATTTTATATTTATGTACTTCAATAAAAATCTACGCTCCTTCGATGATGATGATGATGATGATGGAAATTATTTAATTGCGACAAAACTTTTTTTTTGTTTTTATTGTAGAAAATCATTTTCACCATAAAAAAAAGTTAGCATATATACTTAACATACTACATACTACCTAGTTCGGGTTTTGCGATGGTTTTTGGTTAGTGGTGACGCGCGAAATTCTCTCTAGTAATGGTGATGATGAGTGCCATTCAACGTGATGATTGTGCATACATCCTGTTTCTTTCAGTTTTAATTTCCACTTGAAAAACATTATTACTATATAATCATCATCAATGTTTTTTTTTTTTTTTTAAACTATATTTACAATGTGCACACTCATTTCGTCATCATTTTTATAAGTTTGTTTCCATTTAATATGTTTTTTTTTTTTTTTTCTAGAACAAACATAATAATATTACTTTCCTTCTTAGCTTAGCAGGAAAAAAAACGAAACTGAAACAAACAAAAAGCACCATCTTTTTACAACAACTCAAAAGATACAAGCCCCAAGATAAATGGATGTTGAATTCGACTATTCAAGCTCGAACCAAAGTGCAATAAAATAGAAATGCATAGAACTCTACTAAAAGAGAAAAACATCTAATGTACGTCTAATGTTACATATATAAAAGTGGCGTTTTCTGATAGAGCTTCTTCGTAAGGCGTTCTGTTCGAAATTAATCATAGTATAAGCTTTTAACGTTTAATAGCCTTGACAAAGTCTCGAAAGGGGCAACGGAAACGTTGTCAAATTAATAATGAATTTGTTTTATTTTTCAGTCCGAACGAAGCTATAACAAGTTTTCTTGTTCATTTTTAGGTTAATTGCAATGTTAGAAAATTGTCTACGCACTAAGCTCGAAGGTAATTTCAGATACTGAGCCATTATATATGGTTTCCTAATATCATCGTAATGAGTCCTAATTCTCTACTCGAAAAGTTCATAAAGATGAAGTACTATAGTTCACTGAACTTTATTTCCGTCAAAAAACAGAAGAAAATCCATATTTTATTCATAATTTGGCAATGATGAGCGATAAAGCCAATTTGCAATTAAATGGCTTCATAAAAAAGCAGAACTGCAGGATATGGACTACGGAGTATCCAAGAGTAGTTCATCAACGACAATTACACCCACTTAAATGTACTGTTTGGTGCGGTGTATAACGTTTGGGAGGATCATTGGCCCATATTTCTTGCAGTTTCCATCAATGGTGCTCAATATCAGGCGATGTTGGTAAAATTTGTAAGGGCAGCTGTGGAAAACCATCCAACCCCTTGGTTCTAACAAGATGAAGCCACAGTGCAAGGGACTCAATAACTCTTTTAAGGAATATCACAACGTTGATATTGTGCCACCCTGTATTTAACAGTGAATGTAATCTGAATACCTGAAGACGGTTTTATATTGTCTTCAAACTTATTATTTACCTATATTTATCCGGTGTCTCCAACTACATCTATCGCATAAAATAATTCCAATTTTCAGTTTTCTATTTCTACTCGATCCGTCCTATGGTTTAGATTCGGTCCGAACATTTGTCTGTGTCGTCTGCTCTTAGGATGATGTAAGAGTCAACAAATATTTTAAAAAGTAGCCATTCATTCATATTTCAACGACATAATCTCTCTCTAACAAGTGCCATTTTTACATTCATTTGAAAAAAGGATTGAATCATAAATTTTTTCCAGAATCTTCCTTTCAAAGGATCCAAAGAGGTTGTCATTTGAATATAATCTCTATATGATTTGTTGCCATAAACATGCTACGACGATAAGTGTTTTTGGTTTTTCTATTATTAGTTTTATTACTTTGTTATATCAATTAAAAGAAAATATTTTCTTTTCTCTATTTCCAGGACTGACAAGACCTACAATATATCCATTTGCCGGTAGCCAATATGCATATCCAATGCTGAGCCCAGATATGTCTCAGGTGGCATCATGGTAAGTTTTTTTTCTTGCTTTTTTATTAGTTCCACTAGATGGAAAATATATACAAAATAGGGTTAAGTTTCCTTAAGCCGGACACTTTCATTTCAAATACGAAGAATAAAAGAGTGTTCAATCAATACAAATCTATTGTCCTGTTCCTTCCGTTCTCTACATGGCTTGGTTTCTCTGGATTTCTACAATATATTAATTTATTTGAAGCATATTTGCCTGTTAGGACAGCATATTGATAACAAATTGCAGCTAATTTGGAGCGGATTAAAACAATTACTTCGTTTACGTATTGCGTATTTAAAAGTTTAGATTCGATCTGTATTGACTGACGATGGCTGATTGATGCTTTTACCTTATTATCTATTGTATTAGTCCATTTATTTCCTTCTTTTTTTAAGCTTTTACTTATTTTTGCGCACGTAATTTTTATTGATAATCATTTGGTGCTTTATTTATGCAAATAAAATATTCACAATTGAAATTTTGCGTTTGCTTTCTAATCACGTTAAAACAATTGTTTTAATAGAGAGAAAAAAAAAGATGAAAAAACTATTTTAAATATAAACTAAATGATTCTTTGATGTTAAACCGACGCACCTAAAAGAAAACTAAATATTTCTTTTCTATCTTTCTTGTAAAAGGTAAGTGTCCCAATTATCAACTTCTAGTGTGTATATTATCGATCTGCAATTTTACTAGAGCCTTCTCAACTCCTAACAATCGCTAGTATACTGAACAACGTGTACTAAACAACTTCACCAATATGCTTACTTCAATTTCAGGTTTATAAACTTTACTTAATAGAAACAATGTATTTTGTGTTTCTATAAATCATTCAAATTAACTAAAATGCCCTAAAACTATTATTCTACCATAATAACTAGGACTTGGTTTGAATAATCAATTACTTGAGTAAACAGAATTATTCCAATATTTTGAATAATCAACCGCAAACTGATTTATTTTTTCAATTTAAGAGATACAAAGCAGAATAAATTTGGGAAGAGAAATCCTACAATGGAAAAGTATGAAAATCTACCAAAAAAACCGGAATAAGTACAAAATAAGTGCAAAAGAGTACGGGCAGTTTTCAAAATCTATGTAACGCATGGCACTCTTATGAAATCTCTCGAGAATCATATATATTTTTAAGAGAATATTTTCTTTTTCGTTTTTATTACATACTTTTTCTTATTCTTTCATATAATAATTTACTTCTCTTTGTAAGCAGTAATTTTTGCTTAAAAATTTTGACTTCTGGCTATTATCATAAGAAAACCAATTAATCAACCATGCTTTAATAATAACTAACTTCTATGTATCGGGTTTTTCAATAAGAACTTTTTTTTAAATTTTAAATTAAACACACATTTTGGTTGAAAATTCTGAATTTTTTTATTGAAATATGTTTGTAGAGATTCTACAATTTATTAATGGAAAAGAATGTCCAGTAAATGTCCAACAGAGGGACTACATTTGTAAACATCGATTATTTTGACAAAACTTTTTCGATCACATTTCTTCGTAATTATGGATCTATTTCACGAATTTACGATGAAATGATGCTTGCCAGCCCATAACACACACACACCAAACAGTGGCACAAGATATGAATGTAACAATTTTTCGGCAATTGCTGTTGGATTTTCAGAAGCCGAAATATGATAATTTTGTTTATTAATGTAGCCTTTAAAATGAAAATGAGCTACGTCAGAAAAGATGATTTTTTTTACGAAATATGGTTTTCACAGATTTCTCATTTTCATAATGGATTTGAATTATTTTTATGTGATTTTTGAGCAAAATTGAATTCATTATGAAATGAAATGTAGACCTTGCTACTGCAATAATGTCAAAAAAACTTAATGACACAACTGTCATCATAAATAAATACAACTCTATTGAAAAATAAGTTCTTATTTTGAAAAACCCCGATATTATTGACAACATGAACAAATTCAAATTCTCTTATTCTC
Organism: Xylophagus ater; assembly: GCA_963422695.1. NCBI lineage: Eukaryota > Metazoa > Arthropoda > Insecta > Diptera > Xylophagidae > Xylophagus > Xylophagus ater. The sequence goes on from OY730480.1 coordinate 62,846,881, forward strand.
TTAGTTATGTGAATGATTGGAACAATTGGGTTTAGATAGTACTAACAACTCCATTTATTAATTGATGATAATATACTAACAACAACTAACACAACTCTAATACAATTCGAATATAACTCTAATACAACTAACAACCATCAACAAACTTTCGGCGACCGGTTTGTCGAACCAAATGCCATCAATGCACGCAAATCGGATATCCAGTTTCATTGTAGGCTCTGCAAGGTTGGCCAATCCCACAATCTAAAGACTGAATCCATAGTATGCCCAATTGACCCAATTCGTGGTTTAAGTTCCGGGAGTGCCAATAGACATTACTCCCAACATTAAAATCAACTCAAAAAACCAACAACCATCAAATAACAAATCTAACGAATTTGTTGTGTCAAGATGTAATTTATAGCTCTCGATAATTGGGACATTTACCTTTTTATATATAAAATACAATATATAGTACTGAAAATAATATCGTTTCATGTACAAATAATTAAATTGGGAAAAAAATCGAAGACTACAGAAAAGAAAAAAGAACCGCCCTAATATATATATATATATATATATATATCTTAGATCCGGTGAAATTTTCTTTTATTTATTCGGTTCATTGATATATACTTAGATATACAATTATATTAAGGACATCATGGCAGAAGTACCCCGAGAGAGTGATCAGAGTCTCGGTGAAAGAAGTGCCATAATATATAATTGATGTGATGAAGAAAAAAAGGAATATGCTCAAATTTTCTTCTTGTACAAATAATTTTTCTTATTCTATTTACACACAATTTTCCTCAGTATTATCAAAAAAAGGAAGAATAACATAAGAATTGAATCAGTTTCCTTTTCTTTTTCAATTTTCCACAAAATTAAATAAATTAAGTGAAAACCTATTTATTAAAAAATCAAAGAAAAAGATTTTAGTCTAGCTTTTTATATATAGGGTGATCCAAATTGAGTTTCTTATGTTGGCAGCATTGTAAATCAAGCAGCTGTCGATAAGCACTTGTTATCAAAGTGTCAAATGTCAGTTTGCAATAACGCATTTACGAAATGGATAGCTTAATCACCGCACATTGGGTGTTAAAGCAGCAGGAAGTTGATTCTGATTTTTCATAGAAAATCCTCTTTTCTGATGAGGCACATTTCCACCTATCTGGGTGTGTTTTAATAAGCGAAATTATCGCATATGGGGAGATGAAAATCCTCGTGAGATTCACGACACACCATCATATGGCCAAAAAGCGACTGTTTGGTGCGCATTGTGGTCAGGCGGGGTTATTGGGGCTTACTTTTTTTTAAAACAATCAGGGTCAGACTGTAACAGTCAATAGTGGGCGATATAGGCGCATAATAATCGATTATTTCTGGAACGAAATCGAAGATATTGAAGTGGAAGACATGCGTGGTTTCAACAAGATGGCGCATTTTACCACACAGCGGCTGCAACAATGGATGTTTTGCGTGAAAATTTCCCAAGTCGCATTATTTCAAGTTTTAGTGGTGTCAACTGGCCGCCAAGATCATGCGACTTAATGCCGTTGGATTTCTTTTTGTGGAGTTACGTTAAAAGTTGTGTCTACGCCAACAAACTGGAAACGTTAAGAGCACCTAAAAAACAACATACTCGAAGTAATTGCCGAGATCATACCGGCCGAAATTTACGTAATAAGTCATCGAAAATTACCTCGACAGGATCGGCTACTGCAGAAGGTTTGGAGGCGGCGATTTAATTGATATTATTTTTCATAATTAATGAAATACATAAAATTTTTGATTAACAAAATAAAATAAGTATATTTCGTTAAATTTGTTTGTTTTATTTTGTTTTAAAGTTCGGAAACTTAAGTTGTATCACCCTGTATAAGTTATGAGAAAGGAGATAACAAAATTGTATCTTTTTAGCACAAGAAAAAAACGAAAGAAAATAGGCGCAAGATTTTTCCTATATATACAAATATATTTTTGTATAATAGTAAAAAGGAAATTACAAACAGACCATCGATGCTAACATGAAATTCTAGAACAATATGTCCTGGATGTAGTTTCGGAGAAAAGATTCCAAGCTAGACAACTCTAACTATATAAGAAATATAATCTTTAAGGGTGAAATCGAATTCCTTATCGGATTAAGTCTGGCGGAAATAAAAGGAAATGTATACCTTAAGCTCATTTTTAAGGACTATGACCCAGAGCTACTCCCGAATTTATAACTTAACATATTCCAGCTTGATCACTCTGAAGGTGCATTTTCTTCGAGAACGTTCGAATAACAACTAACACTTAACAGCATTACTCAAATGTACGTCAAATGCGTATAGCATGAGTGGATAGTGACATCTATTGTCTTCTTACGAAATCTTACCAGCTTATTTATAATACAATACCATCCAGTTCGGTTATGTTAAAACATACTATATGTAATTATTGTGAACCTTTTCTAAATTATTCAACAAACGTCTAAAAGCTTATACAACTCGACCATCCTGACAATACAACCTTTCACGATTCCATGTTACGCGAAAATACTAAGTTCTTCATGATTATAATTTCGAAACTATTAGCAAACCATTATTCAATTCTTTTTTTTGTAGTTTCAGTTGCACAACTAGTTTTTCAAAAGTGTTCTCATCTATATCCTATATTCCATGCCAAGAATCATCACATCTAAATTATATCGAATGATAATCAATGGTTTAGGTTAGTGCTCTGTGCGGAGCCCGTCTATAGCTGATGATACTATCCTAAGAGTCGTCTAGTATTCTTTTGGATAACTTAAGGGATACAGATTTAAAATCAATGATTTAGATTGTTTACCAATAGACATGTCCTATTGGTTTGATGAAACAAATTTTGAGGGAGCTCTTTTCCCACGCCCATTCGAAAGAAGTAGGTTGTTTTTTTTTTTTTTTGATAATATTCGTTAGGAAAATACAAGCGAATTCCGAAAGGAAAATAAATTAAATTATAGAGCTGAAGATAAAATGAAATTTATTTCACGATTTTCACGTTTACATTTTTGATTCAATTATATAAAACCCCTTTTTTCGACATTTCAATTCAATTTTATGAAAATAAATTTTTTTTTTTTTTTTTTGGTTTTTTATTTTAGGCATACTCCATCTGTTTATTCAGCAGCATCTAGTTTTAGGAGTCCATATCCATCATCAATACCAATTAATACAACGTTATCAAGGTAAGAAAAGACTAGGGTGTTCAATAATTTCTCAGTCTCGACAAAAGAACGCGCTGCTAATAGGTCAATTTTTTTGTCTTATGTTGGTACATCCTTCATATGAACACATGACAAGTTTCACGTTTCTTTGTTTTAGGAGCTATTTGAAGTTGACGTGTGATTGAATTTTTTTAACATGGAAAAAATTTAATATTGTGCAGCGATTAAATTTGTTGTTTTGAATGGTTTACCACCTACAGAAATTCATCCAAAATTGTTAGAAGTATATAAGGATGTATGACCTTCATTTTTCACTGTGAAAAAATGGGCTGCCCTATTTAAATCTGGTCGTACAAGACTCGAAGATGATCCACTCCAAAAGTGCAAAAAGTGCACCAACAACGGAAAAGATACAAAAAATACAGGATATTGTTTTGGAAGATGGACGAGTGACTGTGTGATGAGATAGCTGACACCATAGGCATCTCACATAGATATCAGTACATCACACATCTTAGCTGAAGTTTTAGGTTTCAAAAAGCTTTGTTGTCACTAACAAAGGAACAAAAATACCTTCGGATGCGACTTTCTCAACAACATTTGGACCATTTTAAGAAGGTTAAAATGAGTTTCGTACGTCGATTCATCACAATGGATAAGACTTAGGTTCACCACCAACATGATCCTGAATCGAAATAAGAAGCTAAAAGAGGTCACATAGTAGCTGTAGAGGTGTGTTTTGAAGGCCGACCTGATTTTCGTTTCAGGGATGGAATTCTTAAATTGGAGAATCGTTGGAACAAGTGTATTGAAGTTTAGGGAAATTATACTGCATAATAAAATATATTTCATTTACAAAATACCAGTGTTTTTCTTGTCGAGGCTGAGAAATTATTGAGCACCACATAATAACATAACTGAATATTCTCACATTTCGTTGAAATTTGAATTGTGTTATTAATATAGAAATACAATTTCAATTTTTCAATTCGTTTATATTTTTAAAGAATTTTTCTGTTTTTCTATGAATTTTCACGTATTTTCCTTTTATGATTTCAGTGATTTTTCATTTCGATTTTCACCAAGCCTGTTGCCTTCGGTTCATACACCACCACATCATGTATTAAATTCACATCCGGCAATTGTTACGCCTGGACCAAAACAGGAAATCGGTCAAGATTCAAATCATCGGTATAGGTAAGTTGTTTTAGTAGTTTTGTTTTTAGAATTTTATTTTCTTTTTTTTTATAATTAAAATATTGTTATTAGAAAGATCAAAAAGTCAAGAAAAATTTATGCTTATTTATCCTTTATTTGAAAAAAAAAAAAAAAATGGAAATTACGCTACCAATCACATAGTGGCGCCACATATCATATATAAACTGTTGATTTCATTTTCACCACCAACCATTTTTTTTTTGTAAACTATTACCACCCCATTCGGGATTTTCCAACATTGGAAAAACTTCAATGGTTGAAATCTAGGAAATCGTATTTTACTTGTATTTTAAGTTTCCCCCTCGACTTCTGTGTGTGTGTGTGTGTGTGTATGAGGATGTACTAAAAACTAAAATAAAGAAGAAGAATTTCCCAATTAGAACAAGGACGATGAACAACAAGGATAATGCAGTTTTTGGGAACTCTGCATTATCGAATATATAGAAGGAAGGATTCTTGTGTAGTAACTAAGTAATTTTTTTTCCATGTGTTTTTTTTGCAGGGTTTAACAAATTCAATAATTCTTTTTTAAGGAGACGCTGATACTTTTGATTCCTTTATTTTGAATTCTGTATTTTTCCTTTCTTATACTTTAACTAAAGTATTCTTTTTTTTTTTGATCGATAAAAATTTCGAAATTCGATTTTCATTCATGTTTTAATGTTTACACTAAAAATTCAAATTTGACTATTTTCACGAAATTAGTCAGTGCGTTATCACATGTTATCGTCATAAGAATGATCAATTTCATTGAAATTTAGTAGGAATATAGAATGATTAGTTTTTGATCATAAAGTCTGGTACTTTGTTATCTGATGTGTTGTTTTTTAATGTACAGAAATCTTTTTGCTTCGACCATAATCCATTATAATAAATTATACAATAGTTAAGTTAAACATTTTTCATTGGGTTTTTAAGGGTTCGAATACAAAATATAATATATTGAAATTTAACGAATATTCAAACCTTATGCCGGGTTTTTTCACCTAACGGACAAAACAACAAACAGAAACAAATAGACCAAACACTGTTCTCCGTTTTGTTTTGTCCGTTTAGTGGCAACCCGGCCCTTTGATATTTTGTTTAGAGAGACAATTGTTTGATGGAGTATAAAATCGTAGAAAGAATATATCCAATGGGAAGCGGATTCATTTTAAAATGGAAATATTGTATCTCGTATTGATTTCTTTTTTTTTTTTTTTTTTTTTTTTATTCGAAATCTTCATGAGTTTTTAAGAGTTTACTACAATGTGATGCCAACAATTTTCGACTAATTTATCAAAAATATCTTGGCCTCTTCAGTGATGCTGCAGAAGGAGAAAAATCTCAGTCTCATTTGTACTGGCATAGAGCTTTTTGTCTATATCAAATTAGATAACATCATACTAATCATTATGGGTTCTTTCTATTTTCAGTTAGACTTGGGATAGGGACTTCTATAGTTTATTATGGAATACATTAAACTTGAAATCTTTCATAGAAAAAAGTCGCTGGAGCTAGTTCATCACTAGTTCTTTATTGTTCTCTTCTTAGGTAGAAAAAAACAAATCCTAGGAAATATCCTTATTAATATGATGTGTTTTCATTCTATTGTTAGTCGTCTCTCTGGATTTTTTTTTATTCCTACCATTGTGTATTTTATTCTGGATTTTTTTCCTTTTTTTTTTTTTTTTTTTTTTTTTAATTAAAATTACATGCCAAATTGCATTTTGTTTCTCTCTCTCTCTGTTTCCTTCTTTATAGATTGAATATGGTTGTGTGCATTCCTGTTTTATTGTGGTTTCTTTTTTTTTCTTTTTTTTTGTGGCGCAATCGTAGATTGCACATTATATCCTTTTTATTTCGTGCGCATCCAAGATATACAAGAGTATGTGGTTTTTTTTTCTTTTTCTTTAGCATCCTTTTTCCAGTTTCGTATAGATTTTGACACTGTTATGTATATTATACGTGTGCGGGGGAGGGGGGGGGGGTTGGCACAAAACAGAACATGTATGGTGCAA